>CM070551.1:30208988-32981488 GCA_036346405.1 Phyllostachys edulis
AACTGTTTGTGATTGTATTTAATACAGACGGTTTCGATCAACCGTTTGTGATCAGGCGTCCAGTATTAGCATTTTTGTAGTAGTAAGGTGTGCCTTGGAGATCATGTCAATGAACCTAGCTGCACATGCAACAAGACAGAGCTCCTTCACAAGGCATGCTCTCATGTCCTCGCCACATGCAGGACCATCAACATGGACCCATCGAACTTCATGTTAGAGTACTTCATGAAGGAGAGGGTGCTGCAGGTGTGGTGCGGCGAGCTAAGAGGCTTTAGGGTTGTGGGCAACTTTGCCACGTTGGATATGGCACAGTGAACTTTCATTCTACATCTTGACTTGTTGAAGGGTGGGAAGGGCCATCGGTAGAGCCATTTCATTAGGAACGATATGGACGAAGGGGTGGGTAGACGTTACGGCCACTGTTGCTAGGAAGGCCACACCACGAGATGTTGTAAGGCACCTGCCGACACGTAGAAACACCGACATGAAGTGCAGCTCCACTTCTTGTTGTATGTGTAGCGGTAGTAAGATTAGAAATGCTAGCATGTTGTAACTTGATTAGAAATGCTAGCATGTTGTAACTTGTACTTCAGTTAGCACTTTGCTTGTTGTACGCTCTGTGGAACTAATTGTATCGTAATTGCAAATTTTAACTTCATTTCAAGTGTCAATCTATCGTCGTGACCTATGTCTACAAAGCATGACGTGACCTCGGCAAAGCATAATGTGACCACTCTCTGCAAAGAAGGACATGACTTCTCTTTGCAAAGCAAGACGTGACTACTCTCTGCAAAGCAGGATGTGATCTTGGCAAAGCAGAATGTGACCACTCTCTGCAAAGCAGGACATGACCACTCTCTACAAAGTAGGATATGATTACTCTCTGCAAAGCAGTAGGACGTGACCTCCTCAAAGGGCATGGTGCACGGATGCGAAACACATCCGTGCCTCATCGCAATGGAGCCGCTACAGCTGTGTCCGCTCCCGCTATAAATATAGTGCTACTCGGTGAGGAACTCTACACAAACAGCACTACCTAGACAACATGGACAAGGAGAAGGAATGGTAGCTCATCCGTGAGCTTTTAAAGTAGTGGTTGTCTCCCTAGGAAACCGCCGATCGCCACAGGGTGTTTAGCCCGCAGTCTTACAATCACCACCCACATCCGGAGGTCATCGATCTAAGGAGGCTGCCTCGCAGAGCGCCCAACAATTCAGGGTCGAGCCACGCCCCCCTCCTATGCCCGCTGAACACCCTCCAGAAGGGCCCCTGACAGGAGGCGCCACCCCTTTGCTAGTGTTGGGACGCTTGCAAGTGCGTCAAATCAACCGACGAGTGGACCATTGGGCAACGCTATTGGTGCTGCCTAAACTACTGCACGGACTACCCCGACTGTAGGTTTGACAAGTAGAGCCATAGGCAGCCGATAATGAAATCATATTTTAGTGCACACCACTATTTTCCTTCCCGTTATGCCTTAACCATGTCTCTCTCCCCACCGCAGTCTCTGCCGTGCCTGTGTGACTTCATCCAGTGGATCGACAACAAGATCCACCTCTACGACATGTGGATGTCGTTGACACAGAAGAGCTGGGCCAGGAAAGCCTGTGAGGGCCGTGAAAGGTGCCTCGAAGAGCTGCAGGCTGAGATGGAGGAGAAGAAGAGGCAGGAGAGGCCACACGAGGAGTAGGAGCGCAAGCATGCTAGGCGACACGAGGCGGAGAGGGCATGGAAGAGGGCCATCATGGCAAAAGCTAAGGAGCAAGGCGAGGAGTACAACACCGAGCTAGACCGCAAGGGCAAATGGCCATGTTCCACGTAGTAGTCCCGACCCTCTACATGCATATGTCTCATGTATTTCTTATTCCCTAAAGGCATACGTGTACCGTCCTTGGTTCATTAGAATGCGTGCCATGTAACCCTCTCGTCGGATCAACTATCATGTTTTTATTGTTCCCCCTTTTATCCAAAGTTCTCCATCGAGTATGAATTCTCTTGCGTATCGCAATGTCACTTACCTTCATACTTACGAATCATTGTTACCTCAAACGTCCTCACAAAATTCTTCAGAAATTTATTGTACTACAACAATATACGACAATCAAAAAATGGTTATTGCGAGTCTAACATATTTCGTACATTTTAGAATCTATGAAAATCACAAACGGACCAACCAACCTTATCTACCCTTTTATTTCCAAAAATAATAATAAGCTACAAACAGGATTTGCTAAATGTATTATCTAAAAAAATTATCATTTATTCCCGCAATTATTTCCATCGAATTAATATAATAATAATAATAATATTCATTTAAATCGCCCCATGGTTGGGCGACTTAGGCTAGTCGCCCAACAGTTTGAGTTATGCGCCATGTGTCTAAATCGCTCCACCGTTAGGCGACTAGGACTGGTCGCTCAACAATTGAGCGATTCAGACACCTAGCGCGCAACCGTTGGGTGACTAGCTCAAGTCGCCCAACCATGGAGCGACAAGGGATTATTACTGTAAAAGAAAGAGTATTATATCTGTAATTCGCAATAAAAAATAGATTATTTTTTAAAAGATTCGCTTTTATGTGTTGACAACTTAAATAATCATCTCTCCCTCGCCTTAATGTGTTACTCGAGATATCATCTTCAGTCTCTTAAGCTCTTGATAAACATAGTTTCATTTCATAATCACTATCAGTATTGAAACACCTGAAAATTTCAAAAATTCAAAATTTAATTTGAGTTTGAGTTTGAATCTCAGTTTCAAAATCAGAATTTCAAAATTTCGGCAAAAAATCGTCAAATAAAAAACCCAACCCTAAATCCGCCTTCCCCTTCTCCCTCCCCACTTTCCCCTCCCGGTCGCGCCTTTGCCCGAGCCGCCTCCACCCTGCTTTGGCGCCACCATCGCCCAGCCACCGTCATCCGCCACCTCCCACGCCACCAAGCATCACCTCCAGCGCCTTCGGCGCCGCCGCCTCCACCTCACCCCCGCCACCTCGCCACTCAAGACGCTGTCGCCCTTCTTGCCGCCCTCTTCGCTCCCACCGCCTCCTTTGCCCTATAAAAGGCCACTCCGGCCCCCACTTCCTCTCCATCCCTCACCACCGCCTCCCCCACCCACCCTTCTCCTTCCCTAGCGCCGGCCAGGAGCCGCCATCGCCACCCTCAAGCCCCACCTGCCGCCCCAACCCCAAAAGCCGTCGCAAAACCCTAGATAAGAGGGCTTACCTCGGTGAGTCTCCCCGCCACCACCTCCTGCGCCACCTTCCCTCCGTCGCCCGTTGCCGTCGCGTGGAGCACCGCCGCCGCCCCCCCTCCTCCTCCTCCCTCGAGGCGCCAGGCGCCTCTCTCCCTTCCATGTGTGTGGTGAGGTGCTTTGGCCTCAAGGCCAGCGCCGCTCGGCCTTTTGGCCCGGCCGAGTTGGGCTGGTTGGGCCCGGCCGAAATAAGGCCATGGGCCACATAGTGAAAGGGCCGGCCCAAATTCCTTTTAAAAACCGGCCTTTTACTGTTCCTGTGCACAGTAAATTCCTTTACTGTTCATTCCGATTAAAATTTGAAATTCCTATTCCAATTATACACATTATTCTTTAGCCAAAAATAGTAAACCCTAGCTACAGTTCAATTCAGCCAAACACAAATATTTCTATTGCTTTTCACTGATCCATTGTCATGTATGAATAGTATTTTAATACTATTCATTATCTGGCAATTTCCGCCCGAAACCCTAATTTGACATTATATGTCATTTTCGACCGTCTCGAGCCCAGAAAACCATTCTTGACTCCGTTCAGCTATGCCAAGCTCCAAATAAATCTATCCACCTTCCTATAGATTTCTTTAATCCTTTACAATATTTTTGTTGTAGTTGGATCCAAATCTCAACTCCTTCCAGTCCAAATAAGCACCAGATAAATCCCACCAACCCGCACCACCTTTCCTTTAAGTCTCTTTTTGGTTTTATTTACTTGCTTGTTGTTCCCAGCTCATTCCTTGTTGAGCTAGTTTTTACTTGGTTTCTTTTTATTGCATTGCTTCTCGTTAGGTTGCGATCTAGACGACCAGACTCCAGAAGACGCCGGACAAGATCAGCATCCACATGACTTTGTGCAAGAAGGCAAGTTGCATTCCTTGAACATATTGAACCCACATGTCATATATTTATATTGATACTTTTATTATTATATTTGAGCCAATTACTTTAATTATTGAAATAATACTTTTGAATGCCATGATAATTAGATAATTCCTATTACCCCACATACAAACCTACCCAAAGACTTGTAGACCATATTCATCTTGACAAGTTCATATTGTAGGACCGTAAAGGCGACTAGAGGGGGTGAATAGGCGCTTTCTCTATTTTCACCTCGATCGAACTCAACACTACTTTCACTCCAATAGCTATAAAAGCTATGAAGATCTCATATCTGAGCCTGACGGATGACCCGTGTTGAATTCGATCGACCAACGAAACAAGACTAAAAACTAGTCACAAAATCCAAAGCATCCTCTCACAGATCAAACCACACAGATCCGCACGCACGAAATTTCGCATCAAAACACACTTCCGGTAGTAAACAAATCCAACCGAGATGCGACCACTAGCACCGATAGGAATTAAAACAACCACATCACTCATAGCACCAAACTCAAGATCCACTCGCATCAAAGTTGTTCGGATCATTAATGGCAGCATATATAAATGTAATCAAAACAAGAGGGCATCGATAGCACACGGAGAAAACTACCGATTACTTATGTACCACCACAAATCGGTTTACGTCTCTTGATCACCTCAGAGTTGCCGCCACTTAGTGCTTTTCTGCAGGGCTGATTTCTGCATGCGCCACCAAGGGCCGCTGCCACATGCACAGCAAGAACCAAAACCGAGATCAACTTGCACAGAACCGGTTTTTAGTGGGCACACACCAGGCCGACGCCACAAAATTAGTTTTTGAGGGTGCCGCCTGGGACTCGAATCTGCACGCGGAACAGGCCGCCTCCAAGATCTGGATTCTACGGGCGCTCGATTTTCAGGAAGAAATCACCCGCCGCACAGAACCGGATTTTGCGGGCAGGAACCGGCGCTACGGGCTCTCCTTTTCGCGGGGTGCGCAGGCCGCCGCCAGAACTTCTTTTCTCCCAGCGGACAAGACGTCAAGACTCAGGTTTGTGCTAGCAGAACAGGCGCCACCGCCACACTCATCTTTTTCTTGGGGAGCCAAGCAATAAAAAAAACAGAACTCAAAGACTCGATCAACTGCAGAGCAGGCGAGGCGGCCGCCACCCATGCTTCTTTTGAGAGAGGACACTCCGAGTTTTCAACCGCCACGAGCAATCAACATGCATTTCTGACAGCCAAGCAATCCATTCACACAAAATCAAGAACCGCTGGGAGTAAAAAAATCAAGAAAAGATTTGAGATTCACAAACCAAACCGACTAGTAAAAGCGGCAATTCTTTGTCAAGATCCCCTGATGATACGGGTGCACAAACCGCTGCCATAAGGTTCTGATTTTTGGGAGCTACGCCTCTACCGCCAAACAAGCACATATTTTTCAAAAGCAGCCCCAGTTGAATATCCCATCTTCTATTCCTTTTATATGACACCTCTTAACCCTAAAACCCTTTTAGAATTAGAGCTAAACCTAATGGGCTTCCGTTAAGGCCCAACATCAACGGAACACACACGCACGCATCTCAAAGCGCCGTCTTCATCGTCGATTGATCTAAACCGCTTCACCATGTGTCGACCCGCGCCGCGGCTTAGTCAAAAGGTCACCAAGGCGGTATTTGGTAAAATTACCAAAATACCCCTTCTCGATCCTTTCCAAAAGACCGAGTCCACAGATCATGAAGCAATCGCCTGCTTCGCCACGTGTAGGTTGATCAACGGCTCCATGTCGTCAAGCCTCTCCCGTCCGGATCCCACCGGCACCACTGAGCACTTGCAACGACTTCCGCGTCACTTGATCCAACCATCAGCCCAACCGCCTGTTCGGTCATCCATGTCCATTCTGTGGCACGCTTGAGTCACCTGACCTCACCCGACATCCTTGATCGTTCTGAACCTCAGCTCTCAAGCTTAGTCACGATCCTCCTCGCCGTTGACCGTCATTGACACGCAAGCCACCGCGACAAAGAATAGACAAGCAAACACGAATCCGGAACAAGTTCTTCACAACTTGACCCACGTTAGTGAAAACATGCAATATGCAACACATATGCATTAACAAATATGGATATGACCTATCCCAAAATCAACTCACCACTTATATCAACATTGAAGACAAAAGCGATTGCAGAACCTTGTTGACCGACAGATCTGAAACTTTGTCGAAAACACTTGAAACTTCAAACCAAAAGCACCATTGCCAATTGTTTCATCATCCTAAGATCATGAGCATATCCTCATGATATCCACACATATAAAATATTATCTATATAAATAGCTTTGTCACTCAATTGTGTTCATCAATCAAAAGCAGTATTGGCAGTTCGCCAATGGTTTTGGTGGAGAGTTGAGGGTTGTGTCCATTAAGTTGGACAACCCAATAGACTTGGGTTAAAAGTGGGTCATTAGTGAGATCTAGAGGTGGACAGCCACGAGTTGGTATTGGGCTATCGCCTCACTAGATGACAAGTAAGGACAAGAACCTTGTGCCAACTAACAGACACAGTAAACCGCTCAACCACATGCGTGGTCATTACTCCCTAGCTTAGTATACTGCTCATCCGATTGAATATCTACTGGAAAGGTAACTGCTCTTGTGTGATAGAGTAGTTGCGAACTGAGGTGTGACAGGAGTGGGCCTGAAAGGGACACTCGGTAGTCTACACACAACGGAAGGTGCCGTCAGCATAGGGTTGTAAGATCCACTGGGCCGGTGGAGTCTCCCTAGGGCTGTATGGAGTTAAAACCTACCGGTGGAAGCTAGAAAAGGTTGAGCAGTGAAAAGGCTTTGTTATCCTAACTCAGTTGTACGCAAGCATGATGCGTGGCAATGTGAGTTTGTGATATCGTGTGGGTAAAGTTGGGCAACTCTGCAGAGTGAAAATCAATGTTATTCGAATACGCCGTGCTTCCGGTTAATGAAGCTGTGTTAATGGGTGATTCCAGTATATGAGGCATAAGTAGAGTTTGGAGATGGTAAGTTGGTAATTGTGGTTTGTTGAGAAACCCCTGTTGTTATTATGTATTATTGTTTTACTGTTTTGTAAACTGCTTTAAACTGCAAATTGCATCCACATATGCCTGTTAAGGTAAAACCCAAACCATCCATTGAACTCCTTGCATATAATTATTGAGGTTTTTCATGTGGCTTGTTGAGTACGGTAGTTGTACTCATTCTTGCATAATCTGCAAACAATCTACAGAAGAAACCAGGGAAAATGCAGAGGATCTGGTTGAACAAGATTTTGGTGGACCCACGGTTGGCAACGACTACTGTTATTAGGTCTCAGCCGCACTCAAGTGTGCCTGTGGTTTGAAGTTCTTTTGTCTTGTATTATATTAACTTTGGGCTTGGATGCCCGTGTCAGTGTCAAAACTGGCTATTAAGCCTTAATCTTACGTAATAAAAGGTTGGCTTTTGTTGAAATCGAAAGCTTAATTGAGACACTGCTTACTTTGCAACTGCACATCCTGAACGGTTGTAAAGAGTTTAACGTTCCTAGAATTTAGGGGCGTGACAAGTATACAGTTTCATGACCTACAGAGAGTGTTTTCGTTGAGTGTTTGTCCTCTGCCATGCAAATGCCGCCAAATGCTGTGGTTCTTTCCACCGGTGCCCTACTTGACTACTTGTATCTTATCCTGGGTCTGCCCCGGCCCGTCCTTCCCGCCACCGGAGCTTGCATTGCGTGTGAGGTTCGATCGCTACCATTGGTGCCTTTGTCAGCTAGCCGCCGTCGTTTCAGGCCGGGAAGGTCATCAGTCGGGCGTGAGTGGCCGTCACCATTAATTTCCTACGGCTACCGTTCCGCGTACGGCGTGCTGGCCTCTGACGTGCGCTACGTTCGTATATACACCGAAGCCATGCGCCCATGCCGTCTTCTCCCATGCATCCATTGCGCAGCCAGCTGCTGCGGTGATGCCGAGTGTGTTAATTTCTTCGGAGTCTCGATCGTGGCGGGAACTGATCATGGGCACAGCTGCGCATGCGGTCCTCATTTATCTAGAGTACGCAGCAGTGGCGGAGTCACCATACGGTAGGAAGCATACGATACCGGCCGTGTGCCAATTGATAAATTTCCTACTAACCGTAGTGCTAATTCTTGTGTTGAATTAAATTAGGGGTACATAGAGCATAGGAGGGACCATAGCTCCTGTCGGTTCCTCCTCCCTCCCTCTCTGGCGAGGACGGACCTGAACTAAATTTCAGATAGGATGAAGTCACAAGCATTGACAAAAAAGGAATACCCAAAAGTAAAACAATTCATACACGAATTATATTGCAATCACACTAATAAAACTATCTATCTATCTATCTATCTATACTAATTGGAGGCTCTCCTAGAAGCCTCTACGTTAATCCTCGGATGTGAAAAAGATAGAAATTACTACGTTAATCAAAGAAATAAAAAACCTAGAAATTCCCACATTAATCTAAAAAAGAAAACATCTTGATCATCTAATCTTTCCGACTACTTAAATGTACGCCTTGGATTACATGTACTCAATGCCTTCAGATGGAAAGGAAGAGTTTGATTGTGATATAATAATACACCTATATATGTTGATGTATATAGCTCTCGCTAGCCCAGTCCGAGACAAAAAGAGCTAGCAATGTTTGCTAAGGACTCTAATTCAAACCATAGCAAGGAGCCTAAACATACGTACCCAAGAATCAAAGAAGAAAAATATAGATCGGAAGAAAAAAAGCCATGAGCTCAACACATCAATTCCAATGTAAAGTCATGCCCACTCATACAGAACAATTAATACGGAGTAGATAAATATAGATCAGCTTATTAATTTTTTAATAATCAGATTTTTACTATATTTTACCTCTTAACGCGTGTTAATGCCTAGAGTAGATAACTAGATTTGTGTATGATTTTCAATTCCTAATTGCTCATGATTTATAATTGTTCACGGGTAACTCATGTATATGCGTAGACATTCATGTCCGATTACAAGAGGAAACATGATTCCGGTAAGCAATGCAACAACCCTGAAAAAGATTCATATAGAAAAAGGCAAAATAGAGCGCAAAGCGATATATGCTAATTAATTCAAGCTCCACGTAGTTAAGGAAACACTTTTTTCCTATTCAAGTATATCTAAATTCAGAATTTAAAGTAAAGAAAAAAACTTATTTTCAAATGTAAAAACATTGATAATTTTGAATTGAAATTCCAAACCTAAAAATCTCTATTAGTATTTAGATAATATTGTAATAAAGTTTTAAAAATTATAATGTGTTAAGTTGAATGTACAAATACTAATTTAGGCTTACTATCCAAATCATATAAAAATCTTAAATTTAGAAATTAAACTTACAAACAAGAATTTTCCGTTTGAACTTTTTAGTTTTAAATTACATATATCGCTTACAATGTTGTATCGAAGCACATCATGCAAAAATAACGAATACAATTTGATCCATTTCAAAATAATTAAAAAGTCATGGTCCTAAATGTATCCTAATCAATTTAGGGTTGGAGCATGCTTTCTGATAGAATAGATTTATTAGTTAAGACCGTGTGATATGCTAGCTATTCCAAAGAAAGTGAAATTGGGGCATGCAGATAGAACTACACCATATAGATATTTCGAGTAAGAAAAAAATTTTTGTAGTAGTGGTTAACTTTAGTTTAGGTTACATGTAACAAGACAAACATGTTAGCCATATCAGAATCTGTATTGAAAACATGCAAGTGTCAATCAAAGTAGAGTACGTAATGAATTTTACTACTACAGATCGGATAAACATTGACTCTCAATTAAAAGGGAAAAGCAGGTTAACAAAAGGTGTACCTATGGATGGCACCGATCATACATTGATCCGGAATTTGTGTTCAGTCTAAAAAAAAAATCCATGTTGCAGTTAAAAAATTTGATACATAGTTAGTTGCCTCACATGCAAAACATAAAGATGAAGATGATAGAAAACCCCCAAATCTGAGTGCCAATACATGGTTGAAGAACTCCATTGAAAAGTAATAGCTATATTACACCGACTCCATTAAAGCTCTGTTTCCCGGGTGCATAGATCAGGTATTTCGTTAAAGCTCTATTCCCGCACTGCACTGATCCGTCAAAGTTCTTTTCTGTCGATTTTGTCAAAGCTCTATTCTGCCGAGAGCATAGATCACTTGCAAAAATCCCGGTTAGCACAGAAAGACATCATCTGCCAAGAAAAAAATCAAGCAAGCAGATCTTCCTTCTCCCAGTATGATTTTTAGTCAAAGTATTAACTATTAAATATCTCAAAAAATTTATTTAAAATATGTGTTATCATGCTAATAGAACAAATATTGCTTGATCTAGGTGAAAGTTGCCAAGATTTATCCTACATTGATCATCTTGCATACAGATTCCCCATTTGAGGGTAGTAATTTTTCTATTCATATAGAATTCCTGGGTTCCAAACTCAGGTATCCAAATATAAGTAAATTGATATTCCAAATTAGAAAAATATAAATATAAATATGTGAGAACTTAACATTCTAAACCAAGATTGCAAACTTAACATTATTTTAAATCGGGAGTAAAAATTATAAAAAATATATTATTTCACTTAATAACTAGACTATGTAGGAGAACAGGTTGATGACTAGTATGACACTAAATGGAATCAACAACTACAATCCGTATGCAAACAAGTGAAGACTAAGGTTGGACATAGAAAAATACCTTACAAATGAAGCTTACTCAACAATTTGCAACCAAGTTATCAAACATAATAATTTGGACAAAAGATGAGACATAGAAGAACCCCTTGGCTTGCTGCGCGTCCGAGCCCTTGTCGCCGCGCACCCTTGCCTCGGCTCGCTGGCTCAGCACTTGACCTCACCTAGAGGGAGGGTTCGCCATTGCCACCACGCGCCTGAGCCCTTGCGTTGCTGGCCCCAGTCGCCCGAGCCCTCACCACGTGCCCAAGACTCGCCCGCCACCACCATCGTTGGCTACTTGCTCTCTAGGGTTAGGGGAGAAGGCGTGAGTGCGTGTGGGGAATGTGGCTGCCTCCTTCTAGTCCCTGGTGGGTGGTGACCCACTGGCCTTAGTCCTTCTAATGGGCTAGTTAGGCTAGGCCCAACTCAACAAAACCCACGAAGACGAGATCATATATGTTCGTCTTCAACCTCAGCTCCGTAGCCTCCTCCTCACCGGTGTCATAAATGCTAGGGTCTAGCTGTCTAGAGAGGAGGGGTCCGGCTGGAGGGGGAGCTCGGGCGGCCGCCCAACCTCCCCCAAAGGGAGGGTCCACCTATGGCCTTTGGTACACAATAGACACAGCCAAATTATTTTATTAAAGTTTGATTTTTTTTTGTTTCTTAATTTCTTACATTCTAGATTAATGTTTTTAAATGTACATTCTAGATTAATGTTGAACAAGCACCACAAGATGACCCAGGAAGTCGGCAATAATATGGCAATGTATACGTAGATAAGAACAACGCTCTGCCTTGCAGCTTCAGAAGTGTAAGATAAGATTGACGTGCCGGCTTACAAGTCCAACGTCACACCAATCACATGATGTACTCCTATGATCCTACTCTCCAACTCGATCCAGATCAAGATGTTTGATGGCACTATCAGAACTTTGTCAGATGTTCAAGACATTCCAGGTTTGAAGAGAAATATTATCGCGCTAAGTACTCTTGATGCTAAAGGGTACAAATATTTAGGTGGGGGTGGAGTTCTGAAGATCTCCAAATGCCCTCTTGTTATGATGAAAGGTGATGTGAAAGACGTCAACTTATATCATCTACAAGGTACTATAATTTCAAGTAATTTTGTTATTGTCCCCAAAAAAAAGCATCCGATTCATATGCAAACTGGTAAGCATGTGAAGAAGCTACGTACTGATAATGACTTAGAATTCTGTTCTAGAGAATTTGAAGCTTTATGCAGATCAGTGTGCATTGTGAGACATTACACTGTCCCAGGTACTCCGGCTTATCTAGGAGTTATTGGGCTGAAGCCGCATCTACTGCTTGTTATTTGATCAATCGGTCACCCAACCTTGTAATTGATTATTCAAATTTGATAATATTTGGTTATCCTACTTACACTCATGTTAACAATGGTAATTTGGAGCCTAGAGCGGCTAAGTGCATTTTCCTTGGTTATAAATCTGGTGTGAAAGGGTATAAATTATGGAATCATGAAACTAGAAAGGTGGTTATTAGTAGATGTGTTATATTTGATGAATTTACTATGTTGCATGATAAACTATCTATTGATGTTCGTGTTGAGAAGCCGCAGAAATCAAGCGTGTAGGTGGAGCATATTATTGACTCAAGATCTACACCAGAAGCAAAAAAATTACATGATGTAACCACAACAACGTTCCATTGCAGCTAACAGGCCTAAAAAGAATATTCAAGATTAATTGCAGAAGCCGATGTTGGTGTTTATGCTTTGAATGTGGCAGAAGAAATTGAAGGTACTGCAGAACCTTCCATTTATTCAGAAGCTATATTTTCTGGTGTTTCAGAGAGATGGATGACTGACATGCATGATGAGATGCAATCTCTTGATAAGAATGACACTTAGGAGTTGGTCAAGTTACTAATTAACAAGAAGGCTATTCGTTGCAAATGGATCTTTAAGAAGAAAGAAGACATTTCACCAACCAAACAGGTTAGGTACAAAGCAAGGCTCGTTACTAAAGGATGCAACCAAATTCCATATATTGATTTCACACATGTCTTTCCTCCAGTTGTGAAACATAGTTCCATGAGTAATTTACTCAGCACAGTGGCAGCTTGAACAATTAGACGTGAAAATTGCGTTCTTACATGGGGAGTTGAAGGAAGACATTTATATGGAGCAACCAAAAAGTTTTGTCTTTCCGGGAAAGGAGAATTATGCTTGCAAGTTTAAGAAATTTCTTTATGGTTTGAAGCAATCACCTAGATAGTGGTACAAGAAATTTCACTCTTTCATGATCTATCTGGATTTCAAAAGATCCAATTACGATAACTATGTTTATTTAAAGACTGTTAATGGCTCAGCTATTTATTTGTTCACATATGTTAATGATATGCTGATTGCTGCAAAAGACAAGACATAAATTTTAAGGTTGAAGGCACAATTGAGCAGTGAATTTGAGATGAAGGATCTCTGTGCAGCAAAGCAGATTTTTGTATCAAAATTATCAGAGATTGAAGGTTTGTGTCGGGACCCAGATTTACACATCAGAAACCCTCTATGTATTCTGAGCTAGTCCCAGATTAGTAGTTAGCTCACATAGGAAACATCGATGAAATACTATCCATTTATTAATTTAACTAAAAAGATCTCAAAATAACAAATAGTAATGATAACTGGACCTTATGGTCAACATTTACTTAACTTGCCACGCATGGCTAAATAAATAAATAAACATGCAGCAGAACGGGAAATTTGGAAAGGTCAATTAACATGCCCACATGCAATCGAGTGAAGAACGCATCCTAATTCGCAAAGCCTTCAAAGAACTCATCTTCGTAGAACTCTTAAGCAATTTGACTTTCTTCAACTGAGCAGCAAAGTTCAAAGCCGTGAGTACATAAAATACTCAGCAAGTCATAGGGAACAATATGCAATTAATATCCATGCAAGGCTTGAACAAAGGAATAGTCGTATGGTTCTTTTTGCAGAAAGCAGTATTGACAATAAATAGATTGAAATACGTAATTTAAAATACAATAAATAAATAGAGTAAACAGTTTATTTGGAACAAGCAGTGAACTTCCCATTCACTTTTCAACCAAACTACCAAGTGAGCATCTCATCCACCAAGTGAACATTATATTCACCAAGTGAACTCCCCATTCACCTTTGACACAAACCACCAAGTGAACACAGAGAGAACTGACGAGTGGGGCCACTCGTAGCGATAGAGAGAGAAAGAAGGCTGGCTGACATATGGGACCGAGATGGCAGTGAGAGAAAGAGAGACAGAGGGAATGACAAGGATGGCTCACATGCAAGAGAGATAAAGAGAGAAAGAGCCAATGGGAAAACAGAGGAGGCTGGCAGCGGTAGCTTGTGCTCGACGGCGGCGACAGATGGTGTTGAGGGAGCAAACGGTGAGGACCAAAACGGAACGGCGGCGACATGGGGGTTCTTTGGGTGGGGGTGGTGCGGTAAGAATGGTAACGAGGTGGAGACGGTGTCGACTATGACAGCGAAGCGGTTCAAGTGTGCGGGGGCAACGAAGGTTTGGCAGTTCCTGAGGAAAGGGGAGCACGGGCTTGGAGGAAGCACAAGGAACGCAACGGAAAGCTTGGGGCAGCCGGAGGACGGTGAGAGTGGCGATGCGGCGATGTCCGGAGTCGAGGAAGAAGGGCGACAAGGACAGAGCACCATGGCGGTGGAGAGAGGAAAAAGAGGGAGGGGATTGGAAGAGGAAGGCTTGGAACACAGGATGACACAAATGGGATGGTGAAGAAACTCACCAACGGTGAGATCGAAGGTGGAGGCGACCATCGATTTTGTGGAAGAAAGAGGCGACGGCGGCTCAGAGACGCTCGGGCGAAGAGGAGGTGCGCACCACGTAGAACACGACGAGACGATTTCAACGGTGGGGTCAATGACGGCGGTGCAATCCAACGAGGACGACCTTTGGCGGAGATGGCTTCTTCGACGGAATCCGACAATACGAAAACCAAATCGAGGTTGATGGCTAGGGAAAATTAGAGAGGAGGACGGGGCGGAAGTTTTGACACGGGTGGCACGCTTATAAAGGGTCAGGAAGGTAGTATTCGGCTGGAGACTGGCGGCGCAGTCGTGTTCGACTTAGACACACGCAAGGAGACTAAAGGAAGAAGGAAGGAGGAGGTGCTAGCAGCAGGCACTGCTTTCGGCGTGAGAGGAGGAGGAAGTGGGCGGCTTGGGGTGGCGCGACGAGAAAGAGATCTGAGCCGAGCCGGTGGGGAAGGAAAAGGGAAACCGGGCCGAAAAGAAAAAGGAATGGGCTGAGAGAAAAGGAATTTGACCCAAAAGAAAATCCGAAAAAAGACTAAAGATACTTGCGGGGCATATATGATGCTTGTTTTATTGTTCACAGTTTGGGAAGACTAAAGATGGAATCGTTGGTTATGTGGACTCGGATTTTGTTAGAGATTTGGATAAGAGAAGATCTCTTACTGATCATGTGTTCACTGTTGAAGGATGTGTCGTTAGATGGAAAGCAATCCTACAAGTCATTGTTACCTTGTCCACTACAGAAGCCGAGTATATGGTTTACTGAGCTTTCTGAAACTACGTCTTGCACTACAACAAAAACGTTATTTGTCTTACGAATTATATGATGTTTCATGAGAGAACAAAGCACATTGACATCAGATATCATTACAATCAAGGTGTGATTGCTCAACGTCACATTAAAGTCAGCAAGATAAGTACTCGTGATAATCCAGCTGCTATGATGACAAAGTCAGTTCCTACCGCTAAGTCTGTGCTTTGTTTAGACTTAGTTGATATCATTTAGTAGTCCTATGGACGTTCGGCGCACTAGGTGCTCAAGCTAATCTGTTTCGAGGAGATCATGGTTTGTTTTCGCTACAAGAGGAATTTGTCTCAAGGGGGATTGTTGAGTTTGAGTGTGATACGAATTTCATTTCCTACTTCAACTCATAGTTCTACTCCTACATGAAATCTTTCATGTACAAATATAAATATATTCCTGTAGTCCAAAGGGAAAAGCAAAAACTTCACCGTAAACATCTCTTCATATAGTGATATTGGTTTTGTACGCTCGTGATTTTTTTCGAAATAATTTTCTATGTAAATTTCGTGTCTCGTTTATATTTTGCTGTGTATTATTTACAAGCAGCATGCATGCAAATCAAAATTCAATTTTACTTTCTCAAACTCAAGAGAATAAATTAACATCTAATACTGGGCGAGTGACGAGCGGATAATGACGCGCACGCCCGAACTCAGAAGTCTGAAGCGATGCATGCTCCGAGTTGAACTAGCTCTCTAGCAGAAGGATAAATAATTGGAGTGTTTGACCAGATCTACATCGTATGCTTAGCGTGGTTTCTGGGTGTTTTCCTTCAGTTGATTTTTGGGTTGTAACGTAGTACTTCCTTTTCCTTTTGCACACGAGCTTCAGTTGTTTTCTGAAGCTCACGCCTCGTGTTGTAGACAAAGTGAAAGGTATGTTGTTGGATGTGACTGGTAGTACTGTAGTTGCCGCACCGTTGAACTGTAGCTGTAATATAATTGTTTCATTCGTTTCAGGCTTCGTGTGGTAGGAATGCAGTTATCTCTCCATACATCAATCGTTTGTCCATCTCCAGCTCTCTTCAAAAGCCCTCTCTGTAATACCATCTAGAATAGCCCTCCAAGTATGAGAAGAGTGGCATTTTAATGTCGCCAAAAGAAATTTAGAGTTCGGATAGTAATGGCCTTTCAGGACGCGCGCACGAAGAGATCGCGGTTTGACGACCAGCCTCCAAGCTTGTATTTTGCCAACATTGCAAGGTTGAAAAGCCCCAAATCTCTAAAGCCCATTCCGCCTTTACGCTTCGAATGTGTCACCTTTGCCCAGTTCATCCGGTGAATCTTCGTGTTGTCAAAGGCACTACCCCATCAGTAGTAGTTTGAAATATACGCTACAAGATGAACACCCCTTTAACAACGTATATATGCATTGGTAAAAATCTAAATAAGTGTTGGTACAGTCTATACTAACGTATTTACTATGCGTTGCCATTGAGGCCGTTGCGAGGGTCTATTACAACAAATAAGCAGCCGCCGGTAATAGATATAAAAAGGCGTTGCGAAGTAGCAACGGATATAGTCAGGTTGTAACTACACTTGTATACGTTGGTACTTACCATGCATGGATGACTTTTACTATTTTGACAATCGATATAATTATATTGTCACAATGCATAGAAGCGTTGGTACTTGCCACACAGATGACTTTTGCTATTTTGGTAACGGATATAATTAGGTTGTTGCAACAATTATAAGTGTGTAGAAGTCAAAGTAAAAAAAAATCATTATTGGTCGTAGCATGGTTAAAAAAAACTCATATATTAAAAATAAATTGTTTCATTACATAGAGAACCATCCACATAAGACATGACATAAATATTTTACTTGAACATCATTTCCTAACAGAATGAAATCTAAACATAATGAAGATCATCTGCCTATGTCACCATTCTCCACCTTGCATTGAACATGTCATCCATAGCATCATCCTACATAGCCTGAGGTTGGACGTTCAATCTGCACAGGAGAAGTTCTCTGTTCTCCTAAGGATAAATAGTGCATTAGGGCATCAAACTGCTGACAGCAATCCATTGCATTAGCATCCACTGGGTGGAAGTATTGAATCTGCACTCAAAAAATTAGTTGATAAGTTGATGTACTGGAGATTTTGTCAACAAAGTTGCACATTAGCATATACTATTCAATCAGCTAATTAAGAGATATGCTCATGATTAAATAAGTCATAATAAAGTGCATTTCATAGTCATGAGGAAATTGAAATAAGATATGAAAATCTTGTAAAGAGTTCCCTGCACATATCATGAAAAAATATGAGAGAGAAGACAAAGCCCACCCATGCACTCTTTATTCTCCCAGCTCTACTAAATCTCTGAATATATATTTCTTTCAAGTTTCAACCCCTTGTGTCTTTAGTAACTAGAGTGTCTTAGTAACTGGAAAAACTTGCGTTAGTACTGTAATAAAGTATTATCTACCAATACATAATTTTTGCTACCTTCAGATCAAATTAATTTACCAAAGCAACGTCAAAGCCCCATCTGTCAACATATATCATGGAGAATAGGCAGCTGGGCACACCTTCCCAGAGCAAGACGACAAATGTACAAGAACATAGCTAATAACTTGAGCATTACTTGGTAGGAAAGATTAATCTTGACAGGGAACTTATGAGGGTTATGGGGAGGAGCCAGTAAGTAATTAAAGGGACTGGTTGTATACTAGCAAAACAATTAGTTCAATGGGCTTGTATTTGGTAGCGATCACAAATACTGTTGAGTCTTAGTAAGAGCATCCACATTTTTATCCTCACAAATTTTTTTTAAAAAAGGAGACTTGGGCAGCAAAATTGTGCAACTAGTAACTATTACTTCTTTCACACCCAAAGCTCAAAAACTATGTTAGAATTATATGATGTGCCTCCTAACATAAACTCTCAACTATCTTCAGATATACCGCAAATCCTTTTCTTGACAAAACAAAGCATAATAAGAACTAGGCATACATATTGAAAGAAAACAAAAGTATGGAAGTACTTACAACCAAACTTTCCTCCATCGAGCAATTGTTCTAATTTTGGATGCAACCTCTTCACTAGCAGTTTCAATGTGTTTTTCTCAAAGCTCAAGACTAAGATCAACCTCATATGCTTCGAAAATTTATAACGCTAATGAGCAGTAAAAAGCGTAAATTCCTCGGCTAATTAGCTTCCAACATGTTTCCTTATGATGAAAAGTTGGAATCTCGTGCATACATCAAGTAGCTCGTGGCAATAATTTAAATTGAACTGACAAAGGCACCTTCTAATCATCTATTAATCCAGATTCCATTAGACTACAGCAGTTAGAAGAATTGGGTAAATTTGACGAATAACAGTTGGACCACATGCAACACACACAAAATCCAAAGGGAAGGCCATCTATAGAGACCGAAACATCAAAATTATAATTGAACATTTTGTTTAAGTTTTAACAAAATGGATATTGTCTTAAAATTTACGTACTAAATGTGAAGATATCCACTGTGAAGCATGATAACAACACCTGTAATTGTTGAGACGAACACAAAAGGTCCAGGAACAGATTTGTAATTGTTGAACCAGCATACCTGATGCCCTGCATGCCAATAGAAGGCAAGAATCAATTGCCCTGCTGTAGTCCGATGCCCTGTACGTATGCCAGGCAGGAATCAATTCCTAAAGCTTGTCCTGCAACACCAGATTCGATCTTTATCACAAATCAATGGGTTTCTTTGATCGAAAGCTCATTGAGTAGCTTGGTGTTTCATAGCAATAGACACCAATATTCCCAAAGCAATAACAAAAAACCAAAACTCGTATCTACAGAGAGCAAGATCTGCCCAAATCCGTCTCACCCACGCTTCTTGCAGACCTTATAAACCCCATCCTTCTTCTAACCTACAGGGTGTATTCCCATCTGCGCCCAAGTTTAGCAAATAAATGGTCAATTCAGTTAAACAAGAATAGAGGAAAAGTGGAAACCCTAGAAATCGAATTCATGTAATTAGAACCAGCATAGGGTGTAGATTCGCAGTTACCTTCGGCCTCCCGGTGCTTGCGCCGCTTGCGGATCACGGGGGTGGAGAACTGGAGATTGGGGGATGGATCGGGAAGGTTGATGACAAGATGGGATGGGGAGGGGCTCGAGGAGGGGGGAAGGAAAGGGGGGCGATCGTGCTTGCGTCCCCTCCCCACAGCCGCCGTTGTGGTCGCAACCGTGGACGTCGTGGAGTCGGTGATCGACATGCAAGAACTGGACGCCGACGATGCCTTTGACCCAGACTGAGCATCCTCGTCCTCTTCCACGTCCAAGTGGCGGCGAAGGTGATCGGGGGAGTTGGGGGGTTTGGGGTGGGATCGGGCGGGGGATTTGGTGATTTTTGGTTTGTGTTCGTGGGTGGAGGAGAGGATGAAAGAGGAGGGGAGGGAAGGAGGTGTGGTTCCCTGCGGCGACGGCGGTGGCGTGGGGGAAGGGGAAGAGGTGGGCGACGCGGGCGAGGCGACGATTGGAGGGGAGGAGGCGAGTGGAGGTTTCTGCAAGAGAAACGGGGGAGCGCAGAAAAAGGGAGGAGAAAACGTGGGTGCGGTGGGACGATCGCCAGCGCATACATTTTCTATTGTGAGCAATGTGTTGTTGTATGTATGTTCTTCTTGTAGTGATACTGTATTGCTTAATTTGACCACATGTAGCAGGTGACAATTTGAAGCAACTCGTAGAGTGGGTTGGGAAGGATTGAGCAACAGATTTAGGGCTTTGAATAACACAAACTGTTGTACCGAAAAGGCGACTAGAATGGGGGTGAATAGGAGCACGCTCACTTTTTCACTTTGATCGGATTCAACACGAATCTCACTCCAATAGCTATGAAAGCTATGAAGATCAATAAACAAGTACAGTGGAAGACTTGTATTGAATCCAAACCAAAACCTCAGAGCAAAAGACCAAAAACCAAAACCCTAATCCAAAGGACGGTCTGACCGACGGCCAAAGTACGGACTGACCGGAGGCCGGACTGGCCTCAAGCAAAAACTTGGACTAACCTCAGGCCGGACTAACCTCAGGCAAAAGCTCGAACTAACCTCAGGCACGATGAACAGCATAAACAACCCGAAAACCAAAACTCAAATCGGTCTAACTTTTGATCCGTAAGGCCAAACTCCACGAATTTTGAGAAACACCTTTTCTAAGATATTAGGAACCTATTCCAATCAAAGATTACAGAGATTCATACCAAAGTTCCTATCTTTTTCAGTTTGAACGAAGTGTGCTCCAAAACTGAGCAAAAATCGAAATATGATCTACAGACTTGCTCGTGGGTGATTGATGATCAAGATGATCCTAGATGGGTTCCCACATGTCGTAGCAAGTTTGATCAAGGCAAGAAACCAAGCAAAAACTCGCAGATCAAAGAAAGACCACAAATCACCAAATAGAGAGAAAGAAAGCAAATAGACTCATCTTTGAGAGAACTTTTTTTGGATTGATTTGATATGGTTTTGGTTTATAGCCACTCCATCAATGGAGGACAAAGACTGAGCACAAAATCAAATCCAACTCTCTAGAACCCTAACCTCCACTAATCCTCTCCCTAAGCAAACTAGGGTTTCAAAACAACGAAAGGGTTCAAGGAGGTGTAGCCACATCCCTCCTCTATTTATAGTGGAGGCTTAGACCTTCTAGAAACATTAACCTTAATGGGCTCCCGTTAAGGCCCACATACAAACGGGTCACATACGCACGTATTTTAAAGCGTTGTCTTCATCTCCTCTTGACCTAATCCGCTTCACCATGCACTGTCTTGCGCCGCATGTTGGCAAAAGGTCACCAAGGCGGTATTTGGTAAAATTACCAAAATACCCCTTCTCGATCTTTTTACAAAGACCGAGTCCCATCTTTGTGAAGCACCTCCCATGCTTCGCCACGAGTAGGTTGATCCAGCGGCTCTCATCATGTCGGCAAGTCTCTCCCATCTGGCTCCCACCGAAACCACCATGGCACTTGCACCGACCCCCGCGTCGTTTGATCCAACCCGTCGCTCCGAACTGCCCGTTTGATTACCTTTGTCCCTCTTGTGTCATGCTTGACTCCATTGACCTCACTCGGCATCCCCGGTCGTTAAGGACCTCAGCTCTCCAAGCTTAGTCCCGATCATCATTGCCGTTGACCGTCATTGACCTCCAAGCAACCTGCACAACAATAGACAAAGAAATCGATTCCGGGAATAAGTTCTTCATAACTTGACCCACGTTGGTCAAAACATGCATCATACAAGACATATGCACTGAAATCCATGAACTTGACCTAACCCAACACTCATCGCCACCGATTGGCCAATGATCAGTAAGAACCCGGTCAGACTGCCATTGAAAGGCCGGTCTGACTGCATGTCCAACGCCGGTCTAACCGAACCTGTACTGACAGCACATTAAACTTTGAAGAAAACTCGTGTTTCAACAAACCGTTAACGACATTGCTAATTGTAACATCATCCTAAGATCGTGCACATATCCCCATGATATCCACAATCTCCTCCTTGATGAACACATTGGTAATTTCCCACAAATGCAAATTTTGAGGTTTGAAAAGTAAAAATTCAACGTTTTTGCACAAAGGCATAACTTGGTCCAAATACAAGAGAAAGCAATGGAAATAACCAAGTTGGCTTCAGAATAGCATAGACAAATGAGATAAGGCAAAAGAAAGCGAGAAAGCTTCATTTTCCAGAAAAAGCGTCAAAATCTCACTTAAGGTCCATATGAAAGAACAATTGTTCGAAATGACATTTGATCATTGTGAGGATACAAGAATTGCAATTTAAGTTTAGAAATGACAATAAAATCATAAAAATGTAAATAATAAACTCCCCCTCACTATGATCCTCATATTTCAGAAAATTTCAAATTCTCCAATTTTCTCCCCCTTTTTAACACTTTTATATCTTCTCCCCTTTATACATCTTTGAAATATCTTCTCTCCCTTTGAAAATGAAGTCATCAAGGAATCATGCCTTCCTCTCGTCTAGAGATAACAAATGCAAAATGAGGAAAAAACATAAGAAGGAGCATGCATGAAATGCAATGGAGTGGCTTCATTTATTTTTTTTGTATTTTTTAATTTTTGAGTACAAGAAGCTTTGGAGATTACCCAAAAGAACAAGCTAGCATTTCTAATATTGTACAAGAACATATCAAGCCTAAAAGTGCTAGCAAGATCATGTTAAGACATATATATCAAAGCTAAGCATGAAAGCTCAATGTAAAGCAATCAATTTTATCAATTTAAGCAAATCTTCAAATTTAGCAAGTTCATCAACATGGATCCTAAAATGATAATGGCCATGTCAAAATGTCAATGTGAGATCAAAAAGCTAACAATGACTACATTAAGAGACAAACAGATCCTGATATGAATCATTTTGCTCAATTTTCTCAAAATACCCATTTTTCAACAATTTTTCATTTGCAATGAATATTGAAGTTGACTAATGGTCTCACTTAGTGAAGAAGATCCTGGACTAGGAGCCTTCCACAATCTCTTCCTAAGCTTTGACCAGAAGTTGATTAAAGGTATATCATAGTGAAGAAGATCCTAGACTAGGAGCCATCCACAAACTCTTCCTAAGCTTCTACCAGAGCAACAAATCTTGAGGTTCATGTCAGTTTTGACAAGCAGTCCCCATGAGATCATCTGGATCATCAAACTATCTCCAAGTTCATGTCTTTGACATGCAGTCTCGTGAGAGTAGTTTGCCACAATTTAAGCATAAGACAATCTTGAAATTAATTTTTTATTTTTCATTTTCACAAGAGCAGTTTTAGATTCTCAGAAGGACAAGAAGCTCAAGTAATGATCAATTTTAGATTCAAGAGCTAACAAAGTAATTTTGATAGGGCCAATGTCACAAAAGGAGCACTAATTGCGCAACTAGCTAAAATATCCACAAATTGCAGTTTAAGTTCAAGTTGTTTTTTAGAGTTCTAGCTCATTCAGCAAAGACTTAGCTACACATGTGAAAGCATGATAATTCTGGCAAGTCAAAGAACTAGACATGGCATTGAGTAAGAATTGAAATACTAAAGCTCCAAAGGGTAATAAGCAAAGCTTCATCAATTTTAAAAGATAAGCAGAAAAGCTTATATTACAATGCATCTTTTTGGATTTTCATATGAATGCAATATGATACAATGAGATGCATAAAAAGCTTAAAAAGCCTAAAAAGATCAAAAGGATCAAAAAGTTCAAAAGAAGATCAAGAAAAGATCAAATGAACAAGGTAAGATAGAAAAAGGCCCAACTCCTACTCAAACCAACCCATAGGGATAAATTACCCCTAACTCACTCCTCAAGGTGGCAAATCTTGTTGGGTCTAAAGGCTTGGTGAGGATATCGGCTAACTGAGCCTCGGACTCCACAAAATACAGCACAATATCACCCTTCTCAACATGGTCTCTAAGGAAGTGATAGCGAATGTCTATGTGCTTAGTCCTAGAATGTTGCACTGGGTTTTTAGCAATGTTAATAGCAAAAGTGTTATCACAGAAAAGAGGAACATTAGCAAAGTTTAACCCAAAGTCCTTAAGAGTGGACACCATCCACAAAATCTGATTATAGCAACTAGCAAAGAACAACATATTCACTTTTTAGCAAGGATTGTGCAATGTAAGACTGCTTCCTAGAAGACCAAGAGACAAGAGAAGTGCCTAAGAAATAACAAGTGTCAGAGGTACTCTTCCTATCTAGCCGACAATCCGCAAAATCAGAATCAGAAAACCCCCGAATGGACAACGAAGAGAAGCAGGAATACCAAATGCCATACTGGAGGGTAGAGTGTAAATACCTGAAGATGTGCTTAACGGTTTGGCGATGTGAAGTCCTCGGAGACGCTTGAAACCTCGCACAGAGGCAGACCGTGAAGTGGATGTCTGGTCTTGAGGCCGTCAGGTACAAAAGGGAGCTGATCATGCTGCGGTACTCGCGTTGATCCACGGCTTCTCCTTCCTCATCTGGATCCAAAGCAGTTGAAGTCGCCATGGGAGCGGCGATCGGCTTGCAGTCACCCATCTCGAAGCGCTTGAGCAGATCCTTGGTGTACTTCGTCTGATGGATGAAGATCCCTTCCTTGCATTGCTTGATTTGAAGCCCCAAAAAGTAGTTGGGTTCTCCCATCATACTCATCTCAAATTCCCTGGATATGATCTCAGAAAAACTGGAAACAAGAGCATGAGAAGAACCACCAAAGATAATATCATCCACGTAAATCTGGACAAGCAGGAAGTCATTGCCATACCTAAAAATGAAAAGAGTCTTATCTACTTTTCCCATTTCAAAATCATTCTTAAGCAAGAAGGTCTTAAGTCTATCATACCAGACTCTAGGGACTTGCTTAAGACCATACAAGGCTTTGGATAGCTTAAAAACACGATCAGGGTGCTTGGGATTCTCAAAACCAGGGGGTTATCTAACATACACTTCCTCCTCTATAAAACCATTCAAAAAGTCACTCTTAACATCCATTTGATGCAACCTAAAACCTTTAGATGCAGCAAATGCAAGCAAGATGCGAATGGCTTCTAGTTTAGCAACATGAGCGAAGGTCTTATCAAAATCTAACCCCTCAACCTGGCTAAAACCCTGAGCTACCAACCTAACCTTGTTTCTAACCACAGAACCATCCTCAGTTTGCTTATTTTTGAAAACCCAACGAGTTCCTATTACATTATGACCACTAGGAGGTTCTACAAGGTTCTAGGCTTTATTTCATTCAAAATTCTCTAACTCCACATGCATGGCATTGACCCAACTAGAATCAGATAGAGCATGTGATATATCGCAGGGTTCAAAAGAAGCTACAAATGCAGAGTGAGAGAAAAGACTCGGATCATGATACCTAGAGAGAGTGACTCGCTTATGAAGATTACCAATCATCTGATCCGAAGGGTGTTGTTTCTGAATGTGCAGTGGAGCGCCTGGGGGAGATAGCATCTCCTCAACCTCCGCAGGTACTGCTGATGATGAAGCTGCAGCAGGAGCCTCAATTGGAGGTGAAGCAGTCGTAGCAGGTTCTGGAGCTTGGACAGGAACATCAGCAGCAGGTGAAGGAGCAATATCGAAATCATCCTCATCTTCTTCAACAAAAATGCTCTCTGTCACCTGTATGTTACCTGAAACATCGGATCTAGCTTCAGGGCTAGTCTCATCAAAAGTAACATTGCATGTCTCCTAAAGAATGTTAGTTTCAACATTAAAGACCTAAAAACCCCTCGAATGAGCAGGATAACCTAGAAATAAACCATCACAAGTTCTTGATTCAAATTTATCTAGGTTTCCTGTCTTGAGAATAAAACACTTTGAACCAAAGACTCGAAAGAGAGAGACAGAGGGTTTTCTACCAAATCGAAGCTCATAAGAAGTCTTGCCCAAAGACGGTCTCAAGAAGACACGGTTTGAAATATGGCAAGCTGTAGCAATAGCTTCGGCCCAAAACCTCCTCGGTGTGCTATACTCATCTAGCATCGTCCTAGCCATCTCGACTAAGGTTCTGTTCTTCCTTTCCAGAATACCATTTTGTTGAGGGACGTGTGGAGAAGAGAACTGATGCTCAATGCCACGCTCAGCATAAAGATAGGCAAAAGAAGCATTCTTGAACTCTGTGCCATTATCACTGCGGATCGCTCTGAAGGCACAAGGAAGTTCAGAAGCTAAACAAAGAACAAGATCATGATAATGATCAAAAGCCTCATCCTTCGAAGCAAGAAAGAACACCCAAGAGTATCTCGAAAAATCATCAACTATGACAAGGATATACTATTTGCCACCAACTACCAAACCCTAGCAGGACCAACAGTATCTATGTGAAACAACTGTCTTGGTCCGCCAGTCATGACCATAGTCAATGAAGGGTGTGAGGCGGGAACTTTCTTGCCATGCCTACAGGGCGCACATACAACATCCTTGACGGCTTTGAGTTTAGGCAAACCTCTTATGAGATCAAGGCCGCTAACTCACGTCAGATGATCAAAACCAATGTGCCCAAACGTCGGTGCCAAAACCAGATATCAGATGAAGATGCAATTAAATATTTGAGAGATCCAGCAAGAGATTCAGAAAAATCAGCTCCAAAAATTCTACCAACTCTAGAAATCCCAAAAACAAGCTCACCGGCAGAATCAAGCACACGACAGGCATTTTTCTTAAAATGAGTTTCGTAGCCATCATCAAGAAGTCACAAACGTAAAGCAAGTTGTACCTTAGCTTGTCCACAAGGGCGACGTCCTTCAAGATGAATCATCATTCACCTTGATTGATCCTGTTCCTTCAATTCGCCCTTGTGTATCATCTCCAAAGGTGATGAAGTCATCACCCGTCGATCAAGCGTGAAGGAAGTGAGCCATCTTGAGTCTCCGGTCATGTGGCGTGAACAAATGAGTCGACGTACACGTGTTCTTCCTCCTTCCGCAGCGATCCCGAAAAATTAAGGCACAAAAGAACGATGTGTCTCAATCTCAAGTTAGTTAAAAGCGACTTGAACCCAAGATCGAGACACACGTCTCATGAAAGTAGTATGCAAAGCGTATGATATCCTTGATTTTATTAGGAGTTCTATTATGAGCAATGGTTACTTTAACATGAGAAGCATCCTGTCTAGGAACATGATGAGCATGTGAAACAAATCCTAGTCTAGGTTTCTTATTTTCTATGTGACCATGTCTCATAAAAGCTCTAGGTTGATGAGATGAAATTCTAGCAATATTTCTCCTAGCATTTTTCAACCTACGCCAACAGAACTCTACCAAATGTTCACTCTTCTTGCAATAGGTGCAATGGTATTTGGTACCACTAGGAGAAGCATCTTTTGCCTCAAAAGAAGGTTGGACAAACCCTACAGATTTAAAAACAGTTTTTGCAGGTTGGGTTTTGAATTCAATTAAGCCATTTTCCAAGATCTGAATGACATTAGGCTTGGATGTGTCCTGGGCAGAGTTGTATCTTAAACCTTGCTTCTTATAAGGAGTTTTAGACATGTCTAGAATCATGTTTAACTATTTCTTACCTTTAGAAAAATTTTCTAGTGTATCCTTAAGGTAAGCATTTTCTTTTCCAAAGTTAACACATGATTCACAAGTCTTGGCCTTAATGGCTCTAGCATGTTTCTCCTTAAGATGAACAACTTCAAGTTTATAGGCTGTACATGAGGCACAAGGTGTAGACTCAATTGTGTCCTTAAGCTTGGCATATTTAGCTCTAAGTGCTTCTAAAATATCCTTAACTTTATGTTCATGTTCTATGCAGAAAGAGCAAAAGCTAGATTTAACATTACTAGAAGCATCCAACTTGCTAGACTCTAAGCATTTTTCACAGGGAGCAGATTTAACATCAATTAGCTTAGCCCTAGCATTTTCAAGTTGATGCAAAGCAATATCATGAGTAGATTGCAGTTTAGCAAATTCAGAATGTAAAGCATGGCAAGAGGAACATTCATCAGATTCAAGAGTCTTAGCATTTGTAAGTTCTAATGTCAAATTATTTACTTGTGACTCTAAGTCCTTGTTCCTAGTCATGGTAAACTCTAAGGCCTTATCCTGACTCATGAGTTGCTCAAACATGTTGTCACATCTAGCAGAAAGAACATCATAGGAGGGAGGTACCTCATCGTTGTCATTGATGTCGACGATGTCGGCCATGAAGCACATGCCAGTGAAGTCCTTGGCTTTCCCTTTCTTGTATTGAGGGAGCTCCTCCTCCTTGTCCTTCTCGCTCCCGGAGTCCACATCACTCATGGATTGCTCTTCAAAAGCGGCAAGGACTCGGTGAGCGGCCTTCATGAGCTTAGCAGCAGTGTACTTGGGCTTGTTCCCTTGAGGCTTCTCCAAGCTGGCTTTTTCTCCTTGTGATTGCTCTTACCTTTCAGCTTGAGGCAGTTTTTCTAGATATGATATAGCTCTCCACACTCATAACACGTCACAGGGCCACCTCTCTTCTTGTTTCTAACATTGTTATATGCCCGTGTGACTTTCTTGACTAAAAGAGCTAAATCAGCCTCAGGAAGACTCTCAAACTCTTCTCCTTGAACAGCAGATAAACACGCAAGAGAAAAACCAGAAGAAGACTCAGAAGAACCATCAGGAGTCCCTTTGAGAGGATCAACCACCAAAGCCATGTTATCTTTCTTAGGAAGACTATCTCTCTTGATCTCGTGAGTTTTGAGCTTGCTATAAAGCAGCTCCAAAGTGAGACTAGAGAGATCGACGTTCTCCTCAATAGCAGTAGCCTTTATCTCCCACTCCTTGGTGTTGATTGCAGCCAAGAGGTGGGTGGCATTATCAGATTGAGAGTACTTAATGTCAACAGCTCTCATCTGATTGATAACCTTGTTAAAGCGAGTAAAAACGTCATCGATGCTCTCACCAGGACGCATCTCGAATTTGTTATACTCTCGCTTGTAGACCGTCTGACGCACTTGCTTGATCTGGGACGATCCCTCATGGTAAGTTTCGAGGGTGTGCCAAATCTCATGTGCGGTCTCAAGGTTGCAAATCCTATCGTACTCCGGTCTACCAAGCCCAGCATATAAGAGATTCTTTGCCTTTTGATTGTTTGCCAAGAGGGCTGCTGAAGCCAGCAAAGCAACCTCGGGCAAAACGAGCAGAGCTCGAACAAACTCTCATATAGCTTGTCCTTCGCTCTAAAGGAAGACTCGCATGCGATTCTTCCAATAGGCATAGTCGAGCCCATCGAAGATATACGGCTTGGTCGAGTACTTATCCATCGCCAAGTTTAGTGACCGGTTAAGATCAAGATTGAACTAACCGGGCTCTGATACCACTTGTTGGACCGAAAATGCGACTAGAGGGGGGCCGGGGGGGTGAATAGGAGCACGCTCACTTTTTCACTTTGATCGGATTCAGCATGGTCAGCTATGAAAGCTATGAAGATCAATAAACAAGTACAGCGGAAGACTTGTATTGAATCCAAACCAAAACCCCAAAGCAAAAGACCAAAAACCAAAACCCTAATCCAAAGGACGGTCTGACCGATGGCCAAAGTGCGGACTGACCGGAGGCTGGACTAACCTCAGGCAAAAGCTCGGACTAATCTCAGGCCGGACTAACCTCAGGCAAAAGCTCGGACTAACCTCAGGCATGATGAACAGCACAAACAGCCCAAAAATCAAAACTCAAATTGGTCTAACTTTTGATCCGTAAGGCCAAACTCCAGGAAATTTGAAACACACCTTCTCTAAGATATTAGAAACCTATTCCATTCAAATATCACAGAGATCCATGCCAAAGTTCTTATCTTTTTCAGTTTGAACAAAGTGTGCTCTAAAACCGAGCCAAAATCGAAATATGATCTAGAGACTTGCTCGTGAATGATTGATGATCAAGATGCTCCTAGATGGGTTCCCACATGTCACAGCAAGTTAGATCAAGACAAGAAACCAAGCAAAAACGCACGAACCAAAGAAAGACCACAAATTACCAAATAGAGAGAAAGAAAGCAAATAGACTCATCTTTGAGAGAACTTTCTTTGGATTGATTTGATATGGTATTGGTTTACAGCAACTCCATCAATGGAGGACAAAGACTCAATACATAAGCACGAAATCAAATCCAACTCCCTAGAACTCTAACCTCCACTAATCCTCTCCCTAAGCAAACTAGGGTTTCAAAACAATGAAAGGGTTCAAGGGGGTGCAGCCACCTCCCTCCTCTATTTATAGGGGAGGCTTAGACCTTCTAGAAACATTAACCCTAATGGGCTCTTGTTAAGGCACACACACAAACGGGTCACATACGCACGTATTTTAAAGCGTCGCCTTCATCTCCTCTTGACCTGATCCACTTCACCATGCGTCGTCTTGTGCCGCGGGTTGGCAAAAGGTCACCAAGGCGGTATTTGGTAAAATTACCAAAATACCCCTTCTCGATCTTTTTGCAAAGACCGAGTCCCATCTTCGTGAAGCACCTCCCATGCTTCGCCACGTGTAGGTTGATCCAGCGGCTCTCATCATGTCGGCAAATCTCTTTCATCTAGCTCCCACCAAAACCACCATGGTACTTGCACCAACCCCGCGCCGTTTGATCCAACCCGTCGCACCGAATTGCCCGTTCGGTCACCTTTGTCCCTCTTGCACCATGCTTGACTCCATTGACCTCACTCGGCATCTCCGATCATTCTAGACCTCAGCTCTCCGAGCTTAGTCCTGATCATTCTCGCCGTTGACCGTCATTGACCTACATGCAACCTACACAACAATAGACAAAAAAATTGATTCCGGGAACAAGTTCTTCACAACTTGACCCACGTTAGTCAAAACATGCATCATGCAACACATATGCACTGAAATCTATGAACTTGACCTAACCTAACACTCATCGCCACCGATTGGCCGACAATTAGCAAGAACCCGGTCAGACCGCCATTGAAAGGCCGGTCTGACCGCTGGCCGGTCTGACCGCGTGTCCAACGCCGGTCTGATCGAACCTGTACTGACAGCACATTAAACTTTGACGAAAACTCGTGTTTCGACAAACCGTTAACGACATTGCCAATTTTAACATCATCCTAAGATCGTGCACATATCCCTATGATATCCACACAAACAGTTCTTTAGGACAAACCGTTTGTGATACATCAGCTACCACGGACGGTTTCATTTACAAACCGTCTATGATATATTGAGCTATCACAGACTATTTCATCTATAAACCGTCTGTGATACATCATCTATCATGGACGGTTTCATCTAAGAACCGTCTGTCATAGGCAACTATCACAGACGGTTCTGAGTTAATAACCATATGTGATAGTATGCATCATAGACGGTTCGAAAACCATCTGTGATGATCTTATATCAATACTGACCCATAAATTCAGACGGTTCACGAAACAGTCTGTGATGATGTTTTTGAACCGTCTGTAAAGACCTTTTGTGATGACGTTTTTAAATCGTCTATAAAAACATTTTCTGTAGTAGTGTTGAGTGTGCTCCTCAATCTCTCACAACAAAAGAGTTTTCTTTTGATACATTTCCCATCTCTAGATCGCGACGTACTAGCCTAGCTATCAAGCCGAACTTGGAAAATAATTTCTTTCTATCTGGATGATGGATGTTGAACAAGGTGGCTACCGCTAGATTTGCAGATGGATGATGCATGAAGTTAAGCACAATATACGGCTGTGTAGTAATGGCAACGTGGACCTATATACAACTGTTGCTACGTGATAATGAAGAAGTGTACTCGTATGTACACGAAAAATCACTGCAGAATGGAATGACCTTTGGCCGAGCTAGTTAGGAATTTAATTAGGATGCATGGATTTTCACACAGTAGACTAGTACAGAGTCTTGAATTATTCCAACCTCTCTTACTCTGATGCGCATGCACTTGTTCCTTGTAGCTTCAGAAGTGTTAAGAAATACGGATCGGATAGAAGCCGATAGCCAGACGCATCATACATGAGATGTATTAATTACTTGATCGCAAGTCAAGTATCCACATCAATCACACAACGTACTCGTACCCTCCGTCTCACTATATAAACCGCCGCCACCATGCAGCAATTAACCAAGCAACCAAGCTAAGTAGCAAAGATATATAGGATCACACAAATTTAAACCCATCATTAGCTAGCCACTGAATCGATCGAAGCAATGGCGAAGCCAGCAGCAACGGCGCCGATCGCGACGCTCTTGGCTCTGGTCGGACTTACGCTCCTCCTGTCGGCCGCCAATCCGGCGAGCGCACAAGAGGGCGCCTGCCCGTGCCCGCCGAACCAGTGCTGCAGCCAATGGGGGTACTGCGGCACGACCGACGCTTACTGCGGGCAGGGGTGCACGGCGGGACCGTGCACCCCTCCGGCCGCGGCGAGCGCCACGGCGTCCGGCGCCAAGGCCGTGGGGAGCAACAACCTCGGTCGCTAGGCGACGAGCCGGTGCCGGCCCCGGCCAATGATGAAGACTAAATAAATACATAAATAAATAAATAAATGTTCGGGGTCGCGTATGTACTTGTACGTACGCACCCACGCTGTGTTCGCCTGAACCCTGAACTCTGAGTGCATCGATGCTCCGAGATTAGTAGAATAAATCAAGAAATGAATGTCGTGTGTAAAACTAGCCGCCTTGTAAACGTACTCTCTCGATCATATAATAGTAGTATCGTCGAGGAGGAAATAAATGGAGAGATTAATCAATCAGAACTGTCGATGGAAAATCAAGAAACTGAGACATATGGTGTCTATAAATATCTGAGCTATTACGTGAAACTTTTCTATACAGATTGGTTCGTGATCCTTCCAACCAACACGCTCGTCGGGTTACCATCGTAAGTCGTAAACGTTTAGAGATTGGTAGTAGTAGAGTTCCCGCTCAAGATTTTGTCAGGATCGCGGCACGGATCATACTATCCTACGATCCCCTGAAATCGAAATGACACGGGTCAATATATTAATCGAAATTTCATAGAATTGTGGTCCTAAAGGTAAGATCGCTAGGACCGTGCTCAGTATCGGGTAGAATTATATTCCTGATAAGAAACTATGACAACATATAAAATTTGATATCGCCTATCGGTAATTTAAGTTGTAATAGTTTACTTTGCTTTCTTTTCTTGTTTACGTGTTGTTCTAAGGTAAGAAAAAAATATTATCATCAACATATTGAACTTTTAAATGATTAGTTTGTTAAAAATAATAATTAAATATGTTTCAGAAAACAAGGTTAATTGAATGTAACTTGAAAAAGTGTATTCGTATTTACAAAATTAAATTGAAAATTTGATTATAGACTTTCATATTTGAAAACACAGTTTCAATGTTGATATAAAATATATATGCTTTTAAAAATCTAATAGAATTATGATTTTACGATCCGATCATACGATCTAATCCCGTTAAACGACAAACGATCCTACATTGGATCACAATCCAGATAACCTTGTTGCCACTACACACCTACTGTCTTTGTAGTACTTGGACCAAAAAGATTGGAGCAAATGATCACAGCTATGGTGCCAGCTGCAACATGATGTATCGTAGGGGAATACAGAAGCATTATCAATATGAGTCAAGATTTAGTTATATTGTACCTAACCGTATGAGCAGTATCATAAGAGTAATTTCCGTAGTGGCGGCACGGGAGATTAGGTTTAGAAAAAATGTTGTTAATACCCTTAGAATAAAATAATTAGATTTACAACAAATGTCTAAAATGCCATCAAGAAATCAATATCTAGATCTGATTTCTAATATCATCCCTCACTACTAGTAGAATGTACAATAAAAATTCTCTATGGTATTGCGCCTAGACAGCTAGTGAAGCGGAATACTTGAAATGGGAAAAAGAATAGAAAAAACACACTAGGCTATATTGGACCTTGTTGGCCTTGGAGTAGGCCCGTAGCTCCTCCTAATTAACCCCTCTCGTCTTGTAGGGGAAAAAAACCTGGTTTTAAAAACCGGGCCAGTGACTGAACTTAAAGGCCACTGGTTCACCGGTCCAAACTTTTCTTCATTCCATAGCAAACACGAGGAAGGGAAGTTTGCGGGAGTGGAGTTAAGAAGTGTTTGGCAACACTAAGACGAAACTCCAGAATTTGCGGCTAGGAGTTAGAAGGACAATGAGCTCAAACCGAACCCATCGTGTCTCCTTAGCCGCTCGCGAACGACTCAGGAGGCGGCTAGGGAGTCGACCCCTAGCGAACGACTCAGGAGGTGGCTAGGGAGTCGACCCCTAGCTGCCGCTTGAGAGAGTCCGGACTGTCCCCCCACCCCCACACACCACACACCTGCCGCCGCCACCTACCGAGGTGGCGGGCCTCTCCTGGCAGCCCCCTTTCTCTCTTCCTGACATCCGCTCTCCTGGTTCTTCTCATAGCCCCCTTCTTTCCTTATTGGCCTCCGCTCCCCCGTTTCACCAGCCTCTGCCGGATTCGCTCTCTCACTACTACACAAAGAGTCATCACAGATGGTTCTAAATCGTCATCACAGATGGTTTCTGAACCATCTGAATTTATATGTCCGTGATAACAGATAGTTATCATAGACGGTTTGTGAGCTACTCGTATGTACACGAAAAATCACTGCAGAAGGGAATGACCTTGGCCGAGCATGGATTTAGGATGCATGGTTTTCCACTCAGTAGACTAGTACAGAGTCTTGAATTATTCCAACCTCTCTTACTCTGATGCGCATGCACTTGTTCCTTGTAGCTTCAGAAGTGTTAAGATATACGGATCGGATACAAGCCGGTAGCGAGACACATCACACATCAGATGTATTAATTTATCGCAAGTCAAGTATCCACATCAATCAGACAACGTACTCCCACCCTCCGTCTCACTATACAAACTGCCACCACCATGCAGCAATTAACCAAGCAACCAAGCTAAGTAGCAAAGATATATAGAATCACACAAATTTAAACCCATTATTAGCTAGCCACTAAATCAATCGAAGCAACAAGCAATTTAATATAAAAGAAGATACTTTTGAAATCATAGGTTCAACATGATCAAAGGACTACGACTTGCCTTGGTTTTATTCAGTTACCACACTTGGATCTTCAAAACTTGCTTCTGGTTCTGCTCCTTGAAACAGATCGTTTAAACGAGAGAAACAACATACGAAGCACAAATAAATCCAAAACAAAATCAAATAAAATCCAAAAAAACAAAAGAAAAAAACCAACTCTAAAAGAAAGAGCTCGATTTTAGATGAATTTAGAAATTTAAACGGACTGAGTTGGAGTTTGGACAGAAAAGAATAGGCTCTCGGAAGATTTGCCGAAAAGGAAAAAGGGAGAGAGAAAAGAATATTATCTGGAATATTCCTTCGGCTGAAAAGAAAAGGCAAAAGAAAAAAAAGGAACTGACGAGTGGGGGCCACTTGTAAGTGACAGAAAGATAAAGAAGGCTGGCTGATATCTAGGACCGATGTGGCAGTGAGAGAAAGAGAGACACAGGGGAGGACAAGGATGGCCCACATGCAAGAGAGAGAAAGATAGAGCTAACATGAAAACAGAGGAGGCTGGTGGCGGCTGCTTGCGCTCGACAGCAACTACGAACAGCAGCAAGGGAGCAGACGGTGATGACCAAAACGGAACGACGGCGACACGGAGGTTCTTTGGGTGGCGGTGGCACATCAAGAGTGGCAACAAGGCGGCGGCACGACAATGGCGGTTCAAGTGTCTTGGCAAAGAATAAATGTTCGGTGGTGCCCAAAGGAAATTGAGGGGAGCACGGGCTTGGCGACGGCACAAGGAACACAACAGAAAGCTTGGGGCGGCCGGAGGACGACGAGAGTGGCTGCACGACGATGGCTGGAGTCGAGGAAGAAGGGCGACGAGGACAGAGCACCACGACAGTGGAGAGACGAAAAAGAGGGAGGGCGTCGGAAGAGGAAGGCTTGGAACACAGGATGACACACATGGGATGGCGAAGAAACTCACCGGTAGCGAGATCGAAGGTGGAGACGGCGGCCGGTTTTGGGGAAGAAAGAGGCGACGGCGACTCGGAGATACTCGAGCAAAAAGGAGGTGCGCACCACGTAGAACGTGAAGAGACGACTTCAACGGCAGGGTTAATTGCGGCGGAGGAGCAAAGACAGCGGTACAATCCGACGAGGACAACCTTTAGCGGCGATAACTTCTTCGGTGGAATCCAACGAGATGAAAACCAAATCGAGGCCGAAGGCTAGGGCAAACGAAAGGACGACCTTCGGTGGCGACGACTTCTTTGGTGGAGTCCGGCAAGACGAAAACCAAATCGAGGCTGATGGCTAGGGCAAACAAGAGAGGTGGACGAGTCAGAAGTTTTGACACAGACGGCGATCTTATAAAGGGTCAGGAATGGAGTATTCAGATGGAGACTAGCGGCGCAGTCGTGTTCGGCTCAGACACACGTAAGGAGACCGGAGGAAGAAGGAAGGAGGAGGCGCTGGCAGGCGGGGCCCGCTCGACAGCGAGAGGAGGGAGGAGTGGGCTAGCGCGCGGGAGAAAGAGATACAGGCCAGACCGGTGGGAAAGGAAAAGGGAAACCGGGCCGGAAAGAAAAAGGACTGGGTTGAGAGAAAAGGAATTCGGCCCAAAAGAAAAATCGGAAAAAGAAAAGACTTTCCGAATTTTAGAAATTGAAGTAAAGTAAATCGAACTCAAAGAAATAGCAAATAAACTCCAAAAATTCCTAGAAATAAGAAAATTTAAATGGTTATTTTTATTTTTAAAGGCTTCAAATGAACTCCAAATATGAGATGTTATAGTTTGGAAAAATTATATGTAAGTCAGAAAAGGTATATTGATAAAGTTCTTCATCGTTTCAACATGCATAAGGCCAAACCTGTGAATATTCCGTCAGTTGCATATTTCAAACTTTCTTCGGCATCATGTCCACAGTCAGATGATGAAGTTGAGTACATGTCTAGAGTTCCATATATCAGTGTTGTTGGTTCACTTTTGTATGTCATGGTATCTTCTTGTCCTGATTTATCTCAATCATTGAGTATTGTCCATGGATAATCCTGACAAAGAGCATTGGAAAGCAGTCCAATGGACTTTCAGATACTTGCGGTGCACATATGATGCTTGTTTTATTGTTTATAGTTTGATAAAACTAAAGATGGAATCGTTGGTTATGTGGACTCGGATTTTGTTAGAGATTTGGATAAGAGAAGATCTCTTGCTAGTCATGTGTTCACTGTTGAAGGATGCGTCGTTAGTTGGAAAGCAATCCTACAAACTACTGTTACCTTGTCCACTACAGAAGCTGAGTATATGGTTTACTGAGCTTTCTGAAACTATGTCTTGCACTACAATAAAAACGTTATTTGTCTTACGAAGGATCATATGTTTCATGAGAGGACGAAGCATATTGACATCAGATATCATTACAAATAAGGAGTGATTGCTCAAGGTGATATTAAAGTCAGCAAGATACGTACTCGTGATAATCCAGTTGATATGATGACAAAGTCAGTTCCTACCACTAAGTTTGTGCTTTGTTCAGACTTAATTGATATCATTAAGTAGTCCTATGGACATTTGGCGCACACGGTGCTCAAGCTAATCTGTTTCGAGGAGATCACGTTTTGTTTTGGCTACAGGAGGAATTCTTCTCAAGGGGGATTGTTGAGTTCAGTATGATACGAACTTTATTTCCTACTTCAACTCATAGTTCTACTCCTACACGAAGTCTTTCATGTACCAATATAAATATATTCCTGTAGTTCAAAGGGAAGAGCAAAAACTTCACTATAAACATCTCTCCATATAGTGATATTGCCTTCGTACGCTCCTGATTTTTTTTCTGAAATGTTTTTCTATGTAAATTTCGTGTCTCTCGTTTATATTTTTCTATGTATTATTTACAACCAGCGTGCATGCAGATCAAAATTCAATTTTACTTTCTCGAACTCAAGAGAATAAATTAACATCTAACACTGGGCGAGTGACGAGCGCATAATGACGCGCACGCTGCAGGCATGTGCGCGCCCGAACTCGGAAGTCTGAAGCGATGCATGCTCCGAGTTGAGCTAGCACTCTAGCAGAAGGATAAATAATTGGAGTGTTTGACCAGATCTAGCTCGTATGCTTAGCGTGGTTTCTGGTTGTTTTCCTTCAGTTGATGTCTAGGTGTAACGTAGTACTTCCTTTTCCTTTTGCACACGAGCTTCAGTTGTTTTCTGAATCTCACGCCTCGTGTTGTAGACAAAGCGAAAGGTATGTTGTTGGTTGTGACTGGCAGTACTGTAGTTGCCGCACCGTTGAAATGTAGCTGTAATACAATTGTTTCATCCGTTTCAGGCTTCGTGTGGTAGGAATGCAGTTCTCTCCACACATCAATCGTTTGCCCATCTACAGCTCTCTTCAAAAGCCCTCTCTGTAATACCATCTAGAATAGCCCTCCAAGTATGAGAAGAGTGGCGTTTTGATGTCGCCAAAAGAAATTTAGAGTTCGGATACTAACGGCCTTTCAAGACGTGCTCACGAAGAGATCGCGGTTTGACGACCAGCCTCCAAGCTTGTGTTTTGCCAACATTGCAAGGTTGAAAAGCCGCAAATCTCTAAAGCCCATTCTGCCTTTACGCTTCGAACGTGTCACCTTTGCCCAGTTCATCCGGTGAATCTTCGTGCTGTCAAAGGCACTACCCCATCAGTATGAAATATACTGTATTGCTTAGATTGACCACATGTAGCAGGTGACAATGCAGCTAATAGAGTGGGTTGGGAAGGATTAAGCGACAGATTTAAGGCTTGTTTGGATACATATGATCTGACTCAATCTCTTCAAATTGACTCGGAATTTGAACTAAAATCTATTCCAATATGAAAGGATTGGTTATAAACCCTTCATATACAAACAAGCCCTTAATAAGAACTTCACGTCTCGCCATGTCCAACATCTTCTCGCTCCATCCCCCTACTAGGCCCTTGATCTTTTTCACTGTCACGCTCAAACGCCTCTTTAGTTGATTTCCCAACTGCAGTCGGTAAGCCAAGGTATTTCTCACCAAGAGGTTCAACCTGAATACCAAATCATTCGTGGACCTCTGTCTTCACCACTTCATTGCAGTTGGACTTATTTATTTTTTTATTTCATTTTTTTTTGCAGATTTCTGTCTGTTTAAGAGTTCACCGGCGCCTCGGTTATAACTGATAGACTGTGGCGAGTTTTGTGAATTGGCCACTTCTCTGTAGCTTAATACTAACTATCAGCTTGCCGTAGCATCAATTGATCATATGTTTTCCACCTATGTTGGTTGTTGAGTGTGCTCCTCGATCTCTCACATCAAAAGAGTTTTCATTTGATACATTTCCCATCTCTATATCGCGCCGTACTAGCCTAGCTATCAAGCCGAACTTGGAAATTTTTTCTTTCTATCTGGATGATGGATGTTGAACAAGGTGGCTACCGGCAACCGCTAGATTTGCACATGGATGATGCATGAAGTTAAGTACAATATACGGCTGTGTAGTAATGGCAACGTGGACGTATATACGACTGTTGCTAGTTAGGAACTTAGGATGCATAGATTTCCACACAGTAGACCAGTACAGAGTCTCGAGTTATTTCAACCCCTCAGAAGTGTTAAGATATACGGATCGAGTACAAGCCGGTAGCGAGACACATCATACATGAGATGTATTAATTGATCGCAAGTCAAGTATCCACATCAATCAGACAACGTACTCTTATCCTCGTCGAATTTTTTGCCGTATTAACGTGATTTCGTATTTATAAAAATAGGTGCAGCGAAAAATTATTTGCATTATTAGCGTAATTAGCGTCCCGATCGCATGGCCCGTGCGACAGTTGTCCCCGCCGCCACGCCGCCGCTCAAGATCTTTGCCATGCAGATGTGCAACCTCATTGGCCACCACGTGCTCCCGGTTAGGGTTTTGCGGATTAGGGTTTTTAGTACCTGGTTAGGGTTTCTACTGTGTGTTCGTTTCATTTTTAAAATATAGCAAATAACTTCAAAAAAATATGAAATTTTATGTGAATTCTCCCGACATGGTGTACTTTCTTGTGTAATTTTCTACATAATTTTACTTGTTCCAATTTTGCCTCGCAATTTCATTTAAGTGTATTCATTTTATCCTGGCACGTGTCAACCCTTCTCCCTCCCACACGCATGGCCCCCCCTCTCACTAGCAATGCTCTCCCCCTTCCCTCAAGACCTTTTCTGGACTATCATCGATACACTTCCTTCGTTCGGCACAAAGCTTGACTCGCCGCTGCGAAGGAGCAGGTGGATACGTATCTCCACGTATTCTCTGATCCAATCCCGCCGAAGTACACGAGCGGGCTTACGAATGCTTGAGAGCTGCGATAGGGTCCTACCTTGGCCACTAGGGCCTCCTTTCTTTCGTTTTTCCTACTTTTGTTATTATCGAATTAGGGTTTCATGATTTAATGTGACTTGGAATGTATTTGAGGTTTGCTAATGTTTCAAAGGAGGCCTGCTTGTATGTAAACATCCTGGGTTACATTTTGGTGATATACATGTCTTGACAGTAAGGTATATTAGCGGTCTAGAGGCGGTTGTGGGATATTCCAAATATGCTATACTTTTCCCTACTTCTGAAAAACGATCTTTGACTAATGAGATAGCCAATAGTGATTTTGATGGCGTGTAGGACTGCAATGTATGAATGAGGTCCACGTGAATTAGGGTTTGCAGAGCGAGGCCATGTCCTAATTAGGGTTTCATGAATTATGGTTTGCAATGAAGTTGCAATGTATATTTTCATACAGATAATTGTCGACATTTCAAGCGTAACAAGTATGAACCAACTGAGAGAAATACGTGGCATGCAGATCGTATAATGATGTACCGTAACCTCCAACTCATGTGTGTTTCGAGTGCTGAGCTCACCTATAGCATAAAAACATAGGTGTGTGCAACTATTCTCTGCGGCAATCTCTTTTCTTGCTAAGCTCACCTCATCACATAGTAGCACCTTCGATGCATGTTCAGGGCACAAAACATGACCGTTATCCTATAGCATAAAAAATAGGCATGTTAGAATATTACAGTAGTGGTGAGAAATAGGTAATTTTGAAGCATGATCGATTTCTGACTCTAAGTACATAACAACAAGAACTAAGAAGACTTCAACAGATCACCTCTGACTTGATAGATGCAAATGATTCGATACCTGACTGATTCTAAATGAATGGCAGAAAGCACATTCATCTTCAAATAAGTTGTTTGGTGTTTGTAGTCTCTTCAAGCCAGTAGCACCTTCGTTGTCTTCTGCGACATAACAAAAATGTAGCAAGGATGTCAGTACACCGTACAGTGAAGAATGCAGTAAGGATGCAAATTATACATAATTCGTACAAGTTTCGTTATACATAAAAAAACAAGGTGGAGAAAACATTACATTAGGACACCGAATAACGACCAGACGAGCTCGATCTGTTGGGACAATCCTTCGCTGAGTGCCCAGGGGTCTTGCATATCATGCACATGCTTGTGCGGCTAATACTGGTACGTTGGCTGGCATCCATGTCATTCCGGAAGCGTTGCGTCTGCCGTCGCCCCTTCGCTCTTGTCTTCAAGTCCTTGTTCGAGCCCCATTACACCATGTCCGGCCAAAGATCTTTGTAGTTCATTTCCAAGTCATACAAGTGAAACTCCGCACTCCATGTACCGAAAAGGTGCCACATGTCGTAGTACTTGGAGATGTACGACGTACACATCTGCCTCATTTGCGCACACACCTTGTACACGTGCAAGCATGGCTTGTGCAGGAGCTTCGGCTTTTGCAGGTGCATGTCACCACATCACCCAGGGTGCATGCCTGTTTTCTTTCCCCCTAGCATGACTGTTGACGTGTTTCTGCCAAGCTTGATCTCGTACTTCCTCCTGAGGCTATCGATCACCCGGATGTTGTGCATCCAAGCCTTCTCCATCTTCTTGTAAATGTGCCTCTGCATGTTCTCGGACCACTGCTTGCCTTCCTCCATCTGTCGCTTGGCTGAGGGCCTGCGGTGGCCTTATTGACAAAATAACCAACAGTACGAGTCCATGTCTCCTCGACGATCGTGGTGATAGAGAAGCACCGCACACCTTTGAGGACGCTGTTGTACACCTCGGACATGTTGGTCGTCATAATCCCGTACCTCGCACCGTCTGTGTCATACAGAAGGGACTATTTCTCTAATTCAGGAGCATGGCCATTAATCCACTCGGAGAAACTTATGGCACTATTTGGTTGCTCTCCCTCTAGTACCTCCGGAGTGGACTGCCTTGTATACCTCGTAGTCCGGTGTTCGAGGTCTCTCTAGATAGAGTCAAACTTGTGCCTCTGGTTCTGCATACACAATGCCTTGAACTTCTTCATAATGTCCTGACTGCGGAACCGCTTGAACAAGTTAGATGCAAGATGCCTCATGCACCACCTAGATTGTACGTCATTCCACTGGTAAGGGGGGACTGTCCTATGCCGCTTGGTGTTGATGGCCGCCAACAACCCAACATTGCGGTCTGTGATAAGGCATACGTTGGGCCGGTCTCCCACCGCCGCCGTCTTCACGTTCAATAAGAACCACAGCAAGCGGATGTGTTCTCGCTCTCCACAATCGTAAATGCCACAGGGAGAAGCTGGTCATTCGCGTCGGCCACCACCGCGGTGAGGATGGTGCCCTTGTACCTCCCCGTGAGGAAAGTGCCATCCATCGTCATCACGGGTGTAAGATCGAGGAGGCCGACTAGAGGGGGGTGAATAGGCAGTTTAAAAAATCTTCTTTGGCTAAAACCAATTCTAATGCAGAAGCTAACAACAATTTGGTTTTACACAATTAAAACATAAATCAACTAGTTTCTACTAAGTACACCAACAATGTAAGACTATTGATAATAATAGCAATCATACAAATACATATAAGCAATTTGATACCAGGAATGTAAATTGCAATATGGTAAAACACAAGAAGGCAAACCACAAAGACACAATGATATTTTACCGTGGTGTTCGGAGACTTGCCGGTCTCTCTCAATCCACGTTGAGGTAAGCTCAAACTAATTAGACCGGTTCCATGAATTAAGCCAACACCTCCGAGATAAGTCCAACCACTTGGACCGGCTCTAACATGAACCAATACCTCGATCCACTTGGGGTTGCTCTTCCTCCACTCCAGAGATGGCGAGTACCAAACCACTCACAATCGTCCGGGTCTTCCCACATCCTTTTTTGAGAAGATCTCTGGCACAACTCCTCCAAGCCATCTAGGTGTTGGCAAACACCAAGAGTAATAAGTTGGAGATGCTCACTTGAACAAATCAAGTGTCTAAGCTCAATGGATATACAATCCACTACCTAATGCAATGCATGCACTTAGGATTTGCTCTCTAGGCTCACTAAGTGCAACACATGCACATAAGAGATGAGAAGGCTTGCTCTTTGCTCAAAGAAATGAATATGGCACCCGCTATTCCTCCCACAACCGGCCAAGGTGGGTATTTATAGCCCACACACAAAAACTAGCCGTTAGAGGAGAGATGCTGAAAAATCAGCACAAGCGGTAGTACCACCGTTCATCGGTCGGTACTACCGCACTTCAACCGACTGCACAGTAACGGCTATAAAAGCCTCTAAACTAGCCGTTGAAAAAGCGACGTGGTACTACCGCCAACGATTATGCGGTAGTTCCACTCTCCGATAGTTCTGTTTAAATAGGGCGGTACTACCGCTTCCCTTAGAGGTCCAAAACTGGCCCTCTCTGGAGAACACGTACCGTCAACTAAGGTTCAGAACTTCTAGTGTGCGGTAGTTCCTCTCCGGATATGCGGTCATACCGCGATGTGGTAGTTCCGCCAAAATAACTCCGGTACTACCGCCTTCCAGGGGAGCAAACATGCTCCTAAAGGTTTCTCTCTGCAAAACACGAACTACCAACTAAGATTCGATCCGACCGGGTTGCGGTAGTTACGCACCACCTTCTCGGTCATACCACTGTGCGGTAGTACCACCAAAAGAACGTCGGTACTACCGACTTTTTTGAGAAAAGCAATAGTTGGCTTTCGCTTCAACTCAATTTGCAAAACACTTTTGCCAATTAATGCGCGATGCAAACAAAGGTCAAAGGCGAAATTCTTAACAAGTTGCAAAACATATTTGCCAACTTTTAGAATCACACCACAAGGAATAAGGTACATGGACTTAAACCATTTGCAAAATACATTCGCAAAATAAAGTCACATGCTACAAGGATTATGCATGAGTCTCAACTATTTGCAAAACACATTCATAAATATTGGCAACATGCTAATAAGAGGTAGAGCAAGCACAATAAGCTATCAACATATGGCACACTCAAGCTACTAGTCAAGACCCTCTTTATAGTATGACAACCTATACTAGCAATCCGGTCTTCCAACCAAACACCAAGACCGGTAAAAGTCTAGGAACACATCCTTAACCCTAGCTAGCCATAACTTTGCCTTGCACAAATACTTGAAGCTTGATGACGCACATCTTCACTTCAAGACCTGGTCATTGACTTGATAATCATCAACACATGATGATTTTCTTTACTTCAAGTTCTTGACTTGAATATGCATCAACCGCTCTAATAACTGCGATCGTACCGCTTTCCAATGGAGACCAAAAACTCCAAAACAACTTCTCTGAAAAATACGTACCGCTCCAACCCAGTATTACCGCACCATGGTACTACCGCCATGTAACCTGCGGTCATAACGCTCTTCAAGAAAACCAAAGCTCCAAAAACACTTGTTGTGGAATTTTTGAACCGCCAACTAACTTGCGGTAAAACCGTGATGTAGTGCTACCACTTCACTCATGTGGTCGTACCGCTATACGGTAGTACCGCTCTGTGACGCCCCGTGTCATTACCCTAAGGGTAATCACAATTAGGCATACGGATTACTATTTGTTTGCTCAGTAGAACACTGCTCCAACGAATAGTAAGCCTTTACCAGAGTCACGCAGCAGAACAATAAGATAGAAATTGTACATTTTATTCCAGTAATAGCCACGCAGAGCTAGGGTTCTTAGTACAAGTATTACACAGCTACCAAAAAGGAACTGCTCCGCTTTTCTCAACACTACTGAAGTCTCGGCCTTCTATTCTTCCCACGAGTCAAATATAGCGTCACCCTCGCCCTGGCCTCCGTAGTCGGTGCCTTCTCCTCCAGCAGCTGCTTCGGTACCTGCATATCCGTCATCTCACTCGGGAAAGTTCCCGGCTGGACTAGGATCTACAAAGGGGAATACTAACAAGGTTGAGTACACAAATGTACTCAGCAAGCATTAATAGCAAAGAATGCACTGGATGACTATCTCTAGTTGTTATCACATTTTCTAAGTCATCTCAATTCTGAAAATAATTTATTAAAACATTAGGTGCCAAATTTTAATACTGAAAACACTACTTATTACTCGGAGAGAAGAAAGACCCCTAGCGGTTCCCGTAGACTCCAATCCAGGAGACTGGCATGAATTCATGATTTGATATAGCACTGCGCAGGCTTGTACCACTTTACCCACAGTTATTCTGAACTCTCTGAGCTAGGTTCACCGCATTTCCTTTGATGCGATTTCAAGTCCAGAATACATAACGTTTTCTAGGTTACGTGATTACGTCTCCACCCATTACTTTCCGTCGGTGCTGATTTAATCACGTTGCTGATCTCCTTATACACCGAGTTCTAGTAACGTTGGTTGAGGCGGCCATCGTCCGTGCTCAACACTCCTCCTTGGGGCGGCTCTCTTCCGTACCCAACACTCCAATGTGACCCATTGTGGAGATCATAATTAAGTAACAAGGTAGCATTTTCCGCCCGCCTAAACGGGAAAATGGTTGGTACTGAATTTACGGCTTCAGACCGAGCAAGAGTTTTGTTTGTCCTTATATTATACTCATATGTAAAAAAGGGGCCCACCTCTTACCTCTTCATCATTGTCATCGTCGCGTTCCCCTGCCAGGGCCCCCTTTTACCAACCATAATAATTCTCATTTCTTTTCCTTTATTCATTCTCATTTGTTTCATAATCATCTTAATCATTTTCATCTCAAACATTTATTTAAGTCTTGAGAAAACAATTTTGATGCAATAAACATATAGTGCAATATACGGTTTACATTTAAATTAACTATATGTATGTTCAAGAGGATAGCTTGCCTGTGGAGTTGTAGGAAAGATTGGCGTCGACGAATCTCTGATCAATTTCTCCTGCCCATGCTGGTTCATCCTCTGTAGCAACACGGTGGCACGAATAGTAATATAAATAAATACATAGTTGATTTTGAGTGATATTATGCATACATAAGTTAGCGGCTTCTAGTTTGTTAGCACGATTTTATTTAAGTAAAACTTTTCGAGTCTTTTGCTAAGTTGGCACTCCCCACTAAGCCGTTCTATCGTCTATCCACGAAATACTAAAAACCCAAGGTTCGCGCTATAACGGACAAAAGAAGCAAAGAAGGGAAATACTATTCGTACTCGCAACTAAAACATATAACCAATTTTAATCGAACAGAGATGCCTAAATGATTTGAATTAAGTCCGCCCGTATTTAATTAATTCTTTACACATGCTTGGGATTGCTTTAATTACTTTACATGATTAAAGCAGTTCAAATTGTTCGACTAATTGCCAGCGATGCAAAGTTTTGCTACGCAAGCAAAAAGACCTGTTATTAACCGAGCTAACGGCAACTCAATTTATTTTAGTAATTATCCAACAAATTGATCTTAAGTTTGTTAGTTCGACAAGATCAAAGTTAAATTATTTAGACGCAATATTAAATAGCTAACAAATAATTAATCACTAACAGATACTGAAAGCACACAGTAATTACAACAAATAAATAAAATCTACCCAAATCCTAATTTTCTCCTAATAACCCAACTTCTAAACTTACCCCTAATCCTACCCTAACCTCTCTCTCTCTCTCTCACAGACGGTTTCATCTACAAACCGTCTTTGATACATCATCTATTTCATCTAAGAACCGTCTGTGATTGGCAACTATCACAAACGGTTCTGAGTTAATAACCGTCTGTGATAGTATGCATCATAGACGGTTCAAAATCCGTCTATGATGATCTCATATCATACTAACCCATAAACTCAGGCGGTTCACAAAACAGTCTGTGATAACGTTTTTCAATCGTCTGTGAAGACATTTTGTGATGACGTTTTTTAAATCGTTTATAAAAATATTTTCTGTAGTAGTGTTGAGTGTGCTCCTTAATCTCTCACATCAAAAGAGTGTTCATTTGATACATTTCCCATCTCTAGATCGCGACGTACTAGCCTAGCTATCAAGCCGAACTTGGAAAATAATTTCTAGACGTACTAGCCTAGCTATCAAGCCGAACTTGGAAAATAATTTCTTTCTATCTGGATGATGGATGTTGAACAAGGTGGCTACCGCTAGATTTGCAGATGGATGATGCATGAAGTTAAGCACAATATACGGCTGTGTAGTAATGGCAACGTGGACCTATATACAACTGTTGCTACGTGATAATGAAGAAGTGTACTCGTATGTACACGAAAAATCACTGCAGAATGGAATGACCTTTGGCCGAGCTAGTTAGGAATTTAATTAGGATGCATGGATTTTCACACAGTAGACTAGTACAGAGTCTTGAATTATTCCAACCTCTCTTACTCTGATGCGCATGCACTTGTTCCTTGTAGCTTCAGAAGTGTTAAGAAATACGGATCGGATAGAAGCCGATAGCCAGACGCATCATACATGAGATGTATTAATTACTTGATCGCAAGTCAAGTATCCACATCAATCACACAACGTACTCGTACCCTCCGTCTCACTATATAAACCGCCGCCACCATGCAGCAATTAACCAAGCAACCAAGCTAAGTAGCAAAGATATATAGGATCACACAAATTTAAACCCATCATTAGCTAGCCACTGAATCGATCGAAGCAATGGCGAAGCCAGCAGCAACGGCGCCGATCGCGACGCTCTTGGCTCTGGTCGGACTTGCGCTCCTCCTGTCGGCCGCCAATCCGGCGAGCGCACAAGAGGGCGCCTGCCCGTGCCCGCCGAACCAGTGCTGCAGCCAATGGGGGTACTGCGGCACGACCGGCGCTATCTGCGGGCAGGGTGCACGGCGGGACCGTGCACCCCTCCGGCGCGGCGAAGCGCCGGCGTCGGCGCCAAGGCCGTGGGGAGCAACAACCTCGGTCGCTAGGCGACGAGCGGTGCCGGCCCCGGCCAATGATGAAGACTAAATAAATACATAAATAAATAAATAAATGTTCGGGGTCGCGTATGTACTTGTACGTACGCACCCACGCTGTGTTCGCCTGAACCCTGAACTCTGAGTGCATGGATGCTCCGAGATTAGTAGAATAAATCAAGAAATGAATGTCGTGTGTAAAACTAGCCGCCTTGTAAACGTACTCTCTCGATCATATAATAGTAGTATCGTCGAGGAGGAAATAAATGGAGAGATTAATCAATCAGAACTGTCGTTGGAAAATCAAGAAACTGAGACATATGGTGTCTATAAATATCTGAGCTATTACGTGAAACTTTTCTATACAGATTGGTTCGTGATCCTTCCAACCAACACGCTCGTCGGGTTACCATCGTAAGTCGTAAACGTTTAGAGATTGGTAGTAGTAGAGTTCCCGCTCAAGATTTTGTTAGGATCGCGGCACGGATCATACTATCCTACGATCCCCTGAAACCGAAATGACACGGGTCAATATATTAATCGAAATTTCATAGAATTGTGGTCCTAAAGGTAGGATCGCTAGGACCGTGCTCAGTATCGGGTAGAATTATATTCTGATAAGAAACTATAACAACATATAAAATTTGATATCGCCTATCGGTAATTTAAGTTGTAATAGTTTACTTTGCTTTCTTTTCTTGTTTACGTGTTGTTCTAAGGTAAGAAAAAATATTATCATCAACATATTGAACTTTTAAATGATTAGTTTGTTAAAAATAATAATTAAATATGTTTCAGAAAACAAGGTTAATTGAATGTAACTTGAAAAAGTGTATTCGTATTTACAAAATTAAATTGAAAATTTGATTATAGACTTTCATATTTGAAAACACAGTTTCAATGTTTATATAAAATATATATGCTTTTAAAAATCTAATAGAATTATGATTTTACGATCTGATCATACGATTTAATCCCGTTAAGCGACAAACGATCCTACCTAGGATCACAATCCGAATAACCTTGTTCCCACACACCCTCTTGTCTTTGTAGTACTTGGACCAAAAGATTGGAGCAAATGATCACAGACTATGGTGCCAGCTGCAACATGATGTATTGTAGGGGAATACAGAAGCATTATCAATATGAGTCATCCATTTCTTTTGATATAAGGAAGAAGTCCATTCTACCCTTCAAGTATCAACGTGCGGACACCTAACCCCATGAAAAAAAATCGGCCCTTTGACCCCCCCTAAGTTGCAAAACCGGACAACGTGCCCCCTCCGGCTATTTCGTGCGGTGGTTTTGCTGACGTGGCGTCCGGTCGGGCCGGTTTCGCCACGTTTGCCGCTAATTGGATTGCAACGTGGCGATGACTCAGCTTCTACCCCTCTTTCTTCCTCAGTCTCTCTCCCCGACGCCGCCTTCTACCCCCATCTTCTGCGTCGTGTCCATCTCATCCAACACGGCATTTGCCGGTGAGGTTGTTGCCGCTCAAGTCCAGCTTCAGCAGCAGCCTCGCTGCCAACGCCTCCACCGGCTGGCGCCCCTCCAGCTCCTCGCTGCATTTCTTGTTGCCACCGCCGCTTCCTGGATAGGTCGTTGTTGGCGGCGGCAGAAGATGACGACGGTGACACATCAAGACCTACGCTGCCGGAGTGGAAGCTAAGCAGTAGCGGGAGGACGACGAGGAGATGGCTGAGGCCGGGTCCTCAAGGCCGCCGAATCCGAGTCCAGCGACTCGGTCCCAGGCGTCGACCCGTGCGCCGCCGAATTGAGGGCCCGGTAGGCCGGCCGCGCGGAGGTGGGCGGGGATGGAGAGCAAGGAGCCGGAGGAGCGGAGGGAGAAGTTGAGGGAAGTGAAGTTGGCTAGGATGGTGCCCGAGCCGGTGGCCGCGATCACCGCAGGCTCCACCTGCTGCAGCAGCCACTCGATGGTCTCACCGTCGGTCTTGTGCCCCAGCTCCCTCGTCAGTTGGAACACCCACGCGACACAAATTGCCGGCATCCGGACGCCGGCGCAGGCGCATGGGCGGGCTAGACTACTCAGGAGCACATGGGCCAGGCTGCAGGTCGAGCCACCATGAGAACATGCCGAGGCGCATAGAGGCGCGGTTGGACCGGAGGCGCAGGCAGGAGCCGCACGGGCCGGAGGCAGCGCTGGACCAGGCTGGGAGCAACAGGCGCGGGCTTGAGCCAAGCACAGGACCACCGGAGGGAGGAGACGCTTGGGGAGAGAGAGGACCAGGCGCAAGGCGCGCTCGGGCCAAGTTGAGCCGAGCTGGAGGCGGCGCGACGCGGACCATAGGAGCACGTGGGGCCGATGCGCAGGGAGCCGGGCGAGCGGCGGTGGCGCAGTACGTAGGCGAGCCGGAAGCGGCGCCAAGAGGAGGTGGCACCAGGGAGAGGGAAAGGCCAGAGGGAAGGAGGAATCAAGAGCTCCATTCGGCTGGAGCAAGAAGCAACATGGAGAAGCAAGAAAGAAATGGGGGAGTGAAATAAAGAGAAGAATAAAGAAGAGGAGAGCAAGCCTAGGTAGTGTCGGCCGAGTGAAATGGAGAGAGAGAGTCTAGAGGTTGGAGGCACGTGTGGATGTACGTGTGGAGGGAGTAGAGGAGGGGTGGTGGAGAGCCATCGAATGGAGATTTGAGAGGATGGAGATTGGGGAAGAAGAATGGCAGTCCTTGTAAAAAAACCCGCCCAGCTAGGTGTGCTCAGTCAGCGGCTGACGTGGCGAAACCGGCCTGACCGGACGCCACGTCAGCAAAACCACCGCACGAAATAGCCGGAGGGGGCACGTTGTCCGGTTTTGCAACTTAGGGGGGGTCAAAGGGCCGATTTTTTTCAGGGGGTTAGGTGTCCGCACGTCGATACTTGAGGGGGTAGAATGGACTTCTTCCTTGATATAATGATTCAAATTAGTTAAGATTTAGTTATATTGTACCTAACTGTATGAGCAGTGTCACAAGAGTAATATCGGCAGCGGCGGCATGGGAGATTAGGTTTAGGAAAAATGTTGTTAATGCCCTTAGAAAAAATAATTAGATTTACAACAAATGTCTAAAATGCCATCAAGAAATCAATATCTAGATCTGATTTCTAATATCATCCCTCACTATTATTAGTAGAATGTACAATAAAAATTATCTATGGTATTGCGCCTAGACGGCTAGTGAAGCGGAGTACTTGAAATGGGAAAAAGAATATAAAAAACATACTGGGCTATGTTGGACCTTGTTGGGCTTGGAGTAGGCCCATAACTCCTCCTAACCCCTCTCGTCTTGTAGGGAAAAAACCTAGTTTTTAAAACCGGGCCAGGGACTGAACTTAAAGGCCACTGGTTCACCGGTCCAAACTTTTCTTCATTCCATAGCAAACCTCAGCACGCTGATGACGAGGAAGGGAAGTTTGCGGGAGTGGAGTTAAGAAGTGTTTGGCAACACTAAGACGAAACTCTAGAATTTGCGGCTAGGAGTTAGAAGGAGAATGAGCTCAAACCGAACCATCGTGTCTCCTTAGCCGCTCGCGAACAACTCAAGAGGCGACCCCTAGCCGCCGCTTGAGAGACTCCGGACACCCCCCCAACCCCACCCCCACCCCGCCCCCCACACACCTCACCGCTGCCGCCACCTACCGAGGTGGTGAGCCTCTCCTAGCAGCCCCCTTCCTCTCTTCCAGGCCTCCACTCTCCTGGCTCTTCTCGCAGCCCCCTTCCTTCCTTCTTGGCCTTCGCTCCCCCGTTTCGTCGGCCTTTGCCGGATTCGCTCTCTCACTACTACACAAAGAGTCATCACAGACGGTTTCTGAATCGTCTGAATTTACGTGTCTGTGATAACAGGCGGTTATCATAGACGGTTTGTGAGCTGGTTGTGATAAGTCACAACACAGATGGTTTTTTTTCTTGAAGCCATCTGTGAAGGCCTACTATCACAAAAGGTTTCTACCAAAAATCGTCTGTGATATGTCGGTCATCACAGATGGTTATATATACCCCCCATCTGTGATTGGAGATATATCACAGACGATTAATAAAAGAACCGTATGTGATGTCCGACATATCACAGACTGTTGGTGGTGGTAGCCGTCTATGATGGTATGCCTTCACAGATAGTTTATACCACAAAACCATCTGTGATAGTTCCTTCTATCCCTAAATATTTTTCTATTTTTCGGCTAGCCTCTGGAAATGCTAGCCATGCCCTCTGAAAATAAGCAAGCCGAAAACAGATAAATCACAGATAAGTGAATTACAACTCAAAGTGATTTACAATTTAAAATCAATTACAAAAGAATGTTCATGTATTGTCGCTAGAGTTATAATTGAATTTTAACTCAAAGTGAATTACAATTGAATCAATTGTTTGAACATATATTAAGCGGGGTCGACAGAGTGAAACTCTCTTTTCGAGTCAATGATCTCTGTCATGATGAAGGTGGAGAGCCATCCTCGAATGTCCGAGAGTTCGTTTAGATTGAATGTACTTGATTTGATTATCATGCCCTGTCGCTAGGATGAGTAAAGTAGTAAGCATATATATTTAAATTGATAATTAGGAAATAATTATTGTGAGATTGACAAACATCTGGATCATTCGTCTTAGCACTCATGATTTCCTGCATATAGCTCACCTATGGCATGGAGGACACGTCCAAAATATCGACTAACTATTTCACCTGACCGAGTGAAATTGGTACCAACTATCCTATTTCTTAAGTTGTGGCCAATAGTGTTCAAGAACATGACAACTTGCTCCTCAACACATACATGTATAGTTTCACGAAGCAGAGATCACTCTCTCAAGACTTCACACAACCGAAAGAACAAAGTTCTATTAAGTCTAATTGTGTTGGTACATGTTTATCCATTCTTCCAAATTTTATCGAAACTTTAAATAAAATGGATTGCAAGTTAACATCTGTTAGGCAGTTTCATAAAGCAAATTCCCTTGTAAACAGATTAACTATATAAACAAATATAAGTTACCCATTGAACTTAAATATAGAATACCTAGTAAAGAAAATTGAAAAGGTACATATGTTAACATCTCGCTAGGTATTTTAATACGTAATATAACATTTGAACATAATATAATGAAAAAAAAACATATAGGAGTTAAACATCAATTGATCTAAAATTGCAAAATACCTAGAACTTAAAGTTTATAAAAAAATGGTTTGCAAGTTGATATCCAATGGTTATTTTCATATAAAATTTTCTTTGTTAACATACTAAGGGATAATAAAGGATATTCCAAAAGCAACTATGACATTCACAACAGTCAAATAAGCACACATATATAATCACAGGAAGGGTTGTTAGTTTCTTGTATTGCAGGTGTTAGCATGACATTGGCAAGAAGGATTATATCATAACTTGGAGGAACAGTAAACATAACAACCGAACTATCAACGCAGTAGCAACCCTTCAAGCAAAGGTTCCATGAAATATGAATAATCTGACATCCATCATATACAAACAACTGGTATAATCTAAGGAAGAGGGCAGCTTATACAAAAGTCTTATTCAACAAATGAGTAATTTTGTACAATCTAACAGCCATAGTTTTTACGTTGAAGCCTAAAGGCAAACCAGTAACAATGGGCAAGCAGAAGACATGTGGAGGGGAGATGTACCTTGGGAGGGGTCTTTGGGTGGCGGTGAGGGAGGAGGAGCGACAAGGGGGAGGAGGAGGCCGAGCAGCGTGGCTTTGGCATGGAGGATGAGGGCGAGTGCCGCGGCTCGGGTAGGAGGCATCAGGGAGGGGGATTCAGGAGGCACCAGCGTGACATGGGGACGGCCGTCAAGGAGGATGCTTCGGGTGGTGGCACCGCGACCTGGGGGCGGGCGTCGGGGAGGTGGATTCGGGCGGTGGCATCGAGGTCAGTGGTGGCGGCGGTGGCATCGAGGTCAGTCGGGGGCGCTCGGGTGAGGAGGGGGATGGGCGTGAGTGAGGAGTAAGGGTGCAAATCCTAGCGGCAACCTACTAATAAAGGGATATCACAGATGGAACTGTGTGTAATATGGTTGCATATCACAAACGGTTCTATTTTGAAAATGGTCTGTGATAAGTATCACAGACGGTTCCATAATAGAGTCATTTGTGATATGCGACCATATCACAGATGGTTTGTTCCACTAAACTACATATGATAGTTCCTTCCATAGCTAAAAAATATTCTGTTTTTCGGCTAACCTCAGGAAATGCTAGTCATGCCCTCTGAAAACAAGAAAGGAGATACAATCACATATGGAATAATTTATTAATTATTGAATCAATTACAATGGAATAATTTCTTAATTACATGCCAAGTTTCTTAATTACAATGAAACAATTTCCAAATAGGTGCTCACCGTGTGGGATCATTCCACTTGGCTATTTCCTTAAAAAAATAGCCCTTCACGATGATCGGCGCGCATATAGCTAGCTTCCTCACTGAGTTCTTCCTCGAGTCTGATGTCGTCTCCGAAAGGAGGTAACTCGCCAAATTGATTGTACTCTTCCTCATCTACGACATTCTCAACTCTGGCAATCCTTCTTTTTCCATGAAAAACTATGTGGCAGTTCTTATTTGCTGGGCTCGTTACATAAAAAACTTGAACAACTTGCTCAGCGAGTATGAATGGTTCGTCCTTGTATTCGACACATTCGAGGTCCACAGTAGTGACATCATACCCGTTTACCTTCACACCCTGTGGAAGTTTGACCCAATGGCACCGAAACAGGTGGTCTAGAAAAGTACGTAGTCGGGCTCCCAAATCTCCTCTACGAACCCATAGTAGGAGCTCAACCCACATTTCAATATAATTGGCCCAGCGGTATTGAACTGCTCGTGAAACGCATCTATGCGGACATCGCTGTTATGGACTGTGCTCTTCCTATCCTGAGCTGACGTATAAAATGTGTACCCATCTATGTCGTATCCTTGCCATGTCACAATTGTAAATTTTAGACCTTTTGCCAACCATCGCAGCATATCATCACTTGATGACCTGTGTAACATCTCAATTTTTGAGCTTTAAAAATCTTTTGAATAGTTAGTAGTTAGAAAATTCACCCTTGAGATTTATTTGAATTTTAATTCAAAGCTTAACAGGGACTTTCAGTATCAAAACCATTTAATATGATTAATGTCAACATCAATAATTGTCAAAACTATTTTATTTGGATTCTATGTGCTTGGGTATATTTTCTAGATTTTTCTAGAATTTTTCTGAAATTATTTGCTATTTTCTAATTGCCTTTTGCCTTTGTTGTAATTTATAAATTAGAAAATCTTTTCTAAATCTCAGTAAATGTCTTGGGTCGAATCACCTTGGATCCGACCCATTCCCTTTGTTTTGGCCCAATCTCTCGCGCAGGTCCGCTTGCCCATGCCCGCGTCCCTTGTCCCTCTGCCATGTGGGCCCTACCACCTTCGTCTTCCTCTGATCATCTTCTTCGCGCAGCTCCGCTCGACCGCCATTGTTCTTCTTCAGAGTTTTGCCTGAAAACGGCACAAACGACCCTGATTCTCCACATGGACCCCATATTCTAGAAGCCCTATCTCTTCCGTAACCGAATCGAGCTCGTATCTCTTTTGAATCCCTCTCTATCTCTAAGAACAAACAAATCCGAAAATATCTCGATTTGAGAATTTCTTATCCTAGCCCGATTTCGGGGTATAAATAGTGCCCCTGGGATTGCCTCGGCCCCCCACATCCAGATCCTAGATCAATTCCATCCCAAGAACCCTGGACTCACCGAGATTGAGTTTTTAGGGCTTTCGGTGCTGTGAAACCTTTCTTCAAAATTCACCGCCGTAGATCGTGATCCACCTCCGTGGACCACACCATCGCCCCCTCTATCACTGCTGCTACCTCAGAAACCTCTCCACGACCCCGAAGCGCCACGGTGGTTCATCCCTGACAACGCTCGTACCTTCCACTCCGCCTCCTCGCCAATTCCGGTGATCTTCGACGACCTCCCGAGCCAAGTCCAATACCACTAGGTTCACAATAACCTACTCTATCTGTTTCACACATCTGTCACCGGCGCCGCGCCACCATGCGCTGTTGTCACTGGAGTCCGAAAGCCTCACCGGAAAGATGATGTCATCCAATGACGTGGCATCCACGTGTGTCGCTGAGTCAGCTCTCAAGCCCACGTACCCGTCTATGTGGCAACCGCGTCAGCCGCCTTGATAGACGAGTCAACCTAGCTGATGTGTCTGTCGTGTCACCAAGCCAGCTCAGCCTCAAAGCCAACGTGTCGCGTGCGTGACGCCGTGTCAGCTACCACGTGTGCATGCCCCGTGCCACTCCACCCTAAACCCTAGATTCGATCTCCAGTAGACCTAGTCCACCATAAGTCGTGTCTCTGTCTAGTGGGTCCCACATCTCAGTCTGGATTTTTCGGATTTATTTTAATTCTAAAAATCAGCGCTAACGTCAGCTTGCGTCATAATTCAGATTTTTCAGTAGAAAAATAACGCGGAATAAACCAGTAAATCCTTTTTAGTTAATTCTTTAGGTTTAGATCATCCAGAAGCCATATCTTCTTCATCCGAACTCCGTTTGAGCCCATTCAAATTTTTGAATTCATCTAAATTTGTGCTCTATTTTACTTAGATTTTTATTTAATTTTTGAAGTTTGTTTTCTTTCTGTTATTTATTTATTTTGTTTATTTGTTTCGTTTGCGAGTAGATGTTGATTCTTCGGAGAATTTTGAACAAGAAGGAGTTCACTAAGATCAAGACCAGTGCCAAGATCTAATCCAAGGCATGTTGTATCTTTGATCATGTTGAACCCAGTTTTCAAAACTACTTTGATTCAAATTAATGCATTTACTTTAAGTATTTATTTCAATGCTTTTGGGTTTAGTTATTAATCCAATTTGTTTATATCCACCTTGTCTATTGTTATGTCATGATCTTTTGTCACCCTAGATTGGTTCATTATTTAGTTGGTATTATCGTAGCACCAACATGTGTTGGTTAGATACGAGTAGATTGCTTAGCCATGCCACGAGTCATCATTTCATCTAAGTTGCAAATATGAATCTGACTAATTGATTATGGAAACTTTGTGATAAAATTGTGTGCGTTGTGTGCTATTACTCGTTGATGGCATAAGTTGCACTTAACCAACAGGGCGGGAAAGGATTTAGACTGAGGCAAGTGGTAAAAACTCTGTGATATGGTGGAGCTCCGTGCGTGGGATATTTGAATGGTGGTTACTTAGTTAGAAATTAAAAGTCTTGCCTTGGTCAATTAATGACTTAACTTTGTGCGTCATTGAACTGGGCCTTTCGTACAACCACATGCCTAATGGGATGGGCCTAACTTAGAAAGTTATGGAGTCTCGGCATTGACTACACAAGTAGTAGGTTAGGCTCTGTGCCAGGGTGGAGGAGTGTTGCTGTCTCCGTGGTTATTCACATTGCGGGACGGTTCGCCGCTTCCCTGTCCAACAGTGTGCGATGGACGAATTTCCTGTGTGGGTGTTAGTGTCGTCAATAAAACACATCGAGAGTGTCAATGTTTGAGACAAAGTTTCTGAAATGTTTGGTTATGATTAGTGCTAGCTACACTGATTATATCGCGTGGGTAAAGTGTACAACCTCTGCACAGTGTTAAACAAATTTATTCGAATAGTCGCATTCGCGGTCATGGACATGCTCAGGGATTTCACACAAGGGTTAGATTTTCATAAAACACTTGGGAAGGGAGCTGGGTGATCTAAGTCATATGGCTGTATGAATAATTTGATTAGACTTTGTGTCCTTTATGGAAACAACTGTTAAGTTAATATCGTTTATTTGTTTTCAATTGTGTTTTAATCTATTAATCGTATTCAATTGCAAATATTGCATTTCTGCAAAAGAACCACAGAAGCCATTCCTTTGGAATGAGCCATCATGTAAATATTGCATTCTGTGGTATAACTTGCGAGTACGGTTGTGTACTCATGCTTGCTATAATCAATGAACAGAAGTGGAGGAGTCTTCGCCCGCTTTTGAGGAGTTCTACGAAGGTGATGATCGCTAGGTCTTGATCCCACTCGGTTGCCTATGGCGAATCGATGGGTTTCTGCTGAAGTTATTTCATTCCGCTGCTGCTTATTTCATTATTATTAGCCCTGTGAGGCTTAATAGATGTAAACTCGACCTTAAGGTCACAACGGTTATTTGTTATTCAAATTACTCATGTATTCTATTATTTCATCTTGTGTGGATCGATATTCATCTATGTTGATACTGTGTGCACTAGTGTGATCCTAGACTAGTGTATTATACACAAAGGGTCCAGAATTGCATTTTTGGGTCCCGGCAAAGGTGGTATCAGAGCCATACTAACTGTAGGTCTTGACCTTAGTTAGATTGGCCATATTTAGAGTGTCCAAACTATTTTCTAAAAAGCAAAATTAATTTGCAAGATTAATGAAATTGTTTAACTCCCCTTATGTCTCTCTTGACTCAACTATTGCTGAATTTTTTCCTCGCCCCGCTGTTTTAATTTGGTTCTTACCACTTGTCTATCTTAGCAGATGTCGCGTTTCCAAAACTACGGTGAGCGCAAGGGAGGACTTATTGCAGAACTATGGAAGCTTTTGCAAGAGCTCGGAGGATTCGACCGACCGATGTACAAGGACACCGACTGGGTGGTGAACGGCCAAAGCCATGGAGTGCTCTGTCGTTTAACTATCTATGCTTGGAAGGACACTAAAGCCAGCCATCCTCTGAATATCTCTGCTCAAAGGATGATCTTTTCAGAAGGAGTTCAGGAATCTTCGTGCCTTGCTATCTTAAGGATCTGCAACATCTATGCTCGTGAGCTTCAAGATATAGTCTTCCGCTACTATCCCCATGCCTCTGTAGTAGACCTTCCTGCATGTTGCAGTCTCAGAGATGGAGTCATAGCCACCGTGGTGCATCTTGCCCGCTTGCATTGCTCGGGAGGAATCCTCAGGTTGGCCGCCATAGAGTTGGAGTGCATCTACGAGACTCTACAGATGGCAGAGGAGAGGATCGCCACATTAGAAGAAGCTCTCTACGGCCAACATGAGCACGGGCAAGACCATGAATAAGAAGACCCAGAGGAAGACCCAGAAGAGGCCGAGGAGCCAGCAGAGTCCGAAGCACCAGAGAAGCCAGTTGTGCCTACACGGGGACGCCTTGGTTTCTCTTGCACGATTCAAGCCACCAAGACCGAGCCTAAGTCTCAAGCGGTGGAAGCACCATCGTGGCGGTGGAGGTTATCTCATCGAGTAGACCACTTAAGTTTAGATTAAGTCAGTTGAGGCTCAGTGTGTTTGAGCCGCGTCAGTTTAAGATTAGGAGTGTCGCCCTTTAGGTGGTAGTTTGCGTGTTAGGTTCATTTTTATTTTTTTCTTGTGTGCGAGTATGAGCTGCAAAGGTTCTTAGGTATTTGTTGTAGCCATACTAAGACTCATATTAATATAAGTATTTCAGTTGATTTCTTGAAGCTGTGTTTGTTGGGTTTAATCTCCCCTCAATTAGTTCTTAACTTATCTTATGCTTGCTATCTTATCTAACCCATAGAGCATTCACCAGATGGTTCAAACTCATCATCTTGCTACGGTGGATGCAGAACCCCGGTCGAAATGCAATGAATAAGCGGACACACGAGAGGAGAAGTTCACCGCAAGTACCTCCAATTGATTTGCAAAATTTTGGAGCGTTCATGGCAGCTGAAACGCAGATGATGCACACGATGATGAACTAGTTGCAAAATATGAACAATAATCAGAACAACAATGCAGCACTAGCTGCTCACAGTCATCATAGACCATCCAAGCTTGCAGAGTTCATGAGAACTCGCCCACCCACCTTTTCTGGGCACGTCTCACCGGTTGAAGCTGATAATTGGCTTCATGTCATTGAGAAGAAGCTACTGATCACTCAATATAGCGATCATGAGAAGGTTCTATACGTCACCCATCAGATGGAAGACATAGCTGCCAAATGGTGGGAAAACTTCTTGTGGATGTCATGAGGACATTATGGATTTCATGGGGACATGCTCATGATCTTAGGTGATGAGATAATTGGCAATAGTGTTGAAGGTTTATTGAAATCTGGAGTTTTCAGCAAGTGTTTGGAAAATCGGTCGTACTGGCTTTGAAGCCGTGGTACAACCGAAGTGCGGTATGACCGCAAGTTTGTTGGTGGTAGAACCGCGGTGCGGTTATACCGGATGTTACGTGGCGGTTGAAAAATTCCAGAACGCATGTTTTGGAGTGTGGATTTTATCCTGGAGTGGTTCGACTGCACTTTGGTTGGTGGTTCGACCGAATGTCGATGCGACAGCTTGAGAGCGGTATGGAATTTCTAGAGGAGTTGTTTTTGGAGATTTTGGGATTCTCTGAGGTGCAGTACGACTGCAGTGTTGTGAGTGGTATGACCGCGGTGCGATAGTACCGGTGGATATGTGGCGGTAGTACCGCTTGTGGAGTGAATTGAGCTGATTGTCAAATTTCTTGGAGATTTGATTTTGGGTTAGGTCAAGTTCATGGTTATCATTGCATATGTGTTGCATGATGCATGTTTTGGCTAACGTGGGTCAAGTTGTGAAGAATTTGTTCCTGGAAACGTTTTGTTGGTCTATTCTTTGTGCGGGTGGCTTGCAGTCTATGACGGTCGTGGCGAGGAGGATCGGGACTAAGCTTGGAGAGCCGAGGTCCGAAACGATCAAGGATCTTGGGTGGTCGATGACTCAAGCGGGCGCAGAATGGACAAGGATGACCGAACGGGCAGCTCGGTGCGACTGGTTGGATCAAGCGGTGTGGGAGTCGTTGCAAGTGCTCAGTGGTGCTGGTGGGATCCGGACGGGAGAGACTTGATGACATGGAGCCATTGATCAACCTACACGTGGCGAAGCATGAGATTGCTTCACGATCTGTGGACTCGGTCTTTTGGAGAAGGATCGAGAAGAGGTATTTTGGTAATTTCACCAAATACCGTCTTGGTGACCTTTTGGCTAAACCGCGGCGCGGGTCGGCGCATGGTGAAGCGGTTTAGGTCAATCGATGATGAAGACGGTACTTTGAAATGCGTGCGTTGTGTTAACCCATTGTTTGTTAGGGTTTAATGGGTGCTCTAATGGAATATTCTCTAGGATCTAGCCTCCACTATATAAGGGCTAAGTGCTGGTTGCACTATAGACCCTTTGGCCATTTTGAAAGCCCTATTGTGTGTTTAGGGTTTTGGGGAAGAAAGGAGAAGAGGCTAGGGTTTCTAGAGTGGATTGATCGTGTGCTCCTGGCGAGTTTTGTCCTCTAAGTGGGAGTGGCTGTAAACAACAATCATCCATCTATCCAAATCAATCCAACCAGATTTCTCAAGATGAGTCCTTTGGTGTTCTTCCTTTCTATTTGATGATTTTGGGGCTTTTCTTGATCTGCGAGTTTCTCTTTGGTTTCTTGCTGTGATCTACCTTGCTGTGTCATGTGGGAGTGCATCTAAGACCATCTTGAGCATTCATTACCCACGAGCAAGGTTTAGATCATGTTTAGGTTTGAAACTCGGTTTTGAAACCTTCTTCGTCCAAATTGAAAAAGGTAGGAACTTTGACGTAGATCTAGTCAATCTTTGCTTGGAATAGGTTCCTAACCTTCTTAGGAAGGTGTGTTTCAAATCTCGTAGAGTTTGGCCAAGTGGTTCAAAAGTTGTGCCAATTTTAGTTTTCGTCGTCGGGCTGTTCCAGGATAATCGGTTGAACCGCCCTTATAACTGCGGTTGTACCAATCATTGGTAGAACCGCCCTTATAACTGCGGTTGTACCGATTTCTCTAATTTCTTCAGCACTTTCTTAATTTTGTTTGCTAAGCTTTGGGGGTTAGGAGTGGATTCAACACAAGGCTTCCTCTGTGCTTAATCATTGATCTTCATAGCTCTCATAGCTATTGAAGTGATTTACAAGTTGAATCCATTCAAAGTGAAAAAGAATTTGGTGCTCCTATTCACCCCCCCCTCTAGTCGCCTTTCCGGTCCTACACTTCTGCGCCGCACGTGAGACGCCACAGAACATTACCTGAGAAGAGTTTTCAACGGCTTTTCGCCAGTATCATGTGCCAGAAGGAATTATTGATCTGAAGAAGGATGAATTTTGTGCCCTCAAGGAAGGAGGCATGTCAGTAACCGACTACCTCAACAAATTCTCTCAGCTTGCCTGCTATGCCGAGGAAGATGCCGCCACTGATAAGGCTCGTTAGAGTCGTTTTCTGAAGGGATTAAATACTGGATTGCAAGTCAGTTTGATCGCCCATATCATTCCAGATTTCCACGAGCTAGTCAACAAAGTTTTGATCCTTAAGGACAAGCTCAAAGAGTTGGAGGACAACCGTAAGCGCAGAATGGCTCAGCAAGGGAGTCATCAAGCTCAACAGAAAGCGAGAATAGTTCCCCAATAGTTCACTCATTTTCCGTCACAGAACTCTTTCAGGATGCCTACACCTGCTTCAGTACCTCGTCCAACTGCGCAGAACTTCCGCAACCCTACGACAATCAACCCCAATCCCAGGGGCAATCAGCAGAATGAAGCTAGAGTTTGCTATACCTACCCTACCATCAGACGGGGCACTTCGCTAATCAATGTCCTTAGAAGGGAACAATGACTCCAGTACGCTTTAACCTTGGAGCTACACCAGCCAAGACGCTAGCACCAAGCAACAACCAAGGAGCCTCTCAAGCTGCCGGTCAATCCGGAGGAGCGCCACAGTCTGTGGACAGAGGTTGTGTTAACCATGTCACTCTGGAAGGAGCCCAGGAAGCACCTGACGTCGTACTGGGTAAGTTTCAGGTTAACTCAGTACCTGCATCAGTTTTGTTTGATTCTAGAGCTTCGCATTCGTTTGCTTCTGGAGTTTTTGCAACCAAGAACAATTTGAAAGTTATGCATCTTAAGCATACTCTGTTAGTCCAGTCGCCGGAGCAAAGTTAAGCTCTAGAGTGAAATGTTTAGGAGCTAAGTTACTCATAGCTATAGTTGAGTTTCTAGCCAACCTATTGTCTTAGACACCCAAACCTTAGATGTCATTCTTGGCATGGATTAGTTAACAAAGCACAAAACTGTGCTAGATTGTGGCCAAATAGTCGTAACAGTAGAGGATACCAATGGGAAGAAGGTGGAGTTTCTAGCCACTTCAGTGCGTGATGGACATCTGTTAATCCATAGCCTGAAAACCATTGCTTTGGAAGATGTACCTGTTGTCAGAGAATATCCATATGTGTTGTCGAACCCGGGAGCGAAGGATCCCGAATTCTCTGTGTTCATACACTAGTCCAGGATTTCTAGTGTACACAGTTAAACAAAAGTGATAATCAAAACATATCACGTATTTTATTAATAATTATTGAGTTTATTACAAGCGGCCTGAGGCCAAATAAAGTAAAACACAGCGGAAATAAAATAGTAGTAGTAGACCCAACGATTCACCACAGGCAATCGTCTGGGGGAGCGTGGCCTAAGCATCGATGTCCTCACCGTCTTGATAGAAGTCTTCTCCTGAATAAAGATTATTCACAAGAGTAAGCACTACCCCTTGTGCTTGCAAGCTACACCGTAAATAATGATTGAATGCATGCATAAAGTGAGCAAAGGGTAATGGCAGGGTTTATTTGCATAAGACAGCATTTTCAGTTTAAATACTCTTTAGTAATTTCCAAGGCCATTTTTAGAATTTAATAAGATCAAAATCATATTTTGATTTCTCAATGTCAAGTGTAGGATGAACCTCCATACACAAATGGTGAAGGATTACCCCCCCTTACACCAGGCTTCTGCCCAAACCCATTTTCATAAACCAGGTGACAAAGTCTTTTCAAACAAAACCAGAGACTAACTTCGAGTGGCTTTTGTTAAGCATGTCCATGACCGTGGACACGGCTATTCGAATAGATTAATACTCTGCAGAGTTGGTACAGCTTTACCCACAAGAGATAGTTTGCTTATTATGTCGGCCAATACACGCTTCCGTAGGCGTGCGACTAAGCAGCTATCACGAGGCCTTTACCCTACATTATTTCAACATAATTATGCGCTAAGGTTTCAGAATCGAAGGCTTCGCGCCAAACGACTACCCCTCTTGCGCCATGTGGGTATCATCAATAAGTCTTCACGACTCCACATCTTTCCAAGACATAAACATGGTGAAATGATATAGCTTATTTGGCCAAGTCATCCCATTCGGACTTGTGGTGGTACGAGTTTGGCTTAACATCCATGACATGCAGACCGGTCCTTACATGGTAGGTGACTTCCAAAACAAACCACAGGTCTCAAACATTATTTGTATTGAGCCCGTGCATGAACTTGCACCCACCAACAATCCCAATTCACCCAAGTCTAAACCAATTTCATTTATTTTTCTTTGGTAAAACGTTTTCCAAACATCTATGGTAAAAGCAATACCATAGATTCATTTTCAAAACAACTTTGTATTTTGGCAAAATTCCCCAAATCATCTTTTGGTCTAAGCAATGACTAAGCATAATTATCTCAATTATTTTACTAAGGTTACAAGGCATGGCATTCCAAACATCAATATTGGCTATACAAAGGAATTGACATAACTAATAATTAAAACAGGAATTTTAAATACTTGGATAAAAATATGCATGCAATAATAACTTTAAAAACAGAATTAATTAACTTTGAAATACTGGGATCAAGATGGTCAAGAATGTAACTTGCCTTCGTTGAAGTCTTGAGATTCTAAACCCTCTGAAAGATCTACCTCTCCGGAATCGTCAAACTCTATCTGCGAAAATACGGCAAATTCAAATAAAATTCAAATAAATCCAAGAAATACAGATCAAACTAACTCCAAATGAAATAATTTTATTTTATTTAGTTAGATCATAATTTTCTAAGATTTTAGCAATTTGAATCACTCAATTTGAAGTTGTGGTTCAAAAGATATGAATTTTACAAGTTTTAGTCTAAATTTGATATTTAAAAGAAATTCTAAATTTAAATACAGATTCAAAATAGCTTCAAATTAAATAATTTTGGTTTTGTTAGCTAGATAATGATTTTACATGAATTTAGAAATTTGAAACACCCAATTTGGAGATTGGATGCAAAAGTTATGAATTTTACAAATTTTAAACCTAAATCTGCAATTTAAATGAATTTCGAATTATTTTCCTAAAGGAAAATTGGGATTATGACGTCGGCGCTCAGAAATTGAATTTCGGCGAATTATTTTAAACTAAAATCTTAGAGTCTATAACAGTGGGCATTTGGTCAAAGACCAAGTCCACGAACTTGATCAGCGATCACAGTGGACACGGTCCACCGGAGCGATGTCTTGGTGGTCTTGCGTGTTGATGTGGGCGCCACGTGGCGCCGACTTCGGCAAACGCGCACATGGCGCTGAGGTGGGCGTGATGTGGCTGTGCCATGCGGGCCGAGGCCGTCGAGTTCGGCGACCTCCTCGTCGGCGCTTCTGGCCGCTGGCCGATGCGTGGTGCGTGCAAAAAAAAGGGTAGCGATGCCGAACGGGTGCTCACCAAGGTTGCTCGAGGGTGTGGCGGAAGCGCGTCGGTGAAGAAGATTAGCGGCGCGCTGGGTCGTCGGTGAAGAAGGCGCTCGAGGATCTTCAACGCGAATGAGGCGCGCCAAGGTGGCACAGTGATGGTGATGCTGCGATGGTGAGGTCGGGCGCGACAGAGTCCTTGACCTCGCGGAATCGGAGAAAAACCTCGGCGCGTGGTCGGCGCAAGCTTCAAATTCGCGAAACCGAGAGGGAAGGTGGAGTGGGTGGTGGCGCTTGGTTCTTTGTGAAGGAGGCGCACGGAGCACCTATTTATAGGGCTAGGCGTGGCCGGATCGGCGTGGAGGGCAAGAAGGTTGCGTCTTGCACGCGCAGAAAAGAGGGATTCGGGGCTCGCGGATGGAAAGGGAGGCCGTGTCGGGCGGAGAGATTGAGAATTGAATCTGCGTGTCAATCACGGGATGCGGTCGGTTGAGCAGCGTTTGGCAAGTTTTTGAAACCCGCCATGGCGGACACGGTGAAAAAAAAAGGAAAGGGCGCGAGGAAGGGGAAGGCGAGGTTGAAGACGCCGAGCGGGCCCACGCGTCGATGGCGTGAAATAGGAAAGGGAGAGGTGAGTGCGATTCGTTGGATTGTAATCCAACCATAAACAAAAAAGAGGGCGGGAAATTCGAGGCTTTGGCGTCTTGGAGAATTAGTTTAGGTAGGGCAAGTTTAGGCCCATTCATTTGTTTAGAGTTTTTCTTTGATTTTCTAATTGATTTAATTCAGATAATTCAAAGAGGCTTTAGAAAATAGCAAATAAATTCCAAAATTCTAGAAAAATTCACGAAATTCCTAGAATGATTTTGGACTTAAATAAAATAATTTCCACTTAAACTTGTTAATAGTTTTTGTATTTAACTTGGTTTTAGCTTTAAGGTTAATAATAAGAGCTTTAGAAAATTTCAGAAAATCCACCAAAATAAATAAGTTTTTAAATTTTTCTCAGAATTTGAATTTTTGGGCTGTTACATGTGTTTTCAGAAAAATTGCTAGGGATGCCACCAGACCGTGACATCGAGTTTGTCATCGATCTAGTGCTGGGAATAGCACTAATCTCTAAGAGACCCTATCGGATGCCAGCCGATGAGTTAGTGGTAATGAAGAAGCAGATATCACCTCAAGCTGTTGGTTCTTCTTCATTTGTGCATTCAATGCTAGCTATCACTTCTTGGAGACGAAGGAATTTGAGATGAGGATGATGGGTGAGACCTAGTTCGTCGCCGTAAGGAGCACCAGTTTTGTTTGTCAAGAACAAGGATGGAAGCATGAGAATGTGCATCAATTATCGTGCTCTTAATGAAGTCACCATCAAGAACAAGTACCCACTGCCCCGAATAGATGATTTGTTCAATCAGGTGAAAGGAGCCAGCGTGTTCTCAAAGATCGATCTAGGATCAGGTTACCATCAGTTGAAGATTTGCCTGAAGGATATAGCGAAGATCGCTTTCTCTACGCGGTACGGACATTATGAGTTCTTAGTCATGTCCTTTGGTCTAACTAATGCCCCTACATATTTCATGAACATGATGAATAAAGTATTAATGTAATATTTGGACAAGTTTGTAGTTGTTTCATTGACGATATTTTGATTTACTCCAAGACAAAAGAAGAACATGCTGAGCACCTGAGGTTGATCCTAGAGAAACTTAGAGAGCATCAATTGTATGCAAAGTTCAGTAAGTGTGATTTCTGAAAAAAAAAGTTGATTTCCTTGGTAAAGTTGTATTACACTGAGAATAACCCAAGACCGTTACTTAGATTCGCAGTTTCTTGGGATTTGCAGGATATTATCACCGCTTCATCGAAAGATTTTCAACGATTGCTAAGCCCCTTACGCATTTGTTGAAAAAGGAGAAAAAGTTCACTTGGACCCCAGCTTGTGAAGAAAGTTTTCAAGAACTGAAGGAGCATTTGACTTCAGCCCTAGTGTTAACTCTGCCAGATATATGGAAAGATTTTGATATCTACTGTGATACTTCGCGTCAAGGATTAAGATGCGTCCTGATGCAAGAAGGAAAGGCTATCGCTTATGCGTCAAGGTAATTAAGACCTCATGAGGAGAATATCCTACTCATGATCTGGAACTAGCTGTCGTAGTGCATGCTTTAAAGATTTGGCGTCATTACCTCATTGATAACCGCTGTGAGGTATACATAGATCATAAAAGTTTGAAGTACATTTTCACTCAGTCTAATATAAACATGAGACAGAGAAGATGGTTGAAATTAATAAAGAATTATAATCTTGGAATCCAGTACCATCCCGAAAAAGCCAATATCATTGCAGATGCTTTACGTCGTAAGAGCTACTGCAATGCTTTGGAAGTAAAAGAGAATTGCCCAGAACTTCATGAGGAGTTTCAGAAGCTGAAGCTAGAAGTGGTAGCTGAAGGATTTGTGGTCAGTCTAGAAGTACAATCTACATTGAAAAAACGTATTCGAGCTACCCAACCAAATGATCATGTGATTGCAGGCATCAAGCTCAAAATGCTAGAAGGAAAATTCAAGGACTTCACCAAGGATGATTAGGATATACTTTGGATCAATTGACGTATCTGCGTACCAGATATTAAGGGATTGAGACAGCTAATCTTGAAAGAAGCTCATGACTCGAAATATTTTATTCAACCTGGAAGTACTAAGATGTACCAGGATGTTAAGAATAAATTCTGGTGGCCAAATCTGAAGCGAGAAGTCGCTGAGTTCGTTGCCTTGTGTGACGTATCTCAGAAAGTAAATGCAGAGAATCAGAGACCAATAGGTTTGTTGCAACTGCTGAAGATTCCAGAGTATAAATGGGAAAAGATCAGAATGGATTTCATTACCAGTTTGCCCAGAACTCAATCGGGTTACGATTCGATTTGGGTAATACTTGATCGTTTAACAAAGGTTGCTCATTTCTTGCCCGTCAAAACCACTTACTCAGGGGATCACCTTGCAGAGTTATATATGTCAAGGATTGTCAGTTTTCATGGAGTGCTCAATAAGATAGTGTCAGATCGAGGATCTTAGTTCAACTCTCATTTTTGGCAAAGTTTGCATGAAACATTGGGAACTCATTTGAATTTCAGTATTGCATATCACCCCCAGACGGATGGACAGACTAAAAGAGTAAATCAAATACTGAAAGATATGTTGAGATCTTGTGCTCTAGCGAATGCTACCAGTTTGGATAAAAGTTTGTCATATGTAGAATTTTCGTACAACAACAGTTATCAAGCCAGTTTGCAAATGTCGTTATTTGAAGCTTTGTATGGTCATAATCAGTCGAACGTTTAGTATTTGGACCAGATATTATTCAGGAAGCAGAAGAAGAAGTGTTTATGATCAAAGAAAGATTAAAGATAGCTCAGTCGAAGCAGAAGAGTTATGCTGATAACCGTCATCGTGATCTTAGCTTTGAACCAGAGAATTTTGTTTATCTTCGAGTTACTCCGCTGAGAGGTGTCAAAAGGTTTCATGCTAAAGGGAAGCTTGCTCCTAGGTATGTTGGTCCATTCAGGATTGTGGAACATCGAGGAGAAGTTGCTTATCAGCTTGAACTGCCGCAGTCATTAGCGGGAGTGCATGATGTGTTCCATGTTTCTTAGTAAAAGAAGTGTCTCCGTGCGCCGACAGAACAAACCCCTTTGGATTCAATCAAATTGAAAGAAAATTTCACTTATAAAGAGCAACCAGTCAAAATTTTGGATGTCATAGAGCGTCATACCAGAAGCAAGACCATTCATTTTTGCAAGGTTCAGTGGAGCAACCACTCAGAAGGAGAAGGAATGTGGGAGCGTGAAGAAGAGCTAAAAGCCGAGTTTTCTAGTCTTTTCTCTAGCTAGCCTGAATCTCAGGGTCAAGATTCCTTTAAGGAGGGGAGATTTGTAACATCCCAATTTTCTGAGGTTTAAAAATCTTTCGAATAGTTCGTGGTTGGAAAATTCACCCATGAGATTTATTTGAATTTTAATTCAAAGCTTAATAGGGACTTTCAGTATCAAAACCATTTAATATGATTAATGTCAACATCAACAATTGTCAAAACTATTTTATTTGGATTCTATGTGCATGGGTATATTTTCTAGATTTTTCTAGAATTTTTCTTAGCTCATTTGTTATTTTCTAATTGCCTTTTGCCTTATCTGTAATTTCTAAATTAGAAAATCTTTTCTAAATCTTAGTAAATGTGTAGGGCCGAGTCTCCTCGGATTCGGCCCATTCCCTTTGTTTTGGCCCAATCTCCTGTGTAGGCCCGCTCCTCTGCCAGGTAGGCCCCACCACCTTCGTCCTCCTTTGATCATCTTCTTCACGCAGCTCCGCTCGGCCGCCATTGTTGTTCTTTGGAGTTTTGCCCGACAATGACACAAACGGCATTGATTCTCCATGTGGACCTCATATTCTAGAAGCCCTATCTCTACTGTAACCGAATCGAGCTCGTATCTCTTCCGAATCCCTCTCTATCTCTAAGAACAAACAAATCCGAAAATATATCGATTTGGGGATTTCTTATCCTAGACCGATTTTGGGGTATAAATAGTGCCCCTGGGATTGCCTCGCCCCCGCATCTAGAGCCCATATCAATTACATCCCAAGAACCCTGGACTCGCCGAGATTGAGTTTTTAGGGCTTTCGGTGCCGTGAAACCTTTCTTCAAAATTCACCACTGTCGATCGTGCTCCGCCTCCGTGGACCGCACCATCGCCTCCCCTGTCACCGCCACTACTGTTGGAAATATGCCCTAGAGGCAATCATAGAGATGATTATATTTCATTATGTTCACAATATTTGATAATATGTTATCTTGTTCCTTGAATGAATCATCAGTCATGAAGATTAACGAGAATGTGACTTGTTGGTGAAGCTCTTTTTAACTTATGATGATGTCGTTCTAAAAATATCTACGGTGAAAGTCCTTTGGTGGAACACTAGTGACTCTCGACCAACACATGTATTGATTGATGACCACGTTTCACGGTCATGGATATAGGGATATCGAATCAATAATATGGACACGTGTTAGAGAACATGGTGTTGGATAAGACCCACCTTGAGACACTATTGAGATTGTTATGATTCTATGTGTCGTTAGTTGGTCTCAAGCAATGATGATGTATAATCCTTAGACACGAGATCGGCATGATTTCCTACATGTGTAATAGCACTCTTAGGGGTTGCCAAACGCCTCAGAATCGGGTGGTTATAAAGGTAGCTTTCGGGTATGCTATGAAATATGCGAGAGGATGTGATTGGTGGGATATGGGATTGCCCTCCTAATATAACAGGAGAGATATCTACGGCCCTCGAAGTGGTCGGATAAAGAAAGTGCATGGCCATGCCCTTTGGTGGTCGAAGAGTTCGACCACATAAGGTTATCCGATACTCGATCGAGAAAGCATTGAGCAGTCTATGGATGGCACAACCTCTCACAGAGTTCAACCGGATATCGTGAGGCAAAGGAGAATACATGAGTAGGTCGCTTAGTTCGACCGACTCTGAATTTGTCGTATGGAGATACAAGCAAGTTGTAGGCGGTCGAGCGTAATCACAGAGTGGTGAAACCAAGTCGTGAGGAGTTCTGAGTTGGTGCGTGATCAAATCTGAATGATGCGTATAGAGATAGGACACAGTGGTAAGTGATGAGATCATATTGCATTAAGGTTCATCCGATATAATTTGTGTGTATTAGGGAATCGTTATGTCTGCTAGGAACCGCTTCGACTCATGGCGGAAAGGGTTTCCGAGTCACAACCGAACTACACATGAACCTAACGGGTCACACACTTAGCAGGTTGGAACAAACCAAGACTGAATCTGATTAAATGGCGTGTTTGGATAGGATCCGTCACGGGCCTATATAAGGAGATGCATGAAATTTGTTGGGAAGATAGAGTTGGCGCGAGTTGCCCTCTCAAACCCTAGCCGCCATCTTCTTGAGAGCCTTGCCGCGCGATTTGGTGCTAGCACACCGCGCGTCTGGTTGTTCCTTCCCGGGCGTGTGGATACCATAGAGGCGATTCTGCGTTGTTGCGCTTAGGGCGATCCATGATCTTCGCAAGGAACTGCAGAGGTGCTGGAGGAGACGATCAACTCACGAGGACGCCGGACGATCGACTCGACCGATACATCGACGCTCTTTCGTCGGACCAGCCGCTCGACGCTTCTTCCGCCGCTCTGCGCATCTAGTGGTAACGATCTGTGATCATCTTCTTGCTTGGCTTCCTGGTTTACGTGGTAGAAATTTTGATTTGTTGCTATCGTAGCCTACCCGTATCCCTTCAACTACCTCATGAACCTCTCCATGACCCCGAAGTGCCACAGTGGTTCATCCCCGACAACACCCGTACCTTCCACTCCGCCTCCTCGCCAATTTTGGTGATCTCCAACGACCTCCCGAGTCAAGTCTAGTACCACTAGGTTCGCAATAACCTACTCTATCTGTTGTGCACATCCATCACCGCCGCCACGCCGTCGTGCACCGTTGTTGTCGGAGTCCGAAAGCAACATCAGAAAGATGACGTCATCTGATGACATGGTGTCCATGTGTGTCGTCGACTTAGCTCTCAAGCCTGCGTGTCCGCCTACGTGGCAACCGCGTCAGCCGCCCTGATAGCCGTGTCAACCTAGCTGATGTGTCTATTGTGTCACCAAGCCAGCTCAGCCTCAGAGCCAACATGTCGCGTGTGTGGTGCCGTGTCAGGCATCACGTGTGCGTGCACATGCCACTCCACCCTAAACCCCTGATTCGATCTCAAGTAGACCTAGTCCACCATAAACCATGTTTCTGTCTAGTGGGTCCCACATGTCAGTCTAGTTTTTTTAGATTTATTTTAATTATGAAAATTAGCGCTGACGTCAGCTTGTGTCATAATCCAGATTTTTCAGTAGGAAAATAACTTGGAATAATCCAGTAAATCCTTTTTAGTTAATTCTTTAGGTTTAGATCTTCCAGAAGCCATATCTTCTTCATCCGAACTCCGTTTGAGCCTATTCAAATTTCTAAATTCATCTAAATTAGAGCTCTATTTTACTAAGATTTGCATTTAATTTTTGGAGTTTGTTTTATCTCTGTTTTTTATTTATTTGCTTCGTTTTGCAAGTAGACGTTGATTCTTCGGAGAATTTTGAGGAAGAAAGAGTTCACCAAGATCAAGACCAGTACCAAGATCTATTCCAAGGCAAGTTGTACCTTTGATCACGTTGAACTTAGTTTTCAAAATTACTTTGATTTAAATTAATGCATTTACTTAAAGTATTTATTTCAATTCTTTTGGGTTTAGTCATTAATCCATTTTGTTTATATCCACCTTGTCTATTGTTATGTCATGATCTTTTGACACCCTAGATTGGTCAATTAAGGACTTAGCTTTGTGCGCCATTGAACTGGGCCATTTGTATAACCACATGCCTGATGGGATGAACCTAACTTAGTAAGTTATGGAGTCTCGGCATTGACTACTCAGGTAGTAGGTTAGGCTTTGTGCTAGGGTGTAGGTGTGTTTCTATCTCCGTGGCGATTCACATCGCGGGACGGTTCGCCGCTTCCCTGTCCAACAATGTGCGATGGACTAATTTCCTATGTGGGCGTTAGTGTCATCAATAAAACACATCGGGAGTGTCAATGTTTGAAACAAAGTTTCTGAAATGTTTGGTTATGATTAGTGCTAGCTACACTGATTGTATCATGTGGGTAAAGTGTACAACCTCTGCAGGGTGTTGAACAAATTTATTTGAATAGCCACGTTCGCGGACATGAACATGCTCAGGGATTTCACACAAGGGTTAGATTTTCATAAAAACACTTGAGAAGAGAGCTGGGTGATCTAAGTCATATGGCTGTATGAATAATTTGATTAGACTTTGTGTCCTTTGTGGAAACAACTGTTAAGTTAATATCGTTTATTTGTTTTAAATTGTGTTTTAATCTATTATTCATATTCAATTGCAAATATTGCATTTCTGCAAAAGAACCACAGAAGCCATTCCTTTGGAATAAGCCATCATGTATACATTCAATTTTGTGGTATAACTTGCGAGTACGGTTGTGTACTCGTGCTTGCTATAATCAATAAACAAAAGTGGAGGAGTCTTCACCCACTTTTGAGGAGGAGTTCTATGAAGATGCTGATCGCTAGGTCTTGATCCTAGTCGGTTTCCTGTGGTGAATCAATGGGTTTCCACTGAAGTTATTTTGTTCCGCTGCTGCATATTTCATTATTGTCAACACTGTGTGGCTTAATAAATGTAAACTTGACCATAAGGTCACAACGGATATTTGTTATTCAAATTACTCGTTTATTCTATTATTTCATCTTGTGTGGATCGATATTCATCTATGTTGATACTGTGTGTACTAGCATGATCCTGGACTAGTGCATTATACACAGAGGGTCCGAAATTGTATTTTTCGGTCCCGACAACCTCCCAGTGAATTGCACCTTTAACCATTCATTGAACTGACGGTTGTGCTCTCTCGTGATCCAAACCTCCGATTGGCCTGGATTCTGTTGGCGTACCATGTCTTTGTGCTCATCAATGTACGGGGACACTTCGGTCATGTGTTGGAAGACCGTGAAATAAGCTTGAGCGTATGCATCCAGATCGAGGGTGATTGCTTTCCTTTCGAATGTCCCGATACCCTCCAGCCTCCTCTCATGATGAGATAAAGGCACACCTATCGGTTCCACCTGAGCCATGTAGTCGACGCAGAACTCAATGACCTCTTCGGTTGCATAACTTTCGATGATGCTGCCCTCCGGCCTAGATCGATTTCGTATATAGGACTTGAGAATTCTCATGTACCTCTCGAACGGGTACATATGACCTAGGTACACAGGGCCGCATATCTTCATCTTTTTCACAAGGTGAACAATGAGATGGAACATGATATCGAAAAATAACGGAAGGAAATACATATCAAGATGACATAGAGTAGTCACCACCTCGGTCTGCAGAGCATCTAGTCCATCGGGATCGATGGCCTTCTGAACAATTGAGTTAAAGAAATAACACAGCCTCATGATTGCCACTTGGACCTTGTTCGGCAAAATACTTCTAATTGCAACCGAAAGCATTTGTGTCATCAGCACATCACAATCATGAGACTTCATGCCAATTAATTTCAAATCTTCCATAGAAACAAGTTTCTTCATGCTAGCGGAGTAACCGAACGGAACTTTCACACCATACAAGCTCTGGTAGAGTTCATTACTCTCGGCCTTGGACAGAGTGTAGCAAGCTGGGGGAAGGAACGTTCAGCCTTTATCGGTCTCTTTCGGTGTCAAATCGGTCCTTATGTTCATATCAACCAAGTCACACCGTGCATTGACACCATCCTTTGTTTTGTTACGAATGTTCAGTAAGAAACCAATCAAGCTATCACAAACTCCACGTGCATGATGTTGATGTAGTGGCGAACTTCTAAATGCTCCCACAAGGTAAGTCCTAAAAAATTGATCGCTTCTTGTAGATGTTTTTCTGACGAGTTCTCAATTTACGTCCCTTTCCAAGTGCAACATCGATATCCTTAACCATATCATAAACCTCTTTCCCTCTAAAATCCCTTCGAGCTGAATCGTTCTCCTTATTTTCGTCGAATTGTTTCTTTATCTTACGGTATGAGTGATACATGGGAAGGAACCTACAATGACGCATGTACATAGTTTTGAGCGATTTGTTCAGCCACACACTTTCGGTATCATCTAAGTAGTGCGGACAGGCTTTAGCTCCTTTTGTACTAAACCCCGACAGGTTACCAAGGGCAGAAAAATCATTGATGGTGCAGAACAACATGGTGCGTAAAGTGAAGTTCACTCGTTTGTACGTATCCCATACCTGTGCCCCTTCATTCCACGATATCACAAAATCTTCCAGCAATAGTGCTAAGTACACATCAATATCGTTCTCGGGTTGCTTTGGCCCTTGGATAAGTAGTGACATCAAAATGTACTTCCGCTTCATACGCAGCCAAGGAGGAAGGTTGTACATACATAGATTCATAGGCCAGGTGCTATGTCGGCTACTCATATTACTGAAAGGATTCATTCCATCTGTACTCAACCCAAACCTTATATTCCTTGATTCCACACCGAAGTCTTCAAAGCTCCTATCGAAGTTTCTCTACTAGGCAAAATCAGCAGGGTGTCTTAGCTTTCAATCTTTCTTACGCTCTTCCGAGTGCCAACGCGACAATCTTGCCTCCTTTCTGTTCGTAAATAAACGCTTTAAATGTGGAATTACAGGCAGATACCACAACACCTTAGCAGGATATCCTTGCTTCACCTTGATGCCCTCTCCATCATCGGAGTGATTCTTACGCTTGTATCAGGATGCTTTGCACATCGGACATACATGCATGTTTGCATACTCTTTACGGTAGAGGATACAATCATTCAAATATGCATGTATTCTTTCTACTTCCATTCCCAATGGACAGAGAACCTTCTTGGGTTGGTAGGTGGTTCTGGGCAACACGTTTCCTTTTGGAAGGATGTCCGCTACAAGACCTAACAACGCCGTGAAACTCTTGTCAAACCAACCATTGCTTGCCATTAATTTCAGCAGTTCAAGCATGGATGATAACCTTGTATATTTCGGTTTGCATCCCAAAACAAAGGTTTCCCCAGGTCCTCCATTAAGCCATCGAATTTACCAAACTCTCTCCCTCTCACTATAGTTCCCTTCTATATCGCGTAGCATCTGATTCAGATTGTCATCGTGCGACCTACCCTCATCGAAAGCACAATCCACATCCGGTATATCGTTGTCTCCCTCAATGATGTTACTACCTTCCAGTATAATCTGCTCTTGATCATGACTGGTCTAACATGTATACTCCTCTTTGAAACCCCTTTCGAATCAAGTGCACTTCGATCTACGCTGGGTTGGTAAACATTCTTCAGATTATCGCAATCAATACATGGACAGTACACTGTGAATACCATGAGGATATGCTCATGATCCTAAGTGATGTTACAATTGGTAATTTGGTTGAAGGTTTGTTGGAATTCTTGTTTTCAGAAAGTTTCAGCAAAGTGTCAGGATAATCGGTAGTACCGGCGTGTTAATTGCGGTAATATCGCATAGCGGAACGACCGGCTTAAGTAGAGCGGTACTACCGGAGGCTTATGTGAGAGCGTGGCGATTTTTTGGAATTGGTAGTACCGGCGTTGTAGCTGCGGTACTACCGCTCAGAGGCACGACCGAATTTGAAGCTCGGTACGACCACAAGTTTTTTGGCCGCTTTGGATTTCTTGGTTTGCGGTAGTACCAATGTTATAGCCACGGTACTACCACTCAACAGTATGACTGCGTGTTGAGAGGCGGTACTACCGCGTACCGGTAATACCACGTGTTCAACAACGGTACTACCGCGGATCGGTATTACCGTGTTTATCTGGCGGTTGCGAAAAACCAGAACGAGTGCAAAATGGTTTTGGATTTCCTTGTGGAGCGGTATGACCACAACTTGCTTGGCGGTAATACCGCACTTCGGTATGACCGTGGTGTTTGCAGTATGGAAATTCCAGAGAGCTTGTTTTTCAGAGTTTTTGGGAATTCTTCGAGAGCGGTACGACCGCAATGCTGAGAGTGGTACTACCGTGATGCGGTAGTACCGATAGTTATTTGGTGGTAGTACCGCATGTGCACTAAATGTCAAGTTACTTTGAGAATTGATTTTGGGATATGTCATATCCTTGTTTATCAGTGCATATATGTTACATATTGCATGTTTTGAGCTAACGTGGGTCAAGTTGTGAAGAACTTGTTCCCGGAGACGATTTCTCTGTCTATTGCTGTGCAGGTGGCTTGCAGGTCAATGACGGTCAACGGCGAGGAGGATCGGGACTAAGCTTGGAGAGCTGAGGTCCAGAACGATCGTGGATGCCGGTTGAGGTTAGGTGACTCAAGCATAGTGCGTAATGGGCGAGGTTGATCGAGCAGGCGATTCGTCTGTTGGTTGGATCAAGCGGCGCGGGGGTCGGTGCAAGTGCCTTGCAGGTTCTGGTGGGATCCGGACGGGAGAGACTTGCCGACATGACGAGAGCCGTTGATCAACCTACACGTGGCGAAGCAAGCGAATGCTTCAATAGGATTGGACTTTGTGGATATCATGGGGATATGCCCATGATCTTAGGATGATGAAACAATTGGCAATGTGGCTTTTGGTTTGAAGTTTCATGCGTTTTTGACAAAGTTTCAGATCTGTCAGGTCAGTGGCGGTTTGACCGGCTTTTGTGCTGAATGTTGATATAAGTGGTGAATTGATTTTGGGATAGGTCATATCCTTGTTGATAATGCATATGTGTTGCATATTGCATGTTTTCACTAACGTGGGTCAAGTTGTGAAGATCTTGTTCCCGGATTCGTGTTTGCTTGTCTATTGCTGTGCAGGTGGCTTGCAGGTCAATGACGGTCAACGGCGAGGAGGATCGGGACTAAGCTTGGAGAGCCGAGGTCGAAACGATCATGGATGCCGTGTGGTCGAGAGGACTCAAGCGGGCGCAGAATGGACATGGATGACCGAACAGGCGGTTGATCTTGTTGGTTGGATCAGCGGTGCGAGTCGTTGCAAGTGCTCAGTGGTGCCGGTGGGATCCGGACGGGAGAGACTTGACGACATGGAGCCGTTGATCAACCTACACGTGGCGAAGCAGGCGATTGCTTCAACTGGATTGGACTCGGTCTTCGGAAAAGATCGAGAAGGGGTATTTTGGTAATTTTACCAAATACCATCTTGGTGACCTTTTGACTAAGCCGCGGCGCGGGTCGGCGCTTGGTGAAGTGGTTTAGATCAATCGACGATGAAGACGACGCTTTAAGATGCGTGCATGTGTGTTCCGTTGTTGTTGGGCCTTAACGGAAGCCCATTAGGTTTAGCTCTAATTCTAAAAGGGTCTTAGGGTTAAGAGCTGGCATATAAAAGGAATAGGAGTGGAATATTCTGTTGGGGGCTTTTGGAGCCTGTGGCGGCGTCCCCAAAACATGCGAGCTGATTGAAAATTAGGTTGAGGTGATGGCCTCTCTGCCCTGCAGAAGCAGAGGCTTTGGCGGCGGCGTGTTTGCCTCGGGAAACAAGAATCTGTGCAGCGTCTCGCCGTTTTTATTCTTGCATCTGGTTCTTTACTCTTGAAGCTGTGCAACTTGATGCGTATTGCTGTTTTGCTTTCTCTTTCCTGATTGATTTGATGTTTCAGTGAATGCTTGCGTGCCTGTAGAAATCCTCGAAAAATCCGGAGGCTCCGGAGGTCGCTGCATGAAATTGATTGCTCTGCTGCTTTTTCCATCGTGTTGTGATTGCTGTCTTCTCAGTTTTTTTTCGGCTGTATTCTCTGTTTGATGTTGCCTTGACTCTGACCGAATCGGTTTTGTTTATTGCTGGAAAAAAAATCGTAGCGCGTGAAAAAATCTGAAGGGCGGTGGCCTGTGTTCCCACTGAAAAGATTGTTCTAGAGGCCTGCTGTAGTTGGCAGATTTTGGAGTTGTTTTTTATTTTTTTTGCCTTCAAAGTTCCAATCGGTTTCTTGATTTGCTGCGATTGAATCTCGGCTGCGGCGTCCGGCTCCTGTCCGCAAAAATCGGTTTTCTTTATTGCTGTGATTTCTACTCGTTGCAACTGCTGCCGGCTGTGTCCTCCGAGAAAAAAAAATCCTGTAGAGACCGAAGTCCCTTGTACCGCTTGTCGGCAGGAAAGAGGAGTCCCTGGGCTGTAGCGTAGCTATTGCAGTTCTGCTTTTTCTTCGATTTGCGATCTGAATTTTTGCCTTGTTTATCCCGAAGAAAAGGGCGCCTGTGCTGCCTGCGCGTCCTCAAAAAATCGATGCACTCGTGAGGGAGGTGGAAGTCCAATGTAGCGGCGGCATCTCTGAAAAATCTGAGCGCCCATGTTTTTCTTTGCGTGTATTGATTCTGGACCACTTGCTGTTTTGTTTGTCCTGCTACAGCCCGCAAAATTGGATGAGCGCCCTGTTCTCCCGGAGAGTTTGGATTTAATTCCTTGCGATGCTGTGATCCGCTGCAGTTAGATATCGGTTTCCTTGTGGCTTTGATTGCCTGTGTAGCTGTTTGGCTTTTGCCTCATGTGTGTGCATTTTGCAGCAGTTTGTAGCTTCGTTTGTATTCTCAAAAATCAGGCAGCTTGTAGGGTCTTGTGCAGATCGGCAATTTAAGTGCCTGTGAGGTCTCATACTCTGTTTGATATGAAGTGCTAGCTTTGATCACTGTCTTCTCTTGCGCCCCGTAGTGCCTGCAAAATCTTGAGCCTTGGCGGCCAGTAGCGCCTGGAGTGTCTCACAGAAATAGAATCCTGCGGCCTGCAGCTTTCATGGATAATCTTGTTTATTGACTAGTGGCTTCGCAAGTCTTCTTATCTGTTGAGTCACTGCATCTTTTTCTTCTCATCATACTTGAGGTTTTTGTGTTGCAGTTTTTGTAAGAGATTTTCATTTTCTGTTGGCTCTTGTGTGTAAGGAGACAAGCACCTAGGATTTTGTTTTTGCGGCTATGGCATGTTGATGTGCTTGGTGCAGTTTTGAGTTGTTTAGACTTTTGTGTTGGGGTTTTGATCGGATTCAACACAGGTCATCCGCTGTGCCTGTATACAGATCTTCATAGCTTTTATAGCTATTGGAGTGAAAGTAGTGTTGAGTTTGATCGAGGTGAAAAATAGAGAAAGCGTCTATTCACCCCCCCCCCCTCTAGTCGTCTTTCCGGTCCTACAATTGGTATCAGAGCCAAGTTTGCTCTTTTGTGATCTTTACTGATCTTTGAGCATGGCGACAGATATGAGGACTTGTGAGCGTTTCCTTGCATCTTGTCGTGGTTCTTTTACCAATGGTATTGGCCGTAACAAAATATTTGAATGTATGATAAGTTTAATGGCGATGGAGGAGGATTTCTCCTGTGATATTTGTGGCGAATCCTTTTGTTTTGATTGTCCTAGTTTCAGGGATGAGTCACTTTTAGAACCCGAGGAGAAGAAGCCCAATGGCGTATGCACAGCAGCTTTTGAGGATGAACATGATGGAGAGGATTTTGATGATGAGCCTTTTGATGATAGTGATGACTCTTATGAGGACGATCCCCTACTTGAGCTAAGCAAGGTGAGCAAAGAAAAACTCATTAATGTCTTATATTCATATGATCTTAAACTGCTTGCTCTTAGGAAGAAAGTCAAATTGTTAAAAAAAAGAGAAAGGTGATTTGTCTCATGAGCTTGCCGAATTGAAAACCTCCATGAATGCTTATGATTCATTGCTTGTAGACATGGATAACCTGAATAACTCTCTGGCATGCCTAAAATCTGAAAACGAAAATTTGAAATCAAATGTTTCTATGCCTTGTGATTCTTGTATTGCCTTACATCATGAACTTGACAATGCTAAGTTAGAAATAGGCAATCTTAGTTCTATGGCTAGAAATGATTGTGATTCTTGTATAGGCATGCTTGCTGAAATTGAGAAGCTTAAATTGACTAATTCCATGCATCTTGAGCAATTAGAAAATGCTAGAGCTGAGATTATTGAGATTGAAGCTAGGCCTTGTAGCATGTGCTTAGAACATGAAAAATTGCTTAAGGATGGTTTAGTCTCTTGCAAGAATTGTGCTTGTTTAGAAACTGAAATTGATGCTTTGAACTGCAAGCTTAATTCAAATGCATCATTAATTTCTTGCACATCTTGCATTTCATTGAAGAGCGAGGTTGAGTCTTTCTTGCGATGATATGAGCGCCAAATCTTGTGACTCTTGTATTTGCCTTCACTCCGAGATTGATGTTTTTAAGATTTCTCTTGCATCTTTGCATTCGGAGTTGGAGTCTTTTTGTGCTAAACGTGAGTCACTTGATGTTGGTTTTTGTGGCATCGCTTTGGATAGCTCTTCTTTGGTGAGTTCGACTCTTTCGAACTCTTCTTGTGTTGTCCAACGTATTTCAAAAGACAAATGTGCTTCTTTCTCAAATGATACTAAATCTTCAAAAGAGAAGTACCATTGCACATTTTGTAAGAAGAATGGACACACTCTTGGGTTTTGCTTTCGCCGTTTCAAACATGAGCGTCGAGTCGTCGTCAGTACCTCTAGGAACACACATAGCCTTTCTCATGGCATGTGTGGGTCTAGTGTCGATCTGAGGACGAGTCATGATGCTAGTTCTTCCAGGACTTCTTCTTTGAGCCATAATGGTGCTTCGTCCTCTCGGACCGTGTCTACTAGTAGACCTTTACACCATTGCTCATTTTGTGGGAAGAATGGACATCATGTGGATTTTTGTTTCCGGCGTGCAAAACAGTTGCGTCGAGCTCATGCTTCTAAGTCTCCTAGTGGGCATAGTCTTTCTCATGACATGCACACTAAAGAGCCTAGCACGAAGACTCGATTTGTTGATGGCTTCTTAGACACCTTTTCTAGTGGTGTCGGACAGCACCGTGGACATGGTTTACGTGGTTTTGGTTTTGGTCCACGAGCTGCCCCGAGGCAGGATTTCCGCCGTTTTCCAAGAGGTGGACCTCGTTTTGATCATCGAGGTACACACCCACGGCGATGTTGTGTGAGTTTCTTTGATGCTTCTGTTGGTTCTCATCATGGTGCTTTCAAGCAAGGACATTGCTGCTTTCCTAGAGATGGACCTCGTTTTCCTCTTCGAGTTGTCCACTCGCGGCGTGCCTTCAAGGATGAGATTGGATCTTCTTGCATGGACCATCATTTGCATCATGCTAACTCACATAATGTTTCGACTGCTTCTGGTGGTGGTGTGTCCAAGGTTTGGGTTCCCAAGCATTCGCTATCTAACCCTTCGGGACCCAAGACTCGGACACCTTGCCTTTCTCATGTGTAGGTACCAAGAACGCGGGTTGGAGAACATGGACTTAAAGATTTCGATCTTTTGCTTCATCACATGATCGGGACACTTGATGGTTCTCCACCTCAACGATGGCCTCCAAGAGGCATGTGCTTTAATGATCGGCATCTACACCTGTTTTGTGAGCAATCATATACCTTCATGCCCTTATCTTCATGATTATTCATACTTGGCATGTTGTGCTTGCTTTGTGCTCACTTGTACCTTATTGGCATGTGTTAATCCTTTGATATCTTTTATCATGCCTTTACCTTGCTTATATATCTATGTATCATATTATTGTTCTTTATTTCCATGGGTGTATGAGCTTGAGTTTATCATCATGAGCTTGTGCTGTTTTGTACATGATTTATCTTGCTCGTGTTGATGTTTGTCTTATGTATCCACTTGTTCACCTGATATCCTTGTTAGCATTCATTATTCATGATTTGTTCTAAAATGCTTTATGCTTACATGGTTATTGTGCTTTACTGTTAATTGTGGATGCATGAGTCTTGCCATAGCTTTCTCTAGCATGCTTTGCTTTTAACTGTATATATGATGTGTGATTTGCTATGTGCTTGTTTGCTTGCTCCTATGCCTTATTGTTGATTAAGGATAGTTTGAGCTTTGTCATGTCTTGGATAGCATGTGTTTCAATTGATTTGTCTATATTCATGCTCATATCCTGAACTGTTGATTATATGCTTAAATGAGCTTTGGATCATCTACTGCTATCCTTGCTAGTCTTGTGTCTTAGTACTGTTTTCATAGATATTGTTTCACTAACCCAGTACCAAGGCATAGACTTTTCTGTCTCTTTGGTGTAGTCTTTTCAGTTGAGAAGAAGAACATGTGGTCCAACAAGTGTTATCACCTCAAGCTGTTGGTTCTTCTTCATTTGTACCTTCAATGATGACTATCACTTTTTGGAGACGAAGGAATTTGAGATGAGGATGATGAGTGAGCGCAACTACCTTCTAGAGCTTCAAGAAATGGATCTTCATCCATAATGACTACATCTCACTGCCAAGCAGTGCGACTCAGGTTCGAGCTTCTATACCTTACTTTTATGTATGGTATCCCTAGTCTACCTTGCATACCATCTGTTTTGTGTCAGGTGTTGGGTTTGTTGGGTTCAGGGTAGATAGGAGGCTTTGTTCTAGCATGTGTCTTTCTTAGGCACTCTTCTTATCCCATGATTTGCTAGGATGCATTCTTCTCACAGCCTAGGTCGAGCTTGTCTCCCAATCACTAGTGTTAGCAGGTTTTTGAGTTGCCTGTAAGCTTTTTAGTGTTGGTGTTTCGCTCCCTAGCTTTTTGAGTTGCTGTCCCTAGAGATCGTGTGGTGTTTGAAGTTTTTGTGCTAGTTTTTGTGGAGTCCAAGGCCTTTTGGCAGTTTTCCCCTCAAATCTTTTTAGACCCAACAAGGTTTGCCACCTTGAGATGCAAGTTAGGGATAATTTATCCCTATGGGTTGGTTTGAGGGGGAGTTGGTTCTTTTCGGAACTTTCTTAGTTCTTTTGTGAACCTTTTAGGATTTTAAGTCTTTTGTGCATCTCATTGTATCATATTACATACAAATGAAAAATCACAAAAAGATACTTGTAATATAAGCTTTACTGCTTCTTCTTTTAATTAATGAAGCTTTGCTTATTACCCTCTTGAGCTTTAGTATTTCAAGTCTTGCTCAAGATCGTGTCTAGTTCTTTGACTTGCTAGAATTATCATGCTTTTACATGTGCAGCAATGTCTTTGCTATATGAGCTAGAACTGTTAATTAACTTGAACTGAAAATAGCAATTTGTGGATCTTTTAGCTAGTTGCTCAATTAGTGATCCTTTTGTGACATTAGCCCTGTCAAAATTGCTTTGTTAGCTTTGGAATCTAGTATTGAACATCTTTGAGCTTTCAGTTCATTAAAGAATCTAAAATAGCCCTTGTGCAAAATGAAAAATGATCTCTTTTGTGCGAAAAAACTGATCTCACCAATTCTTTCTCATGAGACGGCTTGCCATTGTACTAGGCATGAACTCAGGGGGAGTTTTGGATGACCTAGACCACTCTTTTAAGCTTTTGTTGCTTGGGATGGTCGTAGCGAGGCTTGAGATCTAGCACATGGCTGAAAATGCAAATTGTCAAAATTGGTTGAAGCTTAGGAAGAGGTTGTGGATGGCTCCTAGTCCAGGACCTTCTTTACTAAGATAGACCTTTTATCAACTTGAATATTCATTGCAAATGAAAAATAATTGAAAATTTGGGCTTTTGACAAAATTTGAGCAAAATGATTCATTTCATGAATTTTGTCTTCTAGACGGTCTTTGCTAGCTTCTGGATCTCACAATGACATTCTGATAAGGCCATTATCACTTTAGGATAACTGTTGTTGAACTTGCTAATTTTAAAGCGTTGCTTAATTTTAATCCAACAACATGTGATATTTTGAGCTCTTTAGCCTAGCTTTGCTATATATGTCTTATCATGATCTTGCTAGCTTTGTCAGGCTTGTTGTATCTTGAGTAATGGTTGAAACGCTAGCCTGTTCAATTGAGTAATCTCCAAAGCTTCTTTTACCTAAAAATTGATAAATCAAAACAAAAATGAAGCCACCCCATTGCATTTCATGCATGCTCTTTCTTTTGCTTCTTCCTTACTTGTGAATTTGTCATCTCTGGATGAGAGGAAGGGATGATTCCTTGATGAATCCATTGTCAAAGGGGGAGAAGATATAGAGAAAATGTATTGTTAATAAAGAGCTTTTTGGTTATGGGGGAGAAGTTTTGTAAAGGGGAGAAGAAATGACTGCTTCTCATTGTCAAAGAGGGAGCTTTAGCTTTTTGGAGAAAATTGAAAAAGATGATCATAGTGAGGGGACTGCTTCTCATTGTCAAAGGGGGAGCTTTAGCTTTTTGGAGAAAATTGAAAAAGATGATCATAGTGAGGGGGAGCATTCATATTGCATTCTTTTAGTCTTATTGCCTTTTCTGAACTTGAATTGCAAATCTTGAAGCCTCACAATGATCTAAGGTCAAATAGAACAATTGCTCTTTCATTTGGACCTGAAGTGAGATTTTTGTCGATTCTTGGAAATTGAAGCTTTTGTGCTTTCTTTTGCCTTATCTCACTTGTTTATGCTATTCTGAAGCCAGCTTGGTCTTTTCCATTGCTTTTTCTTGCATTTGGACCAAGTTGTGCCTTTGTGCGAAAACTGCGAGTATTTTACTTTTCAAACCACAAACTTACATTTTCTGAGAGATTGCCAATGTGTTCATCAAGGGGGAGATTGTGGATATCATGGGGATATGCCCATGATCTTAGGATGATGAAACAATTGGCAATGTGGCTTTTGGTTTGAAGTTTCATGCGTTTTCGACAAAGTTTCAGATCTGTCAGGTCAGTGGCGGTCTGACCGGCTTTTGTGCTGAATGTTGATATAAGTGGTGAATTGATTTTGGGATAGGTCATATCCTTGTTGATAATGCATATGTGTTGCATATTGCATGTTTTCACTAACGTGGGTCAAGTTGTGAAGATCTTGTTCCCGGATTCGTGTTTGCTTGTCTATTGTCAGCGCGTGGCTTGCGTGTCAATGACGGTCAACGGCGAGGAGGATCGACTAAGCTTGGAGAGCCGAGGTCCGTAACGATCATGGATGCCGTGAGGTCGAGAGGACTCAAGCGAGCGCAGAATGGACATGGATGACCGAACAGGCGGTTGATCGATGGTTGGATCAAGCGGCGCGGGAGTCGTTGCAAGTGCTCAGTGGTGCCGGTGGGATCCGGATGGGAGAGACTTGACGACATGGAGCCGTTGATCAACCTACACGTGGCGAAGCAGGCGATTGCTTCAACTGGATTGGACTCGGTCTTCGGAAAAGATCGAGAAGGGGTATTTTGGTAATTTTACCAAATACCATCTTGGTGACCTTTTGACTAAGCCGCGGCGCGGGTCGGCGCTTGGTGAAGTGGTTTAGATCAATCGACGATGAAGACGACGCTTTAAGATGCGTGCGTGTGTGTTCCGTTGATGTTGGGTCTTAACGGAAGCCCATTAGGTTTAGCTCTAATTCTAAAAGGGTCTTAGGGTTAAGAGCTGGCATATAAAAGGAATAGGAGTGGAATATTTTGTTGGGGGCTTTTGGAGCCTATGGCGGTGTCCCCAAAAGTTCGAAATGATTGAAAATTAGGTTGAGGTGATGGCCTCTCGCCTGCAGAAGCGAGAGGCTTTGGCGGCGTGTTTGCCTCGAAACAAGAATCATGCGGCGTCTCGCCGCTTTTTATTCTTGCATCCGGTTCTTTACTCTTGAAGTCGCGCAACTTGATGCGTATTGTTGTTTTTCTTTCTTTTCTGATTGATTTGATGTTTCAGAGAATGCTTACGTGCTGTGAGAAATCCCGAAAAATCCGGAGGCTCGGAGGTCGCCGATCAAATTGATTGCTCTGCGCTTTTCCATCGTGTTGTGATTGCCGTCTTCTCAATTTTTTTTTGGCTGTATTCTCTGCTTGATGTTGCCTTGACTCGACCGAATCGGTTTTGTTTATTGGTTGGAAAAAATCGCAGCGTGAAAAAAATCAAGGCGGTGGCCCGTGTTCCCACCGAAAAGATTGTTCTAGAGGCTTCTTTGTAGTTGGCGATTTTGGAGTTGTTTTTATTTTTTTGCCTTCAAAGTTCCAATCGGTTTCTTGATTTGTCTGCGATTGAATCTCATTTGCGGCGTCGGCTCTGTCCGCAAAAATCGGTTTTTTATTGCTGTGATTTCTACTCGTGTAACCGCTAGCCTACTTTGTGTCCTCCGAGAAAAAAAAATCTGTAGAGACCGAAGTCCTTGTACCGCTTTGTCGGCAGGAAAGAGGAGCCCCGGGTCAGAAGCGTAGCTATTGCGCTCTGCTTTTCTTGATTTGCGATCTGAATTTTTGCCTTGTTTATCCCAAGAAAAGGGCGCCTCTGCTGCTGCGCAAGCCCTCAAAAAATCGATGCACTCGTGAGGGAGGTGGAAGTCCAATGTAGCGGCGGCATCTCTGAAAAATCTGAGCGCCCATGTTTTTCTTTGCGTGTATTGATTCCGACCACTTGTCGCTTTTGTTTGTCCCGCTATAGCCCGCAAAATTGGATGAGCGCCTGTTCTCCGGAGAGTTTGGATTTAATTCCTTGCGATCTTTGTGATCCGCCGCAGCTTAGATATCGGTTTCCTTGTGGCTTTGATTGCTGTGTAGTCGTTTGGCTTTTGCCTCATGTGTGTGCATTTTGCGTTAGCTTTGTAGCCGTTTGTATTCTCAAAATCGAAGTGACTTGTAGGGTCTTGTGCAGATCGGCAATTTAAGTGCTGTGAGGTCTCATACTGCTTTGATATGAAGTGCTAGCTTTGATCATCGTCTTCTCTTGCGCCTGTAGTGCTCGCAAAATCTTGAGCCTTGGCGGCAAGAGGCGCTGGAGTGTCTCACGTAAATAGAATCCTGCGACTGCAGCTTTCATGGATAATCTTGTTTATTGACTAGTGGCTTCGCAAGTCTTCTTATCTGTTGAGTCATTTGATCTTTTCTTCTCATCATACTTGAGGTTTTTGTGTTGCGCTTTTGTAAGAGATTTTCATTTTCTATTGGCTCTTGTGTGTAAGGAGACAAGCACCTAGGATTTTGTTTTTGCGGCTATGACATGTTGATGTGCTTGGTGCAGTTTTGAGTTGTTTAGACTTTTGTGTCGGGGTTTTGATCGGATTCAACACAGTCATCCATCGTGCTCAGATACGATCTTCATAGCTTTTATAGCTATTGGAGTGAAAGTAGTGTTGAGTTTGATCGAGGTGAAAAATAGAGAAAGCGTCTATTCACCCCCCCTCTAGTCGTCTTTCCGGTCCTACAGACTTGGATCGTGGAAAAGGATCGAGAAGGGGTATTTTGGTCATTTCACCAAATACCTCCTTTGTGACTTGTTGGCTGAACCGCGACGTGGGTCAGCAGTTGGAGAAGCGGTTTAGGTCAATCGAAGACAAAGATGACGCTTTAATATGCGTGCGTGTGTTAACCCATTGTGTGTTACGGTTTAATGGGTGTCCTAATGGAATATTCCTAGATTCTAAGCCTCCACTATATAAACACTTGTGTGTTGTGTGCTGGACATAGAACTGAACGTAGAAAAACACCAGAGTTGTTCTAGGGTTTGGAGAGCTAGGGTTTAGGGTTTGTTTGATCTGATGCTCATGTATTGAGTTGTGTCCTCCAAGATGGAGAGGCTGTAATCATCAACCATATGTTCAAATCAATCCAATCATGTTTCTAAAAGTGAGTCTCTTTTGTTCTTTGTCTTCTCTTTTTAGAGTTTTTGTGATTTTGATGATCCACTGGTTTTCCCTCGATTCTCTCTGTTGCTTATGCTTGCTGTGACTTGTGGGAGATCATCTAAGGTCATCTTGATTAGCAATAGACCACAAGCAAGCCTTGGATCAGATTTGAGTTTTTTACCTGTTCTTGAACCGATCTTTACCAAATCTGAAAAAGGTCAAGTCTTTGACGTGGATCTGTTGAATAGTTGATTGGAATAGGTTAGAGAGATCCTCTAGATGTTGCGTTTCAAATTTGATAGAGTTTGGTTGGATAGAACTCAAGTTGATCATCTTTTTTATCATGTTCTTCTGCTGTCGACATGAACTCCAGGTAAATCGGTTGTACCGCTCCTAGAGAGGCGGTAATACCGGCCAGCAGTCATACCGCACGTTACATGTCGGTCATACCGATTTCCAGAGATTTTTAGCAAAGTTTTCTATTTTCAGTTGCTGCACCTTGGGGATTTGTAAAAATTGTTTGAGCGCCTATTCGCCCCCTCTAGTCGCCTTTCCGGTCCTACATACATAAATTTTATCCCCTTCTTCAACATATCATGCTCGGCAACTCTTCTAAAAGTAGACATATCATCAATGTACCCTTCACTCACACGGTTCTCAACGTACATCCAGCTTCGGTCCATCTACGCTACGCACGTAACAAATTAGTGTTAAATTAGATTAATGCTTCCTATTGACCAAACATACCACAAATTGAACAACGATTAACCTAGGGCAAATATAAAGGATTACAGATTGTTAACCTTAGAGCACACGATGAAGATCCCAAATATCCCGCGAGATCCACCTCTCTTTCTTTCTCCTTTCCTTCTCCTCCCTTCCTCCTTCCTTCACTTCCTCCTCTGGCTGGGACTCCTCGGATCCTCCTCCTTCTGGCCAGCAACAAAGGTAGCAAGGGCAGGCACTGGCCTAGGGAAGCAGGGGTGCTGGCTTGGCGCAAGGGGCAGGGGTGGCTTAGGCACTACAAACAGATCTGTCGGGATGACCGGGCATTTAATGGCTCATATCACTAACGGTTTTAAATACAAACTGTCTATGATAATCAGAGACATCACAGACTATTTGTATTTAGAATTATCTATGATGATTCACAGGTGGTTATTAACAAGAACAATTTGTGATATTCAGAGACATCACAGACCGTTTGTATTTAAAATCGTCTGTGATGATTCACAGACGATTATTAACAAGAATCGTCTGTGATAATTATATATCACAAATAGTTCTAGCCATCGCTAGTAACATAGATGATCATGATTGTAAAACCATATGTGATAATTACATCACTAACGGTTCTGGGGAGCCATTTGTGATGAGGCGTCCAGTATAGCCTATTCTGTAGTAGTGTCCACTGCCCAAGGATCTCAGCGGATCTGGAGCTCTCCCGTCATCTTGACACCCCCTCTAGATCTGAAGAGATGCGCCTATTTGGAGTGGGCAATCTAACGACTTGCTCCGGTAGCTCAAGAGTGAGTGGAAGCCTCCCTATCGATCTGGTCATTGTTGGGGCGCAGATCTAGGTGCCTCAAGGAGTTATCGTCTTCATCGACTCTGGCTCTCCTCGCCCCCACCCTATCGCAACCGAATCTGGCCTAGAGCTCGTGCTATCTTGGTGGGCAACGATGGTAGTGCACCGATCGGGAGGGGCCCAGGGAGGAGGTCATTAGGAGGGGTACTTGTGGCCGAGGGAAACTTGCGGCCTAGGTGGTGTGGCCGGTAGGGTTCCTTCTATCCAAATCTACATAAATAGTGCAACGGTGGTGCGCGGATGGTGCGACATTGTAGCGGGCATGATGTTGCGGCATGCACTTGCAGAGGGGACCAGCGCCTCCTACAGCTCGGATCCAGCCAAATGTGGGCGCAAGCCCGCATAGAGTCACTGGATCTGACGAAGACAAGCTCGAGGTCGTCGGCCATCTGCTGCTGCTACTGGCCTTCGACATTGTAGTGGTGTCTCAAGACGACGATGACAAACGCTAGTTCTGTCAAGCGTCGCGACAGCAACCTGGATGCCCCCAAATCCACCGGCACCTCTAGCCATTCTTGGCCTTCTGCAACCATCAGCATTCCCTTTCCCCTCCGAATACACCTTTGTTCGTTGTCGCCTAAGAAGTCTACCTCGCCACCAAAGTCGAAGCCTTCCCGCATCTTCTTCCCCTCCGGATCCACTGTTGTCCGTCCATGCCTACTGGAGAAGGCCCCACCTTGTTGTTGCTGCAGACTGGTCATTGAAGAGACCCAAAGAGGTTGGGCACTTGATTGTTGGGTCATTGTCCTAAGATGCAGGCCGGCCGTTTGGATGCCCCATGGATAGCAGCTGATTTTGGACCTAGAGGCAGGTCACCGTCGGATTCCTCATTGGAGGGGGAGAGGAACCGAAGCTACTAACTCTCTTCTGCGCATCATCCACCACCGTCGTCAGGCGGACGGGTCGTTTTCCTTCACCCACTACATTCTGCTGCTTGCTGGTCGGCTTGTTAGCATGGAGTGCTTGTCGTGGTGGAGTTGTGGATCTCTATACCTTTGCTTCTACTATTCTCTTTCATGCATCACACAGCATCGTGTGATGGTGCAACATCCCAAAAATACCAAAATATAAAAATACGGGATTTTTAAAAAATTGTATGGTTAGCTGATGTCATGCTGGTTGTCTGCAATTTTTGTGAGTTATTCGATCTGTAATTCTGTTTGCCAACACAAGTGGTGTAAGATGAGGACCCCAAATGCAGAAACCCTAGAAACGGAAACCCTAAAAGCCTAAAGAGTAAAAGCAAAAGAATCAGATACAAGTAAACTGTCATAGCAAAGTTAACTTAAAATATGCCCTTGAAATATTGCATGAAGTGGAAACCCGAAACTGAAATCATATTTAAAAGCCCGATTAGAATTCTTTAAGCAAATATCACATTTTAGCTATCATTGCATGAAAATAGAAACTTAAAAGAATTTCAAAGAAAAGTACAAAGCACATAAAATTCTGAAACAATTACATAATAATATAAATTGTGTCATAAACCCTCCCAAAAATTTCATATTTTTTGGAGCTTGGAACCTATATTTAAAAATTCACTTAAACCATAAACCATTTTTTTTAAATCTAGAAAATCCATTTTCTATTTCCCTCCCATTGGCTGATGGGCCCCACATGTAGTGTATCTCCTCCACGCACCCAGCTAGTGCCCCTGCATGTGTGCCATGCTTGCACCGCGTCACCTCACCGCCCATGCCGCCGGCCACCTCCGGCACTCCGCCCTCTAGCCTATAAGGGCCATTGCCGCACCCCCTCCCCGACCTTCCCTTCCTCTCCCCCACCTTCTCCACTGAGCTCAACCGAGAAGAGAAACCGCGGAGCAAGCTCAAGCCATCCATGGCCGCCACGTCGCCCGTCGCTGTTCTGGACACTCCAGCGAGCTCCGGCCAACCCCGTATGTGTCACGAAGTGTCCTAGGATCCCTAGAATACTTCCCTTAACCAATTGCATCATTCCACAATCGGACCACTGCGCCGGCCCATCTTCCTCGTTCCCGGCCAAACCCGTTGCCGCGGCCTCTTCTCCTCTCTCGGTAAGCCTCTGCTCAATTCCTCTCATTGGGAGTGACCCCTTGCCCTCCCCGTTCATCCCCCACCTTCCACTCCGGCCTCCCCGACGTAGTGTCGCCGCCGTGGCAGACCCGCCACGCTGGCTCGGGCTCACACCATTGGCTCACCACCGACCCCCTTGGCCTTCACCAGTCACCGGGCTGGGTTCCCCACCCCTGGCCGATGCTCGTGCTCACCCTAGATCCTCCCCTATCCCTCTCTGGCACCACCTCGCCTTTTCCCCTTCACGGTCGTCCGCTGCACACCTCCGCTCTGCCGCCACCCGCCACCTCGGGCCGCACCGCCACCATCCCTAGGTTCGCCACCTCTCAGTGGTTCAGTTTTTGGCACTCATGGCCACCATTGGTGTCCCCCTCGCCGCCGATGAAGCCAAGCCTAGGCCGCTCCCTGGCATCCTTTGTTCCCCATCCACAACTCCCTCTATCTCTGTGTGTGTTGTGTATATGGGACTGACCAATGGGGTCCACCTGTGGAGTTTAGGATTGTTAGTAATGAATGACAGTAAGGCCCAAGGTTAGATAACTGATTAAGATATGATAGTTACCTAATTAACTAGTAAGTATTCCAATAGCAAATGGGATGCCTAAATGAAGTTAATCAAGAAATAAGTTCAGTGATTAGGATAATTAGTGACTAATTTAATTAATTAGCCTAAAAGACATTAGAAGATTAGTTAGTTTGTAAATACTCAGTTGATAGGTTGTAATTTTCGGACAGTAATAGTCAGTGAGTATGTTCCAGTGGCTCTGAATATATGTATGTGTGCTAAGGTGAATCTCAGTGGACTCTCACCCTTAATGGTTAATTAGGTTCTGTTAGTAAGCTACTTAGCTAATAGATGTCCATTTACAAGATGCAGTTATATGGACTAGGGGCTAATCAAGAATGGTTGGAGTTTAACTGAATAATTAGTTGAGTTAAAAACTGTAATGTATAAGTTATATTCAAAACATTCGAGGGCGGTAGGATACATCTTTTACTAGGGATTGCATTGAGTTAGGTAGCTAATAGTGGCAGCTGATAATGGGCCATTGGATTAGAAGAATAATTGGAATAGTTAGTTAGAAATTATGCTAATTCATTTTCCAATGCAATAAAAACTGAATAGCTGGTAGTTTAGATAACTGCATTTAATTTAGGCTACTATAGTGTTAATTAATTGTCGTTAGGAGGCAATTAGCAGTTAAGTTAAAAGGTCAAGTTTAATAAGGAGTCATATTAAAAGATAATATAGTTACCTTAAATGGCATGATGGCCCTAGGCCATTTGTATAATAAATAGTACATCGTGGTTAGTAATTAGTAGGTTGACCATTTATAATAGAGTTATTTAAAACCAAACAATAATATAGTCGCATTTAGACATACACGTACATACATGATGCTAAACCCTAAGATTGAACCTTGATAAGAGTTGGTCATAAAATAAGGTGTCCAGGCGGTCGTTTAACCTCAAGCCGTTAGCTACTGTCTAGTAAAGGTTAGTTTACTCAACAAAGATCAATATCAACTAGAGCAATAATATGACCAGTACACTTCACCTATAATTAGGTCTTATCGGAAAATAGGAACTAAACTGTGAGACTAAGCCATGAGAGATTTTTCCATTGGATAAATGATAATATGATAAACTAGGTTAAATACTTGCTAAACAAGAATTAGCAGCTAGCGATATAACTGGTTAACTCACAAGGCTAATATCTAGCCAATGCTTGGAAATTCCAGCTAAGGCTCATGGAATTTCCTTGATAAATATAAAATAAAAAAACTATTAAATGAGCTAGGTCCCATGTGTCAATGAGACTTATGCCTACCCAGAGCAAGCCTCTAACTTATGCATAGGTCTCACCTGGCTTTCATGGAACTTCCTCGGTAAATAGGAAGTAATAACGAAAAGAATCATTAGAACAACAGTAGTATGTTTCCGCGTGAATGCTAGAAGTTCATCCACCAAACAAATATAATTAGGATCTATCTACTTTGGTCTGAAGTATTTCCTTCATCAGCTTCCTCTGGGTATACTTCGTTTGAAGTATTTCCTTTATCAACTCCTTTGGATATACTTCGTCTGAAGTATTTCCTTCATTAGCTTCTTTGGATATATTTCGTCTACAGTATTTCCTTCATCAACTCCAAATGAGTATATTTAGGTCTCATCTGAAGTACCCCCTTCTTTCAAGATGTCGGTAAGTATGTTTAGTTCTGTTTGAAGTGTTTTCATTTGTTTGAATGTCTTTGGACTTATTGGATTTCATTTGATTGCTTTCAGTCACTCTTGGATTTAACCATATACTACGTAGTTAGAATCTGAAGATATAATGGAACAACAATCCCAACAAGGACGGGGCCATGGTCAAGATTGTCAGAACATTGAACAGGACGATTATCAGTATATTGAGCGTGATGATTATCAGAACATTGAACAAGAATATGACCGAGGTTATCAGAATATTGAGTAAGGCGAGTCAATACTTTGATCATATTGCACCTACTTTTGCAATTATATTGTTTTAAATTATGAAATTGTATTGCTATGATTTATACAACTATTTTGGTCTAGCTCATATATAGTTCATGCCTTAATAATAATTGAATATAAACTTCCAATCCTTAAACTTGGACACTATCATTTGTCACCCTAGAATTAATGGTTTACATACTAGTTAATAAGTCTATAGCTAAGTGTCATGCTTAGCTTTGCTTAGATACATTGTCATGTGGGCAATGATTTGCCCGAAAGATCATTAAAAATATTTGAAAATGAATTTGGGCAGTCGAGGTTGGAGCCTGGCTGGTATGTTGGACTAAAGGTCATTTTGAAAACAAAGGAAAACCTGAAAAACAGATTTCGACTTGAGTGGCTAGAAAGAGTGGCTGGTGCCGGGTGCACGAGAGACACTTGGTATGTGAATGTACCGCCCGAGTCAATTAAGGACCGAATCTGGTAATGACCTCTCATATAAAATAGTGCAACCATGAGTCGGTAACACCTACGACCTGGCTAACTAATTTGTTCGCCTCGGCGTGGCTTCGCCATTGGTGGATGCGGGTGGATAGGCGGGGGAGAACGAAGCCACGGGAACTGCACGGCACAAAAGGGAGACCTCCAGGTGGCAAGCAGGAGAGTCCGAAGGAGGTGATACCTAACGGTGTGAAGTTGCGTTAAGGTTGGATATTGTAAAGGCCTTGTGATAATCAACATTAGCGACACACCTACGGAAGTGTGTTAGGGCAGTATAAGTTGATTTATCTCTTGTGGGTAAAGTGTACAAACTCTGCAAAGTAAGAAAACTATCTAGATAGCTGTGCTCACGGTCAAGAGCGGTGCTGAGAACTTGCTTGATATAGTTTTCCTTTTTATAAAAACAATTTGTGGATGAAACGGAAAAGATAGGGTGGGACCCCAGAGATTTGAAATGGCCTGGTCGGGGACCAGCGGTAAATACGGGATAGCCTGAGCATTGAGTAGATGAACTCACTCAATGATATAGGAGACTAAATCTCCACTAGTACTTTACAACAAAAACTCAGTTTATAAAACTTGTGTTAGTAAAATGCGAAGTCTCAGGATTTGCTACTATTTAATCTATTTCAATAAATGGCTTTGTGCAAAATAAAAGAATCATGAGCCTTCCCTTTGACTAGCCTTGCATGTATAATAATTGCATTGTGTGTTGGCTCGCGAGTACGATTGTGTACTCATGCTCGCTATTTATATTTTTTAGTCAATAAGCATGAAAGAAGGCTGCAAGGACAATTATAAGTATTGATCAAGACTGAAGATCAAGAAAGCCAAGAACTAGGTCGCGAGCCCACAGTCGATTGTTGGTGGGCACATCGTGAGGGTTCCATGCGTTATACATACTTTGATTCTACTTCGCTGCTAATCTCTTAAAGTATTTGGTCTATTCAGCCATTCTGCAAATCAAAAGTCATAAGGTATATTTATGCTTTGTTTAATATTATGCAAATCCTTTTTATTTTCGTGATATCTGTTTGAACCAACAATGTAACTATGTGTGCTATCTATTGATCCAGAGAATGGCACAAATATACATAGTGGATCCCAAGTTTCAAATTTGAGGTATAACAGATGGTGAACCTCTACATGTCTAGCTTGATAACTAGAAGCTTCATCGTGTTAGGGGGTGGGGGGCGCCACCCTCCCCTTGATTGTGGGGCGTGTCATGTGTGCGTAAGAGTTTTAGTTGGCGTCTGTCACGCTAGCTAGTGTATGCCCTAGCCTTGGTGTGTGTAGTTGTGTAGCCGAATCTCCGGGAGGATTCCCCCCACGTCTGTGGTGTTTTCCGTTGTACTGATGACTGTATTTTTTTTTTCTCATGCTTTATTAATATAATAGGCATGAGCTCAATCACTACACCGTGACCCATCTCATCAAGAATTTGTTGAGTGCGTTGCGCTACCCATTCCCACCTATAGATGGCGACGGATAGACGTACTGTAGCAGTTTAGCCGAATTTTTTAAAAAATAATCTATTTTTATTAGAAATTACAAAAATATTCCTGCTTTCTTTTTTTTCACAGAAATATTCTTATGTCGTCGAATGATTGGGCGACCGGATCCAGTCGCTCTACGATTAGGCGACTGAAGTTTTGTCGCCCAATCTGTTGGCGATCAAGTGCTATCACAAGAATCATGGGCAATAGCATTGATTGCCTCTGACAAGCTGACATCGTTCCTGTCGCCCAACCGTAAGGCGATAGGGGGCCCCACCTGTTTGTATTATTTAATTATTGTTTATTGCGTTGTAATGAATATTACATTTTGTGAGTTAATTACATATAGCAAATCTGATGGTATGATATTATTTATTTTGAAAATAATAGTGTTGTGACAATGTTGGTTGGTATGTTTGTTATTTTCGTAGAATATCAAGGGTACGAAATTTGTCAGACTCGCAATAACATTTTGTGATCATCGTATATTGTTGTAGTGCGCAAAATTTCTGTAGAATTTTGGGAGGACGATTGAGATAGTGATGAGTTGTAAGTAGAAAGGTAAGTGATATTATGATGTGCCAGGGATATGATTGAAGGGGCTGAGAACACTCGTTGTGATTATGAAGATGCCCTAAAACATGGAGGATTCGACGACGTCGGTGCGAATGGTTCTTTATGGGATTCTACTAGAAGAGGCATACTTGCAATATAGGCTTGCTTTGATGGCTTAGCGGAGACACAGAACCAAAACTACATTAGAGTCCACTTGACGAAGCATCGCTACACATAGTCACATGGCATGATGGTTCGCTAATTGCTTTAGTCATGCTCACTACTACTAGGGTACATCATGACACAAGCATCCCAACCATGTAAGTCTACATGCCTTTAGGGGATAGTAAACATCATGGGGGGTAGGACGGGGGACTACTACGTAATGACCTGACCATCACGTGGACCGGGGCCATTTTCCTTCCTTGCTAGCTCGCTGTTGAACTCCTCGCCGCCTTCCCTTCCCCTTGTCACGGATCGCCCACGTCGGGCTGGTATGTCGAAGTCGTCCATGTCCTGCGATTCCATGATGTAAGTGCACCGTATAGTGAGAATCGTAAGAAGGATGTAAATTCTTCATAACTCATATCGTGGATACGGATTACGCCCGGACGACCGGATACGCTGTGGCGGGCGGGCTCAGCCGCATGAGCCTTTCCCTTGCCCTTGTTGTGGGACTGTCCACGTTGGTCTGGTATGTCGAAGTCGTCTATGTCCTGCGATTTCATGATGTAAGGGCACCGTATAGTGAAAATCGTAACAAGGATGTAAATTCTTGATAACTCACGTCGTCCATACGGATTACGCCCAGGCGACCGGATACGCTGTGGCGGCCGGGCTCAACCGCATGAGCCTTTCCCTTGCCTTTGTCGCGGGACTGTCCACGTCGGGCTAGTATGTCGAAGTCGTCCATATCCTGCGATTGTATGATGTAAGTACACCGTACAGGGAAACCTTACGTAATAAGGATGTAAATTATTCATAACTGATGTCGTCGATATGGATTATGCCCGGGCGAGTACTGGGCTCCTTCGGTGCCTCCTCAACAGGGTCCGGTACGTATGGTTTCCACCGCACGAAGTTCTCGGCCCGCACCGAGTAGTTCAAAGATGTACTGCCGATGAATGCCCCGTCGACATCTCGGGCCGCCGATCCATCGAAGAAGTGGCAAGCATCTCGGGCTGCCATTACGTGGGGATGAAGTTACAAATTTGAAGAATTCAACGTTGGGAGAGGAAAATCGATACTCACGAAAAAAACGCTTACGAGATAGTGCCCGCATGTGTAGTACGCCCGCAGCATGGTGTGCGGGTGTGGATCAATGATCTCGCGGTTTGCCACACACACCTTTGTGGGATTGGAAAACGTAGTGGTATTGGAGCATCTTTCATTGATTTATCTGGGTATTGTAGATGTTTCCTCTTCTTCTTAAGCTAGTTTTGCTTCTGCAACATCCTCGCGTAGAAGTTTGCCGAAGAGTCCATAGCTGGGTATCTATTGTGTAGTGTTGGGTTTGGTTCAACCCCCTTTTATAAGCCCTATGGTTGGCATGGTGTGGTTAATTTCATGCGGAGTATAGAGTCCTGTCTTTTAATTCTGAAAAGCTGAGGAGGTAGAGTGTTGTCATGTCGATATGGAAAGCTGGCAAGGCATAGTGTTGTTACGTCTTACTTTGCAGGGAGAAGTAATGTCTTGCTTTGCAGTTGTCTTATTATCGAAAAAGTCGGCGAGGCAGAGTGTTGTCACGTCTTTCTTTGCGAGTCTTGTCTTTCCGGTCTTAAAAGTCGGGCGAGGCGGGGTTGTCAAGTCGATCTGAAAAGCCTAACCTAACCCTAAACCTAAACCCTAAAGCGCGCGCAAAGTTGTCTCTTTGGTGTTATCACCGCAAAGCTGCCTGTGTGGTCTTGTCATCAAGAAAGTCGCCAAATTTATCCGGTCTTGTCATCAAGAAAGTAGCCGCAACATTCGGTCTTATCACCGTGGAAAGTTGCCCGTGTGGTCCTCCATCATCAAGAAGTCGCCAAATTTCGTCTGGTCTTGTCATTTGCAAGGTTGCCCCATTTTGTCTTGTCATCGGGCAAACCTGCCTGCTTGGTCTTGTCTATAAAATGCTTTGTTAGCCTCCCGCGGGGCTATAAAATGCACGCCGGTCGCCGGCCCGCACCTTCGTCGAAAGGAGGGAGGACTTCGGCCGTAACTACCGGTTGATGCCGAAGAAGCGTGCTCAACCGGTATGGCCGAAATGCGGACACGGGGAGGACGCTATCATGCAGGTCATAGACGGCCCTTTCGATGGTGGACGGCGTTTCTTCCGATGCCCATACTCTGGGGTAAATAGTTTTGTTCATGTTACTGCTAATACATCCTCCGTACTAATCGTCCCTTATAGCAGATGGCGAAATGCAACTTCATCCGCTGGATCGATCCTCCCCATGAAGGACATGTTGTGAGGTACGTGGATGTATTGTGGAACCGAATCTTTGATTTGGAGGCGCAAATTGACGATCTCAAGGAGAAAAATGATGACCTCCGCCAACAGATGCACCGTGAGAGGGGCAATGAGGAGGTCGTGAATATAGGAAGTTCCTATGATCCCACATGCTGCTGTGCCAACCCTAGCTGCATATGTGCGTGCCACTACAACGACGGCCAGCCACGTCCGAGGCGTCCAACCGGAGAAGACTCTATGTGGGTAGCGAGAGGCACTTTCAATAATTAGGCACGGGCAGAGAAGCTTGTACGTCGTTAGTCTCCCCTTATGTACGCACTTATGTTCAATCTCGTAAAGCATGTAACTAAATGGTGGACGCGTTATTGCGGTTGCCTTTTATCGAGTTGACATGTTGCATCGATGTGTCGTGTGCTTTAAGTTATATGCATCGAACAGACTCATTCATGGGTAGGTAATGTTACTAGTTTATTCTCATTCATGACGGACTGCGATGCATAAGTAAAGAGTGGACATTACATCTCATTACAACTGAGCTTCTACTTGGCAACAACAAGAAATAATAGAAGAAAGACCACAAAACTAACTAGCTTAACTAATTTCTTAAGCATGTTCTTAACTCTTTTCATCCTTTCATCCAGTCTTTTAAGTCTATTATCTTCGTTCTGCGTTGGTGGCTCGGAGGGTCGAGCATACCGGACTAAATGCAACAATACCACAAGAGTCATCTTGCAAAGAATTTGCGATGCAATATCTTGAACCACTAGGACAGCCTTTCACACCCTTTGCCAAAACCGACATGTTGTGCTCTGAAAGAGAATTGCAGCTTCAAGTGAAATAAAAACAACATGTTGTTTCGAATGAAATTCATTGGGGGTGATTAGGCGCAAGTTACCGTAAGATTTGAACACCTCATGAACACTCGAGATGGATTCGTTGGCATATGTGAGGTAAACACATTCACCGAATCACTGCAGTGAGGGCAAACCAGCTGCTACCGCAGTGATTGTAATTGTCTGCTCACTCGAAAGTTAGATGATGCCGAAGACATCCTGCCTAAGATCGGAAGAAAGGAGAAGAGGAAATGAAGAGCGAGGTGAATGGCACCAAAGCATCCATATATAGCATGCAAACAATTGCAATTGGGTTGAAGGAAATTCGCGTCTGCGAGCTACCGGGCCCGAGGAGGAATCGTGTGGCAGCGTTGAAGGAAATTCACGTCCGCGATGTAGTCTCCCCTTCTGTACGCAATTATGTTCAATCTCGTAACGCATGTAAGTAAATGGTGGACGCGTCATTGCGGTTGTCATTTATCGAAGTTGATGCTTGCATCGAGGTGTCGTGTGCATTAAGCTATAGGCGTCGATATCGCTGAACAAGCATGCATTATATGAACGAGTACACACAAGAACACAAAAGTATTACAGCATCATATATTATGCAAAATGTCTGACCGGTCAACAGATGCCCCTACTAGCCCCCCTACCAAGACCCCCAAAGATTCCTCCCATGTCCCCATCGCCCACTCCACCTCCGTGTCCTCCCCTACGGGCTCGCTTGGCGATTCCTCTCTGCTGGGTGTCGGGGCCTCACTCGAGAGGGAAAGACGGTCAGAGCCCCGATCCGACGAGGACCGAGAGGCGAGGGTGGACCTTGATCTTTGTGTGGTGGGTACTGGCGACCGAGGAGTCTGGACTCGACGTAACCTCGTGGTGTGGGCTGAGGTGGGCCGAGGTGCCGTCGTCATCCAAAGAAGAACTCCTGCAAGGCCCACGCCACCTGAGTAGGCCCTCTCATCATAGGGCAATGTACCGCATAGCAAAATATTGTTAGTTAATAAAAGACGCAATGCGTCCGACAAATAGAGACGTGGCGTATTTCGGCTTAGCGCCATGGCGCTGCGTAAAGGAGTCCACACAAAGTGTGGCACGCCGTCGCGCCTGCGTGTGCCGCGGTGGAAGGCGGCGGGTCGTGAACGACCGACGAGTGCGACGCCGCGGTACGGGTCAGTCGAGCATCCGCCTCGTTAAAGCGCGCTGATGTCGGACGGGTTCGCCGAGCATCCGACCTCGCGGCGCGCTCGGTGTCGAACGTGGTCTGGCCGACCCGCCGCAGGATCGCTAACGGACGGGCGGGCGGCGACAGACGACGGACGTGGAGCGAGCTCGAAGGCCCCAACCTCCGGGAGCCTAGTGCACGACAACAGGCCGAAAATACGTGTGGCTTGCTATGCCACACGACGGATAACCTGGGCCGTGTCCTCACGTGTGCCCTCCACACCATCCGTGAACCTCTGAAGCCAGGAGCGGCAGTCCGTCGCAATCTCAGCAGCCGTGTTCGCCTACATCGAAAACAAAACACGATGAAAACTGTAATGGCGTATGCCACAAGCGAAGTTTTCGAAGTCAGATGTAACGTACCGCGTGGTGCACGTCCTGCGCTAAATGCACAGGGTACGTGTTGGTCGGTGCCGGAGACGGGTGCGGGCTCGCTCGCAGCAAGCACGAGCTCGGCACGGTTCGAGGAGTGTACCAACGAATGTACTCATCGAGGTCCGTGGTCGTAAGGGTGTCCTCCTTCACACGATCCTGTGGCGCGCCTCCCACGCCTCTACCCACGAGTCCATCCTACTCGCCCGCCAGGTCCGCGACGGACTCGACTCGCCCCATCAACTCAGAAGACGAACATGTAGTTAGAAGTCGTGCGAAAGAGACAACAAAGACAAACAACGATGTATGCCGACACTCACGCGTGCACGCCGTCGGCACTAGACGCTTAATCGGTATTGGAACCTCTCTCCAGAGGTCGGTCAAGATCTGAACATCCCTATTTTCCGCCTTTTTGAAAATTTTGAAAACTTTAAAAGGAACCATTTGGGTTTATTAATTTGCCAAAGCTTAAATGGTAATTTAGAATTTCAAAAGTGGTTTAATTTGAATTAATTAAAACTTCAATTAATTAAAGTTGGTTTAGTGAGTTTAGTTGGATTTTAATTTGGTTTTTCCTTTGGCCTTATGTTAAAAGTAATTAATTGCCAAAAATTAAAAGCAATAGGGAAGCTGAAAATTATTTTTACTAAGTTCTAAATAATTCAAGGGATTTCTGTGAATTTTTCTAGAATTTTTGGACAGCTTAAGCTATTTTTCTAAAATTGCTTTTGCTTTTATGCTATTTTCTAAAAAGAAAAGCTTAGTTAATCCTCTTCCTTAGTTGGGCCGAATTCCTTCTACCCAATCCTGTTTCATACCACATGCCAACCAACTTCATCAGCGCCTCCTCTCTCTCTCTCGCAGTGGGGCCGGCCGTCACCATGGCCTACTGTGGTCGTCTTCCTCCTCCGCTCACACCAAGACTCCTCGCCTCGCCATGGAACCAGCTGCCCACACCACCCTTGCCGCCCCTAGCGCCTCCGGCCCCTTGTCGGCCCCATCGCCCGTCGCCTCGCCTCTCCCTCGCGTGCCTTTTCTCCCCTTTCTCCGTGGTCAAAGCCGTCCTCCCGCCCGCCATTAATGGCCATGAGAGAGCTCATAGCAGCCCACCTCCGGCCCCCCTCCGCTTATTTAAGCGCGCAGACGGACGCCCTCCTCTCTCTTTCCCCTCCTCTCTTCCCTCTCTCTGAGCTCACGGATTGAAGCTTTCACCGCCGCCGCTGTGGAGTTCCGCCCGACTCCGCCACAGCGCCCTCCATTGCCGTCACCACCTCAGCATCGCCAGGTGGTCTTGCACTTGCCTCTCCCGACGCCAACCCCGCCGAGTTCTCCGTCGAGCCGAGCCGCCTCCTCCATTGTTCGCCTCGCCCCCGACCTTCCGTTCGCCGCTCCTTCGCTGTCAAGACGCACCAAATTTCCAGCGTCAGCGTCGCGCTTCGCAATGGTGCCCTCGCCGCCATTCGCTGCTCAAGCAAGCCCTAGGGCCGAGCGCCTGCCTCGGGTCGACGTGGCGACCACGTGGCCACCACCTTAGTGTTCGTCACGCCACATCGGCCTCTTGTCGAGGTGGCACTCGATTCGTCGACGTGGCATTTCCCAGGTTTTCCATTGAAAATTAATTCTACTGAATTTAAAACCCTCGCCGACGTCGACCGTATTGCGAAGAAATCGATTTTCCTTTAGGAAAATAATTCCAAATCAGAAAATCCTTTTCTTGATTTTATGTGTTTTCCTAACTTCTTTTGGCCATAACTTCTTCATTCAACTCCGATTCGAGTGATTCCAATTTCTAAATTCATCTAAAATCCTTGTCTTCCTATTAGTATTTATTTGGTATTTATTTGGATTTTATTTGGAGTTGTATTATTTATTTAGCTTTGTTTGCGGCGTATAGGTTCCTTGTTTTAAGATTTCACGAACCGATTTAACAAAGCACCGCTACTCTTCAACGAAGGCAAGTCATAGACCTTTGATCATGTTGAACCCATCTTTATAAAAATATATTGTTTTACATAAACATGCCTGGCTAATTTTATAATAAATGGTTTCGGGTTTAGTTAATTACCTAATTGCCATATGCCTCCTTGATAAATTGCAATCGACATGTATCCTTGAATGACATAACTCCTTGGACACCTCATGATGGTTAAATACTAGTTGGACATTACTGTAATACCAATATGGGTACGCGCTATTGCTTAGTCATGCCCTAGTAGACGTTGGTCTCAATCTCATGATTCAATAAATGTTTATTTGCCCTAGCGCACATGGTTTGTGGCTTGTGTAGTAACGGCCTGTGTGGCTAATAATGCGAAGTGTGGTCCTGTGTGAGACCACGACATTTGTTGTCACCTTACTAAAATTTGTGGTGCCAGGACTAGGGTGGTCCTCGGCCGGGTTGAACCCAACATGATGAATTTGACTAAAGGAAATTATGGAACAGTGGCGGAGCCACTTTATAAAGATGTTGTGCCATGACTAGGGTGGTCATTTGGCTAGGTTGAATGAAAATGATTTATGCTCTGACGAGTGGGTGGTGGAAAAGGTGGGTGCCGTGAACGCACACTTGGAATGTGGAACCGCCTCGCTCGAGCAACCAAATAAGGACTTAACCTTGAACCATTGATCTGGGCCTCAACCGTACAACCACATGTCTAGATTGGGATAGACCCGCTGACTAATTAGCAATGTCTTGGTTCGATTCTGCTTTGGTTGGGAACGGCGCAAGGGGGCGGATAGAGGCTAAACCTTAGCGAATGAATCGAGTCAAAAGCAGAACTTTGTAAAAGCCTTGTCACGTGTTTCTAGATCTTACCTAAGGTAGTGAGCGGTGGCATAGATATATGCCGAACGAACTAGAGAATTCATGTCTGGTGGGTCAAGCTGTACAACCTCTGCAGAGTGTAAAACTATTCGAATAGCCGTGTCCCCGATTATGGACATGCCTGGTGATTTCACGCAAGGGGTAGAACTTTTGTCGAAAATGATGGAATGGTTTGATCGAATCTTGTAGATGGTTGATGGTTGGGTAGTGAACAGGGTGTTCACTATTTGTTTCAAAGAAAATTGCTTACTTATGTATTAGTCTTTTAAATTATGCTTTGCAATCTACTTATTGTATTTACTGTCAAATAATGCTTTCCGCAAAATTAGCCATAAAGCTATCCTTGTTAAGCCTTGCATGAATATTACTTGCATACATTTCTCTACGACTTGTTGAGTACATTCAAAGTACTCATGGCCTTGCGCCCTCTGCTTAAATCAAGCCAGAGAAGGTGATCCAACTAACTTCGAGTTCTACGAGGAAGACTTCTTTGAAGACTTTTATAATTAGGTCGCGTCCTTCACTCGATTGCGGTGGGCATATTGGGTGACCTCCACCGATGTTTTGTTCTCATTTGCAAGATTACTCTGTTGTCTTTAGCCCTATGTGGCAACTGCTTGTAAGACTTGACCATAAGGTCCCTTTTGCTTAATATTATTAATTTGTGCTCTTTCATCTTTTGTTTGGTTGTGTGGTTATGATTACACCAATGTTGCAACTGTGTGAGCTAGCTCTTCGATCATGGGACTAGTTCGTAATACAGAGGGTCCTGGGTTGCTTACCCGGTCCCGACAATGTGGTATCGAGCCATATCGATCGTGGGGCGAACCATAGTTAGCATGGTCGTTTAGTCAAGACTTCAAAAATTTATTTTCTAAATCAAACCAACAATTAACTTGAATAGTATTCTCCTCTCATCTTACTCTATCCCCCCCCCTCGTCTCGTGCTAATCTCTCCTTTTCCATTCTTAAAGTCTGACTTCTTATCTTTTCTGAACTTTGTTTCTGAATGTAAAGTGACCCTCTTATCTTGATAATTTCTATAGAATCGAGCTTTACTTGAAGTCGCCCGCCAAAATAAGATAGATTTGTAGTGCAGTTACCCTTTTAATTTCAGTATCGATAAATCGATGGCTTGAGTTTTGGTTGCCTCTCGTAGCTTTCCGGCTATTGTCCGTTGGATTAAACCGACTTTCCCCAATTAGGTTGTCCCGTCTTTCGCCCTTGTCTGGCTCGTCTTTGTGCTCTTCTCTCTTTCCTATTATGCTTTCTTCCCCTCATCTATTAAACCTGAGAAGATCCGTGCAGATGGTTCAGACCCGTAACTCGGCAAGTCAAGAAGAACAAGTGGACCCCATTACGCCACCAACCCCAAACCGCAAAGCAGATCGGGGTTTGGGGCGAGTTCATGGCAAAGACAAAGCAATTGATGAATGCAATGATGCGAGAACATGAACCAGATGATGGCTCAACAGAATCGGACGGTTGCCGCCTCGCTCACGATCTTGAACGAGAACAACCAAGCAAATGCCATGCCACCCCCGCCCGCCAAACTTATCATCAGTCAAAGCTGGCAGAGTTTATGAGGACCCATCCACCTACCTTTTCCAGCTCCTCTGAGCCTTTGGAGGCAGATGATTGGCTGCGCTCTACTGAAAAGAAGCTTGCCATTACCCGGTGTGATGACCGTGAGAAAGTTCTTTATGCCACACACCAACTGGAAGGCACCGCCGCAGAATGGTAGGAGAACTATTGTGCCGCCCATGAGAACCACCAGAACATCACTTGGACTGAATTTTCAGAAGCTTTCCGTGAGTCTCATATTCCCGACGGAAAGGTGGAAATGAAGAAAAATGAGTTTCGTGAGCTGAAACAAGGGAGCCTGTCAGTGAGTGAATATCTCAACAAGTTCACGCAACTCTCTCGTTATGCCCCAGAGGATGTTGCCACCGATGATGCTCGTCAGAAGCGTTTCAAGCGAGGACTCAACCCTAGCTTGAAGGTTCAGGTCGTTGGCAACGACTATGCCAATTTCCAGCAGCTAGTCAACAAGGCCATGCTCATAGAAGAGTCACGCCGGGAATGGCGGAATCTCATAAAAGGAAGTCAATGCAAGATGGTACTCATCAAGGTCATTCGCAGAGGGCCAGAACGAATGCACAATACCCAAATTTCATTCTGCTCTCCCTGTCACCTTCAGAACCCCTGCACCAGCACCTCGCCCAGCTGCTCCAGGATTCCGCAACTTCAACAACAACACCAACAACCAAGCAGCCTAAGAAGCAACAACCCTGCCGCAGGAATCACCTGTTTCAACCATCAAGAACTCGGACATTATGCCAAGAATTGCCCTCGAAGCAAGGTCCATCACGGTCGATTCAACCTTGGAGCTACCCCGACCAGACCCCCATGCCAGAGCGGACGTGGAGCACCTCGACTCAAAGAAGACCGGCCAAGACCCTCGGACTTTCGAAGAGGCCGTGTGAATCATGTCACAAAGGAGGAAGCCCAGATAGCCCCTGACGTCGTGATGGGTAAGTTTCTAGTTAATTCAAAGACTGCTGCTTTTGTTTGATTCTCGAGCTACCCATTCGCTTGTTTCTCGAGTTTTGTTGCAAAGCATCGCTTAAAGGTTCTCGACTCTTAAAAATGCTATGTTGATTCGCACACCGTTCGGAGTTGAGTACTTAACCAAGGCTGCCCTAAGGTTAAAGTAACCATAGAAGGGTAGAATTCTAGCCAACCTTATAATTATCAATGCCAAATCCCTAGATGTGATTTTGGGTATGGATTGGCTTATCGATCACCAAGCGCTTTTGGATTGTGGTGATAGAAGCATCACGCTGGTCACCCAGATGGAACCAAAGTAAAGTTCAAGCCTCTACTAAAAGTATGATGGAGCCTTAGTCCGCGATGTCGATTTTATCTTTGGAAGATGTGCCGTAGTCGAGAGTTTCTAGATGTCTTTCCGGATGAGTTACCCGAATGCCACCGACAGGACCTAGAGTTTGTCATTAACCTAGTTCCGTGAACGCACCCATTTCAAGAGACCCTACCGCTTGTCGGGTTGATGACTTAGTCGAGTCAAGAAGCAGATTGAAGAAATGCAAGATAAAGGATTTGTCCGACCAAGTTCTTCACCGGGAGCCCCAAAGGATCTTTGTCCCTAAGAAGGATGGCACCGGCGGATGTGTGTGGATTACCGCTCTCTCAATGAAGTCACCATCAAGAACAAGTACCCTCTGCCTGTGATTGATGATTTGTTTGACCAATTAAAAGGAGCCGAGTGTTCTCCAAGATAGATTTGAGGTCGTTACCATCGCTTGAAGATTCGTGAGGAAGATATCCCAAGACAGACTTTCTCAACCCGATATGGATCAGATGAGTATACGGTCATGTCTTTTGGATTAACCAATGCACCTTACATTTTATGAACTTGATGAATAAAGTATTCATGGAGTATTTGGATAAGTTTGTCATTGTCTTTATTGACGATATCCTAGTCTACTCTAAGAGTGAAGAAGAGCATGAAGAGCACCTTCGTTTGGTTCTGAATAAGCTTAGAGATCATCAACTCTATGCTAAATTCAACAAGTGTGAGTTTTGGATGAAGGAAGTTACCTTTCTGGGGCACGTCATGTCTGCAGAAGGAGTCGCTGTCAACCCCAGTAAAGTCAAGGATGTGCTCAACTGGGAGTCACCCAAGTCAGTACCTCAGGTTAGAAGTTTCCTTGGAATGGCAGGTTACTACCGTCGGTTTATAGAAGGATTCTCAAGAATAGCCAGACCCCTTACCCAATTGCTGAAGAAGGAAAAGAAATTTGCTTGGACACCCGAATGTGAACAAAGTTTTCAAGAATTAAAGAAGCGTTTGACCACCGCCCATCTTGATTCTACCGGATGTTCTAAGGATTTTGAGATTTATGTGATGCATCTTGCCAAGGTCTCGGTTGTGTTTGATGCAAGAAAGGAGAGTGGTAGCATATGCTTCACGCCAATTGAAGCCTCATGAAGTCAATTACCCCACTCATGATTTAGAATTGGTCTGTAGTAGTGCATGCTTTAAAGATATGGCGCCATTACCTCATCGTGTCATTTGTGAAGTTTACACGGACCATAAGAGCTTAAAGTACATTTTACCCAAGCGGATCTGAATATGAGACAAAGGAGATGGTTGGAATTGATCAAGGATTACAACATGGGAATTCATTATCACCCAGGCAAAGCAAATGTTGTAGCAGATGCTTTAAGTAGAAAGACCTACTGTAATACTCTGATGATCAAAGAGAGTCAGCCAGCATTGCACGAAGAATTTCAGAAGCTCAAGCTTGAGTTAGTTGAAGAAGGTTACTTAGCTGCCCTGGAAGTGCAACCGACTCTTCAGGATCAAATCAAGAAAGCTCAAGAAGGAGATACAGATATCAAGGAGATCAAGAGAAACATGAAGCAAGGTAAATCCTTAAGATTTTCAGAAGATGAGCAAGGTGTCCTATGGTTCGACAAGCGTATTTGTGTCTGGGATCGTAGAAGAAGTAAACAGCAATACTCAAGGAAGCTCATGAAACCTTGTACTCCATTCACCCCGAAGCACTAAAATGTATCAAGACCTCAAGGAATTCTATTGGTGGCCTAGCATGAAGCGTGAAGTTGCTGAGTATATAGCACAATGTGATGTTTGCCAATGAAGTTAAAGCCGAGCATCGAGACTTCTTTGGACTTTTGCAACCTTTGAGCATCCACTGAATGGAAATGGGAAGAAATCGTAATGGATTTTATCACCGGCCCGCCAAGGACTAAAGTCGGATATGATTCTATCTCGGGTAATTGTCGATCGCCTAACAAAAGTGGCTCACTTCATCCCACCAAGACCACCTACTCAGAGATGACTTGCGTAATTGTATATGGCCAAGATAGTATGTCAAAGATGGTGTACCAAAGAAGATCGTGTCGATCGAGGAACCCAGTTCACCTCAAGATTCTCGCGAAGCTACACAAATGTTTGGGCACTAATTTGAATTTCAAGATCTGACCTACCACCCTCGCATGATGGTCAAACAGAAAGGGTAAATCAAATCCTAGAAGATATGTTGAGAGCCTGCGCTCTAGAGAACCAGGCTAGTTGGGACCAAATGCTACCTTATGCAGAGTTTTCTTACAACAACAGTCACCAATCAAGTCTACAGATGTCCCCGTTTGAGGCCCTTTATGGAAGAAAGTGTCGAACGCCCTTGTATTGGACTGAGTCAAGCGAAGGGCAAGTGCTTGGACCCGACATCCTAAAGGAGGCCGAAGATCAAGTTAAGTCAATCAAGGAAAAGCTGAGAACAGCCCAGACCAGACAGAAGAGTTATGCTGATAACCGTCGCCGAGATTTAGCTTTTGTACCTGGAGATCATGTGTACCTGAAGGTCTCACCACTCAAAGGGATGCGTCGCTTCAGGGTCAGTGGAAAGCTCGCACCAAGATATATTGGACCTTTTCCAGTTCTAGCCAGAAGAGGAGAAGTTGCTTACAAGTTAGAGCTCCCGCCTCGGTTGTCGAGCGTGCATGATGTTTTTCATGTGTCTCGCTTGAAGAAGTGCTTGCGAGTGCGGAAGAACAGATCTTAGTTAAAGCGGTTGACTTGCAAGAAGATCTAACCTACAAGGAGCGACCCATCAAAATCTTGAAGTATCTCGAAGGTGTGACAAGAAACAAGATCCTCCGTTTACGCAAAGTTCGATGGAGCAATCACACCAAGAAGAAGCCACCGGGAGCGTGAAGAGGATCTGAAGTCCGAGTTCCGCACCTATTCTCTAGTCGACCAATCTCGGGTCGAGATTCCTTTTAAAGGGTATAGGTTTGTAACATCCCTATTTTCCTGGCCTTTTTGAAAATTTTGAAAACTTTAAAAAGGAACCATTTGGGTTTATTAATTTGCCAAAGCTTAAATGGTAATTTAGAATTTCAAAAGTGGTTTAATTTGAATTAATTAAAATTTCAATTAATTAAAGTTGGTTTAGTGAGTTTAGTTGAATTTTAATTTGGTTTTTCCTTTGGCCTTATGTTAAAAGTAATTAATTGCCAAAAATTAAAAGCAATAGGGAAGCTGAAAATTACTTTTACTAAGTTCTAAATAATTCAAGGGATTTCTGTGAATTTTCCTAGAATTTTTGGACAAACTTAAGCTATTTTTCTAAAATTGCTTTTGCTTTTCTCGCTATTTTCTAAAAAGAAAAGCTTAGTTAATCCTCTTCCTTAGTTGGGCGAATTCCTTCTACCCAATCCTTTCATTCCTGCTGGCAGCCCAACCACCGCCTGCGCCCCTCCTCTCTCTCTCTCTGCGGGTGGGGCCCGCTTGCGTCGGCCCTTGCCTTGCGTGGTCGTCTTCCTCCTCATTTCATGCCATGCCAGACTCGGTCACCTCGCCATGAACCACTGCTTGCCACACGCCCTTCCCGCCTAGCGCCTCCGGTCCCCTTGTCGGCCCTTACGCCACGTCGCCACCTCCGCCTCTCCCTCGCGCCCCTTTCTCCCCCCTTTCTCCGTGGTCAAAGCCGCCGCCGCCCGCCATTAATGGTCACCAGAGAGCTCAGCTCCACCTCAGGGGCCCTCCGCCCTATTTAAGCGCGCCAAGACGGACCCCCTCTTCCTCCTCTCTCTTTCCCCCTCCTCTCTTCCCCTCTCTCCCTTGCTCAATTTGAAGCTTTCTCCGCCGCCGCCCGTGGAGTTCCGCCGCGCCTGGCCGCCGCTCAAGCGCCCTCCGTTGCCACCACCTCCTCGGATCGCTAGCGCTGCGCGACTGCGCGACTCCCGACGCTCGAACCCCGCCGGAGCCCCTCCGCTGCCGAACAGCCGCCTCCTCCTCGCTGCCGCCGCCGACCTTCCGCTGCCGCTGCGTCCTCGCTGTCAAGACGCACTAAAGTTCGCGTCATGCTCTTCGCAATGGTGCCCTCGCCCGCTGCCGGCCTTCGCCGCCGTTGTCACGGCAAGCCCTAGGGCCGAAGGCCACCACCGCCTCCAGTCGGACGTGGCGACCACGTGGCGCGCCACCTCGGTGCCGAATCACGCCACATCGACCTCTTCGAGGAGGTGGCAATTTCGATTCTTGTCGACGTGGCATTTCCCGGGTTTTCCATTGAAAATTAATTCGGCTGGAATTTAAAACCCTCCGCTGACGTCAGTCGTGCGCAGTAAATCGATTTTCCTTTAGGAAAATAATTCCAGAAATCAGGAAAATCCTTTTTCTTGATTTTATGTGTTTTCCTAACTTCTTTTGGCCATAACTTCTTCATTCGAACTCCGATTCGAGTGATTCCAATTTCTAAATTCATCTAAAATCATTGTCTTCCTATTAGTATTTATTTAGTATTTATTTGGTTTTTATTTGGAGTTGTATTATTTATTTAGCTTTGTTTATGCCGTATAGGTTCGCTGCGTTTGAAGATTTCGCGAACCGAACAATCAAGCACCGCTACTCTTCAACAAAGGCAAGTCATAGACCTTTGATCATGTTGAACCCATCTTTATAAAAATATATTGTTTTACATAAACATGCCTGGCTAATTTTATAATAAATGGTTTCGGGTTTAGTTAATTACCTAATTGCCATATGCCTCCTTGATAAATTACAATCAACATGTATCCTTGAATGACATAACTCCTTGGACACCTCAGGATGGTTAAATACTAGTTGGACATTACTGTAATACCAATATGGGTACGCGCTATTGCTTAGTCATGCCCTAGTAGACGTTGGTCTCAATCTCATGATTCAATAAATGTTTATTTGCCCTAGCGCACATGGTCTGTGGCTTGTGTAGTAACGGCCTGTGTGGCTAATAATGCGAAGTGTGGTCCTGTGTGAGACCACGATATTTGTTGTCACCTTACTAAAATTTGTGGTGCCAAGACTAGGGTGGTCCTCGGGCTGGGTTGAACCCAACATGATGAATTTGACTAAAGGAAATTATGGAACCATGGCGGAGCCACTTTTGATAAAAGATGTTGTGCCATGACTAGGGTGGTCATTTGGCCAGTTGAACTAAAATGATTTATGCTCTGGACGAGTGGGTGGTGGAAAAGGTGGGTGCCGAACGCACACTTGGAATGTGGAACCGCCTCGTCTGAAAGCAACCAAATAAGGACTTAACCTTGAACCATTGATCTGGGCCTCAACCGCACAACCACATGTCTAGATTGGGATAGACTGGTGACTAATTAGCAATGTCTTGGTTCGGTTCTGCTTTTGGTTGGGAATGGCGCAAGAGGGGGCCGATAGAGGCGAAACCTTAGCGATGAATCGAGTCAAAACAGTAACTTTGTAAAAGCCTTGTCACGTGCTTCTAGACTGCTTACCTAAGGTAGTGGCGGTGGCATAGATATATGCCGAACTAACTAGAGAATTCGTGGTCTGCAGTGGGTCAAGCTGCATAACCTCTCGCAGAGTGTAAAACTATTCAATAGTCGTGTCCCGGGCTATGGACATGCCTGGTGATTTCACGCAAGGGGTAGAACTTTTGTCGAAAATGATGGAATGGTTTGATCGAATCTTGTAGATGGTTGATGGTTGGGTAGTGAACAGGGTGTTCACTATTTATTTCAAAGAAAATTGCTTACTTATGTATTAGTCTTTTAAATTATGCTTTGCAATCTACTTATTGTATTTACTGTCAAATAATGCTTTCCGCAAAATTAGCCATAAAGCTATCCTTGTTAAGCCTTGCATGAATATTACTTGCATACATTTCTCTTTACTTTGTTGAGTACATTCAAAGTACTCATGGCCTTGCCCTCTGCTTAAATCAGCAGAGGAAGGTGATCCAACTAACTCAAAGTTCTACGAGGAAGACTTCTTTGAAGACTTTATGAATTAGGTCGCGTCCTTCACTCGATTGCGGTGGGCATATTGGGTGACCTCCACCAAATGTTTTGTTCTCATTGCAAGATTACTCTGTTGTCTTTAGCCCTATGTGGCAACCGTTGTAAGACTTGACCATAAGGTCCCTTTGCATAATATTATTAATTTGTGCGCTTCATCTTTTGTTTGGTTGTGTGGTTATGATTACACCAATGTTGCAACTGTGTGAGCTAGCTACTGATCATGGGACTAGTTCAGAATACACAGAGGGTCCTGGGGTTGCTTACCCGGGGTCCCGACAGCATCACACGATGCGCCCCGTAGTCCTCGACGAAGACGTCGAAGACAAGCGCCTCAAGGGTCACCAAGATGTCCCGGTCTCGCGAACTGCTTGAGGACAGCCCGTGGGGAGGGCGCAAGTATCTCTGAGGCGTAGTATGGCTCCCAACGAACGTCATCGCCATGAGGCGGCCGAATCGCTTCCACGAACGGCTCAGACGCGCGTGTCACTAGACGTCGCGAATCGTACTGTAAGGAACACAACATATTAGATAGAACGATCGGTAATATGAAGAAATTAGTCGCTGAAAGAGTACGTGCCGCCGCGGCACCAAAGAGCCCATCGCCGGCCGATCCACCTCGTCTCATAGTTGTACATCTCCACCAGACGGAGCGCCATGTTGCCCATCGTGGGCCGTCTGAGGCTAAAGCGCTCGAACGACCACAACTGTAGTAGGAGAGGACACCCCGTGAGGATGGAGTTCGGCCTCGACCTGAAGCACACATCGCACAAGCCGCGATAGGTGGCGGCAAATCTGCTGAACCTCACCGATCCGGGGGCCTCCGTCTGTGATGGTTCTAGCGTCGCTGATGAGCCTCGCGTCCGCGGTGTCGCCGTGGGCTGGCGGTGAACAAAGACCCAACCAAACACCACAACAAATACGCCTCGAGGTGGCGTGACACTGTTTGGTCGTCCGCAGCAGGTCCATCCGCTCAACCATGCACAAGGAAAAAGCTAGTAAGACCGTAGTACGGAAGGAGAGCGCCGCGACTTCCAATGCGAACGGCGTCGAACACGCATGCGAATCGCAACAACCACCGCAAGGGCGGGCCGCGCCTCTGTGCCTCGGGAAGACGTAGTACCGGCCACCATAGCGGAAGGACTCCTCAAACTCGGCGAAAGGTCCTCGCGCCAATCGTCCGGAGACTCCTGCGGGAAGGCGACACCTCCCGCGATAGGGAGGCCAAGAAGTAGGGAGACGTCCTGCAGGGTAGGGGCCATCTCCCCGAATAGGAGATGGAAAGTATGAGTCTCCGATCGCCACCAGTCCACAAGCGCTGTCAGCAGGGAGCGGTCGAACGAGAAGCGTCGTGACCGCTCCGGTCCGGTATGGACGTCTCCGTCGCCGCCGACTGCGGGTGCTGCCGGGTCGTCCTCATCCGTGGCTTGCACCATCCGGGCGATAGGTAGTAGACCGACAAAGACGAGCTGCGAAGCAACAAAAGGTTAGTCTGAAAAATGCATTATGGCGAGAAGATAGTGTTGACATATACTAACCTCACTGTCCAGCGTGGGTCTAGCCTCCGGGCCACCCGAGGTGTCCGCGTGAGGATCACCCCTAAGACAGTCGCGTCGGCAGCACCCGCAGGATGTGGGACACGACGCGACGCGTGATGTAGCCGGTCGATGCGCTCCTCCAGGAGGCCGAAACTCCAGTCCGATCCGTGAGCCATACCTGCAACACAACTTGAAACTAGCAAATACGCGGAAATGAAAAATTGAATGTAAAGAATAGTACATTTAACTTGCAAACAAACAAATCAAAAAGTACTAGCTAGCAGGACAGTTTTCTGAAAGTAATAAAAAAGGGATAGTACTATAGCACTTACATAAACATTATGTGCAACATACGATACATGTGTTACGGCATTACGTACATGAAATAAAAATTGGGTAGTACCAGAATAGTTACATGAAAAATACAAAGTCATGAGATGACAATCTACAGCGATTTACTGCGCAAAGCGCAAGAAGTGCTAATGCAAACCATGGCGATGCCTACTCCTCACCGGTGCCTTGCATGTTACGGCTATGTGGCCTCTGGCGCGATGCGCAGCGTCTACCCAACACCGGCTTGTAGCCGTCTATATCATTGGTATCTGACGACTCTGCCGACGACCCTTGCCACCTTTCAAAGATGTCAATATCCGAAATCCAGATCCTATTTGCAATATCCAAGGTGGCGAAGTTACCCACAACCCTAAAGCCCCTAAGCTCGCCAGTCCATGCCTACACCAACCTCTCCTTCAAGAAGTACTCGGACACAAAGTTCAAAGGGTCCATGCGCCTGATCCGCATCTGGCGAACACATGAGAGCATGGCTTGTGTAAAGCTTCGGTTTGTTGCACGTCTGACTAGGTTCGTTCACATGATCTCCAAGGCATACCTCGTGGGTGATAAGAGAACGAGCCGTCCCAAATCTGGCTCTATCCCGGAGGAGCACGTCGAAACGATGCTCCATATTGCCCATCGCGTACAGGTGTGCGGCGGCCCTTCTCATCTTCGCTTTGCATGTATGCCGTAATATTCGAAAGCGATCGGTGTTTGAGGGTTGGTGGCATGAAGTCGCGCATTTGCATGCCTCTCCCTAAAATACCCGATTGTCTTGCGAGAACACCTTCCACGATGGCGGCGAGGGCCGAGAACGAAGGCCCTAAGAACCCAGTTGTACACCTCCGCAAGGTTAGTGGTCATTATGCCGTACCTTGCCCAGTCCGTGTCGTGCAGCAGAGACCACTTGTCCAATGGCTCGGTCTCGATCCAGTGGGAGAAGCACTCGATGTTCCTCGAGGTCCTCCGCCTCGGACCAGCAGGTTCAGAGTCTGCTCCCTGGTTCCTCGCATCCATGTGTTTCCTGCTGTGTTCATCCAGTAGAGCCCATAAGGCGTCAAATTTGTGTTGTTGGTTCTGCATAGCCAGCCTCTTAAATAACTTCACCAAGGGTTGCTTGGGGAACTTCTTGAAGAAGTTGGCCCCCAAGTGGCGAATACACCATCTACTCCTCATATCCGGCCAAGGAAACGGCTCATCCGGGTCTTCCTAAATTGTTTTGTGGCCTTCAGCATCCCGGCGTGGCGATCATGGATCACGCACACACCAGGACGAGCTCGAACAACTCCCACCCTCAGATGTCGAAGGAACCACAACTAGTTGTCGAATTTCTCACCTTCAACAAATGCGATGGCCAATGGCAGAATTTGATTGTTCCCGCCAACGCCTATAGCAGTAAGGATCTGCCCCTTGTATTTCCCGGTCAAAAAGGTCCCATCCACTGAGATCACGGGCAGCATATGCCTAAAAGCCTCGATGCAGGGACCGAAGGCTACGAAGGCCCTATGCAATATCAAAAAACCTCGCGGATTTTTAGATGGCATGTCCTTTATAGCAATGTACGTGCCCGGATTTCTCTCCTGTAGCACCTCAAGCATACGAGGAAGGTTGTCGTACGACGCCTCATAAGATCCAAACCGTCTTTCCAAAGCCTTACGCAGACGCCACGCCTTCACGTGGCGATCTTGTACTTGAATTTCTTCTCAATAGCCACCATAATGTGCTTGGCCTCCACATCCTTCTTCTCCACTATCTCTCCATACATCAAATTGGCTATGAAGGTCGACATTAGGTTACAATGTTCGCACAAAACACTCGCTAAGCATGCAGAGTCTGAGTCCACCTTGAGATAATCGGTGGAGTCTTATACTTGGTCTATGTCGTGCACACTCGCCAAGGACAACCGCCTGCTTGCATTTCACGGTTGTCTTGCTCTTGGCTAGATTTGTGACCGAAATGTCCGCCGCATAGACGGCCATGACTTAATGGCATCCTGCAAGGATGTCTTATCGACAAACATTGAGTGCAACCGAACCTCCGTGGCATGGTACTCCCACGGCGATTCGTGCTCGTCATGCGTAGATAGACCCTCGGCGTCAATCTATTCCATTCCTGGGATGGGAGCTCAAATCCTCATCGAATCTGTCCTCGTCGTCTTCTTGTAAAGCTCTCTATTCACCAAGGCCATCCGGTCATCGCTTTCCATTTGATGCAATATGTAATCCCTATGCTCTCCTTCATCAGCCTGTCCTGTAGGCTCACCATGCGGTGACCGATCTTCCTCTCCTATATCTACCGGGTCGAGCTCATCACAAGCAACATTCTCTGAACTCTTCGTAACACAGCCCTCCGGGTCCTCTTCTTCACCAACATGTTAGGCACCGAATCGCTGCACCAATTCCACGGGATGATATCCGTGAGGCCCTGCCTGACTTCTTTTGGGCATGGTTGCACAAATATGACACACTCATATCCACAGCGCTGACATCCTTCTATAAAGCCCTTCCACACTGCCGTGCGTGTCAGTCTTCTCAACTCCCATCTGATGTTCGTGGGAGACCGGCTCCAAAGCCCTTGTATGTCGACGCTGCACACCACAGGGTTCAAAGAGAAGTCATGGTGAGCCAATGCTTCACATCTTCGATTCGTGCATTCTCGCCGTCCGGGTGTACCACGTTGGCTTGCCGAAAACTGCTCAAGTCAACACCGCACGGACCTTCACGAACGGTGCCAACACCGTAATGCACTTTCAATGTAGTGGGTACAAGCATGACTTATTGTATGGTCGCAAATATTTCCAACATTGCAACTAGTCGGATCATAGCATACGACATGCAAATCTTGCTACATTGTGATTTACATTTCTAAGGCCATTCGCCTATAAATCGACACCTACACGACAGCATGATCCTTCATTACCTACGGCAGAGGCCACAATGAACATGCAGTACGATATTTAGATTCAACATCAAAACCGAGCTATTCCATAGCAGGCATTATCCGATTCGAACGCTAACTTGCAATCCGAAATGCTATAGGTGGTGTTCCAGTCTTCTACAGAGCTATACCTATTACCTAAGTCAATTAGTTCATATTAATTAACTTCTACTAATTAGTTTATACAAATAATTCATCCTCCTTATGCGCTCGGTCACGCATTATTCACCCAATAATACTCGGCCACGCATGCAACCACATAACTATAATACTTCTCACAAACAGCACTAATATATACTCCCTCACAGACTATTTTTTCTCTAACTAAAATTTCTTATCGCGGCTACTTACATACAGATCAACAACATTTCAATTTTCTACTTTTTTCTCTAACTAAAATTTTGTCGAACCCGGGAGCGAAGGATCCCGAATTCTCTGTGTTCATACACTAGTCCAGGATTTCTAGTGTACACAGTTAAACAGAAGTGATAATCAAAACATATCACGCACTTTATTAATAATTATTCAAAGTTTATTACAAACGGGCCTGAGGCCAAATAAGGTAAAACACAGCGGCAATAAAATAGCAGTAGTAGACCCAACGATTCGCCACAGGCAATCGTCTGGGGAAGCGTGGCCTAAGCATCGATGTCCTCACCGTCTTGATAGAGGTCTTCTCCTGAATAAAGATTATTCAGCAAGAGTAAGCACTACCACTGTGCTTGCAAGTTACACCCATCAAATAACATTAGATGCATGCATAGGGTAAACAAGGGGTAATGGCAGGTTTATTTGCATAAGCAGCATTTTCAATTTAAATAATCATATTAATTTCCAAGGCCATTTTATACTATACCTAAATCAGATTTTAAATAACGGTTTTATAGTGTGGATAACCTCCATATTTGAATGGTGAAGGATACCCTCCTATCACAATGGCTAACCGCCTAATTTTCCCCAGGACTAACCATCCACGAAAACATTTGTTGAAATCATTGTGAAACCAAAAACAAGTCTAACTTCGGAGTGGCTTTGCTAGCATGTCCATGACCATGACGCCAGCTATTCAATAGTTTTCTACTCTGCAGAGTTTGTACAGCTTTACCCACAAGAGATAATATGCTTTTTGTGTCGGCCAACCCACGCTTCCTAAGGCGTGTGACAAAGCAATTATCACAAGGCCGTTACAATGATCTACCTCAAAGTACTCATGCCCGCTAAGGTTTCACTTCTATTGGACTGACCGTCCTCCGGGAGCCCCCCTCTTGCGCCAGGTGGGACTATAGTCTAACCGACACCCACACATACAACACGGCACAAATATCTATGAGGTATCCCAAATTAATAAGCCAGGTCTTGCCCATACAAGACATGTGGTGGTACGGTAAGGCGTAGCAAAATACGCTCAAAGACCGATCCTTAATCGACTTGGGCGTCTTTCAAAATCAAACCCTGGGTTTTAATCTTAACCAGATTAAACCCGTGCATAAACCTGCACCCACCATTCATCCGTTTCGCCCAAGTCCAAACCATTTTAATTTTATTTTAGTAGAAACCACCTTTACAAATTCTCTATGGTAAAACAATACCATAGTTTTAAGTTTAAACCAATTTTGTAATGATTTGGCTAAATCCTCCCAAAATCAAAATCATGGTCTAAGCATTTGCTAAGCATGAATAATTTCCAAACCAATTTATCTATGGTGACAAAGGAATGACATTTCAATATTCAAGATTGGCCATACAATAACAATTGGAATAACTAAGCCTTAAAACAGGGCATTAAAATAATTGACTAAAAATATGCATGCAATAATAATTTAAAAACTGAATTAAATAACTTTAAAATACTGGGGGCAATATGGTCAAGGGTATAACTTGCCTTCGTTGAAGTCCTGAAACTCTAACTCCTCTGAAGGATCTACCTCTCCGGAATCGTCAAAGTCTATCTGGCGAAAATCGACAAATTCAAATGAAATTCAAATAAATCCAAAAAGACAAATCAAACTAACTCCAAATGAAATAATTTTATTTTATTTAGCTAGATAATAATTTTCTAAGATTTTAGCAATTTGAATCACTCAATTTGAAGTTGAGGTTCAAAAGATATGAATTTTACAAGTTTTAGTCTAAATTTGATATTTAAAAGAATTTCTAAATTTAAATACAGATTCAAAATAGCTTCAAATTAAATAATTTTGGTTTAGTTAGCTAGATAATGATTTTACATGAATTTAGAAATTTGAAACACCCAATTTGGAGATTGGATGCAAAAGTTATGAATTTTACAAATTTAAACCCTAAATCTGAAATTTAAATGAATTTCCCAATTTATTTTCTAAAGGAAAATCCATTTATTGCATAAGTAGCGTCACCACTGAGATTTTAAGGGATTAAAGGAATTAAAAATAATTCCCTAACATGCGGGCCCTACGTGTCATAGACACGGCTCACATGGACTAAGTCCACAGAGCCTTTGGCACGAAGGGTGTGGCGGTGTGCGTGTGACGTGGCGCCACGTAGGCAACCACGTAGGCTTTGGGGGCGATGTGTCGTCCGAGTGGCGCCGAGGTGGCTGAACCACGTGGTGAGTCCGGCGAGGCTCGTGCCACCCTCGCCGGCGCTTCGCGCCCGCAGAGGGCGCGGGTGGCGAACGAGAGAGGAGGTTCGCGAACTCGATGCTTACCCTCTTAGCGGTCGTGGCCGGAAGCTCGGCGGCGAGGTTTGGCGGCGAGTAGTCTGGTCGTCGTCGAGTAGTCGTTCCCGAGCTCCTCCGGTGAAGTGGAAGGGCTCTGACTGCCCATGACGTCGAGGTGGTCTTCGGTGTAGACGAAGGAGGCGAACAGGGACTATGGTGCCGAATTGAAGAAAAAATGAGGTTCGCCGCCCGAGCAAAACTTCAAAATCCATGAGCTAGAAGGGAGGAGGAGGGCTACGGTGATGGCGTTGTGTTGCGGTGGAGGCGCACCCGAGGCACCTATTTATAAGGGCGCGCGAGGTTGAATCATCGTCTCGCCCAAGAAGGTCCATGCGGACGCAGTGAGCAATTCCGGGATTCGCGAGGAAAGGAAAGAGAGGGCCGTGTCGGGGCGGAGGGATCGAGGAATTTATTGCGCGAGACAATCATGGAGATCGGCGGATTCGAAGCGCAAGGAAGGTTTTAACTCCGTGTTAATGGCGGCATGCAAGCGAAAGGAAAGAGGCGAGGAGGAAGAAGGAAAGGAAGGAGACGACGCGGGCGTGTCCGATTTTGAACGAACGGTGAGATGTAGCAGCGTGTCGGCCGCTGGATCGTCAATCAACGGTGGCGATATAACGAGGTGGTATCTTGTTGAGTTGAAAGGGTATGGGTGTTTGTGGGCGTCGGATTTAGATCGGACGGTTGAAACGAGGAGGAGATCGTCTTGAGGAAACGGCGCGTGGGCGTCGCGCTTGTAGCGAGGGTTTTAGGCTGAGCCAAATTCAGCCCATCTCTGTTGTTGAATTTCTATTGATTTTCCATTTAATTTAATTCGATAACTTCGATTGGTTTTTAGAAAATAGAAAAATAAATCCAAAAATTATGAGCAAATTCACAGAAATTCTCAAAGGCATTTTGGATTTAAATAAAATAATTCCAACTTAGGCTTGGTAATAGTTTTTGCAAATAAATTTGGTTTTAGTTTTAAAATATTTAAGGAAAAGCTTTTAAGATTTCAGAAAATCCACAAAAATAAATAGGTTTTAATTTTCTCTGAATTTTGATAAAAATTGGGCTGTTACAAATTTCGTACGAGTACTACTTATACTACAATTTGTACTAAATAAACTTTTTACCTACTACAAAAATTACAATACAGAACAAAACATCATCTCCCTCTATCTTCCCCTCTCCCCACGCGCGGCTACTGCTAATGCTTTCTCTCTCTTTCTCGGTCGGGCCGGCGTCTTGGTCTTTATATAGGCATCCATCACCGAATCGTTAGGCGTGGAAGAATTGATCTTTATATAAATGCTTAACGGCGATAGAACTCAATCTTAGAATCGGATCCATCCTGTCGTTGGGCGACGATTTAATATTTCTATAAAAAAAACGCAAGAATATTTTTGTAATTTCTAATAAAATATAGATTATTTTAAAAAAATTCTAGTTTAGCCTATCATCTTAGGTTGGAAAAGATTTTCTTGCAATGAATACGCAACGTCACGACGATAGCATGTGGCGCCTATCATGCCTATAAATTGCTAAGAATAATCGGTTGGGCGATAAACTCGAATGCCTAATCCGTTGAATAGTATTCATATCCGGATCGATCACCTGTTATTCGTTCGGAAAAAATGGATAGTATTCATTATCCGTATTAGGTGTTATTCGAATATTTCTATAAAAAAAACTATCCTGGAAAAGCGCAATACTATCTGTTTTTGTCCCGGAGAATATTTTTGTAATTTCTAATAAAATATAGATTATTTTAAAAAAAATTCTAGTTTAGCCTTGGAAAAGATTTTCTTTCTAGAGAGATGACGGGCGGGCAACGTACGCACGCACTGTAGCAGTTTAGCCTATCATGCCGAAGTTGGAAAAGATTTTATTTCTAGATAGATGACGGGTGCTGAACAAAGGGCCACCGATCGATTTGCACATGGATGATGCATGAAGTTAAGCACAATATACGGCTGTGTAGGAATGGCAATGTGGACTTAGATACGATGACTGCTGCTAGAATACGTGATAATGGGGAAGTGTGTGCGTGTGCGAAAATCCGCTGTAGAAAAGGAAATGACCTTTGGCCTAGGCATGCATGGATTTCCACGAAGTAGACTAGTACAGACTACAGACTACAGACTACAGAGTCTCGAATTATTCCGACCTCTCTCGACTCTGATGCGCAATTGCGCACGCGCTTGTTCCTTGTAGCTTCAGAAGTGTGAAGATATCCAAATAGGTAGACACATCATACATGAGACGTACGTGTTACTCCGCTCTCCACAACCGGCGGCCAGCGGCCAACCTTGTCCCTCTCGCCACCCCTCCTCACCCCACCCACCCTATCTCGTCTCATCTGTCGTCGTGTCCGCCCTCCCCTTAAACTCCGGGATCCCAATGAACCTCTCCTTAATGCTGGTGAACCCTAACCTTGAATCTAACGCGGGTTAGCCGTCGACGGAGATCCTGTCGCAGCCGTCACTTGTCATCGCTGGAGAAGAACCCTAACCCTAAATAAATTTGTCTTTTGTTGTCTGAATTTGTGAGCTTCCTCAAACTGAATTATGAATTTGTCTTATTGTCGACGATCGAGTCGCCGATCTTACGAAAATAAACGAGGAAAATGATGTGGAATATCCTGGAATGGAATAGGGGTCGCTCTTTATTGATATGAACTGGATTTACAAGATGTGGCTAAGTACTACCCTGAATTACCTTGAATGGAGGAATGTAGCAACCGCAATCGGACTTAGAATATGAGTCTAAGGTGATTATCTAACTTCTAATTCCACAGCTTAGGCTTCAGTGCATATCTTTGCCTTGGCCTTGTTTTGTGTGTCGCCTATCGTCTCCCTTCTTGTCTCTGTCCTTTGTCTTACATGCTTCACCTTTAAATAACTTCGAAGAGGTGGCGATTACTCTGGAGAAGGCGTCCACGGTGAAGCGTTACGACCGTCGGAGCGGTAGAAGAGTTAACAATGTGCTAACTTCCTTGCGATTGTTTGTGAAAAGCTTAACCGTAGGGTGGTTAATAGTCGATGTCTCGGGGTTGTACCATCGCATGGTTTGGAGCATTATAACACGTGTTCCATTCATCATACGATAAGAAATACCGATTCGATAATTTTACAAGCGGTTATCACGGTGAGGATTAACACAAAGCCTCATCAGGCCGAGGTACCCATTAAGTAACCTCTCGGAATACTAACGACCGTGGAGGTCGTCGATCTTAGGGGTTACGACCATGAAGACGTATGGTCTTTTATTATATATTAAAATAATACATAGAGGTTTTAATCCTCGTCGGCTAGCCCGAACTTTAAATGAACTGGTGGGTGCATATACCTTTTTCCGATGAAATCGTATCAGGCGGAACCCATTTAATGTCGTGGTATCTGAAGTGGTGCGTGTTCACTTTAAAGTTGAGAACTTGCCTTGGGAAGCGAAGAGTTCCTCTGTCGTTTGAACAAAAAAGCTTTTTGTCGGTTGGACTTTTGTGGGAATCCTTGAAAGTATCGGAAGTTTATAAGATCTCCTCTCATTTGGGCTCTTAGAATTTTTATGCTTCCGAATCCCTTCGATCCTTTAGCTTCTCGCCAAGAAATCCTCGAGCCTTTTCTGTTCTTGAGACCACAAAGTCTTCAACTTCCACTACTCATCCTTGAGGATTTTAGCCATGTCGAGCAAATTACAAAGTGGTTGCCTTGAATTGGGCAAGAAAAAGCTTGAGGCTTTGGCGAAGATGGGAATGCTCCCGGATAGAATCGATTAATTGGAGACCGGATTGGAGAGCATTTTCCGAGCCGTGAAGATGGCGAAATCCTGTTTTCTCGCCTACATCGAATGTGAAATTTGAGATTATCGAGTACACAAATTCCTCCTCCGTTCTTGAACATTACGGGGTGGAATTAGTGAATTAGCCCCAAATTCGATCGCAAATATCGAGTATTTTCGCATATTTGTGCGAGGCATACAGGAATACAACCGAACTTGAAGCTCTTTAGTTATTTTTACCGCATGGTGATGGGAAAATCTGCGGCAAAATCTGAGGCGGCTCTGGGGAATGCACATTGCGTCTTCATGACGGGAAGGCCGATGAGTACATCTTCATGTCTGCTGAAATCTTAAATGGTCGTCATGGAAAAATCTTGGTTTTACATAGCCGATTCTGAAAAGCGATGGCCTCTACTCACGGAACTAGAGCAAGTGAAAACTCCAAGTGGAAGAAGCAAGTAAAGAAGACGAGGATAGTCAAAGAGATGGGCGGATGCCATCTCGACTTCTTGGTCGAGGCTTGACTTCGTGGCATGTGGTGAAGGATTTCACCTTTAAATCGAGATTAGCCCATTGAAGCTCAGGACTCATTCCTGCTCTGGTGCCTTGATCGTGATGAAGCTACCTCGGAAGGTGGTAAGTCTTTGAGATAAATTCGATCGGTATTTTGATTTGATTAATGTATTACCTTAAAATCTGTCTATTCTTCCTACATTAAAGCTCTTTCCCTGGGAAATTAGAGAACAGTCGAGGATGATGCATGCGGGGAGCACTGGAGAAAAGGTTGAATGCCCCAAGATCTTAGCCGTAACTCCTATTGAAGGAGACTAGCAAGGCTTAAGGTAATTTAATCAAAATTCCTTTTACCATGTGTATACATATATTAGACCAGATCTCCAATCGTGCTCTATATTTGCGATCGGTCGGATTGCAAATCATACAATCTGGTGAGGATCAACGTCCCACCTTAGTTCCGACCGAGTCGTGCCTGAGGCACTTGAAGGAGATGAATCCTCGAGGTAATAGAACATTTTGGAGTCATATATGTACGAAAATTTTTTTAGATAAAGGATTTCTTCACCCAATCAAATTTGTTCTTTGATTTGGGTGGATAAGCTTCGAGGCCATGAGAATGTAGCTGCGGAGGTTTGTGAACTCGAGTGGTCGTGCGACCTTACGGTTATTCTTGAAACAAGCGATCACGGAGATTGATGAAACCACTCCCTCAGGCGGATAGTCGGGAATGCGGTCCTTGATGAACTGGTCGAGGACATAACTTCAGACATCTTGTTGGAGGATGTGAGGTTCAACAAACCTTCTTGGTCGAGAACCGGCAAAATTGGAGGAGAAGAAAAGGAAGGCTAGCGACACGATTTCTCTCTTCGGCGTTTGAGTCAAATCCGGAGATTAACAAGGTATGTACAAATGAAAGTGGTCGTATAAGTATGTACCTCTAATAATTCCTTGATGATTTGATACTTTGAACTTCCCATCTTCGGTTTGCATAGGTCTTACGGTGTTCGGTCGTTTCAGACCATGTTCTTCTGAGGACCTGCACTGTGGAAGTTCTGGACAGAGCACTTCTCGGGACAAAGTTCTGAGGAAGTAGTGGTCGAAGAAGCCCCGAGCGGTGACAAGAACAGCGGTGAGTTGGATCCTTTGGTGATTGAAACCCCATACGTGGAGGTAGATGCCTCGAGAGGTCTCAACGAGTTCGATCCTGCCGATAACCCTTCCCAACCTAACAAGTTCCTTTTAGTCCCGATTCGCCGAGGATAAGGAGCTTGATGAGGCGTGGCGAAAGTATCGGATACTCGGCTCAAGATGCACCTGATTTGATTTTTGCGGTTATAATGACCAGAACAATTCGGGTAAGTATTCTCGACCCGACTTCATAGCTCTTCTTTAAAAAGTTTATAAGAAACTTAAGAAAGAAACGCTATTTGTGTAGCATTTGGTCGAGAACTTTCTTTGTGATCGGAGGATGACCCAATGAGTTAAGGACTTGGAGCAAAAGCACTCCGAGTTGGAAAGTAAGAACTTTTCCTTTTGAACTTTTGTTTCTTCTTCAATACTTTGCTCCTCTACAATTATTCTCCTTATCGTATTCGATAGATCTGGAGAAAATAAAAGAGGAGGTTGTGGTGAAAAGCCAAGACGGCTCTTCTTGAAGAAGAAATAAAAGCTAAAGACCGATCATTTCTTTGAAGCAAGTTCATTTAAAGACCTGTTGATCGCAAGAAACAACGACCAAATATGAAACACTTAGCAAAACAAATGAAGGTAATATGTCGTAAGCTTGATTTTTCCTTCACTTATGCTTGTGTTCATTAAGCGATTTGTTTTTGCGAGAGCAAGCGCAAATCTTGAAACGAGTAAAAAAAACGAAATTTGAGCGGGGATAAGGAGGCGGCTCTTGCTCAAAATATTGATGAAAAGATTCATGCTTTGAACAAGATGATCTTTGATATGGGATCGAGGATCAAGCTTGCCTTCCTTAGGAGATCCAATAGAAAAATGAACTATTTGGGTCAACTTCTAGAGGACCTTAAAGTTACGCTCAAAACTACTCGGACGAATTATGCCTGGGCCTAAAAGCAGGCGTTGCAAGTGGAGTTAGTTTTGCTTTGGCAAACTGAAAGCTTCCGACCCTCCATAGATCTCCAAGCTGTTAAAGATGACTTCAAGCGCCCACTGAGGAGGCGACCAAGTTCATGGAAGAACTCGGGCCACTCGGAGATATAGTTGTAGAGGAGATGGAGGTCGAATCTCAGACAAGCATGAGTTAAGTGGGAATATTTCTTAGAGTAGGTTCTGCAAGTGTAAAAATATTTGAATATCTATGAAAACTTACCTTTTATGTCATTGACAAAGCTTTTGTTTATCTGTTTGACTTTTTTAAATTCTCGTATATTTCCTAGCCCCATTTGCTTTATAGTAGAAGAACGTTCTTGTACAAGCGGTGAGCCAAGAAAGAAAAAAAGAGTCATAACCATGTATGTGAGTTTTTGAAGGTATGTTTGGACATGTAAGACAAAAGCGATCGTTCTTGATACTAGGAAATCAAATGTGGTCGGGACCCAGTATGATTTCGACTAGTTATAGATCTTTGTTTGTCATAATGGAAATACCAATCAAAAACACTATATATGGTCGGAAAAAAGACTTTGTCAAACTTGACATAAAAAGAAATGCAAATATGTATGCAACAAATTATAAGTGAACTTTGTTTATATCTATTGTCCCATAATCTGGTGGAACTAATGCTAAGACACGAAGGCATCGACACATTTCTTGAAAGCGTGTTCAAATTACATATCCATTAGTAGCGAGGATCGTGAGAAAAGAACCGTCGCTAGGAAGCTCCTTCCATTAGGCGGGACCACGTCGCGAAAAAGGAGACTTCGACTAGGAGGCTTTCCGTGTCCCGGCCGATGCAGACAAGAATAGACGAGAATCTTAAAATAATGAAGCATAATCTTGAAATCGTAAGCATATCATTCATGAGATAGTTAGTTGTGTGGCGCTCGATTACTCATTTTCTTTGAGAAAAGAGTGTAGTCGCTGCGTGGGAATCATTTGAAGAAAAATGCTCACGACTAGGACCATAGAGTATCAGAGATCCTTAAAAAGGATATCGGAGAAAAAATGTCTTCTCCGACTAGACTAACAATAATAAGCGACGAGAATGTAGGTGTATATATATAAGCAAGGTTGCACTTCTTAATTAATTAATGAATTTAATGAAATTGAAATTGAAAGAAATGAAAGAATGAAAATTAAACATAGAACTTACGCAATTGATCGATGTTCCAAGAATTTGACAAAATTTGCCCATCGGACATAAACGGATCGTCACGGAACACAGTCAAGTTACTTCGACCACGAGTGTAAGGACCTTCCCATTTAGGAGAAAGTTTATTGCGATTTGTTTGGCTCTGAATTTTTCGAGAACGGATCACCTCTGACAAAAGGTCATGAGGCTACACCTTCGACTATGGTACCTTCGCATGGCTTGTTGGTAGGCTGCCGATCGTACAAGGGCTTGGTTTAAATCGTTCTTCAAGGAAATCGGCGTCGTCGAGTCGTCGTTCATTCGATCATTTTCGTCAAAAGCGATCGATTCGAAAGCGAGAGCCAATTTTGAGTTACGGAGGAAGCATAGCTTCGGCACCATAAACCAAAAAGAATGGAGTTTCACATTCGCCTACGGTATCGGTGGTAGTTCGAACGGCCCATAACACGAGAGGAAGTTCTTTAACCCAAGCGCTGACCGTTTGATTAAGCGGTGAATACTCGGCGTTTGATCCCTGCATAAGGATACCATTAGCCCGCTCAATCGCTCCGTTGCTCTGCGGATGTGCAATGAAGCAAAATGAACTTTGACACCAAGTTCATCGCAAATTCTGGAATTGATTCTTTGGAAGCGGGAACCATTATGCTGTGATGATCTGTTGGGTACACCAAATCGCGTGATCACATTTTTCAGAGAAATCTCTTAGCGGCCTCGGTTGTTATTTTAACGGTAGCTCGGCTTCAATCCATTTTGTAAACGTGTCAATCATGGCGAAAAGGAATTAAGCCCCGGTGCTCTTAGGAAAGGTCCCGAATGTCCGATCCCAGGTTGCAAAAGGCCAAGAAAGAGGAATTGTTTGTAAGGCTTGTCTTTGGTGGTGTACTTATCGGCTATAAACCGACATTGTACACACTTCATCACAAGCTCTTTTGCATCATGAAGGCGGTTGGCGATAATAGCCTTCTTAGGAAGGCTTTACTGACCGAGGTTACAGAGGAATGGTGTGCTCCACGAGACACCTTCATGGATTTTGGTTAGCAATCTAATGCCATCCGTTTGAGATATGCATCTCATCAACACTCCATGAGATCCTCGTTTATACAAGGTACTTTCGATTAGAGTGTATGATTTGGCTTTTAGTGCTATCTGATCGGCCTCTACATCATCTTCTGGAATTGTGTCATCTTTGAAGATAATTGTAGATCGATGTCATCCGATCTCTACCTTGATCGTGATGGCGCCAACCGTCAACGACACATGGAGCATCCATGTTCCCTTGATTAGTTTGTTCAACTTGCAAAGAATCATGTATGTTCTCGGAAGGCTCAACTACCGAGGGTGAATTGAGTTGCTCGAGAAAAACTCCGGGCGGACTGGTCGACCTCGTGGAGGCCATCCGTGCCAAGCGGTGCGCGAAAGTTTTCCTTTCTAGGAATATGTTGGATCTGAAAACCGAAGAAGTGCTTTTCGAGTTTTCGTACTTCCGCCAGATAAGATGACATCTTGGTACTAGAGCATTGATACTCTTTCCCAACTTGATTAGCTACTAGTTGAGAATCGCCTTTCACTAATGTCTGCGAATCCGGCGAACGAGCTACTCGAGTCTGCCAAGAAACCTTCATATTACGCCACATTATTGGTGGCGGGAAAATTCTTGGATGGCGTACTTGATGTGTTACGCCATGAGGGATATCAAGACCACTCCGGCCCGATCCTTGTAACATCAAGGAACCGTCGAAATACATTGTCCACTCGTCGTGGTGTTCGTACTCGGGTCCTTGGGTGGGTTCGAGGTTTGTCCATTCGGAATGAATTACGCTATTGCACAGGACTTTATTGTCGTTAGTGAAATGAAATGGAGATCGAGCGCCCTAGCTCGACCGCCCATTTGGCTATTAGTCCACGATGATTCCTGTTTCCAAGGACTTGACCAAGGGGATATCCGGTAGGTACGACCACTTTGTGGGCCTGAAAGTAGTGCCTTAGCTTCCTTGAAGACATAAGGAGGCCATAGAGCAACTTTTGTACCTGTGGGTATCTTTCCTTTGGTCCATGTAAGACTTAAACTACGTAATAGACCGTCGTTGGATATTATTCCTTTCTACAACGATTACACGCTAAGCGTTACGTGGTGTTCTTTGCCACGTAAATTAGCAATGTTTCTCCGATCTCGGAGAAACTAAGACCGAGTACTTTCGTAAGGTACTTTTGAGTTCCTCAAAGGCATCGTTTGCCTCTTTAGTCCACTCAAAACTTAGTGTTTAGAAGAAGTTTAAAGAAAGGTAATCCTTTTTCCCTAACCTTGCTATGAAGCGACTTAACGCGCCATCTGACCGGTTAGTTTTGGACTTCCTTCTTCGTGGTCGGGGCGCGATCAGTCGATGGCGCAATTTTCTTTGGATTTGCTTCAATACCTCTAGCGAAACTAGGAAACCGAAGCGGTTTTCAGCGAAACTCGAACACACACTTTTCGGATTTAACTTGAGGTTATGTCTTCTCAAGTTATTAAAAGTTTCTTGTAAGTCGAGGAATGTAGTGCTTGGCGTTGGTGGTCTTCTGACGGATCGTCAACATAAGCTTCTAGATTCCGACCGATTTGTGGACTAAAAGTTTTTTGCATCAACCTTTGAAAAGTTGCACCAACATTTTTGAGACCAAATGGCATCTTAATATAACAGTAAGTACCATATGGGGTGATGAAGGAAGTTTTCTCCTCATCTTCTTTACACATACTAATCTGGTGGTACCCTGAATACGCATCTAAAAAACTTAGTAACTCGCGCCCGTAGTAGAGTCTACTAGTTGATCAATGCGGGGAAGGGGAAAGTCATCCTTCGGACAAGCTTTATTAAGATCTGTAAAGTCGATACACATTCGCCATTTCCCATTATTTTTCCTAACCATTACAGGATTAGCAAGCCACTGTGGGTGGTCGACTTCACGAATAAATCCTGCCTAGAGAAGCTTGTCAATCTCCGATTTGGATTGCTTCCTTCGATCGGGTGCAAAACGTCGTAGTTTACGCTTGATCGGTTTTTATCGGTTTGGAGAGCAAGCATGCTCGATCACCTCGGGGACTCGAGCATATCGGACGCTTGCCAAGCAAACCGTCTTGATTTGCTCGGAGGAAGGAGACGGCGACTCTTCCTATTTAGGGTCGAGTCTTGCCCCCACCGAGAATCTTCTTGCGGTTGGATCTGGTTGTCTGACCCATGTGACGACTTGATTTGTCCGGAAAAGCGCTTTTGTCGAGTAGTACCTCCTTGGTGCAGTCGGATGGTTTGGGCGTCATCTTTGGCCAGTGCTTGACTTTGCATGGGAGGCGGATTAACCTCTCGGTGGGAAGTTCATCAACGGTGCAAAGGATTTCGATCGCATCGTAAGCCATTTTACGATCTCCTCGAATTGTGATGACTCCTTCGGCCCGGCATTTTCAAACTTTGATAACCGTAATGCGTGGCTATCAAGAATTTTGCTAATCTTTGGATCGAGGATTCCGTTGTATCGCGGATTGAAGTTTACTACATCAAGCGGGATCTTCTCTGTTCGGAAATTGTCGGGTTTTCCAAACGTCACCGTAAGAAACTTGTCCTATCGGTTTAGCGGTAGAACCGGAACTATGCCATGAAAAGCATATTTCACGAGGTTTCACCTTTGACATGGGGACTGCATTTCTTCTAAAGCTCCTACAAATAATATATTCAAGGAACTACCCCCATCCACTAAGACCCGATTAACGACAATTATTAATAGTTGGTTCAACGGCGATGGGGAACCTACCCTCGAGTCGATGGGATGGTGCGATCGTCTTTCTTTGAAGAAATTGCGGTGTCCGAGCCACTTGAGTGCTTGATTACGAGTTGGAGATTCGACGAGGTTGACCTCCGCTCCATAGCCTTCGATGACGTCTGGACTCGTATGAAGAAGATCCTCCAAAAATCATGTTGACTGTGTGTTGGGGATCACGGTACTCCATCTCCTCGTCGCCATCCTTGTCCTTTTTGGAGCTCGTTTCTCCATGTTCTGTATTCTGAAATGGTCCTTTACCGCATAATAATCCTCCGATTTCTTCGCCAGACCACGACAGTCTTGCGAGATCATGCCACTGCTTTGGTGAAGTGGACACCACTTCTTATTAAATGCAGAATCCTTGATCGGAACTTTTGCTTTGCTTCGGCCAAGGCATAGTCCTTCTTGCCCTTCTGATCTTATGCAGGCGGCGAGGACTTCTTTGTCGTCGGTCTGCGGTTCTTTTTCTTCTTGAGAGACTTCTTGTTCTTTTTGTCCTGTTTGTCGGCAGGCCAGTGGGGAATCTTGTCTTCCGATCGATGGCTTCACACCACTCGATTGCTTCACTAGCGATGGCATATTTGTCCGCCATATCAAAAAGCTCAGCGGTTGTTCTTGGAGGGTTCATTGCTATGTCCTCCGTAAACCGCCGATTCCTTAGACTTTTTGTAAAAGCTTTGAATAACGAAGACTCTGCGACTTGGTATAGAGTTCTGAACTGGTGAACCTCTTGATATATTGGCGTAAAGTCTCATCGATCCTGCCGGATTACGTGGAGATCGTCCTCCTTCGAGGCGGTCGTCACGTACCACTGAAGTTGGCAATCGAAGATCACTGAGTTGTTCCCAAGTATATATGGATCCGGCCAGTAAGTTTAACAACCACGGCCGGGCGGACCCTTCGAGCACGGTGGGTAAATAGTTGGCCATTACATTCTCATCATACCACCAAACGATAGCGGTGGTATATATTTGGAGAAATTCCAATGGGTTTTGAGTTCCATTGAATTTATCCAAGTTGGCCGATCGGGCAAGCTAGGCTAACGCTGCACTTGGAGCGGCGAGAGAAGGCTCGACAACTGTGATTGATTCATGGCGTCTTCTCACGGGAAGGTGCGGATTATGTCGGCCGGAGACCGATCCCTAAGATTGAGCAGCTGGAACTCCGGTGTCGATCCGATCGTGGACATTGATATGATGTCCACGACCGCCACTTGGTTCAAGCGATGTCGGAGATCGTTAGGTCCTAGTGGTGGTTCTTCTCGGCGATGGGGAGTATCCTCTTGAAATAGCCTTCTCCCTCGTGACTCCTTGGTGGAATCGTCGAGGAGGTCTTGGTATCGGCGCTCTCTGGTATGACCGTCTTTGTCCCCTCTTGAGGGAGGCGTTGGGGCGAAGTCCTAGTCGACTTCTGAACCCCTCTGTTCTCGTCGCTTCCGTTATTTGCATGGTCTTGGAGAATTTCGGATACGACCTCTGAGTTGTACAAAACTAGGCGTTCTGCTAGAGCGGGATCGAATTATTTAACATGTTTTGAATCGTCGCAAGTTTTGTCTGATTCTGAAGGTCTCGTGGTTAGTTCATCTTGAGTCGTGGTGTACGCTGTCTCGAACCTTCCCGACCTTCGGATTTGGTCGATCTGTCGCTCACTCACTGGGTGGGGCGATGCGAAAGCGAGTTAAGCGATTGACGTCGATTAGTTCCGTTGCCTCCGGAAGTTGGTGCTTGACGGCCCGGATCATCTCTAACAACACGTGATGGCGTGGTAGAGAGTGTAGGACCGTGCAGGGCATCTTGATCTTCATCTCCGATCGCGTTGACCTCGTGCTTCCAGCGTTGATCTTCCGATGAGCTTCCATCGTAACTAATGGAGAGCTTGTCGATTATTCGCGAAATTTTCCACGATGGAGATCGGTCGGAGATGAGCACTTCCTGAGGTCTTCTCAGCCTGATCCGACGAACCGCCGATCGTATGCTGAGTGTGATCATCCCCACATGGCCTACGACCAGTGGAGGTTTCATCGACACCGTTACCAGGTGACGGTTGACTCCTGGAATTGCCAGAAGCCGAAGGAGAGTATCTTTCAGCCATGATTTCATCAATGGTATAGAGTTTTCCGGGTGATGGAGCTGAAATTTCTTCACCTGTTTCGCCGGTCGAGAAGACCGGGCTTGAAGAGATCCTCTGGCATTCCGAACTGGTCGGAACGGCGGTTCTCCTGGTTGCGCCACCGGTAGTGGCGGCGCATCTTCATCCATCCGATCGACCTCGCTAACGTCGGCGACGTGCGAGCCGGCGGAGGAGGATGAGGAGGATGACCTGCCATTTTCTTCCATGGCGCGGATACATCCTTCCATGTCGAGGTTGGCGTAGTCGCCGTCGAACCGAACTTTCCTCATCCCAAACTCGGGCATAGTCGCATGAGCGATTGCGAGTTTTTGGGCGAGATTTTCTTGGCGAAAAGAAAAAATTTCTTGAAACTTACACCTTCTTCCCCACGGACGGCGCCCGGTTGTCGGCGATCGAATCGCCGATCTTACGAAAATAAGCGAGGAAAATGGCGTGGAATATCCCGGAATGGAATGGGGTCGCTCTTTATTGATATGAGCTGGATTTACAAGATGTGGCTAAGTACTACCTCTGAATTACATCGAATGGAGGAATGTTTAGCAAGACAATCGGACTTAGAATATGAGTCTAAGGTGATTATCTAGCTTCTAATTCCACCGCTTAGGCTTCAGTGCATATCTTTGCCTTGGCCTTGTTTTGTGTGTAATAGCCTATCGTCTCCTTCTTGTCTCTGTCCTTTGTCTTACGTGCTTCACCTTTAAATAACTTCCGAAGAGGTGGCGATTACTCTGGAGAAGACGCCCTGGTGAAGCGTTACGATGGGTCGGAGCGGTAGAAAGTTAGCAATGTGCTAACTTCCTTGCGGTTGCTTGTGAAAAGCTTAACCGTAGGGTGGTTAATAGTCGATGTCTCGGGGTTGTACCATCGCATGGTTTGGAGCGATAACCGTGTTCCATTCATCATACGATAAGAAATACCGATTCGATAATTTTACGGCGGTTATCCGGTCGAGGATTAACACAAAGCCTCATCAGGCCAGTGGTACCCATTAAGTAACCTCGGAATACTAACGACCGGGGAGGTCGTCGATCTTAGGGAATTCACGACCATGAAAACGTATGGTCTTTTATTATATATTAAAATAATACATAGAGGTTTTAATCCTCGTCACTTATATTATCTGAATTTGTGAGCTTTCTCAAATTGGAAGTCTTAAATCTGTAATTATCTATCTCATATTCCATAGATAGCAAAAGCCATAAATAATTGTTCAGGGTGCGTACGCATGTACGCACGCTGTGTTCGCCTGAACCCTGAACTCTGAGTACATCCATGCTCCGAGATTAGTAGTGTCGTAGGGGCAGCCCACTAGGCCCAACAACCTGGTAACAGTGTCGAAGCCGCAGAAGGTCCACAGGGGTGTTTGCCCAAAGGGTACAGGGGTACCCCGAGAGCGGCCCGAAGCCTCTGGAGGGTCGCCGAAGACCTCCCAAGGGCTGGCCGAAGGGTACAAGAGATACCCCGAGGGCGGTCCAAAGCCTCCGGAGGGTCACTGAAGGCCTCCCAATGGCCGGCCGAAGGGTACAGGAGGTACCCCCGAGGGCGGCCTGAAGCCTCCAGAGAGGGGGCGTGAAGGCCTCCCAAGAACTGTAGCCAAGGATCTGAGGAGGTACCAGAGGCGGCCCGAAGCCTCCAGAGGGTCGCCGAAGGGTCGACCAACGGGTACAGGATGTACCCCGAGGGCAACCCGAAGGCCCCCCGAAGGGTCGGTCGAAGGGTGTCTAAAACAGCCCCGCCAGGAGTGAAGGGAGAAGACAGGCGGACCAGGCACACCGGTCGAGTAAGCCAGGTCCACAGAAGCCCACCGTGGACCAGAAGCTATGCGTAGGGGTAGGAAAGGACCCTGCTGTTTCTACACTAGCAGTACCCTTGTAGGGGTAGACATGTAATATCACGTGCCCTGCTAATCGGCTATAAATAGCACTCCCCCATGTAAGAAAGGGGAGCCTTTTTCAAAAGATATATAAATTTAGCACATTTCCTGACAACTAGACCCCCTCTTCGAGGACCCTTCGGGTACTCTGCGTATACCGGGGGTCCCCTGTATCTACTGTCTAGTCTGTTTTGCTACCATAGTTGGCGTCGTCCGTGGGGACCGGCAGGAAAGTTGCGAAGCACAAAACCCGAGCCAGAGTATGGCCCCGCAGAAGAGGGCCAAGTCCAAGGCCTCGGCAACTGAAGCGGCCGCCGCAGCCACGGCACCAAGCACCCCGAGGGCGAAATGAACTAAACCCTCCGCGGCGGTGCCACCCCCCGCCCAGGCCGCGGAGGATGAAGCAAATAACTCCACACATGGGGGGGCATAATCGGGAGTGACGCGCAGCGGGCAGGCCCGCCACTCGGGAAGGTGGGCACAAGCGAGGTCGTCTGGCTTCTGGCAATGAACTAAGCGGATCTTAAATCGTGAGATGGTGACCCTCCGATACCCGCTGGAGACGGCCCCACTCTGGTCCTCGCTAATCACCATAGCGGAGGCCGCTCCCCCCACTCCGACAATCAAACCACCTGCTCCGCTTCTCCGGGGGGACCCCAACTCCCTGTTGAGTGTTGGGTTGGAGACCACCCACTGGCCGCAGGGATTCAAGATGCTAGAGGTTACGCCTTTTCAAGGATGCACTGACCCATCGGAATTCCTTCGGGTTTACGAGACCGCAGTGGAGGCCGCCGGGGGTGACGATACTACGAAGGCAAAGAACGTCACCCTCACCCTCAGGGGCGTAGCGCTGACATCGTTCTTCACCATCCCCCCGCGCTCCATATATGCGTGGGAACAGTTGCGAGACCTCATCTGCAAAAATTTCTAGAGAAATTACACGGAACCCAAAGACGCAGGGCACCTGTTCGCAATAAAACAGGCCCCGAATGAATCCCTCCGCAGCTTCTTCAGAAAATTTGCGGAGGTCAAGTGTCAGGTAAAAGGCTTCAACGAAACCACCGTCATAAACGCAGCCACGTGTGAGCTCCGAAAGGGCCCGCTGTCATAGAGATTGGCTTGCAAGTCTGTCTGTACGGTGACGGAACTCTTCGACAAGATAGAAGAGTACGCCCGGACGAAGGAAGACAGTGTTCGGAGAGGAGCACCCACCGCCTCCACCCCAAGCGTACCACTCACAAAAGAAGGGCCCATTGTCACCCCATCCGGGACACCCGCCAAGCCTCGGACCAACGACTACCAGCAGAAGGGCCGAGGGGTCTACCACATAGACACTGGCCAAACACCCGAAGGAGGAAGGTGCGGGGGTCGCTGGGGTAGAGGTCACGGGCGAGGACGCGGGCAAAACGTCGACCGACAGCCGGACAACCGTACCGGAGGCCCGGTATCGTTTTATAACCTTCACGGCGAAGGAACACACGACACCAACGAGTGCTGCTTCATTGCGAGTATACAGGACTACATGCGTCGCGAGTAACAACTAGCTGACCCCGATAACAAAAGAGGGATCGACAATCGGCTCCCCGCACCACCACCAAGACCCCCTCGTCATCTCCGCCAACATCGCAGACTTCTAGGTCGAGCACGTCCTCGTAGACGGAGGAAACTCGGCCGACCTCCTCTTCGTAGACGCCTTCGACAAAATGATGATCCCCCGAGACCGCCTTTCACCCCTAGGCATATCCCTAATAGACTTTGGAGGGAGGCCTATGATGGCCCTCGGCCAGATCGACCGGGCCGTCATATTCACTGATGGCTTCGCGTCCTGTACCGAGACTGTCACATTTGATGTCGTCCAAATGCAGTACCAGTACAATGTCATCTTCAGCCGAGCTACAGTCAACACCTTCGGCGCTATAGCCCACCACAACTATCTCTGCATGAAGATTCCTGCACCAGAAGGTGTCATCACTGTGCGAGGGGACCAAGACCTCGCAAGGCAGACGGAGCTGGAAGCACTATCCCCAGCCCGACATGTCCACACCGTCGGGCCGGACAACGAAGATCAACAAAGCTCCTCTTCAGCAAAATGGGCACCGAAGCCAAAGCCGCACGGGCAGCTCCGAAAAGTCCACCTAGAGGACAACTCCCCAGAAAAGACAGTGGCCCTAGGAGCGGAGCTACCAACGGAGGCGCATGATGCCATCCTCAAAGTACTCCGCAGTAACAAGGACATCTTCGCCTGGGGCCCGGAAGACATCCCCGGCGTGGCACAGACAACAATTGAGCACCGCTTAGCCCTCCGAAGCGACGCACCACCAAAGAAGCAAAAATTGAGACAGCGTGTCCAAAGACAGGTTGCAAGCAGCAAAGAAGCAAATTGCCAAGTTGCTAAATGCGGGGGTCATTTGTGAAATCAAGTACACAGAGTGGCTCGCCAAGCCCGTCCTAGTGCAAAAAGAGGGCAAATGGCGCATGTGTGTCGACTACACCGAACTCAACAAAGCAAGCCCGAAGGACGATTTCCCACTACCACGCATCGACCAATTGGTGGACACCACTTCGGGTTGCGAGCTGATGAGCTTCCTCGACGCATACTCCAGGTATCACCAAATACTCATGGCCAAGTAAGACGAACCAAAAATAGCATTCATCACCCCTGTAGGCACGTACTGCTACACCCGCATGCTGTTTGGACTGAAGAATGCGGGAGCAACCTTCAGCCGCCTCACATCGAAGGTCCTGGCCGGATAGCTCGGTCGCAACGTAGAAACATATGTAGACAACATAGTGGTCAAGAGCAAGTTGGCAGGCGAGCACACACAAGACCTACAAGAAACCTTCGCAAACCTTCGGAGGGACAGAATCAAGCTTAATCCAGAAAAGTGTGCCTTCGGCGTCAAGGCAGGCAAGCTCCTAGCATTCCGAGTATCCGAGAGAGGCATCGAAACCAACCCTGAAAAGATAAGGGCCGTGCAAGAAATGAAGCAACCCCGCAATGCTCGCGAGGTACAGAAGCTGACCGGACGCCTTGCAGAACTTAGCCGCTTTCTATCTCACTCGGCAGAGAGGGCCATGCCATTCTTCAAGACGCTCTGAGGGACGGAGCCGTTCCAGTGGACCAAAGAGTGCTAGAGGGCATTCGAAGAGCTTAAACAATACCTCACCCAACTGCCAAGCCTCACTAGCCCAAAACAAGGGGCAAACCTCCTGTTGTACCTCGTCGCATCCTCTTCAGCCGTGAGTGCAGTACTCATCCAGAAAAACAACGGCCAGCGCCCAGTATACTATGTCTCGGAGGCACTCGAAGATGCCAAAGTTCGATACACAGAACTTGAGAAGCTGGCGTACGCCCTGCTCATGGCCTCGCGAAAGCTCCGACACTACTTCTTAGCGCACTCCATCACAATCCCAACATCCTACCCGCTAGCATTGATGCTGCGAAACAAAGATGCCTCGGGCAGAATAGGAAAATAGGTGGTCGAGCTTGCACTCTTCGACATCACCTTCGTAGCAAGAACAGCCATCAAATCGCAAGCCCTAGCGGACTTTGTAGCCGAATGGGCACCACACAACGAAGACTAGCCGCCAGCCCAAGTTGAGACACTATGGACGATGTACATCGATGGATCCTGGTGTTGTGCCGAAGCCGGAGCGGTAGCCATTTTGGTTGCCCCAGACGGACACACTGTTTCCCACTCAGCACGCCTCGACTTCCCAACCACAAACAATGCCTCGGAGTACGAGGCCCTGCTACTGGGCATCCGCAAGGCAAAAGCACTGGGAGCAAAGAGAGTGCTCATCAAAAGCGACTCCCGCCTGGTGGCAGGCCACTTCGATAGATCCTTCACCGCAAGAGACCCGGAAATGGCAAGCTACCTCGCCGCGGCGCGCGCAACATCAACATACTTCCTCGGCCTCACTATCCAAGCTATACCTCGGAGCGACAACGAAGCAGCAGACAAACTGGCAAAGATGGCTAGCTCCGGCCAGCAACCTCCACCCGACATCTTTCATGAGGTGCTGACCGCTCGGCCGCACAAGGGGCTCCGCCCGAAGCACAAGGGGCTACGCCCGAATTGCAGGATGCTATGCGCAACGTGCTCCTAGTGGCCGAGGCGGACTGGCGAGTCGCCATCACCAAATACCTCGCAGGGGAAGAACCAGAAGATGAAGACGAAGCAAAGCGCCTCCGACACAGGGCTAGAAACTACCATGTCATCGGCGGGAAACTCTACAAGGGAGGCGTCTGTGCCTCCTACCTGCGGTGCCTTTCTCGGGAAAAAGGTCAATCCCTCCTGAAAGAGGTACACAAGGGCTTGTGTGGCGCGCACCAAGCGCCTCGGAGCATCGTGGCCAAAGCATTTCGCTAAGACTTCTACCGACCAACGGCGCTCCAAAACACGCAAAAGACCTCATACAGCGCTGCTAAGGATGCCAGTGGGCCAGCCGGCCCTTCGTGAGATGAAAGTCGTGTGTAAAAGTAGCCTTGTTAAGTACTCTCTCGATCATACGATACTAGTATCGTCGAGGAAATAAATGGGGAGATTTGTCAATAAGAACTGTCGTTGGAAAATCAAGAAACTGAGACATATGATGTCTAAATAGCTGATCTATTACGCGGAACTCTTCCATACAGATTACTTCGTGATCGTTCCAAACAACACGCTCGTTGGGTTACCCTCGTAGATGTTCAGAGATTGGTAGTAGCAGAGTTCCCACTATACACGGCGGCTAGTGAAGCAGAGAGGACTTGAAACGGGGAAAAGAAAAGAAAAACCACCCTGGCAGTGTTGGGCCTTGTTGGGCTTGGAGTAGGGCCGGAACTCCTCCTTGTCGAAAAAAGGGGGCCCGTGTGGCTCTGAGGGTCCCTTGTCGCAGCGGGGGTGAGAAAGGAGGACGCAATCCCCACTTCAGTCTCCGCCGTCGTCGTGTCCACGCTCCGCCTCCGCAATCCCCACTACCCGCTGACCCGGACGCTCAAAGCAGCCACCCGCCGCCGTTGCCCCCTCTAGGTAGCCACTAACGCCTCCCTCTCTCATGATTTTTCTTGGCTAGTATTTGGTATCTGTTTGATCGGAGGTGTCGTTATGCTTCGTTTAGCCTGGGTTTTATCCGTTTGGCGTGAGATTAGGATCGGCTAGTGCGGCTGCTTGTGGCTGGCATACGTTTGGTTTCCAGTTCGTTCGAATTGCAAGGTCGAAAGGGGGGGATAATGGTACGGGCTGCCGGCTGCCGGCTGCAGGGCCTTTCTTTTCGCATCTACACGGTCATCTGGCTGTGCATCAATACCTAAATGTTCACGGGAAATTACACTCGTGGGATAGCGCACTGATCTTTTACATCGAGACTCGCAGGATGAAACTGGGAGTGGCTATGAACTGTACCAAATTAGTAGCATTTGCTTTGCCTGTGGCATGATTTTCCGCATGTTAATGCATCCTACTTTTGGTAGGATTCGTGATAAAGAACGCTGGGAAAATAAGGGAAATGGCTGCATTTCAGCCTGCATTAGTATTGTCGTAGTAAAAGGACTAGGCAGTAAATAAGGGGGACCCCTGCTTCGGAACGAGGGGCCAAAGGGTCCTAAAAGAGGGGTCCTGACTAGGAGTGCACTTGTATTAATTGCTGGAATTGCTTGTATTAATTGCTGGAATTGTTGTCCCTTTACATGATGGGGGAAGGAAGCTATTTATAGCCTCCTCTGCTTGGTACAAGAAGTTACAGACATACCCCTATGAAAGTACAACTACCCTAGGGGTAGCAGGGGTTTTTCCTAGCCTAAGGGTAGGCTTCGGCGCATGGTAGACTCCCTGGTCTTGGTCCACCAGGACGGTGAGCTTGGTTCACCCTTGCTGCATACTGCTATGGTTTGAGGCCCTCAGGGCCTTCTTCAGACGCCATGGAGTCCCTCATGGGCGTCCTGAACTGGTCTTGGGGGTCCTCGGGAGCTCTCGGGGCCCCTCAGGTCGCTGCGATCACGCCCTCGAAGCCTCCGAAGTGCCTTGGTGCCGAGGACCCTTGAGGCGGCTCGGGTTGCCTTGAGCCCCTGGCTTGTCGGGTCCCTTGGGAGACCCCTTGTCGCACCGCTTGTGCCGTGGGGCCGGTGGGCCGCCCCTACGACAAGTATTTCATGTGTGGCCTCACGGCGGTTTGCTGCTGTATTTGCTTTACTTTAGCTTTCGGGGTAGTATGGCTGGTTGGGATTCCCTAGTGTTCATTTCGGGTGGAGCTCATAGTTTTTCGCACGGTCTGCACCGTAATCCTCCATCTAACATTTGGAATTTTTCTCTACCGAATAGCAGAAGTTTTTATTCCAAAATCCTTGCACAACTCTCAAGTGTTGGATTGGAAACAAATGGTTGAGTATTAGGGGAAATTTACCTCCTAGAGTTAGGGGATCGGATCGGCCTATTTTGTTACAGCAGGTTTGTGACTTCTGATGGATAATCTTGAGCAGTGACTACTTTTGTTATGCAAAACAGAGAAACTTTTTTTTACATCAGTTCAGGTGATACTGTTTTGGATATACAACATTCTTCTTTCTAATTTGGTATGTGCTTACATTTCCTATTTTAAACCTACAGATTTGGCTCTAGTCATTCTACAATTCAAGAAGTGGGAAAACATGAGCTATTTCCGAGCTACAACATACAAGCCTCATGGTGGGCTCACTGTGGACAAGCCAGTAGCAGATCTTGGGAGGACCTGCAAATTACTTCGTGGACATTCCCTGTGCCCACGTTCTTCTAGATCTTGCAAGCTGCAAGAGCAAATATATCCAAGGGTTCTTGTTGCTGCTTGCCATAAAAGGCTTGGTCCTGTATATGCCTCAAGCGGGAAGGAATGCCATGAGCCTGTCAATGACGTGAGTAGCTTTTGTTGCCTTCTTATGATGGTCACTTCCTTTTTTTGCCTGGGAATGTATCTTTCTAGTTTTCCTCATTTTAGTTATCACCTTGAAATTGTATTAATTTTTTTTGCTTGATATGGTTCATACTTCTGCCAAGCCTGTTCTTGTTATGTTCTCACATGGTAAATGGTATTGTAATGGTTGTTCATGTAACGAGAAATAAGGATCTGTCGTATCATTTTTCTATGCTTTTTATTTGGTATCAAAATTCTTAGTTGCTCCTGCAAAGCTTTTATTACAATCATAGCATCACAGATGTCAAGACATACCTTGATTTTCTGGGGATAGTTCTATTGGAAACCTGCTGACTTCTTTCTAACTTAGCAAATTTGTCAAGTTTAATTTGGTTTTGCACTCTGTTTGAGTTTTTTGATAGATGTTGAAGGAAAAAATTGGTTCCATCAGGAAAACATGATAACAAATAGGCATATATTATAAACTATAAAAGGTCTTAACCCTATTTTCGTTGAATTTCATGAATCAGTCAATTTATATGGTATAAAACAAGCATATATACATTAAGGTTGTTCTGCACACGCTTGTTTTGTAGAACCATCTGCTAAATTTATTATTACTTTCTTTTCAGCCGTTCTCTATTGAATCTTTGAACAAAGCTATGGCTGGAGCAAAAAAGCAACGGTCCATACAAGACTTGCTGTTATAGCAAATGGCTAAGAATAGAGGACAAGGATCTGGTGGAAACGGTGGTAAAAACCGTTATGGAGGCAGCGGTGATGGTTCTGATGGCCCAGAGGATGAATCTTTCAAGGAATCATTATATGAAATGGTCCAAATTTTGTTAGCAACTGTCGCTTTTATACTCATGGTAATCTCATTGCTTCATGTTTCCTTGTCATTGTTCTTCATTCTGAAAATGCTGTGTTGTGATAGCGGTTGATATCAATGGAGTTCTGTGTCAGGGCACTACTTTCCAATATCTTTTTTTAGACGGATTACTTTCCAATATCTTCTCACGGCTAGATATACTACGTTGAGCAAGCAGTTATGCAGCTTATGCTATTTCTTGTGCGAAGAATTGTTGCGCATTCATAGGGGATGGTACAGATGGATCAAGATAAATATTATATTTGCATTGTTTTGAGCATCCTTTTCTCCTTAGGTACATTACCTGACTCGGAAGGGATAACACGGATGATTGGCGCACAGAATAGTGAAATTTCCATTCTCCATTAGCTAAGTGATATGCACATACTTTTAAGCTTTTACAAAACCATCCATGGTCCATGTGGTTTCAGTTTTGTACTTTTGTCAAAGAAACACTCATCTCGTATATTTCTTATCCCTTTACACTGTTTTTTGGATTTACCATCAATTTTAATCTATGTGGAGTGTGGACTTACAAGTACCTTTTGCACGATAATAGCTTACTAGGGATGCTGATTGGTATAACATTAGTAACATGGTCACTACTTTCTCGTGGTCATCTTCATTACTAGAGCTGTTCTAAATTCATGGAAAACTATCCTTCCGTCTGCCAAAGACAAGACTTATGAACAAATCCATTTCCTTTATAACACACATAACATGAGTATATTTATTCGCTTGTCTTGGTCATCAACATTAAGGACTCCCCACATACGCTTTCTAAATCACTCCTTTGTTTGCTTCATTGTGCAGTATATCCATATAATTAGAGGAGAGGAGTTGTACCGCCTTGCCAGGGACTACACCGGATATCTGGTTACTGGTAAGAGAACAGCCCGACTGAAGCGTGCCATGCTTAACTGGCGTGATTTCTCCGAGGGCATCTCAAAGAAGGATAGCGCACAAGAAGACTCGTATGAAAGACCAATTGCTTCTGAACCCATGTGGTGGCAACAGCCACAAAAGTTTCTTCATCGTATAGAGGAACTTTGCAGAGGCTATTGGCGCCCACATACCCAAGAATCTTAGTTCTGGTGTTCCACCATCGTTTTTTGACCTCTGAAGCTTCTCGTTGTAATCATGTATAGGTGTGCTAGTTGCGTGGTGGTGGGTGAAATGCATGGATGCAACTAGGTGGTCTGCAGTTGTTTCGGGCGGATGGTCTTTCTCGCCTAGCGTAGTGAAATACATATGCTGTCTCTGGACTGCAACTCTATTAACTGCAGAACAGAAAGGAGGGGAGAGAGTTCTTCTGGCCAATTTTGTAGTTAATGAGACCTCGCTGCTGTGATCGTCTGCTGGTCAATGGTGTGCCGGTGACAACTTGAATGCTGGATCTGATGGATCATAACTGCAAAGGGTCTAAGTACTACTGAATCATTGCAGCAAGGAAATGTACCAAAAACGTTGTGTTTGCTGTAAGCATTGTGAATTTGTGATCCGCCAGTGCTGCGCTGTCCAATTTCCTTGGTTTGTTTTCCTGAATTTTATAAAAATAATATTAATTTAAAAGATAATTACAAAAATAAATAGTCAAAATAAATAATTACAAAACTAGACGTCGGTCATCAATTGGCATGACGATAGGAGCCTATTATCATTTTAATTGGCGACAGGGGTTTAGTCATTAGCTATAGGGGGTCTAACAGTGCCTAGAGCTCCCTGTCGTTAGTTGAATTGGCGGCAGATCTCTATAGCCAATTCAAATGGTGATGAGGATCCTTTTTTATTTTAAATGTTGGAAAACCGTCATTTCAAATGGTGATAAGGATCCCTCAAATCCTTGTCGCTATTCCAAATAGCGACACAATTTTCCCTATAAAAGACCTTTGAAACCCTAAAATTCAGGAAAAACTCACTTTTATTCAAAAAAAAAAGGGATGGGAGGGAGAGGAGTGGAGGGGAGAGAAGTTACTGAAGCGTTGTCTATTTGGTCGCCCATCTTTCAGATAATTTTTTTTAACCGAATGAATTACATAATTTTGGATATACGGTTACATAGTGTAGTATGTTATATATAATCCTTTTTGGTGGGTAGTCTAGTTTTAGATATGTGGTTAATCGTGGAAATCTTGTTTACGGTGCAGTACATCGAATATGTCGGATGCCACCAACTTCAAAATTTACTACCGTTAGGGGACTATTCTTGAGGGTCCCGAGAGGATTGATTTGCGTTACTTCCAATTGACAATCATGCCCCTGCTAAGACCAGAGTAGCTTACATGGGGCGCTGTAATGCGGTGGTTGTTTCACTTATTCGATTTGGACCATGTTGTGCATAATCTGAGATTGAGTTGCCTTGCCCCTGAGCAACGCAGCACACATATTGGGAGTTAGTGCAGCTTAAGAGAACAAGATCATGGCAGTCATATGTACGCATGACGAGGGAGAAAGGGTGGGATTTTGTCCTTCTGGCCCAGGCTTATGCCAAGCCCGCTCTTGCATCAGCGGCTGAACAAGAAGGGGTGGTGATACCTAAGAAAAATTTAGGAACTGCAGCCACAGTGCGGTGTACACAATGGCCGAAACTTCCGGAGTTGTTGATGCTTTCGATGAAAACCCTGCACAAGTAGTTCCTTTAGTCAGGTAAGCTAGTGGGTTTGCTGACGAGGGTGAGGAGCCGAAAGCCCTAACACAAAGGATGGATCTCGAAGACCGGGACTACATGGCATTGTTAGAAAATGAAAGATTTGATGAACATGTTCAAGCGACTGTGCAACCAGAACCAGTAGTGAAAGTTTGAAGCACTCTAGAAGATTCTGGATGAGCGGACCCAGACGCATAGAAGAGAGGCAACGAAAAGGGCTGCCTCCAGCGCTGACCAGGCCCCCAAAGCATTGCCACATCTACCCACAGATGGTCCTAGTGTGACGAGGAAGATGAGAGCACAGATGAAATGCTTCTCGGACTAGATTGAGCACGAGTCTAAGGAGATGTAGTCGCTGCTACATGATAGGGGTGGTGCTTGATATGGTATCATGACAACCAATCAAGAACGACATGGACGAAACAGAAGCCAAACATCGTACGAAGAAGTACTCCATTTTGCAAGGAGTCTGGGCATACCTTCAAGAAATACCATACGAGAAATCCTCAGGACGAATGAGACATCAGCACTCCGGACGTCGCCGCGGGGACCTCATCCAACCGTCCGACTCAAGGTGGTTCACATGGGGGACGTTGAGGTTCGCGCCACGAGAAAGATTCGTCCAGTTGAAATATGTGGTGTCCAATGCTGTGTAATATCACTTTGATTTGTAAAAAAGTAGGTGTTATAACGTTGTGCTGAATGTTATGTAATATCAGTGTGATTTGTCCACAAAGTATGTGACAACGTTGCGCTAAATGTTATATCATTGTGATTTATTGACAAAAAATGTTATGACGTTGTGCTAAATGTTATGTAATGTCATTGTGATTTGTCCACCAAAAATGTGTTCGGAAATAGTCAGTAGAAATTTTGATTTGTCGACAAAAGATGTTACGACGTTGTGCTAAATGTTATATAATATCACTGTGATTTGTCGACAAAATATCTGCTCAAAAATACTCAGTACAAAATGAGTGGAGAGGAATTAAAAATGGCGGGTTTCCAAATTTTAAAATGAGAAAAAAAGGATCTTGTCACTTTTTTAATTGGCGACAGGGACCCGTCGCCAATTCAACTAGCGATAGGGAGCTCTGGGTACTGTTAAGCCCCCTATTGACAGTGGCAGTCGCCATTCCAATTGACGACAGGCGCTTAATTTTGTAATTATTTATTTTGATGTCTGTCGTCATTCCAATTGGCGACAGACCACTACCAGAAATCGCTTATTTCCCGAGTGGCTATATGTTTCCTAAGTGTCTAGACAAAAACACTCGGGAAGGTCCCGAGTGTTTCATAGGGCACTCAAGATAGGAAGTTAACACTCAGTAGAAATAATTTTTCCGAGTGTTTTATATGGTGTTACTTGAGCTCTATAAAAAGCAATAAAATACACTGCGAAGCTCTCCAACTACTCAATCATTTAATCGAAGAATCAAAGTCCGAGATGGGAAATACTGATTTTAATAAAAATAAAATTCAACCCGCAAATGATCAGTGAGTATCTCAGGGTATTGTTTTTTCTCCTTTTATTGGCATTTAACTGACACTGTTCTTCATGTACATATACACAAACCAATGAAAAACAACCAGTTGTGGTTGGCTGGATCTATATGCTATGATGCATGGTGTTTTATTTGTCCTCAAATGAACTGCGTGTATAAGTTTGATAAGTGCACGTCTAAATGTGTAGTTATTTTAGTAACTTAACATATTAAACATGGAAGCACCAGCGAAATATTAAATTCAAGGTGCAATACATGGTTTTAAGAATTACATTTCCTTACATATTTCTATGTGGTTAAATATTATTGCATGTGTTGTTTACGGTTATCCTTTGGACTTTTGCATCATATTATGAAGTCAATGTCCTTATCACATTCTTCTGCTTCTCTACGGCTGATTTGAGATTATGTGCACTTTTCTGCAGCCTTTGTAGATCTGACCCAATGCTGGTTTTAGAGTCTTCTTTGTATGTTCGTGAACGCAACCCGTCAGACACTATTGAGCTCTTTTTATCTGAAAATGTATTTATGAACTACACTTAAATGCGAGTCATACTTGATTACTACAGCTTAATTATCAAATCATCTCCTGAATTGTACGGTATTTCATGAATGTATAGTAGATTGTATCTAAACCCTCAGACCTTTGACGAGTAACACGATTTGATGGTCTATTTAAGGATAGAGAGCGTAACATCATATTCATATGTTGTATCATATTACTTGGATTGGTACAACACTGCAAGCAAAATATCAGGAGTTGGTCTTTTGCACTGTAACAGGCAGGTCATGTGCTTACACTAAAACTGTCCTATACATGTTGACTAGTCTACAAAAACTTTCATGGAACATGCACCGAAGTTCATTTAAGTACTAGTGCAAGTGGTGAAGTGAATATCGAATACAGAGTTTCATAGCTTGTATTGACTTACTGAAGCATTTTGTCTGCTCACGATGCAGTGAGGATTTGATCTGGTTTATCTCATTTCTGGTTTTGGCGGGAACTTGATGTGTGTTTACTACTACAGAAAAAGTTTTCACAGACGGTTCAAAAACGTCATCACAGACGGTTTTGTGAGCCGTCTGAGTTTATGGATCAGTAATGACATAGATCATCACAGACGGTTTTCGAACTATCTGTAATACATAATATCACAGACGGTTATTAACTCAAAACCGTCTGTGACTATCACAGACGGTTTCATCTACAAACCGTTTGTGATTTTCGACTATCACAGACGGTTTCATCTACAAACCGTCTGTGATATTCTTTTGCATTATTAAATCTATTTCTGTTTATTGGCTAGCTTCAGGAAATGCTAGTCATGCCCTCTGAAACAAGCACATCCAATTCGCATTCATTTCAGAAGCACATCAAATTTACATTCATTTCAGAAACAAGCACATCCAATTTACAAATCAATTAACTAAAATTAACCATTAATGCACATTAATTTACATACATGTACCATTAAGTTCAATCTATCCCAATCAAGTTCAATCTACACTGTGGAAACTCCCATCTGGATTTATGACCTGACTGTTCAGGAATGACGCAAGGTGTGATCGAACTTTTATGAGCTCGCTCTGTTCCAATGCAGTTTCAGCGATGGTCACAACATGTCGATAGGAAGATTAAATTCGTGCTTATATAAATTGGTAAGTATATATGAAATAATTGTTGCAAGATTGACAAACCTAAGGATCATTGGTGATCGCGGAACCGATGAGTAGTTCCATGTTGTGGCAAACATAGTATCCACAGACGTTATGCCCAATGATCGCCGGTAACCGCAAAAATGAATTGGTTAGTTCGAGAGGTATTACTACAAAGTGTTATATAGGATTAATGTGTGCTAGCTAGCAGAGTCTGGAAAGTTAGATCGTGTTGCAGCCACCTTCCCTGCAATTCCATCCTCTAGCATATAACACGTCGAACACCCTACGTGACTCCAAGAAGTTAGCCTTAGCCATTGCAAAGGAAGGAAAGACTACAATAGAGTTTCTATGGAGGAAATGTGTTTACCTGTTGATTAAATTCCGGATAACTGTGAAATTGTTAGTGGTCCTCTTTAGGGAATCTAGGTATATTACCCATTTCCGTTTTGGTATAATTACAATTAGAATCCAGTGGAAGCTACACAGGTATGTCAGCATGGTCATTAAACCTAAGTTCGTGTTGCTTATAAAGTACAAATCAACAAGTATAGCCAGTAGTGCAACACTTACTCCTGGTTGTAGGGCAAAAGTATGTATTCCTTGTTGCGGCGAGCCATGAAAAAAATCTATAACGTAATTCTCGACGAATATTGCATTTGCCTCGATGGTTTGCTCGGAGACCACGTGGGTCAAGGAAACCTACCGGTGAATTTCTTCTTTCGCCTTCAGACATCATATATCTATATACAAAAGCAAGGAGTTATATATAACATTTATCGGTATTACACGAACATTGACCGTGATTGTACACACTTACAGTGTCCAACATCGTATGAGTGAGACGTCGAGCTATCTGAGGTTGAAGAGACAGAACAAGTCCTTGAAGGTTACCGTGAAGACACAGTCTTGATGCGCGTGGTTAAAATGATCCTCCTTGAACTTGACGGTGACACCCAAGCGTCGTTGTTCAGCCAGCTTGTTGGCCTGTTTCATGTACCATGTATACAATGTCGTGCAAGCCAGTCCTATGGTAGGGATATCTAACCTCTCGACAAACGGCTCGCCTAGCACAAATTTTCGGGCCAATGGCAAGAAGGGGATATCAGAACAGGAGCCGACCGTCTTCTATTTGCCCTTGCTGCCTCGCTTTGTATAGGTCGACTTTACAAGAGTCGATCGAGCACGATGTGTAGATGCATCCGATGCACCGGACCCTTGCCACGTCGGTTGCGGGTAGCTTTGGTGCGGTCGGCTCTCATGGACTTGATACCGCTCACAGACATTCCGTGAAGTTGACACCGAGCGGTAGCTCGGCGAGATGTCCCCTTGGGCCATTTGGATGAATGTTCCAACAACTTGCTCTAGAGTCATGACCTCGCTCGTTTGGGGAATATGCAATGGGACGCCCCGAAATTGGCACAAACACCATCCACATTCACTTTTGCGAAACCCGGCGTTAGATTTACACCATGCACCAAAGCCCCAACACCGGATGGATACACCTAGCCCTAAGCAGCATCTAGGGCAACAGAGACATATCTCACTTGGAGCTTGCACTTCATAGCCGCCTACATAACGATACAAAATTAGCTACTCCAACAGGCCTATCAATGGATCGAGCATTCTAGAGATAATAATTATTACATGTATGTCATCGACACGAAATCTGATGTTGCCTATTGGGGTAGGGTTAGACGCGCAGCTACTCGGAAGTTTGGGGGGCTAGCTAGCCTGAAGAGGGGTAGGGCTTGCAACCGATTTGAGATTTGCAATTCCTAATCCTTTCCTCAAATTGTTGCTACATGACTCGACGCGATCCTCGATCTCATCTCTGATGGATTCAGTGATCTCATCTTTGAGGGATTCACGAATCTCCTCTCGTAGCTTTGCATCGCGGTCGGCTTTGGCTCTCTTCCTACTCTGCACGATCCGAGTCCGCTTGGAACCATTCTCGCCCATGTAACATAAACACCGGCGCCTCTCGTGAGACCCAGATGCTCATTGTTTCCTAGGGTCATCTACCTAGGAGAGTATATCTCTTTCCCTGTCTGCATCCTGGAATGAGCCTTGGGAAGATTGTGCACTCCGGCGTTACGGGTTTTCAACCTTGCAATAGCCCGACATGTCATTTCACTTCCTATGAAGTTATGGAGTAATTACAAACTAGGTAGTTCGATATCTTACCAAGCGCTGGGACACTTCCTGGTCTGCGGGGTTTGGAAAGGAGACTTCCCCCATAGGCAAGGTACGTAACCTCCCAAATAACCACTGTCGGGCACGCACATTAGTGATCTCGGGAAATGGCGGAGAGACATTCAAACGGCTTGCCTGCTGGTCCTGATCCCTCCGTATCGGGATTTTACCCGCATACCCAACAGTTCTAAGTCTATGGGGGGTGCTTGTTTTTTGCCTGGAGGGCTATGTGCGCCGCACTTTCACTCCTAAATTCATCTGTCGTCTTCTTCGCCACAAACTCGGCCCAGGATTCTTCCAAGAACGGATACTTATGGAAGGGCGTCAGATCCTTCTCCACGTAGTTCTTGACAAGCGTGCTCTTGAAGTTCTTCCACGCTTTGTATGCCTGTAGCAACACGTGTCGTCGCACGGAGTCCAGGTGTTGTTCCGGGATCTCGAACGATTTGAGAATATCCGTTAGCAGCGCAGCTTTCAGTTCTTTCGGCAACTCCTTCCACGAATCGTAGGTGACGTTGACCCGTTGCCGTGCAACTATTCCGACCGTTCTCCGGAATGCGGATGCTGCTCGGCGAGGATTGATAGGGGTCCCAGACTGATCGACCTCCGTGATGGTATATCGGCCCGCGGGCCTTTTCGATATTCCTCTTCTTCTACCGCGGTTGGATATTCCAAAGGATGGTGCATCATCAGACACATGAGGCGGCGATGATGAAGAATGAGCGGAAGACATCTTCACAAGAAATAGAAGTTCTGACACGCATAAACATATTATCATAAGATTCGATCTCTATGTGTATGGATATACACACCAATTAATAATAGTTGGGATAATTGACATAGACATGTAAATCCTCCAAATCATTTAAAATGAATAATATGCTCAGCATAAACATCATATGAAAAAATAAAATCAGCATAAAGCTAAGATTTAACATTTTGATATTGCTATCAGATGTAGAGTAAGCATTCCAATTAGAGCTCAAGTTCAAACCCGATTATGAAAACAATTTCAGTACAAGACTATTATGACATCACAGAGCATTCATCTCAAGCCCACCACACTACATTGCAATATATTCCAGTAGTAGTATCGATCAAAACAAATACCATATGAATAACTGACTAGAACAAATACAAATTCCTAAAACAGCATGACAGATTATTGATAGAAAGAGTGAGGGAAAGAGGTGTCGGGGTCGGCAACTCGGCATTTGTTACCTTTGGGTGTCGAGGAGAAGGACAAGCGAGAAGCGACTGGGAGCAAAGAGGGCGGCGTCGGGAAGGCGCGGCTGGGCTCGGGGAGGAGGAGGCGGCGGGCTCGGGAAGGAGGAGTGGTGGGCTCGGGGAGGAGGCGCGACAGGCTCGGGGAGGAGGCGCGTCGGGCTGGAGGAGGATGCGGTGTCGAGGACGGCGTCGATGAGCTCGGGGGAGGAGTTGTGTCGAGCTTGAGGAGGAGGCGGCGTCGACGGGCTCGGGGGAGGAGTCGCGCCGGGCTCGGGGGAGGAGGGAGCAAGGAGTTGAGAAACTTAATCGTTTCAGTGGGCGTGGGCAAACCCTAGAGTCCGAATATAAATAGGGATGAGCATCATAGATGGTTTTAAAGTAGAACCGTCTATGATATGTGATGTATCACATACGGTTTTGACCAACAACCTTCTGTGATATGTGATGTATCACAGACGGTTCTGACCAACAACCGTCTATGATATATTGTATCACATGCGTTTTTTACCAAGGAACCATCTGTGATATAGAATCACAGACGTTTTGATTTACAAACCATCTGTGATATTATTTTGTATTGGTTAATCTAGTTCTGTTTATTGGCTAGCCTTAGGAAATACTAGCCATGCCCTCTGAAACAAGCGTAAAACACAACAAGTACATGTATATACATCCAATTCACATTCATTTCAGAAATAATCACATCCATTTCACAGTACAAATCAATTAACTAAAATTAACCATTCATCAGAACGTACATATACACACATTGTTCAATTAATCTTTAAAAATTAGCCCTTCATGATGATCGACACGTATGTAGCTAGTTTCGTCACGTTCTTCTTCCTCGACCCTTATGCCGTTTCCGAAAGGAGGCAACTCGTCAAATTGATTGTATTCTTCCTCGTCCACTACGTTCTCAACTCCGACAATCCTCCTTTTTCCATGAAGAACTACATGGCGCTTCTTATTTGCCGGGTCAGTTAAATAGAAGACTTGAACAACTTGGTTAGCCAATACGAATGGTTCATCTTTGTATCCGACACGTTCGAGGTCCACTGTAGTGACGTCGTATTTGTCGACCTTCACCTGTGGGAGATGGACCCACCGGCACCGAAATAGGGGTATCTTGAAAAGCACGTAGTCGAGCTCCCATATCTCCTCTATTTGCCCATAGTAGGAGCTCCTCAGCCCATCGGTACCAAATGCATCTATGCGAACACCGCTGTTCTGGTTAGTGCTCTTTGTATTCTGAGCCTGCGTATAGAATGTGTACCAATTTATGTCGTATCCTCGCCATGTCATAACTGTAAATGTTGGCCCTTTTGACAACCATGTCAGCATATCACTTGACGTGCTCCTAGCGAGTCGCTCCTTCAACCATTGGTTGAACCATCTGTTGTGTTGTCTTGTGATCCAAACATCTAGACGCCCCGGATTCTATTGTCGAAGCACGTCCTTGTGCTGGTCGATATACGGGGACACTTCAGTCATGTGTTGCAAGACCGTGAAATGGGCTTGAGCATACGCATCCATATCTGGAGTGATTGCTTTCCTTCCGATGGTCTCGATACCCTCGAGCCTCCCCTCATGGCGAGATCGAGGCACACCTATCGGTTCGACCTGAGCCATGTAATCGACGCAGAACTCAATGACCTCTTCGGTTGCATAACCTTCGACGATGCTGCCCTTCGGCCGAGATCGATTCCGTACATAGGACTTGAGAATTCCCATGAACCTCTCGAGTACGGGTACATGCTACGTTAGGACTTGAACACATGAACCTTTCGAGCAGGCTCACACATCTTTATCTCCCTCACAATGTGAACAATGAGATGGACCATGATATCGAAAAATGACGAAGGGAAATACATCTCAAGATCACATAGAGTCGTCACCACCTCGTCCTACAGAGCATCTAGTCCTTCGGGATCGATGACCTTCTAAGCAATTATGTTAAAGAAACAACACAACCTCATGATTGTCTCTCGGATCTTGATCGGCAAAATACTTCTAATTGCAACAGGGAGCATTTGTGTCATCAGCACATGACAATCATGAGACTTTATGCCAATTAACTTTAAATCTTCCATCGAAACAAGTTTCTTCATGTTGGCGGAGTAACCGGACAGAACTTTCACACCATGCAAGCACCGGCACAGTTCAGTTCTCTTGGCCTTGGATAGAGTGTAACAAGCAGGGGGAAGATACGTTCGTCCTTTATCGGTCTTTGTTGGTGCTAACTCAGGTCTGATGTCCATATCAACCAAGTCAAGCCGTGCGTTGACACCATCCTTTGTTTTGTCACGAATGTTCAGTAAGAGACCAATCAAGCTGTCACGGACATTCTTCTCTACGTGCATGACGTTGATGTAGTGACGAACTTCTAGGTGCTCCCAATAAGGTAAGTCCCAAAATATTGATCTCTTCTTCTACATATTTTTCTTACGGGTCCTCGATTTACATCCCTTTTCGAGCACAACATCTAAATCCTTAACCATATCATAGACCTCTTTTCCGCTTAAATGCCTTAGAGCCGAAATGTCCTCCTTCTCTCCGTCGAATTGTTTCTTCATTCTGCGGTATGGGTGAGCCCTCCGAAGGAACCTACGATGACGCATGTACACAGTTTTGCGCAAGTGATTCAGCCACACACTCTCAGTATCATCTAACCAGTGAGTACAGGCTTTGGCCCCTTTTGTACTCTGGCCCGACAAATTAGCAAGGGCAGAATAATCATTTATGGTGCAAAACAACAAGGAATGTAAAGTGAAGTTCTCTCGTTTGTACGCATTCCATACCTGTACCCCTTCAATCCACAGTATTTTTAGATCTTCCATCAATGGTGCTAGGTACACATCAATATTATTTCCTGGTTGCTTTGGCCCTTGGATAAGTATCGACAGCAAAATATACTTCCGCTTCATACACAATCAAGGAGGAAGGTTGTAGATACAAAGCGTCACGGGGCAAGTGCTATGTCGGCTGCTCATGTTACCGAAAGGATTCATTCCATCTCAGACTCAATCCAAACCTTACATTCATCGGTTCCGCATCAAGTCTTGCAAACCTCCTATCGATGTTTCTCCACCGGCGTAATCGGCAGGTGTCTTAGTTTTCCATCATTCTTACGCTCCTCGAGTGCCAATGCAGCAGAGTTTTGCATTCTTTGGGTTCGCAAAACCGCTTCAAACGGGAATTACAGGAAGATACCACACCACTTTAGCAGGAGGTCCTTTCTTCACCTCGATTCCCTCGTCGTCATCTGATTGATTCTTACGCTTGTATCAGGATGTGTTGTACACCGGACATATATGCATATTTGTATACTCGTTACGGTAGATGATACAGTCGTTCGGACATTCATGTATTCTTTGTACTTCCATTCCCAATGGACAAAGAACCTTCTTGGCTTTGTAGGTGGTTTTGGGCAACTCGTTTCCCTCCGGAAGCATGTCCGCTAAGAGACCTAACAGCTCCGTGAAACTCTTGTCGGACCAACCGTTGCTTGCCTTCAATTTCAGCAGTTCAAGCACGGATGGCAACCTTGTGTATTCTCGCTTGCGGCCAGAACAAAGGTTTCTCCAAGTCCTCTATCAAGCCCCGAATTGAACATACTCCTCTCATCACAGTTCCTTCGCATCGCGAAGCATCCGATCTAGATTGTCATCGCGCGACTATCCGAATCGGAACCACAATCGACATCATCCCGTGACATATTAATATCGTTGACTTCAGATAATATGCTCTTCACCGTGATCGGTCCAACGTGTATAACCCTTTTGAAACCTCTTGAATTAAGTGTGCTTGGATCTGCTCTCGGTTCTAAACATCTTCGATTCTCGCAATAATGCATAGACAAGACATATATTCCGTCCCCTTATTCAACATATCCTCCTCGACAGCTCTTGTAAAAGTACACACGCCATTAATGTACTCTTCACTCACATGGTTCTCGCCAGTACATCCAACTTCGGTTCATCACACGGTTCGTATTGAAAACCACGGAAATAAATAAAAGGGTTACTTGAAAGCGTATTTTCTGAGACTTAATTACGCTTTCCAACAAAGAAACCGTATTTTTCTCTGAACTAAAGGTGGCTTTTTTATTTTTATTTTTCATTTTTCCAGATTTTATTAACTTACATGTGGGTCCTACTTGTCAGTGACTCATTTTTTATTTCATGATTTTATTTATAAAATCTATGGCGGTCCCACATGTCATAGACTCGTTAGTTTATTAACTAAATGATTAAAAACAGTAGGATTTGAAGCTCAAATTGGGCTTAGGGTGACATCGCATTGCTAATAGTCGTGGCTTGTGGCCCTAAGGTCGCCTGAGGCGAACCGACGGTGATGTCCCATGGCGGCGCCATGGGCTTCACTAGCGATTTCGACGTAAACACCTGAAACTACTCAAATTAAAGGATGTTTATGCTCCAGTAGCTCACCTCGATCACGAGGAAGGTGTCAATGAAGTCGGGGAAGTTCCAAGGCGGCTGGTCGTCGATCGGTGAACAGAGGCGACGCGGCAAGCTCCTCAGTGACAATAGCTGAAATGGACCACACGAGCGGGCTCAGTGAGGTGAGGCGATACTCAAACCGGGCACAGAGTGGCGATGGACTTGCCGGACTTGGAGATCTCACGTGGTTACCGTAGCGCCAGAGATGGAGATCAAGAAGACTCTGTTGGGGAGCTATATATATGTACTGCACTGTCTGTGATATGTTAATTATCACGAACGGTTTTCAACAAAAACCGTCTGTGAAGAGGTCATATCACAGACGATTCATGTTTAAAACCGCTCGTGAAGTATCGAGAGGTTGACAAAAACCGCCTCGTGATATTACCCAATATCACGCGGTTTTGGTCGAATTACCCAATATCATAGACGGTTTTTGTCGTAACCGCTCGTGATACTTCACGACGATTTAAACATGAACCGTCTGTGATATGACCTCTTCACAGACGGTTTTTAACGCGCAAAGTAACACAGACGGTAGGTAAACAAAAACCGTCTGAGATTGTGTTTAATACAGACGGTTTCGATGAACCGTCTATGATTAGACGTCTAGTATTAGCTTTTTTTTGTAGTAGTGGCTCTCTTCATTCGATCAAGTATTTCTGTTGGTGCATCCGGTGCTTTGTTTGGATTGATTGGCTCGATGCTTTCCGAACTCATAACAAATTGGTCACTTTATGCAAATAAGGTTTTTTTGGCTTTTTCCCTGTCCTTCTCTTACATAGTAGTAAAAGCAGTGTTATAGTGCCAGCACATTCATTTTTATCTCCATTTTTAGGACTTTTCATTCGATAATATGTATGCTGCTTGTAAAGATCCATAGTTATCATTCTCTGTTTCTAGAATGATAACAAGCAAGTTAAGCCCACTAGGTAGTGAACCAAAATGTATTTTTGGATATGTATGAACTAAATGAACTACCCTTTTGACTGATTGACTCAAAGCCAAATCTATGAATACTAGACCATTTAATATAGTGTCAAATGTTGCTTTGGCGTTTAAGCCAGCTGTGTAAGAGATGCCCCTTGACAGTTCAACATGCACGCTGTTGTTCGCTTTGCTATGCATATTACCAAATTCTTTTCCCTTGCAGGCAATTGAACGAGTGAATACCTTGAACTTGACCTGCAAAGGTACATCCATAAACCGGAGCTACATTATAGCTGATGCTACAGAAGATAAGATCAACCAACTCTGCAACCAGCTTTGCAGTTAGCAGAATCTGATTCCCAGAGTTTTTCTTGTAACATATTCTTTATTCTTTGTGTACATGAACAGATACATCTTTTACAGACAAAGAATAGAAATTACCTCTCAAGAAAAGAATACATAATTGAATTTGTGCAGTGCCATATAATTGGTGCCTTGTCTCATCTCGAGAAGTATGCGCATAAACTGTTGCTCATACATATAAAAAGAATTGCATAGCCGCTGTGCTGCCATTGAGGTGGCTCAATACTGAATGTGGTGTATTGAACTTGGAGAATTACACAAATAAAATGCTAGTAGATTATTCTTGAGTGTCCTTAGTTAACATACACTCGAAAAGTATTTCGTTAATTTCTCGAGTGTCTTTGGTTGACATACACTCGGGAAAAATCAACTATTCTCGAGTGTCCTTGGTTGACATACACTCGGGAAAGTATTCTGTTACGTTGTTGAAACCGTTGTGTTGACTATTCTCCCGAGTGCTGGATGTTTCCCGAATGTAAATCCGAACACTCAGGAAAGTTATTTCTCCCGAGTGTAACTCTCGGGACACCGGTTTTTACCCTACTAAACTATCCTTAGTGTTTTTTCCCGACGGTCGACATTCGGGAATTAGTATCCCGAGTGTTTTGGGTATTTTTCCGAGTGTTTCGGGCACTCGGGAAAATAACGGTTTCTGGTAGTGAGCGCATAATTTTGTAATTATTTATTTCGACACCTTTCGCCATTCAATTGGCGACAGACGTATAATTTTGTAATTATTTATTTCGACTATTTGTTTTTATAATTATTTTTAGAATTAATATTATTTTAAAAAATCTCTTTCCGCTCTCATGGTGGATAAGTTCATAGAGCTTTGGTTGGCCCATCTGAGGTAACTACAGTGATTTACAAGATCAACTTTTTCCCAACCGCAACATCCATTCGTTATCATTGTCGATGTGACTGCGTAACAAACTTTCTAATAGGATAACTGGTAACCATATTGTGTTTTGGCTCCACTCTTGATTTTGCCGACGGATTTTGCCGATGCCATGAGTAACTCAATTAACTAAAACCTAAATATGATTGCATATACATTCGTGATGAGCCATTTTGGTGGTTGTTAGATACTCACGATATCTTTAATAGTGGTCATCTCTATTGTCTTTTAGCTGTCATATCACTTAAAAATCTAGTTGAAGAAGAGATGATGTGAAAAGAGATAATATGTCATCTCTTATATAAGAGACAAACTAGGCACGCAAACTATCGCAAAATTATGAGTGTGTAAGGAGAGAAATTGTGTTGAAAATGAATGATTTTATAGATAACTTATTGGAGATGTTATCTCTAAGGTTGTCTGTAAATGAATTGGAGACTTTAGAGGGGGCATCTCTAATAGTGTCGTCTCTAATTTTTTTTATATCAACTTTACGTCACCGAAAGACATATGTAGAGACAACACCTCCAATAAGTTGTTTCTAGTAAGTTGTCTCTAACATTTATGCAAAACTTATAATATTTTCACTCCTTCATCCCTCTCTCACATGCACTGGTTGTTTTGTTTTGGTTCATATGTAGAGATAATTGTTTGAGAAAGGCGACTTCCCTTCTCTTTTATATTTGTCTCTCTTCTACATATGATTTTGTTGATATGAAAGTGCTAACCGACGGCTGATATAGCAGTATAGCACTATTGAAAGTGCTTTATGAGACAAACTGTTGTACATGCACTGATTAGGAACTCATGATTAAGCCAGTGGTTCACGTTATTCCATAATAAATTAGAAAGAGAAGGGAACAGACTGTACTTGGCTTGTATCAACCAAACCACTCATAAATAGTAGACTAGACTCTTAACACCGCGATTTCCACGGAATGATACGGCCGAAAGCCAGGAGCCTCAGGACGGCGACTAGACGAACTAGACTATGTACAATGGTCCACCAACTATTCAACTGTCTGACTTTTTACGAGGTAGCGAAGAGAGAACAATGCTATAAAAATAGATGTCTATTATATAGTGCCGACTATAATAAAAAAAAATAGATATATTATATATGATATTATTTATAAAGATACGTAAAAGGCAATTTATTATATGAAATATTTTTAATACTATCTATAGGTTGATATGAAAGAGTATAGACAACACACGTCTCTACTATCGTACGTACTCTAGCGAACAAAGCTAAGCACATAGTCGGGATCACCCAAAAGAGTCAAACGAAACACTCCAATTGCGTAGGCGCGTAGGCATTGCGACTCAGGCTGGACATGATTAGCCGCTGGCACGAGTAGTGTCCTGAGCCCCTGATATAAAACTGCCGCGCCAAACGAGAGATTGTTCATTGCTCCCGGCAAGGCCCACCGCGACACAATTCGCGGCACAGACGCAGAAATTAGTAGGTCGATCGGTCGTACGTAGCGCTCCTCTTTTCTTTTCCTCTAGAGATTCGGTCATACCCAGATGCTTTGTTAGTGTCTAAGAAATGCTTTTTTTCTTTCCAGACACCTGTACATGGTTTAATTAGTCTTAACGGATCGAGTTCAACAAGACCATCTGTATATGGCAGTTGGTCCTTGATCGGTATCTATTTCGGCTGTTCTGCAATTAGTTTATCGTGGTTCCGGAAACCGCTGACACACGTTCGTCACCCCGCCACTCAGCTCTTCTTCTACGGCCACGAAACCCAGAGTTCAGTGTGTAGCAGTAGCGTAGAGAGTAAAAATTCATTGATCTGCAGTAAATTCATTTTGAATTATATCTTTAGCCAAACACTAAAATGATGAAAACTTGTTTTAATTTTTCTGATCCAAACATAGTAATCCATAAATTCATCATAACAGAATAACAACTTAAAACCGGTTTGCTAAAAATTCTCCTAAAACTAGTTATCTTAAAACTCATTTCTTATTCCTGAGATCCAAACAACCACTTAGCTGTCATGCCACTTAAAAGTCTAGTTGGAAGAGAGAGGATGTGAAAAGAGATAATGTGTCATCTCTTATATAAGAGACAAGCTAGGCACACAAACCATCGCAAAATTATGAGTGTATAAGGAGAGAAGTTGTGTTGAAAATAAATGATTTTATAGATAATTTATTGGAGATATTATCTCTAAGGTTGTTTGTAAATGAGTTGGAGACTTTAGAGAGGGCATCTCTAATAGTGTCGTCTCTAATTTTTTTATATCAACTTCACGTCACCGAAATACAGATGTAGAGACAACACCTCCAATAAGCTGTCTTTAGTAAGTTGTCTCTAACATTCATGCAAAACTTATAATATTCCCACTCCTTCATCCCTCTCTCACATGCACTGGTTGTTTTGTTTTGGTTCATATGTAGAGATGGTTGTTTGAGAAAGATGTGACTTTCTTCTCTCTCATGTTTGTCTCTTTGCTACATAGGATTTGGTTGATATGAAAGGGCTAACTAACGGCTGATATAGCAGTATAGCACTTTATGAGACAAATTGTTGTACGTGCACTGAAGCCACTGATTAGGAACTCATGATTAACCCAGTTGTTCACGTTATTCCATAATAAATTAGAAAGAGAAGGGAACAGACTGTACTTGGCTTGTATCAACCAAACCACTCATAAATAGTAGACTAGACTCTTAACACCGCGATTTCCGCGGGAATGATACGGCCGAAAGCCAGGAGCCTCAGGACGGCGACTAGACGAACTAGACTATGTACACTGGTCCATCAACTGCTAGGATTTTTTATGAGGTAGAGAAGAGAGACCGATGATATAGAAATAGATGTCTATTATATAGTGCCGACTATAACAAAAGAAACTAGATATATTGTATACGATGTTATTTATAAAGATACGTAAAAAGGCAACTTATTATATGAAATATTTTTAATACTATTTATAGGTGGTATGGAAGAGTTTAGACAACACACGTCTCTACTATCGTACGTACTCTAGCGAACAAAGCTAAGCACATGGTCGGGATCACCCAAATGAGTCAAACGAAACACTCCATTTGCGTAGGCGCGTAGGCATTGCGACTCAGGCTGGACATGATTAGCCGCTGGCACGAGTAGTGTCCTGAGCCCCTCGTATAAAACTGCCGCGCCAAACGAGAGATTGTTCATTGCTCCCGGCAAGGCCCACCGCGGCACAATTCGCGGCACAGACGCAGAAATTAGTAGGTCGATCGGTCGTACGTAGCGCTCCTCTTTTCTTTTCCTCTAGAGATTCGGTCATGCCCAGATGCTTTGTTAGTGTCTAAGAAATGCTTTTTTTCTTTCCAGACACCTGTACATGGTTTAATTAGTCTTAACGGATCGAGTTCAACAAGACCATCTGTATATGGCAGTTGGTCCTTGATCGGTATCTATTTCGGCTGTTCTGCAATTAGTTTATCGTGGTTCCGGAAACCGCTGACACACGTTCGGTTCAGACGACCGTTTCATGCAAGGTCGCGCCGATTCACGGGTAAACAATTGCAGAAAACTCAGCCTGGTTAACGTCTTGTCGATCATATTGATTCATACACGCATACTCAAGTAACACAAGTAACGTACTTCGTCGCTGAGAGTCTACACGAGTAGAAGATATCATAAAAAAAAACGACGCGAAAAGCTAGCGCCCCAAAAAAAGGCGAGCAGCTAGCCCGAAAAGAGGACTGGAGGAGAGCGAGTGGGGCGATCTGACGACGGATCGGAGCAGATAAAGATCTCTATCGTTGTAACTCACGCAAGGCGGTGGAAGCGCGTGGACCCCGTCCGGTGCAGGGCGTGGGCGCGCGCGAAACAGTCGCTTCGTGTGGACTTATGCATGGGCGTAGGCCCGCCCACGGCGCGGTGCGTGAAAACGATCCGCGTCGCCGTCGCGGTGGAGGCGCCAGGGCGCGGACGGAGGCAGCCGGACAGCGACCGCGCGCGAGCGGCTCCTCGGAATTCCTGCGCTTTTGCGCAGCAGCAGCAGCAAGCAGCGAGCTAGCGCGCCCGCGAGCGCGGCAGAGCGGTACAAAAGGCTCTCTATAGATGATGTATAAGTTGGCATGATAAGCAAATCAGTGAGACGTCGCGGTTGGGGCACTGTTCGGTCATGTGAGGTGAACCGCAACCGCCCCAACTAGAGATGACATAAGACTTCTTGATTATTACTCGAATTCGGTCTTCCCCTGCGATGGAGTTAATTTCACCGTGGGTGTCTTGATTTGGACCGCATTGTCAAAGCTATATACTAGTACTATGCACTATGCAGGATGGAATGACGGATTAGGACCTGATCGAAAAGAATAGGTCGCGGTGAATGAATGAAGATGGAACGGGTCCCGTCGGTCTCGTCAAGACAAGCGTCCTGCAGGCCCGTTAACCGACCGGTTCTAGATGTTTGAAGTGAAGCGGAGAAAGTTGGCCCACGGATTAATTACTGATGGTATTTCGTGTTCGTAATGCAACTGTCTGATGGCTGCTCAGCATATGCTTGAGCCATGTGTAGACACCAATAAATAAACATGATGGAAAACAACAAAGGGAAAACAAACATTAGGCATTGTGGCATGGCATGCTATATACTGGTCCTGTCGGTACTAGCCAACTCTGCGTGACTGAGTTCAGAAAAGAATATAGGGTGTGTTTGGTTTCCTGTATATCTCCAGTCTGACTCGTACAGGTTATTCAGGCTGAACCCAGTCAGACTGAGTGGACGCAAGATGGGTTGTTTGGTTGGTTGTTTCTGTTGGGACAGACTATGCTGAGATATTGTTTGGTTGGTTGCATCAGGAGAGTGAATGCATGACTAGATGCAATGTTGGGTTGTTTAGTTGCCTGCATGTGGGAGTGTATGGTCACCTCTTGTATTGGGTGGTAAGAATACCCCTTAGGCTTTAGCATTTTCATTAATCAGGTACAGTAGGGTTACAAGTCCACAACTAACGGGTTGAGTTTTGTTCGAATTTTTTTGGAAAAATCATTTTAATTCATGATAAATAATGTAATATTTGAATAAATTGTTCCCAGAAGATTATGACAAGTTTTTATTTCCATTTTTGTTTAAAGCTTCGAAAAGAGTTGTAGATAATCTTTGATTCAAAAACACATTTAACGATATTTGACAACATTTAACGATATTTGATGACATTTGACGACATTTAACAACATTTCACGATATTTAACAACATTTAACAATATTTAATGACATTTTACGACATTTAACAATATTTGACGACATTTGAGATATCCTATAGACTACTTCGAGCAAATTTCACTAATCCTCAGAGACTACTTCGAGCAAATTTCACTAATCACGAGATATCAAGTACACCTTACCAAGTCATAAACCGATCAAGCAATCAATTGAAGTATGTTGCACGAATTTCTCCGCCATGTGAATCAAGGATTAACGATTTAACGCCAATTATTACAATAAACATGCTCAAAACCTATTTTACCAAAGAAGTTCATTAATAGAGGAAGCCAAAAAGTTGGTTTCACTCAAAAAGGGGTTACAGAGAATTACTTATGTATTTTCCAAGTTAAATGAATTTGTAATGCGAAAATAAACCTAAACAGAATTAAATCCATTTTCATAGTTTTCGAGCAAAACTAAGCTTAAAACCATTTTTAGATTAAATTTTAGTCGAAAAATGTAATTATCAAATTTTATTCCAATTCAAAAGGACTTAAAATGAATTACTTATGCATTTTTAAAGTTAAAGGGAATTTTTGATGTAATGAATAAAGCTAATGTGAAATTAAATCTAATACAACAATTTTCTGGAGCAAAATTAGGCCTAAAAACAATTTTAGATTAAATTTTAATTAAAACCAGAATTAACAAAATTGGAATCAACCGAAAATGATTTAACATGAATTAGTTATGAATTTTTGAAGTTAAATACAATTTCCAGTTCATAAATAAACCTACCGGGAATTAAATCCAACTTAACCGAGAGGAAAAGGACTTGCGGTGGCTGACAGTGGGCCCCGCGTGTCACCGATCTGTTCAGTCGGGATTGGCCCAATCACTCACAGCCGTTCATTTCCGATCAGCGGCCGAGATCAATTGGGCCGTTTGGACCGTCCGCACCGTCATTGATCTCAGCCCTCCATTCTTAGATCGACGGTCGACGTTCATTGGGCCGTTCGGACCATGAACAGTGCCGGTGAATCTCGATCGTCCATTTCGAATCCGAGCGTATGTTGCTTTTGTGAGGCGCGCCATCATGTGGCGGCCATGCGTGGGCCGCCCATCTTCGGATGTAGGGCCCAGATTTAGCCACGTCGTTTATTTCGGTTTAACTCATTTCCTTTTCTCGGTAAGAGTTATTTTGCAGTTAAAAACGAATTAAACTTTAGAAATTCATATCTAATTCATTTTAAACCCAATTCGGTTGATTCAAATTTTGATAATTGCTTTTTAACTAAAATTTAATCTAAAAATAGTTTTAAGCTTATTTTAACTCCAGAAAAATTTGTAAATAGGTTTAATTCCTTTTAAGTCAGATTTAATACATTAAAAAATCCATTAGCTTTAAAAATGCATAACAAATTCATTTTAATTCCTTTTTAGTTGAAATAAATTTTGATAATTCTGCCTTGAGCTAAACTTTAGTCTAAAAATGGTTGAACTCAGCTAGAACTTGACTAGAAAGTCTCTTGCACAACAAACTTGAACATAATACACAGCCACAATACAAACTGTTTTGGAATGACCAAATAAACGAATACATACACATCTGGATAAAAATGACCAACTTTTACCCCCATTAATCCCTTTTTTGTTGAGAAACCGGCATAAATGGCACATACATACACATTCTGAGTTTGTTGTGCAGAAATACTTCATTGTGCAAAAATACACTCACATGACCATATACATTAGCATGCTGCAGAATTGCTAAGACCAAAATGGAACAAACAAATACAAGCACCTCCTTTCTTTTTAAAGTTAAAGGGAATTTTTGATGTAATGAATAAAGCTAATTTGAAATTTCTAATACAACAATTTTCTGGAGCAAAATTAGGCTTAAAAACAATTTTAGATTAAATTTTAATTAAAACCAGAATTAACAAAATTGGAATCAATCGAAAATGATTTAACATGAATTAGTTATGAATTTTTGAAGTTAAATACAATTTCCAGTTGATAAATAAACCTACCGGGAATTAAATCCAACTTAACCGAGAGGAAAAGGACGTGGCAAAACCTGGACCGCTGACATAAATCGGACAAATTCTACGCGCTACCGAACGACGTACATTGACATGTGGGCAGCATTTTCTCTCTCCCGCGCGTGTGTCCATACCGTGCGCGTGACTTCCGGTGGCTGACAGTGGGCCCCGCGTGTCAGCTGATCCTGTTCAAGTCGGGATTGGCCCAATCACTCACAAATTGCTCATTTCCGATCGTGGCCGAGATCAATTGGGCGTTCGGACCGTCCGCATCACAAGATTGATCTCAACCTCCATTCTCGATCGACGCCTCGACGCTCATTGGGTCGTTCGGACCATGAACAAGGCTGAATCTCGATCGTCCATTTCAATCCGAAGCGTATGTTGCTTTTGTGCGGGCGCTCATATGCGGCCGGCGCATGGGCCGCCCATCTTCGATGTAGGGCCCAGATTGCCACGCTGCTTATTTCGGTTTAACTCATTTCCTTTTCTCGGTAAGAGTTATTTTGCAACTGAAAAATGAATTAAACTTTAGAAATTCATATCTAATTCATTTTAAACCCAATTCAGTTGATTCAAATTTTGATAATTCTGTTTTTAACTAAACTTTAATCTAAAAATAGTTTTAAGCTTAGTTTAACTCCAGAAAAATTTGTAAATAGGTTTAATTCCTTTTCAACTGTATTTAATACATTTGGATAAAAATGACCAACTTTTACTCCCATTAATCCCTTTTTTGTTCAGAAACCGGCATAAATGACACATACATACATCTGGATAAAAATACAATCGACAGATATGCATAGCCAACAGAAAATTTGATAATCTGTGATAAATAATCTAGTATTTTATGAAATAATCTGTGATAAACCATCAGCAATTCAAATTCAACAGAATCGGAGCACAACCTCAGCTCCAGAATGTCAGCACAACCACAGCTCCAGAATGTCAGCACAAACATGCACAAATCAAGTAATTTCAGCACATGACAAGCAGACCCTCCTTTCTTTTTCCTCCTCCCAACATCATCACACAAAAAATCTTGAGGTAATCAGAGAATCAGATCCTCCCGAGTTGCATCAACCTCACTCTAGAATCTCAAAGACAAACATGCACTAATACATCCAGATTGCTAGTAATCAATACAAAGACATGACAAGCATTCAAAGCACATGGAATAATCAATACAAAGACATGACAACAATTTTTGGAATCCAAACGACAATATGAAGCAAGAGTGTACAAAGATAAGTATTAGTTGGAGGTGTAATTACAAAATTTGAGGGTTTTAAAGCACCACCTCTGGGATGTTTGTCATCCACAAATCTAGCCTAGGTGTGAGTGGCTAGGTAAGAACTAACCCACATCGCACGCCTAGGCTCACTCATTTGGATAAAAATCGCTTAGAGCTTTGTTGTTAGTCAAGTAGGTAAGAACACCCAACAAGTGCTTCCTCATCAAAGCCTTGGAGATCCATGACAAGATTATACTGTGTCAGATGACACTCGGCATGCACGGTGTACTTGATGGCACTGCCATCTCACGTCTGACATCGACATGTTGTTCAAGATTACAGCTTCCTCCTCGGTCACAAGGGGAGTTCTCTTCCTCTTCCCACATGAGCTCGAGGTCTCTTTGCCACTAAATTCAGCACCACTAGCACCTCCCATGCCAGTAGCAGCACTAGCACCATGTAAGACCCGGGATTAACACTCCCGAATCCTCTGTGCATTTCTGAACTAGTCCCATGATCAGTAGCTAGTTCACACAGTAAACAAATATGGTAACAAAATCATATCACAACTTTATTAATAAATAACAACAGAGTTGATTACAAAGGAGGCTTACAGGCCAACAATAAAATAAACACAGCGGAAGATGAAGAAATAGTAGGGTCCTGTTAATCTGCCACAAGCAATCAACTGGGGAAGCGGCCTAGTCGTCGAGATCCACACCGGTAGCAAAGACCTTCTCCTCTGAAATTATTTGCATTAAGCAAGAATGAGCACAACTACTGTGCTCGCAAGTTACACCCACAAATAATGTAATGACATGCATACATGGATATCTCAAAGGAAGGCTTAATATGGTTGAATTTATGTAAGCAAAGATTTTTAGTTTAAATAATTATAGTAGATTGCAAGGCCATTTTCCTACAAGATTTAAAATCATAATTTAAATGACAGATGTACAATGTGGATAACCTCCATAATGAATGGTGAAGGATACCCTCCTATCACATGGCTTCCCGCCTAAATCCCATTTGATAGAAATCCAAAATCATTTATGTCAAATCATTTTGAAACCAAAACCAAAGTATAACTTTGAGTGGCTTTGCTAGCATGTCCATGATCATGACGCGCTATTCAATAGTTTTACACTCTGCAGAGTTTGTACGGCTTTACCCACATGACACGAATTCTCTAGTTTATCCCAAGATATATCTATGCCACCGCCACTACCTTAGGTAAGCGGTCTAGAGCACGTGACAAGGCTTTTACAAAGCTCTACCCAAAAGTATTCGTGCGCTAAGGTTTCACTTCCATTGACTACCCATCCTCCTGAAGCCCCTCTTGCGCCAAAGTGGGAAAACTGCCTAACCAACACCCACACAAACAAATGGCACAAATAACAATGAGGTATCACTAATTATTAAGCCAGTCCTACTCCCCATAATGAGGACATGTGGTTGTACGGTGAGGCATAACCCATTATAGGCATAGCAAAGGAACGCTCAAGGCGGTCCTTAATTGACTTGGCGAATTCAATTTAAACCACGGCCTTAATCCTAACCAGATTAAGCCCGCATAAACTCGCACCCACCTTTCATCTATTTCACCCAAGTCCAAACCATCACTTTATTTCATTTTTCAAAGTCATTTATAAACTTCCACAACACACCAATGCTATGGATACAATTTAAACAATATTTGATTTTTTGGTGAAATTCCCAAATCAACATTTTTGGGTCTAAGCATGGCTAAGCATAATGTTTCTCAAAAGTCCTAGTTCATACTCTTGCATAAACCAGATTTTCATCTAAGGTTACAAGGGGTGAGGATTCAATGTCAAGGTATTGTCGCACGAGACCCAGAGGTGAACCATCCGTCTCAGGTTCATCAAAACTCCAAAGAATTGTAAAATCCCATAATCCAATATTGATTAGTCCGATATCCACCATATCAGCCTATTCCTATGATCTGACCTCCATCGATCCAACATTCAGTAATGCTCTAATTTTATAATCTGATATCTATCAATCCATTAATCCTTAATGAATTATTTCTAATAATTCAACACCCCTCAATCCGATGATTATGTAATCCTATAATCCAATTTTTGATAATCCGATATCCAAAGATTATCTATTTCTATAATCCATTCTTTGTCAATCCATTATCAACAATTATCTACTTCTAATATCTAATCAAGTTTTATTCCTAAAATTCCACCAAGGGTTAATCCCACAATCCAACACCCAAGCCAATCAATATTCTGTAATGACTACTTCTATAATTCAATCTTAGTAGTCCAATATCAATAATTAACTATCTCGACAATTCAATATCCATTGATCACTTATTTCTACATCCGTCATTAATGCATTCCTATGATCGAATCTCCAACCATTATTCTATCTTATAATCCAATATTCAACAATTGTATAGATGTGTAATCAATATCTAAGAATCATGTATTCATATAATCTGATATCCAATGATCACGTTGTTCTATAATTCAATATCCATCCACAATGTGTATCTACAATCCCATGTCCATCAATTGTGTAATCCTATACTTCCATCTCTAATATTCTGATGCTCAATATTATATTTCTATAATTTAATCTCAACAACAAATCAAATTCTTTAATCTAATATCCAACGATCACGTTATCTTATAATCCAATATTTTAACTTTCTACTTCCAGTATATATATCACATTCGGAATGGTCCTCCATATAGTCTATACCGACAATATTTGGCTATACAATGGAATAGGGAATAACTATAAAGCTTAAAACAAGGATTTAAATTACTTGAATATAAATACGCATGCAATAATAATTTAAAACAGAATTTAAATAATGTAAAATAATGGGTGCAAATATGGTCAAGAATGTAACTTGCCTCGCTTGGTGATGTTGTTTTCCTTAACAGGTCACCTAGTACTCACAAACACTCTCTCCAGGTTGCTTGTGTGTACAACCACGATGATCATACAGTCAAAATCAATCCTCTTATATGGTCTCCAACTACGTTGAAAACTGACTCTCTGAAGTCGTCGAAATCTATACGCGAAACGATCCAAATTCAAACGAAATTCAAATAACAAATCAAAAAGACAATTCAAATTAACTCAAAACTAAATAATTCTATTTTATTTAGCTAGATAATAGTTTTATAAAATTTTATAAATTTGAAACACTCAAATTGGAGTTGGGATTTAAAAGATATGAATTTTACAAGTTTTAATCCTAAATCAAATTTAAATGAATTTCTAAATACAAACAAGATTCAAATGAAGTAAAATTTAAATAATTTTGGTTTAGTTAGCTAGATCTTCAATTTATATGAATTTAGAAATTTTAAACACTTAATTTGGAGTTAGGAATCAAAATATATGAATTTTACAAATTTAAATCCTAAATTTGTAGTTTAAATCATTTCAAATTCAAACAGACAGTTTAAACTTACTCCAAATCAAATAATTATATTTTATTTAGCTAGATCTTAATTTTATAAGATTTTAGCAACTTGAACCATCTAATTTGGAGCTAAGATGTAAAAGTTATGAATTTTACAAATTTTAAAAACTAAATCTGCAATTAAAAGGATTTCCTGAATTATTCTTCTAAAGGAAAAATGAATTATTGCGCAAGGCTGATGTCAGCAGCTGATATTCAGAAATTAAAAGAATAAAAACGAATTCCGACATGTGGGGCCCACATGTCGGTCTCACGGCCACATGGACTAAGTCCACAGGGAAGGTGGGCTAGGGCTGGGGCTGAGGTGGCGGGTCCGTGCATATGTGGCGTGCCACGTGGGTGAAATTGGCGATGTGGCACCGAGGTGGCACCACGGTGGCGATGACGTGGCATGTCCACGTCGGCACAAGGCCGGTGGCGTTCGGCGTCGAGCTCGCCGGCGCTCTACGCCGCGGCGAGCTCCGGCGAGGTGTGCATCGGAGAGAATGGGACGTGAACGCGCGGTGGCTACCTCGGTGGCGCAAGGACGTGGGGTATCGCTTACGCGGTGAAGAAATGGCGGCGCGCTGACGGCTGACGACGGCGATGGCGCTCCGGTGCTCTTCGGGCCGGAATAGCGGGCGCACGAGGTAGGCGACGCAGTGGCGGTGCCGACGCGGTGGTCGCGGTCGACGATGAGCCCTTGAGGTTGCCGGAATTGGTGAAGAATCGCGACGCGCGGCGTAAAAGTCAAAATCCGGCGAAGGAGCACGGAGAGAGATGAGTGGGGGTTCGGATCGGCGAGAAGAGGCGAGCGGGCGCCTTTATAGGGCGGTGAGGCGAGGAGAGATCGTGGCGCGGCGGTTGCGGCGGTTCTTGCGGCGACGTGGTTTAACCAACGCGAGAGAGGGAGAAGGCGCGAGGCGGTGCGGCGTGCGGTCGTCTCGCGACGCAAGCGTCAGCGGGCGGTTAGGGCGCTGCTGCTCCCGAGCTTGGCTCAAAAGCAATGGCGAGTCTTGTGTGGGGAAGAAGGAGGAGGAAGAAAGTGGGCGGCGTACGCAAAGGGCCTGTTGACAGAGAGAGAGAGAGGGAGGGGCGCGGTTGGGTGAAAGCGAGCCAATGGGCACAAGGAAAGGGTGTGGGCCTGACGAGTTTTACCAAAGGGTTTTAGGGGTTTTTTAATTGCTTTACCAATTTATTTAATTCCGATAATTCATTTAGGTTTTAGAAAATAACAAAACAAATCCAAAAATTATGGAAAATTTTACATAAAATGCTAGGGTTATTTTGAACTTAAATAAAATAGTTTCAACTTATAGTTGTATTTTAATTTTGCATATAAATTGTTTTATCTTTTAAAATATTTAAGAAAAAGCTTTGAAATATTCTAGAAAATTCGGGGATTATTTAAATGTTTATTTTTCAGTTTAAATCAAATAAGACTTCAAGAACTTTTAGAAATTTTTCTTTTGGTTTTTTTTACTTTACAAAATTTTAAATAAAGCAATAAAACTCTTTCAAATTTCGAGAAAATCCAATAAATTAATAATTTAAATTAATTTAAATTGGTAATGTAACTTTGGGTCATTACACACGAAGAAGACTAGCACCTCCCACCCATCACCAAAATCATCGGTTTGATACCTTTGTTGAAGGAGGTCTCGAAGCTCTGAGGAACCCCAAGAGCTTCATCGAGCCCATGGCATACCTCCCTGTGGCTTGTCCTGAACCAAAGATAGTTGCCATCTGAACGTAGTTCTCCAGCGGGACATTGAGGTAGTCCACATCCTTGGGGTGGTCCTATAAGATTATAAGTTGGATTGGAGGTTACATGTTAGTGTTAGAGACAAGGAAGCAAGTATTGGAGGTTAGTTGTTACTGCTGTATTGACAACAACATACCTCGATGTATCCCTTATAGTGCTCTTCATCAAGCACTATCATGCATTGGTTGTCATCCCAAAGTGACCCGCTAATGTCTCTAAGTCTAGTAATCTTCACCCACTTTGCACGCCACTTGCGAAGATGGTTGTAGACCTGGGTTCCACTAACCTCAACACCCGTGTCCTTAGTCAAAGTCCTAGCAACCTGGTTTAGGTGGACCTCTTTGAACCCCTTATCGGTCTTAATACCTTGCCCTATGAGCTCAACCATGCGTCGAAGCATGAAGCTAGACATTGCAGATGTCCAAATAAGAGCGTGCCTACCCCTTGAGCAAGACTACCCCTACCCATTGTTTCCCCAAATCATCACCCAAGTCACCATCCCTTTAGTGCAACAAGGACCAAGTTAGCACACACAATAATAAAAGTAGGAATCAGATACAATGCTGGAGAACATATACAATGATAGAGGTAATACGGAAATCATCACCATTGCAACCAATAGTCTCAGTTAATGCAAATGACAAAGTACAAATGACAATGTGCAAATGACAACGTAGAAATGACAAAGTACAACACCATCACACACAAGAGGACCCCCTATTCTGCCACATCTCCCTAGCCAAGTCATCCCTCATCTGAGCCCATGCCCTATTATCTTGTGCAATGTCGTTGTGTCCTTCCTCATCGATAGGGTTCGCATCCCACGTGGACTCCGGTGGGACACACTCGTCCATTCCATATTGAAGGATCCAATTGTGTAGGATAGAACATACAAAAACTAACTTGACTTGGGTCTTGAATGGGTGGAAAGGTTTATTGTAAACAATCTTAAACCGGTTCTTGAATGTGCCGAAGGCCCTTTCGACCGAAACCCTAAGAGAAGAGTGTCGTAGGTTGAACAACTCTCTCTCAGTCTGAGGGTAATTCCTTCCACCATACTCTCTCAAGTGGTACCTAGTGGCTCGGTATGGTGGAAGGAAGCCAGGTCAAGCAGCATAGCCCGCATCCACAAGGTAGTATTTGTCTACCAAATAATAAGAGATCCCTAAACATTACTACCATAAGTGTGACAAAATTTTAACCAACATAAACTTCTACATAATTATCTAGTATACCTTGGGGGACCCTTAGACCATCGTCCCTCTCCAATGCATCAGCAAGTATGAGAGCATCATGAGCTGACCCTTCCCAACCAGCAAGGACATAAGTAAACTTAAGATCGAAGTCAACAGCAGACCATGACATTCGGGTAGTAGTGCCCTTCCTACCCTCAAGGCAGCCGAGACTTTTGTAGGAACCCTTATGAGCACATGGGTTCCATCAATTGCACCGATGCGATCCTAACATACATGGAAGCAATTTAGGCCACTCAAACCTCTCTACAAGTTGAGTAAGCATATTGTTACCTTGAAATAGGGTTGAACCTCCTATTTGTTTGGATTTTAGTAGGGATTTCAAAGGAGGGTGGTCGGATCATCTCGTTACGCAACTCCCCAACAAAGAAATGTAACATCGTGAAAGTACCGCTAATGGTCTCAATGGATCTCCTAAATGTTGGTCGCAAAGCCCTAAACCTATGGTTGTGACCAACAACCAGAGAAACATGGCCACTTGTTCCTCAACACAGTATTAATGTCTTTGTCTCAAGCAAATTGCCTTGCACTAAACAAATTACAGAGATGGAAAAAGGGGCCCTCCTCATTCTAAGCTACTCTAAACAATGTGTGTCATCGTAATTGTAGATCCATTGGAGGTTCGATTGCGAGCTATGTCCCTTTCTACCATAGGACCATACGTAATCACAGGAGTGGACTGCCTAGCACTAGCTCTTCTAACTATGGCAAGCATGTAAGCACAGGCGAAGAACTAGACCAAAGACCCTCACAATTAGGAGTTGTCGTTTACGTGCCAAGTCATCCATCTACGAACCAAATACAGAAACCTTGATATCAGTTATGCATGTCTACCACGGCTGCCACATCCTAAGGATGCTTCATATTAAACAAGTATGCAGATCAAGAATGCAAATTACCAGGAATGCCTAACAAGATCAAGCATGCTGTTTGGTTCCCAAAAAATGACTAACAATGGTGTAAACAAGAATGCTTCATATTCACTGTTATGCTGTTTGGTTCCGAAAATGACTAACAATGGTGTTATATACTCCCAGTACACGTCATTTTTTCTGTCAAAAAAAACTTCAGGAACAGAGCTTGGCATTTGCTTCAATTTAAGCTTATCAGCAACAGGAAGGCAGGAATTCCACAAGAACTCTGCACAAATTTTACAAGAATCTAAAGAAATTCCTGAGTACTAAACAGGGTCTATAGTAGAGGAAGGATCTAGTGGCATAACAGCATAACAGATCAACTACACAAATATTTGATGCTTCATATTAAACATGTATGCATATCAAGAACGCTCCAGTGGCATACCATCCTCACAAAGTACATCAAGAACTAACAAGGTTCGAATCAACTAAAAATAATTCCAGATCCAAATATTCCAAAGATGCAACAAGTATAGATCTACACACAACAAGCGAGAGGGGAGGAATAAGAGGAGAGGGGCGGCGGGGCGGGCGGGTAACTCATTGAGCACTGCTCATGGGTCTTACCTCCATTGGCGAGAGCAGCGAGGATTGCGGCCTTGCGCCGGAGGAGGAGAGAGGAGCCGAGGATGCCCGCCACCGAGGGAGACGGAGGCGGCTGCGAGTCCTCGCGAGCGATCGGAGGCGCTGGAGGAGGAGGTAGCCCTAGCGCTCGAGAGGAGGCGGCTGCGGAGTCCAAACTGCACGCGCAGGGCCAAGCTTCGGGCGGAGAAATGTACGAGCGGGGCCTGGCTCGTGAGGAACGCTCGGAAGTGGTGTTTGCGTCGGGCCAGGCTCGCCCTGGACTTTTGCACGCGTGTGGCCAGGCCAGAGCGTCGATGCAGGAACCAAACAAGCTGCAAGTTGCATCCACAGATGCGAGCCAACCTAATACAGGAAATCAAACACACCCATAAACATCACTCCATTTCTGCATACATCGGATGTAATTGAGCCCATATACACTCGTAAATCTTTTTCTTCTCCTTTCGCATACAGGAAAAAATCACGGAAAACACTAGACATACAAGAGAGACCATGTACGCTAGCCTTTCCTTGCCAGAATCGAACCAGTCCAAATTAGCAACGCACATACGTGCCGCAACTTTGACAAAAGTGACACGCAACGCCTACCACACCTATCTCGTATTCTTGTCGACACCTCGCTGTACTACACCCCCGTATTATCCCGACGCGGACAGGTCGTCCCGTGCATGCAGTGCAGAAACACACGAGGGGCTCACCGTCATCTCGAGCGCGCGGCTCCGCACAAATGTCACGCGCACCCACGCCCGCACCGCACCGCACGGATGCACGGCTAGCGAGCGAGCGAAACGAGGGTGGCGCGCGAGAAGGCAACAAGCGAAGACTCCGCAAGAAGCAGGCGCGGGCGCCGAGCAAACAAACCCATTTGCCCCCGTCCCTCTCTGTGGGTTAAGCATATGGCGTCACCTCCTCTCCTCTCCTCTCCTGGGCTGGCCCCATCGCGGCCCCTTCCGCCCTCCTCTGCTCTGGATATTAGCTGTCACGGAAACCGATGCGACCAGAAAACAAAAGGGGGAGGAAAAGGTACACAGGAAAGTAAAGCAAACTGCTAGGCGCACATACATGCACGAATTTGGCGCAAAGATGGCACACATGGCCCACCGCTTTAGTCCATGCCAATACTTGGTGCTCCATCGGTCTATCCAGAATTTTTTTTTATTAATTAACTTTTTTTAAAATTTTATTTTAAAATTAATCCTCGATGCGCTTTATTTTCAAATCTGATTTCTTTGGTCACGTCACCACCTATAGTATGACAAAACAACGCTGTCACGTTGGGACAAACTCTTGTCACGCCATAGGTGGTGGCGTGACAGAGTGCTATTTTACAGAATTATCCTATAGTGTTAATTAATAAAAAAAGTTCGTCCATCCACTAATCAACATCACCTTCTGTCTTTTGTCTGCAGTTTCGTGTAGTGTGGGATGTGCACCTAACAATTTCACAAGAAAAATTTTCCATCGTCCTACTCAGAGGAGTATACTACTCCTTGAAGTATTCATTTCTTGTCTTAGAAAAAGGGAAAATCTCTCTGCAACACCGGCCGCTACCCAGCAACTCTGTGTGTGTATAAATGCTTAGGACCTCCTTGATCCCCAAATGTCCCCGGCCCCTCTGCATCCATCCTTAAACCCTCCATAAGCCTCCACCTAGCTCCCCCTCCTTTCTGCCTCTGGAGACAGGAAGCACAGGTGCACAGGGAAGAAGACACGCACAGCGCTTAGCTAGCTCTGTGCCTCTGACATTGGAGTCGCGTCCCGGCCGGCCGGAGATAGATACCTTCACCCACCTCGCTCTCTCTTGCTCAAAGTGCCCGCTCCACACGCATCTCTCATCCTGGTAAGACCATTCTTTCCCTTTTTTTTTCTTCGATCTCCTCTTGACACACACAGTTAGGTTCTTTCATGTTGTCATTATTAATCACGTCTCTTCAAGTATCAATAAGCCGAACGCTAGCTGCACCAGTTAACCATATAGCTGCTTTTTTTTTACTCAACTCAACCATGGCGCCGGCGGCCATGGTCTTCTTGCTTCTGTACTGAGAGAGAGAGAGAGAGAGAGAGGAGGAAGAGGAGGTGGCGTATGTATGGCGCGAGGTAAGGTTCGTACGTACGTACGTGTCAGTAGGCGCAGCGAGGGAGGGAGCCTCGGTTGGCGCGCGTCCTTCCTTTCGGTACAGCTGGCTCTTGGGTGGATATCTAGCTACGTCGAAGACCCGACTAATTAGACATGACCCGACGTGCTTAACTAAGCGCCAGTATGCACGATTAATTAGCTAGCCGAGCTGCCGAGGGAGAGAGGGTTGGGCTGGGCATTAACACCCGCGGCTGCTAATTGCGTCGCGAAGAGGGTAGTACTATGTGTCTATTAATTATGGCTGGTTAAAGTTAATGAAGCTAGCATTCTTTTGGAAAGAACTTCTGAGAAGGCTGAAGAGACCGAAGAGTTTTAGGTGAACGCTGGGTAGAAGGTATACTAGTAATGTATACCAGCAGAGGCGGAGCCGGGCCTCCGGTCGCCGGGGACATGACTGGGACTCGGTGCTTGGAAACCACCACCTAGTGGCTAGTTGACAAACTCATCAATCATGGCTTCTGTTACCAACATGCATCATCAAAGGGACAAGCGTTTTGTCGTTTCTTCTCTCCCCGGTTTCGTTCCACACCTATCCCTTTTTTCAGATACAGAAAAACTGTGCACAAGTATGAACCATGGTTCATGGCCCCGGTGACGTCATGCATGACGCATGAGGCTCAGAATTTCGTTCTTAGCAAAAAAAGAAAAGAAAATCAAAACAAAAGCGAGTTTGAAGAGAAGAAAATCGAAGACAACATTTGAAACACTAGTTCAAATAGTAGAAGTACTAGAGTTTACGTTAATCCTTTCCAAATGGATTAATTAGCCAGGTGTGGCCAAGCTAGCTACTAACTTGATACAGTCCAAACCTCTTAGTACGTAGTCAATGGGCCTATTGTCTGAATCCCCAGATTGGTGCACAAATGGAAGAAAGCAGGCACAACTATGTCACTGCTGTGCTAGCTAGCCTGAACGATAGCTGGCACCCTGTTGTCTTCCCAACCAAAGGATGGGACCCCCTGACTGCTGGAATGTGATGACAAGAGTATGTGGTTGGTTGTTGATCACCGCAAGCCGCAATACATACATAAGGACTGTTAGAGATATATGTATAGTGTGTTATTTTTTATTGTTATGAGGGGTTATTTGCATATTAAACTCCTGTACTTTGTATATATATACTGGCCTTTTGGCCCCTTGGTAATACAAGTTGCTATTCATAACATGGTATCAGAGCCAATTAGGTTTTCCTCTCCTGACGCCAGAACTCGTCATCCATCGCCTAGTCGCCGCCACCGCTTTCCTCCTCTGGCGCCGCTTTTTTCTTCTTCGTTAAATCGGACGTTGGCCACTTGACGCGTTCTTCCTTCACGCTTCCGCCTCGCCGGGCCTTTGCCGTGTTGGCTGTGAGGTCTTCCTCCGGGTCTTCCTCCGGGTCCTCACGGCCGCCACGGAGAATCGCTTCGGGCCGCCGCCATTTCGCTGATCCGCTTCCGTCGCTTTCTCGCTCAATCCGCTCCGCCGCCAGATCACCGCTGCCGGGACGATCGCGGCCTGCTGACGATCGGCCGCCCATGCCAGTAGAGTGGCTTGTCGCGCCGCTTCGCTTAACTTGTCTCCGTGACTGTGGCTGCTTCGTGGGCCTCGCCGCTGCCGCCGCCGCCGCACTCGCTTTCTCGGCTTGATCCGCTCATTGCTGCCAGATTACCGCCGCTTCGGGACGATCGCCATGGCATGAATCGGGCGCCCGTAGCGTTATGCAACTTCTTCGCGCGCCGCCCGCTTCGACTTGTCTCCGCCGATCCGCACTGTCGCTGCGTGGGCCTCGCCACGCTTGCCCGCTCATTGCCGTGTCGGGGAACCCTAGTTCCGTCTTGGCGTCTTGAAAGTGTCGTGTTCCATAGTGGGCCAGAGGCCTTTTTAGCCGGTTTTAATGGGCTCGAAGGAAAAAAAAGGAAAAAAAAAGAAAGAAAGAAAAAAGAGGAAAAAAAAGTCGTTCTAACCGCCGCGTCGTCCAGCGTCGCCTGTTAGACTTCGTTGTCTTGGTCGCCGCGTCGTCCAGCGCCGCCTACCAATTGGTATTGTTTCTTCCTCGCTTTGAGTGGTCTTTGGTGCGATGCCACTCCCTCAGACTTTCCGGCTCGTCCACTGCTACATCGATCGCTTCCACGCCAAAGACACCGCTTCCTCCAATGGCCGCCATTGTGGTAGTGGTCGCCTCCATCTAGCGGTGGCCGTCTTCGCCGCTTCTCATGCGACAAGGTTGACTATTGAGTCCTGCTATAAGAAGCGGCGGCATCTTTACGCCGTTCTTCTACTAGCACCGCATCGGTGCTTTTACATCGACGTCTGATCGACTCTTCAAAGAAATTCTCTCATCGAAAGGCGAGATAGCCACTTCGACGCCGCTTATCGCGTCGAGTTCTCCTCGGCAGTTCTGCGGTTTACGCTCGATCGTTGTTAAGACGCTGCGAAACCACCCTACATAGTCCCAGACTGTGGATTCTTGATTCTGGAGTATCTTTTCACATGACTTATGATTCTTCCACTCTGTCTTTTATTACACCTCTTGATTCTCTTTTTAGTGTTCTTACTGCTGATGGTACCTCTTTTTCTGTCTCTGGTCGAGGACCTCTTAGCAACTTATCTTTTCATGTTCCTTTTGTTGCTCATGTTCCTCGCCTTACCATGCAGTTTCTTTCTGCTGCGCAGATTACTGACCTTGGTTGTCAGATCATTCTCGACTCTGACTCTTGTTGTGTTCAGAACCGTCACACGGGAGCTCTGGTTGGTTCTGGCCCTCGGCGCCTTGACTCACAGCGTCTCTGGGAGCTTGACTGACTTCACCTTCCTTCCGCTGCCACCGTCGCCGCTTTTGCCCTCCGCTCTCCGGCTCTTTCTAGCAAAGGGCATCACCGTCTTGGTCATCTGTGTGGATCTCGCTCTGTCGCCTTTAGTTCGTCGTGGCCTTCGGGGGTCTGTCTCAGAGACGTGTCTTTAGATTATCGTACGTAAGTTAGGTAAACAGATTCACTTCCTTATCCTCATAGTGAGTCGGTGTCTCATTCCTTTGATCTTGTTCATTCAGATGTTTGGGGTCCGGTTCCCTTCGTTTCGAAAGGGGGTCATCGATATTATATCATATTTATAGATGATTTCTCTCGCCACACTTAGATATATTTCATGTCTTCTCGTAGTGAGGTTTTGTCTATCTATAAACAATTTACTACTATGGTTCACATAGTTCTCCACTCCTATTCGTGTCTTTCGTGCTGACTCTGCTGGCGAGTACCTCCCTCGTTACCTGCGCAGCTTCCTTGCCGAAAGGTGGCACTCTCTTCGCCTCTCTTGTCCTAGTGCTCATGCTCAGAATGGTGTCGCTGAGCGCAAGCATCGTCACCTCCTTGAGACGGCTCGTGCACTGATGATTGCCGCCTCTATTCCACCTCATTTTTGGGCCAAGGCTGTTTCCACTGCCACCTATCTCGTCAACATCTAGCCCTCTTCTGCTCTTCAGGATGCGATCCCTGTTGAGCGTCTCTATGGTCTTCTTCCTGACTACTCGCCTTCGCTCTGCTTGGTCGCGTTTGCTCGTTCTCCTCGCCCCTCGAGAACGCACCAAACTGATTGCTCAGTCTATTGAGTGTGTCTTTCTGGGATACAGTGCCCAGCACAAGGGCTATCGGTGCTAGAATCCTGTTAGTTGCCGGATGCAGATTTCTTGGGATGTGACTTTCGACGAGTCTCGTCCCTTCTACCCATGTCTTGCCTCTCCTTCGACTTCCTCTGTGGAGTCTCTGTCTTTTTTGACCTTTCCAGATACACCTATATCTGTCTTGCCCTCGTCCACCCGTCCCACTGAGTCTCCACATAATCCTCCTGTAGCCTCTCCGCCGTTGTCGCCGCCTGCTTCGGCTCCTCAAGCTCCTCCCACTACAGTACCTTTTTCCCCTCTCTTCTACACTCGTCGACCTCGTATTGAGGATCTTCCAGAAGAGCCATCTTCTCCTGATATTCCATCTTCTCCTGATGCTCCATCTTCCCCTGATGGGTCATCTTCTTCTCGCGCCTCCGTGATTGCCACGATTCGCCCCCGCCTGCTTTTGCTTTTCTTTGATACTGACTACTCATGAGCCTATCTCCTCCGAGATGTCATATACTCGCCTTGAGTGGCAAGATGCCATGGTCGAGGAGATTCTCGCCTCGAGCGCATTTAGTACTTGGGATCTTTTTCCTTTTCCATCTCACTCTCGTCCCATCACGTGTAAGTGGGTCTATAAGATTAAGACACGCTCTGATGGCTTTTTTGAGCGCTATAAGGCGCGTCTTGCTGCTCGTGGCTTCTAGCAAGAGCATGGTCGTGACTACGACGAGACTTTTGCTCCTGTGGCCCACATGACCACTGTTCGCCATTGGTATGTTTCTCCGCTTGATGTCAAGAATGCCTTTCTTAATGGCGAGTTGTGTGAGGAGGTCTACATGCATCCGTCACCTGGGTATTCTGTTCCTGAGGGCATGGTCTGTCGCCTTCGTCGTTCTCTCTATGGCCTTAAGCAAGCCCCTCGTGCTTGGTTTGAGCGCTAATCCTCTGTGGTCACTGCTGCCGGCTTTTCAGCTAGTGATCATGATTCTGCGCTCTTTGTCCACACTTCATCTCGTGGTCGGACTCTTCTTCTTCTTCTGTACGTTGATGATATGATCATTACCGGAGATGATTCTGAGTGCATTGCCTTTGTCAAGGCCCGCCTTAGCGAAAGGGCCTTATGTCGGATCTTGGTCCTCTTCACACTTCCTTGGGATTGCGGTTACTTCCACTCCAGATGGTTTCTTCATGTCCCAAGAGAAGTATATCCAGGATCTTCTTGATCGCGCCTCTCTCACTGATCAGTGTACTGTTGAGACTTCCATGGAGCTCAATATTCACCTCCGACCCTCTGATGGCGAGCCTCTTTCTGATCTGACTCACTATCGTCATCTTGTTGGGAGTCTTGTCTACCTTGCTGTTACTCGTCCGGATATCACTTATCCAGTCCACATTCTGAGTCAATTCGTCTCTGCTCCCACTCAGGTCTACTACAGCCACCTTCTTCGAGTTCTGTGATATCTTTGTGGGACTATCTCGCCGTCTCTTCTTTCCACACTCCAGCTCGTTACAGCTTTAGGCTTATTCGAATGCTACTTGGGCCAGCGATCCCTCTGATCGCCGGTCTATCTCTGCTTATTGTGTTTTTCTTGGTGGTTCTCTCATTGCCTGGAAGACGAAGAAATAGACTGCAGTGTCCCGTTCGAGTGCAGAGACTGAGTTGCAAGCTATGGCTCTCTTGACAGCAGAGATTACTTGGCTACGGTGGTTACTTGAGGATTTTGGTGTTTCTGTCACTACACCGACTCCTCTTGTCAGACAACACAGGTGTTATCAGTATTGCCCGTGAACCTGTGAAGCATGTGCTCACCAAGCATATTAGTGTTGACGCTTCCTTCAGGAGGTCTTGTGTGCATGATCAGGTGATTGCTCTTCAATATGTGCCTTCAGAGCTTCAAATAGCAGATTTCTTCACGAAGGCCCAGACTCGAGCACAGCACGGCTTCTACCTCTCCAAACTCAGTGTTGTTGATCCACCATGAGTTTGAGGGGAGGTGTTAGAGATATATGTATAGTGTGTTATTCCCCATTGTTATGAGGGGTTATTTGCATATTTACCTCCTGTACTTTGTATATATATACTGGCCCTTTGGCCCCCTGGTAATACAAGTTGCTATTCATAACAAGGACATCATGTGTTATACTGTAGGATAGAGATAGATTACGTATCCCGTTTGTCTAATTGTACTGTAAACTCTGCTACTTTATACATGTTACTGAACCATGCTAGTTTTCGCCTATGTTCATACAAGATTCTCCGAGCTTGTTTGGTATAGTTTACACTTATGCAAATTAATTACCTTGAAATAAACCGAGTAACAGCATGGTTAGATACATACCACCTTCTATTTTAACTCATGGAGTAGCCAATTGTTTCTTAGTGCTATTCTGATAAGGTGCCTTATTGAGTTTTATGAGATATAATAATTGTATCATTTAGGTTCTTTTTCTTTATCACACTGTGTATTGTGCACAATATACTATAAAGAACATTACACAAGTATCTGAAACCATTGGATCCTGATGTCCTGCAAGTGTTTGGAACTCACATGTTTCCAATGTTGATGTCTGTTTTTTTTGGAATAAGTCCATATTACACCCCTGAACTTAGCGAGAGTCCAAAAAAACCTCAAACTCCAAAACCGTTCACTTTACACCCCTCAATTGTCAAAACCAGATCAAATTACACCCTCAGCTGGTTTCATTGGTGGTTTTGGCTTACGTGGCAGCCACGTCATTGGTTTTAGCTTACGTGGCAGACACCTCCTCCTGCGACCACCCGAGCGTCTCCTTTAGAACGACGACCTTGGCATCGACCTTCTCTGGCGTCTGTGGCGGCGCGAGAGCGCGTGGCGGAACATCTGGGAGCTTCGGCGCACGCCGAGGACCAAGCCAAGCAGGGCCGTCCATGGGAGGACCGGTCGGGGAAAGGGTCAGGCTTTGGTGGCGGCGGGAGCCAACAAGGGAGGGCGACACCTCCTTGATCAAGAACTTCGGCGTTGCGTGCCAAGCTCTCCTCTGACGCGACCAGATCGACAAAGACCTTGAAGACAACCAGTTCACCTCTCTTGCGACCACCCGCGTCTCCTTTAGGATCGGCGACCTTCTCTTGGCCGATGCAATGGCGGTGGTTCTCGAGCGTGCCCGGCGAAGTGCTGGCGTGCACGGCATCAGAGTCGTTCTTTCGAGTCGAGGCGAAACCAACGACGCAAGCGGCGGAGGAAGAAGGTCAGGCGGCGCGAACGCACAATGGACTGAACCGGATATGGATTTGCAGAGAGAGTCACAGGCGCGAAAAAGAAAGATGGGGGAGAGGTGGCGCTGAGAGTTCCAATGGAGGCGAGACGAGGAGAGCACGGGCGCCAATGCCAAAGCCTGGGAGGCGGCGCAAGAACAAGAACGTGGCGGGCCGAGCCTTGGGAGAGTGAGGAGTCACAGCGCAGGAGGGGGCACGACGGGCGGTGGCGCTAGGCATCGGGCCGGCCGAGAGGCGCGTGGGGCGGCAGTGCGCCATTTGGAGGCGGCACCGGGGACCGATCCGGGCGGCGGCGCCAAGAATGGAGGGAGAGAGAGAGTAGAGTTGAGGTGAGGAAGGGATTGGGGGAGAAGAAAAGGTGAATGGAGGTGGCTGCCAATGAAACCAGCCGAGGGTGTAATTTGATCTGGTTTTGACAATTGAGGGGTGTAAAGTGAACGGTTTTAGAGTTCAGGGGGTTTTTTGGACTCTCACCAAAGTTCAAAAGTGTAATATGGTCTTATTCCCTTTTTTTTTTGGCCCAACTGGGAGGACAAGGTCTCGTAACCTTGGGATAAGGTATCATCAGTTTCTGTAGGAATTAGGAATGCGTGTATATCTTTGTCCTACCCTCTATTAACTCCATGCAATGGCTTCTAACCGGTTATTCTACCTTACAAAGAAGAACCTTCGGATAAGGCCCAACTGGCAGCATTAGTAACAAACAAAGTTGTCAATTGACAACTGCACGAACAGTTGAACAGTGTTTAAATCGATGAAAGATAGCACGGCTGCTTCAGAGAAAATAAAAGGCAAGCATTAAGAGGCCACCCGCACTGCAGACCAAGCTGTGGGCTTTGAAGAGAATAATTAAGAGGCATTTTTTGGCACTATTTGGATTAAATTTCTAGAACAAAGTTTCTCTCAATATAAAAAAAAATGTTCTTAAGACTCATGATACCTTTGACCTTGTCTTGCCATATCGTTCTATTATTGTTACTTGTGAAGCAGTTGAGTACTAGCTCATAAAACTAAGTTCGTTTGTCTAAGACCAGCCTTTTGAATAGAGTAACTGAGATATCATGAAACCGACTTCTGAACCAACGACTACAGCTGTAAAAAGTCAGCGTTTACCTTTGAAGGCTAGTAGCAAAACAAAGTAAGGAGCAAGTGGAGAGTCGTCTACTCATCTTACCTATACTTTCCTCCTGATTTTCAGCAGGAAAAAAGGGTAAAGAGATACAGAGCGAAAGAACAGGAAGATGATGATGACTGAAGTCGCCAATCACAGCAAAAGGAGCCATACCGACAGCTACTTCCGTGGAAAAACCGTCACCAACAGCTCGGAGGAGTTTGGAAGCATGACATCGAAGAAGCCAAGGAATACGAGTCCAAGAAGCGCTCCCATATCACCAAAGGCATGCTGTTTAAGTTTGCACATCTCTTACCTATTAATCAGCTGTTATGCTGAAGTGATTTTGTTGCAATTGAGCAGGAGAAGAAGGACAAGATTGGTGAGAGAGTGACAGCACTGCAGAAGCTAGTGTCACCATTTGGAAAGGTATTTAGTTCTGCAATGTCCCCTCACTTTTCATCTTTGCAAAGCGACTCATTTTATAAAAGCTTGAGCATGTTTGGTTCTGCAAATTCTCTCTTGGCAGACGGACACAGCTTCTGTTCTTCAGGAGGCCTCAGGGTACATCAAGTTCTTGCACCAGCAGCTCGAGGTTCTCATTCTCACTCACCGCACATCGCATTGTGATCTTGACTTTGCTCATCCTTGGTTTTTGATCATCACAATGAGCGATTTTTTATGCAGGTTCTTAGCTCCCCGTACATGCGCGCTCCTCCGGTGGCTGGCGCTGGGCCTGAGGTGAGTTCACACTTCCTGACTAGCAAAGTTACAGCCTTTTCACTCACTGCCACTACACTTCTGAATGTTCCTGGAAACACTGAACTTGACAAAGTCTGATAGAAGTAAAAATGCAAGTACACATCATTTTTCATTCAATAAATGTTTTGTATCACAATTTCGTAACGCAGCACTCGCTAACTACGATGATTCAGGATCCCGACCACTACAGCCTACGGAACCGCGGTCTCTGCCTCGTGCCGGTGGACCTGACGATGCAGCTGACACAGAGCAACGGGGCTGACCTGTGGGCGCCGGCGAACACGGCCAAGCGCAGGTGAAGAAGAGAAGCCCGCTTCACAGACCAAGAACCGGAGGTTGGTCTAGAAGACGGCAGTGCTGTGGGGGTGTAGAATTCCAGGTGTCTGACCCAATTCAATCTCCTAACAAGCAACTAAGCAAGCATTTATGTGAAGTCTCAGCTTCTGTTATAGCGACCCTGACTGGTGATCCTGACCTCTGTCTTGGCGCTGGGCATATGATATGTGTAATCATACATAGTCAGGTAGTAGTAGCACCCCGTCGATCTCCATGTGATATGTAACTATGTATTTTAACATGTTAGCAACCTGTTGCTGTCAGCAACTAATTAAAGCAGCGGTTTAATGACATCTCCCAGCAATGTTCAACCTTGGAGTAGTTATTATGAGGTACTGTTACCAATTTACCATGCATTTTGTGTGCACTAATCTCTCGGTGCTAAAACTGAAGCTGCACCTTCAGGCAGCCTACCTGTCTTGTGTCGGTGCAAAAGTCGTTCTGAAGCTACCACCAATCACGCCAAACAAGTTCTGGCACCTTCAAAGCTCCCCGACGTGCCACTGAAACTGAAAGTGGCCTGATGTCCAGAGTGCAAAATTGCACCAACTGAGCCGAACCCATCTTGATTGGGCTTACCTTTAATAAAGAGAAGATTGGACTTTTACCTTGAGTGCACATATAAGCACTTGTGTTGGGTTGCTACTTGTTACAGTGAAGCGTGCCCTTTCTGGCGTTAGATGCCCTGTTCAATCAAATCAAATCAAATCAACGTCAAGGTATGTTTAAGGTCTGTTGGGTAGAGCTCCGGCTTCAGTATTCTCACCTGAAGCAGCCGGAGTCCGAGCCAAACAAACTTGGCTCCACGTTTTGGTAAATCAGGATTCACGAGGAGCGGAGCGACCGCGGACTCGTTCCACGCAAGGAGCAGCCTCAGGTTACCAAAATACCCTCAGAGTTCAGGTGGAATTACCTATCAATTGCCACTGAACTAAAACCCCAATCCCACCGCTCCCGTTCACGTCCGAAACGAATCCTCTGAATGTCACGGGAAAAGTGTCATGACATTGTGTAACATCCGTTGGATCGAAAATCAACGAACGAGATCAAAAACTGTGCACAAAACACTGTTTGCTATACTGCAGCAGCCGGTGAGCTCCTCCCTACCTGGCGGCGCGCGAGCTCCTCCTCCTTCCCCGGCGGCCCGCGAGCTCCTCTTCCTTCTCCGGCAGCACCCGAGATCCTCTCCCTCCCCGGCGGCCCACGAACTCCTCCCACCCGATGGAGCCCGAGCTCGACGACGGTGAGTATCCCCCGCCCATTGCCCTTGCCCATGCCCCCACACCCCTTCTGGAAACTTCAGATCTGGATCTGCGCTCTGGGTTGCCGCTGCTGCCGTACGCAACATAGGTGTGACGTCCATGTAGCTTCTGCCTGCAATCTTGAAGTTCCTTGTAGTTGCTGATTGTGTGATTCTATCTTTGGTTTTCTCCATAGCCGCAAACGAAAGAGGAAGATCTTGCAGTTCTCTGAGAATCTGAAGCTCCCTTGGTTACATACATCTAGTGTTTCGATAAATTGCCATTGTACCTGTAATGATTGCTTTCCACTAGCGAAATTCAGCGACATGGATTCATATTGATGTTCTATTCTATATGATTCGTGCTATTCATACTACTTTGCAATTCATGATATATCGGTCGTATGGTTGAAGGGGTCTGCCGGTATGCACCCAAGACCCCAAAAATTTGAACCGACCAGGATTAGTTCCTCGGGCCTCACCACCTAGCCGGTCCGATTTAAATTCTCCACCCAAGCCCAGCGAGTAGGCAACGACTCGGCAGGCAAGACCGTAGTCCTCGCCTCCTCCTCCTCGATCCTCGCTCCGCCTACTGTTCCCAGGCGAGGCGCTGGTTGCTGACGGCCGACGCGACGGAGGGCTGACGCGACGCGAGAGGCGGCGCACATGACGCGCCACGCTGAGAGGTGGAGGGCGGCAGCCCACGCTGAGGGCGGTCGACGCAGAGGTCGGGAGGCGCGCGCACGCGGGAGAGCTGCATGGCATGTGAGGCGGCTGACGACGGGGAGCAAGCAATCGATCAGCGGGAACCGCGGAAGGACCGGCGAGCCTTGGGCCGGGGAGTTTTCGGAGTTGGATTGAAGATGGAGGATTGGATCCGGATGCCTTTTCAATTATAAGTATTATGTAATAAGGTGGTTGACTGGTTGTCTGGTTGGTGGCTTATAGTAGCTTGGAGCTTGGAGCTTGGAGCAGCCGAGCAAAAGCAGTGAAGCACTGAAAATCTGAAATTGGTTACTGCTTTATTGGTACGTCAGAGGCCGATATCTTGTCTCGCCATCGTTTTATTGTTAATTGTTACTCTCTCCGTTTTGAAAGAATGTCGTTCGATGCATCAAAGCAGCTTCAAAGTATGCCTAGCAGCTTTGTCTAAACGTCAAGTTTTGAAGAATGGAGGAAGTATCATGTTCATGTTATATTGTTATGTCAATCCATGAATGCGAGCTTAATTTTGAATGGAAATTTGAAAATTGTGTTACAATATGTCAATGTAGATTATAGAAACATGAAGAGGAATAGAGACATTCTTTTTTTTTTCGGGATTAAGAAGTGAAGTAGTATTATAATTTTCTTTGCATAGTTGCATATTTTGTAATTTTTTATTCATGTTAGACTTTATTTGAACTATTTGTATTGTGCTTTTGATAAATTTAGAACCTATGTGTTGGATTTATGATGTTAAAAAATCATTGTATAAACTATAAAATTGTGAGTGTAAAGTGTGCACCCCCATCATCTAATTTCTAGATCCGCCACTGTATCAGGTGCTCTACTCGGTTGTCATTTTCTAGTGTTTATAGTGTTATTGATGTATCCTCCATCACCTTCATGAGTAAAAAACCAAGCTGTTGTTTGGGCGGTTCTTGTCACGGTTGTCATTTTACATGATTAATGGATTTTGGTGCCATTCCAAGTTATTTATTTTTATTTTGGAGAACTATGAGATAGACAACACTAACTCGCGAATCGAGTTCAAAGTGTGTCAAAGATTGAAGGATGATTCATGCGATAAGTCCGCTCTCTGTAGTGTTCATTAGTGGAGCTTGTTGCAAAATAATTCAGGAAGCTTTTGTTTTTTTTTTATCAGACTTGGGAGCGTTGCCTACAGTGTGATGCTATCTTTTCGTTCTTTTCGTTTGCTTTGTAAGAACTTGGTGTGTAGCCGTTTTCTGATGTGCAGTGATAAGATTAGCTATGCAATAATATTGTGTTTTGTGTTATTTCGCATCATGTTCGAAGTCCGGTTTTTGTTAGCTCTCAATTCGTCTCGTTACTTTCATATGGTATCGCATTCAAATAGACTCTTGGTCCAGAGATATTTGTAAAGAAATTTCAGAAATTTATATACAAATAGGAGTAAGATACAAATAGAATTAAAGTGTTAAAACTAAAGGTAGCGTAGTCTTTTTACCTCTAATCATCTATTTCAAGGTTTCGGGAGCTAATCTGCTGTCAAACACTTCCCTCGACAGCTCTGGTATGGATGGATCCTCGAAGGAGGAAGAGATGAGGCAAACAGGCCCTTAATTTCTGTACGAACCTAACTTGGGGCCATGCGTTATGGCCTCTCTACGCGGGTTAGATCGGTAAAGCCCCAAGTTTTTTTTGTGCTAAAATGACGCTGTTGCACCTTAGATTAACAAAACTAGCTGTTCGAATGAACATAAAAATATCACCACGAAGTCGTGCAGACTCGTCACATTGCAATTCTGGCTCCTAGGGGCACGTAAACCCTTTTGTTTGACCCCTAGGGGCACTACATCCTCGTCCAGTCCCCAGGGGTATGGATTCAATCTTGTCACCCCCCCTCCCCCCAACCCCAAAGTTGATTTCTGCTCCCTGCATGCACGAAAAACACGATAATTTCATCCCTTCGCTTCGCGTGCGGCTATAAAACCGAGCGAGACGCTCTCAATCCCCCACACCATAAACATTCCGCTCTGCGTATAAAGAGGATTGATCGAGCGAGAAATAGCGCGATCAGCCAAAATTAGTTTCGATTTCTCTGCCAATTTGAGGGTGTTTAGAGAAGTGTTTAGCGGTCTTTTTAGTAGAGTTAGTTCGACATCAATTGAAGATCTTCTAGATGAGATAATTTCTCTCGTAGTTATGAACTGTGTAGTTAGTGTTGAAGTATTTAGTTGTAAATAATTAGTCGTAATTGAAATAGTTGTAATTAATTAGTCGATTTAATTAGTGCATTTTTTGCAAATTAATTAGTTGCATTTAATGAAGTTGTAATTAATTAGTCGTGGTTAGTTAGTCGTAATTAATTTGTCGTGGTTAACTAATCGTAATTACAATTCTTAACTAAAATATTTGTATTTAATTAACATAATAATTTAGTCGTAATTAATTAGTCTTCATTAAATTAGTTGTTGTTAGTTTGTCGTATTTAATTATTTAAATAGTGCTAGTTAGTTATTCGTAGTTTGTAGTTGTAATTAAATAGGCTTAATTAAATACTGTAATTAAATAGTCATCAATAATTAACCGTAATTAAGTAATCATAATTAGTTAAGTACATAGCATTTTTTAATTAGTCATCAATAATTAACCGTAACTAATTAGTCATATTAGTTAGGCTTAAGTAAATTGACTAATTAATTAGTACTATTTACTTAAGCCTAACTAACTATTTACTTAAGCCTAACTAACTAAATTATTACGTTAATTAAATCTAACTATTTTAGTTAAGAATTTTAATTACGACGGGTTAACTGTGATAAATTAATTACGACAACTAACCACGGTTAATTAATTACGACATCATTAAATAGAACTAACTAATTCGCAAAAAAATGCGACTATTTAATTATAACTATTTCAATTACGACTAAATACTTCAACACTAACTACACATTTCATAACTACGAGAGAAATTACCTCATCTGGAATATCTTCAATTGATGTCGAATTAACTCTACTAAAACGATCGCTAAACACTTCTCTAAACACCCTCAGATCGGCAGAGAAATCCGCTCTCTACGCAGAGAGGAATGGTTATGGTGTGGGGGAATGAGAGCGTGTCGCTCGGTTTTATAAATTGCAAGACGGCTTAACGGACGAATCGTCGGGTTTGGCGGCATGCGATTCGGCTGGGGTTTTCACAAGATGCGAGGCGTATAATCCGAAATACCGAAAGCAACAATTAGGTTTTTTAAAAAAAAAATCAAGTTTTTTTTTGGGGGGGGGGGGCTGCTGCCATGGCCTGAAGTGCCACTGGGACCCGGATGAGGTGTTACGTGGCACTGAAGTGCCCCTGGGGCCTGGACGAGGTTGATTCCGTGCCCTGGGGGGCCGAACGAGTGGGATTCTGTGCCCTTGGTGGCCGAAATTGCGACGTGGCAAGTCCACACGACTCCGCGGTGATATTTTTGCGTTTAATTCGAACGAACGGCTAGTTTTATTAATCTATGGTGCAACAGTGTCATTTTAGCCAAAAACTCAAGCCCCAACAGCCAGTGTTCCCAAGCAAACGTACTGATTATTAATTAATTAATTTATTGGCTCAATCATGGTTTATGTCTTCATGATGGCCAAGAGTCAGGCTAGATATATATTGAACCGGGAGGTTCAAAGCGTTTAGTTTGATCGTGGCACAACCTGAATTTCGATTTTTTTTTTGGCAATGAAATTCAGGCACCGGAAGGAGACGAAACGGCAATTTCTTTTACATCTGCAAGGCTGTGACTGAAGCTACTCGTCGTCAACATCTGTTCATGAATGCGGCAAGACAGGGTGCCATGTTCAATGGACCCATCAAACTCCACAAAATCCTCGTAAAATCAGTTCGAGAATTCAGCTACTCAGTTACTCCATGGCCCATGCGTCTCAAATTTAAAAGAGAAACACAGCTCCTCCATGTAAAATGACGACTAGGAGCCATGAATGGTGCACAGGAAGTCACCTGTCGATCAAACTGGCCTTAAATGTGAACCTGCCATTCTGTGCGGCAACATTCATATCCTGTGCCTGTCCCGTTTTATTCTGAAATTCTGATGCTCCTTGAGTCCTTGTCGTGTGCCTTACCATAAGTGTTGGATCGTGCCAGTTCTGGAAATTTTGCTAAGTCTTTTTGCAAATTTCGAACCATGAATCAACACCAGCTGTTTACGCCAGAAAACTGGTGATGCACACCATAAGCTGAACCTGGAAATTACGTGTGTTTTGGTGTTCGACGTACACACAGTACACATAGCACAGACATCTCAGCTCAGACTCCTGGCGCGTGAAAATATCGTTCCAAAGCATGGCTGGAATGCAGCCTCGCTGCAGCTCAGACACGTGTGCGAGCTCGTGACAGGTGTTGCAAAATCGGATGGTTATCCGTCGCGAAATATCCGCGTTCCATCACCGCACCGCCACAGAAAACGGAATCCTTCATCAGATGCAGACAGCCCAAGCCTCACAGCGTCTGGATCTTTTTGCTCTAAGACGAGTCACGTGAGTTCTGCATGTTGGACGATCGCGTCCGTCTCTAACAGCAATCCTCCGCTAGTGAACTCGATCATCCCGATGCTGGAACAGATGCTAAACCGCTGTTGAAATTTCTTTTCCATCATAGAATGTTCTAAACTGTTTACTTCTGTCGATATTTTACTATTAATCTTATAAATGAATATCAGGATCTCCTAAAATTAGAACCACGCAGAAAATGACATATGGATTTATACAAATTCAGAACTTCTTCGAAGAGAATAACAACCCTACTAATATATTGTTGTATTGAGTGTACTGATTATAATCAAGAGGAAGACTAAAGCCTAATATCTTGTGCTCCCGATTGCCTCTCTCTTCTGTCTATTGACTTCATCCTTTATATAGCGCATAAAGAGATGGCAGTTCCTCCAAGCCAAGAGACGTCTCAACATTTCGAATGATGAACGGTTGGCGCAGGTTATTGTCAGAGATATAATCCCTCACGTTGCTAGACAGTTATCGTCAGAGACAGAAATATAATACGTGCAGTTATTCCACAGAATAACAATGTATATTAACTACCTCGTGTGTCAAACACAGTGCACAAGACTCCCTAATCGACTAGACCCACATGTCTGCAGGCTCTATCGATTATAGGGTGGTCGTAACCGACCAGGTTATGGAGAGACTTACGACCACAAGGTGTTAGTAAAGAAGGCCTACAACCAGAGATGGGTCATAGAAAAGTTTACGACTAGAGACTGGTCGTAGAAAGGCTTACGACTAGGGGGTGATCGTAGTAAGACTTACGACTACTTGATTAAGCTCCTCCCTTGTGAACAGTAATGGATATATTTGCGAGTAATATAAAGATATTGCTATCTATAATAAGAATTATAGATAAATAATTAAATGAGGATTGTTAGATCCTTATCATCTAGCCTCCCAGCTTCAAGTGAAAATAACTTACTTGGTACAGGAGTCGTAGAATGGTGGCCGGAAGTAGAGCCTTTCCGACTGGTATTTCATTTGACCAGAATTTGACTTGGTCAAGAAGGTAATTTTACTTGAGTTGTAAAGACATAATTGGTTTTCCCGAACAGACAAATTAAAGAATTCCAATCGACTCTCATAAACTTGTATGTTGATACGGTTCCCGAAGAGGTGACAACTGTTAAGTTCCCACAATCTCTAACTCAAGTGTGCGGCTATAAAAATCCATCGCGGGCGTGCCTTAGGGTTTTTAATTTCCCTTTTTGTTTCAACTGTTCTTTAAGCCCTTGTTCTTTCCACCGCCAACTAAATCGTACGCTTTCTCGAAACATTTCCAAATCCAAATTGACCTCACTTAGAGAAGCTGACTGAAACCGCTTCCAAGTGGGCGGTATTGGAGATGGATGCGGCGAAGATGAAAGCGTTGGTCTTCGCCGAGAAGGCCCTGAAGAAGGAATATGTGAAGTGGGCTGAAGCTGCTGTGCAGCATTGGCCCTCGGGGTGAGGAAGACACCATTTCAGTATTTCAAGCGTACTGTGAATGTGGCTTTCGATTGCCCGCTTACCCTTTTCTTACACTTATACTCGTACACTTTATGGTGAAATTGGTGAATCTTATTCCTAATTCCATCACAATGTTAAGTGTATTCGTTTACTTGTACGAAGCCTACCTAGAAATTCGACAAGACTTGGAGCTCTTCCAGTACAACTACGGGATGAGCAGACTGGCCGAAATCACAGGCAGCTGCGGTCTAAAGCTCTACGACGGGAAGTCGAAGGAGTACATTCAGATGTTCACCCCGTCGTCATAGCCGGGATGGACGAGATTTCATGTGGTGCGAGATTTCATCATGCGCCGCATCAGTCCTTCGAAGAACCAAGCACATCCTTTGTGGATGTACTCGGGGACTAAAGATTCGACCAGAGATTTTGAGGAAGGTAAATAATCTTTCAACTCAGCTCTTTTTGATTAATTTTGAGCTTGATTGTCGAGTAGTTTCTTTACCATTGTAGATCTCCCACAAAAAGAGATTAACGCTCGAGTCAAACTCGTTTGTGAGAAAGCTCCAGCACCCACAATGATAGGGATCCCTCGAATCTTGGTGGTCGGATCCGCAAAGGAAAAGGAAGAATGCCTAAAGGTAACCAACAATTGATTTCTTCTTTAGGTTTTTATGGTCGTAGATTTCGACCATCGAGTGATGTTCTTTTTCTGTTTATTACATAAAGTAGACATGGCAGACTGTCGAGACGACCAAGAGGTCGAATTGAAGACTGTCGAAACAGGCCAGAGAAAGGCAAAGTTCCTCCAGCCAAAAGGTGTCTCCTTGTGAGGGTTGCCGACAAGCAAGGCGAAGGTTCAAGCTCTGCTCCTCCTCTGGCTAGCCCCATCAAGAAATTCTTTGTAGACGTGATCACTGCAGAGAAAAGAGGGGTGGTCGAAGTGCTTGCTCAAAAACCCCCAAGACCAAGGTACCGTTCTACTACGATAACAAGACTTTTTCAATTTCTGCCTCTCATGGCTTTGTCAAGCAACTAGAAAAGGAGAACTGAAAGAGCTTTGTATCTTTTGTGAAGGATACTACTGCATCAATAGAAACCATGGTCGAGGCAAGTGTTGCCCCTCAGGTGATCGAAACAAGTTTTGATCACCAAGAGGGGCAGGAAGCTTCGGGAGCTTTAGCTCTCATTGAAGACCTACGACCAGATGTGGTCATAGAGATCCCAAACCCTCAACAAGGTCTTCGACCAGACGTGGTCGAAGAAGCCCCAACCTCTCAATCTCGTGGCACTGAAAGCCTCCCAAGGGCTGAAAGTGTCGCGATGATTGAGGCGATCGATGAGAAGAAGAGAAAGAAATCTTCCTTAGGGAAGGTCTCTTCTGGATTCACAATTAAAGCCAGAAAGCCGAGGTATGTAAAAATCAAAAGTATAAGGATAACATTTACCTTTTATTTATTTTTACAATTTGACATGTTTTCTTCTTTTTGGAATTTTAGTCCTACTCCTCCAACCCCCAAGGACGCTTCTATTAAGAGGCCTGCTGTTATTTCTCCCGCAATTGAAGAGATAACCGTGGAGGTGGTTGAGGGATCGACCATTGTCTCTGTGGTGGAGGAAGGCACTACCATTGAAGCAACAGCTACAATCAAAGTGGTCGTAGATACAGAGGTGAAGACGACGGACGATCTGGTTGCTATGATGATCGAGCTGGTTATCGATGATATCAATAATCGGACAAGAGACTTGGTCCTTTGATCACCAGAAGCTTCTCATCAAGATGGAGGAGGAATCTCCGACCATTGTGCTGGAAAAGAAGTCATTGAGGACGTTCCTCCCTAACCTCAAGGAGGAGTTGCTGATGTCGGCAACGAAGAAAAAGAAGAAGAAGAAGACTCCTTCAATTTCTTCTCCAAGTTCTTTGGCTCACCATCAATTGTGGGATCTTCTTCATTCAGGTCTCGAGACCGAGTCCCACACCCTAAGGATATTCCTAATAGAGGAAGCATTTTTTTATAACAAGAGTCTTCAAAAAATATGGTGGGACCAAGTCGAAGAGCTTGATGATCTTAAAGATTCCTAGAGGGTGTATGCCAATTTCGCTCGGAGAACCATAGATGTAAGTACCTGATATCAAACACTTACTTATTTTGTTTGTCCCTGCTTCTCACTGCCTTTCTTCATTCGGAGAGCTTTGGAATAAGTTGTTACTGTTGGTGAATACCACAAACAACTTGTGCTGTTAAGACAACAAAAAAACTGAACTCTGCGAGCAAGCAGAAAGATAGTAAGTCGCTATCACATGTAGTCTTTTGTCTTTCGACTACTTGTTCAGTTTTCTTGTCTACTTTGACCTTTACATGTTCAAAAGTGATGAAAAGACCTTGACTGATGCGCTCGACTATGAAAAAGTCGAGACGCAAAAGCTAAGGGAAGAAAATGAAGACTTGCTGAAGAAACTTCTGGACGCAAATTCTGCAACTTGCGAGTTGCAGAATGAGATAAACAGTAAGTTCGGAACTTAAGACTATTCATAATAATGAGTTTCTTTTATTTTTCTAACTCTCTTTTCTTTTTTAGAAAAAGAGGTCGAAACGGGTAGGCTCGAAACCGAGGTCAAATCAAAGGTCTTGGTTGTCAACGAGCTATCTTGTATTGGCAAAGAAAAATACCAGAGCATAAAGACGTGGGAACAACGATGCGCAAAAAATGATGCCTCCCACTACAACGAGGTTAAGAAACTTGATTCTCGACTAGTAGGTAAGTAATTCTTTACCTCCGACCAGTTTTGTTTACTAGTCTTTTAAGAGGTATTTTTTCTGACTAGTCATACTCTTTTCAAAGCAAGTAATAAAAAAAAACAATTCCAAGAAACTTTGACTCGTAACCAGGAGGAGATGAAGTCGACGAAGATCAACCTTCAGGACAACATCTCTATCCTTAACAATGTACTCGGTGAACTTGGTGCTAAGGAGGTCACTCCTCTTGAAGACACCATGATTGCTCATATGACTGCCATTAGAGAACAAGTCAGAAATTTGCAAGAGTTGATAACCACTCTGAAGACTAACCAAGCCGACTCAATAAGAGAAGCGGTTGAAAGTGCAGTAAGTTATGCATGGGCAAAACTTAAGGCCTATGACCGTAATCTTCACCTTCAACCAATCGAAGCCAATTTTGACTACCCTGAAGCAGAAGTAGTACGGCTGATTGAAGAAGTGCAACCAGTTAGTAGAAAAGTCACGGAGGAGATGCAGATTAGATCTCCTTCGTCAGAGTAGTTTGTAATAGGAAACTTGTAAATATAAGTTTTTGTTTATGAATATAAACCTTCTTTCTCCTTCAATTTATCTTGTCAAGTAGTTAGTAACTTATAAGACAATGAATAGAGAAAAGAAATTGAATTTAAGACTAAGAATTGAAGTTATATTAATAACTTTATCCTAGTCCCCGACTATTTGCTTAGTTTATTTATATAAACTAAATAAATAGTGTGAAAAAGGGTTTGCTTTAAAAAGGTTTGTCCGACTTTAGTTGTCAATCTCAATTATCATATATTGGTTGCAAGAATCAGTAACAGATTGACACTAGGAAGTTCCTTCTAATGGGCAAGACCACATGAAGAAAAGAAAGACTTCGACTAGTGGAGTTACGTTCTCCGACTATATTAATCAAATCAAGAGCGTCAACATGAGTTGGATAAACAATCAAAGTGCCTTAAAAATGTGTTCGACCGTTCTTAGTGAACTCAATGGTTTTGTGTTGATAACAAGAGTTAGAAATAGTACGACGCTAGGAAGTTCCTTCTAGTGGGCATGACCACATGCAGAGAGAAAAGATTACGACTAAGTATTGTGTCTTTCTCCGACCAGTTCGAAAGAATTGAGTTTACTAAAAGTTGTCGAACAAATTATAAAAGCACACTCCACTTAGAGAATTTTTAGAAAATAATGAAGAAAATAAACTAAGTCGACAAAGAACTTGCTTGAAATTATTTTGACTAGATTTTATTGAACTCGGTTTCTTTGTGTTGGTAGCAAAAGTTAGGAACGAGTTGACACTAGGAAGTTCCTTCTAGTGGGCAGGACCACGTGCAGAGAGGAAACACTTCGACTGGGTGATGTTACCTTCCTTCGACTAGTGTAAAGAAAACTAAGTGTTAAAAATGATCGAAAAATTATCAAAGCGCAGCTCAATGCAAGACAATAAAGATTTAAAAAAGCTAAAACCTTATTGAGAAAGTAAGAAGTTGTACATAAAACTTGCGTAATTGGTCGATGTTCCAAGAATTCGAGAGGATTCGGCCATCTTTCATTGCTAGTCGTACCGAACCTGGTTGCGTAACTTTGACCACTGTATAATGACCTTTCCACTTGGAGGAAAGTTTATTATGATTAGACTGGGATTGAATCTTTTTCAATACCAAGTCACCTACAGCAAGGTTGTGAGGTTGGACCTTACAGGGCTTGTTGGTAGACCACTGAACGGATCAAGGCTTGATTCCTCTTCTCTTCGAGTAGGTTGATGTCATCCACCCGAAGTTGTTCCTGGTTAGAGTCGTTGAAAGTTTCTACCTTTGTCGATCAAATCTTTAGTTCTGGTGGAAGCATGGTTTCAGCTCCAAAAACTAGAAAAAGTGTGTTTCGCTTGTAGCCCGGCTAACAGTCATGTGAACTGCCCATAATACTAAGGGTAATTCTTGTACCCAAGCCCTCGAGTGCTTTATAAGTTGGTTAAAGACTCGAGTTTTGATTCCCTGCATAATTTGGCCATTATCTCTTTCGACTGCCCCATTGCTTTGTGAGTGGGCGGCAGAGGCATAACATAACTTGGTACCCAATTCTTCGCAAAATCCTTGAAATTTTGCACTCGAAAATTGTTTACCATTATCTGTAATTATTCGACTTGGAATACCAGATTGAGTAATCACGCTTCTCATCATGAACCTCTTAGCTACTTCCGTTGTTATCCCAGTTACAGGTTCAGCTTCAATCCATTTTGTGATCATATCAATAGCCACAAAAAGGAACTCGAAGCCTTCTGGTGCTTTTGGGAACGATCCTAAGATATTCAAACCCAGGTCGAAAAGGCCAAAAAAGAGGTATAGTTTATAATGCCTGACCCGATTGGTGTATTTGCCTGCTATAAAACTGGCATTGTACACACTTTTTAAACAACTCCTTGGCATTATGATGGATGGTTGGCCAGTAAAAACCTTGTCGAAAGGCTTTTCCGACCAACGTTCTGTAAGAAGCATGAGTTCCACAGATGCCTCCATATACGTCGTGAAGGAGATTTAATTCTTCTCTCCGCAATATGCATCGCATGAGAACCCCTTGAGTACCTCTTTTGTAGAGGACTCCTTCGACCAAAGTATACATTTTAGCCTTACGGGACAAACGATCTACCTCGAGATCATCATTGAGAACTGTGCCCTTCAGAAGATACTCGTAGATGGTAGTCATCGAGGTATCCTCGTATTCTATAGAGGTTGTCTCAATAGGAGATGGTTCTGGTGTTTCGACCAAATACGGCTTCTGGAACTGTTCCAAGAAGACTCCTTTTGGTACTTGTGATCAGAAAGAAGCCATTCGAGCTAACTGGTTAGGGAGGAAATTATCCTTTCGAGGGATATATTGTACATCTAAACAAACAAAAAAAATGCTTTTCAAGCTTTCTGACTTCTGATAAGTACGGAGACATGGTCGGATTAGAGCACTGACACTCTTTTCTGACCTGATTCATGACTAGTCGAGAGTCTCCTCTCACGAGTAGTCGTCGAATCTTGAGCGCTTTCGTTGCTCGTATGTCAGCCAACAAACCTTCATATTATGTCATGTGGTTAGTGGCCGAAAAGTTTAATTAAATAACATACTTTAAGGTCTCACTTGTAGGAGATTCCAGGACCACCCTAGCCCCTGAGCCACTTAGCGTAAGTGACCCGTCAAAGTACATCATCCACTAGTCATGGGAATTGTACTAGGGATCTTGAACAGGTTCAGGATTTGTTCATTCGACGACAAAGTCTGCAATGATCTGGGATTTAATGGCCGTTTGAAACATGAAATGGAGGTCGAACTCCCCAAGTTCAACTGATGTAAGGACACGGGATTAACACTCCCAAATCCATTGTGTATTACTGAACTAGTCCCATGATTAGTGGCTAATTCATACAGTAAACAAATGTGGTAACATCCATAATGGCAAAACTTTAATAATAAATACCAGAGTTGGTTACCAGATAGGCTTATGAGCCGACAAAAGCGTAACACAATGGAAGATCTAAACAAGAAGCAAGAAGCCCAATTAAATCGCCACAGGCAATTGACTAGGGTAACAGCCTAGTCGTCGAGGTCTTCAGCAGATGCAAAGTCCTTCTCCTCTGAATAGCATTTTATTAAGCAAGAGTGATCATAAATATCTGTGCCCCACAAGTTACACCCAATAACAAAATTATAATGTATGCAGAGATATAACAAAGGAAGGCTTATAGAGGTGATTTTACATAAAGCAATGTTTCTTTCCAAATACTTGTACTAAGTTCCAAAGCAGTTATTCTATAACTAAAATTCATTTTCTAAAACTCAAGTTTTATAGTTAGATAACATTCGTACAAGAGTGGTGAAGGATACCCTCCTATCACAAGGCTACCCGCCCAAATCCCCGATTGGATACGAAATCCAAAACCATTTGATAAAGTCTTTCGAAATCAAAACCAAAATTTAACTTGGAGTGGCTTTGCTAGCATGTCCTTGACCATGGACACGGCTATTTGAATAGTTCTTAACACTCTGCAGAGGTTGTACAACTTTACCTACAAGAGATAATCAACTTATACTGTCCGCTCACACACTTCTGAAGGTGTGCGATTAAGAGATTATCACAAGGCCTTTACAATGTGCCATCCTACCGTAGTCCTGCCTCGCTAAGGTTTCGCTTCCTTTGGATAGAAACTCGCTGGACTTAAGCCCCCTCTTGCGCCATGTGGGAATACATAAAAGTAGGTCATAAAGACACCCACGCAACTGGATGGCACAACCACGGTGGAATATTGCAAATTAATTAGCCAAGTCCTACCCACTCAAGACTTGTGGTAGTACGGTAATCATAGAAATGACTCAATCCCGTGCATAAATGTAACATCCCATTTTTCTGGCCTTTTTTAAAATTTTCAAAATAAAAATAACCATTTGGTTTTGATAAGAGTTCTAAAGCTTAACTTGGGATTTTGGAATTAAAAGTGTTTAAAATGACTAAATCAAACTTCAACTAATCAAAAGTTGGTTTGTTTTGAGTTTGTTAGAGTTCTCTGGTGTCGTTTCCCTTTCTCTGTTCGTTCCGTATTCCCCTCGGCCCAGCTCCTTCTTCTTCTTTAGACCTCCCTTGCGTTTGGACCTCTCCCTTTCGTCTGGACCTTCCTCTCAGCTGGCAATCTCCTGGGTGGTCTTGGGAGACCTCCTGGATGGTCCTGAGAGACCTCCGGGTGGTCCTCGAAGACCACCCCTTGGGTCAAGACCACCCCTCGGATCAAGACCACCATCTTGGTCTTTTTGCAAAGACCACCCCTTGGGTCAAGACCACCCTCTTGGTCCTTTTGCAAAGACCACCCTCTTGGGCCGTGACCTCCCTTTGGGTCACAACCTCCCCTTTCGTCCTTTAGCCGCGACCTCCTTTTGGGTCACGACCTCCCCTTTCGTCCTTTAGCCGCGACCTCCGCTTAGTCACGTGACACCCCTTTGGCCACGACCTCCCCTTGGTCACGTGACACCTTTTTGGTCATGACCTCTCTTTGGTTTGACCACCCTTCTAGGTGTTGACTAGGCCCCACCTGTCAGCCCTGCTCACCTTCTCCTTCCTTCCGTCGCATCACTGGTGATGCAATTGTTCTCGTGCATTAAATGTTGTTGTGTCGCATTAAATACTGTCGCTTCAGCAGTACCCGGTTCCCTCTCTTGTCTCCTCCCCTACTAGCCCCCGTCTCCTCCTTCACCTACTCGGCTGTGCTCTGTCTTGTCACACACCTGCCCTTGATCGTGTGCGCCTCTGAGTCTTTCAGTGACTCTCTGTCTTCCCTGGCTATAAAAGTCTAAGCAGCCCTCTTTCATCATCTTTTTCCGCACCCATTTCTCTCTTGCTCTCGCCCAGTTCCTCTGTGCTTCAAGTTTCGCCGCTGGCTGGAGCCTGCACCGTCACCAAGGAGTCCGTTGGAGCCTGCACCGTCGCCAAGGTGTCCGCTGGAGCTTGCGTCGTCTACAACCACCTCGTCGTCGAAGGAGTTAGCCGGAGCGCCCACGCTGTCTTCGTCGCCGCCGTCCTTCGTCTCTCCCTCCTCCTTCAGTCTCTTTTCTCGGCCTTGGTGAGTTTCTCTGTGCCCTGTTCTTCCCTCCCTTGTTCCTACGACTACGTTGCGTAGTCGTATTCCTTCTTACGACTATGTTGCATAGTCGTATCCTTTTGTATTCCTCGTACGACCACGTTGAGTAGTCATACCCTTCCTTGGACCTCCTTCCGCCCAGTCGAACCTCTTCGACCAAGTCGTTGGGCCTCAGGACCTCCTCCTCAGGACCACCTCAAGATCTCCTGTATCCTTTTTGTCGTTTCCTTAGGACCTTCTGTATCTTTTTTGTCGTTTCCTCAGGACATCCTCAGGATCTCCTCCTTAGGACCTCCTGTATCCTTTTTGTCGCTTCCTCAGGACCCCCTTAGGACCTCCTTTATCCTTTTTATCATATCCTTAGGACCTCCTGTACTTTTTGTCGTATCCTCAGGACCTCCTGTACCCCTTTTTGTCGTATCCTCAGGACCTCCCTCTCCGTTAGACCTCCTCCCAAGGGCCCGTTTTTATTTCAGTTCCTCGTCGTTGGATTTAGTTTGATTCGTTTTCTTGTGTAGACTTCGACGACTCAGGAGAGCCCGAGTACTTCGAAGAAGAGGACCTTCAAGCTTTCGAGCAAGACAAGTTACACCCTTGATCATATTGAACCCAGTATCTAAAATTATTTAATTTCTATTTCAAATTACGATTGCATGCTTATTTGAATTCAAGTAATTTAAATCCATGTTTTAACTTTATAGTTATTCCTAGTTCCTTTGTACATCCAAACTTGGTTATTGATTCGACCTCCCCTTGTCACCTTAGTAAAGCGCTAGTTGGTATATTAGTATGAACTGGCATGTTTCAAAACCCTGTGCTTAGTTAAGGCTTAGACCAAAAATCTTGATTTGAGAATTTTACTACCAAAAGACCAATGTTGTCAAAATATTTTAACCACGACATTGGGTTGTCGATCAATGTTGTCAAAATATTTTAACCATGACATTGGGTTATCATGGGAGTTTGCAAAATGTTTTTGAAAAGAAAAGCAAAAGGAAAATTAGTTTGGACTTGAGCGAACTGGTTGTTCGGATGGGTGCATGTTCATGCACGGGATCGAGTCATTTCTATGATCGAGGACCAGGGGTCTGTTGGAATGTTGCCCAAGTCAATTAATGATCGGTCTTCAAGCCGCATCTTGCTATGCCTCACTGTGCAACTACATGTACTAAATGGGAAGGACATGGCTGACTAATTTGCAATGTTCCACTGTGGTCGTTCCATCCGGTTGTGTGGGTGTCTTGATAACCTACTTTTATTTATTCCCACCTGGCGTAAGAGGGGGCTATGAACTCGGCGGGTTTCTATCCATGGGGGGCAAAACCTTAGCGAGGGGGGACCGCGGTAGAATGGCGCATTGTAAAGGCCTTGTCATGTGCTCTAGACCGCTTACCTACGGTCGTGAGCGGTGGTATCGACGGATGCCAAACAAACTAGAGAATTCGTGTCATGAGGGTAAAGCTGTACACCTCTGCAGAGTGTAAAACTATTCGAATATCCATGACCACGGTCATAGACATGCTAGCAAAGCCACTCTAAGCAAGATCTTTGGTTTTGTTTTCAAAATGCCTTATAAAATGGTTTTGGATGTCTATCCAATTGGGAATTCGGACAGGGAGCCTTGTGATAGGATGGTATCCTTCACCACTTGTTGATGAATGTTATCCAATTGTAAAATTGAGATTTAGAAAATGAATTTTAGTTATTGTATAACTGTTTTAGAACTTAGTATAAGTATTTGGAAAGAAACATGGCTTTATGCAAAGACAACCCTATAAGACCTCCTTTGAGATATCCTTATATGCATGCATTCCAATCTGTTACTTGACGGGTGTGACTTGCGAGCACGGTTGTTGTGCTCACACTTGCTTAACATGTTTGAGTAGGAGAGGATGTCTTTGAGGAGCCGGAAGACCAAGACGACTAGGCTGCGCCCTCCAGACGATTGCCTGTGGCGAATCGTGTGGTCTACTGCTTTTGTTTCCGTTGTATTTTGTGTTGTCGGCTCTTAAGCCGTGCTTGTAATCAACTCTGTTGTTATTTTAATAAAGTGGCGTTGATGGATGTTACTACTTTGTTCATTGTGTGAGCTAGCTATTGGTCCTTGGGACTAGCTCGATTGTACACAGAGGGTTCGGGACCTCCTGGGTCTGACCGTGTGGTCGTGCCTTTGGGTGATCCCGGGTCCGGTCGTGACTTTGGGACCTCCCTGGGGTCTGGGTCGCGACAATAAACAAGAACCCATACAAACATCCATTTCGGCCAAGTCCAAACCAATTTTCATTTTTGTTTTGCTTTTCAAATTCATTTGTAAAAGTTCTATGGTAAAACAATACCACAGGCTCATTTAAATCATAATTGAACATTTTTCTAAACTCCCCAAATTCAATTTTGGTCTAAGCTTGTCTAATCATCAAGTTTTTGAACAAAGCATCTTGTAAATACTATTGTATTAACCAGAGTTTTATCTAGGACGAGAAGGTGTGAGGGTTTGGTGTCCAAGAATTGTCAATTCCATGATTAGCAAGGAAACTGCCACGACCAGGTCCATGACCACGACCAGATCCACGACCACGACCACGACCAGATACACGACTAGATCCACGATGACAACCAGATCCACGACTAGTTCTACGACTAGATCCACGACCACGACCAGATCCACGACTAGATCCACGGCCACGACCAGATCCACGACTAGATCCACGACCAAGACCAGATCCATGACTAGGTCCATGACCACGACCAACATTCAACAATACTCTAATTCTATAATCCGACATCCATCAATCCATTATTTCTTAATAAATTATTTCTAATAATTCAACATCCATCAATCCAATGATTATGTAATCCTATAATCCAATTTCCGATAATCTGATATCCAACGATTCGATATCCAACAATAAGCTACTTCTAGAATCCGGTATCCGACCATAACTAATCCTATATACAATAAATATATAATCCGAATATCCCACAAGGATACAATATTATGATCTAATTAGGATGTAATCCGATAATCACGTATTCCGATAATCGACAATGATACAATCCTATAACCCAACAATCAACAATTGTATAATTGTATAATCAATATCCAAGAATCATGTATTCCTACAATCCAACTTCCATCCATCGTATATTGCTATAATCCAACAATAAGGTATTCTTATGATCAAACACCCGACAATAATGTATCCTTATAATCTAGTCTTTTCAATTTCTAACTCCTAAATACATCATATTCGGAAAGATTATCCACATTGTCTTTCTTGACAATAAATGGCCATACAATGGAATTGGGAATAACTATAAAGCTTAAAACAGGAATTTAAATTACTTGAATTTAAATAAGCATGCAATAATAATTTAAAATGAAATTTAAATAATTTAAAATACTAGGATTCAAATATGTAATTTGCCTTGATTAATTGGTTGTTGTTCTCAAAAGGCGTCGAAATCCGGTTCTCCGAAGTCGTCGAAGTCTACACGCGAAAATAAGCCAAATTCAAATAAAATCCAAATAAAATTCCAATGAACTCCGAATTGAATAATTTTGGTTCTAAGAGCAAGAAATTGAACTTAGATGAATTAGAAATTTGAATCACTTGAATCAGAGCTCGAACGAAGGAGAACTGGCTCTCGAAAGTTTGAAATCACAAGATCGGAAGGAGGTTCGACTGGTCAAAAGGTTTCGGTTACTTGGTCGAAGGAGGTTCAACTAGTAGGAGGGAGGTTCGGCTGCAGGTGGTCAGTAGGAGGTTCGACTACAGGTGGTCGGAAGGAGGTTCGGCTACAGGTGGTCGGAAAGACTACCTGGTTGGAAGGAGGTTTGACTATAGGTGGTCGGAAGGAGGTTGACTACCTGGTCGAAAGAGGTTCGATTGGTCGGAAGGAGGTGTCGACTGCTTGACCGATCGAAAGAAGAAAGGAGGACTTGACTGCTCGACGCGATCGAAAGAAGGAAGGAGGATTCGACTGCTCGACGTGATCGAAATAACACGAGAGAGAACAGGGCACGGGAAACACACCAAGACCGAGAGAGAGGCTGGAGGAGGAGGTCGGTGGACGGCGGTGGTCGAAGACGGCGCAGTGCTCCGGTGAACTCTCGGTGAAGGCAAGAGGAGCCTCGGGTAGCACGCGGTCTTGTGAAGCCAGAGGTGAAGGCAACGTCGACGGAGAGACCTTGACATCAGCGCTAGAGGCGGTGGCGTGAGCTCCAGACAGCGGTGGAAAAACTTGAAGCATGGCGAAATGAGGGCAAGAGAGAGAGAGGGAGAGTTGAGGGGAAAACAAAAAGGAGTATGGGAGAAGCTTTGCGGCAAGGGCGTGGGGGCGGATCGGCCGGGACATGGAAGTCGCGACGGGGATAAGACGGGAGTAGGTGGAGAGAAGAAAGAACAAAAGGGGTGGGTGTGGCGAAAGACGGTCAATTAAATGTGCACGTTGCTGAGGAAAAAGGGGCGGGATTCGCGTCGAGGCGACGACTTTTGTCACGGCGGTGACGCACGCGAGCGCTGGTGGCATGGGCGAGCAACGAGAGGGAGGCGAAGGTGAGCAGGGGGAGGCTGACAGGCGGGACTGGTTGAAGGGTGGTCAAAACCAAAGGGTGGTTGAAACCGAAGGGGTGGTCGCGCGGCGAATGGGCGCGAGAAGAGAACAAGATCTTTGATTTGCAGGGAATACGCTAAACCAAAAAGGCTTTTAGAAAATAGTAAATAAATTCAAGAAATTCTAGAAAAATACACAGAAATTCCTTGAATCATTTTGAACTCAATAATATATTTCCAACTCATCATTGGTATTTAATTTTGCAAATAAATTAGTATTTTTAAATTTTTTCAGAAACTCAAGGAAACTCTTTTACGACTCAGAAAATTAATACAATAATAAATTTATTAATTTTAAAATTGTTAATAGAACTTTGAGATGTTACAACCAACTATTTTGCCATGCGTCTCGCTGCTTCCCTGTTCTGGAGGACCTCTCCTAAGAGAAACTCAGACGACACAATTATCTTGTGCACCTGAAAATAATGCCTTAGTTTCCTCGAAGATATGAAGAGGGCATATAAAAGTTTTGGACCTGAAGGTAGCGCTCCTTAGGTCTGTGTAAAACTTCACTTACGTAATAAACTAGTCATTGAACGTTTTCATGTTTGACAACCAGTACTGCGCTCACTGCCTGTGGCATGACAGCTAGATATATTACGTACGTCTCTTCTGATTTCGGTGAAACCAGAACAGGAGCACTCGTAAGATACCTCTTGACATGCTCAAATGCATTGTTTACCTCTTCTGATCACTCGAAACCCTCGTGTTTCTTTAGAAGTTTGAAGAAAGGAAGTCCTTTTTTCCCAGTGGTGCGATGAAATGACTTAAAGCTGTCATGCATCCTGTGAGTTTATGGACTTCTTTCTTCCTAGTTGGAGGGTGCATTTGTTCATTGGCTTTTATCTTTTCAGGATTTGCTTCGATTCCTCATGCAGAGACAAGTAATCCAAGCAATTTCTTGACAAGACTCTGAACACATACTTCTCAGGATTGAGTTTCAAACGGTGTTTTCTGAGGTTGTCGAATGTTTCTTACAGATCAAAAATATGATTAAGTCGCTTGATGCTTTTTATGACTAGATCATTAACATAGGCTTATATATTTCAGCCTAGTTGAGGTGAAAAAATCGTTTGCATCAAGCGTTGAAAAGAAGTACCAACATTTTTTTAGACCAAATGACATTTTGACATAACAAAAAAATTCCGAATGGTGTAATAAATGCGGTCTTTTCTTCATCCTCTAAACACATACTAATCTCATGATAACCAGAATTTGCATCTAGAAAACTTAATATTTCACAACCAGCGGTAGAGTCAACCAACTGATCAATACGAGGAAGAGGAAAATCATCTTTTGGACAAACTTTCTTGAGATCGGTAAAGTCTACACACATACGCCACTTACCATTAGACTTTCTAACCATTACAGGGTTAGCCAACCACTCTGGGTGATCGACTTCTCTTTATGAAGCCTGCCTTAAGTAGCTTGTTCAATTCTGATCTAATAGTATCGCGCCGATTAAGTGCAAATCTCTGTAATTTTTGTTTTACAGGTTTCTTGTCAGGCCGTAGAGCTAGCCTGTGCTTGATCACCTCCCTGGGACTACGGGCTTATCGGATGCTTGCCACGCGAAGACATCTACGTTAGCTCGGAGGAAGGTGACGAGGGTGTCTTCCTAATTAGGGTCGGAAGTATCCCCAATGCGAACATTCTTTGAAGGCTCCTCTGGATCCAACGGAACTTCTTGGACTTGATCGTTCGACTTTGGTGCAGCTTTAGGTTTCGACTGCTTGGTCGAAAGTTGACTCTTGTTTACTTCTCAAGTTGGTATCTGTCCAACCATCTCGAGGTATTTGCGGTCGCATGTGAGCGCCATCTTTTTATCACAGCGAACTGTGATAACTCCTTTGGGACCTGGCATCTTAAGACATTAATAACCATAATGAGCAGCCATTAGGAATCGTGCCAAAGTTGGTCGTCTGAGTATGACATTGTATGCCGTGTCAAAATCAACCACATCGAAAGAGATTTTTTTCTGTCCTAAAATAGTTTGGAGAACCAAACGTTACAGGAAGAAAAACTTGACCAATTGGTTTGGCTGAAGACCCCGGTATGATCCCATGGAAAGAGTATCGTACTGGTTTTACTTTGGTCCTGAGTACTTGCATCTCATTTAGGGCCCTCGTAAACAAAATATTTAATGAATTGCCTGCTGGAGATATGCCCTGGAGGCAATCATGGAGATGATGATCTCACGTCTATGTTTATGTGTTAATTGAATAAGTGTTATTCTGTTCCTTGAATTAATCATTGGTTATGAAGATTAACAAGTATGTGACTTGTTGGTGAAACTCTTAACTTATATGATGTCGTTCTAAAAGTATCCCTGGTCGAATGTCACTAGATGGGACACTAGTGACTATACGACCAGCACATGTATTGATTGATGACCATGTTTCACCAGTCATGGATATAGAGATATCGAATCAATAATGTGAACACATGTTGGAGAACATGGGGTTGGATTGACCCACCTTGAGACACTGTTGATATTGTTATGATTCTATGTGTCGTCAGTTGGTCTCAAGCAATGATGATGTATAATCCTTAGACCTGAGATCAACATGGTTTCCTACATGTGTAATAGCACTCTTAGGGGTTGCCAATCGCTGCTCGTAACTGGGTAGTTATAATGGTAGCTTTCGGGTATGCTATGAAACATGCGGAGGAATATGACTGGTTGGATATGGGATTTGCCCCTCCTAACATAACAGGAGAGATATCTCTGGGCCCCTCGTTGTGGTCAGATAAAGAAAGTGCATGGCCATGCCACTAGTGGTCGAAGTGTTCGACCACGTGAAGTTATCCGACACTCGATTGAGAAAGTATTGAATAGTCTATGGATGACACAACATCTCACATGGAGTTCAACCAGACATCGTGAGGCAAAGGGAGAATACACGAGTAGGTCGCTTAGTTCAATTAGTTACGGATCGTCAGATGGAGATCTGAGCTGGTCGTGAGATCGCTTCGGATGGAATCACAGAGTGGTGAAACACAGTCGTCGGGAGTTCTGAATCGTCGTGACCAAATACGAACTGATCGTATAGAGATAGGACCTGGTCGTAAGTGATGGGGACTTGGTCGTAGATCATATTGCATTAAGGTTCATCCGATATAATTTGTGTGAATTCGAGAATCGTTATGTCCTACTAGGAACCGCTAGCGACTCGTGATCGGAAAGGGTTTTCGAGTCACAACTCACAACCAATTATGCACGAACCTACAGGGTCACACACTTAACGGGTTGGAACAAACCAGTACGGATACAATTCGTCAAACGTGTTCAGATAGGATCCGTCACGAGCACTATATAAGGAGATGTATGAGGCTGTTGGACTGGGGGTGAACGTAACAGACAAGACACACGAAAGTTGTGAGTTGAGTTGTTCCACAAAAACCCTAGCCGCCATCTTCTTGAGAGCTCTGCCGTGCGACTTGGTGCTAGCACACCAGCGCATGGTTGTTCCTTCCCTGGACGTGTGGATACCGTAGAGGCGCTATTGCGGTTGCTATTGCGCTTGAGGACGATCTGTGATTTGCATAAGGAACTGCAGAGGTCGCTGGAGGAGAAAATCGACCACGACCACCGCACCGACGTGCTTGACGCTGGACGATCGACTACGACCACTACATCGATGCACTCTTCGTTGGACCAGGCTACTCCAACCCTTCTTCCGCTGCTCTGCGCGTCTGGTGGTAACAATCTATGATCATCTACTTACTTGGCTTCCTGGTTTACGTGGTAGAAAATTTTGATTTGTAGCTATCGTAGCCTACCCGTGACCCAACACTGCCACCATCAACTAATACACGATTTACTTGACAGTTGTTGATGGCGGGCTCGACCACGATCAAAAACTGGCCTGGTCGAGTAGAAGTGATAGGACAGTTACCCCTCTCGAAAGAGATGGTAACTTCCGACTACTTTGGCAATTTATTGACAAGGGGAGGATCAATGGAGTTTACCTCTCGTTCAACAGCCTTAAGCTATCGTTTTGACTTGTATGCCGATGATCCTCCGTAGATGTAAATGACAGCGTGCTTTGGATCCTGAAATGACATCTCCTCATCGTCGTCCGACTACTTTCGACCACTTGTTTGTCCTACCTCCTCGAGTGTAAGAAGATGTCCTTTGTCGGTATAATAGCCTTTGAGCTTTCGTTGGAAAACTCAGTAATTGCGAAGGTCATATCATTCCCTTTTATAGAAATGACACCATCTAGGCTTGTGGTTCTTCTGTTCGGGGCGTTTGTCCTTACCATGGTCAAAGTATGGTTTGGAACTTCTAGGCTCCTTGTCGCTCACAGCCAAGAATTCCTTCAAACTATTGGCTTGAGGCTTCTGGCCTTTGGTGTTGTTCTTGGATTTCTTGGTATTTTATCCTTCTTTTTGCTACTTTCACCTACTTCTTGAGGATTTTTATCGTCTCGATCGATGGTTTTGTTTCACTTGACTGCTTCAGCAACAGTCGCATATCGATCGACCATCTCGAAGAGCTCAGCGATAGTAGCCAGAGGATTTAAAGCGATATTCTCTGTGATCCTTCTACTACAGACTTCCTGCTTAAATGCTCTAATAACAGAAGAATCAAAAACTTTAGGTATGGAATTATGAACCTGACTAAAATGCCTGATGAACTGGCGTAAGGTCTCCTAATTATTCTATCTCATCCTATGCAGGTCATCTTCCTTCCCGGGACGGCTGTAGGTGCCCTGGAAGTTGGCCAATAGTAGGTCGCAGAGGTGTTGCCGTGAATAGATCGACTCCAGTGGTTGATTTAACAACCACGACTGAGCAAATTCTTCGAGCACAGTAGGAAGGTAATTTGCCATAACGTGCTCTCCTCATCCTACTGCTCAAACAGCGGTCGTGTAGATCTGAAGAAATTCAACGAGATTCTGTGACACATCGAACTTCTCCAAATTCATTGGTCGAAATCGCGGCGGCCAGCGAACCGCTCGGAGATCAGGTGAGAAAGCCCGACATCTGGTAATAACATCATGACGCCTCCTTTGCGGGAAAGAAGGGTTGATGTCGCCAGGTGATCGTACACGACGATACCCAATTGTAGGTGGACCCGACTTATGATAGGCCTCAGTCCTACGAGGGTAATACTTCTCGTATTCCATTTGCTGTTGTAGATTTCGGGGTTAGAGTGGTGAACGATCACCTCCTCTGAGAGCTTGTCGATCATCAGATATTCGAAGAACTCTTCTCCGACTGGAGTTATGGTTAGGGGAGTGACGTGACCTGTTACTGTGCTGATCTCCATGAGGCGAGTTATTCGAACAACTAGTGTTCAATGTAGTTTTGCCGGCATGACTTCCAGAATGGTGTCGGGGAGGTTGCTCAAATCTGGCCATCGTGCTCCGAAGACTTCGTGCGATCTCTTCAGCGAAGAGGTCGTAACCTGGCGCTCGTCCAAGTTCTTGAGTTGGGTTCTCGAGCAGGTCATTTTTATGTTGAAGTTCTTGAGCCTCCTCTGTCCGATACTGAATGCGCCTAGGCAAAGTTCTCTAGATTGCAATTATTCTCCTCCGGATAGTCTCAGGATCGTCCATATCTGAGGTTGCTTGAGTTCGCCTTAATGGAGAGTGATTATTTCTAGGATTTCTCCCACGCTCATGAGGGTGCTAATCTTGTTCATCGCCAGAGGCGTCCTCATCATCACCACGAGAGTTCGCAGTTTGTGATCGAGGGGAGCATCCTCAGTCTTACCTCTAGGAGAGTGACTAGGATCTGAGGGGAGGGCAAAGACTTCCTCGATATGATCACCACTTGTGCCTGAGGCCTCCTGGCTTGAGGAGTAGTTGAACGACAACGCCTTGCAACTTGGAGCAAGTTCCTCTAAGAAGGGGAATTCTAGGTTATAACCATCTCCATCCGTAGGTGAGCCCTGCGAGGGTATAGTCGAATCCGTAGGAAAAGCGTGCTCGACCATATCCTTTGCGGGGGTTACCGAAGAGTGACAACCACCAAATGTTGATGGAGTCCCAGAACGATGGCTTCCAAGACTTGCCGTGTTAGGTCAAACGGACTCGAATATTTGGAGGGGGAACTCTCGCTATGTTCTGTGTTCGCCTTGGTGCAGTCCCGATTATGGTCGGGTGAACCCTTCTCCTCTGAGAAATCTGGTCCCTTATTTGGATGTAATGTTGGGGGGGGGGAATGATCCCTCCTCAACTTTGTCCGTGGTATGGTCTCCTGGATCTGGTGAAAGATCTTTGGAGGCGGCATTACCATCGGACGAAATAATACTCTGCTCATATTCATAGCAGGTATCCATGTCGAGTCTTGCGTAGTTGGTCAAGTCGAACCAATTATCCTCATTCCACTACTTGCCATGGAAGCATCAGAGTTGAGAAAATAAAGAGAGTTTATCGAAAAGGAATCACTGGAAACTCCTCACGGACGGCGCCAGCTGTCGATGTTTTACTATCGATCTTACGAATGAATATCAGGGGTCTCCTAGAATTAGAACCACACATAGAATGACACAAGGGTTTATATAGGTTCAAGCTTTCATCGGAGAGAATAACAACACTACTTCTGTGTTGCTGTATTGAGTGTGTTGATTACAATCAAGAGGAAGGCTAAAGCCTAATGTCTTGTGCTCCCGATTGCCTCTCCCTTCTGTCTACTGACTATAGCACATGAAGATGTGGCAGTTCCTCCAAGCCAAGAGGCGTCTCAATGTTCCGAATAATGAATGGTTGGTAGAGATTATTGTCAAATAGATAACTCTCCCACGTTGTCAGATAGTTATCGTCAGAGACAGAGAAATAATATGTGCAGTTATTTCAGAGAATAATAACGTATATTAACTATCTCGTGTGTCAAACACGGTGCACAAGACTCTATAATCGACTGGGTTCATATGCCGCAGTCTCTATCGATTATAGGGTGGTCGTAACCGATCAGGTTGTGAAGAGACTTACGACCACAAGGTGTTCATAAAGAAGACCCACAACTAGAGACGGATCATAGAAAAGCTTACAACTAGAAATTGGTCGTGAAAAAGTTTACGACCAGAGGTGGTCGTAGTAAAACTTATGACCACTTGGTTAAGTTTCTCCTTTATAAACAGTAAGTGATATATTTGTAAGTAATATAAAGATATTATTATCTATAATAAAAATTATAAATAAATAAATAAATAAAAATTATTAGATACTCGTCCCTATGCAGGGAGCACGAATTTTCCTATAACCTACATGATCACACCCAATACACTGGTGCATGATGTAGTAGTCCTAGTCCTAACTCCTATGTGGGAGTAACTTGGACAGAAAAGCCCCGTCCAAAACGAAACGAAAGATCTCCTCGCATGCAAATGCAGTGCAACGTGACAAGTGGCCGCAATGTCTTCAATGCCCCAGAGTCAGATATGTCCACATGGGGCCCACCAGGCGTCCTCTGACACTCGGACTAAATCAAAACCTTGGCCCGCAGCTGAGCTAGCGCTGCCAGCGCGAGACCCCTCGCGCTAGCCGCCAACGAACAACTGCAAGCCCCTCTCGTCCACACAATCTGCCGCGCGCGATGCGACCCACACCCACCAATAGGCCTACCCACCACCGTGCCGGGCGTGGGACGCACGTCGCGCGATTTATACGCGACAGTCACGCCGCTCCCCGCCGTTGTTGCACTCTTTCTGCTGTTTCCCCCACACCACAGCTTCAGCCTTCAGCTGGCCGTCTCGACTCTCAAGCAGCAACCGGAGCCGAGGAAAAATTAAGCGAGCGAGCGCGGGCGCGGGAGGGGGCATGAGGATCCAGTGCGACGCGTGCGAGGGCGCGGCGGCCACGGTGGTGTGCTGCGCGGACGAGGCCGCGCTATGCGCGCGCTGCGACGTCGAGATCCACGCCGCCAACAAGCTCGCTAGCAAGCACCAGCGCCTCCCGCTCGACGCCGCGCTCCCCGCCGCCCTCCCGCGCTGCGACGTCTGCCAGGTACGTGTGAAGAAGCGGCTCGGTTCTGTAGTTTGGAATCGGAACGTTTGCTAAATTCTGTACGTGCGCGCGCGTGCAGGAGAAGGTGGCCTTCATATTCTGCGTGGAGGACAGGGCGCTCTTCTGCCGGGACTGCGACGAGCCCATCCACGTGCCCGGGACGCGCTCCGGCAACCACCAGCGCTACCTCGCCACCGGCATCCGTGTCGGCTTCGGCTCCGTCTGCAGCGCCAACGTCGGCACCCACGCCGACCACCTCCCGTCCAAGGGCAGCTCCAAGCCGCCGAGCGTTGTCGCTGCTGGTGGGGTCCCCAAGCGGGTCCCGGCCGCCGCGCAGGAGGTGCCGTCGTCGCCGTTCTTGCCGCCGTCGGGCTGGGCCGTCGAGGACCTCCTGCAGCTCTCGGACTACGAATCCAGCGACAAGGCAAGCAGCTAGCAAACCGTTCTTGATGACAATAATCACAAGATAGCCTAGAAAGTAACCAAGAATTGCCCCTTTGAGATCTCCATCTCACGGTGTCTATCTGTTTGTGTTGTGTTTGCTGTTGCAGAAGGAGTCTCCTCTTGGGTTCAAGGAGCTGGACTGGTTCGAGGACATCGACCTGTTCCATGACCATGCGCCGGGCAAGGGGGGCAGCACGGCGGCGGAGGTCCCTGAGCTCTTCGCCTCGCCGCAGCCAGCGAGCAACGCGGGCTTCTACAAGACGAGCGGTGAGCGCCAGAGCAAGAAGTCACGGGTGGAGCTGCCTGATGACGACGAGGACTACCTCATCGTTCCTGATCTCGGATGAGATATATACTGCATAGTTTTGTATGTGATGTAATTTGTACTTATGCAAAGGATTCTTCCATCTTGTTGTACTAATTAACCGCTTACTGTGGACATATGTAATTGTAATGCAATTTGGGGCCAATACTTCCACATGAGATGGGTGTGATGTATGCGGTGAATTTGCCTGTTTCATGCGTTCTGTTCACAGATTTATTCTGTCAGAACCTTAGCAGTGATGCAAAAGCTTGAATCGGTTTTGTATGTCCGGCTGAACACCTTCAAATGGATGAATACATCGATCAGTGCTGAAGTTACCAAAGTGGAGCATCACCCATGCAATATAAGATATCGTTCAGGAGACATCAAATTTGCAGCTTGGACATTTATCCTTTCATACTTTTACGCAATTATTTTACAATCAACCGCTTGTAAACAGGTTACAGGTCCCGTGACCGCAGAACTGATATCTTCCGTAAACATGAGGCTTAGAATACAGTAGGAAGATCGACCGGACACGCTCTGGCTGAACTAAAACCAAGATTAATTAACTTGAACAAGAGAAGCATACGGAGCACTGCCCGTCTGAAATGTAGTTCACCGATTACTGTAGTTCCATATCCCGCGAAACAATCATACCGTGCACAGTACCATGCACTTTAAACAGCCAGGGATAATGGCACTTCAGCAATGCTTCAATAAAAATCAACAGATACATAAGGGTGCTACAACTTAACACCAACCGAGAAATGACATGGCGTCAAACAAAAGCACGTAAGCATGCACCATAACCTGATTATGACATTTCAGGTCATCCATTTTACGACTTCAAATGAGCTCACTAAATTCCAGTAAGATTATGAAGTCGCAAAAATCCTGGCAGCTCTTCAGCAAGATCTGTGAATCAATCCAGGATTTGCCAGTCTGTTACCAGTAGATCTCAAATCCTTTTTGAAGATGCCAGTAAGCTGCATAGAAATGCTTCTTTATATTGCAAATAAAAATCAAGCACATTGTATACATATTCCAAATCGTCACCGTTTCTTCAGTAATGAACTAGCTCTCAGGAAGATTTTATCGATCTCATCAAGCTCGGACACTTTCAGTTCTTTTGCAGGTGAATCAGTCTTGTCAGAAAGTGAAGCAATCTTCCGTAGATGCTCCTCAAAATCATCCGGTTCATTGTCATTATTTTCTGAGGGAAACTTATCCAGCCTATCAAGATACAAAGGGCGCTCCTTGCTGTCTTCTACCTGCTCCTCTGAGTCTGTCTCAAAAATGTCAGAGAGATCCTCAGATTCAGAGTATGTGATAGACTCTGAAGCTGAATCACCATCAACCTCAGAATTTTCATCCTCTAGCCTCTCGGACCCTTCTATACTTTGTGACAGGAGATCAGATACACTTCTCTTGTGAACCGAGCTAGCAGAATCTTTCCTCACAGACATACTGTTTGCACTATCTGAAATAAAAGCAATGTTTTTTGCTGCACTTTGTCCCTTATGCTCTCCAGCTAACTTCATCTGCGCATGAAGATCTTCAAGCTCCTGTTCAAGCCTGGGAATATACCGCCTAAGAGCTCGGAGGCGATCCCTGTATTTTGATTTATCCAGTGCCTGATTGGAAATTTTAAAGTTAGAAATGATGAAATAGACAACAATGCATCTACAGTAGAAGGTACAAAAGGACAAATTTTGTCTTCTCATTCTGCATATTTGTCTATATTGGAGTACTTTCTAATTGACACTGGGTAGAACGCTCTTGCCTCCATCTAAATAAAATTGGTTGGCTATATCTCTCGTTCTTAAGTTCTAAACTAAAAATGTTGAATAATAAATTGATAATTTATTGAAGCACCTTCCACAAATTAGCTGGGTCTTACTGTGACTTGTCTTGCATGGTAATCTTGGAATCATACTGTTACTAGTGTTTTCTTTTTGTCTTTCTTCTAACCTTACTTCCTAGTTCATACCCTGCTAAAGATATTGATATCTTAATCCTTGTACCATGATAGCAAAAAGAGAACATACCTTTTTTCTAGAAAGTGAAACTTTTGGAGACATTATTTCTGGTGGTGGCTGTGCATAGTTTTTTCCTCTGTACATAATAATTGTATTCCCTTCTTGAATATCGAGCACAATCCCACCACTTAGTCTGGCTAACTCTGAGGCAATCTCCTTAACCTCCTCCGGTGTGAATGTCTTCACAATTACCTGTAGGGTTTGGTGTTTTTTCCAGTGCAAATGCATGTTCAAGATCACTCCCTGGTAAATTCCACGTCTTCCAACGGGAACATAGTTTTTACATTTTTGGCCCATCTTGAGGAAATAGAAGTGCTCTTCAGGTGTAAACACCTCAGGATCATGTGTAGGTTCTGACGGATCATCTGGTTCAATTTTCTTCAATGCTGCAACAAGTCGTTCTTCCTTCCTTCGAGCCTTTAAGGGCAAAATCCCAAAAGAGAAGACAACATACAGGAGCAAATTAATTGTCTGTACAACAATATATTTAGGAGTGGAAATTCCACAACAAAGCGCATAAAGTAAACAAAAATACTATCAATGTAATGTGAATAGTGGCATCATATATACTTAGTTGTAGTGCATGCAGCATACAAAAGACAGTCACCATCTAATAAGAGTTCCCAGCACTGGCAATTTTTACCATGATAGTATGCTTAGGAATAAAAATAAAGCTAGTTCTAGCAAGAATGAAGGTTCAACTTTCCTTGGCACTTCTTACATGGCATAATATGAATAGCAGTATTAGAAGTATCATGCTACGTCAAGCGAAAGTCAAGCAAATTCATTCTTTTATGCTTGAAAATTTATTCACAAAATCAAGTAATAACAAGTCAAATAGGTACATCTATAATATATGGAGGGAATAACAATACAACTTACTAGCTTCAGTTTGTACAAAATCTTCTCCTCCGCAGTCATTCTTTGAAATTCCCTTTTCTTCTTCCATCTCAAGGATTTCAAAAATCTTGTCACTGCCCTCTTTCCTTTTAGCTTTTTCCTCTTGGCTTTTGGATCACCAGATTCATCAACCAACGCAACAGCTCCTTGATTTTGTCGAGACTCTCCGATAGCCTGATTTTCACTATTAACTGGTTGAGTTGTATGGATACAATGGTATGTTTGAAGGTTATAACTTTGCCACCAACCGGGGAATTCAGCAACTCGGTGAAAAACCTTGAGGAAAGTATAGCTACAACAGCATCAGAACCTTGAAACAAGAAAACTGATACATTATATTATGGACATCGTTATAGTATTGCTTCATGAATGAACCACCGGTTGGGTGAGCTCATCCGGGTGCGCACAGACACAAATTAAACCACAATATATTAAAGCCAAAAATGTAAGAACATAATCCTTAAAACAGCAAAATTGTGCCGAAAGTTCCCGTCTCCGGCATTTCATCGAACACTTGACACCCACTATGTTTCGGGCCAACCTCTAACGAATCAGCAGATACCTACTGCAGAAACTATTCAAAGCACAAGCCCAGGCATCCAAATCTCCAACCATGGGGATGGGCTCTCTACGTTCCATTGACCGCTTAAAATAAGAATCAGGAGAGGAGAATCAGGTGGGTTTGTCCCTTACGATGGTGAGCTCCGGGGAGGCGCGCGCAGCTCCGGCGTCCCGTGGGAAGGCGCCGCATTTACACTGTCGGACGTGGGGCAAGACGGACAAGATCGTGAAGGCTGCAGGCGCCACCTCCTTGTGGGCCGCCGAAGCAAGAGGAGTCGGCTCGCCATGACGTCGCAGTATAGCGATTAGCGAGCGTTGGAGAGCTCCCGTACGGTGTATGTATGTGTGTGTATGCTCGGGTGTGGGTGGTGCGCGGTAGCGCATGGGCCGGCTCAAGTGCAGAGCCGACGAGGCAACCGGCGTGCGTGCCACGTGCGGTAGCTTTAGGCGCTGCGCCGGCAGGGAAACGGGCGTGCCGAGTGGGCGCCGCGCTACTGTGCGGCGTGCGAATCCTGCGTGAACGGACGGGATCGGCGGACGACGGGGACGACGTCTCGCTTGCGTGGGCCGTGGAAAAACTGCGCGTGAGCGAGACGAAGTGGAGGCTCGACGTGGCCTGGCAGACCGATGCAATTAGGCCGAGGCAGTCGGCTCAGCCCTGACCTTGTGGAACAGAGAAAGGATTGAGGCTGGGCCGGTGCGTGGTGGATGGGGCCTGGTAGGTTTCGCCGTTTCGGTAAGGTGGGCTTGGCTGGGAGCACCAGATTGTAGAAGAGAACTTGGTTGCCTCTCTCTCTCTTCTTCCCCCCTAAGAAAGTCAGCATCTGCGCCTATTTAATTAGGGCTTTGGGCTGACAAACTTTCTCAGTAGTATCACGAACGATACCGTCTCAAAAAAAGGAGGACGATACGCATGTTCAGAGTCAGTTGTTCATCCGTTTGGCTGTGCGAGTACGTTGTTGTTGACATATGAAGTAGAGGATTCTGACCAATCCTGGAGATCGACGGGGGAAACGGGAAGGAAAACCATAGCAGAAGAAAACGTTGAACAAAATCTCCACGCCCATCCAGAAGTCAGTCACGAAGGTAAACTATCTGAGTAAGCTATGGCTTTGATTTACTCGTGTGCAATGTGGATTTCACATGATGGCCGCCCTGCATTACCGGCGCCGTGTTTTACCAGGCCAACTGACTGCGGAGAGACGTTGAATTTTAATTAGACACCGGCAGCACGACCAAGCGAAGCCATCCGTCGCCGGTAGCTGTACTGGTTTCATGTTGACAATTACACAAGGACATCCGACCCATGACCGAGGGCAACATGCATACCAATTAAAGCTTGACCTTGAACAGGTAAACCAAGATCTAAAAAAGGTAAAACAAGATCGGTTGAAATCCATTCAAGGTCACACACCCAGGAAATGTTCTTTTCACTGGAATCAATCACAAGGCACTTGTCTCAATCGGAATACACGTCTCAAAGTCGTCGTTAACCATTAATAACCACGAAGAGTCGCAACCCAATCAAACAGTAACCGAGCGGGCCGGAAAGATTCAGTCCAAGCCGTTGACAGACGAGGGTGGGGAAGCTCTTATCTCATTCTCTGAGTGGTCAGGAGACGGGCTTCGGATTAGCAGCACTGTGCGAAAACAAGGCCACGCCACGCCGTTAGAAACGTGACGGCAGTCTGATTCGTCAAGGGAGTTGTGACCTCGCCACATCCGTAGTAGCAGTTTCCCAATCTGTTGAGGAATCATCGCTGACGAGTCTAGTCCGATCGATCACCTCGTAGACAAGTCTAGAATCGCTTAGAACAATACAAGAACAAATAGTAGATTGAATACACAAAGAGACAAAGGTGTAAAGGGTGCTCTCTATTTATAGTCTAGAGACCATGTTAGGGTTTGGATGGGGTGTCCACTTATGGGTCGGCTGCATGGGCTAAGCCCATGGTTTCCCAATACTCCTCCTTGGGCACTCATCCTCACATGTTCATGTATTGTCAAAACTCTATAAAAACCCTGTGGGAAAAAATTGAAGAAAGAGTACATGACACACGTTCTGCTACGTTGCACGAATTGTCTCATTAAAACCTTAACCGAGAAACTTCAGAAAAACTCGTAAGGGAAGAAAAAGTACAATCCACCCAATTTTATTTAATCTTCAGGATTTACTCTTTGGGTACTCGATCTTTGTGATCAAGTTTCAATAATACGTTCGTGAAGATTCTCCCCCTGAATTCTGTACTTCTCTAAGTCTCATCATTCCAATTCCATAAATGCACCTTTCAAAGCTAGATGCTGGAAGTGACTTAGTGAATAATCTACAAGATTTTCACATGACTTAGTATGCAGTACTTTAATTTCGTCCATCTTTTGCCATTCATGAGCATAGAAGAATTTAGGGGTTGATATGCTTTGTGAGAGGATTCTTTATATAACCCATCGCACTTGTGCAACATAAGTTGTATTATCTTGAATTTTTTTAAATAATATTTTTTTAAAAGATAATTACAAAATATATAGTCTCCCCCAAAAATTACAAAAATGTGTCATCAACTGGCGACAGGAATATATCGCCAGTTGAACTAGCGACAGGGACCCTCTCTCCCTCCTATCGTCGGTCTAGCCACTTGTCGCCAGTTGAACTGGCGACAGGAAGACTAACCCTATAACCCCCCCCCCCCAAAATTCAGCACGGGACTCATTTTTATTCAGAAAAAAGAGACAGGGAGAAGAGTAGAGGGGAGGAGAGAAGCTAGAGAAGCGCTGCCCGTCGCATTGTCTACCTCTCAGGTAATTTTTTTAACCGAATGGATTACATAGTTTTAGATGTACGGTTATGCAATGCAGTATAGTTTTACATAATACTTTTCGGTGGGTAGTATAGTTTTAGATATACGGTTAATCGTGGAAATGTTCTTTATGATGCAGTGCGTCAAATATGTCCGACGTCGTCAATTTTAAAATTTACTATGGTCAAGGAACTATTCTAGAGGGTCCTGAGAGGATTGATTTGTGTTATTTCCAATCGGCGACCGTGCCCCTAGCAAGACCAGAGTAGCGTACATGGGGTGCTGTGATGCGGTGGTTGTACCACATATTCCAAGTGGACCGCGATATGTATGATCTGAGATTGAGTTGTCTTTCCCCACGAAGAGGACAGCTCACATATTGGGAGTTAGCGCTCCGAACATCGGCACTCCGGACGTCGCCACGGGGACCTCATCCGGTCACCCAACTCGAGACAGTCCACATGAGGGATGTTGAGGTTGCGACCAATGTTATTGCCATTGTTCTGAATTATGTTATTGCACGGACAGTAGTAATATGTTATTGTCAATGTTCTGAATTATCATTTTAATTAAGTGTTATGATGTTTTGCTGAATGTTATGTAATATCAGTGTGATTTATCGTAGTTTTGATAGTAATTGCAAGTTCACATTTGTTTCCTTACATAATATGCAGTGCATGTACATGAGCAAGTGTATGAATTCCTGGGCGCATCGCAATATCACTTACCTTACTACTTACGAATCATTCATACCTCAATCTTTCTCGTAAAATTCTTCAGAAATTCACCGCACTAGAACAACATATGACGATCACAAAATATTATTACGACTCTAACAGATTTTGTACCGTTCAAAACGTATGAAAACCAGAAGGCTGCAAACTTGATTAGGGTTTGAGGTACCAGTCGCCAGTTGAACTGGCGACAGGTGGTTGGTCCGGCGACAGGAGTGGAGAGGGTCCCTGTCGCCAGTTCAACTAGCGATAGGTTTACGCGCGATTCAATTGAACTGGCGACAGGGACACATTTTTGTAATTTTTTGGGGAGACCATATATTTTTGTAATTATCATTTAAAAAATATTATTTTAAAAAAATCGTATTATCTTCATATAGATAATAGTGGAGGTTTGCGCAGTATTCAATCCACTCAATTGCTGGATGTGGTGAATCACCCGTCGAAGCCAAGCACATTCTCGTGAGGTCTCGTACAGTGCTATGATTTTCGAGTGGTTCGTCGGAGTCGATACAAAATTTTGCTTAGACAATTTCCATAAAATTGCAGTTCCACCACACAAGAATACATAGCATGTTTACGACTTGGCTGTATGCGGGTCCGGTAGGTACCCGGCATATGCATTGCAATTCATAGTTATGTCTTAGTTCTTTCTGTAGAATAGACTAAAATCTTTGCTTCCTTGGAGGTATCAGAAGATGTCCTTTATTCCCTACCAATGCTTTTAGTAGGTTCTGCACTATACCTTGTTAATAGGTTTACGGCAAATGTAATGTCCGGTCTAGTATGGTTTGCTAGATACATGAGTGCTCCTATTGCACTTAAGTACAGGAATTTCGGTCCCAGGACTTCCCCTTTTCTCTAGGTCTGTACGGGTCCTTGTCTTGCTGCAAGGTTCTCCCGACCATCAGTACTTTCGAAGGGTATGTCTTTTCAAAGCCAAACCTTTCTAACACCTTCTGAGTGTAGGTTGACTGATGCACTAATATCCCTTCAGGGGCATGCTCAAGTTGCAAGCCTATGCAATATTTGGTTTTATCCAAATCTTTCATTTCGGACTCTGACTCCAGGTAAGAGCTTGCTTTCTTAATACTTTTTAGGGTTCCGGTGATATTCAGATCATCTTCATACTCTGAGATTATACAAAATCCATCCTAGGATCGTTGTATAAATACACAGGGACAATTCTCATTGTTCGTGTAGCATTTCTTGCATAGAAAGTCACTTCAAGCAATTATACCACATCCTGCCTAATTGCTTAAGTCCGTACAGTGACTTTCTGAGTTTCACACTATACAGATTTCTATTTGTTCTATCTTCGTTTGAGACAGAGATTCAGATACCTTCATATAAATACCCGAATCCAAATTTCCATAAAGGTATGTAGTTACCACATCCATCAATTTCATTTCTAACTTCAAGTTTACTGTCATAGAGATTACATATCTAACTGTAGTTCCACCTATGACCGGGGAATATGTTTCTTCATAATAAACTCCTGGACGTTGAGTGAAACCTTGTGCTACGAGCCTTGCTTATTTTCATTTCTCTTTCGAACAAATACCCACTTATGCCCTACGGGGTGCACATAGGGATACATACGACTTATAGGCTCAAATATCTCTCTTTTATTCAGAGACAATAATTCTGTTTCTATTGCCTTCTTCTAATCTTCTCAATCTGATCTTTTCTTATATTCAGCGAGTGATGCAGACTCTAGATAAAGATCGATGATTGTAGCAATTTTCTTTGCAAAGTAAATGTCAACATTGGTTCTTGTCTTATTTATAGATTCTTCCGTGGTCACAAAGTTTATAGCTATTTCTTCAAGGGACGATTTTTCTAATGCTTCTACTTGCTCACCGCTGCTTCCAATTACGGGGCAAGTCTCTTTAGTTTTTCCAACTCCGATGTGTGCGTACACATCCATACTGGTGTCTCCCTCCGTGGGAATGTTCAAATATAATATGTCTTTCCTGAAGGTTCAATACTGGCGCCAGGTCTCAACTGGCTCCCCTTCTAGTTCTAGGGAACTTCGGTGATCGGCTGTGTCAAGTCCTTCTTATCCTTTTTCACCAGACATCCCCGGTTAATTGGGATTCGAGGGGCCAAAGTTCTCGTTCTTTTCTGAGGCCTTAGGACGGGATTAGGGATACCTTCATCGGTATTTCAACCCTCTCCGGTGCATTGCGTGTAGGCACATACGACTTGGTCACGCTCTTCAAATCACTAAAGTGGTCAGATAGTTGATTCGCTAATGCTTGCAAATCAATTATCTTTTGGACTTCAATTATCTTCTAGACTTTAATTATCATCTAGACTTCAAATGTCTTCTGGACTGCTCTATTTGCTTCACTAGTGCGCGGGTCATGTGCATGGATTCCCGTGGCTTGCCACGTTATTTTCTGATATTTTTCATCAAGGGGTTGGTTTCCTCCCCCTAACGATGGGAAACTATCCTCATCTAATATATTATCAGCGAATCGGGCAGTATACAAATCTCTTGTCATAGGGTCCAAATACCTGATTATGGATGATGTCTCATAACCAATGTATATCCCAGACTTTCGGAGAAGGCCCATTGCAGTTCGCTGCGGTGGTGGTATAGGTACATAAACCTTGCAACCAAATCTGCGAAGATGATAAATTTTCGGTGCTGACCCTTGCGCTAGTTGCATAGGTGGTTGGATGTTATATGCCAAAGGTCTAAAAATGATGAGAGTTGCTGCGTGCAGGACTGTGTGTCCCCAGTCCATTCTAAGTGTGGGCATACAGTACGGAATGCTCATCGTTAATTCTCATTGCCATGCAATAATCATCAAATGCATTCAAAGTAAATTCTCAGGCGTTGTCCATTCTGATGTACTTCACATGATGATCTGGGATTTTTTTTTTCAATTTTAATTATCTGCGAGACTACCTTTTGTAAAAGCATAGTTTCTCGTAAACAATAAACATACGTGCGACCATTTCGATGAAGCATTGATGAGCACTATAAAATACCTAAATGACACTGATAGGGGCTGTATAGGACCGCAAATATCTCCTTGGATACGGTCCAGGAATGCAGGGACATAAAATATTCTTGATTCGAAAAATTCTTTACATCGATATTATGTCTCTGTGAATTGTTAATTATATTTCTCATCATTTTAAGACCTGGATGGCCTAATCTATCATGCTAGAGATAGAAAAGTTCAGAGCTTCTAAATACGGTTTTCAGGGCAGTATAGGCTACAGGTGCCTTAAACTTAGTGTAGTATAACCCAGTTTCATATGAAGGAAGTCGTTCTAATACCCTTTTGTACTTTCTTCATGCTATGAAATGAGCAGGTATTTCTTACCATACTCTTCTTCAGTCTCTACGTGGAAACTGTTACAATCGGGAGTATAATTGTGGCCCTTCATGAGCCTATTATACAAGCATCGCTGCCCGCGATTGTCATAAGACTACTAGCATTCTTGCTGATCAACTGAAAGAGTTTCGTCTCTCTCAAGATAGTATTCGTTGTGCCGCTATCTGCTAATCATACTTCCTCCATAAGGCACCACACGTGTTCTGATACTTCAGATACCAGAACATAACTTGCTATTATAATATGAGAAAATAAGCTTTGCAGGACTCATCATAAGAATTTAATGCTTTGCTTTCTTAGAGCTTACAACCATTATTCAAAGTTCCATCACAATCACAAACTACAAGTGACTGTAAAAACATCTAAGTGTAATGCGTGCACTAGATCGAATCAGCGAAGTATGTAGAAACTTCTACCTGAATCTTCTCCATGACGATTTTCTCCTCTTGGGCAACTACGGCCACGGCCGCTGCAATGTCCAAAGGAGGGGTTATGGGGACTGCTACTAGGCTGTCCACATCCATGAGTGTAACTAATGGCTGCGGACCCTCTATGCCTGTAATGGCGAGGTATGCCTTATGCAATCCTTTGCCCTTTTTCTTAAATTGTAAAACATCAATAACGTGCAACCTACAATCTTACCCTTCTTGCCTCTCTCCTTTATGAGAGGTTCCCTCACCTTGTAGCTGCTAGCATTGGCTTCATAGCCAACATTGCTACTAGACGCCTGTGAGATGTAGTTCTTTCTTACATCATCTTGAGCTTTCGCAACTTGTGTGATGTCAATCAATATGGCATACTCCTTATAGCCGTCTTGACGATAGTTGCTTGCGGATTGCACCGCATTCGGGGTGAAAGGTAGAGAGAGTCTTCTCAATCTTTTGCTCATCCGTGATTACCTTACCACAGAGTTGAAGACTGATACAAATTCTGGCCATGCTGGGCCAGCTTTTTAAACTCCTGGTTCGTGATGCTAGTCATCTCCATATTCATGCAAAGAATCCATAAGATTACCATGGTTGTAAAATTCTTATAATGTTCTTCGAACTCCCGGTTCATGATCCCGTATTTTTCTATGCATTTTTCATGATTTGCTGCTATTTTCAGTAATTAAAAGTAATATAAACAATCACATATAATCAAAACAGTAAATACAATAAATAAATTGCATAGAAATAATAATAACAAAGTTAAACATGCTTCAAAAGTTCAAAATTATTCAAAATTTTGAATTCCTAAGACTCTTTTTTGCTGGAAAATGAATTTTTGGTTAATTCTACAATTTGCAGGGGGTAAATTGCGAATTTTCAGTTCTGAGATAAATTTTCGCAGAATTTTTCAATTTCTGAGGGGTTATTCTGCAAGAATTTCTTTCCCAAAATGTTGCATCGTAATTTTCAAAACTTTGAGTGTTTATTTGCAAATTGTTTGGATTTCATTTCTTTCCTTTTTTTTCAATTTTTTTTGGGAAATTCTTTCCGGCCAGGCCTTTCCCTTTTTCGGCCCAAGCTTGGCCCACTTCGGCACATAGGCTGGTTCAAAGGGGGTGAGTCGGGGGATTTAGGGTTTCCCCTTGCCCCTATGCGCTAAAGGCGACAGTGGCTTGGCATTGTGAGCGATAACAGCAGTCGCCATGGCATGGGCGTGGGCGCTTCGGCATCGGGCAGTGGGAGGGCACCTGCATGGAGGTGACGCGTGAAGGCGGTGGTGGCCGAGCGACGGCCATGGCAGCTGCGACGTTCCGGCGTGGGCGCAGAGGTGCGGAGGTGCAACGCTATGGGCGTTACGGGCGCATGCATTGGCGGCGAGCACACGAAGGTAGCAATATACCGGCGGCGCGTCGCGACGTGGCACGACGGCGGCGTGCCGACGCCGTACGCAAGCTAGCGGTATGGTGGTCGAGGGCTCATCGCGAAATTACCGCCGCCGTGCACGGTGGCGGCGGTGTTATCTTGGACCCGTGGCCACGACGGGTTCTTGGCGGCAGCGCCTTGCGCGGCTATACAGAGGCAGCCATGGCATGGTCAGTAACGCGGCTTGGCCGGCGGCCGCCGTAAGCGATCTTGTAACCGAGCTTCGAGCCAATGATAATGGCGGAGGATATCGGGCGGCGTGGTGGGCGGCGAGGCGTGGGAGGCAGCGATGCAAGCGGCGATCTGCCGGGTGGTGCGAAGCGAAGCGGCAAAGACGATGTGGCTACAGTCCGTGTCGGGTGGTGGGGCATAAGCCGGTGATGGCGGCGGCCGTCTGACGGGTCATCGACCGTTTTTCTTTTGTTTTTGTTTACTGTTCATGCAATGAGATGTCGAATCTACTATGCAATCAACAATCCTTTTTTTTTCTTTCGATTAATAATCTGATCGACATTGTGCTGGCGACATCTGCTCTTTCATGCAATCCACCGATTGGTATTGTGCTGACGACTTCAAGTCGGCTCGTGGTAGATTAGAGCAGATTTGCACCTTAGGATAAAAATAATCTAGAAAGCAACAATTGCGGAATCGAAAGCAATCTAGAAAACGATTCGATCTACGAGCGTCGTTCTCGATGATTACCTTCTCAATCCGTCCAGGCCGGAGAACGTAGTCATGCTGATAACATATTGAGGAACCGTCGCTGATGAGTCCAATCCGATCGATTACCTCGTAGACAAGCGTAGAATTACTTAGAACAGTACAAAAACAAATAGTGGATTGAATACATAGAGAGACAAAGGTGTAAGGGTATTCTTCTTCCTTTATTCCTTTATCAAGCGATCAATCTTTCACAATGACTAGCACCTCCTATCTATAATTTAGAGGTTTAAATGAAACGTCTACTTGTAGACCGGCTGCTTGGGCCGAACCGTGACTTCCCAACAAAATCTTACGCCCACAACGCGCGCCCCTTACTTACGTCCGCCGGCCGAACAGTCCAAGCACCGCCACCGCCACGCGCGCGCGGCGCCTCTAACGGCCGTATCCTTGTGCCGCGTGGGCCGTAAGCATGTGGGCTGTCTAACCGGTCACATGGCACGCGTCGCTGTTTCTTTGGCACGGCGGGCTTGAGGTCCCCGTCCTATCGCCTGTTGGTGCCGTCCGGCCGCGCGCGCTGCGCGGCCGGTGCCCGTGGCCGTGAGCGCATGAGTGGCGTACGCGTTGTTGTGCTAGGGGAGCCGTACACCGCCCCGGTCGGCATGTGATTGTGCGCGCGCGCCGCGCGCAGAAGCATCGATCGACCGTGCGTGCGCTGCCGCGGGGAGGTAAGCCTTCGGGAGGGAATCACAGATAATCGTGTCGCTCTTCGGTCCAAAGCTCTGTAATAATGCCACCGTCGTCCAGAACCCAGTAAATCCACTGTCATCCCAAGAGGAATTCCTTCTGTGTGTTTTTTCTTCTTCTTGAGAGGCAACAAAACTCATCCTGTTAATCCAAAACGAGGCCTATCTCATGTTAACTATTGGATCATTGCCACATCGTGTAGGCAAGTTGATCGGAGTACATGTTATGGTAAGAAAGACAGAAAGATTGGACATGCCAACGCTTGGATTGGATGCATCTCAAGTGTTCTTTTTTGTGGTCTTTCAAAAAAAATGTTCTTTTTCGGAAACGAGAGGCATCAAACATGCATGCCAACAGCAAGATCACTGTGACGAAATGTTCGGAAATAAGCAGAAGCACGGGATTCGACACAGACTTTGGAGTGAACAGATCAAACCCCTTTCTTTCACTAGCAAACGAGGGTTGCCCATGCGGCCATGCATGCATGCAGATGCCTACAATGTTTACATGGATAGAAGAAAAACCCTGAAAATACAGGGGAAACCTTTTCTTCCGAAGCAATTCTTGCTAGCAACAAGCAATACAATAATTAATTAGCAAGCTCATCAATATTAACGAACAAAAAAACCCAAAAAAAGAAAGAGAAATTTCGAGCGTCGTTACGTGAATTCGTCCAAGCCAATATCTACACCTCCTAGTGTCAAGCATAAGCCCAAATATAGCTCTCCACAGCCATTAGCGAAGAATATCATTCGCGAAGATCAGCCGAGCGCGGCGAACCCGCCGCCGCGCATCATCCGGAGGAACTCGTGGAAGTCGACCCGGCCGTCGCCGTCGCGGTCGACCTGGCCGATCATGCGGCGGCACTCCTCCGCCGTGTGGCTCTGCTTCAGCCCCAGCGAGGCCAGAACCGCGCCGAGCTCGTCCACCGTGATGTACCCGTCGCCGTTGGCGTCGAACACCCGGAACGCCTCCCTCATGTCCTCGTCCTCCTCTCCACCATCCTTGCCGTCCTTGTCCCCGGCCATGATGGCGCGGTAGAGCTCCCCGAACTCCTCGACGTCCACGGACCCGTCGCCGTTGGCGTCTATGCACGCGATCATGGCCGCGAGCTCGTTGCCCAGCACGGGGATGCCCAGCTTGCCCAGCGAGTCCTCGAGCTCCTCCCGCGTGATGCGCCCGTCGCCGTTCCGGTCGAACAGCTCGAACACTTGCGCCAGCTCCGCTGGGTCGGCGGCCTTGCTGCTCCCCCTCCTCCCCGCCTGCTGTCCCGACGACATCTTCTTGGGAGATGGCGCCTGTGCAGGCGGTGGCGCCGGCGAGGCTGCGTTGGCCGGGTCGGCGTCGGGGCCGCGCGGGAGGATGGAGAGGAGGCTGGTGGGGAGGTAGGAGAGGAGGCTGCGTGGGAGGAGGGGGAGCTTAAAGAGCGGGGCGGAGGCGGACATCGGCATGAAGGGTGCTGTTGCTGTGGGGGCTTGGCAACGCATTCGATCGCTTGGATGGTAGGGAGAGGTTGGTGGTGGTGGGGTGCTGCTGCAAGCTTCGCCATGGACCATCACCATGGTTATATTTTTATACTACCTTTTTCTTCTTTCTTTTACAAAGGAGAAAGGACTGTACTTGTATGTCAAAGAGTGGATGCCGGGAGTTTTTTTTTTTTGGGTTCTAAATCTGGATTGACTTTTGAATAAAGTAACCTTTGTTGAGTATAATATTAGCTGGATGGTGTATTCCAACAAAAAATGATGTACATATATGGACATGTTTGATTGAATTGTGGGTGGCGAGTATTGCAACCTTTCTGGAGGGAACAAGAGCAAATTAAAGATCTCATGTGTAAATTTATGGGAAATAAAGGGGGAAAAGAGTTTTTCAGTATTTATTTGTGCTCTTTTGATTTAAATTATTATGATGGCAGGCATCATGTTTTGCCATGAAAGCATATTATGTTACTATACTTTAAAAGAAAAAAACAATAGTTTTTTTTCTTCTTTATTTGAGTTTGCGGTGCTTCTTTGTCAGACTTGTTGCCACGTTGAATAACATGGAACCAAACACAGGGGACTATTAAGAAGAAGAAAATATACCTATTTGACTTTAATTTTCAAAATAAAATCTGATCAGGTTATCTATATTTCTATTTCATACTAAAAGACTTGCTGTCACGTATGAGTTATGAAATGGAGACAGGAAAGAAATAAAAGGGGCAATGCTGAGCTTCTCGACCTTCAAGTTTCAAGACAATAATTCAATGGAAAAACTACTTTCTTTATTTATTTTTTCACTTCAAATGCACTGGCATAACGACCAAAAAGATAGAATAATTAATCTACCTTATGCTTACTAAATTTGAGCTCCTGCCGTTGATCTCTCTTTACGTTTGGAATAAGTGAGAACCATAAGACACCAATGAAAACAGTGGCCCTTATCATGTCGTGGTCTGCACTCTCTAAATTCAAGTTAAGACGAAGAGTAAGAAAGAAAAGCAAAGAAAACTATAGGTCAACTGAAATCGCGTAGAGTATCGACCGTTAAACTTTGATGGGACCGTCGGATGCGGATCTCGATTGTGGATCGTCGCCGGCAAGTTCACCCCGTCGGATCCGACAATCGACGGCCCTGGGCGCGACAGATGTACGCCTAGCTGCACGTGTGGCCCGCACGTGCCGACACGCTGATATTTTCCAGATGCACATGCAGGCAGCTGAGCTGAGTCGAACAGCTGATGGATGATGAGAGAGCTTCACTGGATTGCAGCCCATTTGTGGCATAGTATTCTGGGACTACTTGAATTGAAAAGGGTGGATTCAACTGGAACCGAGCTGTGGTGTACTGTACGTGCATGGATTTGGTAGATTAATCGCGGGCTAAGAATCTTTTGGACATCTTGGATTAGCTCAATAGGAGGAGGGCGGTAGATTCCTTCTTGAAATTGTCATTCCATGTGCACCAAGCAGTACTGGTGTAAATTTCTAACGGGCAGGCTAGCGGTGCTCATCTAATGCGAATGAAATAAGAGAATGGTTCGAGCACGGCGACACTAGCCTACCAAAATCAATGTGGTGTCGAGGAGTTTGACAAAAAGCTCGAACCGAAGTGACAGCCCCAAAGAGCAACATCATGACACCGGCCTCTCAAGCTGGGTTGTGGGTTAGTCGTGGGTACAGTAATGAAAACAACGAGAAAATGCAATTTCTAGAGTTGCACATCACTCGCAACTCGCAAGCCAGTGATGCTGTGAAACAGGCATACAGCAGCAGGAAAACTATAGCAGCATAGTAGTGTTGGGAAGGGAGAAAAAAAAGAGGCAGCAGTGGAAAACAGTCCAACATTTAGGCCCACTTGTAACACATGAACTGAAATTTCTACATTCCTAGCTATCACGGACATGCTCATACAAAAGGGAGACATGGGGCGACATGGCTCATGCATTCTACTTTTACAATGATATGATGTAGCAAAACTACATTGCCTTGTTTTCTCACAGCTCAACTAGTTGCAAAATTGGGCATTTCCTATAAACGACCCAAAGTAGGAAACATTTTGGCCTGTACATGATGGAAAGCAACCAGATGTACAAGACAAGACTGTCTTGTAGAAAAAAAGAGAAGCAAAAATGAAAATGGCAAAATTGGGTGACTCTGTTGCATAGCAGTTCCGCTATCAAGAAGAAAATTGTGCAGCCTTCCACCTCCATGATCGCTTTGCAAGAGCAACTCTCCGCATCTATCTAATAGCAAGTCCACAAAAGGGCAGCCAAGATTGCATTACACCAACTACCTGTCAACTTGTATAAGACGACCATGCATAATACTCGTCTAAAGACGACAACCAGGATTACACCAAGCTACCGATCGATAACCTCGCTGTCTTAAACTCAGGCCACCGTGCATAATCTTGGTTCACAGAAGGACAGCCAAGATTGCACAAAGCCACCAATCACCTTGCTATCTTGAACTGTAGCAACCATGAATGATTTTGGTGTGCATTCAAATGTTTGAACAGGCAACAACTGTTTTCGCCTGGAAGTTTAAAAGAGAATAATATTATTAACCACAAATTGGATCAGTTTCAGAAAAGAATGGAACTCCAGAAATAATGGAAATTAATCCAACGATAGGAACGATTCTACTCAACGAAGGTAGACAAAAGGTTGGTATTGTTCGATCCTTTGCTAGAACAAACCTGGACAACAAAAAGTGACTAAGGAGCAGGCTGCTGATCAGCTCCAGATTGTAGGATTTTTGAATTGTAAACATAGTGCATCAGATAGGAACATTACAATTTCCTCTCTTTTAACTTCTTTCTCCTTTTTTTGCATCAAGACGTCGAACCTTAACCAATGATAATATAAGCATAGAATTGCTGAATTTTTTTAAAAAAATAATCTATTTTTTATTCGAAAATACAGAAATAATACCGCTTAATTTTTTTACAGAAATAATATCGTGTCGCCGTACGGTTAGGCGAGTCCTGCAAGTCGCTCAACCGCAGTGCGACACATATTCAAGTCGTCCAATGCAACGACGACTAGAGCTTGAGTGGACCTAATCGCCAAACGGATGTGCGACATGTGTTGGAATCGCTCATTTGTAGAGTGAGTTTAGGAAGTCGTGCAGTGGTTAGGCTACTTAGTTCAAGTCGCCCAACCAGTGGGCGATTTTAGCTCATAAACCTAGAATTATGCAAATCCAATTGGAACAATTGTGTTAAAATAGATATTACATTTTTCAGGTATTGTATTTAGCAAATCGTATTATATGATGTTATTTTTTTAAAAGATAAAAGTGTAGTGACAATGTTGGTTGGTCTGTTTGTTATTTTCGTAGAATATGAAGGGTACGAAATTTGTCAGACTCGCAATAACATTTTTTGATCGTCGTATATTGTTGTAGTGCGCTAAATTTCTGTAGAATTTTGTGAGGATGATTAAGATAATAATAAGTGGTAAGTAGAAAGGTAAGTGATATTACGATGCGTGAGGGAGTCTCTCCTCGATAAAGTTATGAAGATGCTGAGAACACTCGTTGTGATTATGAAGATGCCATAAAATATGGATGATTCGATGGCGGTGCGAATGGTTTTTTCTGGGATTCCACTAGAAGAGGCATACTTGCAATATAGGCTTGCTTTGATGGCTTAGCGGATACACGGAACGAGAAGTACATTAAAGTCCGCGGACAGAAGCACATTACACGTAGTCACATGGCATGATGGTTCGGCTAATTGCTTTAGTCATCCTCGCTACTACTAAGGTACACTACGACACAAGCATCCGGACCATATAAGTATACATGCCTTTAGGGGATAGTAAAAAACATGGGGGGTAGGACGGGGGACTACTATGTAATGACCTGACCTACTGCGTGGACCGAGGCCATTTTCCCTTCCTTGCTACCTCGGCGTTGAACTCCTTGCCAGCCTTCCCCTTCCCCTTGTCGCGGGACTGTCCACGTCGGGCTGGTATGTCGAAGTCGTCCATGTCTTGCGATTCCATGATGTAAGTGCACCGTATAGTGAGAATCGTAAGAAGGATGTAAATTCTTCATAACTCACATCGTGGATACGGAGTACGTCCGGGCGACCGGATACGCTGTGGCGGCCGGGCTCAGCCGCATGAGCCTTTCCCTTGCCCTTGTCGCGAGACTGTCCACGTCGGGCTGGTATGTCGAAGTCGTTCATGTCCTGTGATTCCACGATGTAAGTGCACTGTACAGTGAAAATCGTAAGAAGGATGTAAATTCTTCATAACTCACGTCGTCGATACGGATTACACCCGGGCGACCAGATACTGTTGTGGCGGCAAGCTCGATCGCATGAGCCTTTCCTTGCCCTTGTCGTGGACCGCCCACGTCGGGCCGGTATGTCAAGTCGCCCATATCCTGCGATTCTATAATGTAAGTACACCGCATGCTGAAAACGTAATAATAATGTAAATTCTTCATAACTCACATCGCCGATATGGATTACGCTGGCGAAGTACTTGCTCCTTCTGCCTCCTCAACAGGGTCCGGTACGTAAGGTTTCCACCGCACGAAGTTCTCGGCCCGCACCGAGTAGTTTAGCATGTACTTCTGTTGGATGAATGCCCTGTCGTACATCTCCGGGCCGTCGATCCACTGGAAGAAGTGGCAGCGCATGTCGGGCTGCCATCACGTGGGGATGAAGTTAAAAATTTAAGGAATTCAACGTTGGGAGAGGAAAATCGATGCGCGTGAAAGAAACGCTTACGAGGTGGTGCCCGCACGTGTAGTACGACCGGACGGCGGTGTTTGGGTGTGTGAACTGAATGATCTCTGCCGGTTCGCCACACACACACCGTGGGATCGAAAAACGTGGTGGTACTGGAGAATCTTTCATTGATTTATCTGGGTATTGTAGCCGTTTCCTCTTCTGCTTAAGCCACTTTTGCTTCTGCAACATCCTCGCGTAGAAATTTGCCGAAGAGTCCATAGCTGGGTATCTATTGTGTAGTGTTGTGTAGTGTTGGGTTTAGCTCAACCCCCTTTTATAAGCCCTATGGTTGGTATGGTGTGGTTAATTTCATGTAGAGTCCTGTCTTTTAGTTCTGAAAAGCTGAGAAGGTGGAGTGTTGTCATGTCCATCTGAAAAGCTGAGGAGGCATAGTGTTGTCACGTCTTACTTTGCAGTGAGAAGTCATGGCTTGCTTTGCAGAGTGCTGTCTTATCGGTCTGAAAAGCTGGCGAGACAGAGTGTTGTCATGTCTTTCTTTGCAGAGTCTTGTCTTTTCGGTCTTAAAAGCTAGCGATGTGCTCAGGGTTGTCAAGTCGATATGAAAAGCCTAACCCTAAACCTAAACCCTAAACTGCGCAAAGCTGTCTCCTTTGGTCTTATCATTGCGCAAAGCTGTCCCGTGTGGTCTTGTCACTACGCAAAGCTGCCCCGTATGGTCTTGTCACTATAGAAAGCTGTCTCCTTTGGTCTTATCACTGCGCAAATCTGCCCCGTGTGGTCTTGTCACTGTACAAGGCTGTAGCCTTCCGTCTTGTCACTGCGTAAAGCTACCTCGTTTGGTCTTGTCTCTGCGCAAAGCAGCCAGCCCCGTCTGGCCTTGTCATCTACAAGCTAATACATTACCCGCTTTATTAGCCTTCCCCTGCGGGCTAACACATAATACAAGTTATACAACAATAGTAGAGAGAATATATAGACAACCATATGATAGTACTTACGAAGTACTATCAGCACAACTTGCTGTCGTTGTGCAGAATGGATGGGATATTTGGGCAGCTATAAGAGAATGTTTGTAAAATCATCATGTTTTCGCAGACTTTTTGAACCTTGTATTGTAGCACGTACTTGTGATGTTATGACACCCACATTGCACAAGGGTCGAGGCATAAGATTATGAATTATGAGATCATCCAAAATTTTGAGAAGTTCAACGGCAAATTGTTTTTTAATAAAGAGTTAGCTATCAAAAAAGCTGTCTTTATTAAGCATGTTGGACTTGCTAGGTACCGTAGCACTAGTAAGTAGGAGGTGATTTGCACTACTACGCAATTCTGGCATTCAATACAGTTCCGTTACCTACTCAGAATGTAACTTATATTCATCCAAAAAAAGGAACTAACTTGTATTTTATGCAATTTAATACAGAGGAAGTTGCTGTCTTCTGCCCTCCAATAGGCCAAACGCTGGGTGCATTTTTTATAAAGGTGTCAGAAAAATAGCACTAAAAAAACCGCACTGATATTGCATTATTCTGCAAACAATTACACTAACAAAATCCTAAGAAGAAATTAAAAAACATAGCTAGAAGAAAACTAAACTTTTTGTCTACTACATTCAGCTGAAACAGAGATGACAACAAAACCGTGGTTTGCACAAGAGCAACAATCTTTTGTAATAGGTCAAACCACTAAAAAAAATTATTAGTGACGTATTGTATTTAATTGCTCACGAGAAGAGAGAAATCTGCATTGTACACAAGATCCCAAAGAAGATAGGGAAAACAAGAAAAAAAAAGAACGCAAACCATCTGCATAGTGCATACATACCACAATACACTCAGTTCACGTGCTACTAACAAGGTAATTTACTGGTTGTAAATTGTGACTCTCGTGAAAATCAAGAAACCCAGGTTTGGATTGTGCTTTCACTCATGATTCTTGTTCTTGGCATACCAGTTCTTGTTCCCCGTTACTCTTTACACAATCAATGGCAGGAACAAGAAGCACAAGAAAAAACATTTTCTTCCGGATCTACCAATTACGCCAAAAAAATTTCTGACAACCAGATCTACCAACTACAAAAATCAATCGAATTACGTTGCCACAAAATTTGAAGCAGAGAGGGGGGATCTAGGTTCCATACCTTCGGTTCCTGCAGTGAAGTAACACCAAGTTCAAGGAGAGGAGGAAGACCGGCGTCGGGTGGCCGAGCGGGGGCTACGAAGAGGTGGAACGACCAGCGAGGTTAGGTTTAAGGGCGGCAGAGGAAATTAGAGTTAAGAGCGGCGGCGGAGGAAATTAGGGTTAAGAGCAACAGCGGTTGCTGACCTCAACCGGAGGAGAGAAGGCTGAGGAGGTCGCCAAAGTTCGCGGCTGTCGTTGCGGTTGCTGACGTCGCTCCGTCCGTGCGTCGCCCATGCTCGAGCTCTCCCAGCCTCCCACCCGTTCCGCTACTCGTGGACGAAGGAAGGAGGTGGCGCCCGTAGGGAAGAAGGAGGTGGGGGACGGCAATGAAGAAGGACGAGGGAAGCTGGGTCGCCAGGAAGAGGATTTAAGACCGGTCGTCGACTCTGATGGCGAGAGGAGGAAGAGCGAAGCAAGGAGGATGAAAACGACAGGGAGGCGCGTTCGGCTAGAACGGCCGGTCCCCTTCTATCTCTGCGTGCGACCACGCGTGGCGAGTAGAGCCAGCTCTAGCTGCCAGCGCGTGCCGACCCGGCAGCAACGGCTATCAGATGGCGCGGACGCACACATAGCCAGATCGGACGGCCAGGAAAAAGGCATCGACGTGGCCCATCTCTCCCTCGACCCTTTCTGCGCCCTTTTATATAGGAAGATTGGCTTATTCCTTTTGAGTGCACATTGTACTAATTTAGATGCTAGGAGGAAGTTCTCTGCTATAGATCTTTTGACAATAAAGCCTGACTACATCTGGTCAATAAGGTCTGTAATTTTCGGTTTCAGTCTTAAGGCCAAGACTTTACTAATCAATTTTGGTTACTATGTAAAAGTGATATAGGTCTAAAGTCTGAAATATCTGTAGGTGTCTCAGTTTTTGGTACCAAAGTAATATATGATGTGTTTACTCCTGAGATATCAAGATGGGTTGTCCAAAATTCATTGAATAACCGTAGCAGATCCGGCTTCAAAATATTCATGAATTTTTTTTTGTAGAAGTCATTTGTAAAGCCATCAGGTCCAGGGCTTCTGTTATTCGGAGATTGCATCACTGCCATCAATATTTCGTCCCATGTAAGCTTGCTGACAAGGAATGTAGACTCTGTGTTTCCGAGTATACTCTGTAAGGTCAATATTTGGTGACCACTGCGTTGTCATGCTGTATAAATATCTGAAATGCTCGGTGGCATTGTGCAATTTTGACTTTTCGTCATAGTATTCAATCCCATTGCTGATTAGAACTTTTATACTATTTCTTCTCTGGTTGATTGTGGAGGCAGTATGGAAAAAACGTGTGTTCTCGTCTTCGAGTTTGTACCAGTTGATTTTTGCTCGTTGTCTCCATTTTAAGGCTGAAAACTTGATTAATCTTTGCCTGTTTTCTCTGGCATTGCATTTTAATAATCAGCCTGTCCTCGTTAAATATTGTAGATATAACTCGATCATAAACGTACGAGTCTTCTGGCGTCCGTATCATTCTAAGTACATCTACATCAAATGCACAGAAGCAGTGGCATAAATCAGAAACAAATTGAATTGCCACTTCAAATCTATTCAGTGAAAGGTAGTTGCAATATTTATTTACAAAGAAAAGGCTCCGACAAATTGCCTTAAAGGCCCAAGATAAATAAGAGGCACACCTACCAATTCATTCAATAAATACAGCGAGCACACAAAGTGAGCATCATAGAGCAGACTAAGAGTATCTACAATAATTCATCTCAACTGTTACTAAGAGATTGTCATATCAGTTTTTAGATGATGTGAAGGAGAGAAGATGAGGAGAGAAGGTGAAGCTGTTTCTACATAAAGAAACTATCAAATTGTTAATACCAAGACATAAGAAACAACAAAAAAACTCTATTGAAGGCTTAGTTGTTACCTAAACACTCATTTTGTGGGTCCTATTGCCTACCAACAAGCTTGTAGAATTAAAGTCTTAGATATCTGAGCAGAAACAATCTGTTGGAATGGTTGTTTTTTTTATTAGATTGAAGATTTCTTTCTTCTTAGAATGTAATTTAAGAAACAAAGTTTATCAGGTGTTTCTAATGGTCTGCATTTGTGCAGCGCAACTCCATTCCAGAAAATCAAACAACAAAGTACAGAGCACATGACACGAGCACTAGAAAGGCATAAAGCAGACAAATGGTCCCCTGGTATTTATGCAGTGGGGCCATATCAAAAGAGCAGAAACTTCAATCTCATTAAAAAAAAATAGTAGTCATCATCTTCAATCAACCATCAGCTCATTATCTCATCTTTAAGTGGTAACGACATAATGTTAATGCAAAAAAGTCAAAAGCTTACCATTTAGCCACTCGTCTTCCATCCGAGGAGGCAGTTCATTTTGCAAAAGCTCAACAGCAGATGGACGGTCAGAGGGGCTTGGAGACAGTGGGCATCTTAATAGGTTTGACTTGACCAGGAAACTGTGTTGCCCATGATATTGGAGGATCACACTTCTGTTTAAGATCAGAAAGAACAAGGTGCCTTTCCATCGCTGTTGCAAATGGATGCCAAAGCTCAAAGAATATAACTCCCAAACTGTACATGTCAACCTAAAAAATGACATATATAAGACCCAAATAAGTTTAGAAAATCGGTATCAAGTTGCTATCATGTTTGAAAGAAAGAAATTACTCATTTTTCACCAAATAGATAAGTTTTTTATTCGTTTTAGTAAACTAAAGGAATTAGAACTCTATTCTGACCTTTTCCATCCATCGAAATGCCCATTGCTTCAGTAGGAAGATATTAGTCATGATCCAGCTGCTCCAGCTTTAGAAATTTGGCTGAGAACAATGGTAAAAATGTTCAGTTCAAATTTTCCCCAAGTACCAGAAATTAAGCTTCACATAGAATATGGTAAATAACTAAATAGCAACCCATAATTCAGGATATGCCTTAGGAGAATACTTCTTCAAAGCTGCTCAAGAAACTTGGTCACCATAACGAAGTAAAACATGACATTTGAAACGTCAGAAGTAGACCAATGTGTTCATTTGATATTCAAATGTCAATATACTAGAGAGAAACAACTGATGCTGGTAACTTTTATGACATTTTAACATAGATCACATTTCAACACCTCGTATTTAGAGGATTTCCAAGCTATCAGGTGTAATAAACATAAGACATATACTTGGTAGAGAACAATCAGATAACTCACAGCATCACAACTCAGGGAAGAAATAAAAGATCAGCAATAATTAAATCTTCTACAAAACTGTATGATTTGTTGTTTAACTAGTACGTACTGATGAAAATAAAAAAAACAAACAAATTGAAAAGAAATGTCAGTTCTGGATATCATCATGAAGTGTTCTAACTTCTAACCAAGACCAAAATCCCCAATTTTGATATCATTTCGCACATCAAAAAATATGTTGCTTGGTGTCAAGTCTCGGTGTATGATTCCTTCACTATGAACATGTCCCAGGCTTTCCACAATTTGTCGAAAACTCGAAATAGGTGCCATGCATGGTCAATCCTCATATATGTTCTTTGCACTAAAGCTCGGGAACAATACAAAATAAAATTTAGGGTAAAGTCCATTTTACAACCTTGAACTATTCGAAAAGTCTGGATTTCAACCCTAAACTACAAAACCGGGTATAAGCCAACCCCTAACTATAAAAACCGTTCATTTTACCCCCCTCAACTGAAACAGGGGCGGTTTTGGGTGACATGGCGCTAACGTGTCAATGGTTTTGACATGTAATATTCTTTTCGATGACATGGCATCCACTTAGCAAATAAAATAAAAAATATATTTACGGGCCCATATGTCATCCTCTCATTTCTTTTTCTTCCTCTCATTCTCACTCATCTCTCTCTCTCTCTCTCTTCACTCTTGCAGACGACTCCATCGGCAGTCCGACCACCTCCACCTTCGTCGCGCTGCCGTCGAGCCCAAGGCATGAGGGCCTCGCACCCTCCCTCGCGGTGGCCGCGAGCCGCGCGCGCCAGCTCCTTCCCAGCCTTGCGCTGCGACCTCACCGCGGACGAGAGTGGTCGCCAACCTCCACCTCCGCGCCATGGCCGCCGCCGGTGCCAGCACACCTCAAGCCACCTTGGGCCAAGCCGAGGCGACCACCAGTTTCACCGTGCCGAGGCCGTGCTCGTTCGTGCGTCGCCTTTCCCTCCTCATTGTTGGAGCTCTCCATCACGCATACAATGCCCCGCGCGTCCCTCCCTTGCACCATCGCGATGACCTCCTTCCCGATGGTTGTGTCCAGCGTCCCGGAGGAGGTCGTCGAGGCCAGCACCAAGCCTATAGAGGAGGCCCTAGATGGCGGTGCCGGTAGAGGTGAAGGAGTACGGGAAGGGGGCGATGGCATCATCGTTGTTGTCGGGGCCGACGGGGGTGACGGAGAGGGGTCCATCGCTGGCGCGGGCGCGGCCTCAGAGGAGGAGGAGACGGAGAAGAAGTGCGACCAGAGGAACATGACGGTCTCGCCCGCGACCTTGACGGCGACGTTCAACTCCATGTGGCGCCTCCGCGCCTCCTCCCTCCTCCCTGGGCGCCGCCGCCACCTCGTCCCTCCTCCCTCGCCGCCGCCGCCTCCTCGTCCCTCCTCCCTCGCTGCCGCCACTGCCTCCTCACCTGCGTCCTCTTCCACCTCATCTGCCACCTCCAGGGGCTTAGGCTCGAGGACTTCACCGGCTCGCTGCTCGTCGATGTCGAGGAGGGAAGGACCGGGGTGGAGCGGTGGGGGGTGACGCGGTGGAGGCATGGAGAGCGGAGGGAGGAAGAGGGAGGGAGGATGAGGAGGTAGAGGCATGTAGAGGGGGGCGGAGGAGGCGGCGGGGGCGGCTCGGGGGGCATGGAGAGGGAGACGGAGGAGACGGCTCAGGGAGGATGGAGAGGAAGGGAGGAGGAGGTGGCGGGGGTGACGCGGTGGAGAGGGAGATAGGGAGGAAGAGGGCGGCGCTGTGAAAGTGTGAAGGCATGGAGAGGGGAGAGAAAGAGAGAGAAAGAGGAAGAAAGGAAAAGTAGGATTGACATGTGGGCCCCACCTTACCCAGCAAAAACCGCCTCCACGTCAGCGAAAACCGGAGGTGGGAAAGGGCGAAGGGTGAAAAATGAACGGTTTTGAGAGTTGGAGGTTGGCTTATACCCGGTTTTATAGTTTAGGGTTGAAATCCAGACTTTTTGAATAGTTCAAGGTTGTAAAATGGACTTTACCCTAAAATTTATCCACTGATGAAACTGAAGGATAAATAATCTAATGCATACATGAAATCCTAGGCCCAGTCATTCCAAGTTGCAATGTGGTGCAGAGCTAATAGATTATAAATTACTACCACAGTAACCAACTACCCTAATAGTGCTAATCTATTGTATGATGCCAAGATTTATACACAATGTTTAACATAGCATTACCATGTACCAGTACCACAAGGTTCTTCACAGTTCACAATATATATCATAAAAAATGGTGTGCCAACTGGCAAGTAACATCTGTGGTAACCATAATGATATTAGCTGAACAAATGAAAAAAAAGAAGTAAAAGTGTAACAAATAAAATTTGTAGTGAATCAACCAGTGAAGGTGCCATATAACTTATAAGCCCAGAAAAGCTAACCTGATAGCACTAAACCAGAAAAGCCAACTGGTCTACTTCTCAAGCATGCAAGGAGCACTAGGAGAAAGGACACCATGGAGTCATAGGTCAATGAAAAAGGCTCAGCACAAAGGATAAATCGTGAATTCTTGATGAAACAAAAAGTTTGTGATGAACAAAAGAGCAATGCATCCTTAGTTTCACTATGCACAAACTGAAAACAGAGACAAAGATCATGCTATACATTCTATCAGATGCCATGAAGATTATTGACTTACAGTGCTCGCTGAATCATTAGCTGGAGCAATTTCTGATAGGAACTCTTGGGTAGCCTCTACCAAATTGAAAATCATAACACGCCCTTCTCGAGAATAAATGTTTGCCTAACAACAAACACCAACAGATGAGTCAAAGGTGCTTAACCTATGGGCACCAAAACATACTAGGGAAAAGGCAGTCATCACATTTAGCATTGTTGACAGATAAGCTAAAGTTGAATATAATACGATACTCTTCAAATATAAATTTTAAATTTGAAATATTAATAGTAGAATGCTTAACAAAATACCTTATATTGATATTTTTGGTAGGCATTCTCAGCCTTTCACTGAAGAATTTTTTTTATTAATTAACCTTTTTTAAAATTTTATTTTAAAGTTAACCCTCGGTGCACTTTATTTCTAATTCTAACATCTTTGGTCACACTATCACCTGTGGCGTGACAAAACAACATTGTCACACCATAAGATAAGTCCGCTAAAATAACACTTTTTGTCACGCCACTGGTCGTAGCGTGACCAAACAACACTGTCACGCTATGGGTGGTGGCGTGACAAGAGCTTGGGTTGGCGTGACCGTGTTGTTTTGTCACGCCATGGGTGGTGGCATGACCAAAGAGGTCAGAATTGGAAATAAAGTACGTCGGGGGTTAACTTTAAAATAAAATTTTAAAAAAGAGTAATTAATAAAAAAAGTTCTTCACTGAATGTGAAGTGTGATAATTGGACAATTATTTCAGTTATGGATGTAATAAATCAACATCTCAACTTCTATTAGATGAATATGCAAAGTATATATAGTACAAAGTAGAAACCCTATAGCTCATGGGCCTCATGGGCCATATACACACATGGGCCATATACGCATATACATAACACCCCCCTTCAAACTCAACATGGGTCAAGAGGATCTGAAACATTGAGTTTTGAGAGATGGAAGCAATGTTGCTCTCGAGTTTGAGCCTTGGTGAAGAAATCAGCACTTGAATCTCAGAGGGCACATACAGAAGGGCAATGGTCTTCTGTTGACAATGAGAACATGTGAAATATGCATCCACACCAATGTGCTTAGTCAGCTTATGCTTCACTGGATCAGTAGCAATCTGTATAGCACTAGTGTTGTCACACAGAAGAGATGCAGGAGTACCGCATAACACACCAAGATCAACTAAAAGCCAATTAAGCCAAACAATCTCTGAAGTAGTAGTGGCCAACGCTCAAGCTCACCAAGACTAGACCGTGAAATCTGCGATTGCTTTCTTGGACTTCCAGGCAATAAGCGAAGACCCAAGAAATATGCAATAGCCAAAGACAAATCGTCAATCAACAGGATCACTCGCCCAGGTCGAGTTAGAGTAAGCATGAAGCTGAAGCTAATTCAACCGAGAATAAAAAAAGACAACAATCAACAGTCCCTCATAGATAGCGCAACACACGTAGCAGGTGAGCATAATGAACAGACGTGGGAGCAGAAACAAACTAGCTGAGCACATGAACAGAGTGAGCAATATCAGGACGTGTCACTGCAAGATAGACAAGACTCCCAACAATATGACGATAACGAGAAGGGTCTTCAAGCAAAGTGCCATCAGTAGGACGAAGCTTAAGATGAAGCTCCATAGGAGTAGCAGTTGTCCGACTATCAGTGAGACCAGAACGAGCAAGCAAATCCTGAATATAGCGCTGCTGAGATAGATAGTAACCATCATTTGTGCAAGTAAACTCAATCCCCATAAAATAACGTAGAGGACCCAAACCCAACATCAAAAACTGTTCACTAAGCCGTTGCTTAACAAAAGCAATGAACTCCTTGTCATCTCCAGTAATTAGCATGTCATCAACATAGAGTAAAAGCATAGTACGACCACGTGGAGATGTATGAATAAACAATGCAGGATCATGATTACTCAGGGAGAAACCAGCAGCTAACACAACTGAACTGAACCGCTCAAACCAAGCATGAGGAGCCTGTTTGAGGCCATAAAGAGCACGACGAAGGCGACAAACATGACCAGCAGGAGTCACAACACCCTGGGGTGGTGTCATATAAACTTCCTCTAATCACCATGAAGAAAAGCATTTTTCACATCCATATGAGGGATAGTCCAAGAGCGAACAGCAGCCACAACAACAAGAGTGTGAACCATTACCATATGAGCAACAGGAGCAAATGTCTCGTCATAGTCATGACCTTGTGTCTGCTGAAAACCACGAGCAACTAGTTGAGCCTTGTACCTCTCAACAGAGCCATCATATTTTGTCTTAACATTAAAAACCCACTTGCAAGTAATAGGAATAGCATGAGCAGGTAAAGGAGCAAGATCCCATGTACTAGTACAATCCAAAGCAGCCAACTCCTTAGCCATTGCTAACTGCCACTCAGGATGAACAATAGCCTCCTGATAAGTATGAGGCTCAGGCACAACAGCAGTAGAAAGAAAACCATATCTGTCAGGAGCAGCAATAGTAGTACGATCACGAAGCTCATACCGAGATGACGGTGCCGATGGAGGATCATCAGAAAGAGTATCATCAGTACTAGCCATGCCATCAGAGGAGGAAACAATAGAAGGTTGAGTATCAGGAGGGACCCTAGACCGACGAGTATAGTGAAGAGGAAACGGTGATCTGACTGAGGATGGAAAAGAGGACTCCATAGAAAGAGGTGCATCAGATGAAACAATGGGTGGAAGGTAAAGAAAAGAGAGAGACTCAGCGGGAAGGGAGGACCGAGTGGTAGAAGAGTAAAAGTAGGGACGATCCTCAACAAAAGAAACATCACGAGAAATATGCATACGCCGAGCAGAGGGATCATAACAATGATAGCCCTTATGCTCAAGACTATATTCAAGAAAAACACACCCAACAGACTGAGCTGTTAACTTGGTGCGCTCACGAGGCAGAAGCAGAACATAGCAGGTACAACCAAAAACCCGAAGATGGTCATACCGTGGGGGAGTGGAAAACATGAGCTCTCCAGGACAATTTCCCTAAAGGCGAGAAGATGGTTGCATATTAATGAGATAGACAGATGTAGAAACCGCATCAGCCCAAAAATGTCGTGGAACATGAGATGCAAGTAAAAGAGTACGAGCAGTCTCAATAAGATGACGGTGTTTACGTTCAACAACGATGTTCTGAGCATGGGCACCAGGACATGAAAGCTGAGGAAGAGTTCCCTTAGCGGAGAGAAATTGACAAAAGGCATGCGACAGTACTCCTAATCGAACGAAAAGTCCGAAAGGTGAGGGAAAATCGGGTGTGGACCATACGAGCAAAAGACTGATAAATGGACAAGAGCTGAGAACGATGTTTCATAAAATAAACCCAAGTATATCAAGAATAGTCATCAATGAAAATTACATAATAGATATGACCACCTTTGGAAGCAAAAGGAGTAGGACCCCAAACATCAGAATGAACTAACTCAAAAGGACGACTAGACCGAGATGTACTGGTAGGATATGGGAGTTGCAACTGTTTACCAAGCTTGCAACCTTTACAATTATAACTAGTGTCAACAATGACCTGACCTAGGATACCCTGATGAGCTAATGTAGAAAGACGAGAACCACACAAATGACTGAGCCGATGATGCCACTTAGGAAAAATAACAGAGGCAGATGCAAAAACTGAAGATGCATGAGCGGAGGAAGATGAAAGGCTCAGACGATCAAGGAAGTAGAGACCCTGAGAATCTCTAAGGCGATGGCCAGTACCAACAAGAACTCCTGTCTGACGATCCTGCGCATAGCAAGTAGAGTCATCAAACCCAACAAAGTAGTGCATATCAGCAAGTTGACCAATAGACATAAGATTCATAGAAAGCTGAGGTACAAATGACACATCGGGAACAATAAAATGAGAAGTAGAGAGAGTGCCCTGACGAGTGACTGAACATGAGGTACCATCAGCTGTCTATACACAGGAACCATTCATAACAGGTCGACATGATGCCAGGTGAGACTTATCCAATGTTATATGAAAAGAAGCTCCAGAGTCCAAAACCCATGGAAGGCTAGTACCTGACACGGAAGAAGAGGCTACAGCAAGACTGGTAGACCCACTAGGAGAGGCATCAGATGAAGACCGCTGCTGAACTTGAGTCTGAAGAGCTTGAAACTGGGACTGAAGTTGACCCAACTGAGTGGCAAGAGCAGAATCCCCAACAGATGCAGGAGTAGTAGCAGCAACCACACCACCATGACGACGATGAGATGCAGGTCGCAGCTCTGGATGAAGTCAGTAGCACCTCTGAACAGGATGACTAGGCTTCTTGCAGTGAGGGCATAAAACCTGGTTGGAAGTAGCATTAGAAAGTGGAACAGGCTGGTAAACCTCCTGACGAGGTGCCACAAGAATAGACTGAGGTGGTGTCAATCCGAAGGACAGAGAGCGAAGTCGAGTCTCCTCAGCAATCAGCGCAGCAAGGGCCTCCGCTATGGTTGGAAGAACATCACGTCCCAGTAGTTGAGCTCGAATAAACTCAAACTCTAGGCGAAGGCGCATAACAAAGGTGAACATCAAATTCTGCGCATCATGGCCCGCCTTGCCTACACAGCCAGTACATCCAGCACATGAAAGAGGAACCATGGAGTCTAGCTGTCGTGAAATACGAGTGAAAGAACTGTAGTACTTCTCAATAGACATCTCCTGCTGACATAAATCGTGAAGAGTTTGTAGAAGAAAAAAACGACACGCCGCACTGGTCTGCTCATAACGATGCTGAAGATACTCCTACATCTTGTGAGAACTTGGAAGATCAATGAAATCCATCCTGATTGAAATCTCAGCACTGTGACATAAGATACCCATAACACGATCATCGGCACTTCGCCACACAATAGCCTCCTTCACATCAATCTTCTCAGTCGGAGGATCCGACGTAATATATGAGAGAAGACCAATGGACCGATGAAGCATGCGAACTTATGACGACCACTCGCGATAATTCTGGCCATCCAACTTGATATCTGAGGCCAGAAGAGCACCTCCCATACCAAGAGAATGAGAAGAAGCAGAAATACCATCAGCCATTTTACCAAAGTAGCTATCGACACCAATCGGGAAAGCAGCAGCTCAAAGAACTCCAGCGACGACAGAAAACCAGAGCCACAACTCGAAGGCAGAGCCACACAGCTTAGAGGCAGCAGGACGACTCAAAAACAAGCAGCGGTGTGCTCACAAGCAGAGCAGCAGCGACGACTTGATTTCCTTTAACCGGCTTCTTGCCTTTTTCTTCTCCCGAAAGACTCCTCTCTCTCGATTTCTTCTCCCGACCTCTTCTTCCGACCTTTTCTTCTCCCGAATCGGCGAGAGTTCTCGCTCCTCCTCGGCGGGTCTCTAGCTCGCGGTGGTGGCTTCTAGAGCAGCCCGTGCGACGAGGCGAACTCGAGTGGCGATGGCCCGCGACGACCCGAAAGCAAGGGGCGTTCACGACGCTCACTGGGCAGCAGCAGCGCTGCTGAGTGGCACCACTGCGGACGCACAAAGGCGACTCGAGCTCGAGTGGTGGCAATGGCTCGCACAACCCGAGCGGCGGCGCGCCATGACGCTGCATGAGGTGCAAGAATGGCACGGCCCGAAGGGCGGCTGTCCGGATTCATCCGGTGCAAAGGGAGAGAGGGAACGACGGCGGCGGAAGACAGGGGCAGGGCTCAGCAACGAACTCAGGAGCAGAGGGTTGCAGCGACGACCCCAAGCTCACGAGTAGAGCAGCTCGGCGGAAGGCATTTGGTGGAGATGGAGGTTGTGAGAACCCGCTTAATTAAAACTAAGCTAATCAATAATAATCGATAATTAGCGTAAGTAAAAATTCCATTAAACCAATCTCAAGCATAATTTCAGTTAATATTCAATTGCATAATTAACGCAAGGAACTTGGCAAATTAAGCAAACATCATTTTTTTCACATCACAGTTTTATAACAGTCCGTTTACAAAGCATAATTAAAATATTACAAACCAAATTCTTGTTACAAAATTTATTCTACAACTCAATAATGGATACAAGATTAATGTTACAAAACAATTACAATGTTAATTACAAAAGAAGATTTAATTAAAATCCATGTTGCTGCATTCATCTCATCGAATCTCTTCTCGACATCTCATTTCGCCATTCTTCACCTTTCCTTCCCATGCAACCAAAACGCTTAGAAAACAGTTAGCCAAACAAAAAAGAATACGGTAATAGCTAGTTAGAAGGGAGAGAGGTTGCCGTCAGAATTTTCCAAAGTACAATAGGATTTCCATATCAACCTAGATCAACCGGTCCCTCGATCACCAAGGCACCCTGACCAACCTGAGTTAGTCGACTCCTTTAGTAATCAAGATATCCAGATCAACCAGAGTCAATAGGCACCATTCACTTCTAGGGGTCTCCTCATCCGGCATCAGTAAAATTCAACACCCACCTTTTTGCATTACCGCAATCGCAGTATAATCCCACAAGGCACATCCCATTAAATCTTACCCTCAGCCGGAGCATCATAGGGTCCCACAAGCCCACAATTCACATTCCATTAAACCCAACCCTCAGCCAAGCATCATCGGGTATACCGAAGCCAGCATGCCACAAGAGAGCCAACATAAACCCATATTTAGCATTATTATCATTCCTTCCCAGCCAAAGGCTAACTCAAGCCCATTCACAATACATCTTCATCAAATAACCAATGGACCAGTATACAAAGCCACCGCCAGGTAAATGCTATAGCACAAACAGTTGCACATGAGCTTACATAGCGAAATAGGCAAAGACAAACACGCTTCCCAACCCACCAAGCATTTCTTTCCCCAAAGCCAAGCCATTCAATTAACACCACATACATTATATCACAGCCTATGCCTCCCCACAAGGAGAGCAAAGACCAAACCCTAGAATACATAGCAAGGGAGCACAGGATGATCAAATAGGGCACATAGAGTGAAGTAGTGGATAAGAGCATAGTAATAGGAATTAGGGTAAATAGGATCAAGGTAAATAGGAATAGTGTTGCAGTAAATATGAATTAGCATAAGGGAGGATAAGATCAACCAGCTCACAGCCTAGGATAAGATCACCCCCACAGCCCAAGCCATTCCCCATTTCCCATTCTCACAGCCGTAGGAGAGAGGGAGAAAGCAAGGAGCTCCACCACCAAATCCACAAAGAAGTAGAAGGAAGAGAGAAGCAAGCCAGGAGGGCTCCCTCAGCCCTGCCACCATAAACCGCACCAAACCATAGAAAGGAAGGAGGAAGGGAGTAAGGGAGAAGGGCAAGAACCACGTAACCAGACTATCAAGATCGCCAAGCATCAAGGCACAGAGGAGAGCAAGCTCAAAGTTATACATCATTACCGCGTGCAAGCCGATCGTAGCAGGGAGGAGGAGAAGAGCACCAATTTGAAGCCGGCGCTACCATTCCCCTTCCCCAACCTCAGAAACCACTAGAGGTAAACCACAGTGGAACCCTAGTGCTCCCCATGTGCACATCATTCACCTTAGTGAGCATCTCACAGTAGTCTCACATATAGCTCTCAGTCATATTTCATCACAGAGCAAGGGGAGGGTTTGAGGTAGAGAGTGCGGGGGAGTATACCTTAGAGCACAGCTTTAGGAGTACCACCCGCACTTTGGATAGCAAGCCTCATAGCCTCAATGCCCACATCCAGCATCCATGCATTAACATTGAACTAACATCAGTATAAGTAACACAACAAAGTAAATTGAATCAAATCAAAACAATAATTTGAAGAGAGGTTAGAGAGGGTTAGCGGCGTCAGAGGCCGAGCCGCAGGGGAGCAGAGGCGGCCGAGGCGGCGGGCTGCCTCGGCACCGCCGGGGAGAAGCAAGACTGCCGAGCCGGATCTCGGTGGAGCGGCGGCGGTACCAGGAGTCGGTGCAAGGAGGAGCCAAAGTGGGTAAGAGGCGCGGGTTAGGAGGCTGTGAGCCAACCGGGTGGAGGCGAAGGCGAGACCGAGCGGCAAGATAGGCGGCAATGACCGAGCTAGCAGCGGCGGGCCGAGGTAGGTGGTAGGAGGCGGCCGACTGAGCCGGAGGTTGGAAGGCGGCGGCGCCTTGGAAGAGGAGGCCGGCAGTAGCAATCTCCATGGAGGATCCTTGGGGAGAGAGGAGGGGATAGATGTGGAGGTGCAGTAGAGTGGAATGGTTTGGGGGAGATCTGGGAATGAAGTGGAGGTGAGGAAGAAGCACTGAGTTTGGGGCTGCTTTGGGTGTGTCGGCCGTAAGGGGAGAAAGAGAGAGAGAGATTAGGGGGTTAGGTAAGTAATTGGGTGGGAGATAATTAGGGTTAGGATTTTTGGTAGGATTAGATTAGAAAATCTGGTTTAGGAATTGGTGTAGGAAAATCTTGAGAAGGTTGTAGGAATTCTAGTAAATTGTGGTAATTAAGGTTTGTAACAACAGAAACCTGAAATAGAATTATTGGTTGTTAGCATTCTGTAATTACGCGATTAAATGAACCCACTTAGGTTGCATTAAGCTAACCATTCTTATAAGTTCGTCGGTTGAGTATTTGTTAAAGTAAAATAGGCTACCTTTAATTCTGTTGGTAGAAAGTAAGAGTGCGTGTGTAGCAAATCTATTCATCTTTGGCAATTAGTCAGGTTAGTGAAATATTTTAATCATGCTAGATTTATTAACATGAAGCGGTCGTGAGTATTTGTAGGAAATTAAATAATCGCATGCTCATTTCAGTAAAATAATTATTTAGAAGTTTTGCATGAGTAGAATTTAATAGACTTAATAAATTGTACATGTGAGTAATATTTCTTTTCTCGTTAGTTTAAACGTAAACTTAGGCATTTTCAACCCTAGAGCTAGTAATTAGTAGAACGATCGTAGTAGGGGAGTGCTAACCTCACGGGGGTTTTGAAAAGGTTATTAAATGAAAATCCACTAACGAAAAGGATCATCTAATTAGTATGCACTGCACCTAGTCGCATATATTATCGCTAAGTAGTTAATTATGTATTTATTATTTCGACCGTCAGATAAATTGCAAATGGTGAACCAACAGGAGTAGATAATATCGATTTCATCAACGACGATCTCTTCTACAGTTCCACAGGCAAGCTACTCCCTTATTCATTAACATAGCTATATTAAATGTAAACCGTATTTTTCTCTATCTTATATGTATTGCATCAAAACTATTTTATCAAAAATCAATTCGAATGAATAAGATGAAAATGAAAAGATAAGAAATATGAAAGTGATGAAAAGAATTAAGAAATGAGAAAGAAAGAGAGAAAAGCTAATAGGTTGGTAAAAGGGGACCCGGGTGGGGAAATACGACGATGACGATGATGTTGAGGTAAGAGGTGGGTCCCTTTTTACTGGTGGTTATAATATAAGGACAAACAAAGCTCTTACTCGGTCAGAAGCCGTAATTCAGTACCAACCATTTTCCCGTTTCGGCGGGCAGAAAATGCTACCTCTTTACGCAATTATGATCTCCACAACGGGTCGCATTGGAGCGTTTGGGCACGGGAAGTGGACCGCCCCAAAGGTGGATGGTTGAGCACGGACGGTGGCCGCCTCAACCAACATTACTAGAACTCGGTGTATGACGAGGTCAGCAACGTGATTAAATCAGCATCGACGAAAGGTAGTGGGTGGAGACTTAATCACGTAATTGGAAAACGTTCTGTATTCTGAACTTGAAATCGCATCAAAGGAAATGCGGTGAACCTAGCTTAGAGAGTTCAGAGTAACTGTGGGTAAAGTGGTACAAGCTGCAAGCGATGCTATACAAATCATGAATTCATGCCAGTCTCCTGGATTGGAGTCTACGGGAACCGCTAGGGGTCTTTCTTCTCTCCGAGTAATCAAGTAGTCTCTTCAAAAGTAAAATTGCAACCTAAGTTTTGAAAACTATTTTCAGAATAAGAGAAGAGGTAGGAATTTGATAAGGACGGAATTTAGAGTCATCAATTGCATTCTAGCTATTAATGCTTGCTGAGTACACTATAGTACTCACTCTTGCTATCTCTCCCCTTGCTTAGCTCCTAATCCGATCGGAAGTTATCCTGAGTGGGATAAGGAATTTTGCAGGTACCGAGAAGGCCGTAGGTGACGGGGGTGTTGGGTGCTAGAAGCAGGACGAGACGATCGCCCCTTTTGACTCGTGGGACGAGGAGACTGCCGGAGGAACTTAGCAGTAAATAGAGGGAAGTGTTTTCCCCTGTAGGTAAATAAATTATTGTATTTAAAACCTTAGGCCTGTGTGGCAACTGTTGTAATAAATAGCAGTTTCTATTTTATTGTTCTGCTGCGTTATCTCTGATAAATGGCTTACTATTCGTTGGAGCAGTGTTCTATTGGGCAAACGAATAGTAATCCGTATGCTTAAGTGTGATTACCTCCTGGGTAATGACACGGGGCGTCGCAGAGGTGCTGTGGACCACGCCAGCCTTACCGCGACGCACGAAGGCAAGAGCCATTCGGCAGAAGGCAGCAGGCGGCAGCGACTTGCTCTGATACCATGTAATAAATCAATATCTCAACTTCTATTAGATGAATATGCAAAGTATATATACTACACAGTAGAAACCCTATAGCTCATGAGCCTCATAGGCCATATACACACGGGTCATATACGCATATACATAACAATGGACAACAAAAAAGAGATACACTACTCTAGTACTTTCCCAGATAGGGGCAGAAGCTGCTTTGCCGTTTGAACGCAAACACCTAACAAAAGGATGCACGTGCAGAGCCTGCTCTGTTCTTATAATTTTGCAGCATGACAGTTCCAATACTAACACAGTTAAATGAAAAATATATCTACATGCAAGCCAAATAGCAATATGACTTGAAACGCACAAACTCGAATGATGCTTTCTTGTGTTTATTGATGATAATACTTCTAATGTTTAGTCTTTACAGCTTCAAGAGACGAAGTTGGTGAATGAGTGATGTGTTTGTCCACCTCCACTTCCCACCTCAAAAAGAAAAAAAGCTACAGAAAAAACCAGATAAAATCGCTTTGCCCTAACAAACTCTAAGCGAACCCTATCTCCATCTAAAGCAAACAAGATCTTATCTCTTGAGCTCCTCCTCCCTCTCCCACTAAAATTGGTTCCCATCTTTGCCGTAGTCCTGATATTTTTTGATCCATTGCAACACACATGCATTCAACTAGTCTCTTCGGAAAACATTCAACCAAAAGTGATAGGTAATAAAGTCAGATGAAGTCAAATATACCTGGTCAACAAGAAGGGAAAGTAGCCGATCAGCATCTTCTTTAGACAAGTTTTTTTTTCAGGTATGATCCACAACCTTGGGCACTTGTGGGGGTAACCAGGAAAGCAACTATATTATAATCAAAAGGTGGATGTCAACTAGTGCAAACAACAAATGACTATGGGTAAATGCTTAAACAAAACAGACTTACATTACACCAAAAATAGCTGAAGCATTCAAATCTCCAAAGCCCATGCCGTCAGAATAAGGCATGTTTACATTATTCATTGATATAGAAACTTTAGTTGGTAAAATATAGTGTACAATTAGAAATACCTGATACATATGCTAAATCGGGTGTGAGGCGATTCTGATGTTACTTTGAACTCCTCGAGAAAAATTGAAGCCCTAATTGATGTACCAAAAGATGCCATTAAGATCGTACAAATAAAAAAAAACAGGCAAAAACAGGGTGACCGACTTTAAAGAAACTTTGAGTGCTTTGTTTTGACATTTTGCATAGTGAGTCAATTAGTACTTGTCTTATGAAACAAGTAATGCAGTCCCAACTGAAATTCTTAATTAAGTCCCAAGACAACCTGTTTTCCGTCGATCAATGGTCATGCAGACAAAAGGCAAGCCCCTAGCTCAAACAGAAGTATTCAGTAATACTCCATACTTGATACTCCACAGTTCAAATCTAGCAACCACGACGCAATGAAAAATCAATAACACTAGGAGCAGTTGCTAAAAAGCTACAGCGAACAGAGTTCGCAATTGTCAAAATGTTGGGCACCTACAGGCTCCGCGCCATGCCACCATGGACTTCTAGGAGTGTGTTTGGTTGTCTGCTTGGGTTATCTCGTATGAGTAGATGCAAGTTTTTGGGTGTTTGATTGCCTGATTTGGTGGGTGAGTCTGGCTGAGTGGATGCAAGATTCTCTCTCGGGCCAGGCCTGAGGGAAACAGGGCCTGAGGGAAACACTCGATTCGAGCTTCCCTCCTCAGGCAGACTGAGCACATACAGACTGACTAGCGCTCGTGAGTCTGCTCACCTTCTCCTATGCCAGATATAGGTAACCAAACAATATCTCAGCATAGTCTGGCTCAACAGAAACATATAACCAAACAATTCATTATTGCATTTACTTGATCTGATTAGGTTCAGCTTGGATAACATGTACGGATCAGACTGAAAACATATAGGTAACCAACTGAACAATGACGACAAGTTCAGATGCTATTCACTCCGCCCTCGTAGCTTGCCTGCAGCTCGTCAACCAGCCGCTGCAGCGCCATCCGCGACGTGCCGCCCTCGCCCGCCGCCGCCCGAGCCGCCTGCTGAACGCGCTCGGCGCTAGCGCGCATCCTCCGCCCCTCGGCGCCGCCGTCCATCAGCTCCCGGACCTTCTCCGCCACCTGCGCCCTGCCGACAACAGCCGCCGCTCTAGCCTTCACGCCCACGCGGACGCCGGCGCCGATGATGTCCGACACGTGCTTCGCGTTCGCCGCCTGCTCAGCCATGATCGGCCACGCCAGCATCGGCCGGCCGGCGGCCAGGCTCTCCAGCACCGAGTTCCAGCCGCAGTGGCTCACGAACCCCCCCACCGCCGGGTTGGCCAGCACGCGCCGCTGCGGGACCCAGCCCCTGACGATCTTGCCGTTGGGGCCCGCGTCGACCGGCGGGGACCACGCTTCGGACCGGACGCCCCAGAGGAAGGCGTGGCCGGACTCCACCAGCCCGTGCGCGAGCTCGTCGAGCTGCGCGGCGGCGACGTGGGCCTGTGTGCCGAACGACACGTAGACCACCGAGCTGGGTCTCCCCGCTCGCTCGTCCAGCCACGAGACGCAGCCTTCGGGGTCGTCGTCGTCGTCGTATTCTTCCTCATTCGTTTCCGGCGATTCGCGGGCGGCGAGGAACAGCGGACCGACGAGCCAGGCGCGAGACTCAGGGAGGTAGAACGACTCGAGGATCTCCGCGTAGTCCTCGTCCAGCGCGGCGAAGCTGTTCACCAGGACGCCCCAGCTGCGGTAGTCCCAGTTCCGGACCTCATCGGCCATGAACCGGGTCACTGGGTCGTCTGGGTTGACCGCCTGCGCCACCACGTCTGGGAAATCGTCCGTGGTGATCGTCACGCTCTCCGGGAAGCCGGGCACGTGGAACTGGACGCCGTCCTCGACGCTCGTCGCGGAGGGTCCCATCTTGGCGAGAGCGATGCAGAGGGACACGGAGAAGGCTGACATGCCGTGGAACGTGAGGCGGCGGACGCCGGCGTCGCTCGCGACGCGCTGCGTGAACCCGAGGAAGAAGTCGGAGACGAGCGCGAGCGGCGGCGACGGAAGGGAAGCCAGGAACTCGGCGAAGGGCTCCCGGAGCAGCGCCGTGGCGCGCAGGAACGCCGGGAAGAGGGACTGCGAGGGGAGCGCGTCGGTGGACTCGACGCCGGCCGGCAGCCGTGGGTGCGAGGGGAAGGGGAGCGCGACGACGCGGACCGACGCCGGGAGGCGGCGGCGCGCGAAGGCGAGGCTGGCCGGGGTGGTGAGGAGCGTGATGCGGAGGCGCCCCCCGTGGTGCACCGCGAGCGCCGTGGCGAAGTGGAGGAGGGGCAGGGTGTGGCCCTTGGCCATGAACGGGAAGACGACGACGTGGTCGCGGCCGTCCACGCCCTCCGCGGCAGCGGTAGGATGCGCCGCGTGCGCGACGGTGGCCATGGCGATCGATCGAGGAGGAGGCGTTCGTGGTCGGTGCGAGAGCTGGTGCGTGCGCGCCCACGCGACGGGAGTCGCTGGAGTCACAAACTCACAACTCACAAGACTTCTGTTTCTTCCGGTCTGGTGTGCTACTCCATCCGGAGTCGATTTTTTAAAAAATAATATTATTTTAAAAAATTGAAAAAAATAAATAGTTGACTCTTTTTTTTTTAATACAAAACGAGGCTATTGTCGTCCATTTGAAATGGCGAAAGGGCTCTGTCGCTATTCCAAATGTCGACAGTCGGCTAGAACAGTGCAGAGAGATCTCTGTCGCTAGTTGAAATGGCGACAAGACCCTATCACCACTGCAACTGCGACAGGATCCTACCACTATTTCAACTGATGACAAGAACCTCTGCCTGTTTTTTTATCGTCTATTTTCGACCACATATTTTGTGAACAAATCATAATAATATTACAAAATATTCAGCACAACGTCATCATATTTTTCGTCGACAAATCAAAATGACATTACAGAACATTCAGTGCGACATCCTCACATGTTTTATCGACAAATTATATTGATATTACAAACTATGCAGCACAATGTTATCACCTAGTTTTTGATAAATCAAAGTGATATTACAAAGCATTGGGCACCACATATTTCAACAAGACAAACATTTCCCGTGGTCGTGACCTCAATGACCGTCATGTCGACTGTTTCGAATGAGGCGGTCGGATGAGGTCCCCACGGTGACATCCGGACTGCCAATGTCTCCTTCGTTATGTGGATTTCTCATAGGACATTTCTTGAAGGTGTGCCCAGACTCCTTGCAAATGGAGCACTTCTTCGTACAGCGTCCGGTTTCTGTTTCGTCCATGTCGTTCCTGATACATCGTAGCTATCGCCGGCCAACCTTTTCCTCCAGCCTATCAATGTCCGCGGCCCAGATAAGTTACTCCCAGGTTAGATGTCTAGTGAAATGGCCAACCACGCTATAACCATATAGCTCTTCACTCCAGGTTTGCATCACCATATCCTTGTTGAAATAATCAGAGAGGTACTGGCTGGGATGCTGCGTCACTGTCGAACATGCGGGCATAACATGTGAGCATAGGCTATGTAGAAGAAGAGGCATGTGGCAAGTGCATATGCAACTAGTGCGACGTAGCGTGCACTCGTGGGTGATCCTCTCGCAGTTCGTCTCGCGACGTCTTTTATCCTTGCACAGTATCTCGAAGCGAAGCTCCCTTGTGCCTATCTTGAATGCCCGGTGCATCTCACCCTTCTTACTCTTCTCCTCCATATACTTGGTGATCATGACGCAGTACAGTACTCTGTCATTTGTCATGACGAACGACACGTTGTAGCTTCTGTCAATAAAGTAATTTATGGTATCACGAAGAATTGCCTCCACAATACCAACTAAAGAGAGGCACCTTGCGCCGCCCATGACCTAATCGTACACCTTGGCTAGATTGGTTGTCATGACACCATATCGAGCACCACCTGTCATGTAGCAGCGATCACTTCTACTTAGCCTCGTGCTCAATCCAGTTCGAGGAATATTTCACCTGTGCCCCCGTCTTCCTCGCCACACTAGGACCATCTGTAGGTAGCTGTGGCAATGCTTCGGAGGTCTAGTCAGCGCTTGTAACAGCCTTTTTTGCTGTCTCCCTTCTGTGCATCTGGGCACGCTCATCCATAATCTTCCAGAGTGCGTCAAACTTTCGATGCTGGTTCTGATTGCATAGCCGCTTGAACAGGTTCATCAAGTCCTTGTTGCGGAATTGCTCGTAGAAGCTTGCACCCAAGTGCCTAATGCACCACCTGCTATGCAAATTCACCCATGAAAGTGGTTCGTTCTCTCCTTGTTGTAGCTGAGTTATTGCACTCAGCAAACCCGCATGCCGATCATGTATGACACATACGTTAGGATGGCACTATACAATAGAAATCATCAAATTCCTTAGGAACCATAACCAGCTGTTCATATTCTCGCTTTCAATGAATGCGAATGCCACGGGAATAACTTGATTGTTCCCGTCCGTCGCTATTGCAGTCAGTATCTGGCCCTTATACTTTTCAGTCAGGAATGTGTCATCCATGCACAAGATTGGACGGCAGTGCCAGAATGCATTGATGCATGGACCAAAGACGAAGAATGCTCACTTCAGTACCCTCTTATTTCCACACTTCGGATGCACAAGATTCGATGGCAGTGCCAAAATGCATTGATGCATGGACCAAAGACGAAGAATGCTCACTTCAGTACCCTCTTATTGCGACACTTTGGATGCGTGGAATCTTGAATGTCGACATGAGTGCCGGTATTCCTGTCTTGTATGACTCGGAGTTGGCTAGGGAGGTTATGGTAAGAGTCATTGAACGTACTGAATCTTGGTTCCAATGCCTTCTGTTTTGCCCTCCATGCCTTGACATAGCTGATTGTGTACTGGAACCTTGCCTCAATCGGCCAAATGATGGATTGTAGCTTAAAATCTAGATTATCCATGATTTCACCGTACATAATGTTCGCGATGAAGCCTGATGACAGGTTCTTGTGGGACTGCACTAACTCAGCGACGACACATGTATGAGGGACCACTATAGAATATTTCCAGTAGGTGTCCCACTTAAGCTGAAATGCATGCACTAGCCAAGGGCATCCCTCTATGTCACACATCATGTCGTAGCATCTTGGGTTAGACTTGACGACTATGAATGTACGCCGCACCGTTAAGGCCCAGAATTTGACCGCCTCCTGCACAGCCTTCTTGCATTTGTACATAGCTCCTTGCTTGACCTCGCTCTGGTCGTACTCCCACGGCACACGGGAGCCTTCATTAACAATGAGGTTGTTAAATTTGTATGTGTTCCACTCGGATAGAACCACCTGCTGTTCCGCATCATCCTCGTTGTTGGATCCTTCATCTTCTGATAATGTCATGTAGTTCTGGTCTTCGAGATCCATCCTTTGGACTAAGGCTTCCAACTTCTTACCATCGTCAGCAAAGCCCACTAGCTTGCCTGACTGAAGGAACTCTCTCCGCGGGGTCTTCATCGACAACATCAGCAACTCCCGGACCTTCAGCCATTGTGTGCACGCGTTGTGGCTGGAGTCCCCGATTTCTTCTTCGACATCACCACCTCCTTCTTTTTCAGCCGTCGGTGCAGGAGTGGACTTGGCATATGCCTTGGCAAGAAGAACCAAATCTCACTGTTCCTCCCTCGCCATGCATACATATGACTTCCATGATATTTGTTCCCTTGAGCTGCACTAACTCCCAATATGTGCCATGTGGTGCTTGGTTGGCAAGGCAACTCAATCTCAGATCATACACAACATGGTCCAAATCGAATGCGTGGAACAACCACCGCATCACAACACCCTACGTACACTGCTCTGGTCTTGTTAGGGCGGCGATCGCTGATTGGAAATAACGCAAATCAATCCCCTTAGAACCCTCAAGAATAGTCCCCTAACCGTAGTAAATTTTGAAATTGGTGGCATTCGACATATTTGACGTACTACACCGTAAACAAGATTTTTCATGATTAACCACATATCTAAAACTAAACTATCCACCGAAAAGGATTATGTATAACATACTAAACCACGTAACCGTACATCTAAAACTATGTAATCCATTCGGTTAAAAAAATTACCTAAAAGATGGACGACCGGACAAACAGCGCTTCGCTAGCTTCTCTCCTCCCCTCTACTCCTCTATGCTCCTCTCCCTTCCCTTCCCTTCCCTCTTTTGATTTTTTTCTGAATAAAAGTGAGTTATGCTATAAATTTAGGGTCTTTTATAGGGTAGATTACGCCGACATTTGAAATGATGACAGAGACTTGCGGGATTCCTGTCGCCATTTAAAATTGTTGTTTTTATAAATTTTAATATTAAAAAAATTATGGACTTATGAGATTCCTATAGCTATTTCAACCGTAATGAGACTTCTCTCGCCTTTGTTCAATTTTCTGTCGTTATATTTTAGGTTACTATCGTCATTTGAAATGGTGAAAGAGGGATGGTGCCCTTTCGGTATTTCAAATGACGACAGTAGGCTAGTTTTTTATTTATTTTTTGACTATTTATTTATATATATTTTTTAAAATAATATTATTTCAAAATTTTTTTGTCCCGAGTCCGGTCAAGTTTGTTAAGGTGTGATTATTGTATTGAAGATGAAGCGTACGACTGTTACATGGGCGGGGTGAACATGATGTGATGTGGTAGGTATCACAATACTTAATTCTAGAATAGTACAATTATTGTGCTTGACTGTGAACATCATGTGATGTGGTACGTACAACAATACTTGATTCGATTTTTTTTTATTTTGCCCCCTAACGTAACGTAATTACAAAAATGCTCCTGTACTTTTTTTTTTTTTTTTTTTGCAAATCTAGACCCCTCCCTCATCTTCCGCGGTCGGAGAGTGGGGAAGGTCACTTTCCACGTTCCTCGAGCGCGGAAAGGCACCGGAGGGTGGCCCGGCGTGGGACCGGCCACTTGCATGCGTGGGTGGCGCTGAATGTGACTTTCATGGTGGCCGAGCTGAAACCCCGATTCATGACACCGTCAATTTCTACTGAGATTTGTGCTGATTACCTACGTTCCGCGCGCTCACCGACCACGGTAAGAGAGGGAGAGGGGCTAAATTTGCAAATAAAACGGTATGGAAACTATTTTTGCAATTGAGTGGTGTCAGAGAGTCAAAATAAAAAAAGATTCTACTTGATTCAAGAATAGTAGAATTATGGTGCTTGCCAGGGACATTTTCGATCCATCGTGGCTCCCGTACATCTTTTCCGGAACACAGGGACTGGCATGGTGTGGTTGGCGACACCTCAACTTTTTTTTTGTTGCACACCACGTTGCTAGAATGGCGACATGGAGTAGTATATCTTATCTTATTTTAGCTGATAAAAAGAGTTTATCTCCACGGTGGGATGATCATCCAACATTGAGAGTGAGCTTCGTCCACGCAGCCTCCTCTTCTATTCTCTTTTGCGCAGCAATAGGTGGGCCCAAATCAACAGCCTCCCTCCCCAAACCGCTCGCTCACTTCACCAACCGTTCCCCACGACGCTCCCCTTCTCTTTCGCACCTGTGCCCCCAACTGCCCACCACTCTCCCCTCTGAGGCTCTGATCTACGCCACTCCCTCCTCCCCTTATCCTCCCCTCCATCTCCTACACGAGAGGCTTGCCATAATTGCCAGTAAGACCTACATCGAGTGGTGTTGGGCGGCTCGGTTGCAGCGCACATCCATCTTATGTGGTTGATGAGGATTTGTGGGAGTGATTGGATGAGATACACTTGTGTGATCATTGTGCTAATGAACATTCACTGTCATTTGAACTCGAGTTTTGTTATTATTATTTTCACATTCAGCCGAAGGATGATTGGTGTACTAAAATGGGAGGATCAGTTATTACATTATACTTTTATGCATGTATGCAGTTTGAGCATCAGTTACTTATCTGAGTAAACCATGCAGAATTACACTTTGTTAGTTTTGATGCAAATTTCATTAAAACGTTCTAACTAACAATTTTTTGTGTTACAGATTGTTTCACTAGAGCTATTGATATGTTCTTTCAAGCATATAATTCTTTTTGGTACTCTTTAAACCAACTTTGTTGCTACTGCACACCCAAAATAGATGAAGCAACATGATAACTATTGCAGCCATAAACCTTGGATGACAAGGATCACTTATTTTCATTGAAATTGTAGGTTGTTCCAGTAGTATTGCAAAGCTATAGGCCTCTGAAGATACGAAATGACAACAGAAGCACTGAAGCTCTTGGTTGAGTCCAAGGGTTATGTCTTTCCTTAATTCCCCACTCACTATCTCAAGAATATTATTCTTGGAACAACATAGTTAGTTGTAAGTTAGCAATACTTCTATTTGTATTATTTAAAACCTCAATGATACTGTGATTTATGGAAGGACACTGTAGTGGCATTCATATTTGAACTTATGTTACTTTTATTTGTTCTTTTCCGCAGGCAAAAAGCTTTTGTAAAATCTCAATGATACCTTTTTCGATGAGTGGGAGAACCGGTAGCACGAAATATGTCCGGAGCACTATATATGTTCTCGGGCACAATAGTGCCATTCAATTTCTATCAATGCGTTTAATCATGGGTTTAAATGTTTAGTACAGTAAAGTGACTACAGTTTGTGAAAGTGAAATACTAAATAGGTGCTTTATGCAGGGTGAAGGAGATAAATTATAGTTACTTTTTTTACACAAGACAAATTTAAGGTACTAATTTGTACATTTTTTTTCCAATACTGAGATGAGACAAGCTGAACATACATAATACGAATAATATTTTATGCAAAATTTGGGTTTCCAATGCAACGTACGTGCATCCTACTAGTGTCTCTCTCTCTCTCTCTCTCTCTATATATATATATATATATATATATATATATATATATGAAAATGGTATGGTACTCCTGGGAGTACGTACTCCCACTTCTCATATACCACTAAAAGCGTATGATGATATCTCTTTATCAATTTGAGTATACTCCATTAATGATTGTAAGATACCCCAAAGTGAGTTCTATGAAAAATTTCATGAAAATCCACTTTTTATACCAAAATCCAGGTATATACTTCTTTTATATATGAAAATGATATATAGCAAAACTAAAGGGCTCCAATGAAAATTTTTCAATCAAGTCGCATTGGAAGATCCTATAATTGGTATTTAAGTATACTGAAAGTGATAAAGAAGTATAATATGCTCGTTTAAGTGATATATTAGAAGTGGAAGTATGTACTCCTGGGAGTACGGAACGATATATATATGTATGTATATATAGGACGCTCGTTTCGTACTCTTGGAAGTATGTACTCCCACTTCCAATATACCACTTAAATGAGCATATTATACTTCTTTGTCACTTTCAGTATACTTAGATACCAACTATAAGATACTCCAATGCGACTTGATTGAATTTTTTTAATTGGACGCCTTTATTTGTTTCTATATACCCTTTTTTATATATAAAAGAAGTATATACACAAATTTTGCTATAAAAAGTGAAATTTGATGAAATTTTTCATGGAACTCACTTTGGAGTATCTTATAATCATTATTGGAGTATGCTCAAATTGATAAAGAGATATCATAATACAATTTAAGTGGTATATAAGAGGTAGGAGTACGCATTTCCGTTCAGTACCATACCATTTTCATATATATATATATATATATATATATATATATATATATATATACACACACACACACATATATATATATATATATATACATATATATACATACATACATACATACATACATACATATATATACATATATCGAGCAAAAATTCATGTCTTTTCAATCGATTTTTTATTGGAAAAAGCAAGGTTCAAGAAAGCGCTAGGCGCTAGGCGGGCGGTGGCCTAGGGCCTAGCGCCTAAGCGGACTAGGCGGTGCCTAGGCGGTGACTAGGCGGTGCCCAGGCGGCCGGCTTGGCTACGGTGTAGATAAGCTCTCAACAGGAATAATTTGATGAATTGAGCAAGCATCAGGCATCAAATTGAGAAAGATAGAAGGAAAATTACCCGAAGAAGCAGGACATGTGCAATTTGATGTAGTCTTGTATATTATCTCCCCTCCAAGGCTCCAAGAGCTTGATGTAAACATGTATGTATTGTAATCAAATAATGATGTAAACCTGCATATTTAATCAATGATGAGTTATTTTGCTATTGTGTTGTGTACTTGTGTGAAAGAATGAATGAATGAAAGTATGAAACAGCCTATATCTTCGGAATTCCTTTTTAGAACGCTTGAACTTGTCGCACCTCCGGAAACAACGGATGACATCTTGACAAAATGACAAATCAACAATAAGTCATAATATACATGTCACACATTTTATACATCTATATTTGCAAATCATCAAATCAGTCATAACTGGATATCACAAGACAATAAGACGACAAAAAATACACATCAATGTAACAAGATACATCACATCTCTATGTAGACCGCAATTCATGCAACACATTCAGTCTTAATGCTTGTTGATATAGATCATGCAGTAACAACATCCATGGTTGATCCAGCTTCTCGCTGCTCAAGGGTTTCACCAACACATGGAATGACCTTCAAGCCCTGAACGATTATATGCAAACACTCTTTAGATCAATCAAGTGACTACGATATTGAAAAGAGCAACTGCAGTACATCATCCACAAGAAAATTAATGCTTATTTAATGGCATTGGAGGAGGATTAAACAAGACAGCGTGTCAGCTCAGTAACTACAATATTATTGATGTGTTTTCAAATAGCAGTATGCCAGCATTCCACAGGTTTTGTTGGTTGCACTATTTGCAATTAGAACTGCATGTGATTTATGAATACATTATGCAAAAATGTAAAGTAGAGCATACCTCACTTGATTCTCCCAACAAGCTCATCCTTTCAGAATGTCCAAGAATGACCAAGGAATGCCAAGGTTGAGAAGCATCTCAAAGACCTTGCATTAGCAATAGATTATCAACCAATGATAGGTTGAGCAGAATGAATCATAAATTATAAGTAAAAGAAAATGCAGATACAAGTACTATTCATCTAAATTAGTTATCGACTCTTGTTCACAAATTAGTTATCTGTGGTGAACAAATCTAACAGCAATATTGAATTGGTAAAGCTAAGTGAAGCTTACAAAAGGGTAAGTACATCTTACAATGTAGCTTTAGGCTTAGCAAATTTCTTAGGAAAGATGGAAACATAGAATAAGAAGAACCAAGCTAATGTGTAGGCTTCCATACCAACAACATCCGGAGGGGGACCATCCTTCATTCAGAGTTTTGTTGATTTTGTCTACGATCGATGGTTCCATTCTCGCAAATGTCAAGATCAACTATGTCAATGTTTAGCAAGCGACCCATTAAAGATGGACACACTCACATTAACCATGTTCGATCTTACATATAATTCAAATAGACATATAGATGACAATTTGTATGAGAATTTTGATATCAACAAGCATTAATACCAATACATTTTTTTATTCTTGACACATTAGGTCTTGACAAAAGTGCACAAGTTCACCACTGCCTCGAACACGAGACACACATTCAAACATTCAACACATTCGGCCAAGAATTCAATTCATCAATTTAATCAATAGCAATTACCAGAGCAAAGCAGAGAAGGATCGAGGGAGCTGCAGCTGGGGGGGGAGCAGAAGGAAGGGGGCAGAGCAGAAGCAGAGACCGAGGGGAAGGGAGGAGAGGGAGGGAGGTCGGCAAAGGAGAATCGAGAAGAGAAAAGGAGGGGAGGGCGGTGGCGCAGGAGAACTGAGCAAAGAAGGGGGCATCGGAGGAGGGGAGGGCGGCGGCGCAGGAGAACTAAGAAGAGAGGGGGCATCGGAGGAGGGGAGGGCGGCGACGTGGGAGAACTGAGAAGAGAGGGGAGAGGGGAAAGCAGCGGCACGAGAGAGGGAGCAGAGAGTGGAGCATCGCAGGGGGAGGACGGCGGCGTGGGAGGAGGGACCAGAGAGGGGAGGTTGGCGGTGGGGGAGCGGAGGGAAGAGGAATACGTACCTCGACTCGTCAGCGGCGAGGTCCAACCGGCGACGCGAGATGGCCGGAACATGGGACAACCTTGATTCGGCGGCAGGGGAGGCCGAACCCTAGCGCGCTGCAACGAGTGGAAGAAGTGGTCGGGAAGTCGGGCGCTACTCTTCTTATCCTCTGCCTCGGCGCTCACCTCACCTACCACCGCCGAGAGCCGCCGAGGAGCGCCGACGACCGCCGAGGAGCGCCATGGACCGCCGAGGAGCCAATCCCGCCTAGCGCGCCGCCTTGGAGCCAATCGCCGCGGGAGAGCCCCGAGTAGCGCGTAATCAGCGCCTAGGCGGCGTCTCAGACCGATTTTTAGAACCTTGGGAAAAAGTCCACTTTTCAACCGTCAACTATCACCCGAGTTCGATTTTCAACCCTGAACTATGAAACCGTTCACTTTACAACCTCGCAGTCTCAAAACCGTCCACTTTACCCCCTTCGCCCTTCTCACCCCGGTTTTCATGTGATGTGGAGATCGTTTTCGCTTATATGGCAACGAATGCGTTAGTTGCTGGCTGAGTCAGGTGGGGCCAAGGTAGTCAGAGTCGAGATCCTAACATGGGTCAATTTGCCTCTGGTAGGATCGAATCGTAGAATCGGTGATTCTACGGAATTGTAAAAATACACATATTTAACATCTATACTATAAGTTTGTATGATTCTTATATGGTTTACCACTTACTTATAACCGAAAAAGGGACAAAACACTTTTTATCACACAACAGAAAAGCATAATGGTACTGATATGATGGGTGATATAGTTCTGAATTACAGGAGAACAGCCAATGACCATGACTAGTTTACTACAATTACATGAGAAATGTTCACAACTTTTGTAAATCAATATCTAATTGCAATGCTTGCATATTCCTTAAAAGCAACTAGACATACTCCAGGAATAAAAATAGCTTATCATTATCAAGCTCAAGATTGCTAATGTCATAATATAGATATTTGTACTAGCATTACCACACTGATATAATATTTTGCATGCTCCTTGTTTATTTATAGTTTCATGCTTAGAAATTAATATCAACAAATTTTGCTCTAAAACAAAATATCAGCAAAGCCTAGCCTCTAAAAAAATGCAATTTTTTTTTTGCCCTAAGTCTCCAACGACTCTACCACGATTCTACTATGCAATTCTACATGATTCTACTCTTTGGATCGCGACTCTACCATGATTCTACCTGATTCCGATTCACAGTGCGATCTGGACCGACAGGCTGTTGTGGGTTCGTAGAATCATAAAACTCTATGAGTAGGATCACGATTTTAACTACCTTGGGTGGGGCCCACATGTCAACCAGTATGCTGAGTCGGGTGGGGCCCACATGTCAGTTGGTAAGCCCTTCTTCCTCCTTTCTCTGTCTCTCTCTCCACCTCTCTCTCAAGCCCAAGCCAGCCGTCCCCACGATGACATGGGCAGACACGGACGGACGTGATGGGCGCAACCTGGTAGAAGACCACGTAGAGTTGCTGCTATGCCACGCTCGCTTCAAGGTCACCGACGTACAGGGACGCGTCCGAGCCAACCGTCGGCTCAGCCGCAGGTGCTGCTCCAGGCTGCGGAGCAGGAGGAGGCGACGGCGTGATCGGGTCAGGGGCCTCGCGGAGGGCCTCAGTTGGCCATGCTACACCCTCCTCTTCCCCTCCTTCCCTCTCTGTCCCGCTTGTGAAGGGAACAAAACCGTCGCTGCCATTGTCAATGGACTCGAATTGATCTGTACGACCGAAATAGGCGACTAGAGGGGGGGTGAATAGGAGCACCAAATCTTTTTCCCAAAGAATGGATTCAACTCGCAAATCTCTCCAATAGCTATGAGAGCTATGAAGATCAATGCTTAAGCACAGTGGAAGTCTTGTGTTGAATCCTCTCCTAACCTCCAAAGAGTAACAGCAAAAATTGAAGGTGGTCTGCAGAAAATTCAGGAATCGGTACTACCACAGTGTAAAGAAAGGTACTACCGCACTGAGGTACTACCGCAGGCAAATGAAAGGTACTACTGCAGGCAAATGAAAGGTACTACTGCAGGCAAATGAAAAGTACTACCGCACAGAGGTACTACCGCAGGCAAATGAAATGTACTACCACACTGGGGTACTACCACAGGCAAATGAAAGGTACTACCGATTATCCTGACGACGAACAGAACAGACAGCCCGAAAACCGAAACTCAAATCGATGTAACTTTTGATCCGTAAGGGCAAACCTTACCAAATTTGAGACACACCTTCTCTAAGATATTAGGAACCTATTTCAATCAAAGATCGCAAAGATCCATACCAAAGTTTCTATCTTTTTCAGATTGAACGAAGGATGCTCAAAAACCGAGTCAAAATCAAAATATGATCTAGAGACTTGCTCGTGGGTGATTGATGATCAAGATGATCCTAGATGTGTTCCCACATGTCACAGCAAGCTAGATCAAGAGAAGAAATCAAGCAAAAACTCGCGGATCAAAGAAAGCCCCAAATCATCAAATAAACAGGATGAACACAAAAACGAAATAGAGACTCATCTCGCAAAATCTGGTTGGATTGATTTGGATAGATGGATGATTGTTGGTTACAGCCACTCCAATCTAGGAGGACAAAGCTCTATTCATGAGCACACACTCAATCCACTCTAGAAACCCTAGCCTCTTCTCCTTTCTTCCCCAAAACCCTAAACACACAATAGGGCTCTCAAAATGGCCAAAGGGTCTACAGTGCAACCAACACTTAGCCCTTATATAGTGGAGGCTAGATCCTAGAGAATATTCCATTAGGGCACCCATTAAACCCTCACACACAATGGGTTAACACAATGCACGCATCTCAAAGCGCCGTCTTCATCGTCGATTGATCTAAACCGCTTCACCATGCACCGACCCGCACCGCGGTTTAGCCAAAAGGTCACCAAGGCGGTATTTGGCGAAATTGCCAAAATACCCCTTCTCGATCCTTCTCTAAAAGACCGAGTCTATAGATCGTGAAGCAATCCCATGCTTCACCATGTGTAGGTTGATCAACGGCTCCATGTCGTCAAGCCTCTCCCGTCCGGATCCCACCGACACCACTGAGCACTTGCAACGACTCCCGCGCCGCTTGATCCAACCAGCCGCACCGAACCACCCGTTCGGTCATCCTTGTCCATTCTGCGCCCCGCTCAAGTCCTCTGACCTCACCCGGCATTCTTGATTGTTCTGGACCTCAGCTCTCCAAGCTTAGTCCCGATCCTCCTCGCCACGACCGTCATAGACACGCAAGCCACCCGCACACAGAATAGACCAAGAAACCATTTCCGGAACAAGTTCTTCACAACTTGACCCACGTTAGCCAAAACATGCATCATGCAACACATATGCACTGATGAACATGAACTTGACCTAACCCGAAATCAAATCTCCAAGAAATTTGACAATCGAACAATTCAATCCACAAGCGGTACTATCATCACATATCCACCCAGTATTACATAGCGTGGTCATACCGCTCAAACAATCTAGCGGTCGTCGTCAAGAACTGGAGAAATCCCAAAATCTCCAAACACAACTCCTCTGGAAATTCCATACCGCAAACACGCGGTCATTCCGCCATGCGGTATTACCAGCAACCAAAGCACGGTCGTACCGCCCCTCAAGAAAACCAGAGCTCCAAAGATTCCAAAATCCTTCAGGAAATTTCATACCGCTAACACCCTTGCGGTTGAACCGACATACGGTAGTACCGCAGCTTCAACGCCGGTACTACCGATTTTCCTGACACTTGCTGAAAACTCCAGATTTCAACAAACTCTCAAAGCAATTGCCAATTGTCTCATCACCTAAGATCATGAGCATGTCCACATGACATCCACAATCTCCCCCTTGATGAACACATTGGCAATTTCCCAAAAATGTAAGTTTGATGATTTGAAAATGAAAATACTTGACATTTTCGCGCAAAGGCTCAACTTGGCTCAAATACAGGAGAAAGCAATGAGAAAGACCAAGTTGGCTTCAAAATAGTTTCAGCAAGTGAGACACAGTAAGAAGAAGCAAGAAAAGCTTCAATTTCCAGAGAAGTGACAAAATCTCACTTAAGATCCATATGAAAGAACAATTGTTCTATTTGACATTCGATCATCGTGAGTCTTCAAGAATTGCAATTCAAGTTTAGAAAAGGCAATAAGACCAAAAGAACGCAATATGAATGCTCCCCCTCACAATGATCATGATTTCTCCAATTCTCTCTTAAAAGCTCCTAACTTCTCCCCCTTACAAAACTTCTCCCCCAAAACCAACAAGCTCTTTATTAACATTACATTTTTGCTAAATCTTCTCCCCTTTGACAATAGATTCATCAAGGAATCATACCTTCCTCTCATCCAGAGAAGACAAATGCACAAGAAAGGAAGAAGCAAAAGAAAGAGCATGCATAAAATGCAATGGGGTGGCTTCATTTTTGTTTTGATTTTCAATTTTTAGGTAAAAGAAGCTTTGGAGATTACTCAATTGAACAGGCTAGCATTTCTACCATTACTCAAGATACAACAAGCCTGACAAAGCTAGTAAGATCATGTTAAGACATATATAGCAAAGCTAGGCTAATGAGCTGTAAATACCACATGTTGTTGGATTAAAGTAAACAATGCTTCAAAATTAGCAAGTTCAACAACAGGTATCCTAAAGTGATAATGGCCTTGTCAGAATGTCATTGTGAGAACCAGAAGCTAGCAAAGGCCATCTAGGAGACAAAAGTCATGAAAATGAATTATTTTGCTCAAATTTTTGTCAAAAGCCCAAATTTCAACTGTTTCTCATTTGCAATGAATATTCAAGTGGATAAAAGGTCTATCTTAGTAAAGAAGATCCTGGACTAGGAGCCATCCACAATCTCTTCCTAAGCTTCAACCAGTTTTGATAGTTTGTTTTCTTAGCCATGTGCTAGATCTCAAGCCTTGCCGCGACCATCTCAAGCAACAAAAGCTTAAAAGAGTGGTCCAGGTCATCCAAAACTCCCCCTGAGTTCATGCCTAGTACAATGGCAAGCCGTCTCATGAGAAATGATTGGTGAGATCAGTTTTTTCGCACAAAAGAGATCATTTTTCATTTTGCACAAGGGCTGTTTTTGATTATTTAAAGAACTAAAAGCTCAAAGATGTTCAATACTAGATTCCAGAGCTAACAAAGCAATTTTGACAGGGCCAATGTCACAAAAGGATCACTAATTGTGCAACTAACTAAAAAATCCACAAATTGCAATTTTCAGTTCAAGTTGTATTAAAGTTCTAGCTCAATTAGCAAAGGCATTGCTGCACATGTAAAAGCAAGATAAATCTAGCAAGTCAAAGAACTAGACACGATCTTGAGCAAGAATTGAAATACTAAAGCTCAAGAGGGTAATAAGCAAAGCTTCAACAATTTAAAAGAAGAGCAGTAAAGCTTATATTGCAATGCATCTTTTTGGATTTTTCATATGTATGCAATATAATATAATGAGATGCACAAAAGACTTAAAAGCCTAAAAAGATGAAGAAGATCAAAAGGATCCGAAGAAGATACCACTTGAAGAAGGTATCAGAAAAGATCTACAAAAAGTTCACATGAACAAGGAAAGCTCAAATGAATAAGGAAAGTTCAGAAACGAACTAACTCCCCCTCAAACCAACCCATAGGGATAAATTATCCCTAACTCGCTTCTCAAGGTGGCAAACCTTGATGGATCTAAAAGGTTTGATGAGGAGACCTACCAAAAGTGTCTTGAACTCCACAAACTAGCACAAAGACTTCAAACACCACACGATCTCTAGGGAAAACAACTCGAAAAGCTAGGGAGCGAAACACCAACACTAAAAAGCCCTACAGGCAGCTCAAAACCTGTTAAGACTAGTGATTGGGAGACAAGCTCGACCTAGGCTATGAGAAGAGTGCATCCTAACAACCATGGGATAAGAAGAGTGCCTAGAAAGGACACGTACTAGAACAGAGCCTCCTATCTACCTTGAGCTCGACAAGCCCAACACCTGACACAACTCAGATGGTATGCAAGGTAGACTAGGGATACTATACATAAAAATAAGGTATAGAAGCTCGAACCTGAGTCGCACTGCTTGGCTGTGAGATGTAGTCATGATGGATGAAGATCCATTCCTTGAAGCTTCAGAAAGTAGTTGCACTCACCTATCATCCTCATCTCAAATTCTTTCGTCTCCAAGAAGTGATAGCCAACATGAATGCACAAATGAAGAAGAACCAAAATGTGAGACCCTCAAATATTGGAATGTGCCGAATTAAAATTATACTGGTAGTATAATTCTTAATTAAGGAACAGTGTAATTCCCTCATTAAAAATCATACTAGAAGCATAATAATAACAAGTAACAATTCCAATATTCAGGTTCCCAGATATATGTCATGCAATAGTTCCCAAGATCAGTGACTATTGCGCATATATCCTTAAACAACATTACATCATACACATACAAGTCATACATTCACATAATTATACAAGATAGATTACATCGTGGTTCGGTTGCTACAGTAACCGAATTTGCTACAGGAACAGATGACCTTCGGTCATCACAAAAGAGCAACAGCGGAAGCAAAATAACAACAAAACCACCAATGGCCCCCTTCCGCAGGCTATTGCGTGGAGACTAGAACTAGCATCACTCGTTAGCGTCACCCTGATCGACGCTAACGGGCATCTCATAAAGATAACCATCTTTACCTGCAACAAGAGGTCATAAACCCTGAGTACGAAAGGTACTCAGCAAGACTTACACAAACTAATAAAAGAAAGTGTTTGATAGAACCTATACAAAGGAGTAGAGAGTTTACATGCATAAGGTTAACAAAAGAAGGGTTATAATGGTTCAATTTGCAGAAAGCGATACATCTTAACCTACAGTTGCTAAGTTTTGACAAAGCAATTTTAATAAATCAATTTGGACTAAAACAGTAAGTAATTGCAAGTATAAGCATAAACAGTAACAATAATAAGTCACATATCAATATCAACCTGTGCATGACAACCATCATGCCGAAATAATTCCCAAACAGAAATTTAGAGCAAAGTCTATACAGGTGACATCAATTCAAGTGTCGCTCAGAATCGTGGACACGCTTATTGAATAGTTTTAACCTGCAGGGTGTACATCTTTACCCACACGACTTAGTTAGCCCGTAAGCCTCGGAATAATAGCACACCGCCTTTGGTATGCCGTACGGGAGACTAAGATTTGGTATTTTTCAACAAGTTGACACTATTGAGTTGGAATACCCATGTGCGACTGATCCCGCTTAAACAACGACTGATAGCATCTATTCAACCGGGGCCCACATGTTGTGCCGGGAATGCCGACCCAATCAATTAAATATGAACTCGTGCATAACTGCACATATTAGACCGCAGTCGGGGCCCTGAAGGTACGTACATGTGATGGAACACATCTACGCCCTCACCCTCCTAAGAACATTTGATATCAATATAAGCTCCACATGGCATACGACACGGTCCAAAGACTTAAGCATCTATGCCATATGAAATCAATACACATGTCCTTACTCTCCTGTTTCCAACTCAATAGCATTAACCCTTTACTTAACCAAACAGTGCCCATATACCGCGTGTGGAAGTACGTTGGGACTTGAATTGGGTAGTCAGAGTTCAGTCCTTAATCAACGCAGACAAGACATCCACATTTCCCAATTCTCGTGCACAAAGGCACCATCACTAGCATCCACTTGTCCAGATTTGAATTCAGTTTATCAACAAGATTTAGAGTCATTTCATTTTTAAATAAACTGAACAAAGAATCAAAATAATTAAAATCCATTTGTTGTTCCCAGGTTTGGCAAGATAAGCTTGCCAAGTACTACCGTTCTATGGACTGCATGGCTAAGCAAAATTTAAAATTAAATATTATAATACCACAGACTACCTTAGGTTGAGTGTATGAGAAAATTTAAGGTAAGCCACAAGTTCAGGTTGTAACTAACTAAGGACAGATCATAAATAATTTTTAGAAAGTTGCATGCAACAGTATCACTGTATTTTGTAAATCTACAGTTCAAAAGATTGGGATCAACATGGTGCAGAGAGGAAGCTTGCCTTGGTAGTAATAAATAACCTCTTGCTCAGGTTCTTGTGGCTCAACAAAAGACTCAACAATCTCAGAAGAACCAGTATCTAAAATCAGAAAGAATCCAATAAACACAAGAACTGACAGAGGACAAAATAATGAAAAAGAATGTATGATCAAGATGGTAATGCATGGTTAATAATATGCTTAAGCTATATCTAACTTATTAAAGATAATAACCCACATTTACCATCTAATGGCACTTATTACCCAGATTTAAGTTTAGCTTATAGCTACGATTCTGAGTTTTCAAACTGAACAGATGACTTTGTAATTAAATTAATTGCCTAGCTAAACATCATACAAATGAACTACGGTGCTGGAGCTAAGTGTATTTAAACCAGTGCTTTGACCTAACTAATCATTTAGTGCTATTAATAGCAATTTAAGAAAGTGGACTTTTGCTGTCTGTGTTGTCGGCTGGACCAACGACAAAACAGCAAAATGACAAATGGGCAGTTTTCGGTTGATTTGGAAAATTAAACAAAACCAATATTTTAAATTGGAGTTAGAGCTAATCAGGGGAGTAAGTAATACCCTAACTACCCTTTCTAACCCTAATCAACAAGTTCACAGAAAAGAGAGAAGAATTAAGCTCTTGTCGGTTTTGCCCGACAAAACAAACAGAGAAAGATCTTGTATCAATAAAGTGATCTGTGACCTTAGGAATTAAAAGAAGGTCTAGTTATGATGCTAGGGTTTATCTAAGACCTACATAAGCTGACATGCTAGCAGGAGAAACCCTAATTCTTGAAAACGATATGAAAGACCGAAAAGTTATAAATACAACTTTTCAGTTAAAGCAAGATTGGAGCATCACATGATCAGGTGAGTGATTCTTGTGAGCTAATGATGACAGAAATCAAGGTCTAACTTACCAGCTAGGGTTGAAAAAGATGAAGTCAAGCTCCTAGTCAAACAGTAAAGATCCAAGTCCTTTTCGTTGGTCTGACCAAAATGAAGATGAGGGAACTTAAGCTCTAAAGACTAATAGGCATATTCTTGATAAGAAAAGATGGAATTCAACCTACCAGGATGAGATTTCACCAAGGTGGCTTTCCACTGGCTCAAGTTGACAGAGAGTAAACCCTAAGTTCAACCCTACAAAAGATGCCCAAAATCACATTAGCATGAGATTTAGGTCTGCTAGAAGTTGAACAAGGGTGGGAGCAAGAAGGCTTCACTGGGAAGGAAGGCAAACTGGTGAAGCTCCTCTCGGTCAACAATGGCAGAGGGTAGACAGAGGGATTTATATAGTGTTAGAGCCCTCTAGAGCAACCAAGAATTCTCCGAACCGATGAGGTGGCTACTAAGGATAAATATCAAGAGAATATTCTTATTTTCATCAGTGCACTACCACCACTCCCATGAGGATGTCGGTGATGGCGCACAACAAAGAGAGGAAGGAAAGAATCGCCATCGACATGCGGGTCCCAGAGGCGCCTCAAGAACGCCAAAGACACAAAGAAGCCCCAAGGTACGACCACCGTCCGATTAGAAAAGAACGGCTGTGATGAGATGGCCAAAACACATTGAACCGGTATCAAGCAATATGGGCTGTGCGATTTCCAACGAACGGCTAGGATTGAGAGAAGGTCCGGAGTGGTCTGAACATCACAACCCATAAGAGCCGTCCGATTATAATTCAACGGCCCACGATCTAAGGCGCGCTGGTGAGCTTCGGCCCAAAAGGAAGTCACCATTGGATTTAGAATCAACGGTCAGAATTGACGGGAGGTCCGGGCGGTCCGAACGGCCCAATGGCTGTGGTCCGTCCGATCTAATTTCAACGGTGGATCTTACTTGGCACCTCCGGCCGGTCCGAACGGCACATTAGATCTGGCCCGTTCACTGAAGATCCAACGATGGCCGATTTTGAAGAGGGTTCTAAGGATTGGGATAAAATGGGATGCCGTAGGATTAAGATCCAACGGTGGAGATCACATGGGCGTTAGGATGGTCCGAACGGCACATTAGATCTGGCCCGTCCGTGGAGAATCCAACGGCTGAGATCTCGAGATGGATCGGAGTGGTCCGATCGGCCCATTAGATCTGGCCCGTTCGCGAGGAAATGGACGGCTTGGATTCGCTGGAGGTTGGGGTTGCGTGCGGAACGTGACCGAGCCAGACCACTTCACACTGGGTTGGACCCAACGGGTTTGGGGTTGAGTCGCTACAATGCTAGGGTCCGGTTTAGGCCGAGAGGGTTGACCAACCCAGTTTAAACTTTCAAAAGGTTTGACTGGGCCTTTAAAAATAGCAAATAAATTTGTAAAAATACCAAATTTTGCCAGGATACTACTGGGATGATATATTCCCCAAATAAATTTTTGAAACCACTGTTTCTCATTTTGAAATACACACTTAAATCATTTAGGCCGAATAGGTTTTATTTAAAGACAAATATTTTTCTTAAAATCAAAATAATTTCTGAAAATTCAACAAAATTATGTTTGGCCAAAATAATTCATCTGGCTTTTGAATAAAATACTTCCCAGTCTTAATACCAACACTGAGTGGTACTTCCTTTTGAAGCTTTGATCAAGTTGGAGTTTTCAATTAGAATTTGGGGAAATTAGATTGTAACAGGTTGCCTAATTTGCCAAAATGAACAGTGATGCTATGAACAGCATCTGATTACTGTTTATTATGGCTGAGGCTGTTACACAAAAGCTTGAGGTAATACCATTTGTTGGACCACATGTTCTTCTTCTCAGCTGAAAGACTACACCAAAGAGACAAAAGACATCTATGCCTTGGTACTGGGTTAGTGAGACATTATCTAGAGAAACAGTACCAAGACACACAACTAGCAAGGATAGTAGTAGATGATTCAAAGCTCACAAAAGCATATAATCAACAACTAAAAGCATGAACAAGAAGATAGAAAAATCAAATGCAGCACATGCTATCCAGGATATGACAAAGCATATGACAATGCTCAAACTATCCTTAATCCACAATAAGGCATAGGAGCAAGCAAACAAGCACATAGCATATCACACATTAAATATACAGTAAAAGGTAAAGCATGCTAGTGAAAGCTATGGCAAGACTCGTGCATCCACAATTAACCAAAAATGCACAATAACCATATAAGCATAAAGCATTTTAAGAGCAAATCATGAATAAAGTATGCTAACATGGTATCAAGTAAACAAGTGGATACATAAGACAAAAATCAACAAGAGCAAGATGATAAATGTATCAAAACAGTACAAGCTCTTGATGATAAACCAAGCTTATACACCCATGGAAATAATGAGCATCAATATAATACATGGATATACAAGCAAGGTAAAAGCATGATGAAAGATATCAAAGGAATAACACATGCCAATATGGTACAAGTGAGCACAAAGATAAGCACAACATGCCAAGATTGAATAATCATGAAGGTAAATGCATGAAGGTATAAGATAGCTCACCAAACATGTGAAAGCACCAATCATGAAAGCACATGCCTCTTAGAGGCCATCGTTGAGGTGGAGAACCATCAAGTGTCCCGATCATGTGATGAAGCAAAAGATCAGAATCTTTAAGTCCATGTTCTCCAACCCGCGTTCTTGGTACCTACACATGAGAAAGACAAGGTGTCCAAGTCCTGGATCCCGAAGGGTTAGAGAGCAAATACTTGGGAACCCAAACCTTGGACACACCACCACCAGAGGCAGTCGAACCATTATGTGAGTTAGCATGATGCAAATGATGGTCCATGCAAGAAGATCCAATCTCATCCTTGGAGGCACGCAGCGAGTGGACAACTCGAAGAGGAGAACGAGGTCCATTTCTAGAAAAGCGGCGATGGCCTTGCTTGAAAGCACCAAGATGAGAACCAACAAAAGCATCAAAAGAACTCACACATCCTCACCGTGGGTGTGTACCTCGATGAACAAAACGAGGTCTACCTCTTGGAAAACGGCGGAAATCCTACCTCGGGGCAGCTCGTGAACCAAAACCAAAACCACGCAAACCATGTCCACGGTGCTGTCCGACACCACTAGAAAAGGTGTCAAAGAAGCCATCAACAAATCGAGTCTTCGTGCTTGGCTCTTTAGTGTGCATGTCATGAGAAAGACTATGCCCACTAGGAGACTTAGAAGCATGAGCTCGACGCAAATATTTTGCACGTCGAAAATAGAAATCTACATGATGTCCATTCTTCCCACAAAATGAGCAATGGTGTACAGGTCTACTAAGAGACACGTTCCGAAAGGACGAAGCACCATTATGGCTCAAAGAAGAAGTCCTGGAAGAACTAGCACCATGACTCATCCTCGTATCGACACTAGACTCACACATGCCATGAGAAAGACTATGTGTGTTCCCAGAGGTACGACGACGCACTCGACGCTCATGTTTCATACGGCGAAAGCAAAACTCGAAAGTGTGTCCATCTTTCTTACAAAAGGTGCAATGATACTTCTTTGTAGTACCATTTGAGGAAGAAGCACCTTTGTCTTTTGAAATCCCTTGGACAACACAAGAGGAGTTCGAAAGAGTCGAATCTCCTAAAGAAGAGCTATCTAAAGCGATGGCACAAAAACCAACATCAAGTGACTCACGTTTAGCACGAAAAGACTCCAACTCCGAATGCAAAGATGCAAGAGAAATCTTAAAGGCATCAATCTCGGAGTGAAGGCAAATACAAGAGTCACATGACTTGGTGCTCATATCATCGCGCAAAGACTCAATCTCGCTCTTCAAAGAAATGCAAGATGTGCAAGAAATTAATGATGCTTTTGTATTAAGCAAGCAATTCAAAGCATCAATTTCATTTTCTAAACAAGCACAATTCTTGCAAGAGACTAAACCATCCTTAAGCAATTTTTCATGTTCTAAGCACATGCTACAAGGCCTAGCTTCAATTTCAATAATCTCAGCCCTAGAATTCTCTAATTGCTCAAGATGCATGGAATTAGTCAAATTCAACTTCTCCAAATCAGCAAGCATGCCTACACAAGATTCACAATCATTTCTAGCTATAGATCTAAGATTGCCTATTTCTAACTTAGCATTATCAAGCTCATTATGTAAGGCAACACAAGAATCACATGGCATAGAAGCATTTAATTTCAACAATTCATTTTCAGATTTTAGGCATACAAAAGAATTATTCAAGTTCTTCATGTCTACAAGCAATGAATCATAAGCATTCATGGAGGTTTTCAATTTGGAGAACTAATGAGACAGATCACCCTTTTCTCTTTTTAGCACTTTCATTTTCTTCCTAAGATCATGCAATTTGTATTCATATGAAATCAAGCCATCAATGAGTTTTTCTTTGCTCACCTTGCTTAGCTTGATTAGGGGATCGTCCTCGGAAGAGTCATCATCAATAAGCTCTCCATCATGTTCATCCTCAATCGCTACTGCACATTCGCCAATGGGCACATTCTCCTCGGGCTCTAAAAGTGACTCATCCTTGAAACTAGGACAATCAAAACAAAAGGATTTGCCACAGATTTCACAGGAGAAATCCTTGTCAATCGACATTATTTTTATCACACGTTCAACCTTCTTGTTACGATGGACATTGGCAAAAGAACCACGACAAGATGCAAAGAAGCGCTCACAAGTCCTCATATTTGTCGCCATGCTCAAAGATCAGTTAAGATCACAAAAGAGCAAACTTGGTTCTAATACCACTTGTAGGACCGAAATAGGCGACTAGAGGGGGGGTGAATAGGAGCACCAAATTTTTTTTCCCAAAGAATGGATTCAACTCGCAAATCTCTCCAATAGCTATGAGAGCTATGAAGATCAATGCTTAAGCACAGTGGAAGTCTTGTGTTGAATCCTCTCCTAACCTCCAAAGAGCAACAACAAAAACTAAAGGTGGTCTGTAGAAAATTCAGGAATCGGTACTACCACAGTGTAAAGAAAGGTACTACCGCACTGAGGTACTACCGCAGGCAAATGAAAGGTACTACCGCAAGCAAATGAAAGGTACTACCGCACTGAGGTACTACCGCAGGCAAATGAAAGGTACTACCGCACTGAGGTACTACCACAGGCAAATCAAACGTACTACCGATTATCATGACGATGAACGTAATGCATGTACCAAAACGTAAACTCAAATCGATCTAACTTTTGATCCGTAAGGGCAAACCTTACCAAATTTGAGACACACCTTCTCTAAGATATTAGGAACCTATTCCAATCAAAGATCGCAAAGATCCATGCAAAGTTCCTATCTTTTTCAGATTGAACGAAGGATGCTCAAAAACTAACTCAAAATCGAAATATGATCTAGAGACTTGCTCGTGGGTGATTGATGATCAAGATGATCCTAGATGTGTTCTCACATGTCACAGCAAGCTAGATCAAGAGAAGAAATCAAGCAAAAACTCGTGGATCAAAGAAAGCCCCAAATCATAAAATAAAGAGGATGAACACACAAACGAAATAGAGACTCATCTTGCAAAATCTGGTTGGATTGATTTGGATAGATGGATGATTGTTGGTTACAGCCACTCCAATCTAGGAGGACAAAGCTCTATTCACGAGCACACACTCAATCCACTCTAGAAACCCTAGCCTTTTCTCCTTTCTTCCCCAAAACCCTAAACACACAATAGGGCTCTCAAAATGGCCAAAGGGTCTACAGTGCAACCAACACTTAGCCCTTATATAGTGGAGGCTAGATCCTAGAGAATATTCCATTAGGACACCCATTAAACCCTAACACACAATGGGTTAACACAACGCACGCATCTCAAAGCGCCGTCTTCATCGTCGATTGATCTAAACCACTTCACCATGCGCCGACCAGCCATGTTTAGCCAAAGGTCACCAAGGCGGTATTTGGTGAAATTACCAAAATACCCCTTCTCGATCCTTCTCCAAAAGACCGAGTCCACAAATCGTGAAGCAATCCCATGCTTCGCCACGTGTAGGTTGATCAACGGCTCCATGTCGTCAAGTCTCTCCCGTCCGGATCCCACCGGCACCACTGAGCACTTGCAACGACTTCGACGCCGCTTGATCCAACCAGTCGCACCAAACCACCCGTTCGGTCATCCTTGTCCATTCTGCGCCCCGCTCAAGTCCTCTGACCTCACCCGGCATCCTTGATCGTTCTGGACCTCAGCTCTCCAAGCTTAGTCCTGATCCTCCTCGCCGCTGACCGTCATAGACCTGCAAGCCACCTGCACAGCAATAGACGAAGAAACTATTTCCGGAAACAAGTTCTTCACAACTTGACCCACATTGGCCAAAACATGCATCATGCAACACATATGCACTGATGAACATGAACTTGACCTAACCCAAAATCAAATCTCCAAGAAATTTGACAATCAGAACAATTCAATCCACAAGCGGTACTACTGCCACATATCCACCAAGATATCATAGAACGCGTCATACCGCTCAAGCAATCTAGCGTCGCATTCACAACCTGGAGAAATCCCAAAATCTCCAAACACAACTCCTCTGGAAATTCCATACCGCACACACGCGGTCATTCCGCCATGCGGTACTACCGGCAACCAAAGCACGGTCGTACCACTCCTCAAGAAAACCAGAGCTCCAAAGATTCCAAAATCCTTTGAGAAATTTCATACCGCTAACACCCTTGCGGTTGAACTGACATACGGTAGTACCGCAGCTTCAACGCCGGAACTACCGATTTTCCTGACACTTGCTGAAAACTCCAGATTTCAACAAACTCTCAAAGCAATTGCCAATTGTCTCATCACCTAAGATCATGAGCATGTCCACATGACATCCACATGATCGTTCCCATCAAATCCTGAGTCACCCCACAAATCTTTCACGTCATTGTGTGTTCCCCGACACCACGAACAAAAGCCCTCAATCAATTTCATCTTACATCCACTGTAACGCAGCGTGCCACCATTCTCGACTTCGGTCGGAATCCGCCGCCACCACCAACACCACCAAACATCACCCAGTGAGCCTCCTTACAATTGACCCGTACCAGAGCATCTTCTCACCATCCTCTATCTTCCCTCACCCCAATTCGGTCTCTCCGTTCCTCTACGAGCACCGCCGTGTGGAATCACCTCACTGCCCACGGCTTCTATCACCAGCCCGCCTCAAAGCTTCTCCTCTCGTACCAACCACTCCAGAGAATTCCCCTCACTCTTGTCTTACTCATGCGCACCTTCTCTTTCCCCTCTAGTGGAGCCATCCCTCTATTCCCCTCCAGTGCAGCTGTCCCTTTTCTTCCTTAGTCCCGGCCGCTAGGCGCCACTGTGAGCGCACCATGGAGCCCCATGATCCATACTATCATCTCCCCTAGCACCTCCTAACTCCAATAACCCATTTTCGAGGTCGCATCGTCGCCGTCGATGGCCCTCCCCATGTGTAACATCCCCAAGTTAATTAATGATAATTAGTATGCATCTCATCAGCATGTATAGTGTTTTTGTATCATTCGCATCATTTATTTCACTTGGAAAAAAATCTTAATAAAAATTTAAACATACAACTTCAAATTAAGCTCCAAAAGAAAACAGGGATAACAACTTGTGATCGTCATTTAGAAATAATTTATTCAAATACTATAATAATTATCATGAATAAATATCATTTTTTTCAAGATTTTGGAACTAATTTTGACCCTTAGAAAATTCAAACTCAAATCAATAACCTATTCTAGGTTTGATTTTAAAATAAGCAAATAATTCTTTAAAAGCGGGGTTTCAGATTTTATTTGAGTACTAGGTCATTCCAGGAATACCTCTAAAAATTTTCAGAATTTTTAGATTTTTATTTCTATTTTTAACACCCTGGTCAAAGTAGAAACATTAGAAAATCAATTTCAATCAAACCCTGGAGCTGTTCGGACAGGTCCGAACCACACCGACCAGACCACAACTCACAACTTGGCTCAGCCCAACCCGCTCAGCACCAAACCCCTCACTTGGGTCACTTACCTCCAGGGCCCACCTGTCATCACCCTCCTTCCCTCACTTGATCCCACCGTTCCTCACTATGCACGTGCATGCGGCCGCTCGACCGAGCTCCTGACTCCACCACTCACCACGGCCACTACCTTTGCGCCACTAGGACTGCCCGAGCCTCTAATACCTCCCCTGAACACCCATTGTCACTCTCCTTCCCCTCACGTCACCCCATTTCTCCCTCTTTGTCTCCACCGAGAAGGAGGAGGAGAGTAGAGAACTCCACCGTCACTGCTCTCTGACAACATGGGCGCGACCACCGTGCGCCGTTGTGCCCCTACACGCCAAGAAATCATAGGAGTACGATGTGTTCTTCCCCGACCCAAGCCATACCCCGCCACCGTGTTTATCGCCAGCTCCGCCCTGCCGACGTGAAGCTTCACCGTCGGGTTTCACCGAGTTTCTCCATCGAGTCCGAAAGCTGGGTGAGTTTCCCTGCCTTCCCCTTATCTTGTTGTCTCACACCTTCCAACGCCTTACCATCCTTTTTGTTTCGCCGGCGTGGTAGGAGACCCTTGTTGTGTTCGTGGTCACCGGCGAAGCCGTGACCATCGGCCCGTCTTAGAGCCTCTACCGTATTGCAGAACCCTAGAGCTCAAATCCAGATGCCCCCCTGAGTTGAATCGGCTTCGCACGTGTTGGACCGAAAAGGCGACTAGAGGGGGGAGGGGTGAATAGGAGTACGATCTCTTTTTCACCTTAATTGAATTCAATACCAATTTCACTCCAGTAGCTATGAAAGCTATGAAGATCAATAAACGAGTACAATGGAAGACTTGTATTGAATTCAATCCAAAACCCCAAGGCAAAAGACCTAACTCACAAAAACTCAAACCCTAATTGAGTTGGGTGGTCTGACCGGCGTGTACGTAGCGGTCTAACCGATCCAGGCGGTCTGACCGGTAGTTAGAGGGCGGTCTGACCGCTCCTGGCCAATGAATAGTGAAAACAGCTCAAGTTCAAAATCCCAAAATGATCTAACTTTTGATCTACTACTCCAAACTTCATGAAACTTGAAACACACCTTCTTAAGGATGTCAGGAACCTATTCTAATCAACGATCGTGAAGATTCTTGCCAAAGTTTTGACCTTTTTCCATATGAGCGAAGGTTGCTCCAAAACCGAGTCAAAATCAAAATATGATCCAAACACTTGCTCGTGGGTGATTGATGATCAAGATGGTCCAAGATGTATTCCCACATGTCACAGCAAGCTAGATCTAGGCAATAAACCAGAGGAAAACCCATGGATCAAAGAAAGACCCAAATTCACAAAATAGAGAGCAAGAATACAAAGAGACTCTTCTTGTGAAATCTTTCCTTAGATTGATTTGATATGATGTTGGTGTACAACCACTCCATCCAGGAGGACAAAGACTCAACGCATGAGCACAAAATCAAATACAACTCTCTAGAACCCTAATCCTCCATTATTTCTCTCCTAACCCTAAAACACAAACTAGGGTTTAGAAAATACAAGGGTTAAGGGGTGCTAGACAACACCCTCTCCTATTTATAGTGGAGGCTAGCTTCTAGAAGAGTAAACCATAATGGGCACCCATTAAGCCCACACACAAACGGGTTTCACCCACGCACGCATTTTAAAGCGCCGTCTTTATCTCCTCTTGACCTAATCCGCTTCTCCTTGCGCCGTCTTGCGCCGCGAGTTGGCAAAAGGTCACCAAGGTGGTATTTAGGTGAAATTACCAAAATACCCCTTCTCGATCTTTTTCCAAAGACCGAGTCTCATCTTCGTGAAGCACTTCCATGCTTCGCCACGTGTAGGTTAATCAACGGCTCTCATCATGTTGGAAGTCTCTCCCATCCAGCTCCCATCGAAATCACCATGGCACTTGCACCGACCCCCGCGCCGCTTGATCCAACCCGTCGCACCGAACTGCCCGTTCGGTCATCCTTGTCCATTTTGCGCCATGCTTGAATCCATTGACCTCACCCGGCATCCTTGATCGTTCTGGACCTCAGCTCTCCAAGCCTAGTCCCAATCATCCTCGCCGTTGACCGTCATTGACCTCCAAGCAACCTGCACAATAATAGACTAAGAAATCGATTCCAGGAACAAGTTCTTCGCAACTTGACCCACGTTAGTCAAAACATGCATCATGCAACACATATGCACTGAAACCCATGAACTTGACCTTAACGAACAACCATCGCCACCAAGTTGGCCGACGAACAAGTCAAAACCGGTCGAGCCACCGATCGGGCCGATTAACCCGACCGACCGCCTAGCAGGGACTTAGCCAAATTTTCAATTTGGAAATCCGAAACCTTCTGAAAATTTCAAACAAATAGAACTTTTGACTCGAAGCTCCAAAAATTATGAGACCAAGTGTAGGTGTGACACCCTGATTTTCAGAACATTTTTGAAAATTTTAAAATAAAAAGAACCATTTTGTTTTGATGAGAATTCAAAGCTTAACCTGAAATTTCATAATGGATTTAAGTTGACTAACCCAAACTTCAACTAAAAATTCCTTGTTGGTTCGTTGAGTTGTTGGAGTTTTGAAGATCTCCCTTCTCTGTTCATCTTTTACCCACCTCTGGTCTAGACCTCCCTTCGTCTGGGATCTAATGGCCCAGACCTCTCCTTCGTCTGGATCCAAAGGTTCGGACCTCCTGTGTGTTGTCCTCCCCTGGTCCAGACCTTCCAAACGCTTGGACCTCCCTGGGTCCAATTCTCCCTCTCGGGTCTTCTCTGGCTTGCAACCTCCCCAAGCCTGCGCCACCCTTAGGTGCATCTGAGCTCCTTTGGAATCTTGTTGAAGCTTTTTCGGTTACTTGGACTATCCCTCGCCGCTTGTAGCCTTGAAACCTTCTCTGGAGGTTCCCTTCAGTACCAGCCCGGTAGTACCACCTGCACCATGCGGTACTACCGCTTCTTCAGACCTCCCCTTACCTTTGTTGGACCTCTCCGCGTCCTTTAGGACCTCTCCATGTCCTCTAGGACCTCCCCTTACCTTTATTGGACCTCCCCATGTCCTTCTGGACCTCCCTGGGTCCTCCAGGACCTCCTCCTTGCCTATTTGCATCTCGATTGATTGTGAGTCGTCCGATTTGCATTGGATGGTTTGATCCTGGTGAGACATTTGGATGGTCCGAACGTCCCACCCTCCCTAAGTCTTAGATCATTCTGGGCGGTCCGATCGAAATCCAGCGGTCTCAACCTCCCCTTTGTAAATCTAGACCGTTAAGACCTCCCCCTTGGAGATCTTAACCGTCCAGACCTCCCTTTGTAAATCTGGACCGTTAAGACCTCCCCCTTGGAGATCTTAACCGTCCAGACCTCCCTCCTTGAAGATCTAGACCGTTAAGACCTCCCCCTTGGAGATCTTAACCATCCAGACCTCCTCCTTGTACATCTGGACCGTTAAGATCTCCCCCTTGGAGATCTTAACCGTCTGCACCTCCTTGTAATCTGGACCGTTAAGACCTCCCCTTGGAGATCTTAACCGTCTGCATTCTCCCTTGTAATCTGGACCGTTAAGACCTCCCCCTTGGAGATCTTAACCGTCCAGACCTCCCCTTGTAAATCTGGACCGTTAAGACCTCCCCCTTGGAGATCTTAACCGTCCAGACCTCCCTTCTTGAAGATCTAGACCGTTAAGACCTCCCCCTTGGAGATCTTAACCGTCCAGACCTCCTCCTTGTACATCTGGCTGTCAAGACCTCCCCTTTGGAGATCTCTTGGCAGATCCGACCGTTAGGACCTCCCCTTGGGAATCCTAACCGTTCAGACCTCCCCTGGATTTGATCCTACGGCTCTAGACCTCCCTTGCGGGTGAGGTTCTCCTCTTACCTTTGCAGACCTCCCTGTTTGCAATTGATCTTGACCATTGGACCTCCCTTCTGGAGATCCAACCGTCTAGACCTCCCTTGCGGGTGAGGATCTCCTCCTTGCCCTTGCGGACCTCCTCTGGTGCGTTTAATCTTAGCCGTTTGGACCTCCTTTCTGGAGATCCAACCGTCAGGACCTCCCCTTATGGGCGAGGATCTCCCCTTGTTCACTGCAAGACCTCCTCAAGGTCAGTGCAGGACCTCCTCTCTTGGGTCTTAGGCTGTCCCATCAAGGGCGTCACACCCAGTTTTCTTTACCTTTGACTGTGTCCTTGGGCAGGGAAGTCTTCACCGCATTTAATGCATGTTGTATCACATTAAATGCTCTCACCTTTGCAGTACTCATGTCATACCGATTGTCACATCCCTTGCCTACTCCCATTGTCCTATTTACCAACTCCTGATGACCCTATCCTGGGTCATGTGCATTGGCTTCCACTATATATAGTTTGGGAAGCCCTCCTTTCTCACTTTCTTCTCCATTTCTCCTCTCTGTCTCAACTGAGCCTACCTTAGACCTCCCTCCAAGTTCATGGACCTCCTCTCTTGACTCTCTAGACCTCCTCCAACAAGCTCATTGGACCTCCTCCCGACCTCCCATCCTCTCTGTTGGTTTTGTATCTAAGTTTATTTGGAGTCCTTTGGAATCTTGTTTGAACTTTATTTGAGTTATTTGGTTTTCACGTGTAGATTGTCAAGACCGTGGGGAGCCCGAGTTCAGTGAGGGAGAGGATGCAGCTCAAGACTTTGAGCAAGGCAAGTTACACTCTTGATCATGTTGCACCCAATACTTCAAATTACTTATATTGATTTCAAGGATGTATGCATGCTTACTTTACTAAGTTATTTCAATGCCTATCTTTCAATTCATAGTTATGCTTATAGCTTGGTATGACCACTGTCCATGTTGAATCAACCTCATCGTCACCCTAGATAAAACCTGGTTCTTGCAATAGTGAGGACCCGTAGCTCTTGAAAAATCGAATGCTTAGTATTGCTTAGACCAAAATCTTGATTTGGGGAGTTTTGACCAAAAATATCACTTAATCAAATAATTTGGGTCGTGGCATTGGTGTGCCATGGAGGCTCCGGCCATGACATTGGTGTGTCATGGAGTTTTGCAAATGGCCATGGCATTGGTGTGCCATGGAGGTTTGAAAAGCAAAGTAAATGAAAAATAGATTTGACTTGGGCGAAGCTGGTTGTTTGGTTGGTGCATGTCTATGCACGGGGGTCGTGTGATCCGATGCCCCAGGGTTGAGGTTTGTCGCCCAAGTCGGTTGAGGACCGGTCTTTGAGACACCACTTGCTAAGCCTATAATGGGCTATGCCAAAATTGTGCAACCACATGTCTCCAGTATAGGGCGTGGGACTTGGCTAACTAATTTGCAAAGCTCCTTCGTTGCCTGCGGAGACGGTGGGTTGGCATGTTACGACTGTTGTAGTCCCACCTGGCATAAGAGGGGGCACCCCATTAACCCGGCGGGTTTGTATCCAAAGGGGGGATCTGCGAAACCTTAATGTGGGTGGATTGCGGTGGAGCAATGCATTGTAAAGGCCTTGTCATATGCTCTAGACCTCTCACCAAAGGAAGTGTGAGGTGGTATCGACGGATGCCAAACAAACTAGAGAATTTATGTCATGTGGGTAAAGTGTACAACCTCTGTAGAGTGTAAATCTATTCGAATAGCCGTGTCCGCGGTCATGGACATGCTGGCAATGTCACTCAAAGTTAGCTCTTGGTTTTGGTTTCAAAAGAATTATGAAATTGGTTTTGGTGGTTTAACCAAATTGGGTTTGGGCGGGAAGCCATGTGCAGGAGGGTATCCTTCACCATCTTTATGATGAATGTTATCTAACTGAAAATAGATTTGCAAAAATGAATTTTATCTATTGTAACCTGCCTTGAAACCTAATACTTGTATTTGAAATAAAATTGGCTTTATGCAAATCAACCCTGATATGCTTTCCCTTGATATATCCCTATGCATGTCATTCTGTTAATTGATGGGTGTAACTTGCGAGCACGGTTGTTGTGCTCACTCTTGCTTGATTCATGAATTGAGCAGGTGAAGATTCCTATGATGATGAAGATGACCAACTCAATTAGGCCGTGCCCTCCAGCCAATCACCTGTGGTGTAATGGGTGCACACTGTCTTTTGTGTTTTTGCTGCGTTTGTGTGCTCTCAGTTGCTGGAGCTTGTAAGCAACCCTTGTAATCAAACCTCCTTTTGTTGTTAATAAAGTTGTGTGGATGTTTTGCTGTCACTTGCGTGCTGTGAGAACTGGTCGATGATCCCTGGGGACCAGTTTGGATCGCAGTGGACTTAAGGCTCGTCCTCAAGCCCCACGACCTCATCGGGTTGGCTCCTCTGGGACCTCCCTCGAGTAGCGCGTGGTGCTTGAGGAGGTCTGAGGTCCAACGACCTCCTCGGGTCGGGACCCCAGACCTCCGGGTGGTCTATCGGACCTCTCGGGAGGTCTGGAGGTCCTACCGGGATGTCCTCTCGGGACGTCTTGGGAAGTCCTTTACGGACCTCCCAGGAGGTCCTGAGGGACCTCTCGGGACGTCCTAGGGGCTCCTTTTTGGACCTCCCAGGAGGTCCTGAGGGACCTCCCGGGTGTGCCCTAGGCCGAGTCGTGACAGTAGGAGAATCCCATCTCTTGCCTACACCCTCTATTTTTGGCCCAGCTCTAAACTCAAAAAATCTATTTTGGTCGGCCAGACCGCTGCCCAAAGGCCGGTCTGACCGCCAGCCACTCAACCTGAGGGTTGGACGGTCTGACCGCCACTTGTTGGCCGGTCTGACCGCCTGAGACCTGACAGCCTTTGAACTTCGCCGAAAACACGTATTTTGACAAACCTTCAACGTCATTGCTAATTGTACATCATTCTAAGATCGTGAGCATATCCCCATAATATCCACAATCTCCCCCTTGATGAATACATTGGCACAACTTGGTCCAAATGCAAGAGAAAGCAATGGAAATGACTAAGTTGGCTTCAGAATAGCATAGGCAAGTGAGGTAAGGCAAAAGAAAGCAAGAAAGTTTCAATTTCCAGAAAGGAGTCAAAATTCTCACTTAATGTCCATATGAAAGAACAATTGTTCAATTTGACCTTTGATCATTGTGAGGTTCCAAGAATTGCAATTCAAGTTCAGAAATGGCAATAAGATCATAAGAATGCAAATAAAAAGCTCTCCCTCACTATGATCATCATTTTTCAGAAAATTTCAATTTCTCTATTTTTCTCCAAATAGCTCTCCCTTTTTAACATTTTTGTTACATCTTCTCCCCCTTTGACAATGGAGTCATCAAGAAATCACGCCTTCCTCTCGTCCAGAGATGACAAATGTAGAAATAAGAAAAAAGCATAAGAAGGAGCATGCATGAAATGCAATGGAGTGGCTTCATTTTTTGTATTTTTCAATTTTTGAGTAGAAGAAGCTTTGGATATTACCCAAAATAACAAGCTAGCATTTCTAATATCACTCAATACATATCAAGCCTAAAAGCGCTAGCAAGATCATGTTAAGATATATATATATCAAAGCTAAGCTAGAAGACTCAATATAAAGCAATGAATTGTAACAATTTAAGCAAAGCTTCAAACTTAGCCAGGTCATCAATAGGGATCCTAAAGTGATAATGGCTACATCAGAATGTCAATGTGAGATCAAAAAACTAACAATGACCACTTAAGAGACAAACAGGTCCTGAATTGAATCATTTTGCTCAAATTATCTCAAACGCCCATTTTCAACAGTTTTTCATTTGCAATGAATATTGAAGTTGATAAAAGGTCTATCTTAGTGAAGAAGATCCTAGACTAGGAGCCATCCACAAACTCTTCCTAAGCTTCAACCAGGGCGACAAATCTTGAGGTTCATGTCAATTTTAACAAGCAGTCCCCATGAGATCGTCTAGATCATCAAACTATCTCCAAGTTCATGTCTTTGACATGCAGTCTCATGAGAGTAGTTTGGCGCAATTTAACCACAAGACAATCTTGAAAATTGATTTTCCATTATGCAAAAAAGCAGTTTTAGATTTTCAGAAGGACAAGAAGCTCAAGTAATGATCAATTCTAGATTCAAAAGCTAACAAAGCAATTTTGACAGGGCTAATGCACTAATTGCGCAACTAGCTCAAAGATCTGCAAATTGCAATTTTTAGTTCAAGTTGTCTTAAAGTTCTAGCTCATATAGCAAAGACTTAGCTACACATGTGAAAGCATGATAATTCTAGCAAGTTAAAGAACTAGACATGACATTGAGCAAGAATTGAAATACTAAACCTCAAGAGGGTAATAAAGCAAAGCTTCATCAATTAAAAGACAAGCAGTAAAGCTTATATTACAATGCATATTTTTATGATTTTCATATGAATGCAATATGATACAATGAGATACAAGAAAATCTCAAAAAGCCTAAAAAGATCAACAAGTTCAGAAAAGAACAAGGAAAGACAAGATGAACAAGGAAAGTTCAGAAAAGAACCAGCTCTCCCTCAAATCAACCCATAGGGATAAATTACCCCTAACTCACTCCTCAAGGTGGCAAACCTAGTTGGGTCTAAAGGCTTGGTGAGGATATCAGCTAACTAAGCTTCGGACTCCACAAAATGTAGCACAATATCATCCTTCTCTACATGGTCTCTAAGGAAGTGATAGCGAATGTCTATGTGCTTGGCCCTAGAGTGTTGCACTGGATTCTTAGCAATATTAATGGCAGAAGTGTTATCACAGAGAAGAGGAACACTAGCAAAATTTAACCCAAAGTCCTTAAGAGTTGACACCATCCACAAAATTTGACTACAGCAACTCGCAGCAGCTACATATTCAGCTTCAGCAGTGGATTGTGCAACAGAGGACTACTTCCTAGAAGACCAAGAGACAAGAGAAGTGCCTAAGAAATGACAAGTGCCAGAGGTACTCTTCCTATCTAGCCGACAGCCAGCAAAATCAGAATCAGAAAACCCCCCGAATGGACAAGAAAGAAGAGTAGGAATACCAAATGCCATACTCGAGGGTAGAGTGAAGGTACCTGGAAATGCGCTTAACAGCTTGGTGACGTGAAGTCCTCAGAGACGCCTGAAACCTCGCATAGAGGCAAACCGCGAAGTGGACGTCTGGTCTTAAGGCCGTTAGGTAGAGGAGAAAGCCAATCATGCTGCGATACTCGCGTTGATCCACGGCTTCTCCTTCCTCGTCTGGATCCAAAACAGTCGAAGTCGCCATGAGAGTGGCGATCGGCTTGCAGTCACCCATCTTGAAGCGCTTGAGCAAATCCTTGGTGTACTTCGTTTGATGGATGAAGATCCATTCCTTGCATTGCTTAATTTGAAGCCCCAGAAAATAGTTGAGCTCTCACATCATACTCATCTCAAATTCCCTGGACATGGTCTCAGAAAAAATGGAAACAAGAGCATGAGAAGAACCACCGAAGATAATATCATCTACATAAATCTGAACAAGCAAGAAGTCATTGCCATGCCTAAGAATGAACATGATCTTGTCTACCTTACCCATCTCAAAATTATTCTTAAGCAAGAAGGTCTTAAGTCTATCACACCAGGCTCTATGGGCTTGCTTAAGACCATATAAGGCTTTGGATAGCTTGAAAACATGATGTGGATGTTTGGGGTTCTCAAAGCCTGGGGGTTGCCTAACATACACTTCCTCCTCTATATAACCATTTAGAAAAGCACTCTTGACATCCATTTGTTGCAGCTTAAAACCCTTAGATGCAGCAAATGCAAGCAGAATACGAATGGCTTCTAATCTAGCAACATGAGCAAAGGTTTCATCAAAATCTAACCCCTTAACTTGGCTAAAACCCTGAGCTACCAACCTAGCTTTGTTTCTAACTACAGAACCATCCTCACTTTGTTTGTTTTTGAATACCCAACGGGTTCCTATCACATTATGACCACTAGGAGGCTCTACTAGGTTCCAGATCTTGTTTCTTTCAAAATTCTCTAACTCCTCATGCATGGCATTAACCCAGCTAGAATCAGATAAAGCATGTGATATATCGCAGGGTTCAAAAGAAGCAACAAATGCAAAATGAGAGTAGAGACTCGGATCATGATACCTGGAGCGAGTGACTCGCTCATGAAGCTGACCAATAATCTGATCCGGAGGGTGATGCCTCTGTATGTGAACTGGAGCGCCTGGGGGAGATAACATCTCCTCAACCTCCGCAGGTACTGCTGTTGATGAAGATGCAGCAAGCGCCTTAATTGGTGGTGAAGTAGTCGATCTAGCTCTAGGGCTAGTCTCATCAAAAGTGACATTGCATGTCTCCTAGACAATGTTAGTCTCAACATTAAAAACCCGAAAACCCCTCGAATAAGCAGGATAACCCAGAAATAAACCATCAGAAGGTCTTGACTCAAATTTATCTAGGTTTCTTGTCTTGAGAATGAAACACTTGGATCCAAAGACTCGAAAATGAGAGACAGAGGGTTTTCTACCAAAGCGAAGCTCATAAGATGTCTTGCCCAAAGAAGGTCTCAAGAAGACATGATTAGCAATATGGCAAGCTGTAGCAATAGCTTCGGCTCAAAACCTCCTCAGAGTGCTATACTCATCTAGCATTGTTCTAGTCATCTTGACTAAGGTTCTGTTCTTCCTTTCCACAACGCCACTTTGTTGAAGGACATGTGGAGAAGAGAACTAATGCTCAATGCCACGCTCAACACAAAAAGAGGCAAAAGAAGTATTCTTAAACTCTGTGCCATTGTCACTGCGGATCGCTCTTAAGGCACCAGGAAGTTTAGAAGCCAAACGAAGAACAAGATCATGATAATGATCAAAAGCCTCATCCTTCGAAGCAAGAAAGAACACCCAAGAGTATCTCGAAAAATCATCGACTATGACAAAAATGTACCATTTGCCACCGACTGACCGAACCCTAGTGGGACCAACAGTACCCATATGAAGCAACTGTCCAGGTCCGTCAGTCATGACCATAGTCAATGAAGAGTGTGATGCGGCAACTTGCTTGCCATGCCTACAAGGCGCACATACAGCATCCTTGACGGCTTTGAGTTTGGGCAAACCTCTCATGAGATCATAGTTGCTAACTCGCGTCAGATGATCAAAACCTATGTGCCCCAAACATCGGTGCCAATGCCAGAACTTAGAAGAAGATGCAATCAAACATTTGAGAGATCCAGCAATCCAGCAAGAGATTCAGAAAAATCAGCTCCAAAGATCCTACCAACTCTAGAGATCCCAAAAACAAGCTCACCAGTTGAATCAAGCACACGACAAACATTTTTCTTAAATCTAGTCCCATAGCCATCATTAAGAAGCTGTGAAACAGAAAGAAAGTTGTACCTTAGTTTGTCCACAAGAGCAACGTCCTTCAAGATGAATTTGTCGTTCACCCTGATCGATCCCGTTCCTTCTATCCACCCTTGTGTATCATCTCCAAAGGTGATGAAGTCATCACTCGTCGACCGCGTGAAGGAGGTGAACCATTTTGAATCTCCGGTCCTTAAGCTTGGCAACCTTAGCTCTAACTGTTTCTATTATGTCTTTAACTTCATGTTCACGTTCTAAGCAAAAAGAGCAAAAGCTAGACTCAGCCTTATCAGAAACAACCAACTTGCTAGACTATAAGTATTTTTCACAAGGAGCAGATTTAACTTCAATTAGCTCAGTCCTAGCATTTTCTAGTTGGTGCAAGGCAAAATCATGAGCAATTTGCAATTTAGACAGTTCAGAGTATAAAGCATGGCAGGATGAACGTTCATCAGCATCAAGACTCTTAGCATTCACAAGTTCTAATGTCAAATTATCGACTTGTGACTCTAGGTCCTTATTCCTAGCCATGGTGAACTCTAAAGCCTTATCCTGACTAAGCAGTTGCTCAAAGATGGTATCACATCTAGCAGAAAGAACATCATAGGATGGAGGTACCTCATCGTTGTCATCGACATCGACGGGATCGGCCATGAAGCACATGCCGATGAAGTCCTTTGCCTTCCCCTTCTTCTTATCTTGAGAGAGCTCCTCCTCCTTGTGCTCCTCGCTCCCGGAGTCCACATCGCTCATGGATTGTTCTCCAAAAGCGGCAAGAACCCGGTGAGCGGCCTTCATGAGCTTGGCAGCATCATACTTGGATTTGTTCCCTTGAGGCTTCTTCCAGACCGCCTTCTCATCCTTGTGGTTGCCCTTCTCTTTTAGCTTGGGGCAGTTTGCCCAGATATGATAAAGCTCTCCACACTCATAGCACGTCACAGGGCCGCCTCTCTTCTTGTTTCTCATATTGTTATAGGCCCGTGTGAATTTTTTGGCTAAAAAAGCTAAATCAGCCTCAGGAATACTCTCAAGTTCCTCTTTATGGATTGCAGATAAACAAGTAAGAGAAAATCCAGAAGAAGACTCAGAAGAACCATCAGAAGTTCTTTTGAGAGGATCAGCCACCAAAACCATATTCTCCTTCTTAGGAAGACTACCTCTCTTGATATCATGAGTCATGAGCTTGCTATAGAGCAGCTCCAAAGAGAGACTAGAGTGATCGACGTTCTCCTCAATGGCAGTAGCCTTCATCTCCCACTCCTTGGTGTTGATTGTAGCCAAGAGGTGGGTGGCATTCTCAGATTGAGAGTACTCAATGTCTACAGCTCTCATCTGATTAATCACCTTGTTAAAGCGAGTAAATATGTCATCGATGCTCTCGCCAGGACGTATCTCGAACTTGTTATACTCTCGCTTGTAGACCGTCTAGCACAATTGCTTGATTTGGGACGATCCCTCATGGTAGGTTTTGAGGGTGTGCCACATCTCGTGTGCAGTCTCAAGATTGCAAATCCTATCATACTCCTGTCTACCAAGCTCAGCATATAGGAGGTTCTTTGCCTTATGGTTGTTATCCAAGAGGGCTACTGAAGCCGGCGAAGCAACCTCGGGCAAAACGAGCGGAGCTCGAACAACCTCCCATATAGCTTGTCCTTCGCTCTGAAGGAAGACTCGCGTGCGATTCTTCTAATAGGCATAGTCGAGCCCATCGAAGATAAGCGACTTGGTGGAGTACTTATCCATCGCCAAGTTCAGTGACTAGTTAAGATCAAGATTGAACTAATCGAGCTCTGATACCACTTGTTGGACCGAAAAGGCGACGAGAGGGGGGTGAATAGAAGCACGATCTCTTTTTCACCTTAATTGAATTTAATGCTAATTTCATTCCAGTAGCTATGAAAGCTATGAAGATCAACAAACAACTATAGCGGAAGACTTGTATTGAATCCAATCCAAAACCCCAAGGTAAAAGACCTAACTCACAAAAACTCAAACCCTAATTGAGTTGGGTGGTCTGACCGGTGTGCACTTAGTCGTCTGACCGATCCGAGCGGTCTGACCGGCGGTTAGAGGGCGGTCTGACCGCTCCTGGCCGATGAACAGTGAAAACAGCCCGAGTTCAAAATCCCAAAATAATCTAACTTTTGATCTACTACTCCAAACTTCACGAAACTTGAAACACACCTTCTTAAGGATGTTAGGAACCTATTCCAAGCAACGATCGTGAAGATCCTTGCCAAAATTCTGACCTTTTTCCGTTTGAGCGAAGGTTGCTGCAAAACCGATTCAAAATCAAAATATGATCCAAACACTTGCTCGTGGGTGATTGATGATCAAGATGATTCTAGATGTATTTTCACATATCACAGTAAGCTAGATCTAGGCAAGAAACCAGAGAAAAACCCACGGATCAAAGAAAAACCCAAATTCACAAAATAGAGAGTAAGAACACAAAGAGACTCATCTTGTGAAATCTTTCCTTGAATTGATTTGATATGATGTTGGTGTACAACCACTCCATCTAGGAGGACAAAGACTCAACGCATGAGCACAAAATCGAATACAACTCTCTAGAACCCTAATCCTCCACTATTTCTCTCCTAACCCTAAAACACAAACTAGGGTTTAGAAAATATAAGGGTTAAGGGGTGCTGGACAGCACCCTCTCCTATTTATAGTGGAGGCTGGCTTCTAGAAGAGTAAACCCTAATGGGCACCCGTTAAGCCCACACACAAACGGGTTTCACTCACGCACGTATTTTAAAGCGCTGTCTTCATCTCCCCTTGACCTAATCCGCTTCTCCTTGCGCCGTCTTGCGCTGCGGGTTGGCAAAAGGTCACCAAGGTGGTATTTAGGTAAAATTACCAAAATACCCTTTCTCGATCTTTTTCCAAAGACCGAGTCCCATCTTCGTGAAGCACTTCCATGCTTCGCCACGTGTAGGTTGATCAACGGCTCTCATCATGTCGGCAAGTCTCTCCCATCCAGCTCCCACTAAAACCACCATGGCACTTGCACCGACCTTCGCGCCGCTTGATCTAACCTATCGCACCGAACTGCCCGTTTCAGTTCAGTCATCCTTGTCCATTTTGCGCCATGCTTGAATCCATTGACCTCACCCGACATCCTTGTTCGTTCTGAACCTCAGCTCTCCAAGCCTAGTCCCAATCATCCTCGCCGTTGACTGTCGTTGACCTCTAAGCAACCTGCACAACAATAGACCAAGAAATCGATTCCGGGAACAAGTTCTTCGTAACTTGACCCACGTTAGTCAAAACATGTATCATGCAACATATATGTACTGAAACCCATGAAATTGACCTTAACGAACAACCATCGCCACCAAGTTGGCCGACGAACAAGTCAAAACCGGTCTGACCACCACCCATGGCTGGTCTGACCGCCCCTTGCCGTTCTGACCGCCACCTGTTGGCCGGTCTGACCGCCCAGCAGGGACATAGCCAAATTTTTAATTTGGAAATCCGAAACCTTCTGGAAATTTCAAACAAATAGAACTTTTGACTCGAAGCTCCAAAAATTATGAGACCAAGTGTAGGAGAATCCCTCTCTTGCCTACACCTCAATTTTGGCCCACTCAAACTCAAAAATCTATTTTGGTTTTAGACCGCCACCACTCAACCCGAGGGTTGACCGGTCTCGATCACATAAAGGCCACCGACCGCCACTTGTTGGCCTATTCCGACCACCGAGACTCGACAAATTTTGAACTTCGCCGAAAACGCGTGTTTCGACAAACCTTCAACGCCATTGCCAATTGTATTATCATCCTAAGATCGTGAATATATCCCCATGATATCCACAGCACGCCACGACGGCGACGCCCGAGCTGCCTCCTCCGCTCAACTTTGCCGTCGGCGCGCCACGGTGCCCTCCACCGGTGAAGATACCTCCTGAAGGTAGCCACTAGCCCCGGCTTTCCATTTTAGCAATATCCGGGCCTAGTGCGCCGCTGCCTTGCCGCCGGCGGGCTGGGCGACGGCCGGCTCCGCGAGTGCCTCTGTGTCAAAATGGTCGACAGGCACTGTAGTGTATTCAAGAGCCAAATCCCGTTTGGATTAGCGCTAATCATTGATTAGAGTATTAATGGCTATTTAAATACGTTAGTGTTTCACCGACTTGTGGGTGCTTACACAGAAAATGAGAAGTTAAAGAACCTGGTTTAGCTATGACCGGATGACAGGTGGGCCCGTAGGATGGTTGCGTTAATGAGAGACTAGGAGAGTATGACCGTTGGGCCCCACGTGTCAATGAGTTTTATTTCGTAAATAAAAGGAGAAACGGTACTGTGCAGTGGAAACCACCGTCAGCGACATAGGCTAGGTTCCTTTCGGTAGAAAAAGTATTTAATACTTAAGAAAATTCGGAACAGATTTAATTGTACATTGGAAATGCAATTAACTTTAAAAATGCATAACTAATTCATCTTAACTCCAAAATGAGTAAAATCAATTTTGTTATTTTTTATATTAAATTAAATTTATTTTAAAATAGGTTTGAACCTTGTCATTGTCCCATAAAATATAGTTTGTGGAGAGTGATCCAAAACTGAGTTATTTTTGAACTAGAAAAGACTATTAACTTTGAAAATTCATAACTAATTCATAAAAACTCCAAATGAGATGAATCAAGTTATTTTGGTCTTATGATATTATTCTATATTTACGTATGCAATCCTTTGTCTCCCCACTACTCTACAAATTTATGCCAAACAATTTAATTCGGTGAACAGTAACCGGTTCAAATTAAATTGGATTTTCTGAAAATCTGAGATTCAAACCACTATAACTCTCACATACTAAATCCAAATGGAATAATTATTTCACCTAAATTCATAACATACCCACTGTATAAATTTCATTCATTTTGGCAGATATTGAATTTTTGGATATTTTCGGTGTTATTGTTCTTATTCGAAGTTTTCGATCATTCGATAGTTGACGATGGTATGAGTGTGATCGAGAGTGGTATTCAGCAGCACATGGACCATCCACAGCAAAGGCAAGAAGTTCCATCCTTTGTTGCATGTTGAATTCCTATTAATTTCAAAAATGTATCTATGTTGTTTTTCAAGTATTCTATGCATTGCTTAATTTCCAATACTTGTATGTTAAATTGGTAGTTTAGTTATATCCACTTGCTGCATTGGCCTTCCTTTGAATGTTGATTACCCTTTTACCTTGAATGATTAAGGCTATATGTTATATGGGATTGTTTGCTAATTTGTAGAACGATGCTTAGTCATGCTAGTAATTGTAGTAAAAAACGGTTGATGGAGCTAGTCGATCGGCCGATGGATTGAATTGAATATTGATGAAATTTGAGGATTATATGGATTGGATTATGCTGATATTGAGGATTGCATCCAGATCTTCGAATTTGGTGTTGTGGACTTGTTGGGTGGGTTGTTGTTGTTGTGTGTTGGACTTGGACGGGTGATAGGGTGATGAAGGGAGGTGGTCCCAGATTTGCGTAGCCCCATCTGGGTATTTGAGGACTGGTTTGTGGTGTGATGAACCAAGTTTTACATACAACCACACACAGGGATAATGGCGAAAGCTTGGCTCAATAATTTGTTGTGTGTTAGCTATCAAAACACAATTAGATTGACAATTGTTATTGTTAATGTTTAATGGTTCTCTTGTCAATCTAGTGGGGGCATGTTAAACTTTTTCTTTCTTTCCCTTAAGGGTCTCTTATTTGTAAGGGACTTACTTACACAATAGGGTTCACCTGTGGTTCTAGGCGACTGTTTTCAGCCTACTATGGGATCCGTTCCTCGGGTGGGTTGGTAGTTAGGACATGACATTGTAACAGCCTCGTTATGATATCTTAGTCACACTCCTACGGAAGAGTGCATGGCGACAGTACGAGGTATTCATATCGTGTGGGTAAAGCTATACAACTCTGCAGAGAACTAAATCTATCCGAATAGCCGTGTCCTTGATTATGGACATCACTTGTGGGAAAGCATGCACAGTTAGCTTATGGAAAATTTGGTTTGGGTTATGGTTGGAAATGTTAGGTCATTATGTTAGTTTGTTCAGATCTGAAATGTTATCACGAACGGGAAGTTCGCGCGTTGATTTGTTAAGAAATGAATTGTGTTATGAACGGGAAGTTCACGTGTTGATTATATTTGGAGTATCTACTATTGTTGATCATAAATTTGCGATTACCTACTGATTATATAATTTTTCTAACTGTTTTACAAATGGAAATTTGAATCTATATTGTTTATCTCAATGAAAAACTTGCTTTATTCTGAAAATGAACCATGTAAGCTTTCCTTTGATACTTGAATACATTTATTATATGTTGCTATTCGGAAGTCTTGCGAGTACGTTTTTGTACTCAGTTGCATTGTCCATATTGCAGGTGAGAAGTCGTTCAAATTGGGTTAAGTACTTCAGACGCTACGACTTTAACCCCAGTTGGTTGCTTGTGGGTTTGGGCATGCCAACTCGGCTCTTTCTCTTTTATTTTTAAGTTTATCTTCCACTGTGATTTATTTGTGTTGTTTAGATTTGGCCGATCGGTCCTCTTATGCAAAACCTATACCTTAAGGTTCTATTTAATAATGTTGTAAAAATGTTTCTATTCTCTTGTATCTTGTGTATGGATGTGAATGCAATGTTGTGTTTGGATATGTGCATGTTAGTCACTGATCCTTGGGAGCTAACATGAGACACATATCCGGGCACTCGAAATCATTTTCATCTCCCATTAAGTGTTACGCTTTTGGCGTAATCACTTAGCTTGAAACGGATCCGATCTCGGGTCCCCACAGCGTTGGTACCCATGGGAGGGGGCAAAGAGATGGGAAGAAGGAAGAGAGAGGGGAAGAAGATGGAGAAAGAAGAAGAGGGTGTAGAGACTGACATGTGAGCCTAGCAATTTTGTTGTTTTTAATTTGCTACTGATCAATGTGCTATGTCAGCAAAGCCTGGCCGACTAGGATGCTATGTCAGCAAACCCTTGCCTACTATGATGCCACATCAACATAAACCGGAGTGGTTTGGATCCAGGGGTAAGTGTGGACAGTTTCGAGAGTTCAATGGTGCGTTTTGGACGATTTTGGAATTTGGGATTCAAAATCAGACTCGGGCGATAGTTGAGGATTTGGAATTTTTTTTTCTTTCTTCTTTATTTTACCAAACGATTTTGTTTGTGCGGTACAGATTAATGGTGCAGCTGTTTTGTCACTGTGTTTTACCAGGCTTAGGCGGCTAGGCCTACTTGTTCGACATCTTAACGCCCTTCAGAGGAAAATGTTAACAGGCAGCCCGACTAGTGCTTAACGTAAGGTTTCTATCGCTGGAAGGTCTTGGCTCGCATCGCGTAGTTCAACATGTACTTCTGCTGGATAAATATCCCATCATACATCTCCGGGCCATCGATCTATTGGAAGAAGTTGCAACGCAGCTTGGGCTGCCATGCACATATGAAGTTAGGAACTTGTGGAATGCAACGTAAGGTGTGAAATATCGATGTGTGCGTAACATTCTCTTACGAGGACGTTCTCGCACGTGTAGTACGCCCGGGCGGCAGTGGTCAGGTGTGTAGACTGAATGATCTTCGCTGGTTGTTCGCACACACATTGCAGGCATGGAAACTTTGGTGGTACTAGTGTATCCTTCATAGAAAAATCTGGGTAGGGTTTAGCCCTCTCGGCAAGTCACTTGCGCTTCTGCAGTATCTTCACATAGAAGTTCGATGATGAGTCTGACATCTTCAAGGCCGACCTAATGTTTTGCTACTGCGTACCGAACAAGGATGAGCCAGTTCAGAACAAATAGAATGCCGAAATGCGTACACATTAAGAAAGAATGACGTACATAAATGCACAAATATGAGTAGACAACTTGTTGACATTAAACGGGTGTCCCCGTACATGTAGACAACAAAATTGATTACGACATAGAATGACGACTAGATGAGCTCGGTCTGTTGGGGGCAATTTTTCATGGAGTGGCCAAGGGTCTTGCATATCCTGCACTTGGTCGCGCGACTCAGGCCCCCACGCTTGTTGTTATTCATGTCATTCCAGAAGCGCCACGTCTGCCATCGTCCCTTCCCAGTTGACTTCAAGGCCTTGTTCGGGCCCCATTTGACTTTGTCTGGCCAAAGATCCCTATAGTTCATGTCCACACCATACGAGTGAAACTCTGCACTCCATGTACCGTAAAGATGCTGCATGTCATAGTACTAAAAAATATACGACATAGACATCTGCCTAAATTGCGTACACGCCTTGTACACATGCGAGCATGGTTTGTGCAGGAGCTTCAGCTTGTTATAGGTGCATGTAGCCATATCACCCACGGTGCATGCATGTTTCCTTTCCTCCTGGCATGACTGCGGAACCATGTGAAAAAGTTTGATGCAAGATGCCTCATGCACCACTGTGTTTCCACATCATTCCACTGGTAAGGGGGTTTTGTCCCATTCTTCATATTGTTCAGAGCCGACAACAACCCAGTATTGTGGTCTGTGATAAGGCATACATTGGGACAGTCTCCCACAACCGCTCGCTTCGCATTCGCTAGGAACCACAACCAACTGGATGTGTTCTCATTCTCTACGATGGCAAAAGCAACCGACAGAAGCTGGTCATTCGTGTCAGCCGCCACCACAGTGAGAATGGTGCCCTTGTACCTCCTGGTGAGGAAAGTGCCATCCATCGTGAGCACCGGACGATAGAACTTGAAGCCCTTTATAGCTTAGGCGAAATCCCAAAAGACCTGGTCCAGTATGAACCAGTTAGGGCCTCCATCAGGATCTTCACTTTCAACCTTGTTTATGTACATGCTAAAGTTTGCTTTGGCAATCTGGTGAAGCATTCTCGGCACAAGGTTGTGCACCTCTTCGTATGTTCTGTACATGGCCTCGATAACCTTCTGCTTAGCTCATCGGATCTTGCTATAGCTAACTGGATAACCAACCAGATTGGTGACTTCTGACAGCAGCATCTTGGGGGAGACGGACACGTCCTCTGCAACTAGGTGGCTGATGAGGCTTGCCACATATGCGAAAGTCACGTTTTATACTGCCACAATGGCTCGCTAAGTTCGCAAGTGTGGTCGATCACCGCTTTGACCGTGATGACTAAGCCGAAAAACTTTGCTCAGTGAGCGCTAACCTTGCTAGGGCAGCCTTCCACTAGGCACTTCATTGCGTAATGTCCTGGGTTGGACCGGTGCACCTGGTACACACGGCTGATGGACAAGGTGTACCAGGTTATAGCTTGCTTCATGACTGCCTTGCTAGGGAAGTCCTGCCCAACTAAGAGGGTGTTAGCATCAAAACCCCACTGGGGCCCTTCTTCTTACGGTAGTACGAGCGACCACGCTGCGAGCCTGCGATATCATCAAGTCTAGATGCCACGTAAGGCACATCCGATGACACAATTCCACCGGTCGGACCACCACCCTGGGGTGTGTCCTCCTCGCTATCATTTGAGTCTAGGTCGACGTCCTCGTCGGACTCCAACTCGAGAGGCTGGTCTGGTAGATACTCGTGGTAGTCAATGCGGACCGACTACCATAGTCCAGCCCCCACATTTTGCACAAAATTATGCACAAGTCTTCTCTTATACACTTCCTCCAAAATTGCATATTCTGTGCTACCGTCTTCAAGCTTCGCCTGAGGTTGCCTGCTACCCAAGGCACCAGCATCTTCAATGTTTCCCGACGCTCTGCGTACAAAACTCACGTACACCATCGGCTTCCCACATATCGCTGCATCGGCTTGGGAAGCAATCTACATGTACTGGTCCCATGCTATGTTTCCATTCAACTTGACTAGCTCCCATACGCCCTGCCCTTCCCTATTCGTGCAGGTGATCCTCTCGATGACAAGTTTCTTCATTGTGAGGACCCCCGGGTTATTTCCGTAAGACCAAGGTCTTTCCGATCTTATGGAAATAACTCTGGGTTTCAAGTAAATTAATTCCATCTAAGTGAGAAGTCCTGATCGAAACTAGAGTTCTGATGATCATGCATACTGCTCCTCTGCAAGCACTACATGATGACCGGTTCTCGAAACGTTCCAAGTTCAAACTTAAACAAGTTAAAAGGAAATTAAAAAACAGCGGGTATGTGACCGTGTTGGCTCCCAAGATCAGCGACCAACACGCCCATACCCTTAACAACGCCAATCACAAGTCATACGAGGCATACATTGACAATACATAATGGCATTCAACATAATAGTCAAAGTCTACAACTATTACAAAAGGGCCGACCGGCCAAATTCAAATAAGAACATCAAGTAGCAGCGGAAGCAATATAAATAAACCAAAAGGTCCAGCAATGGTTTGCCCCATAACCCATGGCAACCAACTGGGAGTTAAAGAATAACAATATTCGTTAGCATCGCCAAACTCGGCGCTAACGAACTCGTCGGGCATGATATCGTCTTCACCTGAATTTGCAGCAACTGGGTTAAGTACAAAATGTACTCGCAAATCTTACATAAAGTAAAAAATTATTCATGCTTAGAGGATATTCAAAGGATGACATTAGTAGCTTAGTTTTGCGAAAAACACAATAATTTTCATCCTACACGTACTAGTTTTACAATTGCCATTTAGAAAACAGATTTAAAACAAAAATAAAACATGTGACAAAGATAATTATTGATATATAAATAGAGCAAACAATACCAAAGTGGCAGCCCACTTTGATAAACTAACATGCATGAATACCCATTCATGTCGAACACCAAGTTGTAACCATATCAAATTTTAGTTGAAAGTCTAACGATGACGCATCCCAGACCAAGTGTTGTCCATAACCGTGGACACAGCTATTCGAATAGTTTGATCCCTACAGGGGAGTACTACTTTACCCACATGACTCGCCCAGCCCGTAAGCCAAACACACTAACTTTAGTGAGTTGACCGGGTAGTTCGAGACTTATTATTTTTCAGCAAGAAGATCCTATTGAGTTAGATCACCCATGCAAGATGAAATCCCAACTTAGTACATATGCATATAGCAAATGCTAAGTGGGCAAGCATGTTGTGTCGGAGGGGCCAGTGTAAGGTAGTTAGTATGTTGGGTGACCCCCAACATAAGTAATCGTGCTCACCCGTACAGTATATATTACACTGGGTTCCTAAGGAACATAGGATTTCACAGTCGCTATGTCCTCACACTACCTGTAGTCTAAACCAATAAAACCCACCCCTTACTTGACTTAGCAGCTCCCAACTCGCATGTGTTAGTACGATAGTTACTTGGAATGACAGCCCATGGCTCAGTCCTTAACGATCCGGACAAGTCTACCGCATACCCGAGTCTCGTGCACGAAGGCACCCTCACTATCCACCTCTTGTCCAAACCAAAAACCATTTGAAATAACAAATTTTAGAATCAAATGACCAGATACGAAGATCTAGACCAAAAGTATAGAAGATAAGGATGTTGTGTTTCCCACGATCGACGGGATAAGCCCGTAAATCGAACTACCGACAATTCTAGACTCGCATGGCTAAGCACTCAATAAACACAATAGAATACATCTCAACCATCTATCCTAAGCATATATATACTATAAATTGACAAGAATAGCATCATGAGTAGGACATAACTAACTACACATCAAAAAAATATTGACATAACAAACTAGCATGCAAGCAAATATCATTGCATTTCAAAATGCTACTTATAAAAAACTAGGATCAACATGATGCAAAAAGAAAGTTCAAATGATGCTTGCCTTGCTGGTATTCGAGTTGCTCACTCTTAGTAGCGTAGGAGTCTACATCGGTCACTTCAGAATCTATATAAAACGACATCGAATAAACACCGAGAAAACCTAAAAATTCAAATTGCTAAAAAATGTATGAATTTTCTACAGTAGCTAGATGATGATATTAGATGAATTTAGGTGAAAGAATTATTCCGATTGGTGTTAGTATGTGAAAGTTATAATAGTTTGAAAAATCAGATTTCTTGATAATGCTGAAAATAGTGCTTCGGTTACTATTTAACGGTCCAACTACATGTGGTCGAAAGAGGTTCGACTACACGAGGTCGAGAGTCCAAAAACACAGAGAAACTCTCAGGTCTTCACTGCTGCACTTGTCGTTGTCGATGTAGTCCACGACAACACGCTAAGCAATTGAATGCATGCAAGAGCCCCTACGAGGTAAAGTGAAATTACCTGAAGGTGGTCGTAGGAGGTCGAAGGAGGTGGTCGTACACAATCATAGAAGCTGGTTGTAGCTAGTCGTAAGTGGTCATAAGTAGCTTGACGCCGATAAAGGGTGACGACGACGATGAGCTTCACGAGGAGATGATGACTTGAGCTAAAGGTAGAGAAAAGAGAGGTTGGGTTAGCTTAAGTGAGACCAAAAGATGGTGTCACAGCAAAGAATAGAGGAATGGCTCACCATGCCAGAGATGGAGAAAAAAATGAGGCCTTCGGTCGAAGTTTAAAGGAAGTCCAAAACTCCACGAGCTCCTGAAAAAGATTGAGGGAAATGTGTTGAGGGGAAATCATCCTCCTGCCTAGAACACATGACGACACACAAAGGAGAAGAGAAATCTTACCAGAGACGAAAACAGCACGGCGGTGGCACTCGGTGCACAACCACCAGTGATGAAAACGACAACTGTGCTCCGAAGGCTACAAGCACGGAAAGAGCTGAGATTAGGGTAAATGGAAACGACATAGAACAGAGAGGAGAGGGCACACCGGAGCTTGGAGCTTATCCAAAAGAGATGCACAGGCAAGCTCCTTCCTTCTCAGCCACCAAGAGAAGGAATGGGCGAAATAGAGGAGCAGGAGGGGGTGTTATCCCCAGGCAAAGACGGAGTGGAAGCGGCGTGAGATGGCGAAGCTCCAGGATTGGTTGATGTGGGCGGCGGATTGACGCTGTGGACTGGCACGGAGCAGAGCTCGGCGATCGTGTGGCGCTCGGCGCCTGTGCGTGCTTGCCCGAGGTGGAAGACTCAGCTGACGCGCAGTCTGGTAAAAAAACGAGTGGTTCTGGTCGGAATCGAGTGGCTGGTCAAAATCATTTGGCTAGTCGAAATCGAGAGGCTAAAACTTAGTGGTTGAAACTGAGTGGTCGGAACTTAGTGGTCGAAAATGAGTGGTTGAAACTTAGACCAGTGTGGCAAAGCCATAGACCAATGGGTCAAAGCCTTAGACCATTGTGGTCAAAATACACTGGTCGGAAGGGGTATCGACTACTGTTCATCGTTTCGACTACCTAGTCGGAAGGAGTTTCGACTACGTGTAGTTGAAGGAGGTTTGACTACCGGTGAAGACTACACAATCACATGGTCAGAACAGTTGAACAGTGAAAAGTTGTCTGGTTTGATTTCTATGGTTTCTACTTTGACCGAGCTACTAAAAATATCAATAAAATTTATAAAATTCTGAAATTTTTCAAAAAGGTTCCTAGGATGACCTAATACTCATATAAAATCCCTAACCTTACTGCTCAAGTCTTATTTGCTTGTTTTAATTTCAAAAACTGTAGGGGCTTTTAGAACTTGGTTTGAATTTTCTCAAGGTTGAATTAAGTTCTAAAAATTTGGGAAAATTCATATTTATTAAAGATAAAAATTATAAGGATTAAATAAATTATTTCTCAAGGACGATCATGAGTTTTTATTTTTGTTTTCAATTTGAGTTTCGATTTAAGTTGTAGGTTTCAAATTGATTTGGAATTTTCAAATACAAAAATTTGTGCAAAAGCTACAGAAATGATATGTATGCTCATGAGATGCGTCTTAATTCCATTTATTAAAAATGGGGATATGACATTCATCGCTACCTTCGTGTCGAACTCCTCCTGATGCAGCTCCTAAGCTCGTGAATATTCATCGCATTAAGCCCCTCCGCCCGGACAACCTTGTACTGACATCTCATGTCCAACCCATACGACTGAAATAATTACAACTAATGCATTGGAAATAATTTTACCTTGCCTTGATGTCGACCTCACTATGCTTATACGGTCCTAAGCACTGCTCTAAGCACTATTTAATTCACAGTGTAATCCGAAAAAATATTAGTTCAATTCTCTATGTTCTCAGCGACGAGCACGAGAATGAGAATGAATTCCTAAATGAGAGCGGGGGCAAGCGCGACGTCGGTTTTTATAGTTGTGCGAAGGCATTTCACGCCGATCGCGAAGCAACGGGAGAGAATCCCACGTGCGCTGTGATTGTGCATGAATGTGGACGGAGGTAGCGAGGTGATTGAGTTAATGGATTGGACGGGAGAAAAGATCGAGGGGACAAGGGATGCTTTCGGCGGAAGGTGAAAACGAGTTTGTGCCCTAGTCGTAGGGCGATCCGGCTCAACGGGTAAGATTAAATACCGTGCCACCAGGGCATGACATTGGGTAGCACCGTGCCACCAGGGCACGACATTGGGCAGCACCGTGCCATGGGTGGCATGATAGAGGTGCTACCGGGCGCGGGGGGGTGGCAGAGGCGGGCGGCTGGGCGCCAAGTATGCGGACGGGGCGCGTCTGTGGTAGGGGGGACCAGCGGAGCCGGCGTCGTGCTCTGATCACACGGACAAGCCATGTCCGGGCACCAGATGCACGGAAGCGGCCACGTGGCGGCACGACGCGAGTCCGGTCCCCCAACGAATGGTGCACATGAAATCCGAGCGCGGAAGGCATAGACGTGGACGCGTGTTGGTCTCCGGCACGTTCGTGGTGTTATTTTTGGTAGTACGACGTGTGAACGGCTATTTTTGTAGTGACGTCCTTTAGGCCATAAACTCGTTGTTCATGTGGCACGTTGCCTCTTTTTATTTTTGTGTAGCCCAAATAGCCCCAAACCACAGCGAAACTTGTCAGAAAAAAGAAGAAAGCAACAATGAGACAGAAAACCTTACATAGTTCAGCTCCCCAGCACACGTACACAGACAGAATGTAAAAACGTGAAATATACTCATTGAAAACTTCCAGGAAGAGTGAATTGCTGTGTAGATCGATTCTGAAAATTGGCATGAATCAAGAGTTCAAGACGAGCATAGCTTAGAGTGCGTGAGGCTTCTTTCTACAACAAAGAGTTCATCATAAATCTTTCGAATCATACTTCTCTTTCAAAACTCTTATATAAACTTCAAAAGAATGAATGGCTTCAAAAGCAGGGGCGGAACTGCGCCTCGGACCCCTAAGGCAATAGCCCGAAGTCCAGCTAAAAATGACAGCTAAAAATACGTAAAAAAAAATCAGTGTAAATTAATTTTTAGGCCAAAACACGCTGGGCCGGCCCGAGGCCTGGCCCAGCGCTGGCTATGCCCCTGTTCAAAAGTATTTGCAGAATTCAAGAGAACTCATTGCTGAATTTGAGAACTCATTTCGCAATTTCTGTAGCCAACAAGTTACTTGAAACCAAGAAGAGACATGTGTATCCCACGATGAAAAAAAAAGCGCGTAGCCAACAAGTTACTTGAGACCAAGAAGAGACACACACGTCTCTTAAATGAAGGTTACTTTTTTGGTTGAGCGTGTTGGTTCAGGATGCATCTGGATTAGTGTACGCTAGCAGCCCGTTGTGCGCCTTGGCACGCCGTGGCAGCATAACAACGAATACATTTTAGCGATGTAAAACTGTTCAGAAAGAAGATCTATTATGAGGTATCTATAGCACTGCAATTGAATTACCACAGATTTAGTAACATTTTGTATGACCTATAGTGCTGCACAGAGGGGAACAACTTTCTGAAGAATTCCTGATAGCTAAATTAAAAAGATTAATACCTCTGAATTAGCAACCTAAGGTGGAGAGTCAAGGAGATAACTTGTTTTTGGTGCATTTTCCAAATAGACTTGAGATACTTCGCATGACGGCTATTGGTGAAGTGCATGCTAAAGAACTGAAGGTTGTGTTGCATTTTGAAGAATGGAACATGAAGCCCACACTCAAGTTTAAACTTCAGAAGGTTTGGGTCCAGGTGATGGAGTACCTTACGAAGTGCAAGACTTTCTAAGTCTGTGTTCTATAGGATCAATCATCGGTATTGCTATGCGAGTGGATATGGAGAAAGTTCGTAAGAACGATCTTGTTCGTATGTTGGTTGGAGTTCTAGACATAGAGGCAATCCCTTCTATTGTAGAGATTGTGGTTGGAGAATATGTTTATGACATTTCTTTCAAAGTTGAGGAAGATAGTATAGATGCTATTGACGATGATCTCGACCAGAAAGATGATCCTGAGGGAGAGGACTAACCAGGCAGGGGAAAGGATGTTGAGATGGAAGACAGAGAAGCCAAGAGACCGAAGAATAATGAAGACTCTCAATCGACTGTCCCGGCTAATGGTGAGGGTCAGTCTACCTCTAGTAATAGGGGAACTACTTTGGGACTCATGACATCAGATTCCATTCAGGTTTCGACAAGGGCAGCCCAAAAGGAATTATCCTCAGATCATAAGGTTGTCACCAAAGATGAAATGGAAACTGCTGTTATCTTGGAACTTCCTTTGATAGAAAAGAAGATGGCCGAGCCAGCAATCACATATAAGTCTGAAGATGAGACTAGTGTGATCGTGAAAGGGAAGTTGGTGGTCCAAGCTGCAGTGGAGGAGAAGCCGGGCGTGGTTATTACCAGATCTCCTCCCATGGGGAGCCACACTATGAGGATTAATCAAGTCATGTTAGGGGAGGTATTGGTGGAGCCAATCTTTGCAGCTGATGGATCGTCTTTAATGCCGACACAAGTTTCAAAGAACGTTGCGGCTACATCGACGAGCTACGCTTATTGGTAACCCGCCGCAATGATGTGCTAATTCCAAAGAAATTGCGTGGGAAGGTTCTTTGGCGAGCGGTCACCGCTAAGAAGAATATCGATCCAAACTTTGTAGTCGCAAGGTCATCTCAAGTTTTGGCAAACCCAATAGTTGAAGTTGTTCTTTGAGTCGATCATTGGATCATCTTTAAAACCGATGACTTTGAAGATACAGCTTTGATTTAGCTACAATTGTCGAACCCGCCGGCAAGCATAAATCCTTTCTTGATGAGGCGCTATTTCCAAAGAATTGAAGGGAAGGTTCTTTATGACAATCGATGCTGAAGCAGACATCGATCTGATCTTGTCATTGCCGGGTCATCTCAAGGCTTGGCAAACCCAATAGTTCTCAGCCAGGTCCAAGCAAACAAGCAACTCGGTCACACAAACAGAATCAAAACCCGCTTTTTGCAAATTGCTCCACAAGAGAGAAATGAGGAGGATGAGGTTTTTGTAGTGGGACAAGCAGTGTCGAAGTTGCACAGATCGGCTCAAAGACCAGCGATATTGCATGAAACAAAGGAGGGTAATTTTCGTGGATAAAGCCGGTGCTTTGGCAGAGTTAACAACCGAATTGTTTGAGGACACTATAGAAGAGGGAACCTTTACCTACTATGGTGTTGAATGAGACCGAGTTGAAAGAGGGGTTGTTGTTTCACCACTTCAAAAGTTTTGGTCAAGAAGTCAGAGGGGAGTCTTTGAAGATAACTTGGTAATAGGGCAAAGGCCTAAGAAGTCTCAAGAGACTCAAAGAAGGGTGGGGGGGCGATTCGTCGCCTAAGAATGCTATCCGGTGGAGCCTAGGCAAAGTGAAAGACTCAAGAAGCACAAATCAAAGCGATGAAGATTCAATCAAGAAGGCACAACGACGCATGCGAAGATTCGTAACCTCGAATTGGATCCAAGTAAGTCTAGTAATAAGTTTTCAATTTTGTCTTTTTCAGATGAGCAAATCATTGAAAAAATATCTAGCATTGGGATTTCTTTAGGCGAAAATACTACAGCGATTGATAGTTCTGTTAAAAGTATTAAGAGCATGGAGTTAGGAAGAGTTAAAAATAAAGGTCATGAAGAGATAGAAGAATTGGTAGATGAGGATCATGATGGCTTTAATATTGCATCCCTTAATCATTATTGTAGTGATTTAGATGATGATTCTTTAGCGGAGGATGACAATAATTTTACTTTAGTAAAAATTAAAAAGAGACTGTCTAGCTCCAGAAAGAAGAAGAAAACTAATAGTTCTCATATTAGGCCAATAACATTAAAGTTAAAATGAAAGGGCTCTTTTGGAATAGCAGAGGTCTGGGAGACTTGGCTAAACATCGTTATATTTGTGAGGTGGTTAAGGAGCAACATTTAGACTTTGTGGCTATTCTCGAAACTGGTAAAAAAGATTTTTCAGTTGCTAGTCTTAATCACCTTTGTGGAGGTCAAGATTTTTTATGGCACTTTTCCCCGCCTCATGGTCGGTCGGGGGGTATCCTTTTAGGGGTGGACAATAGGGTTTATGATATTATCTCTATTGATACCGGTGATTTTTATGTGAAGTTTCATCTCAAAAATAGAGAAGATAATTTCCAATGGGTTCTTGTGGCTGTTTACGGAGCAGCCCAAACTCAACTCAAGGAGCAGTTTCTCAAAGAGCTTGTTCATGTCTGTAGGAAAGACTCTCTGCTAATTTTAATTGGAGGTGATTTTAACATCATCAGACATGCGGGGGAGAAAAATAATGATAATTTTGAATCTAGATGGCCTTTTCTGTTCAATGCTGTGATTAATACTCTGGATTTGAGGGAAATTGAATTATCTGGTAGGCAGTTTACCTGGGCTAATTCGTTAAATAACCCAACCTTTAAAAAGCTAGATAGAGTTTTAATGAGCACTGACTGGGAGCAAAAGTTTCCATTGGTCACAGTCAACACTCTTGAACGGTCTTTGTCTGATCACACGCCTCTACTTTTAAATACAGGAGCGTCCTCTCATAGAGGGAATCAGCCTTTATTTAAATTTGAACTAGGTTGGTTATGTAGAGACGGGTTTAGAGAGATGGTGAAAGAAGTGTGGAAAAATGAGAATAGAGGTGGTACTACCTTACAAAGATGGCAATGGAAAGTTAGATCTCTTCGGCAATATCTTAGAGGTTGGGCTAAAAATTGCAGTGGAACTTATAAAAAGGAAAAGATAGTGCTCAATTTAATAATCGATGAGATAGATAAAAAATCTGAGCTTTTGAGTTTGTCCAATGAAGATCTTAATCTTAAAAGATTTGCTAACGAGAGACTGGCACAACTTTTAAGAGAAGAAGAAATTAAATGGTATCAAAGATCTAAAGCGAAATTCCTTTTGGAGGGGGATAGGAACACTCGTTTCTATCATTTAATTGCGAATGGTAAACATAGAAAGCAAAGAATTTTTCAGCTCGATCAAGATGAGGGGATAATTAGGGGTGATGTACAATTAAAAATATATATCACAAAATATTACAAAGATCTTTTTGGACCATCAGAAAGTAATCATGTTACCATGATTGATGGTTCTAGAAATGATATACCTCAAGTCTCTGATTCTGAAAACAACCTTCTCACCATGCCTTTTTCCGAGAAGGAGGTGGACGAAGCCATTTTTCAAATGGAGCATAACAAAGCACTGGACTCGATGGTTTCCTGCGGAGTTTTATCGGTGTTTTGGGAAGTTATTAAACATGATATGATGGCTATGTTTCATGATCTACATAATTGCTCCTTGCACCTTTTAGCTTGAATTTTGGGATTATTACTGCCGCTTCCCAAAAAAGTAGATGCTAAACAAATACAAAGAATATAGACCTATTTGTCTTCTAAATGTTAGTTTTAAAGTGTTTACTAAAGTGGCAACTAATGAATTAACAATGTAGCGCATAAGGTTGTGAGACCTTCTCGCATGCCTTTTATGAAAGGAAGATATATTCTAGATGGAGTTGTAATCCTTCATGAAACTGTTCATGAATTACACAAAGCTAAGCTGGATGGGATTGTGCTCAAGCTTGATTTTGAAAAAGCTTATGATAAAGTAAAATGGCCTTTTTTATTTCAAACTTTAATGATGAAAGGCTTTTCGGCTAAATGGTGTTCTTGGGTGGAGAGTTTTGTTAAGGGAGGGAGTGTTAGAATAAAAGTTAATGATGATTTAGGCTCTTTTTTTCAAACTCAGAAAGGTCTTAGGCAAGGGGACCCGATGTCCCCTATTCTTTTTAATATTGTTGTAGATATGCTTGCCATTTTTATTTCAAGAGCTAAAGAAGAGGGACTTATTTCGGGAGTAGTTCCTCATTTGATTGATGATGGGTTGTCAATATTACAATATGTTGACGATACTATCCTTTTCTTGAATAATGACTTAGAGCAAGCAAAAAATCTCAAACTTCTTCTTTGTGTCTTTGAGCAATTATCAGGATTAAAGATTAATTTTCACAAGAGCGAAATATTTTGTTTTGGCAAAGCCAAAGATGTTGAATATCAGTATACACATTTATTTGGTTGTGAAGTGGGTATATTTCCTTTTAGATACTTAGGGATTCCAATTCATTATAGAAAATTAAGAAATAGGGATTGGAAAAGTGTTGAAGATAGAACTGAAAAGAAGCTTAGCGGTTGGAAAGGAAAAAACTTGTCTGCAGGTGGTCGAGTAGTACTTATTAACTCAGTACTAAGTAGCCTACCTATGTTTATGTTGTATTTTTTTGAGATTCCTAAAGAGGTTCTCAAAAGACTTGATTTTTATAGATCTAGATTTTACTGGCAAAGTGACAATCATAAAAAAAAAATAGACTTGCTAAATGGAGTTTAATGTGTACACCCAAAGAGCAGGGTGGTCTGGGAATTCAGAATTTAGAAATAAAAAACAAAAGTTTGCTAGGAAAATGGCTTTTTAAGTTGCTTAATGAAGAAGGGGTTTGGCAAACCTTGTTAACAAAGAAATATTTGAATGAGAAGAGTCTTTCACAAGTGGTTAATAAGCCTAGGACTTCTCATTTTTTGTCAGGTCTAATGAAAATTAAAGATCTTTTATTTCGATATGGTTCATTCCAGGTTAAAAATGGAATGCAAACTAGGTTCTGAGAAGATATTTGGTTAGGAGACTCGCCTTTAAAAAGACAATATCCAAACCTTTATCATGTAGTGAGGAAAAAGGATGATACAATTGCAAATATTTTGAGCTCGACTCCTTTAAATATCTCTTTTCGTAGACCTATTATTGGACCTAAATTACAAGCTTGGAATGAGTTACTTTTGAGAATAATTAATGTTCAGTTAAGTTCTCAAAATGATATTTTTAGATGGAATTTAAATAAGTCTGGACTTTTTTCAGTACAGACTTTTTATGCGGCACTTATTGGAAATTAGCAAATCCCCAATAAGCACTCTTTTTGGCTACTTAAAATTCCTTTAAAAGTGAAAATTTTCCTTTGGTATCTCAAAAGAGGGGTTGTTTTAACTAAAGATAATCTGCTCAAAAGAAATTGGAGGGGAAGCAAAAATTGTTGTTTCTGTGTTTCAGAGGAAACAATCCAGCACCTTTTTATTGATTGTCCTTTTATACGTCTTGTGTGGTGGACTGTTCAATGTGCGTTTAATTTATCTCCTCCGCTGAATATAGCCAACTTGTTTGGGAATTAGTTAACTGGTATTCCTAATAATTTAAAAACACAACTGCTTGTTGGGGCTAGTGCCTTATGTTGGTCTATTTGGTTATGTCGGAATGATGTAGTTTTTGATAAAAAGATTATCAATAATCTCTTGCAGGTTATCTTATTGAGTAGACACTGGATGAGGGCATGGGCAACTATGCAGAAACCAACCCAGAAGAAGTTGATGTTAAGCGGAAGTGCCAAGTTGGAAAGTGTGGCGAAGCAAATCTTCAACAATCATGGGTGGCGGTGTAGTCACAGAATTTATAATGATTGAATTTAAAGTTCAGTCGTCTTATGGTTGTAACGCTTCGAGTCACTTATTTTGTTGGATACTTTGGTTTACGGTTTTTTGTAATAAATTAGGCTGTGTGTATCTTTGATGCAGAGGCCGGGAAAGGTTTTGACTCTTCCATTATCTTAAAAAAAAAATAGTGCTGCACAGATCCAAGGGCTCAAATGAATTGCTCCAGGGCTCTAGGCACAACCAAATCTTGATCAGAGACGTAGACCATTGCACATTCTAGAAGTATCAGTATACCTTTATCAAAAGATTATTGAAATTAAGCATTTATACTAAACTAATTCTAATATGTGGGTTTAAACAACTCAACTTCAGATCTAACTACACTGCATGAAAAGTTTTGATCGCACACATACCACAGTGACTTTGAAAGCTATAACGTGAAATGGAGGGAGTAATAATATGTGGTTTGAAACATTTTAACAGCAACCACTAAAAAACAAACAGCTACTGCTATATCTCTCATCTGACATAAGAGGAAACTCATCGAAAACAATAACTTACTCTAGAAAGCACAAAATATAGAATGGCCTGCTATGTTTTGTTCCTAGCTTGCTGTAGTGAACCCATTAAGGTTCATCAACCAATAAATTTCAGAATAATATAAAAAACAATCCACCAGAATCGCTCTTACACGAGGACTGCATGTCTGCACCTGCATGCAAGATCATCGGCTACGAAGTATGCATACTTCGATCAACCTTTGATGAAACACCGGTGTTAAAGCTCACTGACATTTCTTGATCTAGACCATCAATATATCAATTGAGATCACTCATACAACAGTCTGATCCAAAGTGTATTAATTGCCAGTTTACCATTCAAACTGCATTATTATTTGGGTATATTTGTCTATTTATATATCCCACAGTCAAACAAAAAGAGCACTACTAAATTCTACATTCCAAATAATAGACCAATAGACAAAATATAGGTGGCAACAAATAGAAAAAAAAACAAAAGCACCTAATGGCTAGCTAGCTAATAGTGGAAACACCAAGCTCTTAACTCCGTATCATATCCGCAATTGATATGATTTATGGGATGCACACCATACCAGATGTAAATGATCCAAAGCAGCAGCATAAACAACAGAAATTCTTCTAACTCATCAGATGTAAAGAAAAGAAGATATCTTGCGGATACAGAAAAAAAGGCAAACAGATATTAGCAAACTCATTTTTGTCTCTCCACAATAGATCTGTACCGTTGCAAAGAGAATACACAACAGATTATGTCAAAGAAAATTTCATACTATGTAGTAAAGGCATCCTCAATGCACTGATCATCATCTCAAAGGCCAACAGGAACAAGACGCCTGCCACCTACATACATAAGAAATCAAGAGAATCATGGCTACAGGATCAATCACAGAAGCATGTAGCTAAAAAAAGGACCTTGTTATGTAACGCCTATCATCAGAAAAGGTGAACAAATTACTGTACCATAACCAGGAATGCATCAGTGAATATATCATGGAACGAGCTCGCTAAAAGCAACGAGTAAAGAACTACCAGTGCAACATAATTGTGGAAAATACGCTATAGAGAACGAACATATGTTCCATAATAGATTTCTGAATAAAGAAAGCATGGTGTTTTTTTAGGTATCATAGCTCCTAAATAGTTTTTTAGTGTTTCTTAAGGCAATAGCCGCCAGAATAAATTTCATAGCATCCACCAACAGAAACTGCTACATTGGGAATGAACTTGCTCTATCTCCCCAGCCTTTCTCAGAAAGTAGTGCATATTGAAGTACTTACCCTGTTCCTATAGTAAATCATCCACCACCTCTGGAACCTACATTTTCCATGCGGAAGAGCGGAGTATCCATTACCAGAACACTAATCAACCTTTATCAAATAAGTAGCATTTCATATTCAATCAAATAAGACTTACTAAAATGGTCGTATCACCTGTTCCCAAGGCCAAAGGCAGCATACTTAAGATTCTTAAGACAAACTTCCCTCTCCTTCCATGTTTCAGTGCTAAAACTAAAGAAGAAGCCAGAAAATGGTGACTTCTTGGTGCCTATACCAACAGAATGATAATTAGCAATTGTAAATGTTAAAAGAGGAAAGGAGAGATTGCTAGGAATGTTAGAACAAACCAGATGCCATCGTTTGCTTAATGGGGACACAGAAACTTGGATCTCATGATCTCATCTATGTCAGGTAAAGGGGGTGACCTGAAGCAAAACACCTTCCTTTTGAGGTCATCCCGACCACCTGATCATATATAAGAGCCTCTAGTTATGTTTCCATCCTTCCAAACATCCTTCAAGAAAAATAAGATTGGCTTCTTGCACAAAGACTTCTGAATATCCTTAGTGTCAAAATCAAATTCTTTTCCATGACTCATCCTATTATAAGCAATGTAAGTCCTCTCGGATCGCTCCAATTCACGAGGCAGAAGAACATTAGGGTGCACTTGAACAACATAACCCAAAGAGATAGCAAATGTATGCTTCTGAATTTTATCATAACAAACTGAGCGCTGCAAGAAGCTCATGGGTTCCATTTTCATATCCTTTGTAAAAAGATCCAAACTCTCAAGAGAGCTCAATCTAGGATATATGGGATCCACAAGATCCACATGTTGCCATGTTGGATACTAATGAAAGGAGCAATTGGATGAGCAGCCAATATACCATGGGTGTTCCCTCTGATATCCCACTGATACATGACACCAGGGGAAAAACAACATTGGGAGGATGTAAGTAGGAGGTAAAAATGTAAAATGGATGTATCAAAATCCATAATCAATTAATCAAGAAGAAAAGCAATCTACGTTGTTGCAGGACGTTTGCAGAAAAGGTAACAACTTTTGCTAATCAGTTTTCGAACACATGCACTACCTATTTGACAGAGACATACAGAGATATTACCGTAAAACAACCAAGCAAATCCTAGCAACAATGTCCAATGTTCAGAAAAGAGCCCAAAAGGAAAGTAACATTCTAGGCCTACCAAACTTCCTTTCACTATCATAAACACTCTGGCAAGAGTGAGCAAGACCCTACTTTTGTTCATGCATTACAATCAACGAGATAACAGCCTAGCTAGGTGGCACAACGGTAGAAAGAATCGACTTTCTTTCTGTCAAAATGAATCAAGCATGATACAAATAGTAAAGTTCCAAACAATGCATCAGGATCCAAAGCAAGCTATACATTGGGGCTAATTCATCAGCAATCCCCATAATTTTTTGTGAACATAGAGAGCATGTTACTTTGAACTAATTCATGAACGGAGCATGGAATGGGGAAAGAGGGCACAATCCTTGAATTCATGTCATCATGTCGCTGAGAACTAATCTATAAGCAGATTCCACATTGAACGACAGGCTAAGCGCTCCAGTTACTGGATAAGACTAACTATTTGATAAGATTCCTCAGCAAGATAAGCGTTGTAAACAACCAACTTTTTTATTTAATGACCGCAAAAAAATGAAGAATAAGCACCATACCTGATGGAATCCATACTCACGATAGAGGGGCACGACGAGCTCTGCAATGCAAGCATGAAGGCGGTCGTCACCACTATACAACCTGGGGTACCTCTCGATGGACATGTCGAGTGTCCGGGCGAGCGCCGCGGCGAGGGGGAAGCTGAGCGCGACGCTGCCGCCTCCGAACGCCATACTGTGGCTGAAGTACATGTTCGCCGAGTGGCTCTCCGACGGCGCCCCGGCGTACACCATCTCCCTCTAGTCGTGCTTGCCGAGCATGACCACCAGGTTGTCCGCGGACAGGACGGTGTCGTTGCCCATGAGCACGACCCACAGCGCGTGTCGGGATCCGAAAATGCATATCAAGAATCCTCTGTGTATTCCGAACTAGTCTTAGATCAGTAACTAATTTACACAGAAAACAGTGATGAACTACCATCCATTTATTCAATTTAACTAAAAAGATATCAAAGTAACAATTCTATATATCATTAAGTCAAGATTAATCATTATGACACATGTAATGATGAACCCATCGTAACTAAACTGGACTAAGCATCGGTACGATACCTATGTTGGTGATACGAATATGTCTAACTAAAATTATCCATGCTAAGATGACAATGGATTCATGGCATTCAAATAATCAATGGAGGCATAATAGCAACAGGTAATAACTAATCCCAAAATAATTTGTATAAAGGTAGCATGTAGTTGTATAAAACAATATACTTTTGAAATTATAGGTTCAATATGATCAAAAGACTACGGCTTGCCTTGGAATAAATCTTGAGATTGATCTTGATCTTTGTGAACTCCTTCTTGCTTAAAGCTTCTCGAAAAATCAACGTCTACTTGCAAACAAGAAAATAAACAAAATAAATAAATAACAAAGGCAAAACAAAATCCAAAAATTAAATAAAAATATTATATAAATAGAGCTTGAATTTAGATGAATTTAGGAATTTTAATGGACTGAATCGGAGTTCGGATGCAAAAGATATGGGCTTTTGAAGATTGAAACCCTAAAGAAATACCCTAATTTGGAATTTCTGAAATTTCTAAATTATTTTTCTATTGAAAAATCCGGATTATGATGTCAGCAAAGATTATCTGCCGAAACATAAATAAAAGAAATTTGATCTAACAGGTAGGACCCACGAGTCAGCGACTCGGCTCACGGTAGACCACATCCACCGAGCTAGGCTTAGGGTTTTGAAATTAGATTTGCCACACGGCATTGACGTGGCGGCCACGCAGGCGACACAGAGGCTCTGGTGCTGAGGTGGCGGGTGAATTGGCGCTAACGCGGAAGACAACAAGGTGAGCGGCGCTCGGGTCCCAAGGAATCTGATGAACGGCGGCTCGCCGCGGTGACGGAGGTGACGACGAGGTAGAGAGCGCGACGGGGAACTCAATGGTGGGCTCACAGGTGCTCGGGAACTTCTATAGCGGTCGACGGCGAGGTTTAGGCGGAGATCGGGTTACGGGCTTTATGGCGACGGCACTAAAAGGGCTCTCCGACGAGGACGAGGGTGGCACCGAGATACGGACCTCAAGGCGAACCCAAAGGTGGCGTCCACAGGCGAAGAGATGCACCGGAGCAGCAGCGGTGACGACAAGGTCTCGCGGCCGGTGCTGAAGACGACGGCGGCGGCTAGGGCTGTAGGTGCTAACGAGAGCACAGGCGACTAGGGTTTCGAGGCGGCGTGGCTCGGGGTGCCTCTCCCGAGGGCCTCGGGACTTTAAATAGGTGCGGGGACGAGGAGTCCGTGAAGGAGACAGCGACGGCGCGGCAAAGGAAAGAGAAGGAGGAGGAGTCCTACGTGAAGATGACGATGACATGGCCAGCGGGACCCACAAGATAGCGAGAGAGGCTCGGAAGAAACCAAGCGTCTGAAACAGGCGTGGGTGCGGTGACCAAAGGGTCACCAGATGGCAGAGAGAGAAAATGGAACAGGCCGTGTGGGAAGTTAATGAAAGTTAGAATTGGGCATACGATTAAAATTTGGATTGGAATAGGAAGTGGGTTTCAGCCCGAATACTATTTATGAGATTTTAATACCTTTATCTTTTTAGAAAATAGCAGGAAATCCAAATAAAACTTAGAAAATAGCAAATGCACTCGAAAAAATTCTAGAAAATATATCCAAGCACATAGAATCCAAATGAAATAGTTTTGATAATAGTTGATGTTGATATTAATCATGTTAAATTGTTTTTGATCTCTGAAAATTCCAATTAAGCTTTAACTTTAACAGAAAAAATTCAAATGGTTACTTTTCTTTTAAAACTTCAAAACAAACCAAATTTTTGGGATGTTACAAATCTCCCCCCTTAAAGGAATCTCATCCTCGAGATTCGGGATGACTAAAGAATAGGTTCTGACGCAGGTGTAACTTAAAGACTTACCAGAAACAACGTTATGAACTGGTTGAACTTCTTCGGCAGTGACGTGATTGAGCCTTCCTCTTGATGCAGTTGATGGAGTTCTGGTAGCTAGATTTGGAGTCCGAGGTGTTCCTCTTCCTGCTCCTGGTACAGAAGTCCTAGCTGGTGTAGCTCCCAGATTGAAAGGAATTGGTGTCAGCCCTTGCTTCTGCGGACACTTGTTAGCATAATGACCTATCTCACGGCAGTTGTAACATTGGATTCCTGCAGCTGAATTGTTGGCCCTCTGAGGCTGCTGATTGTTGCTGTTAGTGACAATAGAAATTCCTGAGTTTCCTGCCTGCGATACTAGGGCAGGGGTTCTGAATCCAGCAGATGCAGTATTGGAACGAAAAGGCTGCTGAGCATTGATTCTAGCTCTCTAAAGTTGATTCTGATGAACTCCATGTTGTATCATCTTCCTTTTGCGAGATTCGTCCAACTCACAATGGGAGTCTTCTATGAGTACGGCTTTATCCACCATATACTGAAAATCCACATAATCATTTTCAACAACTTGCACTTTCAAACTGGGGTTAAGTCCATGCTTGAATCGCTCCTAACGTGCATTATCTGTGGCAACATCTTCTGGAGCATAGCGAGAAAGTTGAGTGGACTTGTTGAGATATTCACCCAAAGGCATGTTTCCTTGCTGCAGTTCATGACATTCATTCTTCTTCATTTCCACAATACCATCGGGAACATGTGCTTGACGAAAAGCTGATGAAAATTCATCCCAAGTAATGGCATGCGAATTCTCATGAGCTGCGGTGTAGTTCTCCCACCATTCTACGGCTGTACCCTCCAACTGATGCGAAGCATAAAAAACTTTCTCATAATCATTGCATTGAGCAATGGTGAGCTTTTTCTCAAATGAATGAATCCAATCTTCTGTGTCCAAAGGTTCTAACGAATGAGAAAACATAGCAGATGAGTCCTCATGTACTCTGATAACTTGGAATGGTGATGAGCTGGCGGTGGAACAACTGCTAATTGATTATTCTGATTGTTCTGATTCAACAGGTTGACTATTGCAGCAGCGGTCTAACTTTGTTGAGTCATCATAGCGTTCATGTTTTGCATCATTGCACTCATGAATTGAGTCTAAGTGGCTAGAAGTTGTGCCATACTTGGATCTGCGGCTCCAGGTACTAGTGACTAGCCACTAGCAATGATATTGGCATTGGCATCATCTGACTGAGTACGGCTTGATCTATTGCGAGTGTCAACCATCTGTGATGATCTCCACAGGTTTAATAGGTAAGATAGAAAAGCAATGCAGACGAGAGGGAATAGCACAATAGATAAGACAGAATAGGATAGAGAAGGCAGAAACAACTTAATTAGGGGAACATATTATACCCAAAGACAAAAGACAAAGAAGACATAGCTGGGACGCTATGAAGGAACAAATAAACTCTTCAAATTAAAGCCTTAGTGTGACTGCAACATAATGCTTGACAGCAAAATTGCAGCTCCGACTTACACACAACCTAAATAAAGACATATTGCAACGACATTCTAAAAGCGCTACTACACTCTAATAGGACGGCTCCCACTCTGGACTAGAGAACGAAGACTCTTCAACTTCTGGCTCTGAATCGCTGTAGAACACCCAAGGGTTGTGTACTGCTGGTGGAGACTCCGGACGAACAGTTGGAACGAAGCGATGAAGATACTCTTGACGATTGCTGGTGATTCGACGCCTTTGTTCTAGATTGGGTGGAGTAGGTGATAGCAATGGAGCTGGTGATGGAACTGAGGATCTTCCCAACTCTTCTTCTGGCCCAAGAGCAGCTGGTACTAACGCCACTTGCATCACATACTTTTGAACCAACTTGGACAAATTGATTCGGTGCAACCTGCAAATCCTTCGAATAGCTTTACGGGCAACTTTGACTGCTGACATGTCCTCAAGCTCATCATGGCACTTCATGTTGTGGTGATGGATGTGGCTTCCAATCCTCACAATGAAATACACCCTCGTCTTGAATCCAATTGTGTGCCCCTTCACTTTCTTTTCCTCAGTGAAGTAAGTTGCACTCCTGCTTGTTCCCAAACTCTGCAACAAGTAGTGAAGAACTCCAAACCAATCTCCTCTTTGATCACGATACACTTGCACCATCTAAAGAAATTAACAGGCAAGACAGTCAAATTAAGATTACAAATCAAAGTTCAGACAAAACAAGAGACCAGATTTCTTAGAACAAGATGAGAAAGAATAGAATGTGATAAGAATAGAATAGACTGAAATGAGAAAAAGAATCAGAACAGATGAGAAAGAACAACCACTTACATCAAGTTAAGTTGATTTGATTTAGAAAATAAGTTTTGAAGCTTTTAGCTAAAACAACCATGCTAACTAAGGTTGTGTTCTACAGTCGATATGGCTCTGATACCACCTCTATCGGGACCCAAAAATGCATCTCAAGAACCATCTGTGTATTCTGAACTAGTCCCAGATCAGTAGCTAGCTCACACAGGAAACAGTGATGAAATACCATCCATTTATTCGATTTAACTAAAAAGATCTCAAAGTAACAAATAATAATAATAAGTGGACCTTATGGTTAACGTTTACTTAACTTGCCATGCAGGGCAAAAGAAACAAATAAACTCTTGCAGCGAAACGAAACTCTTGAAAAGGCCAATCAACATTCCCAAGGCAATCGAGTGGAGAACGCATCCTAATCCGCAAAACCTTCATAGCCCTCCTTCTGAAAGAACTCTTGGGCAGCTTGATATTCTTCAACTGATTCAACAAAGGCATAAGCCGTGAGTACATAAAGCATTCAGCAAGCCGTAGGGAAATGTATGCAAATAGTATTCATGCGCGGCTTGACAAAGGTTAGTTGTATGGTTTTTTTGCAGAAAGCAGCATTTACAATAAATACAATAAATAAATTGAAATGCGTAATTGAAAACAATAATAAGTAAGTAAACAATTTATTTGAAATAACCAGTGAACTTCCCATTCACTGCCCAAGCAAACCAATGATAAGTGAATCCCCAATTCACCAATCGACACAAACCACCAAGTGAATTACCTGTTCACCAAACAAACATTATATTCATCAAGTGAACATCTCATTCACACTCTGACTCATTTTATAAGAAACTCTATCTCCCGTGTGAAATCCTCGGACATGTCCATAACCGAGGACACGGCTATTCGAATAGATCAATTAACACTCTGCAGAGGTGGCACACTTTACCCACAAGATATAACCAGTGTAGAGATCACCAATCATAACAAAACCTTTCAGGAATTTCATCTCAACCATTGACTCTCCCGTTGTACCTACAGCCATCCAAAACCTCATCGTGGTTGACATACAACGTTGGACAGGGATGCGGCGAACCGTCCCGCGATGTGACCTTAGAAAAGGATACACACCTCCACCCACAAACTACCTGAGATGTCAAAAGCCAAAACTCCATAACCTACTAGGTTAGGCCCGTCCCATACCAGGCATGTGGTTGTACAAAAAGGCCCAGTTTAATGGCGCACAAGATTAAGTCCTTGACAGGTTACTCAAGCGAGAATACCACAAACCCCCATCGTGTAGAAACACCACCACTATCTACCAACCACTCGCCCGAGCAAAAAACCATTTTTTTTAACCACGACCAATGACACACCTTGTCATGGTACATAAAATTTAATAACAGCAGTGGCTAACCACCAAAATTCCATATATCATTAAGTCAAGATTAATCATTATGACACATGTGATGATGAACCCATCGTAACTAAGCTAAACTAAGCATCGGTATGATACCCATGTTGGTGATACGAATATGTCCAACTAAAGTTATTCATGCTAGGGTAACAATGGATTCAAGGCATTCAAATAATCAATGGGGGCATAATGACAACAAGTAATAACTAATCCCAAAACAATTTGTATAAAGATAGCATGCAGTTGTATAAAAACAATATACTTTTGAAATTATAGATTCAATATGATCAAAGGACTATGGCTTGCCTTGGAATAAATCACGAGATTGATCTTGATCTTGGTGAACTCCTCCTTACTCAAAGCTTCCCGAAGAATCAACGTCTACTCGCAAACAAGCAAATAACCAAATAAATAAATAATAGAGTCAAAAATTACTCCAAAAATTAAATAAAAATCTCATATAAATAGATCTTGAATTTAGATGAATTTACGAATTTTAATGGACTGAATCGGACTTCGGATACAAAAGATATGAGCTTTGGAAGATTGAAACCCTAAAGAAATACCCTAATTTGGAATTTCTGGAATTTTCAAATTATTTTTCTATTGAAAAATCTGGATTATGACGTCAGCAGGGATTATCTGCTGAAAAGAAATAAAAGAAATTTGATCTGACAGGTGGGACCCACGAGTCAGCGACTCGGCTCACGGTAGACCACGTCCACCGAGCCAGGCTTAGGGTTTTGAAATCAGATCTGCCACGCGAGCGACACGGAGGCTCTAGTGCTGAGGTGGCGGGTGACTTGGCGCTGACGCAGAAGACAACGAGGTGAGCAGCGCTCGGGTCCCAAGGAATCCGGTGAACGGCGGCTCGCCGATGGTGACGAAGGTGACGACGAGGTAGAGAGTGCGACGGGGAACTCAATGGTGGACTCCCGGGTGCTCAGGAACTTCTACAGCGGCCGGCGGCGAGGTTTAGGCAGAGATCGGGTTACGGGCTTGACGGCGATGGCACTAGAAGGGCTCTCCGATGAGGACGAGGGCGGCACCGTGATACGGACCTCAAGGCGAACCCAAAGGTGGCGTCCACGGGCGAAGAGATGCACTGCAGCAGCGGCAGTGACGACAAGGTCTCGTGGTCGGCGCTGAAGATGGCGGCGGTAGCTAGGGCTCTAGGCGCTGATGAGAGCATAGGCATCTAGGGTTTCGAGGCGGCGCGGCTCGGGGTGCTTATCCCGAGGGCGGTTCCACTTTAAATAGGGGCGGGGACGAGGAGTCCACGAAGGAGACGGTGGCGATGCGGCAAAGGAAAGAGAAGGAGGAGGAGTCCTGTGCGAAGACGAAGATGACATGGCTAGTGGAACCCACAAGACAGCGAGAGAGGCTCGGAAGAAACCGCGTCTTGAAATGGCGTGGTGCGGTGACAAAGGGGACCTGTGTATGAGAGAGAAATGGAACGGACACAGAAGTTGGGCCGGAAGCGAGGAATTGGGCCGCACAGTTCTAGGCTGGATTGGAATAGGAAGTGGGTTTCAGCCCGAATACTATTTATGAGATTTTAATACCTTTATCTTTTTAGAAAATAGCAGGAAATCCAAATAAAACTTAGAAAATAGCAAATGCGCTCGAAAAAATTCTAGAAAATTCTAGAAAATATATCCAAGCACATAGAATCCAAATAAAATAGTTTTGATAATAGTTGACGTTGACATTAATCATGTTAAATTATTTTTGATATATGAAAATTCTAATTAAGCTTTAACTTTAGCAGAAAAAATTCAAATGGTTCCTTTTTTTGTAAAACTTCAAAACAACCCAAATTTTTGGGATGTTAGAGCGCTCCACCGCTGCCGCCCACGAGCCGCACGGCCTCGGCCACGATGCGCGCCATCCAAAGGCCAGAGGGGTGGCCCGTCAGGTTGGTGTATCGGAACCGTGAGGTGTCCTCCGACACCCGTATCGGTGGCAGCGAACCCTCTCCAGGAGCACTAGTCTAGGTGTCCTCTGACACCGGGATCGGTGACAGCAAGCCCTCTCCAGGCGCAATGGGCCCCGGTCTGGTGGAGGCGCTCGCATCGAGCCAGACGTGTGCACGCATGGAGGCCAGTGGGGGCGCCCACGTCAAGTCAGACGTGTCCACGCATGGAGGACGGGTCCCACCATAGGCGGACGTAATCACAGCGCCACGGCTAGAGGTGCGTCGAGCCCATGATTACGAAGACGATGTGGCCGAGCACGAGCTGGGAGGATGCGTCCTTGGCAGCTAGCACCTCAGCCGCCGCTTCCGACGCCGCATCTGATAGCGCGTAGTTCACGACAGGGGCTTGGGCGGGGGACAGGATGAGGAAGAGGTAGAGCACGGTGGCAAGGAGGAGCGCGAGGAGCGCGAGGGGTGGGGCGACGGCGAAGAAGAAGGAGGGGGCGATGGGGTGAAAAGAGTAGGAAGCAGGGGTGGGGGAAGTGAAGGGGGAAGTAAGGGCGGCGGAGGGGGCGTACCTGGGGAAGAGAAGGAGCTGGGGATGGGGCGGCGGCGGTGAAGAAACCAAAGAGGAGCAGCTGGCAGCGAGGACGGCGGAGGAGGCGTTCCTGGGGAAGAGAAGGAGCTAGGGATGGGGGGCAGCGGCGAAGAAACCAGAGGGGAGTAGCTGGCAGACGTAGTAGGAGAAGTAGAACGAAGCGCAGGCACGCAAAACCAAAATAAAATCGGACGGACGGGAAGCACAGCGGCGCGGAATCGGACGGCAAAGGCAAAACTGGGCGACGTGGCCAGCACGAGCTGCGCCAAACATGTGGCTCTTTACCCGCTAGGATATGGATGAGAATGGAACAGAGCAACGAATATGGTTTAAGGAGCAATTTTGTGTTTCAATTGTGGATCGACGTGTTGCGAAGAAATAGCAATTTTGTCACACTAACATTAAAGCAGCAGCAGCAACAGTGTGCCTACTATGGTAGTGTAGTAAGATGCGACTTGATTTTTTTTCTCTAAATTCTTCATTGTTTATTGTGTTTTCTTTTGAGCCATGTGTGCTCGCATGACTTAAATGTTCTATTCTTGCGGCGCACTACCCGAATGGTTCATATAGGAGTGCTGTTTGTTGGTGAGTTAGTATTAGAGTCTAATAAAGAGTTATGTTAGAGTTGAATTGTAATTCTTGGTACTATAAATAAAAGGTATGAGGGTCTTGTGGGACAACACACAATTAATCCCAAAATCTACGTGGTATTAGAGCCATCCCAATCCCATGAACTCTAACCCTAATTCGTTAACTAACCTCATATCCAGATCCAATCCGCTCAACTGCCACCATCACCATCGTCATCGCCCAGGCTACAAGGTCGAGGAGGCCGACTAGAGGGAGGGGGATTGAATAGGCGGTTTTAAAAATTCTTTTAGCCAAAGCTGAGTTTTATGCGAAATTGTAAATTAATTTGGTTTTGCACAATTAAAACATAAATCAACTAGTCTCGACTAAGTGCACCAAATACCTAACTCTAAGACAAGGTTTGCAATCCTAAGGTGACAAGTGAGCAATTTAATTCTACGAATGTAAATTACAAGAATATAACTCACAAGAAAGCAAACCACAATGACACACGATCTTTTTCCCTTGGTGATCGAAGATTTGCTGGTCTCCCCTAGTCCACATTGAGATAAGTCCAAACGAATTGGACCAGCTCCACAAATTAAGCCAACACCTTGAATCAATTATGGTTGCTCTTCCTCTACTCCGTAGATGGTGAGCACCGAACCACTAACAACGCCCGGGTCTTCTCACAACCTTCTTTGAGAAGACCATCGATGCAACTCCTCCAAGCCATCTAGTGTCGTCAAGCACCAAGAGTAACAAGTTGGAGACACTCACTTGAATGAATCAAGTGCTGAAACTCGATGAATACACAATCCAAAACTTAATGCAACACACTCACTAGGATTTTCCTCTCCAAGCTCACTAAGTGCAACACATGCACAAAAGAGAAGAGTGGGCTTGCTCTTAGCTCAAGGGGTGAGAAAATAGCACCAGCCACCTCCCACAACCGGCCACAAGGGGTATATATACACCCACACAAAGAAACTATCCGTTGGAGGAAAATCTGTTGAAAAACAGGGGAGTCCAGTCTGACAGCCAACCAATGGCCGATTTGACTGACCTTACTCCAACGGCTTTAAAATTTAGCTGTTGGACCCTCAATCGAACTAATCGCCCACACAAGGGCCAGTCAGACCACTCCATAGTGGAGCCAGAGCCAAACCAGAGAAGAAACCTCTCTGGAAAACATTGACCATGGCAGTCTGACCGAGGGCCGGTTAGACTGGCCAACACATGATGGTCAGACTGGAACCCAACCGGTCAGACCGCTCAACACCGGTGGTCAGACCGCCCAATGGTTAGACCGGCACAAAGCTAGGTCAGACCGTTCAAGGGTTGGTCAGACCGCCCAACAACTTGAGGTCAGACCGCCCATTGACAAAGACAGATAATCAGATTTTGCATCCACTTCAACTCAATTGCAAAACACATTCGCCAATTGACGCATGATGCAAACAAGGAATGAAAGCAAGATTCTTAACAAGTTGCAAAATACATTTGCCGACTTTTAGAATCATGCTACAAGGATTAGGTACATGGACTCAAACTATTTGCAAAACATATTCGCAAACTAAAGTCACATGCTATAAGGATTATGCATGAGCCTCAACTATCTATAAAACGTATTCGCAAATATTGGCAACATGCCACGGAGAGCTAGAGCAAGTTAAATGAGCTATCCACACATGATACAGTCAAGCTACTAGTCAAGACCCCTCTTAATAGTACGACAACCTATACTAGCAATCTGGTTTCCACACCAAACACCGAGACCGATAAAATGACTAAGAAAAATATCCTTATCCTATGCTAGATATGCATTTGCCTTGCGCATTCACCTGGAGCTTTAAGATGATGATCCACATCTTCTATCCAAGAGTGGGTTCTTAAATAGAGCATCAACACATGACATCACTCACTTGATTTGATGACCTTCAACACATTGAGTCATCAATTGTCTTCATCATCATGTGACTTAATCTATTTCACCAATTTCATAGAAAATATTAGTCCACGTGACGATTATCATTAATTACCAAAATACTTCATTAAAACATAATGGTGGGTCTAGATTCTTTAGAGGCTCAGCCTCTGTCGCCATCTTGCTGGTACGCATCTAACTGGTATGCAGGGTGCTGTCGCCGCGCCTTACAGGCGTGCACGGGGGCCATCGCCCCGCCACCGTAGGCATGCGAAACGTGGTGTACCGTCATTAGGGAGGTGGTGTGTTGTTGGCTGCCGAGGAAAGCAGGGAGTAGGAGAGAAGGATTTGTGCTCGCCCCAGGGCTGTTGCTGTTTGTGAGTTGTTTGTTGGTTACTGGGCTACCGAGAAGAGCTGAGTTGTTCACTGTTTTCTGTTGTTATTTGCGGGTGTCAACGAACTCAAAGCCGTAGTGGCATTATGGGCACTCGGTGAAGTTATCTAGCGGGTCGACACTGAGAGTGAGCCGGCCGGAAAGTAAGCTGAGTTGTTCGCTCGCACAGTTGACCTGTTTGATGTTGATCTAGATGAACAACACCTCCACAATTACGCTCTCTAGTGCACAGATCGACCAGGACCAGGCGATCCTCGCGATGCGGTGGTTGTACCAGAGCATGTACAGGTCACTAACACAGACCACGTAGTCACCGTCGCCATCATTGGAGAGGAACACCTCGAAGGAGCAGTCCTGGTGGAGCACTTACAATTGCACGGAGGTGTGGCAGGCGATGAGCACCGTGGCTAGGGCACAGGTAGGGCCAGGGACATGGCACATGGGCACAGCCAGTGGCGCATGTCAACAGAGATCAGGTATTCCCACGCCATGTCCTTGTCCTATGCAGATGTTCTTCGAGGACGACATACACGGCGGCCTACATCAGATCTCCCTATTCTTTCATTTAGATGTTAAGCCATTAACCATATGCATGATGTTGATGACTTTCAGGATCAGTCTATGATTAGTTAAGATATTCATGTTTGCAGTCGTGTAGCCATGCAAGTTATAATTTGATCTCAACATTGCAATGCATGGATGCATACAATGGTGCAACCATACCAACTTCGCAAATCTCATCGTCCCAAATTTTTTGCTGGTTAAAAAAATTCAAGAGCTACCAGTAGATTGAGAAATTTATCTCTGGTCTATCATATGCTTGATTTTAATGTATTCAATATATATGGACAACAAAAAATCCATACTATATAGTGTGCAATCCAGCAGTCAGCGTCGTGGCCTCGTGGGCAGGTGGCAAAGCAGGCCGAGAGGAGGCGACAACATGCTGGTGTGCACCGAGGGACCAGCTCGGGTGCACGTCAACCCACCAGTCTAGGGCAATGAGTGTACACCAAGGCATGGGCAGGGCAGCTGGCAGAGTGTGGTCAAGAGAGTGAGCATCATGGCTAGAGAAAAGACAATGATGATGATGACTAAATGTACTAGCGTAATATGTTTTTTTGGTAGCAAAGCATGAGCATTTAAAGGAGAGGAGGGTCGTGGAGGTTTTGACGTGGAATGGAAGGGGGTGCGTCGACTCGAGTCCAGACTATCTCGTCGAGTCAGTGTGCAGTGGAGGCTAGATTTTTGTTAGCGGTTTCAGACGAGTACGTCATAAAGTGTTCAATGCTTATAGATTAGGCTAGCCTTTCGGGCTTTTTCTGGAGTTTGAATGGGAAGAGTTGTTCTTTAAAAGTGTTCAACGCGAAGAAAAAACAAATTTATAATTATGACAATTTTGCTAGTAGTGCTCATTAAGTTGATGGATTTCTGGGTGTTTAAATTTTGTTTTGCAGAGTTTCTTGTATTTGGTCTATTGAATAACCGCATTAAATGCAAGAATTTTACAGGGCAGATTTGTATGAACCAGTTGTCAGGAATCAGAATGTATCCGAAATTCCCAACTCTAATCGATGGCTAATTGCAGTAATCGAAATGGCAAGGTAGTAGTATAAACTGAAGAAATGGGGAAAGTAGATGCATATAACACATAACTAGCGTTTTAACATCACGGTGACAAGCGCAAGACCAAATTACTGATTATATGGAGTGCATAGCTGGCCTGCTGACACCAGGCTTGATTTAGCTCTACAAAACAAGATATTACCGATAATAGTGTTTACTACATTCTTTTCTAGCCACACGATCTCGCTTAAGGGTATGCAGAGACATCCGCTGTCCGATCTTCATAATGAGCCAATCCTGAGTTCCCACCTTTAGATGTTCATAACGGAGGGGCATCACATGATCATGACCATTCAAGTATTCCCCACCTCATATTCTTCCTTTATATCCATTTCTAACATCCTCAAGCCTGACAATGCCCTCCCCTTAAGATCATTGTCCTCAATCATGAAAATTTGGGAATACGTTCAGGACGAAATTGGCATCTTCCTAGGTAGTAGCTTATGTAGGAAGATTCATCCAGCGTATCAGCCATTGCACCATCGACTCATTGTTCCTGGGTACTATCCTCCTTTCCACAATTGTGATGGGTTCAGTCAAAATGTTTCCCTCTAGATCCACTAATGGTAACTCTATGCTGGGAATAACTCTAGGACTGATATGTTTCTTCAGTTGACTCACATGGAAGACAGGGTATATTAAGCTTCCAACTAGCAACAAAAGCTTGTAAGCTACCTGTCCAATCTTCTCTAAAACTCTGTAGGGTCTATAGAATTTGGAATGCAGTTTCAGAGAACTGTGTAACCCCAGGGCATTGTGTCTATATGGTTGCATTTTGAAGTACACCATCTCACCAACACTAAATTCCTTCTCAACTCTATTATTGCCAGCAAAGAACTTCACCCTAGATTGAGCCTTCTGTAATGAACTCTTAATAGCCTCAAAGATTATCATTCACTGCTGAGAAAGGTTGTCATTCCCACTAATAGCAGCATCTGGTAGTATTGCTTCTATCACTTTGGGTGGTTTAACTCCATACAGTGCCTAAAATGGTGTCAATCCTAGAGAGGTGTGGAAGGAAGTGTTATACCACCACTCCGTCTGAGATAGCCAAAATTTCCACCTCTTAGGACTTGCAAAAACCATGCATTTGAGGTAATTCTCCAAGCACTGATTGACCCTTTCTGTCTAATCATCAGACTGTGGGTGATATGCGCTGCTAAACCGAAGCTTGACTCCCAAAGCCTTGAACAATTCTTGCCATAATGTGCTAGTAAATATCATGTCCTTGTCAGATATTATCACTGATGGTAACCCATGCAACTTGTATATATGTTCAATGAATAGGTCCACAATAGTCTGTACTGTATAAGGATGTTTCAAGGATATAAAGTGTGCATATTTAGTAAATCTATCCACCACTACTAGTATCACATCATGCTCCTTAGATTTTGGCAATCCTTCAATGAAATCCACGGTCACATGAGCCCATGCCATGTCTGGAATAGGTAAAGGTTGTAAAAGTCCAGGATAGTGAACATTTTCTGATTTGTTTTTCTGACAGACTGGACATTTCTTCACATAGTTGTTCACATCCATTCTCATCCCTAGCCAATAGAACAATAATTTGAGCCTTTGGTAAGAAGCTTTTTCATTTGAGTGTCCTCCCAAGGCTGATGCATGAAATGATTCAAGGAGCAGGTTTTTAAGTTCAGTACTATTTCCCACATAAAGCTTGCCTTCATATCTGATTATCCCATTTTGTAGGGTATAAGGAGGTTGAGCTTGGTTGTCCACACTGAGTTTAGTTAATAACTCTAGGCACTTTTCATCCCCCAAATAGCTTTGCTGCACTTCTTCTATCCAGCTAGGGACTGCAGTAGTGATAGCAATCATGTGACTGAACATTGGTGATCTTGACAGTGCGCCTGCTGCCTTGTTTTCCTTTCCTTTCTTGTATTCAATCTTGTAATTGTACCCCAACAGCTTAGCCATCAATTTATATTGCTCACCTTCTATCAACCTTTGTTCATTAATGTAGTTGACGCTTTGTTGGTCAATCCTAATCACTAGTTCGGCTCCAACTAGATAATGTCTCTATTTCTTTAATACCTCCAAGATTGCTAAGGCTTCTTTATCATAGGTGGATAGTGCTACAGCCTTTGGCCCTAATGCCTTACTGAGAAATGAAATTGGCCTTCTTGGTTGCATCAATACTGCACCTAGCCCATACCCACTAGCATCAGTCTCCATGACAAAAGGTTGTGTGAAATCTGGAAGCCTCAATACAGGTGCCGTGGACAACAGTTCCTTGATACTTTTGTGGATATCATGGGGATATGTGCATGATCTTAGGATGATGATACAATTGGCAATGACGTCGAAGGTTTGCCATTTCTCGTATTTTCGGTGAAGTTAAAAGAGCTATCGTAGAGGCGATCGATCCGTGCGGTCAATGGTAGTCGAGCCGACTGGTCTTGATCGGCCGGCGATTGAGCTTGAACCGCGGTAACCGCTTAATCTGTTCATCGTCCAACTGTTTGCGATGATTTTTTGGTAAGGTCATATTCATGGTTATTAGTGCATATGTGTTGCATGATGCATGTTTTCACTAACGTGGGTCAAGTTGTGAAGAACTTGTTCCCGGATTCGATTTCTTTGTCTATTGTTGTGCAGGATGCTTATAGGTCAACAACAGTCAACGGCGAGGATAATCGGGACTAAGCTAGGAGAGCTGAGGTCTAGAACGATCGAGGATGCCGGGTGAGGTCAAGAGACTCAAGCATGGCGCAGAATGGGCAAGGATGATCGAACGGGCAGTTCGGTGCGACGGGTTAGATCAAGAGGTGCGGGGGTCGGTGCAAGTGCCTTGGTGGTTTCAGCGGAAGCCGGACGGGAGAGACTTGCCGACATGATGAGAGCCGTTGATCAAGCTACACGTGGTGGAGCAGGCGAGTGCTTCACCAAGATTGGACTTGGTCTTTGGAGAAAGATCAAGAAGGGGTATTTTGGTAATTTCACCAAATACCGCTCTTGTGACGTTGGGTTAAACCGCGGCGCAAGACAGTGTGTGGAGAAGCGATTTAGGTCAAGAGAAGATGAAGACGACGCTTTAAGATGCGTGTGTGTGTCTCGTTTGTGTTGGGCCTTAACGGGAGCCTATTAGGGTTAACTCTTCTAGAAGCTAAGCCTCACTATAAATAGGAGGGGGTGCTGTCAAGCAGCCTCGAAGCACTTCATTTGCAAAACCCTAGTTTGTCTTAGGGCTTAGAGAGGAAAGGAGAGGCTGAAGGTTTTAGAGAGTTGAATTGATTTGAGTGCTCATGGATTGAGCTCTTGTCCTCCTTGAGGGAGTGGCTGTAACCAACAACAATCGTGAATCACTCTATGGATGATTATTCGAAGATGAGTCTTCTTGTGTTCTTCCTTCTCATTTTGTGATTTTGGGTGTTTCTTTGATCCAATGGGTTTCTAGTGGTTTCTTGCCCCCATCTACCTTACTGTGACATATGGAAATATATCTAGGATCATCTTGATCATCAATCTCCCACGAGCAAGTTTTGGATCAAGTTTTTCGTTTTTGCTCGGTTTTAAACCCTCCTTCGATAAATTGGAAAAAGGTCAAAACTTTGGCATGTATCTTTGCAATCTTTGATTGGAATATGTTTCTAATATCTTAGAGAAGGTGTGTCTCAAATTTCGTGGAGTTTGGCCTTACGAATCAAAAGTTAGACTTATTTTTGTTTTGGTTTTCGGGCTGATTATGCTGTTCATCGTGCTTGAGGTCTGAGCGCACCTTTGCCTGAGGTTAGTCCGGCCTGAGAGGTTAGTCCGCACTTTTGCCTGAGGTTAGTCCGGCCTGAGAGGTCAGCCCTCACTTTTGCCTGAGGTTAGTCCAGCCCTCTGGTTTAGGTTTTGGTTTTTGGTCTTTTGCTTGGGGTTTTGATTTGGGTTCAACACAAGTCCTCTGTAGTACTTGTATATTGATCTTCATAGCTTCCATAGCTAATGGAGTGATATAGATGTTGAACCTAATCAAGATAAAAAATAGCGAAAGCGTCTATTCACCTCCCCCCTCTAGTCATCTTTTTCGGTCCTACAACTTTCAAATGCTTCTTGTTGCTCATTTTCCCAATGGAAGGCATTCTTCTTGAGTAAATTGAATAATGGTCTACAAGTTACACCAAAGTTCCTCACAAACCTCCTGTAATAATCAGCAAGTCCCAAGAATCCCCTCAATTCTATCACATTAGTTGGTACTGGCCACTCCTTTACTGCAGTTACCTTCTGAGGGTCAGTGGCTACACCATCCTTACTGATAATATGGCCCAGATATTCCACTCTTTTTTGTCCAAACACACACTTACTGCTCTTGGCAAACAATTGTTCTCTCTCTGTATTGTTAGTATAATCTCCAGATGCTCCTTGTGTTCTTTTAGGGAGAGACTATAAATCAGGATGTCATCAAACAAAACGAGCACAAACTTCCTCAATTACTTGGCTAAGATCTTGTTCATTAAGGCTTGAAAGGTTGCTGGTGCATTTGCGAGACCAATAGCACAACTACAAACTCAAAGTGCCCCACATGAGTACTGAAAGTTGTTTTTGGGATATCTGCAGTGTTCATCCTAATTTGACGATACCCAGACCTCAAATCTATCTTAGAGAAGTAACTTGATCCATGTAATTCATCCAATAAGTCTTCTATCACAGGAATTGGATATCTATTCTTGACTGTATTTGCATTCAGTTGTCTATAATCTATACACATACACCAAGTTCCATCTTTCTTTTTCACAAGGATTGCAGGGGATGAGTAGGGGCTTACACTTGGCTTGATGGTGTGAGACTTCAATAGTTGATCAATCAGTCCTTCCATAGCATCTTTCTTGTGGTGAGGAAGCCTGTAAGGCCTGATGTTCACTGGTTCAGATCCTGGAGTAAGTGGGATACTGTGATCTTGCTCTCTCATTGGAGGTAGTTCATGTGGCTCTTCAAAAATATCTGAGTAGTGGCTAAGAATTCCTTGGAGTTCCCTGGGTATCTCTTCAGTGGTGACACTGAGAACTAGTGCTGGTTTGGAGTATACCACTGCCCGAACTACTCCTTTGTCTAGCAACTTCTACAGTTGATGCACATTTACAATACAATCCTTCCCTGGTAATGTTTCATCCTTGAACAAGATTGTTTTCTCACCATCCTTGCATATAGAAAACTCCCTAGTCCTCAAGTTCAAACTAACTGGACTATGGGCATAGATCCAATCACTTCCCAGAATGATATCATACCCCTTCAAATTCAGTATCCTGAAATCTGAGTTAAAGACCTCTCCTTGTATGGTATAGTGGCAACTATGGCAGATGGCTTCACTCAGAATGACCCCCCTCCCCATTAGCTACAACTACTCTCACCAGTTCATGGTTCTTGATCTGGCAGCGGGTCTTCATAGAAATTGTGGGAGTTATAAAGGTCGCAGTGCTTCCAATGTCAACTAGTGCTATTGCAGTCACTTTTCCCAATTTCAACTTCAAGGTGAAGGTAGAAATTTCAGTGCTTGTACCTGAAATGGAATGCATTGAAACCTACAACTCTTGGTTGTTTTCCTCTTTGTGTTCTGGACTAGAGGGGGTGTACTGAAGGTAGGCACTTCCTCTTCTTCTTCATCCTCTATGGTGATGAGATGAACCCCTTTGTTGAATTTACATATATTTTCATGCCCTGGTACCCATGGTTCCTAGCAGTTGAAACACTTCCCATTGTTCCACTTGTCAGTTCTAGAAGGGATGGATTTGACCCCTTCGCTTATGGGAGCACCCCCTTTGGTTAAGTTACTAGCTTGTACCCTCCTTTGGAATTAGTAACATTTGACCACATTGGTTTCTTGTACATAGGCATATGCTCATAATTTCTAGCATGAGCATATGCATCCACTAGAGTTCTAGGGTCCAGTGACTTCAATGGGATTTTGATATATATAATCCTTCAGTCCAGATAAGAAGAAGTCCAAGAAATACCCTTCCCTCAAGGTTGGGTTATTTCCCTTCACTAATGCCATAATTTCCTCATAGTTGTCAATGCAAGCACTCACTGCACCACTCTGTTGCAACCCTCTGAATGCATCAACAATGTCAATTCTATTATCTGCAGCAAATCTTTTGCAGATCATATTACAAAACTAGGACCAACTCATATTGTTAATATCAATGTTGTTGTTGCTACTCCATTGATCAGCTCTTCCCGTCAAATATACTTCAGCTATTGATACCTTCTACTCCGGTGATGTTCTTGATAACTCAAAGCACTTCTCAGCCTTCCTGATCCAAGATTCAGGATTATCTCCATCAAACTTAGGGAATTCCAGCTTGGGTCCTTTGCTAAACGCATGATTGTACTGATTCCTATTCTGATGAGCTTGCCAAGGTGCTTCATTTTCATTCCAGTATTCAGTGGGTCGAGCCCAACATTGTTCAAGTCTGATAGGCGGATATCCATTGTACGGGTAAGATCCATACCCATAGGGTGGTACACCATTAGAAACAACATTGACATATTGTGGCACAAAGTTACCCCCTGGCTGATAAGGAGCATGAATTCATATGGGAGGAACAGGTAACATGGAGACTGCGGGTGGTAAACTGGCAGTGCTCACTTGGGTAGGATTCACATTCACATGGATGACATTAGTGCCTGGAACTGAGATAGGTAGACAAGGTGAATCATTCATACCTATGCACATTCCTGGTAGAGCAAAAGAGTGCCCACTTCCTGGAGTTCCCACCACTTGATCAGCCAGGCTTGGTGAGTCCCCACACTCCATACCAAACTGGCTTCCCGTGCCTTCCTGGGTTGTAGGTGCTGTAGCTCCAACTTGTCGCTCCCTTGCCCAATCTTGGTCAGAATCATACTCATGTACGCCTCCATCTGCTTCTGCACCTGAATTGTGTTCTCCTGCATCTGAATCTGCAGTTGCTTGATAGTCTCCCCCATCTGTTCATTCTGCTAACTCATCTTTGCTATCTTTACCTTAATTTCCTCCACTTCGCCTTCCAGACGAGGTCCTGCCTCGCCCTCCACAATGCACGGTCTTCCACCCTTCGGCATCGCAACACTACTGAGAAGATCTAGAATTTTACAGAGAGAAATCGAAGATCCTCTCAAACCCTCTCCACTAGTATGCGCCGCCGTTCACTTTCTCACAGATTGGGCTTCCAAGAGCTGGATCTAGAATTTTACAAAGGAAACTAGTTCCTCAACCCTTTCCACCCCCGAGCAGCCTCAATCGCGAGAACTCTGGCTGACAATTCAGTAGCTCTGATACCAATTGTCAGGAATCAACATGTATATGAAATTCCCAACTCTAATCAATGGCTAATTGCAGTAATCGAAATGGCAAGGTAGTAGTATAAACTAAAGAAATGGGGAAAGTAGATGCATACAACACATAATTAGGGTTTCAACATCATGATGACAAGCGCAAGACTAAATTACTGCTTATAAAGAGTGTGTAGCTGGCCTGCTAACGCCACGCTCGATTCAGCTAACAAAACAACATATTACTGGTAATAGTGTTTACTACATTCTTTTCTAGCCATACGATCTCGCTTAAGGGTATGCAAAGACATCCGCCGTCCGATCTTCATAATGAGCCAATCCTGAGTTCCCACATTTAGATGTTCATAATGAAGGGATATCGTGCAATCATGACCGTTCAAGTATTCCCCACTAATGGATATCATGGGGATATGCTCACGATCTTAGAATGATGATACAATTCGCAATGGCGTTGAAGGTTTGTCGAAACACATGTTTTCGACAAAGATCTTGTGCTGTTAGGTCTCAGGCTGTCAGACCGACCTTTGGGCAGCGGTCCGACCGGCCAAAATAGACTTTCAATTTTGGAGCTGGGCCAAAAATAGAGGGTGTAGGCAAGAGAGGGGATTCTCCGACACTTGGTCTCATAATTTTTGGAGCTTCGAGTCAAAAGTTCTATTCGTTTGAAAATTCCAGTAGGTTTCGGATTTCCAGGGAGGAAATTTGGCTAAGTCTCGGTGGCGGTCGAGCCGCCATCATTATGGTCAAACCGCCAGCATTAGCGATCGAGCGCCAGGCGGTCTGACAGATTCTGACTTGTTCGTCGGCCGTCTTGGTGGCGATGATTGTTTGGTTAGGTCAAGTTCATGGGTTTCAGTGCATATGTGTTGCATGATGCATGTTTTAACTAACGTGGGTCAAGTTGCGAAGAACTTGTTCCCGGAAACGATTTCTTGGTCTATCGTTATGCAGGTTGCTTGGAGGTCAACGACGGTCAACGGTGAGGATGATTGGGACTAGGCTTGGAGAGCTGAGGTTCAGAACGATCGAGGATGCCGGGTGAAGTCAGTCGATTCAAGCATGGTGCAAAATGGACAAGGATGACTGAACGGGCAATTCAGTGCGACGGGTTGGATCAAGCGGCGCGGGGGTCGGTGCAAGTGTCATGGTGATTTCGGTGGAAGCCGGATGGGAGGGACTTGCCGACATGAAGAGAGCCGTTGATCAACCTACACGTGGCAAAGCATGGGAGTGCTTCATGAAGATTGGACTCGGTCCTTGAAAAAGGATCGAGAAGGGGTATTTTGGTAACTTCACCTAAATACCGCCTTGGTGACTGTTTGCTAACCCGCGACATAAGATGGCGCAAGGAGAAGCAGTTTAGGTCAAAAGGAGATGAAGATGACGCTTTAAAATACGTGCGTAAGTGAAACCCGTTTATATGTAGGCTTAACGGATGCCTATTAGGGTTTTCTTTCTAGAAGCTAGCCTCCACTATAAATAGGGGAGGGTGCTGGCCAGCACCTCCTTAACCCTTTTTATTTGTGAAACCCTAAGTTGTGCTTTGGGAGAGGAGAGTGGAGATGTTAGGGTTCTAGAGAGTTAGATTGATTGTGTTCTCATGTGTTGAGTCTTTGTCCTTCTGAATGGAGTGGTTGTAAACTAACATCAATCTCAAATCAATCCAAGAAAGTTTTCACAAGATGAGTCTCTTTGTGTTCTTACTCTCTATTTTGTGATTTTGGGGCTTTTTTTTTATTCATTGGTTTTCTCTTGGTTTCTGGCCTGAATCTAGCTTGTTGTGACATGTGGAAATACAACTAGGATCATCTTGATCATCAATCACCCACGAGCAAGTGTTTGGATCACGTTTTGGTTTTGACTCGGTTTTGAAGCAACCTTCACTAAAATGGAAAAATACCGGAACTTTGGCAGCGATCTTTATGATCGTTGATTGGAATAGGTTCCTGACATCCTAAAGAATATATGTTTTAAGTTTCGTGAAGTTTGGAGTTGCGGATCAAAAGTTAGACCAATTTGTGATTTTAAGTTCGGGCTGATTTTACTGTTCATTGACCTGGAGGTCAGACCGCCATGTATCTAGCGGTCAGACCGCCCCTAGTGAGAGGTCAGATCGCCCAACTCTGAGTTTTTGGTAATTTACGTCTATTTGCTTCGGAGTTTTGTTTGGGTTCAATACAAGTCTTCTACAGTGCTTGTATATTGATCTTCATAGCTTTCATAACTATTGGAGTGAAATTAGTATTGAATCTAATCAAGGTGAAAAAGTGATCGTGCTTCTATTCACCCCACCCCCCCCCCCAACTCTAGTCGCCTTTTTGGTCCAACAAGTGGTATCAGAGTTCGGTTAGTTCAATCTTGATTTAACCGGTCACTAAACTTGGTGATAGAGAAGTACTCCACCAAGCCGCATATCTTCGATGGGCTCGACTATGCCTATTGGAAGAATCGCATGCGTATCTTCCTTCATAGCGAAGGACCATCCATATGGGAGGTTGTTCGAGCCCCGCTCGTTTTGTCCGAGGTTGCTACGCTGGCTTCAGCAGCCCTCTTGACTAACAACTATAAGGCAAAGAATCTTCTATATGCTGGGCTTGGTAGACAGGAGTATGATAGGATTTGCAATCTTGAGACCGCGCAAGAGATTTGGCACACCCTCGAAACCTACCATGATGGTTCGTCCCAAATCAAGCAAGTACACTAGACGGTCTTTAAGCGTGAATACAATAAGTTCAAGATGCGTCCTAGAGAGAGCATCGATGATGTATTCAATCGCTTTAACAAGGTGATCAATCAGATGAGAGCGGTCGACATCGAGTATTCTCAGTCTGAGAATGCCACCCACCTCTTGGCCGCAATCAACACCAAGGAGTGGAAGATGAAGGCTACTGCCATTGAGGAAAATGTCAACCTCTCTGATCTTACTTTGGAGCTGCTCTATAGCAAGCTCAAGACCCATGAGATCAAGAGAGTTGATCATCCTAAGAAGGAGAACATGGCTTTGGTTGCTGACCCTCTTAAGAGTACTTCTAATGATTCTTCTGAGTCTCCTTCTGGATTTTCACTTGCCTGTTTATTTGCAATCCATGAAAAGGAACTTGAGAGTATTCCTGAGGCTAAATTCGCCCTTCTAGCCAAAAAATTCACACGAGCCTACAACAATGTGATAAACAAGAAGAGAGGTGGCCTTGTAACATGCTATGAGTGTGGAGAGCTCTACCATATCCGGGCGAACTGCCCCAAGCTAAAAGGGAAGGGCAACCACGAGGAGGAGAAGGCAGCTTGGAGGAAGCCTCAAGGGAACAAGTCCAAGTTTGATGCTGCCAAGATCGGGAAGGCTGCACACCGGGTCCTTGCTATTTTTGGAGAGCAATCCATGAGTGATGTGGACTCTGGGAGCGAGGAGGACAAGGAGGAGGAGCTCCCTCAAGAGAAGAAGAAAGGGAAGGCAAAAGACTTCACCGGCATGTGCTTCATGGCCGACTCCGTCGACATCGATGACACCAATGAGGTATCTCCATCCTATGATTTTCTCTCTGCTAGATGCGATACCATCTTTGAGCAACTGCTTAGTCAGGATAAGGCTTTAGAGTTCACCACGGCTAGGAATAAGGACCTAGAGTCACAAGTTGATAATCTGACATTAGAACTTGTGAATGCTAAGAGTCTTGATGCTGATGAATGTTCATCCTGCCATGCTTTACATTCTGAACTTGCTAAATTACAAACTGCTCATGATGTTGCCTTGCACCAACTAGAAAATGCTAGCACTGAGTTAATTGAAGTTAAATCTGCTCCATGTGAAAAATGCTTAGAATCTAGCAAGTTGGTAAACCGATAAAATTTGAGTCTAGCTTTTGTTCTTTCTGCTTAGAACGTGAACATGAAGTAAAAGACATATTAGAAGCAGTTAGAGCTAAATATGCCAAGCTTAAGGACAAAATTGATTCTTCTCCTTGTGCTTCATGTGAAGCCCTTAAGCTTGAAGTTGCTATTCATAAGGAGAAACATGCTAGAGCCATTAAGGCCAAAACTTGTGAATCATATATTAATTTTGGAAAAGAGAATGCTTATCTTAAGGATACATTAGAAAAATTCTCTAAGGGTGAGAAACAGTTAAACATGATTCTTGACAAGTCCAAAACTCCTTATAAGAAGCAAGGGTTAGGATACAACTTTGCCCAAGACAAGTCTAAGCCAAATGTCATTCAAGTCTTGCAAAATGGCTTAGTTGAGTTCAAAACCCAACCTGCAAAAACACAAGGGCGGATTGAAGGAACGAGATCGATTAGGGTGAACGACAAATTCATCCTAAAGGACGTCGTTCTTGTGGACAAGCTAAGGTACAACTTGCTTTCTGTCTCACAGCTTCTTGATGATGGCTATGAGACTAGATTTAAGAAAAATACTTGTCGTGTGCTTGATTCAGCTGGTGATCTTGTTTTGGGGATTTCTAGAGTTGGTAGGATTTTTTGAGCTAATTTTTCTAAATCTCTTGCTGGATCTCTCAAATGTTTGATTGCATCTTCTTCTGAGTTCTGGCTTTGGCACTGACGTTTGGGGTACATTGGTTTTGATCATCTGATGCGGGTTAGCAACCTTAATCTCATGAGAGGTTTGCCCAAACTCAAAGCCGTCAAGGATGCTGTATGTGCGCCCTATAGGCATGGCAAGTAAGTTGCCGCTTCACACCCTTCATTGACTATGGTCATGACTGACGGACCGGGACAGTTGCTTCACATGGATACTGTTGGTCCAGCTAGGCTTCGGTCAGTCGGTGGCAAATGGTATATTATTGTCATAGTCGATGATTTTTTGAGATACTCTTGGGTGTTTTTTCTTGCTTCGAAGGATGAAGCTTTTGATCATTTTCATGATCTTGTTTTTAAGCAACAACTCCTGGTGCCCTGAGAGCGATTCGCAGTGACAATGGCACGGAGTTCAAGAATGCCTCATTTGCCTCTTTTTGTGCTGAGCGTGGCATTGAGCATCAGTTCTCTTCTCCACACGTCCCTCAACAAAATAGCGTGGTGAAAAAGAAGAACAGAACCTTAGTCGAGATGGCTAGGACGATGCTAGATGAGTATAGCACTCCGAGGAGGTTTTAGGCCGAAGCTATTGCTACAGCTTACCATATTGCCAATCGTGTCTTCTTGAGACCATCTTTAGGCAAGACATCATATGAGCTTCAATTTGGTAGAAAACCCTATGTTTTTCATTTCCGAGTTTTTGGAGCTAAGTGTTTCATTCTCAAGACAGGAAACCTAGATAAATTTAAGTCAAGAACTTCTGATGATTTATTTCTGGGTTATCCTGCACATTCGAGGGGTTTTCGGGTTTTTAATGTTGAGACTAACGTTGTCTAGGAGACATGCAATGTCACTTTTGATGAGACTAGCCCTACTACTAGATCAAACGTTTCAGGTGATACACAGGCAACGGAGATTTTTGTAGAGGAAGATGATGATGGACTCGATGATGCTCTCCCACCTGCTGCTAATGCTCCTATTTCAGCTCAAGAACCTGCTTCGACTACTTCACCTCCAATTAAGGCTCCTACTGTATCTTCATCATCAGCAGTACCTGCGGAGGTCGAAGAGATGCTATCTCCCCAGGGTGCTCCACTTCACATTCAGAGGCATCACCCTCTGGATAAGATTATTGGCCAGCTTCATGAGCGAGTCACTCGCTCTAGGTATCATGATCCAAGTCTCTACTCCCATTCTACATTTGTTGCTTTTTTCAAACCCCGCGATATATCACATGTTTTATCTGATTCTAGCTGGATTAATGTCATGCATGAGGAGTTAGAGAATTTTGAGAGAAACAAGGTTTGAAACCTAGTAGAGCCTCCTAGTGGTCATAATGTGATAGGAACCCGTTGGGTGTTCAAAAACAAACAAAGTGAGGATGGTTCTGTGGTTAGAAACAAGACTATATTGGTAGCTCAGGGTTTTAGCCACGTTGAGGGGTTAGACTTTGATGAGACCTTTACTCTGTTGCAGTTAGAAGTCATTAGCATTCTCGCTTGCATTTGTTTGCATCTAAGGGCTTTAGCTTTGCACGGATGGATGTCAAGAGTGCATTTCAATGGTTATATAGAGGAGGAAGTGTATGTTAGACAACCCCGTGCTTTGAGAATCCCAAGCATCCACATCATGTTTTCAAGCTATCCAAAGCCTTGTGTGGTCTTAAGCAAGCCCCTAGAGCCTAGTATGATAGACTTAAGACCTTCTTGCTTAAGAACAATTTTGAGATGGGAAAGGTAGACAAGACTCTATTTGTTCTTAGGCATGGCAATGACTTCTTGCTTGTTCAGATTTACGTGGATGATATTATCTTTGGTGGTTCTTCTCATGCTCTTGTTTCCAGTTTTTCTAAGACTATGTCCAGGGAATTTGAGATGAGTATGATGGGAGAGCTCAACTACTTTCTAGAGCTTCAAATCAAGCAATGCAAGGAAGGGATCTTCATCCATCATACGAAGTACACCAAGGATCTACTCAAGCGCTTCGAGATGGGTGACTGCAAGCCGATCGCCACTCCCATGGCGACTTCGACTGTTTTGGATCCAGACGAGGAAGGAGAAGCCGTGGATCAACGCGAGTACCGCAGCATGATCGGCTCCCTTCTTTACTTGACGGCCTTAAGACCGAACATCCACTTCGCGGTCTGCCTCTGTGTGAGGTTTCAAGCGTCTCCGAGGACTTCACATCGCCAAGCCATCAAGCGTATTTTCACGTACCTTCACTCTACCCTCCAGTATGGTATTTGGTATTCCTACTCTTCTTCCTTATCTATTCAGGGGTTTTCTGATTCTGATTTTGTGAGCTGTCGGCTAGATAGGAAGCAGTTCTCTGTTGCACAATCCACTACTGAAGCTGAATATGTAGCTGCCGCTAGTTGTTTTAGTTAGATTTTGTGGATGGTGTCCACTCTTAAGGACTTTGGATTATATTTTGCTAGTGTTCCTCTTCTCTGTGATAACACTTCTACCATTAATATTGCTAAGAACCCAGTGCAACATTCTAGGACCAAGCACATAGACATTCGCTATTACTTCCTTAGAGACTATATTGAGAAGGGTGATATTGTGCTACATTTTGTGGAGTCCGAGGCTCTGTTAGCTGATATCCTCACCAAGCCTTTAAACCCAACGAGATTTGCCACCTTGAGAAGTGAGTTAGGGGTAATTTATCCCTATGGATTGGTTTGAAGGGGAGTTGGTTCTTTTCTGAACTTTCCTTGTTCATCTGATCTTTCCTTGATCTTCTTTTGAACTTGCTGATCTTTTTGATCTTTTCAGGCTTTTAAGTTTTTCTTGCATCTCATTGTATCATATTGCATTCATATGAAAATCACAAAAAGATGCATTGTAATATAAGCTTTATTGCTTGTCTTTTAAATTGATGAAGCTTTGCTTATTACCCTCCTGAGCTTTAGTATTTCAATTCTTGCTCAATGTCATGTCTAGTTCTTTGACTTGCTAGAATTATCATGCTTTCACATGTGTAGCTAAGTCTTTACTAAATGAGCTAGAACTTTAAGACAACTTGAACTAAAAATTGCAATTTGTGGATCTTTTAGCTAGTTGCGCAATTAGTGATCCTCTTGTGACATTGGCCCTGTCAAAATTGCTATGTTAACTCTTATATCTAGGATTGAACATCTCTTAAGATTCTTGTTCCTCTGTGAATCTAAAACTGCTTTTGTGCAAAATAAAAAATTAATTTTCAAGATTGTCTTGTGGTTAAATTGTGCCAAACTACTCTCATGAGACTGCATGTCACAGACATGAACTTGGAGATAGTTTGATGATCCAGACGATCTCATGGGGACTGCTTGTCAAAATTGACATGAACCTCAAGATTTGTCGCCCTAGTTGAAGCTTAGGAAGAATTTGTGGATGGCTCCTAGTCTAGGATCTTCTTCACTAAGATATACCTTTAATCAACTTCTGGTCGAAGCTTAGGAATAGTTTGTGGATGGCTCCTAGTCCAGGATCTTTTTCACTAAGATGGACCTTTTATCAACTTCAATATTCATTGCAAATAAAAAATGTTGTAAAAATTGGGTGTTTGAGATATTTTAAGCAAAATGATTCAATTCAGGACATTTTTATCTCTTAAGTGGTCATTGTTAGCTTCCTGATCTCACATTGACATTTTGACATAGCCATTATCATTTTAGGATCCCTGTTGATGAACTTGTTATATTTGAAGCTTTGCTTAAATTGTTAAAAATTCATTGCTTTATCTTGAGCCTTCTAGCTTAGCTTTGATATATATGTTTTAACATGATCTTGCTAGCGCCTTCAGGCTTGATATGTATTAAGTAATATTATAAATGCTAACTTGTTCTTTTAGGTAATCTCCAAAGTTTCTTGTACTCAAAAATTGAAAAATACAAAAAATGAAGCCACTCCATTGCATTTCATGCATGCTCTTTCTTATACTTTTGTCTCATTTTTGCATTTGTCATTTCTGGACGAGAGGAAGGCGTGATTCCTTGATGACTCTATTGTCAAAGGGGGAGAAGATATAACAAAAATGTTAAAAGGGGGGCTATTTGGAGAAAAAGGGGAAAATGAAATTTTCTTGAAAAAATGATGATCATAGTGAGGGGGGCATTTAATAGTGAGAGGGAGCATTTAATTTGCATTCTTATGATCTTATTGATTTTTCTGAACTTGAATTGCAATTCTTGGAATCTCACAATGATCAAAGGTCAAATTGAACAATTGTTCTTTCGTATGGACCTTAAGTGAGAATTTTAACTCCTTTCTGGAAATTGAAGCTTTCTTACTTTATTTGACTCGATCTCACTTGCCTATGTTATTCTAAAGCCAACTTGGTCATTTCCATTGCTTTCTCTTGCATTTGGACCAAGTTGTGTCTTTGCGCGAAAACGTGAGCATTTTCATTCTCAAACCTCAAAACTTACATTTTTGGGAAATTGCCAATGTGTTTATCAATGGGGAGATTGTGGATATCATGGGGATATGCTCACGATCTTAGGATGATGATACAATTGGCAATGGTGTTGAAGGTTTGTTGAAACACGCGTTTTCGGCAAAGATCTTGTGCTATCAGGTCTGAGGCGGTCAAACCGGCCTTTGGGCAGCGGTCTGACTGGCCAAAATAGACTTTCAATTTTGGGGCTGGGCCAAAAATAGAGGGTGTAGACAAAAGAGGGGATTCTCCTACACTTGGTCTCATAATTTTTGGAGCTTCGAGTCAAAAGTTCTATTCGTTTGAAAATTCCAGTAGGTTTCGGATTTCCAAGGAAGAAATTTGGCTAAGTCCTAGCTGGGCGGTCGACCGCCAAATAATGGGCCGATCGAGGCCGGCGGTGACCGATTCTGACTTGTTCGTCGGCCGTCTTGGCCGCGATGATTGTTTGGTTAGGTCAAGTTCATGGGTTTCAGTGCATATGTGTTGCATGATGCATGTTTTGACTAATGTGGGTCAAGTTGCGAAGAACTTATTCCCGGAAATGATTTCTTGGTCTATTGTTGTGCAGGTTGCTTGGAGGTCAACGACGGTCAACGGCGATGATGATCGGGACTAGACTTGGAGAGCTGAGGTTCAGAACGATTGAGGATGCCGGGTGAAGTCAGTCGATTCAAGCATGGCGCAAAATGGACAAGGATGACCGAACGGGCAATTCGGTGCGATGGGTTGGATCAAGCGGCGCGGGGGTCGGTTCAAGTGCCATGGTGGTTTCGGTGGGAGCCGGATGGGAAAGACTTGCCGACATGAAGACAGTCGTTGATCAACCTACACGTGGCGAAGCATGGGAGTGCTTCATGAAGATTGGACTCGGTCTTTGAAAAAGGATCGAGAAGGGGTATTTTGGTAATTTCACCTAAATACCGCCTTGGTGACCGTTTGCTAACCGGCGGCATAAGATGGCGTAAGGAGAAGCGGTTTAGGTCAAGGGGAGATGAAGACGGCGCTTTAAAATACGTGCGTAAGTGAAACCCATTTGTGTGTGGGCTTAACGGGTGCCTATTAGGATTTTTTTTCTAGAAGCTAGCCTCCACTATAAATAGGGGAGGATGCTGGCCAGCACCTCCTTAACCCTTTTTATTTGTGAAACCCTAAGTTGTGCTTAGGGAGAGGAGAGTGGAGATGTTAGGGTTCTAGATAATTGGATTGATTGTGTTCTCATGTGTTGAGTCTTTGTCCTCCTGGGTGGAGTGGCTGTAAACCAACATCAATCCAAGAAAGTTTTCATAAGATGAGTCTCTTTGTGTTCTTACTCTCTATTTTGTGCTTTTAGGGCTTTCTTTGATTCATTGATTTTTCCCTTGGTTTATGGCCTGAATCTAGCTTGCCGTGACATGTGGGAATACATCTTGGATCATCCTGATCATCAATCACCCACGAGCAAGTGTTTGGATCACGTTTTGGTTTTGACTCGATTTTGAAGCAACCTTCACTAAAACGGAAAAAAGTCGAAACTTTGGCAACGATCTTCACGATCGTTGATTGAAATAGGTTCCTGACATCCTAAAGAAGGTATCTTTCAAATTTCATGAAGTTTGAAGTTACTGATTAAAAGTTAGACCAATTTATGATTTTGAGTTCGGACTGATTTTACTATTCATTGACCTGGAGGTCAGACCGCTATGTATCTAGAGGTCAGACCGCCCTTGGTGAGAGGTCAGATCGCCCAACTCTGAGTTTTTAATAATTTAGGTCTATTTGCTTCGAGGTTTTGTTTGAATTTTCTAACATCTTCAAGCTTGACACCAGTCCAATTCTCAGCATTGGATCTGCAAGACTGCAAGATAGATAACCAACTCCACCAAAGGTACATAAATGATTCAAGGAAGACGCACAATCAACTAGTAACAATTTATAAATATTTCTGATATCATGCTGTGACTAGAATGCCATCACCATAAATTCGGTATCCAAAAGCTCAATACAGCTGATTTCTGTACTTACCAGCACGAGATAGGAGATCTACAAAAGGGTAAAAAAATTCCAACACATTTGCAAGCTCAACAACTGAGACATATTTTGAACCTATTACCAAAGAATTAATGGAACTAAGCTTCGCGGTATATACAGCGCTGCGAGTAGACATCAAAAAATTGTGTACGAGGCCATGACTCATCTTCTCAATTCCTGGATTTGCTCGTTTACTTGAAAAAGAACTTCCATATCTCCCGGTCAGATACCTCAGTTAAAAAGTGGCCACCAAGGACACCTTCCTCCTCCATCAAAGCTCTAAGCTGCCTTGCGCCGCCGTTGGAACCGACCAAGTTCTTCTTTGAAGCCAGATACAGGACTCCATATGGAGGGCGTAGGCACTGCAAGAGTAACATGCACAGTTAAACATTCGGAAGAGAAATCTACCATGTAAAAAATAGCCACTGTTATTGTAGAAACTGCTACATCACAATTTCAGCCAGATGCATGTGGAAATATATGACACATGACAAGCTGATAAGGCGATAAGGAGTGAGGAATTGACCTTTGTGATAAGGGCATAGAGCTTCTTTAGAGAGTTTACTGCATAAGGGACCTCAGAAATCAAGATTACGTCGTAGCCTCCATCTGCTTGGTCTGTCTCACTGGCCCTCTCCCATGCACGGCTACCAGATAGCTTCCTGGATCGCCTGGGGCAATAGTCATGACCAACTATGCTGCTCCCATCATGGCTACTGCAGCCATCCATAAAATCATCCTCAGAGAAGCTAAGGTTTGCTGGCGGTGCAGGTGGTTGCACAACAGAGAGAATTGTGGGGAGCTCCTCCCACTCCCCAGCGTAGAAATGGACATTTGGAGCTAACAGCTGTCGAGATGGTGTAACAGGGCTCTCTGATGGTCTGTTCTGCCTGTCCCGAGCCTGCTCAAGATTTGCAAGCACATTTGGTATTGTTCTGCACCTTATGGTTTCTGCATTTGTGTCCTGAAAGTGGACTGTAGATGCACCCTGTAGTAGCATTTAAGCAAGAAATCAGTCCACTAGTACATCCATAGACGTATGACAATAAAAAGCAAAGACACATAGTTTGAAAATGAAGAGAATTGTAAATCTATTTTGAAATTAACAGTCTCTGATATTAGATAAACATCATAAGCAATGGAAATATGAGCGCACCTTCAAGCAGGCCAAAATCCCAGCCAGACCAGATCCACATCCAAGCTGCATCAATTGTCGAAAGAAATTAATAATTCATGAAGGCATTAAGGAATAAAAAAGAAGTCCATGCTGAGAATCTAAGACTGAATTTTGAAGCACCATATGAAACTATATGACAGCAGTAGTGCAGTAGACATAAGTGGCAACTAACTTAGCAGCTTCTTTGGGTTGATATCAAGCTCAAAATAACTTTTCCCTCAAAAAGCTCAAAATAACCAAAGTACCTAACACTAGTGTTATGCAGGAATCCAGATTGTCCGGCATACATTCTGCTTCTATGGAAGCAAAAGCAGGGCCAGATACCTAGTAAGAAGGTACAGGGCACCACCTAGATGAAATCTATAACTACTAGCCAAAGAGGCAAATTTTCTCATGGGAAGTTACCTCTAGAACTCGCTTGCCCCTGAAGCTCAACTGTCCATCGCGGATCTCATTTTTAAGAATGTTGACAAGAGTAATGGAACTCTCCCAATATTTCAGAGTCCCTGAGAAAAAGAAAAAAATAAATAAGTTTACATTTAGAATATATTCAGAGGAAGGAAGTCTTGCAAGCTTATTTAATAGGTGGTTACCATCATGTTTTGATGATGCTACTTCAGAAGGGGAAAAGGCTATCATATCTGCTACACTGACCTTCCCCTGAAGCACAAGAAAAACATATTAATATGTTGAAATTTAGAATTTACAACTTGAATGTCTGAGCAATTGCTAGTAGAATCAAACAAAATTTAGTGCCGACCAGAAGAAAAAAACTAGGTAGCTTGCATGAACTGCTCACCTTGAAAATGTCAAGACCTTGCACATCTACCTTTTCTCCAGCATATTTGTAAGGATGAGCACTCTGAAAAAAACGTTCAAGACATACTTTATTTGTTTATCCATGAAAAACCATAGAAAAAAAATACCAATCAACAGTTCACAGACCCTCTGCAGGAAGCAAAAGGTATATCCATTTGAAGTTCAATATATGAAGGATCAAACGAGTGTACCTTTGATGGGATTATTTCAACAGCTGGTGATGGTAGATGCAGATCCCTCTCTGATACAATCGGCACACAACTAGTGGCCTTGCTGGGAAGCAAGCCGGGGAAACACTGAACAAGTAGCGACGGTGCCTTCATTGCACTACCTGTTAACTTCAGTTGTTAAGAAAGCTGAAAATTAAAATTTTAAATCAAGTTTTTCCTTGAAATAATAATAGATCATTGACTACAATAAAATGAAAAGCACATGAAAAATCACAACACTTCAATAATGAACACTGATTTTTTTAGAAATAGATACAAAACAAGGTTTTAAATACGTGCAAGGGAGCTGGCATTCCCTCACCTTTAATATTTTTACATTTCTGAATTCTGAAGAAAACTTGATCTATATTGTTACAACAGTAACTTTTTCTAAAATTGAAAAGATAAGCAATACAATTTCTCTACCAATAAAGTAAACAATACAAAATTACAAGGCGTGACGAAGCGCCAGAAGACAGCTACGAACAACATATACCATTCTCTACTAAAATCTACCCATCGTCTGAAATATAATAACTCCTAACCAATTCTACAGCCTCTCCATTGAAACTAAAACAATGTACGATGCAAAATAGAGTTATATTAGTAAAGTGCCAAACAAACAACCGAGCCATTCCAACAATAACGCAACAAGAAGAATATCCATGCTCTGTACTAACTAATGGAAGGAAGATCTTTCAGGTTCCAAACTTTTCAAGGACCACCAATATCACTACTACTCAAATCAGAATAGGTACCAACAAAATGGAACCTTTTCTATTCTGCAACCAAATCTGCCACCTTCTTAAAGGAGTACCTTAAAACACAATGCTAGTGTCTGAAGTTATGTTGGTTATTGAATAGCCATCTGGACACTTTGCAACTTCCAAATCCACAAAAGTGGCCCTCCAAAAGTACCCAACTAAAAAGGCTATTCTATGATGTTTCCTAGAAATAAAATCTAAAGTTCTAAACACCACATGTCCATAGGAAAATCCGAAAATACTCAAACTTTCTGTGCAAATCTGTCATCTTCAAGCGACTCCAGTGAGGACGATAGCAGATAGAAAAGGAACAAGATTGCCTACACAGATGGATTGCAGGTACGTAATCAAGAACATAACAATCAAAGCTACTATCTCTTTTTCACCACTTCTCATCCACAATTGACAATTCTACAGCAGCTCAACTAAATCTATACGGAATTTCGATTACCAATACAGCTAAAGCACAACTCTGATCGCCAAACCACCTTACGAAAAAAGTTGGAGTCTCCACGATCTTGTACCAAATGCGCTGCCTTTCCACATCAACGTCCAGTCCAGAAACTACAACACTCTGAAGTTACTTGAACCACAGAAGCAACCTGCAGAAAGCTTTTAACTAAACTACAGGTTTCCGGCTAGAACACAACAGAGGGCATACCAAGAAAGGGAGCAGAAACCCACCAATTCCTCAATCAATCTAGCCAATTTCCTTCAGATCAAACCGCAAAACGAACGACCGCACACGAGAGACGAGAGCAAATCGGACCAAGCACCGAAACAAGCGCGCGAAAATCTCCAAGAAAAAGAACCCCTCCTTTTCCCGCCTCCAAGCTTAAACCTGAACCTGACACCACCAAAATTCTACCGCCCCCCGCGCTGCCCCGACCAAACCCCCGCGAAATCTTAATCTCCCCCAAATCAAAGCTCCAAGAAACCGAGCCACCAAAGGGAACAGCGGCGGAGATAATTACCTCCTCGATCGGAGCCCGGGGAACAAAAATTCCAACAACGAAGCGCCTCCTCTGCCTCAGAGCAACAAGGCGCCCTTGCTTTCTTCTCCAAGAACCGCGACGAATCAAATCTTCCCAAGGAAGAGACGCTTTCGGTTCTCGAGTCAAAAAGTCAAACCGCCACGTCTAGACTGGAACAGCTCGGGCTCGGGGAGGCGTGGGTGGGGCATATATAGGGGGAGACGGAGACGGAGACCAGTGGGATGGGAGGGGGAGAAGAAACTTCGCTGCTTCTGCCATGGCTGCTCGTGTACAGTGGTGGTGGGAGTAAAAGAATTCTCCTACTACTACTCTCTCTCCGCGGACACCGCGGTGGCATAATTACCGGATTGCCCCCGGGTCGGTGGAGTGGAATATACCGCGCCGTGCGGGGGGGGGACTGAGGGTGTGAATCCCGAGGGTCGCTTTTAGGGGGGGAGGTCCTTGTGGCATCGACCGGCGGCCGGCCCGCCGCCGGTGACTCGGGTCAACTGTTGGTAGCTTCGCCTAGTAGCATAGCATTTGGTCGAGTCCATGCCTCCTCAACGGATTCCAAGCCTCATAGCCAACCATACTTGGCCTCAGTGTCGAAACTTTTGTCATGTCTGAAACGCGTATAGCTTTTTTATGAAAAAATTGTGCTAATTTTATATGGAACAGTGTAATTCTATGTGAGATTCTTACGGAATTCTGGCGGTCCAAACAGGACCTTAGTATAGCGCAGAAGTGAACACGTTGGCTGGATTCTTCGAGGCATTAATCGATGAACTTTCCAGCTTTTCTTAAGTCATGTTTTTCAGCTCTTTCACTTTTAGGCAACGAACTTTCAATTGATCTATGTATTTGTGATACACGGCTGGAAGAATTAACGTTCACGTATTATATACTGCGATTCCTATCGCAAAGTTTCATTTATTGAAACAACTTTTCATGCTTCATGAATCATGTGACTGTTTATTTAGACGTGCATCTATAACACGTGACATAGTTATATCACTACGGGAGAACGCAGATTTGCCGAGTGCCGCCAGCTTTGCCGAGTGCCAAAAATCGGGCACTCAGCGAAGCCACTCTTTCTTAGAGTCTTGGGTAATTGGCGCTCGGCAAAAGTCTAGCACTCGAAGAAAGAGTGGCTTTCTTAGAGTGCCTCGAGTGCCCCGACTCGGCAAAGGGCGCTCGGCAAAAGCCCTCTTTCTTAGAGTCAACACTCAACAAAAGTGGCACTCGGCAAAAAATGGCCCTGAATGGTAGAGCATACAGCGAGTCAATTTTTGCTTAGTGTTTTTTTGCTTTCGACAAAGAAAGTCTTTGCTTAGAGTGCTTTTTGGCACGGCAAAGAAAGTCTTTGCTTAGAGTGCTTTTTTTGGCACTTCGGCAAGAAGGATTCTACCGAGTCGCAGGAATTGGCAAAAAAAATTTTTTTGGTTTTTGACCCATTTTTTGTGAGGCCTTCCCACATTATTTAAAACTCCATGTTCAAATTTGGGACAATTTTGACTTTTTTGCTATATTTCGTTAGTTTTTTTGTTTCGTTGAATTTTATGGAATATTTCAAATTTGAGCTGCGGTGCATGAAATAATCGAATTTGGTCGTTCAAAAATGATATTCATGATATTTGGTGTATGTTGAGGCCATATCTAGGAACTCACATGAAATTTCGAGCATCTTGTTGGCGTAACATGACGAGGTACTGCGAGAAAAGTGTATTTAAATTATATAAAATCGAGCGAAGTCGAAAATAGCGAAACTTGTCGAGGCGTCGTGTTATACATGTAGAGTCTATGATAAAAAATTGAGAAGGTTTGAGCAAGTTGCGGCGTCGGATGCCTAAAACCCGAACATCTCATGTTATAGCATATAGAGTCATGTGAAGATGTGCGGTTTTAAACAAACAAAACTAATAAATAAAAAGTCAAAATTGTCAAATTTGAACATGGAGTTTTAAATAATATATTAAGGTGCAAAAAATAATGGGGCAAAAAACCCAAAAAAAAAATTTGCCGAGTGTTTTTTGGCACTTTCGGAAAAAATCTTCTTAGAGTGCTTTTTTTTTTGGCACTCGGCAAAGAAAGTCTTCTTAGTGCTTTTTTGGCACTTTCGGCAAGAAGGATTCTGTCTGAGAGAATTGGCAAAAAAAAAAAATTTTTGGTTTTTTTTGACCCATTTTTTTTGTGAGGCCTTCCCACATTATTTAAAACTCCATGTTCAAATTTGGGACAATTTTGACTTTTTTTGCTATATTTCGTTAGTTTTTTTTGTTTCGTTGAATTTTATGGAATATTTCAAATTTGAACTGCAGGTGCATGAAATAATCGAATTTGGTCGTTCAAAAAATGATATTCATGATATTTGGTGTATGTTGAGGCCGTATCCGAGAACTCACATGAAATTTCAGTATCTTGTTGGCGTAACATGACGAGGTACTTGCGAGAAAAGTGTATTTAAATTATATAAAATCGAGCGAAGTCGAAAATAGCCGAAACTTGTCGAGGCGTCGTGTTATCGCATGTAGAGTCTATGATAAAAATTGAGAAGGTTTGAGCAAGTTGCGGCGTCGGATGCCTAAAACCCGGACATCTCGCATGTTATACATATAGAGTCATGTGAAGATGTGCAGGTTTCAAACATCAAATATCATTTTTGAATGACCAAATTCGATTATTCCATGCAAATCAAATTTGAAATATTATAAAATTCAACGAAATAATAACGAAATATAAAAATAATGGGGCAAAAAAACCCAAAAAAAAATTTGCGAGTGTTTTTTTGGCACTCGGCAAAGAAAATCTTTCTTAGAGTGCTTTTTTACACTTTCGGCAAAGAAAATCTTTCTTAGAGTGCTTTTTTGGCACTCGGCAAAAGGATTCTGAGTCTGAGGAATTGGCAAAAAAAAATTTTTGGTTTTTTGACCCATTTTTTGTGAGGCCTTCCCACATTATTTAAAACTCCATGTTCAAATTTGGGACAATTTTGACTTTTTTGCTATATTTCGTTAGTTTTTTTGTTTAGTTGAATTTTATGGAATATTTCAAATTTGAGCTGCGGTGCATGAAATAATCGAATTTGGTCGTTCAAAAATGATATTCATGATATTTGGTGTATGTTGAGGCCGTATCCGGGAACTCACATGAAATTTCAGTATCTTGTTGGCGTAACATGACGAGGTACTTGCGAGAAAAGTGTATTTAAATTATATAAAATCCGAACGAAGTCCGAAAATGACGAAACTTGTCGGGGCGTCGTGTTATCGCATGTAGAGTCTATGATAAAAAATTGAGAAGGTTTCGAGCAAGTTGCGACGTCGGATGCCTAAAACCGAGACATCTCGACATGTTATCGCATATAGAGTCATGTGAAGATGTGCAGGTTTCATCGACATCAAAAAAAATCAAAACTGCAAAAATAATGGGGCAAAAAAACAAAAAAAAAATTGCGAGAGTGTTTTTGGCGCTCGGCAAAAAATCTTCTTAGAGTGCTTTTTTTGCAAAAAATAATGGCGCTTTCGGCAAGGATTCTAGAGTCTTGAATTGGCAAAAAATTTTTTTTTGTTTTTTTTGACCCATTTTTTTTGTGAGGCCTTCCCACATTATTTAAAACTCCATGTTCAAATTTGGGACAATTTTGACTTTTTTTGCTATATTTAGTTAGTTTTTTTGTTTAGTTGAATTTTATGGAATATTTCAAATTTGAGCTGCAGGCTGAGTGCATGAAATAATCGAATTTGGTCGTTCAAAAATGATATTCATGATATTTGGTGTATGTTGAGGCATCCGGGAACTCACATGAAATTTCGAGCATCTTGTTGGCGTAACATGACGAGGTACTGCGAGAAAAGTGTATTTAAATTATATAAAATCGAGCGAAGTCGAAAATGACCAAACTTGTCAAGGCGTCGTGTTATTCCATGTAGAGTCTATGATAAAAATTGAAAGGTTTGAGCAAGTTGCGGCGTCGGATGCCTAAAACCCAATCTCGCATGTTATAAATAAGAGTCATGTGAAGATCCCAAATTTGAACATGGAGTTTTAAATAAAATATTAAGGTCAAAAAAATAATGGGGCAAAAAACCCAAAAAAAAAAAAAATTTTGCCGAGTGTTTTTTGGCACTTGGCAAAAAAATCTTTGCCGAGTGCTTTTTTGGCACTCGGCAAAGAAAGTCTTTGCCGAAAAGCTTTTTTTTGGCACTCGGCAAGAAGGATTTACTGAGAGTGCGAGGAATTGGCAAAATTTGTGAACAATGTTAGAACCACCATTTCAGATGAACAAATGATCAAACAACCAAAATAAACTTTGTAGATCTTGAGAAGTTATAGAATTTTGTAGTTGGCAACTTTTTCATTTGAATTCGTTTTGTTAAGGAAAACTGCGTTTGAATTTGAAAAATTTAAAATTCGATTTTTCAAACGACCTCGGATGGAAAAACAACCAAAATAAAATTGTAGATCTCGAAAAGTTATGAAACTTTTAGTTAATAACTTTTGATTTGAAATCATCTTTTCATGCAAAACTACGTTTGAATTTCTTAAATTTGAAATTCAAATTTTGTAAACGACCTCGGATGGAGAAACTCCTAAATGAAAATTGTAGATCTCGAAAAGTTATGAAACTTTGTAGTTGACAACTTTTGATTTGAATTCGTTTAGGGCCTCAAACAAGCAATTTACACTCGGTTTTGTATAATATTTTGGGAACCGAAAGGAATATAGACACAAGTGACGGTGTGGTGCAGTGGTAGAGGGGTTACGACGAGGGAGAGGTCGCAGGTTCGAATCCGCCGGCCAGCGTAGCACGCGAGTTTTAGCGAAAAATGCCGTGACTTGCGACGGCGACGCGAGACAAGCGGTATAGCCCGGTGGGGCCTCCCGATTTAAAAAAAAATTTGCTATTTTTTTGGGTTTTTTCGGTTCAATTTTAGAGATGGCTTTGCGAGTGCAATGACCATTGCACTCGGCAAAAAAATTTTTTTAAAACACGCTTTCTTTGAGTCTGATGACCATTCGACTCGGAAAAAAATTTTAAAAAAATTAAAAATTAGGGCCGACGGCGTCAAATCTTTGCCGAGTGCAAGATTAACTCTTCAAAAAGCCTTTGTCGAGTGCCCGAATTTGGCACTTTCGACAGCGACCTTCCTGGGAAGGAGATTGACGGAGGCTCTTTCGAGTGTTGCACTCGGCAAAGAGCCCGCCTCCATATATGGAGGGAAATCAGTAACGAGTATATAGTCATGCATGAAGATTATCACTGCATGCGTCAATTGGTGGCTTCTTTTTACTCATGTAATCGTACACTGCCAGGAATCAGTAAAAGCAACAAAAAAAACTCTTTTTTTTTGGCGATGAGTAGCTTTCATATATGGCAAAATTATTGGATTAACCTGCAGTAGTCCAGTACATGTAAATAATACTACAGTACGTAATGATCCATGCGTCTGTGATTGACATAAGCCAGCATGCGATTAAAAGAGACTCAACTCTCAAGCTAGGAGGAGAATAGAAAGAAGAAAAACATGTGACTAAAACATGTGTTGGACTGTTGGGAGATGCTGGCCATGGCCACGTGTGCGCGTTGGTCTACGCAACACGTAGCACAAGGTACGACCGAGCCGTTTGGCGCCAAGCGTGCGATTCTTTGCAGATTTATACCGTTCACATGCATGACCTCCATCTTACGCAAAACGTGAGAAGTTGCCTTGTGAATTGTGATTAAGAAGGGATCAAGAGAATGCCAAAAATGTAGTTAAGAAAAACGTGTAATTACTCGTACCTATTCTCGTTAAGTCAGGAAGGCATACAGTACTATTATTGCTATGGACCAAATGGTTTAGTCCAACTGATAGGACACCTGGTATTTTTTTCTTCTTCTTCTTACTTGTAATTACCACCATACGCCTGACACACAGATTGTATTCTTAGATTAACCCTCATTACAAACTCAAACATCTCGTCCCTGTGATAACACAGGCAAGGAGGTTATTAGTGCAAAAGATTAATCAAAAGCACATGGCCGAGAAGACTATCCTACAGCATGAGTGATCGAATCAACCAAAGGGAATAAAGACAGGTTGTGCCATGAGCTAAGCTAGACCTCGCCTTTGTATCCGGATCTGGTCGTCCCCACGCATGCATGTTAATTTATTTATCCACGATCGATCGATGAACCGGGCCAATCGAATAATCCAATCGGTCTAATCTTTTATTAACATTCATGGCGTCGCCACCATTGTTTAATGTGCGTCATGCGTGTAAACTACGTACAGGTAAAAAAATTAATGGAGCACGCACGAGCATTAAAGTAAAATTGTTAGGACCGGCTGCAGTCGAAAACAATTATAATAAGGTGGCCCCATATCGTAGGGTGCGTATGGAAAGATAAGAAAGATCTCTCTCCAAACCGTACATACGACTTTCATTCGCCTTTCCACGAAATTATTCAGAGATCTCTGTTGCCTTAGCAACCCAGAGATCATGGACATTAACTAACTCTTAGAAATTCCACAAGAGAAAATTACACGGTATGTTTCTAAACTTGCGAGGTTGTACCACTTATCTCTTTGAACTTGTGTTTTACTTTCTCAGCCACCTGAACTTGTAAAGTTGTGCTACTTAGCTCTCTGAATTTGTATTTTAATTTCTCAGCCTCTTGAACTTGCGAGGTTGTGTCACTTAGCTCCACGAACTTGTGTTGAAGCGAAGTTCGTCGGATGCAATATGCCAGCGACTTCGTCCCCTCCGAGTCTGGTGTACTCATCGCAGCCCTATTCTGTCCGTGTTTATCATCCCCATCACCTCATGCCGACAAAAACGGATTTTGTTTGTCCAGGAACACACCGTACCCACGTCTTCGCCGGAGTGCCACCGTCGCAGCTTGTTGTTGCCCTCGCTCTTGCCTCCTCTGAGTCGGTCGTGAGAGAGAGCGAAGCACATTCCCAGGGGCACAATACTTCTCTCTCTCTCTCTCTCTCACGGTGATTCGCCAGCTCAACTTTTTCTGTTAGCAAACGGCCAAATGGACTTCGTGGAGCTTTGGCGAAGATACGAGCATGGTACGTTCCCGGACCTGAAGAATCCGTTTTTGTCAGCGTAGGGTGACAGGGACGATGAACACGCTAGAACGGGGCAGTGACGAGTCCACCAGACTCAAATGGAATGAAATCGCTAGGCCAAACTAGTTAAGTCCAAACTGAGAAGCAGAACGGTCGAGCAATTCAGGGATTCAGTCCCTGTCGTCCCTGTTCCATAGACGATAGGGTCCCTATCGTCACAGGGTCCTTGTCGCCAATTGGAATGGCAACAGCTCCCAATCGCCAAATGTTTAGTTTTGTAATTTTGTTTTTCAACTATTTATTTCTGTAATTGTTTTTTAAAAAATATATTATTTTTTTTAAAAAAAATCTCAGGACCATGGCCATTTCCTCGACCGTTCTGCTTCAGTGGCCAAGCAACACTAGCTACCAGGTCAAAAAACAAGAAATGTAGTTCTCAAAAGAAGAAGAACTCTCTCAATAAAAAAGAGAGAGAAGAAGAAGAATAAGAAATGCACGCACCGTGTACTCAGCCTAGTAGTAGACTAGCAGTATTATTCTACGAAAACGTAGACACCATATGTATCTCGATTGCTTAGAAAGTTCCGAACGTGACAAGTGACAAGAAGCACGTTTCCTTTTCCACCTCTCCATTTCGGGGTCGATCATGTCAAGATCCTTTCTGACCCTGCCGGTCGACGTCTGAACAAACAAAAAACGTATCCAAATGCATCCAACCAACTCCCGTTCTCTCACTTTCGATGTGAATTGGTTGGGAGAGCTTTTGACAATATGCCAAGGATTCAAGCATATGCAGTTGCTCATGCCTTTGCCATGTTGTTTCACTCCCATTCCACGGTCCCTTGCCAGCCAAGGAAGGAGCGACAAAGTCGTGCAAGATCTTGACGGTGGGGGAGGGGAGTAGGTGAGGATGCAACTTCTCACACGACTCGTCGAGTAAGGGTCTGTTTGCTTGGATACCTCAGCGTCTTTTGCCTGGTCTGGAGCTTACCTGTTGGCTGCCAGCGGGTTGTTTGCATGCAGACCTGCGCAAGCTCCCCTGCCAGGCAGCTGCTCAGCCAAGCCTAGATTTGATGAACCGTTCAAACATTTGATCCAACGATCTATTTTTTATTCATCGATTCAGCACGTAGAAACCCAACCAAACAACTCATCTTCGATTTGTCTGGTAGCATAAAAATCATCTACTTTCAGGGTTCTGCTCCAAGACTACTTTTTTCCAGGCATGGAATCCAGGACACCAACCAAACAAGCTCTTAGTCTTACAAAAGCTCCCTTCTAGATGCATTCATTTTTTTTTCTCTGCCCAATCTCTCTCTCGTGCGAGTGCATGAAGGTAGCTGAACTTTGTGGTTGACAAAAGCATAGTCAAGTATGAGGAATTCAGAAAAGGGAATGCTATTCTGTGGAGCACTTGTTAAGTAGTTGGTCACCTTTATAGTCACATGTGTGGGGTTATGTGTTACTTGTTTGTGTGGAGATTCAGACCTGTGATTAGAAAGTGCGTGCACACAATATGGACCCATCGAATAGTTCCAATCTTGTCCCTACATAGAATCATAGTTATAAAATTATGGACCAAATCTTACAATACTAAGAACCGTGATTTTGGTTGTACGATCCTACCATGATTCTATGATACCGATCATGTATTCCAGATCTTATCAACACGAAAAACATCGATCCCCACGCAGACAACCTTGCTTGCACATAAGTTTTGAGTCAAGTTTTTACCAGCCCTTCTCTCTAAAAGTAGAAAAGAAGAGGAACAAACAAAAGAGAAACCCCTGTTACTTGTTTTTACTTTTTACTACGTCAGCGAGTTATCCTTGTGAAAATGGTTGAAAGAGTCCACAGTGAAGGATCACATGGTCACATGATATATTTTTAAGTTTTGACAGATGTATTTTGACCTGCGAAATGAATTATCCAAGTGAATGAGCAAACCTGGCGTCCCTAGTAAAAGTATACCAAGTTGGTGTCATGGCCCTCTCCTATGATGTTGGAGTTGGACTAATTTTGCTTAGGAGCAATACAAAAAATGGGGCTGGAAGAATGGAACTTGGTCAACTATCGGGAAAGGATGCCCTCCTTGGAAATCAGTTCCGGACTTCCAATTCTAGCACGCAGAAATGCCCAGTCAACCGGGGAAAAAATTCAAATTTCTCAGTTGCATTAGACTGTCCAGTCGCCGATGACAATCGCCGCCGATCAGGAATAACAATTGCAGTGTGAACACGGTATAAATTGGGAAAGCGGGGACTTGAGGAAGAAGAAAGCAGAGAAGAAACAGGGATAACTTGAGTTCTATTTCATCCACCACCAAAATCACATTATAGCCATCTGATTTCTGCAAGCCTTCTATGAAATCCATTGTCCGGTCCCACCATGCACCTTATGGAATTGGCAAAGGCTATAAAAGCCCTAGTTTCTTACCGTTTTCATATTTGGCTTGCCGGCACACCGCACATTGTTTTACAAACTCTTCCACAGCCTGTTTCATACCACTCCAGTCAAATTTTTCCTATATTCTTTGCTATGTTGCTTGAACTTCAGAGTGTCCGCCAATGGCAGAAGCATGTAAGGACTAAATTAATTTGGTTTGGAGCCTTGCATTGGCTCCTATCCAAACCTAACCATTTTTCCTAATCAATCCTTCAAGCAATAAAAATCATCTCCCATTAATTTCTGTCACTGCTAATTCTACTAGTAACTTCTGAGCTTGAGGATCAATAGCATAAGAATTTAATATTTGTTGTAGCCAAACAGGTTGCACTACAGATATTGCATGTAAGTTGAACAAGTGCCCTACTCGAGACAGAGCATCGGTTGCCTTATTGTCCATACCTTTCTTGTATTGGAGCATGTATTGGAGACCAATAAGTTTAGTCATGGCTTTTCTTTACAGATCTGAAACAAATGTTTGATCTTTGATATGGCTTAGCGTCGAAGTAGTCGAAGATAGTCTCAAATCTCCCTCGCGTCGTCAGGGCTTTTCCTTGACGAGTAGAGGCTCTGGTTTGAAGACAGTTTGCTGTAATAAATCTTTATTGCCTTCTCTCAACCAAACCGGCATCCTTTATAGATGAGGAGCTCTCCTAACAAGAATTACTAATTATAGTTTATCTATATTCAAATTACAACTTCCTAATCAATCAAATCTATCTATAGAACCTATACTAATAACTGATATGAACTCCCTATTGTCGCTGCCTCCGAACAGGACTTATAACAAAGAGCCGACACCTTCACGTTAGAAGTCATCATGCGTTGAGACAAGGACTCGACTGCTACTATCGACTCGAATCTGCTGTTGCCTCCAAACGGGAGACTCGATGCTGACGTTGATATGTTTGACCTACAAACACGTCCACAACACTTCCACCCTCATTGCAAAACAGCTCGTCCTCGGGCTAAAATGTAGGATAATGATACTTAAATGCCGTTAACTTCTCCCAAGTAGTGTCAGACATAGCACATACCGTCCATTACACCAAGAGTTCCTAAATGCCACGATTAAGGCGTGCATACACAATGCGATTTGGTGCTGGAACCACACGGCCATGAAGAAAATCAAGAAGATTCACAATATCAGTAGGAGGCGTGCCTTTAAATTTCTTAAGTAATGCAACATGGAAGACATTGTGAATACGAGCTCGCACAGGAAGCTGAAGCTGATAAGCAACCAACCCAATCTTGTCCAGCACCTTAAAAGGGCCATAATAACGTGTAGGTAATTTAGAGGAACCATCTTTGATAGCCGAAGCAGTGCGATGATGGAGACAAAGCCAAACCCAATCACCAACCTCATAAGTCACATCACGCCGCGATTTGTCATGTTGTCGTTTCATGCAATCTTGAGCTTGCAACAACCATTCACAAATTTCATCCAAGAACTCATCACGATCCCGAAGCTGCCTAGCCACAGCAGCAACTCGCGCATCCCTGGTTCATAAGACACAAGAGAAGGAGGATCGCGACTGTAAATCAACATGAAAGGAGTAGTCTTCAAAGCTATCTGAAACAAAGAATTTTTTTTGACTAAAAACAGGAAGGGAAGCACCCCTACTGTATAATTATATTAAAATTTAAAAGAGTGTATTTACAAGACAAAAGGATTTACACAAGGGAACTATGAAAGTTTAACCAAAATCTCTCAACCAAGAAACAAAAGCCTCCCGAAGAGAAGGTTTGACCCGATGGATAACCAGGGCAAAAGCTTCCCTAAACTCTATTTTTCAGGCTGATATGGAGACAACCCCTTGATTGAAAATAACCTTATTCCAATGCAACCAAATACTCCAGCACACAATAATCAATAGCTTCTTGAATAGCCGCATACGATACCTTTGATTGCCATCTTGAATGAGATCAACAACTAGAAGAGATAAATCCCAATCAAACCCAACCAGCGACCAACACTGTTGGCTGAAAGAACAACCAAAGAGAAGATGCTTCAAGGTTTCAGTAGTGCAATCAGAACAAAGCACACATTCAGAACTCACAATATGAAACTTCTTGCGAAGGAGTTCCCTAGTATTTAATCTGTCCTTCAAGAGTAACCAAAAGAAAAACTTTTGTTTACTCAAGCAATACGAAGACCAGAGCCATATAAAAGGACGGGGAGTGGAGGTCTGACCCAGAAGATGCACACAAGCTTGTCTAGAACTAAAAGACGAGGTGCCCCAAATATAAGACCATTCATCAGGCCTTTCTTGTAGCGGTCCCAAAGAACCAAAGACATCGCCTAGGGCCTGAAGTTGTGAAAGAGCAGTTGATGACAGAGGAAGATGAAAATTAGACACAATATTAACCTCCTCTAGGAAAAGGGCAATCGAGACATCTTTATTTTTTGCAAAAGAAAAAAGATGAGGCCAATTCAGAATTGGGTATCCCAAATTCCACATATCTTTTCAGAAAATACAAGATCGGCCATTAAAAACCGAACAACAAGAAAAAACTTTGAAATCCTCTAGCAAATGCAGCAGGTCTTTCCACCAAAAGGAACCACACAGACAGTTTGAACTTGGCGCCAACAAATTCCGATAAAGAGCCATCCAAGTTAAATTCACCTAAGGAACATCCGCTCTGTTAAGGAACTTATGAAGATGTTTCATCAACATAGCTTTATTCTGAATCTGAAGGTTCAAAATTCCAAGGCCACCTTGCTTTTTAGGCCGACAAACATTTTGCCAGGCCACTAAATAACCACATCGTCTATTAATGTTCGAGCCATGCCATAAGGCATGCATCCGTAAACGATCAATCTGATGAATAACCTTAGCCGAAATTTTCAGGGAGGCCATGTGATAGATCGCTTGAGAGGAAAACACCGAATTAACCAACACTAAATGACCCCATAAGACAGAAAAGAAGACAATCCTGATAAGCGTCGAGTAATTCTATCAAGCAGTGGCAAATAGCTCACAAACTTAGGTTTTGACGACCCTAGAGCAACCCCAAGTAGGTGAAAGGAACTGACCCAACTTGACGCCCGAAGGTGTTAGCCAAATGAAGCATTTTCGTCTCATCCACATTAATCGGAACTATTGAGGATTTATGGAAATTAACTTTTAATCTCGTAGAATCAGCAAAAGAACGAAGTAAACCTTTGAGGCAAAAAAAAGTTGAGGCGCATCTGCTGGCATAAAAAGGAGCGTGTCATCGGCGTATTGGACAATGGGAAAATCTTGTGCAAAATCCAAATCCAAAGGGCAAGAAATTAATCCTCGATGAAAAGCTTGGTTAATGATTGACTACAGAAGAATAACTGTAAGAACAACCAATAGTAGGGAAAGAGGATCCCCCTGCCTCACTCCTCGCTTGCAGTGGAAAACCTTTCCAGGAACACCATTTAACAAAACCGAGGAAGTACCAGAACACAAAATATGACGAATCCATTGTTGCCATTTTTCACTGAAACCCTTATATTTTAACATGTCAATAATCACATGATGTTCCACCTTGTCAAAAGCTTTCTCAAAGTCCAGCTTGACAATGACAATCTCTCGCTTGGACTGATGACAAAGATGAAGGTATTGAAAGGCCCATGCTAGACAGTCATGGGTGGTTCGCCCTTTAAGAAAACCATATTGATTAGCATGAATGATCTTAAGGATAACTGACTGCAGTCTATTTGCCACCAGCTTTTGTCAACAACTTGAGCGAGCTGTTTAAAAGAGAAATAGGCCTGAAATCATTAACCGTTTCAGGATTCGACTTCTTTGGAATCAAAGTAATAAAGGAGGAGTTGATACTTTGAATATTCAGTTTGTTCTCACAGAAATCAGTGCACAATTGGTAAAAGTCCTTAGCAACCAGGACTAGCATTTCTTCAGAAAAATACCATTGAAACCATTAGGACCAGGCGCATGATCAGGTTCCAAACCCTTGACTACTAGATCACTTTCCTCTTTGGAAAACACGCTATCCAAGTTATCCATGATACCCGGATCCACAGGAAGGATCAAAGAGGGCAAATTATAATGCATTTTAGTACCCTCAGAAACTCCCAACCTGGCTTTAAAAGATGTCCAAAGCACTGCCGCTTTCTGGGCATGATTCGATAGACATGATCCATCATCCAAATATAAGCGAGCAATGTAATTCCGCGTGAAAGGATGAAGAAGCAATGGACTGAAAAAACTTTGAGTTTTCATCCCCAAACTTAGCCCATCTGATGGTGGCTCTTTGCTTCCAATAAACCCTTTTAGCTTTCAACAACTTCAGCAAATGACTTTGTAGAATTCTCCAGAAATTTCTTTCTACCAAACAAAGAGATTGCTGATCTTCTAGACCATCAATCAACGCTAACACCCAGCTAGTATTATCAATAAGCTGGCCCAGATTAGAGAGACTTTTACTCCAAAATTTCAAACCTCTTCTTAAAATCTTGAGCTTGACAAAAATAACTTGTGCCACATTGCGATTGTGAGGGGACAAATTCCATAGGGAGGCCACAGTAGGGAGAAAGGAATCAAACTGCACTCAATAGTTTTCAAAACAAAAAATTGAAGCTCTTGGAATGGAGGAAGAAATCTGAACCGAACAAGGAATATGATTTGAGGTGAGCCTAGCCAAAGGAATGACCAAAGTGTTCGAAAAGGAAAGAGACCAAGCTGCAGAGGTGAAAACCCAGTCTAACTTTTGAAGTAGAGCACCTTCCTGCATATTACTCTAAGTGAAAGCCCTCCCCTTAAGAGGAATTTCAACAAAGCCCAAACAATTAATGACTTCATTAAACTGAAACATATCATTAACATTACCACCCGACTTGTTTCGGTTTTCTGGGCTATGAAGTAAATTAAAATCTCCCACTAATAACCAAAGCTCAAAACTAGTTAAGTCCAAACCGAGAAGCCAGGCCAAAAACTCAGTTTTTCCCACCAGAGCGCATGGCCCATAAACATTAGTGATAAACCAAACTTGATCATTAAGAGTTGAAGTAAGCTTGATCGTCAAAGAGAACCGATTATAATGGACCACATAGTCATTAAACAAAGAACCATTCCAGGCCATTAGAAGGCCACCCGAAGCACCAGATGCAGGGACAAAAAAGAATTTATTAAAACGCCTATGAGCAAAGTTGCGAAGAAATTGATTGTCAAAAACCGCCCTCTTGGTTTCTTGGAAGCAAAAAACCAAACAAGCGCTCTCATCAATCTTGATCCTAATGTCACTCCACTTGTTCGGGGAATTAATTCTACTCACATTCCAAGAAAGAACGTTCCAATTCCTTGTTGAGCTCATGAATCAAAAATGAGTGAGCAACACCAGACTAGTCGCCCAAGGCAGACTAGTATTAGCACCACAAACTGGATAACAGTCATCATACAAAAACAAGAACGAGGAACAAAGCTTAAACCGAGCAACACAAAGATGCGTTGCCCCTGAACAAAGTCATAAATACACACTAAAATAAGCAACGTCCAGTTCTTCCTATGACAGAGGCCAAACACCAGCCCAGATAAGCAAAAGTTAAGGCTAACATAACACAAATTACTCATCATCAAACTCTAACAGGGCCTCAACAGATAGCTCACTAGGAGTTGTCTGGCAAAAGTCCTTCCCAATGCTCTGAACCAGGGGAACAGTCAAGAAAGGAGGAGCCAACTTGCCCTAGGACCTTTTGTGACCTTCAAAAAGTGGCGCCAAAAGATCAGCACTAGCCTTGTCTTTAAAATCCTTTTTGTCAGCATTAAGCCTGGAGCTACGCCGAAGTAGACTAGCATCAAGGGGGACCAGATATTTTCTACGTCTTCTTTTCAAAGAATGCTTAACTAGACCCGAGATTTCCACAACATCATCGTCCGCCAGCTCATGCAAAGCACAAACAACATTCGGAACCCTAGGCTGAGTAATCACCAAAATAAAAAATTGCTTCTGACAGAGACCGTCATCAACAGCTACGGAATGCCAGAGAAGGTCGATAATAGATACTTGCGCTGGGTCCAAGTGAGCCAACAAATCCAGGCAGGAAGTAAGGCAGCTAAAGAAAATCTGAAATTCACCAAATTGAGGGTGACAAAGAGGGAGTTCAGAGCTCAACTCCCCCACAAAAGCTGTGTCCAAGCTATCTTCCAAAGTCATCCCCTAATCAACATCCACCCCAAAAGCAGCAGATGGAGACTAGGCCGCCAAGGACTACTCGATCAGCTATTCAACTAATTCTTCATCAACTGGCTCTCCCACTTCCTCTATCAATAGATGATGATCTCCCAAAACAGAGCCTACAGCCGCCGGAGCACCATTTGGCTGGCCACCACCGGGAATGTTTGAATGAGCCATCGAAGCTTGAGGCCTAGGCAAGCTCATAACCCCTAACCACCGAGGGAGCGGTGGTGGTTGAGGGTGAGAAACCACTCCAACAAGAGGCACAAGATCCTCATCTGGGGGTTGTAACACTGAGTCATCTTGTAAGATGAAGCACGGAGAATCCCAAACTTTCGCACCCGGCTCATCCCCCACAACGATCAAAATACTTTCCGGCACCACATGAGGAGAGGGGACTAAGACTTTGATCAAAATTCTAGCCTTGTTAGAAGATTCATGCCAATGGATTAAAGTGCAAAAACCAAGCACTGCATGGCCTATTGCCACCACATTATAACAGTCTAATGGAAAATCCACTAACATGAGCCAACAAACCATATCCAGAGGTGCAAAGCGAAGATTGATACGCTCATCATGCTTAAAGAAACTCAAAGAATACGGCTGAAAAGGATGCGGCCCATGAGCAATAGTTGCCCCTCTCTCAATGCAGCTACCAAAGGTAACAAAGGCAGCGCCAATAGGGCAAGCAGCGATCTCTGAAACACGAACCCGGAACTTGTGAGTCGGATAATGATGAATTGCCTTGGCCACTTGAGCAAAATGACAAGATGCCATTGCCGGAACAAGCACTGCAATACCCACATCTTTGTTTGATCGATGTCTCTCTGTTCCCATATGGGAACGAAGGCGCTTAGTATGACGGTCCGGGAAGAGAGCACTCCCCACTTTGAAGCCTCAGGGGAGGAACACCGTCGGATCAACTTCAAAATTTGCCATCGCCAGAGAAGGTGGAGGACCTAAGGAGCTACTGGGGAGCACGGGAAGACAAAGATGGGAACCCCTGAGGGAAGAAGGAAGGACTCTAGAGACCAAATCTGATGCGACCTCTTCCCGAGGCAAATGATTCGATAAATCCAGAGCCCCAACTGAGGTTGGCTTATGTGGGCCGAAAACCTCGTGAGATTGCACAGATTTGGAAATCGGACGATACATCTTACCCCGAGGATTGAGTGCTAAACAGAACCTCTGTATATGTCCATAACCGAAACACGATCGACACCGAAAATCACTAGAATAGGATCGCGCAATGTGGCCCACTGAGAGACACTTAAAGCATGTAATCCCATTCCTCAAATCACGGACATGCAACTTTGAAATTTGAAACCAAGCATTACCAATCCAGAAAGAACGATATGGGCGTTTGACCGCAGAAATTTTTCCATGGTTAGAACTCAAAAGGCTAATGAACAGAAGGCACCAGATCTTGATTAATCCATTAAAAATCGAACGAACAGGAATCAGATTGGGATCAGAATGCAATTTGACGACATCCACAAAGCTCTTATGAGACGACCGCACCGTCGGACGGGGCCCCAAAAGACCAGAATGAGAATCATGATGATTTATTTTGAACCGGGAAACCACAGTCCAGTCAGCCTCGCATTTAGCCTCCCATCGATGGAATTCTATGATCCAATTAGGACCACCATTTCCCCAAAGGTTGAAAAAAGCACAAAAAAACTCAGACTCCACCTTACGAAGAGCATAAACCAGGAAACCCACAACACTCGAGCAAACAGAGAACTTAAAAGATTGGTTTTGCAGTAGAGAGACCTTGAAATCCAGAGCAGAACCCCCCCCCAAACAAGTATGAAGGACTAAGCCGACTGATTCTTCAAATAAACAGAAAGAAGCCCACGAAAAAGAAACCACCAAATGGAAAGCTGAAGAGCGAGAAATCGGGTGTATCGTGGAACGAAAGCGAGTCCAGACATCCTACTGAAAAGCAATGCCTTGAGAGAGATCCAACTGAGGAGGCAGAGGTCTCGAAGACATGTTGAATAGACGCCATTAGAGGAACCAGCCAAACGCCATAGCTCCCCCCCCTCCTGACAAATGCCATCCTTTGAAACAAAGAATTGTAACAAAATTCTGCCCATGGAAGCCATTGAAGCCACTGTTTGGGTCGATCACATAAAAGACAACGAAGGTATATAACAATAATACGATTGACCACCTCTGTCTGACCATCACTTTGAGGATGAAAGGCTGAACTTAATTGTAATTTAACATCAGCAAGAAAAAAAAGTTCGGTCCAAAAATTGCTAGTGAATACCAGATCACGATCACTAACAATAGATGATGGAATACCATGTAAGCGAACGATCTCATTGAAGAATGCTATTGCAACTGTGCTAGTAGTGTAGGGATGGCCCAATATAATAAAATGTGCATACTTAGAAAAACAATCAACCACTGATAAAATGACAGAGCAACCTGCCACCTTAGGAAGACCTTCCACAAAACCCATCGAAATATCTTACCAAATAAAACTAGGGACGGCTAAAGGCTGTAAAAGACCAGCATGATGAAGATGCTCGGTCTTATTACATTGACATATAGCACATCCTTTGACAAATTCACGCACCTTTCTATTAGCTTGAGGATGATAAAAGGCAGTGCATAAACGACAGAGTTTTCTGAACCCCTTCATGCACACTGCCATGAGCTTCCTCAGGCAATTGAGGCCATAACAGAGATTCAGTTGGCACAAACACATGCCCTTCATGCAGTAATAACACATCAACCAATGACCAAGCCGGTTGGGCCATTCCTACCAACACCTAATCACGGAGGGACTGGAAAGTGGGATTGTCAGACATCTTAGTGCAAAGATCATAAAAAAAGAGTAAAGGAAGGTGACGAAATAGCCAATAGAGCAAAGAACCGAGTCAAGGCAGAGAGCAAAGCAATGAGTCAAGCAGAGAGTCAGCAATGGTCTTGGCGACGTGAGAGAGCATCCGCGACTGCATTTTGACGCCCCGATCGAAATTCAACCCAAAAATCATATCCAAACAACTTGCTGACCCAAGTATGATGTGGAATGGTAGAGAGACGTTGATCAAGAAGATATTTCAGATTATAGTGGTATGTACGTACCGTGAATGTGTGCCCCCATAAGTACGGTTGCCAATGTCGCACTGCTTTAACATGACCAATCAATTCCCATTCATAAGCCACCAATTTGAGGTGATGAGGAGCCACTGCCCTGTTGAAGAAAGCAATCGGTCCCATACCCTGATGTAAGACGGCTCCAAAGCTTGTACCTGATGCATCACAATTGACTAAGAAAGATTTGGTAAAATTCGGAAGTTGAAGTATAGGGCCAGTGACAAGGGCTGCCTTGAGAGCCAAAAATGTTTCTTCAACTTGCGAGGTCCATGTAAAGGTTTCTTTCTTAAGCAATTTTGTCAATGGAGCCGCTACCTCGCTGTAAGATTTAATGAATTTTCGATTATATCCTGTGAGGCCGAGGAACCCTTGCAAAGCACGAACTGTAGTAGACGTAGGCCGTGTAGAAATAGCTTCGACTTTGCTGAAATCCATGGAGACTCCTTGTCCAGAAATGACAGGAACCAAGTAAGCGATCGATTCGGTCCCAAATGAACACTTAGAATGTTTTAGATTATGGCGCATCAAGTGTAATACCGCACGGACGTGTTGTAAATGCTATTACACTTGATTAGGCCTTAATGGTATTACCGCTTACTAGTGTGAGGCCTAATCGACGTGCTATTTCTTCGGCGATAAAATTATGCGTAGACCCAAAGTCAACTAAGGCGCGCATCTGCTCATCGTTGATAGCTACTTGGAGATGCATTGTCTTGCTCAAGCGGATTCCAGTGAGTGCATGCAAGGATATTTCCACGTCTTCTTCAGATGAATTAGAGCCGGTTTCCCCATCGGCAATTTCTAACAAGTAAATACCTTTCATGGAGCACTTACTAGCATGATCTCTAGAAAAAATTTCAGGACAATTGAAGCATAATCCTTTAAGTCGATGTTCTGCCATCTCGTCAGTCGTCAAGGGCCAAAATTTAGAGTTCTGCGTCTTGATGCCTGGAATAACTGGTACTGCTATTGTTGTGCCTAAACCAACTGGTGGCACTTTTGGCACCGTGGAGGCCGAATTAAATCCCAGGAGTGAACCGCGGCTGGAGTTGGTCGACCTGCTTGCTCCTGTTGGTTTGGTCATCGAGCAGACATTGTCGTTATCATCAATCTCAAGTTGCTTCTCATATGCTTGTGCCAAACTCATCGTTGTTTCCAGTGTTGCGGGATTCTGCAGTTCCACATTAGTGCGCAAAGGGTTGTATAAGCCGTTAGTAAAAATCTGCACTTGTTGCCTCTCTGTCATGTCGTCGCAACGACACAAAAGCACCAAAAACAGTTCCTGATATTCACCCGTTGTGCCCATCTGCCGAAGTTGAATGAGCTCGCCCAAAGCATTGCTCCGGATTGGGGGTACAAACCGAAGATTAACATGGTTGACAAAACGTGGCCACGAAGGAGCGTCTTGGTTTCTTTCTAGTTGAAAATACCACTGTTGTGCGGCCCCTGTCATGTGATATGAAACTAACCACACTTTTTATTTCTCCATCGTCCGTTGTCCTTGAAAAAAATTCTCACAACGATTCAACCATGACAATGGATCTTCTTTGCCATTGTAAGTCGAAAACAGCAGTTTGTGGCATCACGGTGCTCTACGGCTTCTCGATGTATGTTCATCTTCCTCCCTTGGCTGATCGTAAGATGTCTTCCTCCTTCTACTGGCTGCGCCGGTTGTGCCATTTCGACTAGGCTTCTCTTGTTCCAAGGCTGTAAGTCAACTGCCTATGATTTCCTTTGACGTGGTGAGGTCCTGTAGCATCCTTAGCATCTCATTGAGTTGCTTCTTTACTTGATCATCCATGGAAGAAGATGGCGAGAGAGACGACTCTGATACCAAAGATGATATGGCTTAGCGTCGAAGTAGTCGAAGATAGTCTCAAATCTCCCTCGCGTCGTCAGGGCTTTTCCTTGACGAGTAGAGGCTCTGATTTGAAGATAGCTTGCTGTAATAAATCTTTATTGCCTTCTCTCAACCAAACCGACATCCTTCATAGACGAGGAGCTCTCCTAACAAGAATTACTAATTATGGTTTATCTATATTCGAATTACAACTTCCTAATCAATCCAATCTATCTATAGAACCTATACTAATAACCGATATGAACTCCCTGTTGTTGCTGCCTCCAAACAGACTTGTAACCGAGCCAGACACCTTCACGTTGTAGTTGACATGCGTTGTCGACAAGGACTCAGCCTGCTGCTGCTGACTCTGAATCCACTTCTGGCTCCGAACGGAAAACTCGATGCCGACGTTGATATGTTTGACCTACAAACGCGTCCGCAACACTTGCGTCTACTACATCTTCGAGATAACATTCTTGATGGTGAACGGTACCCTGATTAGATACTGCCGCCAGTGTTCAACTTCTATCATTATGGCCAAGAATTCCTTCTCGTAAATTGATAATTTCTTATTTGCAACGCTAAGTGCTTTACTATAATAAGCAACTGGATGACCACCTTGAATTAATACAACTCCAATCCCATATGCACATGCATCTATTTCAATAACAAAAGGTTTGTTGAAATCAGGAATGGTTAATACTAGTGTGTAGCTCATTGCCTTCTTGAGTTTATCAAATGCTTCTTGAGCTATTTCGGTCCATTGAAACCCTTTTTGCTTTTGCAACAACATTGTCAGAGGTTTAGCTAGAATTCCATAATTTCTCACAAACTTTCTATAGTAACCTATTAATTCTTTAGTAGTATTAGGGATTGGCCACTACATCATTACTTGTGTTTTATTAGGGTCTGTGACCACACCTCAATTAGAAATGATGTGTCCTAGATATTCCAGTTGTTGTGTAGCAAAAATGCATTTGTTTCTTTTGGCAAATAGCTGGTGGTTCTATAGCACCTGAAAAACTACTTCCAAATGCATGACATGATCCTCCAAACTTTTCTTGTATACTAGTATATCATCCATGAACACTACACTACTACAAAGTTTCTCATTTGGGCAGCAAAAATTGCATTCATTAGGCACTAAACTGTAGCTAGAGCATTACTAAGCCCAAAGGGCATTACTCTGAATTGGAAATTGCCATGGTGAGTTTTGATAATAGTTTTGAGTTCATCATTCTCAACCATCCTTGTTTGATGATAGCCATTTTTCAAGTTCAGTTTAGAGAAATGTTTTGTCCCTGCCAGTTCATCAAGTAATTCATCTACTATTGGAAGAGGGGACTTGTTCTTAATAGTAACAGCATTCAATCTTCGATAATCCACACAAAATCTCCAACTTCCATCCGTTTTTTACAAGCAATGCTGGTGAAGAAAATGGACTAAGGCTAGGTTTGACAGTGCCAGCTTTTTGTTATGAATATTGTGTGTATATTCATGAGGCCCAATGGGCAATATATACAGGGAGTACAAGGGGATATTACAAAAGAATATGTCATACATATATAAGGAAATACAAAAGAATTCATATTTTACCACCCCCTCAAACTCATGGTGGATCACGCACACTGAGTTTTGAGAGAAAATACAAATGTTGTACCCTAGTCTGTGGCTTCGTGAAGAAGTTAGAAATCTATAACTCTGAGGGCAGAAATTGTAAAGCAAGTACTCCCTCCTGCACCTGTGAGTGAGTGTATGAAGCATCCACACCAATGTGCTTGGTGTGCTCATGCTTCACTAGGTCACGGGCAATATTGATAGCACTTGTATTGTCAGACAAAAGAGTCATAGGTCCCATCACATGTACTCTAAAATATGCAAGTAGCACATCAACCAAGTAACGTCTGCTGTCACTATTGCCATAGCTCTCAACTCGGCCTCTGCACTGAATAGGAAACTACTGTCTGCCATAAAGAGCACGACGAAGACGACAGATGTGCCTATCGGGAACATAATACCCAGGTGATGGCTGCATGTAGACCTCCTCATGCAAAACACCATTAAGAAAGATATTCTTAACATCCAGCTGAGACATAGACCACCGGCGAACAGAAGCAACCCCAACAAGAGTGCAAACAGTGGTCATATGGGCAATAGGGGAAAAGTATCATCGTAGTCACGACCGTACTCCTGCTGAAAATAGCGAGCCACAAGACGAGCCTTGTAGCGCTTGATAATACCATCAGACCAGGTCTTAATCTTGTACACCCACTTGCACGTGATAGGGTGAGCATGCACAAGTGTCGGTACAATATCCCAAGTCTCCGTACGTCGAAGAGCATCAAGTTCCTCTGTCATAGCGAGTTGCCACTCAGAATGAGGAGCAGCGTCATGATAAGAACTAGGCTCAGTGATAGAGAGAGCATGAGCTATTGGAGCAAATCCAAGACGATCAGGAGGTTGAAGGGATCTCTGGTCACGAAGGGCGTAATGAGTAGCATCATCAGGAGGATCAGATGTAGGTGTTGGCAAGATACTAGGAGAGGAGACTGGTGAAGGACGAGGACACCTGGAGTAGTGAATACTAGATAAACGAGATGGTGGTGCTGTAGGAACAAGAGGCGGCGCTACAAGAGGCAGCACCAGAGGCAGAGCTACAGAAGGAACCACTGGAGACAGACCAGGGGAAGGCTGTGATAGTGGAGGAATGGGTGAAGAGTCAGAAAGAGACAACCTTAAAATCGTCTCAACGGTAGAAACAAGACAAGGAGCTGAATCTTGATAGAAGAAAGGTCGAGATTCGTCAAAGACAATGTCTCGTGAGATCCTGATCCATCGAGCAGAAGGATCATAGCAGCGATAACCCTTATGCTCAGAACTATAACCAAGAAACACACACTCAACTAACTGAGTCGGTAGTTTGGTGCACTCACGAGGCTCCAGCAGAACAAAACAGGGACAGCCAAAAACATGAAGGTGAGTGTACTGGTGGGCTCAAGAGTAGAGACACTCTATAGGACTAACACCTTTAAGAGTAGTGGAAGGCTGCATATTGATGAGATGTGTAGCCATAGAAACAGCCTCAGCCTAGAACTGTGGTGGAACGTGAGAGGCAAGGAGAAGAGTGCGGGCAGTATCAATCAGATGACGATGTTTGCGCCGAGCAACCCCATTTTGAGTGTGGGCACTAGGACAAGAAGACTGGTAAAGAGTGCCCTGTTCAGAAAGAAACTGCCTGAAAGTGTCAGAACAGTACTCGCCAGCAGAATTACAGTGAAAAGTACGGACGAAAGAATCAAATTGAGTATTAACCATCGTTGCAAAGCTAAGATAGATCGTAAGAAACTGACCACGATTAGACAAAGGGAAAAGCCATGTAAAATGTCCAAGAACACCCTGACGAACTAATGAAGAAAGACGAGACCCACACAAGTGACCTAGGCGATGATGTCACTGCGCAAAAATTCAGAGGTGGTGGCAGCAGTGGTGGTGGAGGTAGACGTAGAGGTTTTAGGAGCAACTGAAGTGGACGGGATAGGGAGGCGGTCAAGGATGTAGAGACCCTGACAATCCCTACGACGTCGGCCAGTCTCAAGTACCGTCCCTGTCTGTCGGTCCTCAACAAAATAGGTGTGAGAGTCAAAACCAACCCTACAGCCGAGATTGGTGAGCTGACTCACCGAGAGAAGCTGCATTGTAAGCTGGGGGACATGGAAAATAGCTGGAACAAAAAAGTTAAGGGATATGTCACTCTTGCTCGACCTTGTCCGCCGTCGCCGGTTCAGCCTCCTCCCAAACAGCCTACTTCTGCACCTCCTGTAGAAGATGAGTCCGCCAAGAAGGAAGCAGAGGCCGCTGCTGATGAGTTCTTTCAATATGCCATAGACGCTTTTGAGCGCTGGTGTGCTGATGAGGCCCGTGTTCGAGCCATCCTAGTGGCCAGCGTCGACGACTCCATCCAACCAAACATGGTTGGTCTGCGTTCCACTCATCGAATGTGTGAGCACTTGCGCGAGCAATACCAGTAGAGCAGCGATGCTCGGTTCTTTTTGCTTCAGCATGAGTTGGAGATGCTTCGCTAGGAGTACTCCTCCGTCAACGACTTCTTTCGAGCCCTGGCCAATCTCTGACGCCAACTGGACGAGCTGGTTTCTTCGCTCTGCTAGGAGTGTCATAAGGTGCAGAAGGCAGATTATGACCGCCTTCGCCTTTATGACTTCGTCTACCATCTTCGCCCAGAGTTTGAGCCTATCAAGGATCAACTGCTGAGCCGCCCACCACGACCGACAGTCACCGAGGCTCTTTCGACGCTTCGTGCTGAGGAGCTTCGCCGTGGGTTAGCAGCACAATTTGTTCTAGCTGTGTTTGCTACCCCTTCTTCTTCGACTACATCGACAGCTTCTGCTTCGACTACAGTCCCTCCTCAGGTGTCTGTTTTTGCTCCTATTTTTGCACCAATTGGGGGTCCAGTGCAATTATTGCAAGAACTTCGGGCATGACTACCAGAGTTGTGTGGTGCAAAAAAAAGGCGGAATAAGGCGCGTGGGGATGGATGATCTAAGGGGGGCAGGGAGGCCCTTCCTCGATGGGAGAATCAAGACCTTCTCAACAAGGTGACTCTGTTCCACAACTCTGCCAGGCTCTATTTCAGTAGCTCTCTCACAGCTCAGCAAGTTCTGTCAGTCTAGCTCAGACATCTCCAGGCGCTTCTTGGGTTCTGGATTATAGTTCCTCTTTCCACATGACATCGGACTCAACATCTCTCACTTCAGTAGGACCTCCGGTTTTTCCCAGCTCTGATACCATGTTATGAATATTGTGTGTATATTCATGAAGCCCAATGGGCAATATATATAGGGAGTGCAAGGGGATATTACAAAGGAATATGTCATACATATATAAGGAAATACAAAAGGCATATAAGGAAATACAAAGGAATTCCTATTCTAACACTTTTATCATTTCCCCAACTTGCCTCTCAATCTCATCCTTTTGCAATGGTGAATATATGTAGGGTCTTGTGTTAACTGGAATTGTCCTTGGCAACAAAGTAATGGCATGATCAAAACTTCTATGTAGGGGTAGTTATTTAGGTTCTTGAAAAATTGATTGGTACTATTGCAATACTCTTGGTATCTGAGGGGGCAATTGTTCTGTGTTGTGTTCTTGACAATTTCAACAATAGATGTGGCCCATCCTTCATTGCCTTTATGCCATTTCATTACCTGCTCTATATCGCTTTCCTACAATGTTGTCGGTTCTTTCTCCTTCACACCATAAAGCTTGATTGAGTTGTTTTTGTACTTGAACTCTGCTTGAATGAACCCTTAATTCTATTCCTATGGGTCAAATGCCAAAATATACAAGTTACAGGTGTAGGTAAATATGCATAGAGCACCCTATAAAAGAGACATATCTAATATCTAACACCCCCTCCCCCTCAAACTCATGGTGGATCAACAACACTGAGTTTGGAGATGTAGAAATTGTGCTGAGCTCGAGTCTATGCCTTGGTGAAGAAATCAGCTAACTAAAGCTCCAAAGGCACATACTGAAAAGCAATAACTTGGTCATGTACATGCAATCTCATGTACGTAGAGGAAGCAACAAAGAGGACCCAAATCAGACATCAAGAACTACTCACTGAGATGCTCCTTCACAAAATCATTGTACCGAGAGTCATCCCCAGTAATGATCATATCATCCACATAGAAAAGGAGGAGCGTCTGACCCCGAGGAGAAGTGTGTACAAAGAGGGTAGGGTTGTGATCACTAGCGGAGAAAGCCAGCAGCAGTGACAACAAAGGAGAAGTAGTCAAACCAGGCACGTGGGGCTTGCTTGAGCCCATAGAGAGAACGACGAAGGCGACAAACCATACAATTAGGGACTACAAGTATACCTCCTCACATAGCTCACAATTGAGAAAGGCATTTTTAACATCCAGCTAAGAGATAGACCATTATCAAACAGAGGCCACAACAAGGAGAGTGTGAACAGTGGTCATGTGGGTGACATGAGCGAAGGTCTCATCGTAATCGCGACCATGCTCCCGCTGAAAACCACATACTACAAGACCAGCCTTGTAGTGCTTAAGAAAACCATCTAGGCAGGTCTTGATCTTGTACACCCATTTGCACCTGATAGGAATGACATGCGCAGGTAAGGGCATAAGATCTCAAGTACAATTACGCTCCAAAGCAGCAATCTCCTTAGACATTGCGATTTGTCACTCGAGTTGAGCAGTAGTCTTATGGTAGGTCATAGGATTAGAAAGAGCAATGGCTGCGAAGCCGTAGCGCTCAGGAGACCTGATAGTGCGACGATCACGAAGATCGTATCTGAGAGGAGAAGGTGGAGCAAGACCTAGCAAGGACGGAGAAGAAGAGCCAGAAACATGGCTCAACAAAGACGGAGGCTCAACTGGAGAATAAGTAGGCCGAGGACGGCGAGAGTAGTGTAGGGGAAAGGGTGGAATCTCAACAAAAGAGCTGCAAGGAACCTCCGGTGGAGAGGGGATATGTGGAGCCAAAGGAGAGGGAAGCAAAGAAGGTGGAGATGGAAGCGAAACAAAAGTGGAAAGCTGAGGGCTAGGAAAAGCCAGAAAGAAAATCAACTCAATAAGAGAATTTGAGCTAACAGTAGGGGTATAAGGGTTGTAAGATAGGGACTCATCGAAGGTGGCATCCCGAGAGATCCTCACCCGGCAATCATCATGGTCATAGCAGTGATAACTCTTATGCTCAAGACTGTAGCCAAGAAAAACACACTCAATTGACTGAGCAGTTAGCTTGGTGCGTACACGAGGTGCAAGAAGGACGAAGCAGACATAGTGAAACAGCGAAAGTGAATGTACTCTGGAGCCCAGTTGTAGAGACGCTGGACATGAATAGAACCCTGAAGAGCAGTGGAAGACTGCATGTTGATGAGGAAAGCAGTTGTAGAGACAGCGTCAGCCAGGAAGTGAGGTGGAACAAAAGAGGCAAGCATGAGTGCGCGAGGTGTCTCAAGCAAGTGACGATGCTTACAAGCAAGTGACGATGCTTACGCTCAAAGACACTGTTCTGAGTGTGAGCACCAGGACAAGAGTACTGGGGAAGAGTACCCTACTCAATGAGAAAGCAACAAAAGGCAGCATATAGGTATTCACCAGGAGAGTTAGCACTAAACACATGAATGGTTGAATCAAACAGAGTGTGAACCATGGTGGCAAACATCTGGTAAATACAAGGATCCTGGCTGCGAGATAATTCAAAGTAGATCCAAGTATGACAAAGAATAATCATCAATAAAGATTACATAGTATCGACGATCCCCCTTTCGAAACGAAGGGAGCTGAACCCCAAACATCAGAGTGAACAAGATCAAAAGGACGAGCAGAAACATAATCACTAGAGGTGTCGTAGCATAAAAAAGGCTAGACAGTGGGTACGGAGACCTCCGTACCCTTTGTCTTGGGAGAAGGACCGAAGGGAGGAGCCAAAGACAATTGTGCATGAATGTATTGCTTGTGTGTATTGAATGAGGGAATCCCCCCCATGTACATGCCCTTTGGGCTATATTTATAGGAGGGCAAGAAGGGACATTTACCTTCTTGCCCTCACAATGTTAAGAGAGAGGGGGTATTCTGGTACAATAGCCTAAATACGCTATACAGAGTAGGCTTGTACATGTATGGTATCCCTGACGGCACACTGGTATCTCTGACGACCTTAGGGTGCGAGGCACCCCTCGGTGCCCTGCTACGACAACTCCCTCGTCTGTGTGGTCCGAGGTCGCGAGGGCAGGTCCCGCGATCCCGAGGCGAAGCGGACGAATCTGCCGCCCGGCCTCGGGAGTCTGGATACCCCAGAGACATAGGTTAACAGCGAAGGGCTCGGGACGGCCGGCGAGCGCCGAGGGAGACTCATGCAGTGCCGGTGGCGAGCGTCGAGGGGTGCCGGAGGAAGATCCGTGTTAGGCCGCCGCCTCATGGCATGCTCCTCGAGGCAAAGATGAGTGATTGGCGAGCACATGGGGGCGAAGTCGACGCAGGGCCGCCACGCCGAGACGATAGCCTCGAAGTCCGCGCGGCCCGCGGGCGGTTGACGCGAGCGCCATGCCGAGGCGATTGACCTCGAGGCGCGGCCCGTGGGGGTGAAGTTGACGCGAGCCGCCACGCCGAGGCATGGCCTCGAGGCGGCGGCGTCGTGGCCGCCTCGCCGAGGCTACTGACCTCGAGGCGGGCGAGAGCAGAGAGTCTGTGTGGGCGGTCGACGCGAGCCGCCACGCCGAGGTGACACCTCGAGGCGGGCGGTGAGCAGCGATGAGAGCCTATGTGGGTGAAGTCGACGCGAGCCGCCACAATCGAGGCATGGCCCTCGAGGCGGGCGGCGCGTCGGGGCCGCCCCGCCGAGGCTACATCCTCGAGTCGGGCGGTGAGTCATGGCTGTCATTGCTACCTTCGTATTTGATTACTTCTTCGGTGTGACTATTTGCGATGATCCTACTAGTGGCCTGGTACCGTCCCCCCCTTCGGCCGCTCTCAGTGGTTTGTGCCCATGACTAGAGTGGCGTGAAGGGTTGATGCTCATCCGCTTAAGGTGGCGATTGCTTATTATGACCACATTTGGGTGCGCTTGCGAGGGGGAGGCGAAGCCGAGAACGCCGTCCCCCAACTTTCTTTTTGATTGGGCTCGCTCGCGGAGCCCAAGGCTAGCGAGGGAGGCGGCCGGAACACCGCCCCCTTTCTTTTTTTTGATTGGGCTCGCCATGAGCCCAAGGCTAGCGAGGGAGGCGAAGACGGAACACCGCCCCCGACTTTCTTTTTTGATTGGGCTCGCCATGAGCCCAAGGCTAGCGAGGGAGGCGGCCGAACGCCGCCCCGACTTTCTTTTTTTTGATTGGGCTCGCTCATGAGCCCAAGGCTAGCGAGGGAGGCGGCCGGGACGCCGCCCCCACTTTCTTTGATTGGGCTGCTTCATGAGCCCAAGGCTAGCGAGGCGGCGGCCGGGACGCCGCCCCCGACTTTCTTTGATTGGGCTCGCTCATGAGCCCAAGGCTAGCGAGCGAGGCGGGCCGGGACGCCGCCCCCAACTTTCTTTGATTGGGCTCGCTATGAGCTCAAGGCTAGCGAGGAGGCGGCCGGGACGCCGCCCCCAACTTTCTTTTTGATTGGGCTCGCTTGCGGAGCCCAAGGCTAGCGAGGGGGAGGCGAAGCCGGGAACGCCGTCCCCCAACTTTTTTTTTTGATTGGGCTCGCTTGCGGAGCCCAAGGCTAGCGATTGATTGGGCTCGCTTGCGGAGCCCAAGGCTAGCGAGGGGGAGGCGAAGCCGGGGACGCCGTCCCCCGACTTTCTTTAGGTAGGGCTCCAGGGAGCCCTGATGCTTTGTTGTGCTGGCGAGGATGGCACTGTCCCCCCCTGGTATGTTTTGGTCTTGGGACCGGGCTGTGCCAGGGTTAGCTTTGCGCGTCGCCTTCGCCGAGGCAATCACGTCTGTGGGTGGTATTGGCTTGTACCGAGGCCAAAGGCCATGCACGGTGGCTTTATTTTTTTTTGTGGCATCTTGTTGCTTTTTCATTAAAGGGGTTTTGTGCGAACGAACGCGAATGTGCGAGGTCTCCCCGCCGAGGCAAGGCGCTCAAGGCGGGAGACTCCCTAGTCGCCGAGGTGGGGCTTCCAGAACGACTAGGTTTTGCGTGAATGTGCAAGGTCTCCCCGCCGAGGCAAGGCACTCAAGGCGGGAGACTCCCAAGTCGCCGAGGCGGTGCCTCCGGAACGACTAGATTTTGCGCGAATGAGCGTGAATGTGTGAAGTCTCCCCGCCGAGGCAAGGCACTCGAGGCGGGAGACTCCCTAGTCGCCGAGGCGGTGCCTCTGGAACGACTAGGTTTTGCGTGAATGAGCGTGAATGTGTGAAGTCTCCCCGCCGAGGCAAGGCACTCGAGGCGGCAGACTCCCTAGTCGCTGAGGTGGTGCCTCCGGAACGACTAGGTTTGGCGCGAATGAGCGTGAATGTGTGAGGTCTCCCTGCCGAGGCAAGGCACTCGAGGCGGGAGACTCCCTAGTCGCCGAGGCGGTGCCTTCGGAACGACTAGGTTTGGCGCGAATGAGCGCGAATGTGTAAGGTCTCCCCGCCGAGGCAAGGCACTCGAGGCGGAGACTCTAGTCGCCGAGGCGGTGCCTCCTAACGACTAGGTTTTTGCGAATGTGTGAGGTCTCCCGTCGAGGCAAGGCACTCGAGGCGGAGACTTCTAGTCGCCGAGGCGGTGCCTCCGGAACGACTAGGTTTGGCACGAATGTGTGAGGTCTCCTCGCCGAGGCAAGGCACTCGAGGCGGGACACTCCCTAGTCGCCGAGGCAGTGCCTCCGGAACGACTAGGTTTTGCGCGAATGTGCACGAATGTGTGAGGTCTCCCCGCCGAGACAAGGCACTCGAGGCGGGAGACTCCCTAGTCATCGAGGCGGTGCCTCCGGAACGACTAGGTTTGTCGCTAATGAGCGCGAATGTGTGAGGTATCCCCGCCGAGGCAAGGCACTCGAGGCGGAGACTTCCTAGTCGCCGAGGCGGCGCCTCCGGAACAACTAGGTTTGGCGCGAATGAGCGCAAATGTGTGAGGTCTCCTCGCCGAGGCAAGGCACTCGAGGCGGGAGACTCCCTAGTCGCCGAGGCGACGCCTCCGGAACGACTAGGTTTTGTGCGAATGAGCACGAATGTGTAAGGCCTCCCCGCTGAGGCAAGGCACTCGAGGCGGGAGACTCCCTAGTCGCCGAGGCGGTGCCTCCGGAACGACTAGGTTTTGCGCGAATGAGCGCAAATGTGTGAGGTCTCCCCGTCGAGGCAAGGCACTCGAGGCGGGAGACTCCCTAGTCGCCGAGGCGGTGCCTCCAGAACGACTAGGTTTTGCGCGAATGTGCGCGAATGTGTGAGGTCTCCCCGCCGAGACAAGGCACTCGAGGCAGGAGACTCCCTAGTCGCCGAGGCGGCACCTCCGGAACGACTAGGTTTGGCGCGAATGAGCGCGAATGTGTGAGGTCTCCTCGCCGAGGCAAGGCACTCGAGGCGGGAGACTCCCTAGTCGCCGAGGCGGTGCCTCCGAAACGACTAGGTTTGGCGTGAATGAGCACGAATGTATGAGGTCTCCCCGCCGAGGCAAGGCACTCGAGGCGGGAGACTCCCTAGTCGCCGAGGCGGTGCCTTCGGAACGACTAGGTTTTGCGCGAATGTGAGCGAATGGAGATGTCTCTCCGCCGGGGCGAGGCCCTGACGGCGGGAGACTCCCTAGTCACCGAGGCGTGGCCGTCGGAGCGACTAGGGCTATGCGCGGGCTGGGGGCCATGCACGAAGTCTTGTTTATACATGCGTGCCTGCAGAGGGCATTGATGCGCGCCAGGGCTCGGGGCCATGCGCGGTGTCTTTGTTTATACACTTCACACCCTAGGGGTGAGTTAGTGTGCACCGGGGCTCGGAGCCATGCGCGGCGTCTTGTTTATACACGCGTGCCTGCGGAGGGCATCGGTGTGCGTCGGGGCTCGAGGCCATGCGCGGCGTCTTTGTTTATACACTTCACACCCTAGGGGGTGAGTTAGTGTGCACCGGGGTCCGGAGCCATGCGCGGCATCTTGTTTATACACGCGTGCCTGCGGAGGGCATCGGTGTGCGCCGGGGCTCGGGGCCATGCGCGACGTCTTTGTTTATACACTTCACACCCTGGGGGGTGAGTTAGTGTGCACTGGGGCCCGGAGCCATGCACGACGTCTTGTTTATACACGCGTGCCTGCGGAGGGCATCGGTGTGCGCCGGGGCTCGGGGCCATGCACGGCATCTTCGTTGCCACGGCGATGAGCTTATTGACGTTGCCATCCTTGTGGGCTTATACACCGAGGCCGTAGCATGCGAAGTGTGCGCCGGGGCGCAAAGCCATGCGCAGCGTCTTAGGATGTAGCCGAAGGCGCCCTTTGGGCCTTCGGCCCTTTCGCACCTGGACCGCGGCAATGCACAGCGCGGCTTTGCCCTTCTGTTGACAAGGTTACTGATTAATCTTAACCAATATGCACAATTATTGCAATTGACTAGCCTACTAATAAAGTATATGCGAGGAAATAACCGGCGGTGACCCTCTGCCCTTGCACTGCTATTTTGCTCTCTGAAGCTACTCTGAAAGCATACGGCTCTTTTAAGGCAGTAGAACTTGCCTTTGCTCTCTGGTGATTTGAAGCTACTGCGGTGGCTGAACTGGGGAGGGGGCCAGAGCCGGAGGGTGCAGGCGCTTGGAGGGGAGGTTCCAGAGGTGAGGCAGCGCCGAAGAGGTCAGAGCCGGAGGCGAAGGGAACACGAGGGGGCTCCGACGCCGGAGGGTGCTTGCGCTTCAAGGCGAGGCGCGCGGGGCCGTGGTAGGGGCTCCGGAGGCCGCTGACGCCGAAGAGCTGGAGGCGGCGCCGAAGGGTCCCAGTCGGTGCCGAGGCTCGAGGTTGCTTGTAGGGGAGCTCGAGTGCTCTGGTTGCTGCCACCGGAGGTGCTCCGGTCGACGCCAAAGGGGTCGTGGTGCTGCCGAAGGTGCTCTGATGGAAGACTTCAGAGGCTACTCTGGGCAGCCATTGCGGAGGCGCGTGCTGAGTCGAGGATGCACGGCTTCGACTTGGAGGAGAGCACGCGCGGAGGCGTCCGAGGTCGCCGAGAGGCGCCCCAACCGGGCTGATGTGGGCCGAGGGCCTCCAGCCGGATGCTTGCGCGAAGGTTGTGATGGCCACGCCGAAGGCTCCGGAGGTGGTTGGAGGTTGCACGCGGCAGGAGGCTTCGACTTGGAGGGGAGGCCGAACAGGACCGAAGATGGACCGAGGTCCATTTGTCCTTCGGCTCCTTCCTTTTGTAGCTGAAGGTGGCGGCGAATCCCTTTGGAGGCGAAGGGGCGGAACAGACGAAGGGACCCGAGGCGGGTGCTCCGGACTACTCCCGGCGAGGTGGTCCGGAGGCGAGGAGGATGGTGGAGGGTCTGCAGGTGCTCCCAGGTGGCAGGCCGCTCCCAAGGGTGAGCGGAGGTGCTCCGGGTGGGCGGAGGACGTGGCGGCCCGGAGGCACTCCTGCAAAATTGAAGGCGGCGGCTCGCAGGTGCTCTAAGGTGAGGCCCCTGGCCGCGCCGAGGCGATTGGAGCTGCTCCAGTCGGCGAAACGCCATGGGGCCTCTGGCAGCGAAGGGGGCCCGAGGTGGAGGTCGCGGCGGCCTGAAGATGGGTGAAGGGGGGGGGTGGCCGGAGCGATGGAGGGTCTTCCCCGAATGGGCTTCGGCGGAGGCCGCTTCGGGCGGAGATGCGGAAGGGGCTGGAGGAGGCTCCGGGCTACGGAGCCTCACTTGTGTGCAATGAGCGGGGTCTCCTAAGGATGCTGATGCCGGCGACGGAGGGGGCCACGGGGGGCCTCCGGTGATGGCGTCGAGGGTGCTTCCCGGGGCGTCTGAAGGTGGCGGATTCGATGCCGAAGGGGGAGGGTGAGCTTCTGTCCCGAGCGGACCCAGTGGAGCGGCGGAGGCGGGGTGCTCCGCAGGGCCTTCACACCGGAGGCGGAGTGTGCGGCGAAGGCAGAGAAGGGCCTCCGTGTTGCTCCGAGGTTGCCTCGTAGGGGCTGAGGGTGGGGGAGGTGGGGTGCTCCTCAAGGCCTTCACGCCGGGGCGGACCGGGGTCGGGGGCGTACGTGAGGTGGCCGATGCGGCGGCCTCATCGGGGTGTTCTCCGGGGGAGGCAGGGCCGGCGACGCCTCGCTCGGTTGCTCCAGAGGACGGAACTTGAGGTGTCGCTCCGGAGGGGGTGTGGAGGGGGGCTTCGGTCGGTGTGAGGTGTCTTCAGCTCCTCATATTTTGTAGCTTTTTATTCGGTCCGCACGGACGGCGCCAACTGTTGTAGCATAAAAAATACTAGACAGTGGGTACGGAGACCTCCGTACCCTTTGTCTTGGGAGAAGGATCGAAGGGAGGAGCCAAAGACAATTGTGCATGAATGTATTGCTTGTGTGTATTGAATGAGGGAATCCCCCCATGTACATGCCCTTGGGGCTATATTTATAGGAGGGCAAGAAGGGACATTTACCTTCTTGCCCTCACAATGTTAAGAGAGAGAGGGGGTATTCTAGTACAATAGCCTAAATACGCTATACAGAGTAGGCTTGTACATGTACGGTATCCCTAACGGCACACTGGTATCTCTGACGACCTTAGGGTGCGTGGCACCCCTCGATGCCCTGCTACGACAAGAGGGATAGAGGACATGTAGCTGTTTTTCAAGCTTGCAACCCATACAATGTAAAGAGGTGTCACTAAAAACAGACCCAAGAACACCACGATCTACTTGTGACGACAGACGTGATCTATAGAGATGACCCAAACGATAGTGCAACTGAGTGAAAGAAGCGATGAGACGACCCAAAGAAAAAGAGCCGGTGGTAGTGGTATTTGGTGGTCAGTGAAGACAATGAAGGAAGGTCGCAATTTAGCCGAGGTCCCAAAGACACTACCATTCATAGCTCTGATGGCCAGTGCCAAGCAGAGTCCTCGTGCGGTGGTCCTAAACACAACAAGAATTGGACTCAAGAACAACACAACAGTCATGATCAATGATCTGACCGACCGACATAAGCTGCATAGTACGCTTGGGAACATGAGAGACTGCAAGCACATGAAAGGAAGAAGTGGAAAAGATGTCTCGGCCTGCAACAGGAAGAGAGGTACCATCTGTAGACTAAACAGTGGAAGGAAGAGCTGTGAGATTCACAGAAGTGAGGTGAAGAGAATCTGGTGTCATGTGAAAAGAAGCACTAAAGTCCAAGATCTACAGAGACAAGATACCGGATGAGAGAGATGGTGGAGGTGAGGAAGATTGCTGAGAAGAAAGAGCTAGACGAGCAAAGCCAAAAGATTATGAGGACGAGCCGTCACCGAGATGCTAGAGTAAGGAGAGGAGCTGCTACGTGGCATTACGGAAGAATCCCTAGCGAGAGTCGCGAGCTCCGGAGTGGGAAGAACCAGCCAGCTCAAGAGCCGGGCAGCCTCAATCAGCGTGGGGTGGAGCAGAGGCGGCGTCAAGAGAGGGAGTCCGAGGCAGGAGCTCGAGGCAGGGCGACAGGGGTGATGAGCAGCCACGAGGCCACCTCAGCCTTGTCGCTCCTATCATTGTCCACATCCTCCGGCGCGGCGTCGGCGAAGGCCGAGGAGGGGAATGGTTGGGGCGCGTCGGCGAGTGCCAACGGTTGCTACTCTGCCTCCCGCACGTCGGGTTCCTCCTCGCTGCCGTGGAGGTCGGCGTCTCCTGGGCGCGTAGTCACTAGGGGCGTGGGGAGGAGTTCGTCGCGCTCGGAGGCCTTGCGCTTGAGCCGCTCGACGGGGGCCCTAGCGCGGTGGGCTCCGCCTCCGCCTCCACGAGCCGCGCATGGAGGGAGGCAGCCTCGTCGCTGGCGATCGCGGCGTGTGCGAGGAAAGGACACTCGGTCTCCATCCAGGAGGCGTGGTGGCTGGCAAAATCTTGGCACACGCATCGAGCATGGCTGCACAGGGGAGGAGGCGAGCTTGGGGGCAGCAGCTCGGGCACTCGGTGGAGAAGACGATCCGGGGCTGCCGAAGCAGAGCAACGACTCTGGAAGGGGGCAGTTGGATCCGGTCTCTTCCCCACAGCCGGCGATGGCACACGAAGCAGAGGAGAAAGCGTCGGGTAGCCGAGCGGAGCAGAGCGGCACCGGGCGGAGTAAGAGGAGCTCGGGGGCGGTGGCGCTCAAGGATCCGACGGCGCTCGGGGAGGCGGCGGAGCAGAGGATCCCTAGGGTGGCGGCGCTCGAGGATCGCTGGATCCGGAGCGGATCTGGCTGGGGCGGAGCAGGGAAGGCTCGGGGCGCCAGAGATTGAAGAGGATTCGGCGGCCTGGGCATCGGAGCAGCAGGATCCGGCGGCGGTGATAGCAGGGGAGGCTTGGGAGCGGCGGCGCTCGGTGGAGGGGCACGAGGAGGCGGTCGACGCCACTGCTCCCGTCAGCCTGGAACGCCACGTCGCCAGCTCCTCCGTTGCTGACTGCTGCGCGTTCGCCTCGGCTTGTCGCCAGTTCGAGTGGGGAGGAGCTTGGGACAGCGTGGCACGGAGCCGGGAGCAGAGGAAGATAAAGGGAGGAGGCGACGGCCAGAGGACAACGGCGATAGCCTAAGGGCGGCGGTAATCAGTGGGTTAGGGTTGCTGAGAGGAGAGAGAGTCATGTATTCTGATACTATATTGGAATAAATCTTTAATTCTATTTTAATGGACCAAATACCAAAATATATAAGTTACAGATATAAGTAAATATACAAAGAACATCTTGTACAAGAGACAACGAACATTTAACAAACTCCAACCACTTTTCTGCCCATTGGCATTTCATGGTGCTATATTGTTCCAGCCAATTTATTCCTAAAACTGCATATCATATCCCCCTAACCCCAGGACCTTCATGTCATAACAAAAGGTATGCTCTTGCACCCACCAAGATAATTGATGAATCTGTCTTGAGCAATATAATACCTCCCCATTTGCCACTTTGACTTTGACTGGACTAAAAGTATCTGGCTTCAATCCCAATCTATCAGCCAAGTCAACATTTATAAAACCGATGCTCATATGCCCTTCTGATCCTGTAATAGCATCCAATAATTCATCTGAAAGAAACACATTCCCATCATCTAATTCCATGGCCTTCAGTTGAGCATTTACTTTATTAGCGCACTGGTGAGTTGGTGTATACTTTTCTCCACAACTGAAACACAAACTGTTTGCCCTACTATACTCCTTAAGCTGCTGTGCTTTCCACAATTCCCCTGGTTCAAATTTATTTTTGCTATGACCCTTGTACCCTCCATTAGTATTCTTCAACTGGCCACTATTTGCCACAAATTTTCTTGATCTCTCGAGAACCCCCTCCTGCAATTGAGCAAATATGGCTGCCTTACTAACAGTGTCAGGTAATTGTGCCTCAACTGCTCCCTTCAGCCCGTCCTTCAGGCCCATGATAAATTGTGTGACAAGCATCATCTTCCCACAGAGCCATCATACAGTCTGATGTGATATACCAATTGATAAATAAAAAAATTGTATTCTTCCACAGTTGATGTGTATTTGTTTCAAATTCCTTCAGTACAGCTTCTCGGAATTGATCCCAACCGTGGCATGCATTTGCCATTTTGTATGCTTGGTACTAGAGCTCCGTCGATTTTGTGGACGAATTCCTCGACTCTCTCAGCCTGGAGCGGTAAAATCCCACGGTGAAGGGGGGCAAACACCGTCGGGTTGATCACCGTAAATCCTGCACCGGGTTCAGTTAGCTTGGAGGAATCGCCACAGCTCCAGCAAAGCAAGGTGTTCAGGTGAGACAGATTGTGGCGGCCATGGAGGCGCGGTTGTTAGAAAGGATCGAAGCGTTGGCGGCCAAGATTGAGCTGGTTAATCAAGTTAAGGAATAGATGGGGGAGTTGGATCAGAAATTTGAGCATCAGGTCACTCGCTTGGATCAGGTTCAAACCAAGGTAGATTTGTCAATGGCGTCACTGGGGCAAGTGCAGCAGGAACAAGTTCAGGTGGTAAGAGCGCTTAAGGGGGTGGCACCTCCACCGATCATAGTTCCGGCACGAGAGGCTGTTGTACTGGTGGGAGCTCGACCCGGGATAATGGCACCAACAAGCAATCCTCCCCAGGTGATTCTCCCCCGCCCACCCCTGTGATTCATGATGTGCAAAAAACGAGGAGGAGCAATTTTGATGGAGCGAACAGGAGGAATTGGATGTCTAAGATGGACTTTCCAAAGTTTGATGGTTCAGATGCACGTATTTGGATAGACAAATGCCATACTTTCTTCAATATATATTCCTGAAGGCCACTTTAAAGGTGTACGGACCAAAGGAAGACAGTTTGCCCTAGCGATGACTCATTAACATTACAGTATTATCTTTGCCTCAATTACTTACTGTCGCTGCAGTAGCCGCAAGCTGCCCAAAAAGGAGTTTGTCCCAGTGTTGCCTCATAACATGGAAGTATATTTTTGCCTCAAATTACAGTCGCTGCAGTTGCCTACGTTATGCATATATGTTCCAACTATATATGTACAGAGTTTCAGCTTCAGATAAATTAATCCAGTTGTGCGTATCACGATATTATTGGATCAGGCTGGTATTTGAATTCAGGCAAATGCTGGAGCCTGCAAGGAAAAAGGCTTCTCATCAACAAATCATGGGTTGTCTGGTTGTTTTTTAAGGATTTCTAATAATATACTTGACTGTCAAAACAGTTCTAGAATTATGAAATTGTGAATTTCACCAAGTCTGACAAATAATTTCAGCGCAAAGGAGTGAGCTGCATCGCCTTGCCAAGTTGCAATAGCACAATTTAAGGGTGTAAGCTAATTGTACATACCTTTGCCTGACTTTGAGGATACCAGTGCCAAGTTGCATGGGTATGCCCATGATAATGCATTCATTGACTCCCTCTATTTGACCCTCACGACCACTGTAAGAAGCATTAAAGAGATGCTCCGAAGTTTTCTCAAATGAAGCCAGCATCAACACACTGCTTTTCATTTTTGCAATGCCATATCTAGTAATGCCGAGAATTTCACCCTGCTCAGAGCATTAACACCAGCAGCATGTGCATAAGACTCGAAGGATATGAAGCAGATGGAGGGTTAAAAAAATCATTGTAAAATGGAGGTCACATGATAACTATTGTACCTTGTATGTCATCAAATCTGCCAAAAGCATCATATGTCTCAAATCAATGTTCATACCATGGCTTTTCATTGTATACTGAATTTCATCAATAATAGATCTCCTTGCAGCTTCAATCCCAAGTGTTTGGTTGACTTCCATGATGTGATTACTTTTTGTTTTCATAGCATCAACCCCGGGAGTACCCATTACTGCCAAGAGGTTTGTCCTGTAATTACAAATTTCTTTGATTAGCGTATATCATGACAGACGAATACTGCAGAAGTCACAGTAAGGCTTATAAACACTTCCAACTTCCAAGACCCGGCAATTCTAGCGACCCACTAAAATTCTTTAAAACACCACTATTAAAGGTTAACAAAGCTCTCTAGAAACTAAAAAGTTCATTACGAACTCTTACCCTTCAACCAACAAGTTGTATCTGTCACCACTTTTGTTGATAACAGCTCTTTCAACAGTTGGAATGCCCTGAATTGATTAGTAGAAAGGTCAGAGATAGCATCATAATGGCAGAAAATTTAGCATTGCAATCTTTAAATATGATCGCAGAGATAATGATGGCACAACATATCAAACACACAGCTTTGTTCATACCTCAGATTTTAACTTTATTTTTGGATGATTCAAAATTGACAGCTGCACAGAGTCAGCCGAGATCCCCATGTGCAGAGCTTCTATACGTTGCATATCAAGTTTGACAACCAAGTTTGGCTGACATGATTTCAAGACAATCTTTATGGTTGCTGCCACCTGCTCAACACACAAGTCATCCATCCAAAAGTCAGGGCCAAAGAAGCACTGTAAAATTTAATCAAGATGTGCACGGACAAAAACTGCAAGACATAAATGACGCAAATCGGGAGAACATAGAATAACATACGTACAGAATCAAGTCAAATGCTCTCATTTAAAAAATTTCTCGTCGAGTGCTCTCCCTTACAAAATTTATCATTTGTGAACTGGATATAAAGTGTGCAGAGAGCTTCCTGTTCATCTTTTTAGAATTCAGGCTCATGCTGTCATGCAGAACAAAGAATACTACACAAACTAAAACCAAGAAATGGAATAGTTTCAACCTCAAGCCAGCATAGTACTGTGACTGTGGCCACAATTTCACAAACAATAGTACAGTACTTGATGTTGAACCAACAGGTTGTTGTTACTTGGATACAATAAAAGAAATACTTTCGTTATATTTGCTATTATTTACCATCATACAAAGACAGCCGAACAAGATTCAAAATCAATAGCAAACACTAAAGGAAACGGAAAATCTTCCTCAATTATGTAAATTAAATAATCTGGTAAATGCGGTGCATATAAAATTAATGCCTGGGAGAATGTCAAACAACCAATCTTTGCAAGTATGAATGAACTAGTAAATTCATATTACATGTTTAACAAAACCTAGAGGAAAATGGAAAGCAGACCAGCTCGGTTTAAGTGCATATAAAAAATGCAAGCGAATTGAATTATCTGTAACAAAAGCAATTTACCTTCGCCCAGCACCGCTTTCTCAATAGAACCTTTCACAATACGTGCAGACAACACATCCTTCCCAGACAGCAGCTCAGCAGTGATAATAGGTGTGCTTATTTTCTTAGCAGCATTGATTATTTCCTTGATGCGAGGAACCCCAAGAGTAACATCTTTGTTGTTGTTTGTTAAAGAAACAAATTTTGAAGGACATTGATCTATTGCATTCGGTATCATATTTCTCTATTTCTAGACTTTGTATGCCATAATATTGTGCTAAATCAATAGCAGATTGGTATATGCATAAAAGTTCTTTGTACAAATTGTTGACAGTTTCAGATTATTTTTCTTAGATAGTACTCATGTATATCTATATTTGTCCAGAGCCCACCATTCGCACCCCCATTAAATGGCATGCCACAACCATTTAGTCTCTTCCAAAACATTTAAGTAGGGGTAGAGAGTGTTATGAATATTATGTGTATATTCATGAGGTCCAGTGGACAATATATATAGAGAGTACAAGGGGATATTACAATGGAATATGTCATACATATATAAGAAAATACAAAAGGCATATAAGGAACTACAAAGGAATTCATATTCTAACCACCCACCCCCCCCCCCCACAATCAAACTCATGGTGAATCACACATACTGAGTTTGAAGAGAAAATACAAATATTGTACCCTAGTCTGAGGCTTCGTGAAGAAGTCAGTAATCTGTAACTCTGTGGGCAGAAATTGTAAAGCAAGTACTCCCTCCTGCACCTGTGAGCAAGTATATGAAGCATCCACACCAATGTGCTTGGTGAGCTCATGCTTCACTGGGTCACGGGCAATACTGATAGCACTTGTATTGTCATAAAAAAGAGTCGCAGGTCCCATCACAGACACTCCAAAATCTACAAGTAGCCACCTCAACCAAGTAATCTCTGCTGTCACTGCTGCCATAGCTCTCAACTCAGCCTCTGTACTCAAACGGAAAACTGCAGTCTGCTTCTTTGTCTTCCAGACAATCAGGGAGGAGCCAAGAAAAACACAGTAAGTAGAAAGAGAACGACGATCAGAAGGATCACTAGCCAAGGTCGCAACGTAGTACGCTTGAAGCTATAGTGAGGTGAAGCTAGGAAAAAACAAATGATGAGAGATAGTCACACGCAAGTAGCGAAGAACATGAACAAAGTGACTGTAGTGAAGATGGGTAGGACGAGCCATGAACCGACTCAAGATATGAATAGCATAAGCAATATCAGGACGAGTGCTCACAAAATACACCAAACTCCCAACAAGATGCAATATCGAGTAGGATCCTCAAGAAGATCACCATCAGTGGCATGAAGCTGTAGGGATAGCTCCAGGGAAGTCTCAGCAATGCGAGTGTCAGTCAGACCAGACCGATCAAGAAGATCCTGGACATACTTCTGCTGAGAGAGGTAGTAGCCTTCAAGCATGAAAGAGGCCTCAATCCCAAGGAAGTATGTAAGAGAACCAAGATCAGTCATCAAAAACTGCTCACTGAGATGCTTCTTCACATAAGCGATGAATGAGGAATCATCACCAGTGATGAGCATATCATCAACATACAGAAAAAACAGTGTCCTACCCCGAAATGAGACATGAACAAAAAGAGTAAGATCGTGGGAACTAACAGTGAAACCGACAGCAGTAATCGCTGAGGTAAAACGCGCAAACCAGGCACGAGGAGCCTGTTTGAGGCCATAAAGAGCACGACGAAGATGACAGATGTGCCCATCGCGAACAGAATACCCAGGTGGTTGCTGTATGTAGACCTCCTCATGCAAAACACCATTAAGAAAGGCATTTTTAACATTCAGCTGATAGATAGACCACCGGCGAATAGAAGCAACCGCAATAAGAGTGCGAACAGTGGTCATATGGGCAACAGGAGCAAAAGTCTCATCGTAGTCACGACCATACTCTTGCTGAAAGCCGCGAGCCGCAAGACGAGCCTTGTAGCGGTCGATAGTACCATCGACCGGGTCTTAATCTTGTACACCCACTTGCACGTGATAGGACGAGCATGCACAGGTGTCGGTACAATATCCTAAGTCTTCGTATGTCAAAGAGCATCAAGCTCCTCTCCCATAGTGAGCTGCCACTCAGAATGAGGAGTAGCCTCACGATAAGAACTAAGCTCAGTGACAGAGAGAGCATGAGCTATCAGAGCAAATACAAAATGATCAGGACATCGAAGGGATGTCCGGTCATGAAGGACGTAACGGGGAGCATCATCAGGAAGGTCAGATGTGGGTGTCGGCAAGATACCAGGAGAAGAGACTGGTGAAGGACGATGATACCTAGAGTAGTGAATACCAGAGAAACGAGATGGTGGCGCTGTAAGAACAAGAGGCGTTGCTGCAGAGGCAGCACCGGAGGTAGAGGTATAGAAGGAACCATTGGAGACAGACCAGGGGAAGGCTGTAATAGTGGAGAAATGGGTGAAGTGTCAGAAAGAGACAACCATGAAATCAACTCAACGGTGGAAACAGGACAAGAAGCCGAATCTCGATAGAAGAAAGGTCGAGATTCGTCAAAAACGTCATGTGAAATCTTGATCCATCGAGCAGAAGGATAATAGCAGCGATAACCCTTATGCTCAGAATTATAACCAAGAAACATACACTCAACTGACTGAGCCGATAGTTTGGTGCGCTCACGAGGCTGCAGCAGAACAAAACAAGTACAACCAAAAACACAAAGGTGGGTGTACTGGGGGCTCGAGAGTAGAGACGCTCTATAGGACTGACACCCTTAAGAGCAGTGGAAGGCTGCATATTGATGACATATGCAACCGTAGAAACAGCCTCAGCCCAGAACTGTAGTGGAACGTGAGAGGCAAGGAGAAGAGTGCGGGCAGTCTCAAATCAGATGACGATGTTTGCGCTCAGAAACCCCATTCTAAGCATGGGCACCAGGACAAGAAGACTGGTAAAGAGTGTCCTGCTCAAAAAGAAAATATCTAAAAGCGCCAGAACAGTACTCGCCAGCAGAATCACAGCGAAAAGTACGGAAGGAAGAATCAAACTGAGTACGAACCATCGTTGCAAAACTACGATAGATCGCAAGAAACATACCACGATTAGACATAGAGAAAATCCATGTAAAATGGGAATAATCATCAATGAAGATCACATAAAATTTATGTCCGCCTTTAGAGATAATAGGCGCAGGTCCCCATACATCTGAATAAACTAAGTCAAAAGGACGAGAAGACAAGGACTCGCTAGAATGATAAGGAAGTTGTAGCTGCTTGCCCAGCTTACAACCCTGACAAAACATGGCTATGTCAATAGCAACACGTCCAAGAACACCCTGACGAACTAATGAAGAAAGGCGAGACCCACACAAGTGACCTAGACGATGATGCCACTGTGCAAAAACTCCAGAGGTAGTGGCAGCAGTGGCGGTGGAGGTAGACGTAGAGGTGATAGGAGCAACTGAAGTAGACGAAAGGTGGAGGCGGTCAAGGATGTAGAGACCCTAATGATCCTTACGGCGCCGGCCAGTCCCAAGTATCGTCCCTATCTGTCGGTCTTGGACGAAACAGGAGTGAGAGTCAAAACCAACCCTACAGCCGAGATCAGTAAGCTGACCCACCAAGAGAAGTTGCATGGTAAGCTGGGGAACATGGGAAACAGCTGAAACATAAAAATCAGTGAACAAAAGAGTGCCCTGACAGCTGACAGACAGAGGAGTACCATCAACTGTCTGAATAGAGATAGGAAAAACAGGAGGTCTTACTGAAGTGAGAGATGTGGAGTTCGGTGTCATGTGGAAAGAGGCACCAAAATCCAGAACCCAAGAAGTACCTGGAGGAGACGTCTGAGCTAGACTAGCAGAACCTGCTAAGCTGTAAGAGAGCTGCTGAAGTAGAGCCTAGTAGAACTGCTGAAAAGAGTCACCTCACTGAGAAGGTCCTAACGTGCTGGTCTGTCCTCCCGTCGAGGAAGGGTCTCCCTGCCCCCCCTGGATCGTCCACCCCCACGCGCCTTGTTCCTTTTTTTGGCACCGCACAACTCTGGTAGTTGTGCCCGAAGTTCTTGCAATAATTGTATTGAACCCTAGTTGGTGCAAAAACAGGAGTGAGAATAGACACCTGAGGAGGGATTATAGTCGAAGCAAAAGCCGTCGGTGTAGTCAAATAAGAAGGGGTAGCATGCATAGCCAGAACAAACTATGTTGCTAACCCGCGGCAAAGCTCCTCAGCACGAAGCGTCGAAAGAGCCTCGATGATCGCTTGTCGTGGTGGCGGCTTAGCCGAGCCACTCGACAGCTCAAACTCGGGCGAAGACGGCAGCATTTAAATCATAAAGGCGAAGACAATCACAATCCACCTTCTGCACCTTATGACACTCCTGGCAAAGCGGAGAAACCAGCTCATGCAACTGGCGCTAGAGACTGGCCAGGGCTTGAAAGAAGTTATCGACGGAGGAGTCCTCCTGGAGAAGCATCTCCAACTCACGATGAAGCGAAAAGAACTGAGCATCGCTACTCTGCTGGTATCGCTCACGCAAGTACTTCTAGATCTGACGAGTGGAACGCAAACCAACAATGTCTGGCTGGATGGAGTTGTCGACGCTGACCACCATGATGGCTCGAACACGGGCCTCATCAGCACACCAGCGCTCAAAAGTGTCTATGGCATACTAAAAGGCCTCATCAACAACATCAGTAGCAGTAGCGGCGGCCTCTACCTTCTTCTTGGTGGCCTCATCTTCTGCAGAAGGTGCAGAAGTGGGCTATCTAGGAGGAGGCTGAACTGGCGGCGGCGGACAAAGTCGAGCACCAGTGACATGTCCCCAGAGGCAGAAGCCATCGAGCGTGATCTCCATGAGTGAAGACCACAACCTGTAGTTCGTCCCATGAAACTTTGTTCCCGAGAATGGGATCGCAGCTGATGGAACGAAAGCCATGGGTAGGCGGCGCTGGATGGCGCGGTGGTTAGATTGACGTTTCTCTCTTTTTTTTTCTTTTTTTTGGGAAACTAATTGTTTTAAAAGGAAACCTTCATGATTTCCTTATCCAAAACCGTCGATCAAGATGGCTAAGAGGAGCGCAAAGTCGGCGGTGGCCTGTCTTGGACAGCGACGCCGTCGGCAATGGCGCTCAATGACAAATGACGGAGGGCGACATAACTTGATTCGGGCGGCGGCGGCAGCGTCAATCGGCGGCGTCGGGTCGGAGGCGGCATGTTACGGCGGCGTCAAGTGACGACCGGAGGGCGGCGAACTTCGGGTCGGCGACGAACGACGAGGCGGCGTCGGGCGATGGCGAGTCGGATGGCGTTTAGTGGCGGCGACCTCGGTCGGCGGCGGCCGATCCAGCGAAGTCTAGTGGCGGTGGTGTCGGGCGGCCTTGAATGCAGCGGCGGCCCGATCTGGCGGCGGCGACAATGACCTTCGACGGCAGCGGTAGAGGTGGGATGGCAATGGAAGGAGCTAGGTTAGTGCCTAGCTCGATACCATGTTATGAATATTGTGTGTATACTCATAAGGCCCAATGGGCAATATATATAGAGAGGGTACAAGAGGATATTACAAAGGAATATGCCATATATATATATAAGAAAATACAAAAGGCATATAAAGAAATACAAAGGAATTCCTATTCTAACAGAGAGTAGAAAAATTGCAATAACTACACTCTAGATTCACTCAATAGACAAATATATTGAAACGGATACTCCCGAGGCCATGGACAAATATAGCAAAATGGAGGGATACATCATAAGAGCTACCCTCTGAAGTAGACAATTTTTAGAAAATAAGCTAAAACATCCTAGTTCAGAACGTTAACATGACAGAAAGTTAACTACAGTACTTTCCTGAAATATGTAATAAAAAGGATACTCATGCTAGCTACTCCTGCAAAATGGAACGTTTTCAATGTCATCTGAGTCCCAGGTTCTCCAATACTTTGAGCCCCAATTGCTCCAATTGATGCTCCTGCTTCAATTTTCTTTGAGTGATAACGAGAAAAACAGGTATCCAAGAAAACCTGAGCCAGGGAAATAAGGAAAATAAATCATATAACAGAATGGCACAAGAACAAAATTCATGAACAAACTCACAAAAACAATCCTTTGAGCAGACTTGAACAACAGCCTTACCTGTGTTACTGTGTATTACCAAGCAATGGTTTTTTCTCTCTCAACAAAACTAGAGAAATGGGATGATGCATCAGGAAGTGGTTCGTCATCAGGGTTAAAATGTTTACATGAAGAGCCTCATACATTTATTTATTTATGAGTAGTTTATACTAGTTTGGTATTGTCTTCAACAGAAAAACAATGTTCCCGTCGAAAAGAAAGAAAGAAAGAAAAATAATGCACATTTTTGCTTGGCAACCAACAAGCATAACTGCATAAGCCACCAGCTTGTTGATGTCAAAAATTCAAAATAAAAAAGCCCAAGAAATTGATCTTGAGAAATTAAGCATGCAGCTTATGCAGTTACGCTTTACTCTAAATAGTTGATACTTTCACAAATTCAGTCACTTAAGAACCATACGATTACCATATTAACCTACTTTATGGTACATTTTACATCAGAAAATTAATACTTCCATGCAAGTGAGTAAGAGAGGGAACAAAAGTAAGATTGGACATAAACAGCTCTTTAGAAAAGCGGTGATGAATTGGTATATGCAAAATATGATAAACACACCTGGAGTTGTTTTGCAGATATACCAGAAATATTAGCAGCAATGCATTCTTCAATGCTAGAGTCCTTCCCTACATGATCTTCATCTAGGCGAAGTGCTCTTCTTGTGCTTTTCAGCAATTTTATACGATCCTCAAGAAATTTTGTTAACAGTTGCTTGAATTTTTCGCTACAACCACCATCAGATGAGGTGTCATGTTCGGAGAGCTTATCATTTAATGTTTGCAAGATTTCATCTGGAGATAACGTATCCTGTCCCCATTGAGGACACGTGGCCTATAAAATTAAATGGTCAGAACACAAGGCGCACTTCCCTTGATCAATCTAACAAAGTATTTCTATATGTCAAAACTAACCATGACTTTGATAAACAATTGATCCAAATTTAAGGGCTTGCCATCTTTTCCTTCCATCTTTGCAGGATCCATGCCATCATCTCCATAGAGGAACTGAACTATACCGCCACTAGCATTACAGATTGTCTGATCATAGAAAACTGAGAGATCTTCTAGGCCCTTCATTAATCTACGGGACATATATCCAGTTTCTGCTGTTTTGACCTGTGATCACAAGTTCACAACCAAGGAAATAAGCAGATATCAGATCCCCATCAAAAAAAAATGAGAAATGCATAATAGTTTTTTTCAAATGATTTAGAGAATCCGGAAGGTGTAATGAGTAAGCTGGCAGTGTCTGAACAAGCCCCCAATTTAGTTCACCAAAAGGGCCTCTGCCTGTTTTCATGCAGGGAAATACGGAACCTGTGATCAACCACAAGGACCTAGAAATGCAAGGTCAAATGGAGATATCCAATGCCAGGTCCAACACAGATCCACAAGCAAGTTGGAGTGCCCAAACAGCAAAGAAGGAAACCTCTTCCCCCACCATTGCTGTCCTGAAGACACAACAGAAAGTTGAACTGAATCTATAATAACCCAATGTTATGAATGAACTTCTCTTTTGTTTCTAGTTGGTGATCTATAGTTATTTCTTGGTATGTAATAGCTACTAGTAGTTGTCTAAGCCTCTTGTTGCTGGTAGGCAGCAACATGTTGTTGCAGATCTCAAAAACAAAGTTTTGCTGTATGCTAGCTGTATCTCGGCTTCTGAGGAGGCTGTGGTTACTCTTTCCCTTTACTGTAATAATTAGTACACTGAAGGGCTATGCCCTGATCTGGTTTTACTTGAGCAAGATGTTTGGTCGGAAAAACACCCTGGACTCGTATCAATTTTTTATGCTAAAGTACAGTACTAATTTCAATACATGCAACCAAGATATGGTTTAAATTCAGACATACCGCTGTATCAACAAGACCTTCTCGTCCACCCATTGTATCGAAGAAAAACTCGGTAGCAGTCAAACCAGTATAGAATGAATTAGCAACAAAACCTTTGGCCTGTGAATGGAAGACAAAACCTTATCTTAAGAGAACATATCAAAATTTGCATTATCAAATTACGCTGATTTCATGAACTGGATCAATGGGCTGTTCCTCCAGTGAAGTGTATCCATGCACACCTGATAAATAAGTTTCATATCAAGGCATTCAATACACAAGTATAGCAAAGTCAAAATGGAAACATTTGGTTAGTCACTTGAAAGAATCATTGCACCAATCATGTTCTCACTCAATTCCCACGCAAAAAATTAGACTAGTACTAAGAACATCACAAGGAAAATTAGCTCAGTGACACTGCAAAGATGTGGTAAGTGTATAATAATATACAAGGATAAGGCACTAAGGCTGAAAAATGGGGCCTAAGACAACGATGTTATTGTCCACTTTGCAAACAATATACAATAGTGCAAAGAGAATTAGATTGGGAAAAAATACACGCTAGTTGGCTAATGAAATGCACAAAGACAAGAAAATTGGTTCGAACTTACATTTCCAGCTGTTGCTCTGATTTGATTTAATACACCGGTTATCTTAAGCTCCAATGTTTGAGCTGCGTTGCAACCAGGTTGCAAAGTGAGCACGCCTTTGGAATAGGAAGCAATAAGATCATGGCATTCTTTGTACCCTTCATCTATTTTCTTTTTCTTTTGCTGATTTAGATGTTCTCCTGGTTGGACATCATCCACACCTATTGAGAAACCATGGTTCCCTATAAATCTTGCACTGCAGGCGAAAAAGTACGTAATCCAAATGAGAACAAATTTTCATACACTAATTTCGCATAACAATGTAGGACCTGCGATCCAAATGAACAACTATGCAATTGATAGACTGCAAAATTCCAATGTGAAAGGATATTATATGAGTTTGGACAAAGTGCTCACCAAGTATGAATTTGGACAAAGAGCTCACGAAGAACAACAAAACATCGCCAGCCGATTCGTTCACCACGAGGTCCACGAGTGCCCCACCAACTGAGTCCTTCGATCTCAAGCCTCTCTCCTTCGCGCCGCCAGCCACTCTGGCTGCGGCGGCCACCAAAACTCGCCGGCGGCACTGCCAGCCTCTCCTGGCCTCCCCCTAATGAGCTCGCCTTCGTCGGAGATGGACTTCCGTGCGGCCGTTCTTGGCAAGCTGTCTGAGAAGGAGCAGCGCTGGTGTGAGTCTTCCCTCTCCAGCCCTGACTTCGTCCAGTCCAGGCACCGTACTACTCGGCTTCCCTCCCCTCCTCCCCCGTCGGTCGCTGCTGCTTCCCCCAGGCCAGCATCGGGGAAGGGAGTCCTCTTCTTGGACGGCGGCATACTGCAGGATCGTCATCGCCAACCGCCAGAGGTAGTCATCACCCAGCCAGCTGCCTTGCCTAACCTGGGACGGGTTGCCCTCGTCACCAGGGATGAAGCGGCGGAAACCTGGCAGGAGGTCTGGTCCAGGTGCTCATGGCGCAGAAGGCCGAAGCATCCCCGTCGTGCGGCTCCGGTTCGCCGCCCGGTTCCAAATGACCTAGTCGGTCTGTGCTTCAACTGTTTCGCGGACGACCACGTCGCGACGGCATGCAGCAACCCCACTCGATGCTTCCGCTCCAAATGGGCGGCCCGGTCCGACACGGTACGGACCCGTGGCGGCCCGGCCAGTTACTGTTTGTATTATGTCGGGCCGACCCACGAGCCGCGGTGACGGTCCAGGCATGATCTATCGCCCTTTCGTGCAGGGTCGGCACGGCCCGTTTAGCTCGTCGGGCTAAATGTGGCCCGTTTAGCCTATTTGGCCCGACAGAATGAAAAAATTTCAAAAAAAATTCAAAAAATTAGAAAAATGTGTAGAATTTAGAAGTTGACATGAAAATTGAAAAACAATGAGACAACCATATTGAAAATGTAATATAATTTTATTAATGTTCAAATAGCTAGCTCGTTAAAACATTTGTCATTTAGGTCATAAGACATGAAAAATTGAAAAACAATCCTAATATATATATATATATATATATATATATATATATATATATACCAAAATAAATTTATATATACTTATAAAATGAACTATATAAAATTTAAAAACTACAAAATAAAACCATATAAGTATTAAAAATGGAAAGAAAATCATATAAATATTAATAAATAAAAATAAAATTATATATATATATATATATATATATATATATATATATATATATATATATATATATAAAAAAACAATAGTGCCCTAACGGTCGTGTGCTTAGTGGGTCGTGTCTTAGAAATTTGGGCAGACTATTCGTGTCTTAAATCTTTGTCTTGGGCATTATCATCGGTGTCGGCCCAAGCACGCCCGACTATCGTCTTAGCGTCTTGACCGGCTCGTGAAACGAGTGTCGTCGTGCGTCTTAGGCAGTGTCGAACCAATAGTATCGTGCCTCGTCTTTGGCCCATCGAGCCGCGACCGTTTTTGGCTCTCGCTTCCGCGTAAAACGCCGGTCACACCTCACTTCATTGCAAGCGGTCGCTTTCCCCATCTGGCGATAGCCCGCCGGAGGTTCGGCCACACTCTAGGCGACTACCCCCTCAAATCTTCCTTCCATCCTCGGAGCAGGTCCTGGCTCTCTGTGGCCTACCCAGCGACGTCGGGTGGAACCTTCACGCGTTGTGCCAGTGTGCGGCCCACACCCTCTGGAAGTTACACGGGAGACAGGGCAAGTATCCACCGCGTCGGCCAGTCAACTTCCGGCTTTGGTGCCTACGTTCCTGGGAGGTGCAAGGTTGATGTCGGAGCCAGGTCGGCATGGTGATGTAGACGATGAGTTTCCCCCGGGAAATCCACTTCACCGGCCGTTGACTGAAGTCTACGTCGTCCCGATGACTCCCGCCATGAGGGACATGGAAGGTTGTCTGCAACGTGCACTCATTGTCCGGGTGGGCGGAACCCAACCAATGGTGTCAGTGCAGCAGGTCTCGCCGGCGTTCATCTCCGAACGTGACCTACTAGGGTCGTCCTTCTCCGTTCACCCGTTTTACTCGAAGAATTTCCTGGTCGTTTTTTATTCTATTTCCACCAAAGACCATATTATGCAAGCTGGTTCCATTGCAACGCCGTGCTTCCTCTTCCGGCAGTGATCCAGACTTTCTGGGGCTATTGCCCGTCCTAAGCGTTTTTGGGTGGAGCTCAGCCTGGAAGGAATTCCGATCCATGCTTGGAGCCAAGCAACTCTCTCGGCCATCCTATCCCCCTCCTGCTGGATCGAGTCGTTTCATGAGTCATCAACGTCCCGCACTGATCTCTCTGCATTCTGACTTGTTGCTTGGTCCTTGAACCCTTCTGTAATTCCAAAGGAAAAAACGCTGGTGATTGCCGAGTTGGTACAGTGAAGTTGTCTGTTGAGTTACATTTACGGAATTTGGGTTAGACGTGATGCCTTTTGGCTAGTTGGTTTCGTGGTCCGCAGACGGGCGATCTTGACTTCGATTCCTCCATTTATGATTTTATATTTTCTTTTTAGGCTAAATTTAATCAGCATCACCATCTCCGGGTTTTTTTTTATGTTTTGAATGCCTTCTCTCTGAGAGAGAGAGAGAGAGAGAGAGAACATCTGTTCATACTTGTCTTATTATTATAAAGGATTAATTCCTTATATGCCACTAAAATTTTACTAAATCCCTAATTGTGTCACTGACATATCAGTTAAACAATGAGTGGAATATAAGCGATGAAGCAAACTTTCGGTGGCATATAAGGAAATCACCCTATTATAAACTATAAAGGTAGGCTAAGTTTAATAATCATCGCTTCTCCCTTTTCTTCATGTTTTGAATGCCCTTTTTTATAGAGAAACCGGAGTTCCTATTTGTCTTATTATTAGCGGATCTTGAGTGTATTGAACCGATTAAAGTTCAATGACATGCCACGCAATTATTAACATGAATCAGCATTTTTCTCTAATGTATTGAATCGGTTTCTATTCACAGATGGGACCCATGCTTTCTCGAAGAAAGAAATAACAAAATTGTATATCTCTCCCTCTACACCTCTACGGGGCGTGTTTGGAACGGCTTCGGCTTCGGCTTTTCACTCGAAAAACCAGGGAAGCTGTTCTAAACACCTAACTTTCAGATTGCTTTCCCCCAAGCAGCCGGCGTTACAACATCTGAAGCCGAAGCAGCCAGCCATGAGGAGCTTCGTGGCTTCCCATCCCCATTCTGCATTTACCCTCGAAGTTGGGGGTAAATTACCCGTCGTTTGATCTCTCCTCCCTCGGCGCCCAACTCCTCCTCCCCTGGCGCCCACCTCCTCCTCCGCCGCCGATGCGTCCTCCTCCCTCCTCCCCCGCACTGGTGTCAGCCAGATCCAAATCTGGATCTCACCCACTGTCAACGATCAAGTCGCCGATCTTACGAAATAAATAGAGAAAAATGGCAAAGAGTTCTTGGGAGATAATGGGGTTGCTCTTTATTGCTATGAACTAGATCTTTACAACGAATGCCCTCGACAAGGCAGTGGACTAATCCTAATTACACTGAGCGTAATGCTTGCTATGCTATTGAATCAAACTTGAAACATAAATCTAATGTCGATTGTGATGCTTCAATCCGATGCCTTTGTTCCTCCACGCTCCATATTTAAATAACCATCGAAGGGGTGGCAGTTACTCCTGGAGAAGACGCCTGTTAGAAGTGACGCATCCGGACGGAGGGTCAGTTACAGTTAATGAAACAGTAACTGGTCGTCGGTTGGTGTATGTGGGACCCTAAACCGTATAGTGGTTATTGTCAGTGTCTTAGAACCCTGAAATGTCATGTGGTATGGAGCAAATATAACATGTGTTTCATTCATCACATGGTAAAGAATATACTTGGAGTTAGATCCAAATGTCAGTTCATCGCTTCAATGAGCAGTCATCTGGTCGGGTATTAGGCACAGGACCTCTTTGACCAGGGTACCCATTATGTAACATCTGGAATCCTTACGACCATAGGGGTCGTTAGCCTTAGGGGTTATGACCATGAAGATATATGGTCTTTTAGTTATGTATAAAGTAATACATAGATATTGTAATCCTCGTCACCTAGCCCTCGAACTTTAAACGAATTGGTCATGTGAAACCTTCCCCGATGAAAATCATATCAGGTAGGCCCTCATTTAATGTAGTGACAAACGAGGTGGTCTGTATTCACTTTAAAGTTGAGAAGCTGCTTTGGGAAACCGAAGAATCTTGTGACTGTTGGATAGCAAACATGTTTGTGTCTGTTGGACTTTGGGTAACTCCCTGATGCAGTTAAAGAATTATGGCTATAAAATCCCTAGTGCGCACAGCTTTAGGGTTTTTACGCCTTCAGTTTTCCCTTGAATCCTTTTCATCTTCCGGAAAAGAATCTCCTCCGACCTCCTCTCATCCTTTCGCCCAAAACCTTCTCCGACCACCTCTCATCCAAGATCCAACCATGTCAGACTCAATCACCAACTAACTGGTCTCGGATTTGAGTGGAAAGAAACTCAAGGCTTTGGAGGCGAGAGGAATGCTACCGAACAAGAATATGGTTTCTTGGAGATCTGCGGCCGGAGAGCATTTTCCGAGCAGGGAAGATAGGAAAATTCTTGTTTTCCTCGCATCCATCGAATGTGGATTCAGGCTACCAGTGCACCAATTCCTCCCGAAGGTCTTGGAGTACTACAGAGTCGAGTTGGTGAACCTCGCCCCCAATATGATTGCCAACCTCAGCATCTTCGTATACCTTTGTGAAGCGTACTTGGAGATTCCTCCAAATCCGGAATTCTTCAAGTAATACTACAAGATGGTGAGGTCGGGGAAATCGCTAGGGTCGCCTAGGGAATGCACCTTGCGCCTCCACGACGGAAAGGCCGATGAGTACATTCACACGTTCCCAAAATCTTCGTGGTCTTCATGGAAGAAGAGTTGGTTATACATGACAGTCACCATGAAAGTATCTAGGCCCTCAGATTTGTTTTTGGTAATTAATGTCAACACTATGTTAAGTGACTAACATGTGTGCTAAGATGTGTTAAAGGTTAAGGCCCAGAGATTGATTGATGACAAGGCTATTGGCAATGCGAATGTGATGGAAGATCAACATGGATCAAGACAAAGGTATTGTATAGCCTAAGGACTCTTTTATAGTTTTTACCAGTCTCGGTGTTTAGAGAAAAGACTGGGTTTATAGGATAAACGTCGTACTATAAAGGAGGGTCATGGCTAGTTGCTTGAGAGACTATTTTTGTGCCATAATGATCAACTAGGGTTCATGCATTGTTTTGATTTGAGCTTCTAGAAAAATGTTTTGTAAATCGGTATGACCGCAAGTGAGAAGCGGTACTACCGCAAGTCGGTAGTATCGATACTTATATGGTGGTATGTATTTTCTAGAGAGCATGTTTTAAGTGTTTTTTATTCTCTCTAAAAATCGAAACGACCGCATTTGAACTGCGGTACTACCGTAGGTCGGCAATACCGATATTTATATGGTGGTACGTAAATAACAGAGAGTGTATTTTTGGGAGTTTTAATCTCCCTTACGAATCGGTATGACCGCATGATCTGAGCGGTACTACCGGAGTGCAGTAGTACTGATATTTTGATAGCGGTACGTTTTTTCCAGAGAAGGTGATTTTCTGAGATTTCTTGAGCTCTGGAAAACAGTAGTTCTGTTCTAGCCGAGCGGTACTACCACAATGCAGTAGTACCGATTTCTAGTTGGCGGTAGTACCATATCTTTATTCCGTAACGGCTAGTTCAAAGCATTAAATGCCTCTACTCCGACCGTTATACCGAAAATCGGTAGTACCGGGTTTCAACGGCGGTACTATCGCAAATCCTAATTTTTTCCAGGAAAGTGGTTGTAACGGCTAGATCTATTGGTGAATGGTACTCTTGCATTGAACTCTCTTGAGCTCATATATACTCCTCAACTACTCATTTGCATTGATTTCTCATTTTTTAGGTAGTTGAGAGCATTGAAGTGCATTGATTCATTAGTTGATCATTTAGGCACTTGTAGTTCCTCAAGCAAAACTCGTGATCTATTACTCTAGGTGCTTGTCGGCACCTAGACCGCTTGGAGGAAGAAATTGCACGGTGAGCTCTTCAAGGAGATTGTGAAGAGTCCCGGCAAGATTGTGAAGTGGTGTTGTGCTCGCCACCTCCGGAGAGGAGAAAGAGCAACTCTAGTGATTGAGGGTTGAGGCTTAATTCGTGGAGCCTACTTGATTCGTTCAAGTTTCCTCAACGTGGACTAGTGAAAACTGGCAAGTCTTCGATACCACAGGAAAAACTTCATTGTCTTCATTGTGGTTTATTCTTGTCTTTACTACTTCCGCATTTACATTTCTAGTAATTTACTTGTGTAAGTTTTGCTTAGCTAGAATTGTTTCTAGTATTGACATTAGCTCATAATTGTCTTCTAAGGCTTAGTAGTTCTATCATCATATTTGTGCTAGGAAGCTTTGTTAAAGACAATTTTGTTTAAAATTGTTAATTAGTTGAAAAGTTTTAAAAACCTCCTATTCACCCCCTCTAGTCGGTTATCCTTGATCCTACACCCCACTGATGATAGTCTCTCCATTGGTAAGAAGGCTCAAGAAACCCCAGAGTGGCGCTCCTCCATGAAGGAGGGGATAGTCGGGAGAAGGATAGAAACTATCCAACTCCTTAGCATCAGAGGTCTAACTTCTTGGCACGTGGTCAGTGATTTCTCTATGCGCCAGATTAGTCCTCTGAAGTTCCGAGCACTTCCAATGCTCTGGTATATTGGTTGGGACTTCACAATAAAAGATTATTCAGAAGGTAAATTCCAAAAAATCCCGACTGGTTTTGTTTGTTTTTGGTTGTTTGTTTTATGACCTTCAAGTCTCCCATTTACTTTGTACAGTCCTTTCCCCTAAGGAAATCAGGGAGCGGATCAAAATGATCTGCACCGGGGAGCCTGATAACAAAGTTGAATTCCCTCAGATTTTAGCTATTGTCACTAAGGAAGAGAGGGAGGAGAGGCTCAAGGTAAAAGCAGCAACCTATTTTCATTGTTTATGTATGTTCCGATCAGTTTTCCATAATACCTCTTTGATATGCAGTCGGTCGGATTGAGGATCAATGAGCTCACCGAGAGTTGTGAACCAATTGATCCCTTGACCGCTTCTGCTTTCACGACCACCCAAGATGGTGGTCTGATACAGGGTCGCCCGATCTTCTCGACGTATGATCAAAATACTCACGTGTAGCCTCTCGAATCGTAGTGATCCCCCGTTGCCAACGCAAGAACGACCACTCTTTAATTCGCGAGAACACACGCGCCGGACTTCACGACCACCAAGCGAAGCCCTATCGCGCTCCCAATTCCCAACGGAAAGGTTAAATGATCTCGATTAGTAAGAACTCTCAATTTCCCCATTGATGCCATCGGCCATCAAGAAGAACACATTTAAACGAGTTTTTCAATCTATTATCAAAATATCTGCCCCCCCCCCTTTACTATGGCGAACACCCAAGTATTTATGGTCCTTAACGCAATGTGTATGCTCGATTTAGTCGGTCAAGACCAAAACCAACTCAAGTCCGGCTAACAACCGAATCTGTGAGTTGATTCAGTCAAGGCCGAAACCAATTCAAGTCCGGCTAACAACCGAAGCTATGAGTTGATTCGGTCAACAAGAGGCATGTAGGCCATGAGTTGTTGAGGCATGCAGGCCGTGATAGTTAATTGGTGCTGGCTCCCTTCATGCGCATCAACATGCAGGCCATGAGTTGTTGAGGCATGCAGGTCGTGATAGTTAAATAGGTGCTGGCTTCCTTCATGTGCAAAAAATCAAGTGTTTCCCTTGTGTCTTCAAGTCAATCCGCATAGGCTTCGCCTTTCCGAAGAGTGGTTCCATGGCTTTGGTACTGGCCTCCCTCACCTCCCTCATGGTTTTCAAAATCTTCAGTGTGTTCAAATATGAGAATACACAAAGAACTTGCATGAGGTAGTATACTGTTCTCATTAATACACGGACATTTATTAAGAAACAAATTCACCTATTGATTTAGAAGTTTAGCTCTTGCTCTAATCATTGGACCTTTTGGTGCTTCATGAGCATCCTCATGCACACCTGGAGTGGAAGATGTAGTAGTAGTAGGGATGCCCTCATCATCCTCTCCCTCTTGAAAAGGAGTCGTCCTCGATTCTATATCGTCTTGCCCAAAAAATAGTGATAAATCAGCAACATTAAAAGTAGTACTTACTGCATAGTTGTCTCCCAGAAACTCAATCTTGTAAGCATTATCGTTGATCTTGGCAAGCACTTTAAAAGGACCATCACCACGGGTCATCAATTTTGATTTACGCCTCTCTGGAAAGCGTTCTTTGCGAAGATGAACCCATACTAAATCATCTGGTTCAAATATCATTTTCTTTCTAGTTTTGTTAGCTTTGGAAGCATAAGAACGTACATTCGCCTCAATTACCTCTTTAGTCTTTTCATGAAGCTTCTTTACAAAATCAGCACGCTTGGAGGCCTCCATATTAGCACATTCTTGTAATGGAAGTGGTAGTAAATCAAGTGGTGTGATCGGTTTGAAGCCATACACCACCTCGAATCGACACAATTGAGTAGTAGAATGCATCGCCCGATTATAAGCAAATTCCACATGCGACAGACAGTCCTCCCACTCTTTTAGGTTCTTTTTAATCATTGTCTGTAGCAACATGGAGATTGTATGGTTCACCACCTCCGTTTGTCCATCGGTTTGTGGGCGACAAATTGTCGAAATGAGTAACTTTGTCCCAAACTTAGCCCACAAAGTCTTCTAGAAATAGCTCATAAACTTCACATCACGATCTGAAACAATGGTGCGAGGCACGCTATGCAATCTCACAATTTCCCTAAATAACAAGTCAGCTACATGCGATGCATCGTCGCTCTTATGACAAGGAATAAAGTGTGTCATCTTAGAAAACATACCCACAACTACAAAAACAGAATCCCTCCCCCTCTTAGTCCTAGGCAATCCCAAAACAAAGTCCATGCTAATATCTTTCCAAGGAGCACTAGGAATTGAAAGCGGAGTATACAAACCATGTGGATTGAGTTTCAATTTAGCTTTATGGCATGTAACGCAGTACCGAACAAACCTCTCAACATCTCGCCTCATCTTTGGCCAATAAAAGTGATCAGCCAACATCATGAAGGTCTTCTCCCTACCAAAATGTCCCATCAATCCACCTGCATGAGATTCCTGCAACAATAACAAACGCACAGATGAATCTGGAATGCATAGTTTGTTAGTACGAAAGAGAAACTCATCATGAATATGGTATTTATCCAATCCTTTCCCATCTTTGCATTTAGAATAAGGTGCTGAAAATTCATAGTCGGAAGCATATAAATCTTTCAAACTCTCTAATCCAGGTACCTTTACTTCCAACTGAGTTAAAAACACATTCTTTCGAGATAAAGCATCAGCTACCACATTCTCTTTGTCTTTCTTGTATTTAACAATGTATGGAAAAGTTTTAATGAATTCAACTCACTTAGCATGTCTACGATTCAGTTTAGCTTGACCTTTCAAATATTTCAAAGCTTCATGATCAGAATAAATGATGAATTCCTTAGGCCAAAGATAATGTTGCCAAGTCTCTAAAGCACGCACAAGAGCATATAATTCTTTATCATAAACAGGATAATTCAATTGTGCGCCGCTAAGTTTCTCGCTAAAATATGCAACAGGTTTTCTTTCTTGTATCAAAACACCACCAATACCTATCCCACTAGCGTCACATTCAATCTCAAAAAATTTAGTGAAATCAGGTAAAACAAGCAATGGTACTTCAGTCAAACACTTCTTTAGTTCAGCAAAGGCTTTATCCTGTTATTCCCCCTATGCAAAAGCAACTCCCTTTTTAGTTAATTCATTTAATGGGGCAGCTATGGTGCTGAAATCTTTCACAAAACGTCGATAAAAACCAGCAAGCCCATGAAAACTACGAATTTTACTAACATTGATAGGAGTAGGCCAATTTCGAATAGCTTAAACTTTAGAGTCGTCTACTTCAATTCCATGAGCTGAAACAATATAGCCTAAGAACACCACTTTGTTTGTGCAAAAAGTACACTTCTCAAGATTAGCATACAACTGTTTAATTCTTAGCACATCTAGCACTTGTTTAACGTGTTCAACATGTTCGTCCAAGGAGCGACTATATATCAAAATCTCATCAAAATAAACTACTACAAATTTTCCAATGAAGTGTCTCAAAACATGGTTCATTAAGCGCATGAATGTACTAGGAGCATTAGATAAACCAAAAGGCATCACTAACCATTCATACAAGCCAAATTTCGTTTTAAAAGTTGTCTTCCACTCATCACCATGTTTCATTCTAATTTGATGGTACCCACTACGCAAATCAATCTTAGAAAAGATAGTAGAGCCACTCAATTCATCAAGCATATCATCTAACCTAAGAATAGGATGACGATAACGAATGGTAATATTGTTGATAGCTCTACAGTCTACGCACATTCTCCATGTACCATCTTTCTTAGGAACAAGAATGACCGGAACAGCACAAGGACTAAGACTTTCGCGTGCATACCCTTTTTTTATGAGCGTTTGCACTTGCTGTTGAATTTATTTTGTCTCATCTAGGTTTGTGCGGTACGGCGGCCGGTTGGGAAGTGGAGCTCCCGGTACCAAGTCAATTTGATGTTCAATGCCTCAAGTAGGCGGTAGACCAGCGGGTACCTCCTCCGGAAAGACATCCTCATAAGCCTACAAAACTTGAGAAACCACGCTAGGAAGAGAGGTTAAGTCATTAGTAGAAAGCAAAACATCTTTGTATAGCAATACAAAGTGCATCAAAGTGGGATCATCTCTCATCTCTCTCAAATCAGATTTAGTGGCTATCATGACTAACTTGTTCTCTCCCTCATTCTTTCTTTTCCCATTCAGTTTTAGCTTGTGGCTCTTACGCACCTGTTGTGGAATCACACTCTTTTGCTCCTTCCCTCTCTCATTCTCTACGTTCACCTCAATCTTTTGCATGTTATCATTCACAATTTGAGAAGGAGTCAAAGGTCGTAATGTTATTTCTTTGTTATTCCACATGAACTTATATTGATTTGTTTTACCATCATGAATCACAGATCTATCATATTGCCATGGTCTTCCTAAAAGTAAGTGACAAACATCCACGGAAACAACATCACACTCCACAGTATCTCGGTAATTCCCAATCTGAAAACTAACATCAACAGTGTATCCAACATTCATAGAGCCATCATTATTGAACCATTGAATTTGATATGGATGTGGATGTTTCTTGTATTTCAACCCAAATTTAGTGCAAAGTTCTTTACTAGCTAAATTATGGCAACTTCCACCATCAATAATAACTTTGCAACACTTACCATCTTTACTCACCTGAGCTCTTGTTTGGAAAAGACTGTAGCGCTGCTCATGAGTGGGTTTTGCTTGCACACTCAACATCATCGGTGCACACACAAGGATAGGACCAACCTCGGGGTAACAAAAACCATCTTCATGCACCTCTCCCCTCCCCCCTTGTCCTTCCTCATGTACACATCCAAATCTTCCAAAATCAGCAAGGGCCTCACCTTCCTCTTCGCTAGTAGAGTCATACTCTCCATTCTCCATTAGCAACATAACCTTGTTATTTGGACAATCCCTTTGTATATGACCTCGTCCAAGGCATTTGAAGCATTGGATGGGACTACTTCTTGCTGCAGAACCTACTGAAGACGAGGTAGAAGGTGTTGGACTCTTCTTGGCAATGGGTGTTGTTGCATTTTTCCTGCCTGGTGCAGCACTGGTACTAGGAACAAAACTTCCACTAGATTGATTAGTTTTAAAAGAATTGAAACGGGATGTGGGTTTACCTCCTGTAGGTGCTGAACGAGGTGTGCATGATGATGTTCTTGGTGCTCTCATATCTTGTTGCACTTTCCTCTCAGCCTTGGTTGCTTGATGCACTAATTCCACCATGTTGTTGTAGGGCTGAAATTCGGTGATGCGCTTGATGGGAGGGTGCAAACCAGTAAGGAAGCGAGCCATTATTTGTTCTTCTTGCTCAAATATATTAGCTCGAATCATGGCCATCTCCATCTCTTTATAATACTCCTCCACCGTGAGAGTTCCTTGCTTCATTTGCTGCAATTTATCAAATAAAGCACGTTTGTAATGTTTAGGAACAAACCTCGCTCTCATGTGATACTTCATATCTTCTCCTGTAGTGATGGGAGGTTCGTCGTACTCTCGCCTTTGATTTTGAACTTGTTCCCACCATATGAGCGCATATTTGTCAAATTCAAGTGCAGCCATGTGTATTTTTTCACCTTGGAGTAATTGTGCATACGGAACACCTTGTTCAACTTGAGCTCCCAAGTGAGGTAATCTTCGGGATCATGTGTACCTGAAAATGTTGGCATAGTAAATTTAATCTTACCAAATTTCTCTTCATTAGGTCTTTCATTGCCGTAGCGATGTCGGCGGGGGTATCCATCATCGTAGTGGTACAAGTCATCGTCGTCGAAGTGAGGTGCTCCCCACCTCGGCCTCCATGCCCATGACCCCTCGCGGGTGCTTGGGCGCCTCCCCCACCTCCTCTCCCGGGCGGAGGTGGTCGTATGGCTTGTGCCACCACACGGTCTCGCCGATGTTGAGCATCCTGGGCGACTCGTGCAGTGACCTCCTCATCTCGTGGATGTATGTGAGCCGGTAGATGCACACTAAGAGTGTTCACAATTGCACAACAATGATTATTTGGTGGAGCTTGGTATGGAGGTGTATATCCTAGCAATGTGAAATTCTAGATATTGTAAAGCTAAATAATAATCCAAGTTAGAATATTTTGCCTAAGTGCTGATCCAAAAGGTTTAAGTGAAGTATATGAACGCACACGCAAAGATCAATGTGACTCAATGCAAACAAAGGGATGAGCTAAATAGAGACAATCTGAAATTGAGAATTAACCAGTTGGCCCGTTATGCTCTAGCAGACGTGGCCACTGATGAAGCAAAATAGGAACATTTCCTGGAAGGCCTTAACGACGATCTCTCTGTTGGTATAATTGCCCAAAACTATTCAGATTTCCAGCAGCTGGTAAATAAGGCCATTCGTCAAGAGGGCAAACACTTAGAAATGGAGGAACTGCAAGAGGCACATGGCAGCTCAGAAGTTCAATTCTAGTGGTTTTCTGAAGCCCCGCACCACTTCAGCTTCGACACCGCAGCATGGGAGATTTCAAACATCTTCATCTAGAGCACCTGCTACAGCTTTCCGCCCCAACAACTCCAGCATCCGTAGCACTTCTTTAGGAGGCCATCCTCAGAAAGATGTTTCAGAAATCACCTGCTATCATTGCCAAGAGAAGGGACATTTTGTCAATAAGTGTCCTAAGTGGCATCTTCCAGCAGCCCCTAAGACTGGAGCCTAATCTACCAACAACACTTCTGCTCCAAAGAAGCCAAACCAGTTTGTGAAGGGGCGAGTAAACCATGTTACCGCAGAGAAATCCCAGACTGCACCGGATGTAGTCCTCGGTACGTTTCTAGTCAATTCAATACCAGCATCAGTCTTATTTGATTCAGGACCTTCACATTCTTCCATTTCAAATAAGTTTGTGGGGAAATATGGGTTATCTATCTCTCATTTAGTTAACCCTATGATAATTCAATCTCCAGACTCAGAAATGAGGACTAGTTCCATATGCCTGAACCTTACCTTGGAAATATCTGGAGTCTTCATCTTGGCAGACTTAATAGTCTTGCACTCCTAAGGATTAGATGTAATTCTTGGAATAGACGGGTTAGCCAAGAATCAAGATCAGATAGATTGTGCTAACAGGTCAATCTCACTCACCAATGAGCAAGGGGATAAAGTTGAATTCAAGCCAAATACTTCTGTTGAAAAAGGTTCCATTCTGGCTAGCTTGAAGGAAGTTAAGTTAGAAGAAATACAAGTTGTACAAGAGTATCTAGACATATTTCCTGAGGATTTACCCGGTATGCCACCGGATAGGGACATTATATTCTTAATTAACTTAGTCCCAGGGACGACTCTGATTTCAAAAAGACCCTACAGAATGCCTGCGAATGAGTTAGCAAAATTGAAGAAGCAAATTGAGGAATTACAAAGCAAAGGTTATATTCAGCCAAGCTCATCACAATAATATGAGGATGTGTGTGGACAACAGAGCACTCAACTAGGTTACAATTAAGAACTAGTATCATTTGCCTAGGATTGATGATCTTTTTTGTCAGCTAAAAGGAGCATCTTTTCCAAGATTGACTTAAGGTCAGGCTATCACCAGCTGAAGATCAGACCAGAGGACATACCCAAGACTACTTTGACCACAAGATATGGATTGTACGAGTTTACAGTAATGTCATTTGATTTGACGAACACCTCGGCCTATTTCATGAATATGATGAATAAAGTGTTCATGGAATTCTTGGATAAGTTCGTGGTTATTTTCATAGATGACATTCTCATCTATTTGAAAGATGAAGAAGAGCATGAGAAGCACCTCAGAACGGTATTAGAAAAGCTCAAGGAGCACCAGCTCTATGCCAAGTTCAGCAAGAGTGAATTTTGCCTAAGGCAAGTAGCTTTCCTTGGTCAAATCGTGTCAGCGGGAGGAGTTGCAGTAGACCCTGCCAAGGTTGAAGCCATATTAGATTGGAAGCAACCCAAGTCCATCACGGAAGTGAGAAGTTTTCTCGGTTTAGCTGGTTATTACCGCAGATTCATTGAAGGTTTCTCCAAAACCGCTAGACCTATGACTCAGCTTCTGAAGAAAGAAAAAAAAATTGAATGGACAGGTGCTTATGAACAAAGTTTCCAAGAGTTGAAGAAAAGGCTAGTTTCTGCACCGGTGTTGGTTTTACCCGATATCCATAAGGACTTTGAGGTCTTTTGTGACGCCTCATGCCAGGGACTTGGATGTGTATTAATGTAGGAAAGAAAAGTTGTAGCCTATGCATCTCGCCAGTTGAGGCCACATGAGGGAAACTACCCGACTCATGACTTGGAGCTAGCAGCAATTGTGCATGCTTTGAAAATCTAACGATATTATCTCATTGGTAATTGTTGTGAAATTTTCACGGATCATAAGAGCTTGAAGTACAACATCACTCAGTCTGAATTGAACTTAAGACAAAGAAGATGGTTGGAGCTGATAAATGATTATGACTTAGGAATTCATTATCACCTCGGTAAAGCAAACGTAGTGGCCGATGCCCTAACCAAAAAAGGGTATTGTAACATTATGTTGGTCTAGGAGAATCTGTCCAAGTTGTATGAGGAATTGAAGCATCTAAACCTAGAGATTGTCAGCCAAGGTTGTATAAACACTTTGGAAGTTCAGCCAACCATACAGAGTCAGATCAGGGAGAAACAGAAAGATGATAAGGATATTAAGGAAATCCAGAAGAACATGAGATGAGGCAAAGCCCTAGGATTTTCGGAGGATGGGCAAGGAACAGTATGGTTTGGAGACCGCATCTGTGTGCCTAATCATCCGGAATTAAAACAGTTGATTCTGAAGGAAGCACATGAATCGCCTTATTCGATTCACCCAGGAAGTACCAAGATGTACCAAAACCTAAAGGAAAAGTATTGGTGGGTAAGTATGAAGCGAGAGATTGCTGAGTCTGTTACACGCAGTGATGTTTGCCAAAGAGTCAAGGCAGAACATCAAAGACCCGCTGGTCTGTTGCAGCCATTGCCTATTCCCGAATGGAAGTTGGAATAAATTGGTATGGATTTCATTACCGGACTTCCTAGGACCCAATCAAGATATGATTCTATCTGGGTTGTGACTGGCCATTTGACCAAAGTGGTACACTTCATTCCGGTCAAGACCAAGTATGGAGGCAACAAGTTGGCAGAGTTGTACATGGCCAGGATCGTCTGTCTACATGGAGTACCCAAAAAGATAGTATCTGATAGAGGATCGCAGTTCACATCCGGATTTTAGAAGAGCTTGCATGAAACCTTGGGGACCATACTCAACTTCAACACAGCATATCACCCCCAAACAGATGGACAGACTGAACGTGTCAATCAGATTTTAGAAGATATGCTTCGAGTTTGTGCTATAGAAAAAGTAGCTCGGTCCCGACAAAAGAGTTATGCCAACAATCGTCGGAGAGAACTAACCTTTGAGACAGGAGATTTTGTCTATCTTCGTGTCACTCCACTCAAAGGAGTAAGAAGATTTTTGACCAAAGGAAAGCTCGCACCCAGATATGTTGGACCGTATAAGATTTTGGTAAAAAGAGACAAAGTCGCCTATCAGTTGGAGCTACCAGCATCCCTATCTGTAGTTCACGACATCTTCCACGTCTCCCAGCTAAAGAAGGGTCTTCGAGTTCCTATAGAGAAAACACCGCTTGAGAACATCGACCTTCAGGAGGATCTCACTTACGTGGAACAACCAATCAAAATTCTCGATGTTGCAGAATGCATCACCAGAAGCAAAGTCATTCGCTCGTGCAAGGTTCAGCGAAGTAACCATTCAGAAGAAGAAGCTATCTGGGAACGAGAAGAACATTTGAAAGCCGAGTATCCCCACATTTTTGCTGACCAAGTCTGAATCTCGGGGTCGAGATTCTCTTTAAGGGGGGTAGGTTTGTAACAGCCCAAATTTTCATTTTCAGTTAAAAATAAAATTTAATTATCTTTATGCAATTCTCTGGAATTTTTGAAATTTTTAGAAGCTTTACCCTATTTAAATTAAAGCCAAAATTAACTATTTGTAAAATTAATTACCAGTTATAAGTTGGAAATATTTTTATTAAGTCCAAAATAGATCAGGGAATTTCTGTAAATTTTTTCATTATTTGTGGACTTTATTTGCTATTTTATAGAAGCTATAACGAAATAAACTAATTTCTGAAATTTATAAATCAAAGAAAATCTCAAAACAGTAGTTGGGCTGAATCTCCCTCAATCTGGCCTGTTTTTCCCACGTGTGGCCCATTTCTCCAGCCCAGACCACCCGCGCGCACCCCTTTCCCTCCGCTCTCTGCCATGTTGGCCCCACCGCCCACGTCATCATCTTCCACCTTCCTTTCTTCTCCGCCCTGATCACGCAGGCCTCCGCCATTACCGCGTATTGGAGATCTCCAAACTCGGCGGAATCTTCATCGCCTCTCTGAGATTTCATGCGCATTTAAACGTCGTATCAACCCTGTGTCCATTTCGACTTCTACCCTTTCCTTTCTTGCCTTCAATCCCCCTAAACTCGTCGGCGACCGTTTTAGAGCTTCTTGCACCCTACAGCGATTCAAACCTCCCAGGCCACTATATAAGTGCGCCTCGGGTCAGCAGTTGTGCTAGCACACGCATTCCTTCATACTATTTCGCGAACCAGGTCCACGGTGGGTAGTTGACCGCTCATGGACCTAGTCTATTGACTGACGGGCCCACATGTCATAGGTTCAAATAATTTCCTTTAGAAAAATAATTCCATCCAGAAATCAAAATCCACCCGATGACGTCAGCATATGTCATAAAGGGAATTTCCTTTAGAAAAATTAATCGAAAAATTCCATAAATTCCTTTTTAGTATATTCTTTAGGGTTTAAACTTCCAGGAGCTCGTTCTTCTTCACACGAACTTCAACAATTCAAATTTCAAAATTCATCTAAATTTAAGATCTAGCCAACTAAACTAAAATTATTTAATTTGGAGTTAATTTGAATTTATTTGTATTTATTTTGAATTTGGCTTATTTTCGTGTATAGATTACGACGATTCCGAGGAACCTGAGTTAGTTGAAGAAGAAGAATTTGAGAAAGGCAAGTTATACATTTGACCATGTTTGATCCTATTATTTTAAATTATTTAATCTTGTTGTAAGTTATTATTGCATGCATATTTCTATTCAGTTATTTTAAATTCCTATTTTAAGTTCCTAGTTAATCTATTTCCTTTGTATGGCCAATGTTGATATTTAAATAATCATTCCCTTGTCACCATAGTTAACATAAATTAGAAAAATTATATTCTTTGACAATGCTTAGACTAAAATATTGATTTTGGGAATTTTAGCCAAATGACAAATATGATTTAAATTGGAGACTATGGTATTGTTTTTACCATAGAAGCTTTATAAAATATTTTGACCTAAAAAATAAAATAAAACCGGTTTAGACTTAGGCGAATTGGACCATTGGTGGGCGCAAGTTTATGCACGAGCTCAATTCAGTGAATGGTTGAGGCCCAGGGGTTATTTTGGAAGTCGCCCAGTCTTATAAGGACCAGTCTGCGAGCTGCGGATTGTTAAGCTAAACTCGTATCACCACAAGTCTGGAGTGGGACAGACTTAGCTAATTAATCTATATTATTTCACCGTAGTTATGTCATTCAGAGCTGTGAGTGTCGTGAAGACTTACTGTTAATACTCACATGGCGCAAGAGGGGGATATCGTTTGGTGCGAAGTCTTCGGTAATGAAACCTTAGCGGGCATACTTACGTTGGTGCGAAGTCTTCGGTAATGAAACCTTAGTGGGCATACTTAGTTGAAATAATGTACGGTAAAGGTCTCGTGATAGTTGCTTAGTCGCACGCCTTTGGAAGCGTGTTTTGGCCGATATTTAAAGCAACCTATCTCTTGTGGGTAAAGCTGTACAGATTCTGTAGAGTATGAATCTATTCGAATAGCCGCGTCCGCGATCATGGACATACTAAGCAAAGCCTTTCGTGGATTAGAGTTGGATTTTTTTTTAAATAAATCTCAAACTCAGATGTTTTGGATAGTTTATCCAATTGGGAAATTCTGGAAGAATGCTTGGTGTAATAGGGTTAGTCCTTCACCAGTTGTGTATAGAGGTTTATCCCACACTTGAGAATTGAGAATTCAATAAATAAAAGTTTGATTTTAGTTATAGATTAGAAAAATTGCTTTGAACTTAGTAAGAGTATTTAAAACTAAAAATTGTTGTTTTATGCCAAATGAACCCTATAAGCCTCACTTGATTAAACACGCATGCATTATATTCTGTTATTGGTTGTAACTTACTGGGCATGGTTGTTTGTGCTCACTTTTGCTGAATAAATTATTCAGGTGAAGATTATTATCAAGACGGTGAGGATCAGGACGACCAGGCTATGCCTCCAGACGATTGTTTGTGGCGAATTGTGTGGTCTATCTTAATTATTTCTGTTTCCGCTGTATCTTTTATTTGGCCTCAGGCCCAATTGTAATAAACTCTGATTTATATTCAATAAATGTGTGGTATGATTTGCTATCACTTTTGTTTGACTGTGTACACTAGCTATTCCTGGACTAGTGTATGAAACACAGAGAATCCAGGATCCTTCGCTCCTGGGTTCGACAGTTAACAACCAAACTAGTGAGTTATGACCAACAACTTTGTTAAGATTGATGTGCAACTTAGTTCCTTCTTTTCTCTGAAAATTTTCCCTACAAAGCTTGTCATCACCACTGCAAAGGTGCTACTGCCAATAGAAAATTAACTTGCCTCCTTTGAGATACTGAACTTTGCTACCCAGATTGGAAGATCGATGCCTGACCCTGCTGTTGTTGTCCAAGCTGTCGCTCAATTAATCAGTTGCTACCCAACGCACTGTGGAATGTGGAGTTACTGGCCAACTGTTGGGTGGTGGCGAAAAGTCACAAGTGTCGTGCCCTAGGGGCACTGCGTTCGGTGAAACCGTGCACTAGGGGCACTGGCCTGCACTGTGTGCAGCGAAACCGGCCCCCAAGGCCACAACATGGGCAAAACCGTGCCCCAGGGGCACGGTGTAGGGAAAAGAGGCCCCCAGGGGACCAGGAGTCCGGCCCCCTGAGGCACGGTGGAGATAGAGTCCGTCCCCCTGAGACCAGACTTCGCTACATGTCGGCCACCGGTAGCTTCGTGGTGCTTGGCATTACGACCGGAAGGGGGCTAAATTTGCCATTATGCCTAGCAACTGTGCCATATAAGACAAAAACTCTCATACCCTCTATCATCTTTTTTCAATGTTGGCTTGATGGAAAGAAATCAAACAATTTGAAATGTCCTTGTATGCCATCGGGCACCCATCCATAATCTACTCAACTGAACACCTTATTGTAGGAACAAAGTTCATCTAGAAGAAATTAAAGCCTCAAACGAAATATCTTACCATGTTCAGTCGAGGAGACGCCCTGTCATGCAAACGGTACACGTTTGATGCTTATATATTTTGTCTTTGAATTCTACGGTGCGGCATCTACTCCAAAGTCCAAAGGATGGAAGGATAATGAGTAAGCCATTCAAAACCTGATCTAAGTCTATCAAGTGTGATACATGTCTTCAATTTGATCCTTGGACATGCATTTTTCAACGTAAATGGCGGCCTTTCATTTGCATCGGTGAGCTGGTGGCATCTCCAAGCTCTTCAACACCACACGATTTTTGAGAGCACATATGGATATGGACACATACGGAGACGGAGATACTAAATTATACTTAGACACGCGTGCAAGTGTTTTTTTTTTTTGGCAGTATTAGCACTTTTTGGCATCATATCTACAGAAATGGCAGTGGTCGATTTTTTTTAGCAAAAATAACGCCGCATCTGCACAACCGCCATGCGGAGACACCCTGCGCCCGCCACACACCGCTGCCACACGGCTGACGTGCGCTGGCCCCGCCGCTCATCACGTATCCTGGCGATTAGGGTTAGGGTTTCGGCCGATAATCCGTAGATTTCGTAGCATTTTTAAAATATAGTAAATTAGTTCAAAAAATTATGAAATTTTACATGAATGCTCCTAACACGGTGTACTTTCTTGTGTAATTTTTTTCATAATTTTCCTCGTACTGATTTTACCTCGCAATTCCATTTAAATGTACTCATTTTATCCCGTTACGTGTTACCCCTTCCCCCTCCCACACGCATGGCCTCCCTCCCACCAGCCCTGCTCTCCCATCTCCCACACGGCCCCCCTCCGGTAGCCATATTTTGAACTGTCCATCCTCCCTCCTCTGCACATCTGTCGACTCCTCGCGGCTATCTCCCCTTGCCTGCAGTGCTGCGTGTAGACAACGCATCCAAAATTCCTGGCGCCAACGTAGAGGCTCCTTCTTCGCTCGGCTATAAATACTGGGATGTTGTGGTCGCTCTTCGCTCATCCCAATTGTGTTTCGCTTCTTGTTCTGGCGCTCGTCGTTGAGAACTCAAGGCACTTAACATAAAAATTTTTTTGGAGATCAAGTATTTGCTTGCTGCTCGTCGCTTGTCGCTCAGTTTTTTTATAGCTTACTCCAAAGGCCATGTAATTTGTCGGATGTTTTTGTCATTATTACCATAATTAGTTAGTGTACTAGTTATTAATTAGTTATGAATTAGTTAGTTTACTGGTAATTAATTAGTTTAGAGTTAATTAGTTAGTTCGCTGGTAATTAATTAATTAGTCATAATTAGTTTAGTGGTTGTCAGTCCCGCATATTAAATTAGTGCGAATTAACTACTCGTAATTTATTTAGTAGTAATTAATCAGTTGTAATTAGTTAGTTTAGTGGTAATTAAATAGTCGTAATTAGTTAGTTTAGTCTCTGTTAATTAGTTTAGTGGTAAATAATTAGTCGTAATTAGTTGTATCTAATTACACATATGTAATCCATCACTTGCATGCAATTTGTCGTATCTAATTACACATATGTACCGTGGATAGGGTTGTTGTAGCTTTAGGTAATGTCGAACATTCAAGACATGGCGATGGTCTCGTACGGGCCGGACCAGGCAGGTTGGACCTGTTAAGATGCCAGTACAAGGTGGTCCGGGCGGAGGGTCTCAACGCGATGAATATTCACGAGCCTCGGAGTTGCATCCGGAGGGAGTTCATCACGGAGGCAACGAGGAAGAAAGTTGTGTTCGAGGGAATCACCTGCACGAATGATGTGTGGGAGCTCGTCGAGGTGGCTAGAAGCGTACCATGGAGCCAGTACATGCAAATTGCCTCCCAGCTTGAGGCGGCCATTTACGGGAGGCCGATGGTGTACGTGAATTTCGTACCTAGGGCGCGGGGCCACCTTGATGATGCCGGGACCTCTACAAGCAGGCAAACACAACCCGAGTCTGAAAACGGCAGCACGGAATGTGCTGCCTCGGAGGATTGTTTTGTGCATAATTTTGTGCAAAATGAGGGGGCGAAATCATAGTGGTCGGCCCACATTGACTGCCACGAGTATCTACCGGACCAGGCTCTCAGGTTGGAGTCCGACGAGGATGTCGACCCAAGTTCGGATGGTAGCGACGATGACGCACCCCAGGCCGGTAGTCCAACCGGGGGAATTATGTCATCGGAGGTGCCTTACGTGGCATCGAGACTTGATGATGTCGTAGTGTGTTCGCTCGTACTGTCACAAGAAGAAAGCTCCCACTAGGGGTTTGATGCCGAGACCCTCTTAGTAGGGCAGCGCTTCCCTAGCAAGGAGGTCGTGCAACAAGCTATAGCACGGTACACCTTGTCCATCAGCCGTGTGTACCAAGTGCACCGGTCCAACCCTAGACATTATGTAGTAAGGTGCGTAGTGAAAGGCTGCCCTCGCAAGGTTAGCACTCACCGAGTAAAGATCTTCAGCTCGGTATTCGCGGTCAAGGCGGTGACTGGCCACACTTGTGAGCTTAGCGAGCCCCTGCGACAGAATCGGAACGTGACTTCCGCATATGTGGTGAACCTCATCAAGCACCTAGTTGTGGCGGACGTGTCCATCTCCCCCAAGCTCCTGATGTCGGAAGTCGCCAATTAGGTTGGTTATCTAGTCAGCTACGGCAAGGTCCGACAAGCCAAGCAGAAGGTCATTTAGTCCATATACAGGACATACGAAGAGGCATACAACCTTGTACCGATATTGCTTCACCAGATTGCCGAATCAAACCCCGGCACGTACATAAACAAGCTTAACCATGAAGATGCTGAGAAATGGCCCAACCGCTTCATACTGGACTAGGTGTTCTGGGCTTTAGCTCAGGCCATCGGGGGCTTCTAGTTCTATCGTCCCGTGATGACGATGGATGGCACTTTCCTCATGGGGAGGTACAAGGGCATGATCCTCACCGCGGTGGCGGCTGACAAGAATGACCAGCTTCTCCCTGTGGCATTTTCCATTGTAGAGAGCGAGAACACATCCAGTTGGCTGTGGTTCCTGTCAAATGTGAAGACGGCGGTGGTGGGAGACCGGCCCAGCGTATGCCTTATCACAGACCACAATGCTGAGTTGTTGGTGGCCATCAACACCATGCAGCACGGGACGGCCCCGCTTACCAGTGGAATGATGTGCAATCCAGGTGGTGCATGAGGCATCTTGCATCTAACTTGTTCAAGCAGTTCCACAGTCAGGATGTTATGAAGGCGTTCAAGGCATTATGTCTGTAGAACCAGAGGCGGAAGTTTGACTCCATCTAGGGAGACCTCGAACGCCGGACTACAAGGCATACAAGGGAGTCCACTCCGGAGGTACTGGAGGGAGAGCAACCCCATAGTGCCATAAGTTTCTCGGAGTGGATTAATGGTCACGCTCCTGAAATAGAGAAATGGTCCCTTCTGTATAACATAAACGGTACGAGGTACAGGATTATGACGACCAACATGTCTGAGGTGTACAACAGCGTCCTCTCCCTATCACTGTGATCGTCGAGGAGACATGGACTCGCATTGTTGGTTATTTCGTCAATAGAGCCACCGCAACCAAGCGACAGATGGAGGAAGGCAAGTAGTGGTCCGAGAACATGTAGAGGCACATGGACAAGAAGATGGAGAAGGCTCGGATGCACGACATCCGGGTGATCAATGACCTCAGGAGGAAGTACGAGATCAGGCTTTGGTAGAAACACGTCAACAGTCATGCCAGGGGGGAAAGGAAATAGGCATGCACCCTAGGTGATGTGGCAACATGCACCTGCAATAAGCCGAAGCTCCTACACAAGCCATGCTCGCACATGTACAAGGCGTATGGGCAAATGAGGCAGATGTGTACGCCGTACATCTCCGAGTACTATGACACGCAGCACTTTTTTTGTACATGGAGTGCGGAGTTTCACTCGTACGGCTTGGAAATGAAGTACGAGGATATTTGGCCGGACATAGTGCAATGGGGCCTGAACAAGGACTTGAAGACAATAGCAAAGGAGCGACGGCAGACACGGCGCTTCTGAAATGACATGGATGCCAGCCAACGTACTAGTATTAACCGCACAAGCAAGTGCAAGATATGCAAGACCCCTAGGCACTCAGCGAAGGATTGTCCCAATAGACCGAGCTCGTCTGGTCGTTATTCGGTGTCGTAATGTAATGTTTTCTTAGCCTTGTTTTCTTATGTACAGCGAAACTTATACGAGTTGTGCATAATTTGCATCCTTGCTACGTTCTTCACTGTATGGTGCACTGACATCATTGCTACGTTTTTGTTATGTCGCAGGAAGACAACGAAGGTGCTACTGGCTTGAAAAGACTACAAACACCAATCAACTTATTTGAAGATGAATGTGCTTTCTGCCATTCATTTAGAATCAGTCAGGTAATACAATCGAATCATTTGCATCTATCAAGTCAGAGGTGATCTATTGAAGTCTTCTTAGTTCTTACTGTTATGAACTTAGAGTCAGAAATCAATCGTGCTTCAAAATTGTCTATTTCTCATCACTACTGTAATGTTCTAACATGCATGTTTTTTTATGCTATAGGCTAATGGTCATGTTTTGTGCCCTGAACATGCATTAAAGGTGCTACTATGTGATGGGGTGAGCTCAGCAAGAAAAGAGATTGCTACGGAGACTAGTTGCACACACCTAGTTTTTATGCTATAGGACGCTCTTTGTTAATTTATCAGTTTTTTGTGAATAATATTCTTTAATATTGTATTATACCATAAGCTAGATAACATTGTGCATGAACTAACTGAGGGAAATGTGTGGCGTGCAGATCATATAACGATGTACCGTAGCCTTCATGCACAACCATATCTAGTCTATCGTACAATACAATCTTAAAGAATATCATCTGCATTAAACCAATAAATAAACAAAGAGTATCATATTTGATCGGGTTACATTTGATAATACCCCTCCTCCTTCATCCCGATTGTAATAAACCCGCACGTGTTTCATGTAATACTTGTAATACTTGAAATATCGACAATTATCTGTATGAAAACATACGTTGCAACTTCATTGCAAACCCTAATTCATTGCAGACCCTAATATGCCTTACACGTCTCTAGAAAGCAACATATTGTATATCGATGTCTCCAACGGAGTTGTACTGCAGCTTTTTTCCATACATTCCAAGTCACATGAAATCATGAAACCCTAAATTCCGAAACCTAAATTCCTAATCTTCACGACCTAAATCCTTCATTTTTGAGACATATAAAATTGTCACAATAGTACGCAATCAAGTTCACTATGTGAGGAGCCTAAAAAAATCATAATTTTTTGACCTTATTTTCTACATTTACAAATTCGTGCAAATAGTACACTTACATGAAATTGCGAGAAAAATTATGAAAGAATAAAATTATGAAAAATTTACACAAGTAAGTACACTATGCCGGAAGGCTCCACGTAAAATTTTATAATTTTTTGAACTCAGTTGCTATATATAAAAAATCCCACCACCTATATTTAAAAAATCCCACCACCACAGCCGAAACCGAAACCCTAATCGGTGTTAGGAGCATTTACATAAAATCAGAATGAGTCAAATTATAGAAAAATTTACAAAAGAAAGTACATCATGTTAGGAGCATTCGCGAAAATTTTTATAATTTTTTGAACTAATTTGCTATATTTTAAAAATGCTACGAAATCCGCAGATTATCGGCCAAAACCCTAACCCAACCCTGACCTAGCCTTAATCACCAGGACACGTGGTGGGCGGCGGGAACCACCGACAATGGTCAGGCGTCAATGTGTGCTGTCATGGGCGCGAGGCGTCTCCGCATGGCGGCCGTGCGGACACGGTGCTATTTTTGCCCCCAAAAAAAATTCGACCACCGCCATTTCTGTACATACGATGCCAAAAAGTGCTAATACTGCCAAAAATCTGTGTTTTTCTATCCTCGACACATGCTGCTCATTCTATAAGGATACCTCTGTATTTAATGTGACATAGCTGTATTGGGTCTGAATACTTACTATAAAATATTAGATATTGTTGTTGTCTGTACGCCCGGTTGCATCGGACGTCTACTCCCACCAGTCCACCATGAATTGCTATCTTCTCTCACAACCACTTATTTCTTATCCTCTTCCAAATCAATAGCATTCTTCTTCCTCTGTTCCATCGGACGCTCTGTCTCCCTACTTCATCCCCCAACATTGTACATTTTTCCATTCTCACCTCTCTTCCCTCCGTTCCTCACATCCCCCTCCATTCCACCTCCAGGCAGCTCCTCCTCCATTCTTCATCTCATTCCCCCTCCATATGGCTCCTCCTGCATTCCTCCTCCCCATTCATCTTTCTCCTCCGAGTGGCTCCTCCTCTCCGGTGAATCCACCCCATCGACAGCTCCTCCCCCTCCCCTCCCCTCCCCTCCCCCTATGACTCTACATCTTTCACGGCTCCTCTCGAAACATTCGACAATTTGTCCTCCTCCTCCTAATCAGAACCGCGAGCTCGCAGCTCCGCGCGACGCCCAAACGTCGCCTCCGTGAGCTCCGACGATGCCCCGTCCGTGACTTCCGTGAGCTCCATCTCCAACACTCAGTGAGCTCCGCTGTCGCCGCCCGTGGCCTCTGCGAGCTCCTATTACATCCCAATTTCCATCACTATGAGTGGCCCCCGAGAGCCTTGTGACGAGCTCCACTGTCACCGGGGTGTGGCCTCCGCAAGCACCAATCGTGCTCCGCCGTTGTGGGCTCCTCGTCGGTGTCATTGCGACCTACTCCGAGAAGCTACGCTCCTCGCCACCGTCAGGCGCCTCCTCCACTTACTAGGTAGGCATGTTGCTGGCGTTTCTCGAATTGTTGCAACTCCTTTTCTCTATTGTTGTAACAAGTGTTTTTGTTTGTTGTAGTGTATTTTCCCAAATCTTGTAGCAAGTATTTTTGTTGATTTGTTGTACTAAAGAATTGTTTTTGTTGCAATTGGGGATGTGATTTGTCACAACGCTTTGTTGCTGTGGTTTGTTGCCACTTAATGGGGTTTTATTTTAGGCTTAGTAATCATTGTTGCACTCACAAATCATTTTTTATTGCGGCTTTTTGTTGGGAGATCAAATGTTTATTTCGTGTTTGTTGCATCTAGGTCAAGATTTGTTACAAACTTATAAACTAATTGTTGCACTTCTAGGGTTTTTGTTGCACCAAATCTAACGGCTGAGATCGATGTCTTAAGTGAGATCTGACGGGTGAGATAGATGTACGATGGGAAGACTCACATCATACATCCGGACGCTAGTCGCCCCCTAAAATATTTTCACCTGGATGTGGAAAACCAAAAGTAGCTTCACCGTTTAATCTTCTAGGCTCGTTCTTTCATCGTTGGTAGAGCCAGGCTCCACAATTTGGCACGGCACGCTGTCATCCTATACTCCTTATCAAACTGGATCCGGATCATCTGCTGTACTGCAAAGAATTACTGCTTAAACAGTTATTCGAGTGGGCATGAAACTGAAGTATATAAGCTCTTGATGTGCGGATGTGCCTTCCGAGTTTGGACTAAAAAAATAGAGCACTAAAATCATCAGAAGAAACTGAAGTATATAAGCTCCTCGTCAAGCTCATGCCACACAACAAATCTTGTCATTTTGTGCGGCCATATTAGCATCGAGAGTAGTTGGCATACACGTTGGAATCTGAGTAGGAGGCGGCGGCGGCGGCGTTGCAGAGCACTCGCGAGAATTGGTGGTGCGGCTGTCAATTTGATCGTACTGCATGGCTTCGAAATCCACGGCAAAAATTTGCTCTTTCTCCTACGGGTGGACGCCGGCGTCGATCCACCAAGAGATAGTTTGCCAAAAAAAACTCGATTGACCAACTACATGTACTGCACCGTTGTTCACAATCAGACGTGCCAGTGATCACATGGCCTTGATTTACCGATGAATAGCTCATCTGTGCATATGAATTTGTCCAATTGTTGGTCTCTGGAGACATCATGTCATGTCAGATACGAACTACACTAAATTATAGTTATATTCCAACAATATACTTACTTATATATAATAATCTACATCATTATAATATAGATTCATCAAAAATCAACGGTGTAGATATTATTAATTTTCTCTGGCTAATATGATAATTTCTAGCTCATGAGAGTGAACAGGATGACTTCTTTTTTATTGTTTCAATAATACAATAGATAGAAGATTGTGGATATCATGGGGATATGTCTGAGATCTTAGGATGATGTTACAATTGGCAATGTCGTTGACGGTTTGTCGAATCACGTGTTTTCGGCAAAGTTTCAGTTCTGTCAGGCTTCTGACGGTCTGACCGGCTATGGTGGCGGTCAGACTGGCCATGCTTTCACTTGGTTTCTCTGAAATGGTCACTGGCGGTCAGACCGGCCAAAGTGACGGTCAGACCAGCAAGTAGAGCGATCTGACCGACTTTGCTTGAGCGGTCAGACCGGCCATTGTGATCACTATGGATTTTAGAGCTGGGCCAAAAATAGAAGGTGTAGGCAAGTGAGAAGGTGCTTCTGCACTTGGTCTCATAATTTTTGGAGCTTCTAGGCAAAAGTTCTATTGGTTTGAAAATTCCAGTAGGTTTCAGATTTTCAAGATGGATGTTTTGGTTAAGTCATGGATCGGCGTTGACCGCCTTTGGTGGCGGCGCCCGACCGGCGAGGCGCGATCGACGGCCAAGGTGGCGGTCTGACCGGTTGTGATCTGGTTCGTCGTCCTTCGTGGCGGCGATGTTTTCTTGTTAGGTCAAGTTCATGGGTTTCATGGCATATGTGTTGCATGATGCATGTTTTGACTAACGTGGGTCAAGTTGTGAAGAACTTGTTCCCGGATTCGTTTGCTTGTCTATTGATGTGCAGGTTGCTTGGAGGTCAATGACGGTCAACGGCGAGGATGATCGGGACTAAGCTTGGAGAGCTGAGGTCCAGAACGATCGGGGATGCCGGGTGAGGTCTATGGAGTCAAACATTGCGCAAGAAGGACAAAGGTGACCGAACGGGTAGTTCGGTGCGACGGGTTGATCAAGCGGCGCGGGGGTTGGTGTAAGTGCCATGGTGGTTTCGGTGGGAGACGGATGGGAGAGACTTACCGATATGATGAGAGCCGCTGGATCAACCTACACGTGGTGAAGCATGGATGTGTTTCACGAAGATGGGACTCGGTCTTTGCAAAAAGATCGAGAAGGGGTATTTTGGTAATTTTACCAAATACCGCCTTGGTGACCTTTTGCCAAACCACGGCGCAACATGGCGCAAGGTGAAGTGGATTAGGTCAAGAGATGAAGACGGCGCTTTAAAATGCGTGCGTGTGTGACCCGTTTGTTTTGGGCCTAAACGGGAGCCCATTAGGGTTACTCTTCTAGAAGGTCTAAGCCTCCACTATAAATAGAGGAGGGAGGTGGCTGCACCCCCTTCAACCCTTTCATTGTGTTTGAAATCCTAGTTTTGCTTAGGGAGAGGATTAGTGGAGATTAGGGTTCTAGAGAGTTGGATTTGATTTCGTGCTCATGTATTGAGTCTTTGTCCTCTATTGATGGAGTGGTCAGAAATCAATACCATATCAAATCAATCCAAAGAAAGTTCTCTCAAAGATGAGTTCATTTGCTTTCTTTCTCTCTATTTGATGATTTTGAGTCTTTCTTTGATCCGCGAGTTTTTGGTTGGTTTCTTACCGTGATCTAACTTGCTGGGACATGTGGGAACCCATCTAGGATCATCTTGATCATCAATCACCCACGAGCAAGTCTCTAGATCATATTTTGCATTCGGCTCGGTTTTTGAACCTCCTTCGCTCAAACTGAAAAAGATAGGAACTTTGGCATGGATCTCTGAAATCTTTGATTGGAATAGGTTCCTAATATCTTTAGGAAGGTGTGGTTCAAATTTCGTGAAGTTTGGCCTTACGGATCAAAAGTTAGGTCGTTTTTTCGTTTGGATTGTCTCCGCTGATTTTGCTGATTTTCCTGTTCACTGTCAGGAGCGGTCAGACCGCCCATTCCAGAGGTCAGACCGCTAGGCAAACCGATCAGACCGCCCCTGTGAGAGGTCAGACCGCCCAACACTTTGAGATTTGAGTTTTTGGTTATTTTTAGGTGTTTTGCTTTGGGGTTTGGATTAGATTCAATACTAGTCTTTCGCTGTACTGGTATATTGATCTTCATAGCTTCCATAGTTATTGGAGTGAAATTTGTGTTGAATCCATCTTTTGTGAAAAAGTGAGCGTGCTCCTATTCACCCCCCCCTCCCCCTCTCTAGTCGTCTTTTCGGTCCAACAAAGATGCCCTAGGAAAATTTAGTGTAAGGTAAAATCCACTTCTTAATGCAAACATGCTAACTTCTTCATGAGATACAAGATCCATGTCAGGATGAATCACACGTCGAATCTAATCTAGGGGGTGCATTTGTATTAGGCAAAATCCCATGGCGATCGAAGGTGGTAATGCTAAAGCTAGAAGAATATGATTCGGATCATCTGCTGTACCGTATAAAATCACTGCTTTAACAGTGTTTTTCAGCCTGTACAAATAGTGCTAGGCAGTAATACCTAGGAACAGTGAAATATCTACTATAGTGAATATACACTATAGCGATTTGCTGTTCTCTTGGCTATTGTAGCACGATTTGCTGTTCTCTGGGCTATTGTAGCACTTGGTCTGATCCATTCGTTTTTGGGCGAACTGTCGAGAAAAAGACCTAATACATGTCCACTGTACAAAGGTTCCACTTGAAAAAATATAGTTGAGCGAGTGATAAACCAGTCACATGGATTGCGCAATTAATATGTCGAAGTTAGTAGTATATGTTTACACCAAGAAGTCTAGATCAAACGGTTTAACCAAAAAAGAAGTCTAGATCAAACAATTCCTTAACACATCGCAAGTTTATATGCATTTTTTATGAAGTCACTAATTTAATTTCGCAGTGATCATGCATATTTATTAGAAATGTTTACTTCTTAGAGTGGCTACAGTATATGTCTACAGGTGCCATACTTTTTCCTCGATGGAAATAAATTATCCTTGAATATTAAGGAAAGATATGATTACTTGTCTCCATTTCTATTATAATAATAATTACATTTCCATAAAAGTATATTGTTTCGACTTTGGTAAGCCACAATTACACCCTCCAATCTTCTTTCCTTGTTGTTTTGGCTATCAACTACTTGGTCTCCAATATACACATTTGACCACACATTTGACCAGTACTCTTTCTAATTACATGTGAGTGAATAATAATAATAATATGATGGTATGAAAGCACTTTTGATGATAAAATCTACTAATGTCATTTACATGTGACAAATCTAAATATTTGTGTCTATATCAGTTGTCAAAATTTTGACAACACACGTTCCAAAACGACATCTATTTGAGAATGAGAGAGTACATGTTTTACACTACTGTCTTCTTAATAATAACTGCATTTTGCCATTTTGGCCCATTGCAATTTGCATCCTAGCATATCCAGAATATCAACCTTCCTACATCTTAGACAGATGAACAAACTAATGATAATGGAAAAATTTGCTCAGTAACATTGCAATGATATATAAATTGGAAAATAACATCCGATACGAGGATGACATATAGGTAATTGAGTTACATGTCAGTGACACATCGATGTTATTTTTCAACTAGTGGTATCTGTATAGTGTTACTGAGCAAATTGCTCCAAAGATAATAGATAAGCCTTTTGCCGAACACAAAAGATTGTACCCATGTAAACATCCGTATTGCCTCCTTTTCAAAATGCAAGTACAAAGAAACAAATTTCAAAAACGTACGTGTATTTCACCATTTTTATTACTAAGTGCTTCAATGGATCAAAGTTGCACGCAGCATAATCATCTCAGTACAACCATTCATGCACACTTATTACAAAGCTGGCAGATTGTCTAAAGCTCAACTAAAGAAGCAGCACGACGGCGGACAAAGCAACCGCGCCAAGCAGACCGACTCCACCGGCGACGGCGACGGGAGCAGCAGGACTTTCCGGAGCCGGCGCCGGTGCAGACGAGGGGTAGTAGCGAGAAGCAGCCTCCGGCGCACGGGAGTAATGACTCGGTGCGCGAGCCTCCTCTTCGCCAACGCTTGCCGGGGCGGGCGCAGCCACTTGATAGCCGTCGTCCTCGCGACGGTTGCGGCTCGGAGTGGGAGCGGAGGGTTGAGCAGATGTCGACGGCGCGGGACGGTGATGAGGGCCAGGAGCGTGGACTGGCGGATCCTGATCATGTGCTGGTGCCGGTGCCAGAGCTTGATGATGGTCGTGATGATGCGGACTTGGGGCATGGACCGGGTGGCTGGCATGAGCCGGCCTCGGCGCTGGAGCATGATGTCCATGGTGATGCGGACTTGGCGCATGGACCGGGTGGCTGGCATGAGCCGGCCCCGGCGCTTGAGCGTGGTGGCCATGGTGATGCGGACTTGGAGCATGGACTGGCTGGTTGGCGTGAACCGGCGCCGGCGCTGGAGTGTGGTGGCCATGGTGGTGCGGACTTGGAGCGTGGAACGGCGCCGGCGCTGGAGCGTGGTGGCCATGGTGATGCGGACTTGGAGCGTGGTGGCCATGCTGGTGCGGACTTGGAGCGTGGTGGCCATGCTGGTGCGGACTTGGAGCGTGGTGGCCATGCTGGTGCGGACTTGGAGCGTGGGCCGGCGCCGGTGCTGGAGCGTGGTGGCCATGGTGGTGCGTACTAGGAGCGTGGGCCGGCGCCGGCACTGGAGCGTGGTGGCCATGGTGGTGCGTACTAGGAGCGTGGGACGGCTGGTTGCCGTGAACAGGCGCCGACGCTGGAGCGTGGTGGCCATGGTGATGTGGACTTGGAGCGTGGGCCGGCTGGTGGGCGTGAACGGGCGCCGGCGCTGTAGCATTGTGGACATGGTGACGCGGACTTGGAGAGTGGGCCGGCTGGTGGGCGTGAACTGGCGCTGGAGCGTGGTGGCCATGGTGACGCGGACTTGGAGCATGCGCCGGCTGGTTGGAATGAACCGGCGCCGGTGCAGGAGTATGGTGGCTGTGGTGGCCGTGATGAGTTGGTGCCGGGGTACCATCGTGACAGGGAGCGCTCGGTGAGTGAGCAGACGCCGGCGCGGGCGCCGGACCGTGATGACCATGGTGGTGACGAGGGCTCAGCGCCGGAACATGATGACCATCATGATGACGAGGGCTCGGCGCGGGAGCAGCCGGCGTCTCTTCCTGCGGGGGTACTGTGGGCGGTGGCGCATGAAGATGGAGGTGGTGAGGGCCAGGCGCGTAGGCCGGCGACGCTGCCGGCTCGTGGTAGTGGTGGTCGCCGTGCGCAGTGGACGACGCAACCAGCAGCATTGCCATCACCACAGCCATTGGTGAGATCGGCGTGGACATGGCTAAAAGCTAGATACACCTGCTACCTCGTCTTGCAATCGTAGGGAAGAAGCCCGTATATATAACCACAAAACGATTACTTGTTTCCAAGCAACTTGGAAACATTGGCAAGAAGGGAAAGAGCTGTATCGTCTTAACCATGGCAAGTTTTTAATCTTCGATTTGCTGTATTAGGATTTGATTGATTCATTCGCTGATTGCTAGTTGGCAGCTGCGACTCCTGGAAACAAATCAATGCCGCTGATTGCTAGTTGGCAGCTGCGACTCCTGGAAACAAATCAATGCCGCTGATTGCTAGTTGGCAGCTGCGACTCCTGGAAACAAATCAGTGGCATTCGATCGTATCACAAATTCACTACAGATAGAATTCCTTTCCGAAGAAAAAGGAACGAATAGACGAAAAGGGAACTAATAGACTCTTAGATTCGACTGTAAACTGTAGAAAATTTCCTGCCTCGACAGGTTGGGTCAGCTGCTGTACATACTGCTGCCCATGCATGTACGACAGTAACGTACCCATAGAAAATGTTGGTCATTACAAGATCATAGTTGCATCATGATGAATATTTTACAGATTATACTATCGTAGGAATAAGAAATGTACCTCAGACAACAAAAGCAAACTATAGCTCAAGAGGAGAATTTCACCCCGACATAAATCAATCGTTCTTGATGTTTTCCTAATTCATAATGTTCCCTTATATCCAAGAGTTTTGTTGGCATTTTAGAACAGGAGGAATAAATATGCTTAAAAATTGTTCAATGCATTATTACAAGATTACAACAACGTTACAACAACTGGATCCGTTCATTTGTGGCGCACACCTCCTAGTACACCCTACTTCGATAATACAAAACAGAGTTACAAACATGGATATAGTTATATACACAATGAGCTGGATGATGGGGCGAGGCTTCAAGGGTGTTGTCAGTTGATAAACAATTGGTAATACACGAAAATCTATTTCCTTTGCATGGAGCAATCATCTACTGATACCTCCTCACTGTAGCCAGGCCAGCCCCAGAGATCCATACCAACCTCAATTTCACGTATGTTGTGTACCACTGGGAATCACCATAGGGTTCTCAACCAATGGAGTTCAAGTCTCAAATGAGGACTGCCTAATGATATCGATGTTGGTGCTCACAAGCCTGGCAGGTTTCGGCAGATCTGGGATTTACATACGTGCACTTATCACACGTCCAAATGTTTCCTTCATCCACACCACGGCTTGAGCCACCTGATTTGGAGCTGGTACTGAATGCCCTGTTCTTGCCACTCTTACTCTTACCACCAAGGCTCTTGGAAGTAGTGCTCTTGCTGCACGTGCTATGGCTAGAAGGTCCTACGTCATTTAATCCAGTCTCCAAAGCCCGGACGAGATTCTCGAAATAATTGCGAGTCACACTGTAAAATACCCAAAACAAAATGGCAAACGAAGATGCAGTAACAACATGAGAAATTTAACTGATCATCTGTTTACAGTTAGGGATGACCAAGTCGTCAAAAGAAATTAAATGAAGCAAAGAACTTCCATTGGATACAACATAGCATCACAGCAAGGATATAAGACATGAAAAAGTAATCTACATTACCTAGTTAATCCAGCCAACTTTGTACGGAAGTCATTGAAATCTTTTGAGGGGGATTCTGCTTCAAGGTATATTTGAAGTTCTTTCTCTGCACATTGATGCAGCCGCTCCAAACCTGATTCCGCCTCACCTAGACAAATAAACACGAAACACAGATCAGATCAGTAACAGACGCTTATACATGTCATTTATGAAAGTAAAACGACAAACCTTGCAGATATTCAAAGAACTGTCTTTTGGCATGCTCATGCTCTGGGAGGTAATAACCATAGGCATAAGTCCACTTCAATACCCTCCTACATTCAACAATCTGCATGTCGGAAATTAAACCCGGTCATGAGAAAGCAAGAAGACTTAAAAAAAAACAAAACTTGGCGATGAGAACACTAATGAAGTAATACCTGTAACCATGCCTCTATGATAAACTTGAGCTGCGACTCAGGTTGGCTTTGTATATCACTTAACTTTTCAAGCTGGAGAGAGATTTTTAAAAGTCACTGTCACTAGGAGTTCTGAAGAAGCGAACTGCGGTAGCTATATTAAAAGGTTGTGAAATGAAAATTCATTCGGTTAATTCATACTTATACCATATATGGCTTAATTGCTTTCATGTGAAATGGGAAATAAGGGAAAAGAAGAGAGAACGGCAAGTGTCATATATTCATATACCTTGTCATTCTGCAGACTCTGCAGATCTCCTAATGCTTTTTGCCTCGACTGCATCATGAAAAAAAGTGTCAAAGCAACCAGAAAATATGTTCTAACAAGTGATAAGACAACAGGAATATTCCTATCTACAAGAAACAGCATTCCATTGTCAGCATTTTCTACAACTGAGCATAATTTTTTAACAGGTTTAACACGGAACATATAAGCGAGATTAAGAAGAGCATTGTGTTATGGATAGTTTCGTTGGTACTCAGTACAAGCGTCGGCAATCAAATAAGGCATAGCTATTGTTAATTATGGAAGGTTAAACTTATAAAGATTAGTTTTACAAACCGTAGTATTGTAATTAGAATCCATTACGGATTCTGTATTCCAGTAGGACTCTGCCTTGGCTTTGTATAAAAGGACTAGAGTATTGTAACAGGGGAAGTAAGCAATATACAAGTAATCTTCTTCTTCTAGCAATCTTCTTCTAGCTCTGGCTTCTCGCCGTTACCAGCTCCATTCATCTTCAAAGGAATCTACGATACTTAACAATTTGGTATCAGACTCACCGATTCCGCCCACCATGCCACCCAAAACCGATCCGACTTCCGAAGCTCGACTGGACGGCTTGGAGCAGGCTCAATCGGACCTCCTTCAAGCGATCACCAACCTCCAGGTTTCCACCGAGCAGAAGCTCCATGATCAGCAAGTCGCCGCCGATCAACGGGTTGAAGCTCTCGCCAACGAGATGCGGAAGTTGTTCGATTCCCTGCGCAATCCAACCACGACCGCCCAGACGATGCCTTCCACCGGCCAGCTCCCCGCAGCAACCGGCGACGCAGGATTGCTGCCTACCCCCACATCAATCGCAGATGGCTCGCTGCTCCCGATCGACAACCGGCCGCCGCCGCCAACCAGATTCGATCCGCCCCGCGCGCAGACAGGCAACGACCAGCGGCGCTTTCACGGGGACCGTCTTGAGGAGCAACAGGGGTATCGCCAGCAACCGGAACCACCTCGCGTCCAGCTCGATCGCCCTCGACTGCCTCGCCTGGAACTCCCGACGTACGACGGGTCTAAGGATCCGCTTGCCTGGCTTACCAAATGCGAGCACTATTTCAGAGCATATCAAACACCGGACAATGACAAGGTTTGGATGGCTGCCTTTCATCTGTCTTCGATTGCGCACTCCTGGTTTTATCAGCTGGAACGAGACGAGGGATTGATCACTTGGGCCATGTTCAAACAATGCTGCTCAATGCGTTTGGACAAAGCCATCAAGACTAACACCACAGGCGCAATTAAACACCGCAATGCATCAAAGACGCTGGCGAAGTACCAGCAGGAGTTTACTGATTTATTGTGCCATACTGTCGGCTTGTCGCGGACTCATCAGATGGAACTCTTCATCGCAGACTTGCCGAGCCAGACGCACCCATGTGGAATTAGCAAGACCACTTCTCGCAACATGCTATGACGTTGGCGTGTGCATATGATGCGATCGCAGCCAATCAGAAGCCCGACAATACCGGTCGGCCGATCGCGATTAGAAACCGAAGCCCGATCGCCGTTTCAACCGACCTCCGACCTCTGTCGACCACGGCTACCACATCTTCGCCAACCCCAACCCCACACACCGGAGACCCGCAGACGGTGTTTATACCACAACCGCAGAGATGGCGGATCGGCGATAACGGGTTTGTGTTTCAATTATGCGATGAACAATTCGCCGAGGCCATCGCCGCAAACGCTTGTTTTGGTTAGAAATCAAGTAGACTTGGACTTGGGGAACCAATCGACGACCAATGAGATCGAGGTGACCGAACCGAAATTTCAATGCTCATGATTCTGAGGATCTGTCTTGCCCGACGATGCAAGTGAAGGTACGCATTGGCGATTTTGAGGGCATTGCGTTGTTCGACTCGGGATCTACACATAATTTCTCAATCAAGATTGCGTGGATCGCCTTCGCTGGTGCCCAACCCCATAGCGATCTCCGGTCAAAGTGGCAAATGGTGACAGCTCGAATGTGGTGGTCAGTGCAAAAACACACCAATGTCCATAGCTCCTTCCAGGTTTGCAGTCAATTTCTATATCATTCCCTTATCTGGTTTCGATGTGATCTTAGGGATGCAATGGTTAAGCACATTGGGGCCCGCCCTATGGAATTTCGCCACGGCGCTTTTCATATTGGGAGCATAACCAACGGATTACTTGGACCGGTTGCACGATCCTCCAATCACAAAGATCCGGCTCGAGCATGTTGTTGGGATGACCTCATGGCCACTCTCTGCCGAAGTTTATGACCGATTTGCGGAACCGTCGGGACTACCTCTGTTCGATCATGCGATCACCACATTCGTCTTCTCCTAATCGTCGGCTATATCGGTCCTACCCTACCGACACGCCAAGATATTCAGAAGACGAAATTGAACGACAATGTCTGGCAATGTTGACTCGAGGATCATCCAAAGAGCTCGTCCCAGCCATTTCATCCGGTCCTCCTCGTCTCAGAAGAAGGATGCTTCATGGCGTTCTGCGTCGATTCGAGCATTGAATGAACACACAATCAAGGATAAGTTTCCAATTCCACACGCCGAGGAGCTATTAGACGAATTGGAAGGATCTTGTTATTTCACTAAATTGATTTACTGGTCGCTATCACCAAATTCGGATGTCCCCGATGATGTGCTAAAAACGACTTTCCGTACTACCATGACCATTTTGAATTTTTAGTGCTCCTGCTCGCTTATGCAACGCTCCTTCAACTTTTCGTGCAATGATGAACTCCATCTTACAATCGTTCCTTCGCTTCGGTTTGTTCGGTTTTTTATGACATTTTAATTTACAAAGCTCTTGGTGAACATCTGCGTCATGTTCGACAAGTGCTACTCACATTGACTAAACACCACTTACATCTCCATCAAAAGAAGTGTGTTTTCGGTCAACAACAGATCGCTTATCTGGGACATGTCATCTCATACCACGGGTGGCCATGGATCAAGACAAAGTATCCGCCGTGCTTGATTGGCCCTTAGCGCAATATCCGGCTTGCGTGGGTTTTAGGCCTCATGGGATACTATCGCAAATTTATTCAAGATTTTGAACATATTGCGCTCCCTTAACCAAGCTTTTTGCAAGGATGGGTTTCATTGACTCAGACGCCACTACCGCTTTTGACTCATCAAACAGATAATTGCCGCCGCTCTGCTCGCAACTTCTGATTTTGCCAAAGATTTTGTCATTGATCGTGATGCATCCCAGACGGATTCGGGCGATGTTACACCAAGGAGGACGACCCATTGCATTCTTTAGCAAACCGGTTGTACCTCATCAAGCTCACTTTCTTGAAGATCTGAACGGGAATTGATCGGGCTTGTTTATGCGATTAGACATTGGCGCCAGACGTTTAGGCGATAAATTCGTGATCGGGGCGGATCATTATAGTTTGAAACACTTGTTGGATCGGCGGTTGACAACGGTGCATAACACGATGGATTACCAAGTCGCTTGGCTATGACTTTACGGTAGAAATTCAAACCGCAAAGATAACATTGTGGCCGATGCCCTCTCACGCCGCCATGAGGATTTCGGTTTACATGCAATTTCATCGGCGATTTAAGCTTATTATGACGACCTATGTTGTCAATCGAATCCCATCCGCCCTGGACTTCCAAGCATCTTAAATGGATTCTTTGCACACTATCGGCAGATCGGAATTCGCGGATGGATCGCTCTTTTTCGCCACCGTGATCTGTCCTGAAGATTTTCCTAGCCTTCCGAGCCTTTTTTCGGTGGCGCACTCGGTCGGTCATGAAGGCCTGGCCAAGACTTGGCATAGGTTGCAGGCCAGTTTTTATATTCCGGGAGGCCGCCGTTTACTTCTGACATTTCTCCGTCAATGTGTTACTTGTCAACGGTATAAGTCCAAGCACCTACATCCAGCTGGATTACTCCAACCGCTTCTGGTGCCGCATCGTGTTTGGGCCGACATCAGTATGGATTTCATCGATGGATTACCTAAGTGGCACACAAATCAGTTATTTTAACAGTCGTTGATCGGTTTTCAAAATATGCTCATTTTATTCCCTTGAGTCATCCGTATACGGCTCAATCCGTGGCCCAAGTATTTTTTTGATCAGATAGTCCGTCTACATGGGTTTCCAGAGTCTATTGTCAGTGATCGTGACAAAATTTTTACTAGTCATTTTTGGAAAGATCTCTTCCGCTTAGCCAATGTCAAACTGCAAATGAGTACTGCTTACCACCCACAGTCAAATGGCCAAACTGAGGTGGTTAACCGGACAATTGAGATGTATGTCCGTTGTTTGTGTGGGGATCGCGTGCGGACATGGCCTCAGTGGCTCGCATGGGCTGAATTCTGTTATAATACATCATATCATTCATCTCTCAAAGCTACTCCCTTCGAAGTTGTTTATGGGTGGCAACCTCCTACATTGATACCATGTTCTAGTGACATTGAAGCGCATACAGACGTTCGACAATTGTTAAGCGAACGTGATGAATTCATCCAAGAAATTCGTTTACGTTTACTTCAGTCTCAACAGCATATGAAGAGCTTGGCTGATTCTAAACGACGAGAGTTACAATTTCAAGAAGGAGATTGGGTATGGTTGCGGTTACATCAGCGCCAAATTCCCTCACTTGTTTCGGGCCTCAATGTTAAACTATGCCCTCGGTTTTTCGGTCCTTACAAGGTGATATCAAAAATTGGTCCGGTTGCCTATCGTTTGGAGATGCCTGCGCAGAGCGGCATTCATAATGTGTTCCACGTTTCTATTTTGAAACCTTTTCGTGGAATACCGCCTGGCCATGTTTCGGTTTTGCCTCCCCTTCATCATGGACAGGTTCAACTTCAACCTGCAAACGTTCTTCGCGCCAGGCTGAATCGCGGTGTGTGGGAATTGTTAGTTCAATGGAAGATGGATTTAATGCACGAGCCTGTGGAAACTTGGATGAAGCGTTATGATTTTCAAAAGGAATTTCCAGATTATCAGCTCGCGGACGAGCTATTTCAAAAGGAAGGGGGAAGTGTTATGGATAGTTTCGTTGGTACTCAGTACAAGCGTCGGCAATCAAATAAGGCATAGCTATTGTTAATTATGGAAGGTTAAACTTATAAAGATTAGTTTTACAAACCGTAGTATTGCAATTAGAATCCATTACGGACTCTGTATTCCAGTAGGACTCTGCCTTGGCTTTGTATAAAAGGACTAGAGTATTGTAACAGGGGAAGTAAGCAATATACAAGTAATCTTCTTCTTCTAGCAATCTTCTTCTAGCTCTGGCTTCTCGCCGTTACCAGCTCCGTTCATCTTCAAAGGAATCTGTGATACTTAACACACTGCAGCACAATGCCATTTCCAAGATATTTGGTGCCAAACAAGTTTACTATCTCTCCTTTTTTACCTTAACTCGGATTGATCTTCTCAAGTCAGACAGAGTAAACCAATAACAAACTTTTATCATCTCAGATGGTTCAAGAACTGATATCTTTGTTGGAATGAGCCTTGTGTATTCCAATGGGCCTAAAGGCCAACATATACAAGTTACATGTGTGCAAAAATATGCAAAGAACACCCTGTACAGGTCATATCTAACACCCCCTCAAACTCACGGTGCATCAATAACACTGAGTTTGGAGAGGTAGAAGCTATGTTGAGCTCTAGTTTGTGCCTTGGTGAAGAAATCTGCTAACTGAAGTTCCAAAGGCACATATTGCAGAGCAATAACTTAGTCATGCACATGCGATCTCATGAACAAAGCATCTACTCCAATATGCTTGGTGAGCTCATGCTTCACTGGATCTCGAGCAATGCTAATCACACCGGTACTGTCTGATAAGAGAGGAGTTTGTGCACAAGGTGAAACACCAAAATCATCAAGTAGCCGCCGTAGCCAAGTGATCTCAGCTGTCAACGCTGTCATGGCTCGCAACTCAGCCTCAGCACTCGAACAGGAAACAGCAGCTTACTTCTTGGTCTTTCAGGCAATCAGAGAGGAGCCAAGGAAAACAAAATAGGCAGTAAGAGACCGGTGATCAGAAGGATCACTAGCCCAGGTCGCATTAGAGTACGCCTGAAGCTGCAAAGAGCTGGAACGAGTAAAGAAAAGGTGACGACTGATGGTCCCACAAAGATATCGCAGAACACGAAGAAGGTGACTTTAGTGGAGCTGAGTAGGAGTAGAGACAAACTGACTCAGGATGTGAACTGGGTGAGAAATGTCAGGTCGAGTGATCCCAGGGTAGACAAGGCTCTCGACAAGATGGTAATAACGAGTGGGATCCTCAAGAGGCTCCCCATCGGTGGGCCAAAGGTGAACACCGAGCTCCATAGGAGTGTCCACCGTGCGCTGAGCAGTGAGACAAGCATGAGCAAGGATATCCTAAATGTACTTCTCCTGAGAGAGGTAGTAGCCCTCAAGCGTGGAAGTGACTCAATCCCAAGGAAGTAACGAAGAGGACCCAAATCAGACATCAAGAACTGCTCACTGAGACGCTCCTTCACAAAATCAATGTACTGAGAGTCGTCCCCAGTAATGATCATACCATCTACATAGAGAAGGAGGAGCGTCCGACCTTGAGAAGAGGTGTGTACAAAAAGGGCAGGGTCATGATCACTGGCGGAGAAGCCAGCAGCAGCGACAATAGAGGAAAAGCGGTCAAACCAAGCATGAGGGGCTTGCTTGAGCCCATAGAGAGAACGATGAAGGCGACAAACCATACCAGCAGAGACAGAATACCCAGGGGCGGCTGCATGTAGACCTCACACAGCTCACCATTGAGAAATGCATTCTTAACGTCCAACTGAGAGATGGGCCACTGTTGGACAGAGACCACAGCAAGAAGAGTGCGAACAGTGGTCATGTGGGCGACAGGAGCGAATGTCTCATCATAGACACGACCATGCTCCTGCTGAAAACCACGCGCCACAAGACGAGCCCTATAGCGCTCACGAGAACCATCCGAGTAGGTCTTGATCTTATACACCCACTTGCACAAGATCCCAAGTGCTAGTATGCTCCAAAGCAACAATCTTCTCAGACATCGCAGGCTGCTACTCAGGGTGAGAACAGCCTCACGGTAGGTCGTAGGCTTAGAAAGAGCAGCGGCTGTGAAGCCGTAGCGTTCAGGAGGCCTGACAGTGCGACGATCACGAAGATCGTATCTAGGAGAAGGCGGAGCAGGACCTGCAAGGATGGAGAAGGAGAGCTGGGAACAGGGCTCAACAAAGACAAAGGCTCGACTAGAGAAGGCCGAGGACGGTGAGAGTAGTGCAGGTGAAAAGGTGGAATCTCAACAAAAGAGCTGGAAGTAGACTCTGGCGGAGGGGGAATAGGTGGAGCTGGAGGAGAGGGAAGCGAAGGTGGAGGCAGCAGCGAAACAGAAGTGGAAAGTTGAGTGTCAAGAAAAGTCAGAAAGGAGATCGACTCAACAAGATAATCTGAGCTAACAGTAGAGAGACGAGGGTAGTAAGGCCGGGACTCATCGAATGTGACGTCCTGAGAGATCCTCATCCGGCGAGCAACAGGGTCGTAGCAGCGATAACCCTTATGCTCAAGACTGTAGCCAAGAAAAACACACTCAACTAAGCAGTCAGCTTGGTGCGCTCACAAGGTGAAAAAAGGACGAAGCAGACAACCGAAACAGCGAAGGTGATTGTTCTCGGGAACCCGACCGTAGAGACGCTCGACAAGAGTAGAACCCTGAAGAGCGGTGGAATGTTGCATGTTCATGAGAAAAGCAGCAGTGGAGACAGCCTCAGCCCAGAGTGAGGTGGAACAGAAGAGGTAAGTATGAGAGCGCGAGCTGTCTCAAGCAAGTGACGATGCTTACGCTCAGAAACATCATTCTGAGCACGAGCACCAGAACAAGAGTACCGGGGAAGAGTACCCTGCTCAGCAAGAAAGCGACACAAAGCAACAGATAGGCCAGCAGAATCAGCACGAAAAACACAAATGGCCGAACCAAATTGATTGTGAACCATGGTGGCAAACCTCTAGTAAATAGAGAGAACCTAACTGCAAGAGGACATAAAGTAGATCCAAGTATGACAAGAATAATCATCAATAAAGATCACATAGTATTGATGACCCCCTTTCGAAACGATGGGAGCCGAACCCCAAAAGTCGAAGCGGACAAGATCAAAAGGACGAGCTGAGACAGAATCACGAGAGGGATAGGAGAGCTACTGCTGCTTGCCAAGCTTGCAACACATACAATGTAAAGATGTGTCACCAGAGACAGACCCAAGAAGACCACGACCTACTAGAAAGGACAGTCGCGATCCACAGAGATGACCCAAACGATGGTGCCACTGAGCAAAGTAGTAGAGGGCGTAGCAAAAACAGAGGCAGGTGTGGTGACTGACTGGTTGGTGGAGACAGTGGAAGGAAGGTATAGCCAGTCGAGCTCCCAAAGACGCTTCGAATCACAGCGCCGAGGACCAACATCAAGCAAAGTCCCTGTGTGGCGGTTCTAGACACAACAAGAGTCGGACTCAAGAATAACACGACAGTCGTGATCAGTGATTTGACTGGCCGACATAAGCTGCATAGTAAGCTTGGGAACATGAGAGGCATCGACACCAACAGAAGGTGTATCTTGATCTGAGCGATGGAAGGAAAAGTCATGCGACTCACAAAAGTAAGACGAGTAGAATCTGGTGTCATATGAAAAGCACCAGAGTGCAAAATCCACGGAGACAAGATACCGAGCGAGGGAGGTGGCGAAGACGAGAAGGACTGCTGGGAAGCAAGAGCCAGAAGAGCAGAGCCCGACGCAGGGGCAGCGGTGACCCTAGGCAGGGGCGGCAGCGGCTCGAGGTAACGGCGGAGGCGACGGCCGCGAGCGAGAACAATGCCAAGCAAGCGGCGACAAGCGAGGCAGAGCAGGCGATGGCCTAAGAGGTTTTGCACCGGCAGCTGCAAGATATGCGATTGCATCCTGAGGCGGCTTGAAGCTCGGTGGAGTAGGGCAACAGAGCCACGACGCCGAGGAGCATGGCGAATCGAGGGCAACTTCGGGGCTCGAGGCTGGCCGAGCCGGGCGGCCAGATCCGTGGCGAGGCGGTGGCGGCGGCGCTCGACGTGTGCGACTCCCTGGGCATGCGGGGCCCCCACGGACATGCAACGACAGTGCATCCCGCGCACGCTCAAGGGTGAGAACATGCTCGGGAAGGCGAGATCCAGGAGTGCTGGCGCTCAGGGATGTGCCTAGGGGAAGATCCGAGGGTGTCGGCGCTCAGGGAGGCGAGCCCGGGGAGAATCTGGAGGCGGCGGCTCTCGGGGAGGCGGCCCGAGGAGGATTCGAGGGCAACTTGTCGGCGTGGAGGCCCGAACGGGGGCGTCGATACCAGGTGCAAGCAAGGGAGGCTGCAGAATTCATGTAGTTCTTCTTCTTGTGGAGAAGAACTCAGGCGCAAGCCTCGGCGGCATGGCGGCTTCTTCATGATCGGCTCGGCGTCGGGGCAAGCAGCATAAGCAGAGGGAAGTCTGAGGCTCAGATGGTGCGTCGTCCTGCTCGCAGTCGATGTCGGGAGGCGTCGAAGAAGCGAAATCTTGCTCGAGCTCGGGAAGCCTTGAGCCTCGGCGACGACGCAACATCCTTCTGATCGGCTCAGCGTCAAGGCCAAGGCTGCGTGTGGGACGGATTTGAATCGAATCGAGCTAAGGCGGCGACGGATCTAGCGGCCGGGAGTAGCTGTGGCGGCAGTGGCATCGTCTCTGGCTAGGGAGGAGTGGTGGCGGCGGCGGAGTTGGAAAAACAGAGCAGAGCGTCAGCGTGCGGAGAAAAACAGAGCAGAGCGAAGAGGGAGGCAGCGGCGACTGGAGAACAGAGGCGGTAAACAATTGTTTGGGCTAGGGTTAGGGTTTTTGGGAGAGTTATGGCTCTGATACCATGTTGGAATGAGCCTTGTGTATTCCAATGGGCCTAAAGGCCAACATATACAAGTTACATGTGTGCGAAAATATGCAAAGAACACCCTATACACGTCATATCTAACAATCTCAACAATTATCCAATTATCCTACGCACACAACACAACTGCCTTTTCTTTATTTGTCCACAGAAAATGAAGGCAATATATGCCAAACCAAAAGGCAACCATGGCCAATCCTATAGTTCTAGCTAACAGAACACTTGGCAGGTACAAACTGTCAGTCTGAATACTAGCAATGTACAGTTCAGGCCACTTTTTTCCCAACCAAAAACTTACTGATTGATTGGCTGCCCATCGTTCATAATAATGTGTATATCTCTCAAGGGAGTTCTTCGCCATTTCTCTTCTCCTTTCAGATTCATCGTACTGTACCACAGCAAAGCAGGCAAAAAACGACACAATTTAGTACATTATATTCTGTAGGTAATGAAGTAAACATCTCGGGTCAGAACCACTACCGCTCCTTCTTGCCTTGCTGCCTCATAACGGTTACAAGCATAAAATCCACCGGTCCTCTCTCCATGCTCCGACCATGAACCAAGACACAGCCTAGATTATAATAGCGTAAGTATGATATCAGCTATATGAGATTGCAAGTACTAAAAACAGAATATAAAAAAGAAGTATGATTGTGTACCAGCAAAATTCAAATTTACATGGAGGCGTGCATGTAATGTGCATGCATCCCTGGTTTTTTTCAATAGGCCGCTTGCACTTAGGACAAGGCTTAGAATTAGCCAGTATCCTGAAACCATAACCAACAGACAGAAAGTCAGCAACACAGTTCACACATGATATAACTGAGATTAAAAAAAGAAACATACTTCTTTAGACCCATCATGCAACCGCATAATTTTTTTACAACTCCAAATATTGGTGGTTATAGAAGATCATGATGCCAGTAAAAGAATGTCAACCAAGCTATTTTTTTTAATACATGGCCCACCATGCACCTAGAAGCAGGACATGAAATAGAACAAAGTTTTGATAAGGGAAAACATAATACAATTAAAGAAAACAAAGTTGGCAATGTAAGGACATGCTGTCTACTTAACATTGTACAATACACCCTCATCTGCTGTTACAGACTTGTTTTGGGGCATACCTACAGCAGGCGTGTGCCCAGGGACTCAGGGAGGCACACAAGGCCAAGGAGGTTGCAGGCGGCAGCAGAACTTAATTTAGGAAGTCTTATTACTTTTGTTAGGTTCTGATAATTTTCATCCCCAGGATTGATTAGGGCGGTAAATAACTTCGGTTTCACTGTTCCATCCTTGAGTTAGTTTGGGTTGTTACTTGTTAGGACATCTCTATATAAAGGAGGGTTTGGATATGCTTAAGGATTAAGCAGAAATAAAGAAAAGCTTCCCTAAACCCTATCTCTCTCTTCGCCTACCTGGCCGGCCAGCTTAATCACCAGTCACCACAGCAGGGCAAGGTTTGTCCAACCAGGAGGTCAAGGACGATCGTCCAACTACCATCTATAGTTACAATCTTTGTCCTCTAACTAAAGCCAATAACATCCGCAGCCCACCCCCCTTCAAAAAAAAAAGCATAATACCATGTGTGCACACATATAAAAAGAAAGTGATCAAATGGATGCAAGGTGCTAAAGGCAGATACAGTGGTGCCAGGCGTAGGGATAGACTTTATCCTTGATTGACATGGCCACAGTGTTGAAAAGAATATTTTAGTTCAAAAAGTTAGCATGAGTAATAAAAAAAGGTGTATCCCTACTATACCAGTTCATATTCTCAGACTCTGCGCTGTTCTTGAGGATCCACTTTGAAACAGTGGCACAGTCTACTGGACGATGAGCTTCCTCAGTGCACTGCAAATTTTATTTCAGATAGTTTGCATTCTACTGATTAGCAGACAAATGAACTGGTCAGTCAAATACTCACATTCCAACAAAACCCATATGAACAGTTGCAATTAACATCATAGCTGCCACTGCCCATGACAAATTCTACTGCATATTCACATCCAGGAGCAGGACACCACTTTGTCTGTTCAACATAAAAATGACTTTAATCAACAGGGTTGTAAAATAAAATATCTATAGTTATCTCAAGCGTTGGCTCAATATGGCAATTGGTCATTTCTGTTGTGTAACTCGCACATATTACCAATTAACAGCACCATTTTGAAAATTTGAAATGATTGCATACAAGACCATTAATTGTTGGAAAAATATAAAGAGTACCAAACTTCAATTATTTCAAAAAAAGGAGATACAAAGACAAGAAATTGCTTATTAACATGATAAAAAAAATCTTCGATGGAAGAAGTGAGTAAATCTGAATATTGGCCACAAAACTTTTCACTTTTCATGGAATTATGTTATATCAACTTACTTTTCTATTATCTTCGATGTAAGATCTGCAAAGATATCGTCCATACTTTTCCTTATCCTCATCATCAGCTAGCGAATTGATCATATCTTGTCCAACGGCAGCAGCACATGACGGATCAGGACATCTCAACATCAGACATCCTGGACCATCATTTATAGCAGTGCTAATGTAACCTGTCAATATAATAGCAAAACTTTATTCAGTGACATCATCTTAACTAATAAGAGAAGAGAGTTTACCGCCGCGCAGCGGAACGATGTCCTTTCTCCTATGCACGTGGTTGGCCTCTCCCACCCCTCCCAAATTTCTCATCGAGACGTACCAACATGTGGATCCAACCTGATAGGGACAAGGTCTCGCCCCACCATGCCCCCGTGGCTCGTGAACATATACATGCACTCACTTCTTCCGCAACCACCCAAACCGTCGCCACCCCAGTTCTTCACATGCACACACCGAAATTCGTTGTCGTAACAATCCTTCCTGTCTCGCGCCGCGACTCGCCACCTGTGCCCATCTGACATTCACTTCGTGCCTCAGAGATCCCGACCCCCTCTGGCACTCAGTCCACTGGTTTCAACGGCGGCGTGCACGAAGATGAGGGATCCGACAACGTAGGAGACGGCGGTGTGGGGAGGTAGCGCCGGCAACCGAAGGAGGTAGCGGGCAGGGGAGGCGGCGGCGGGTACGGGAGAAGGCATTGGGAGGGAAGGAAGGAAAGGAGGCGGCGGTACCTTGGAGGAGAAGCGGCGACGCCGGGGAAGGGAGGGGAGGCAGCGGCGGCGCACGAGGAAGAGGCAGAGGCAGAGATGAAGGCGTCCTTTCCTTGTTGCGCCGCATCTCGAGTTCACCGCACAGTGTCCTCTTCATCCTAATCCTCCCCTACGCCACCGCCGCCTCCTGCTCGCACCGACCGAGCAAGCATCGCCGCCGACTCCTCGCTTACCACCGCGACGCCACCACCGCCTCCTCACAGCCCTCCCACCTCCTCGCGCAATGTGCACGCAAGGCTGCAGGCCAATGGTCAGGAGAACCGAGTCATGGCTTAGGTTCAAGGTGGAAGAAGGTGGCCATCGGCGCGTAGCCCTCTTCCTTGTCGCCCGGCAATGGCTGGAAATGGGTAGCACGTCGAGGAGGGAAGTTGGCATCAACTTCAACTTCCAAAGGTAAACAATCTATGAGCTCAAAATTTTAATTTCCGGGTAGTAGTAGTAGTAGGTGATACAATCATATAATAGGCGGAGTTAATTTATTTGTGTGAAAGAAAATTGATATTTATTATACGGTTTAGGGTCTCGCTTGCTGATATGTATCATTCTCTTTTGGGGTTCCGTTGCAACGCACGAGCACCCTACTAGTAAAAGTCAATTCTAAAGTTAATTCCAGTATATTGCTTCCATGAAGCATTGGAATAACACTAGAAAGGTGTGCAAAAACATAAAAATAACCTACCAAGGAACAGAAAACCAGTTTATCGCAGTGAGGCTGTACAATAAATCGGTTCATATGATTGACAAAAAAAAAGGCAGCAACTTTTTTTCTGGAAAATCGTTTTATCAGACGAGTCTCTACTCAAGTAATCCATTTTTTCCAATTAGGACTACACCCACATGCAATGTGGACATGTCAGGATGGGTAAAATGCAGCGCAGTAAGAGGCAAATAAAAAAAATCTCACAACAAGGTCAAATAGTAATCTAAAAAATTAGACAACCAATTAGGCTACAAGCATACAACATATAGAATGTTAGATTATTGAAATTTTTAACAAATCCAACAAATTTATGGAAACAACCGACAATAACTTTAGATAGTATAACAAAGATGTAATTGATGCCAATCACTTCAAAGAACTTCGGCATAGTGGGCATTTTGTTTTAGCAAACTTTGTAGATAACCATGGCATCCGTGAAAAAAGGAAAAATTCGGTCTATGCCATCAGTAGTTTTGCAGTTTTGGATTTTGCCACTGCTTTTTGGCTTATTGGTTTCATGCCAATAGAATCACAAACTTCTTTGTTAAATGCTATTTTGACAAGGTCAATGCCCGTTGACTGAGCGAAAAGGACCGTTTTGCCCCTCCAAATATGTTATCACAAATATGAAGAGAGAATTTTGGGAAGAAAAAGAGAGGGAGAAAAGAAAGGGTATGGGCAATTCTTGAATTTTGAGAAAAAGTGAGCTAATAATGGTAAAATCCAAACAAGTTTGTGATTCCAGTGGCATGGAACCAATTAGGCAAAAGGTAGTAGCAAAATCCAAAACTGCAAAACAACAAGTGGCATAGACCGAATTTTCCTGTGAAAAAAGCATTTAAAAAAAGTGTGGCAGAAATGAGAATGCCAGCAAGAAAAATGGTTGCAGAAGAAAAGATGTAATTGCAAAATATGGTATCATCGACTATCACCACCCCAATATAAGGATAGAGGGAAGGCAGTTGCCATGGTTTATTTCAGTATGAACTATGAAGATGAAATGGTGATTCCATGCAAAATAGAATTTGAGGTCTATATACAGAGGAGTATTTCAAGTTTAGAGTGACCAACCTCTCCAGCATGCACCACAGAAAGGATGGCCACATGCAGCAGCACTCATAGACACACGAGGGCAACTTTCGAAACAAACTCCACATGCCAGCTGTTATGAAGTGAACAAAATGTATAAGCACTGACTATTTAAGAGTATCAAATGTTGTCAGATTTGGTAGAAGCCATTGAAAGCAGGCAAGAGAAATGACATAAAAAGTGCCAGATGCACACATGCTGCTCAGAATGCACAGCAAGCGCAAACTTGTGTTCCAATACATATGCACTGGAAACCTGCAACAACACAAGCATGATAGCCAACTTATATTTCCCCCCCAACAATCCGACCTGGTAGTCATGCATACCAAAACAAGCAGCTGCTAAAGATACTGGCCAACAACAAATATAGAAGCCTGGGTAAAAAAAAAACTAAGGAGTAGTGCATGTGTTTGTATTTTATGTGCTTTACATACGCTTTTTCCACCATCCACTACTCATCCTACAAGTGGGAAGGGGGGAGTGGAAAAAATTAAGGGAAGGAAAACAATTGAGAAACATTCTGTACCTAGAAAATGGTTGTCCATAACCGTCCTCAAAAAGGCAAAAAAACTATTATATGATTCAAAGAGAGGAAATATGCTTAGCCAAGTGAAAGAACAAGTTGAACTAATGAGGCAGAGGCATACTTCTCTGTCATTTGGCATTTCAATGCGCTTCTCCGGCAAACCAACAACCTTACGAACACATTCTTCATCAGCAAACCATTCATCATGCACCTTACTAACACTCCTGTTGGGGAAAACGTTAAAATGAGAGTTAAATTAGCAACTAAAATAAATCACAGATCACCACCCTGTGCTCTGCATCTCCAGATAGCACGAACAAATGAAGCAAAATATATGGGCAAGTAGTATTTGACCATATACAACTGCAGCACACTTCCATTAATGGGATAAAGGCCTAAAGCAGAATGAAATAATCTTCCACAGATTATCATGTCACAGCCGTAAATTAATACTACTATCTCCGGTTGCAAATAAAAGTCGCTTTGGACAATGACAAGGTCTTCAAAGTACCACTTTTTGACCACTAATTTCTATCATAATATGTTTCCAAATCACATAAATTATATATTATGAAAGTATATTTCATGAATGTAGTAATAACAATTTTAAGTGGTCAGTTTAGATTTTTTTTTTTAATATAGAATGGTCAAACTTAAAAATGTTTGGCCATCACGGTTTCTAGGACATCTTATATTTGCAGTTGGAGGGAGTATAAGCTAACGATAAATAGCAACCCTATAAACCTGACTTGCAACACTTCTGCATCTTAATAGCCTACTGCCTGCCTCTACTTTTGTATTAAAATTGGACAAACATAATTATGCCAATACAGAAATGTAACTTGGATAAAGATAACTATCTGAAGTATGAGAGTCTAAAAGCCATTAAAGATTTAATACAACACCAAAAATTAAGAGCAACTCGCAATAGAGTGATGTAGCAACATTTTTGCATCTTAATAGCCTGCTGCCTGCCTCTACTTTTGTATCAAAATTGGACAAACATAATTATACCAATACAGAAATGTAACTTGGATAAAGATAACTATCTGAAGTATGAAAATCTAAAAGCCATTAAAGATTTAATACAACACCGAAAATTAAGAGCAAATCATCATAGAGTGATGTAGCAATCTTAAGGCGGGTGATGGCTCTTACCAGTTATAGTTGCGAAGAAGAACACATGCTTCTGACTTTGAAATTGAAAGAACAGTTGAAACCCTATTTATGTCGTCCTCTTGTCGCTGCTTTATATCAGCTTCACTCAATATGCAGTAATTTTGCTGGGGCACAAACAAGCGAATGACTGTAAGAAAAGCAGGGCATGAAGATCGAATAAGCAACCAAAAAATGACATAAAACTGAATATCACTAGCTGATCACTTGATCTAATGTCAAAACAATTATACTCCACAGATCACCATAAAGAGAATCAAATGAAACCTCTTTAGCAACAAATTATGATTGCCAAACAAATCAAAACTATGTGATTACCAGAAAAATCTAGCAGATTATTTGGGGACAGAGCATCGCTGTGCAACTGGCAACCAACCTAATTTTTCCACCATTATGTCTAAAGCATTTCCATAAACTGTTTAGCTTGTCTCACATGTAGGCCAAGTTTGGCACGGCTGTAGTAGCTTCTCTAAGAAGCCATTTTTTCAGCTTTCAGGCTTATGTGGGAAAAGCCAGCATCTGTGAGAAGCCTAAAGCTGTTTAGTAGGAAATTTGGCATTCAGAGTAAATAGTTGTTTCAGTATGTTTTCATGTTTGGAAAGCCAGAAGCATAAAGCAACAGTACACTTAAGTAATGAATAGTACGTAGTAACTTCTCAGGTTATCCTTTTGTTCCCCCAAAACATTACTTATTCCCTAACACGCATATCAATTGAAGCAGAGATTGATATGAAAAGGCATCGAAACCTCTTTCACAAGAACCTGGTTGAGACTGTTGAGAGTGGGCAAGGTGGGGTGGAGCCGACTGCATGACAAGCAATATCGATGGACAGACGGTGGATGGTGCTGCAACTTGTCTAAGTTAACAGGTAGAGTAAGGCCAGCAGGGTACGAGCAACTAGTCGTGAAAATGGCCAGTCGGGCAATGGACAACCTCAATGGTTGGACAGCAAGCCAGACAACGGGTTCGATGGGGGCTGATGACAAGCGATCAGGAGGTCGGTGTTGCTGAGAAAATAATGAGGGTGATGGGATGGAGAGAAGTGGAAAAAAGTAGAAGCCACAGAAGCTACTCAAGTTAGAAAATATGTTCTTAAAGCAAGCTTCTGGACAATATATCGACACAAAAATCACAGTATAAACAAGCAATAACTAATAAGTGCGATCTGTTTTAAACAGTAGTTGCCATCAGTGTCAACCACTCATGCAATGTCCTATCAACAAACAAGTCTATCCGAAGAAGGTCATAACTGAAATTTGGTAAGATCCACGAAATAAACATAGCACATAGTACACAATTAATTCATGGGCAGGCTCAGAGAACATTATACACACTTCTAGATAAGCACAATAAACACCTAACCGTCGTTTTGCCATAGTGTAATGTACAATTTGTCATAACCAAATAATTCATTAAACCGAAGTTGTACAGAACTGTGGATTGAATTCTCCAGCTCCCTATTGCTAATGCCTCTCATATGGGCACCTTGGGCCAAATGACTCCACGTGCCAAGACACAAAAAAGACATACTATTTGTACATTACGCAGAACAAGAGGCAAACCCAGAAAAAAAACAGAGAAACAATGGATGAAGGAAGATTTCCCTGTGCCATCATCTCTGTTGATGCCCGGCCATCAAAACTTTGCTTCAGAACTGAAAGGAGATGCAAGTTGGGTCTTGTGGTACAGCAGGCGATTAATTTTTTACTGCCATTGTTAAGTGCTAAGTGCACCATACTTTAATAGGTCTGGGGCATTGACATATGGTAAATTTCTCTCTTTGGTCGTTCGTAGGGAATCCAAAATCTTTATACATTGTCAAGAACTACATGGCAACGCATACTCTATGTAATTTGGCATTTAGTTAGTAGGGTAGAGCCTTGCCTTCTTTTATTCCGCTTGCCAGTAAATAAACTTAAGTGAAAAGTTACATATCCTCCCCAAAATTCCCATCCTAATTCACAATATTCTATGCTCTTGTTATTTATTGTACATTATTTTTTTATGGATCGAGTATTTAGTCGTCTATGACAAAGCATCATCTGTCTAGTGGCCGACATGTATTTTATTTGTCAACAATATTGCCCGTGTTACCAAGAACCATGGATCTGCCACTGCTCCTATACAAAAATAAATGCATAAATGTTCTGGGAAGGTCCTAGCTTGCACCAACACATTCGTTAGGGGTGGCAACCAATGCAAGGACATTCACCCGAGCCACATCCCAGTTTACTAAACAACCAAGGCTATACGTGCGTCATGGCAAAAACCATCTCATCGATGGTCTAGATTCACAGCCATGCAATTCCCGCATTCCCGCATCGGAACGGATCAAACCACAAGCCTAGGCCCCCGGCCATTCCAAGTACAAGCATCGTCCCAGGCGGGGAACCGAGATCACCTGCTGCCTGTGAGAGAGGAGCTCCGCGGAGTCGTCGGAGTCGTGATCGGCGAAGTCGTAGTCGGCGTCGCCGTCGTCGCTGGCGGCGAGCCCGGCCTCCCCGCCGCTGTAGAAGTCGTCGTCCGCGGAGTCATTCGCATCGTGCATGTCGTCCTCGGAGTCCATCGCCGCCCGTCCGCCGCCGCCGCTCGCCGCCGCGCGCCGGAGCCCGAGGAGCAGCGCGGATCGGGCGGATCGGAGCGGCGCCCACCACGAGGAGGGAGCAATCGGACCCGGGTCGCGGGGGCGCCCGCGCGGAATCGAGAGCGGAGGCGGAGGGGAGAGGAGGGCGGAAGGAGCAAGGGGAAATGGGGAGCATGGAGTGGAGTCTTAGGCTGGAGTGACAGTTTTTTTATTGTATTTTTTATTTGCAATAGTAAAATTAGTTTCTTATATTTGAAATTATACAAATTGTATCTTTACCGTACTAAATTATGTCATCTTAAGTGGTCTTCTGGTGCTCATTTCGGTCAACTCTCCACGATCTTCCTTTGTTTAGTGGCATGTACTTTCATGGTGCCCTTTTTTCCAATTATTTAGTTTAGCCAATAGTAAGGTAAGAGATATTGAACGGTGAATCGGTGATGTAGGTGGGGGCTTTCCGAGGAATTCAAATAATCTATGGGTTTTTTCAGCTTTGGCGAGCATCTGAAATAACTAATAAATTACAACACTATTGTACCGCAATCGGTGCATTGATTTTTGCATCATTATTGATTTTTGCTGGTTGGTTCCATTATCACAAGGCTGCTCCCGAATTGGCCTGGTTCTAAGATGTAGAATCCATGTTGAATCACCACTTAGCGGGGTTATTAGGACTTAGGTATCTTTCTTAGGTAGGACACCAAATCCATGTATCTTTACCAATTAACCAATTTCTTGACGCTGGGATTGATCCTAAAGAGATACCACTTCCTCATGAATTTATCTTGAATCGCGACCTTTTGGCTCAACTTTATCCTAGTTTTGCCGAAGGAGCAACCCCCTTTTTCACCTTGAATTGGTCCAAATACGTAGAATTTCTGAGTTTTCGCGAAGGACTAGACCCAATAACCGGAGGTCTATGGTTGAGCGATATTGCGCACAATCATTTAGCTATTATTATTCTTTTCCTGATCGCATGTCATATGTATAGGACCAACTGGGGTATTGGTCATGGACTTAAAGATATTTTAGAAGCTCATAAGGGCCCATCAAGGCCATAAGGGTCTCTATGAAATCCTAACAACGTCATGGCACGCTCAATTATCTCTTAACCTAGCTATGCTAGGCTCTACAGCCACTGTTGTAGCTCATCATATGTACTCTATGCCCCCCTATCCATACCTAGCTACTGACTATGGTACACAACTTTCCTTGTTCACACACCACATGTGGATTGGCGGATTTCTAATAGTTGGTGTTGCTGCACATGCAGCAATTTATATGGTAAGAGACTATGATCCAACTACTCGATACAACAATCTATTAGATCGCATCCTTCGACATCGCGATGCAATCATATCACAACTTAACTGGGTATGTATATTTCTAGGTTTTCACAGTTTTGGCTTGTACATTCATAATGATACCAAGAGTGCTTTAGGTCGTCCCCAAGATATGTTTTTGGATACCGCCATACAATTACAACCCATCTTTGCTCAATGGGTACAAAATATCCATGTTAACGCGCTGGCGTAATGACTCTGGTGCAACAACGGTACCAACTTAACATGGGGAGGTGGCGAGTTAGTAGCGATGGCGACAAAGTAGCTTTGTTACCTATTCCATTAGGAACCGTAGATTTTTTTTAGTCCATCACATTCACGCATTTACCATCCATGTGACTGTATTAATACTTTTGAAAGGTGTTTTATTTGCTCGCAGTTCCCGTTTGATACCCGATAAAGCAAATCTTGGTTTTCGCTTGCCTTGAGATGGGCCTGGGAGAAGAGGAACATGTCAAGTATCCGCCTAGGATAATGTTTTCTTAGGTCTATTCTGGATGTACAATGCAATTTCGATAGTCATTTTCCATTTCAGTTGGGAAATGTTGTCGGATGTTTGGGGTACTATAGGCGATGAAGGGATGGTAACATTGTAACTCATATCACAGGGGGAAACTTTGCGCAGAGTTCCATTACAATTAATAGGTGGCTCCGAGATTTCTTGTGGGCATAGGCATCCCAAGTAATTCAGTCTTATGGTTCTTCATTATCTGCATATGATCTTTTTTTCTTAGGTTCTCATTTTGTCCGGGCTTTCAGTTTAATATTTTTATTCAGTGGTCGTGGTTATTGGCAATAACTCATTGAATCTATCATTTGGGCTCATAACAAATTAAAAGTTGCTTCTGCTACTCAGCCTAAAGCCTTGAGCACTATACAAGGACGTGTTGTAGGAGTAACCCATTACCTTCTGGGTGGAATTGCCACAACATGGGCATTCTTCTTAGTGAGAATTAGTGCAGTGGGATAGTGGCTAGGAGGATTTGAAAGCCATTATGGAATTAAGATTTCCTAGGTTTAGCCAAGGCTTAGCTCAGGACCCCACCACTCGTCATATTTGGTTTGGTATTGCTACCGCAAATGATTTTGAAAGTCATGATGATATTACTGAGGAACCTCTATGTCAGAACATTTTTGCTTCTCACTTTGGGCAGTTAGCAATAATCTTTCAATGGACATCCGGAAATCTGTTTCATGTAGCGTGGCAAGGAAATTTTGAATCATGGATACATGATCCTTTACACGTAAGGCCTATTGCTCATGTGATTTGGGATCCTTATTTTGGTCAACCCGCTGTGGAAGCCTTTACTCGAGGAGGAGGTGTCGGTCCATTCAATATCGCCTATTCTGGGGTTTATCAGTGGTGGTATACAATTGGATTACGCACCAATTAAGATCTTTAAGTAGTCATGCATTACAATAGGAACCCCTAATTCCCTCGCAAATACAACTCTCTTAATCATTTCTTCGCATGTACCTGCAGTCGCATTCAAGTAATGCCCCTTGATTTCACCAGTTTCGGCATGTGATTTTGTCGGGACCCAAAAAAGCAATCCAGGAACCCTCTGTGCATTCTGAACTAGTCTCGAATCAGTAGTTAGTTCACACAGGAAACATCAATGAAATACCATCCATTTATTCGATTTAACTAAAAAGATCTCAAGATAACAAATAATAATAACTGGACCTTATGGACAATATTTACTTAACTTGCCACGCAGGGCTAAAGAAACAAATAAACTCTTGCAGCAGAACGGGAAAAACTTGGAAAGGCCAATCAACATGACTACAGGCAATCGAGTGGAGAATGTCTCCTAATTCGCAAGGTCTTTATAGTACTCCTTCTTAAAGAACTCTTTAGCAGCTTTGTATTCTTCAACTAAGCAGCAGAAATTGGAGTCATGGGCACATAAAGTACTCAGCAAGTCGTAGAAAAATAGTATGCACATTATATTCGTGCAAGGCTTGAACAAAGGTTTGTTGTATGGTTCTTTTGCAGAAAGCAGTATTGACGATAAATACAATAAATAGATTGAAATGCTTAGTTGAAAAGAATAATAAATAATCAAACAATTTCTTTGAAATAACCAGTGAATTTCCCATTCACTTTCCAACCAAACTAATGTTTAGTGAATCCCCCATTCACCAACCAACACAATCCACCAAGTGAATTACCCTTCCACCAACGAACATTATATTCATCAAGTGAACTTCCCATTCACACTCCGATATATTTTATAAAGAAACTCTACCTCTCGTGTGAAATCCCCGGACATGTCCATAACTGAGGACACGGCTATTCGAATAGATTAATTAACACTCTGCAGAGGCTGTACACTTTACCTACAAGATATCACCAGTGTAGCGATCACCAATCATAATAAAACCTTTCAGAAATTTTATCTCAACAATTGACTCTCCCGTTGTGCATAAAACCGCCCCAACCTCATCGTTGGTTCGACACACACCGTTGGACCTGAAAGCGGCGAACCGATCATCGATGTGACCTTAGAAAGGGTGCACACCTCCATCCATATACTACCTGAGTAGTCAATGCCAAAACTCCACAACTTACTAAGTTAGCCCCTTCCCATTCCAGGCATGTGGTTGTACGAAACACTTAGTTCAATGGCGCACAAGATTAAATCCTTGACAAGTTACTCAATCGAGTCTACCACAAACCCACGACGTGTTAATCACACCCTCAATCCACAACCGCTCACCTGAGCAAAAATCATTTTATTTAACCAAGACCAATGACACACCCTGCCATGGTACACAAATTTTAACAACAGTGGCTAACCGCCATAATTTCATATTTTATTAAGTCAAATTCAACATTATTTGTACATGTGATAATGAACCCATCGCAACTAAGCTTGACTAAGCATCTGTACGATACCCATGTTAGTGATACAAATATGTCCAACTAAAATTAATCATCCTATGGTGACAAGCGATTCAAGGTATTCAAATATTCAATGGAGGCATATCGACAACATGTGATAGCTAATCCCAAAACAGTTGATATAAAAATAGCATGCAATTGATATAAAATAATATACTTTTAAAATTATAGGTTTAATATAATCAAAGGACTACGACTTGCACTAGCTTTAGCTCTACTCAATTACCACACTTGGATCTTCAAAGTTCGCTCCTGCTCGGCGAAATAGATCGTCTAACGAGAGAGAAAACAACAGGCGAAGCACAAATAAATTCAAAAGAAAATCAAATAAAATCCAAAAACAGTAAAACCAACTCTAAAAGAAATAGATCAATTTTAGATGAATTTAGGAATTTGAATGGACTGAATCGGAGTTCGAACAAAGGAGAACGGACTCTCAGAAGATTTGCTAGAAAAGAAATTGAGAGAGAAAAGAATATCCAGAGAATATTCCTGCGGATTAAATAAAATAAAAGGAATTGGAGACTTACAAGTGGGGTCCGCTGGTAAGTGAGAGAGAATTAAATGAGAGGATGACATGTGGGCCAAGGTGCTGGAGAGAGAAAGAACAGAGAGAGAGGATGATAAGGGGGTCCCACATGGCATAGAGATGGTCCATGGTGAACTAGGTCCACGACTTTGGATGTGGGGCATGCCACATGCATTGACACATGGGTGCTAACGAGTATAGAAAAGGCTGAGGTGGCACAATAGATAGAGGATGAGATGGCTACTTAGGTGGCCGAGGAGGTGACAGATAAGAACAGAGAAGCTCTGACAAAGATGGCCCACAAGACATAGAGTGAAAGGAAGAAAAGAACAAAGAGAAAAAAGCAAGGGCGTAAGGAAGCTCGGGACAGAGGAAAAGAAGCACTGGCCGGTGGCTTGGACATTGACGGTGAGGGCAACCGACGGCGAGGTAGGTCCAGCTAAGCAGCAAAACGGAACCCCACGAGCATGAGGAAGCTTTGGGCGGCGATGGTTCGGCGAGGGCGGCGGCTAAACGGTGGCAACAGCGACATTAGTGACGGGAAGACCTTCAGGTGCGGTGGCCTTGGTGCTTCAGTGGCGCCCAAGGAGAATTGAAGTGAGCACCGGCTCGGTGGTGAGGCAACGAATGCAGGGAAAGGCTCGGGAAGACCAGGAAGACCGGGGAACAATGGAATTGGTGGCGAGAAGAAGTTGACCAGAGATGAAAGAGATGATCGTGGGTGGCACTCTAGTGACGAAAAAGAATCAAGGAGGTAGGGGATCAGATGAGAAGGACAAGGGACACATCGTGACGCACATGGAAAACAATGGAACTCACCGAAGGAGTAGATTGAAATGGTGGTCGGTGGCCAGATTGGAGGTAGATGAAGGCGATGGCGATTCGATGATCCTCGAGCGAAGGTGATGGTGTCATGGCGTAGAACGTCGCAATGCAAATCTGGAGGAGGAGACGATGATGCCAGATATGCTTCTACGGTGATGAATTTCGATGAAGAAGACCTTCAGCGGTGGCTCAGCTCTTCGACGAATTGCGGCGCAGCGAGGATGAGACCAGGGAGGAGACTTTAGGGTTTCGGAAGAGGATGGCGACACGAAGATTATGACGCGGGGGAGCGCACTTATATAGTGTCGGGGAGGGAGAATTAGAGATAGAGCCGGCGGTTATCGCGTGATGGACATGGACACTGAGAGTGAGAATCCAGGTTGAAGACGATGGGGAGGTGGTGGCCAGACGAGTGGGACCCGTCAGCAGAGGAACAAGAGAGAGGAGGGAAGGAGCTACTAGCGTGGGTTGGAAAAGGAAAGGTGGAGGTGGGCTGGAGTGGACCGGGTCGAGGTGAAGCAAAACAAAAACGGGCTGGGAATAAAAGAAAAGGAGCGGGAGTGGGCCGAAGGAAAGGAAAAGATGCGGGACAAAAAAAGAAGATGAGCCCGAGAGGATTTTTCAGATTTCAAAAGGATTTCCGAATTTAGGAAATTGAGATAAATAAAACTGAGCTCCAATAAATAGCAAATAAACTCAAAAAATTCCTAGAAATTTATCTGGAACACTAGAAACTCAAATAGAATAACTTTTAATTTAATTGAAGTTCAGATTATTTACATTAAATCTTTTTTATTTATAAAAATTCAAATTAAGCTTTAACTTTAACAAGAAAATTCAAATAGTTATTTTTATTTTTAAAGCTTCAGAAACAAACCAAGTTTTGGGATGTTACAGATTTATAAATTGCTTCGGCACAAAAGACAAAACGGTCCCTCCAGCGCATAAATGGTTGTGAGTTTACATTTTCATCATCTTTGGTAAAATCAAGTCCACCGCGTAGACACTCATAACACGCTCTACCGTATTTTTTTGCGGATAATCTCAATTTTGGTTTAATAGTTGTCGATGTTTTAGAACCGATCTTACGTATGATTGTTTGATTCGAGGGGTCTTCAAGATTGATCACGCAGAGAGAACGGCACAAGGATTTTATGCAGGTTCAGACCTTCTCCAAAGAGAATAACAACCCTACTCCTGTGTGGTTATATTGAGTTTGTTGGTTACAGATCAAGAAAGAGACTAGAGTCTAATGTCTTGTGCTCTTGATTGCGTCTCTCATTCCAATTGCGTCTCTTCCTTCCCCTGTCAACTGACTGTAGCATTTATATAGTGTATGAAGAGGTGGCCCTTTCTCCAGGCTAAGAGGCGCCTCATTATTTCATATAATGAGCACGTTGATGGTAGTTACTGTTGGAGTAGTAAGCCCCTCGCGTCGTCTGGCAATTATCGTCAAAGACAGAGGAGTATTGCGTGCAGTTATTCCAAAGAATAACAGCGTATACTAACTGCTTAGAGTCCCTAATCGATTGGGCTTACTTGTCTGCAAGCTCCATCGATTATAGGGTAGTCGTAGCTGACCTAGTCGTAGAAGGACTTATGACCACATGGTGGTCATAGAAAAGCTTACGACCATGAGGTAGGCGTAGAAGGACTTACGATTATGGGGGTGGTCGTAGAAGATCTTACGACTAAGAGGTAGTCGTAGAAGGACTTACGGCTATAGGGGTGGTCTTAGAAGAACTTACGGCCATGGGGCAGTCATAGAAGGACTTACGATTCTAGCTTCCCCCTTATGAACATTAAGGGGTATACTCAAGAACCATATTATAGTATTATTATCCATAATAAGAATTAGAGATAAATAATTAAATGAGGATTATTATATCCTCGTCATCTAGCCCCCAGCTTCAAGTGAAAGTAACTTACTTGGAAAATGAGCCATAGATGATCTTATACCAGAAGGTGGTCGTGGAACGGTGGTCGAAGGAAAGGCTTTTCGACCAGTATTTTATTCGACCAGAAATAGACTTGGTCAAGAAGGTAATTTCACTTGAGGTGTAAAGACAGACTCGGTTTTCTCGAACAGACAAATTAAAGAATCTCAATCGACTCTCATAGACACATGCATTGGAGCGGTTCAGAAAGTGGTAACTGTTGGGTTGCCACGTCTTTAACTGAAGTGTATGGTTATAAAAACTTACCGTTGGCATGATTCTATGGTTTTTACTTTTTCCCCAATCACTCTAACTATTCATCGAGCTCTTGCATTCTCCACTGCCGACCAAATCGTACGCCCTCTAGAAATCTTTCCAAATCCAAATCCCCCTCTCTTGAGAAAGATGGTCGGAACCACTTCCCAGTGGGCTGAATCGGAGATGGATGAGCCTAAGATGAAGGCTTTCCCGAAGAAAGAGATTGCGAACTGGTTTGAAGCTTCGGGACAACATTGGCCATCAGGGGAGATTGGCCAAATTCCCGTCTTCCAAACGTACTGTGAGTGTGGCCTTCGATTGCTTGTTCACCCTTTCCTCACACTTGTACTCAAGTACTTTGGGGTGGAATTGGTGAACCTTCTTCCCAATTCCATCACGATGTTGAGCGTATTCGTATACTTGTGTGAGGCCTACCTGAGAATTTGGGCCGACTTGGAGTTATTCCAATATTTCTACGGGATGACCAGAATGGTGGGAATCGCCGGCAGCTATGGTCTGAAGCTCCATGACGGGAAGTCGAAGGAGTACATTCAGATGTTCACCCAGTCGCCATGGCTAGGGTGAAAGAAGTGGTTTTATTGGGAGGCGACCAGTGAAGACAGTCTTTCTTTCGTTGGGAACGCTGCCGAGAAGACTTCTTCCTGGGATTCGACTCCTAAGGATCTTGGCCGAATCGCCCCTATATTCAAGTCATCAAAGACTTGAAGGAAGAGGTGCTCACCGAATGGCACGTGGTGAAGGATTTCATCACGCGCCGTATTAGCCATTTGAAGAAACGAGCACATCCTGTGTGGAGGTACTCAGAGCCAAAAGACTCGACCAGAGATTATGAGAGGGGTAAATAAAATTTTCAACTTAGCTCATTTTGGTTAATCTCAAGCCTATCAACTGAATGTCTTATTTGCTTGCGTAGATCTCTTACAAATGGAGATTGACATCTGAGTCAAGCTTATTTGTGAGAAAGCTCCGCCACCCAGTGAGGTGGTTTCTCAAATTCTGGCGGTCTTGTCCGTGGAATATAAGATGGAACGTCTAAAGGTAATCAAAGACTGATTTCATCTTTATGATCTCATAGTCGTAGAAAATACTTACGACCAGGGGATTGTCGTAGAAAATCTTATGACTAGGTACCGTTCGTAGAAGGACTTACGACCAAGGGATTATCATTAAAAAAACTTACGACTAGGTACTGGTCGTAGAAGGACTTACGACCAGGGGATTGTCGTAAAAAAAACTTACGACTACTTAGTAATATTTCTTTTTCTAACTCCTGCAGAAAGTAGACATGGAAGACCGTTGGGATAACCAAGAGGTTGGACTGATGGTCATTGGCACGGAGGTAGAGCAAGCCAAAGCACCTCCGGCTAAGAAACGTCGACTGGTGAGGACTATCGACAAGAAAGGGGCAAGCTCAAGTTCGGCTGTTTCGACCTGGCCTTTTGAGAAATTTGCTGCAGATACAGCTGCTGCAAAGAAAGCCAAGGCAATCGAAGCTCTTAAACACAAAGCTCCCAAGACTAAGGTACCCTTCTACTACAACAACAAGACTTTTGCAGTTTCTACCTCTTGTGGCTTTGTCAAGTAACTAGAAAAGGAAAACTGGAAGAGCTTTATGTCTTCGCGAAGGAAACCGTTGTGTCAGCAGGGCCCATGGTCGAGGGAAGTGCTGCTCTTGGGGTAGTCGAGACAAGTCTCGACCATCCAGAGAGTCAGGAGGCTCAAGGAGCGGCAGTCCTCGCTCAAGACCCACGATCAAATGTGGTCGTGGCTGACCCCATCCCTCAACACAAATTTTGACCAGACGTGGTCGAAGAGAAGAAGTCGAAGAAATCTTCTTGAGGGAAGGTTTCTTCTGGATTCAAGATCAAGTCCAGGAAACGAAGGTATGTAAAAAGGCAAAAGTGTAAGAACAGTACTTACCTTTTGTTTTCTACAATTTGATGTGTTTTCCTTTTTGTAATTTTAGCCCAACTCCTCCAACCCTCAAGGACGTTTCTGTCGAGAAACCCACTGTTATTTCTCCGGCAATCGAAGAGATGACAGTGGAGGTGGTCGAAAGGTCGTCCACTGTCCATGAGGTGGAAGGGGCTGTTTTTGCTGAAGCGGCTACGACTACTGAGGTGGTCGTGGAGCCAGAAGCGAAGACGGCAGAGGTAGCAGCAGAAGCATCCGACCATGGTGGTAAAGCCTTCAATCATCGTGCTGGGAAGGAAGTCGTTGTAGACGTTCCCATCGGCCCCCAAGGTCAAGCTGCTGATGCCGCCATCACCGAAGAAGAAGAAGGGACTGATTTCTTCGACCGTTCCTTCGGGTTCTTCAGCCCGCATCTGTTGTGGGATCTCGTGATCGGGCTCCTCATCCTAAGGACATTCTTAACAGGAGGAATGTTTTCGATGACGAGCGTCTCGAACAGGTGTGGTGGAATCGAGTTCAAGAGATCGATGAACTGAAGAATCCCATAAGAGTGTTCTATTCGTTTGCTCGAACGAGCATTAATGTAAGTACCTACCGCCCAACATTTATATATATGGCTTTTCTCGCTTCTCACTGTCTTTCTTTATGCAGAAAGCTTTGGAACAAATTGTCACTGTTGCTGAATACAACCGATAACTTGTGTAGCTACGATAGGAGAAAGTGGTACTCTGTGAGCAGGCAAAGAGATGGTAAGTTGCTGCTACTCGTAGTCGTTTATGTTTCGACCACTTGCATAGTGCTCATGGGGATTGTAGTAGAAAAACTTACTACTAGGTACTGGTCGTAGAAGAACTTACGACCAAAGGATTGTCGTAGAAAAACTTTTGACTAGGTACTGGTCGTAGAAGGATTTACGACCAGAAAATGGTCGTAGAAAATGACCACTTGTTCTATGCTCATGTCTACTCTTAATCTCTGTAGGTTTAAGAGCGATGAAAAGACTTTGGCTGATTCGCTCGACTACGAGAAAGTCGAAGCGAAAAAGCCTAAGGGAAGAGAAAGATGACCTTCTAAAGAAGCTTCAGGAGGCAAACTCTGCAGTTCAAAAGTTGCAGGGACGAATAATCGGTAAGTTTTGAACTTAAGACCGCTTATGATAATGACCTTCTTTTCTTTTTCTAACTCTTATTCCTTTTTTAGAAAAAGAAATCGAAATGGGGAAGCTCGAAATCAAGGACAAAGAAAAGATCTTGATTGTTCACGAGATTTCTCGTATCGCCAAAGAAAAAGATCAAGAGATCAAGTCGTAGGAAGAGCGATATGCAAAGAGCACTACTTCCCATGATGATGAAGTCAAAAAGCTGGACTCACGACTAGCAGGTAAGCAACTCTTTACCTGTGACCAGTTTGGTTTTCCAGTCTTTTAAGGGTGATTTTGTCTTACTAGTCTTACTCTTTTTCAGAGCAAGTAGTCGAAATAAAATAACTCTGTGAGGCTTCGGCTTGTAATCAAGAGGAGATGAAGTCAATGAAGATCAACCTTCAAGACAACATTTCTCTCTTGAACAACGTACTTAATGGGCTACGTGCTGAGGAAGTCACTCCTCGTGAAGACACGATAATTGCTCACTCAAGTACCATTGGAGAACAAGTCGGGACTTTGCAAGAGTTGGTGACTACTCTGAAGACCAACCAGGCTGTTCGATAAAGGAGGCGGTCGAAGGCATAGTAAGTTATGCTTTGGCAAAACTTAAGGCTTGTGAGCCCAATCTTAATCTGCAACCAATCGAAGCCGACTTCAACTGCTCTGAAGCATAAGTGGAGTGGTTGTTTGAAGAAATGCAGTCGATCAACAAGAAGGTCACGGAGGAGATGCAAATAGGATCTTTTTCATCAGAGTAGTTTGTAATACAAGCCTATAAAGACAAGTTTTTGTTGACGTATATAATACTTTCTTTTTCCTGCAAATTATCTCATTGAGTAGTTAGTAACTCATAAGACAAAGAAAAGAAAAAGAAAATTAAGATTAAGAATTGAAGTCATATTAATAGCTTTATCCTAGCCCCCGACTGTTTGCTTAGTTTATTTAGATAAACAAAGTAAATAGTGTGAAAAGGGTTTTCCTAAAAAAGAGAGAGAGGCTTGGCTAACTTATAGTTTTTGATCACGATTATCATACACTGGTCGTTAGAGTAGGAACGAGTCGACACTACGAAGTTCCTTCTAGTGGGCAGGACCACGTGCAGAAAGGAAATGATTCGACTAGGTGATGTTACCCTCTCTGACCAGATAAATCAAATCAAGAGTGGCAACTTGAGTTAGACAAACGTCTAGAGTACCTTAGAAATTCGTTTGACCTTTTCTAGTGGACTCGGTTGGTTTGCCCTGGTTGCAAGAGTTAGAAATAGGATGACGCTAGGAAGTTTCTTCTAGTGGGCAGGACCACGTGCAAAGAGGAAAGACTTTGACTAGGTGTTGTGTCTTTCTCCGACCAGTTGTAACGAACCAAGTTTACCAAAAGTAGTCGAACAAATTACAAAAGTGTACTCTGCTTAGAATATTTTTCAAAATGAATGAAAAAATAAACTAAGGTGAAAAGAGTTGGCTTGAAAATATTTCGACCATGTTTGTTGAACCCGAGCTCTTTGTGTTGGCAACAAAAGTGAGGAACGAGTCGACACTGGGAAGTTCCTTCTAGTGGGCAAGACCACGTGGAGAGAGGAAAGACTTCGACTAGATGATGTTATCATCCTTTCAACCAGTGTAAAGAAAGGCTGGGTGTTTAAAAATAATCAAAAAATTATCAAAGCGTTACTCAAAATAAGATAATAAAGATAGAAAGAACCTGATATTTCATTGTCGGGATGGTTTATCAGACATAAAATTTACGTAACTGGTCGATATTCCAAGAATTAGAGAGAACTCGGCCATCTTCCATTGCTAGTCATACCGAACCTGGTTGCGTAACTTCGACCACTGTGTAAGGACCTTCCTACTTGGGGGAAAGTTTGTTCCGTTTAGACTAGGATTGAATCTTCTTCAATACCAAGTCACCTATAGTAATGCTACGAGGTTGGACCTTACGATCGTAGTACTTGCGCAGGGCTTGTTGGTAGACTGCCGAACAAATTATGGCTTGGTTTCTCTTCTCTTCAAGTAGGTTGATGCTATCTGCTTGAAGTTGTTTTTGGTTAGAGTCTTTAAAAGTTTTGACTCTTGTCGACCTGATCTTTAGTTTTGGTGGAAGCATGGCTTCAGCACCAAAAACTAGGAAGAAAAAGGTGTTTCATCTGTAGCCTGACTAGCAGTCGTACGAACTACCCATAATACTGAGAGTAATTCTTGTACCCAAGCCCCCGAGCACTTGACAAGCTGGTCAAAAACTCGGGTTTTGATGCCCTACATTATTTGGTCATTCGCTCTTTCGACCGCCCCATTGCTTTGAGGGTGGGCAACAGAAACATAACACAATTTGGTACCCAACTCGTCGCAAAATTCCTAGAATTTTGCGCTCAAAAATTGCTTACCATTATCTGTGATTATTCGACTTGGGACTCCAAATCGAGTAATCACGCTTCTCATCATGAACCTTTTTGCAGCTTCTGTTGTTATCCCAGTCACAGGTTCAGCTTCAATCCACTTTGTGAATGTATTAATAGCCACAAAAAGGAATTTGAAGCCACCTGGAGCTTTTGGGAACGGTCCTAGGATATCGAGACCCCAGGTCGCAAAAGGCTAAGATAGAGGAATTATTTGTAATGCCTGAGCTGATTGGTGTATTTATCTGCTATGAAACTGATATTATACACACTTCTTAACCAGCTCTTTGGCATCACAAAGGGCTGTTGGCCAGTAGAAATCTTGTCAAAAAGCTTTTCCGACCAGCGTTCTGTGGGAAGCACGAGTTCTACAGATGCCCCGTGTATGTCGTAAAAGAGGTTTAATCCTTCTCTCTGCGATGTGCATCGCATGAGTACCCCTTGAGTGCCTCGTTTATAGAGGGCTCCTTCGACCAAAGTATACATCTTGGTCTTTCGGGATAAGTGATCTGCCTCAAGATCATCATCGGGTATTGTACCCATCTAAAGATACTCGTAGATTGGTTTCATTCAGGTATCCTCGTATTCTAGAGAGGCTGTCTCAATAGGAGTTGTCTCGGGTGTTTCGACCAGAGACGACTTCTAGAGTTGCTCCAAGAAGACTCCTTTTGGTACTTGCGATTAAGAAGAAGCCATATGAGCATGCTGATCTACGAGGAAATTAATCTTTCGAGAGATATATTGTACCTTGAAACCGAAAAAATGCTTTTTAAGCTTTCGAACTTCCGATAAGTACCGAGACATGGTCGGGTTAGAGCATTGGTACTCTTTTCCGACCAGATTCACGACTAGTTGAGAGTGTCCTGTCCCGAGTAGTTGTCGAATCCCGAGTGCTTTCGCAACTCGTTTGCCAACCAACAAACTTTCGTATTCTGCCACGTTATTAGTGACAGGAAAGTTGAACTGAATGACATACTTTAAGGTCTCTTGTAGGAGATTCCAGGACCGCCCCAGCCCCCAAGCCACTTAACATAAGTAACCCGTCAAAGTACATCGTCCATTGGTTGTGGGTATCGTACTGAGGATCCTAAACAGGTTCAGGATTTGTCCATTCGACGACAAAATCTACCAAGATCTGGGATTTAATGGCCATTAGGGACACAAAATGGAGGTCGATTTGGCCATTTTGTCATGCGTCCCGCAGCTTTCCTGTTCTGGAGGACCACTCCTAAGGGAAACTCAAACGGCACAACTATCTTGTGCGCATGAAAATAATATCGTAGTTTCCTTGAAGACATGAGAAGAGCATACAGAAGTTTTTGAACATGAGGGTAACACTTCTTAGGTCTGTGTAAAACTTCAATTACGTAGTAAACTGGTCGTTGAACGTTTTCACGTTCCACGACCAGCACTGCGCTCACTGTCTGTGGCATGGCAGTTAGATATATTATGAGCGTCTCTTCTAGCTTCAGAGAAACCAAAATAGGAGCACTTGTAAGATACCTCTTGACATCCTCAATGGTAGCATTTGCCTCTTCTGACCACTCGAAACCCTCGTGTTTCTTTAGAAGTTTGAAGAAAGGTCATTCTTTTTCTCCCAGTCGTGCGATGAAACGATTTAGAGCCGCCATGCATTCTGTGAGTTACTGGACTTCTTTCTTCGTGGTTGGAGGGCGCATTTACACAATGGCCTTTATCTTTTCGGGATTTGCTTCGATTCCTCGTATAGAGATAAGGAATCCAAGCAACTTTTCTAAAGAGACTCCAAATACACACTTCTCAAGATTGAGTTTTAGGCGGTGTTTTCTGAGGCCGTCGAATGTTTTTTGCAATTCAAAAATATGATTAAGTCGCTTGGTGCTTTTTACGACTAGATCGTCAACATAAGCTTCCAAATTGCGGCCTAATTGAGGTGAAAAAGTCAATTCCATCAAGCGTTGAAAATAATCGCCAGCATTTTTAAGACTAAATGGCATTTTGACATAGCAAAATATTTCAAATGGTGTAATAAATATGGTCTTTTCTTCATCTTCTAGACACATATTAATCTGATGGTAGCCAGAATATGCATCTAGAAAACTTAATATTTCACAACCGACAGTAGAATCAACCTACCGATCGATACGAGGTAAAGGAAAATCATCTTTTGGACAAGCTTTATTGAGATCAGTGAAGTCTACACACATACGCCACTTGCCATTAGACTTTCTAAACATTACAGGGTTGGCCAACCACTCTGGGTGGTTGACTTCTCTTATAAAGTCTGCTTTAAGTAACTTGTCCAATTCTAATACGATAGCATCTCATTAATCAGATGCAAATCTCCATAATTTTTGTTTTACGGGTTTTTTGTCAGGCAGTAAAGCTAGCCTGTGCTCGATCACCTCCCTGGGACTCTGGGTGTGTCAGATGCTTACCAAGCGAAGACATCTACATTAGCTCAGAGGAAAGTGACGAGGGCATCTTCCTATTTGGGGTCGGAAGTATCCCCGATGCGAACAGTCTTCGAGGGCTCCTCTGGATCCAGAGGAACCTCTTTGACCTAGTCATTCTGCTTTGGTGCAGCTTTAGATTTCAACTGCTTGGTCGAAGAATGCTCCTTATTTTCTTCTCGAGTTGGTATCTGACCAACCATCTCGGGAGATCGATAGTCACACGTATGCGCCATATTTTTATCACAGTGAATTATGATTACTCCTTTTGGACCTGGCATCTTAAGACATTGATACCCATAATGAGCAGCCATTAAGAATTTTGTCAAAGTTGGTCGTCTGAGTATGACATTATATGCCGTATCGAAATCGACCACATCAAAAAAGATTTTCTCTGTCCTGAAATTGCTTGGAGACCCAAATGTTAAAGAAAGAGAAACTTGGCCAATAGGTTTGGCCGAAGACCCCGAGTACAATCCTATGAAAAGAGTATCATGCCGGTCTTACCTTTGTCCCGGGTACTTGCATCTCGTCCAGGGCACTCGTAAACAAGATGTTTAACGAGCTGCCACCATCAACTAACACTCAATTTACTCGACAGTTGTTGATGGTGGGCTCGACCACGATCGAAAACCGACCTGGTCAACTAGAAGGGATTGGGCACTCAACCTTCTTGAAAGAGATGGTGACTTCCGACCACTTCGGTAATTTATTGACAAGAGGAGGGTCAATGGAGTTTACCTCATGTTCGACAGCCTTAAGTTGTCGTTTTGACTCGTATGCCGATGATCCCCCATAGATATGCTCGATAGTATGCTCTGGATCTTGGAATGACATCTCCTCGTTGTCTGGTTGGTTTTGTCCACTCGCTTGACCTACCTCCTCGAGAATAGGGAGATGTCCTTTGCAAGTGTAATAGTCCTCGAGTTTTCATTGGAAAACCCGGCAATGGCGAAGGTCGTGTCCTTCATTTTTATGGAAATGACACCACCTAGGTTTATCATTCTTCCACTCGGGGCGCTTACCTTTGCCTCGGTCGGGATATGGCTTGGACTTCGTGGCTCTTTATCGCTTATGACTAAGACCTCCTTAGAATTGTTGGCTTGAGGTTTTTGGCCCTTCGCCCTGCTCTTGGATTTCTTGGCCTTTTTGTCATTCTTCTTGCTACTTTCACCTGCTTCTCGAGGATTCTTATCATCTCGATCGATGGTTTTGTTCCACTCGACTACTTCAATAGTAGTCGCATATCAATCGGCCATCTCGAAGAGTTCAGCGATAGTAGCCGAAGGATTCAAAGTGATGTCTTCTGTAATCCTTCTGCCGCGGACTCCATGTTTAAAAGCTTTGATAACAGATGAGTTAGAAACCTCTGGAATTGAATTTCGAACCTGACTGAAACGCTTGATGAATTGGCATAAGGTTTTGTGGTCGTTTTGTCTTATCCTGTGCAGGTCGTTGTCCTTTCCAGGGCGATTATAGGTGCCCTGAAAGTTAGCCAGCAGAAGGTCACAGAGGTGTTACCACGAATAGATCGACTCGAGTGGTTGATTTAGCAACCACGATCGAACGGACCCTTTGAGTACAGTCAGAAGGTAATTCGCCATGACACGCTGTCCTCCTCCTGCTGCTCGGACAACAATCGTGTAGATATAAAGGAATTCGATGGGATTCTGAGTCCCATTGAACTTCTCCATGTTCACTGGTCGAAACTGCGGTGGCCAGTGAACTTTTTGAAGATCAGGCGAGAATGCCCTACATCCAGTAATCACATCGTAACGCATCCTTTGCAGGAAATAAGGGTTGATGTCACCAGGTGATCATACATGACGATACCCGATCGTGGGTGAACTCGACTTTTGATAAGTCTTGGTCCTACGAGGGTAATACATCTCGTATTTCATCTGCTGCTGCTGGTTTCTGGGTCGGAGTGGTGAACGATCACCTCTCCTGGGAGCTTGTTGATCATCAGGTGTTCGAAGAACTCTTCTCCGACTGGAATCAAGGTTAGGGGAACGACATAACCTGTCATCGCGCTGATCTCCATGTGGTGAGTTGTTCGAACGATTGATAGCTGATGGAGTCGTACCGCTACGACTTCCAGAATGATGCCGACGAGGATGCTTGAGTCTAGCAATCGTGCTTCGAAGCCTTCGTGCGATCTCTTCGGCAAAGAGGTCGTAGCCGGGTGTTCGGGAGAGCTCTCGAGTTGGGTTCTTGAGTAGATCATTTATGTGTTGGAGTTCTTGAGCTTCCTCCGAATGATACTGAATACACCCAGGCAGATTTCTCTAAGCCGTAATTCTTCTCTGTCGGGTTGTCTCGGGATTGTCCATTTCCGATCCTCGAGTTTGCCTCAATGGAGTGCGATCATTTCGAGGATTTCCCCCCACGCTTATCAGAGTGTTGACCCTGTTCATCACCAGAGGTGCCCTCGCCATTGCCACGAGGGGTCATAGAGTGTGATCGACGGAGAGCATCCTCAGTCTTGCCTCTAGGAGAATGATCATTATCTGAGGGAAGGATGAAGACCTCCTGTTATTGATCTACACATGCACTTGAGACCTCCTCGCTTGAGGAGTAGTCGAAAGACACCGTCTGATGACTTGTGGCAAGCCCTTCCAGGAAGGGGAATTCTGGGTTATAACCATCTCCGTCCGTAGGTGAGCCATGCGAGGGTATAGTCGAACTCGCAGGAAAAGCATGCTCGACCCCATCCTCTGTGGGGCTAACCAATGAGAGATGACCACTAGATGCTGATGAAGCTCTGGAATGAGGGCTTTCAGTACTTGCCTCGCCGGGTCGGACTACCTCAGACGGATTCGAACATTTGGAGGGAAATCCCTCGTCATGTTGTGAGTCTACCTTGGTACAGTACTGATCGTGGTCGAATAGACCATTGCCCTCTGAGAAAACTAGTCCCTTAGTTGGACGTACTGTTGTGGGGGATAAGGATCCCTCCTCAACTCCATCGGTGGTATGGTCTCCTGGATCTGGCAGATGATCTCTGAAGGCGACATTACCATCGGATAAAATGATACTCGGCTCATAGTCAAAGCCGGCATCCATGTCGATATCTGTATAATCGGCCAAGTCGAACCAGTTCTCCTCGTTCCACTCTCCTACCATGGAAGCATTAGAGTTAAGAAAAATAAAGAAAACCTGTTGACGAGAAATCACCGGACGGATCCCCACGGTCGACCCCAACTGTCGGTGTTTTAAAATCGATCTTACGTATGATTGTTTGATTCAGGGGGCCTGCAAGATTGAGCATGCAGAGAGAACGACACAGAGATTTTATACAGGTTCAGGCCTTCTCCAAAGAGAATAACAACCCTACTCATGTGTGGCTATATTGAGTATGCTGGTTACGGATCAAGAGAAAGACTAGAGTCTAATGTCTTATGCTCCTGATTGCGTCCCTCATTCCGATTGTGTCTCTTCCTTCCCCTGTCAACTGACTGTAGCCTTTATATAGTGTACGAAGAGGTGGCCCTTTTTCCAGGATGAGTGACGCCTCATTATTTTATATAATGAGCACGTTGATGGCGATTCTCGTTGGAGTAGTAACCCCCACGCCGTTTAAGCGCTTATCGCCGAGATGCATTTAGTATTTCGTGCAGTTATTCCAGAGAATAACAGTATATACTAACTGCTTAGAGTCCCTAATCGATTGGGTCTACTTGTCTGCAAGCTCCATTGATTATAGGGTAGTCGTAACTGACCTGGTCGTAGAAGGACTTATGTCGAACCCGGGAGCGAAGGATCCTGAATTCTCTGTGTTCATACACTAGTCCAGGATTTCTAGTGTACACAGTCAAACAAAAGTGATAATCAAAACATATCACGCACTTTATAAATAATTATTCAGAGTTTATTACAAAGGGCCTGAGGCCAAATAAAGTAAAACACAGCGGAAGAAAAATAGTAGTAGTAGGCCACACGACTTGTCACAGGCAATCGTCTGGGGGCGTAGCCTAAGCGTCTGGATCCTCACCATCCTGGTAGAAGTCTTCTCCTGAATAAAGATTATTCAGCGAGAGTGAGCACTACTACCGTGCTCGCAAGTTACACTCGTCGAGTAACAGATTGAATGCATGCATAAGGTAAACAAGGGGTATTGGCAGGGTTTATTTGCATAAAGGAGCATTTTCAATTTTAAATAATCATATTAATTTCCAAGGCCATTTTTATACTATATCTAAAATCATATTTTAAATGACAGTTTTATAGTGTGGATAACCTCCATATTTGAATGGTGAAGGATACCCTCCTATCATATGGATAACCGCTCAATTTTACCACAAGGATTATCCATCCAAAATCATCTGTTGAAATCATTTTAAAACCAAAAACAAGTCTAACTCGGAGTGGCTTTGCTAGCATGTCCATGATCATGACGCGCTATTCAATAGTTTTCTACTCTGCAGAGTTTGTACAAATTTTACCCACACGAGATAATATGCTCTTTGTGTCGGCCAATCCACGCTTCCTAAGGCGTGTGACAAAGCAATTATCACAAGGTCATTATAATGATCTACCTCAAAGTACTCATGCCCGCTAAGGTTTCGCTTCCATCAGACTGACTGTCCTCCGGGAGCCCCCTCTTGCGCTAGGTGGGACTACTGTCTAACCGACACCCACACATACAACATGGCACGAATATCTATGAGGTATTCCAAATTAATAAGCCAGGTCTTGCCCATACAAGACATGTGGTGGCACGGTAAGGCGTAGCAAAATACGCTCAAAGACCGGTCCTTAATTGACTTGGGCGTCTTTCCAAATCAAACCCTGGTCTTAATCTTAACCAGATTAAACCCGTGCATAAACCTGCACCCACCATTCATCCGTTTCGCCCAAGTCCAAACCATTTTGATTTTATTTTAGTAAAAACCACCTTTACAAACTCTCTATGGTAAAACAATACCATAGATTTAATTTTAAACAAATTTGTAATGGTTTGGCTAAATCCTCCCAAAATCAAATCATGGTCTAAGCATTTGCTAAGCATGAATAATTTCCAAACCAATTTGACTATGGTGACAAAGGAATGATATTTCAATATTCAAAATTGGCCATACAATAACAATTGGAATAACTAAGCTTTTAAACAGGGCATTAAAATAATTGACTAAAAATATGCATGCAATAATAATTTTAAAAATGAATTAAATAACTTTAAAATACTGGGGGCAATATGGTCAAGGGTATAACTTGCCTTCGTTGAAGTCTTGAAACTCTAATTCCTCTAAAGGATCTACCTCTCCGGAATCGTCAAAGTCTATACGCGAAAGTACGATAAATTCAAATAAAAATCAAATAAATTCAAAAATACAAATCAAATTAACTCCAAATCAAAATATTATACTTTATTTAGCTAGATAATGATTTTATACGAATTTAGCAATTTGAAACACCCAATTTGGAGTATGGATGCAAAAGATATGAATTTTACAAGTTTTAAACCTAAATCAGATTTTAATTTTATTATGGATTTATTTTCCCGAAGGAAATCCCGATTTATTGTGCAATCGTGGCGTCGATGCTCGTGGTGTGTCATCGACAAGCGGGTTCACGCAACACGATGATGGGCGTCCACCGATAAGCGTGCCCACAAAGATAGTGATCGGTCGCAAGTCTTCGCCGCCGCAGTGCCACGCCGACCACGCGTGTATCTTGACTCGGCATAAACGCGCACATGGCGTTGAGTTGGCATCGCGCTGGCGCTGATGTGGCTGAGCCACACAGGCCCGAGGCCGACTCCTCGTCGGCGCTATGCGCCACGGCGAGGGGCGTGAGTGGTACTAAAAGAGAGAGAACGAGGCAGGGATTCTGGTGCGCTACCGTGGAGCGGAGGAGCAAGGCGATATGGTCGTCGGCAGCGAGGTTTGGCGGCGGCGTGCTTTGGGTGTCGACAAAGTAGGCGCTCCGATGATCCGCCGGCGAAGTGAGTGGGCGCACCGGCTTCGCGACGGCGAGGCGAAGCTTACGGTGGCGGAGTCGAGGGCGGAGCGTCGACGGTGGCGCCGAAATCGGAGAAGGAACGAAGTTTCACCACCGGCGAGAAACTTCAAAATTCAGGCTCTAGAGATAGATTGGGAAGAGGTGCTCTCAGGCGTTGGGATGAGAAGAGAAGGGCGCACGCTAGGGGCTATTTATAGGGGCTCGGGCGGCCCCCAGATGGCGTAACGGCGGCGGAGTTCTTTTCGGAACCGAAAGGGATAAGGAGATTTGAACGAGATTCAAACTAAATTTTGAAAAGATAAGATTCAGAATTGGTTGAGGAGGGATAATGCTTCTAGAATGTGGGATCTACGCGGTTAAATCAGGCCGAATTGCCATTGTTGGGTGGAACTCGGACACACAGCAATGGCGGTCGCGCGAGGAAGGAAAGCCAGCGCGAGGAAGAAGGAGAGGACGGGACGACGATCAGAAGGGCCCCACTTGTCGGCGTCGATGGAGAAAGGAAAGGAAAGCGTCTTGGCGTGAATCGTCCGATGATGATCCAACGACCCGCAGATGTTGGGGTGGCCGTCGGCAGAGTGAAGCGAGTAGAAGCGATCTTGTGCAAGTCTTGAGGAATGGGCTAGTTGAATTCGGCGCATTCACTATTGGTGGATTTCTAAATGATTTTCCAATTGATTTAATTCAGATAATTCAAAATAGCTTTAGAAAAGAGTAAATAGATTCCAAAAATTATGAGAAAATTCACAGAAATTCTCAAAGGTATTTTGGACTTAAATAAAATATTTCCAACTATCTTTTGGTAATAAATTTTGCATATAAAATTGTTTAGCTTTAAAATAATTATGGAAAAGCTTTAAAAATTTCAGAAAATCCACACAAATAAGTAAGATTTAAATTTTCTCTGAGATTGAAATTTTGGGCTGTTACAACTTACGACCACATGGTGGTCGTAGAAGATCTTACGACCATGAGGTAGTCGTAAAAGAACTTACGACTATGGGGGTGATCGTAGAAGATCTTACGACCATGAGGTGGTCGTAGAAGGACTTACGACTATGGAGGGTGGTCGTAGAAGAACTTACGACCATGAGATAGTCGTAGAAGGACTTACGACTGTGGGGCTGGTCGTAGAAGAACTTACAACCACGAGGTAGTCGTAGAAGGACTTATGACTATGGGGGCAGTCGTAAAAGAACTTACGACCATAAGGTAGTCGTAGAAGGACTTACGACTCCAGCTTTTCCCTTATGAACATTAAGGGGTATACTTAAGAACGATATGATAGCATTATTATCCATAATAAGAATTACATATAAATAATTAAATAAGGATTATTAGATCTTCGTTAATAGTACATCCCAATAAAGGACGGCCATACTTGTTCAACTTATCCCTTTCAACTTGGATGCCATGAGGCGAACCTTGGGAAAGTTTTTGAATAAGTAGGGGGAATTCGCAGATCCTCCAGACGTAGAGCACGTAGGGCTTTGAAACCAAATATGTTACCCACAATAAAAGTAAACATGTTAGTAACAGGACCCTCTTCAAATAGGTCTAATGGATAAGCTACATAAGCGATATATTGATTTTCCTCCCCAACAACGGACTTGATGTGATAGCATCACCCTTTGTAACGATCAAGCCTGGTAAGTCCATCAGTCCAAACAGTTGTCCATGTACCAGTAGAAGATTCGACAACTATTGCGCACCCTCGCTTCTTTGGGCGAAACCCCAGTGAGGAGTTACTCGGAATCTTGCCAAGATATCGGTATCCTTGGTTTCATACTCGGGTGTAGTCAATTTATAATCCTTAACACCGACTTTAAATCCAACACTTGCTTTAGTTTACATTTGTGGTGACATAAGTCCCTCCCTACAACTCATGAATTAAGAATTCTCACAGCGACATGGTCTACTCGATATGGATTAGGCGTAAATGAAACCTTTGCAAAAAAAACTTTTAAAACAAAAAGGGTATTCAATTAATATCAACTCATTAAAGAAAATGGAGGGCATGCTTAAGTTAATGAATATGTTTCATTCATATATGATGTGTACACCCTGTGTATGTTCTATCCTATAGGAATTCTACTCTATGAATTTGATAGGAATTGAGTGGTTGTTATGGTAAGTTAACATGGTTCGTTATTAAACCATGGATTTGATTCACCAAATCCATCATTATTGTATACTCTTTGATAGATATAAGCATAACCCAAATCAATCCCTAATACTTATTTTACAAGTTAAGTAATAGGCCCTTTCTTATTTTGAATGTAAATACCTAAATACTGAGAAAATTCTCTATTGACAGCAATCTATGTTTCTCAGTAGTATATATTTTGTATATCGAAGTCCTAGATAGGAAAGTAGAGTAGGGACAGATCATCCACAAAAGGCGAAATGTATATGAAAAAAAGATTGATTGAACTTTCGAACAGACTCATTCCATGAGTAAACGATTGAATTGGATTCTCTTGGGCAACTAAATCAAGTCCTCGTCCCCCTTTCTCTCTTATTTGAGCCGTAGGAGGGAGTAAACTGTTAGGAAACCAAGGACTTAGCCCAACAGCTGGCCCATAGGTGGACGCCCTATCCCAAACCCTAGCAGGGTCTGCAGACTATAAATTGGGGGCGCTAGTCATTGTAAAAGGCTGATCATTTGATGAAGGAATAAAGAGAAACAAGAAGCCCCCCATATCTCTGTGTGTTCATCTACTTTTTGTACTTGTGTATGTATGTGATTCTACGCTTCTCTACGAGGTGATCGCGAGGACTGGACTTACCAGCGACGGTTTCTCAACACATTATCAGCACGATCGACTCCAGCCTACCTCTAGGCCTACTCTACTCGGATCGAAAGGTAACCCTCGTAGAACGACGCTTGTAGATCGAATCACATTTTCTAGATCACTTTCAATTCCACAAATTTGGCTTTCTAGATTATTTCCTACGGTGCAAATCCGCTCCAATCTACCGCAAGCCAACTTGAAGTCACCGGCACAATGTCGATCAGTAGGTTGCATAAAAGAGTAGATGTCAATTGCACTGTAGATTGTAGATTGCATGAACACAGAAAAAGGAGAAAATGGCGTCGATGCCGCTATGCGTTATGTCGTCGTTTCTGCTGACGCGCCACATCCCACACTGCATGTGGTGTGACACCACGCCGCCAAACTGCGACTGCTTGTGCTGCGCGTTATTACTGATGGTCAAGCTGGCCACACCGCCACTAACAAGGACCATGCTAGGCCTCACTTACGAGTGGCGCGCGTCGCACTTCCTGCATGCGTGGCGTGAAGCATGCATCAAGTAGTCATTGATGTCGTACAACAACAAAACGCATTGATGCATATGAACATATACCAAGAAATTGCATCAAGTAGTCATTGATGACATATCAAGTAGTCATTGATGCGTGCAACGTGCATGCGTGGATTGACCGATTGAGATGTGTCTGAACATATCACCAAGAAATTGCATAAGTAGTCATTGATGACATATCAAGTAGTCATGAGGCCGCATGCACCACTAGCTCGCCTCAAGACGAGGTCAAGACGCCGCTTGGGCAAAGACCGCCCAAAGCGCTTTGCATGCATCGTCGGCCGCTTCACATGAGGCCACACATGCCTGGGCGAGCAAAGATCGCTCGGCGCACCATAAGCACCGCTGCTCGCCTCCCGCATGAGGCCGCACACGCCGCTGGGCGAGCAACATACCAACCACGCCCGTATGCACCGCTAGTCGACCACGCCACCTGCACGGCGAAGCACCGCCGCCTCGCGACGCCTAATCCGCCACCACGCCTCAAGACGGCGCATCGTTCTCGCTGCCGTCTTGCCGTACACCGAATCAACAAGCGGCGCCACCGCCTAACTAGCCCGCCGCCAAGTAGGCGCCTTTGGCCAAGAAGGCTCAGGCGGCTAGGGTTTTAACCCTACCCGCCACCCCTTGATGGATCGACCGGCATTTTGGGTCAGTGAAAGGCCAAATGGGCCATGATGGGCCGAAGAAAGAAGGCCTGCCCGAGAAGAAATCCAGAAATCGGGTCGAAAAAAAGGGGTGGTTTGTCCGGGAAGAAAAAAAGGGGGGGAGGGGGAATCCTGAAATTTGCAAGAAGACCCTCGGAGTCCTGAAAATTACTAGAAAATTTCACGGATAAGAAAATTTTGCAAAAAAAACCCTGAAAATTTTAAAATTGCGCAATTGTTTTCTCATGACTGAAATTTAGTGGTTTAGCCCCAAGAAATTGCAGAATTCACTGAAAATTCATATTCCAACAGAAAAGGACCTCGGGGATTCAATTTTTGAATCATTTTGAGCATTTGAAGCGTGTTTAACTCTGTTATTATTATTATATGCAATTTATATATTGTATTTACTGTTTTGATTATTTGTGATTGTTTATATTGCTTTTAATCACTAAAAATAGCAGTAAATCATGAAAAATGCATAGAAAATACGTGATCACGAACCGAGAGTTCGAAGAGCATTATGAGAATTTTACAACCATTTTATATAAATTACCAACAGTAATCTTATGATCTCTTTGCATGAATATGGAAATGACTGGCATCACGAACCAGGAGTTCGAAGAGCTGACCCAGCATGGCTAGAATTTGTACAACATTTGTACCAGCCTTCAACTCTGTGGTAAGGTAATCGTGGATGAGCAGAAGATTGAGAAGACTCTCTCTACCTTTCACCCGAATGCGGTGCAAGACGGCTATAAGAAGTATGCTGAATGGATTGACATCATGCAAGTTGCGGAAGCTCGAGATGATGTTCTAAGGAAGAACTACATCTCACAGTGGCCTAATAGCAATGTTGGTCATGAAGCCAATGTTGGCTAGCAACTATAAGGTGACGAAGCCTCCCACAAAGGAGAGTGGCAAGAAAGGTAAGGTCGTGGGTCGCACGTTATTAATACTTTTCGGTCTAAAAAGAAGGGCAAAGGATAGCATGAGGCACACCATGCCATTGCAGGCACGGAGGATCCACATCCATTAGTTGCACTCATGGATGTGGACAGCCCAGTAGCAGCCCCCATCATCCCTCCTTTGGACATTGCAGTGGACACAGTCGTAGTTGCCCAAGAGGAGAAGATCGCCATGGGGCAAATTGAGGCAGAAGTTTCTGAATACTTCGCTGATTCGATCTAGTGCACACACTACACTTGGATCTTTTATAGTAACTTGTAGTTTGTAATTGAAGCAGAACATTGAATTATTTTATTAATTGAATAATGGTTGTGTGCTCTAGGAGAGCAAAGCATTAAATTCTTATGATGAGTCCTGCAAGGCTTATTTTTCGTATTTATAATAGCAAGTTATATTGTGATATCTGAAGTATTTTATTTATGTGTTGCTTGCTTCCTGCTGTATATTAATAAAATACTTTATAGTAGAACGCGTGTTACGCCCTATGGAGGAAGTGTGCTTAGTTAATAGCGCCATAACAAATACCATCTTGAGAGAGACGAAATTCTTTCAGTCGATCAGCGAGAATACTAGCAGTCTTACGACAATCGCGGGCAGTGATACTTGTATAATAGGCTCAGGAAGGGCCATAATTATACTCCCGAAGGGCACAATTTTGGTTATTAAAGAAGCCTTGTTGTACCTAGAATCGACTAGAACTCACAAGGATATTCGCGCTAACGGTTTCCACGTAGAGACTGAAGAAGAGTATGATAAGGAATACTTGCTCATTACAAAGTGTGAAGAGTATTAGAATGACTTCCTTCATATGAACTTGGGCTATACTACACTAATATTAAGGTGCCTGCAGCCTATACTGCCCTGAAAGCCGTATTTAGAAGCTTTGAACTTTTCTGTTTCTAGCATGATAGATTAGGCCACTCAGGTCTTAGGATGATAAGAAATATAATTAATAATTCACAGGAACATAATATCGATATAAAGAATTTTCCGAATCAGCAAGATTTTGTGTGCCCTGTATGTGCCACCGGAAAATTAATTACTAGACCTTCTACTCTGAAAGTAAAGGATGAAGTCCCTGCATTCGTGGACTGTATCCAGGAAAACATTTGTGGTCCTATACAACCCTTGTTAGGGCCATTTAGTCATTTTATGGTGTTCATCGATGCTTCCTCAAAATAGTCGTACATATGTTTATTATCTACGAGAAATTATGCTTTTGCAAAGCTAATCTTGCAGATAATTAAAATTAAAAAATAATTTCCCAGAACATCATGTGAAGTCCATCAGAATGGACAACACTGGAGAATTTACTTTAAAGGCATTTGATGATTATTGCATGGAAATGAGAATTAAAGTTGAGCAATTCGTACTGCATGTCCACACCCAGAATGAACTAGCAGATTTTGCAGAATTGTAATTTATCAACTACATGTTGGGGACACGTAGTCTTGCATACAGAAACTTTTATCAATTTTAGACCACTGGCATATAACATCCATTCACCTATGCAACTAACGTAAGGGTCAGCACCAAAAATTTCTCATCTTCGCAGATGTGGTTGCAAGGTTTATGTACCTATATCACCACCGCAGCGAATTGTAATAGGCCCTCTCCGAAAGTCTGGAATATACATTGGTTATGAGACAACATCCATAATCAGGTATTTAGAACCTATGACTGGAGATTTGCATATTGCCCGATTCACTGATAGTATATTAGATGATGATAGTTTCCTGTCATTAGGGGGAGGAAATCAACCCCTTGATGAAAAATATCGGGAAATAATGTGGCAAGCTATAGGAATCCATGAACATGACCTGTGCACTAGTGAAGCAAATAGAGCAGTACAAAAGACAATTGAAGTTCAGAAGACAAGAGAAGTCCAGAAGATAATTAAAGTCCAGACGATAATTGATTTGCAAGCATTAGCGAATCAACTGTCTGGCCACTTTAGTGATTTGAATAGCGTGACCAAGTCACATGTGTCTGCACACAATGCACCGGAGAGGGTTGAAATACCGATGAAGGTATCCCTAATCCCGTCATAAGGCCTCAAAAAAGGACGAGAACTCCGGCCCCTCGAATCCCATGTAACCGGGGACGCCTGGTGAAAAAGGATGAGAAGGATTTGACACAGCCGATCACCGAAATTCTCCAGAACCAGAAGGAGAGCCAGTTGAGACCTGACACTAGTATGGAACCTTCAGGAGAGACATACTATATTTGAATATTTCTATGGAAGGAGACACCAGCATGGATGTGTGTGCACACATCAAAGTTGGAAAAACTAAAGGGACTTGCCAAGTAATTGGAAGCAGCGGTGAGCAAGTAGAAATATTAGAAGAATCGCCCATTGAATAAATAGCTATAAACTTTGTGACCACGGGAGAATCTATGAATAAGACAGCATCCAATGTTGACATTTACTTTACAAAAAAATCGCCACAATCATCAATCTTGATCTAGAGCCTAAATCGCTCGATGAATGTAAGAAAAGATCAGTTTGAGAAGATTGGAAAAAGGCAATAGAAACATAATTATCGTCTCTGAATAAAAAGATATGTATTTGAGCCTATAAGCCGTACGCCACCCCATGTGCACTCCGTAGGGCATAAGTAGGTATTTGTTCGAAAGAGAAATAAAAATAAGCAAGGCTCGTTGCATAAGATTTCATTCAACATCTAGGAGTTGATTATAAAGAAACCTATTCCCCGGTCATGGGCGAAACTAGCTTTAGATATTTAATCTCAATGACAGTAAACTTGAATTTAGAAATGAAATTGATGGATGTGATAACTGCATACCTTTATGGAAATTTGGATTCAGACATTTATATGAAGGTACCTAAATGTATCTCTGTCCCGAACCAAGATATGTCGAATAGAAATCTATACAGTGTGAAACTTAGAAAGTCACTGTACGGACTTAAACAACCAGGCATGATGTGGTATAATCGCTTGAAGCTACTTTCTATGCAAGAAAGGCTACACGAACAATGAGAATAATCTCTATGTATTTATACGACGATCCCAGAATGGATTTTGTATAATCTCAGTATATGAAGATGATATGAATATCATTAGAACCCTGGAGGATATTAAGAAAGCAAGCTCTTACCCGGAGTTGGAGTTCAAAATGATATATTTGGGTAAAACCAAATATTGCCTAGGTTTGCAGCTTGAGCATACCTCTGAAGGGATATTAGTACATCATTCAACCTACACTAAAAAGTTTTAGAAAGGTTCGGCTTTGAAAAGGCATACCCTTCGAAAGTGCCAATGGTCGGGAGATCTTTGTAGCAAGACAAGGACCCGTATAGACCTAAAGAAGAGGGGGAGGAAGTTCTGAGACCGAAATTCCCATACTTAAGTGCAATAGGAGAACTCATGTATTTAGCAAATTGTACTAGATCGAACATTGCATTTGCCGTGAACCTATTAGCAAGGTATAGTGCAGAACCTATCAAAGGCATTGGTAGTGAATGAATGACAACTTTCGATACCTTAAAGGAAGCAAAAATCTTGGTCTGTTCTACAGAAAGAACAAAGACCTGTCTATGAATGGCTATGTAGATGCCGGGTATCTGTCGGACCCGCATACAGCCAAGTCGTAAACAGGCCATGTATTTCTATGTGGTAGAACTATAATTTTATAGAAATCGTCTAAGCAATGTCTTGTATCGACTTCGACGAACCACTCAAAAATAATAGCACTGTATGAGGCCTCACAAGAATGTGCTTGGCTTCGACGGGTGATTCACCACATCTAGTAGTCGTGTGGATTGAATACCGTGCAAACCCTCACTATTATCTATAAAGATAATGCAGTTTGTGTTGCACATGTGCAGATGAGTTATGTGAAGAGTCAACTCTCAAAGCATTTCAACCCTAAGTTCTTCTATGCTCATGAATTGCAAAGGATGAACGAAATTAAAGTACTGCATACTAAGTCATGCGAAAATCTTGCAGGTTTATTCAATAAGTCACTTCCAGCGTCCAGCTTTGAAGGATGTATACGTGGAATTGGAATGATGAGACTTAGAGAAAGTGCAGAATTTAGGGGAAGAATCTTCACGAACTCATTATTGAAACTTGACCATGAAGATCGAGTACCCAAAGAGTCGTAGAGATTAAACAAAATTGGGTGGATTGTACTCTTTTTCTCTTGACGAGTTTTCCTAAAATTTCTCGGTTAAGGTTTTCAATAAGACAATTCGTACAACGCAGCAGAACGTGTATTATGTACTCTTTCTCCAAATTTTTTTTCTGGGTTTTTATGAAGTTTTGACGAGGCATGAATATATGATGATGGGTGTCCAAAGGGGAGTGTTAAGAAACTATGAGCTTAGCCCAGTAGCCGGCCCATGGGTGGGCGTTCTATCCTAAACCCGAGCAGAGTCTGTAAACTATAAATAGAGAGTGCTAGTCATTGTAAAAGACTGATTGTTTACTAAAGGAATAAAGAGAAACAATAAGCCTCAATATCTTTGTGTGTTCATCTACTTTCAGTACTTGTATATGTATACGATTCTACGTTTGTCTACAAAATGATCGCTCGAACTAGACTCATCAGCGTTGGTTTGAGATTGACATCTCCACCGGGTTAAGTTTGTAACTCCAAGGGATCCGGACCAGTCCAACGACTATCATGGGCATGGCATAGGGGACTCGCCAGATGAAACCGTCTGGTAGTTGCACACCCACGGAACGGAAGATGGAAGAAGTCACACGCGGCGCCCGACCGCGCCGCGCCACGCCTCTTGCGCGCAATGGCGGAACCAGGATTTCAAAAGACCCGGGGCGGACTTATACTTAAAAAAATACCAAGGCACAATATGGTTCAATAATCAATATAACTAATGATGTCAAATACATTCAAATTGTCAAGATCTAACCGATACAACCAAACAAACATAGATCTAATTGATACAACCAAACAAACATAGAATACAATATTAAGAGCTCATATAAAGTACTAACAAAGGCTCCTGATGCGTGTGCACATCGATGGATGACACAAGATATCCAAAACACCGGCACTCCAACAGTTACCTACAACATGTAAACACAATAAAATTTATAAGAACTTATATTCAACGCAAGTGCAATAATAATATGAAACTCAAGATAGGAAAAGAATTATACCACTAAGTTAAACGAGGTACACGAGGTAAGTGGTTTCTACGCTTCTTCATAGCTTGATAGCGTCACATAATCTTGTTGTCATCAATTGCCGCAAATATCTCTCGCTCAACATAGCATATCATCATGTCATTCAACCATTCATCATTTATCTTATTTTGTAGGTCTGTCTTTATGATATTCATGGCTGAGAAAACTCTCTCAACTGATGCGGTTGCCACAGGTAATATCAGTGCAAGTGTGATGAGACGATAAACCAATGGAAAGATCAAATGTTGTCTAGTTTCAACCAACATGACAGCAAGCTCAGGAAGGCTACCACAACTCAAAAAATCAGGACTTCTTTTCATGACATCAATGTATATGTTGAGTTGATCATTCAGCAGATGACAATCTTGTAGAGAAAAGTCCACAGAGTAAATATTTGCAAGCTCAACTAGCTTCTCATGATCAAAGCTTCTAAATGAATCTTTAGGATCTAGACATGCAATGCATTTCAATAGCTCTGTCGAAGTTTCACTAAATCGACTATGCATCTCAACTAAAATTTTGTCAAGCACCTCATTAAAGACCTCTGCATTATAATGATGGAAGCAACTAACCATTTTGCGTGAACGTCTTGAATAACCTCTAGCTGGAATGTTATCATTCATATTTGGCACTGGAATCTCTTTAGCAACACAGAAGGTAGTGACATCATCCAAAAGTGACTCCCATCCATGATCTCTCAAACGTTGTAGGAGACTTTTGACAGACACAATCATAGTCATTGCACTAACTATGTTATGATCCTTTTGTTGCAATGCTTGTGACAGATCATTAGTTAAACCAAACACCTTAAGCATCAAATGTAAGATAAGAACAAATTCAAAGCTTCCCATAGATTTTATCAAACCTGATGCTTTGCCTTTGTCGTCGGGACAAGACCCATCATGAGAAATAGCCACTAGCACATCCAAAACTGAATCCCACATTTGGTAGAGACGGATTAGAGTTGTATGGTGTGAACCCCAACGTGTATCACTGGGTCTTGCTAAAGTTGTCTCTTGATTTTTGCCTCTTCCTGAAGAAATCTCACCATTCTCTAGTTTCTCCACGGTCTTGTCATGATGGTTTTGCAGTAATGCATCTTTTCGTCTACAGGAAGCACATGTCATGGTCACAATCATATTGGAATAGCAAAAAAAATCACTCACAGCTAGAATACCCTTTGCAACAGCAACCACCACCAATTGAATCTGGTGGGCAAAACAATGCACATAAAAAGCATGAGGGTTTTCATCTAGCACCAATTTCTTTAAACCATTTAGTTCTCCACGCATATTTGAGGCTCCATCATATCCTTGTCCCCTCAATCTTGACATGGATAAGCGATGCCGAACAAACAATTCATCTAAAGATCTTTTCAATGATGCGGACGTAGTATCAACAACATGCTTGACACCAAGTAATCTTTCCAAAACCTTTCCTTGAGTGTTCACAAACCTACAAAAGAAATATGAATTTTGATTTGTACAAGGATAGAGGACTGAATAGTTTGAAAAAACTTTCAAACTAAAACTAAAACATAAAACTAACCTCACAATCATAGCCATTTGCTCCCTAACTGACGCATCACGGGACTCATCAACAAGTAGAGAGAAATGGCCATCCCCAAGCTCGGCAAGGATGACTTGTGTAGTCTCTTGTGCGCAAGCTTTCACAATTTCTTTTTGGATCTTTTTAGAAGTCAATTGATGATTCAAAGGAGCATTATCATTAATCACATCTCCTACATCCTTAACCCTTTCACCGTACCAATTCAATAACTCGCGAAAATTTCCCTTATTGATTGAAGTAGAAGACTCATTATGCCCACGGAAAGCAAGAGCTTGCATAAGAAGGAATCTTACAACACCTACAACAGCAGTCAAAGGACTTTCATATGCAATTTCTGACTTGTTGCTGTGAGAAGAAAACACATAAGACACACTTTGCTTCTGATTTTTGAAATCATCACAATATTTTCTTGCATTGTTGTGAAAGCTGTTTGGTCCACCTACATGAGTATTGAAATATTCAACCGCTCTCTTCCAATTTGTAAAACCCGTCTTGAGAAGGCATCACCCCAAACTTTTCAAAGAATTGCGGCTTTTTGAAAAGAAAACAATACAAACAATAAGCTGCATCTTTGGCTACACTATACTCCAACCAGTCAAACTGATCATACCACGCTTCTCTAAATGCCCTCGCGTTATTTTTACGGGGGAAAACATGACCTCGCGGCTGGCATGGACCTTTCAACAAATACACCCTTTTCACTTCATCTCTAATTTCCGGGGTAGCATATTCTTCAATTTGTTTCCATAGGCCTGGATCAACAACAATGTCGTCCGGATTAAATACATCACTAGCACGAGCTCTCTTTGCGGTTGCGGTACCGGTGTTGTTGGCAATGGCATTAGATGTTTCAACTGCATCCGCTTGAACTGGGGAATTGTCATCTACTATTGGTTGAACTGGGGAATTATCATCTACTACTGCGGTTCTAAAATAAGTCTCTATTGATTTCATTTTGTTATAGAATTCCTACAATAAATTTTTAGTCAAGATGTATAATAAATCTACTAAGCGTAAAACGTCTAAACATCCAAACTCAATTAAATGGGCGAAGTCACGAACTGAAAATGGAACTATCAACTATGGAATCAACAATCAAGCAATCAAGCATTGTCAATTTGTCATCTACTAAGCATAAGCATTCAAGCAAATGAAGCAATCAAGCATTAGCATTTGTTGACTGTTGTCATCGTCTCAGACCTCCTCGGCGTGGTCGTGGCTCGTGGCGATGTGGCTCGAACTGAGTCTGAGTGGCTCGCCGCCTCGCCATTGCCCGCTCGATGTCTTGCCCTACGCGCCCGCCCACATGCCTGGCTTTGCCCGCAGCGTCGGCTGCCGCTTACAACAAGGCCTGCTTGCTCGAAAGCACTGCCCGCCTTGCACTTTGCTTGTCTTGGCGCCAGGCGCCACAGCCTGCTGCTATGCACACACACAAGGCGCTTCTTGGCCATGACCGACCGCCCGTCCGCCCGACGTGAGGATCGAGGAGTGAGGAGGAGGAAGAACCAAGAAGAGATTGGGGAAGAAATCAGAATGCGAAATGTGGATTTGGGGATTAGGGTTTAGCTCTTGCCTCCTTTAGCCGGGTTGTTGGCTCGCTTGGGCCTTGGCCGCCGCCTCTTCACCGCCCACGGCGCGCGCTACCGCTGGCTGCTGCTCCTTCTTGCACTTGCTCAAGCCGTCGCCGTCAAGAATGGAGTTTGGCAGGCGCCCGGCCGCCATGTCATGGGCGGGCGCCGAGAGACCAGGCAGCCGCTCGGCTTGCCTCCGTTGGTTCCGCCACTGCTTGCGCGCCCGTGTGCCGTAAAGTGTACGGTTAGTGGATTCCCCTCTCCGGTTCTACCTCCGCGCGGCTGGCCTGTATTTTGCAGGCCCCGAAGGACGCCCTGCACGTGTTCGACGAAATGCCGCGTCGGCATCCTCCTGCCAGTTGCTATTTCGGCCAGGTGCGATGCTTGGTGTGAGAGGAAGGGGGCAAACCACGGTGCGCATGTCTGGAGGTGGCATTCTTGGGTTGGAATCCTTGTGGAGGGCGGATGAGATCGTTTTGACTTCTGATTGGCTGATCGTCGAAATGATGACATTGATCATTTCCTTAATGCTGCTCGGTGCTCACTGTGGTGTGGAACACGAGGGAAGGTTGACTATATGCTGGACAGAGGCAAACAGCACGAAGGTCGACATCAACATGAGTGTCATCAATTTGTATGTATCGGATATGAGAACATCGACAAAATATTGGATTGCTGGATCAAGAATGTCAGCAGGGCAGCATAACCTCACAAGATAACCTTTCTTGTGTGTGAGGAGACCAGAGAACGTGTTTGAATTGCGGCTGTGTGGTGAACTGGTGATGATGGACGCAGGTAGAACACACCAAGAAGCTCATTTTCCCTGTCTGTATGATAAAAAAGGCCAGTGGCTGTGTCACTTGGCGGTTGGTGGAAATTTTCTTCAACAGCCGGCCAACTGCTTGTGATGTTGGTTTCAATGACTATGCTGATTTTAGTATTGTGTGTTCCCTTATCGCTGTTGATGTGGCCTTTTAGCACCAGTTGATGTTAGGAATTCGGATGCATGGTTACATATGCTTCAAATCAATGGCTAGTTGGCTACATGTCTACATCCAACGGCAACATCATTGGTACCCCTGCATAAACAAAAGCGGAGGCCTGGGCAGATATTCAAAAGACGGCAGGTATATCCGATTACAGCTTGGCTACATATACTTAACAATTTACCTTATGTTTCATGCTGATTTTGGTTAGAAACCTGTCAATGTCAATGAGCAAAATGCCATTATAAAGTAGCTACAAGGTTAACTGTCAAACTTAATTAAATATAGTCCGGACCAGCTAGGCAGCAAAGCGATGCTAATGGTATAAAATATGCAAGTCTTTGATTTATCATATCATTGTACTGTTACTATTATAACTCCTTTGAATTAGGAGACCCTCCTATATATATTAACTGACTTTTGTAATCAATGCAACCCAAGTTCGTAGCTGTGCAAATATAAAATGCAGATGAAGGCCTGTGGTTTGAAACTAGTTTGTCTAATTGTCGTAGCAAAAGGGCTAGACAGTAAGAGAGGGGGACCCCTAGCACACTCGGAATGTTCGAAGGGTCCTCAATGAGTGGACTGATTGTCAGGAAAATGTGCTGTGTATTGCTCCACTGTGTATTGCTCTAAAAAATTCTTGGCTATTACATGGGGTGGATGGCTATTTATAGACAAAATGGCAGGATACATGAGATTACATAAGCATCCCTGCAAAAGTACCACTAGTGTAGGGACTGCAGGGTCTTTTCCTACCCCTATGCTTAGCTTCTGGTCCACCTGTCTCTTTTCTTTCCTCTGGCCGGGTCTCCTCCGAACACCCTTCGAATGCTCTTTAAGCTTCCTTCGATTGTCACTTCGGAAGACCCTTCATAGCCTTCGGGTCACCCTCGGGGTGCCTCCGGTACCCCTCGGGAGACTCTTCGAAGACTTCGGGTCACCCTCGGGGTACCTCCTGTACCCCTCGGGAGAATCTTCGGAGCCTTCAGGTGGGGACTCCCTTCGGCGATCCTTCGGAGCCTTCGGGTGAGGCTCCCTTCATTGACCCTTCGGAAGCCACCTTTAGGGTATTTGCTGTAGCTTCGGTATTGCTGCGCCAGGTTAGTGGGGGTCGGTGGGCTGCCCCTACGACAAGCCTCTCGCGGTCGATGCCTTGCTTCGTTAGGGCTGAAACCACGCCTTTGCTCCGAAGGGTCCAGGCACACCGTCCCCTTCAGCCTGGCGAAGTGATTTGTTTCTTCCGAGCAGTGGTGAATCCAGGATGAAAATAGAGAGGGAGCTCTACTGTTGAGGCTATAGCACAGCATAAACATACCAAAGCTACATCTACTGGTCTTTTATCATTGAAATATCAAATTCATACATAAATAGGAAGGGAACAAATTGAAAATGTACAATACAATAAATTTAGTACCTTGCTAATGGATAATGTGCCCCCAAATGTTCATAAATATGTGAGTACCGATCTGTAGATAAGAAATATCAAATTTAGTGATACAATATTAAATTGTGAATATTCATAAACATTAAAAATGTAATGAAAACATGCCACTAAGTCACTAAATATGATTATGACGCAATTTCACTCTACGAGTTTTCATGTCTTGAAAGCGTTGAATGATTCTTTTATTATCAAGGCTTCTAAATATCTCTAGCTCGGTATAGCACACCATCAAGTCATTGAGCCATTCATCTGATACCTTGTTGTGTAAATCTGTTTTAATAATCTTCATTGCTGAGAAAATTCTTTCAACTGATGCCGTTGCCACTGGAAGAATCAATGTGAGCTCGATGAGGCGATACACAAATGCGAAAGTTTTATTTTTTTCAGTTTCAACCATCTTTTGAGCAACCTTAGCAAGATCACGGCATTCACAAAATTCATCACTTCTTCTAACATTGAGAATGAATGTTTGAAGCTGATTTCTTAACAACAAACAGTCAGCTATGGTGAAATCTATAGTATAAATCTCAGCAAGGCGAACTAGCTTTTGCACATCAAACTTAGAGAAGGAGTTGCTTGGATCAAGACAAGACATGCATACCAATAATTCTGAAGAAACTTCATTGAAACGATGATCCATCTCTGCCATAATGGCATCAAGAGCAACATTGAAAATATCAATACGATAATAGTGAAGGAGAGTAACCTTATGCTCCTGACGTGCAGATTTACCCTTTACTCCAATGTGACCATCCATACTTGGCACATCAATCTCATTTGACTCACAAAAGCTTTTTACTGTGTTGAACAATGGCTCACACCCATTATCCCTCATGTCTTGCAAGCGCGTTTTCACATCCACAATCAAACCCATAGCTTCAATAATATCTTGATCCCTTCTTTGCAAAGAAAGTGATAACTCATGTATAATGCTCAATAAGTCTATCAAGAAAGGCATGATGAACACAAATTCAAAGCTCTCCATCTTTTGTATCAAACCTACTGCTCCACCATGACTTGAAGGATATGTTGCATCTTTACATATCATCTCTAACACCGCAAGCACTGACTCCCACATTTGGTATATACGAAGCAATGTTTTAAGATGTGAGCCCCATCTAGTATCTCCAGGCCTAGCTAGGCTAGTTGCCTGATTCAAACCTGTTCCTGTTGAAAGCACACCATTCTCCAATTTCTCCAATAAGACTTCCTGATGCTTTTCCATCAAAGCATCCTTTCTTTTGTAAGATGCACTCACAGTGGTCACTATCAAGGGAACATAGTTGAAGAAATCAGCAATAGCACCACTACAACTTGTGACAGTGACAACTACTAACTGCAACTGGTGAGCGAAACAATGGACATAGAAAGCATAAGGATTCTCATCCCATATTAATCTCTCCAAGCCATTAAATTCCCCTCTCATATTTGAAGCTCCATCATAACCCTGTCCGCGTAGCCTAGAAATAGGTAGATTAACCTTAGCAAGCACACGAACCAAAGCTCCCTTTAGTGCAACAGATGTACACAAAGTGACATGCTCAATACCAATAAACCTTTCCAGGATCTTCCCTTCTTTATTTACAAACCTACATAGTATGAATTTTACCGAGTTAAAACAAAACCACAATGCACAAATTATAAATGATAAGACTAAAAAAACATTATATGTACAACTAACCTCACAATCACGGACATCTGCTCTTTTATTGATGAATCACGGGACTCATCAATAAGGACTACGAAGTTCATATCTCCAATCTCATCCTTAATCACCTGTGTGACCTCATGTGCACAACATTTCGCGAGTTCCTTCTGTATATCCGAACAAAGCATCAAACAATTGCCACTACCCTCAAATTCAAAAGCCTTCTTCACATCCGTCTTTTTATCTATGTACCAATCCACCATCTCTCTAAAATTGCCCTTGTTCATGGAAGTTGAAGATTCGTCGTGTCCACGAAAAGCTTCACCTTGTTGAATGAGATATTTTGTACAATCTAAAGAAGCAGTCAAACGAATCTTGTACGCAATTTCGGACTCCTTGCTATAAGTATTTAATTTATGATCTACACTTGCTCTTTGATTCTGAAAATCTTCACAATCTAGCATTGCAATGTTGTGAACACTAGTAGGTCCACCAACATGTTGATTGAAAGATTCCATAGCACTTCTCCAATTCACATACCCAACTTTTGTGAAGACATCCCTCCCAAAGTGAGTGGGGTGTGATGATTTCTTAAAAAGAAAGCAATAGAAACAAAAGGCGGCATCCTTTTCCACACTATATTCTAACCAAGCGAACTTCTTATACCATGATTCTTGAAAGGATTTTAAAATTGAACCTTGCAATTTTTTTTGGAAAATCATGACCAATTGGTTGAGTTGGACCCTTCAACAAATATGCTCTCCTAACTTGATCTCTAATCTCATTAGGATAATCTTCAATTGGTTTGCGACATGCTGGATCGGCAATAATATCATCTGGATTAAATTCATGCCGAGCCTTATTTGCTTCAGTTCTGCCTTATATGGTTGGAGGGTTACTGCTCGTTGCATTATTTGAGAAATATTTGTGCAAAGTTCGCTTCTCCATTTTTGTAAATCTAAGTACAGTTAAATAACAACCACTCAACCAGTCAACCACTAATTAAACAAATTGACTAGTCAACTAGTGCCTACTATCAATTAAACAACAATTTGCTAATTGGGGATTAAAAAAAATCTCGGTCACGGCCACAGGGTGACACCGTGATAGGGACCACAGTCCATAGGGTGAGCCCGTGAGGCCCGAGGCACAAGTGCACAGCCGATTGGGGATTCATCAATTTTATTTGTTCACTGCCTACTGCCTGCCTCACCACTTGACCAGCAGCTCACCTTGTTCTCGTTGACTCATTCGGCGCAGCCACGCAGGGGCGATTGGCGACTGGCGAGTCCACCATGGCACCACCGATGCGGCGATGGGGCTGATGCACCGATGCCGCCGCCAGCGCCACCATGACCTCGCTCGCGCCGGCCTCCCCTCCACTCCGCGCCGCCTCCCCTCCGGCCTCGGCCCGTCGCCGCCTCCCCTCCAGTGGTCGATCGCAGACCGCCTCTCCCTCCGCCACGCCCGGCCGCCAGTTCTTGAATCGACAGTGACGGTGAGTGCTCGAGTGGGTCTCTCTCCGACTTCGGTTTCTCAGATTTCCCGGATCTGTTTTACATTACGGCGTTTATTTCTTTCTTTCCTGCTCATCGTTACCAGAACACTATTCCTCTTCCTCATCTGATTTGGGCCAGGTCCGCCAGGATTCGCCACTGCCACCGATTTGGGCCGGCTGGGGCGCTGGGCCTTAAGCCACCGACTGGGCCTTAGCCGGCTCTTCTTCAACTTCTAGACTCCAGTCCTCCATCTCCATGCCTCAGTCTCAGTGGGAGCCTCTGGTCGTCGTGGATACTGGGGTATCGTGGTGGGAGGAGGGGGTGCTTAAGCACCTACAAGCACCCACCTTGGATTCTCCCCTGCTTCTGAGGGATTTGTCTTGAATGCGGTTGGGTGGTGTGCGCCGTTTTTACATTGATGAGGATTGTTTCGGGGTGTGGTGGGGTTCTGTATGCTGTTCTTGTCATGATGGCGCCGCCTTGGGAGGGCGTGCGCGGTGGGTGACCGTTGAGTACCCTTGGTGTTGACATGTGTCAGTGTTGTATTGGCTGATGGCGCTTCGATTTGCATGCTATTTTGTCTGTTGTTCCTTTGCAGCTATAAATATGCCCTCTACTGCGCCTGATGTCGCTATCAGTTTTCATTCTGCTACCTTGTAGTGTTATTTTCTTTCTTCGCTTTGTTGGTTTGAGCTGTGAGGGTGCGTTCTGTGTTATTTGAGTATGGCGAGGCGTGGCCGGGATGCTGCGGGTGAGACGGAGTATACTAGTGATTTGGGGATGTCTACTGTTGGTAGGCTTTTTCTTGAGACGCTTGTGAGCGAGGGAAAGCTCGAGGATATTACGAAGGTCCGAGCTCCTGGGTCTGAGACGGTTCCACATCCTCGCGATGATGAAGCCGTTGTTTTTGTTGCATTTTTGGATGCGGGGCTTCGGATTCCTTGTGTCGATCTAGTCTCCGAGGTGTTGCGATTGTACGGGGTGGAGCTTGCGCAACTGACGCCAAATTCTATTGTGAAACTTGGTGTGTTTAAGTGGATGTTGAGGTCTGCTGGCATTGTTGCCGAGGAGGGTGAGGGTCGCCTCTTCGCTTATCTTCATGATGGGCGATGCCAGCCGAAGAGGAAGAAAAATTCTGGCGAGACCCTAAACTTTGGCAGTGTAAATTTCCAACCGAAGGCGCGCTGTGCCGCGTATGTTCCTACTCCTGCGACGCACAATCGGTGGGATACAGATTGGATACGGAAGTGGTTTTATCATACCAGTCCAGTGGAGGATGGTCTTCGGTCCGAGGGCGGACTGATTTAGTCGGTTGCTACCCCGGAGATTGTGCTGAGCTCCTGGGAGGATGCCCTTCTTCGTCTTTTTCTTGATATGACGAAGCGGCTTTCTACTCGGGACTTGGTGGAGGAGTTCTGTGCTTTTGGGATTTGGCCTTTGGCCAAGGAGTGGAAGCTGGGACTCGGGGCTTCGGATACGGGGATCCCGTCTTTGACTGCGGAGGGTTGCAAAGGTATATGTTCGTTTGTGTTTGTTTGTTCTGGTTTGATGGTTGTCCTAATACAAACATGGTGACTTTGCTAGTTGTGCCTGTGGCTGAAGCGGTGCGAGCTATGGAGGTTCTCCTCGGCCCGTATACGGGCGAGGAGCATTCGAGGCGTCATCTGGTTGTGAGGGATCGTCGTCTGAACCGTGCTTATGATGGGTCGGTCGATTTGCTTGAGCGAGTCGACCCCGATGCTGGGAAGAAAAAACGTTCTCGCGTGCCTGATGTTGAGGTCGGGGGGCCTATTGCTGCGAAGCCTGTTCGTGCGGTCCGTCCTTCCGATGGCGTTGGTCCTTCGCGTCATTTGGAGGCTGCTGAGGAGCGGCCTGTCAAGAAGGTAGTCGAGGACCCCTTCCAGGTGTGTGCTGAACGTTCTGTGTCCAGCAGCGCCTCTTCAAATAATGGGGTCGCTTCGCATGCGGAGGTTGCTGGGACTGGCGTTGTTGGCCGTATCGTATCGCAAGTAGACAAAGTGATCGGTACTATTCGTTATCCACGTCTTGATGCGACAGAGTCTTCCAGTGGTGGACTTCGGTCGCGTGGTGATGGCAGGAACCTCGAAGTCCCTGGTGATGCGCCTGCTACGCCGGAGGTGAATGTTGGTGAGTAACCTTTCGTTATTTAATTCGAACCCTGTGGATGTTTGTTGCTACTCGAGCTTTTGGTTGTTCAGTTTCAAGCGGGGACGGTGGCGATGACGAGATCGAGGAGGTTTCCGAGGGTCATGCGCCGACGGGTTCTGAGCCGGACTCTACGGTCCTGCGCGCGACCCGTGTTGGCGGTGCGATGAATCTGGGCCGAATGTGCCTTAGCGATTTCGAGGTTACAATCGGTGCCGCTGCTGTTAGCAAGGCGGTTGCTGACTTTGCTGCGCTTTCATCTGTGTTGGGGCTTTTTGAGGACGCTCCGATGAAGGGCATGTTTGCTGGTATCGAGGCAAATGTTGCGAGGGTAAGGCTTGATAATGTGCGTACTTGGTATTACTGTTTTTGTGTGTGACCTTTTCCTTTGCGCGCAGACTTTGATGCTGTCTTGAGCTCTCAAGCTTGATGTCTCCCAGGCGTATGGGGATATTTAGAAAAGGGTCGATGAGGAGCATGCTCGGAATGAGGTGCTGAACTCTGAGCGAGAGACCCTTTTTGAGAAAATTAAGGGTCTGGAGGGTAATGTTTTGGAGGTGGAGGCGGAGCGTGCTACACTTCGAAACGAAGTGGCAGATGCCAGGAAGGAGAGCACTACCCTTCAGGAGGAAGTGAAGGTTTTGCGAAGTGTCCGCACTTCTCTAGAAGAGGATATCAAATTTGAGAAGCAGCTATCTACTGCTGTTGGTCAGTCTTCTTGGGAGTGCATGGAGGCTCAGGAAGGTGCTTTGGCGAAGTTGGGTGCCATTACTTCAGAGAGAAACCATCGCCCGGCTGAGATGGATATTACCATGGAGCGCCTTCGAAGTGGTTGCGAAGCTTGCGTGTCTGCTGCTCGTGCCTATGGTGACCACTGTGCGAGGGTTTCTTGGTTGGTGACCCTTGCGGCCCTTGACAAGGTAGGGTGTACTCACCTAGACGGGATTGGCACTGGCTCCGTTCTCGCGGCTACGGCGGAGGAGGTTGTTGCTGCGCATCCCCAGATTTGGAAGGCGAGTAGAGTCTTGCAGCGGGAATTCTGGATGAAGCGCGGACATGAAGCAGCCGAGGGGTCATTTCGAGCTGCCCAAGCTTGTCAGGTGAAGGGGAAAGCTGAGGAGGTTCCCGAAGCTGGCAAGCGGGGGTCCACCCACGGAGACAAGGTGTGAACCCCCTGCTTGCTATTTAGAATGATAGGACTTGGATGCTTTGCAGTTGGCGTGCTCCATTTTTGTTGTCTATGGGAGCCGCCTTTTTGTTTTCTGCGGAGGTTGGCCTCTTTTTGTGTAACGACCTCTGTTATTTTAAATGGGAAATCTTTGGCCGTGATTTGTCATTGTTGGTTGTGGTTTAACTGTACTGCGCAACGAGGTCCTTTGCCGCCTCCGAGGCATAGTATTAAAAGTGCTCCTACGCATGCTTTGAAGTATGAACGAACTCTTCTATCAAAGTGGCCTTTGTGTGTTTGCTACCGGGGAGTCATATGCCACGGTGCTAAGTGGCAACGTTGGAAGAAGGCTAACCCTACGGGCTCAATGAGAGCGTTCTTCCGGTTTCGTGCGCGGAAGGCTGCGATGGCTCAGGAGGAGATCCGGGCTTTCTGGGAGCGCAGGGGTGTAGTGTTTGCGACTGTTGGATCTTTCGAGGGCCGGGCCTCCGTGGAGTCTTCGAGCAGCTCGTCTGTAAAACCCGAGGACGTGGCTACGGTGAGGGAATACGCAGCTTTGCTGGCTATGCATGCCTCGGACGAGGAGCTTCTGGAATGGGCTACCCATCGGGAGGAGTGGGACTTTGTTCCTTAGGTGTACTACTGATCGTCTTTGTCTTTGTCTTTGCTTGATGTGTAATAGCTTGTGTTGTTGTTGTGAGTTGAGGTGAGCTGTAGTGTTTCGGAGATTGCTGTTTCGGGCGATCCCTTGTATGTGTGTAATTGTTATGCAGAGTGTAAAAAAAGAACAGTGGTGTGAGTGCCCTCGTATATTATTGTTTGTGGCGGCATCCCACATACTTTTTTTTTAAAATAAGGCTTCGGGGAGCCATAAGTCTTTTTTTTTGCGAGGGGGAGGCGAACCCTCGCGTCGTCCCCCATACTTTTTCAGATAGGGCTCCGGGGAGCCCTAAGTCTATTTTTTTGCGAGGGGGAGGCGAAGCCTCACGCCGTCCCCTATACTTTTTCAGATAGGGCTCCGGGAAGCCCTGATTCTATATTTTTTTTGCGAGGGGGAGGCGAAATGCTTTCCTGACTATGCTTCGAGGTGCTTGATGTGAGCCACATAGTCCCTCATGGATGTCCTTGAGAGGAGCGCTTGACCTTCTTCTCGGGAGAGACACCGCAAGTAGGGGGCGCAGACAGCTCCCTTGTAGAGCTGCCCGCCTAGGACATGGTAATTTATGGCTCTGTGTCGGAGGCGCTTTGCTTCGCCCTCGTCTTCAGGTTCTTCTCCAGCGAGGTACTTGACGATGACGTCTCGCCAGTCGGCCTCCGCCACTTGGAGCACGTTGCGTAGCAGTATCTGTGCTCCGGACGGAGCCCCTTGTGCTTCGGGCACAGCCCCTTGCTCTTCGGGCGCAGCCCCTTGTGCTTCGAGTTCAGTCGAAGGTTTCATTAGTACCTCGTGAAAGACATCGAGCGAAGGGTGTTGGCCGGAGCTAGCCATCTTTGCAAGTCTGTCTGCTTCTTCATTGTCGCTTCGAGGTATGGCTTGGACTGTCAGGCCGAGGAAGTGGGTTGATGCTTTACGGACCGCGGCGAGATAACTCGCCATTTCTGGGTCTCTGGTGATTAATGATTTGTCAAAGTGACCCGCTACTAGTCGGGAGTCACTTTTGATGAGTATGCGCTTCGCTCCTAGCGTCCTCGCCTTGCAGAGGCCCAGTAGCAGCGCCTCGTACTCGGAGGCATTGTTTGTAGTTGGGAAGGAGAGGCGGGCTGAGTGGGCCACGGTGTGGCCGTCCGGGGCGATCAAAATGGCTGCCGCTCTGGCTCCGGCGCAGCACCATGATCCGTCAATGTACATTGTCCATGGGTTCTCGACGTGAGCGAGGGTGTGGTTTTCGTTGTTCGGCGTCCATTCAGCGACGAAGTCTGCTAGAGCTTGTGATTTAATAGCTGTCCTGGCGACAAAGGTGATACTGAAGGGTGCGAGCTCGGCGGCCCACTTCGCTACTCGTCCCGTGGCGTCTTTGCTTCGCAACAACAAAGCTAGAGGGTAGGAGGTGGGGATGATGATGGTATGCGCTTGGAAGTAGTGGCGGAGCTTCCGCGAGGCCATGAGTAGGGCATACGCAAGTTTCTCGAGCTTCGTGTATCGGGTTTTTGCACCTTGGAGTGCCTCGGAGACGTAATAGACTGGGCGCTGGCCATTGTCTTCTTGGATAAGGACCGCGCTTACTGCTGACGCTGAGGCAGCGAGGTAGAGCAGGAGATCTGCTCCTTGCTTCGGGCAGGTAAGGCTTGGCAGCTGGGTCAGGTACCGCTTGAGTTCGAACCTACACTACCCTAGATCCACGCGCCCAGGTACGCTCGAGATCCTGTTCTCGAGACCGCCCAACTACGTGTTGGGAGACGCTCAGGGCTCATTCCTGAGTACGCCCAGGAGTTCGCTCCTGGGTACGCCAGAGCTACACGCTCGGAGTGCCACGAACCACTCATTCGGGAAAATTTATTATGCAGAAATGGGATAAGTCACATTCTTTTACATCGTCAGCTTTTATCTTCCTTGTTTAAGTAGACTTGTATCATGTTAGGATGCTAACGTGTCATTTGTGTTATACAGATGAATAGGTAAGAAAATACTATGGGGATGGTCCATACTTATCCAAGACTGGAAAAGCTGGTCCATGCCAGACTTCTACTCCATGCCTCTAGTCCAAGCACTATAATCTAGATCTTATGGTAATAACCCCAAGCTTACATTTACTACTTGCGAGTGAATTACAAAGCTACAGACCGCCACACTTTAATTATACAGTAGGTTCGGTTACAACACGAACTATCATACATAATGTACAAGGTAGCTATAGTGGCAGATACAACACAGAAACCCTTCTAGCTAGAACATGATCTACTCTAAACTCAACCCAACTACGGTGTCACTGATCCTCAAACGGATCACTCTCCTCCTCATCCTCCGTCCCCTGACTAGTATCGACCTCTCCTGCGGTATGGCCGATGCCGTGCTCACTAATGTAGGTGCGGAAGATCTAATCTATAAGGGCAGCGTCGCTAAGTGGGTCCGGGTGTGTGGTGATGCGGGGTCCATGATACTCGGGTCTCAGACGGTGGGGAAGTGGGCAGTCTGAGGCAGCTACTGGGACCTCTCGTATGTCCCTCTGGGGTGGTGGGGTGGGGACGTGTGGGTAAGGGTATGGGGGAGGGACGACGGTGTGGTAAGGGTCATAAACTGGGCCCAGCATAGGATCGGCTGAGAATACGGGAATAAAGTTTGTGGCTGGGTGTGCTACATAGGTAGAGGATAGTGGTGCCGAGGGAGGAATGTGAGATGGATCTATAGGGTGGCTAGCTCCCGAAATAGTGGTAGGGTAGGTAGGGTGGTGGGAAGGGTCATCTGAGGTTGGGGCATGGTGGGTGGCCTGGTGAGTCTCTAGGGTCCTACACCACTGCTGCCAGAAATCTGAGCTCTCTTCGGCTCGGGCTAAGGCCCCTCTGGTGGTATGGTATAGCATGGTACTGGCTAATAGCATCGTACCAGTGGTGTCCCTCTGCATTGCTGCGGTGGTAGGGGAGAGTGGTGGGTAGGGGTAGCTAGAGGTGGGTCTAGGACCAAACTGCTCACTCAGGCCTCCTGGAGCTATAGGTGGTACCTCTCCAAACTGTGATCCTCTCAGTTGGTCACTAAAATGGGTTCTGAGGGTATGGATAGCCCTACGGGCTACTTCTTGCAATGGCAAATAGTCATCCGCTGTGCGCCACTCCTCCACACACTCTATGTAGTAGGCCGGGTTCAGAGGAATCCTGGTGACGATAACCCCTACAACAACTGAACCGTCCCCTAGTCGGATCTCCTGGAAGAAGTCGGGGAAGGGTGCCCCCAGATGATGTAGTAGCCTCCCTAGTGGTAACACGTGCTCCCCCGCACCCTATCAGTCGGAAGCCATGACCTATACATCCTGCAAGAGGAATGGTTCTAGGTTAGTACTGTTACCTCTTTAAGAAAGATAAGCTTTTTAATATAATAATTTTGAGACGGACAAGAACAGAAAATGGCATATAGACAAGAGTTAATACGGTACTTAGTGCAATATAACAGGTAGAAACACAAACTTAAGTCCTACAACAGTTTCTATTTATTAGCGTGGCCCTAACCTTATTGCTCTGATACCAGCTCCGGCGCCCCGTGTCATTACCCCAAGGGTAATCACACTTAGGCATACGGATTACTATTCGTTTGCTCAGTAGAACACTGCTCCAACGAATAGTAAGCTTTTACCAGAGTTAGCACAGCAGAACAATAAGATAGAAACTATACATCTTTATTACAGTAGTAGCCACGCAAGGCTATGGTCTTTATTACAATTAATTTAGAGCTACAAAAGTGAACTACTCCTCCCTTGCCTGCCCTATAGTACTGATCACCTACTCATCCCACTCATCATATATGGAGTCCATCTCTCCCTGCTCCTCGTAGCAAGTACCCTCGTCACCGATGGTCTCATCTGTATCTGCGTGTCCCTCGTCCCACTCGGGATAGCTCTCGGCCGGACTAGGATCTAACAAAGAAAAATAATAACAAGGTTGAGTACACGAGTGTACTCAGCAAGCAATTAATAGCAAAATGCACTTTATGACCCATCTATTTTCTTTACTTCCTTTTCTAGATCATTTCTGCTTCTGAAAATAACTTATTAAAACATTACATGACAAATTTTAATTCTGAAAAGACTACTAGTCACTCGGAGAGAAGAAAGATCCCTAGCGGTTCCCGTAGTTTCCACTGTAGAAAACTGGCATGAATTCATGATTTTATATAGCACTGCACAAGCTTGTACCACTTTACCAATAGCTATCCTGAACTCTTTATGAGCTAGGTCCATCGCATTTCCTTTGATGCGACTCCGAGTTCAGAATACAGAACATTTTCCAGGTTACGTGATTAATTTCTCCACCCATTACTTTCCGGTCTTGACACTGCCACCATCGAGTTCGAGTAATGTTGGTTGGGCGATTTATCCTCTCTCGCACCTAACACCCCACTTAGTGCTATAGCACCTCTTCTTACACCACACTCACACATATTACATACCCAGTGTGGAGAGCATAATTACATAACAAGGTAGCATTTTACGCGTCAAAAGCGGAAAATGGTTGGCACTTAAAATCTGATGTCGGCCGAGTAAGAGTTTTGTTGATCCTTATATTTTAACCATATGTAAAGGGTCCCACCTCTTGCCTCTCTCTTCCTTGCCCCGAGCCCCCTTTACCAGCCATAATATTAACTGTGCTTTCATTTCATTTCTCATTTCTTAACTCTTTTCATCTTTTTCATCTTTCTTATCCATTTCATCCTCATTTCAATTTATTCGATTTAATCTTTGAGAAATAGTTTTGATGCAAATACATATATAATAGAGCAATGTACGGTTTATATTTAATATAACTATATTCATGTTCAAGAGAGTAGCTTGCCTTCAGAAGTGTAGAAAAGATCGTCATGCGTCGATTTAAAATATGTATCAACTCTTGTGAGGGTGCGACGACTACTTTCTTTTGCAAATCTGTGACGGAGCGAATAATAAATAATTGTGCAAATACTTAGTGGTATATGTGTGCTATTAGTGCACAATAGTCGTTTGGTTCTTTTTGGCAGATTTTAGTTAATAACCATTTTTCGGGTTCTTCGCTAAGTTAGCACTCCCCGCCATGGTCATTCTCGTATATCGATTCTAGGGTTAGAGTTGCCGATACTCACATTTTACGTGCGCGAAGAATATATTATATGTGATTGCATCCTAATAGGTCTATTAAATTTTATTCGCACAAAATTAAGTCTATCAAATTTACGCGGGCAATTGAACGATTAGCTTGGTTTTATGCCAGTGCTAAATAGATGAACCTACTTGATTAAATTACCTCTATCGCCTCACATTACCTATTTACTTAATTTGGGAGTTCTATCGATGACTAACTCGAATCTATGGTCTCACATTAATTTATACGCATTTTTCGCCTCTAATTCCTACCGGTCGTTTTACTGCTAAATATGCTAACGTGGACTAAATGGCCTTTCTCACTAGTGACTCAAATGAAGATCAAATTTATACTGCTAATTTAATCTCTCTACTTATTTTGAGTTTTACAACAATATCTACAAAATTTTTCTCTTTTTATTTATTCTTCCTTTTTCCCTAACTCCCTTTTCCCATTTCCCATTTCTTCCTTTCCACTTTAACCCTACCGGCCGACTCCTATTCCTATTTCTTCCTCCCCCAATCTCTTTCTCTCCTCCCCTTTCACCCGATGCATCACGGTCCCACGCCTCTAGCTTTGGTGGTTTGCGCCGTGTGTTCTCATTGCTCCCTTCCGACTCGCCATCGTCGCCACCTCCCTACGGCGCCTCCTCTCAGCCCCTCCAACTCGATGCCGCCTCTCCTGCTCGCCGCCCCCCCCACCGGCACCTCGACCCGGCCTCCTCTACGCCACCGCACCCCACGGCCTCCTCTGGGTTTCCCCCTGGCTCGACCTCCTCTCGGCCTGACGAGGCCAGCGCCATACTGGCTCCTCTCTGCGGCTTTTACTCGGCCATGGCCTTTACTCTGACTCACCCTAGTCTGGCCGGTTCCTAAGTTCAACGCGCTGCCCCATGTCTTCTCCCCTATGCCTGGTCCGCTGAATGATGCTGAAACACTAAGTTGATTTATGTTGATTTGCTTGTTGAGATCGATTCATTTAATTGATTGATGGTGTGTTGCTTACTGATGTGTGCTATTTCATGATTATCCATGGTATGGTGATGAGATGGACTACTGGAGGCTGGGTTGTGATGATGCTGGATGGTTGTAGATAGAGGTGGGGGTTGGTTCATCTTGGGCTCCCTGAGGTATCTCCCTTTCCTCCCTAACCCCTTGCTCTGTGATGTGGTGAACTGGGAGCTGCATGTGGGTTCTACTGTGAGATGTTCTACGTGTGCATGATGTGTATGTGTAAGGCCTACGGGAGTATACTGAGGTTACCTTGGGTTGGGATTTGAGGTGGGGGAAAGAGGATGACCGTGCTGGCTTCGCGTTGGAGTTCTTCTCTTCTCCCCTGCCGTGGATGGCTTGCAAGCTGGGTTGATGAGGTTGCTGAGCTTGCCTTGCTTCCCTTGCTGCCTTGTTGCCTTGCTTTCATACATTACGAAAAGTGGGGAAGCGGGTGATCTGGGGGAAGCTTGTGAAGGGCGGTGGCTATTGTGTGGGTGAATGGCTTGCTGGGGAGGGCCTTTCGGCTGGGTTATCCTCTCCCTATGTCGGTTGGCTTATCTCCTGGCTGTGCTCTGAGTTATCTCTTTGTGTAGTGCCTAGTTAACAGAGAGAGTGCTCGGATTATCTCCTTCCTGCATGCGATGCATGCTCGGGTTATCTTTTAGTCAGTCAAAGGCCCTAGTTACCCCTCTCTTGCTCATTTTTATCTTACCCTAATCTTTTATCTTTCTGCTTTGCCCTCATCAGGCACTATTGTGTTACCTATCCGAGGTTATTTAGCTAACTATTTTATATGATTTTGGTTGCATGAACCGAGATGGTGGATGAAGATTGGATGCAATGACAAGGAGGGCTTTGAAGAAATGGATGCAAGAAGCGATTTGTAAATTAATTAACTTTTGTAATTGCTCTGAATCAGATGTAGGATTCATATTGTATCTATTCCCAGAATGTAAGTATATTATCTTTGATTACAATTAAATTGTTGAGATGTAATTAAGGTTGTATTTTGATATACTTTGAGATGTATTGAAGTGATGCTGTATTGATAATACTGTGGATATCATGGGGATATGCCCATGATCTTAGGATGATGAAACAATTGGTAATGTGGCTTTTGGTTTGAAGTTTCATGTGTTTTCGATAAAGTTTCAGATCTGTCAGGTCAGCGGTGGTCTGACCGGCTTTTGTGCTGAATGTTGATTTAAGTGGTGAGTTGATTTTGGGATAGGTCATATCCATATTTGTTAATGCATATGTGTTGTATATTGCATGTTTTGGCTAACGTGGGTCAAGTTGTGAAGAACTTGTTCCCGGATTCGTGTTTGCTTGTCTATTCTTTGTCGTGTGGCTTGCGTGTCAATGACGGTCAACGGCGAGGAGGATCGGGACTAAGCTTGGAGAGCTGAGGTCCAGAACGATCATGGATGCCGTGTGAGGTCAAGTGACTCAAGTGTGGCGCAGAATGGATGAGGATTACCGAACGGGCGGTTCGGTGCGACTGGTTGGATCAAGCGGCGCGGGAGTCGTTGCAAGTGCTCAGTGGTGCCGGTGGGATCCGGACGGGAGAGACTTGACAACATGGAGCCGTTGATCAACCTACACGTTGCGAAGCAGGCGATTGCTTCATGATCTGTGGACTCGGTCTTCGGAAAAGATCGAGAAGGGGTATTTTGGTAATTTTACCAATTACCATCTTGGTGACCTTTTGACTAAGCCGCGGCGCGGGTCGGCGCATGGTGAAGCAGTTTAGATCAATCGACGATGAAGACGGCGTTTTGAGATGCGTGCGTGTGTGTTCCGTTGTTGTTGGGCCTTAACGGAAGCCCATTAGGGTAAATCTTCTCTAAGGTTTTTAGGGTTAGAGGTTACCCTATAAAAGGAGCTGAGATGGAATATTCTGCTTGCTGCTACTGGAGATTAGGGCAGCCACTGAGAAAAAAAGTGAGGGCGTTTTTAGGAGCCATTGTGGCGGCGCCCTGGAGAGCGGCTCCCGAAAATCCAGAAAAGCCATGGCGGCGCGCCCTCAGAAATCGGCAGAGCGTATGGCGGCGCCTGTTGAGCGCCCGTAAAATTGGAGCCTGTAGCGCCCTGTGGCTGCCCGCAAAAACCGCAAAACCTGGAGCCTCTGGCGCTTGCAGCTTGTAGTCAAATATGTTGTTTGAGTTTTTTATTTGACTGTGAGTGAGGGTTGATTTGATGCTTGCTTTTGTTTACTGCCTTAGTACTTGATGATCCGACTAGCTGTTCTGTCTCAGGTTTTTTTTATTTTGGCTGAGTGAGTGAATCGTGGGCGTCGACGCATCCTGAGGCGGCTCGGGCGGAACTTCAACCTGAGCAACCACCCAGAGAATAGGGGAGCGCCCAAAAATCAGTCTATGTAGCGGCTCTGTTCCCGGCAAAATCTGACCGGCCGCTTCCCTGTAAGTGTGCTCCCGTGAAGAAACAAGAAGTCCTGTGCTGCCCTGAAAAAGAGGATCCTGTAGCGCTGGTGTTGCCCGCAGAAAAATCCGGATCCCTGTTGTAGTGCTATGCTCTCCCGCAAAAACTGGCGGTGGCTTTGAGCATCCCTGCGCCAGTAGAAACTGCTGTTTGATGCGGGAAATCTAGCGCCTCGTTAGCCTGTAGCCACGTCGGTTGGTAGAATTAGGAGTCTCAGTCGGTGGTAGCCTGTAGCCCCTTGAAAAATCAGATTTGATTTTTGCTGCACATCCTGTGCGCGAGGTGTAGCAGCTGCTTGTCGCATGTCTTTGGTACTCTGGTCGCTGGTAGCGGACGGCACGAGCATCCTGATCTTGTTTAATGCATCAGATTTGCAGTTTTAATCCTTGGTGCGGTTTGTTGCTACCCGAAAAATCTGAATCTTTGGCAGTGTCCTGTCCTCCCGAAAAACATCAGAGTCCCTCGGCAGAAATGGGCGGCAGATGTAATGATTGCCTCTTTTTGTTCTTGTGCGGGTGAAGGAAGTTTTAATTACCAGTGCTTTGTTGTTTTGGACTATTTTAATGTCTTGTCTACAGTTCATTTGTGCTTATTTGTTCTGTCGGCTTCTTGTGAGTCGTTCCTTACTGTGTAGATCTGATATGCACTGATTGGCTGTCTCCCGTAGGGTGATGTGCAGACCGAAAATTAGGCCTTGGGCTGCTCAATGGTGCGGATGAGGAGTTGATGTTTATTTCCATCGGGTGGTTCACTGTTTTTAGCTTTGTTTATTCGGCTGCCTTTAATGATCGAACTTGGCTGATTTAAGTGCTGTGGGTTTTGCTGTTTGGATTTGGTGATTGCTTTGGCTGCAGTCTTGTCTGTGCGGTCTTGAGTTGTTTTTGATCGGATTCAACATAGGTCATCCGCTGTGCCTGTATACAGATCTTCATAACTTTTATAGCTATTGGAGTGAAAATAGTGTTGAGTTCGATCGAGGTGAAAAATAGAGAAAGCGTCTATTCACCCAACCTCCAGTCGCCTTTCCGGTCCTACAAATACAAAGCTTCATATTGACAAATGTGCGGATTGATAGCTTGAGGTCCAAATGGAGGTTACACTGTATTACGAATTAAAGAATTTTAATTACCCTTAATTACTGATTAGTATTGCTTAGCTTAGTTTAATTGTGCGGGTTCTCACATCCTCCCCCCCCCTTGGAAAAATTTCGTCCCGAAATTTAAAATTCTCACTTGAACAGGTTGGGGTAGGCTTCGCGTAGTTCTTCTTATTTCTCCCATGTAGCTTCTTGTACAGAGTGGTTTTTCCATTGCACCTTGCAGAAACGGATTGTTCGGTTTCTTAGTTGACGGTCTTCTGTGGCCAGAATCTTCGTTGGGCGCTCTTCATAGGTAAGGTCATCTTGTAGTGGAATGTCCAGATTGGTCAGATGATGAGATGGTTCTCTCAAGAATTTTCGAAGTTGGGAGACATGGAATACATCGTGTATTCGTGATAATTGACTTGGCAATTCCAATTTGTATGCCAGGGTGCCTTTATGCTCTAAAATACGGAATGGCCCAACATACCGGGGACTTAGTTTTCCTTTCAGTCCAAATCTACGCACCCCGCGCATAGGTGATACCTTTAGATATACATAGTCGCCAACTTCGAACTGGAGATCTCTCCTATGTTTATCGGCGTAACTCTTTTGCCTATCTTGTGCAATTTTGAGACGTTATCTAATTAATTGAACTTTCTCATCAGTTTCTCTTATCAATTCAGGTCCCAATAAATTTTTCTCTCCCACTTCATACCAACAGATGGATGACCTACATTTTCTGCCATAGCGGGCTTCATAGGGTGCTATCTGAATACTAGACTGGTAGCTGTTATTGTAGGCGAATTCTGCCAATGCTAGGTATTTTTCCCAAGAATCCCCAATATTCAGGACACAGGCTCTTGCATATCCTCTATGATCTTTATCCTTTCAGTTTGGCCATCAGTCTGTGGATGATAAGCCGTACTGAAGTTAAGTGTGGTGCCCAATGCATTGTGTAAACTTTTCCAAAATGCTGAGGTGAATACAGATCCTCTATCTGAGGTGATAGTCTTTGGTATTCCATGTAATGTGATTGTCTTTTCTATATAGAGTTCGCTAATTTATTGATCGAATATTTTTGGTTGGTGGCAATAAAGTGAGCCGATTTAGTAAGACGGTCTACGATGACCCAAATTGCGTCTTTCTTTTTAACTGCCATGGGAAGGCCTGTTATGAAGTCCATGCAGATATCCTTCCATTTCCATTCAGGTATTTCTAGGGGTTTCAGCAATCCTGCTGGGTGTTGGTGCTCCGCTTTAACTTTTTGACAGGTGTCACATTGGCTCACGTATTCCGCTATGGTCCTCTTTATGTTTGGCCAACAAAATTTTTCCCTTAGGTCCCGATACATCTTTGTGCTGCCAGGGTGTATGGTGTACGGGGTATCATGAGCTTCACGCAGAATAGTTTCCTTAATTTGAGGATGGTCAGGTACACGGATACGCTTCATATTGACAAATGTGCAGATTGATAGCTTGAGGTCCAAATGGAGGTTACACTGTATTACGAATTAAAGAATTTTAATTACCCTTAATTACTGATTAGTATACATGTTGGACCAGTCACGGTGAAGAGCAGATTATACCGGAAGTTAATAATGACGACATCGCCGAGGAAGTCAACGATATGCCGGATGTGGACTGCGCTTTTGATGAGGCTAGGTCGCACGATGACAATCTGGATCAGATGCTACGCGATGCAGAAGAGAACTACAGTGAGAGAGAGTTTTGTAAATTCGAGAGCTTAAGGGAGGACTCGGTGAGACCTTTGTTCTCTGGCTGCAAGCCGGAATACACAAGGTTGTCAACCGTGATTGAACTGCTTAAATTGAAGGCAAGCAATGGTTGGTCCGATAAGAGTTTCACGACGTTGTTAGGTCTCTTAGCGAACATCCTTTCGGAGGGAAACGTGTTGCCCAACACCACCTACCAAGCAAAGAAGGTTCTTTGTCCATTGGGAATGGAAGTAGAAAGAATACATGCATGTCTGAACGATTGTATCCTCTACCGTAAAGAGTATGCAGACATGCATGTATGTCCCGTGTGCAAAGCATCCCGATACAAACGTCAGAATACTGTTAAGGTGAAGCAAGGACCTCTTGCTGAGATGTTGTGGTATCTACCTGTGATCCCACATTTGAAACGTTTATTTGCAAACCCAAAGGAGGCAAGATTGGTGCGTTGGCACTCGGAGGAGCGTAAGAGAGATGGAAAGCTAAGACACCCTGCTGATTCTGCCTAGTGGAGAAACTTTGATCGGAGCTTCGAAGAGTTCGGTGCAGAACCAAGGAACATAAGGTTAGAGTTGAGTACAGATGGAATGAATCCTTTCGGTAACATGAGCAGCCGACATAGCACCTGGCCCGTGAATCTATGCATGTACAACCTTCCTCCTTGGTCGTGTATGAAGCGAATACATTTTGATGTCACTACTTATCCAAGGGCGAAACAACACAGGAATGATATTGATGTGTACCTAGCACCATTCTTTGGAAGATCTTGTGACACTATGGAGCGAAGGGCTCTGAGATATGGGATGCGTACAAGCGAGAGAACTTCACTTTACGCGCCATGTTGTTCTGCACCATCAATGATTTTCCTGCCCTTGGTAACCTGTCGGGCTTCAGTACAAAAGGAGTCAAAGCCTGTCTGCACTGCTTAGATGCTACGGAGAGTGCATGGCTAAACAACTCGCGCAAAACTGTGTATATGCGTCACCGTAGGTTCCTTCCCAAGAGTCACCCATACCGCAAGATGAAGAAACAATTCGACGAAAATAAGGAGGGCGGTTTAGCTCCAAGGGCTTTTAGAGGAAAAGAGGTCTATGATATGGTTAAGAATATCGATGTTATGCTTGGGAAGGGACGTAAATTAAGAACCCGTGAGAAGAACATCTGGAAGAAGCAGTCAATTTTTGGGACTTGCCTTATTGGGAGCACTTAGAAGTTCGCCAGTGCATCGACGTCATGCACGTGGAGAAGAATGTAAGTGATAGCTTGATTGGTCTCTTACTGAACATTAGTGGCAAAACAAAGGATGGTGTTAACACACGGCGTGACTCGGTCGATATGAACATAAGGACTGAGTTAGCATCGAAAGAGACCAATACAGGACGAACGTACCTTCCCCCAGCTTGCTACACTCTGTCCAAGGCCGAGAGAAATGAACTGTGCCAGAGCTTGCATAGTGTGAAAGTCCCGTCTAGTTACTCCGCTAACATTAAGAAACTTGTTTCTATGCAAGATTTGAAATTAATTGGTATGAAGTCTCATGATTGTCATGTGCTGATGACACAAATGCTTCCTGTTGCAATTAGGAGTATCTTGCCAAACAAGGTCCGAGTGGCAATCTTGAGGCTGTGTTATTTCTTCAACTCAATTGCTCAGAAGGTCATCGATCCCCAAGGACTAGATGCTCTGCAGGCCGAGGTGGTGACGACTCTATGTCATCTTGAGATGTATTTCCCTCTGTCATTTTTCGATATCATGGTCCATCTCATTGTTCACCTTGTGAAAGAGATAAAGATATGTGGCCCTGTGTTCCTACATCATATGTACCCGTTCGAGAGGTACATGGGAATTCTCAAGTCCTACGTACAGAATCGATCTCGACCGGAGGGCAGCATCATCGAAGGTTATGCAACGGAAGAGGTCATTGAGTTCTGCGTCGACTACATGGCTCAGGTAGATCCGATAGGTGTGCCTCTATCTTGTCATGAGGGGAGACTGGATGGTATCAGGACCATCGGAATTAAATCAATCACTCCCGATCTGGATATGTACGCTCAAGCCCATTTCACGGTCTTGCAACACATGACCCAAGTGTCCCGGTACATCGACGAGCACAAAGACATGGTACGCCAACAGAATCCAAACCGGTCGGAGGTTTGAATCACGAGAGAGCACAACCGTCGGTTCAACGAATGGTTAAAGATGCAAATCACTGGGAGGTCATCAAGTGATGATACGCTGCTATGGTTGGCACAAGGGCCATAATTTACAATTGTCACATGGCAAGGGTACGACATAAATGGGTACACATTTTATACGGCAGCTCAGGATAGGAAGAGCACAGTTCAGAACAGCGGTGTCCGCATAGATGCATTCAGTACCAATGGGCTGAGGAGCTCCTACTATGGGCAAATAAAGGAGATATGGGAGCTCGACTACGTGCTTTTCAAGATCCCCCTATTTCGGTGCCGTTGGGTCCATCTCCCACAGGTGAAGGTCAACAAGTACGGCGTCACTACCGTGGACCTCGAACGTGTCGGATACAAAAACAAACCATTCGTACTGGCTAACCAAGTTGTTCAAGTCTTCTATGTAACCGACTCGGCAAATAAGAAGCGCCGCGTAGTTCTTCAGGGAAAAATGAGGATTGTCGGAGTTAAGAATGTAGTGGACGAGAAAGAATACAATCAATTTGACGAGTTGCCTCCTTTCGGAGATGGCATCAGGATCGAGGAAGAACTCAGTGAGGAAGCTAGCTATATGCGCATTGATCATCATGAAGGGCTATATTTTAATTAAGAATTTACTCCATTGTAATTAATTTATTCCATAACATGAGACATGTCAATGTGGACTTGCCATGTGTTATGGACTTGTAATCTCTTATATATTCTGAAGTCAACATGGAATTGTCATCTCTGATTTTGATGTCAATGTGGACTTCATTGTAGTGTGGAATGATAATATTATGCGCTTGTAATAAACAGATGATAAAAAGACCATATCCTTTTTACATCACGGACGATAAAAAAAGGATTAGCGATCCCATCTTAGCCTTCAAATCTTCATAAGCCTTCTCGTCGGCTTCAGTGGTGGCGGGATCAGCGACTGTCAGATCAAACGCCTCCACCAGCGACCTTGCACGCTCGATTCGTGCTTGTAGCCGTTCGGACTCCGCAACCAAGCCCCACATAGCCCAGAGGCCATCAGCCCTGGTCTCCTCCATCTCGGCGAGGTCGACCTGCTCTCCTGCAATTTGGATGTCGTCCTCGACTCTCCGGGCCGCATCCATGGTGCGGACCAAGTAGTTCCATACGACGATCTCCACGATGAGGTTTACTCGTTGGATGCCGCGGACCCCCGCATTGGTCCATCTGAGGAGGAGCTCCAGTCGACAGATGATGGCCGCTATGGTCTCTGGTCGATCGGAGGGCCTACAATGGATGACATTGCGAACGGAAAGCTTGTCCGTAGCTTGGGCCAGGTTGCAACCAGAGAGGTGCGAGTAAAGAAGCACAAGGTAAGCCAATACAACTGGCATGAGAGGGGAAGCCATTTGGAGTTTGTGGAGAAAATGGATCAAGGAGGTTGTGTGAAATCCATTGTAGAAGGGGATATCTATTTATAGAACAAGTACTAAAGTCGGAGCGGGAGACGAAGGGATATTTGGGAGTTGTAGTGACGTTGGAAAACGAAGAGACGAAGCCGTGCGATCGTGAGACGAAGAGACACACGCGGGAAAATGAAGAGACTTGTTGATTTGTCATAGGATGTCAGGTTATCACAGACGGTTCTGTTTATGAACCGTCTGTGATATGCTCCATATCATAGACGATTCTGTTAAAGCACCGTCTATGATATGGAAGTATCACAGACGGTTCTGTTAAAGAACCGTTTGTGATAGCCTTTTTAATATGGAGGGAACCGCTAGGGTTTTGCTCTTACTCGTCACTTTCTCTCCCGCGCTCCTTAGGCTCTCGCGCGCTCGTTTGCCTCCTCTAGGGCTCGCCCGTTCACTCCCCTTAATCCCCGGCCGACACCGCCGCCTATGACCTCGGCGCCGCCGCCCCCTCCAACGGCCTCACTACTCCCGCACCCCTTAGGCTTTCGCGTGCTCATTCGACGCCGCCGTCCTCGTCTGTGGCCTCCTCCGACTCGGCCCGGCGAGCGGTGCCTCCTGCTCAAACTCGGCCAGGCGAGCGATCGCCTTCCTCCTCAGTGCAGCCCATCGCCTCCTCTTCCACTTGCACATCGCCATCCTCCCCTCCGGCACATCACGGCTCCCTCCTCCTGCCGGCTCCAGTGCCTTCTCCGGTACTCCCTCGCGCCTCCTCACGGTATACCACTCTGCTCGCTCTATCCGCTCCCTCCTTGCTCTGTGATGGGTTCTGTTGATGCTCTGTGATGATAGTGAAATCTGAAATCAAATAGATAATTAGAAAGCAGACTTGAGCTTAATCATATTGCTTTATATGGTCGGTTATAATTAGTAGCCTTTATACTTTACATTTGTCGATTATAGCTGAATTAAGATTACACTTGTATGTTACGTGATCGATTGATCTTCGTGAGATATTTGCATTTCTATTCTCAATATGTCAATTAGGCTTATTGTTGATATAAATTTGTGAATTATCTTGAAGGCATATGATCGATGTTACATTTCTGAGAATGCTTTATGTCTTTGTTTTTGTGATTTAATTTCACTAAGATAGTTAAATTGTAATCTGTTGACTGAAAGTTTAACTGCTACTATGAGATAACTTGACATATGAGAAAGTTGTAGTTTGAGCTCAAGATCTGTTTTGTAATTATCAAAATTGATTGGTGAAGAGATTTTGACAGAGGACTGAGATTGCAAAGACTATGTCTTATGCAATTAGTCAACGGAGAGCAATTGAGCAATCTTATTTGCTTAGCTTCATGCTGTTTTTAGTTGTTCTCATAATGAATATGTTGAGCATTAAACCTTTGCTTAGCATTTCTTCGTCGATCCTGACACACTTGAGTGTACCTTTGCTTCATGCCAATCCTCCACGGCATGAAACAAATGGTACACTTTAGTGTGTCGGGCTCGATGAAGTAGGCTCGGACAAAGATGGGCTCGGGTTCTATCTATGCAAAAGATTCATATCACTAGTTTCTATCTATACAAAGATCACAAGAGATTGTTATGCATGTGATTGTTATGTCAGTCTAGTTAAGCTTTGGATAGAGTTCAAAATCTGAATGATTTACATTTGATTATGTTAATTTGATCCTCTCTCGTGCCTTGTCTGTTGATCTCCTCGGTGGTTTCGAGTACCATCGCCGTTGTGAGTATTTCAACATATCGTGCACTGTCTCTTTGTATATACATACATACATACATACATATATACATATATATATATATATATATATATATATATATATATATATATATATATATATATATGTGTGTGTGTGTGATGTGCTAGTTGAAATATGTGATCTGTGATTGGTGGGTTCTTTGATCTCGCTTTCATGATGAATTGTCATAGAAAATGAAAATGAATGTGAATTGGTATATAGATTAAGCCTTGAGTTGTAGATTGTCTAGTGATTCCTATAACTTTGAGCAATTTATTTCAACTTTGTTATACCTATTGTTCCTATAGCTCTATCATTTAGTTATTCTTCTTTATTACGTATCTTTTCGATTGCCTTCTTTACATTATCCGTGTATTTAGTTGATCTCTACTCACGTGGTCGGCATAGGTTAAGTTGAGTAAATTTGCTTGAATCGGTTGATTTGAATAGCAAGTTGTAAATTGAACTCAAGGCCTAATCTATAAATTGTCATATTCAATTGATGATTACATTGGACATAAGTCTTTGTGATGGCCAAGGTTAAACCTTGGGCAACTAGCTTTCTGAGAGCAATAATCATACAATCAAATCTTAGCTTTATGCTGATTTTAAGTGTACACTTATTGTGCTTAATGACCATATTGTTCCTTTTAAATGACTTGATTGATTTTCTTAGTCTTATGACTATTGTGTCATTTAATTGGTTAGGGAACTATGCTCTATTCATAATTATCTATGTTGGAAATAATTATGCAATTTTGCTAATATGTTTAGCATTTCAATCAAGTCAGCGAGATGGCAGAGGCACCGTCTTCGCCACCATCACGACGCCACAGATAACAAAACCATTGTCTTCGCCGCCAATCACCGACGCCCATGAGATGACATGGCGCCGTCTTCGTAGCCTAATCCGTCGGCGATAATGATCTGAGCGAGATGGCGAGAGGAGAATCGAAAATGCCTGTGGGCCGACTGGTCATCACGGAGGTCAGTGACTTTGGGGTCCCTCTAAGACCCAAGACATCAGCGGCAAGATTTCGGACCATCTGCGGGATACTTGCAAGGCAACGGGTCCCCATCACCACACCAAGGTGGAAGGATCTGACGAAAGAAGCGAGAGGCGCACTGTGGACAGAACTTTCAAGCAAGTTCACTATCCCAGAAGCAGACATGGCATGTGTGGAACGAACGGCGATGCTCACGATCGATAAATCGTGTAGGATCTTCAAGAGCATTCTTATCATGAAGTACGTGAACACGGGTCAGATGCCCTTCGTGAAGTATGGATCCTTGACGCGGGAAACATGGGACGCCTTTGTGGCTATGAAGACGACGACCGAATTTAAGGAGGAAAGTGTGGCGCACAAAGCTCTCTAGACACGAAACACTCACCCGCACAGACTCGGCACCGCTGGGTATGCAGGTAAATACGAGGAATGGGCGGCGGAGGAGGAGAACGCGTTTCTTGATGTCACAGACCCGCGTTCCCTAGCCTTGTTAAAAGTGAGGGCAAAAGTCTCGTCTTCGGGTAGCATCTCTTTCACAAACCTGGCAGACCAGGAAGTGTCCGAACGTGTGGTAAATATGTCGAACTACCTAGTTGTTAATAGGTCCATAACTTCATAGTGTCTATAATAACATGATGACCTCTTGCAGCGTGAATTGTCTGCCCAAACTTCCCAAGGCTCCTTCCAAGCAGACAGGGAGAAGGATATACTATCTACGGCCCTGGGAAACAAGGAGCACTCGGGTCGCACGCGAGGCCTTGGGGTTAATGTACCTTGGAGTCATGGATTCGCATACGTCTACTACACGTATAGGAGTAGGAAGAGATCCAAGGCCGAGTGTGAGGACCGATTAGTACAGATGATTATTGAAAAATTTGAAGGAAAGCTAGCAGCATTGCAGGATCAAATGAATCAACTCCTGAGCTAGTCGCAAGCTGCCCCTGTTAATTTGGGAGCCAGTCCTGCTCGATATCGGAGTAGCATTGCGTCCACGCATAATTCTGAACATGACGACGTCCAATTACCGATAGACGACATCAAGGTAATGTACATCTATGGAATGCACCAAAGATAGACCTATAGGACGCCTTAGCTAATTGCATATCGTTTTGTAGGAGCCGACACCCTGCAAACTCCAAGTGAGGATAGTTGGGTCTATTTCTATTGAGGCTGGGCGGGGGATGGTGCATCCAAAGTAGGAAGGGGCAGTGCAGCACGGTGTCCAGGTGGCGCAGGGTTACGCCAGGGTGGAGGTGGACATGGTACATGAACATTTCATGGCCATCCCACTGGAGATTCGTCCGAACGAAGATATCACAACACTAGGGGATGCCATGCACACTTTTATCTAGTGGCCTAAGAAGGACATCGTCCTGGACCAAGCAGTGCCGCGATCTCAACACGACCATTCCTCTCCAACGGGACCCTCGATGACTCCACCTCATATTTCGCCTCAAAAGGCCACCTTATCGGTTCCCGTGGAGAAGACGCCGAAGGAACAACAAAAGCGTGCCACCGTATCGAGTCCCAAGTTGTCTCGCAGGAAGACGCTGCCAATCCTTAAGGCCAAATCGAAATCGACGAACGTTAAGGCGCCTCCCAAGTCCGGAAAGTCCGGGATATCCGGGAACTACATCATCGGAAAACCGTTGTGCTCAAACCACGATATGCTTGTGTGAATATGCTTGTCGAGCCGCATGCTTGGTACTTGGAGAAGACCCAAAAGAAGGGGTGCGATACTGGAATCACCGTAAGATACGAGCATAAGCATTTCTTTAACGGGTCGGGCAACTTCGTCGTGGGCTTCAATGACTTATATGACCTATTCAACCTCGTTGGCCTCGACGCCTTGCTTCTACGATGTTGGACACTGTAAGTGCGTACAATCAAGTTCTACATTCATGTAATACCAATAAATATCACAACTCATTGCTTATGTATAGATACATGATGAAAAATGTCCGGGATTGGAAAGAACCGGTGGGTTTCCTCGACCCACATGTGGTATCGTTACAAACCATCCAAGCAGACTCATCTTTCGTCGAGAAATACATAACGAAGTCATTGCTTCGTCAGAAGAACATGAAGTACATAGTGGTGCCCTACAACGAGGGGTAAGTGTCACTACTTGCTCTACAAATTTCATTTGTACTTTATACGCAACACGAACTTAGGTTTAATGACTATAGCGACATACATGAGTAGGTACCACTGGATCCTCTTAGTCATTATACCAAAGAGGAACCATGTGATATATCTTGATTCCCTACTCCGCAGCAAGCACAATTTCAGCATTCTGAGAGGAATACTCGAGAGATATGCTCATTTCCTCCATACATAACTCTATTGTAATCTTCATTCGTTTGAAATGGCCAAGGATAACTTTTTGGAATCATGTAGGTCGTTCATCGATTATGTTGCCAACAACGGAATTTACGATGGAAAGAGCGCCGAGCTAACACACAAGATGAATTTTCCGGTACGCGCTACAACACGATAATCCTATATCATACTTCATAATAACGCGTCTCGAACTAACTATACCTATATATGTAATTCTATTTTTGCAGTGCCGCCAGCAAAAAGATGATGAGTTATGTGCAATCTACGTTTGCTATCATATGCAGCTAATCCTTAGAGCTAGGAAAAAGGATCCCGAGGTTTGTCAATCTCGAAATAATTATTTCCTAATTATAAATTTAAATATATATAGCTTACCACTTTACTCTTGCTAGCGACATGCCTTGGACATACAATTAGATGGACTCGTTGCGGAAGAGATCAAGGACATTCGAGGGAAGCTCTGCACCTTTATCATATCAGATGTCATTAAGGAAACCAGAGAATTTCACTCCGTCGTCGACCCAGAGCATCACCCCGCCGACACCTCTCAACCACCTGCAAACAATTAACTCAATTGTAATCCAATTGTAACTACAGCGACAATACTTGAACAAATGCGATCTTTTGTAATTTATTTTGAGTAATGATCAGTTTGAGTTTGTCAACAATTGATTATCTGTGATGTATCTGTTTTTCTGCATGCTTGTTTTCAGAGGGCATGGCTAGCAATTCCTGAGGCTAGCCAAAAATCAGCAAAAATGTAGTTAGGATAATGAACTATCACAGACGGTTTTGAACCGTCTGTGATAACCACCCGTTATTATAGACGAACAAATACAGACGGTTTGAAAACCGTCTGTGATGACGGTTCCGAACCGTTTGTGATGGCATGATCCGTAGTAGTGACATATCTGCTTTAGTCGTTGTCTAACGATATAAAGAATCTTTTCGCCATCGTCGGCGACAACGTGCCCCTCACTAGTGATGACATGCTCCTAGTTACCCGATGCCCCCATATCATTCATAGCCCATCTTCAATGTAAAGCTTCATCTCCTCTCTGCCAGGGCTTCTCTATCATTGAGCTTATTTGGCTACTAACTCCTTCAACAACGTCGATGCTCACCACTTGTCATCGCAACCATTGGCTCCTTCAACACTGGACTTTCTCTCCAATGGCTCCGGAGAGCAACACGATATCATCCCTATCTCCGTCGTCGCCGCCTCGGCTCTTTGCTTCCCCGTGGATCAATGTCTTCTTGCAGGACAGGTCGATATTATCGCACTCTTTTGTGGTCTCCTCCGACACTATTCGTGCTATCTTCATTAGAACTTGTATTTTTTTAATGAATATTTTAGTTATTTTTTATTTTTATTCCATAGGAAACAAAATAGAAACACGTGACATTGAGAGCGAATGTGATGGCTTGTTTTGTGTCTCCTTGGATACCATTCGTGCCATCCTTGTTATATTTTTTATTTTTTAGTCAACATTTCAGTTATTTTTATTAGAGTTTGTATACTAATCAAATTGCTAAATTTATTTCATTTATTCGAATTGTAGTTATTTGGGGATTTTATTTTGGAATACGTATGAAAATCAAATTGTAAATTTTCTTTATTTTTATTCCAAATTTAGGTTCTTTTCCTAGAACTCGTGTCTGAATCAATTGCTAATTTTACTTTAATTTTTATTACGAATTACGTTATTTAGGGATTTTACTTTGGAGTTCGTATTGAAATAAAATTGCTACTTTTATTTTATTTTTATTTGGAATTTCAATTGTTTTTGGTTGTATTTAGTATACAAATGTAATAGCCAATTATTGTTTAATTTTTATCGAATTATAATTATTGGAATTAGTATTGAAATCAAATTTCTAATTTTATTTTATTTTACTCTGAATTTTAGTTATTTTTTGTTGGATTTCATATACAAATCCAATTTGCAATTTTTATTTATAATTATAGTTATTTAATTATTTTACTTAGAAATTAGTATGGAAATCAAATTGCTAGTTTTATTTTATTTTTATTCTGAATTTTAGTTTTATTGTACTTGATATGAACTCTTATACTTAGGAATTCGTATGGAAATCAAATTGCTGATTTTATTTTATTTTTATTCGGAATTTTAGTTTTATTTTACTTGATATGAACTCTTTCTTTTAATCTAGACCATTATAATATGGATCTATCACGATCGAAGGTGTAAACCTTTCTCTTTTTTTACCGACTAATATGAGAATCTCGAGTCCTTAAAAAGCGTAGTGACTTTTTTTAACTCTTTAAAGATAATAGAATAAATAGACAGACAGATTAGACATAGGGCCACAGGGGAGATCTAGAGCCCCATGTCATATGCGCCGACAACCACACAACAAGGACAACTTGGGCTGTGACTTGCGAAATTGTAACATTTGCCCATCGCAGAACACGTAGTTGTGACATTTGCCATATATAAATTTTTTGAGCACAGCTTCCAAGATCGATGCGAGATTCATCAATGGTAAGCTTCTAGTTCTGCTGAGCGCTGACCGAAACGAATTCCCGCAGCAAAGATTCTTCAATCACCAGCGGCTAGCCTATGAAGATCCACCGCCCCCTATTGTGCGTGGGTAGAGTGCTCGAGCCGAACCTCCAGCTTGGCTCATCTCTTGTAAATTCTACCTTCACTTTGTTTCTCTTCTTAATGCAACGACGTGCGAAGCTTTCGCGCGTTTTTTTTAAGACCCACCGCCGCCGAAGATTATTGAAGCTGCTGCCCGCCGGCCGCACCGCCGCACGTTGCCTTCTTGGCTAGCGAGGAACTATAAAATAATCGAAGGGTCATTTTGCAAGTATCGGCGATCCACCCAATCTGGGACGCACAAGTCTGATCGGACGTCTTTTATAGAGACCCAACTACTCAAGGCAAGGGTGGTCGCTGTCGGTGAACCATTCTCCAACTACACCAGGGGTCGCTCCCCTGCTTCATGCCGTAGCTCGCCGGAGCGCCGACGCATTCCGGCCGTCCCTTGCTTCCTTCTCCTCCCCCCCGTGGAGGCCACGCCGCCACCCCGCATGCATCGACCAAGGATCGGCGGCGGCGCACGACTCGTGACGAGTCAGGCAACTCATCGGATCATTAAACCGCCTGAAAGCCACACATTCTACAGCAGGCACCCACGAGTCCACGACGGCTGCGCGCCTGTGCGCCGAAAAGCGTATGCATGATTCGAGATTTCTCCTTCTCGTTTATTCATCCTCCGTGCACCGATGCATGTTTGAATTCAGCCTACAGGTGTTTTTCTCTGGCTTTGAAATTGCAGGTCTGAGGTCTCGAAAATCAACGCCCTCCAGGTGTTTGACGGAATGATTCACCGGCAGCGTCCTGCCCCGCCTGGCGTCTACAGGTGCTGTCTTGAGGTGGCATTCTCACTTATAAATCCTAAAAAAAAAGGAACTGTAACTTATCAGTAGGCTGTATCACTTAAATTTTGATAACCATCTGATTAATAGAAGCACAATCATTACCGTCGGAGACTCGAACTGCAAATGATAAAGGTGATTGCTCATATTATAGGAGGATTGCTCGGATTTTTTATGGCCTCTTAAATTTGGTTGAAGAGTTATCTAGAACTAAAAAGATCACATTAACATCATTCAGATTTCATTCCTTAATCATACCAGTACAAGACAGATTACATGTGCGTCATTCAGATTTCTCTACTTAATCATAGCATAACAATGGTTCAGGAGTTATTTGTAATTTAAAAGATTATCTTGATATCACAAACCATCATATTATCTTCTTACTGCGAGACTTTTTTTTTGATTAAAGGGGTGCTTATCTCCCCTGATTTCAATTAATGAAACCAGCTTATAGTATCATCTACTGCAAGACATTTGCGTGTTAGTATTGTTGTTTCTGTCTTTTCGCCCTATGCCTTTGTTTAGATCTCGGCCCCCCTTCATTTGCCAAGACGATCTTATTTTATATTTTTAGACACGAAAGATGAATCTCTATGACTCCCTTCTTGCATGACTGGCAAGGTCAATGATAACGGTCTTAGAGCATCTTACTTTGTAAACTGTAATTATGGAGAATGTCCGTCCAAGTAAGTGTAGATTCTCCAGTGTTGTTTCTTTCCACGAATTTTGCTAGAATCTGTCGCTTTCGTATGTGTGAGTTTCCAGTTCATAAGCAAGTATCGCTAGTTTACTAAGGAGTGAGAAAGTTAACTTTTCAGAAGACTGTTTGTAAATAAAAAAGAAGGCTGTTGCTCAACACAATCAATGAATTGACTGCTCTGTTACGATATATAAATAGCCACTTTCAGAATTATAGCGTGCCCATAACACCACCTGCTACATGGCACTTGCAGATTTCTATACGGTGTACATGTTCCTGGTTGTTTACTTTTCTATTAAGAAAGTACAGTGTCCAGATTTCAGTCAGTACTCAGTATGAAGAAGGAACAACTGAAGTCAACAAATGTTAGGTGGTTGGTACTATTGGGGAAATATCTATGCCATAAAATTGGCAAGGATATTTTACTTATTGTTATCTTTCATTATTTTTTTGGAAGAATCCATGTTGTTTTTTTCAGTCCTTTGATATTTGACGCTTCTCCTCCTTAATAGAATGGCACCCAGTTTAGCCTGGGGCCACTTTGGGAAAAAATTGGATACCTATATATACTCCTTGTGTTGGGAGGTGTGCAATAAGCAGGTAGTAATCAAGTGGGAGAAGACGTGAGTTCGTCGGTAGCGCCATGGCGGTTGGAAGCTTTGTGGACTGGAGGGGAAACCCCATAGATAGAAAGGTGCATGGAGGAGTCAGAGCTGCATGGTTTATGTACTGTAAGTTGCTATACCCTGAGTTCCTTGATTGATTTATTTTTCCTGCATTATCTTGCAGATATTGCCTATTTATACTGCACATACGGGGGCATGCGTATGTTCTTTTCTATTTTTGAGTACCTTTCGGATTTTACAACGTTGAAATTTTTTGTTACTTGTTTCCTCTTACAGTTCTGTCAGTGGTAACAAACATGGTGAATATTCCAAACGTGCTAAATTTGGTTACCTATCTCCATGGAACCATGCATATGGGAGTTTCAAGCTCTTCAACCACAGTTACTAACTTCATTGGTGCCACATCTGGGTTTGCTTTATTAGGAGCTTTCCTCTCAGACTCGTACATCACTCGTTCTAGAACCATACTCCTCTTTGGTCCATTGGAGTTTCTGGTAATTTTCCTTTTGGTCTGTTCAACTATCTAGAGATTACTGGTATTATACCAGGAATCCACTCTTTTGCGTTTTCTATTTCTCTTTACTAATGAAAGCATATTAATAAAAGAAAAGACAATAATATTGTCGCAGTTTTGTTAGTTACAGAAATGAATATAAAAATGAAAATCATAGTATCATAAAATTAGTTCAACATATTTGGAAAGAAACATACGAAAATTATTTCACATGTTGCATGATGTTGCTTAATTGCTTTACTTTTAACATAATATTCCCAGTCGTGATTCCACCAATATTGAGAAAACTATAGAAAGTTGGCAGTGTCAAAAGCATCATAAGTGGTTGGGAACTCGGGATACATGCGATTATACAAAACAATATTAAGGGAGAACAATTAGTACCTTCATTTCGGGTCTGGTTAGGTATGAGTAGATATTAAACTTTCCTAACTAAAACAGTGATAGGCTTCTAAAATATTTTGAATAACCACAGAAATTCAAAACTCCGGCTTACAACTCTGAGTCTCTGATATTCCACTGCGATACAATTCGTGACAAGGAAAGACCACCTACTGTGGCATAACCTTGAATTGAAAGTTCACTTAATTAAGATATGAGAAAAGGCCATGCCTAGTATTGGCTTCTCCTTGTTTGCTTGTCGCTAACTAAAATTAACATTGGCATCCTTCAGATAGTTTACTTATAAACATCTTCACTGGTTTATAACGTAAATTCTGCTGCATACATTTCCTGTTTACTCATTGAAAGCCATTAAAATAAGTAGGTCCTGCTCGCAATATTATGAACCTTGGTTCATAACAGAGTAAACACCACCAGGAAGAAGATCGAGCGGCGTCGGCTTGGTGAGATGGGAGATTAGACTATAGACTGGGATGATAGAACCTTAGAAGGGAGACTAGATTAATTCATCTTTTTTGCTTCCTTGATAATTGATACATGCTATCCTTTTTATAGGGACGACCCGACTTGACCCCTAAGAAACAATCTCTATTTCTAAGGAAACTTATCTCTATTAGATGTAATACATCTCTAAGGAAGTAAACCCAACTAACAAGGAAACTAACTATTCTTATCTCTATTTCCAACCACTAATGCATCCGTGGGCGGCATGAGCAGTCTTGGCGCTTCTGATGCACATCTTGTTCACACACGTGAACACGATACCACCCGTGACACTACTCCCCTCCTTTCGCGATAGCTCATCCTCGAGCTGTGGTGGTGGCCATGGCTGAAGTCCTAGGAGACCCCATGTTGACGAGTTGTTGTGATAACGATACGAGTCCTTGAAGATCAATACCTCCACATGCGGTTGCGGCAAACTCACCGGTTGCTGCGGCAGGCATGACAACAACCTTGGCAGCGTCTCAGTGGCCCAGGCGTGCCAGCGAGGCGCGGCGAACCGGCGATACCATGGCAGGATGTGGTAGTGGCGTAGCAAGTTCCGACAGCGTCACTGTGGTTGCTGGAAACGCCGCCGCCTCTTGTTGCGCCTTCTTCTTCTTCTGATCCACGATCATCTTCTCCAAAGTGGCATGCATGTCGAGGAAGATGGCCGCGATCTTCTTGTCGTTGTCGTTGGTACTCATGGCCATCTTGTTGGCGTTAGCCTTTATCATAGTCAACGACTCGACGGCAGGTCTGATGGTCTGATCTGTCGCCATAACCATGGTAGCAGAAGCCGTGGGAAGGGATTGACTGCTTTGATACCAAGTTATCATGAACCTTGGTTCATAACGGGGTAAACACCGTCAGGAAGAAGGCCGGACAGCGTCGGCTTGATGAGATGGGAGATTAGACTATAGACTGGGATGATAGAACCTTGGGAGGGAGACTAGATTAATTCATTTTTCTTACTTCCTTGATAATTGATACATGCTATCCCTTTTATAGGGACGATCCGACTTGACCCCTAAGAAACAATCTTTATTTCTAAGAAAACTTATCTCTATTAGATGTAATACATCTCTAAGGAAGTAAACCCAACTAACAAGGAAACTAACTATTCTTATCTCTATTTCCAACCGCTAATGCATCCGTGGGCCGGCATGAACAGTGCGAGACGCTACAGTACATGCATACTGTTCACGTGTGTGAACAGTACCGCCCGTGACACTCAAACTGGTTTAAGTTTCAAGGATTATGCAGTTATTTACCGAACGAATGATGTCTGCCTGTGTGACATCCTTCTGTATGAACTTCCTTGGAAATCATATGCGGTATAATGAACCAGGGTTATGGATTGCTTGCACTGCAAGCCCACCTTCCTTCACTCCGTCCGCCACCTTGCAATATCGAAGCAGAGCTAAGCAACTGCAAAGAGGTCCATGGCTGGAACGCTGTCATATTGTATGTAGGCTTGTACACATGGGCATTCAGTGAGGGCTGTATCCGTGCTTGCATGCCATCCCTTGGAGCAGACCAGTTCGACCATGAAGATCCCTCTGAATCCCGCCAACAATCCAGCTTCTTCAACTGGTTCACCTTTGGAATCTCCTTTGGAGGTTTTGTGGGGTTGATTTTAATTGTGTGGCTAGAGAACTACAAGGGGTGGGACATCGGACTTGGGCTGTGTGCACTCTTAATTCTGCTTGGATTGCTCGTAGTTGCAGCCGGTCTCCCTTTCTACCGCAACCCAGTACCAGAAGGAAGCCCTTTAACTAGGATACTGCAGGTTATGAACTTACATTGCCATCTCTATGAAAGGAATCGCTGTTGAATATCTGCTAGCTATCTTAAATATTTCTTCTTCCAGGTTCTTGTGGTTGCATTCAGGAACAGGAAGCTTGAACTTCCTGAGAAGCTTGAGGAAGCACAAGAAGACACTAATCTGCCAGCTTCTATTGAAGTACCCTCTCATACAAATTGTCTGAAGTAAGCTTCAGTGAAGTATACACCTTTTTCCGTGGAGGGTACTTGGCATAAAGAGTTCAGAAAGCATTATCCTTGTGTAGTATTGCATGTTATAAACTTTCATACATTTTTCCCAGATTCCTCGACAAAGCTTCCATCAACCGTGGCGAAGATGGATTCTGGTCTGTTTGCAGTGCGATGAAGGTGGAGGAGACAAAGATTGTGCTCCGCATGCTGCCCCTCTTCATCAGCTCCATGGTGGGCTATATCTCGAATCCTCTCCTCCTCGCATTCACTGTGCAGCAAGGCAGCATGACAGACACAAGGCTGGGCAAGATTCATATATCCCCCGCGACACTCTTTGTCATCCCCATCACATTCCAGATGCTCATGCTCGCCATCTATGACCGGTTTGTTGTGCCATTCTTGCGTAGGCGCACAGGCTATGTCAGTGGTATTACTCACTTGCAGCGTATCGGCATAGGCTTTGCCTCCATGATAGTCGCTTCGGTCATCGCAGCAGTCGTTGAGAGGAAGAGGAAGGAAGCCATTGCGCAGATGTCCCTCTTCTGGCTCGCACCTCAGTTCTTGTTGCTCGGCGTATCAGATGTGACATCGTTTGTGGGGCTGCTTGAGTTCTTCAACAGTGAGTCACCACGGGGCATGAAGTCGATTGCCGCGGCGCTGTTCTGGTGCGAGCTAGGGCTCGCGTCATTGCTGGCCACATTCCTGGTGCAGCTGGTGAACAAGGCCACAAGGCATGGGCACCAGGGAGGTTGGCTTGAGGGGACAAACCTGAACAATAGCCGTCTTGACTTGTTTTACTGGGCTGTGGTTGTTGTCGGATTACTTGGCTTCTTGAATTACATGTACTGGGCGAAGAAGTATGTCTACCGGCATGATCCGCGCATCGTCGAGCTATCGGTTGATCAGGATTCACCGTGAAATACTGCACTTGCAGCTCCATTCACTTCAGAGAATGCATGCTTGTATAATTGACTAGGCCATGGATTAGTCGAATTTGCAAAGCAGTACTGTTAGCCTGTAATAATATTTGTTGTGATATGCTGATTGTATTCAGCTGATTGGTTGGATTCGATCCTGGATAGTACTTTCCAATACTTTACAGTTGTGGAACTGTTGTGAAGAAAAGAGAGAGAAGGCTTTCACCATGTGTGTACTGTGCAGTGTTCTCCGTGAGCAAGAAACTCATCGGCGAAATCTGTTACATCTGTAAGTCTGGCAGATTGACACTACAGAATTTGTGATATGTCCAATTATGTTTCCATTTCTAGTTGCACCACCCATTTGGAACATGGGATTTTCACATGAACTTTCAAAGTGGATGTTTTCTTTCCTCTAAAATTCCTATGAAATTCCCCTGTTCTAAATATAACGTAGTGTCGTAGTCATGCACCTTTCTTAATCTTACCCCCAAGTCCCTAACAACTGGAACGGTGGAACCTAACTCGCTTCGAGATTTATGAATACTTATTTCCAATCAATGCAATTGAGCTCTCAAAAAGATATTTTTAGATAGAATTTGACTAAGTCTGGACTATTTTTGGTTCAGTCTTTATATACAGTACTTATTGGAAATTATCGAGTCCCCGTTAGACATTTCTTTTGATTACTTAAGATCCCATTAAAAGTGAAAATATTCTTATGGTATCTCAATAAAGGGGTAGTATTAACTAAAGATAATCTGTTCAAAAGAAATTAGAGAGTAAGTAAAAATTGTTATTTCTGTATTACAGAGGAAACAATTCAGCATCCTTTTATTGACTGTCCCTTTGCACATCTTGTATGATGGGCTGTTCAATGTGCGTTTAGCTTATCTCCTCCCGTGTCTAGAGCCAACATGTTTGGAAATTGGTTAACCGATATTCCAAATATTTTAAAAACACAACTCCTTGTGGGAGTCAGTGCTTTATGTTGGTCTATTTTGTTAAGTTGGAATGATGCTGTTTTTGACAAAAAGACTATCAATAATCCATTGCAGGTTATCTTATTGAGTGGGTGCTAGATGAGGGCATAGGCAGATATGCAGAAACCGACCTAGAAGGAGTCCATTATGATTGGCAGCGTCAGGTTGGAATTTGTAGCAAAGCAAATCTTCAACAATCATGGGTGACGGTGTTGTTACATGATTTGTAATGATTGAATTTAAAGTTCAGTTGTCTTTTGGTTGTAAGACTTTGAGTGACTTTCAAATTTTTGGATACTTTGGAACTTAGAACTTTGTAATAAATTGGGCTGTGTGCATCCTTGATGCAGAGTCCGAGAGAGTTTTTCTCTTTTTATTATCTAAAAAAATCAATGGGGGCATAGTATAGGTAGTTAGAGCATCTCTAATAGTTAGAGATAATCTTGTCTCTAACATATACTACATCATCTTTAGAGACAACATCTCCAATAGATAGTCTCTAACACACTCTCTAGTATTTATATTTTACAATTTTCCTTTGAAACGGGCTTACACGTCAACTAGAGTAGATTAATGTATCATGTCTTGATCCGTGTGCATGATAATCTCTTTAGGAAGAGACGACATATACTCTCTCTCATCTCCCTCTCTCCTCCACGTAAGATTTTGTTGATGTGGTATAGCTAAAAGATCACAATAAATACACTATTAGAGATGTCCTTAGAGAGTGTTGGCTCCCCTAGCTTGAAAAAAGACACGGTTAAAAGGAAAAGTTCTGGCAGTCATATAAGAGTACAATATTACCAAAGCACTATTAGGAGGGTGTTTTTGAAAACCCTCATGACTTGCGGTGGGCCTTTTTAATCTGTTCCTTTTAGTTTTCAACGAGACCCTAGACGCTGGTATCGAAACAGACAGACAGACAGGACTACTGACTATTAGATTAATAAAAAAGAGGCTGGTACAGGATCGGAAGTGAGTCTAGAATAAAATAGGAGTTTTAATCACACGGTATAAATTGTTTCAAGCCTATAGCCCCGGCTAAGTTCCAAGTTCTACCCTTTCATTTATCTTTGCCACCAGGTCCAGAGGGTTAGTTAACCTGTTCAGGAAGATTTTGGCGTTGCGCTCCTTCCAAACCTCCTAGGTGGTTAGGATGACGACCGTTACCGTCGCCTCCTTTGGTATACCTCCCAACCTGTTTATTTTGATCCACTAGTCCCCCAAGTTGAAACTATGTGGCCGGTTGGAAGGTTTGAGTAGAGCACAGTCGAGCTATTCTCCTATCTCCTTCCAAACTCGTCTAGTATATTTGCGTTGAGAGAATAGGTGTAGAACCGCTTTCGATGATTGTCTGCAAAGGGGACATGTTCTATGGTTTGGCCACCCCTCTCGCTTGTAGTCTGTCAGAGATCCATAGACGATTTTGGATGAGGTGCAGGGCCGCTTCCGATGATTGTCTGCAAAGGGGGCATGTTCCGTGGTTTGACCATCCTCTCACTTGTAGTTTGTTAGAATGTCTATAGGCGGTTTTGGAGAGCGATCGAGATGAAGAATATGTTTTTTTTTTTGGGGGTGGGTGGGGCGGTTTTTGTACTTGGTTGTTACTGAGCCGAGGAGCTGATTTTGCTGTGTAAACGCCCATAGTTTTCAGGTGATCTCGTCCGAGACGATTGGATTCTTGCCCGGGCGCTGATTTTGCTGTGTAAATGTCATCTAGTGTTAGTTTCCAGGTGACGCCGATATCGTTGGCACCATGATGTTGAATCGGTTCTTGTGCAAATGTCATCTGGAGTTAGTTTCCAGGTGACGCCGATATCGTTGGCACCATGATGTTGAATCGGTTCTCGTGCAAATGTCATGGCGTCTCTATGGGATCCCATGTTCGCAGCGTGCGGGCGTGGCCGAAGAATCAGCCACTCCGGCATCCGTCTCGGCGAATAAAGCAGCAGTTGGAGCAATTGACGGGTGCCCTGCCTGCCTGCCTGTCCTCCAGGTCCCGACGAAATGCCCTTCAAATGTTCGACGAAATGCTTCACCGAGCAGTCTCGTTTATTGGCGCTGGGCTTCTTGCCCGGGCGCTTTAGGTGTGATGTCTGGAGAGAAAGCGCAGACTTTGGTCGGCACAATGGCATTGCGTGTTCTTGGTGGCCTTGTGTTAAGGTGGCATGCTTGGATTGGAGCCTTGTGTACTCGTTTTGGTCTCGCTGTTTGTGTCTTTTCCGTGCTATGCCCCATTCGTCAGGTCACGTTTGGCAAGTGAGGCTGTTCTCTCTGGTGCGGAATTGGAGTAAGGCTAATGCATCGAGTCACTCGACATTGAACAGAGCGCGAAGGTTCACATTCCCTGGTTCCCGATATCAATTCGATTGCAGTGGTTCTCAATTTTTTCTTCTTGTGGTGGACATGGAAGTGCAGTGCTATGCATATTGATTCATCGGATTCAGGACATCATAACCTGACAAGATGTTTTAGTTTGAATTGAAACCATGTGGTGGTGATGGACGTAAGGGCAATGCACGTAGAAGCCCAACTTTGCTGTCTGTATATATTATTGAAAAACGATGCAGTTGGCGGAAAGTTGTTCAACAGTCCACGAACAAGTGATCTTGATTTCAAGAGCTACGACTTAACTACTGTGGCGTGGTTAATGATGATGGTTGAAGTTTCTACTTATCTACTCGAGTGATCTTGGATTGCATTCTTCCTTATAAACTTAAGCATAAACACTGGCGCTATACAGATGATGCAAGGTATCGTGGTTTACAGCTTGGCTATAATAATTAACAACGTACCTTGTATTCTTTCTGGCTTTGGCCAGAAACTAGTAAGCAGTAAGCATCATTGAATTCATTATCATTTCCTGTTCCTAGTCCTTTTCTAACATTATGTGCTAATCTTATTTTAAACATGAAAGTTGAGTATCTACTTCATCCTTCTTGCATCAAACAATACCAGAGTAAGAAGAGTTTGGAAGAGTGACCCTGAGAGCACCACGATGACGCAGGGGTTCGTAGACTGGAAAAAAGGGAAGATGATTGACAAGGTCAAACATGGTGATGTTAGAGCATCTTACTTTGTCAACTGTAAGTATGAAGAAGATCTGTTCAAATTTATGTTGATTCTCCCGTAGTTATTGTTTCTTTTCTGACGAAACACCAATAATTATGAAGTAACTACAGGGTTGACCGTTGACCACACGCTTATTTCTGTGAATGCACTCTGTCTCTGAAGTTACGGCAGTAATGACAAACATGGCTAACGTACCAAATATCTTGAATTTGGTAGTGTACCTTCATGGTGTTATGCACATGGGGGTTGTACGTTCTTCAACGACGGCTACAAACTTCATTGGGGGAACTTATGCATTCACACTACTAGGGGCTTTTATATCAGATTCTTACATCGCACGGTTTAAAACCATACTGATGTTTGGATCCTTTTGAGTTCTTGGTAAATATTTATGCCTTATAACAAAGCCATTTATGTTACCTTTTGCCAATTTGGATATTTTATGGTTCAAAGACCATACATTTATTTCTTTTTAGTTATTTTTTGGACCCAAAAACAATAACAGGTTGATTGCACCCCAGTATTATACTTTATTAGCAAACAATAACTTGATTAGACATAATTACAGGTACACATTATAAAGGTTGTCATCTTTGTGGACAATCTTGCTTCTGTCGTTAACTTGTTATGCGAATCATTTTTCGTCTGTTTGGACTTTCTTGCAGGGGTACGTATTGTTACTTAGCATTACAGCAGTACACCATAGCACTTTGACCTGTTTGCTAGGATATATCACCTAGCTTTGTGACATGATGATTCACTGTTCCAATGCTAAGCATTACCAAGGAAGATAGCTTTTCAAAGACCCTTGCTCAATGCGATTAGTGAATTGAGAGCTCAATTACAAAAATGCCACTTTCGGAATGATCGCCTGCTGATAACAAGGCCTGATATTTGGTATTTGCAGACTTCTATACGTCACACATGTCCCTGAATTGTTTAGTTCATTTCTATTAATGAAGGACTTCTGTAGCGTCCAAATTTTAGTCAGTAGGGAGTAGGAATAATGAGAGAGCAACTAAGTGTTGGTAGTTGGTAGTTTGGTACTATTTGGGCTTGCAATGGCAATGGCATAATATGGGCAATAATCTTTAATTTGTCATGTTGTTGTCGTCACTTCTTTGAATTTGGATACTCATGTGTTATTTATATCCTTTCATTGGGAGGTATGCATATGCAATGACCAGTCAGTAACAAAGAGAGAGAAGACTTGATTCATCAGTAGCACCATGGCGATTGCAGGCCTTCTGGATGGAGGGGAAACCCTACAACAGAAAGGTGCATGGAGGAGTCAGAGCTGCTTGGTTTATGTACTGTAAGTCACTATACGCCAAGTTCCTCGTTTGATCCATCTTACCTGAACTATTACTTGTCTAGCTACTTGTTATCAGTCTGCCGATGTCTACTCAAGCGAAACGTCTAGACACAAACACACACACTCTAAACAAAGCAAACAGAACTCACAAGAATTTTGGTGCTACCAAGCTGCACAGCTTTTCCTGGTTTTCTTCTCTTATTTCTACTAGCCAAGAGACACTACATACCACGTTACATGCAATGGAGCCTGCCAATGCAAGCATAACTACAAACGTCACGCTGCTGCTGGAATTACGGCCATGTCGCTATCAATGGCTGCTAATACAAATGCAAACAATGCTGCTAACGCATGCACACAAAAAAAACTGAAACACTCAATGTGTGCATGCTGTCAGTTAGCCATGCAAACAAAGAAAACGGATGCAATCAAGGATTAATCAACAAACACCCCCTAATCCTTGATGTGTTTTCTTGATCTCGACGATTCCGATCCCTGTGCGTAGCTCCTGGAAATTGACGTCGTCGACGTCACCGGCCATGTCGCTATCACTGTAGCCGACAAACCGTGGCCCCTCCAATTTCTTCGCGTAACGATAGTCATAGCTCCGCGTACCAGCAATGTACCGGAGTATATGCTTGATTGTTGTGCACCGCCTGGTGTCGCACCCCGACCGTGGCGGGACCGTGCGTCGGCCGCGCCGTGCCACTGCCATCGAAGTTGCGGCGTCATGTGTGTGCTCCGTGTGCGGCCTCGCCGGCCGACGCCCACGCCACCACGCCGCCTCAGCGCGCAAGATCGCAGTTGCCCAAGCCTCCGCGCCGTCGCGAGGCCTCCTGCGCCGCTCGTTGCGTTGCTTGTCATGTCCTTCACGCCACTGGCCGCCGGCCTAACGTCGTGCCATGTATTCGCGTAGCCACTGCGCCTCGTGCCTGCGTGCGCCGAGGCCGCGCTAACGCTATTCCGCGCACCAAGCCTCGCCACACGAGCCCCTGGCCGAAGCTACCATCATCGTCGCTGGGGCGGCCACCGCTGTCGGCCCCATCGCCACCGCCGCTGTCGCTCTCACGGGCTTCGCGTGAACCTCCAGCATTCTTCTTGCCCCGCTGCCGCCGAAAGTGCCGCCGACCGTGCTCGTCGCCGCCGCCGCGCTGCTGACGTCGTCACCCTCCCTCGCCGCCGTTCGCGTGCTCTGCAGCGCCGCGCCAGACATGCTACGCAGATCATCGCGTGCGTGGTCGCTGCCATGCCACTTCGCGCGCGCGCCCCTTGTCTGCTCACATTCCGCCGTATCGCCGTGTGGCGCCGTACGCCGCCGGCTCCCGAGCCCGATGCGCATTGCCAAGCGCCATCGCTATACCGCGCGGACAGGCAAACCGGCTGTGCAATGATGAGGGTGACCACATAGAGCCGGTTGCGAGTGCGGTTTACCCGAGCAAGTGTGCGACGCTGCCGGTCACGAATTGTGAGCACGCCGTCTTGGATGAGTGTTTGGTAGTCGTTCCCGTCGAGCTGCCCGAGACTCATTATGTTGCTTTGCAGTTGTGGGATGTAGTACACCCCCGTCAACGCAAGGTGTTCTCCGTTCCGGCAGGTGAACAGGACGGTGCCACGACCGCGTATATCCACCACAGAGCCGTCGCCGAACTTGACAGAGCTGGTGACGCCCTCATCAATCTCCACGAAGCTTGCCTGGCAGCCGGGACATGTGATTGCTGGCGCCGGTGTCCAGGTACCAAGCGTCGTCATGGGCGTCCTCATCACGCCTTAGATGCACCTGCGCGTGCACCTCGTTGAGCACCACATTAGTGCTTGCGCCCACGAAAGCCTCGGTGAGCGCGCACACCTGCGCCATGAGAAGCGTAGGTTCGTCGTCGTCATCATCAACCTTCGTCAGATTAACTTGCTCGGCATGCTTAGGCTTGCGGCAGTTCCTGGAGTAATGCCCGTACTTGTCGCAGTTGTAGCACTGAACTTGCGACATGTCACGGCGCACACTGGACGAGCCATCGTCCTTGCCGTCATGCCAGCCTTTGCCGCGCCTAGGGCCACGTGGCTTACTACAATAACGGTTATCACCGCCAAAGGAGCTGTCGTCTTGCTCCCTCTTCTTGTCGCGCATGAGCCACTCCTTGAACTCCTTGCGAAGGGCTGTCGTTGACTCCTCTTCGGATAAGAGCAATTTGCGTCGCAGATCTTCTTTGGTGTTGTCGCGCTGATCATTGTTTCACCGCTTCGAAGGACCGACGGAGCTCCTCAAGTGACAACGTGCTTAAATCAAGCAACGTTTCGATCGCGATTGCCACTTGGTGTACCTAGATGGCACAACACGAAGTAATTTCTTCACTACCTTCTCTTCTTCCACCGTGTCGCCGAGGACTTGAAGGTGGCTGACGAGGCCCGTAATTCTCATGGAGAATTCATCCACCGTTTCTCCCTCCTTGAACCGGATGCCCTCAAACTCCTTGCGCAGCTATTGTGCGTTTGCCTCGTGGACACAATCCACGCCCATCCTCATCATCTTCACAGCATCCCATGCCTCCTTGGCCATGTTCTTCATAGTCAACGTGGACAGCATGTCCGGCGTCACAATTCGGAGGATGGCTGCAAGGGCCATCATGTCCTCCCTCTCGTCGGCGTTGCCGGTATCGATTGCCGCCTAGTCCTTACGCCCTCAGGTTCACCCTCAACACGAGAGCCCAGTCAGTGTAGTTTGTCGTCATCAGTGTGGGGTAGACGACCGATCCCGTCATCTCCCTTACGATGCGCTCCTACACCACCAGCTCGCGTCCTCCCCTTCGTGCCCTGCTCTGTCCGCGCTCTTGGGGCGGAGTACGTGAGTCATATTGGGATTGCGAGGCCATGGTAGTCAGGCTCTGATACCAATTGTAGCCCGCCGATGTCTACTCATGCGAAACGCTTAGACACAAACACACACATGCACTCTAGACAAAGCAAACAGAACTCACAAGAATTTTGGTCTTTGCCAAACCGCATGACTTTTCTGGTTTTCTTCTCTTATTTATACTAGCCAAGAGGCACTACATACCACGTTACATGCAATGGAGCCTGCCAATGCAAGCATAACTACATATGTTACGCTGCTGGAATTATGGCCATATCGCTATCAATGGCTGCTAATCCAAATGCAAACAATGCTGCTAACGTTAACACTCAACCAGCAATGAATAGCATCAATGCTGCTAATGCACAAAAAAAAAATGAAACACTTAATGTGTGTATGCTGTTAGTTAGTCATGCAAACAAAGAAAATGGATGCAATCGAGGATTAATCAACACTTGTCCTTGCAAACATGTGCACTTGTATTGGCATGCAAATGTTACAGTATTTTGTTTCGAGTTTCCATTCTGATTTGAAAACATTGTACCATTTTGGTACTTGTTTCTGCTGCAGTTATGTCGGTGGTAACAGGGTCAATGCCCCAAACTTGTTGAATTTGGTCACTTATCTGCATGGAGTAATGCATACTAGCTGCCGCGCGCGTCGTTCGGCGCGCCGAGAAAGCAACATGCCTGGTGGGGCCCTTGTCATCAAGCGAAGCCAAAAAAAGCGTACGCGAGCGGCGCGGAAAAGGCTGGCGTGAACTCATGTCGCGCATGGGGCCCGTGTGTGGGGCCCACGCGTGGAGAGGACGGCGCGCTCGGCTCGCACGTTCGGCAAAAGCATCAACGATCGAACGGCGGAGAAAGCAATCGAAGGACGATCGGACGGCTGACAAAATTATGTCGACGTGGCCAGGCTGGCGTCTCCTCAAACTCGCCTTGAATTATACCGAAGGATGGGAGTGTCGAACTGTTCAACCGCAGTTACTAATGCATATGGTGAATGCCACATCTGGGTTTGCTCTCTTAGGAGCTTTCCTCTCAGACTCTTACATCACTCGCTCTAGAACTATACTCATATTTGGTCCGTTGGAGTTTCTGCTAATTTGCCTCTTGGTGTGTTCATTCAATTATCTTCAAGATTCCTGGTATGATGCCAGCAAACTATTCCCTACATTTTCTATCGCTCTATTCTAAATGACAACGAATAAATAATAGAGAACGAAACAATACTTGACACAGTTCTGTTAGTTAAATAAAGGCAAAATTGGCTACAGGACATCACAATGTCGTATCATTAGCTGTAGGACACAGGCTCGGGTTGGATTAGCATGGGCATGGTCACTCGCTTGAGTATAAAACTATTTTGTTTAATCAAGACCAATGATATCTCCTGTCATGGTACAACAAATTTTACAACAGTGGCATCCCACCATGATTCCATATCTCATTAAGTCAAGTTTATCATACTTCATCATGTGATATGAGCCCATCGTAAACCAAGCATGGCTAAGCATAGCTATGTCAAACCAATGTTGGTACAACAATTATGTCCATCTAATAATGATCCAATCCTAGGTTGACAATGGATACATGGCATACAATCATCAAGGTGGTCATAATGAGCAACTAGGCATTTAACTAATCCCGGTAAATAAAGTGATATAAAAGTAGCATGCATGTTGATATAAAATAATATACTTTTGCAAACATGGGTACAACATGATCAAGGTTACGACTTGCCTTGTTCGTACACTGTTGCTGATGGATCTTGGTATACGAATCCTTCGCTCACTCCATGAGGGTCAACATCTATTGCGAGAGAGAAAGCGAAAAATGCAAATAAATACCAAACAAAGGATCAAATGAACTCCAAATGAAATAAAGCAGTACTGGAACTAAGAAATCGATTTGAGAGGAATTTAGGAAAAAGAACGGGGTCAATCAGAGATCGTATGAAGGAGAACATGCTTCTAGAAGTTTGGATGGGAGGGAAAATCGGGAAAACAACACACAAGAGAGGGTATGTGTGATTGATAGGTGGGTCCTACGGAATTTCAGGATTTTTTGAAATAAAATGAATTCGTGAAGAATTCTCTTGTACATGAGTACATGATAGGTGGGCCATATGGACTAGGTCCACGGTTCAGCTCTAGTCTACGGTGGACTCAGTGCACCAGGCTTGAGTGGACGACATGTGGGGCCAACATGTCATAGGGATGGGTTTTGGATCTAGGGTTTTAGGTGTGCCATGCAGGCTGCTGACGAGGATGATACGGCAACGACTCGGGTGGCATGGTGCTGAGGTGGCACGCCACGTCGACACCGGCGATGGTGGCAAAGGACGGCTACGGCGATGGTGGCAAAGGACGGCTACGGCGATGTCGGACGACACGGTTGCGATGGGGAAGACTTGGATCTGGGCAAAGGGACCAAAATGAAGAAGATGATGTAACAACCCAATTTTTAGGCCTTTAAAAAAATTTAAAATAAAAATAACCATTTGAATTTTCCTAAGTTGTTAAAGCTTAATTTGAATTTTCATGAATAAAAACAATTTAATGTGAGTAAATCAAACTCCAGTTAATTAAGAAAATTGTTTTATTTGATTTTTTGATTTTATATTGGAATTCCTTTTTCCAAGACCTAGTTGTTTTCTGTGGAGTTCTTTTTATTTCTTTTCAGCTTGCCCGTATTTCAGAGTTTTTTTTAAAGCTTTAGAAATAAAACAAACCATTTGCATTTCATTGAATAAATGTAGAGCTTAAATTGAAATTCCAAAGTGAAAAATATTTAAATGATTAAATCAAACTTTAATTAAATTCTAAAATGAGTTTAGTGGATTTTCTGGGTTTTCTTAGATTTTATTCAAGTTGGTGTTGTTTCTTGCAACCCAGTCTGTTTTATTTCTTTTCTGTCTTCCCAAAAATTATTTTATTTGTTGTAAAATTTAATTTAAATTGGTGGTTTATTTTGAAGCTTTGAAAATAAAAATAATCGTTTGGATTTTATCGGTTTAATTTAAAGCTTAAATTGAATTCCTGAAGGAAAAATATTTTAATTGGCTAAAATAAACTTTAAAAAAAATCCAAAACTATTTTATTTGGTCTTTTCAGGTTCCAAAGTATTTTATAAAATTTTCTTGAAATTTTTGAATTTACTTTAATTTTTCGGATTTTCTTTCTTTCCTTTTTTCTTCTCTCTCCTCCTTTTCCTAGTCATCTTCCTGAGCGCTTCTTTCTTTCTTTTCTTCTGTCCCTTCCCAAACCTTCCGAGTGCCCATGCGGCCATGCCTGCCCATCCCCGTGAGCCTTCCCCATCCTCTCCCATGGATTCCCACCGGGATTGCCACTGCTGCCTTGCCCGCCTTGTCGCATCCCGAGCCCCCCCCGCCTCCGCTCCCGTGCACTACCAGCGCCGCGCGTCCTCTCCCGTGCTACTCCCAGTGCTTCCCTTCCTCTCCTTTAAAGCTCACCAGTAGCACCTCTCCCTCCCCTTCCCTTCCTCCACCACCTCCACTTCTCCCTCTGCAACCCTCTTGTCGCCTGCTCCCGTCCAGTGCGCCGGCCTCCATCCCGTGCAGCCTGGCCTCCCCATGCTGTCGTCCAGCCCCATGCTACCTCCTCCCATTCTGCTCCCAACCTTCCTTCGTTCCTCTCCCCTCTCCTCTATTGGTCTCCCTCATCGAAGCCCCCTAGCAGTAGCTCCATTTCTTTTCTCCAAGTTCGGCAGTGAGCTCTACCATAGCAACACTACCATGCTCTCTCTTTCTTCTTCCTCCAAAAATCGACAGCAGCTCATCCTCCTCTCTCCCATTTCCTCCATTATAACAACACCTGCAGCACACTACCTGCATTTCCTCCATGCAGCCCTCTAATTCTACACGCTAACACCAACTCCATGCACGCGTCTAGCTCGGACTAACAAACCCACTGGTTTCAGACGATATCTTGACTTTCTTTGGCGAGCATGCACACACACGAGCCCATCAACTGCATTACTCCACTCCGTGCATACCTCCACATCTTGTGCACTCATGTTCTAGCTGCATGCAAACTCTAATGCATGACACAACTAGATACATGTTCAAGATTATTTCCAACACTCCTCCCTCTCCTCCGTTCTCTCTCCTCGATCGCTCATTTCCCAAGCCGACCGCATCACGGCGTGCCCCTCGGCCTCCTCTTCCGTCCCCTCGAATTCGCCCCTCTCTTTCGCTTCCGTTTCTCCGCAATCGAGATTTTTCGGTTGCGGGCCGAAACTCTTTCTTCCCCGCGTTATGCCACCATCGTTGATCCCCCGGTGACATCTCCACCATATTTGGCTTCACCTTGCAACGTTCTACGTTGTGCTTCCCTCGCCTTCGTCGAAGCATCGCCGGAGTACCATCGCTTCCTTGCGTCTCGACACAGTTTTGCACACCGCCGCTGTGCCAGACCTCCGCCGATGATGTGACCACCACCATTGGGTCCGTCTCGCTCCCGGGATTCCACTTTGCTAGTTTGCCAGCCGCCCCTCCCTTTCCCTCACCGGCGCCATCATTTTTGCCCAAGCCTGCACTATTTATGTCTGCTAATTTTCTATATTTCATGTGAAGTCAAAATTCCGGATATTCGTTCTCCTTCATACGAAATCCGATTTCATCGATTCTTGTTTCTAAATTCATCTAAATTTGATATCTTTCTATCGCTACTAATTTTATAATTTTTGGATTTTATTTAGATTTGTTGTATTTATTTGGTTCTTTTCGCGCGTGTAGATTCCAGTGTTTCCGAAGAATTCCTGGAACCATCCGCTAAAGCAACTCATCCCTTCAACGTAGGCAAGTCGTAGTCCTTTTATCATGTTGTACCCATTTTATAAAACTATATTGATTTATATCAACATGCATTGCTAAGTTTATAATAAATGCTTTCAGGAATAGTTAAATGCCTAATTATCATTGTGTCTCCTTGGATAATTGCTATTGACATGTACCCTTGAATGACATAAATCCTTGGACACCATAGGATGGTTAATTATTAGTTGGACATTATTGTACTACCAGCATGGGTATCGTATTATGCTTAGTCATGCTTAGTCACGATGGGATTCATGATCACATACTCAAAGAATGATTGAATTTGACTAAATGAAATATGAAATTGTGGTGCAGCCACTGTTATTAAAATTTGTTGTGCAATGGCAAGGGTTGCCAATTGGTCGGGTTGAAGAGAAAATGATTTCTTGCTCAGGCGAATGATCGTGCGGTAAAGGGGGAGAATTTTGGGATGTGATTGCCTTGCCTGAGTAGTACTCTCTAAGGATTTAACTTTGTACGCCATTGATCTGAGCCATACCGGACGACCACAAGTCTTTATGGGGTAGACCTGGCCAACTAATTAGCAATGTTTTGATTTGGTTCTGTTTTGGTGGACGAATTGGCGCAAGAGGGGGTCCAGAATGACGAAACCTTAGCGAGCAGAACTAGGTCAAAACAGAACTTTGTAAAGGTCTTGACGTGTGCTCTAGACTGCTTGCCTAATGTAGCGAGCGATGGTATCGATGGATGCCAAACAAACTGGAGAAGTCGTGTCTTGTGGGTAAAGCTGTACAACCTCTGCAGAGTGTAAAACTATTCAAATAGCCGTGTCCCTGGTTATGGACAATGCCTGGTGATTTCACACGAGGGGTGGCTACTTATGTGGCTTGGCGGCCCAGTCTTGACATCGTCTTGGCCGAGCCAAGGCAAATGCTCATGATGCATGCAATGGCCGCAGTGAACGCAGAGCAATGGCGCAGCGGCCAGGCGACGGCATGGTGCGGTAGGCCTGCTGAGGTGCGACGCAGAGGTGTGGCGTCGGGGTGGCCGGTGGTAGCGGTGGCCCAGCGGCACCGAGGCGTCAAGGCGGCGGCTCGTGCGGCATGGCGCGCAGCGGTGCGAAGCCGAGGCAGAGCAACTGAGGTGGTGAAGGAGCGATGGGTCCGGGCCGACAGCATGAGCACCGAGGCGAGGTCGGGTGGTGGTGCATGCAGCCGGGCCCTGCATGCACGCTGTCGGGTTCGATAGTGGCGGTGCGTCGCGTATGTCGGTGGCTCTTTGTGGCGTCGCGGCCGGCAGAGCTACGGCTCGGGATGCGATGTTGAGGGAGAGCAACGACGGAGGACGGCGTGGCACGTGCGGCGCCGAGGGCGCGGCGCATGCGGCAGGACACGGATGAGAAGCCGAGCGCGGTGCGGCGGCTTGTCGACGACGACTATTATGGACGCAGAGCCGAGGAGACATCGTCTGGTGGTAGTCACACGCCTAGCGCGTGCGACGGTAAAATCTTTAGTTAAATCACGTTACCGCGTTTATATTAATTAGTGGTCCTTGTTGCATACTCATAATATTAAGCATGACATTTTATTTTCATGCATGTTTAAATGTAATTGACAAATGGATAATTGATTCAAGTGAGAAAATGTGTTTAATAGCACCTCAATACAACAAACTCCTTTGGATAATATATATGAACAGTAGGGAGATATGAGGATAATTAGATTTGACAGTAAGCTAATGTTATTACTAAAACAAGTAGTTAGAGTTTTTCTTCTTTCAATTAGTCTTTGGCATTTATCTGTCATAGGCAACTCAATCTGAAGACAGTTATGAATATTGAAAACAAACAGTGAACCATGGGTAGTTAAAGAGAAGCATGTTTAGTGAACTAATTAGTTAAGGGAATACTTCTTGTGGCTAGAGTCTCAATGAACTTGATAGGGTTTTGATTAGGGCAATGGGCTAATGGCATTTATTTTGCAAATAGGAGGCACATATTGAATTGGAATACCCAAATAACAGGGAGCTAAAACCTTATCAAGTGCATAGGCAAGTTAAGTAGAGATCATGTTGAGTAAACTAGCCATTAGCATTTGATTTAAAAGAGTAAAAATTATTTAGAAGACAAGAGTTAGGTTATATGGTTGTCTAATGACAGTAACCCTATGCCAGTGTTTTGTTAATAGCAATAGAGGCACTACGTCAGTGAGTTGGTTTATAAAAAGATTGGTTTAAACTTTAAAAATTCATAACTATTTCGAATCAACTCCAAAACGAGTGAAACCAATTTTGTTGGTTTCCATATTTAATGTACTTTAACTTGGAATAGGGTTGAAATATGTTAATGTCCCAGAAAATTTCGAAATTAGAATTAATTTCTGGAAGGAATTATTTTTACGCTACAAATTGAATTAACTTCAAAAATTCATAAGTAATTCATTTGAACTCCAAATGGGGTGATTCAATTTTTATTGATCATAACTTTTTAATATCTTCCATGCCATGTAAAATGCATCTCCACCACAACTATAGATTTTTTTTTTGCGAAAACAGTAAAATTCGGACAGCAAGCCTTTTTCTTGATTTTCATCTCTGGCAGAAATCGTTTAGGGCATAACTCTCACATACAAACTTAAAATCAAATAATCTTTTGGTTATAAACTTTTATAAGGTCATAATATACATTCTGTATTAATTTCATAATTTTTGGAGACTTTTGGAATTTTGGTGTTTATTTGGTGTTTTCGGTTTGTCAGTTCTTATCGTTCGATGACGATGATTGGGGAGTGCAACGGAGATGATCATGTGAATGTCCAGAGTACCAGCAAACAAAGGCAAGCGCCCATTCCTTTGATGCATGTTGATTCTATTATATTCAAAACTGTTATCTTGTTTTGCAACTGTATGTATGCTTGGTTTATTTATCAAGTTATGTTTGTCGATTAGAGTAGTTAATCCTATTGCATGAATTACCTAAAATTGTTTATCGCCTGCCACTAGCCTAACTTAATAATTCCGCTGGTGAATTAGAGCCCGGTGGATGTTATATGGTCTATTTATGTTTATGCGATGTGATGCTTAGCCATGCTTAGTCTGGTAGATTGGGCGGTTGTCGACTATGTCGATGACCTTGATCACATAAATCTTTTTATTATGCTATGTCTAGCACCCTGTTCTATTATACTCTGAAAACAAAAAGTGCAAATAAAATGATTTAGACTTGGGCAAGTGGTTGAATGCATGCTGTTGGGTGTGTGGATGGTCTTGCCTAGGTCAACAAGGACTGAACATCTTGTTTCACCAAAACCAAGCATTTTTGCGTGCATTCCACCCGAGAGGGATATGTGACCTTTCTTGACTTAGTACTTTGCCGTGTATTAGCTCCGAGTCGCGGGTGGTTATTGTTGTGTTAAAAAAATATTTTGTTGTTGTTGGGTGTGCGGGATGGGATCAGGGTTTAGGTTCCCTACCCCGAGGGGCATCTGTAGTTGACCAAGGCTTTACCCTGAGGGGTAGTTAACCGATGCTTTACTAGTGACTCCGACACAACATATGTGTTTCTATCCATACAGACGGCTCGTAGTTAATACATTATATTGTAAACGTCTTGTAGGACTTAGCCTTGCTGGCATACCTAAGGAAGTGTACTTTATCGCGTGGCGAAAGGGCGGTCTGGCGTGTGGGTACAGTTGTACACCACTGCAGGGTTTTGAACTATTCGAATAGCCTCTTCCTAGGTTATGGACATGCTTGGGATTGGACTTACAGGAGTTAGACTTAACAATTTGGATTTCAAACTTAAAACTTGATCGGTTGGTATTGAGGGTGACTCACATACTATGTTTGTGAGCTACAGGGGCAGCCACCTGTTGATGTTCTGTTGTTGTCTAATATTAATTACTCGATGTTATTTGAAGTATTAAAAATATTTGCTCACTTGCAATTTGAATCTACTACATTGTGTTTAAATTGAAATATTGCTTTTGTTGGAAATATGCCCTAGAGGCAATTATAAAGATGATTATATTTCGTTATGTTCATAACATTGTATAATATGTTATCTTGTTCCTAGAATAATATTGTTAATATTTATTATCAAGTATGTGATTTGATTGTGAAACTCTATATTTCTGCGATAATTATTCTTAAACGTTCTCTAGTCGGAAACATACGAGAACACATATGAATAGACTAGCATATGTATTGGTTGATGACTATGTTTCATATGTTATAGATATGGAGATATCAAACCAATAATATGGACACATGTTAGAGAACATGGTGTTGGCTTGACCCACCTTAAGACATTGTTGAGATTGTTATAATTTCATGTGTCATCAGTTGGTCTCAAGCAATGATGATGTATAATCCTTAGACCTAAGATCAGCATGATTTCCTACATGTGTAATAGCACTCTTAGGGGTTGCCAAACGCTACTCGTAACTGTGTAGCTATAAAGGTAGCATTCGGGTATGCTATAAAACATGCGGAGGAATATGACTGGTCGGATATGGGATTTGCCCCTCCTAATATAACAGGAGAGATGTCTTTGGGCCCTTCGTTGTGGTCGGATAAACAAGTGAATGGCCATGCCACTGGTGGTCAAAGTGTCGACCACATGAAGTTATTCGACACTTGATTGAGAAAGTATTGAACAGTCCATGGATGACATAAATATCTCACCTCGAGTTCGACCAGATATCGTGAGGCAAAGAGAGAATACACGAGTAGGTCATTCAATTCGATCAGATACGAACTAGTTGTATGGAGATACGAGCTGGTCGTAGGCAGGTCAAACATGATCACTAAGTGGTCGAAACCTGGTCGTAAGGAGTTATGAACTGGTCGAGATTAAATATGGACTGGTCGTGACTAGATATGAGCTAGTCATAAGTGATAAGGACCTGGTCGTAGATCATATTGCATTAAGGTTCGTCCGAGATATATTCTATGTGTGTTCGAGAATCGTTATGTCCTGCTAGGTACCGCTAACGACTCGTGGTCGGAAAAGAGTTTTCGAGTCACAACCGATTACGCATGAACCTATAGGGTCGCACACTTAAAGGGCTAGGATTTGATTTGGATAGAGATCCGAATTCTTGTAGGCCACGAGTTCCTAATGGGCCTCAAGTTCGAGACCCATCATGGATGTCTATATATAGAGGGGCGGTGGCATGGGGTGGGATGATCATCTTTTGGAAGAACTCCCGAAACCCTAATAGCCACACCGTCCTCAACCATGCCCAGGTGCTAGCACTCCAGCGCGTGGTATCCCTACCCCATATGTGTGGATACCTTGGAGGTGTTGTTGCGAAGCATCAGCACTAGGACGATCCGTAACTGTGACGATCACAGGAGCAGGAGGAGAAGACGCACGGCGAGTACGACCACTACTGCATTAACTCACTACATCGACTCTACTTCCACTACGAGTCGGTGCGTCTAGTGGTAATCTCGTGATCTATTACTAGCGGAGGTTCTGTAACATCCCGTTTTTCAATGCCTTTTGGAATTTTCAAAATAAAAAGAACCATTTAGTTTTGATGAGAGTTCTAAAACCTAACTTGGGATTTTGGAATTAAGGTGTTTTAAAATGACTAAATCAACCTCAACTAAATCAAAGGTTTGTCTTGTTTTGGTTCGTTGGAGTTATTTGGTGTTGTTTTCCCTTTCTCTGCTCGTTCCGTTCTCCCGCGCGGCCCAGCTCCGCGCCTCCTTCGTCGCGGATCATCCGATCAGAACGGATGGCCCGATCTAGTGGGCATTTCGGCCAGTCCGAACGTCCCACGCGTTGTGGACCATCAGATCTGAGCTGGATGGCCCAATCTTGTTGGCACGTTCAGCCAGTCCGAACGTCCAATTCCTTTTGAACCGCCTGATCAAAATCGGACGGCCCCGCTTCGCTGCGCTTCTCTTGTTTGGACCTCCTTCTCGTTGGACCTCCCTTTTGATTTAGACCTCCTGGGTGGTCTTGGAAACTTGCCGCGACCACTCCTTGTGCCAAGACCACCCTCTTGGTCTTTTTGCAAAGACCACCCCTTTGAGCCGCGACCACTATTTGGGCCACGACCACCCTTTGAGCCACGACCTCCCCTTGGTCACGACCTCTCTTGGTCACGTGACATCCCCTTTGGCCACGACCTCCCCTTGGTCATGTGACATCCCTTGGGTCACGACCTCCCCTTGGTCACGTGACACCCCTTTGGTCACGACCTCCCCTTTTGGTTTGACCACCCTCCTGAGTTTTGACTAGCCCCACCTGTCGGCCCTGCTCACCTTCTCCTTCCTCCAGCCACATCACTGCTGACTCAATTGTCTCCTCGTATTAAATGTTGTTGTGTCGCATTAAATGCTGTTGCTTCAGTAGTACCCTGTTCCCCTCTCTTGTCTTCTCCCCTACCTGCTCCTATCTCCTCCTTCACCTACCCTTGAACTAGTGCGTTCCTGAGTCCCAGTGGCTCTCATTGTTTCCCTCCAGGCTAAAAAAGCCTGAGCAGCCCTCTCTCATTACCTTTTTCCTCACCCAGTTCTCAACTCTCTCTTGCTCTCACCCAGTTTCACCGTGCTTGAAGCTTCGCCAGTATCCGTTGAAGCCGCGCCGTCTTCATCAACCTCGTTGCCAAGGAGTTCGCTGGAGCGCCCGCGCCTTTCACCGTCCTTCTCCAGTTTTCTCTGGCCTCTCTCTCTCTCTCTCTCTCTCTCTCTCTCTCTCTCTCCCCCGGTGAGTTTCTCCGTATCATGTCCTCCTTTAGCTCTCATGACCATGTTGCGTAGTTGTATCTTTCTCACTACCATGTTGCACAAACGTGTCCTCCTTGTACCTCCTTTTTGCATTCTTATACGACCACGTTGAGTAGTCGTATCCTTCGTTGGACCTCACGACCTCCTCCCTTGACCTCCTCAGGACCTCCTTCAGTTCTTTGCTGTTAGTTCTAGTTTGTTCTGTTTTGGAGTTCTTTTGGATTTTATTTGGTCTTTATTTGTTTTTGTTTCGTTCTCCCGTGTAGATTTCGACGACTCCGGAGAGCCCGAGTACTTCGAAGAAGACCTCCAAACTTTTAAGCAAGGCAAGTTACACCCTTGATCATATTGATTCTAGTATTTCAAATTATTTAAGTTCTATTTCAAATTATTATTGCATGCTTATTTGAATTTAAGTAATTCAAATCCCTGTTTAAACGTTATAGTTATTCCCAATTCCTTTGTATATCCGAGCTTGTTTATTGCTTCGACCACCCCTTGTCACCGTAGTAAAGAGCTAGTTGGTACATTAGTATGAGCTAGCACGTTTTAAAACTCTATGCTTAGTTAAGCTTAGACCCAAAAATCTTGATTTGAGAGTTTTACTGCCAAAAGACCAATGTGGTCAAAATGTTTAACCATGATATTGGGTTGTCATGGAAGTTTGCAAATGTTTTTGAAAAGCAAAGCAAAAAGGAAAATTGGTTTGGACTTGGACGAGTTGGTTGTTTGGAAAGGTGCATGTCCATGCACTGGCTCAACTCGGGTAGGGTTGAGGCTCAGGGTTTTGTGGAAGTCGCCCAGGTCAGTTAAGGACCGGTCTTCGAGTGTATTTTGCTATGCCTCACCGTGCAACCACATGTCCTAAATGGGCAGGACTTGGTTGACTAATTTGTAATGTTCCACCGTGGTCGTTCCATTCGGTTGTGTGGGTGTCTTGATGACCTACTTTTATGCATTCCCACTTGGCGCAAGAGGGGGCCTGAACTCGGCGGATGGGTAGTCCAAAGGGGGTGAAACATTAGCGAGGGGGGACTGCGGTGGAATGGCGCATTGTAAAGGCCTTGTCACGTGCTCTAGACCACTTACCTGCTGTAGTGAGTGGTGGTATCGACGGATGCCAAACAAACTAGAGAAGTCGTGTCATGTGGGTAAAGTTGTACACCTCTGCAGAGTGTAAAACTATTCGAATAGCCGTGTCCACGGTCATGGACAAGCTAGCAAAGCTGCTCTAAGTTAGATGTTGGTTTTGTTTTCAAAAGACCTTTTTTAAATGGTTTTGGATGTTTATCCAAATGGGTTTTGGGCAGGAAGCCTTGTGATAGGAGGGTATCCTTGACCACTTGTTGATGAATGTTATCCAACTATAAAACTGAGATTTAGAAAATAAATTTTAGTTATTGTATAACTGCTTTAGAACTTAGTACAAGTATTTAGAAAGAAACATGGCTTTATGCAAAGACAACCCTATAAGACCTCCTTTGAGATAACCTTGTATGCATTGCATTTTGTTACTTGACAGGTGTGACTTGCGAGCACAGTTGTTATGCTCACTCTTGCTTGATTCTGTTGAGCAGGAGAGGACGTCTACGAGGAGGATGAGGACCAGGACATCTAGGCTGTGCCCTCTAGTCGATTGCTTGTGGCGAATCGAGTGGTCTAATGCTTTTGTTTCCACTGTGTTTTGTTTTTGGTCGGCTTTTAAGCCGCTTTTGTAATCAACTCTGTTGCTAATTAATAAAGTTGCGTTGATGGATGTTACCACCTTGTTTACTGTACGAGCTAGCCGCTGATCCTTGGGACTAGCTCGGTTGTGCACAGGGGATTTCGGGACCTCCCGGTTCCGATCTCCAGGACCACCCGGTGGTCTTGGGAGACCTCTCGGGGAGGTCCGGTCCGCGACAAAGTGGTATCAGAGCCATCTGGACTGCAGGTCGTAACCTAGTAGATCGGATTTCAAAACTTTTGTTATACAATAAGAAAAATAATTTGTTCTCTCCTCATCTTGGTCGTCTTTCTATTCTTACCTCCTTCTTGGTATCCTTCCTTACCTTATTCCTCCTCACCATTTTACAATGTCAAATGGACCCTCTTTCCCTTGAAATTTCTATAGGTGACCTCTCGTTTAGCTCCTGGTGTCCAAGACCTCTTGTGATGCTAGGACCAATTGGAGGGGGTAAGCATTACAAGTTAAATCTCTGAGGGCTCTCACATCACATGTCCCTGTACTCTAGCATGCAGCGCCTCCCCCTCTACTCCTGTACGGGGCACCACCCGTCGTATCTTCACTCGAGGTGTAACGTAAGTCGAACGTTTCTCATTCATGTTCGGTTCATGGAGTTTCTCCCCTTGTCCCCTGTTCAATACATCTCTTTTGTGAATGCCTTTGTGGTTTGATATCCTTTGATCCAGGAGGTCTCCCCCTCTTCTTACTATGAGTGGTGGAGTCAGATGCAGAAACCAAAACCCGAGATGGTTCTACTCTTTTAGGTATATTTACCACTGGTACATGCAACTTTGTAACTCCTTTATGATCCATGAATGAATCTAGCAACTGATTTGCAAGATTTTACAAATCTATTATCCTCTGAACCTCTTGTGCAGAACCCTTAGTACGTGGATCATTATTATGAAAATGACTATCATTCCATGATAGTCCCGATATTCCAACTTAGGGTTCTTTCCTCCCCTAATGTTGGGAATAGTTCTTCATTAAATACAGTGTTGGCGTTTCTTGCTTTTAGGAAATCCCCTATCACGTGCTCCAAATACTTTATTATAGACGAAAATTCAAATCCCACGTAAATTCCTAATTTACGGTGGGGTCCCATTGACGTACACTAAGCAGGTGAGATAGGTATGTAAACGGTATAGCTGAATTTACGCATACGGGAAATACTTGTCTCTTTCCCTCGCACCAGTTGGAAAGTTTACAACTTATGGTATGCGAATGGCCGGAGTCGTATTAATGCTGATACATGTAATACGACATGTCCCCAGCACGTAGTTGGTAGACTGGATCTCATTAACAAGGGTCTAGCGACCATCTTGATCCTCTTGATTAATGATTCAACAAGTCTATTCTGAGTATAAACATGTGGGTCGAATGTTCCACTCTTATGCCTAAGGTCATGCGATAGTCATTAAATGCTTTTGAGGTAAACTCTCCAGCATTATCCATTCTTATGGATTGGATCCTATGATCTAGAAACTTTGCCCTTAATGTAATAATTTGTGAAATCAATTTGTCAAAGATGTGATTCCTAGTGGATAATAGACATACATGCGTCCACCGAGTGGATGCGTCTATTAGTACCATAAAGTATCTGAATGGCCCAGATATGGGCTCTATAAGTCCGCATACATCGCTTGAATCCTCTTAAGGAAATCAAGCAATTAATCCTTGATCTTATGATACGAGGGGCTCGTAATCAACTTGTTTTTTGCATAGGCCTCACACATAAAGTATGAAAGATCGGGGTGTCCTTGGACTTTAAGTAGCTCTCAATTCACAAATAATAAACAATAAACAAGGATATAGTCTCAATCTTCTCTTTTTATTGATCTCATTGCCCGTAAGCTTGTGTGTACAATGAGAACTCTTTGCCTTCTTTATATAGAAGGAAGTCTTCATTAATATATGAATAATTAATATAAAACTAATCTAATTAATAAGCCTCGTGGACCGACAAGCCGCTAATGGGTCTTTATTTTGACAAAATATTCACACGTAATCCGACCTCAGAAAAAGGCCATGTACAACACTGCCAAAGCAGCCAATTCACCCACCACCATGCGGGACTCGGGTCTTGGACCCATGACCTGTCCCTTTTGTTCCTCTTACAAGGTCACCTAGCACCAGTGGTGACGTTGTTGAATATTAAATTTTACCCCCACTTGTACTGACTTAAATCAATGAAACGCCCGAGAACTACTTAGAATGCTCATTTTAGAAATCTGCCCACGGACGGTCCGTGAGTACATGAATACACATGATAGACGGTCTGCGGGTAAATTGCCCATAACACATTTTTAGGAATGCTGGTGTGTTTGACTAGGCCATGGATTAGTCGAGTTTGCAAGGCATAGTATTGTTAGCCTGTACTAATATTTGTTGTGATATGGTCTAAAATATATATTTGTTGTAATATGCTGATTGGTTGGATTTGACCTTTGATCGTTCCCACCCCAACTTTACATTTGTTGTTGAACGAAGAGGCAGGAGCTCTGTCTGAAGTCTATATAGCAGAAGAGAAAAGCACCTAGTTACTGGGGTTTACAACCAACTTTACATTTGTGATCATGCACAATTATATCTTTCTATTTTCCTTGTACCCTTTGGAGTAATCATGCATATCTTTCTTGCCCTAATTTGCAAGAGCTATCCAGGAAAATATTCAGATGATCTTCTGAATCTTCTGATACAAAAAAAGTATTAATATATTATCATTACTGCAAATAGAATCAATTAGCAATATATTTCCTGGATCAATTGGCAATATATTTTCTGGATCAATCATCAATATATTTCCTGAATTAAATGTTACAGCACAGCACAAAAACAATATTGTTAAATGAAGGATCATGTGCCAGGGAGTTTTCCAAACAGAAGATAGTCAAAATAGCATGTGTGCATTAATTATCCCTTAAAAACTTGATTAATTATAGAATGCATCACCTCATACAGTACTTACACACTGCTGTAAAAGGATACACCCAGCAAGTGCAAATTGATGCATCATAATCTTCTTCAACATATGTTTTCATATAAAGTTAAATCTCAAGATTTTTACTTGCATCTTTGCACAAGATCTTTGCGCCTGCTACTGTTAGGTATATGCGCATTTTTGTGATTATTATAATTCCTAAAACAATAATTGAATTATCAGCAACATATATACTAGGCATATTTGGGACTATGAACAGTAGCAATGATCATCAACTCAAATATATCTATCTCATGTATATACACTAACAAGGCAAAGCCTAGAACAAGAACACTACTAATAGAAGTAGACATTAACATCATGATATGACAAATATCTAGGAAGCAAGACTTAGCCATATCAAATGATATCACCGCGACTTACAGAGAATCGCTCCGACGAAAGTCGTGGTAGAGTCTGATGCGAAGAAGACGATGCGCAGAGGATGATGGAGAAGGAGGAAGCCGTGAGCAGTCGCACAAACGTTTTCCAAAAACCTGACCCCAACCCATGCAGAATCATGAGGGACGCTGGCTTCGGAGACACTGCTCTCCCCACGTTGGTGCACGCCGAAAAAAGGATGGAGAAACCGAGGTTGCGCAGCACAGAGAAACAGGGCAACAAAACGCATATAGAACTAGCAGCAAGCAAAAGAAATTGTCGTCATTACCCTGTTTTTGAGATATTCGTATGCATGGTTTTGAGGTGCAAAAAGAAGTAGCAACTCCACACCCAACCGGGCACAAAATCGTTGGACCATTCACGCGCACGGGCGATGATGTGGCGTGGCGAGCGCGCGCGCACATGCTCTTCTTTTGCTTGCTCCAACTAGGTAAGACCAACTCCACCTTATATATTGGTCTTCTCTCGACTATACTAGCAATATGGTACTAAACTTCTCACCTTTCATCATGCATGAGTGGGCATTTGTGATTTTTCTATGATTTATGTAGAATTATATTTTGTGATTTTTCTATGATTTATTTAGAATTATATATGGGCCAAGCCCATAAACTCCGACAGATACTACCTGAACGACCTCAATTAATGAATTATTAATATTAATGAAATATGAATGCACGCAGGAGTATGACAAAGGCTGCAGACGTGGTGACGCCAAAGTCCAAGGGATATGAGATGCTAGCGGCAAGGGCTCCATCTTAACTGGAACCTGAGGACAACTAATGTATCCACGCATATATCACGAGGTAAACGCTTACGAGATCCTGGCGACACCATAAACTAATCGCCTGCCACGTCCCGACCGCGCAGTCCATACGCGGCGTCACCTGGAGAAACGGGAGCCGTTTAAACGCAGGGACACGACCACGTGAAAGAGACCATTAGCCATAGCTTAACTTCTCCTAAGCGCAGGGACACGAGTACACGACCAAGTGAAAGAGACCATTAGCCATAGCTTAGCTTCTCCTACTTCTCTTTTGTGCCTCCAAGAACGACACTGTTCATGAGTATATATATATATAGTAGTAGTAGTAGTAGTAGGGGGTTGTGTTGTGCCATCCATGGAGTGGTAGAGCATTGCATGAATGCATGAGAAAGAAAGAAACTAGTTTCTACAGGACAGGGGCATATATGGCAACTAATTAGTTGCTTACCATATATAGAGAGAGAGCATCGCCTTGATTAGTTTGGGCTGAGAAGCATATATAGAGAGAGAGCATTGCCTTGATTTGTTTGGGCTGAGAAGCATATATGGCACTTGAAGGGCATGTAGATTGGAGAGGGGATGCTGTGGATGCAAGGAGGCATGGAGGCATCAAGGCAACACTCTTTCTCTATGGTAAGCAACTAATTATGTAATAGCCATTTTGTGTTGTACTTGCATATACACATGCATATACATGGCTTCTTGTGGTGCATTGGAATGCTTTTATTTGATCTGTCTATTTTGTCTTGGCTGGCCTGTTCATACAAACTACTGCATGAGGCACATATATATGAGTGTGTTATTTGTTATGTTCTTGCAACTTTTTTTGAGGAATGTTCCTGTAACTTTTTCAATGCTTCTTTTGGTGCTCCTTGCGAGCGGAGAAACCTTTCGGTTTTGGTGGAAGCACAGAAAAGTTTGCTGCAGTAGTATCTGGGCATTTATCTTTGAAATTGAAACTTGAAAACAATTTTCTTAGCCAGCTAGATGATTTATTTAAGATAGTTGTACAGTGTTCGGTTCATGCATTTATGTGCCAATATTTATATCTACCTTAATGTTACTTTAGTGAACGTGAAGGCTTACTATGACAATTGCTGCAAACTCTGATTGTCTCTTTAATTTGGTGCATGCATATGCACTGTAAGAAGAAAAAATCGTGTAGAAAAGAGGTGTCTTTTGTCTCTAAAAAATCAAGAATTTTAGTCTAGAGGCATTTTCAGAGACTTTAAAAGTCGTCCTAAAATTTGTACTCTAGAGATAATATTGAGACGTTCTAGACAGATATATAAATTTTTATCTTGTAGGGATATTTTTTAGACGTTCTCTAATTCGTCTAAAACATTAATTGTGTAATAAAGATATATTTTTTGAGACGTGTTCTACTCTCTAGATATTGCAAGACATAAGTAAATAAGTGAGGTTGTAAAACTTCTCTTTTTTACTTTTGTCAAAAAAAAACTTTCTCTTTTTTACTTTTGTGTTTATCACTTTTTCTTTTTCTTTTGGGTTTTTATTTTCTGTGGGAGGTTGTTAATTTATCCTTTTTGTTTCTCCATGCGTAGATCAAGTTTTGAGTTCAAACTTTGTGGTACGGTAGATCTATCTATTATGTAATTAAAATGATGTTAAAAGAGAGATCACCACGTGCATTTGATCTGAGAAGCTAGAAATTCACAAAATAGTTGGAGAAAAGGATAAAGATCCACGCCACCTGTTTGATATAGGTCCAAATCACAATGGTGCGGATTTATTAGAAACAGACAGTAGAGTGGTATAACAAATATAATTATATTTTCAATTTAATTATTAGAGCTATATAATAAACACAATTATATTTTTAAATACAAAGATATCCACTGTAATCTAGATCCGCGTGATTGTGAGGGATTTCTAGTACCTTTATTTATTTATTTTTGGAATTTTTCATTTCCGTCTGTATGTTGCTTTGAGGTGGGATGTACCGATGCAGCAAAAGGGGATGATGCACTGAATACGCACCCCCTTCTCCTACCAAGCATACATGGTCAAAGTTTTAAAATTGGTTTTGATTACCATTATTTGTAAATAGCCCAAATGACAGCGCTAGGAAATCATAAATATTAAACTCAGCGTCCAAGGAAGAAATCTGAAGTGGCACCTTGCTCGAGCGAATTGATGAAACCAGCCAATCTGCCGTTGTCGACGACTTCAGCACCGAAAACTGAACTGAGCTACTCCCTCCGGTTAACAAAAAACAAGTTATTTTGGAATACGTGCTGTCAAACTTTGGAAACTTTAGCTATCGATATCTTTTTAAATATTTTGATTAGATATATGAAAATCATGTATGCAGATTCGTCTTAGAAAATACTTTCATAATATTATAATTTTGTTGGATTTTACAAATAATTACAATAGTAATTACTGGTCAAAGTTACGTTTTAGAGACCGTATTGATATCCAAAATGATTTGTTTTTTTGAACCGGAGGGAGTAGCTCAACTGGGTTTCAGTGGAGTTTGCACAAACTATGAGACTTGTGTTAAAAACTATGCACCTTCTGTTGCAGTTACATCGCAAAAACTGAAACTTATCAAAGTAATCCTTCTGCTTTGTCATAAAGAGAACAGTACGAGCGATCATATATGATCAGATAGCAAGTTTCACAATAAAATAACGTCTAATTTCACAAAAGATTTACATGACCTGCACGCCTCGAATGCAGAACAGCTGCAGCTTATTAAAAAAATGATGTGCCAAAACTCAATTTAAAATGAGAACGTGAGTGTACATGTCAAAATCTCCTAGGCATCTACAAAAACAATTCCCGTCTCTTTCTTTGGTGCATTCTAACTAGAAGATTCACCATACACTACTTTCTCGTGACTAACAGTAGAATGCTCTCCTACTCTTTTCCTCCCAGCCAAGATAAATCTGGAAAAATAATAAAATATTAAATCTCACGATGGGTACATCCAAAGCCCATGACTTCCAAGCCACAAACAGAAACTAGGGTGAGAAAGTTAAAGAAACAGCCAAATCTTCGTTTATCACGACAATGATAAAATCTGACAAAATATCATGTTCAAGAATCGATGTTCACTGTCTACTTCAGGGCTGATCAGAAGAGACCTTACACTTGGTGCAACTCAACTACGGAAGGCACCATTTTGACTGTGCCTTAACGCTTTGTAAGGTTTTACAGAACTAGTAAGAAATCACCTCCTATACAGATTTTTTTTATATCAGAATTCAGAACAATCACCCTTTGCTTGGATGAGGCATGCTGCATGTGCAAGTGCAAAACAACTCTATCCGAATATACAGAAGATATGACAATGTTTGTGACAAAACACAAAACTTAGATGGTATTGCCTTAAACTCGGTTTCTGGCCAAGCAAAGTCTGGCCCCAACTGGATTCAGACAAGCTGTATTGATTGTTTAAGCCTTATATATTTCCATCTTTTGCTGGGTCATGTACAACTCAGCTTGTTAAATTGAGTGAGTCCGATTGTTCCATACAGGTCTGATTTTAGAAATTAGATGGCTTGGCGTAACCTGAAAAATACGATTTGTTCCTTTCTTCCTGATCCTGGAATAATAGACTTGTATGCATTTTGAACCAGATACGAACAAACTGTTGGAACTGAATTCTATGTTCTGATGTTCATTCGCAGTTCTGGTCACGCTGCGAAGCTGCCCTAGCAGCGCAAACTTCAGTATTGTTGCCTATTTCCATGGGACACTGCATCTGGATATTGTGACCTCGTCAACTGTGATCGCCTATCTGGTCGGCGCCGTGTCGGTCTTCTCTGCCCTGATGAACTTCATCTCTGATGCATATATCAAGCGTACCACAATTATCTTCGTATTCGGCCCCTTTGTGGTCCTGGTAATTTGTTTTTCCCATCAAAATCCCTCCCTGTAAATAAATGAAAATTAAGCCTAATGATGAAATTATAAAAATTTTAAACCTCAACTATTCTTGGTGCTATCAAACAAATTCATAAACTCCTATGTTTGTCTCAGTCTTGTCAAATTTCTGTTTTGGCTGCCGGTTGAAGTAGAGCTGCTGTAGTTGAAGCATATCATGTAGAATTAAAAAAAAATTGTGTGACAGGGTACTTCGATTATTGTATAAGATAGAAGTCATTTAGTAATCTATTCCAATAATAAAGATAAGAGCACGCACCAAGGGATTGATAATCTTTTGTTTCAGTAACTGATAAAATTCAAGAGTCCTTTGATTGAGCCATTCACCAACGACTTGGACAATTTGGGCCATGTGTATGGTCATGCTCCCATATACACAATAGTAATTTCTTTCAGATTATTTATTCTTTTGAGATTGGGAAAGTAGATGACAAAATTCTTAATTCTAAACATTTTCTGTTCGACAATGCAGGGCTATATGTTGCTAGCATTGCAGGCACACTTGCCTTCATTACATCCTATGGTTTGTGAGATAAACCAAGAACCAAACAACTGTAAGACAGCTCAAGGGAACTTAACGCTACTCTGCTTGAGCTTATTAATGTTTGCCACTGGAGAGGGCTGCATGCGCGCTTGCATACCATCCCTTGGTGGAGATCAGTTCAGCAATGAAGATCCAAAAGAATCACAGCTCCAGAGTATGTTCTTGAGATGGCTCAAGTTTGCAAACTCTCTTGGAGCGCTCATTGGATTGGTATTCTTAGTGTGGATCGAGAATAATTTGGGCTGGACTATTGGATTTATGATGTCTGCACTTATTGTTCTTGTAGGGCTGCTTGTGGCAGCCAGTGGGCTTCCTTTCTATAGAATGCAGAAGCCTAATGGAAGTCCTCTAACTAGACTATGGCAGGTAAAAGTTCGTATGGCACACTCATCATATAACATGTAGATTTGTCAGTATAATTTTTATACACGCTCCAGTATGTGATTAATTTGATTAAATGCCAACCAATTAGTCTTGCTTCATCTTTCGGTCTTTCCTACTCCAGTCCCACTGAACTTGGTGGAACACAAGCTAGACTAGTAGGACACTGTTGTCCAAGTTTTTCAGGGTTTTATACAGTTTTGATTGATAACAATGCATTTAATTACTCGTTCTTCCAAGTTTGATGCTGAAAGGTCACAATATCCTGCCCCTAAAAAGTTCAACTAGCAGATAGAACAAAATTTGAATGTATCATCAAGCTCACCTGGTATCTATCCAGAATAAAACAAGAAAAAAATCAACATACCAGTGGTTCTCATCGCTGGTACCTCTCTACTCTCTAGGTTCTTGTCGCTTCATCAAAGAAGGGGCAGGCTGCCGTTGTAGATGCTATCGAGCTGCAAGAGACCGGCACAGCAGGTTCTGGCAGCACGCTCATTGGGTAAGTTCCTTAATAACCAAATATTGTTTGAAACCTTACTTTTTGTTTAGAAAATTGCTACTACATTTATATTTCTGAAAATTTCTAGGACATGAAAATTCAAAGAATTGATTTTTTATGGTCAGAAATAGAAACATCATAATAGTATCTCAACTATAATCTCCCTAACATATTCTTGAACAAATCTTGGATACTTAATGGATATGACAATCCATGTTCATTCTGCAGCACCACTCAAGTTGAGGAGGAAACAAAGGCGATCATCCGAATGCTTCCAATCTTCATCAGCTGCCTGCTCACCTACCTGCCCTTCACATTGCTGATGACATTAACCATACAAGTTGGCAGCACGATGGACACAGGGATAGGCGCGATCCAGATATCCTCCGCCTCTCTGATCGCAATCCCAACAGCATTTCACATGCTGATGCAACCATGCTACAGGCGAGTCTTGACGCCACTGCTGAGAAGATTCACAGGCCACGCGCAAGGAGTCACCCCGCTGCAGCGTATCGGTGCTGGCTCTGTGTGTGGGACAGCGGCAGCATGCGTTGCGACGTTGGTGGAAACGAAAAGACTGACGGTCGCAGAACGGCATGGGCTAATATCGACAGGAGCCGGTGTCCCGATATCCGTCTTCTGGCTGGTGATGCAGTTTTTCCTGCTAAGCATCATGGATGCAGCATCCTTTGGCGGGTTGATTGAGTTCATAAAGAGCGAGGCGCCTCCAAAAATGAAGCTGGTGGCACCAGCAGTGCAATCTGTTCTGGCTGGATTGGCAGCCTGGTCAGCATGTGCCGTTGTTCAGCTCGTGAACAGAGCGACAAGGCGTGGCGACGACGGAAGAGGATGGTTGGACGGAGCAAACTTCAACAGAACACGCCTTGATCGCTTCTTCTTGTTACTCGCAGTCTTCGAGCTGGCGGCATTGATCAACTATGTTTTCTGGGCGAGGAGATATGCCAACAAGAAACAGATCAGTACTGTCAGATCAGACAGCGACAACTAGGGTATGTAATAGATAGGTCAATGAGACCAAAGAATTTTGATGAATTTTCTTTAGTTAGTCTATCTATGCTATATAGACTGTAACCGAGAAATCCTCCGCCTCCAAAAATCCTCCGCCACCAGCTTCCTGGCAGGCTCACGTACACCTGCTGGGGACTGTCGCAGAATCCGGCCCAGAACAAAGAAGATTGGGGATATAATCCAGCTGCCGCTCAAAACAAAGCCAAAGCCGACCTCAAAGAGATGATCAGGGTGTTAGCAGACTTATGTAATTTAAAGGCAAATGAGACAATCAAAGAAGTGACAGAAATCGAGAAGGCAGCATCAGGTGGCCAGGCCCCCATCAATGCCTAAGTCGCTGTTGCCCTGCCAACGGGAGTGACCGCTTCAGACACCCACCCTTGTAACTGTTGGGTTACGGGTAGACTACGATAACAAAAATTAAAATTTCCTACCACGCAAACCAGAAAGCCAAGCAAGTAGATAATCACAGATCATTACAACCAGACGCGTAGAGCAGCGGAAGAAGAGTTGGAGCAGCCTGGTCCAACGAAGAGTGCGTCGATATAGTGGTCGTAGTCGATCGTCTAGCGTCGAGCACGTCGATGCTGTGGTCGTGGTCGATCGTCTCCTCCAGTGACCTCTACAGTTTCTTATGAAGATCGCGAATCGTCCTCAAGCGCAACAGCAACCGCGCGCAGTAGCACCTCTACGATATCCACACGTCCAGGGAAGGAACAATCATACGCAGGTGTGCTAGCACCAAGTCGCACGGCAGAGCTCTCGGGAAGATGTCGACTAGGGTTACAGTGGAACAACTCAACTCACGACTTTCGTGTGTCTTGTCTGTTATGTTTACTGCTTTTCTAATAGCCTCATGCGTCTCCTTATATAGTGCTCGTGACGGATCCTATCTTAACACGTTTGACGAATCGTATTCGTGCTGGTTTGTTCCAACCCGTTAAGTGTGTGACCCTGTAGGTTCGAGCGTAATCAGTTGTGACTCGGAAACCCTTTCCGATCAGGAGTCGTTAGTGGTTCCTAACAGGACATAACAATTCCCGAATACACACAAATTATATCGGACGAACCTTAATGCAATATGATCTACGACCAGGTCTTCATCACTTACGATCAGGTTCTATCTCTATACGACCAGTTCGTATTTGGTCACGACCAGTTCGTAACTCCTTACGACCAGGTTACGACCATACTATGATTACGTTCGTCCAGTCTACGACCAGCTCGTATCTCCATACGACTAGTTCGTAACTGATCGAACTAAGCGACCTACTCGTGTATTCTCCCTTTGCCTCGCGATGTCTGATTGAACTCCAGGTGAGATGTGGTGTCATCTATGGACTGTGCAATACTTTCTCGACCGAGAGTCGGATAAGTTCACATGGTTGAACACTTCGACCACTAGTGGCATGACCATGCACTTTTTTTATTCGACCACAACGAGGGGCCCAGAGACATCTCTCTTGTTATGTTAGGAGGAATAAATCACATATCCGACCAGTCACATTCCTCTGCATGTTTCATAGCATACTTGAAAGCTACCTTTATAACTACCCAGTTACGAGCAGCGTTTGGCAACCCCTACGAGTGCTATTACACATGTATGAAACCATGCTGATCTCAGGTCTAAGGATTATACATCATCATTGCTTGAGACCAACTAACAACACATAGAATCATAACAATCTCAATAGTGTCTCAAGGTGGGTCAATCCAACCCCATGTTCTCTAACATGTGTTCACATTATTGATTCAATATCCCTATATCTATGACCGGTGAAACATGGTCAACAATCAATACAATGTGCTGACCAATAGAGTCAATAGTGTTCCAACCAGGGATTCATTTAGAACGACATCATATAAGTTAAGAGTTTCACCAACAAGTCGCATACTTGTTAATCTTCATAACCAATGATTCATTCAAGGAACAGGATAACATATTATCCAATATCATGAACATAATGAAATATAATCATCTATATGATTGCCTCTAGGGCATATTTCCAACAGTCTCTCACTTGCACTAGAGTCAATCATTTAGGTATCTAATACCGATAGCTCTTGTGTGCGCCTCATGCTTGGGCTGAGTGAGAGGCTTTGTCAACGGATCAGCAACATTTAAATCCGTATGAACTTAACATATCTTAACATCTTCTCTATTCACTAACTCGCAAAGAAGATGATAACGCTTGAGTATATGTTTGGACTTCTGATGGGATCTAGGTTCCTTAGCCTGCGCAATGGCTCCGTTGTTGTCACAATAGAGATCCATCGGGCTCGAGACACTCGGAACCACACTCAACTCAGTAAGAAAATTCCTTATCCAAACACCTTCTTTTGCAGCCTCAAAAGCCGCAATGTACTCGGCCTTCGTTGTAGAATCAGCTACCGTCTCTTGCTTGGAACTTTTCTAGCTCACTACTCCTCCATTCAAAATGAATACAAAATCAGATTACGAACGATAATCATCTTTGTCGGTTTGAAAGCTTGCATCGGTGTAACCATTTACAACGAGCTCTTCATCACCACCATAAACTAGGAACGCATCCTTAGTCCTTCTCAAGTACTTATGAATGTTTTTCATAGCTGTCCAGTGATCTTCACCGGGATCAGCTTGGTATCTGCTCGTAACACTTAGAGCATATGATGCATCTGGTTGTGTACATAGCATGGCATACATGATAGATCCAACAGCCGAAGCATATGGAATTCTACTCATTTCGTCTCGCTCATCAGTGGTCGAAGGACACTGATTCTTGCTAAGATTAATGCCATGTGCCATGAGCAAGAATCCTCTCTTGGAATCTTGCATGTTGAACCGTTTCAACACTTTGTCTATGTACATATCGTAGCTTAATCCAATTAGCGTCTTGGATCTATCTCTATAGATCCTTATACCAAGAATATATGCTGCATCTCCTAAATCTTTTATTGAGAAACTATTTCTTAATAAGTTTTAACAGATTCAAGCATTGGAATATCATTTTCGACCAGTAGTATGTCATCTACATACAAGATCAGAAACACAAGCTTACTCCCACTAACCTTTTTGTAAACACAAGGTTCTTCTTCGTTCTTGATGAAGTCAAACCCTTTGACTACTTCATCAAAACGAATGTTCCAACTCCGAGATGCTTGCTTCAATCCATAAATGGATTTATTAAGCTTGCATACCTTTCTAGCTTCCTTTGGATCGACAAAACCCTCAGGCTGTGTTATGTACACATCCTCACTTAGGTTTCTATTAAGGAAAACTGTTTTGACATCCATTTGCCATATCTCATAGTCGAAATATGTAGCGATTGCTAGAATGATCCGAATAGACTTAAGCATCGCGACAAGAGAGAAGGTTTCATCATAATTAACACCTTGAATTTGTCTGAAACCCTTCGCAACCAGTCGTGCCTTATGAATGTGAACATTTCCATCCATATCTATCTTTTTCTTAAAAATCCATTTACACTCAATGGTCTTAATACCATCAGGTGCATCAACCAAGTTCCAAACTTGATTACCATGCATGGACTTTATTTCGGATCTCATGGCCTCATGCCATGACTCAGAGTCTGGGTCCATCATTGCTTCCGCATAAGCTTTAGGCTCATCATTATTCAACAATAATACGTTATGCCCATACCTTATAGGCAATAGACGTGGCCTTTTTGATCTACGTGGGGTTGATGCTTCATCTACAGGTTCAACAATATTTTGTTCATCATGTAGAGGTTTAGTGGGAGTTGAAACACTTTCAGATGCTTCTCGAATTTCTTCAAGTTGCACATTGTTCCCACTGACTCCTTTGAAAAGAAACTCTTTCTCCAAGAAGACACCATTACGGGCAACAAACACTTTGTTATCAACCCGATTATAAAAATAATATCCTTTAGTTTCCTTAGGATACCCCACAAAGAAACACTTATCGGACTTGGGTGTGAGTTTGTCAGACGTCAAACTTTTAACATAGACATCACATCTCCAAATCTTTAGAAAAGACAAACTAGGACTCTTCCCAGTCCATATCTCATATGGTGTTTTATCTACTGATTTAGATGGGTACCCTATTTAAAGTGAAAGCAGCAGTTTCTAGAGCGTAACCCTAAAAATACAACGGTAGATCTGATTGGCTCATCATTGATCGAACCATGTCCAACAAGGTCCGATTACGCCGCTCGGACACCCCATTCCATTGTGGAGTACTCGGTGGTGTAAGCTATAGAACAATTCCACATTGTTTCAAATGATCACCAAACTCATGGCTCAAAAATTCACCTCTACGATCAGATCGTAAAGATTTGATTGTCTTGCCAAGTTGAATCTGTACCTCATTCTGGAACTCCTTGAACTTTTCAAAGGATTCCGACTTGTGCCTCATTAAATAGATATATCTATATCTACTATATTCATCGGTGAAAGTAATTAAGTACTGAAAACCACCTCTAGCTGTCGTGCTCATTGGTCCACACGCATCAGTATGTATGAGTGCCAACAGGTCGGACGCCCTTTCACTCCGACCAATGAAAGGTGTCTTGGTCATCTTTCTGAGTAGGCAAGATTCGCATGTTTCAAATGATTCCAAATCAAATGAGTTTAGCATTCCATCATCATGGAGCTTCTTCATGCGTTTCTCACTTATGTGACCCAAACGACAATGCCAAATGAAAGTAGAATTCAAGTCATTAGGCCAAAGCCTCTTTGCATTAATGTTATAGACGGGTGCAACATCAAGATTTAAAATATACAACCCGTTCAAAACAGGAGTATAGCCATAAAACATTTCATTCAAAATATAGAACAACAATTATTCTTTATAATGAATTTATAACCCTCTGCCATCAAACATGAGGCAGAGATGATGTTTCTACTTATGGCTGGAACATAATAACAATTATTTAGTTCCATAATAAATCCTGAAGGCAAAAGTAATGGCAAAGTCCCGATGGCTAATGCAGCAACTCCTGCTTTATTCCCGACGCGAAGATCCATTTCACCCCTTGCAATTCTCCTACTCTTTGTTAGACTTTGCATCGAATTACAAATATGAGCAACCGATCTGGTATCAAATACCCATGAGTTAACAGAAGAGTCAGCAAGAAAAACATCTATAACATTAATACCTGAAATGGAGGGTTTAGTTCCACCATTCTTTTTCAGATCAGCCATGTATTTCTTGCAGTTCCTTTTCCAATGACCTGGTTCTTTGAAGTAAAAGCATTCATTCTCTTGAGTCGGGCCAGACTTACTCTTGGGCTTAGGCTTGTTAGTTTGGATCTCATCCGAAACTTTCTTCTTGCCCTTATCTTTGACCCAAGTCTTAGCCTTCTCCTTGAAACTTGTACTCTTTTGCACCATCATCACATGACAGTTGCTTTTCTTAATGTTGTCCTCTGCAGTCTTGAGCATCATATGCAGTTCGGTGAGATTCTTGTAAAAGCTATTTATATGGAGGTTCAAAATGAACTGCCCATAGCTTGCAGGTAGCGAAGCAAGAATCAAATCTATAGTCAACTCTTTACTAAGTGGAAAACTAAGTTTTTTCAAGCTCTATGTGTAACCAACCATTTTGATCACATGTGGGCTCACCGAACTTCCCTCAGCTAGCTTACTCCCAAACAATTTCTTTGAGATCTCATATATCTCAGTTCTTGCTTGTGTCTCAAACATGCATTTGAGCGCCACGATCATATCATAGGCCTCGATGTTCTCAAACTGCTTCTGAAGGTCTGAGTTCATCGCAGCAAGCATGAGACAGCTAACATCAACGGATTCATCACATGCCTTTTTATTGGCGGTTTTAAGAGTAGCAGCAGCATTTTCAGCAGGCACATCTGGAATTGGTTCCTTTAGAACATATTCCTTTTTATCTTGCCTAAGAACAATTCTTATGTTGCGGGACCAATCCGTAAAATTTGTTCCATTTAGTTTTTCCTTGTTAAGTATCGAACGTAATGCAAAACTGGATGTAGGTACAACAGTTGATGCCATGATCTACAACATAAAACATGCAAAGCTAAGACATATGTTCAAGTAACTTCTATTAAACAATTTAATAAAGATACTCCCACTGAATACCATATCCCTCTTATGACATTTAGTGATTCAAGACCCATAATCAGTTAATCTACTAGTGAGTTTTGGCATCACTGCTAGAAGATTAGTGAAAATGGTAAGCAACCCTTTGCTAATCATATCTCTATATGACTCTTGTTGTTGGGCAGCATCCCTATGCTCCGGCACCCAACCCTATTCCCCAAGGTCCATAACCGTTGTGATGACATTGTCAAGTTAAACCAATGCTATGCGTGTAAGTGTCTGACACAAACTCATCTAGTCAAGTAATATTAATGTCACTCTGCTTTAGCAAGACCTACCATTAAAATACATGACTTTGGATGGTGCAGCCAATTGGGAAGGTATCAATTTAACTTAATATTATGTGAGGAAAATTACTTCTACCATGTTAAAAGCATTTAAAGCAATTATATAACATGCATAGAAATAAATGAACAGAAATATAAAGGCATTCATAGACAATCAAATTGCATTGTGATATAGTATGACCTTTCCACACGGTGATCTCCATCGCCATGCATCCTGTTCGCCATATCTCCAAGTGGTCAACTCCTCCAAGTACTCCCACTAAGCTTTTACTCCTAATAGCACTAGTAATGAATTACAAGGAGTAAAGAAGCATCACAAGTCGACACACAGGCCGTTATACAAATATAGACAGCCTTGGACTACAATAAGCATGACATGCAGGTCATGAAAATTACACACATACATTCATCTCATACATTATGGGTCATACTATTCACATCAATCCCTGCAAAAACAAGTTATGCATAGAATCCAATTCTATCGGGTGACATGAACACATACGACCTATAACGCACGGTACGAATACCCAGCATGGCGGTCCCGCTAGCAGGTTAGCGAACGGGGTTCGAAGGGGCAGCGCCCCTCGCTGGTCGAGGATAGCGCTCGCGAAATTTTTTTCCGAGACATGAATCTCATTCACATAACCGAGCCTTGAAAATCATCGGATTAATCATATTAACCCTATTCCAAATCATTACGATCATTGCCTTGATACGACCACATACTACGGCACACTCCAATGGCGGAATTCCGACCGATAGGAGTGATACGCAGTATGGCCGTGAACAAGCGCAATAAACCATCTGGTCCTTATAGCTCATACCTCCTCGTAAACCCATCTACTACCATCGAAAAACTGATTGATCTTATCGATCAGGGCCTAGATCGTTCCATCTCTATGAACCGATCTAGGTTACCAGACCCGACCAGTAATAGATCCAATCTACTACTACCACATATCAACTATATGCGTCCGATCTAGATCAAAAACTACGTAGGATGGCTCTGATACCACTGTTGGGTTACGAGTAGGCTACGATAGCAAAAATCAAAAATTTCTACCATGCAAACCAGGAAGCCAAGCAAGTAGATGATCACACATCGTTACCACCAAACGCGCAGAGCAGCGGAAGAAGAGTTGGAGCAGCCTGGTCCAACGAAGAGTGCGTCGATGTAGTGGTCGTAGTCGATTGTCTAGCGCCGAGCACGTCGATGCTGTGGTCGTGGTTGATTGTCTCCTCTAATGACCTCTGTAGTTCCTTATGAAGATCGTGGATCATCCTCAAACGCAACAGCAACCACAGTAGTGCCTCTGCGGTATCCACACGTCCAGGGAAGGAACAACCATACGCCGGTGTGCTAGCACCAAGTTGCACGGTAGAGCTCTCGGGAAGATGGCGGCTAGGGTTACGGTGGAACAACTCAACTCACGACTTTCGTGTGTCTTGTCTGTCATGTTCACTGCTTTTCCAATAGCCTCATGCATCTCCTCATATAGTGCTCATGACAGATCCTATCCGAATACGTTTGAAGAATCGTATTCGTACTAGTTTGTTCCAACCCGTTAAGTGTGTGATCCTGTAGGTTCGTGCGTAATCAGTTGTGACTCGGAAACCCTTTCCGATCATGAGTCGTTAGCGGTTCCTAGCAGGACATAACGATTCCCAAATACACACAAATTATATCGGACGAACCTTAATGCAATATGATCTACGACCAGGTCTTCATCACTTATGATCAGGTTCTATCTCTATACGACCAATTCGTATTTGGTCACGACCAGTTCGTAACTCCTTACGACCAGGTTACGACCATACTATGATTACGTTTGTCCAGTCTACGACCAGCTCGTATCTCTATACGACCAGTCCATAACTGATCGAACTAAGCGACCTACTCATGTATTCTCCCTTTGCCTCACGATGTCTGGTTGAACTCCAGGTGAGATGTGGTGTTATCCATGGACTGTTCAATACTTTCTCGATCGAGTGTCGGATAAGTTCACGTGGTCGAACACTTCGACCACTAGTGGCATTGCCATGCACTTTTTTTATCCGACCACAACGAGGGGCCCAGAGACATCTCTCTTGTTATGTTAGGAGGGGCAAATTCCATATCCGACCAGTCACATTCCTTTGCATATTTCATAGCATACTCGAAAGCTACCTTTATAACTACCCAGTTACGAGCAGCGTTTGGCAACCCCTAAGAGTGCTATTACACATGTAGGAAACCATGCTAATCTCAGGTCTAAGGATTATACATCATCATTGCTTGAGACCAAATAATGACACATAGAATCATAACAATCTCAATAGTGTCTCAAGGTGGGTCAATCCGACCCCATGTTATCTAACATGTGTTCACATTATTGATTCGATATCCCTATATCCATGACCGGTGAAACATGGTCATCAATCAATACAATGTGCTGGTCGATAGAGTCAATAGTGTTCCAACCAGGGATTCATTTAGAACGACATCATATAAGTTAAGAGTTTCACCAACAAGTCACATACTTGTTAATCTTCATAACCAATGATTCATTCAAGGAACAGGATAACATATTATCCAATATCATGAACATAATGAAATATAATCATCTCTATGATTGCCTCTAGGGCATATTTTTCCAACAGTATCTGCATTCACTTTTATTTTAGCATCTGTGCTGCACTTCGTCTGCATGCACAGCTCCTACCATTTGCATCATGTTATTTTATATTCTGCAACCTACTTGCTATCCTCGAATGTATCTGCGGCTGTGCTACACCTTGTTTGTCAATTAATCTACTTTGACTGGTTCCTTGCTTTCGTTGTTGTTGTCTCAAATCTTTCTCGGTTATGTACTTCCTGGGGTTTTGTTCACTGTCATTTTCGGTTTTAGCGATAGCAGGGAATAGAGTTTGGTACTGTTTTGCTTCAGTGCAGCACAGAAAGCCCTCGGTTTTAGATTTATTGATGCCTTTTCATTTCTCCTGTGTTTCGGTCTGGTCAATTGCATTTTGGCAACCTGAAAAACCTGCTAGCCTTTCTCATATTTGGTTGCTGGGGAGGGATGCAAAGCTGGGGAGGAAAGCACAGCTAGACATGGCCGTCGTGAACGAGTACATCATACTCAGCCAGCCCGACAAGCTGGTTTTACTCATCGAGATCCCGGCTACAGATGCGCCTGATTCACAGTCAACAGCCACCTTCCGGCTGCTCGTCGAGCGGTCCTACCGCTACGGCGGCGCCGAGGATTTGGAGGCGTCACAGGGAGATAGTCAGAGACAAAAATGAGGATTTTAACATGGAACGTTAGATGGCTAGGAGAGGTTCAGAAAAGGGCTTTAGTTTATCAGACTTTGATAGATTTAAAACCAGATATCATTTGCCTTCAAGAGACTAAGCTGGCAAACATTGATACATTCAAAGCAATAAGCTTTTTGCCCCCGAAATTGAGAAATTACCGATATCATCCATCTATCTAGACTTCAGGGGGCACACTCACGGCTTGGTGCAACACTAATTTGGAGGCGTCACCGATTCATGCTGATGTTTGGTTGTTAACAATAGCCTTCCAATAAAAAAATTGACAGAATCCGGTTCAGCATCACAAATGTGTATGCACCTTTCGAAGACAATTCCCGTCAACCTTTCTTTGACAACCTCGCGGATATTCGACAGAACTTAGATGGACCATGGATGGTCATTGGAGACTTTAACATATATAGATATGCATATGAGAAAGGCAATGATAATATAAACTGGACAGTTATGTCCATATTCAATGTTTGGATACAAAACCAAGGCTGGCTGGAAGTGGACATTCCGAACAAGAGATTTACATGGACGAACAAAAGGAGAATTCCAACAATGGCCAAGCTAGATAGGATTCTAATTGATACAGAGTGGACTCAGACATTCTTAAGCATCTCAGCAAGATCACAAGTAGCAGCAACTTCAGACCACAATCCAATTATGGCTGATGTCAAAACAGATCTACAATCGTCAAAGATCTTCAGACTAGAAAATTACTAGCTTCATATGACAAAGTTTGAAAGCCTAGTGATACAAAACTAGACACAAGGAACCAGAAATTTGGCTAGTATCTCTATTGCCAACCTCAAGCTAAGACGGCTTCGGGCAAAAATAAGATCATGGTCGAAAAGGAACCGTAGCCTACCAACTCAACTTGAAAATTCAAGAACCACATTAGATTACTTGGACAGTGCAGAGGAGTGGAGACCTCTAACAACCCTTGAATTTACTTTCAAGAAAAATGTCAGAATACATTTGCAGGAACTAAACTGGTTTTGGACACTCAAATAGAAGCGTCGGGCAAAGATTAAATGGTGCAAATTAGGAGATAAAAATACACATTTCTTTCATGTCACATCATCCATAAGAAACCAACGAAACAACATCAAGGTGCTCATTAAGGATGGAATTGAATACTATGACAATGCATCCAAATTACAAATCGCGACTGATTACTTCAGGGATCTCTTCAGTATAGACATCCCATGGTCCCCAACAATAGACCTTGCACGTCACTATCAGCAAGATCAAAGCATACAGGTTCTCTCAGAAAACTTCACTTGGGAAGAGATAGCAAATGCAATTTTACAAGCTTATTAGCAAAGTCTTGGCAAATAAACTGCAACCGAGAATCCCAGACCGTGACTTCACCATGGTGGCATAGCATTCCCAAGCTCATCAGCAAAGTCTTGGCAAATAGACTACAACCGAGAATCCCAGACCTTATTAGTCATATGCAGTCTGGTTTCATCACAAGAAGATCAATCGCAGAAAACTTCACTCTAGCTTCAGAACTAGTCCAACGTGCAATGAAGAGGAAAAAACCTATGTTAGTTCTCAAATTATACTTCCATAAAGCTTTTGACACAATTAATTGGGAATGTATTCTGCTGACACTGCAACACAGAGGGTTTGACAGCAAATGGGTAAACTGGATACATACTATTCTCTCTTCAGGAAAAACACAGATTCTTGTCAGTGCGGTTGCAGGCGACCAAATTAAATACAAACGCAGGGTATGACAAGGAGACCCGCTTTCTCCATTTTTGTTCATCCTGGTAGTGGATGTCCTTCAAAAAGTATTTACAGCGTGCCCATACTAATGGACTGATTCTACACCCTTTGGATATACAAGAGACCACACCCATTTTACAATACGCAGACGACACCTTAATCTTATTCAAGGGGATAGCCCAACAAGCCATGGCTCTTAAAGAGCTCTTGGATTTGTTTGCAATCTTTTCAGGATTGAAGATTAACTACCATAAGAGTACATTAGTACCCATCCACATGTCTCAACAACATGCCACCTTAGCAGCCACCGCCCTACAATGCCCACTCAGCTCACTTCCATGTAATTACTTAGACTGGCAGGTTGGATGTCTAGGTTGCTATCATGGGGAGGGAGAGTGTTAATGATCAACTCAGTTCTATCAGCGATACCTACATATTGCATGAGCTGAATACAGTGGCCGGAGCGCAGCATAAACGCAATTGACAAAATCAGAAGAGCCTTCCTTTGGAAGGGAATTAAGGAGATTCAAGGTGGACCTTGCCTTGTTGCTTGGAGCACAGTTATACTACCCAAAGAGCAAGGAGGTTTAGGGATGTGTGATCTATGGATTCACAATAAAGCTTTGATCATGAAGTGCATAGCTAAGCTACTATCAGATTCAACTGAACCTTGCTTCAATTGGTTAAGAGGTCAATATATTCAAAACCAAATACTGTTACAGTCTCGACAGGGAGACACATTAATATGGAGAACTTTATCTACATCGATTGAGACAACTATGCAAATGACTAAGGTCATAATTGGAGATGGATGGACTACTGCGTTCTGGAAGGACTATTGGACGAACAAAGGAAGATTATATCTATGCTTTCCTACTCTCTTCACATTTGCCATCAATCTGAATTGCACAACTAGCTCGCAGTCAGTGGATAACAGCTGGGCGGTGGAGCTTCATCCAGTTCTGTCTCAGCAAGCGACTTTGGAGCACCAGGCTTTACTACAAGTTCTGTCTGAGTAGCATCTCACACAGGGAACTCTGGATCGACGTGTCATAGCTTCGACCATGACTGACGTAACTACATCAGGAATATACAAAATACTATCATCTCACGGCCTGAAATGGAAGGCGACCGATTTTACCTGGCACATATCAATCGCTCATAAGTACATAATATTCTTATGGCTAGCTTTCAGAGGAAAACTTAACACCAAGGATAATATGACAGTTAAGAAATGGACGACAAATCCTCATTGTGACATTTGCCCAGTTTTAGAAACAATTGATCACATCATTTTGAGTTGTAAAGCTGCAGACTATCTATGGACAAAACTAGGATTATTGACAGAAGCTACTTTCTCCAAGGACATGATAGAATTTGTGGAAAAAGTATCAGTACAATCAATGAGCCACCATGACGTTTGGCCTATTTGCTTCGCAACCTGCGCTCATACATTATGGATCATGAGAAATAAAGGAACATTCCAAAGTACTGAAAGTGAAAACAATACAATGCAACGTCAGATCCGAGAGTACATTAATCTCTGATCCTACAGGTCTACGTCTGAGCACTAGGATTCCCTAAGACAGTGGTGTCAACTCCTTTTGTAAATAGCTTTCTATTTTTATTCTCCTCTCCTTTTGTTTTTTTCGCTTTACTTGTAATACTTTGACAACCATTTTAATACAATGGTCATAAGGTAGAGAATTATCTACCTTTCACGTCAAAAAAAAAAACCGAGAAATCCTACTACCCGCATCCATCAATATCAGCTTGACAACACGAGTATTCTATATAATGTGTTAACAGTGATGTTCTCTATAGATGAAACTACCGTTATACTGCAACGGAAAAAAGTGTCATCCCATCAAGTATTCACTTACTATCGTATTAGACAGCGACAACTCAGTAAATTAAATAGCCAAACAGTATGCAATTGATAGGATGGAAAAGCCGGAGAATTTTGACGAATTTGTTTTAGTTAGTCTATCAATATTATTATAACTGAGAGTCCTGCAATTTACATCCATCAGATGCATCCCTAATTCCCTATCCTACAACGAAAATTGGATCATCCCATCAAGCGATCCACCTGCTGCCTCCAATCATCCAAACACTCCGATTACCATTTGCACAAACAAGAAAATTAAATGAACACTCCCCCACTGTCGAAGCAATACTTAAAAAGAAAGAAGTTCATAGGACTCATTGAAGTATGATGGTGCAGCCATTTAATCTTTAATCTAAAAAACCGGCTATCTGACCCCCACGACATTGCAAAATCAGGTTGCTTAACCCTCATTTCTGTTTATAAGGTGGTTTTACTTATGTGGCACTGGGTTAGGACGGTTTTGCCACACCGGTGGCTGGGTCGACAAGGGGGGAACAACCACGGGGCTAATCTGGCGGCGAGCATGCAGATCACTGTGTCGACTGCGGACGTGTGCGGGCGGAGAACGGCGACATGAGCTCAGATCACGGTGAAGGGTAACTGGCGCGAGCACGAGCAATGACTTGATGAAGGAAACCCACTTGTGGTGGTGGATTGGATGGGGGATGTCTCTAGGAGTTCTAGCTATGGTGGTCTCCCATGGCGAAAGGAGGACCTCAACGTTGAAGGTCTCCCGTGATGGAATGGTTCATACGAGACCGCAATGAGGCTCGGGAGGATGAGGCGGTCACTGTGACACACTTTGGGAGGATAGCGATGGCTTCGAGTTGCGAATAGGCGTGCGCGGCTGTGGCGCTGGTTGAGGAATGGATGGCAGGGAGAAGCCGTCATCGGAGAAGAAGGAAGGATGTGTCCATGGTGATCGCTAGGGAGTGTGGATGGTGGGGAAAGAACCAATTTTTGGAAGACATTGGATGATTATGATGAATTTGGAGACATTGCAGAGAAGGGAAACAGAGGAATGGAGTTCACCTTGGGCAACAATGGCAGAAGCGGCGGCTTAGTGGGGAAGAAGGGGGTGGAATAGGAGGGACGAGGTGGCGCGTGGGCATGTACGCGGTGGGCGCGTTCTGAGCAGAGGTGGCGCGTGTCCGAGTACTTGTCGTGCGTGCGGCGAGCTGCGGCGCGAGCGTGCCTAGGCCAGGTCTGGAGGCCTAGAGCACGAGCTAAACGTGTCGAGCCGTGGGCTCGAGCGCGTACTGGGTTTACAACGGCGTGGCATGGGCGGGCGCAGGAGCGGTGGCAACGGCGTGCAAGCCGGAGAAAAGGGCGGAGACGGCACGTGGCTTCGGTAGCACTATGCTGCATTGCCGAGACGTCGTAGCGCGACGGCGCTTCCGACTACGAGTCGTGGCATCGCTCATGACGGTTACCGGTATCCGTTGGATCCAGCGTTTGCGGCTCATATTTAGTAAATAACTTGGCAGAGGAATGTTGCAGATGGGACCCTCAAATTACCTTGTATTACACTCGCTGCCTCCCGTCCGCACATCATCGTCTCCCCTTCCTCTCCGAGCTCCTCTCCCTACTCGACCATAGCGAACTGCTTGCCTCGGCGCACGGCGCCCGTCTGGGCCCCGCCGCTCCGGCCCGCCTCCAGAATTTTTTCCCGTTGCGCCCGGATTGAGGTGGAGGCACCGAGAACTTTGCCAAAAAGAATGCAGGATCGTGCTGTATATGTATCTGTTTTTTTGAGCGGGCATAGGTATCTTCATACGCTTTAGTTCATGTAGCCTAAGATAGTGTTTCTTCGAACTATACATGTAGTTCTGATGGATTGTCCAAGAATGGTGGTTATCATTCGAGTAGACATCCGCGCTTGCGGCTTCGGTGATTTTCTTTGGTGTGTGCGGTTTATATCAAATCGACTGTACACATGTACAATAGGTATAACGTATTCCTCATTCTTTGTCCATTTCATTTGAATTTATTCTCCAATGTATCCAACGAGCTTACAGGAGAATAAAATGGAGTCGCCTTCATATTTTCTGTGTGAACTGTAGGTACCACTAGTTCAGTACCCGTACTTTGCTACGGATTAAAAAATTATAGTCTCAATATATTGGGTCATCAACTATCAGTATGCTCAGCGACACGATCTGGACTGTCGTACTCCGCTCACTAATCCAATAGACGCTAAAGAGGGTGGGGAGGACGAACGACCACCAACTTTATTTTTTAAGTAGTAGAGATAATAGCATCCGAATTTTTAAGTAGTAGAGATAATAGCATCTGCACTATTTCAAATTTAACACCACAAATTTCTCCAGGACCGTAATTCGAGAGTTGGAACATTGTGATATTCATATAAGTTGAATAAATCGAGTTGAATCGAATTCAACCACAAACTCTTGGAAAAAGAACAATTTCAATAATATGCAAAATTGGTGCTTTCATCAGGCCAAAAATAGCAAGATACATTCATCAGAGTACTTATTACAAAACAATCATTGGAAAAAACAACGTGCATAGTAGCATGAAAGAATCAACATTTTAACCGGTTTTCACCTTACAATATTTCTGCATGCATCGCACTTAGGAATTCCAAAGGGAGGAAAATAGGAATCATCTTGGAGTAGCACCACATATGTACAAAAGGTACCCTTCTTTTCAATCAGCTGTAACAAAGCCTGGCTCTTCCGTCTTCCCTTGTATCAATCCCTAAAGGGAGTCACACAAAATACAGTACAAAGATGCAAGACTATTACTCTTACAAAGAATTCCTATTGACAATGAAATTGAACCTATCAAATTGCTTATGCAGGATCAAGGTGCTTACAAGCTAAAGTGTTGATTTCCTTACGCAGTTGCGCCTTAATAGACACTGCGCTCCATCAAGATGTCATCAAAACTCCAGAGACCTCCAATGTTCATGCCATCCTGAATGTCTTCACCACTGAAAAGAGCGTCGATATTCTCATATGAGTTACCTTCAAGGTAAGGTAATTGCATATAATTCGGATAAGATTCATAATATACAAAATCATCTGCAAGCTTCACTTCTGCGCTGTCAATAACTATATCTGCCTCCCCAGTCTCATGCCCAAATGGTTCAGCCGTGTCCTTACCGGCAGTGGCAGCTTCAAGGTTTCTTAATCCATCAAGCTGGTTCATCTCAAATGCATCAAGCCATGCGCTAGTCATTAGTAGTGGAGCTGACTCTGACAGCTCAAGCTTGACAATGGAAACATTAGTACCGCTACCATCTGAGTTGACATGTTAGAGGCATTACTGAGCTTCAGACTCACACGTCCTGAGTGGCGTTTCAAGGCAGTCGTGACGGTGTCAGAGAAGTTTACCTTGGCTTTCTTGCCACGTATACGCTGGGCTTCCACGTCGTACGCTTTTGCAGCTTCCTCAGATGTGCTGAATGTGCCGAGCCAGACTCGGACGCCTTTGCAGGGGTCTCTAATTTCAGTCATTATTTGCCCCAAGGATACCGAACTCCTCAAGATCTTGGGTCTTCCGCTTCTCTTTGGAGAGTTTGGCGGTATGCCCATTGAATTCCACAAATTTCAAATCGTCCCACGAGAATTTTGCATCGAAAGAAGATGAAAACAAGAGCCAAATATGCTTCATGGATGCAAGGTTTTCAGAAGTTGTTGAAGGTAAATTCTCTGGGCAGATCATGAGTCAAAACCTGATGTATTGTTAATCCATATAGATAACAAGTATTGATAGATGTAAGCATACAACAAGCCTCTAGTTCTATAAACTGTCCATAATGTGTGGAATAGTGGCAATGGCAAAGGGAGTTGGGGCCCACATGTCAGTGAGACAATGGATGACATATCTGGGATTTGGGCAATTTGCAGTGTCATGCAAAACTTTTCCCAAGGGAGTTTGGCAAAAAAAAAGCCAGAGTATACTCCCATTGTACAAAAACTGAAGATTTGATTGTTTGCACAACAAGATCAGATCAATATAGGATGCACCGAGCACACGAGACTGACAACAACTATAAGCAGCTAGAAATTCTAACCAAGAAAGTTGTAGTATGCTAAAAAGAATATTCCGATGCATCAAGACCCAATCTACTTTTCTGTTGTTTGTGACATTGTTCAGAGCACTGGGATAGAGTAAACAAGCTATTTATTATAGTGACTACATGCTCAAAGTCTTAGAACATAATAGATTTACCTTGCAACATTTGACGTGTGGCTGCTTGCATAAATAACTCTCATGCATCTCTGAACAGATTTTGTAAACTATTATTTATGTGTTTTGATTATACACAAATTTTCATAATTGTAAATTAGCAGCGTCGAGGCCTTGGCGATTAATCAGGTTAAACCCGCATCTCCTATATACAACCCGTGAAAGCTACGATTAATTAAGCTTGAAAAGAGGGTACCTCTAATTTCTTGAATTGTATCTGCTCTCAAGGATTTGTTCAGCTTGTACATCTGCTCACAATATTGTGCCTGAGATCACACTCTGATCCACCTGGGAGATCTAACAGGGAATGAGATTGGGGAAAACATGTTGATCAATTTTGCCATCCTAAATATGCTCTCCGCTATATAAATCAATCTTCCCCTGGTTCCACTTATGATTTTTCAGTTCATGAATCATGGTTATACATCATTGAAAAAGAGAGATGCAACCAAACCTGATTATGGTAATATGAGATATCAGTCCAACAGATATGCAGAATGGATCAAAGAAGTCTAGTTTCACTCTTCCTTTTAGCCTTGGAGGTAGCTCTTTTAGTATGCGGACATCGTCTCTAGTGATTCTGTAAAGTAGTCCACATCAAATATATTTTGGAACTCACTGTACTCACCGTAACAAAAGCAACATGATATTGAGGTTAAAACTATAGTAAGTGCAGAAAAAAGGCTCACCTAGGACCAGCCTGAACTTTTATCACTTTGGCACGATAAGACTAATGGAACTTTGAGGCTCTAGTTTTAGTACTTCAACTACACCAGGGCTTCAATAACAGTCTTATTCAGAAAAATGAACATTGGAACTTTCAGGCTCCAGTTTCAGTGCTTTAATGACAACAGGGATTCAGAAAATAAAAAACTTAGTAACACATGTATAACTTCACACACTCACACAATACTTATATCTGGTTACATCTGGTAAAGCCCATGATTGCACAAGTCCATCAAATAACCATTGTTCTTGCAGACTCCTGAATGTAGAACCGAGAAACCATTTCAGCAAATCTCAATCCCACATCCCAAATTAGTTTCCAGAAACCACATAGATGAACTATTGATTCTTTATTAGTTTTCTTTCCAATAGATTATCTTTAGTAACTTATTTTTCTTTCCAAAAGATTATCTTTAGTAACTTATTTTTCTTTCCAAGAGATTATCTTCACTAAGCCGTATCAATCACAAAACAGTACATCAATGCTCACCTATGAAACAAACATCCTCTCTTCCGGTATACGTTGGTTTCATTTGTCATTTAGGAACCAAAACTCTGCTTTCTACACACATCTACACAGACTGGGCATTTCATCAAACACCTAGCACACACAAGCGAAACCACCAACACCGATGCATGTACAAAACCATAACACCGTCACGAAATCTACTCACTATGAACAACACAACAATGAAAGAAGCAACTCACGGCCTAGGAAGGAGAAGCGATCCCCCAAACGCTTCGATTCGGTCACCGAGGCATCTCATGTCGTCGCTTGCACACAGACGAGTGCTCCCTAAGCCGCCGCCGCTGCCGTGAGAAGCTCGAGGAGTAGGAGGAGGACGGGAACCAAGGCGAGGACGAGGAGCAGCTCGGATCCGTAGATCCTCGCGTGCCCTCTGGCCTCGCGCCGCGCCGCCGGGAGCTCCGCGCGAAGGAGGCCGTCAACCTAGAGCTTGCGATCCTACACCGAGAGAAGGCACATGAGTAAGAAGCGACGGAACTAAGCTCATCCTGCGAAAATGGAGTAGAAGTGGGGATTCGGAGGTTACCGTGGCGACGAAACTAAAGCACACCTGCCTAGGGCACCTCGCGAGCGCCTCCTTGATGTTGTAAGCATCTAGGCCCCTAATTCGTGTTTTGGTGATTAATGACGACTTAATTATCGGGACTAACTTTTTGTTGATGTTGCATAAGTTCAAGTTAGGTCGCAATGATGGTTTGGTTATGTGGGCTATTTGTTGAGCCCTAATGGACTTTGAAGGCAAGCTTGTATTATTGTTGAAGATTAAGGACTTTGTTCTTTAGAATTGATCCAAGGAGTTGAGGATGGATCATTGTAGTGATAGGTCCTTTGTTTTTATTTTAGCCGTACTATTAAAGGGGGTTTAGGCTAGTAGCTTGAGCTTGGTTAGGTTGAGAAGCTAGTTGTGATGCACACTAGGTTTATTTAGCTCATCTCTAGTCAAATGAAGCTCTTGGATGAGTTGGAGTTGAAATGGAATCAATTTGGATCTTTATTTGAGAAGGATGAAGAGTTGACAGTGCATTAAGGATGATTCGGAAGCTAACAGATCATTGGAAGCGAAGGCTGTTTTTCTATGGTGAAAAATGACTAAGACCTTGCGGATGATTCAGTAGCTAACGGATCATTGACCAAGATAGCGTTTTGTTGAAAATTCATGCCTTCCTGATGATCCGCAAGCTAAGGGAGCATCAAGCGGATCATTGGAACAAAGAAATAATTCAGTTTTGACAATGCCTTCCGGATGATCCGCAAGCTAACGGAGCATCAAGCGGATCATTGGACCAGTACAGATTTTAAATTGGACAAATGGCTACCGGATGATCCGCAAGCTAAGGGAGCATCAAGCGGATCATTGGAACAGCAGCGAATTCAGTTTTGACAATGCCTTCCGGATGATCCGCAAGCTAACGGAGCATCAAGCGGATCATTGGACCAGTACCGAATAGGATTTTGACAAGGCCTTCCGGATGATCCGGATGCTATCGGACTATCAAGCGGATCATTGATCCAGAGAGGTATTTTTGGATGAGCTGAAAACCTGAGTACTTTATGAATGATCCGGAAGGAAAGGATGATCCGGATGTAAGGATGATCCGCAAGCTTTCGGATGATACTTAAGCCTTTAACGGCTAGTTTTGTGACCGTTGGATTTCGAGCTTCAGGATGATCCTAAGGGTTCCTGGATGATCCTAATGTGCTTTTTTTTCCGTGATAGTAGGTGTAACGGCTAGTTTCTTTGAGGAGGCTATAAATACTGTTCATGGACGTGATTGGAAGCTCTCTTGGCCACTCTACAGTATCATCTAATACCAAGGGAATATCTAGTGCACCCAAGATCATTTATGAGCATATTTTGAGAGATTTTGAGAGGTAGCATAGGCTTAGTGTGCATCACTCTAGTTGCTTGATCTTTCTAAGTTCAAGTGATGGTCTAGGCTTATTACCTTTGGAGATCGGCGTCTCCTAGACGGCTTGGAGGCGTGGTTCTCGGTGACCTTCTAAGGAGGAGCTTGTGGAAGGCACCGGGAAGGTTGTGAAGGTTCGGAGTCCACCCATCCGGAGAGGAGAAGGACTACCACAAGTGAATGGCTTGATACCTTGCTAGGTTTCAAGTCGAGCAATACTCTTCTTGAGAGTGCTCCAACGAGGAGTAGGGGAGATCGCCGAATCTCCGAGACCTCGGTAAAAAAATTGGTTGTGTCTCTTGTCTCTTTTACATTTACGCATTTACTTTCTTGCTCTATCTAAATTTCTCTAGAATTGCATAGGAGTTGTTTATCCTCACTAGATTCAAGTGTCACGTAGTTTTTTGTTATAACAGTTATTTAAATTGTTCTTAATCAAAAACAAAAAAAAATAGTTGCCAATCCACCCCCCCCCCTCTTGGGCATTCGATCCACTTCAATTGGTATCAGAGCGAGGTTGCTCAACTAGGGCTTTACCGCCTTGAGTAAGGATGTCGGGTGAGGGTGTGAATGTTGGTAGGGCTCCACTTTTTGATGGCACAAATTATTCCTATTGGAAAGTTCGTATGGGCTGTTATCTTGAGGCTATGAGCTTGGACGTTTGGCGTGTGGTTGAATATGATTTTACTGCTCCACGCAATCCACTTGCACCCACGGATGTGGAAGTGAAAAACCTTCAATACAATGCCCAAGCAAAGAATGCACTTTTTGGCTCTCTTAGTCTTGAAGTCTTCAACCGTGTTAACAATCTTAGCACGGCTCATGAGATTTGGACTACTCTTCGTGAGATTCACGAGGGCACATCTAATGTGCGAGAGGCAAAAATGTATGTTCTTAAAAAGCAATTCGACTATTTTGTGATGCGACCTCATGAGACGGCTAACGAAATGTTCTCTCGCATGAATAGTATTGTGAATGAGTTGAAAGGTCTTGGATTAACTCTTACTAACCTTGAAATTGTGAGAAGAATGCTTAGGGTTTTGCCCAAGGAGTACAAGACGCTTGTGGTGCTACTCACAAATGGAGATTTGAACTCATTGACACCAACCGCTCTTTTGGGAAGGCTCACTGCACATGAGCTTTTCTTGAAGGAGTATGAAGAGTCTCCTACAAGCAAAAAGAACATTGCTCTCAAGGTCAAAGGAGATCATGAGGAAGATGATAGTAATCATGTTGAAGATGATGAGTCCGAGGACTCGATGATATGGCTTTGCTCATGAAGAAGACAAGGCGCCTTCTCAAGAAGATAAATGATAAGGGGGTAGACTTTGACAAGAGAAGAAGATCTTCATCAAACTATTTGTCGAACAAGAAGAACCCTTTTGCCAACACCATATGCTATGAATGCAATGAGAAGGGCCACATTGCTGCAAGATGTGAGAACAAGAAGAAGAAGAACAAGGATACATATAAGGGCAAGAAGAAGCAAGATAGCAAGAAGATAAGATTCAAGAAGTTAAATCGAAATGGAAAGGAGGACGCTTACATTGGAGAGTGGATTACCGATGAGGAAAGCTCCGAGGCTGACTCAAGTGATGAAGATGAAGGTCCAACACCACCAAAAGGCCTTGCGGGACTTGCTCTCACTGAGTCGACTCCACCGCCTCCAACCTCACCATTTTGCTTCATGGCAACGCATGATGAGAAGGTATACGACTCTCTTCCCTCATATGATGAGCTTGTTGAAATTATTGAGGAGCTCAATACGGCTCTTGGTAAGGAGAAGCAAAAGTTCAAAGTGCTCAAGAAAATGCACACTTCACTTAGCACCGAGTTTGAGGAAGTTATTGCCAAGTATGAAGAGCTAGAGCTTGAACATGATTCTCTCCTTAACAAGGATTTTGTCGTGACCAAGGTTGATAGGGGTATTGCATGTGATCTCTATCCTCAACAAATTGCCACTCAAGCATGCAATGCTTCCGTCATGGTAGATAGCTCTACTTCTTGTAATGATTTAATTTCTATGCCATGCTCTTCTAAAGTAGATGCTAGTCCTACTTGCAATATTCCTTCTTGTGGTGTTGCTTCGTGTGCTACTAACCTTGTGAAGGAGAACTTGGAGCTTAAAGCAAAAGTGGATATGCTTAACAAGGGGCTAGCAAAGTGCTATCAAGGAAGTGCCACTCTCGATCGGATTCTTGGGGAGCAAAGGTTCACCTTGGGTAAGGAAGGATTGGGATACGTCCCAAAGGTTGTACCCAAGGGAGGTGGTTGGATAAGACCCAAGACGAAGTTCGTGAAGAAGGGCTATTTTTGCTACAAGTGTCATGGTGAAGGCCATAAGCCCGTTGCATGTCCATTGGCCACTTCATTCAAAAATGCTTCAAACAAAAGTTTCACCTACGACTCTCACTACTTGCTCCAAAAGGGCAAGGATGGTACATTTATTGCTAAGTTCATAGGTGTTCCAATCCTTAATGAAAAAAAGAAGGCCATTTGGGTGCCTAAGTCCCTATGCACTAATCCAAAAGGACCCAAAAAGATTTGGGTACCTAAAGCAAAGACGTGATCTCTATTTTTGTAGGTGAACTACAAGACCGGAGGCCGGCATTGGGTGATTGATAGTGGATGTACTCAACACATGACCGCAACTCATGGATGTTCACCTCCTTAGAAGAAAGTGTGGACTCAAGCAACAAGATAACTTTTGGTGATAATAGCAAGAGTAAAGCAATTGGACAAGGAAAGGTGGCAATCTCAAATGATCATTCAATCTCCAACGTTCTATTGGTTGAATCCCTAAACTTTAATTTACTTTCCGTTGCTCAACTTTGTGATTTAGGGTTCCATTGTCTCTTTTCTAAGAAGGTGTTTTGGTTTTAAACAAAATGACCAAAGTTTGATCTTCAAAGGCTTTCGTTTTCAAAATCTTTACCTTGTGGACTTCTCCTCTAATGCTTCATGTATCTTGACGTGCTTACTTGCTAAAGTTTCACTTGGTTGGCTTTGGCACCGCCGTCTTGGACATGTGGGGATGTCTACTTTGAAAAAGCTTTTCAAAAACGGTTTGGTTGTGGGCTTAAAGGATGTGAGATTTGATAAGGATAAATTATGTAGTGCTTGTCAAGCCGGCAAGCAAGTGGCAAACTCTCATCCCACAAAGAATTTTTTGTCCACATCTAGACCGCTAGAGCTCTTACATATGGATTTGTTTGGCCCAACGTCTTATAAGAGCATCGGGGGCAATTCTTATTGTTTAGTTGTTGTGGACGATTTCTTAAGGTTTACTTGGGTATTCTTTCTACAAGACAAGACCGAAGCCTCTGGTATTTTCAAAAGGTTTGCAAAAAGGGCCCAAAATGAATTTGAAACTCCAATTAAGAAAATCCGTAGTGACAATGGAACCGAGTTTAAAAATACTAACATTGAAGATTATTGTGATGAGATAGGCATTAAGCATGAGCTTTCCATACTTACACACCTCAACAAAATGGAATTGTTGAGCGGAAGAATAGGACTTTGATCGAAATGTCAAGGACTATGCTTGATGAGTATGGTACTTCGGATCGGTTTTGGGCGGAGGCCATCAACGCATCTTGTCATGCTATCAACCGGCTCTATCTCCACCGGCTCTTAAAGAAGACATCATATGAGCTCTTAGTAGGGAGAAGACCCAATATCTCCTACTTTAGAGTGTTTGGATGCAAATGCTACATTTACAAAAAGCGCACTCATCTTGGAAAGTTCCAAAGGCGATGCGACATCGGATTTCTTTTGGGTTACTCCTCAAATTCAAAAGCTTATCGTGTCTTCAACAATGCCACTGGACTTGTTGAGGAGACTTATGATGTGGAATTTGATGAATCTAATGGCTCTCAAGGAGAGCATGAAAATCTTGATGATGTAGGTAATGAAGGCCTAAGAAGTGCAATGAAGAATATGTCTCTTGGTGATATCAAGCCAAAGGAGAATGATCAAGAGGTACAAGTCGAAGCTCAACCCTCATCATCAATGGTGCCTCAAGTTGATGAAGAGGAAGCAAATAAAGATGATGAGGATATAGTACCTTCTCCTTCACCTCAAGTTAGGAGTCATCACACCATTGCCAAAGATCATCCCATTGATCAAATCTTGGGGATGTTACTAAGGAGTTCAAACTCGTTCTCGTCTAGCATCTTTTTGTGAACATTACTCTTTTGTGTCTTGTTTGGAACCCACTAATGTAGATCAAGCACTTAGTGACGCAGATTGGGTGAATGCAATGCATGAAGAATTAAACAACTTCACCCGCAATTAAGTATGGACATTGGTGGAACGTCCCCGAAATCAAAATGTCATTGGCACAAAGTGGATTTTCCGTAACAAACAAGATGAACATGGAGTGGTGATCCGCAACAAGGCAAGACTAGTTGCTCAAGGGTTCTCCCAAGTTGAAGGACTTGACTTTGGAGAGACTTTCGCTCCGGTAGCAAGACTTGAAGCCATTCGTATCCTTTGAGCTTTTGCATCATGTTTTAATATCAAGCTATATCAAATGGATGTTAAATCCGCGTTCTTAAATGGTGTTATTTCGGAACTAGTGTTTGTAGAACAACCTCCCGGGTTTGAAGACACTAAACACCCAAACCGTGTCTATAAGTTATCTAAGGCGCTATATGGGCTTAAGCAAGCGCTAAGAGCTTGGTATGAGCGTCTTAGAAACTTTCTACTTGCTAAGGGCTTCAAAATCGGGAGAATTGATTCTACTTTGTTTATTAAGCATTTTGATGATCATTTCTTCATTTGTCAAGTATATGTTGATGATATTATTTTTGGATCAACTAATCAAGAATTTTGCAAGGAATTTGGTGAGATGATGTCTAGGGAGTTTGAAATGTCTATGATAGGAGAGTTGAGCTTCTTCCTTGATTTCAAGTCAAGCAATTGAAGGAGGGCACATTTATCTCTCAAGAAAAGTATATTATGGACCTCCTCAAGCGCTTTGGAATGGAAGATGCTAAGCCCATCAAAACTCCTATGGCTACAAACACACATCTTGACTTAGATGTGGGAGGTACCCTGCTGATCAAAAACTATATAGATCAATGATTGGTAGCTTGCTTTACCTTACCGCATCTAGGCCCGATATCATGTTTAGTGTTTGTATGTGTGCTAGATTTCAAGCTTCCCTAAAGAATTGCATCTAGTTGCGTTAAGAGAATTCTTAGATATTTAAAACACACCCCTAGCATTGGTTTGTGGTATCCCAAAGGTGCAAAATTCGAGTTGCTTGGCTATTCGGATTCCGATTATGCTGGGTGTAAAATTGACCGTAAAAGCACTTCGGGGGGATGTCATATGCTAGGTAGATCCCTTGTCTCTTGGGCTTCAAAGAAGCAAAACTCGGTTGCACTTTCAACCGCCGAAGCGGAGTACATTGCCGCGGGTAGTTGTTGTGCACAAATATTGTACATGAAGCAAACCCTTCTAGACTATGGGATCTCCTTCAAAAGTGTGCCTCTATTGTGTGACAATGAGAGTGTGGTAAAAATAGCAAATAACCCGGTTCAACACTCGCGTACAAAGCACATTGATATCCGGCATCATTTCCTTAGGGATCATGTTGCAAAAGGTGACATTGTGCTAAGCCATGTCCGAACCGAGGATCAACTTGCGGATATTTTTACCAAACCCTTAGATGAGGCCCGCTTTTGTAAGTTGAGGAGTGAGTTAAATATCATTGATTTCTCTAACATTGCATGATCATATTCACTTCTCATGTAATATATTGTCATTGTCTTGTGTGTTCTATTTGCCTTGCTTGTTTAGTTGTTTGAAGTTTTGAGTGTTTCAGTTGCTTCGGTTTTGTGAGCTCAATGGGATTATCACATTAAGGGGGAGCATTATACCTCTCATGTATTCTTGCAACCCTAAATGTGAACAAATCAATACTTTGCTAGATGCATCTTGAAAAATGCTTTTCTCATGCAAATGTACTATATTGTATCAAATGCTTTCTAAATGTTTTGTTTTTCAAAAATTTTCATCATAAAAAGAAAAATTGATTTGCTTGAAAAAGAACGTATGTCCAAAACTATGATTTAAAAAAAAATTATCTTGAAACGAAAAAGGTTGGTCAAGTGATTTCTCAAATGCTTTATATTGGCCAACATCTTAAAAACAAGTTTGACAAAGTTACCAAAACTCTATTATGTGCTAAACCGTGAGCTTTCTAGCATAACATGGGTCTAAGTCACTTGAGCCGAATGTTTCCATCACTTGGTTCATGGTGGCGCAAAATTAGGCCCATACATTTCCAAAGATCGCCAACCCAAACTCATTTGGTTCACATTTTTTTAAAAAAAAGGGGGTTTTGAAAAACTATATGCATATAGCAATATCTTTTCAAAAATGTCTCAAGTTGGTGTTCTAGATCTTATTCTTCGTTTAACCATGTCCAATCAAGTGTTTATGTTGATTGTGCAATTTTGGACCATGGGAGAACACATATTCTCGACTTAAAAATACCCTCTTTCTTACCCAAATGTTTCAGATCATCCTCAAGGATCGATCATCCGCTTACATAGGGTCTTCGGTTAAGCTCCTTACCCTTTGTAGTTTCTATCTGAACCAATGGATCCCATTAAGTCATTTTGGATGGTTCGGATGCTCTCGCATTCTTCGCCTTTAAGGTTTGTTTCTCATCCGTTAGATCTTTCTTGATCATCCGAGCCGTTGGATGCCACTTATTCCTACCCTTCACTTGGTTCTCATCCCGATCACGATTCTTTGTTGCTCAATCCTAACCCTTGATCTCCTCTCTACTCATTGCCTTCTTCAATTGGTATCCACAAAATCCTAAGCTTTGGTCTTCTCTTTTCCCCATTCGATTTCTCCTGAGCGCCATGGGATAGCGCCGCCGCCTCCACCGCATTTCTCGCCGTCGGCCCCTCGCAGTCGCCGGTGACCACCAAATCGCACTCCCCCTCTCGCGCGCATTCACCATTGCCTTGGTTCCATGAGGGACGCTTCGGTGTCGGCCAGATTGTGTACCTCCTCCACCGCCTTTGGTGTCTTCCTCGCTCGGCGGTTTGCCGCTTCTCCCTCTCTTGAGTAAGTCCCTTCTTGTTCTTGAGCCGAGGCCATAGTGTGTACCTTGAAGCTGTGGATTGTTGCTTAGTGTTAGTTCGGTTTGTGGTTCATAGGGGCAGTGGTTCGGTTTGTGGTTCACAGGGGCAGTGGCAGTCCGTCTGTGGTTCATAGGGGCAGTGGCAGTCAGTGTTTGTGCTGAGATTGGTTGTTGCTACAGAGGCTGCTATAATTTGTGCTTGAAAGGGGATTGGTTCTCAGAGGTTCACCTCTTATTTTCTGCTTGGTTGAGATTCAACATTGCCTGCAATCTTGATCTGTGAGTTCAATGAAGAAAGACCAAATGGACAAAGGCAAGGGCAAAAGGAAAGCAAGTCCAGATCCTCCACAGCGCAGTCTTAGACCTCGACAGCAGGGCATTGTGATCACTCAGTCGCCTTCAGTGCATACTCTAGTCAGTGAGACAGCTACACCTTCTTCTCGTAGTCGCTCAACTTTAAGTCGACACACTGGAAGACGTTCAGGACCCAGTAGGTCTGGAGGATCCTCATCGAGTGGCTCTTCCCTCTCTTGAGCCAAATCGCAATGCAAGATTTGCTATCGTTGATTACTCCACATACAAGGCTGACAAGATGAGAAAAGTGAGGAAGGTTGAAGAATCTAAATGGTTCCCTCAAAAGCGAGATAAGATCACGATGTTGGGACCGACTTGTATTGGACAAGTGCAGTAAAGATATTGCTTTTTATTCTTGAGAAAGTAACAAAATTCGAATCACAAATGGATTGATCGGACAGCTATCAATGAATATGCAAATGGCATGATATTCGCCCTCATTTTGCAACGACTCGTGGTCTCACGTAACTTCTTGAGACTAAACCAATGAGGTGGTTGGATAATATTATTTTCCAATTCTATGCCACTTTGTGGATCCCTGAAAATCGAGAGTACATTTCATTCATGTTTGGAAGCGAGCGCCACCGGCTTGATCGCAAAGATATGTCAGACCTTCTTGGTATTACTCTTGGTGGCGACTCTTTGCACAATCGTGCTTTTCCTTCTGGACGTAGAGGTCATGCAGATGGTGTACCACCTTCACTTGAGCTGATTCAACACATGTACCTTGATCCTGATGCAAAAGATTTTAATTGGAAGGTTCAAGCACAGCTTTCTCGTGAGGCTTTTGTTACTTTGTGTGTGACTAGATATACCATTTTGCCAAGGAAGGGATCTAGAGAGGAAATTAGTGCTCTTATGGGTTGGTTGCTCTTTTACTTGATGGATGACATGGAGATAGATTTCATTGACTTTATGGTTGGAGAAATGCAGGATGCTATCAAAACCACCAACCGCATGCTTCCTTTTGCTCCATACATTGTCAAGATGTTTCTTAATGCCCGTTGGATACCTCAGTTAACTCATGATAGATATCCAAAATTCCTTGCTCCATACAAAGCGTTGTCTCCTCAGGATAAACGCCTTAGACAGTGTGCTGCTCCTCCACCACTAGATCCCGAAGCCAATGATGCTATATACCAAGATCCTCTACCTTTTGACCATCGTGAGCCACATGGATTATTTGACTTTCGGGATCCACTTTCAGATGTTGATTTGGATGATGATGATGATGGTGACAGTGATCCAAGTTTTGATCCAGCTGATGATTTACCTTCAGCAGTCCCTTCTGAGAAGAAGTTCAAAACTGGCTCTCATAATTCTGAGGCAAGTAGTTCTGGTTCGAAAGCTGCCTTTGATCGCATTGAGAAGAGGTTGGAAATGCAACACAAAGAAAATATTTCTCTTTGGAATTTTCTTATCAGTTTTTGTGGTGACATTCGTCTTCAGCAACAAAACTTGACTAGAGCTATTTGGACACTAAATGATCAACTAAACTGTTGTTGGGAAGATGTTCGGTCGCTTCTTAAGAAACAGGGCAAGAATGCTACTAATCTTGGTCGCCCTAGTGGCAAAGATGAGGATCTCCAAAAGCTCATTCCTTATCCGTATGTTTCTCCTCCTGCTCAGAATCAGTCACCAGCTCACACACACTCTTCCTTTCAAAGAACAACCAGCCCCTGGCCTCAAGAAGAGTACCAGTAGATCCCATCGCACCAAATCATCGCCTACTCATTCAAGACTCTTCTTTTCAATGACAACCGGTCTCGGCGTGAGCAGATCATTTTGATTCTCGATGCCAAGTGCACTGACCTCCAACAGTCTTCACCAACTTGTTGATTCTTTGATTTCTTCACTCCTTTTCTTCTACAAGTGATTTAGTTGGCGTGTTCTTGACTATTCCTCTTCTCGATAGAGCTCTTTGTTGATCAAGAAGAGGAAAGATATCACCCAACACCGCTCTAGACACTCTGTTCCTTTACATATTCTTCCCAAGACCTCAACTGTCTCCAGCAGACTCAGATCTTTCTTCTCAGAGCTCCCTCTTCTCCTGCTTCCTCGGTGCACACTCTTGTTGTTCAGGCTCTCCCACCAATGATCCTCGGCCGGCGACTCGCTTCAATCGCTCACTCCATAATGATGACTACGGCGTCCGGCCTTGGCCGACTTTTGGGCAGCCCCTTTTCCTTTTTGTGTGCTTGATGTCAAAGGGGGAGAGATTGGTGCTAGTGTTTGTTTGTTTGAGACTATGCTTGTAAGATTGGTGCTTGTGTTTTTTGGTTGAGTCTATGCTTGTATGAGTACTATTTGCATCATCATGTATCATGCATAGACTTAGGGGGAGACTTTGTTATTTTGTGGAGCTATCTTATGAGCATGTGTGTCTCATTGTCTTATCTTGTATCCTGCTCACTTATGCTTTATCCAATGCTTACTTGAGATATTTGCTTGATCATGTTCTGTTATTTCTCTATATATTGGATCAAAGCTTTCATGTGCTTATCATGTCAAGTTTATGCCTTGCTTTTGCTTATGTCATATACTTAAAATCCTTTATATCACTTGTGTTGGTTTGGTTGTCATCAATCACAAAAAAGGGGAGATTGTAAGCATCTAGGCCCCTAATTAGTGTTTTGGTGATTAATGATTTACTTAATTATCGGGACTAACTTTTTGTTGATGTTGCATAAGTTCAAGTTAGGTCGCGATGATGGTTTGGTTATGTGGGCTATTTGTTGAGCCCTAATGGACTTTGAAGGCAAGCTTGTATTATTGTTGAAGATTAAGGACTTTGTTCTTTAGAAATGATCCAAGGAGTTGAGGATGGATCATTGTAGTGATAGGTCCTTTGTTTTTATTTTAGCCGCATTATTAAAGGGGTTTAGGCTAGTAGCTTGAGCTTGGTTAGGTTGAGAAGCTAGTTGTGATGCACACTAGGTTTATTTAGCTCATCTCTAGTCAAATGAAGCTCTTGGATGAGTTGGAGTTGAAATGGAATCAATTTGGATCTTTATTTGAGAAGGATGAAGAGTTGATAATTGCATTAAGGATGATTCGAAGCTAACGGATCATTGGAAGCGAAGGCTGTTTTTCTATGGTGAAAAATGACTAAGACCTTGCGGATGATTCAAGAGCTAACGGATCATTGGACCATAGCGTTTTGCTGAAAATTCATGCCTTCCTGATGATCCGCAAGCTAAGGGAGCATCAAGCGGATCATTGGAACAAAGAATAATTCAGTTTTGACAATGCCTTCCGGATGATCCGCAAGCTAACGGAGCATCAAGCGGATCATTGGACCAGTACAGATTTTAAATTGGACAAATGGCTACCGGATGATCCGCAAGCTAAGGGAGCATCAAGCGGATCATTGGACCAATACCGAATAGGATTTTGGCAAGGCCTTCCGGATTATCCGGATGCTATCGGACTATCAAGCGGATCATTGATCCGAGAGGTATTTTGGATGAGCCGAAAACTGAGTACTTTATGAATGATCCGGAAGGAAAGGATGATCCGGATGTAAGGATGATCCGCAAGCTTTGGATGATACTTAAGCCTTTAACGGCTAGTTTTGTGACCGTTGGATTTCGAGCTTGGGATGATCCGGAAGGGTTCCTGATGATCCTAATGTGCTTTTTTCGGGATAGTAGGTGTAACGGCTAGTTTCTTTGAGGAGGCTATAAATCTGTTCATGGACGTGATTGGAAGCTCTTGGCCACTCTACAAGATCATCTAATACCAAGGGAATATCTAGTGCACCCAAGATCATTTATGAGCATATTTTGAGAGATTTTGAGAGGTAGCATAGGCTTAGTGTGCATCACTCTAGTTACTTGATCTTTCTAAGTTCAAGTGATGGTCTAGGCTTATTACCTTTGGAGATCGACGTCTCCTAGACGGCTTGGAGGCGTGGTTCTCGGTGACCTTCTAAGGAGGAGCTTGTGGAAGGCACCGGGAAGGTTGTGAAGGTTCGGAGTCCACCCATCCGGAGAGGAGAAGGACTACCACAAGTGAATGGCTTGATACCTTGCTAGGTTTCAAGTCGGAGCAATACTCTTGCGAGAGTGCTCCAACGAGGAGTAGGGGAGATCGCCAAATCTCCGAGACCTCGGTAAAAAAATTGGTTGTGTCTCTTGTCTCTTTTACATTTACGCATTTACTTTCTTGCTCTATCTAAATTTCTCTAGAATTGTATAGGAGTTGTTTATCCTCACTAGATTCAAGTGTCACGTAGTTTTTTGTTATAACAGTTATTTAAATTGTTCTTAATCAAAAACAAAAAAAATAGTTGCCAATTCACCCCCCCTCTTGGGCATTCGATCCACTTCAGATGTCCAGATGATGGTATGGGTTGTACAAATCATCGTACCTTAAGCCTTGGACCATCACACGCACAAAAGAACAAGCAAATCGCATTCAGAGTAAGAAGAACAAGAAGAGAGACGCAAACGCGAATCGCATCAGGCTCCTCGGGACCAGATCCAAGATCGATCGGTTGGTTACCGTGTTTCCGGAGGAGCACGGAGACGGCGTGCATGTGGACCACACCGTCTTCATCCCGCACCTCACCCTCTCAATCCACCCCTCGTCGCCTTCACATCGCATTCAGATCCGGACAGGGTGCCGCTGCCCACGGCAGCGGCGACGGCGAGGGGAGGAGGCGACGGGGTGGGCTACGTCGTGGCCGGTGGTGGGGCGGACTAAGAGGTGAGGGAGGGGGCAGTCGTCGCGAGGGGCTTGGGGAGGGAGGGGAGGCGACGTGCGGAGCGGGTGCGCTTGGAGGAGGACGCAGTGGAGGCGAAGAAGGGCAGCGGGCGAGGGGCTCGTGGCGGCGGGCGAGGAAGACACGAGTGACGTAGGTGGGGAGCGGGCGGTGCAAGTGCGGAGTGGGAGGCGCGGGTGGGGAGGGCGGCGCAAGATTGGGAGGTGGTGGTGGGGAGCGTGAGAGGAGAGGGAGTTGGGGATTGCAGCGCGCTTGGAGGAGGAGGCGGTGGAGGCGAAGAAGGGCAATGGGCGAGGGGCTCACGGCGGCAAGCGAGGGAGACGCGGGTGACGCAGGTGGGGAGCGAGCAACGCAGGTGCGGAGCGGGAGGCGCGGGTGGGGAGGGTGACGCGAGAGTGGGAGGCGGGGGGTGGGGAGCATGAGAGGAAGGGAGTTGGGGATTGCAGCGTGAGTGGGAGGCGGGATTGCTGCTGCGCGAGACCATCTCGGCCTTCGATTTCTCTACTCGCCGATCGGACGGATACAAACGATGGTGAGAGAACGGACGACGGTAAACTCCAATATTTAAGTAGTAGAGATAATTTGACATACTTGATGTCCTTGTTTGGAGACATCTATGGTTTCTGACCGTGGTGCTAGCCTGCTAGGAACAGCTATAGCAGTTCCAGTTGAGATTGAAAGGAAGAGCATGACATTTTTTTTAGAAGTAGAGCATGATATTTTTACTATAAGAAGTGCTAAGAGTGCTTGGATTCATTTATTTTTCATGTCTGTATTTTTTTTTTTGGGTTTAGTTTGCTACTACCCTATCTAAATATCATTTATTCAAGAAAATTTGTTGGACTGTACGAATTCTTCAACATCTAGGTTACGAGTTTTTGGCCTAAATGGCATTGTTGACGCCGTTATTAACGAAACTGGCCATTCACGGGCCGTAATGCCAAAAATGGCACAACAGATGTACTGGGGGCCGACACGCGTCCAAAACCGTGCCTCTCGCGCTCGGATTCCATCTCCACCATTTGTCGAGGGATTGAATGAGCCTCGTGCCGCCACATCGCTGCTACCGCCCATCTAGCGCCCGGATAAGGTTTGTCTGTGCAACCAAGCCACGGCGCTGGCTCCGTTGGTCCCCCTACCCTGGACACGCCACGGCCGCACACCTGGCACCTGGACGCCCGCCTCTGCCGGCGCCCCCTTGCCCAGATGCCGCCACATGGACGAGTCCACTCCCCCCTCGTCCAGAGCCCACCTCTACCGTGCCATGGTGGCACGGTATTGTCGTCCTCCCACGTTCGGATTCCCGCCCATCCCATCCTTCGTCCAATCCATCACGCCCATGCCCCCTGCATGCGAATGATTCCCCGCATGCAAAAAAACATCGCCTGAGAAGGAATCGATTCCCCTCACAGCCATTTGCCGTCTCATGGAATTGCGTTCGCGCGGCTATAAGTACTGGAGTCACTCTTGCCCTCAGTCATTCTCAACTTCATTCTCATTCTCGCGCTCTTCGCTTAGAACATAGAGAATAGAAATAAAATTTATTTGGATATTAAAGAGTGTTTAGAGCAGTTCTTAGGACCGTATTAGTATAGAACGATCACCATCAAGAGATGGTGTTTTTTTCTCCACTGCATTGGTCGTAGTTACTTTAGTCGTAGTTAATCAGTCTTAATCAACTAGTCGTAATTAATTTAGTTAGTACTATGCAGTTGTAAATAATTAGTTGTAATTAACTAGCCGTAAATAATTATGCCATGGCACGGCAGAGGCGGGCTCCGGACGAGGGGGAGCGGACTTGCCCATGTGGCGGCGTCTGGCCGGGGGGGCAGCAAAGGATGGTGTCCGGACACCAGGTGTGCGGCCGTGGCGCATCCGGGGTAGGGGGAACTGGCGGAGCCAACGCCGTGGCCTGGTCACACGGACAAGCCTTGTTCGGGCGGCACGAGGCGCGTCCGGTCCCCCGACTAATAGTGGAGATGAAATCCAGGTGCGGGAGGCACGGTTTTGGACGTGTGTCGGCCCCAACACGTCAGTTGTGTCATTTTTTGCATTACGGCTCATGAACGGCCAATTTTGTTAATAATGGCGCCAACCGTGCCATGTGCCACACTTTTGATGAAGGACTGCGTGCCATGTGCCACACTTTTGATGAAGGACTGGGTTCTCTTTTCTAGTGCATGGTCTCATTGTACAACTTGTTGTGAGAGATTAGCCAGTCCATTACGGTATTAAGGGGCTTGTTGTGAGAGATTAGCCAGTCCACTTCGGTCTCTCCTATTGGATACTTTCTGTACATGGAGCCTTTGCATTTGAACTAATTATATTGGGCAAGTAGGTGTGCCTGTAGTAACTTAGGAAGAATACCTGCATGCCTAGTCCCTCCAAACCAATGACTGACAAGGCTCATGGAAATAGAAGAGGTGGTTGTAGGATGTGCTTTACCAATAGCAGGGGTGGACCCACCTAGGGTCATGGGTGTTCAGCTGAACACCCAAATTTTTTAGACAAAAAATATGTATATTTAAGGTATAATACATATATACACCAAAAATCATGTTGAGTCAGCAGTTCAGCACGTAGCTTCACGCACCACAGCACCCTTCCGAGTCCGACGCTCGCGCCTTGCGTCCCAGGCTCCCAGCCCAGCCTATCAGCCACAGCATGTCACTCAAGCCCAATGCCGGAAGCCCAAATGTGAAATCAATCCCAGTAAGCCAGTAGTATCCCACAGAGGCACCCAACTGGCCAACTCCCATTCTCCCAACCCTAAATCTAAATGGCCCCATCTTGTGCAAGTGGCCTTGGAGGTGAGTGAGTGTGGCCGGGCAGGCCAGGTGGGTGGATTCCCGAGGCCAGGGAGAACCGGAGAAGGGATCAAGGGGGGAGGACCGAGCAGGAGCAGGCGAAGGTGAGGCCGGAGGGCTGTGGGCGGAGGCGGAGCCTCAGAGGCTATGGTGACGGCGCCGCGGCGAGTGCGACCGTCGGGCCATGTGGTGTTTGGGTCAACCGGAGAAGGGGAGGGGAGGCCGAGGACCGCAGGGGACCAGGGGCAGGGTGGAAGCGGTCAGGCGCCAGGCGGAGGGCCGCTGCGGCTCTTGATCGTCTTGGCGTCATGGTGTGTTGGCTTGTTCGACTTTGTCGCTGTCAACTACGCCTCGGCGCTGCATGCAATGACCGCCCTGCATCAATTACTGAGTTGGTTGTTGACTTGTTGTAGTTGTAGACTTGTAGTAATGTAGTGCTGTGTTGTGAAATGTGAACTTCATAACTTGTGTTGTGATTTGTGGAATGTAAGAAAGGGGTTGTTCTTGCTTTGGCTTTGCTAACTTAGCTCATCCCGGTGATGAATTTGTAGTGTAACTAGTGTTGTTACTTTGTGAGCCACAGCCCACAGAGCCAGTCAGCCAGAGCCAAGCGCCCAAGCAGTCAAGCAGATTAGCAGAGGACATCAGCCTTCAGCCATGAGGGCAGAGGCAGGGCAGGCAGGCAGCCAGAGCGAGAGCCAGGTAATTCCTAATTCCCAATTTGGGAGTGAGTCTGTGAATGAATTAAAGTGAATTGTGTATTTGTATTATTGTCATATTGTGGTCCTGAATCTTCAATCTTGTACGTATGTGAATTGTAGATATTAGAGCTTTAAAAACGGAGAAGAAGTCTGTCAATTTGAAATCTTTGTGAGAGAGAGCCGGAAAGAGACTTAAGAAACCATCCACCTCAATCTGTGGACTTTCTGTTCTATATTGATTAATATTTTTGTAACTTCGAATACCCATCCTGAAAATCCTGGGTCCGCCATTGACCAATAGCAAAATGAATAAGAACTACAAAACTGTAAATCTTTCTGCTTATCCTTCCGTTCTCTCAATGTCACAAGCAAATACATTGTTTTAGTGGGCATGAAAAACATCGTGCTCCACAAATATTGGTCCAATGGAATCAGGACATCAGCGGTGCACCATAACCTCACCAGAAAACTGGATAAGAAACCATGTGGTGAAGGTGAATATACCAAGAAGCTCAATTTTGCTCTCTATGTGTTGGAATGCAATTTTGATGTAGTTTATTTGCAGTTTGGCAGAGGATTTATTCAACAGCAACACAAGTAATCCTGATTTCAAGTGCTATGGCTTCTCTACTTGTGTATGGTTAACGGTGATGGTTGAATTTGAGCTTATTTTCTTATTGCTGCTAATGTGCTTTTCTAGCAAATCTGATAATTGCATTAGCCCATGATTAATAATTAGCAAATATGGTTTTTATCTTTCAAACTATTATGTTTTGAGCACTAATTGATAATTTATTTTGTTGTACTTTTTTTTAAAACGAAGAGCAGGAGGACTGCCCTCTATATTGATAAAGCATGAGACAAACAAAATAAAAGGAAATACAATGGTTCACCGACGGGGAACACCCCAGATGGGAGAGAACCTGAACTAGACGCACCTCGTATCACCCTAAACAACAACGCCGGAGCTAGATGCAAAAACCAACTAGCATGCGCCTCAACTCCAACTGCTCTGCCTTACACACACATCATGGCTAAGGGAATGGCAAACCTCTCCGTCCAACGCACAAAGACTCCAAACTGGCTAGACCGGGTAGCGTAGAGGATCACCAAGGCACCAGCTTGAGAGAGAAGAATAGAAGCAGGGGCAAGGCAGATGCACACGCTAACAGGACAACTGGCAAGGCGCTTCAAATGAATTGGGTGAGACAGCGGCTCCTCCCCTTGGCGATGACGGAGGAAAACAGAACACAGCACTCGCCAACTCCGACTCCTCGCCACCTCCTCCCACTGGCTCGTCCATGGTCTTCTGGACCAGCTGCTACAAACGGGGCCTCCAGGATGGTCGTCTTGTGCCTCCTGACGACCCTTCAACGGTAATGGCCCGACTCCCGAGCCTCTTCCACCGGTCGGCCTGTTACTCATCAGGTCGCTAGTCTACACTTGGAGCACCCCTGGTAATGCAACAGAATTGGTTCCTCTCCGTAATTGTAGCGACAAGGGCCGAGGAGGGAAGACGGGGGCTCTGGGTCTGGGGGTGAGGAGGGCTCTTTGTTATGTCCGGCATAGTTGTGGTAGACTTGAGCGGCATGTCCCTTGTGCACAGTGCCGCCAACTTGATGTGTTCGCCGGTCGTGGTGGCTCCCGGCAACAGCTGCTATCGACAGCGTTGGCGACCTCCCCGGTTGTGAGAGCCGCTGGGCGATTTAACTTGTAATGCTTAACCTTTCCATTGGCCCTAGCATTACAAACCAAATTTTCCCGCTCTCGGTGTATATGTACTTCCCAGAACTGCAGTACACATACACCTTACAAAAATTCAGCATCACATCCATACACAAGTCCTTATACATGACCAAAAGTTTCATAATTTACAACAAGCTCAGATTACAGCAAAAAAGGCCGACCGGCCAAGAACATGATTAAACATTAAGTTTGCAGTGGAAGAACATGCCATAAGATGGCAGCAAAATAAAGCCAACCAGCTGCCCTTACCCAGAAGGCAACCGACCGAAAACGCCCAAGCTAGTCGTCGCAAGTGAAGTCGGTCTCACAACCGTCAACCCCTTGGAGGTCAACCTCCTCTGCAGCAAATACACAATGCAGTTGAGTACAAAAACGTACTCGCAAGACTTATAATTAACAAACTTATACATAGCTACATGCAAGCTTGATTTAATGGAGATGGCTACATGGTTTATTTTCAGCATAAAGCAATATTTTATTTGCAATAGTGTAATAGATTGAAGGCAGTTTATCAAATCAAATTTTAATTGTTCAAATATCAAAGTGACAACAATTATGAACATAATTAATCTCCTGGAGGTGACTTCCTACAGTCACCACAACAATAGCACAAATTACCCATTCGTACCACCCAATCACAAGTTTTATCAAAATATTTAAGTCTAACTCTTGAAAGACCTCCCCAAGCGTGTCCATAACCAATGACATGGCTATTCGAATAGTTTAAACCCTGTAGGGGTGTACAACTTTACCCACATGTCAGACCGCTCCTTTTGCCACCAAATAAAGCACACTTTTGAAGGTATGCCGACAGAGCTAAGTCCTACAAGACGCTTTCCAATGGAGTTAGCTAATTAAGAGTCACACGTATAGGGGTTAACCCACCGTGAACCGCCCATCCCAGGCTCCCACAGAGAACTCATACGTTGTGTCGAACACATCGGTCCAGCCGTAGCAATTGTCGATGATCCTCGGGCGAGGGAACCTACCCGGAACCCACCCCGTCACATGCCCGACAACAACATAGCACATATCTTTTATTCTCCTAAACCTACTACCAGCGACTCATTAATTAACATTCCCCAGAGTACTAAGTCAAGAGGGGACCCATATGACCCTCATGTGGCTGCACACGATAATGCTTGGTTTAGTGGGACAAGATGTTCGGCCCTTGTTGATTCGGGCACACAACAACATACCCAATAATCACACCATCAACCATGTGCCCAAATCTAAATCATTTTTGTTTTCAGTTTTAGTTTTTCCAAATATAATATAATCATGAGTACCCTGACTCAGGTATATAAAGTGATGTCGAAATGACCATCGCTGAAGCGATGATCCCTAGACTACCGTTCTAAGCATGGCTAAGTGACAACAACTCGTATACTACATATAAAGTGATTAGAGCTCATCCATCGAGCTCTAAGTCACAGCGGATAATAACCTAGGCTCAGTGGTAAAAGATGTATGTATACCTACAGTTCATGTAACTATTCAGGTTAACTACCGCGAATAGAAATAACTTGTCAACATAGCATGCATACATACAGTTAAAATGTAAAATATTAACATGCGCAAATAATAGGATCAACGTGCATCAAAGGAGAATTGCTTGCCTTGTTGAAGATAATCTACTTGCTGCTGAGGATCACTTTCGTATTCAATAGAATCATCGGAACCTATCGATCAAGTAAAAGAGTGAATAAGAACAATAACATCAAAACAAACAAGATTCAACTTCAATCAATTAAGCATACCATACAAATAGAGAAATGATGCTAAGGAAAATTGGGTGAAAGTTTCAGTCTAAAAGATTGTATTTGAAATTTTCTAAGTGCTTCACAAGTTAAAAGCATGTTTTTTAAAAATAAGCTAAACATCAACATTTTCAGAAATAGCAATAAGATTCAAGCTTAAGCCAAGTTAAAGTATAGAGAAAACTAGAATTAACAAAATTAAGTTTACTAATTTTGGAGTTAGGATGAAATACTTATGAATTTTTGAAACTTAAACCATTCTCTAAAGTAAAAACAATTCTTTTTAAACCTAATTGTTTTTCTAATACCTAAAATACCGGCGGTTAACCGGAGCTCTTGTCTTGTGGCCTAGATAGGGTTCCGAATAGGGGCTCGTGGCAAGCTCGGGCTCGGGGACGACACCAACGGGTGCGCGAAGACCTAACAAACTTGTTGGTGAGGACACGGAGGCTTGAGGATGTCGGCGACAAGCTGACGGTGACCAGAAGCGGAGACGATGGCGTGGTTCATGCGGAGAATCCGCTATGAGCTTTTAGAAGATTCCGGAAGGTGCGCCTTGGGAACGCTTCAGCTCCAGGAACTAGACACCCAAGACCTTGACGACCAAGGAGGGTGGTGACGGCCGGAATCAGAGCAGCAGTGAAGCACCGAGGTTGGAGAAGAAAGGTTTGCACGCCCTCGATGAAACACCAAAAATGAATTAACTTGGTCAGAAGCCTCAGCGAGACGATACGATCCTAATGAACTATATAACGTTAAGGGAAACTCGCCGAAATGCCTTAAAGGCTTTGGGGCCTTGGGCGCCGGAGTTGAGGACAAAGAAGTTGTCCTCGACGATTTAGTGGACGACAAGGACGCGAATCAGTTGAAATGGGTGTGGCATCAAGCGTGGATTTTGGTGGCAGGGTTGCGAGTTCAAGGGCGGCACTAAGGTGGGCTCTAGCTCGACTTCCTCCTTCACGGCCGGAGTAAAGAATTGGGTGGAGAAGGCGAGAATGGACATGAGAGAGTAAAAGAATGGGCTCGAAAGGTAGGTGAAGTCTTGGCGAAGCTTCACATATGGACACGCGTGCATGAGGTGGCGAAAGGGGTCACCGTGGAACGCATGCACGAACACCAGCGCGCATGGCTTGAGCGGCACCGGTGAAGATGACGGGTCTGACAAGCGGGACCCACCTGTCAGTGACCCAAAGAAAACATGTTGCGGTGAGTCAAGTTCATATGGACGGTCCAGATGACTTTGGTCAAAATGGACGGTCCAGATGAGGTACAAGTTCGGACGGTCCGAACGGCACAACCAATCTGAACGGTTGAATTGAAATCAAGCGGTCCAGACGAGACACAAGATCTGATGGTTGGATCTAAATCCGATGGTCCACGTGAAAGGGCGCGTTCGGAAGGTCCGAACAGCCCAATCAATCCGGACCATCGAGATTCAATCGGACGGTTCATATGAAGAGGCGCGTTCAGATGGTCCGAACGGCCCAATCAATCTGGTCAGTTGAGATCAAATCGGATGGTTCAAACGCTTTGCGTTTAGTTGAACTAGATCCGGATAGCTTCGCTCAAATCGACAGTTGAGGTCAGATCAGACGGTCCACATGAAAAGTTACGTTCGGACGGTCTGAACGGCTCAATCAAATTGGTCTGTTGATCTTAAATTGGATGGTCCGCAAGGTTTCACATTGGTTGAACTAGGCGTGCTAGGGTTAGGTTTGATTTTGGTTTGACCGAAATAAAACCAGTTTGACTAGGCTATTTAAAATAGCTATAAATTTCTAAAAACTCTGAGAATTTTTTAGGGTGCTCTCAGGTTCAACTAGGACTTAGAAAATTTTATTTTGGCCACTGATCATAATTGATTTTCCTAAAATAAATTCCTTCTTAAAACTGCATTAGCAACTCGGTTAGGATTTTGATTTGGTCAAGATAACTTCTAAAAATTTGGGAAATTTTATATTAATTCAAGATAACTAACCTAGTATTTTACAAAATTATTCCCAGAGACTTTTATACACACAAAAACTCTAGAAACTACTACGAACTTGATTTCAAGTCAAAAGTTTGAATTTAAATGCAAACTTTTAGGAGGCCAAGTGCAAACTCGTGAATTTCATCACAAGTTTTTAGAAAATCCCAAACTTTTATATATTTGAAACACAACCTAATGTTTGGGATGTTACACCATGTGGGAGCATCACAGATCCCACGGGGATCCTCCCGACACGCCTAGGAGGATCGCCTTGGCTCCACAATACCATGAAGCTCCTCGACGAGGCCGCCTCCCGGCCCACACCGGTGGTAGCAAGGGAGGCTGCTCGCAACTCCACGCGTCGCTGCAAAGACACTCTCGTGAAGGCGCCTCCTAGCCATGCAGGCGTGATAGCCGTGGCGGCTAATCGGCAATAACAAGCGGGAGATTCAAGGCCTTGATGAATGGGTTCCAGATCTAGATCTAGAACAAGCCACCAAGGGGGGCGGCGCCTGCTAGCCGTGAAGGGGCCCCGGCGGCGGAGGGTCGGGGCCGGCGGTGACTCGTTGTGGACGAGGACCTCGGGGACGGTAGAGACATCGCCCGGCCAACTAGGATAGAGGTGCGGAGGGCTGGGGCCAGTGGCGACGACGACTCGTTGTGCACGAGGCCCTCGGGGATGGAAGAAGCATCACCACGTTGATTAGGATGGGGGCACGGAGAGCCGGGGTCGGCATCAATGGCGGTGGGGTCTCCTTGTCGTCGAGGCTCCCAGATCTAGCCCAAGGACAATCGCGGGACGGGAGGCTTCCGACCCAGAGAGGGAGGGTGTTGAGGACGACGGGGAGACTCCAGATCGCCCGGAATGCTAGGCTAGTGGAGATCGGAGGCCGACGTTTTAGCCCTCCAGATCCAATAGAGAGGGGGGAGGGAAAATGACAAGAACTTCAGAGATTTCAGCAATACAATAGAAAGGATTGCAAAAAAGAGTCTTCAAATAACAACTCTGTAAACGGAAGGGGGAAGTGTTCTTACAGAGCTAAAGTCTAGTATCTAAAAGCCAATGAAATGGTAATATTCGTGATAGCTAAAGAATCACGCAACTCTGAGCCTTATAGCTCTTACAGGAGAATATTCCCTGGTTTAAAACAAAGTTACGGCTGCAGTATTTTAGAAAAGCTCTAATTACTATGTCTGATTGGCACAATAAAGTATTGGGTGTTGTTGCTCCGTTGGATCTTCCTTGTGACGATCAGACCATGTTATCCTCCGTTGGATCTTCCTTGAAACATTCAGACCATCTTATCCTCCGTTGGATCTTCATAATGCTGAAACGTTTTCTTCAATTGAGATGTTCTTCGCGCTTTCTCTTCAGTTCATGACAATTACCCCCTTCTCCAAATAATCCTTGTCCTCAAGGATTGGCCGAAGGGAACCATCCACGAATCGTCTTCCGATAGAGATCTGGAAAGGTACTTTTAATGAAGTCAGCATCCTCCCAAGTCGCATCTTCAGGAGATAGTCCTTCCCATTGAATTAACCATTGGGTAATCAGATTCCTGTTTCTGGGGCATGATCTGGTTTCTATCACCAGTATAGGGGTAGTCTTAACCTTGCCATCTTCTCCCACCATAGGAAGGTTTGGACTAGGAACTGCATGTGAACCAAGATGTTTTTTCAATTGACTAACGTGAAAAACGGGATGAATGCCCACTCCAACCGGCAATTGTAATTTGTATGCCACTTTACCAACCCTTTGCATTACCCTGAATGGTCCATAATACTTAGTTGTGTGTGTCAATGAACGTTTCAGTCCAAATGCAGCTAATCTGTATGGTTGCATCCTCAAATACACCAGATCTCCCACCTGGAACTCTCTTTCAGATCTCTTTCTATCAGCATACTTCTTAATTCTGTTCTAGGCCTGGATCAAATTATCCCTCAAATGTTGCAACATTGTTTCCTTTTCGGATAGGAAGTCTCTTTCTTCTTCATCTTCAGGTCCAGGGATTGATACTTCATTGATTAGGGGAGGTGCAAAACCATACAAGGCCTGAAAGTGAGTGATTTGCAAGGATGTATGGTAGGTAGTGTTGTACCACCACTCAGATAATGATAACCAATAGTACCATTTTCTAGGTTCATTGAATCTCAAGTATGATTCCAAACACTGATTGACTCTCTCAGTCTGTCCATCCGTCTGTGGATGATAGGCAATGCTGAATCTTAACTTTACTTGTAATGATTTGAATATTTCTTGCCACATTTTACTTGTAAATATTCTATCTCTATCTAAAACTATAGCAATAGGAAACCCATGTAGTTTGAAGACATTATCAATGAATGCTTGTACTACTGTCTTTACAGAGTAAGGATGAGACAATGCTATGAAGTGAGAGTATTTGGTGAACCTGTCAACCACAACTAATATTACCTCTTTGCCATTTTATTTTGGAAGCCCTTCAATAAAATCCATAGAAATATAAGTCCAAGCCATATCTGGAATGGGTAAAGGACTCAACAGGCCAGGATAATGACAATGTTCTGCTTTGGATCTTTGGCACACTGCACACTCTTGAACAAAAACTTCCACTGCCTTCTTGAGTCCAGGCCAATAAAAGAAAATAAAAGATTTTCTTCACTCTTTGATAAGTGACCCTTCTACCATAATGTCCACCAATAGATGAGGCATGCAAGGATTCAATTATCTTGTGTCTCATAGACATATTAGATCCCACATAGATTCTCCCTTTATACCTCAGTATTCCAGCATATAAAGAGTAGGGTGGTATTGCCCTCCCATTGAGGGTCAACTACTCTAATAACCCCTTGCAATGTTGGTCATCTTGATAACTATTTTCGACTTCCTCAATCCATGCTGGTATTGCTGCTAAAATGGCCATACAGTGCTCTTTTCTAAATAAAGCATCAGCCACCTTATTCTCCTTACCCTTCTTGTATTCAATAGTGTAATTAAATTCCAAAAGTTTGAGCATTAACTTGTGTTGGATCCCCTCTGAAATTCTCTGCTCAGTGATGTATTTTAAGCTCTGTTGGTCAGTTTTGATAACCATTAAGTTTCCTAAGAAATAATGTCTCCACCTCTTCAATGATTCCAGGATAGCCATTGCCTCCTTATCATAAGTTGATAGAGCTATTGACCTCTTCCCTAAGGCTTTACTAAAATAGGCCAGAGGCCTTCCCTTTTGCATGAGTACAGCCCCTAAACCACTGCCACTAGCATCAGTTTCTAATACAAAATGTTCATAAAAATCTGGTAGTGCAAGAACTGGAGCAGTGACCATACAATGTTTTAGCTTTTTAAAAGCTTCATCTTGAAGATCACCCCATTGAAAACAATCTTTCTTAAGCATATCGTGTAGTGGCTGACATATCTTACCATAATCCTTGACAAACCTCCTATAATACCCAGTCAAGCCCAAGAAGCTCCTTAATTGAGTTATGCTTTGAGGTGTTTTCCATTCATGTACTGCAGAGATCTTTTCTGGATTGGTAGACACTCCCCTTGCATGAATCACATGACCCAAGTATTCTACTTGATCCACCCCAAACACACATTTACTCATCTTAGCATATAATTGATTCTTCTTCAATATCTGTAGTACCATGTCCAGATGGTATACATGTTCTTGCTATAAACCAATATATCATCAAAAAAACACTAAAATGAACTTTCTCAAATGCTGAGAAAAAATCGAATTCATAAGTGACTGAAATGTTGCTGGAGCATTAGATAATCCAAATGGCATTACCAAGAACTCATAATGCCCAAAGTAAGTCCTGAAAGCAGTTTTGTGTATATCTCCCTCTTTCATTCTCACCTAATGATACCCTGATCTGAGATCTAACTTAGAGAATATAGTAGCTCCATTCAATTCATTAAGAAGGTCTTCGATCACTGGTATTGGGAACTTGTTCTTCACTGTTTGTGCATTAAGCCTTCTGTAATCAATACACAACCTCCAGAACCCATCCTTCTTCCTAACCAGTATAGCAGGAGAAGCATAAGGACTCTCACTTAGTTTAATGATAGCAGAATTCAGTAGCTGCTTAACTTGCTTTTCCATTTCTTCTTTTTGTTGATGTGGAACTCTATATGGTCTGATATTGGGAGGCTCAGAGTTTTCTTTCAGGGGTATGGCATGGTCACATATCCTCTTTGGAGGTAGCCCATTGGGTTCTTCAAAGACCTTTTGGCAATCATCCAATTACCCTTGCTCTCTCTTCTTGGCCTTGGTTTGGCTGTACTGAATTAGATAGCAACACAAATCCCATTGCTCCCTTGCTCATTAGCTTATGCAGCTGCTTCGAGTTCAAAATCTTTGATTCACTTGCTAGGGATATGTTTGAAAACTTAATAATCTGAAATCTGTCTTTCATAATAGTCAATTCTCTAGTCTTCAAATTTATAGTTACAGGACTGTGCTTGTAGATCCAATCTCCTCCCAAAATCACTTCATACTTCTTCAGGTCTAGTAATATGAAAGTATCACAAAACATTTCTCCTTGGATCTTATAAATGCACTCACTAATTTGGGAACTCGACTGCAGTTTTCCACCTCCTGCAATTACTACTTTGGACATCTCATTACTGATGATCTTGCAGTTAGTTTTGAGTGCAAATTTATGATCTATGAACGTATTAGTGCTCCCACTGTCCAGTAGAGCTACACCTCTTTTTCCCCCTAAAGTGATTATCACCGACATGGTAGCTGAATTTGTGATTCCATTGACAGCTTGATATGAAATTTGCATTAGCTGTTCCTCTTCTTTGGTGTCCTTAGCTTGTTCATCATCAGAGGTACCATCTTGCTCTTGTTGTACAGGAATTTCTTTTTCTTGCTCCGTAATCATAGCATTCACCACTGGGGTTTGTTTACACTTATGTTGAGGTGTCCACTTCTCAAAACACTTCCAACATTCTCCAGGTCTTCTCACTTTATTAGTAATTTGAGCATTTCTGTTTTGAAACACTTCTCCCTTTTCCTGTTTTCCCTGTAGCTTTCCTTGCTGGTATTGATTGTGTCTATTATATCCATTTTCAGTGAACTTACTATTCTTCTTGTATTGTAATCCCTTCTCAAAATCTTTGGCTAACCAGTAGGCATCAGTGAGGTTATGAGGCCATTTACAAAACTGACTACATAATATTGTTCCTCTAAGAAAGGGTGCTCCTTCTTCACCACTGCCATATTTTCCTCAAATTTATCAATGTATGCTGACACCAGGGTATAGTTCTGCTTAAGGGAGTGAAAACTGTCCATAACATCATAGATACTGTAGTCAACAAACCTATTACAGATTAATTTGCATAATTGAGGCCAGGGAGGTGGATTGAGCAATATTCCAGAACTTCTCAACCAAACATCAGCTCTAGGCAATAACATACACTTGTGCCATATCAATTCTACATTCATCTGGCACATCTGTCATTTTGAAATATTTTTCAGCTTGTCTGATCCAGCCTAAAGGGTTCTCACCATTAAACCTTGGGAATTCTAACTTCGGCCTTCTGGCAATTGACCTTCTGAATTGATTCACTCGATCCAGTCTCAAATTAATCGGCTCTTCCCTCTCCATCATCATTCCATTGTGGTGAAAGGTAGGTGTGACAGGTGTAGAAATTGGGAATTGGTGCAATCTATTATGAACCGGCGCAAAGGTCATTGTGTTACCACCCATCCTATCTTCTGGAGTTCCTTCAAGAATCACTCCCGTAGTGCTACTAACGTTGACCCCCTTCATCTCACGAAACCTTTTCATCGGGTCTCGATCTAGTTCTATTCTTACTTCTTGTTCATCGGTATGGACTTCTATATTTCTATTCAAGACAAGAGAAGAAGAGCTAGGAGGATCTACTGTCAAAAGTCCAAGCTGTGTCATCAAAGTTTTCATCATACCTTCCATATTGTCAATCTTCCTTGATCGATTCTGAGATAAGCTTCGGCAATCTCCTACTTGAGCACAGTCGCCTCTGTGCTCTTACTCGGTTCTACCCCCAATCTGTTGTTCCCTCGGGTCATGACCGCCCAAATTTGAGAATCAAGGTCAGGGATTTTTACAGTATTCAAACCACCAACCCTACTCGATTCCAGATCAAATCGCCAACGCAAAGAAAATCTAGCCAAGGAAATCGCCGGCTCTGATACCAATTGACAAGAACTTCAGAGATTTCAGCAATACAACAGAAAGGAACGCGAAAAAGAGTCTTCAGATAACAACTCTATAAATAGAAGGGGAAAGTGTTCTTACAAAGCTAAAGTCTAGTATCTAAAAGCTAATGAAATGGTAATATTTGCGATGGCTGAAGAATCACGCAACTCTGAGCCTTATAGCTCTTACAGGAGAATATTCCCCGGTTGAAAACAAAGTTACAGCTGCAGTATTTTAGAAAAGCTCTAATTATTGTGTCTAATCGGCACAGTAAAGTATTGGGTGTTGTTGCTCCGTTGGATCTTTGTAACATCCCAATTTTCTGAGCTTTAAAAAAAATCTTTTAAATAGTCAGTAGGAGAAAATTCACCATTTGGATTTTATTCAAATTTAATTCAAAAGCTTAATATGGACTTTGTACATCAAAACAATTTAATATGATTAAAGTCAACATGAACAATGGTCAAAACTATTTTATTTGGATCCTTTGGGCTTGGATACATTTTTCAGATTTTTCTGGAATTTTTCCAAGTTCATTTGCTATTTTCTATTGCTTATTTGAATTTCTGGTATTTTCAAAAAAGGAAAAACATTAGAAATCTCGAAAAAACTCCTGGGCCGAATTCCCTCTGGCCGATCTGTCTGACCAGCCCACCTCGCTTTTAGCTTGCACAAGACTTCGCCGCGCCCCCACCGTCGGATCGGGGTTGAGCGCTCGGATCGAGATCCCGCGCACCGCCACTTTGTTTCTCGACTGTGGGACCGCCAAGTCGTCGTCGTCCTCGCGGTTGCTTTCCTCTCATGCGAACCGGCGTCGCCATTGGAACTCTTGGCTCGTCCGACAACGGAACTCTTTCAACTAAACCGCCCCAGTTTTGTTATCAGATCCTATCTCTATCTTTCCCCGCATCCAAATCCAGCCGAATCATATCTTTAATCAGTTGCTATCTCTAAGAATCCCGGATTCCCCTCTCGTGTTCTTCACGGATTCGTTTTGGGCGTTCCCTAATCCGGCGTGCCCCGACCCTATAAAAAGGCCCCTAGGGTTCGCCCTTGCCTCCTCATCCCGAAGCCCCACCCCGTTCCTCTCCTAAAGCTCCGTCGCCGCCGCAATTTGGAGTTTAGGTTTGGTGAGCCGCGGCCCAATTCTCCAAAATTCGCCACGCGCCGTGTACTCGCCCGTGACTGCGCCACCGCCTTCCCGTCATCGAGCTTCCTCGAGGCCCTCCTTTGCTCGGAGCCGTTGGTGCCGTTCAGACAACCGCCGTGTTCGTCCTCCGCTCCGGCGACGATTAAACCACCTCAATCACTCTCTGGTGCCAAGGAAGGTACCCCCAGCTGCGCAATAGCCTCCCCGACCCTCTGCACACATCCGTTGTTGGAAGCGCCATGACTCACCATTGTCGGCCACAACCGAGGCCTTCACGTCAATCGGCGTCATCGATGACGTACACACCCGTGTCGGCCAGATCGTGACGCATCACCATCTCGGTGACGTGTCATTGAGTCGGCCTGCACGTGTCGACCCACCATCTATTCCCGATCCAATCTTCGGTAGACTTAGTCCACAAACACCCAGCCACTTCCAAGTGGGACCCACCTGTCAGGTGGATTTCTTTTTTTCTTTCCAGTGGAAAATCCCTCATTGACGTCAGCCGACGTCATTATTCCGATTTTCTGTTAAAGAATAATTCGGGATAATCCAAAATTAGGTTTTCTTTAGATTTCAATCTTCCAAACCCCATATCTTTTGCATCCGAACTCCGATTGAGCCCATTCAAATTTCTAAATTCATCTAAATTCAAGATCTACCTATCTGAGATTTTTAATTAATTTTTAGAGTTTGTTTTGCCTCTATTTTATTTATTTTATTTTGTTTGTTTGTTTCGTTTGTGAGTAGACGTTGATACCTCGGGAGGTTTTGAAGAGCAAGGAGCATCTCAAGACCTTTTCCAAGGTAAGTTATACCTTTGATCATGTTGAACCCAGTTTTCAAAAGTTATATTGATTTAAATTATTGCATTTACTTTAAGTATTTATTTCAATGCTTTTGGGATTAGTTAATGTCCAATTTGTTATGACCTCCTTGTCTAATTGTATGCCATAATCTTTTGTCACCCTAGTTTGGTTTATTTAGTTGGTGCTAGTGTATTACCAACGTGGGTTGGTTAGATGCGATTAGTTTGCTTAGCCATGCTACGAGTCATCATCTCATGTAGTTGCAAATATAAACTTGACTAAGTGACTATGGAACTATGTGATAGAAACTGTGTACTATGTGCTATTACTCGTTGATTGCATATGTTGCACTTAACCAACAAGGTGGGAAAAGGTTTTGGACGGGGGCAAGTGGTCCAGTATACTTTTATGGTGGATCTGTGTTGGCGGGAATGATAGGTTAACATGGGGAAGTCTTGCCCCGGTCAACTAAGGACTTAACTTTGTGCGCCATTAAACTGAGCCTTTCGTACAACCACATGCCTGATGGGACGGGTCTAACTTAGTAAGTTATGGAGTCTTGGCATTGATTACTCAGGTTGTAGGTTAGTTGTGTCGGATTGGGTGGAGGTGTGTACTACCAAGTAGTCGCATCACGGGGTGGTTCGCCGTGTCCCTGTCCAACGGTGTGCGTCTGTGGTGGCTAAGCATACCGGGAGTGTCAATGTCGAAATGAAGTTTCTGAACTATTTTGTTACGGCTAGTGCTAGCTACACTAGTTGTATCTTATGGGTAAAGTGTACAACCTCTGCAGAGTGTTAAATAATCTATTGAATAGCGCGTCATGATCATGGACATGCTCGGTGATTTCACACGAGGGGTAGATTTTCATGAAAACCTTGGGAAAGGAGCTGTGTGACCTAAGTCATATGGCTATGTGAATAACTTGTTTAGGCTATGTGTCTTTGTGAAATAAAACTGTCAAATTATTATTGTCTATTTGGTTTGAATTATGCTTTCAATCTATTACTTGTATTTAAATTGCAAATGCTGCATTTCTGCAAAAGAACCACAGAAATCATTCCTTTGGAATAAGTCTGCATCTATAATTGCATTTCTGTGGTATGACTTGCGAGTACGGTGTGTACTCATGCTTGTTGTAAAACATGCAATAGAAGAGGAGGAGTCTTCGCCTGCTTTCGAGGAGTTCATCGAAGGTGCTTGATTGTAGGGTTTTGATCCCAGTCAGTTGCCTGTGGTGAATTGATGGGATTCCGCTGAAATTTCTTCGTTCCGCTGCTATTTTATTTCTTTGCTAGCCCTACGTGGCGTAATAATTGTAAACTCGACCATAAGGTCAAAACCCTTATTTGTTATCAAAATTACTCGTTTATATTATTAATCGCATGTGTGGATCGATATTCACCTATGTTGACACTGTGTGTACTAGCGTGATCCTGGACTAGTGCATTATACACAGAGGGTCCAGAATCGCATATTTTGGGTCCCGACAATCTTCCTTGTGGCGATCGGACCATGTTAACCTCCGTTGGATCTTCCTTGAAACGTTCGGACCATGTTATCCTCCGTTGGATCTTCATAATGCTGAAACATTTTCTTCAATTGAAATGTTCTTCGCGCTTTCTCTTCAGTTCATGACAGAAAACCAGGGAAAAAAAGAGGGGAAAGGGGACCTGCGAGGAGATGGGGAGGCCCCGCCGCCGCCGCACCGATCGGGGCTGCAAGAAGGCAGCGGCGGCGAGGGGGGAGTGATGGCCAGGGACTTTGGCGCGGTGGTTTTTGGTTCGCCTCCTGAGTCGACCAAGTAGCTGAGCTGTGTTTTGTTGTACTTTTGAGTTTTGATATTCATAAGTTCTCATGTTGCTTTCAAAAGTTACAAAATGTCACGCTCAGAATGATAGCATGTTGGTAGCAATACGTGCTATTTGTTGGTACTCTGTCGAAGTCAACTTAGTGTTGGTAGTTGGTAGGTACTATTGGGGTTGGCAAGAACAATAGCATAAAATAGGCAAGAATCTTTGATTGATTGTGTCGTTGTTTTCACTCCTTTGAATTTTAATATCCATCTGTTTATTTATACCCCTCTTATGCGAGGGATGCAACTGGCAAGCAGTAATCAAGAGGGAGAAGAAGCACCATGGCAGTTGGAAGCTTCGTGGACTGGAGGGGAAACCCCATCAACAGAGAGGTTCATGGAGGAGTCAGAGCAGCATGGTTTATGTACTGTAAGTCACTATCCGCCGAGTCCTTGTTTGCAGACATGTGCACTGCACATGCGCGGGCATGCAATTTCTTTTCGAGCTTCTGTTCTTAGTTTAAAACATTGAAGCATTTTATACCTTGTTTCCCCTTACAGTTCTGACTGTGGTTACAAACATGGCTAATGTCCCAAACCAGCTGAATTTGGTTACCTATATCCACGGAACAATGCATATGGGGGTCTCGAGCTCTGCAACTACAATCACTAATTTTAATGGTGTCACATGCGGGTTTTCTTTTATAGGAGCTTTCCTCTCAGACTCTTACATCACTCGTTCTACAACTATACTCCTCTTTGGTCCATTGGAGATTCTGGTAATTCGCCTCTTGGTCTATTCAGTTATCTACAGGATTTCTATTATGATCCCAGGAACTGTTCTTTTGCTATTTACATGTTCTCTTGCTATTTACTAAATGAGAACCTACCAACAATTCAAAGTGTTATGGAGCAAGATGCGTCTTGTAGCGAAAGGTGCACGTGAACAACACTATGGTACTGTGAGCAACACGCGTACAATAACATGGTACTACAGCGTCGTGTGAACAGCACCCATCGACCGTAGCACGCTATTTTCCATGCATGCCACTTCGGTTTCAGCAGACGTGACGGATTGGATCTCAGAAGCGGTGCGGATTCATCTTCGTGGCGATCTGGGGCTCGATTCTCGCTCACGGTATGGTAGCCGAATAGTATGGAGGAAAGTGATCTATATAGTTAGTAAGGGATAAGACAAAGTTCGATATTAAGTCAGAGATTTAGTTAGAGTTTGAGTTAGTTACTATCCAAATCAGTTTGTGCCTTCGCCTAGACTATAAAGGCAGCACATGTAACTAAGAAAAGGCAATCAAGAAATAAACTAGTTTTTTTGCCTCCATCTAGTTCAGCAAATCAGAGCCTCTCGCGCGCTGGCAACAGAGCTGATGTGTGTGAGGGCGATCCTCGTCTTCACCAATTACCAATCAATTAGATCTTTTCTCTCGTTCACCAACGCCATATCAGAAGACAATAATATTTGTTGCGGCTTTATCAATTTAAGAAGTGAATACAAAATCCTAGAATTATTATTATTATTTAATCTTTTTTATTAATATTTTAAAATTAACCCCTCGCGAACTTTATTTCTAAATCTGACCCTTTTGGTCACGCCACCTCCCGTGGCGTGACCAAATAGAACTATCACGCCACCAGTGGCGGCGTGGCCAAAGGTGCCACGCAAGCCTCACCGCCAGCCAAGACCAACGTGGAGGCTTGCGTGGCACTATCCACGCCTTCTTTCTTAGCGTGACAGAGACCGATTGTCACGCCTTATTTCTTGGCGTGACAGCTCGCAATTGTCATGTCATTTATCATGGCGTGACAGGGGCTATTCCAGTTTGTTTAGATTCTATTTGTATCAAAAACAGTTGAAGATACGGTGGTACATAACGCCATGTACATATAACATTTAACAATTCACAACTTGAAAATAGAGACCTCTCTACGTAACCAAATATAACGCCATCTTTTTTAGTTGAGAGTAAATAGAATATATAGACATGTGATCTTTTTGTGCTTTGAAAACCTTAGACACTTTACAATATTTTCAGGGCGTGTCCCAGAAGTGATACATAATGCATCCTAGAAAAAAATGAGTAATATGTGGATTGTGTGGTACAACATGAGGCATAATTATACACATATGCTAGACAGTACCGCTGATGAAAGATGCGTAGACATCCTAGTGGAATGATAGGTGGTGCGCAGACATCCTACTGGAATCATAGGTTTGTGGTCGTAGACCAAACCGTAAACTTCCGGAACTCATTTTTATCATGTTGTTGGATGCCTTACTACGCGAAGAATTGAAAGCGAAAAGACGACGAGATTTAAAGTTGCGAATTAAAATAGACTTTATAACAAAGCTTGGAATAACATGGCGCACAGGGTTTGGTTACATGCATAAGAAACAACATCATGCACGATGCAATAAACCGAAGTTCTTCTACGATACATATGCGCCTTTTTTGAATGGAAATAAATTAGACCTTCTGGAAACTAGTACGGAAAGGTGCCTCGTACAACCCACATGGAGTGTTCTCCAACTGGGCGCTTCGGACGTGGCTGGCTATCGTTGTAGTGGCACGCACATATGCAGCTAGGGTTGGCGTAGCAGCATGTGGGATCATAGGAACTTCCTATGTTCACGACCTCCTCGTTGCCCCTCTCGCGCTGCATATGTTGGCGGAGGTCATCATTTTGCTCCTTGAGATCTTCGATTTGCGCCTCCAAATCAAAGATTCGGTTCCACAATATATCCACGTGCCTCGCAACATAATAAGCATGGGGAGGATCGATCCAGCGGGTAAAGTTGCATTTCGCCATCTGCTGTAAGGGACGGTTAGTATGGAGGATGTATTAGTAGTAAGTAACCTGAACAAAACTATTTACCCCAGAGTATGGGCATCGGAAGAAACGCCGTCCGCCATCGAAAGGGCCATCTATGACCTGCACGATAGCGTCCTCCCCGTGTCCGCATTTCGGCCACTTAGGTTGGGCACGCTTGTTCGGCACCAACCGGTAGTTAGGGCCGAAGTCCTCCCTCCTTTCCAGGCGAAGGTCTTACTTCGGCGACCCCGATTGAACTGGTCCCTAGGCGTCTGCCATGGTATGTTAGTGTATGACGGAGAAGGTTCTTCTTTCTACGGTTTGAAGGATCAAGTGGTCCTTCCGGAGCATGGGGTGCGCATTTTATAGCCCGCGGGGGGAGGCCAAGACCTGACGGGGTAATGTGTTATGTTGTAGATGACAAGACCTAACGGGGCTGTCTGCTTTGCGCAGAGATAAGACCAAACAGGGCAGCTTTGCGCAGTGACAAGACCGGATGGAGCAGCTTTTGCGCAGTGACAAGACCACACGGTGCGAAGATTGCGAAGGATAAGGCCAAAGGAGACGACCTTTATGTAGTGACAAGACAAGACGGACAGCTTTGCGCGGGACAACTCGATCGCTTCACCAAATTTTTCGAGCGAAAAGACATTACTCTGCAAGGAAAGACGTAGAGTGTTATCACATCGATCTTAAAACCTGGCGAGGGTCAGGGTTGTCCAGTCGATCTGTAATGAGTTGTAAGTAGAAAGGTAAGTGATATTCGTTTAGAGAAAGGATGATTGATAAGCCTTCCGTCGTAGTGTTGTTGCTTCTGTAATTTTTGTATAATTTTATTCGTTCAGAGAAAGGATGATTGATAAGCATATCAGACTAGGTATAACCTTGAGGATGTCGTCCAAGCAAACTCGCAAGGGGCTGAGAACGCTCGTTGTGATTATGAAGATGCCCTAAAACATAGAGGATTCGATGTCGGTGCGAATGGTTCTTTCTGTGATTCCATTAGAAGAGGCATACTTGCAATATAGGCTTGCTTTGATGGCTTAGCAGAGACATGAAACCAGAACTACATTAGATTCCGCGGACAGAAGCACGTTACACATAGTCACATGGCATGATGGTTCGGCTAATTGCTTTAGTCATCCTCGCTACTACTACGGTACACTGCGACACAAGCATCCGGACTATGTAAGTATACATGCCTTCAGGGGATAGTAAAAAAACATGGTGGGTAGGACGGGGGACTACTACGGAATGACCTGTTGTACAATACAGATCATGCACGACAAACTGATAATTTGACAAAGAGTGTCCTATTTAACGACGTCGGCCAGTCTCGGTCGAAGGAGCCTTCCCCTTCCCCTTCCCTTTGTCGCCATACTCTCCACGTCGGGTTGGTGTGACGAAGTCGTCCATGTCCTGCGATTCCATAATGTAAGTGCATCATATAGTGAATATCATAAGAAGGATGTAAATTCTTCATAATTCACGTCGTCGATACGGATTCGCCCGGCATCAGATCTGCCAGGGCGGCCGGGCTCAGCCGCGTGAGCCTTTCCCTTGCCCTTATCGCGGGACTGTCCACGTCGGGCTGGTATGTCGAAGTCGTCCATGTCCTGCGATTCCATGATGTAAGTGCACCGTATAGTGAAAATCGTAAGAAGGATGAAAATTCTTCATAACTCACGTCGTCGATACGGATTACGCCCGGGCGACCAGATACGCTGTGGCGGCCGGGCTCAGCCGCGTGAGCCTTTCCCTTGCCCTTGTCGCGAGTAGTGGGCTACTGGGCTCCTTCGGTGCCTCCTCAACAGGGTCCGGTACGTAAGGTTTCCACCGCACGAAGTTCTCGGACCACACCGAGTAGTTCAGCATATAATTCTGCTGGATGAATGCCCTGTCATACATGTCCGGGCCGTCGATCCACTGGAAGAAGTGGCAGCGCATCTCGGGCTACCATTACGTGGGGATGAAGTTAAAAATTTAAGGAATTCAACGTTGGGAGAGGAAAATCGATGCGCGCGAAAGAAACGCTTACGACATGGTGCCCGCACGTGTAGTACGCCCGGGCGGCGGTGTCTGGGTGTGTGGACTGAATGATCTCTGCCGGTTCGCCACACACACTGCGGGATCGGAAAACGTGGTGGTACTGGTGCATCTTTCATTGATTTATCTATGTATTGTAGCTGTTTCCTCTTCTGCTTAAGCCACTTTTGCTTCTGCAACATCCTTGCGTAGAAGTTTACTGAAGAGTCCATAGCTGCGTATCTATTGTATAGTGTTGTGTAGTGTTGGGTTTAGTTCAACCCCCTTTTATAAGCCCCATGGTTGGCATGGTGTGGTTAATTTCATGCAGAGTCTTGTCTTACTTTATGAGTCTTTGTCTTATCGATGCGAAAAGTCTAACCTTAAACCTAAACCCTAAGCTACGCAAAGCTGACTCCTTTGGTCTTATCACTACGCAAAGCTGACCCGTCTGGTCTTGTCACTGTGCAAAGCTGACTCCTTTGGTCTTATTACTGCGCAAAGTTGGCCCGTGTGGTCTTGTCACTGCGCAAAGTTGCATCGTCTGTTCTTATCACTGCGCAAAGCTGTCTCCTTTGGTCTTATCTCTACAAAAAGCTACCCCGTGTGGGCTTGTCACTGTGCAAAGCTGACTCATTTGGTCTTATCACTGCGCATGGTGTGGTTAATTTCATGCAAAGTCTGTCTTGCTTTGCGAGTGATGTCTTATCGATGCGAAAAGTCTAACCCTAAACCTAAACCCTAAACTTAGACCTAAACATAAAACCCTAACCCTAACCCTGAACCAATAAACCTAAGACTTTAACCCTAACCCTAAAAACCTAAAGCCCTAACCCTGACCCTTGACCTAACCCTGACCCTCAATCTGAAACCCTAACCCTGACCCTTAACCTAAAACCCTAACCCTGACCCTAACCCTGAACCTAAAAACCACCCTAACCCTAGCCCTAAAAACCTAAAGCCCTAACCTGACCCTTGACCTAACCCTGACCCTCAATCTAAAACCCTAACCCTGACCCCCAACCTCAACCTAAACACCTAAAACCCTAACCCTAGAAACCTAAAACCCTAACCCTAACCCTGAACCTAAAAACCTAAAACCCTAACCCTAACCCTGAACCTAAACCTAACCCTGACCCTTAACCTAAAACCCTAACCCTAACCCTGAACCTAAAAACATAAAACCCTAACCCTAACCCTGAACCTAAAAACCACCCTAACCCTAACCCTAAAAACCTAAAGCCCTAACCTGACCCTTGACCTAACCCTGACCCTAACCCTGAACCTCAACCTAAACACCTAAAACCCTAACCCTGTCACGCCATTTACCCAGGCGTGACAGGACTGTATTGTCACGCCACCCTGAACGACGTGGCAAAAACGCGTCTTTACACGCCAAAATGCTTCATGTGCCAGAGGGCTTGCCAAAAAAGGCCATCGCTGCCGGGGCTAAGTCCTGTCACGCCACTTACCTGGGTGTGACAGGACTGTATTGTCACACCACCCTGAACGGCGTGGCAAAAACGTGTTGCCACGCCAAAATGCTTCATGTGCCAGAGGGCTTGCCCAAAAGGGCCATCGCTGCCGGGGCTAAGTCCTGGCACGCCCTTTACACTGGCGTGGCACTCCGAGCACCTGTTGGTGCTGCCGGCGTCGTTGAAGTCCCCTAGAGAGTACATGTCCTTATCGCCTTGCTGTGCGAGGTCCATGCCATTACGAAGCCTCTTCCTCTTCCTTCGGTCGCGTCGCTTGTTCATCATGTTTACGTCGGGAATGTATTCCTCCCTCACGTACGGTGGCCAATGCGAGGGATCTAGGTAAGGCTCGAATCGCTTCTCCCAAGTCTGTATCATGGCTTGCTTCGAGAATTCTGACGCAATGAAGGTAAGGTGACTTACACCGCGCACGCGACAGGCGGTGATGACGTGAGAGCATGGGAAATGCAATAACGTCGGGACTATGCAAGTACAGTCTCCCTCAGTCAGGTTCACTCTATGGTTCTAGCCACCGTAACGTTCGCCCCCTATCGATGTGCCCCCGGCTGCCTTGACGGCGTATATATGCTTAATAGGACCGTATTCCTCCGCCTCCTGATTGCATGACTCGGCCTCCGCGATAGCAAGGTGCTTGGTAGCAGCCACACCCCAACGCTCGCCGGCGTTAAATGCATCCCTTGCCCGGGTCCACCGATCCACAAAGTACTTTTTGGTCTTTCGAAACGAGTACTCCAAGATAGCAGATACTGGCATCGCACGGATGCCCTTAATAACGTTGTTGAACACCTCCGATATGTTCGTTGTCATCATTCCATACCGACAGCCATCTTTATCGTATGCTTGTGCCCACTTCTCCTTCTGCTGCAAGATCTCCTCCAACCACGACTTACCCCGTTCGTTGGTCAGCCCCCTCAACTCCGTCAACTTGACCTCGAATTCCCTCTTCTCCAAGCATCCGCACAACAGTTTGAACTTTTTGGTGAGATCTTCCCTACTGCATTGCTTAAAGAAATTAGCCGCTAAATGACGCATGCATCACCTATGCAGCACATCCGGGTGTCCATCAAGTCTGCTCTTCATAGCGTTCAGAATGCCGTGGTGCCTGTCCGAGATGATGCAAACCTGTTGTCCAGGCCCAACGAGGCGTAGACGAACTATATCTAGGAACCATTCCCAGCTTGCATTGTTCTCACCCTCTGTCAATGCGAATGCTAATGGAATCAGCTGGTCCTCCGCATCAATACCCACAGCGAGCATCAAGGCACCATAGTACTTCCCCATCAAGAATGTAGCGTCAACAGATAAGACAGGTCTGCAGTGTTTGAAGGCCTCTATGCATTGCCCGAATGACCAATACACCCGCCGAAGGACATGTTTCATAACCCCTCCATCGAGTTCCATACGGTTGCCATGCCAAGGGTGAAACACCATGCCCGGATTCTTGGCCTGCATAGCGGTTAGGATTCGAGGAAGCAAACTGTAAGCCTCCTTCCAATCACCCTACAATAACTGCATCGCTCTCTGCTTTGCCCTCCATGCTTTCCCGTACTTCACACGGTACTTAATGAACCCGTAGATAACCTCGATAAGGGTGGCGACAGACACATCAGGATCAACAGACACAACCACCATAATACGCCTAGCAATGAAATTTGCGGTCGCCTGGAGGTGCTCCTCGGACACTTGTGTGGTCCCACAAGTGTGAGGCTGCTTCACATCCGCTATTTTTCATTGGTTGTCCCTTGTTTTGTGGCCCCATACCTTCCATCCGCACCACCTTTCGCACCTCACAGTGTACCTTTTGTTCACATCGGAGTGTTGCACTATAAACGGACGATGGTGTCGCACTGAGTATTCTTGCAGCCAAACCTTCATGTCCGCCATGGTTGGAAACAACAAATTCTTCCGTATTATTTCATTCTCCAGGTCCGCAATGCCATCCCTACTCCTCAACCCATTAGCACAAACCGCCTTATCAACCATACTGACATCATCGAAAGAATGCACCGATGGGATCTCACCCATTACACTGCGAAGAACCCTGCCTTCCTCTGAGGAGAAAAGAGGTGCCGGAGCCTCATCTTCGGTCGAGCTCCATCCTTTGTCAGACTCCTCTTCACGGGTTGTTCCATCGCGAAACAACTCCTCCTCAAGCTCGTTGTTCATTACAGCACCATTGAAATCAGTCACAGGGTCAATAACACGTTGCGGGGAAGATACAAGCAGATCCACCGACAAGGGGTCATGGTTGGTACGACCCACGCTAACAAACTCTTCGGAAGGTCGCTCTTCCATTGGGGGGAGCTCGCGAATGATGGGCAGCGGGGTCTTGTTCCTCCGTGTTGCCATTCACCACATCCAAATTATCTGGCAAATCCTCAACAACGATTGTCCTTTCCACCGCCACCTCCAACACCCGGACCTGAGATGCAAGCACAATTTCCTTGTACATGTTCCAATCATCGGTGGACAGAATTGGCACCAAAAAGGCGTGCATCTTAGAACCCAGCCCTGCGTCATATCGTCCTTGCATTCTGACAACGACCCCGGGGTCATCCCATCCAAATGTCGACTTAATCCTACTCACAAGAGTTGTCAAGTCCGGTGATTCACGAAATAAAAGGACAGTCGCTTTCATGCCGCCGAAGTCGACAGAACTTCCAGTTTGGCCAATGGCGCCACCAGTAAATACACGTACAACCATGACCATCTACATCCAACAAAATATTGCAAAGTCAGTACTACATGCCATATGAACGAAACACGGCAAGTACGAAATATCACAATCAACATTGGACATAACAAAAGCTCAGTTTCCTGAGATGTGCTAGCAGTTTAACAGCACAAACATATGCATAATTGACGGGTCGTTTCACAATGACTTCAGGTGTGTTAGGCCATACACAGTGGACGAATAACACCAAGAAATAAGGAGATGCAAAATGATCCAAAACCTACACTACCTGAGTCTCTCGTGCTCAGTCACACTCGAGATCCCGTTCTCGAGACCGCCCAAACCACGTGTTTGGGACCGCTTAGAGCTTGCCTCTGAGTGCGACCTACACTACCCTGGATCCACGTGCCCAGGTACGCTCGAGATCCCGTTCTCGAGACCGCCCAAACCACGTGTTTGGGACCTCTCAGGGCTCATTCCTGAGTACGCCCAAGACTTCGCTCCTGGGTACGCTAGAGCTACACGCTAGGAGTGCCACGAACCACTCGTTCGGGAAATCTTATATGCAGAAAGGAGGTAAGTCAATCTTTATTTCACTTCTTCTATACAGGTCCTTTCAAAAAAAAATTCGGTTAACTAATTCTGCACGACATCGTATTGAAGGTTAACCAAAATTGTTGTCCTACCTTGTAAATAGTTAACCAACACCCTGTTTGTTTTGAGTTTTCACCTCAAATTATGCACCAGTAAAAATAACTGTAGGATTTTATTTTTTTTTTATCTACACTAAGCAAAATCTGAAAGTAGTATTGTTACTATTTGATACTAAGCAAAATTAAAACAAGTGTACTAATCCTAAAATGACTACATAGTACACACATGCATGTCGATAAGTGGGAACTCAGGAATCACGGAGACTTGTACAACCACAAAAACATGTACGGTTTACTAGAATCAAACATTTTCCAAGTAGAAAAAGTTGTAGTCCTGCACATATATAAAATCGCACATAGTTTGACACGGCAATATTTATGTAAATAACTTGCAATTTGACAACACATCAAATAACTAGCATTAAAGGTGATAAGGCGTCTTTACAATCAGAGGAATATCATACATATGACTTACATCCATTGTAGGCTTCATAATATATTATTAACCAATTGTAAACATAACAGCAGGTAATTCAACTTCAACCAAAAAAAAATCAAACACGCATACAAATTGTCAAATTGCAAACAAACAAGTGGTATAATATCCTTATGATAGTGCTACGATAGAGCTCACAAACTTGATAGTAATTAATCTGGCATAAACCTTTGCCGCTCGATTATGATTTAGCAATGACAGAAATTCTTGTAACATAGACAATTGTCACTAGTGCAGCCATACTCAACATATAAAACCAGCAGATTATCACCTTGTTGGTCAAGGCAATAAGATATAGATAACTGAAACACAAGATTTATTCTCACATACACAAAAGACACTCAACCACAACAGTTATTCTAGCATAAACAAAATAATAGCAAACTTGATGAACCCTTACAAATAATTGAAACAAAAAATCCCAGCATTAATAATTATAAATAAAGTAAAATTCCAAAACCAGTTAAATGGCATAAATGACATAAGATTAATTTTATGAATATGGCTCTCAGAATATGGCCATCTAAATGGAACAGAATGCTTATCATGCACAAATTGAATACAAACAACATCAGCATATACCTCAGCATATATCTCAAAGTGTTAAACAAGCGACTACAGGATATACTTTCGGTCGACCGAGATCACATAACAAGATACTCCACAATATTCACGAAACTAGATCACAACATCAGTAATAACAACAATTTGCTAACAGGAGTGTTTGACAAATTGAATTGCTCAAAATCTCCACAACCAGGAGGTTCAAAACAATCTGATCCACACAAAAGTAATAAACTGGCAGAACAAGAGACAATAGTATGTAATCCAATTAGAGCTCAAGTCTAAATCCTCTTATCACATCAATTTCAGTATTTACACTAATATCATCATTGAGTATTTCAAACGATCCAACAGAGCTAACCGATCCTCTTTGCAATATCTCGTCGGACCATAGTAGTAGTGAGGATCAAGCATATGCAGTGTACAATGAGAATGTGATTCATGGGTATACAATGTACCCATGATCAAGCATTCGCACATATTGCAACAACTACGGTCACTCATATTGCAACAATGATATGTAGTGTACCCATGATCAAGCATTCGCACATATTGCAACAACTACTCAATCACAGATCAAGCATCAAGCATGAATCTATACTACACTGTCTGCCCATTTCAACACATTGTCTCACAATGTATACCTCGATCTAGGAGAAGAAGCCGGCGGGGGGAAGGACAGGCGGCACCGGAGGGAGGAGGACCGGCGGCGGCACGGGGGCGGTGCGGGGAGCAGAGCCGGCGGGGGACACGCGTGGAGGAGACCCGACGGAGGAGCCCGCGCCGGGGGAGGAAGAGAGGCGGCTGGCGGCGCGAGAGTGGCGGCGCCACCGGCGGCGAGCAATGGCGGCGTCCACCGGCGCGCGCGAAAGCAACTACGGCGGCTCGAGCAGCAACGGGTCCTCGGCGGCGGCGGCAACAGTAGAGAAGGGAGTTGAGAAGATAGGAAAAATGAGGAACGGGCCGGGCAGCCCGAATATAAGTCCCCACTGTCACGTCAAATCTCATGGTGTGACCATATGCCTAGTCACGCCATGAAGCCCGGCATGACAGGTGCCACGCAAGCTCCACGCTGGCACGGCACGCAGCCGAGGGCTTGCGTGGCACCTTTGGTCACGCCACCTCTTGTGGCGTGACAGTATTGTTTGGTCACGCTACGAGAGGTGGCGTGACCAAAGGGGTCAGAATTGGAAATAAAGTTTGCGAGGGATTAATTTTTAAAATATTAATAAATAAAAGATTAAATAAAAAAATTCAAAATCCTACTATCCTCATATCACTGATAAAAAATGAGTAGGAAAAATTACTTCAAATTTTGCATAAAGCTGCCTTTCTTTTAGTATAATTTTCCTAATTGTGATCTGATCTCACCAATAAGGAAAACTGTTGAAAGTTTGGAGTGCTGAAAGCTGAAGTTTCTGAAGTACTTTTCCGAAGCTCTAATGAAGTTGGGATACATGTAAAACTATTTTGGGTTTACATAATTTTAAGGGTTATGGTTAGGTGATAATGGACTCTGAACTTACCTAACTAAAACAGCGATATGCCTCTAATATATCTGAGCAACCGCTCAAACTTAAAACATTGTCTTATAACTTGCCGTGTTTTAATACAGTTCAATTCCTGACAAGGAAAGAATACCTACTCTGGCATATCCCTTGACCGTAAAATCCAGTTAATTGGGATATGAAAGGACACGTTTTGCTGTAAAAGGCTAATATTGGCATCTCCTTCTTTGCCCGACCTACATTAACATCCTTCACAATGTTTACTCGTAGAAAAGTGTAACTGGTTTAGGATATAAATTCTGCTGCACAATTTCCTTGTCAGCTTCTGAAAGCCCTTAAAAAAGTTAGTCCCTAATTTCAAACAGGTTTAAGTTCTAACGCCAATGTAGTTCTTAATTAAATGTGCACTGGCTGACAGCTATTTCATGCACCCTTTCTAGGAAACTATATATGGTTGTTATTAACATGCATTTGTGCAGGGGTATGGATTGCTCGCACTGCAAGCCTACCTTCCCTCACTCCATCCACCAACTTGCAATATTGAAGCAGAGCTAAGCAACTGCAAAGAGGTTCATGGCTGGAACGCTACCCTATTGTACACAGCCTTGTATATTAGTGCATTTGGTGAAGGATGCATACGTGCTTGCCTGCCATCCCTTGGAGCAGACCAGTTCGACCATGAAGATCCCTCTGAGTCCCGCCAACAGTCCAGCTTCTTCAACTGGTATGCCTTTGGAATCTCCTTTGGAGGTTTTGTAGGACTGATTCTCATAGTGTGGCTCGAGAACTACAAGGGGTGGGACATCGGACTTGCGCTGTGTGCACTCCTAATTCTGCTTGGATTGTTCGTGGTTGCCGCTGGTCTCCCTTTCTACCGCAACAAAGTCCCAGAAGGAAGCCCTCTAACTCGAATACTGCAGGTTGTGCTTGGTCTTGGTTTAAAATTAAACATAAAAATGTCATCTCAATCATTAACAAATGTGTTGTTAATATGAGTAAGCTACAATCTTGCCTCTCCCAGGTTCTTGTGGTTGCATTCAAGAACCGGAAGCTTGAACTTCCCGAGAAGCAGGAAGAAGCACAGGAAAGCAGTATTGGACCAGGCTCTATTGAAGTACCCTCTCAAGCAAATAGTCTGAAGTAAGATTCAGTAAAGTAATTCCATTTTCTGTGCAGACTACTTGGTGTGGAGAGTAGAGATTAGAGAACATTACCCTTTACCTTTAGTAGTATTGCCAATTATAAATTCTTTCATGCATCTTGCCAGATTCCTCGACAAAGCTTGCATCAACCGTGGCAACGATGGAGCCTGGTCAGTTTGCAGTGCGACGAAGGTGGAGGAGACAAAGATTGTGCTCCGTATGCTTCCTCTCTTCATCAGCTCTATGATCGGATATGTATCGAACCCTATCCTCTTCACATTCACTGTGCAGCAAGGTGGCATGACAAACACAAGGCTGGGCAAGATCCATGTCTCCCCTGCGACACTCTTTATCATCCCAATCACATTCCAGATGGTAATGCTCACCATCTATGACAGGTTCCTCGTGCCATTCTTGCGAAAGCGCACGGGCTATGTCAGCGGGATCACTCATTTGCAGCGTGTCGGCATAGGCTTCGCCTCTATGATACTTGCGGCGGTCATCGCGGCTGTTGTTGAGAGGAAGAGAAAGGAAGCTGTCGTGCAGATGTCTCTGTTCTGGCTCGCACCTCAGTTCTTCCTGCTTGGCGTGTCTGACGTGACATCATTCCCTGGGCTCCTCGAGTTCTTCAACAGTGAGGCGCCACGGGGCATGAAGTCGATTGCTGCGTCCTTGTTCTGGTGTGAGCTAGGGCTCGCGTCATTGATGGCCACATTCCTGGTGGACATTGTGAACATGGCCACAAGGCGTGGGCACCAGGGAGGCTGGCTCGAGGGTACAAACCTGAACGACAGCCATCTTGACCTGTTCTACTGGGTTGCGGCTGTTGTCGGATTGCTTGGCTTCTTGAATTACCTGTACTGGGCGAAGAAATATGTATACCGGCACGATCTACGCATCGTTGAGCCGTCGGTTGATCAGGATTCACCTTGAAATATCGCACTTGCATCGTTGTTTACTTCAGAAAGAGGAGTATGTACGCTTGACGATTAGTCAAGTTTGCAAAGCAATGTCCGAAGCCAGTACCAGTATTCTGCTGTCATATGCTGGTTGTTTTCAACTGATTGGTTGGATTTTATCCTTGATACTTCCCATTTGTGATAACTTACATTTGTGAATACGCCAAAATAAATAAATGGCTTTCGCCAAAGTGTGTAGTGTGTAACATGGATACTTCTCTGGCAAAGTAACATCTACGGACAAGTATGTTACATCTGTAAAGAGTCGACTTGTCAGTTCGATTATACTTCAGCATTGGTTACTACTGTATAAAGTATGTATAGTTCACCTTCACCGTGAAGAACAATCTATCTATTATCTTAATAAAGCAGAGTTAAAAGAAGTCATCATGTTCGCTCTCAATGACTAGAAATTCTCACGTTAATCGATAAAAAAAATATAAAGATCTACGCTGTTAATCATGATGGGTTCACATTATAACGGTCTAAATTAAAAGAAAGAGTCCAGCGGAAGGAAATCAACCTCTTGATGAAAAATATCGGGAAATAACGTGGAAAGCTAGGGGAATCCATGCACATGACCCGTGCACTAATGAAGCAAATATTGAAGTTCAGAAGATAATTGAAGTCCAGAAGATAATTGATTTGCAAGCATTAGCGAATCAACTATCTGACCATTTTAGTGATTTGAAGAGCGAAACCCAGTCGCATATGCCTGCACACAATGCACCGGAGAGAGTTGAAATACCGAAGAAAGAAAAAGGTATCCCTAATCCCGTCTAGATGCCTCAAAAAGGACGAGAACTCCGGTCCCTCGAATCCGAAGTAACCAGGGACGCCTAGTGAAAAAGGATTTGAAGGACTTGACACAGTCGATCACTGAAGTTTTCTAGAACCAGAAGGGAAACCAGTTGAGACCTGGCACCAGTATGGAACCTTTAGAAAGAGGTATACTGGATTTGAATATTCCCACGAAGGGAAAAATCAGCATGGATGTGTGTGCACACATTGAAGTTGAAAAACTAAAAGGATTTGCCCCGTAATTGGAAGTAGTAGTGAGCAAGTAGAAGCATTAGAAGAATCACCCCATAAAAAAGCTATAAACTATGTGACCACGGGAGAATCTATGAAAAGGACAACAGCCAATGTCGACATTTATTTTGCAAAGAAACTTGCAACAATCATCGATCTTGCTCCAGAGCCTGCATCGCTCGCTGAACGTAAGAAAAGATCAGATTGGGAAGATTGGAACAAGGCAATAGAAACTAAATTATTATCTCTGAATAAAAGAAATGTGTTTGGGCCTGTAAGCCGCACGTCTCCCCATGTGCACCCCGTAGGGTATAAGTGGGTATTTGTTTGAAAGATAAATAAAAATAAGCAAGACTCGTTGCACAAGGTTTCACTCAACGTCTAGAAGTTTATTATAAAGAAACCTATTCCTCGGTCATGGGCGGAACTACCTTTAGATATTTAATCTCAATGGCAGTAAACTTGAATTTATAAATGAAATTGATGGATGTAATAACTGCATACCTTTATGGAAACTTGGTTTTAGACATTTGTATGAAGGTACCTAAATGTATCCCTATCTCGAACCAAGATGGAGCAAATAGAAATCTGTACTGTGTGAAACTCAGAAAGTCGATGTACTGACTTAAGCAATCAGGCAGGATTTGGTATAATCGATTGAGCGACTTTCTATACAAGAAAGGTTACACGAACAATGAGGATTGCCCACGTGTATTTATACGACGATCCCAGAATGGATTTTGTATAATCTCAGTGTATGAAGATGATCTGAATATCATCGGAACCTTGGAAGAAATTAAGAAAGCAAGCTCTTACCTGGAGTCGGAGTTCAAAATAAAAGATTTGGGTAAAACCAAATATTGCCTAGGCTTGTAGCTTGAGCATGCCCCTGAAGGGATATTAGTGCATCAATCAACCTACACTCAAAAGGTGTTAGAAAGGTTGTTAGAAAGGTTCGGCTTTGAAAAGGCATATCCTTCGAAAGTGCCAATGGTCGAGAGATCTTTGCAGTAAGACAAGGATCTGTACAGACCTAAAGAAGAGGGGGTGGAAGTTCTGGGACCAGAATTCTCATACTTAAGTGCAATAGGAGCACTCATGTATTTAGCAAACTGTACTAGACCGGACATTGCATTTACCGTGAACCTACTAGCAAAGTATAGTACAGAACCTAGCAAAAGGCATTGGCAGATAATAAAGGACATCTTCTGATACCTCCAAGGAAGCAAAGAGCTTGGTCTGTTCTATAGAAAGAACCTATAGTTGTCTATGAATGGCTATGCAGATGCCGGGTACCTGTTGGATCCGTATACATCCAAGCCGTAAATAGGCTATATTTTCCTATGTGGTGGAACTACAATTTCATGCAAATCATCTAAGCAAAGTCTTGTATCAACTTCGACGAACCACTCAGAAATCATAGCGCTGAACGAGGCCTCACGAGAATGTGCTTAGCTTCGGCGGATGATTCCCCACATCTAGTAGTCGTGTGGATTGAATACCGCGCAAACCCCTAATATTATCTATGAAGATAATGCAGCTTGTGTTGCACAAGTGCAGATAGGTTATGTGAAGAGTCATCTCATAAAGCATATCAATTCTAGGTTCTTCTATGCTCTTGAATTGCAAAGATGGACGAAATTAAAGTACTGCATACTAAGTCATGAAAATCTTACAGATTTATTGACTAAGTCACTTCTAGCATCTAGCTTTGAAAGATGTATATGTGGAATTGGAATGATAAGACTTATAGAAGTGCAGAATTCAGGGGAAGAATCTTCACGAACTCATTATTGAAACTTGATCATTAAAATCGAGTGCCCAAAGAGTAAATCCTAGAGATTAAATAAAATTGGGTGGATTGTACTCTTTTTCCCTTGACGAGTTTTTCTGAAGTTTCTCAGCTAAGGTTTTTAATGAGGCAATTCGTGCAACGCAGCAGAACGTGTATCATGTACTCTTTCTCTAATTTTTTTTCCCAGAGTTTTTATGGATTTTTGACGAGGTATGAACATGTGAGGATGGGTGTCCAAGGGGGAGTGTTGGGAAACAATAGGCTTGGCCCAGCAGCCGGCCCATGGGTGGGCGCTCCATCCAAAATCCTAGCAGGGTCTGTAGTCTATAAATAGGGGGTGCTAATTATTGTAAAAGGCTGGTCATGAGAAGAGAAATAAAGAGAAGAAAGAAGTCCTCTCATATCTCTGTGTTCAATCTACTATTTGTGCTTGCATTGTTCTGTGCGATTCTACGCTTGTCTACAAGGTGATCGCTTAAATTGGACTCGCCAGCGACGGTTCCTCAACAAAAATGACTGTTGTTAGGTCCTTGACTCCACGCTCCATCTGCATTGCATAAGCTTGTCTTGTATCATATTCCCCTTTAGCTCCCCAGTAAGTCCAAATTCCCTATTTCCCCTTGTTTTGATCCTTTGATTTCTTTTCTTGCCGACTATGATGGAAAACTTTTGTTGTTTATTGAATTCCAGACTAATGTCTAGCTGGATGTTGTTCCGATATATGTTCAGAACTAGAGATGAAACACCTGCATTTTTTTCGTCTGATCGATCTCGCATTGTGTACATTATTAATTTTCGTTCCAATCTTTCCCTTGATTTTCGTAAGCATAAGCCATAATGCAAGATACCGGGAGGCCAGGAGTAGGGGTGAAATGTTCTGCTAATGGGGAGGTGCATTATGCTGTACTGTTTGATTTATCAACCTTTAGGCCTCATGACCGTGCCCCTTTAAAGGAAATGAAATCAGATTGGCATGCTTGCCTGGACAACACAGTTGGTTTCAAATTAAGCTCTCGGTTTTGTAGCATATGATTTTTGCATTACAATGCCGTGTCTAACGTCACTAACCAAATACATGTACTAAATTCCAGGGTTTTGCGTGCCGAAGGAACAACAGGATAAAGTTGTGAAATTTGACTTTCATGGGAAACCTGCTGAAATCAAGCACGGCAGTGTTGTTATAGCAGCAATAACTAGCTGCAAAAACACATCAAATCCCAGCGTTTATGCTTGGTGCTGGCCTTGTGACAAAGAAAGCTTGCGAATTGGGTCATGAGGTTTGTTCTTTTATAATGTGGACTGTGGAATGGCACTTTTCGTCAGGTGAAACCATGCGTAAAGACAAGCCTTGCCCCTGGATCTGGGGTTGTCACTAAATACTTGCAACAGAGGTATCTTGTTGTTATTCAATAATTTTAGTAAAACATGGAATTACAGTGTGTCGTATCCAATGGCATCTTTGAATCCAATCTGGTGATTTCTCTATGCAGTGGTCTTCAAGAATATTTGGGCCTGTTAGCCATACAAGTTACCCATGCACGTAACGCGTCCAACCGACGCCAGAAGAATCACGGAGATTAGTTTCCATGTTTAATTTATCTTTTGTTTAGCATGTATCTCAACCACCTCTGGTTGCTCCCTGTACTATATAAGGCCATGCCGATCAATGGAAACGCACGTGCAATCCCTGATTCGCCTTCATGATATCAGCCAACACCAGATCCTGACCTTCCTACCACCCAGATCTCTCCTTCCCTGCTTTCTCGTGATGCCGGGCGACGTACGACGCTGCCAGGGCCTTGGCCGCCAAGGCACAGGCGGACCAGGAGGCCGCCCTGGCCCAGGTCGAGCTCGACACCATGACTGCCCTCTGGACGTAAGCAGTCGGCGTCTCTAGCATCAAGCTTCTCGTCCCCATCACTCTCGACTTCCAGGTGGGCAACTATGCCCAATGGCGTAGCCTGTTCGAGGTTGCTCTCCAGAAATACGCCCTCGACGACCACATCCTCGAGGGCACCTCCTTCAACCCTAGCGTGTAGTGGACGTGTGATGAGGAAATCCCGTTGATTGGACTAATTACACATACACGAGCTAAAAAGATTAATTAACATGTGAACTCGTTCCTAGTTAAATTTGGTTTAAATTTATATGAGAACTGATTACTACCTAATGCTAGTATTTTAATTATTTTTAGATTTGTGTGTGAAAAGATTTTAGGACTACAAGAAGGTATGAATGCATGGAAGCGGTCTGTGCATGCGCCACAAGGAGGCATGCATGCTACTTGTGAAAGCGCCACAAGGAAAGACATAAAGTATTGCCCTCATGCATGTGTTACGTGACTTGCTTAGAAGAAAAGCAAGAAAAGTATTGAATGGATGGATGCCCAGCGTGCATACGCAAGGAAGGACATCATAGTTTCTATTTTTTTATTAAAAGCCACCGAAGGAAGGCTTCAGAAGGAAAGGGCTGCCGTTTTGTTGAGCATGCATGGCATTTGGAGTCTACGTGTGGGCCTGCATGCTTGGAGTCATATAAACCGAATTCATTTATTTAAGCTTAGCATGTTCGGCCATGTAGTCAGCAACCGAACCGATTAGGTATAGAAGTCGGTTTCCTTGTTTTGTTTCAGCTCACCTTTTGTGCGCACAGTTCGGCTGGCTATTAAAGGACAGGCTGCGCCGCTATGTAAAAGGGGACGACATATTTTCAGATTATCAATATATTCTTGATTCTAGGGTTTGAGCAATATTGCCCCCACTAGAATAGGGAGTTCTAATCTATTGTGTCGTTCAGTTGTTCTTATGATTGCTTGTGATTTGCAGGAGCAACGATACATCTACTTTGTGTGATCGGGTAGACGGAATCACAAGCGTTTGGTTGGACGAATTCTTTTGTTGCAGGTTGCTGTTTTGACAGTGGTTGACGTCATCAGTTTGTCAGGTTGCACGGATCTAAAGTTATCAACGATCCTACGTCGTGAAGATCGGGCATCCCCCGTATCAACGCGTCTCGACACTCTCGTCCGCTCGTGGCTCTACGCCGCCATCTCCCCCAACCTCCTCACCATGGTGATGGACACCAACGCCAGCGCGCACACCATCTGGTCACGCATCGAGGGGTTGTACCGCGACAACACAGAAACATGTGCCATCTACCTCAAGGAGTTCTACAGCCTTCAGCAAGGCGCCATGTCCGTGGCCGATTACTGCAGCAAGCAAAAGTCCCTCACGTGGACACGCCGATTCTCGAGAAGGGCCTCGTCCTCAACACGTTGCGCGGACTAAGCTCACGCTATTCCCACATGCGCACGCTCATCTCCATGCGGCGTCCCTGCCTTCCTTCCTCGAGACGTGATCTGCCCTCCTTCTCGAAGAACTCATGCTCAACACCAACTCCTCGCCGCCAACCGCGTTTGTTGCATCCTCCAACGCCTCCAAGCCCGCCACCAGCAACATCACCAACCCTAGCGATGGTCAGTCCGGTAGCGGCGGTGGCAATTGCAACAATGGTGGCTCCTCTGGAAACCGGCGTCGCAACAACAAGGGAGGCGGCGGCGGTGGCAATCGGGCTGACACTAATTGTGGATCCAACAGCAGCACTACCTCCTAGCCGTCCATGCAAAACCCTTGGGCCGGAACCATTCATATGTGGCCCGGTCAAGGTTACCGGCCCACCTACCAGGGAGTGCTTGGCCCACGACCAGCTAGCGCTTTCGTCACCACCGTGCCGGCCCAGATGCATGCTCCAGCCCGGTCACGTGCTCGCACTCAGCCCAAGATTACGCCAGTTCCAAACGCGTGGCGTTTTCGCCATCGCCGCACCTCCGCTTCTCGGACCAAAGACCACCATGCATGCTTTCAACACCATGACGCTAACTCCCCCATCCGGTGACTGGTTCATGGACTCCGGCACGTCCGCACACATGACTGCGGACTAGGGTGATCTCTCCTCCCTCTCCTGCATTCCTTCCGCTGCTCCATCATATGCTATCGTCAGCAATGGGTCTCATATTCCCATAACCCACACCGGCTCGACTTCTTTCCCGTTTCCTTCCGGTTCTTTCCAGTTGAATAATGTCATTGTCACACCTTCCTTGATCAAAAATCTTATTTCCGTTCGTCGTTTCACTTGTGACAATAATTGTTCTGTGGAATTTGACCCGTTTGGTCTTTTTGTGAAGGATCTCCAAACCAAGAACGTGATCATCAGGTGCAATAGTCGTGGTGACCTCTACCCCTTTCATTGGCCGCCATCCTCTCCCACTGCTCTCTCCGCCACCACTCCATCCTCCACCATGTGGCATCGACGTCTCGGTCACCTTGGCGGCCAAGCATTGTCTCAACTAGCTAGTGCATCTCATATTTCATGCAATAAAATCTCTACAGAGTCACTGTGCCATGCATGTCAACTTGGACGCCATGTGCGCCTTCCCTTTTACACCTCTTCTAGTCGAACACATCAAGTTTTTGAATTAATATATTGTGACCTATGGACCTCCCTTGTTCCCAATGTTTCGGGTTATAAATATTACCTTGTCATCCTTGATGATTTCACTCATTATGTGTGGACATTTCCCCTTCGACTAAAATCTGAGGTGTTTGACATCCTACGTCATTTCTTTTCCTACGCAGGCACTCAATTCTCCACCACTATACGAGCTATCCAATGCGACAATGGTCGTGAATTCAACAATCACGCCATGCGTCTTCATCTCCTCTCCCATGGCATCACGCTCCGTATGTCATGTCCACATACCTCACAACAAAATGGTAAAGTGGAACACGTCATCCGCTCTATCAACAACATTCTACACTCCCTCCTCTTCCAGGCTAGCATGCCTCCCTCCTACTGGGTTGAGGCTCTCTACACAGCTACCTATTTCCTGAATTTCCACCCCACCAGAACCCTCAACTTCGGTATCCCGCACCAAGCACTTTTCGGTTCTCCACCCGATTATTCCCACCTTCGTGTCTTTGGTTGCCGGTGTTATCTGAATCTGTCCGCCACAGCAACTCACAAGCTTGCACCAAGGTCCGTTCTTTGCGTCTTTCTTGGCTACCCTTCCCACCACAAAGGGTACCACTGCCTTGACCTCGCTACAAATTGAGTCATCATTTCTCGGCACGTCATTTTTTACGAATCATGTTTCCCTTTCGTTGAGCAGTTTACCCAGCCTGTGCCGACTGATTTCGACTTCCTCTCTGTCGTCGCACAGATTCCTGCTCCAGCTTTGATCGCTCGCCCGATCGGTCGCCCAGCTCCCTCGCAACTGCTGTCTGCTCTGCCTGCACCGCCATGCATGCTGAGCCCCGTCTCCACCTGCCCCTGCGCATTTACCCGCTGCACCCGCACCTGCACCACCACCTGGTGAGCCCCCGTCGCCACCTGCCCCTGCACATTTACCCGCTGCACCACCGCCTGCCGCCCAACCCATCTCACCTGTGGTCAACGACCACAAGATGCTTACTCGCGGCAATCATGGCTTTAGGCATCCCATAAACCGCCTAAACTTTCACGTTGCAGCTCCCTCACCGCTTCCACACACATATCGCGCGGCACTTAGCGACGAAAATTGGCACATCGCCATGCAGCAGGAGTTTGAAGCCTTGCGCGCAAATAACACATGGGAGCTTGTTCCGCGCCCAGCTGGTGCTAACCTTGTTTCAGGTAAAAGGATTTTTCGGCATAAGTTGAAGCCCGATGGCTCCTTGGACCGATAAAAAGCTCGGTGGGTGCTCCGGGGTTTCTCTCAACGCCTCGGGGTCGATTTCGGCGAAACCTTCTCTCCGGTCGTCAAGTCGGCCACCGTGCGCACCGTCCTCACCCTTGCCCTCTCCAACGGTTGGCCGGTTCATCAGCTCGACATCAACAATGCCTTCCTCAACGGCACGCTCGTTGAGGTCGTCTACTGTCAGCAACCATTCGGTTTCGTCGACGACACCTGCCCCACGCATGTCTATCGCCTAAACCGGTCGCTTTACGGCCTCAAGCAGGCCCCGCGTGCCTGGTTCAGTCGCATCGCTGGCTTCCTCACGTCCTTGGGCTTCATTGCCTCCAAGGCCGATCCGTCGTTGTTCGTCTATCGGCGTGGCCCCGACATGGTGTACCTACTACTATACGTCGACGACATCGTCCTGACAGCCTCGACGACCTCACTCCTTCACTGAGTGATTGCCCCGCTTCGCCGCGAGTTCTCCCTCAAGGATTTGGGCGCCCTCCACTACTTCCTCGATGTGTCTGTTCATCGCAACGGCTCCGGCTTCTTCTTGTCCCAGCGCTCATACACTGAGGAGATAATATTTTGATGCAATGAGGTTCTGTATGATTAATTTATGGTTTTTTTTTTTTGTGTAGATGTTGTCGCTGCTGCTGTCTTGTCGGGCAACCGTACCTTTGAGGGTCGGGTGCACCGTTCGACTCGGGCTAACTACCTTGCTTGATTGCTTCACCACCTCTCGTTGCACATGCACCTGCTGGCACTGTAAGTCCATGGCATTTTCTCCCACTTGATGCGCCATAACTTATTTCTGTAAGAAGGGCTAGCATAGTCAAATATATGTCATCTATTTGTGCTTTTATTGTAGGGAGCTTGTTAACACTAAAACATGTACTTTTCAGGTTGACATTGATTTTGAGAAAGAACCCATTGGAGCCGGAAAGGATGGCAATGAAGTCGTCTTCAAGAACGTTATATCATTTGAATTGTGTATCTTCGAAAGTTTTTGAGATAAATATTCAAGAACGTGAACACCATGTTTGAGTTGTTTAATTGTGCTATTGTTTCTGAATATTACTATTTTTTTTCACAAAAAAAATGATTTTTTTTCATGGTTAGGATTTTTACCCCTGTTGTTTCCAAACGGTAACAGAGATTTTGTTTCCAAGCGAAACGATTTCCCTTTGGGGTTAAGGGAAATTCCATGTGCCCTCAAAATCTCCCACCTCCTGATTTTTCTATCCCTTGCTTCCAAATAAGCCCTAAGTATGGAGAATATCTGACCAAGTTGGTGTAGATTCTCCAGTGTTCTTTCCTTCCACGAATCTCTTGCTAGAATCTATCGCTTTGCTTTCATACGTGAGCGTTTCTAATCAAAGTATCACTAGTTTACGAAAGACTTAAAGGAGTGTGAAAGCTAACTATTCAGAAGACAATTTCCAAATGAAAAAAAAATGAACGCTACTGGTCAAGACAATTAATGAATCGACGGCTCTGTCACAGTTTACAAATTAATAGTCACTTTCAGAATTACAGCGTGCAAATAACACCACCTTCTGTTTGGCACTTGGAGATTTCTATACGTCGTACATGTCCCGGGTCTGCTTATTTTTTCAGTCAGTACTCAGTAGGAACTAGGAACAATAAAGTCAGCAAGTGTCGTTGGTTGGTTATTAGGGCAATGTCTATGGCATAAAATCGTAAGGGTCTTTTACTTGTTACATTTCTTTGCTTTTTTTTCTCTCGCAGCAGCCATGTTGTTGTCATCAGTTCATCACTCCTTTGAATTTGAATGCGTCTGCTCGCAAGAATGTCACCCCTTGTGCTGGGAGGAAACCCGATAGACAGAAAGGTGCATGAGGAGTCAGAGCTGCATGGTTTATGTACTGTAAGGTGCTATACCATGAGTCGGCTATAAGTATATAACTAACGTAAAATACTATCAACACTGATGCATAGCAAAAATACAACATAAATGCACAATACCAGCAGTCCATACACGGCGTCACCTGGAGAAACGGGAGCCGTTTAAGCGTAGGGACACGACCACGTGAAAGAGACCATTAGGTCATGTACAATGGGCTTATATCAGCTGTCTATAGCCTCTGCCACGTAGGATTTAAGCTGATGTGGATGAAAGAGAATAAAGAGAGAGAAATGTGTTGTCTACAATCCTGTAACCGACTGTAGCACCAGAACCAAGAAAGACATTAAAGATTATGTGTTGTCTACAATCCTTTAGCCAACTGTATCACCACAACCCATTGTATGAGCTGTCTTTAGTGTTGTCTACAGATGACATGAAGAGTTGCTATAGACAGTAGCTATCTGTACCATTGTACATGCTCTTGCAGCATCTACAATAGTTTGTTTCTTAGCTTGTTACTAAGAGGAGATAGAGTACTCAATCTAATGAAAAGAAACAAGTCTTCCAATAGATTGTTTCTTGAGCTTGTGTCTAAGACTTTAATTGCTACAAGTGTGCATAATTCTTGATGATCAATAATAAAGTACAACTTTGTGGCCTACATATTCGGGCTCATTTATCATATCAATAATGAAGTCAGGTTGCACAAGTGATTCGGTGGATATTTTGCTTGGAGATAGTGGGGCCCACAAAACGTGTTTTTAAGTAACAAGTAAGTCTCCAATAGAGTATTTGGTTATTTATTGTGTCTTGATGTTAACTTTTTTGCTGGTTTCTTCATCTAGAAACAAAATCACATTTTCTCTTCACCTTCTCTCCTCCACGTGCTGATGTGGCAACCCCTTAGTAACAAGTGACGTGGACTGTTGTAGATGCTCTTAGCCGTAGCTTAACTTCTCCTTTGTGCCTCCGAGAATGACACTGTTCATGAGTCTATATATAGGAGTAGTGGGGGTTTGTGTTGTGCCATCCATGAAGTGGTAGAGCATTGCAACTAACATGGCAACTAATTAGTTGATTACCATAGAGAAGAGCATCGCCTCGATTAGTTTGGGCTGAGAAGCATATATGGCACTTGAAGGGCATGTAGATTGGAGAGGGGATGCTGTGGAGGTAAGGAGGCATGGAGGCATCAAGGCAACACTCTTTCTCTATGGTAAGCAACTAATTATGTAATGGCCATTTGTGTTGTACTTTAGGTGCATATACACATGCATATGCATGTGGCTTCTTGTGGTGCATTGGAATGCTTTTATTTGATCTGTCTATTTTGTCTTGGCTGGCCTGTTCATACAAACTACTGCATGATGCACATATATGTGAGTGTGTTATTTGTTATGTTCTTGCAACTTTTTTTTAGGAATGTTCCTGTAACTTTTTCAATGCTTCTTGTTGTGCTCTTTGCCTAGGAGCGGAGAAACCTTTCTGTTTTGGTGGAAGCACAGATGTAGTATCTGGGCATTTATCTTTGAAATTTAAACTTGAAAACAATTTTCTTAGCCAGCTAGATGATTTATTTAAGATAGTTGTACAGTGCCCGGTTCATGCATTTATGTGCCAATATTTATATCTACCTTAATGTTACTTTAGTGAACGTGAAGGCTTACTACGACGATTGCTACAAACTCCGATTGTCTCTTTAATTTGGTGCATGCATATGCACTACAAGAAAAAAAATCGTGTAGAAAAGAGGTGCCTTTTGTCTCTAAAAAATCAAGAGTTTTAGTCTAGAGGCGCTTTCAGAGACTTTAAAAGTCATCCCAAAATTTGTTTAGTATTGAGACGTTATAGGCAGACATATAAAAATTTTATCTTGTAGAGATATTTTTTAGATGTTCTCTAATTTGCCTAAAACATTAATTTTGTAAAGTTATTTTTTTGAGACGTGTTCTACTCTCTAGATATTGCAAGACATAAGTAAATAAGTGAGGTTGTAAAACTTCTCTTTTTTTACTTTTTTCAAAAAAACTCTCTTTTTTACTTTTGTGTTTATCACTTTTTCTTTTTCTTTTTGGTTTTTATTTTACGCGGGAGGTTGTTTATCCTTTTTGTTTCTCCATGCGTAGATCAAGTTTTGAGTTCAAACTTTGTGGTACGGTAGATCTATCTATTATGTAATTAAAATTATGTTAAAAGAGAGATCACCACGTGCATTTGATCTGAGAAGCTAGAAATTCACAAAATAGTTGGAGAAAAGGATAAAGATCCACGCGACCTGTTTGATATAGGTCCAAATCACAATGGTGCGGATTTATTAGAAACAGATAGTAGAGTGGTATAACAAATATAATTATATTTTCAATATAATTATTAGAGCTATATAATAAACACAATTATATTCTTAAATACAAAGATATCCACTGTAATCTAGATCCGCGTGATTGTGAGGGATTTCTAGTACCTTTATTTATTTATTTTTGGAATTTTTCATTACCGTCTGTATGTTGCTTTGAGGTGGGATGTACCGATGCAGCAAAAGGGGATGATGCACTGAATACGCACCCCCTTCTCCTACCAAGCATACATGGTCAAAGTTTTAAAATTGGTTTTGATTACCATTTGTAAATAGGCCAAATGACAGCGCTGGGAAAACATAAATATTAAACTCAGCGTCCAAAGAAGAAATCTGAAGTGGCACCTGGCTCGAGCGAATTGATGAAACCAGCCAATCTGCCGTTGTCGGCTACTCCGTCTAGTTCACAAAAACAAGTTGTTTTGGAATACGTATTATGAAACTTTAGAAACTTTGGCTATCGATATTTTTTTAAAATATTTAGATTAAATATATGAAAACTATGTGCATATTCATCTCGGAGAGTATTTTCATAATATTATAATTTTATTAGGTTTTACAAATAATTGTAATAGTAATTAGTGATCAAAGTTGTATTTTAAAGATCATATTGATATTCAAAACGTTTTGTTTTTATGAACCAAAGGAGTAGCTCAACTGGGTTTCGGTGGAGTTTGCACAAACTACGAGGCTTGTGTTAAAAACTATGCACCTTCTGTTGCAGCTACATCGCAAAAACTGAAACTTATCAAAGTAATTCTTCTGCTTTGTCATAAAGAGAATCATATATGATCAGATAGCAAGTTTCGCAATAAAAAAACGTCTAATTTCACAAAAGATTTACATCACTTGCACGCCTCGAATGCAGAACAGCTGCAGCTTATTAAAAAAAATGATGTGCCAAAACTCAATTTAAAATGAGAACGTGAGTGTACATGTCAAAATCTCCTGGTCACCTAAAAAACAATTCCCGTCTCTTTCTTTGGTGCATTCTAGCTAGAAGATTCACCGTACACTACTTTCTCGTGACTAACAGTAGAATGCTCTCCTACTCTTTTACTCCCAGCCAAGATAAATCTGGGAAAATAATAAAATATTAAATCTCACGATGGGTGCATCCAAAGCCCATGACTTCCAAGCCACAAACAGAAACTAGGGTGAGAAAGTTAAAGAAACAGCCAAATCTTCGTTTATCACGACAATGATAAAATCTGACAAAATATCATGTTCAAGAATCGATGTTCACTGTCTACTTCAGGGCTGATCAGAAGAGACCTTACACTTGGTGAAACTCAACTACGGAAGGCACCATTTTGACTGTGTCACATTAACGCTTTGTAAGGTTTTACAGAACTAGTAAGAAATCACCTCCTATACAGATTTTTTTATATCAGAATTCAGAACAATCACCCTTTGCTTGGATGAGGCATGCTGCATGTGCAAAACGACTCTATCCGAATATACAGAAGATATGACAATGTTTGTGACAAAAACACAAAACTTAGATGGTATTGCCTCAAACTCGGTTTCTGGCCAAGCAAAGTCTGGCCCCAACTGGATTCAGACAAGCTGTATTGATTGTTTAAGCCTTATATATTTCCATCTTTTCTGGGTCATGTACAACTCAGCTTGTTAAATTGAGTGAGTCCGATTGTTCCACACAGGTCTGATTTTAGAAATTAGATGGCTTGGCCTAGCCTGAAAAATACGATTTGTTCCTCTCTTCCTGATCCTGGAATAATAGACTTGTATGCATTTTCTACCAGATACGAACAAACTGTTGGAACTGAATTCTATGTTCTGATGTTCATTCGCAGTTCTGGTCACGCTGCGAAGCTGCCCTAGCAGCGCAAACTTCAGTATTGTTGCCTATTTCCATGGGACACTGCATCTGGATATTGTGACCTCGTCAACTGTGATCGCCTATCTGGTCGGCGCCGTGTCGGTCTTCGCTGCCCTGATGAACTTCATCTCAGATGCATATATCAAGCGAACCACAATTATCTTCGTATTCGGCCCCTTTGTGGTCCTGGTAATTTGTTTTTCCCATCAAAATCCCTCCCTGTAAAATAAATGAAAATTAAGCGTAATGATGAAATTGTAAATTTTTTAAACCTCAACTATTCTTGGTGCTATCAAACAAATTCATAAACTCCTATGTTTGTCTCAGTTTTGTCAAATTTCTGTTTTGGCTGCCGGTTGAAGTAGAGCTGCTGTAGTTGAAGCATATCATGTAGAATTAAAAAAAAAATGTGTGACAGGGTACTTCGATTATTGTATAAGATAGAAGTCATTTAGTAATCTATTCCAATAATAAAGATAAGAGCATGCACCAAGCGATTGATAATCTTTTGTTTCAGTAACTGATCAAATTCAAGAGTCCTTTGATTGAGCCATTCACCAACGACTTGGACAATTTGGGCCATGTGTATGGTCATGCTCCCATATACACAATAGTAACTTCTTTCAGATTATTTATTCTTTTGAGATTGTGAAAGTAGATGACAAAATTCTTAATTCTAAACATTTTCTGTTCGACAATGCAGGGCTATATGTTGCTAGCATTGCAGGCACACTTGTCTTCATTACATCCTATGGTTTGCGAGATAAACAAAGAACCAAACAACTGTAAGACAGCTCAAGGGAACTTAACGCTGCTCTGCTTGAGCTTATTAATGTTTGCCACTGGAGAGGGCTGCATGCGCGCTTGCATACCATCCCTTGGTGAAGATCAGTTCAGCAATGAAGATCCAAAAGAATCACAGCTCAAGTGTATGTTCTTGAGATGGCTCAAGTTTGCAAACTCTCTTGGAGCGCTCATTGGATTGGTATTCTTAGTGTGGATCGAGAATAATTTGGGCTGGACTATTGGATTTATGATGTCTGCACTTATTGTTCTTGTAGGGCTGCTTGTGGCAGCCAGTGGGCTTCCTTTATATAGAATGCAGAAGCCTAATGGAAGTCCTCTAACTAAACTATGGCAGGTAAAAGTTCGTATGGCACACTCATCATATAACTTGTAGATTTGTCAGTATAATTTTTATACACGCTCCAGTATGTGATTAATTTGATTAAATGCCAACCAATTAGTCTTGCTTCATCTTTCGGCCTTTCCTACTCCAGTCCTACTGAACTTGGTGGAACACAAGCTAGACTAGTAGGACACTGTTGTCCAAGTTTTTCAGGGTTTTATACAGTTTTGATTGATAACAATGCATTTAATTACTCGTTCTTCCAAGTTTGATGCTGAAAGGTCACAATATCCTGCCCCTATAAAGTTCAACTAGCAGATAGAACAAAATCTGAATGTATCATCAAGCTCACCTGATATCTATCCAGAATAAAACAAGAAAAAAAATCAACATACCAGTGGTTCTCATCGCTGGTACCTCTCTAGGTTCTTGTCGCTTCATCAAAGAAGAGGCAGGCTGCCGTTGTAGATGCTATCGAGCTGCAAGAGACCGGCACAGCAGGTTCTGGCAGCACGCTCATTGGGTAAGTTCCTTAATAACCAAATATTCTTGGAAACCTTACTTTTTGTTTAGAAAATTGCTACTACATTTATATTTCTGAAAATTTCTAGGACATGAAAATACAAAGAATTGATTTTTATGGTCAGAAATAGAAACATCATAATAGTATCTCAACTATAATCTCCCTAACATATTCTTGAACAAATCTTGGATACTTAATGGATATAACAATCCATGTTCATTCTGCAGCACCACTCAAGTTGACGAGGAAACAAAGGCGATCATCCGAATGCTTCCAATCTTCATCAGCTGCCTGCTCACCTACCTGCCCTTCACATTGCTGATGACATTAACCATACAAGTTGGCAGCACGATGGACACAGGGATAGGCGCGATCCAGATATCCTCCGCCTCTCTCATCGCAATCCCAACAGCATTTCACATGCTGATGCAGCCATGCTACAGGCGAGTCTTGACGCCACTGCTGAGAAGATTCACAGGCCACGTGCAAGGAGTCACCCCGCTGCAGCGTATCGGTGCTGGCTCTGTGTGTGGGACAGCGGCAGCATGTGTTGCGACGTTGGTGGAAACGAAAAGACTGACGGTCGCAGAACGGCATGGGCTAATATCGACAGGAGCCGGTGTCCCAATATCCGTCTTCTGGCTGGTGATACAGTTTTCCCTGCTAAGCATCATGGATGCAGCATCCTTTGGTGGGTTGATTGAGTTCATAAAGAGCGACGCACCTCCAAAAATGAAGCTGGTGGCACCAGCAGTGCAATCTGTTCTCGCTGGATTGGCAGCCTGGTCAGCATGTGCCGTTGTTCAGCTCGTGAACAGAGCGACAAGGCGTGGCGACGACGGAAGAGGATGGTTGGACGGATCAAACTTCAACAGAACACGCCTTGATCGCTTCTTCTTGTTACTCGCAGTCTTCGAGCTGGCGGCATTGATCAACTATGTTTTCTGGGCGAGGAGATATGCCAACAAGAAACAGATCAGTACTGTCAGATCAGACAGCGACAGCTAGGTTTTTTTTTCAAAATAACCTAGTTTTTATTCTGAAATACAGCAATAATACTACGCTTTTTTATTTTACAGGAATAATCATTTGTCGCTCAACCGTTAGCCGACTAGCCCAAATCACTTAACGACTGAGCGCTCAATGGTTAGTCCAAGTGCACAGGTCGCTCAACCAGCAGGCATGCATTGTACACTGTTGGGCGATAAGTGTCTAAGTCGCTCAACCGTTGAGCGACTTGAGCTAATCGCCTAACGGTTGAGCGACAGATAATTATTCCTGTAAAATAAAAAACGCAGTATTATTATTGTATTTCGGAATAAAAACTAGGTTATTTAAAAGAAATCGACAACTAGGGTATGTAATAGATAGGTCAATGAGACCAAAGAATGTTGATGAATTTTCTTTAGTTAGTCTATCTATGCTATGTAGACTGTAACCGAGAAATCCTACTACCCCCATCCATCAATAGCAGCTTGACAACACGAGTATTCTATACAATTTGTTAACAGTGATGTTCTCTATAGATGAAACTACCGTTATACTGCAACGGAAAAAAGTGTCATCCCATCAAGTATTCACTTACTATCGTATTAGACAGTGACAACTCAGTAAATTAAATAGCCAAACAGTATGCAATTGATAGGATGGAAAAGCCGGAGAATTTTGACAAATTTGTTTTAGTTAGTCTATCAATATTATTGTAACTGAGAGTCCTGCAATTTACATCCATCAGAAGCATCCCTAATTCCCTATCCTACAACGAAAATTGTATCATCCCATCAAGCGATCCACCTACTGCCTCCACTCATCCAAACACTTCGATTACCATCTGCACAAACAAGAAAATTAAATGAACACTCCCCCACTGTCGAAGCAATACTTAAAAAGGAAGAAGTTGACTCATTGAAGTATGGTGGTACGGCCATTTAACCCCTGATCTAAAAAACCCGGCTATTTAACCCCTATGATGTTGCAAAATCAAGTTTCTTAACCCTTATTTCTGTTTTAGAGGTGATTTTGCTTAGGTGGCACTGGGTTAGGGCGGTTTTGCCACACCCGCGGCTGAGTCAACAAGGGGGGAACGGCCACGGGGCTAATCCGGCAGTGAGCATGCAGATCACTGTGTCGGCTGCGGATGTGTGCGGGCGGAGAACGGTGACACGAGCTCAGATCACGGTGAAGGGTAACTAGCTCGAGCACGAGCAATGACTCGATGAAGGAAACCCACTTGTGGTGGTGGATTGGATGGGGGATGTCTCTAGGAGTTCCGGCTATGGTGGCCTCCCATGGCGAAAGGAGGACCTCAACGTTGAAGGTCTCCCACGATGGAATGGCTCGTACGAGAGCGCAATGAGGCTCGAAAGGATGAGGCGGTCACCGTGACACACTTAGGGAGGATAGCGATGGCTTCGAGTTGCGAATAGGCGTGCACAACGGCGGCGGCAGTTCGGGAACGGACTCCAGGGAGAAGCCGTCATCGAAGAAGAAGGAAGGATGTGTCCATGGTGATCCCTAGGGGGTGTGGACAGTGGAGAAAGAACCAATTTTTGGAAGACATTGGACGATTATGATGAATTTGGAGAAATTGCAGAGAAGGGAAACAGAGGAATGGAGTTCACCTCGGGCAACAATGGCAAAAGCGGCGGCTAAGTGGGGAAGAAGGGGGTGGAATAGGAAGGATTTGGTGGCGTGTGGGCATGTACGCGGTGGGCGTGTTCTGAGCAGAGGTGGTGCGTGTACAAGTACTTGTCGTGCGTCTTGCGGCGAAGCGCGCAAGCGCGCCTAGGCCGTCCGAGGCTCGAGATCGAGCTGGTGTCGTGCCGCGCTAGCGCGTCTTGGGTTTGCTTGGCGACATGGCATGGGCGGGCGCGTGGTAGCAACGGCGTGCAAGCCGAAGTCATGGGCTGAGACGGCACATGGCTGCGGTAGCACTATGCTGCATTGCCGAGACAGCACAGCACGACGGCGCTTCCGACTACGAGTCGTGGCATCGCTCATGACGGTTACTGGTATCCGTTGGATCCAGCGTTTGCGGCTCATATTTCGTAAATGACTTGGCAGAGGAATGTTGCAGACGGGACCCTCAAAATACCTTGTATTACACTCGCCAAACAAGCTCTAAGTATGGAGAATATCTGACCAAGTTGGTGTAGATTCTCCAGTGTTCTTTCCTTCCACGAATCTCTTGCTAGAATCTATCGCTTTGCTTTCACACGTGAGCGTTTCTAATCAAAGTATCACTAGTTTACGAAAGACTTAAAGGAGTGTGAAAGCTAACTATTCAGAAGACAATTTCCAAATGAAAAAAAATGAAGGCTACTGCTCAAGACAATTAATGAATCGACGGCTCTGTCACAGTTTACAAATTAATAGTCACTTTCAGAATTACAGCGTGCAAATAACACCACCTTCTGTTTGGCACTTGGAGATTTCTATACGTCGTACATGTCCCGCGTCTGTTTATTTTTTAAGTCAGTACTCAGTAGGAACTAGGAACAATAAAGTCAGCAAGTGTCGTTGGTTGGTTATTAGGGCAATGTCTATGGCATAAAATCGTAAGGGTCTTTTACTTGTTACATTTCTTTGCTTTTTTTTCTCTCGAAGCAGTCATGTTGTTGTCATCAGTTCATCACTCCTTTGAATTTGAATGCTTCTCCTCGCAAGAATGTCACCCAGTTTAGCCTGGATCCGCTTCGAGGGAAAAACGGATACCCATGACCCATCTGTCTATTTATACCCCCTTGTGCTGGGAGGAAACCCGGTAGACTGAAAGGTGCATGGAGGACTCAGAGCTGCATAGTTTATGTACTGTAAGGTGCTATACCATGAGTTCCTTTATAGAGTGGAGGAGCTATAATTTTACAGAGCCTCGAGTCCAAAACTAAGGGACTATAAGTCTATAACTAACGTCAAATACTATCAACATTGAGGCATAGCAAAAGTACAACACAAATGTACAATCGAAATAAAATTTGAATCTCATGTTTAACGATGCGACAAAATAGATAAAACATAGCAAAAAAAAGAATGTAACATACCACTAGAACGAGGTAATTTTTGCTTAATTAACAAAGATTTGGTTCATTTGAGCCTATCATATCTTCTGGATAGCAACTCTCTTAATAGACATTTGTACCAATAAACAAGGTAAAATTTCTAGAAACTAGAACGATGTGAACTACGTTAACTATCATGAATCTATAATCAGCAGCGACCTTTAGGTCAAAGAACAAGGTTAACACTTAACAAATTCACCAAAATAATAAAAAGGGGGAATGCAATGACATTCATACTCCCATTCCATCACACTATACTAGAGGAAAGCCACAGAATTATAGTATAGTAGTGTTTTGTTTCATTGAACAACTTACATATCATTGCAACTCTATCGTAGCCTGTAAATTAAAAACTCCTATTCGGCATCACATTTACGGCCTTACGGCTTCATTTCTCATTCAAGCAACCAGAGGGCTCCTACAACTACCAGGAGGCAAGCAACCAGACGGCTCCCCAATTCTGTGCACCTAATCCCCAAAACCTAGATAGGTAGGTAGATCGATCGACCGCGACTGAAGCAGCAAGAATCGAAAAGGTTGACATAGGGAAGGGGAGGGACTGACTGACTTGGAGACGGAGCAGTCCTCAAGCTGCATCTCGCTGCAGCCGATTCGTTCCATTGCTTGTCTTCGGCGGCGGGGGCGTGGCTGGATACAAATACTCAATTAGAAAAACTAGTTGACTTGGTTTCACAAATCAGTAAATCACAATCTGTCTGTCTCCACTCTCCAGTCTCTAGTTGGCAGTCAATAGTCATACACTCATAATAATTGAATTGCAGTCATACTCACAATTCACAAATCACAATAATTGAATTCTAGACAGGTAGGCATCACATAAGTCAATAAGTCATACTGTGATCTAACATTCCATTCGAATTTTGAACTCATCTCAATATCCCATTACTGATTACTCACCGGGAGGGACCGAGGGAGCAGACGCGGAGGAGGCGCTGCGCTGGGGGCGGCGACGCGGTCTCGCGGAGTCGCAGAGGAGGCGCTGGCCTAGGGGCGGCGACGCTGCGTAGCTGCAACCCTGCAGAGCAGGGCGCTAGGCGGCGCCGCGACGGAGAGACGGAGAGGAGGCGGGGGCCGGTGCCCGGTGCCAGGTGAAGAGAGGAGCTGAGGAGCAAGGGGCTGCGCTGGGCGGCGGAGAGGAGGCGGAGCAGAGCGCTGGGCAGTGGGCGGCACCGCGGTGGAGAGGAGGCAGAGCGGAGCTAGTGGCGGAGGGCCGAAGGCGGCTAGGCCTAGCTAGTTGCTGCCTTGCTCAGTGCTGCACTGCTGCTGCCGTGCTGCGTGTGCGATTGCAATTTGGTGCGTGCGATGCGATGCGATGCGTGAGACCGTGAGGGAGAGAGACAGGAGGCGCTGGCTGTGGCCTGTGGCGCTCCCGCTCGAGTGGGCCGGCTGGCCGGCTGGCCGGCTGGGAGCTGAGCGCCTGCCGCCTACGCCTGGGGGCTGTATGTCTCGGACCGGGCCACTGTCAACTGGAAATTGGCCTTTATACAAATTAAAATATCCTATCACTATTCCTTCAGGCCTCGGCCATTGCCCAACCGGCCTAAGGCTCCATCGGTCCCCCCTACCCCGGACACGCCACGTCCGCACACCTGGCATCTAGATGCCTGCCTCTGCCAACGCCCCCTCGCCCGGATGCCGCCACATGGGTGAGTCCACTCCCCCCTCGTTCGGAGCCCACCTCAATCGTGCCATGGTGGTATTGCCGTCCTCCCGCGTCCGGATTCCCGCTCATCCGATCCTCCATCCAATCCATCACGCTTGTGCCCCCTGCATGCGAATGATTCCCCGCATACAAAAAAAAACATCGCACGGGAAGGAATCTGATTCCCCTCTTGTCGATGCGCTGTTCGTGGAAATTGCGTTAGCGCGGCTATAAATACTAGAGTCGCTCTCGCTCTCAACCATTCTCAACTTCATTCTTGTTCTCGCGCTCGTCGCTGAGAACAAATAGAAATAGAATTTATTTGGATATTAAATAGTGTTTAGAGCAGTTCTTAGGACCGTATTAGTATAGAACGATCGCCATCAAGAGAAGGTGTTTTTTTTCTCCACTGCATTTGTCGTAATCACTAGTTGCAATTAATTTAGTTAGTACTATGCAGTTGTAAATAATTAGTCGTAATTAACTAGCCGTAAATAATTATGCCATGGCACGGCAAAGGCGGGCTCCGGACGAGGGGGAGCGGACTCGCCCATGTGGCAGCGTTCGGGTGAGGATGGCGTCCGGACGCCAGGTGTGCGGCCGTGGCTCGTCCGGGGTAGGGGGAACCGGCGGAGCCAGCGTCGTGGCCTAGTCGCACGGACAAGCCTTGTTCGGGCGTCAGATGCGCGGTAGCGGCGACGTGGCGGCACAAGGCACGTCCGGTCCCCCAACGAACAGTGGAGATAAAATCCGGACGCGGGAGGCACGGTTTTGGACACGTATCGGCCCCGATACTTTTGATGGAGGACTGGGTTCTCTTTTCTAGTGCATGGTCTCACCGTACAACTTGTTGTGAGAGATTAACCAGTCCATTATAGTATTAAGGGGCTTCTTGTGAGAGATTAGCCAGTCCACTTCGGTCTCTCCTATTGGATACTTTCTGTACATGGAGCCTTTGCATTTGAAGTAATTATATTGGGCAAGTAGGTGTGCCTGTAGTAACTTGGGAAGAGTACCTGGATGCCTAGTCCCTCCAAACCAATGACTGACAAGGCTCATGGAAATAGAAGAGGTGGTTGCAGGATGTGCTTTACCAATAGCAAAATGAATAAGAACTGCAAAACTGTAAATCTTTCTGCTTATCCTTCAGTTCTCTCAATGTCACAAGCAAATACATTGTTTTAGTGGGCATGAAAACATCGTGCTCCACCAATATTGGTCCACTGGAATCAGGACATCAGCAGTGCACCATAACCTCACCAGAAAACTGGATAAGAAACCATGTGGTGAAGGTGAATATACCAAGAAGCTCAATTTTGCTCTCTGCGTGTTGGAATGCGATTTTGATGTAGTTTATTTGCAGTTTGGCAGAAGATTTATTCAACAGCAACACAAGTAATCCTGATTTCAAGTGCTATGGCTTCTCTACTCGTGTATGGTTAACTGTGATGGTTTGAATTTGAACTTATTTTCTTATTGCTGCTAATGTGCCTTGAATCTATTATCTTACTAAAGGTGGGAGGAATGCCGCTGTCGGCCGAGGCCACGTCGGCAGGAATTAGCCGACCGTTCGATCGCACTCGCGAGCTCATCTGTCCGTTCACGTCTACGTGCGATCGTGCACCGTCCGATCGTGCTATCCTCTCGATTCTTCCCGTCCCTTCCCCTCCATCTGCTCTTCTCGCTCTCGATTTATTGCCTCGAGTCACATTGCCTCCTCCGCAGCTGCGCCTCCCGTCCCTTCCCCTCCAGCGGCTCCTCCGCCGTCGGCGCTCCTCTTGGTCAGGTCGGGACCGCCGCCGCTCCACTGGCCCTTCCGCTTGCCCCCTATCTTCTCAATCCCCTCTCCTTCACTTGGGTGATGCCGTCACCGTCGCCCTTGGTCAGATCAGGACCAACGCACCTCTCCGCTAGCTCCGCCTCTCCTTTCCTCTTCCTCCCCTGCCGCCCCTCCATCTCCCTTCCCAGGCGCCGCCTCGGAGCCTCCCCTCGCCTTGCGTCCTCCGCCGTCGCTCCTCCCTCCAGAGTCACCTAGCCCTTCGTCTGCCTCCTCGCTGATCCCCACTCCAGCGCTGCTCACCTCTTCCCCTCCGCCTCCCATTCCTTCCTCCACCGCCGCTCCTCCCTCCAGTGCCGCCCCGCCCTCCCTCTCCCTCCTCCCAAATCCCTGCACCCCTTTGCCCACGACGCCCTTCGCCTTCTTCCCTCCTCCCTTTGCCTTGCCGCCTCCTTCGAGATCCCGCTCAGCCTTGCCACCTCTTCCCCTCCGCCTCCCGTTCCTTCCTCCACCGCCGCTCCTCCCTCTAGTGCCACCGTGCCCTCCCTCTCCGTCCTCCCAAATCCTTGCACCCTTCAGACGCCTCCTCCCTTCGCCTGTGCGCCCTATTGCCCCTCCTCCTCCTCACTTTGCCGCAGAAGCCCATAACCTCCCTTCGCCGCACCGCCGTCCCGCTTCGCCACCCAAAGTGAAGGCCACGATTACCCGGCCGCCAACCCCGAGTAGCACGCGCTCTATGAGAGCCACCTCGCCCTCGCCCGCCGCCTCGGCCGCTTCCCCGCCTCCACCGCCGCCCTCTCCATCCCCGTCCCCGATGTCGCACGCATCGGCTCAGGCGTCGTCACCCTACACATCGTCGCCTCTGTCGTCCACCACCTCATCTCCCAGGCCCTACCTCTTTTGGTTTATCGCTAATTTGCTTGTACCACAGTACGAATCTTCTGTTTCGTTACATGGATCTTTGCTTAGTGTTAGCCAATGCATTACTGAATTGCAACTATGTTTTTATAGCATTCATGTATTGGACAATGGTGTCATATATGTGGGTGGGGCAGAGCCTGGTGATCTTTACCTTTGTCGATCATGGTTGAAGCTTTCAAGAAGGCAGGCAATGGAGCATGGACAGTTGGACAGTGATGGCCATTGCTATCTTGCTTTGTTCTGTTGTTGGCTAAATGGTGAATCTCTCCCATATTTACTGACTTATGTACATGCTTTCAATAGCTTGGGCGTTACTTCATCGCCTAGCGATTACAGTTCAATTCAATTCCTAATTTGTAGATTTCATGAAATAGTCCGTTAATATGCTTAGGTATAATAGTTTTTTTATATCTTCTATCAGTTGATGAATGAAAAGCTATGAGATTTGAGGACAAGGTCCAGATTGTTACCGACATCTATTACCATTAGTTTGTACATATCTAATGTGTTTTTTCCCCTTTTCCCTTTTGTTTCCCATTGCGATTGACAGTCAAGCAAGGAAGATCTGGACAACTAATCACACAACAGCCTTACTGATTTACTGAACCAACAGGTATACAACAAGTGTAGCGAGATTATTCACAAATAAGTATACATCATGTTTATTGCTGCCATTAGCATTTTAGGTGTAATTGCTTGCCCTCTACCGCTTCTACTTTGAACTATCGTTCTTGCCCAAGCAGCTCTTCTCACACAGGTGCCTGTAGGGTAAAAGTCTGAAGGTACTAATTATCCATTTTCTTCTATAGATAGAATCTTTGCTGTTCTGATGCTTATGGTTAAAGTACTAAATCACAAAATTGATCCTGGTCAGATTATTCTTTTCTTGCAGACAGTTCCATCACAAGCCATACGAAATGAATTATTCTTGTCCCTATATAACCCTATACAAATTCTAATAGATGTAGCATAATATCTATTGAAGCATGGAGCGTCAGTTGATTGCTACAAATTGAGGTAACTTCCTATTTTACTTCCGTGTTTTAGCTGTTTAGAGACTAGCAGCTAGCACAAAAGAGATAGTGCCTTTGTTGCCTTCCAGCCAATGAGGATGTGATATTTATTTTCTATGTATTTAGGGACATTATTTGTGCCCAATTTTTATTAGTTCTATTCAAAGTTGACTACCTACTTCAGATCGTAAACAGATAAAATCGGATTAGTTTGATTGTGCATCTAAAATAGTTATTCCTGTTTCATGCTAGCTGAACTAAACATCTTAGTTAATGTTGATTCTGAGTTGAGGTAACATGTCATGATAAAATTAGAATGTTATGTTGCCAGAGTTTTTCTCTATTTTTCTTTGCTTTTTCATAGCATGCACATAATTGGTACAATTCATGCTCAGTTAGTAGACTATTTGTATTTGGGTGATAACAACGAACTCAAAGTAACTTTCGGAGTGAGTAAACTATTAGTTTATGCAAACTCATTCTTGGTTACAGAGCATGTGGTGTGACATTTCTTTATGGGGTCTGCCACCCTTGAATTGGCACCTGAGCAACACGGTCCATCTCTCACTGTTCAAGATCTCGATACCATGTAGTATACATGCAAGGTGCACAGTTATAGATAGCCTTACCCTCGAACATATATTTCCATAGGTTTCTACAACTAAATAGTACTCTGTGCTGATATACTATTGATACCTGAATAAAAAAAACCCAAGTCTGAACATCTGATTAGAAGAAGGTATCAGACTATGATTGCACCAGTTTTAGATGGCTCTTGGTTTGATCTGATCATGCACAGCCATTCTGTGTTTTCGTTATGTGCGATTGTAACACACCCGAGACTCTTATTAGCAGCCGTTGAAAAAATTATTAGGTGTGGGCACTACAGTTCCTTGATTCCGAAGAGTAGCACTGAAGGTCTCTAATTGACAACAGATTTATACCTATCTTTCGCTTTATATACGCTGATAGATTCTCGTCGTTTCCAAGCAAGGCAACTATGAATCAAATAAAAGTAAGAATGCTTCCTCTCAACCCCGTGTTTGGTTTACATTCTTTTACTTAGGTTTGGTTTACATTCAGTTTCATATTGCTAAGGTATTGTTTTTCCCCCGATTTGAATGTAATTATGCATTGCAATTTTCTTATGCTATTTATTTCTCCATTTGTAAAGGATATTGTCTTTAATAGTTACTGTCATATCCTATTGTTCTCAGACTTAGGTAATCTGTGTATGTGTTGGCTATGCAAATCATAGATCGTTTTTGGTTTATATATATCATATAGGATGTTCACCATGAAAAACTACCTATATTATCCTACCGTCGAAAGTACATCCTTCCGGATAGTGATACATCCTCTAGACCGAACAAAAAAAATTTATGCAATAGCTATAACGCTGTCAATCGAAGACTGCCCAGATCGACCACTATCTATTGTTAATGTCGGATCATTACCTGACCTTTTTTTTTCCATCATAGACACCAGTCCAGCTAGGAAGACGAAGTGCCCACTAAGATAAGTCTATTGATCCATTCTCCCTTTTCTACCTATCGTACCTAATTCCATGATTTTGAGATAATCTTCTGTTATGTGATGTGCTATGTCATTGTCACTGCAGTCTTTATTTCTTTGCCATAATTCTTTTCATGTACACTACTCTTTTTAAGTAATTTCATACCCACTATATACATGTTTAGAGAACGACAGAGCTATGTATATTAGACATGTTTGACATACAAAATGTAAGTTCAGTCCACTGATTGTTGTACTTGCTTTTTTAACCTACCTTTTTTAAAACACGTTCTTTGCTATTCTAATCGTTTTAGCTATAATGCTATGTACTGAAATCTTAGCCGTCCTATATTAATCATTTCAAAATGTTTTTATCTATCCTAATCAAAATGAACCTTTACCACCTTCTGGTCCGAAGGATCATTCTTCGACTGCAGCTAGGTATAAAAGGGAAAATGCACCAATAGAATAAAAATCTCAGCTGTTTGACATTTCACCTTTTTTCATTCTTTCTTCAACCAAATAGAAAATGGCATATGTCACCTTGTTTTAACAAATAGCAGTAGTCAACTGTCGACTAAAGAATTTTTAATTATTATGTGAGGCACTCATTAGAAGTTAGAGGTAGAAAAGAAAAACGGATGATGCCTTTCATGCTCCTGCATATCTACAATTTACAAAGGTATCTGACGAGTTGCCGTTGGCGATGTTGTATGAGATGGCCGACATGGTAAATGATAAACTCAAAACAGATTACTTAACATTTGATAGTTTCGTGACTCGCAGGTTATTATTTCAGATGATTCCTGACCTAAAACAGATCGAGATGGAAGACACTGAGGAGCCAACGCCTGACATTGACAGCTGTGATGCAGGTGACTCCCTTGCATTGCTTGACTCTACGGATGACATTTACAGCTTCTACAGAGAGAACGAGATAGATTCTTGAAACCCTAATGAAGTTATTTGGTGTTGCCAAGTTGTGAACATGAATGATCTCATTGCAATTTTTTGCGTGTATAGGATTTGAGTTGTCGCTCCCCTGATTACATGCCAGCCCAGGCTAATATAGATCACCACGTGCGTGCCTTTCTCATTGATTTGCTGATGCAGGTAAGAACTATGTCCGATGCTTCATTAATTCAATATAATGTGCTTCATATGGTTTGGAAATTCTTAGCTTCCACGTTTCTGTGTCCAATACAGATGCGCTATTGATTACAACTATTGGATGAGACCCTGTTCCTTATTATGAATAGTGTACACAGATACCTGCCGCATGAAAATGTACTGTGAAAGAAACCTTCAGTTCATTGGTTTTACTACTATGTTGTTCGCATCGAACTATGAAGACAAGACCGTCCCTACCATGAAGGATCTAATCCTAATCTACGACCATGCCTACGCTAGGCACATATTCTATAAACCATCTTTTGTTTTGTATATTCGCATATTCTATAAACCATCTTATGTTTTGTATATTCGACATGTTTACCATACATAATGTAAGTTAAAAATTATCCACTACTGTTATTTCAACCCATCTATACTACTTAGAAATCACTTAGCTTTACAGCATGTTGGCTTACTACTGATTATACCTTCGTGACATTGTCTAGGCTAGGATTTTGTTACAAACAGACAATTCTAATAGAACAATCACATGATACTTCAACCAACACATTCGTTCCTACACACAGAAAAAATAATCAAACCAGAAATTGTTCAGACGCTGTCAGCACGAGTGCAGGCACGAGTGCAGCGAAGCGCACCAAACGTCCTAGTTTGAACTTATTTTCTTATTGCTGCTAATGTGCCTTTCTAGCAAATCTGATAATTGCGTTTTGCCCATGATTAATAATTAGCAAATATGGTTTTCATCTTTCAAACTAGTATGTTTTGAGCACTAATTGATAATTTATTTTGTTGTACTTTTTTTTAAACGAAGAGTAGGAGGATTGCCCTTTATATTGATAAAGCATGAGAAAAACAAAATAAAAGGAAATACAATGGTTCATCGAGGGAGAACACCCCAAACGAGAGAGAACCTGCACTAGACGCACCTCGTAGCACCCTAAACAACAACACCGGAGCTAGATGCGAAAACCAACTAGCATACGCCTCAACTCCAACTGCTCTGCCTTACACACACATCATAGCTAAGAGAATGACAAACCTCCCCACCCAATGCACAAAGACTCCAATCTGACTAGACCGGACAGTGTAGAGGATCACCAAGATACCAACTTGAGAGAGAAGAATTAAAACGATGGCAAGACGAATCCACGTGCTAACACAACACTCGCCAACTCCGACTTGTCGCCACCTCCTCCCATCAGCTCATCCATGATGTCCTGGACTAGCTGCTACAAACGGGACCTCTGGCGTCTTGCGCCTCAACGGCAATGGCCCGACTCCCGAGCCTCATCCACCGGCCGGCCTGTTACTCATCATGTCTAATGCAACAGAATTGGTTCCTCTCCGCAATTGTAGCGACGAGGGCCGGGGAGGGAAGACGGGGGCTCGGTGTGGAGCATTGCGCAGCCCTTGGGGGATCCACCCGACACGCTCTAGGAGGACTGCTCGGTGGCTCCACAGCGCCCCGCGAAAACTCCCTCGGCGGGGCCGCCTCCCAGCCCACACCGGCGGTAGCAAGGGGAGGCTGCCCGGCAACTCCACGCGCCGCCTGCAAAGACACTCTCAGCGGCAGCGCCTCCTAGCCCGCGGGCGCGACAGCCGCGGCGACCGATCGGCGACAGCAAGCGGGGAGCTTCGGCGGTGCAGTGAACGGGTTCCAGATCTAGATCTAGAACAAGCCACCAGAGGGGGCGGTGCCAGCTAGCCGTGAAGGGGCCCCGGCGGCGGAAGGCCGGGGCCGGCGGCGACTCGTTGTGAACAAGGACCTCGGGGACGGCAAAGACATCGCCCGGCCAACCAGGACAGGGGTGCGAAGGGCCGGGGCCAGTGGCGACGGCGACTCGTTGTGCACGAGGCCCTCGGGGACGGCAGAAGCATCACCCCGCTGATTAGGACGGGGGCACGGAGAGCCGGGGCCGGCATCAATGGTGGCGGGGTCTCCTTGTCGTCGAGGCTCCCAGATCTAGCCCAAGGACGATCGCGGGACGGGAGGCTTCCGATCCGGAGAGGGAGGGGGTCGAGGACGACGGGGAGACTCCAGATCGCCCGGAATACTAGGCCAGCGGAGACCGGAGGCCGACATTCTAGCCCCTCCAGATCCAACAGAGAGGGGGGAGGGAAAACCGGGGAAAAAAAGAGGGGAAAGGGGAGCTGCGAGGAGAAGGGGAGGCCCCACCGCCGCCGCACCGATCGGGGCTGCAAGAAGGCAGCGGCGGCTGGGGGGAAAGTGACGGCCAGGGGCTTTGGCGCGGTGGTTTTACTTTTGGGGTCGCCTCCTGAGCGCCGAGAGCGGCTCAGGAGACCGAGTAGCTGAGCTGTGCTTTGTTGTACTTTTGAGTTTTGATATTCGTAAGTTCTCATGTTGCTTTCAAAAGTTACAAAATGTTACGCTCAGAATGATGGCATGATGGTAGCAATACCTGCTATTTGTTGGTACTTGCATACTCCATTGTACATGTCCCTGATTTGTTTTGGTTTAATATTACTGAATGCCTGTTGTAATGTCCAAATTTCAGTCAGTAGGAAGTAGCAACTATGGAAGTCAACTTAGTGTTGGTAGTTGGTACTATTGGGGATGGCAAGAACAATAGCATAAAATAGGCAAGAATCTTTGATTGATTGTGTCGTTGTTATCACTCCTTTGAATTTTAATATCCATCTGTTTATTTATACCCCTCTTATGCGAGGGATGCAACTGGCAAGCAGTAATCAAGAGGGAGAAGAAGCACCATGGCAGTTGGAAGCTTCGTGGACTGGAGGGGAAACCCCATCAATAGAGAGGTTCATGGAGGAGTCAGAGCAGCATGGTTTATGTACTGTAAGTCACTATACGCCGAGTCCTTGTTTGCAGACATGTGCACTGCACATGCGCGGGCATGCAATTTCTTTTCGAGCTTCTGTTCTGAGTTTAAAACATTGAAGCATTTTATACCTTGTTTCCCCTTACAGTTCTGACTGTGGTTACAAACATGGCTAATGTCCCAAACCTGCTGAATTTGGTTACCTATATCCACGGAACAATGCATATGGGGGTCTCGAGCTCTGCAACTACAATCACTAATTTTAATGGTGTCACATGCGGGTTTTCTTTTATAGGAGCTTTCCTCTCAGACTCTTACATCACTCGTTCTACAACTATACTCCTCTTTGGTCCATTGGAGATTCTGGTAATTCGCCTCTTGGTCTATTCAGTTATCTACAGGATTTCTATTATGATCCCAGGAACTGTTCTTTTGCTATTTACACGTTCTCTTGCTATTTACTAAATGAGAACCTACCAACAATTCATAAGTGTTATGGAGCAAGATGCGATGCGCTGTAGCAGACACGTGAACAACACTATGGTACTGTAGCAACACGCGTACAATAGCATGGTACTACAGCGTCGTGTGAACAGCACCCATCGACTGTAGCACGCTATTTTCCATGCATGCCACTTCGGTTTCGGCAGACATGACGGATTGGATACTGTAGCGGTGCCGGATTCGGGACTGTGGTAGTACCGGGCTGAGTTACTGCTCACGGTATGGTAGCCGAATAGTATGGAGGAAAGTGATCTATATAGTTAGTAAGGGATAAGATAAAGTTAGATATTAAGTCAGAAATTTAGTTAGAGTTTGAGTTAGTTACTTTTCAAATCAGTTTGTGCCTTCGTCTAGACTATAAAGGCAGCACATGTAACTAAGAAAAGGCAATCAAGAAATAAACTAGTTTTTTTGCCTCCATCTAGTTCGGCAAATCAGAGCCTCTCGCGCGCTGGCAACAGAGTTGATGTGTGTGAGGGTGATCCTCGTCTTCGCCAATTACCAATCAGTTAGATCTTTTCTCTCGTTCACCAACGCCATATCAGAAGACAATAATATTTGTTGCGGCTTTATCAATTTAAGAAGTGAATACAAAATCCTACTATCCTCATATCACTGACAAAAAGTGAGTAGGAAAAATTACTTCAAATTTTGCATAAAGCTGCCTTTCTTTTAGTATAATTTTCCTAATTGTGATCTGATCTCACCAATAAGGAAAACTGTTGAAAGTTTGGAGTGCTGAAAGCTGAAGTTTCTGAAGTACTTTTCCGAAGCTCTAATGTAGTTGGGATACATGTAAAACTATTTTGGGTTTACATAATTTTAAGGGTTATGGTTAGGTGATAATGGGCTCTGAACTTACCTAACTAAAACAGCGATATGCTTCTAATATATCTGAGCAACCGCTGAAACTTAAAACATTGTCTTATAACTTGCCGTGTTTTAAGACAGTTCAATTCCTGACAAGGAAAGAATACCTACTCTGGCATATCCCTTGACCGTAAAATCCAGTTAATTGGGATATGAAAGGACACGTTTTGCTGTAAAAGGCTAATATTGGCATCTCCTTCTTTGCCCGACCTACATTAACATCCTTCACAATGTTTACTCGTAGAAAAGTGTAACTGGTTTAGGATATAAATTCTGCTGCACAATTTCCTTGTCAGCTTCTGAAAGCCCTTAAAAAAGTTAGTCCCTAATTTCAAACAGGTTTAAGTTCTAACGCCAATGTAGTTCTTAATTAAATGTGCACTGGCTGACAGCTATTTCATGCACCCTTTCTAGGAAACTATATATGGTTGTTATTAACATGCATTTGTGCAGGGGTATGGATTGCTCGCACTGCAAGCCTACCTTCCCTCACTCCATCCACCAACTTGCAATATTGAAGCAGAGCTAAGCAACTGCAAAGAGGTTCATGGCTGGAACGCTACCCTATTGTACACAGCCTTGTATATTAGTTCATTTGGTGAAGGATGCATACGTGCTTGCCTGCCATCCCTTGGAGCAGACCAGTTCGACCATGAAGATCCCTCTGAGTCCCGCCAACAGTCCAGCTTCTTCAACTGGTATACCTTTGGAATCTCCTTTGGAGGTTTTGTAGGACTGATTCTCATAGTGTGGCTCGAGAACTACAAGGGGTGGGACATCGGACTTGCGCTGTGTGCACTCCTAATTCTGCTTGGATTGTTCGTGGTTGCCGCTGGTCTCCCTTTCTACCGCAACCAAGTCCCAGAAGGAAGCCCTCTAACTCGAATACTGCAGGTTGTGCTTGGTCTTGGTTTAAAATTAAACATAAAAATGTCATCTCAATCCTTAACAAATGTGTTGTTAATATGAGTAAGCTACAATCTTGCCTCTCCCAGGTTCTTGTGGTTGCATTCAAGAACCGGAAGCTTGAACTTCCCGAGAAGCAGGAAGAAGCACAGGAAAGCAGTATTGGACCAGGTTCTATTGAAGTACCCTCTCAAGCAAATAGTCTGAAGTAAGATTCAGTAAAGTAATTCCATTTTCTGTGCAGACTACTTGGTATGGAGAGTAGAGATTAGAGAACATCACCCTTTACCTGTAGTAGTATTGCCAATTATAAACTCTTTCATGCATCTTGCCAGATTCCTCGACAAAGCTTGCATCAACCGTGGCAACGATGGAGCCTGGTCAGTTTGCAGTGCGACGAAAGTGGAGGAGACAAAGATTGTGCTCCGTATGCTTCCTCTCTCCATCAGCTCCATGATCGGATATGTATCGAACTTTATCCTCTTCACATTCACTGTGCAGCAAGGTGGCATGACAAACACAAGGCTGGGCAAGATCCATGTCTCCCCTGCGACACTCTTTATCATCCCAATCACATTCCAGATGGTAATGCTCACCATCTATGACAGGTTCCTCGTGCCATTCTTGCGCAAGCGCACGGGCTATGTCAGCGGGATCACTCATTTGCAGCGCGTCGGCATAGGCTTCGCCACTATGATACTTGCGGCAGTCATCGCGGCCGTTGTTGAGAGGAAGAGAAAGGAAGCTGTCGTGCAGATGTCTCTGTTCTGGCTCGCACCTCAGTTCTTCCTGCTTGGCGTGTCTGACGTGACATCATTCCCTGGGCTCCTCGAGTTCTTCAACAGTGAGGCGCCACGGGGCATGAAGTCGATTGCTGCGTCCTTGTTCTGGTGTGAGCTAGGGCTCGCGTCATTGATGGCCACATTCCTGGTAGACATTGTGAACATGGCCACAAGGCGTGGGCACCAGGGTGGCTGGCTCGAGGGTACAAACTTGAACGACAGCCATCTTGACCTGTTCTACTGGGTTGCGGCTGTTGTCGGATTGCTTGGCTTCTTGAATTACCTGTACTGGGCGAAGAAATATGTATACCGGCACGATCTACGCATCGTTGAGCCGTCGGTTGATCAGGATTCACCTTGAAATATCGCACTTGCGTCGTTGTTTACTTCAGAAAGAGAAGTATGTACGGTTGACCATGCCATGGATTAGTCAAGTTTGCAAAGCAATGTCCGAAGCCAGTACCAGTATTCTGCTGTCATATGCTGGTTGTTTTCAGCCGATTGGTTGGATTTTATCCTTGATACTTCCCATTTGTGATAACTTACATTTGTGAATTCGCCAAAATAAATAAATGGCTTTCGCCAAAGTGTGTAACATGGATACTTCTCTGGCAAAGTAACATCTACGGACAAGTATGTTACATCTGTAAAGAGTCGAGTTGTCGGTTCGATGATATTTCAGCATTGGTTACTACCGTAAAAAGTATGAATCGTTCACCTTCACCATGAAGAACAATCTATCTATCTATTATCTTATTAAAACATAGTCAAAAAAAGTCATCATGCTCGCTCTCAATGACTACAAATTCTCACGTTAATCGGTGAAAAAAGATAAAAATCTACACCGTCGATCGTGATGAGTTCAGATTATAACGGTCTAAATTAAAAGAAAAAGTCCATGTCAAATACAATAAAACTGAAATTCGGGATAAAAAATAAAACAAAATCAATAATTTGATTTCCATACGAGTTCCTGAGTAAAAGAGTACATGTTAAGTACAATAAAACTGAATTTCATAATAAAAATGAAAAATTAGCAATATGATTTCCATACACATTCCTAGGTAAAATCCTAAATAATTATAAATATGAATTAAAAATTACAATTAGATTTGTATACTAAATCCAACAAAAAACTTGAATTTGGAATAAAAAATAAAATTAGCAATTTGATTTCAATATAAATTATAAAAATTATAATTCGAATAAAAATTAAACAATGATTGGCAATTATAATTGTATACTAAATCCAACAAAAATAACTGAAATTCGAATAAAAATAAAATTAGCAACTTGATTTCAGTACAAATTCTAAAGTAAAATCCCTAAACAATTGTAATTTGGAATAAAAATAAGAAAAATAGCAATTGCATTCGGATACGGATTCCAAGGAAAAAGAACTGAAATTGGGAATAAAAATAAAAGAAATTTTACAATTTGATTTCCATATGAATTCCAAAGTAAAATCCTAAATAACTAAAATTTAAAATAAATGTAGCAATTTAATTTGTATACAAACTCCAATAAAAATAACTGAAATATTTAATAAAAATAAAAGTTGTAACAAGGATGGCTCGAATGGTGTCGAAGGAGACACAAAAGAATTCCAAAGTAAAATCCTAAATAACTAAAATTCAAAATAAATTTAGCAATTTGATTTGTATACAAACTCCAATAAAAATAACTGAAATATTTAATAAAAATAAAAGTTGTAACGAGGATGGCTCGAATAGTGTCGAAGGAGACACAAAAGAAGCCGCCACGTTCGCTCTCAAAGTCATGTGTTTCTATTGTTGTTTCATATGGAATAAACATAAAAAAATAAATAAAATTTTGAATAAAAAATCAAAGTTATAACGAGCATGGCGCAAATGGTATCGGAGGAGATCATGAAAGAGTGCAATGGCATCGATCTGTCCTGCAAGAAGACATTAACCCACGGGGTAGCGAAGAGCCGAGGCAGCGACGACGGAGATGAGGACAATATCGTGTTGCTCACCTTTGTAGGATCAAGGATAACCGACTAGAGGGGGGTGAATAGGAGGTTTTTAAACTTTTTAACAATAACAATTTAAGCCAATTATTAACTTAGTCTAAATAAGATACAATTCAAGCTAAGCAATTCCACACAAGAAATAAGCTAGAAATGTAAATGCGGAAATGGTAGAGACTAGAAATAACCACAATGAGACAATGATGTTTTTTCCGTGGTATCGAAGACTTGCCGGTCTTCACTAGTCCACGTTGAGGAAGCTTGACAACTCAAGCCGACTCCACGAATTAAGTCTTCCCTCGATCACTATTGGTTGTTCTTGCTCCGCTCCAGAGATGGCGAACACCAAGCCAATTACAATCTTGGCACCGGGTCTCTTCACAAGCTTCTTGAAGAGATCACCGTGCAATCACCGCCAAGTCGTCTAGGAGTTCAGCAAAACTCCAAGAGTAACAAATCGTTGGCCTTCGCTTGACGGCACTCAAGTGCAAGAGGATCAACTAGGATGAGTGAATGCACTTGAATGAACTCAACACCTCACAATGAATGCACAAGAGTGTTTTGAGCGTTGAGAGGATGCTCAAGGCTCTATAGATGATAAATGAACTCTAGCACACTGTCCTTGAGCGGTGGAGGGTATTTATAACCCCACCAACAATTATGACCGTTGGGAGGCAATCCCCAACTTTCGGTAAATGCTTGTATGATCGCTAACTAAGTTATGACGACCGCACCCATGTCGAGCACAAGAATGCGGCTAGAACAATGGCATTAAATATTCGACATAGCCGTTGGAAATCCCAATACAGCATGACGACCGCCAACCAAAGTCTTGAGATAATCAGATCGCCTTGGTCATACCAAGACAGGAGCGGTACAACCGATCATAGGGTTTCCGATTTCGCCGAAAAGACATGCTCTCTGTAAAATACGTATCGCCTTAGAAAAATCGGTACAACCGCAGAGCGGTACGACCGTTTCTCAAATGCGGTACGACTGATTATCAACGAGAGGCACCGAACCAAAATACACATCTCCTATTTTTATTGAACCGCCAACTAAAAATCGGAACGACCGCAATGCGGTAGTACCGCTCCAAGAGCCTGTCGTACCGCATTAGCGCTCAGTTGGCAGAAATGATCAAAACCCGGTAATACCACCAAGTAAAGTGCGGTCATACCGCTTCAAGCGGTACAACCGCCCGTATAACTCCGGTACTACCGATTTTTGACAAAAACACTTAGAGCTTAACAAATTCAAATTCAAATGCATGCATGATCCTAAATTGATCCATATTGCACAAGACCATGCTATCAAGCTACTAGCCACAATCCTCTTAATAGTACGGCATTTAATCTATAATCCGGTCTTCCAACCATTTCTCCTAAGACCGGTAAAATATAAAAAGGATTCTAGACTACTTGTACCTTGTCTTGAGCCATGTAGATCTTCATTTAAACCTTTAGCATGCATCTTTACGTCATCAAACTCACCAATGGGATTTAACCTTGTAAATACTCAATAAACACGTTAATCTCATATTCACATATTATCATTAATTACCAAAACAATTTTTAGGGGTCTAGATGCTTTCAATCTCCCCCTTTTTGGTAATTGATGACAACAGAACTAATATGTGAGAAAAATTGTTTTGAATATACTAAGAGTGTATATTCTTTTGATGACTTAACAACAAAAATAAATCTTGCAATGAGTTCGAAAGAGTTTTGAGAATTATTTTCTTGTTAAATCCAATTTAAAGAAAGCTCTCCCTAAACATGTGCATATAAGTGATAGAAAAACTTTGCAAGCACATGTAGAGATTTTTTGAAATTTTGGCGGAGTTTCTTTAGCATGTTTGTACTTGAGGGAAATGCAATATTAAGATAAGACTATAATTTAGATTGCATTTTAAGATTATATCATAAGCATAATCATTATCCAACAAGTTCAACAAGATAAGCAACACTAATATAAGCACATAAGCATAAGTTTTAAACTATTACAAGCACATATAAGTTCAACACCATACAAAACAAATAAGCCCATATAAGATAATAGTAGCAAAAGACTTGCTCCCCCTAAATCTTTCTCTTCTCGCTTCTCCCCCTTTGGCATCAAGGTACCAAAAACATCTCAGACTGCTGGGTCCTGAGGAGGAAGGGAAGCAAGGTCTTGAGCCTGAGGAACTGGAGAGGCTGGAGCTGGAGCTGGAACCTGAGGGGCTGAGTCCTGAGAGGCTGTGGCTGGATCCTGAGGAGCAGGAGAGACCGAAGGAGCTAAGTCCTAAGAAGCGGGATCCTGAGCCACTGGATCTGTAGCCTGTGCTGGAGGAGCTGAGACAGGAGCTAGAGGCACTGAGGCCTGAGGCACTGGAGTTGGGGCCAAAGGAGGAACAACAGAAGAAGTAGAGACCCCTGAAGGTAGAGGAGGACGACAATAGAAGTGCTGATGAGTCATCAAAATCTGCTCCATCTCGTTAATGCTCTCAGCCATAGCAGCTATCCTGTTATGAGTCTCATCAAAGAAATCATTTTGAGTCAACTCCAAATCAGTTAGCTTGTTGTGTGTCTCATTTTGAAACTCTATTTGGGCTGCCTTCATTTCTGCCAAAGTGCTAATGATCAACTGCTGATTTTGAAGAATCTGTTCAAGAGTACCTTCAGCAGGAGCACTCTCCTGAGCAACAGCATCAGTAGAAGTAACAGCAACAGTAGAATCATCATGGCGAGCAGGAGGGCTGTCTCGAGGCTTGTAGGCCTTATGGGCTGTTCCCAATCCCCCTTGATACTCAATCTTCTGCCTAATCAAAGCCATGATGTAAGGTGCATAGTAAATCTTTTTAATCCTATCATTCTTTGAAGAAACTATGCCCTTGAGAATGACATCCACAACATCAAATTTCTCCCCCTCATGATATTATCAATAATATTCCAAGCATAACCTCTGACTGCATCAAAATTCCCACTCTTGGGATAAAAGGTATGATTAATAATCCTATTAATCATGCTTGGAATGGGCTTAAGTTCAGTAATCTTTCCTAGGGTATTCTTGACAGTGGAATCATAAAAGTTAGTCCAAGTAGGAGACAGTAAAGTAGGGCTATCAAAGAGCTTATCCCAAGTACCAGATGGTGTCCTCAAAACACGCTTAATATCCTCCTTGATACTTTCCACATATATGGTAATTGTGACCCATTTCATCCTGGAAAAATCTGCCTCAACATGCAATGTGGCATAAAATTGCCTGATAATCTCATCATCATAATTTTGCTTAAGAGACACAAGATCATGAAGACCCACTCGATGAAAGAGCTGGTATACACCACTGTACTTATCCAATGAGTTTATATGAGGCCACTTAATCCATTTGTGATCTGCAAAGTTTCTATGATTTCCATATAGCTGTTCATAAACTTGCTCTTGAAAAACTGTATGAAATCTTGGATTGACCGAGTCAGACTTGAAAAGGTATTTATTTACATGGCGCTTGATTGCATACTCATCAGGAGTGAGGAGTCTCAAGTCAATTGGAGGCTCTGGAGGCGCTCCCAAATCATCTGACTGAGCCTTCTGGTTCTGACTCAGTTTCAGAATCAGAATCTGTCTCAGCTGGTGGTAAGCTTTCCTCTGTTTCAGATTCAGGATCCTCTTCTGCTGGTCTTTTGCCCTTGCCCTTGCCATGCACGACTTTTTGTCGAACTGATCTTGCGCTTTGAACTGGAGCCACAGGAGGTCGAGTTCGTTGAGGTTGAGATGAAGATTGCCCTCTCCTAGGTGGTCCATGCAACTTTCGAGTCGCAATTCTTGTCCTAGGTATCTTCATACACATAGAATAGATTACAAGAAGTTCAATTGAACAATCAAAATAGAATTAAGTGAAAAGGAAATGAATTTCTATTTTTCTGTCAGGATGATGGTCATACCGCCGTTATATGGTAGGGTATGCGACCACATCTAACGATAAATCAGCCAAGAACCTAAGTTGTCTGGATTTTCTTGACCGAGTTCTAGGTTAAGCAAAAGAATGATTTTTTTTACGTTGTTCATGGGGTGAATCCATGATTTGGATGCGCAAACATCACTAGACATCAATTTGATACTTTTGCCCAACTAGAAACAAAGAAATCATCTACATTTTCAATTAACCCTAAAATGACACCTAGGGTTCCAAATTTCGGTAAAACATGAATCAAAAGAGGTTTTACCTTATGGATTGGAGGAGATGAACCCTAGAGAAGCAGTAAACAACAAAAGAGCAAAGAATCACCAGAGTTTTGAGAGGATTTGCGAGGAAGTTCTAGAGTTGGATAGAGGAAGCTCGGGCGGATGTGAAGTAGTGTGAAAACGGTTGAACCGTCGCGAGGGTTAAAGGGCACGAGTGAATAGTAACTACAAGGAGTTACTGCCCTCTCAAAAACCGACGCGGTCGAACCATGAACAAACCGCCGGTAGTATCTCACAAGTGGTAGTACCGTAGTTATAGAGCCGGTCGTACCGCGCTTATAACGTCGGTTGTTCTGATTATCCTAGAGCTTCAAGGAACAGCTTTGGATTTTCTTTGAAGTTGAGAATATTTGCAAATGATCCTTAGTTTTGCAATCAAATAAATATCATTAGGGATCATTATGCATAGAATAGACTAATGTCTATATAAGAACATAATTTTTATGATCATAGTTATCTTTAATAAAAGTTTTGAAAATACTTTCATAAAAGATCTCAAATAACACCACATGAAGCACAATACATGAGGCAAGAGTTCAACCAACATTTGAATAGTCTATGACATTTAACTCATTCCTCAATTTGCAAAAACAGCCTTCATCTAATGGTTTGGTGAAAATATCCACTAATTGGTTTTTGGTTCTTATGTGGCTAATTTCAATATCTCCCTTGCTCACATGATCTCTCAAGAAAATGATGGTGAATATCTATATGCTTGGTTCTTGAGTGTTGAACAGGGTTATTAGCTATTTTCACCGCACTATCATTGTCAAACAAAAGAGGCATTTTCTCAAATTTAATTCCATAATCCATCAATGTTTGCCTCATCCATAGCAATTGATCACAACAACTTTCCGTAGAAACATATTCGGCTTCGGTGGAGGATAATGCTACGGAGTTTTGTTTCTTAGATGACCATGATACTAAAGATCTTCCCAAAAATTGACAACTACCCGAGGTGCTCTTTCTATCCACTATGCAACCCGCATAATCGGAATCTGAATATCCAATTAAATCAAATTTAGCACATTTGGGGAACCATAGGCCAATGCTAGAGGAATACTTTAAATATCTTAGTATTCTTTTCATGGCCATTAAATGGCACTCTTTTGGAGTTGTTTGAAAACGTGCACACATGCAAACACTAAACATGATATCGGGCCTAGATGCAGTAAGATAAAGCAAGCTACCAATAATAGATCTATAAAACTTTAAATCCACTAATTTACCTCCCTCATTTAAGTTAAGATGACCGTTGGTTGCCATAGGAGTCTTGATGGGTTTTGCATCCTCCATGCCAAACTTCTTGATCAAATCCTTTGCATACTTAGTTTGGCTCACGAAGGTTCCATCTTTAAGTTGCTTGATTTGAAGTCCAAGGAAATAGCTTAATTCTCCAATCATGGATATTTCAAATTCCTTAGACATCATATCACCAAACTCTTCGCAAAAATCTTGATTAGTAGACCCAAAAATGATGTCATCAACATAAATTTGACAAACAAAGAAATCATCATTTAAGACTTTAGTAAATAAAGTTGAATCAATTTTCCTGATTTTGAATCCTTTTGAGACTAGAAAATCTCTAAGGCGTGCATACCATGCTCTAGGAGTTTGTTTGAGTCCACAGAGAGCTTTGGAGAGTTTATAGACATGATTAGGATTTTTAGGATCTTCAAAACCGGGAGGTTGTTCAACAAAGATAAGTTCGGATATTTTACCATTTAAGAAAACACTTTTAACATCCATTTGAAATAATTTAATATCAAAGCATGATGCAAAAGCAAGTAATATCCTAATTGACTCAAGTCTAGCTACAGGAGCAAAGGTTTCACCAAAATCCAAACCTTCGACTTGTGAATAACCTTGAGCGACCAATCTTACATTGTTTCTTACAACCATACCGTTCTTATCTTGCTTGTTCCTAAAGACCAATTTTGTACCAATCACATTATGTTCCTTGAGTCGATCCACCAATGTCTCAACTTCATTCCGGGTGAAGTTATTGAGTTCTTCATGCATAACATTCACCCAATCCGGATCATCAAGTGCTTCTTCTACATGCTTTGGCTCAATAGAGGAGACAAAAGAGTAATATTCACAAAAAGAAGCAACACGAGAGCGAGTTTGGACACCCTTATTTACGTCACCCAATATTTGGTCTATTGGACGATCCTTTGCAATTGCATTGTAAATTCTTGGTGGTAGGTTGGATGGTTGATCATCTTCCTTGTTATCCTCTTCATTAATTTGTACTTGACTTGTGGAAGAGGTAGGAGGCTCAACTTGAGTGGAAGATGATGGATTATCTTCGGGCTTGATATCACATATTTGCATATACTCCATTTGCTTTTCTTAAGGCTTCATCACCTACATCATCCAAGTTCTCATGTTCTTCTTGAGAGCCATTAGTTTCATCAAATTGCACATCGTGCCTTTCTTCAACTAAACCGGAGTTTTGGTTAAAGACACGATAGGCTTTGCTATTTGAAGAATAAGCAAGCAAGAAACCAACATCACAACGACTTGCAAATTTTGAAAGACGAACACCTTTCTTCAAAATATAACACTTGCAACTAAATACTCGAAAATAAGAGATATTCGGTTTTCTTCCTACAAGAAGCTCATAGGAAGTCTTTTTCAAAAGACGATGCAAATAAAGCCGATTTATGGCATGACAAGCGGTGTTAATTGCTTCTGCCCAAAAACTATCGGAAGTATTATACTCATCAAGCATTGTCCTAGCCATTTCAATTAATGTACGATTTTTCCTTTCTACTACTCCATTTTGCTCCGGAGTGTAGGTTGTAAAAAGTTCGTGTTTTATTCCAAGTTCATCACAAAAGTCTTCAACTTTAGTATTTTTGAACTCGGAACCATTATCACTACGGATTTTCTTTATTTTGAAATCAAATTCATTTTGAGCCCTTTTTGCAAAGCTTTTGAAAATGCCGGAGGTTTCACCCTTGTCATCTAGGAAGAATTCCCATGTGTATCTAGAGTAATCATCCACAATGACTAAATAATAGCTATTACCTCCGATACTCTTATAGGTTGTTGACCCAAACAAATCCATATGTAAGAGTTCCAATGGTCTAGAGGTTGACATGATACTCCTGGAAGGATGAGAATTAGCGACTTGTTTTCCGGCTTGATAAGTACTACAAAGTCTATTTTTCTCAAACTTCACATCTTTCAAGCCAACAACTAAATCATGTTTGAAAAGTTTTTTGAGTTGAATCATTCCAACATGAGCTAGCCTTCTATGCCAAATCCAACCCAATGAGGTTTTTGCCATTAAAGAAGTTTTTAAACAAGATTTATTTGAACTAAAATTCACCAAATAAATATTTCCAAATCTAAAGTCTTTGAAAACCAAAGAACTATCTTTTGCATTTGAGATTGTAACACATTCACTAGAGAATGAGCAAATTAGTCCAAGATCACATATTTGAGCAACGGATAGCAAATTGAAATTTAATGATTCTACTAAAGAAACATTGGAAATGGAAAGGTCATTTGAGATAGCAATTTTACCCAATCCTATTACCTTTCCTTTGCTATTATCACCAAATGTGATCTTGTCTACTCCTTTTCCATTCTCGAATGTGGTGAACATCTTTCTATCACTGGTCATGTGTTGAATGCATCCACTATCAAGCACCCAATGTTTTCCACCAGTTTTATAGTTCACCTACAAAACAAGAATCAAGTTCTTTTAGATACCCAAATTTGTTTGGGTCCTTAGAGGTTAGTGACCAAGAATTTAGGCACCTAAATAGCATTCTTTTTAGTGCCTAAAATTGAAGTGCCAACAAATCTAGCAATTACTTTACCATCTTTAGTCAGCATATAGCATGAATCATATATACCAAGAGATGAAGCCTTACCCTTAGGACAATTTTGTTGCACATGTCCTATTTCCCGGCACTTATGGCAATACTTACCATTTTACTTAACAAACCTTGTGGGCTTGTTTGTCGGCTTCTTGCCTTTCTTAGGCACATACCCAAGACCTTCCTTATTGAATGAGTACCTTTGCTCACTCAAAAGCTTGTCAAGAGTGGCCTTACCCTTGAAATACCTTTCCAAGCTTTTGCTTAGCTTGGTCACTTGCTCTTTTAGCTCATTGTTCTCAACAATAAGCTTTGCATCATTTTGCTCAACATTAACATGATTAGCATTAATACTAGAGCAACATGGTATAGCAATAGGATCATTGCATGAAATAGATGTACTAGTTTTAGCAATTTCTATACTAGGCATATCATCAATAATATCACATGTAATTTCTATATTAGAGCAAGACTTACTTGAATATTCTTGGATAAGCAAGTCATGAGCTTCCTTTAGCCACCCATAAGAATCTTTTAGAGAAATATACTCTCTATTCAAGACCTTATATTTTGACTTTTCTTTTCTAAGATATTCATTTAAGTCTTCAAGCATATCCATTAATTCAATCATAAGTTGGTTTATCATTATCAATGGATTTTACCTTATCTCCATTTGCCATGAAGCAAGTAAGAGTGGAAAATAGCGACAGAGCTTCCTTGATGGCGATGCCAACGAGTCTCTTTTTCTTGGGAGACTCATCCTCATCGGAATTGGAGTCGCTTGATTCATCATTTGAATCCCACTCTCCAATGTGGGCTTCATGCTTGTCATCTTTGTGAAGCTTCTTGAAAAGCTTCTTCTTGCCACTATACTCCTTCTTCTTGAATGACTTGCCCTTGTCATCCTTATTTGCAGGGCAACGGGAAGCAATGTGCCCCTTCTCTTCATAATTATAGCACCGAATGTTGCTATAACGATTTTTGTCATTTGAGGATTGCCCTTTCTTGTACTTGTCAAAGTTGACGCTTCTATTGGGACGTCTCTTCATGAACTTCTTCATTCTTCTTACAAGAAATGCATACTCCTCGTCGGAGTCTTCTTCTTCTTCATCCTCATCATCACTTGATTCCGCTTTGGTCTTGAAAGCGGTAATCTTCTTCTTTAAGGAAGATGTCTCTAAGAGCTTTTCCTTGTCCTTCTTGAACAACTCATTTGTGATGAGGTTGTCCAAAAGTCTCGTTGGCGTCATTCTTGGCAACTCGGGAGAGTTGAGAAATAACGTCACCAACATCTCATACTTATCCGGAAGAGCCCTAAGAATCTTGCACACAATGTCAACATCAAGAAGGCTAGTCTCAAGGCTATTGAGCTCATTCACAATGTTGTTGAGTCTTGAATACATCTCATTGATGTTTTCATGAGGCAACATTATGAGGTTGTCATATTTGATCCGAAGCCTATGCAATTTAGCTTCTTTGATCTTGGATGTTCCCTCATGGATTTCCGAGAGGGTGGTCCAAATATCGTGAGCGGTTTCCAAATTGCTCACTCTATTGAACTCATCCGCGTTCAAAGCGCCAAAGAGAGCGTTCATAGCTTGGGCATCTAAATAAGCATTACGCGCCTCTTGATCTGTGAGAATTAGTGGATTAAGAGGCATGATGTAACCCTCATTTACGATTTTCCAAATGCTTAGACTCATGGCCTTTAAATAAATTAACATTCTAATTTTCCAATAAGCATAATTAGAGCCATCAAACAAATGAGCATTTCTTATAGCAATTCCCTCACTAGCCATACTTTTCTCTCTTAGACGGTTAAGTCTAAATCAATGAGAGACCATGCTCTGATACCACTTGTAGGATCAAGGATAACCAACTAGAGGGGGGGTGAATAGGAGGTTTTTAAATTTTTTAACAATAACAATTTAAGCCAATTAATAACTTAGTCTAAACAAGATACAATTCAAGCTAAGCAATTCAACACAAGAAATAAGCTAGAAATGTAAATGCGGAAATGGTAAAGAGTAGAAATAACCACAATGAGACAATGATGTTTTTCCCGTGGTATCGAAGACTTGCCGGTCTTCACTAGTCCACGTTGAGGAAGCTTGACAACTCAAGCCGGTTCCACGAATTAAGCCTTCCCTCGATCACTATTGGTTGTTCTTGCTCCACTCCGGAGATGGCGAGCACCAAGCCAATCACAATCTTGGCACCGGGCCTCTTCACAAGCTTCTTGAAGAGATCACCGTGCAATCACCGCAAAGCCGTCTAGGAGTTCAGCAAAACTCCAAGAGTAACAAATCGTTGGCATTCGCTTGACGGCACTCAAGTGCAAGAGGATCAACTAGGATAAGTGAATGCACTTGAATGAACTCAACACCTCACAATGAATGCACAAAAGTGTTTTGAGCGTTGAGAGGATGCTCAAGGCTCTATAGATGATAAATGAACTCTAGCACACTGTCCTTGAGCAGGTGGAGGGGTATTTATAACCCCCACCAACAATTATGACCGTTGGGGAGGCAATCCCCAACTTTCAGCGAAATGCGGTATGACCGCCAACTAAGTTGCGGTACAACCGCACCCATGTCAAAGCATAGTAACGGCTAGAACAGTGGCATTAAATACTTTGACATAGCCGTTGGAAATCCCAATACAGATCGACCGCCAACCAAAGTCTTGATACATAATCGCATCGCTTCGGTCATACCAAGACAGAGGAGCGGTACAACCGATCGTAGGGTTTCCAATTTCGCCGAAAAGACATGCTCTCTATAAAATACGTACCGCCTTAGAAAAATCGGTACAACCGCAGAGCGGTACGACCGATTATCAACGAGAGGCACTGAACCAAAATACATATCTCCTGTTTTTATTAAACCGCCAACTAGAAATCGGAACGACCAAGAATGCAAGAGTATCTGCTCCAAGAGCCGGTCGTGCGCATTAGCGCTTCGATTATAAAACGATCAAAACCCGGTAATACCGCCAAGTAAAGTGCGGTCATACCGCTTCAAGCGGTACAACCGCCCGTATAACTCCGGTACTACCGATTTCTGACAAAAACACTTAGAGCTTAACAAATTCAAATTCAAATGCATGCATGATCCTAAATTGATCCATATTGCACAGGACCATGCTATCAAGCTACTAGTCACGATCCCTCTTAATAGTACGGTATTTAATCTATAATCCGGTCTTCCAACCATTTCTCCTAAGACCGGTAAAATATAAAAAGGATCCTAGACTACTTGTACCTTGTCTTGAGCCATGTAGATCTTCATTTAAACCTTTAGCATGCATCTTTACGTTATCAAACTCACCAATGGGACTTAACCTTGTAAATACTCAATAAGCACGTTAATACCATATTCACATATTATCATTAATTACCAGAACAATTTTTAGGGGCCTAGATGCTTTCAACCTTAGCCGTTCAACAAGAACAATGCCATGCTGCTCGTTGGAGCCATTGAAGAGAAAGTCTAGTGTTGAAGGAGCCAAGGGCCATGATGACAAGTGGTGAGCGTCGGCGTTGTTGAAGAAATTAGTGGCCAAAGAAGCTCGATGATAGGGAAGCCCTAGAAGAGAGAAGATTAAGCTTTGCATTAAAGACGAGTTACGGATGATATATGGTCATCAGGTAGCTAGGAATGTGTCATCACTGCTGAGGGGCACGTTGTCGCCGACGATGGCAAAAATATTCTATATATCATTAGACAATGACTAAATCTAGTATATCGTCCCCCTGCTCCCTCTTCCTTCTCCTTCCACTCCTCCTTGTGCTCTCTCTCTCCTTTCCCTCCTCTCACAAAATTTCCATATCTGTTTGCAGCCCAAATCTCTACAGATCTAGCTCCCTTGGTGCTCCCCTGTGCCTTCCCTCCAGCCTCCACCTCTGGTGGTCATGGATATGGTGGTGGTGAGCGTGTTGACAGTCGGTTGTGTCCTCAACACACCCACCACCAGGCCAAATGGGGATGGTTCGTGCTCAACCTCCCCCAATCTCCAAGCTAAATCGTTCGACCCACAGCTGTCAGGCATGATGCATGCAAAATCCATGCCCAACGAGCTCAAGCTACCTGTGAATATGTCAGTAGGTTTTCCTCTTCTTGGTCAAGTCGGTAGTGCTAGCTTTTGCTATTGTTTTTGTCCTCTGTGGTTGGCCAGCTCAAAATTGCCATGGCATCTCCTTCCTCATCAATCATGTCGCTTGTCTTTGGCAAGGCACTCTAACGTCCCTCTTCTATCTAGGAATATCCACTGTCCCTCCCTCTCTCTTGTCCAGTGGATGGTCCTCCCTTGTTCCCCTTTGGAGCTCTGACTTGCCTCAGTGACACACGGGATGGAACGATGGGATGGTGTGGCATGGTGGTGATGGCAGCTGGCAACAGGGTGATGGACGACACCGAAGACTATGTTAGTTCGTCATGAGTCCATGTGAAAGAGGTGCTTACAAGGTTCAACAGGTAGTTCATGGTTGTAACCATGGTCATGGCAAAGTGTAGGTTGGCGAACTCACGGCTTGAAGCTGGTGCTCAACGGGCAAGTTTAAAATTTTGAAATTTGACTTTAGAAGTGCCACTTTTACCTTCTTTTCCTTGGTCGTGTACCTGTGTGTCTCTTTCTTTCCTTCACTCATAACACTCATAAGCCATCCTATTTGTCTATTTCAACACCATCCATTGGATGAACTCCAAAGATAACTCAAGAAGCTAGCCTTGATCAATTTTAAGAAACCTAAGCAAGAATAGCCTGAAGGGTCTTATGAAACCACCAGGCAAGCTGACAACGGAAGAATTAAGGAACCCTTCAAGGACCTATCCAAGAAGGCAACAACACATCCAGATAAGACAAGCAAACTTTAGTATTCTTATCTCAACACCATCAGCAATAAATAGTGAGTCAATGATTACACATATACTGTTTCAAAGTAAAAAAAATGACAAAATGCTCCGAAAATATGTTCGGGTTGAGTCAACCAACATGCACAACTAAGAAGTGCTCTACAGAGCACTTCCTTGTATCTGCAAACCAACATGCAAAAACTAAGGAAGTGCTTTGCTTGATAACGTTCATGGAATTCTTAGCTAAGAAAACCAAAATGCCAAACTTTTAGTCATTTACAAATTGCAAATAGACTAGTGGTCTGTAAATTGGCTGTGCCAGATTTTTGCCTGACTATCTATAGGATTCTTAATCCTTTCAGTTACCTCATCGGCCCAAAATTCAAAAAAAAAATCCATATTTATTGATTAATGCAGTGAACTCAATTCATCCTAGTTACAGGAAAGGAAACAAGGCATCACTGATCACTGATATGATTAAAAAAATAAAGCCTTGTCGAAGTTGATCACTGCTAAAGAATGAAAAGCAAGGTTTAGATCATTTGGAAATCTGCCCGTCAATTGTACAACTATTCTCTTATTTGAGTAACAGTACTTTCCGCACGCACTTTATCTAGTACATTAGGGCTAGTTTTGTCATAAAACATTTTCATTCACGACATGATAGTTCACTAAGTACGTTTTTACTATATGTCTATTCCTGGTTTGACACTATTAGCAACAATCAGAAATAAACGATGAGTCAAACACTAAACAAGCCTAATAGACCTAATGCCGTATTAAACTATGAACACAACTATATATCAAAATACTACCAAAGCTTGAAATCGAGAACCACAGAGTTTCCACCAGCACAACAGAACCAAGCTAGAACTTAACAAAACAAATTATTTCTTGCAAATCTTCACATGAGCCATTTCACTGACCAAAAGAACAATTAAGTACAATAGGGACGAAGGACTCTTAAAGAGCTAAGATGAACCACCACATATTCAGATGATCAGTTCACAACTTGTGAAGCTACATGAGCCGCAGCTGGCTCTGACCAGAAGAACTAGTAACAAATGCAATTTCACGACTCACTACGAACTAAACAACTCAGGAAAGATCCCAACAATCCATCCCCAATTGGGTTCCAAGAACCCCATGAATAGGCCACCAATAATTCTTACCAAATTTTAATTCTCAAATATCAGTGCAACACGATCAACTAGGGATCCTATTTCTTGCACTCGGATTGAAAGTAATCTTATCTATATCAGAACAAGAACCCAACAATGCAATGAGGACATCAAAGCACAAACGGAATTATTCTTCAAGAACATGCCCAAAAGTCAAGAACTAACAAAAAAACTAACCATTTCTTTTAAAGCTTCATATGTTCGTTCGTCGTAGATTTGTACACTGCGATACTACGGCAACCTAAAGAGTTCGATTAGTCCATTGAAATCCCAAGAAATAGAAGGCAAGAATCTAACCTCCACGACCAATTGCGCAACAAATCTAAGCAATAAATTCCCAAGTATCGCTCAAGGCTACCAAGAAAGCTACGAACAGATCAAGAAAGAAATCCAAGAACGTAGCCAAGAACCGAGACACTGATTGGCAAGGGGTGGCAAAAAGAACATACCGTCAAAGGTCACCTCAGAGTAAAGGCGGACAATGAAGGCGACGTCGGAGGACGCGGCGTGACGACGGTGCCTTCCGCGGTGGAGTCCCACTCCTGTTCTCTCCGGCGTCTCTTTCTCCCTCGCCTCTGCTCTTGCTCCTCTCTGCTTTCTTCTTGTTCCCTCTTTCTCCTGTCTGCCTCTTCCCTTTTTCTTCTTGCTTCTCTCTCCAGTATGCTTCTTCCTCCCTCTCCTTTTCTCTCTCTGGTTCTCTTGCTCTCACTAGCTAGGAGGAATCTCTCTCCCTGAACCGGTGGCTCGCTATGGTGTATGCGTTTCAAAGAAAGGCAATGGCGCGGAGAGAAGTCAGTTAGTAGTTTTATTGGGTCCCGCAAGTCGGTGGGGGTTACCGGGTTAGCGCTCGACTCCTAATCAACGGTGGACATCGAACCCGAGAGATGGATTTACTCGACAGATGGACGGTCGAGATGGGATTTGGGGGCGCTCACCTGTAAGAGCGGACGGATCGACTTCGCCGCCTCCTGCGCCGCCGCAGGAGAGGAGGGCACGGAGACGCATCTCCGCTGCCGCCGTCGCCGGCGTGATCGTCGCTGGTGAGGCCGCCTCCGCCTCCCCGCATCTCTGCTCATCTCGCCCTCCCTCTCAGGTCTCTCACCGATGTGTGGGTGTTGTGGTCTTGTGGGTGGCGATGGGGATGGTCTCGAGTCAGCCTTTAGTCATGGCCAGACTCCAGACTGCAGAGGGCTTAACAGTGCTACGTGCTTGTCGTGCGTGGACGATCATTCTCCGTTCTCCCTCTCCTCGTAACGTTGTTGCGCATGTGGCTCGGTCGCACGCACCATAGTTGTTCTTGGCTACTTGCTCGACGAAGTTGCGGGCGTGGCATTGTACCTGATACGGGAAAACTCGCGCGCTGGCCGCGCAAGCGGCCGGATCGTATGAAAACACCATCCGCCGGCTCGCACCTTCTACACATTTTAGCCGTCGCGTGGGCAGCTACGCCAGCACCACGGCGTGCAGTCATGAGCGCTGGTTCGTCGCGGCGCGGGGAATTGACCGCACCGGTATATCCCAGGCCGCGCGCGCGCCCACCTCGCCTCATTCTCAATGGTCAAAGCTCAATCGGGCACTAGCTAGCCTTGGTCTGGCTCTGCCTTCCGCACGCGCGCCATCGATCGACAACCAAACCCGCCCTGCCACCCCACTCAATTTTCCTTGTTAAAAAACACTCAAATTCAACACATTTTTTTATTTAAAAAAGAACGCTCTTTAGACACTGGGGGAAAAACGCATTTAAACGTCAGGGGAATGTCACCCACAGCTGTTCTACGGACTGCACTGACGCAGTTCAACAGCAGATCGCCGCGAAAGCTTCTGATCATACAAGATGCATTCTTACATATTACATCAGAGTAGTAAAATATTGCTCGCAGATTTGGTTCGGTGAACGAAGCGTTGTCCGAAGAAATTTGATCAACATGTCGAGCTCGTCCACGACTCCGGCCAAAGACGGATGGACCCGGCCGCGGCGGCGACTGATACGAGGAGGCACCCGGCGCTGAGCACCTGGCGGGGCAGCCACGGCGCGCTGCGCGATGTACGTCTTGACGGGGAAAAGCCACTGCATTTATTGTAGCGAATTTGCTACAAATGCATAGAAGCAACACATAACTACAAGAATGTACTAAAATTTATTTTGTTCCACTACCTTCTTTCCTTTCAAGAAAGTGTTGGCTGTGTTGCTGAAGCTTTTTTTCTACTCAATAAAATCTTCGCAGATATTTGATACACTCCAGGTCAATTCTATCATCTTGCCAGATATTGGTTGACAGAGTTTCTTCACATATACACCTGGTCATTTATCTCTTTTAATATTTACATTTCCATGCAGCAGTTCTGCATTGCATTCAACAGGCTAGTTCCATACTTCAGGTCAATATACATGCAATCCTTCCATTCGGCTCCTTTCGCCACAAGCCTTTTTCAAGGTAAGGCCATGGTTCTAGATTTTCACATTCACATACCTCCAAAGCATCGAGTTTCTTGAATGTACCATGCAGCGCAGTCCATGCATAGTTCAGATGTTTGAGGAACCTTAACCGAAGCACGGTCACCTCCCAGCACTTCTCATAACCTAGACCACTGACAATACCTCCTCTGATGTAGAGTTTCTTCAAGTTTTTCAGCTTTTGAGGACTAACCCAACAAGGAAATTCTGTTAGTGGGAAGCAACGGATCTCCAGCTTCTCAAGACCAGAGGGGAGAACACAAGGCATTGCATGAGCAGCAGCATGGCTTGATCTTGAAAGAGAACTGTCATGTATAGGCACAGAGGGTGCTCCCCAAGTAAGTGTGAGTGACCGGAGGGCACAAAACTCACCCACTTTCTCAAACTGATCACTATCTATGCTGTGGCCAATTCTAATGCTCAGTTTCCGTAACTTTGTCAGCATGACAAGTTCATTAAGATGGCAGGGATCTTTGCTCCTGGTGTTCGCCAGAACAAACCCCTTCAGAACTTCAAGTTGAAAAAGCTTGCCTAATCCTTTAGGCATACCTGAGAGCAAGTAACAATCAGAAACGTCCAAGTACTCCAGCTTCACTAGTTTCACTATCTCCTTTGGTAGATCCTCCAGATTATGGCATGCTTTGAGATCAAGGATGACAAGTTTTGTGAGCTTTCCAATCGAGGTTGGAAGGGCCTCAATTCTCGATATCCCTCTGAAGCTCAGGTACTTCAATTGCTTGCAGGACTTGACCTGCTTTAGGAACTCAATATTGTTGATCTCTATGTGATGTGCCCGAGGATCATAATTTGCATCCTGCCATCGTCCTAACTGCACAGTGCTCAAACATGTATTTCCAGAAAACCATGTCTTGTCTAACTCCACGTACTGTTGCTTGATATTGTAAATCGTCAACACATCACGGTGGAAGCTGGTAAGGATCTTTCCAGCATGCAAGCATGCACGCCGGGTCCTGGTGAAGTCATTCTTGGAGCTGCCATCAGAACTGAGATCGACAAATGCTGTGCTCTTTGCAGCTTGAAGCAGTAGCCCGCGGATCCATGGTTGCACCTTGCACCTGTGGACTTTGTCACAGTGGTATTTCTTTACTGGCTTGATGAATCCCTTGGGGAGCAGCAGTTTATTAAAGAAACTCTTCCCCTCGGAAACTGAACTTACAAAGCCTTCTCCAATCCACCAATGAATTAGCAGTCTCTTCTTGATGATGGCATCCTCTGGGAACACAGCAAGGCATAGAAGGCACTGTCTCAACCTTGTCTCCAGTCCATCAATGATAACCTTGAGCTGCCACATCTGCACACTTTCCCTGGTAATGCAGAAGGTATCTGCTGCTGAGAACTGATGAGAAGATGAAGCTTCATGTCTTGCGGCCATCGATCTGGCAGAGACCTCCTGGACCTTGAAAGAGTCATTCACCTTTCCCCATATATTTGTGATCTCTTCATGAATCGACTGGAGCTTGTCTCGCAGACCACCCATCTGGTGAAGTTTTACGGAGCCTTCAACATCTAACATAGGTCCCTCAAAAAGCTCATCAATATGTTGCTCAATTGTGTCAAAGTTATTGTATATCCCTTTCTCTTTCTCTTGGACCTTCTGGAGTGCATCTTTAAGCTGTGACAACTCATCTCTGATATTGTCCAAGAGAATGAAAGCACCTGATTTATCTTCATGAGCTAAGGCTTCCAATAAGAGGCGTCTGAAGGTGCTCAAACATGTCAACAATGGCGAGAAGGCTGCGTTGGCAATGTGGAAGTTAGCATTTCCATCCTGCTTCTTCTGCTCAATCATGTCAAGTACATCTTCCAAGTGGTTCACTCTCTGTTTGATCTCATCTAGGAAGCTTCGAGATTTTGATTGATCATTACAGGTGGCCTTAATACGTGCCAAAAATGGCAAGATGATATCTTCCATCGATCTGAAGCTTTCCTCAACCTCGTTCTTATTTCTATCAATCACAAAGAGTGCATCTTTTAAGCATTTTACTTCAGCATCGATCTTGACAAGGATCTTATAGTTCTCAAGCTTGTCACTGCGGGCGCTGGCTTCTGATACTAGATGATCGATGGTTTTTAAAAGTTTCAGTACTGGGGAGAAGACATGCTCAACAATGCACAAGCTCTCATTGGCTGCTTCCTTTCTTGATCGAATGGTAGCAAGCACATCGTTGATGCACTGTATCCCACTCTTGATACTTTCCAGGTGACGAGCTTCTGAACCACCTTGTGCAGTCTTAACGTATCTAAGTGATTCAAAAAGCTCATTTTCATCAAAAGACAGTTTCTCATTATCTGCTACTATTCTGTTATCATTCTCACCCCACCCCTCATGATGCTCAACTGCCCATTTCATTCCCTCAATAGGATCAGGAGCTCGAGATGCATTTTGGTATGCTATTACCAATCTTCTCTGCCACTCAGAGACTGCCGTGCTAACGGACATAAAACCCTCGTAGACCTCTTCCTTGTCTTCCTTGATCCCCTCAAATAATTCTTCAAGATGTTGTACTTCCCATCTGATCTTCTCTGAAAGTTCATGCATTGTAAGACCCCTTTCATCAGTTTCAGGTGAGCCCACTGACCCAAAAAAGTGGTGCCCAATTTCAGTAACACGCATCATCAATGGCTCAAATACATCTTTTTCAATGCTTTGGTGGACAAGCATACTGACTGATGACACCAATACCAAACATCAAAGTATGCATCAAACAAATATTATCTGGAAAGAAGAGTCCAGCTGGTAATCTTTCTGCAGGACAACTAAAACTGATTAGTGATAGCACAATGCTGGAGATTAATGAAAGCTTAAATAGTACAGTACCTCTGTTAATTTACAGCGCTCCAGATCGTTTGGAGTTTATTGTTCTGCAAACTATGGCGAAGTTGAGCATGCAGTGTCGTATGTTTCTGAAGCAGAAGCACACAGGTTCATAAGCAGAATTTGAAGAGAGAAACCAGGAAACTGCACTGCGGGTTCCTATGGAAGAATATGCCAATATGTTTCTAATGTGACTAGTCTTTTCTTGTGGATTGTGAGCAAATGGACATTGGAAACTTACAGGAAAGTGTAATATTTAATTATACAAACCAAAGCATCAGTGGGGCAGTGAAGTTCCAACAGCACAACTCTAGCCCCTGCCACACGTTACAAAATTAAATATGAAATGAATGTAGGAAGAAAAGTCAATGACGTAACAGTAGAAGAAAATTCTTTCTACGCTAGGAAGTTTCCTATGTAATGAACCTGAACAAGCCAAAAGGAAAAAATGTGATAGGAAGACAATAAGGCCACGTAAAGAAAGGGAAGTTGTTGGATGGAATTTTCTCCCAATGTTGTTCTTCAACATAAATAAGCTCCTTCAAGCGCAAGGATAGTTCATGGTAATCATATTGTTTAAACAAAAGGGAAACGGAAGAAGTCTAGAACAGAAGAAAAACCCATGTCAGTGGAACACCCACTGCATGCAATGATGGAAAAGCTGCACTCCGAATCTGTCCAGGAGAAGGTTGGGTTGCTTGGCATAGGAAGCCTACTCCAGGACCTGCATAAACATTTCAGGATGGTCCATCAGAGGATCAGTGGCATCAATGAGAGGACACAAATCAGACATCAAGAACTGTTCACTGAGACGCACCTTCACAAAATCAATGTACTGAGAGTCGCCTCCAGTAATGATCATATCATCTACATAGAGAAGGACGAGCGTTCGACCCCGAGGAGAGGTGTGTACAAAGAGGGTAGGGTCGTGATCACTGACGGAGAAGCCGGCAGAAGTGACAACAAAGGAGAAACGATCAAACCAAGCACGAGAGGCTTGGTTGAGCCCATAGAGAGAGCGACGAAGGCGACAAACCATACCATCAGGAACAGAATACCCAGGAGGTGGCTGCATATAGACCTCCTCATGCAGGTCGCCATTGAGAACGGCATTCTTAACGTTCAACTGAGAGATGGGTCACTGTCGAACCGAGGCCACAGCAAGGAGAGTGCGAACAGTGGTCATGTGAGCAACAGGAGCGAAGGTCTCATCGTAGTCACGACCATGCTCCTGCTGAAAACCACGCGCCACAAGACGAGCCTTGTAGCGCTCAAGAGAACCATCCGAGCGGGTCTTGATCTTGTACACTCACTTGCACGTGATGGGAGTGACACGCGCAGGTAGGGGCACAAGATCCCAAGTGCCAATGTGCTCCAAAGCAGTAATCTCCTCAGATATCGCGAGCTGCCACTCAAAGTGCAAGCGTGACCTCAAGAGGTCGAGGCTCAAAAGGAGCAACGGCCAGAAACCAGAAGGCCAAAGCGGCTCGACAAAGGTAACGATCACGAAGATCGTATCTGGGAGTAGAATGCAGAGCGAGACACGACAAGAACAGAGAAGAAGTACTGGGAACAGTGCACAGCAAAGACGGAGGCTCAACTGGAGAAGTAGGCCGCGGACGACAAGAGTAGTGCAGAGGAAAGGGTGGAATCTCAACAAAAGAGCGGGAAGAAAACTCCGGTGGAGGTGGAACATGTGCAGCCGGAGGAGAGGGAGGCAAAGAAGGTGGAGGATGAAGCAAAACAGTTGTGGAAGGCGGAGAGTCAGGAAAAATCAGAAAGGAGATCGACTCAACAAGAGAATCTGACCTAACTGTGGGGGGAACGAGGGTAGTAAGGTCAGGATTCGTCGAAAGTGACATCCCGAGAGATCCTCATCCTGCGAGCAACAGGGTCCTAGCAACGATAACCCTTATGCTCAAGATCAGAAGCTAAGAAAACACACTCAATCGACCGAAAGCAATCGACTTGGTGCGCCACGAGGTGGAAGAAAGACGAAACAGACATAGCCGAAACTGCGAAGGTGACTGTACCCTGGGGCTCGACTATAGAGACGCTCGACAGGAGTAGAACCCTGAAGAGCAGTGGAAGACTGCATGTTGATGAGAAAAGAAGCAATGGAAACAGCCTTAGCCCAGAAGTGAGGGGGGACATAAGAGGCAAGCATGAGAGCGTGAGCGGTCTCCAGCAAGTGACGATGCTTACGCTCTGATACCAAGTTGTTATGATCCTTAAATCATTACGGGGTAAACACCGTCGGGAAGAAGGCCAGGCGGCGTCGGCTTGGTGGGATGGGAGATTAGACTATAGACTGGGATGATAGAACCTTAGGAGGGAGATTAAATTAATTCATCTTTCTTGCTTCCTTGATAATAGATACATACTATCCCTTTTATAGGGACGATCCGACTTGACCTCTAAGAAACGATCTCTATTTCTATGGAAACTTATTTCTATTAGATGGAATATATCTCTAAGGAAGTAAACCTAACTAATAAGGAAACTAACTATTCTTTTCTCTATTTCCAACTACTAATGCACCGTGGGCCCGGTATGAACAGTACACTGTGCTACAGTACCGCACGTGCTGTTCACACGCGTGAACAGTCGCCCATGACAGTGAGCACCAAGACAAGAGTACTCTACTCAGCAAGAAAGCGACGCAAAGCAGCAGATAGATACTCACTTTTGGAATGAGGCTTGTTATCTATTCTAATGGCCCAAATGACCAATATATAACATGTACAGGGTTGCCAAAATGCAAAGAACACCCTAGGCTATATACATATCTAACACCCCCCCCCAAAAAAAAACTTATGGTGGATCAACAACACTGAGTTTAGAGAGGTAAAAGCTATGCTGAACTCTAGTCTGTGTCTTGGTGAAGAAATTTGCTAACTAAAGCTTCGAAGGCACATACTGAAGATCAATAACTTGGTCTTGCACCTGCGATTGCATGTACGAAGCATCCACTCCAATGTGCTTAGTGAGCTCATGCTTCACGAGATCTCGAGCAATGCTGATCGCACCGGTACTATCTAATAAGAGAGGAGTCGGTGCAGAAACGGAAACACCGAAATCCTCAAGTAGCCACCGAAGCCAGGTGATCTCAGCTGTCAACGATGCCATGGCTCTCAACTCAGTCTCAGCGCTCAAACGGGAAACGACAGTCTGCTTCTTGGTCTTCCAGGCAATCAAGGAGGAACCAAGGAAAACACAATAGGCAGAGAGAGACCGGTGATCAGAATGATAGGTAGCCCAGGTCGCATCAGAGTACGCCTGAAGCTGCAAAGAACTGGAGCGAGGAAAGAAAAGATGACGAGTGATGGTCCTGAGAAGATATCGCAGATCACGAAGAAAGTGATTGTAGTGGAGCTAAGTGGGAGCAGAGACGAATTGACTAAGGATGTGAACTGAGTTAGAGATATCAGAGCGAGTGATCCCAGGGTAGATAAGGCTCCCAACAAGATGGCGGTAGCGAGTGAGATCCTCAATAGGCTCACCATCGGTAGGGCAAAAGTGAACACCAAGCTCCATCGGAGTATCCACCACATGCTGATCAGTGAGACAAGCGTGAGTAAGGATATCCTAAATGTACTTCTTGATCAGTGAGACAAGCGTGAGTAAGGATATCCTGAATGTACTTCTCATGGGAGAGATAGTGGCCCTCGAGCGTAGAAGTGATGTCAATCCCAATAAAGTAACAAAGAGGACCCAAATTAGACATCAAGAACTGCTCACTGAGACGCTCCTTTACAAAAGCAATGTACTGAGTCATCTCCAGTAATGATCATATCATCCACATAGAGGAGGAGCGTCCGACCGCGAGGAGAGGCGTGTAAAAAGAGGGCAGGGTCGTGATCACTGGCGAAGAAGCTGGCAGCAGTGACAACAGAGGAAAAGCGGTCAAACTAAGCACAAGGGGCTTGGTTGAGCCCATAGAGAGAGCGACGAAGGCGACAAACCATACCATCAGGGACGGAATACCCGGGGGTGGCTGCATGTAGACCTCACGTAGCTCGCCATTGAGAAAGACATTCTTAACGTCCAACTGAGAGATGGGCCACTGTCGAACCAAGGCCACAACAAGGAGAGTGCGAACAGTGGTCATGTGGGCAACAGGAGCGAAGGTCCCATCGTAGTCACGACCATGCTCCTGCTGAAAACCAAACGCTACAAGACGAGCCTTGTAGCGCTCAAGGGAACCATCCGAGCGGGTCTTGATCTTGTACACCCACTTGCACGTGATGGGAGTGACACATGCAGATAGGGGCACAAGATCCCAAGTGTCAGTACGCTCCAAAGCAGCAATCTCCTCAGACATCGCGGGCTACCACTCAGGGTGAAAGGCGGCACCTCATGAGGCCAGAGGCTCGAAGGAGCAAGCGGTACAGCAAAACCATAGCGCCAAAGCGGCTCGACAAAGTGTGACGATCACGAAGAACGTATCTGGGAGGAGAAGGCAGAGCAGGACCCAGCAAGGACGGAGAAGAAGAGCTGGGAATAGGGCCCAGCAAAGACGGAGGCTCAACTAGAGGAGTAGGCCGAGGACGACGAGAGTAGTGCAGAGGAAAAGGTGGAATCTCAATAAAAGAGCGGAAAGGAAACTCCAGTGGAGGTGGAACAGGAGCAACTGGAGGAGATGGAGGCGAAGAAAGTGGAGGAGGAAGCAAAATAGTAGTGGAAGGCGGAGAGTCAGGAAAAGTCAGAAAGGAGATCGACTCAACAAAAGAATTAGAATTGACTTGGGGGGGGGGGAAGAGGGTAGTAAGATCGGGACTCATTGAAAGTGACATCCCGAGAGATCCTCATCCGGCGAGCAATAGGGTCGTAGCAACGATAACCCTTATGCTCAGGACTATAGCCAAGGAAAACACACTCAACTGACTGAGCAGTTAGCTTGGTACGCTCACGAGGTGGGAGAAGAACGAAACAGACACAGCCAAAATTGCGAAGGTGATTGTACTCTGGGGCTCGACCATAGAGACGCTCGACATGAGTAGAACCCTGAAGAGCAGTGGAAGGCCGCATGTTGATGAGAAAAACAGCAGTGGAAACAACCTCGGGCTAGAAATGAGGGGGAACAGAAGAGGCAAGCATGAGAGCGCGAGCGGTCTCAAGCAAGTGACGATGCTTACGCTTAGAGATACCGTTCTGAGCGTGAGCACCAGGACAAGAGTACTGGGGAAGAGTACCCTGCTCAACGAGAAAGCGATGCAAAACAGCAGATAGATACTCACCAGCAGAGTCAGCACAAAACACACGAATGACTGAATCAAACTGGGTGTGAACCATGGTGGCAAACATCTGGTTAATAGAGAAAACCTGATTGCGAGAGGACATGAAGTAGATCCAAGTATGACGAGAATAATCATCAATAACGATCACATAGTATCGAAGACCCCCTTCGAAACGAAGGGAACCGAACCCCAAACATCAGAGTGAACAAGATCAAAAGGATGAGTAGAAATAGAATCACTAGAGGGATAGGGGAGCTACAGCTACTTGCCAAGCTTGCAACCAATACAATGTAAAGAGGTGTCCCCAGAAACAGACCCAAGAACACCACGACCGACTAGTGACAATAGACGCGATCCGCAGAGATGACCGAGACGATGGTTCCACTGAGCAAACGAGGCAGTGGAGGACGCGGCAAAACTAGAGGTAATGGTAGTGGCTTGCTGGCTGGTGGAGATAGCGGAAGGAAGATGAAGCCGGTCGAACTCCCAAAGACGCTGCGAATCACAGCGCCAAGGGCCAGTACCAAGCAGAGTCCCCCTGCGACGGTCCTGAACACAACAAGAGTCAGACTCAAGAACAACACGGCAGTCGTGATCAGTGATTTGACCAGCTGACATAAGCTACATAGTAAGGTGAGGAACATGTGCGACTGCAGGAACATGAAAAGAAGTGGAAAGAGTGTCACGGCCTGTAACAGGAATAGAGGTACCATCTATAGGTGGAATCTGGTGTCATGTGAAAAGAAGTACCAGAGTCCAAGATCCACGGAGACAAGATACCTGACGAGGGAGGAGGCAGAGGCGAGGAAGACTACTGAGAAGCAAGAGCCAGACGAGCAGAACCCGAGGAGTCTGAGAACGAGCCAACACCGAGGTGCTGGAGCAGTGAGAGGAGCTACTAAGTGGCATCACAGGAGGAGCCCTAACGAGAGGCGCCAGCTCCTGAGTAGGAGGAATCTCCAGAGCCCTTCAGGGGACGTCCACCTCGATGACCTCGCCCTCCTCCGCTTATAGCGATCCCGACACTGTGGGCATCATCACGTTGTCGATGGGTGCGTGAAGACCCACGGTCGGCAAAGAACCATCGTGCGGCCGAGCCGGAGGAGGCATCACAGTTGGTCCGAACAAACAAAGCGAGGAAGCGAGTATCAAGCGCATAAGACAGCTTGCATCTGAGCCACGCCACGGTGACGAGTCTCCTCAGCACGCCATGAGAGCCTCCACCAAGCTCCGACACGGGTGGCTAGTTTGGAGCTGAGCACGTACAGTCTCGAACTCAGGCCGAAGACGCGTTAGGAGGTCATAGAGACAGTGAGTCTCCTGGTAAGCTCGGAGCCGCACACAGTAGGGACATGTCCGATGGGCATCCAGCCACAGAGAGTCAAACTGACGCCACACCTCAGACATCTGCTGGTAGAAGTCATCCACGGTGGCATCGAGCTGCTGAAGAGAATGCGCCTAGTGCACGACTGAGAGGTACATAGCATCACTCGTCGGCTGGTAATGAGCTCGGAGGCGCTCTCACATAAGTTGTGTCGTCGGCAGCTCCGCCACATCCATGGAGATGGCCACGGGTATGCTACCCACTAGGATAGTGGTAGCACGAACCTCGGCATACTACCATCGCTCGTAGGCATGCAGCTCAAACTGGTAGAGCTCCAGGGCCTCCTCCATTGCAGCATTGGCAGCCTCTTGAGCCGCCTAATCCGCACCACCAGGAAGAGCTGGCAGAACTGGCGGCGTAGGACAAGGTGGGCAGGGGTGCTCACCGGTGATATGACCCCAGAGACGTTGACTGTTAAGGTGAATCCTCAGGTGAACAGCCCACTCTCGGAAGTTCGTCCCATCGAACCAAACTAGGGGGAGCGGGATGGCGAAGGAGCCTCCGGTAGAAGCCATCAGTGATGACTTGACCGGATCCGGAGTCGGGAGTTAGCGTGCTCAGGAGCAGAAGCCACAACCAGTGGCACCAGCTGGATAGGGAACCAGAGAGAAGCCAAAAGCCGAAGAGAGGTTAGAGAAGCCAGAGCCGAGGAGATGCTTAAGTTGAAATCGTCGGCTCCACGTAGATCAGGGAGCCAGAGTGAAGCCGAAGCCACCGGCTCCACGTAGATCGCTGGAGTCGGCGTGAAGCCGAAGCCGAAACCGCCGGCTCCACGTAGATCGCTGGAGTCGGCGTGAAGCCGAAACCACCGGCTCCACGTAGATCGGTGGAGCCGGTGTGAAGTTGAAGCTGACGGCTCCACAAAAGAAAAGAATATGCTCTGCTTCAGTGCGGCAAGAGACTTGGCTCAATGCTCTGCTTCGAGGGCGGCCGGAGGCTTGGCTCGGCGGCGTCCGCACAGCGGCAATGGCGTTAGGAGGCCGGCGCGCGCCGAGGCCGAGGGCGCGCGACAAGCTCGAGGGCTTCAAGAACGGATGCAAATGGGCCGGCGACGATCGCACCGCGCCTGACGGCAGAGATCCGGACACCAAAGATCAAGCGAATGGCGGCGGGCAATGAGAATGAGGGCACGGGGAGGCGTGCGGCGTGGCAATTTCTAACCTTAACCTTGCTCTAATACCATGTTGGAATGTGGCTTGATTTATTCCGATGGGCCAAAAGGCCAATATATAATATGTACAGGGTTGTCAACATGCAAAGAACACTCTAGGCTATATACATATCTAACACTGATCTTCTCTGAAAGTTCATGCATTGTAAGAACCCTTTCATCAGTTTCAGGTGAGCCCACTGACCCAAAAAAGTGGTGCCCAATTTCAGTAACACGCATCATCAATGGCTCAAATACATCTTTTTCAATGCTTTGGTGGACAAGCATACTGATTGATGACACCAATACCAAACATCAAAGTATGCATCAAACAAATATTATCTGGAAAGAAGAGTCCAGCTGGTAATCTTTCTGCAGGACAACTAAAACTGATTAGTGATAGCACAATGCTGGTGATTAATGAAAGCTTAAATAGTACAGTACCTCTGTTATTTTACAGCGCTCCAGATTGTTTGGAGTTTATTGTTCTGCAAACTATGGCGAAGTTGAGCATGCAGTGTCGAATGTTTCTGAAGCAGAAGCACACAGGTTCATAAGCAGAATTTGCAAGAGAGAAACCAGGAAACTGCACTGCGGGTTCCTATGGAAGAATATGCCAATATGTTTCTAATATGACTAGTCTTTTCTTGTGGATTGTGAGCAAATGGCCATTGGAAACTTACAGGAAAGTGTAATATTTAATTATACAAACCAAAGCATCAGTGGGGCAGTGAAGTTCCAACAGCACAACTCTAGCCCCTGCCACACGTTACAAAATTAAATATGAAATGAATGTAGGAAGAAAAGTCAATGACGTAACAGTAGAAGAAGATTCTTTCTACGCTAGGAAGTTTCCTATGTAATGAACCTGAACAAGCCAAAAGGAAAAAATGTGATAGGAAGACAATAAGGCCACGTAAAGAAAGGGAAGTTGTTGGATGGAATTTTCTCCCAATGTTGTTCTTCAACATAAATAAGCTCCTTCAAGTGCGAGGATAGTTCATGGTAATCATATTGTTTAAACAAAAGGGAAACGGAAGAAGTCTAGAGCAGAAGAAAAATCCATGTCAGTGGAACACCTACTGCATGCAATGATGGAAAAGCTGCACTCCGAATCTGTCCAGGAGAAAGTTGGGCTGCTTGGCATTGGAAGCCTACTCCAGGACCTGCATGAACATTTCAGGATGGTCCATCGGAGGATCAGTGGCATCGATGAGAGCGCACTTCTCGTGATCAACATCAACAACGAGCAGTACCTCCAGCTTCTGCAGAGGCTCTGGTCTCTCACACTTGACACTGATGACATGCTGGACAGGGTCTCTCGCCATCTGAGAAAAAAGGGGGGCCTTTTTGCGTTTCAGGTACACAGGCCATTCATCCTTAGAAGGCTCCCTTTTCGCCGTCTCATTGTCCATAAGATCAAACAGGCAATAACTAACTTGCAAGACTGCTATGCACAAACATATAGAATCCGAGTCCCAACCAAACATAGAGATATCCATGCACCTATGAATTGCCAAGGAACATGTGGCATGGGACCAGAAGGCGTACTTGGTAGAGCAAAAGAAGTGGGTGATGTCCTAAGAATGATGCAAGCTGATCACGGCATAGCTGGCTTGTCAGTTCTCCCCATAACCGGAATGGCTGGAATCGGGAAGACAACCCTTGCTCGGCTGGTGTACTGGCATCCATGGGTTGTTGAGACCTTTGGTGATGATCGAATTTGGGTTTCGGTATCTTGTAATTTCGATACCTTGATGATATTGAGCAGAATAGCAGAATTTCTAACCACAAAGCAATGTAACATAGAGGACTCTGAGAGACTTCAGTGCCTTGTCAAGGAGCAACTTAGTGGCCGCAGATTTTTTCTTGTCTTGGATGATGTGTGGAATCAGGATCAGCAGAAATGGCAGCTACTGATGGAGGTCCTTCGGAGTGATGGAAAGCCAGGAAGCAAGATGATCATCACTAGTCGCATTCCTGATGCTGTAACAATGACCAACTCCCTCAGACCATACACCTTACAGCGTCTCTTGCCGGCTGATTCTTCAAAGCTGCTCACACAATGGATGCAAAATCCTGCAGAGTTGCCACCACGGCTCATTCCAATCAGAAAAATGATTGCTGAAACATGTGGTGGCGTGCCCTCACTACTACTCAGTGCATCAAACAAGCTGAAGAGCATACGGAAGACTGAAGTTGCTTGGCAGCATGTCCTGAGCAGATTTGATCTAGTCTTCTATGCAGACCCTCTTCTGCTGGATGCAACTTATGTCAGCTATCAACATCTCCCTCCAAATATCCAGCAATGCTTTCTTTACTGCTCACTGCTGCCAGTTCATAGTTTTACTCCTCAACAATTGACTGACATGTTTGTTGCTGATGACCTCATAAAACTGCCAAGCAGCAAATCTGACATGCATCTGCACTTCTCCAAGATAATGAAAGAACACTTCTATGATGTAGTGCAGAAATCTCGACACAGGGGAAACATTGTTTACAAGATGCATCCTGGGATGCAACTTCTTGCACAAAGGATCAGCAGGGGATTCCACTTAGCAATAGATGCCAGAAAGGAGATAATTTGGCCTTCATACAATGCCAGGTGCCTATCCTTACTTGTCGATTCTAAAACCAGTAAGCTTCCACCAGAATTGTTTGAATTGGGAAGTTTGAGGGCACTAATCTTGCTCAGAGATGAAAAGATGCTTTTGTCTGACAAGAAGTGCACAATCACAGACATCCCAGCAGAGTGTTGCCAACGTCTGACAGCTCTGCGCGTACTGCATATGCAATCTTGCATGATCAAGAGAGTTCCAAAGGAAATTGATATGGTACAAAAATTAACCTATCTCAATCTTTCTCACAATGATATTGAGATTGTACCAGATTCAATTTGCAACCTTCAGTTTTTAATGCACTTCAACCTTTCACGAACTGAGATCACTGAATTGCCAGAGTCAGTTGGAAAGATGCAATCTTTGCAGGTGTTGGATCTATCCCACTGTGAAAAACTTCTTCGCTTGCATGAAGCTATAAGCAACCTTGTGAATCTGCAAATTCTAAACCTTGAAGGCTGCCACTACCTTGGTGTTTTACCCAGAGGCATGAAAAAGCTGAAAAGTCTTGCCTACCTAAACATTCTTGAATGCCCTTTACTAACTCAAATGCCTCGTCAGATGAACCAACTCACGAACCTCAAGATATTGCCAAGGTACATTGCAGTGGAAAATCACGAACATACCATCTCAGAGTTGCGTCCCTTAGTTAATTTGAAGGAACTTGGTCTACAGAACATGGAAAATGCTTCTTGTGCTGACGCTAGAAATGTAATCCTGCAAGAGAAACACAAGCTTGAGTCATTGGCATTAAGTTGGACTGGAAGTTGTACAGATCCTGAAACTAGTTCAAAAGCACAGCAAATACTTGAACATCTCAAACCGAGCCATGGTTTGAAAGTGCTAAAGATTTTTTCCTATCCAGGGAGGAACCTTTCATCATGGATAATAAGTAGGGTACCTTACCTAAAATCACTTATTGAGATCAAGCTAGTTAATCTGTCTTGTGAAAGCCTACCGCCACTGGGACAATTACCTCTCCTCAAGATTGTTGAAGTCAGTGGAATAGATGCTATCACGTGTGTAGATGACACATTCTATGGGAGTGATGGCACATTCGCCTCATTGGAGAAACTCTCATTCTTTCACATGCCCAACCTAGAAACCTGGCTGCCGTCACAGAGAGAAGCACTTTTCCCTCATCTTCAAGAATTGGCAATCACCCAATGCCCAAAATTCACAGCAGTGCATGTAAAACTCCGGGCTGTTACAAGCTTGATCGTGTTGATGAACAATGAGAAGTTGATTGGATCTAGAGGAGCACTCCAAGGTTTGTCTCAGAATTTGAAGTCTCTGTCAATTTCCCTGTGTGAAGAGCTATTAGAATGTTCTGAATGTGAGGGGTTGCATGGACTTCATGGGCTCGAGGAACTTCAGATTTCAAGGTGCACAGAACTGATATCTTTACCTCATGGTATGCAGCATTTGTCATTCCTCCGGAGCTTGACTATAAGAGAATGCACAAAATTGGAGACCTTGCCAGAATGGTTGAAGATTTTCACCTCTCTGAGATCCTTGTGCATACTTGACTGTCCAAAGCTGCGTATTCCCAAGAGTTTGAATAATTTGTCACATCTACAAATTAGCTTAGAGTGAATCCCCTCAGTTTCCCTTTAAGGTAAAACTGTTTATGTAACAGGAGCAATGAAGGGTTCTGGGCACCTTTTGACGTTACTAGGTTTAGTATTCTAGCCATAAATACAATGCATGGTTTTTCACTATTACCAAACTATGATATTACGTTTAGAAGAACTTAAGCTTCATATCAGCACAAGCAATTGAAGTTATACTCAAATCAAAGAGAAATATTGGGCATGCTCAGTGTACAATTTTTTGACATGTTGAATAACTAGTAATATCACTATAAGTAATTACTTCTGTATTTTGTCGAGCAGCTTGCTTTTAGAAAGCATGCTTCAAGCCGTGTAAGTGTAAGAAATTACCAATATAGAGCATTTCAACATTCAGATAGCATCAAGGCTTCCAAGTTCACAAAACCAAGCATTTCAGCATTTCAAGATACTGTAGTGTAATATTGAAATTTTCTTCAGAAAAAAAATCACAAAAGCAAAAGCGTAACATTAGAACTCTTAAGCCTCCAAGATACATCACAATTCAAGCGTGTCCCAAGTCACTAGTTTTTCTCATCTGGGTTACTCTCGCCGACTGCGTATAAGCGAGACTGACAGGATGATTCTCAGGGAAGGCCACAAAAAATTGCAAATCTAATGGATAATAATGAGAAAATTGGTATATTTTGTCCTATATGCCCCTCATGGTAGTTGTGCAAAGTGATTCTTTTTAAATGAACATCTGAAGCCCTCCAGTTTCTTAATGAAACTAAAAAACAATTCAATACAAGGTTTAGTTCGGATTCTACAGTTTAACAAGGAAAGCAGATCCAATAAAACATAAGTGAGACAGTCTTCAGTCTTCACCCATCAGCACACTACAATATAGGTTCTCAAAACCAGACTCATATTCAAATCTCTGAGGTTTGCAATACCCAAACCACCAGATTGTTTCCTCATGCATATCAGCTCCCGGATAACTAGATCGTATTTGCGTTTATTTCCTCATCACTCTAGAACAACTGAACCTTAGGTTTATCTTATTCTTCTAACAACCATTTAAGCAGTTTACAAAGACATAACGTAAACGAACGGATTAAAAGGTACGGGCAAGGTAAACGACTGAATTAAAAGTGCTATACAGACATAAGGTAACTTTTGTGGAAGTTAGTTATCAACCCTGACATGCCCATAGCAATACAAGGTCAACTGCATGTCCCTTGCAACTAATGGATCATTTCCTAAGAACACTTGATCCACATCGTCTACAAGGATAAAAGGTACAGCCGTACAGGGACAGAGGGATCCCCTTGCACCAAACCTTTTAACAGTTTTAAAGTATGTTCCATCAGAGCCGTTTATTTGCTAGCAAGCAGATAAGTTTGAGTGTGTATCTGACCTATATACAGATAACCGTTTTTAACCAAAACCATTCAGTTTCACTGCATCTGTCAGAAACACCAATCCACTTAATCATAGGCATTCCCGAAATACTATATAGCTTTAAAAGTGCTCATTTGATTTTATTTCTTTGAACAGCATGCATTACATCATGAGTAGTTACAACACTCTGTAGGTGACATCTTCTTTTAAGAAAAGCACATCGTTTTTCATTTTGGGAATACAAAAGAAAAAAAGAAAAGCAGATCAGTTTGAGCTAGGAAATTTATCGATGGCCTTAGCTAATCTGTTGGTGAGGACCGTTGCGGGAATTTTGCGACTACAACTCAAGAGACTAATTGGCGTAAATTTCTGAATGATTTTTGCGCCCTATAATTTTTTGGAAACAGAGTAAATCTAACAAAGTGATTCTTCCATGATCCATCAAACTCACAGCCTAAACAACAACCAAAATTATAAGCATTCCATACATTCATACCCTAAGCTAAAAAATGGAGCATTAACCCCACATTTGCAAATGTACATCGAGAAGGCCCTCCTGGATACATTCAAAACCCAATCAAGCCAAGTGATCACAAGCGCAACAACAACTTGGGTTCTCCGGTTAATCGGGAAGCCGATGCCTACCTGAGAGACGGGAGGTGCCTGAGCCTGGGGCCGTTGGAATTGAGCTCGCTGCGCAGCGACTTCACCAGCTGCGGCAGCGTCGGCAGCGCCTTCTGCCCCCGCGCCGCCATCTCCTCCTCCTCTACGCCGCCGGTCCGTCGGTGGGGACTGGGGGTCGGGACTTTCCTATGTAGCACCTTTGCAAATGCTGCAAATTGCGAACGAGTCATCCCTCGGTTGGGTAACTACCCCGTATCTCCCACGCGCTGGCGTAAAAAGGACGCCGCAGGATTACGCTAACAAAGTGGGGCTTACGTAAAGCTGTGCATTGGCCGGACGTCCATCGGTATTACGGCCCGAACAATCTTTTTTTTTTCTTGGACAATTTTAAGAAATTACAGACAGCCTAGCCCATTAATGTCAGCCCACTTGGCCTACATTGCTGTTGATTGGGCTGAGCTTTGATTTTTTCTTCTTTGTGCCTGTGTTGTGCAAAGACGACGTGGGAGATGGCTGCTGCGACGGCGGGCGGCGGTAGCGGTGGCGGTGCAGTCCACCACCAACATCCTCCATCTCATGGAGCAGTCCTCCCCTGCCCAGGTCTCGCCCCTCTCTTCATCCCGTCCTCCTTGTCTGTTCTGTTCCTTGTTGTTTTGCACAGATCCAAACAATGGAAAAGGAAAAAAGAATAGTACTTGGGTTGGGCCTGCTTGTGTCCCGTACTGGACCAGACGCCCAAAAAGTCTTAAACGCGTGAAATCCCGGGGAAACGTGTAAATTACGGTGAATTGTGTGTTTTTGGATAAACTGGTTGCCACATACAACTTAATAGACACAAGTGTTCCATTGCAATCTTGCAGTTTTGATACACGCAATCAAGTAGAGAACTATTGTTCCTACTCGAAGTTTTGATTCGGGTGGTCAGAGGCTCAGAGCCTTGTCCGGAGAAAGTGTTGATCAGCATGTCCAGCAGAATGGGTTCTGCGCCTTGAACGCGTCCACGACGCCGACGATGGACCCGGCCGCGGCGGCGAAGGACACGACGAGGCACCCGGCGCTGAGCGCCTGGAGGAACAGCCACTGCGCGCTGCCGCGCGTCACCCCGCGCTGCGCCATGTACATCTCCACGGGGAAGTACACGGTGAGCGGCCAGAACGAGGCCGCCCCGATGAGCCCCACCACGGCGCCAAAGAAGGGCAGCAGCATGGACACAGCGGTGGTAACGCACACGTACGCCGAGCGCCACGCCAGCCGGAGGGGGCTCACGTCGAACGCCAGGGGCCCCACGCGCACCTCCTTCGTGCCGACAAACGCGCTGCCGGGCCACGCCGCGGCGGCCCGCCGCTCGACGAAGGCAAAGACCGGCTGGGAGATCACCTGGTACGTGCCGACGAGGTGGACCACGACGGCGGCGTTGGCCACGTCGAGCAGCCAGAAGGGCTCGTAGAAGCCGAAGCCCGTCAGGAGGTTGTCCGGCGCCCCGTCGCCGAACGCCGCGTACCCCACGCACCCGCACAGCAGGTAGATCACCGTCGTCACCGCCACGCTCAGCGCCGTCGCCTTCTTCATCACCTTCGCCTCCGACGGCGCCGCCGCCTTTATCGTGTCCTGACGGAAGAACACAGTAAGCACACGCGCACAGTAATCAACCAAGAAACATACTAGCAAGATCAAACAGAGCGAGTAGTCTGGGCTGTGACTTGCTTGTATCTCTAGCAGGACGACGGAGAAGCCGTAGGCGAATGCTATGTTCCCGAAGGCCTGGAGGCTGCGCCAGACCTTCTGCATCAAGGTGAGACCCGCGCCGGCGCCGATGCGGACGCCGACGCCGGTTAGGCCGCCCTTGAATCCCCCATTCGCTGCGACTCTCGCAAATGTAAACACTTTCAACAATTTGGTCCTACATCTCCACGTGTCTGAATGCAGCGCACACACACGTACGTACCTATGATCTGCGTGACGCCGAGGGAGATGCCGATGGTGGAGTAGGTGAAGGACATGACGGCAGCGACGGTGGAGAGCCACCATACCTTATGCAAGTCGGGGATTTGCGAGAACACGATCTGCGAGACGCCGAAGATGACCATGTACGGCCGGCTCGAGGTGTGGCACGCGTTCTTGTGCCCTTTCTCGTGGAAGCAGCCCGCCCTCTTGATCGCGCTGTTCATCATCACGTACCAAACAAGAAACGGAACAAAAAAAAGCGTAAAGATTTACAGAGATGGTAGGCGCAGTGGCTGAGCGGTCGTGGTTGAGTGCGGTTCGGTTTACTACATACAGCATGCTGATGGAGGCGGCGATGGTGAGGCCGATGGAGACGCCGAAGAGGTTGGAGAGCTGGATGGCGCCGCAGAGCCTCACCTTGGGCCCGCCCAGGGTGGCGCGGACGGCGTCCATGTAGGTGCGGTTGCGGCGGCCGGCGACAGGGTCGCCGGAGCGGTAGCACTCGGCGAGGAGCGTGGAGGTGTAGTAGATGACGGCGGCGAAGAGCGCCATCAAGGTGGGGCCGGCCGCCCAGCCCAGCTGCGCGACCCCCCACGCGAGCGACAGCACGCCGGAGCCGACCACCGCCGTGATGATGTGCGCGCTGGCCGTCCACACCGTGCCCGTGCGCCGCGGCCGCCCGTCGTCGTCGAGCCGCTTGGACAGCTCCATGTGGTTGCCGTCGCCGGCGCCCAGCGCCAACCGCGCGTTGACGGGCAACACGGTGTGGGACATGGCCGGAGACGTTCGTGAATTGTGAGGAAATGGGAAACTGGAGGAGAATCAGTGTGATAAGATAGGTGGATTTAACGCTGAGAATTAAAGGCATGAAAAGATTTAGTCATTTATGATACATTTAAAACCAAACCCTGAGAATAAATTGTGTAGTATTAAAGTACAGCTTGTCCAAACAAGTGCTCCTACATGGCACCAAACTTGACCAAAATTGACGAGCATGATACGTACGAGAGGTCAAACTTGTTGGATATTTGTTAGACCATGCAGCCTTGTCACGATTTTTGCTGATGAATAATTGACTTTTGGGTTGTTTGGAATTTACGATTATGGAAGTTTCGGTTGTTCCTTTTGGGTGGTTGGTTAATGTCTTCCAAGACCTCTCTAGAGGTCTTCACGACCACTCCAGAGCTTCTCCATGACCATCACAGGAGGTCTTTGAGGTCCTCTTTGGGAGGACTCGCGTCGACTCATCAAGGCCATTCAGGAGGAATATATATACATGATAAAAGGAATCTTTGATTATCTACCTTAAGCCTTGCCAGTTTCTCTTCAGCAGGAGTTATGGCCAAGATCTCAGAGAATCCAGCCTTCTCTCCAGGCTCCCCTGCATAGATCAACCTGATCCGCTCTCTAATTTCCTCAGGGGAAAGACCTTTAAAAGAAAAGGAGAGAAAACAAAACATGGACAGGTTTTAAGATAGTACATTAATCAAATAAAAAATACTGGTCGGAGTTTATCTCAAAGACTTACCACCTCCTGAGATAGCTTCATCACGACCAATGGACCAAAGCAGGGAATGAGTCCGAAGCTTCAGAGAGCTAATATGATGCTTGGTGAAATCCCTCACCACATGCCAAGAGGTCAAGCCCTTGATTCGCAGGTCGTGGATGGCATCCACCCATCTTCCGATCACCCCTACCTTCTCTACAGCCTTCCTCCACTTGGGGTTTTCATTTGCTCTAATTCCGAAAAAGTAGAGGCCATCGTCTCTCGTAACCGTCATGTAGAACCAGTTCTTCTTCCATGACGACCACGAGGATTTCGAGTACATATGGATGTACTCATCGGCCTTCCCGTCGTGAAAGCGCAATGTACATTCTCCGAGAGTCGCCGTGGATCTCCCCATCACCATTCGGTAGAAATACCTAAAGAGCCTCAAATTCGGTGGCACTCCTAAGTATGCCTCACACAAATAGGTAAAAATACTGATATTGGCGATGGAATTTGGAGCCAAATTTACCAGTTCCACTCCGTAATACTCAAGAACGCGGAGGAGGAATTTGTGTACCGGCAACCTCAGCCCACATTCTTTCATTTTCTCCAAATCTATCGAATACGATAAGGGAGAATAGTTAGAGAATGACAAAGTTTTGAAGAAAGAAAAAAGTTAAGTAGGAAGTTTTTACTTTCCAATTCGGAGTGTTTTTGCTCCAAGTCCTTAATTATTTGGGTCATCCTCCCACCACAAAGAAAGTTCTCGACCGATGTCTTTGCACAAATAGTATTTTTCCTCTTTAAGTTCCTTGTAAACTTTTGAGAAGTACTATGGAACTGGTTGTAGATACTTACCCGAATTGCCACATCATTATAATTGGCAAATATTAGATCAGGATTTGTCTTGATTTGATGATCCGATATCTTTCCCCAAGCCTCGTTAAGATCCTTATCCTCAATAAATCGAGGACGAAAAGGGAATTGATCAGGTTGGGAGGAACCACCAACATGGGTCAGAACCTGTTGGGGATCTTCAGCGGTCTTTTCCTCTGCAGAAGTTGGAACCACCGATGGGTCCAGCTCAAATGTTGGCCTTGACACCTGCTCGGGCCCTTCTTCGACCACTTTATCCTCAGGAACTCTGTCCTGGGAAGAGGTCTGGTCATGGACCTCCACGAGTGCCTGGTCCTCAGGAGGAGTCTGGTCGAAACAACGTAATACCGTAAGACCTATGCAAAGCAAAGAAGGAAGTTCAAAACATCAAATCATCAAGAAATTATTAGAGGTATGCGCTTATATGACCACTTTCATTTGTACATACCTAGTTAGTTTCGAGATTTGACTTTAAAGCGCGAAGAGTAAACTCGTGCCGCCACCCTTCCTTTTCTTTTCTTCCGATTTTGCTTGCCCAAACCGCAGGTTGGTCAAATCCTTGCATCCTCCAACAAGATGTCAAGCGATGCCCTTGATCGCCTCGTCGAGGATTGCGCCCTTGACCATCTGGTTGGGCGAGTGGTTTCACCAACCTCCGCACTCAGCTTGTTTCAAGAACAAGCCGTCCGGTCATGAACAATCGGTCTAGGGTCTCACTACCTCGCGATCACGCACCGGCCGGCCTTCACCTTCTCTACCTAAATAAAAAAAATGAATTTGGTTAGGTGATGAAATATTTTATCTAAACTACATATATATCCATCTGAAATGTTCTATTACCTCGGGAGATTCAACTTTTTCCAGTGCATCCGGGCACGAGTTAGTCGGAACCACGGTGAGATGTTGATCCTCACCAGTTTGTGTGATTCGCAATCCGACTGACTACAAAAATAGAGCATGATCAAAAATTTAATCGGAGAATATATATACATGATAAAAGGAATATTTGATTATCTACCTTAAGCCTTGCCAGTTTCTCTTCGGCAGGAGCTATGGCCAAGATCTCGTGAATCCAAATTTCTCTAGGCTCCCCTGCATAGATCAACCTAATCCGCTCTCTAATTTCCTCAGGGGAAAGACCTTTAAAAGAAAAGGAGAGAAAACAAAACATGGACAGGTTTTAAGGTAGTACATTAATCAAATAAAAAATACTGGTCGGAGTTTATCTCAAAGACTTACCACCTCCTGAGATAGCTTCATTACGACCAATGGACCAAAGTAGGGAATGAGTCCGAAGCTTCAGAGGGCTAATCTGACGCTTGGTGAAATCCCTCACCACATGCCAGGAGGTCAAGCCCTTGACTCACAGGTCGTGGGATGGCATCCACCCATCTTCCGACCACCCCTGCCTTCTCCACGGTCTTCCTCTACTTGGGGTTTTCATTTGCTCTAATTCCGGCGAAGTAGAGGCCATCGTCTCTCGTAACCGTCATGTAGAACCAGTTCTTCTTCCATGACGACCACGAGGATTTCAAGTATATATGGATGTACTCATCGGCCTTCCCGTCGTGAAGGCGCAATGTACATTCTCCGAGAGTCGCCGTGGATCTCCCCATCACCATTCGGTAGAAATACCTGAAGAGCCTCAAATTCAGTGGCACTCCCAGGTATGCCTCACACAAATAGGTGAAAATACTGATATTGGTGATGGAATTCGGAGCCAAATTTACCAGTTCCACCCCGTAATACTCAAGAACGCGGAGGAGGAATTTGTGTACCGGCAACCTCAGCCCATATTCAGGACCTCCCCCATCATCAATCTGGACTGTCCAGGACCTCCCTAGGAGCATCAACATGGATAAATCGTGCCCATTCAGGACCATCCCCAAGGAGAACTAACATGCATCAATCGCGACCATCCAGGACCTCCCTAGGATTTATCTGATCCATCCAGGTCCTTCCCCAAGAAGAACCAACGCGCGTCAATCGCGACCGTCCAGGACCTCCCTCGGGAGAATCAACGCGCGTCAATCACGACCGTCCAAGACCTCCCCCTATGAAGAGGTCTTCCGAGTAATCGTAGCCGAGTCTCGCTCATCATGAGCACTGCTATGCAGGAGGTCTTCCGGCATCTGCTTCATTCCGAGGTATCAGAGCGAGGAGGTCTTCGAGATACTATAGCAAGGTGGTCTTCTAGTTACTGTAGCGAGGAGGTCTTTCGAGTATTGCAGCTCCGATATTGTTCATCTGATTCGACATTGTCTCAGGATTATTTTGTGTTCAAGTTGTGCGTAAGAGGTCTTCTTGAAAAAGGTCCTCGAGAAGGTCCTGAAGTGGTCCTCGAAGAGGTTCTCGAGGAGGACGTAAGCAGGCCAGCGTACGGGAGAAAGGTTGGATTTGGGAGGACAAATCGATACAATCATTCACACCCCCCTCTGATTGTGCTATACGATCCTACAATATTAATTCATTTTCTTGATATGACAATGTCATATTGAATTTGATTAATGAAGTGCATGCATGATCAAGAAAACTCTAGTAATGCATGATAAAGAAAACTCTAGTGATGCAATGGCATAAGCAAATTTGGATTTTATCACTAGTTAGTGTAGTTTTTTCAAGTATATGATGAGTTTTAAAGGTGGCTATGAGTTGTAAAGGTGACTAATTGTTAGAGATATATTAGAGATATGAATATCTTTTTATTTCTTATCTGTCTTTTATATTGTCTTAACTGTATATAGCATGCATCCCTTGTACACCCTATATATATTGCTCATTGGGCCTCTGAATACATACACACAATATTCATAACATGGTATCAGAGCCAAGGTTAGGGTTTACTATTGTGGATATCATGGGGATATGTGCACGATCTTAGGATGATGTTACAATTGGTAATATCGTTAACGGTTTATCGAAACACGAGTTTTCGTCAAAGTTTAATGTGCTGTCAGTACAGGTTCGGTCAGACCGGTGTTGGACACGAGGTCAGACCGGCCTTTCAATGGCGGTCTGACCGGGTTCTTGCTGATCATCGGCCAATCGGTGGCGATGAGTGTTGGGTTAGGTCAAGTTCATGAGTTTCAGTGCATATGTGTTGCATGATGCATGTTTTGACTAACGTAGGTCAGTTGTGAAGAACTTGTTCCCGGAGTCGATTTCTTTGTCTATTGTTGTGCAGGTTGCTTTGAAGTCAATGACGGTCAACGGCGAGGATGATCGGGACTAAGCTTGGAGAGCTGAGGTCCAGAATGATCGGGGATGCCGGGTGAGGTCAATGGAGTCAAGCATGGCGCAAAAGGGACAAAGGTGACCGAATGGGCAGTTCGGTGCGACGGGTTGGATCAAACGACGCGGAGGTAGGTGCAAGTGTCATGGTGGTTTCAGTGGGAGCCGGATGGGAGAGACTTGCCGACATGATGAGAGCCGCTAGATCAACCTACACGTGGCGAAGCATGGGAGGTTCTTCACGAAGATGGCACTCGGTCTTTGCAAAAAGATCGAGAAGGGGTATTTTGGTAATTTTACCAAATACCGCATTGGTGACCTTTTGCCAATCCGCGGCACAAGACGTCGCATGGTGAAGCAGATTAGGTCAAGAGGAGATGAAGACGGCGCTTTAAAATGTGTGCGTATGTGACCCGTTTGTGTGTGGGCCTTAACGGGAGCCCATTAGGGTTAATGTTTTTAGAAGGTCTAAGCCTCCACTATAAAAAGAGAAGGGTGGTGGCGGCACCCCCCTTAACCCTTTCATTGTTTTGAAACCATAGTTTGCTTAGGGAGAGGATTAGTAGAGGTTAGGGTTCTAGAGAGTTGGATTTGATTTCGTACTCATGTATTGAGTTTTTATCCTCTATTGATGGAGTGGCTATAAACCAATACCATATCAAATCAATCCAAAGAAAGTTCTCTCAAAGATGAGTCTATTTGCTTTCTTTCTCTCTATTTGGTGATTTATGGTCTTTCTTTGATCCGTGAGTTTTTGCTTGGTTTCTTGCCTTGATCTAACTTGCTGTGATATGTGGGAACCCATCTAGGATCATCTTGATCATCAATCACCAACGAGAAAGTCTCTAGATCATATTTCAATTTTGGCTCGGTTTTGGAGCATACTTCGTTCAAACTGAAAAAGATAGGAACTTTGGCATGGATCTCTGTGATCTTTAATTGGAATAGGTTCCTAATATCTTAGAGAAGGTGTGTTTCAAATTTCGTAGAGTTTGGCCTTACGGATCAAAAGTTAGACCGATTTGAGTTTTGGTTTTCGGGCTGTTTGTGATGTTCATCGTGTTTGAGGTTAGTCCAAGCTTTTGCTTGAGGTTAGTCCGAGATTTTGCCTGAGGTTAGTCCGACCTCCGGTCAGTCAGCACTTTGGCCGTCGGTCAGACCGTCCTTTGGATTAGGGTTTTGGTTTTTGATCTTTTGCTTTGGGGTTTTGGTTTGGATTCAATACAAGTTTTCCGTTGTACTTGTTTATTGATCTTCATAGCTTTCATAGCTATTGGAGTGAGATTCGTGTTGAATCCAATCAAAGTGAAAAAGTGAGCGTGCTCCTATTCACTCCCCCCTCTAGTCGCCTTTTCGGTCCAACAAGTGGTATCAGAGCTCGGTTAGTTCAATATTGATCTTAACCGGTCACTGAACTGGGCGATGGATAAGTACTCGACCAAGCCGCATATCTTCGATAGGCTTGACTATGCCTATTGGAAGAATCGCATGCGAGTCTTTCTTCAGAGCGAAGGACAAGCTATATCGGAGGTTGTTCGAGCTCCGCTCGTTTTGCCCGAGGTTGCTTCACCAGCTTCAGCAGCCCTCTTGGCAAACAACCATAAGGCAAAGAATCTCTTATATGCTGGGCTTTGTAGACAGGAGTACGATAGGATTTGCAACCTTGAGATCGCACATGAGATTTGATACACCCTCGAAACTTACCATGAGGGATCGTCCCAGGTCAAGCAAGTGCGTCAGACGGTCTACAAGCGAGAGTATAACAAATTCGAGATGCGTCCTGGTGAGAGCGTTGATGACGTTTTTACTTGTTTTAACAAGGTGGTCAATCAGATGAGAGCTGTTGACATTGAGTACTCTCAAGCTGAGAATGCCACCCACCTCTTGGCTGCAATCAACACCAAGGAGTGGGAGATAAAGACTACTGCTATTGAGGAAACTTCGATCTCTCTAGCCTCACTTTGGAGTTGCTTTATAGCAAGCTCAAAACTCATGAGATCAAGAGAGGTAGTCTTCCTAAGAAGGATAACATAGCTTTGGTGGCTGATCCTCTCAAAGAGACTAATGATGGTTCTTCTGAGTCTTTTTCTGGCTTTTCTCTTGCGTGTTTTTCTGCTGTTCAAGGAGAAGAGTTTGAGAGTCTTCCTGAGGCTGATTTAGCTCTTTTAGTCAAGAAAGTCACACGGGCATATAACAATGTTAGAAACAAGGAGAGGTGGCCCTGTGACGTGCTATGAGTGTGGAGAGCTATCTCATATCCGGGCAAACTGCCCCAAGCTGAAAAGTAAGAGCAACCACAAGGAGGAAAAGCCAGCTTGGAAGAAGCCTCAAGGGAACAAGCCCAAGTACAATGCTGCCAAGCTCATGAAGGCCGCTCACCGGGTTCTTGCTGCTTTTGGAGAGCAATCCATGAGCGATGTGGAGTTCGGGAGTGAGGAGGACAAGGAGGAGGAGCTCCCTCAAGACAAGAAAGGGAAAGCCAAGGAATTCACTGGCATGTGCTTCATGGCCGACATCGTCGACATCAATGACAACGATGAGGTACCTCCCTCCTATGATGTTCTTTCTGCTAGATGCGACGACATGTTTGAGCAACTCATGAGTTAGGATAAGGCCTTAGAGTCTACCATGGCTAGGAACTACCATGGCTAGGAATAAGGACTTAGAGTCACAAGTAGATAATTTAACATTAGAACTTACAAATGCTAAGACTCTTGAATCTGATGAATGTTCCTCTTGTCATGCTTTTCATTCTGAATTTGCTAAACTGCAATCTGCTCATGATATTGCTTTGCATCAACTTGAAAATGCTAGGATTGAGCTAATTGATGTGAAATCTGCTCCCTGTGAAAAATGCTTAGAGTCTAGCAAGTTGGATGCTTCTGGTAATGTTAAATCTAGCTTTTGCTCTTTCTGCATAGAATGTGAACATGAAGTTAAGGACATTTTAGAAGCAGTTAGAGCTAAATATGCTAAGCTTAAGGACATAATTGATTCTACACCTTGTGCCTCATGTGCAACCTATAAGCTTGAAGTTGCTCATCTTAAGGAGAAACATGCTAGAGCCATTAAGGCCAAGACTTGTGAATCATGTGTTAACTTTAGAAAACAAAATGCTTATCTTATGGATACACTAGAAAAATTTTCTAAAAGTAAGAAACTGTTAAACATGATTCTGGACACGTCTAAAACTCCTTATAAGAAGCAAGGTTTAGGATACAACTCTGCCCAGGACACATCCAAGCCTAATGTCATTCAGGTCTTGAAAAATGGTTTAGTTGAATTCAAAACCCAACCTGCAAAAACTGTTTTTAAATCTGCAGGGTTTGTCCAACCTTCTTTTGAGGCAAAAGGTGCTTCTCCCAGTGGTACCAAATACCATTGCACCTATTGCAAGAAGACTGGACATTTGGTAGAGTTCTGTTGGCATAGGTTGAAAAATGCTAGGAGAAATATTGCTAGAATTTCATCTCATCAACCTAGAGCTTTTATGAGACATGGTCACTTAGAAAATAAGAAACCTGGACTAGGATTTGTTTCACATGCTCATCATGTTCCTAGACAGGATGCTTCTCATGTTAAAGTAACCATTGCTCATAATAGAACTCCTAATGAAATCAAGGATAGCACTTCTGCTTTGCATATTACTCGCAGACGTGTCTCAGTACTAGGTTCCTAAGTTGCTTTTAACTAACCCCAGTATTGAGACACATCGTTCTTTTGTGCCTTGATTTTTCAGGATCACCGCGGAAGGAGGAAGAACACGTGGCTCGTCGACTCCGGCTATTCACGCCACATGACCGGAGACTCAAGATGGTTCACTTCCTTCACGCGGTCGACGGGTGATGACTTCATCACCTTTGGAGATGATACACAAGGGCGAATTGAAGGAACATGATCAATCAAGGTGAATGGACGTAGCCCTTGTGGACAAGCTAAGGTACAACTTACTTTCTGCTTCGCAGCTTCTTGTTGTTGGCTATAAAACTCATTTTAAGAAAAATATTTGTCGTGTGCTTGATTCTGCCGGTGAGCTTGTTTTTGGGATTTCTAGAGTTGGTAGAATCTTTGGAGCTAATTTCTCTTAATCTCTTGCTGGATCTCTCAAATGTTTAATTGCATCTTCTTCTGATATCTGGCTTTGGCACCGACGTTTGGGGCACATTGGTTTTGATCATCTGACGCGAGTTAGCGGCCTTGATCTCATGAGAGGTTTGCCTAAACCCAAAGCCATCAAGGATGCTTTATGTGCGCCCTGTAGGCATGACAAGCAAGTTGCCGCCTCAAACCCTTCATTGACTATGGTCATGACTGACGGACCAGGACAGTTGCTTCACATGGATACTGTTGGTCCTGGTAGGGTTCGGTCAGTCGGTGGCAAATGGTACATTCTTGTCATAATCGATGATTTTTCGAGATACTCTTGGGTGTTCTTTCTTGCTTCGAAGGATGAGGCTTTTGATCATTATCATGATCTTGTTCTTCTTTTGGCTTATGAACTTCCTGGTGCCTTGAGAGCGATCCGCAGTGACACTGGCACGGAGTTTAAGAATGCTTCTTTTGCCTCTTTTTGTGCCGAAGCCAGATTGAGCATCGCTTCTTCTCCACACGTCCCTCAACAAAATAGCGTGGAAAGGAAGAATGAACCTTAGTCGAGATGGCTAGGACGATGCTAGATGAGTATAGCACACCGAGGAGGTTTTGGGCGAAGCTCTTTCTGACTTGCCATATTTCAAACCGTATCTTCTTGAGACCGTCTTTGGGCAAGACTTCTTATGAGCTTCGTTTTGGTAGAAAACCCTCTGTCTCTCACTTTCGAGTCTTTGGATCAAAGTGTTTTATTCTCAAGACAGGAAACCTAGATAAATTTGAATCAAGGACTTGTGATGGTTTATTTCTGGGTTATCCTGCTCATTTGAGGGGTTTTCGGGTCTTTAATGTTGAAACTAACATTGTCCAGGAGACATGCAATGTCACTTTTGATGGGACTAGCCCTGGAGCTAGATCCGATGTTTCAGGTAACTTACTGGTAACAGAGTATTTTTGTTGAAGAAGAAGAAGAGGATGATTTCGATGTTGCTCCTCCACCTTTTGCTGATGCTCCTGTCCAAGCTCCAAAACCTGCGACGACTGCTTCACCTCCAATTGAGGCTTCTACTGCATCTTCATCATCAGCAGTACCTATGGAGGTTGAGGAGATGCTATCTCCCCCAGGAGCTCCACTGCACATTCAGAAGCAACACCCTCCGGATCAGATGATTGGTAATCTTCATGAGCGAGTCACTCGCTCCAGGTATCATGATCCGAGTCTTTTCTCTCACTCTGCATTTGTACCTTCTTTTGAATCCCGCGATATATCACATGCTTTATTTTATTCTAGCTGGGTCAATGCCATGCATGAGGAGTTAGAGAATTTTGAAAGAAATAAAGTCTGGAACCTTGTAGAACTTCCTAGTGGTCATAATGTAATAGGAACCCGTTGGTTTTCAAAAATAAGCAAAATGAGGATGGTTCTGTGGTTGGAAACAAGGCTAGGTTGGCAGCTCAGGGTTTTAGCCAGGTTGAGGGGTTAGATTTTGATGAGACCTTCGCTCCTGTTGCTAGATTAGAAGCTATTCGTATCTTGCTTGCATTTGCTGCATCTAAAGGTTTTAGGTTGTATCAAATGGATGTTAAGAGTGCCTTTTTGAATGATTTTATAAAGGAGGAAGTGTATATTAGACAACCCCCTGGTTTTGAGAATCCCAAGCACCCTGATCATGTTTTTAAGCTATCTAAACCCTTGTACGGTCTTAAGCAAGCCCCTAGAATCTGGTATGATAGACTTAAGACATTCTTGCGTAAGAATGATTTTGAAATGGAAAAAGTTGATAAGACTCTTTTCATTCTTAGGCATGGCAATGACTTCCTGCTTATTCAGATTTACGTGGATGATATTATTTTTGGTGGTTCCTCTCATGCTCTTGTTCCAGTTTTTCTGAGACCATATCCAGGGAATTTGAGATGAGTATGATGGGCGAGCTCAACTACTTTCTGGGGTTTCAAATCAAGCAATGCAAGGAAGGGATCTTCATCCATCAGACGAAGTACACTAAGGATCTGCTCAAACGCTTCGAGATGGGTGACTGCAAGCCGATCGCCACTCCCATGGTGACTTCAACTGCTCTGGATCCAGATGAGGAAGGAGAAGCCGTGGATCAACGCGAGTAAAGCAGCATGATCGGCTCTCTTCTATACCTGACGGCCTCAAGACTGGACATCCACTTCACGGTTTGCCTCTGTGCGAGGTTTCAGATGTCTCCGAGGACTTCACATCGCCAAGTCGTTAAGCGCATCTTCAGGTATTTACACTCTACCCTCCAGTATGGCATTTGGTATTCCTGCTCCTCTTCATTGTCCATTCGGGGGTTTTCTGATTCTGATTTTGCGGGCTATCGGCTAGATAGGAAGAGTACCTCTGGCACTTGTCATTTCTTAGACACTTCTCTTGTCTCTTGGTCCTCTAGGAAGCAGTTTTCTGTTACACAATCCATTCTTTGGTGAATATGTAGTCTGCCGCTAGTTGTCAGAGTCGATTTTGTGGATGGTGTCTGACGAGGATTAAAACCTCTATGTTTTAACTTAATACATAAAAGACCATACGTCTTCATGGTCGTAACCCCTAAGGCTAACGATCTCACTGGTCGTGAGGATTCCAGAGGTTACACGATGGGTACCCTTGTCGGACAAGGCTCGTGCTTCAGGCTCACCGTAGCCGCTTTCGGAAAAACTATGAACCGGCATTTCTTACCGTATGATGAATGGAACACGTGTTATATGTTCCAAACCGTGCGATGATATAATCCTGAGACACTGACAATTAACTATCCTACGGTTAAGCATCTCACAGACAACCGCAAGGAAGTTGGCACACTGTTAACTGTCTTACCGTTCCGACCAGTCGTAACGTTTCACCAGGGACGCCTTCTCCAGAAGTAACTGCCACCTCTTCAGGAGTTATTTAAAGGTGGAACGCAGAAGACGAAGGGACGAGGGGGGGACAAGAGACGAAAAATAACAGAACAGGAGAAAACAAACACAGAAGACTAAGTAGTGGAATTAGAAGCAAGATAGTCAGTCTTAGACTTAGAGTCTAAGCCTGATTACTTAGTTAAATATTCCTCACATTCAGTGTATTTAGGGTAGTGCCTAGTCAGGTCTTGTAAATCCAGTTCATATCAATAAAGAGTGGCCCCCATTCCATCCCAAGATATTTCACGTCATTTTCCTCTTTCATTTTCATAAGATCGGCGATTCGATCGTCGACAGTGTCCACTCTTAAGGACTTTGTGTTAAATTTTGCTAGTGTTCCTCTTTTCTGTGATAACACTTCTGCCATTAACATTGCTAAAAACCCAGTGCAACATTCTAGGACCAAGCACATAGACATTCGCTATCACTTCCTTAGAGACCATGTTGAGAAGGGTGATATTGTGCTGCATTTTGTGGAGTCCGAGACTCAGTTAGCCGATATCCTCACCAAGCCTTTAGACCCAACAAGGTTTGCCACCTTGAGGAGTGAGTTAAGGGTAATTTATCCCTATGGGTTGGTTTGAGGGGGAGTTAGATCTTTTCTGATCTTACCTTGTTCATTTGATCTTTTCTTGATCTTCTTTTGAACTTTTTGATCCTTTTGATATTTTTAGGTTTTTTGAGCTTTTCATGCATTTCATTGTATCATATTGCATTCATATGAAAATCCAGAAAGATGCATTGTAATATAAGCTTTTCTGCTTATCTTTTAAAATTGATGAAGTTTTGCTTATTACCCTTTGGAGCTTTAGTATTTCAATTCTTGCTCAATGCCATGTCTAGTTCTTTGACTTGCTAGAATTATCATGCTTTCACATGTGTAGCTAAGTCTTTGCTGAATGAGCTAAAACTCTAAAAAACAACTTGAACTAAAATTGCAATTTGTGGATGTTTTAGCTAGTTGTGCAATTAGTACTCCTTTTGTGACATTGACCCTGTCAAAATTGCTTTGTTAACTCTTGAATCTAAAATTGATCATTAGTTGAGCTTCTTGTCCTTCTGAGAATCTAAACTGCTCTTGTGAAATCGAAAAATGAAAAATCAATTTCAAGATTGTCTTATGCTTAAATTGTGCCAAACTACTCTCACGAGACTGCATGTCAAAGATATGAACTTGGAGATAGTTTGATGATCCAAACGATCTCATGGGGACTGCTTGTCAAAACTGACATGAACCTCAAGATTTATCGCCCTGGTAGAAGCTTAGGAAGAGTTTGTGGATGGCTCCTAGTCCAGGATCTTCTTCACTAAGATATACCTTTAATCAACTTCTGGTCGAAACTTAGGAAGAGTTTGTGGATGGCTCCTAGTTTAGGATCTTCTTCACTAAGTGAGACCATTAGTCAACTTCAATATTCATTGCAAATGAAAAATTGTTGAAAATGGGCGTTTTGAGAAAATTGAGCAAAATGATTCATATCAGGACCTGTTTGTCTCTTAATGTGGTCATTGTTAACTTTTTGACCTCACATTGACATTTTGACATGATCATTATCATTTTAGGATCCCTGTTGATGAATTTGCTAAATTTGAAGCTTTGCTTAAAATGATAAAATTCATTGCTTTACATTGAGTTTTCATGCTTAGCTTTGATATATATGTCTTAACATGATCTTGCTAGCGCTTTCAGGCTTGATATGTTCTTCTGCAATATTAGAAATGCTAGCTTGTTCTTTTGGGTAATCTCGAAAGCTTCTTGTACTGAAAAATTGAAAAATACAAAAAAACGAAGCCACTCCATTGCATTTCATACATGCTCATTCTTATGCTTTTTCCTCATTCTGTATTTGTTATCTCTAGACGAGAGGAAGGCATGATTCCTTGATGACTCCATTGTCAAAAGGGAAGATATTTCAAAGATGTACAAAGGGGAGAAGATATAAAAGTGTTAAAAAGGGGGAGAAAATTGGAGAATTTGAAATTTTCTGAAATCTGAGGATCATAGTGGGGGGGGGAGTTTCTTATTTGCATTCTTATAATCTTATTATCATTTCTAAACTTGAATTGCAATTCTTGTATCCTCACAATGATCAAAGGTCATTTTGAACAATTGTTCTTTCATATGGACCTTAAGTGAGATTTTGACGCTTTTCTGGAAAATGAAGCTTTCTCACTTTCTTTTGCTTTATCTCACTTGCCTATGCTATTCTGAAGCCAACTTGGTTATTTCCATTTCTTCCTCTTGCATTTGGACCAAGTTGTGCCTTTGTGCGAAAACGTCGAGTTTTTACTTTTCAAACCTCAAAATTTGCATTTATGGAAAATTGCTAATGTGTTCATCAAGAGGGAGATTGTGGATATCATGGGGATATATGCATGATCTTAGGATGATGTTACAATTGGCAATGTCGTTAACGGTTTGTCGAAAACGAGTTTTCGTCAAAGTTTAATGTGCTGTCAGTACAGGTTCGGTCAGACCGGCGTTGGACACGCGATCAGACTGGCCAGCGATCAGACCAGCGTTTCAATGGTGGTCTGACCAGGTTCTTGCTGATCATCGGCCAATCGGTGGCGATGAGTGTAGGGTTAGGTCAAGTTCATGGGTTTCAGTGCATATGTGTTGCATGATGTATGTTTTGACTAACGTAGGTCAGTTGTGAAGAACTTGTTCCCGGAGTCGATTTCTTTGTCTATTGTTGTGCAGGTTGCTTTGAAGTCAATGACGGTCAACGGCTAGGATGATCGGGACTAAGCTTGGAGAGCTGAGGTCTAGAACGATCGGGGATGCTGGGTGAGGTCAATGGAGTCAAGCATGGCGCAAAAGAGACAAAGGTGACCGAATGGGCAGTTCGGTGCGACGGGTTGGATCAAACGGCGCGGGGGTCGGTGCAAGTGCCATGGTGGTTTCGGTGGGAGCCGGATGGGAGAGACTTGCCGACATCATGAGAGCCGCTGGATCAACCTACACGTCGCGAAGCATGGGAGGTGTTTCACGAAGATGGGACTCGGTCTTTGCAAAAAGATCGAGAAGGGGTATTTTGGTAATTTTATCAAATACCGCCTTGGTGACCTTTTACCAACCCGCGACGCAAGACGGCGCATGGTGAAGCGGATTAGGTCAACAGGAGATGAAGACGGTGCTTTAAAATACGTGCGTATGTGACCCGTTTGTGTGTGGGCCTTAACGGGAGCCCCTTCGGGTTAATGTTTCTAGAAGGTCTAAGCCTCCACTATAAATAGAGAAGGGTGGTGGCGGCACCCCCTTAACCCTTTCATTGTTTTGAAACCCTGGTTTGCTTAGGGAGAGGATTAGTGGAGGTTATGGTTCTAGAGAGTTGGATTTGATTTCGTGCTCATGTATTGAGTCTTTGTCCTCCATTGATGGAGTGGCTGTAAACCAATACCATATCAAATCAATCCAAAGAAAGTTCTCTCAAAGATGAGTCTATTTGCTTTCTTTCTCTCTATTTGGTGATTTTTGGTCTTTCTTTGATCTGCGAGTTTTTGCTTGGTTTCTTGCCTTGATCTAACTTGCTGTGACATGTGGGAACACATCTAGGATCATCTTGATCATCAATCACCCACGAGCAAGTCTCTAGATCATATTTCGATTTTGACTCAGTTTTGGAGCACATTTCGTTCAAACTGAAAAAGATATGAACTTTGGCATGGATCTTTGTGATCTTTGATTGGAATAGGTTCCTAATATCTTAGAGAAAGTGTGTTTCAAATTTCGTAGAGTTTGGCCTTACAGATCAAAGAGATTTAGTTTTCGGGCTGTTTGTGCTGTTCATCGTGCCTGAGGTTAGTCCAAGCTTTTGCCTGAGGTTAGTCCGGCCTGTGGTTAGTCTGAGCTTTTGCCTGAGGTTAGTTCGGCCTGAGGTTAGTCCGAGCTTTTGCCTGAGGTTAGTCTGAGTTTTGCCTAAGGTTATTCCGGCCTCCGGTCAGTCCGCACTTTTGGTCTTTTGCTTTGGGGTTTTGGTTTGCATTCCATACAAGTCTTTCGCTGTACTTGTTTATTGATCTTCATAGCTTTCATAGCTATTGGAGTGAGATTCGTGTTAAATTCGATCAAAGTGAAAAAGTGAGCGTGCTCCTATTCACCCCCCTCTAGTCGCCTTTTCGGTCCAACAACTATTTTCTCCGCCACCTAGCCTCCGCTTGTCCTCCGCTACCGCTGTCCCCGGGAGGAGCTATCTCCACTCCCGGGGGCGGCCTCCTCCTCTAGCTGCGTGATGAACCTCAGAGGTCCTGATTTGGCCCGATCTTTCGATGAAAAGATAAATTCGGCAGTAGTCGCTCAACTCTCACGATCCTGGCTATGAACTCACAAGGCCCGAAACCACGCAATCGCTGAACTACTCGACAAGTCGTTATCAACTGTGCACGAATACCCAGATGACCTAATCACGAAGATCAATTCCTGCATACACCGAAGAAGATGCAAGAACGCGATAAATAGCAATCTGAAACTGCAAATAGGATTGAAATATTTGATTTAAGTTGGGATTATGAATAAGGATCTTGACTGTGTGGTCTAGTCGACACACATAGAAAATACAAGTTGCAACGAAGGCGAACTAAACATAAACGAGTGGCTTTATGCAAACAAAAGAACCACAAGCCATTCCTTTGTTTAGTCTTGTATTTTTAATAATTGCATTGTGTATTGGCTCACGAGTACGGTTGTGTACTCATACTCGCTATTTACATTCTTTTAGTCAGTAAACATAAAAGAAGGCTTCTGGGACAAATATGAGCATTAGACAAGACTGAAGATCAAGAAGGCCAAGAAATAGGTCGCGAGCCCACAGTCGATTATCGGTGGGCATATCGTGAGGGTTCCACGCGTTATACTCTGAATCTGCTTTTGCTACTGTTCTTTGAAAAGTATTTGGGCTATTTGGCCATTCTGCAAGTCAAAAGCCATAAGGTATATTTATGCTTTGTTTAATATTATGCAATAACTTTACATTTTCGTGCTATGTGTTTGAACCAACAATGTAACTGTGTGTGCCAGCTACTGATTCAGGGAATGTCGCAAATATACACAGTAAGTCCCAAGTTCCAAATTTGGGGTCTGACAGCCTTAATCTGTTTTGTTCATTTCGTCAATGGTATTTCGCTTGTTTCTGCTTAGCCATCATATTTGCATACCGTGCTCTGTTGCGTGCTCACTTTGCTTCAATTTGCTCTTGTGTCATGATTCTTCGATGTACATTTCGTTGATCATTTGGTCCATTACTCTGCATTGTAGGGTTTGATGGATTGTGCATATGTGAATCATCATCAACCATACTTTCAACTGCACCAGAAGAAATAGGGCTAGGTGCATTGCATCTCGCAGCATTTCGTGTGTTTTGGCAATCACGCCTTGCTTGCCTCAGATCAGGAGTCATACTTGCATAGCGTACTCTATCGTGTGCTTGCCTTGCTTCAACATGATCTTGCATCATGGTTGCGTTGCGTTCATTCCATTGATTATGCCTTCCTCTGGTGTTTGGATCATGTGACATGGTGCACGATGATCACACTTTCTACCTAAAGGGTGGTGCATGCATAATTTCAGAAGAGATGATTAAATGTGTGCACATCGTTAGCAACTGTGTGCAAGTAGCAAGTTGTACCATTTGAGGTTTCGCCTTGAAACAACGTTGCCCTGGTGAGAACACTTTCAGATTGAATTGCAAATGATGAAGGGGTTTGATTTGGCTCAACATCGTCATCTGAAGAAGTAGAACTCATGTTTGAGGTGCCAGGTAACTCGCGTGTAAACAACCCAGTTGGGGCACGCGGCACAAAACTGGCCCGAGTTCTCTTCGGTGCAATATATTCATCTACCGCTACATTGAAAAATGAAGCATGCAGGATTTCTTTTAGCATCGACGGAATGGAACAAAACAACGAAAGCTAAATGATTTGGCAACATAGCCACCTTCTTTTCCTTTACGTGATGATTGGTTTGGATGTCGCGACATTTTTTCGAATATCTTTCCCAATGTGATATACAGAAAAAAAAATGGTGTGACACCTGACTGCTCACTTCATGGTGAACAATTTTGATTAACAAATTTGTGGTGTACAAATCTGATTTAGCAAAGAAAGACATTCCAGCTTTATCATATCTAACTGATGAGGAGGAGAAAGCAAAAGAAACTGTAGAATGGGGAAGGTATATATTGTAAGGATAACAAATATGTATAATTGCATTTTGAGGCCGAGGTATTTTTTCACCATTTGATTTGATCAATGTCCAACATCTTGCACATCACATATGTAATGCATGTCTATGTTTCCTTGTCTATTCTCATATATGCTTATGACATCATTTTTCTAGAATCATACAAGCTAACAAACATGATTCCAAGTTCTAATATAAAATGATTCATTTTTTAATCTCATTTTCAGTATGATTTATCAACATGGCTATGTGTTGTGTAAATCCATTTGAAGGTTGACATTAGGTATTGTAAGGAATAGGAGTTATTAGGTCTGGCAGTTCCTTATAAGTTTTCATTACTTGCTGCAGTGTTGTTGGCCTACATGCATGTACCAGCCACTGCTATCGTTGTTGTTCCAAGTTCTAATTGTTATACCTTTGACAATGATAGCCACCTTGTTGATTTTGTATCATTATAATCTCTATCTTATGTTAAGTTTATAAAGGTAAACCATTGTATTCTTAAAAGGTGACGCAGTAGCAACCTCTTCGTAGTGTACATTGTGCAATTGTACCCATGTGGCCATGTCCTAAGGTGCCAAAAGGTATTTCTAGGGTGCAGATGAGGTACATTACAAAGTGTTAAGTGTAAAGAATAAAAACCATTAGAAGATGTAGCCATGTGGGTTATGTGGTGTCAACACAGTGATTGAAAATTGCTAATAGAGTAATAGGTGTTTGATTTAGTAGGTTTCAATGGTTATTGATAATGCCCCACACTTTCATAGAGAGAGAAATATCATTATATAACCATATGTAAAACTGAAAGCCCATTTTGTTTTGACATCTACGCTAGTTTAAGCTGTAGCTACATTGTACACTCACTTTGGTTTGGTGTCACTGGACCTGAAAATTGCAATTTTGGAGCAAAGAAGGCCAATTAACTTGGAGTTTATGAATTATATTATTGAACACTTCCATCCTAATGTTTGTACAGAAGAAAAAAAGATAATGCATGTGCTACTTGATTTCGAGCAAAAGATAATGCATGTGTTGCTTGATTTCGAGCAAAAGTTAGGTCAGATAGTGATTATAAAGAGTTCAGTGAACATTTATACTTTTATTTCTACTCTTAACACTCAGATGTAGGCACGACATATACCGTAAACAAAATTAGACGAGAAAAAAAATCCATTCACATCCTCTACTGTGACTGGGTTTGTTGAAATGTTGTGCAAAAGAAGTTTGTAGTCTTTATTCATCGCATCCCATTAACAATAAGGCCGCCTAATTGTACCAGGATTGGCGCAAGACAAATAAGATCAGAACAACCCTGTATATCACCAAGACACCAACCAACTCACTGCATTTTTTTAGACAATAGATTTTGTCCAGCTTTATTAAAGCCATAGAACAAAGTACAACGACACTGGGATTTTGTATCAAAATCCAGTGATGTTTGGATGGATGAACATCCTAATTTCCTTGTACCCATCTTTGTGGATGATGTAACTGTCCTTTGAGTTCTAATAAATTGTTGCCAGAGTTAAATAAAATGTGACCTTACAATGCTTTGCTTCATACAAATATATCAACTTGAACAGTTATTACAGAATCTCTTGGTATGGAATTACAAAATCTCTTGGTATGGAATTGTTTGGTCCAAACAAAATTCCAAGATTCGATCACAAGTGGAGTGTACAGCTCATAACAAATTAAACAGTTAATACACAAAATTACATATACTGGTGATGAAGGTGGTATGAGACGGTGCAGAGCAGATAGATGAAGGCCAGTTAACTTCAGAATGTGAAAAGAGAGAAGCCATTTCCCAGCCTGAAGAGCCTCAAGCTTTAGGGCAGTTTCAAAATATTGGCTCCAGATCAGAAGGAAGGTGCAGCCGATCTAGAAACAAAGGGAAAAAGAGACCTGCTCGCCGCAAATCACAACTGAAAGATGGCTTTGTTGTTGCCTTAAGGACAAGAGACCATTCAGGGTTTCATTGTTCCTTTTTCGTTTTTGTGTTACTCAAAAATGAAGTTTCAAGATTTCATCTCAAAACTGAAGGTGTATAACTTGATAAAAGAAGTTTTATGTTGTTTGATAAATGAAGTTTTATGTTTTCCTAAAAGAACCCCCATAACAACATCCCTAATAAATTGACCAGTTTCATGTTTTCTGGTACCCAAAAAAAAGAGACTTGGCATTGGTAAAAAAAGAAGTTTCAGGGCCAACAGCCTCGCAAAGATCATACAATTGATTGGCAACCATATAATGAACACGCCAAGATTTATCCTATAAAAGGAGTATAAGTAGTAACACAGCAGTGGTATAATAAGTAGTAGCTCAGAAGTGGTATTACACTTCTACAACTATATCTAATTACAAATTAAGAAACAATTCTGAGTAATCATGAACATCTAGCAATTACAAAAATATATTCCGATAATCTATCAAGACCATGTGAATCAATGACAATACTGCTGCAAGGACTGACAAACTCTCTACGAAGGCGGGAAACTCATTGGATAAGACAGAAATCAAAAGGATAAGACAGAAATCTTACCTCAATCTCCAAATGTTAGAATGATTTGTTGTATTTTGTTGTGCTAAAGAACATCAACTATAATCCAAATGGAGAGAACACACCTGTAAAAGAAATCAGGAGCATCAATCATCAAACTTTAGCAAGCAATAATTATAAAGGTAAAGTAACTACATAATATAGCAAATTAAGAATATTAATTCAGATTTGGTCATTGACACACTGACTGTGTATGAAAAAAACAGAACAGGTCATGTGCAAAACAATCTAAGGGAATAATATGCGACCAAGGAATCTTTAAGGAGCCTAGAATACGTGCCAGTTTTACCACTGCATCTTATTGTAAGCTATGAAGTTTCGTCAATGCTCATTCTAGTAGAAGAGAGTAGAAGACATGAACACTGACGTAGGTTAGGAAAAAAAATTGGGATAAGCAAGAAACCATGCCATCCTTCTACATTCCATCTGAAATTTGATGTTTGATCCAAGCAAACCACAAATATGTCACCTCATCTGATCTCACTAAATGTCATAATTCACCCCATAAAAGATGTTATGCAAAGTAGAGTGTTAGAATGAACATGCCTTGTCAAATTGGCATACAAAATATGATCTCAGTAAAAGGCATAAGAAGAAGAAAAACTATTCTGTAGATCTTTCTAGAATGCAGGTAATGTCATGAAAGAGAACACAATAGACTATTTTTTTCACTATAAACAAATGATCATTACATAGCAGAGCTCAATCCTTACAGTTCAAAGTTTTATTATATTATCTCTGCATCATAAGCCAACACAATGATCCAATAAAAGTTGCATTATTGAGCAATCAGGTGGGACCTTAACTTGAATACACATTCTATTTGCTTTTTAGGGAAGAAACTGCAATGCACGGTAAAGTGTTAGAATGTATAGGCCTTGTCAAATTGGCAACTCTACTTTCTTGAGAGGAGTGGTAGTGACACTGTCAATGAAAGAAGCTGCCAAGTAACTCAGTTTAAGGAAATGACAAAACAAATATTATAGTCAGTAGCTTACAGATCATCACAGAGTCTAATTGAAATACTACCTTCAACAGACACCTCAACCTTAGTGGTTATTTGATTGGTAGGTTTATGAAAATCCAGTCCCAAAGGATGAAAGAATATAAATGAAAGGTAGCGATGGTTTATCGACTTCAGAGATCATACAGATAGCTCAAGAAATTTTTGTTAAGAGTGCACTGATGCAAAATCATTCAATGGCAACTCTACTTTCTTAAGAGGAGTGGTAGAATGTATAGACCTTGTCAAATTCCAATACAAAATCTTTCAATGGCAACTCTACTTTCTTGAGAGGAGTGGTAGTGACACTGTCGATGAAAGATTTTATATTTGGAGGCTGCAAATAAAACAATGCCATCGGTGGAAAAAAAATATGACCATTCAAGCAGTTCAGGAGTAAAAAAAACATAAAACACTAAATAGAACTAACTTATATGCAGGTGATTCATACAATACTAGACCCTAATCAACTATGATTATATGATTCAAGTACACACTGGCACCATAAGTAAAGCTAGAAATATTGCAGGCATTTGTGCAAGCATATTTAACGAATTGGATAGAAGGATGTGAAGCAGTAGTAATACAAACACACATTTGTGCAAGAACCACTTTAATTAAGTAAACTTGACTACAAATGTTACACGGCTTTACCGTGTCGCTGGTAACGAAGGCCACAGCCACAATAATCCAATTAGGCACTAAATGCAAGATCATGGTAGCTATCTCCAAGTTAAATTTCGTTATTATTTAGTAAATTTTTTTCCAAAGCTGTCACATAACCATGCAACACCAAATTAATTAACCACTATTACCGGTTCTCAGGTAGGTTTTTGCATTAGCTCACGATAGGAGACACAATGACCCAGCTTTCGGACTTGAAGTACTTACCCACAGATGCAAACCCCTTCAAGCAAACCACACACAGGCAAGAAATAAGAGAACACCTAGAATGACATTTGTGCAAGAACCACTTTGATTAAGTAAACTTGACTACAAATGTTACACGGCTTTACCGTGACGCTGGTAACAAAGGCCACAGCCACAATAATCCAATTAGGCACTAAATGCAAGATCATGGTAGATATCTCTAAGTTAAATTTCGTTATTATTTAGTTGAATTTTCCAAAGCTGTCACACAACCATGCAACACCAAATTAATTAACCACTATTACCAGTTCTCAGGTAGGTTCTTGCATTAGCTCACGATAGGAGACACAATGACCCAGCTTTCGGACTTGAAGTACTTACCCACAGATGCAAACCCCTTCAAGCAAATCACACACAGGCAAGAAATAAGAGAACACCTAGAATGCTTAATTGCTTAGCAACCATCTTGATTAAGGCTTCGAATTGTACTTCTACCAAAAGAAATTTTACTTTTGAACCGTGATAAAATTAAACGCATATAATTGCAATCCCTCGTGACAGGATTAAAAGCATTTTTAATCTTTCTGTCAACAAGCCGGATATGCACTGCAATCCTTCATGGCTTCATTGAAGAAAAATCAATCATGCATGTACCATGGGATCTAGAGTAAAGTGCTATCAAGGGAGATGATTAGAAAAATTGAGATAAGCATTCACCTGTGAATGTTCGTGCAGCAGAGAGCAGCAGAGAAAGGGAGATAAAAAGCAGGAGACGTGAGGTGGAGAAGTGGAAGAAAAAGGAGGAGGAGAAGAGATGTGTACCTTTTGTAGTGTGAAAGTTGCAACCGTCGTGTGTGCACGATTCTTCGTAGCTTGCAACCGCCGTGCACTGGGCATTTTGAACGAATGGTCTTCGCAGTCAAGGTGGTAGTTTGGCGTGTGAGCTGACCACCGCTCCACCTCGGTCGCCATCACCGGTGAGCTGGATCGGGAGGATGGGAGAGTTGATGCGCCATAGGGGAGAGGGGATGCGCCATAGGGGAGACTACGGTTCGACGGCAGGCGGCGACGGGGGCGAGGGGCGAGGGCGGCTTGGTGGCTTGCGGGCGCGAGGGTTGATGGCGGCTCGGTGGTGGGCTAGGGCGAGGTTGAGGAGGCTCGGCGGGGTTGGGGCGAGGCGAGGCCACTTCGGCAATGGGCGGAGGCGAGGTGGTGGCGGGCCGAGACCGATCGGTGGCGAAAGCGAGCGGGCGATGCGATGATTCTTGGCGGGCGGCTACCGAGGCGATGGTGTGAGGGTGGCCAAGAGATAAGGTTGGGCGCCTTTTTTCGGTTTTGTTTGGCGTGATCTGTGTGGTTGGGTGGGTGGGAACTGGGAAACGACGGTTTTTTTTGGCATGCGTCACTCTCGGTGGGACGATTCTCCGTACAAGCGCGGGGTAAACCCAAAATTATACTATTGCGAATGTATCGATTTCGAATGCTTTACTCCTCTGCAATCCAATGTGTTAGCAGTTAGCACCGATTCTTGGGCTCACCTTCTCTCTAGCGCCAGTTGAAAATGAGCATTAGAGTTGACCTTATGGTTAGATCTAAAATAGGACATGCCTGGTTGTGTGCCGAACTGGGCCTCTCAGCACGTCGCAAAAGCCTGGGAAATGGCACAAAGTTTGCCACCGACTACAGCTCGATGACTCATCTGCGAAAGTTGATCATGGTAAAATAAGATTTACAGGCACAACTAGCATTCTAGCAAAGATTATCCGCGGATTGTCGTGGGAGAGTAACATGGATCCTTAATGGTACAACTCCTGCCGCAGCAGAATCACAAACTTATCGATAAGACAAGAACCAGTACGACTGTACGAGGTAAGCTGAAGATTCAAGCAGACATCTCACATGCAACATGTTTAGGAATTCAGCTCACTAGAGGCAACAATTGGTGCACACATGTGCCAGTTGGTGTACACATGTGCCGCTAACTGATCCACCGGCTCCACAAGGACCAGTTCAAGAACTACACCGTGCAAAATTTTACAATTCAAATCCACATGTGGCTATAGCCAATATAGGATACTTCAGGACAGATCTGGGCCTCGGGCTAGATAGCCTATAGCCTAAGGCTAGGACCAAAAGTCCATAGAAGCCTCCTTAAGAAGTTGCCAAAAAGAAATAAAAGAAATAGAAGGTTTAGACCAAGGAGAGATAGCATAGCCTAGGGCATGGCCCATCGCTTGCTCCGTCCCTAGGATACTTTATTATTATTGAACTATTGCTGGGTTTCTCTACAAGGTGGAAGGTAAATGATGTAGCTAATTCTTACTTTTTTTTTCTAGATTGGGTTCCATGGTAGTGGAATAATTGCAGGTAAAGGGCTTAGAGATGTCTTTGCTATCTTATCATACAAGTGGTACAACTAGCAATCTAGATTGAGCGCTTCGATGACTCTAAATGAAATTGAGGCGTAGAGGGTTAATCTCGTGCGTTGAACTTGCATGGCATGATGGCAAACCGTCTAGATGAGCTCTAAGCATGATTGGGTCATATTTGGGGGGAGCTTTAGCTTTAACTATGAGACCCCGGGGTATTTAGCTTGTAATGCTTAGCCATCCACTTGACTCTAGCATCACAAACCAAATATCCCGCGCCTCGGTGTATTATGTATCTCCCAGGAGCGGTACACATACACCATCACAAACATCAATATCAATCCATACACAAGTGCTTACAATATCAAAACTTCATAATTTACAACATATTGAACTTACAAGGTTCAGTTTCACACAAAAGGGCAACTGGCCAAAAATCAAGATAACTATCAAGTACGCAGCGGAAATCAGTAAATAAACTGAAATAAAATCATTAATAAAGTCCCAATGGCTTGCCATAACCCGCAAGGCAACCGACTGGGTTGAAACCATAGCAAAACGACGTTCCTACGCAATCTTTCCTTACCCGATTCAGTCTTAATACCTGCTGTCCAGATTAGTAAATAAAAGCAAACAGTGAGTACATGAATGTACTCTGCAAGACTTACGAATAACAAGCCTATACACAGCTACATGCAAGCTGAATCAAAGGAGAAGGCTATAGGGTTCATTTTCAGCACAAAACATTATTTCAATTTAAATACAATGTAGTAGATTCAAATTGCAAGTGAGCAAACATTTTTAATACTTTAAATAACAGCGATTAAGTAAATATTAGACAACATCTAACATCAACAGGTGACTGCCCCGCAGCACACAACAATAGCATGAGAACCCTTCTCAATACCACCGATCAAGTTTTAAGTTTGAAATTCCAAAATGTTGAGTCTAACTCTTGTAGAGACCTAACCAAGCGTGTCCATAACCTAGGATGAGGCTATTCGAATAGTTTATACCCTGCAGGGGTGTACCAATGTACCCACATGTCAGACCGCCTCTTTTGCCACTAGATTAAGCACACTTCCGAAGGTATGCCGGCAAGGCTAAGTCCTACGAGACATTTCCAATATTGTGTATTAACTACGAGTCGCCCGTATGATGGAAACCACACGTTGTGTCGGAGTCATCGGTAGAGAGAGAACTTACCCATGCTCCTCGGGGTAGGGAACTTGGACTTAATACCAAAACCCATCCCGTCACGCCCAACATACACATGGAATAAATCCTTTTTCAACGCAACACACACAACCTCCTGCGACTCGGAGCTAACACACGCCAAAGTACTAAGTCAAGAGGGGTTCCGAATACCCTCATGTGGTTAGCACGCGAAAATACTTGGGTCAGTGTCCAAGATGTTCGGTCCTTGTTGATTTAGGCATATAACCACACACCCGATAACCACACCATCAACCATATGCCCAAGTCCAAAATATTTTGTTTTCATTTTTAGTTTTCCAAATATAATAGCACAAGGTGTTGGATATAACATAATAAAAATGATTAATGTGATCAAGGTCATCGACAGGGTCGATAACCGTCCAATCTACCGAAAGCTAAGCATTGTTAAGCATGACACCGATTAAACATAAATAGACCATATAACATCCACCGGACTCTAATTCACTAGTGGAATTATTAACTTAGGCTAGTGGCAGGGGATGAACAATTTTAGGGAATTCATGCAATAGGACTAACTACCTCTAATCACAAACATAACTTGACAAATAAAGCATGCATACATACAGTTGCAAAACAAGATAATAGTTTTTGAATGTAATAGGATCAACATGCATCAACGGAAAAACTGCTTGCCTTTGCTTGTTGGTACCCTGGACATTCTCATGGACTTCTCAATTGCACTCCGAATCATCATCATCTAACGGTAAGAACTGACAAATCAAAAACATCGAATAAACACCAGAATTCCAAGAAGTCTTCAAAAATTTATGAAATTAATATAGAAGAAAGATATTGATTTTAGATAAATTTTAGAGGCAGAAGTTATTTGACTTAGAGTTGAACTGAATTAGTTATGAATTACTAAAATTGCTATTACGGCAAGGTCTACTGTTGACCACTAAAACTTACTGCCATTAAGACCATTGTCAAACAACCAAGTTGTTTTTAGTTAATATCTAATTATCTAGATTACAAATCTTATATTATTTATCAATGCTCAACTATTTAATTTACTAACTTGGCTACCATCTAGATTAGGGGGTTTCCTAAAAGTGCTCAAAGCACCTACTCCGCTCAAAAGCAAAATAAAGATTTGGTTGATCAAAGATGGTTTCAGAATATTCATCTCCACATTTGGTTTCAAAAAGGTTTGTCCTGAAAGCTTAAGTGTTCAAATGGTTAACTGAAACCAAACATTTCTAATTACTATCTTGAGTGACACTATTATCAAACATCATGGTTGTTCTCTGTCGATTTCTAAAATTTTCACATCCAGCATTGATTGTTTAGATTTAAATGCTGCTAAAAGCTAATTGCCAACTGGTTTGTAGTATTAAGTCAACCTTAGTTACTTGAGGTAGTCATGCTATTAGCCACTGACAAAACACTTTCAGCTAACACCTTCTCTGATCAGACATCCTGCTAAGTGAAAATGTCTGAAAGGAACAGTTGTCAACTAAACTTCTTTACAAGTTCAGATTTTATTTTGCTAAACATAAGTTTGAGTGGCAACACTGCTAGACATAAGATTGTTTTTAGCTAAACTCTAAATATCTAGGTAAAACATCTTATACTACTTACTAAACCTGAATTATTTATCTTATTAGCTCGAGTGGTGTTCAGATAGTGTGCTCTCTTTTAGGTCAGCTTTTAAAGACATATCAAGCCAACACAACCTTTCTATTTACTAGCATGTGAAGTGACCGCAGCTTAGTAATATCTCCAATTCATCCCAAATGTTTTCTCTGATCAACATTACAACAATAGTAATTCGATTGCTTCTCTGCTGGTTTCAGATTTTCGCAACCATAAGGCTCTTCAGATATGGTTGCTACTGTTAGGGATTTGCCAAAACTAATTGAATTAGGACAAAATATAACTACTAGAGTCAAATCTATTATTAGCCTATTGACATTTCTAATAATTTCAGCTTACTGCCAAGTAACCTACAACAGCATCATCTTACGAACTAAAGTGCTAAACTTTTGCTAGTTCACATAATTGACCTAACTGGACATACAAAATATTGGTTAGCATAGATAGTTGGCTTTGCAATTGAGGTCTACTGACACTTCATGTTTTTCATCTAAGCTCTACTCTGAACATTCCACTGCTCATATAACAGACAAAGAAACTTCTTCAGAACTGAATTTCCAATGCCTAATCATCCAACAAGTTTCAATTTTTACTTTTGTCAATTCATTAGAGTGCCCCAATTAGTAGTTACATCATTTGTTAGCAGTCATTTTGATTAACTTGACAAGGGGTTCCACTGATCAGTGACAGAGAGGGCTTTTTAGAGACGATGAACAGGGGTTCATTTCACCAAATGGGTGGCAATCGCCAATGATCGGAAGCGATCTGAGGCCATGGCGATGGCCAAAATGGGTCGCCAGGGTGTCAAGGAAGCTATGGGTGAGCGCGGGGTGGCTGGAGAGGCACTGTGGCGGCGCGGCGACGATGGGTGGCGGCCGGCCGTGGAGGTGGAGCGTGGCTACGGCGCTCGGGTGGAGTTGCGGCCTAATTAGGGGAAGCATGAGGACCGGCGGGGTGATAGGAACTCACCCATGTGGTCGGCGAAGGCGGAGGGTGGCCGGAGCGTGCTGGCCACGGCGAGCCGGCGTTGGCGTGGGTGATCAACGGCGCCGGTGACCTGAGGAGGAGGAGAGAGCAAGTGAGTGGTTGGGGGAGATAAAGGGTGACTATAAGATGCTCACAGAGAGAAGAATCAAGCTGGGGCTCGCTGGAGGAGGCGCGACGGCGGTGGAGGTGATTTGGCCGGACCCAGGGAAGAAGATAGTTGGGCGGCTCCTCGGTGGCACTTCCTTGTGGTGCAAGGCGTGCTGTGACGCGGGTGTGGGCGGTCGAAACTCGCCGGAGCGGTTGGAGAGTTTGGAGGCGGCTCGGCTAGTCCATGAGCGGCATTCAGAGCTTCGCTCGATTGGGCTTGGGGAAGTGGGGAAATGGAGATGAAGAAGCAGAGAAGTGAAGGAGAGCATGAGAGGAACTCAGTGCTCGGCTTAAATAGGGGCGAGAAGGGTGGAGTTCTTCACGAGAACCCGAGCTTCCCCTCTTCTTGGTCATGGCGTCTTCCCGCGATTTCTCAGCGTGGACAGAGAGAGGAGCGACGACGTCAGCAAGAGAAGGGCCCTGGTTGGTTGCCTTAGGCGTGGCCATGCACAAGACAGGGGAAGACGGGGGCGTGGCGCAACATCTTGGCCTTCAGCGAGAGGAGAGCGAGTGCGTGGAGGAAGACAATTGCGTGCGGGGCTGGGTTGCCAGAGGAAGAAGAAACGCAAGCGGGTTCGGTCAGACCTGGGCGGCGAAGGGGTCCGGTCGGAGGAACAGTAGGAGGTAGCAAAAATAGGGTTTTCCAAAATGGCTGAGGTGGTTAGCTAATTTTTAGATAGAGCAAAATAGCTCTAAAAATTCTGAAATTTTTAGAGAAGGTTTAAAATATAGAGAAGATTACTTTATAATTTTTCTAGGGTTTTACTTGAAGTAAATTTCCCCTTAAAATTATTTTAAGTGCATGTTCTTTATTTTTGACTTTTAGTTTACTACTTTGACTAGCTGCTTTAAATTAGCAATTTAATTTCTACAAATTGTGAAATTTTTAGGGTGAGTCTCTAATATGTTCTAGAACCTAGGAAGAATATTTCCAGGCACTGTTCACTTGAGTTGTTTGTATTTTAAATTAAATTTCAAAATTTGACATGCAAATCAACAAGGATCCAAATAATCTCCAAAAATTCCAGAAAATTTCAAATAAGTAGACCAGAGCATGTAAAACTCAACTAAAATATTCCCAGCTATGGGTCCTACTAAAATTTCAACAGAGAACTTTAGTTTGTAATTTCTGAGATAAAGAAAGTATAGTTTCGAGTTTGAAAATAAGAATGCTTTTGAAATTACATCAGGCATTATAGGGGCCTTAGAGATTTTACTATGCTTAAGTTGAATTCCAAAATAGCATTCCCACACCTGGAACCTTTTTAGTTTTGCCTTAATTTCAAATTAGGCTTTTGAATGGGAGAAGGAGTATTGGATTACTAGGTTTCAAATCTAGTCTTCAAAATCAAGGGATTTTTTATATAGGGTTTTATGCCCTACTCTGAACTAGGTTTTCAAATTCTTGACAAACTTTTATTTTTGTTTTAGAATTTTCATTTCTTGGTTTTGGAAAACCAGGTTGTAATCTATTTGTTTTGCAACAAATTTTTTTTTAAAAGGTCCAAAATTTCATAAATGCACAATAGATGCTTAGCTAATCCTACTTAGGGATTTTGGGCTGTTACACTAACTCAGAACCATTTTGAAACTTATACCCCCTCTGTAGGCCCTTTTCCACTAGCTTCTCGGATAAACTGGCTTTTAGTGAAAATGAAGCCCTCTAAAACTCTGTTTGAAACACAAGAATCCTGAAGGATACAATTCCAAATTTTTTTATCAACATCCTTCTCCTCTACAGAGAGTAAATTAAGCCCTTAAGAAATCGCTTTTGCTAGTAGACAGCACCTAAAGTTTTTATTAGTTTGCAGTCACTTTTCTGTCTGTTGGATGTGTGCCAAGATATGTGCTTTGTTTGGTTTCATTCTCGGGCCCGTTCTGTGTTTTTTTTAGAGTGGTTCTCATTTTGGAACCCGACCCGTAGAACTATATCCGTTTGCAAAGGAACTAAACCCGATATGTGCATTAGGTGATTCTAGAATCAGAACTAGAGTGCGAGCTTATTAATCGGGCCGCTGGCTCGGCACAACCACACAGTTCGGCTAGGCACGACCTGCTCCGTCGATGTACTATTTCGTCTTTGTCTTGGCCGCCCACGGGCTGGTGCTTGCGGCCCAAGCACGCCCGTCGAACATTCATGCCATCTTTGGGCGGCCGAGCCTGCTTGGCTGTCGGGCGGATCCGCCTGTTTGGTCCATCAGAAAAAATCCAAAAAAATCCAAAAAAAATCTAGAAAATTTAGAAAAATGTGTAGAATTCAGAAGTATACATGAAAATTAAAAAAAATGAGACAATCATATTAAAAATGTAATAAAGAGCTTTATTAATGTCCAACTGGCTGCCTCGTTAAAACTTTCGCCAAGTAAAAACTCAAAATGAGAAAACCTTGGCAAAGGAAAAAGAGTACATCCTATAGCTCTACAATTCTACATACATGATACATCTTTGTTCTATGTGTCGGTGTCATTGTCTAAGTGCAGATTTTTGAACACCTCCGACAACTCGAGATTTTCCACAGAGTGTTGTGTTCGTGAATCAGCTTGTTCCCAATCTATCACAGTTAGAAGGATCTCCACCATCTCACTTGTGAGACTTGTTATTCTCTCCTCCAATATCCTTCCGTAAAGACCAAAGCGACTTCGGAGGAAACCGAGAGAGCAGAAATGCTTAACACATCACGTGCAAGTATGGATAGTACGGATATGTTAACTTATGGGCTTGCCACCATTGCAAGATGTCGAAGCCTTCTGAGTTGAAATCCACCGTATCGCTGTCCAGATATGTGGATAGTTCTCCGCTCCTTGTGGGTCCTGGCTGAGCAGGCGTTGGTGGTGTAGAAGAAGAAGAAGAAGCCCTGGACCTGGACCTGGACCTGGAGGAAGAGGCACCGAAGCGCGCCCCACATATTTGTCTTCCCACTTGAGGTGGGGGCTACTGGAGGTCGTTGCGAACGGACTCCCCGGAACCTATTTTCATACCTTTGGTAAACCTTGTATAACTGAGAACGAACTTCTGCAAAATAGTCAGTATAGTTTAGCCCCGTAGCATCACTAAGAAGATCAAATACAATACCAAATGCATCAATTTTAGCACTAGGATCTAAAAGAAATGCAAATGCATATAAGTAAGGGATTTCTCTCCAATATTTAAGGTATTTAGATTTCATGGAAACAACAGCATCGCGTAAAATTATGTCATTTTCAAATATTTTTAATTGAGTAGCAATCCGTAAAATAGTATGCAGAATGATAGGAGATGTTGGATAGTAGACAGTAAGATAAAGCAACAGCTTGCCTCATAAAATTTTTCTAAAATGACAAGACTTTCTCAAAGAACGAACCAATGTTGCTCGCTTAATAGCATAGTACCGCTGCTAGGAGGATAGTGCGTTTGAATAAATACAGAAAAAGTGCTCTTGTATGGTAAAAGATTCTTAAGCATGAGGTAAGTAGAGTTCCACCTTACCTCCATGTCCAAGCCGAACTTTCTTGGACGACACCCATCACCCTCAGAGAAGTTCTTATATTGTGCTATTCTTACGTTAGAATTATTCAAGAAAGAAATCGATCACTCAAAAGCTTTAATATACTGGACTCAACCTCTTCAAACCACATTTGACTATAAGGTTGATAATATGACAAGCGATCGTTAATGTAGCAGAAGGAATCGCATATGTACTCAACACCGGAGTAAGAATGTCCATGGCCCTAGAGTTTGAAGCGGCGTTGTCTAAAGTAATTGCGAATATTTTGTTCAGAAGACCAAAGTCTTCCACGACTTTGATAATACATTCATAATATTCTCCCCGTGTGTGCTACATCAATTAATTTCAAAGCTATAATCATTTTCTCCATTACCCAGTCGTCATTAATATAATGCGCAACTACACTAAGGTAATCCTCCCTAGCCCGACCACTCTATATGTCCGAGGTCAGGACCACCAAAAATGTGCACGTACTAAATAGTTCCTTTATTTTATTACGACATTCATTATAGTATTTCACTAGATCCCTAGTTGTTGTCTGTCTAGAAACGGAAGTAAATCTAGGATTATACGCAGCCTTAATGTAATTTTGGAAAGAAGCAGACTCGCCAAAGCCTAACGGTAAATCCTCAAAAGCAATTAAACGACGGAGAGATTGGCGGGCTACCTGAGGATCGTAGTCCCAGCTAGATACCGTATCGTCGGGGTTGTATTGCGGCAACGTCTCCCTCATCGTCAATCCTTGCTTGGTTCAATACCTTGTAGCATGTCTAATCAAGTGCCCCGTTCCACTTGTAGACTTTGCAGACAATTCATGGCGACAAATTTTACAAATAGCATATGGTACCTCATTTCTCACTACGTCTTGCTTGGTTGTCCTGTCAAAATTCTCCCACACTCCCGATGTAGACGACCTCGACCTCTTTGCTCCGGTTGCCGTTGAGCCTGATGCTGACGTCGAGCCTGATGACGAAACTCCACCTTGCTCCTCCGGTGAAACCTCCGGTTGGTTTGAGGCAACTACAGCCGCAGCCGCCTCCATAGACGCAATTTCGTCCGATGAAAGTCCGAACTCACTAAGAGCAAAGCCATCGTAAGGATATCCCATAACTAAAATCGCAAAATCGAAACTAACACTATTACTACTTTAATCTTAGCATAACAATAACTAACAATAAAAGTATTACAAAAAATAGTATTGTACCTCTTTTCACGACTTCATCGATGAAAATTGAAATTTCCAAATTTTGGCACAATTTTTTGAATTTTGCCAAATTAGCTCAACACGGATTTGAATTTGCACAACACAATTTCAAAGATAGAATAGAGAATGAAGGGGTGTTGAATGAGGGGGGGTTATGGTGCCTATTTATAGAAAAAATTTCAATTTTTTCAATTTGTTTGCTATTTTTTAAGCCCCAAACGGTCAAAAAATCTCCCAACAAGAAAAACTACCGACTTTTTTTCGGACGTCTTGCGTCTTTGACACGGACCACGGCATGACACGGCCCGCTTAGCCCGCCGCCGCCTTCTTCTCCCCCCTCCCCCATCCCCAAGGCGGCCTCTCGCCGTCTGCCTCGCCCGTCTTGCCAGTAGCCTCCTCCTCGGTCCTCGCCTCCATGGCGCCTCGACAACATCGCCTCCTCGCCTCCCATGGCGCCGCCTCCTCGCCTCCCATGACGATCGTCCTCGCCTCCCATGACGGCGCCTTCTCGCCTCAAGAACGGCGCGATCGCCGACCCGCGCCGCCTCGCCTCCCATGACGCAAGACGTCGCCGACCCCACCGCCGCTGCCGCCTCATGACCGCACCATCGACCGCGCCTCCTCGCCTCCCGCTGCCCCACCGCCGCCTCAACGACTCTGCCGCTTGGCCTCCCAATGCCGCCGACGACACCGTGGCGCCACGCCGCCTCGATGACCCCATCGCCTCCCGCTCCACTCCGGCAGCGCGTAGCACCATGCACCGCACCGCCGCTGCCCGCCTCCTCCTCCTCCGCTCAGTGAGAGCCATGCATGGCTTTCCTCCTCTCTCTCCGCTTCCAACAAGACAGACTGCGCGCGACTCGCCCGCCCCTCGCCTCGCCTCGCTTCGACCTCCCCATCGCAACCAGCCGCCTGCTTGCCAGTGCCATCGTCTTGTGCTCATCTTGCCGTGTCGTGCACAGCACGCCCTTCGACTGCTTGCGTCTTGCTGGGCCGCCCACTGCAGTCTTGCGGCGTGGCGGGGGTCTCGTGCCGAGCCGGCCGGCCCGGCTGCCCATTACATGTGCAGGCCGTCTTGGCTGCTTGGGCCGGCCTACTGATTACATGCTTCATGCTTGGGCCGGGTCTACCATTTGGCAGCTCTACTAGAGTGTGTGTGTGTGTGTGTGTGGAGGAAGGAAGTGAATAGAGAGGTGACTCTATGGTGCTCAACCGTCCTTTCTAGAGACCGGCGGCTCGGCGACGCTTGCGGCGACCTTGGCTGTCCTTTCCGGAGACCAGCAGCGCTTACGGCAACCGGAGGCTTGTATGCTTCCTCATCCACCCTCCGATAGCAGATCAAAAAAAGGCAGTCTGTCCTGTGGTTGCCGGCGTTGAAGCGAGCGATGACGTTGGGTTTAGTAGGGGTTCACCAAGGTTAGGATATTTTAGTCTAGCCTACAATTTTTTCCTGTTTCTGGTGGGATCCAACAAGGTTATTAAAAGGGAAAAAACCTATGGAAATAACCTATATATGAAAAATACCCGTCGAATTACATCTTGCATACCATTTTAATTAAAATTTTAGTGTTAGTTAATGTGCAATTTTAGTACAACTTTTGTGCAAATTCCATTGTTGACATATTTAATATGTTTCTTTTTTGTATCTGTCTTTTGTAGGGTTCATCTAGGCTAATAATTTATCTTTTGTCTACCATAGAATAAGTCTTTTGTATTTGTCTTATGTTTATGTGAATATAGTTTGAGAATTTTAGTGTTCGGAATCCTGCAATTTTATGTTGGCACAATCATGTTTCTGTGTTTTGCTAGGCACCTGGCCTAGGATTTGTCTTCGTGTAAGATAGACTAATATTTTCTATTTGTGTTTATTGATAGGGGTTCACCAAGACTAGGACTTTTCTTCCCAGAATGGAATGATATTTTTTGTTTCTATAAGTCTAAAAGTTACCAAGGAGAAATTGTTCATTGTGTTCTGTAAATATAGTGTGAGATTGATGGGTTTGAGATTGATGTTTCTGTAAATATATTTTGTTCTGTTTTAGTAAAAAAACATGTGTCTTACAAAGATTGAGATTAACCATGTTAGTTAACAGTTTTGAGCTACTTCACTACTTTAGTGTGCTAGCCACGAACTTAACATATTGGGCTGATTTTATTTTTAAAAAAATCAACAATTGTTGGGTTGAGGTTGGAAACTTGTGTCTTCGCATAAGACATAATAATTCGCCCAACTTGATGAGCTAAAACCGACGGGCCCAACAACATAGACCAACAAAGCTACAACAACATATTTGATGAGGATCTAATAATCATCAATTAATTAAATTATTTATCTATAATTGTTATTATAGATAACAATACATTCATGTTATTCATAAGGATACCCCTTATCATTAATAAAGGAGAAGCTTCGCCGAGTGATCGTACCCATTTTACAACCACCCTATATGGTTGTAAGTACTTTTACGACTACCTAGTGGTCGTAAGATCTACTACGATCACCTCATGATCATAAGCCTTACTATAATCACCTCATGATCGTAAGTCTTACTACGACCACCTCAGGGTCGTAAACTCTATTACGACCATGCCAGCTACGACCACGCTATAGTCAACAAAGCCTACAGACATGTGGACCCGGTCGACTAGGGATACTTATGCGCTATGTTTGATACACACAGTAGTTAATATGTGTTGTTATTCTTCGGGATAACTACACATATTAAGCTTTTGTCCCTGATATAATTGTAAGGCGACGTGGGAGGGTTAGTCTCCGACAATAATTACCCTTAAACGTGCGCATTTCATCAAATGACAAGGCGCCTCTTGGCGTGAATAACTGACACCTCTTCATGCACTACATAAGGGGTAAAGTCAGTGGACAGAGGGAGATCAGAAGCAAATCGATCAGAGACATAATCAACAGACAGGGGTCATTAAGTTCTAGTTCTAGTGATTTTTTCTATGTTATAAAGCATAGTCAATACAACAACACAAGAGTAGGGTTATTATTCTCTCAAAAGAAGACACGAACCTATCTAAATTCTCTGTGTCTTGTTTTGTATAGATCTAAGTCAAGAAAAGTCCCCAACATGCATTTGTAAGATCATGGTTATTAAGGCGATAAGGTAAGGCGACCCACCCCCTCACACCTTTTAAGCGGTAAAGCGTGAGGCGAGGCGACACCTTACCCACATCCTAAGGCGCTAAGGCGGCAAATAAAATGAGTATTTTAGCAGCACATGTACCTTGTTGTTGCAAATTCTTGAGCCCATGTAGCACCCATCCCCTCCTTTCTAGTTGCTCTTCTCCCATATAGCATCCATCCCCCTTGCAAGTTTCAACATATAGATTGTTATAAATGTAATAGATACAAATTGTATTCCAATTAATTGAGTAAATACGGATTGAATGACATACCTTGTTGACAATCTATCCTCTCTTCTTTTCTCCCAAGCAACAATGTACATGAATAATGAGTAACATAAGTCCACAATAACAATTAAATATGAGCAACATAACAAATTAACAAGCACGACATAATCGACATAAGTCCATATAAATGACATAGGTGATAAGTCTACAAGCTTATAGTAGTCTAATGGCAATTTTCGGCCAATTTCTGGCCAATAGTCATACTTCTATCCCGAATCATTTGACTTTGCCTTCCGTTTTGGATCGGTCTTTAGATCATACACGGCCTCGGAGGATGCAATACTTGCACTTGCCATTTTTTCTGCTTCTGCATTATAGAGAAGTAATTATTAGAGTTTAGCAGATTCAATGAAAGCATGCGCAATAGCGCTTTAGCTAGCAAAGACAAGATGGCAAACAAGTGAGCAACAAAGAGCATAAAGCCTTGACCCTCCTCAATCCTCTCTGCTTCTCTTCTCACTTCGGCCAACGCGAAGCCTTGACCCGACCTCTCCTCGAGTCGCTAACGAAGTTTCAGGGCCAACAGCCTCGCAAAGATCATACAATTGATTGGCAACCATATAACAAACACGCCAAGATTTATCCTATAAAAGGAATATAAGTAGTAGCACAGCAGTGGTATAATAAGTAGTAGCTCAGAAGTGGTATTGCACTTCTACAACTATAGCTGATTACAAATTAAGAAACAATTCTGAGTAATCATGAACATCTAGCAATTACAAAAATATATTCCGATAATCTATCAAGACCATGTGAATCAATGACAATACTGTTGCAAGAACTGACAAACTCTCTACGAAGGCGGGAAACTCATTGGATAAGACATAAATCAAAAGGATAAGACAGAAATCTTACCTCAATCTCCAAATGCTAGAATGATTCATTGTATTTTGCGGTGCTAAAGAACATCAACTATAATCCAAAAGGAGGGAACACACCTGTAAAAGAAATCAGGAGCATCAATCATCAAACTTTAGCAAGCAATAATTATAAAGGTAAAGTAACTACATAATATAGCAAATTAAGAATATTAATTCAGATTTGGTCATTGACACACTGACTGTGTATGAAAAAAACAGAACAGGTCATGTGCAAAAATCTAAGTGAATAATATGCGACCAAGGAATCTTTAAGGAGTCTAGAATACGTGCCAGTTTTACCACTACATCTTATTGTAAGCTATGAAGTTTCGTCAATGCTCATTCTAGTAGAAGAGAGTAGAAGACATGAACACTGTCGTAGGTTAGCAAAAAAAAAGGGATAAGCAAGAAACCATGCCATCCTTCTACATTCCATCTGAAATATGATGTTTGATCCAAGCAAACCACAAATATGTCACCTCGTCTGATCTCACTAAATGTCATAATTCACCCCATAAAAGATGTTATGCAAAGTAGAGTGTTAGAATGAACATGCCTTGTCAAATTGGCATACAAAATATGATCTTAGTAAAAAGGCATAAGAAGGAGAAGAAAAAAATATTCTGTAGATCTTTCTAGAATGCAGGTAATGTCATGAAAAAGAACACAACAGACTATTTTTTTCACTATAAACAAATGATCATTACATAGCAGAGCTCAATCCTTACAGTTCAAAGTTTTATTATATTATCTCTGCATCATAAGCCAACACAATGATCCAATAAAAGTTACATTATTTAGCAATCAGGTGGGACCCTAACTTGAATACACATACTATTTGCTTTTCAGGGAAGAAACTGCAATGCACAGTAAAGTGTTAGAATGTGCAGGCCTTGTCAAATTGGCAACTCTACTTTCTTGAGAGAAGTGGTAGTGACACTTTCGATGAAAGAAGTTTCCAAGTAACTCAGTTTAAGGAAATGAAAAAACAAATATTATAGTCCGTAGCTTAAAGATCATCACAGAGTCTAATTGAAATATTACCTTCAACAGACACCTCAACCTCAGTGGTTATTTGATTGGTAGGTTTGCGAAAATCCAGGTCCCAGTGACTGAAAGAAGATAAGTGAAAGGTAGCAGTAGTTTATCAGCTTCAAAGATCATACAGATAGCTCAAGCAATTTTTGTTAAGAGTACACTGATGCAAAATCATTCAATGGCAACTCTACTTTCTTGAGAGGAGTGGTAGAATGTACAGACCTTGTCAAATTCCAATACAAAATCTTTCAATGGCAACTCTACTTTCTTGAGAGGAGTGGTAGTGACATTGTCGATGAAAGATTTTATATTTGGAGGCTACAAATAAAACAATGTCATTGGTGAAAAAAACAAAATATGACTATTCAAGCAGTTCAGGAGTAAAAAACATAAAACACTAAATGGAACTAACTTATATGCAGGTGCTTCATACAATATCAGACCCTAATCAACTATGATTATATGATTCAAGTACACATTGGCACCCGAATCACTAGATGAGTCTTCGCCCTCTCCTCTTTCCCCTTCTCTCTCAGGCTCGGGTTGGATCGAGTCAGGTCCTCTTTCCCCTTCTCTCTCAGGCTCGGGTCAGGTCCTCTTTCCCAGCGCTTCCTTCATTTCATTTCGCGGGCAAGCGCTGGCTCCTCTGCCTGAGGCGTCGCCTCAAGCCATTCGGACGCCATACTCCGCCTTCGCGACGCCTTCGTCCTAAGGCGGACGCCATGGGCATGCTCGTCAAGGCGGGGGCGACGCCTTGAGCACCGGATGCGTCTTACAGCTTAGGCGTCACCTAAGCAACGCCTTGGTAAGCATGCATAAGATCGATACTAAACCATCGATAATACTAATAGCACATTTGGATTAATGGATTGAAATTTCATATTAGAGGGCCCGACAAGCTACAAAAACAGCCCACAAACTAAAACAGGACAACAACTTAAACAACTCACATGGGCACTTGGATGATAATCCAAAGTCTAAAAAAAGTGACTAAGTTCTCTTAAATTTTCAGTCACCAGTCGGCCTCTTAATAAATTGACATCTCTGTGTCCGCCCACCCTCTTCTAGTCTTCTTCTCTGCCAAAATTTTTCAATAGATAATTAGTCTCTCTCCTGACAGTTTTTCTTTCTTTGCTTCAATTCCTCCGTACTCTCTCTGTCTCTCTATCTCTCTCCTGAACCTCACACACACGCCTGCCTGCCAACTTGAACTACAGCCACAATACTAGCCCACACCCCAATCCCTCCCCTCTGCCTTCCCAGCCACAAACCATCGAAACACCACACCAACCAAGCCGAACAAAAGACGCGTTCGCCTATACATACATGACATGACATAGGCATGCCGTTACACACACACACAGCCGAGACCAAAACCACACCAACCAAAAGAAACCGGATAAAAACAGAGCATCGAAGCAGCGGAGATGCTCCTGGCTCGCGCCTCCTCCACCTTCCTCCCCTCCACCTCCCCTTCCCCCTCGTCACAGACGCCGCCGCCCTCCACGTTCTTCGGGAGGAACCACCGCGGCGGCGGCCTGGTCTCCGCTTCACCGGCTTCACCGCACTGCGCCGCCAGGCGGTCCGTGATGGCCGTGGCAGCGGCGGCAGTCCCGGCGGCGAAGCTGGAGGATGCCGACGCGCTCATCGACTCCGTCGAGACGTTCATATTCGACTGCGACGGTGAGATAAATTCATAGATCGATCGACCGTCCCAGGTTTGTGGTTCTTTCGAGCTTTCTTGAATTCGCTCGTTTTTTTGTGGCGCGTAGGAGTGATTTGGAAGGGTGACAAGCTGATCGACGGCGTGCCGAAGACGCTCGACCTGCTCAGATCAAAGGTTCGTCGTAAATTGTAATGCTCCTCTAGATTCGGCCTTATAAATCTCTATGGCCTTCCTCCTTGTTAGTTTGCTGAATCTGTTGGGAATGGGATTGTGGTGTTGCAGGGCAAGAGGCTGGTGTTCGTGACCAACAACTCGACCAAGTCGAGGAAGCAGTACGGCAAGAAGTTTGAGACGCTGGGACTAAATGTTAATGAGGTACTCCGTACGTTTCTTGTCATGGACTGCCGTATTGATGAATTTCTCCTCCCAAGTAATTGGCTTGATGAGCCCGGAATGCTACGCAGGAAGAGATATTTGCTTCATCCTTTGCCGCTGCTGCGTACCTGCAGTCCATCGACTTCCCCAAAGATAAGAAGGTATTTATCATCGTCATCTTCAGAAACTGTAACCGCGTTGGTGCACTTGATTGCATACGAGATATGCGCAAAGTTGAACTTTCTTTTGTTCAGGTTTATGTCATTGGAGAGGATGGCATTCTGAAGGAGCTGGAGCTGGCTGGATTTCAGTACCTCGGCGGCCCGGTAAGTAACAAAGAGTCCTCTTTTCTCTGAAATTCCTAACTAAAACAATGGTGAACTCGTGTTTACTGTGCCATGCTAGTAATCTCTGCCTCAGCCAACGTGTCATGAATATCACTATATCAGTGTTGAATGATTCGAGCGAACGAGTCCTGTGAAAACTTACACACCTTAGATTATATCGCCACGCAGGCAGATGGTGACAAGAAGATAGAACTGAAGCCTGGGTTTTACATGGAGCATGACAAAGATGTGCGTATGATCCTTCTTCTAGTTTGCAGTAAAATGCGATCAGTGCACTAAACACCATTTGGGTTTGTCGCAGGTTGGAGCAGTTGTAGTCGGATTTGATCGCTATTTTAACTACTACAAAGCTCAGTAAGTCTATTCTTTCTTCTTTTTTCCGCCCTAGAATGAACTTTAGACAACTTTTCTACAAGGAAAGTAGGTGAACTCTGTGCTAGGATTGTAGAAATTCAGATGAGTAATTATTTAATCACACTCGCATTTGATACATGCAATAGATTTTGAACGATGATTGCGGTTTTTTTTCTTTCGATCCTAGTGACGACTAGTGTTGTCTGCCTTTGTTGCAGAATTACTTGTTAGCTCTCTTCATGTAATTAGGTGTGATATTAACCATTCCACAAGATCTGAAATCTTACTACTAATCCACTTTAAGGTACGGGACACTCTGTATACGTGAGAATCCTGGGTGTCTTTTCATTGCAACAAACAGGGACGCCGTCACCCATCTTACTGATGCCCAAGAGTGGGCAGGTTAGTCAGACATTCCTACTCGTTCTGCATACAAATATGATGGAAAAATTCATACCAGAGATGCTTAAATTCATGAACATTTTGTCTGCACTCAGGTGGAGGATCAATGGTCGGCGCAATTCTTGGTTCAACTAAACAAGAACCAATCGTAGTCGGGAAGCCGTCAACATTCATGATGGACTATCTGGCAAAGAAGTAAGAGGCTAACTGTCTCATCATCAATCCTGTTTCATCATCAGTTTCAGAAATGTGCATGGAAGAATGGTTTTGAGATTCTTACCTTTCTTCTTCTTTGCCTCTCTGTCAGGTTTGGAATCACAACATCCCAGATATGCATGGTAGGTGACCGTTTGGATACTGACATCCTGTTTGGCCAAAACGGAGGGTGCAAGACTCTCCTTGTTCTTTCAGGTTTCTTGATCATACTCTCACTCTGAACTCTAGTGCATGCTCTGCTGATTTACATCAGTATAAGCACTAAGGTTGGTTGCCTTTTGCAGGTGTGACTTCTCTGCAGATGCTTCAGAGCCCCGACAACTCGATCCAGCCAGATTTCTACACAAACCAAATTTCTGATTTTCTCACCCTCAAAGCAGCAACAGTCTGAAGGAACTGTGTTTTAGATGGGCGAGGTCCCTTGCTTTTGTACAGGCTGCATCCGCCAATTTTTAGCAACTTAGAAAATACAAGAACGGTTTCTTTTCAAATTATTTTGTAATTACGAGACAAGTGTTTATGTGTAACATCATTTAAGTGCATATCATAATCGATACTGTTGTACAAATGTACACTTGCCCTTGGCTTAAAATCAACAATGAGCAAACCAGAAGGCCAAAGGTAATCAAATATGCATGGATAAGCTCGAAATCAACACTGGGCAAATAAAAAGAGGCAAAGCACAAGATCGATACTGGGCAAACATGCAAAACAAAAAACAGAATAAGACTGTTCACAGCTTATGAAGAAAAAAATTCTGAAGAGAAGCATTACTTTCCATGTGATAGTGTAGGGATCCGGATTTCCGAATCCAGAACCATCTGTGTATATCTGCACTAGTCCCTAGATCAGTAGCTAGTGCACACAGTTACATCATTGAATATCAAAATATATATTGCAAACGCCAAACTATTGTATAATATTGAACAAATAGTAATGACCTCATGGTCGAAGCTTACAGTTACTGCCTTCTCAGGCTAAACAACTCGAATAAACTGCAGCGGAAGAAGATAACTCCAAGTGATGTCCATCCATATGCTCACAGGCAATCGACGAGAGGAGCGCATCCTAGTTTGCATGGTCTTTAAGATACTTCTCGTAGAATTCTGTGTTCTCTAGGTCTTTCATCAGTGACTGATCAACAATGGCGTAAAACCGTGAGTACATAAAGTACTCAACAAGTCGTAGGGAAATGTATGCAAATAGTATTCATACAAGGTTTGAACAAAGAGAGTTCTATGGCTATTTTGCAGAAAGTAGTATTGACAGTAAATACAGTAAATAGATTAAAGGCATAATTTAAAAGATTAAATACATATGTAAATAAGTTCATTGAAACAACTGGTGAACACCCGTTTACTTCCCATTCAATAACCAGTGAACACCCTGCTCATTGCCCAACCAAACCACCATTCCCACATTTTATGAAAATTTACCCCTCGTGTGAAATCACCAGGTATTGTCCATAACCGGGGACACGGCTATTCGAATAGTTTTTAACACTCTGTAGAGGTTGTACAGCTTGACCTACAAGAGATATCAGCTTATACTGTCCGCTCACACACTTCTGAATGTGTGCGACTAAGAGATTATCACAAGTCTTTTACAATACTTTATCCTCACATTAGCTCGCCCGATGAGCTTGACCCCAAGTCGTGGAGGTTCATTTACCATCAACCCGGAGCTCACCGTTGTAGGGGATAACATGCTCGATCGTGGAGGTTCATTTACCATCGTCCGGTGCAAGCCCCAACAAACATAGAGGTTCATTTACCATGCTTCACGGCCTAAAATATGGAAGTTCATTTACCATATTCACACATCTCAAGATATGGAGGTGCATTTACCATTATCAAGAGACATCTATAACTACAGCCTGCGAGCTTAATGCTTGGACTCGGTAAATTAGTCAGCCAAGTCCATCCCATTAGAGACATGTGGTTGTACGGTAAGGCCTAGATCAATGGCACACAAAGTTAAGTCCTTAGTGACTACTCAGGCGAGGCAACCACATCCCAAATTCACCTCTTTACTGCCCGACCACTCGCCCAAGTATGAAATCATTTTTGTTCAACTCGGCCAAATGACAACCATTGCCATGGTACAACAATTTTTAATAACAATGGACACGCCGCAATTCCATATATCATTTAGTTAATATTTCCATGATTCATATTATGAAGGAACCCATCATACAACTAAAGCATGACTAAACGTAAATACGATATACATATTGGTACTAAAATATGTCCGACTACAATTAAACCAATCTATGGTGTCCAAGGGTACATGTCATTCGCAATTATTCAAGGAGGTATAATGTCAATAGGTATTTAGCTATTCCCGAAAGCAGTTATTATAAAATTAGCAATGCATGTTGATATAAAACAATATAATTTGTAAAAATGGGTTTAATATGATCAAAGGTCTATGACTTGCCTTCGTTGAAAGGTTGAGTTGCTTCGACAGACGGTTCCAAGAATTCTTCAGAAACGCCGAAATCTATACGCATAAAACGAGACGAATAAATACAATAAATCCAAATAAAATCTAAAAATTATAAAAATAGTAGCGATAGAAAGATATTGAATTTAGGAACAGAAATCGACACGATCGGAGTTCGTATGAAGGAGAACGAACGTCCGAAAATTGCGATCACATGAAATGATAGAAATCTGAAAAGAGGAATATGTTGGAATATTCCATTGGGGATAAAAGAAATGCTGGTTTTTGCGGATCCCAAATGGAAGTGAGAGAGGGATGGAAAGAGAAAGGAATGGGTGATTGACTAGGTTAATCATTCTAGCTTTAGTTGCCTATGTAGGTTTCTACTAATGACCTATCTTAGTACAACCAGAGCTGGTCAAATGGGCTACACGGCCGACACTCAGACGGTTCAGGTCGGCCCTACCATTCTCGACCAAAGCTACTATTCGTGTCGGTCGGCTTACCATGGGCCAGATGACGACCGAGCAGCACTGACCGTCGGGCTGTCGTGTTGCGTGCCAGTCGGCATGGCCCGTTTAGCCTATTGGGCCAAATGTGACCTATTTAGACCATTTGGCCCGACAGAATGAGAAAATTCAAAAAAAAAATCTAGAAAAATTAGAAAAATATGTAGAATTCAGAAGTAGACATGAAAATTTAAAAAAATGGGACAATCATATTGAAAATGTAATAGATTTTTATTAATGTTCAAATAGCTTACTCATTAAAACATTTGTCATTTAGCTCATAAGACATGAAAAATTGAAAAACAATCCTAGAATATATATATATATATATATATATATATATATATATATAAACCAAAATAAATTTATATATACTTATAAAATGAACTATATAAAATTTAAAAACTACAAAATAAAACCATATAAGTATTAAAAATGGAAAGAAAATCATATAAATATTAATAAATGAAAATAAAACTATATATGTATATTAAAATAGTGTCGTGCCTAACGGGCCATGCCGTGCTTGGGTCGTGCCGAGCTGGGCCCGGAACTATTCGTGTCGTCTTGGGTGTCTTGAAGCCAGCACTACCAAAGCTATCGTGTCGTGCCAACCCAGTCTATCGTGTCGTGCCACCGACCAAGTGAATAATACAGTCATACTGCGTTCGGCCAAAGCTAAGAAGTCGTGCCTTGTGCTTACCAAAGAAAGTACGCCCTGTTTGGCCAGCTCTAAGTACAACTCCTAAATGAACTTGATCGCTTTAAGTCATTTGCTTGTTAGCACACTAACCCTTTTGAACTAACTACTAAATTAACCCTGTGCTTAACTAACTACTACTTAACCCAAAAGGGACTCACTGTCAGATGAATTTCTCAAGCCACTGATAATTTCTAATTACCTCCTAATCTCTTGACTCAAATATTAACTAACACCATTCGAGCATACCCTATGCTACAAGAACAACTATTAACCTCTACTAACAATTTTCTAAACAACTAACTAATCTAGGTGGGCCCCTAATGTCATCAAAGTTTTATGTATAACCTTTACATTACAGTTTCTAAGAACTAAATCAGCTAATTAATCAAATAAACCCTAACCAATATTGATTAGCCCCTAATCCAACTAATCCAATTACTAGCACTTACTAACTACTAGCACTTACTAACCGGTCAACAACTCGCGTGAGGACCAACTAAACGCCAAATGGAACTTCAGAGCATCGAGAGGCGGAAGGGAAAGGAGGCTGGCGAGGCGAGGGCGGCATGGCAAGGCATGGCAAAGGGTTTTGGCCACGACCAAAACCGTGGTCGGGACCCTAGGAGGCTACACGGCGGCCTACATGCACAAGCGGCCGGAGGCGACGGGCGCGAGGGCTCCTTGGCGGCGGGGAGGACAAATTGGAGAGGGGGAAAGATAGAGGAGGGTTGGGCGCGTGTGGTGACGTGGTTGGCTAGACGAGTACTTCACTGGAGCGACGGATTGGGTGAGGGCTACGCCAAGCCGGGAAGACGGAACATGCAGCGTTGACGTGAAGCTCTGGGCACAGGGGGAAATGGAGGAGGGTGAGGGGAGGAAGGAAGGGGAGAAGGGAGGCCGGAGTGCTCCTCTTATAAGCGAAGGCCGGGGGAGCTAGGCGGCATAGGCAACGCATTGGGCACGGCAGGCAGTGCGCAGACAAGGGGAGGCGTGGCGCGGTGCATGAGCGGCAGCGGCGAGGGCGCGGGCCACGCGGCGAGCAGCAGTGACGCGTGGATGTAGGCGTGTGGCACGGTGGTAGCAGCCGGCGACGTTGTTTGGCCGGCATGGGCGCCAGAAAGCGGCAACATCGTGCTACAGTGGAGGTGCTGACGAGGAAGAGGAAAATGCTGCTGAGATGAGGTTGACCGAAGAGAACATGGTTGGGTTGCAACAAGGTTCGGCCAAAGAATCAGTAGAAGGAAAGAAAAAGAATTGACCTGGGAAAAATTGGGAAAAATGACTGAGATGATCAATTGTGAATTTGAATGTTGGATAAGGAATGTAAATATATGCACAAACTCCAACCGAAACCCAAATAATAATTTAAATTTAAATTTTCGAAAATGGCTGAATTCGGGATGTTACAGATAGCTCTAATAATATTAGCACATACTATTTCACTCGGATCATGTAACATGATATTGCTTCTGAGATTCAATGGGTTAGTAAAACATCAGAACTGCGAATTAAGTGTATGTCACTATGGTGTATGCACAGAAGGCACAAGGTCAAACACAAATGAGCTAAATCTTGTTCCCGTGCTCCCTAAGCTCAAGCTAGAAGTGCCCACGAGCACAGTGAGAATTTCCTTACCTCAGTTAAAACAAGAAGAATGCACTGTACAGATGATAACAAAAACTCAAGCCTACAGACAAAATTGCATGATGAAAATGAGAGAATCTATACAGTTTAGTTGTACATTATTGCTCCTTTATTTTGCTGATTTCTTTAAGTTGCTCATCAACGCTCGCAAAGCTTCCTTCACATTTTGGCCCCTTGTTTGCCTCACTTCCTGGGATGTGAGACGCAGGCTCTCAAGACCACGGCCCAGAGAGGCAATCATGAGAACAGAAGGTGCCGCCTCGGCTGCACACTCAATCCCATCTCCATGCGTCAGGAGGCCAGCACATGCAGCCATGCTACAGCCAAATGTTGCCCAAGGAGCGATCCTGAAAGGTTGCTTGTGCCTCTTTTGCATTATTTCATAGAAAGAAGTTCGCATTGCCATCAAGGTAGTTCTCTTCGCTGTTGATATTACAGTGTGTGTCACTGCTCGAATCTTCTCTGTCGAAGCCGTAAATTGTAAAGCGGATGCCTTTGAACCGGCACTAACAACCCCATGAGAGAGGATCTTGCTAAATACAACAGTAGCATGTCTTTGCGCTTGCATTAAGCCATACTTCAAAACCACTGGAGTTTTATAGGGAGCCACCAGTTTAAGGAAGGCAGAAGCATGAGCAGTTTTTGACAAAGATGAAAAGCCCAGAATAGCTGTTCCTCCTACACCAACTGCGACCACAGGTTTCTCAGCTATCCAACTCTTTTTATCAACGCAGTCAGCCAATGGCAGCTCATTGTTATCACTGTTGTTTTCCTTGCCATAATGCCTGAAGCAACTGCTAGCTAATTTTGTGATCTCTGAAGGGACAGGAGTATCCCAGTGTTTCCTTATTCCAGCTAAGCAGCTGGCATCAACTATAGCCACCACAGAACCAAACTCCTTTAGTTGGCTTCTCAGAGCTTGCACAAGAAGAATGTGGCACTTCTCCTCAGAATGGAGTTCTGAAAAGTCCAAGTTTTTTGAACCATGATTATCTCTCGAGTCAATATGGCTTCTTCCCGCATTATTCAAACCTATTCTGAGGGCCTCTATCGCAATTCTAAATACATAGACATCAGACAACATTTCACTGCTAATTGGCTTCCCCTCATGAACTTGAGTCAGCAACTTCTGAGCAGAAGCCATAGCCCTCCCAATTGACGGAATGTTCACAAATATATCATAAAGATCAGCAAGCAAAGGGTAGACAGTCTGCGCAAAAAATGGAGCCTCGTATCTGTCTACCAGCTTACATTCTGATAGCCTGCACTCAGTGACAGCATTGTAAGGGATAGCTTGGGACATCAACAAATTAACAGTTGGAGCTAGCGACTTAACGAGCTGTCCTCCATTATCATCCACAAGGCATATCTTCCTAACATGGGAGCTTACAATTGAAGTGGCACTCTGAGGGAGCAAGGAGCTAGTCTGTGATTGCAGACCTGCGTTATCATCCGTGGCACTCTGAGGGAGCAAACAACTACTCTGCAATTGCTGACCTGAGTTATCATCCGTACTAGCTCGGCTGCTCGATCCACTCGCATTGCGATTCCTCTCATACGGTGACTCGAGCAAGAGAAAACACGACTCCGTCTCCTCCGCAGCTCTCTTGGCAGCCAACAGGTGGCCGTAGAATCCGACCCCAAAAATTTCCTGCAAGACCTGGCACGCGGCCGCTTTCACATACTGGTCCTTGCTCTTCTTCTCCGTGACGCACCTCATGATAACCTGGAACGGCGACGCTGGCACGCCGCCTGCCCCGCCGTCGGTCAGGCACTCCTCCTCGAGCCGGACATCGTCCACCGCCGTGTGCGCGATCTGGGTGACCACGGCCTCGGGGCGCACCGCCCTGATCAGATGGTCGGCGTCCGAAGCGGACTGCTCGGACAGGTTCTGCGCGGTCAGGATGTAGATCACGCCCTCCGAATCGGGCTCGCGGAGCGCGAAGACGAACTGCTTCGTCTCCTCCGGCACCGAGAGCGTCCGCACCAGCCGCGCGGACGCTTGCAGGTCGTCCTCCCTCAGGATAGCGGAGAGCGGCCACAGGCTCTGTATGTACGAGAGCAGCGCCGATGCCATGAGCGCTGCATCAGCGGTTGCCCCGCCGGAGACTCTTCGTGGAGGCCATTACTTACGATAATCAAAGATAATCAAACGGGGAGGGTTGACTTACCCATTCTCCCTCTCCTTCTTCCCCTGGGCCTGATCGGGCGGCCGACGGAGTGCGCCTCCACCGCTTCTGCTGGGGCGGCTGAGATGGGCGGAGGAAGGCGGAGGGCTCCGGGAATTTGGGTGGCGTGCTGTGACTTGCCCTAGGATTTCTTTTCCCTTTTTTTCTGCTACGAGTATTTCTGTTTCTGGGTGCACCGGACTCTTTCCAGACTCGGTACCTGCCACGGTCGCCGGTCGACCTGTTCGGTGGACACGGCTGGGTGGAGCCCGGAAAGGTTAGCGTTGCATTGGGCTCGCTTGTCTGCAAACACCGAAAATAAACAGGGGAATTCACTATTTGCCTTCTCTTTAGTTGTGTTTTTAGATTTTGCCTTCTTTCCTGACCTAATACATTTTTTGCCCCCTCCTTTGTCTAATTCTTCATATTTTGCCCTCTTTGCATTATTTTATTCTTTTTTGCTCGTTTTCCCGTTACATGGCATGCGAAATGACTCTTTTGCCCCTCGGTTAAAGACAAATGCGTTCGTCGCGCCGACCAAATCCTCTCGATCGCTTATGCCGCTTAGGGTTCATCCTTTTCTCCCCAACCCCTTCTCTCTCTCTCGCTAGTTGAAGGCGGCGACGGCGTCTGCAAAGATGGTGCATGTGGGCGTGGCTCCCAATCCCTTCTCGTGCTCGTGCTCTGACGGAACTTGAAGGCGGCGACGCGAGCAAGCTAGTAGGGCGCCATGGATCCCAAGGAGATCCCAGTCGGGTATGTCCCCATTTCCCCGCTCGATCTGTATCCCTTTTTGTTGTGCTTGATGCGTATGAACAACATAGCTTGCAACGATGAGTGATGAAATTTCTGTTTTTTCTTTGCACTGCCTTCAGTTGTGCCATTGTCGCGTAGGTATGAACTCTCGATGAGTGATGAATTTTGTTTTTCTCTCAAGGCAAATCCGGTAGGATTGACCCCGAATTGGCGCTTAGTAAAAGCGTTAGAGTTGGAGCTTACATTGCCGTGTTGAACGTTGGTAGCACAACGGCTATGCCACGCATGATCCGGAGTGGATAATAAATGTTAAGGGTTACACGATTGACAAGTTGTATCTCGATCTTGGAGAGAGGATTATTTGGGGACCTTCTCGGAGGCATCTCATACGGAGTTGACAAGATAACCAATGAACATGTCAAGTTTCAGTACACACATGAGTTGCAAGAGGCATTAATGGATCGATGGAACCTTAAATATTTGTTCTTATTTTTAGAGGTTGTCCCCAAAGCCGGATATCGCGCAAATCCTAGTGTGACTGCCTTGATGAAGTTTTTAGTGGTAATGACCGAATTGCGGAAGAATTGATATCGGTCAGCAGATGGTCCTTGTGCCTCCAATGCACCTCATTCTCCTACTCCCATTGCCAGTATCACAACCAGTTGGAAGTACTTCCAATAAGCCCCGCAACGCTTGGGCATCGAAGGTACAGATGGATTGGACAACTATTGAAATCACACAAGGTGCTCCATCTGGCGACGATGATAGAGATGTTGCTATGGGTGAGGATGACATGTATGTCTTACTTAGCTTGAGAGCTGATGATGATGCCAGGGTTAATTCTAGAAGAACAACACTAATGGCAAGTCCTCTTCCATGTGGAATTGAGGAAGAATTTGCCGAGGCAAAGAATTGCAATGGATGATGACATACCTGGAGAGAGTGGGAATGTGTTTGATCAGGATAATCCAACGATGAGTGTTGGCGATGTCTTCCCTGACATGAAAGCATTCAGACTAGCGGTCCGAAAGTATGCAATTAATGAGCAATTTGACATCCACACCATTAAATCTGACAAAACAAGGTTCAGGGGCAGATGCAAGGATGTGTGCTGCCCATGGACAATTAATGCTCATAGCACCAGGAAAGGAGAAACCATCAGGGTACTAACTATGTTTGATAAGTGTAGCTAACTGTCATGTTTGCTATATGATGTTGCTAATTGTCATGTTTGTATTTGCAGGTGACCAAGAAGCCATTTGAACACACATGTTCATCGACTAGTAGGGTGAAGACCAGTATGGCATCTCAAGGTTGGGTGGCTGACAGGGTTATGGGGACCTTGAGGAAGCACCCACATCTAGGGGCCAAAGAAATCCAAGAGAGGTTGCAGGATGAGTACAAAGTCACTTTGCAATATGAGACAGTGTGGGCTGGTAGGCAGAAGGCAATGGATAGGACATTTGGTTCCTAGGAGGACAGCTTTTGAGGAGTTGTATAGATTCAAGGCGAGATTGATCTTAGGTCACCCGTAGTATTATTGAGATAGCAAATAGACAAATAGGTGACAAGACATATTTTCATAGATTTTTCATGGCTTTGAAACCATGTATTGATGGTTTTTGAGAGGTCACAGACCATACTTGAGTGTTGACTCAACACTCTGAATGGCAAATGGAATGGATGACTAGGCTGCAAAGGATCGCTCTAGATGGACATAATTGGATGTTCCTGTTGCTTTTGGTTTTATAGAATCTAAGACAACCGATAATCGGACTTGGTTCATGCAGCGCTTGAAGAAAGCAATAGGTAATCCTCCCACCCTTGCTATATGCTCGATGCTTGTAAAGGTCTAGAAAATGTTTGTGTAATGTATTCCTACTCGCAATGAAAGCGAGAGAGTGCTTTAGGCACCTTATGCAGAACTTTGTGAAGAAATTTCATGGTCCTATTTTTGGTAACATGTACCCAGCTACTAGAGCAGACAAATTTGACCATTACATGAGCAGAATGCTTGAAGCAAGTCCTGAGGTTGGAGTCTACTTGAAGAAGCACCATAATTTGTTATGGATGAGGAGCAGATTCTCAAAGGACATCAAATGTGATTACATCAACAACAATCTGGCCGAGAGTTTCAACAGCTTGGATTAAAGGGTCAAGGACTTGCTGTTGTGGAACTAGTCGACAAGCTAAGAGAAAAGATAATGGAAATGTTTTACAAGAGGAGGAGAATTGGAGAGAGGTTGCAGGGGGAAATTCTCCCAGCCATAATACACCAACTCAATATGAAGACTAGGAATTTAGATCATTTGAAGGTGGGTACATCATCACATGAATCTGCAGAGGTAATCGAGGTTGACAACAATCATGAAGTTCACAGACATGTTGTTTACATCCTGCACATGAGTGCACATGTGGGAGTGGCGCTTATCAGCAAACCATGCCCTCATGCAATGGCATTTATTACAACCGTAAGAAATGCAAATATGGAGGGATATGTACACAATTACTACTCGGTTGCCAAGTTCAGAGTCGCTTATGAAGGGGTTGTTCAGCCAATAACCGGTAAGAACCAATGGCCAAAAGTTGACCTGGGATTTAAGTTGTTTCCACCACTTGGGAAGAGATTAGTAGGAAGACCTCGCAAGAATAGGTTTCCATCATTCCTGGAGAAGGGGAAATCAAGTAGAGCAAGAAGGCAAAGGCAAATCAAAGAAGTGTGGGGAGTTTGGCCATCGTCTTGTGGTATCAGTAGTCTCAATGCAAACAAAAAAGGTAACATCATGAGGCCTTTATACCTTTTGCATTACATGTTTCCTTGTTGCCTTGTGTAACTACTTTGTGTACAATAGGAAGAGAACTGTTGAACAATAGGAAGAGAAAGGCTACAAAGAAAGGAATTGCAAAGGGTGCGTCTGCTTGTACACCCCCTGTCACATTGCAACCAGCAGAGGGTGCGTCTGTTTGTACACCCCTTGTCGCATTGCAACCAACAGAGGGTGTGTCTGTTTGTACACCCCAATCGCATTGCAGCCCAAGAACACCGAGCAATGACCACAGTCCTGTCACTAGGAGGTATGGACTTGCATTTTGTCAATATGTATGGACTTGCATTTTGTTAGTATGTATGGGCATCTCACAATGGATGTAATATGTATGCAGGCAGCTAGCACTGACAATGGGAGGAGGTGACAGCCAAGACACTACTCCTAGGAAGAAGTTTGCAACTCCCAGGAAGAAGTTGACACCAATCAAGAAGAAGAAATGAGCAAAAACAGCAATTTGTGTTCTAGACTTGTTTGCATGGACTTGTAGCCATTTCGAATATTTTGTCAAGATGTTGTGTTCTCGCAGCTTTTTTTGCAATGTATGCCTATGGTCGAGAATCTGACCATATTTCCTATGTTGTGTTCTCGCAGTTTTTTTGCAATGTATGCCTATAGTGAGAACTGGACCATATTTCCTATGTTCTAGACTTGATCTGCAGCGTGTTTGTTCTGTGATGAGCATAATGTCTGGAAGAATTTGATGATGCTGATGAATTTGATACCTGCTTGTTTGAGTTTGTCGGATTTCTGTACTACACTTGGCTTTTTTGAAGACTGATTGCATACTGTCATAGATGTGAACACTATCAGATTTAAGGAATTCTGCGCAGGCTGCAGGTTATCTTCTTTCACATCATAAATCTCTATTTTTTGTGTGTGTAAACTAGCAGTTTATATTGTACTTGACCATATTCTAGTACTTGACCATATTCTAGTACGAACAGACAAGTATATGGTACAAAATGCGTGCGAAAAGTGCCTTGTCCTCATCTTTGTTTGTAACGTCTTTGTGTTGATAGTGAGCTTTGAAGGACAAAGATGCACCAAAGGAAAAGTTCAGCCCACTAAATTTTGTTGAGCTTGATTGAAAAGTAATAGGTTCACCAGACTCATGAGGTCTTCATTACTCAGAGGTGTTCTCTTCAGATCTTAGCATGTTTGCCTGTCAGAAATGCACATCCTTATGCATTGTCTTCTAGAAAAGGGCCCTACAGAAAATGCACATCCCAGTTACTCGTGCACAAGCTCGGGTATGACATTATGCCTTCACAGCCATATCTTCAGACTCTTGATCCGGACATTTGATATTAACACACATATACAAAAGAGATAAGAGTCATCATGTCACATATGTTATGATCCACATAATGCTTGCCATTTTCAACAGATGAAATTACACATAATGTTCACTTTTGCAAACAAAATGATCACCACCTTGTCGACACCAAGCAACTAAAATGCCTCAACTAAGATCAAGACCTATTACACATCAAGTTGAGTTTCCATTTCAAGACAAAATGAGACTACTACTAGGTACAAGTGACAAACTACTTCCCCGATACAACAATTACAGCCATTACAACTAAAGCAACGACCAACAAGTTGATAGCACCAATTGTGATAGAAACTCTCCCTTGCTTCAACACCTTGTACATGGTGGCATCAGTGTTACCATTGAAAGCCTTTAACTTCGCGAGCTCTACTTTCATAGCCTCAAAATCAGTCTTTAGAGTAGATGTGGCTTCAAGTAAATCTGAATTGCATCTTGAAGTGGTGTCCTCTTGAATCACCCCTTCTTGGTTAGAAAATCCACATATTCTTCGGTCCACATGAAGAAGGAGCAAGTCTTTCGCTCCTACGACAAACCAAACAGCAAAGGGATCCCAAAATCAAATGAAGCAACCCTCCCAACTTGAAACCCAAATCGAGCAAGGACTACTTACGCTCTACCGTTCATAGGACACTTGTAAAATATCTTCCCAAGATTTGCACCCTTCCCGCAAGTGAGTTCGAGCAAGGCGGCCTTCTTGCGATCCCGCACTCCACAAGTGGAAGTCCGTGTCGCCGAAGAGAATCGCGAGACAAGTTTATCATCGAAGAACCCGGAAGTGTACTGAGACCATCCTTCGAACGCTGGAGGAACCGCCGATCATGACATGCCGTCCTTGCCAAGGCCAACCCGCCGCAGCCTATCAGTGCTAAACCCTAAAGGGATTGGGGGCAATGGGGAGAAGAAGGAAATGGATGAACCCTAGAGGCCAAATCGCGGTCACGAAGAACAGAAGGGCGTGTGGCGTGCACCAGAAGTGGAAGAGGAGGAGGACAAAGAAGCGCGGCGATGGCGTCGAGGGCTCCATGGCGGCAAGCAATGAGACGAGAGAAGAAGGGGTTGGGGAGAAAAGGATGAACCCTAGCGAAAGCAAGCGACCGGAGGATTTGGTCGGGTCGCGACGGAACGCAGGTCTTAACCGAGGTGCAAAAGAGTCATTTCGCATGCCATGTAACGAGAAAACGAGCAAAAAAGAATAAAATAATGCAAAGAGGGCAAAATATGAAGAATTAGACAAAGGAGGGGGCAAAAAATGTATTAGGTCGGGAAAGAGGGCAAAATCTGAAAACACAACTAAAGGGAGGGCAAATAGTGAATTCCCCCAAAATAAATTCGTGGAACGGGCCCTCAGGGAGGCTCATATATCTGTCGCATATCAAGAGAGAGAGGAGAAAGATGAGGAAATCAAACGGTAGAGCTGGCCAAATGGGTAAGCCAAACGGCCAAAGACGAAACACGGAATCAGAGGCACGGCCTAAGCACGATACGGCTTGATCATTATGGGCCGTGTCGGCCGAGACGATACTGTAGTCGTGTTCGGCCGCCACCTCGGACGGCTGGTCGGCCCAAAGACGGCAGACGAATAAGGTTGGGCCGTTGCCAGTGCTCAAGACGGCACAAGCTCCGGCACAAGGCAAGACGAGCTCTGGCGCGACGACAAGACGCCCGCCGGCCAGAAGGTGGACTAGGAGGCGAGGCGGATGGCCGGAGGGCGGAGGCCCAGAGCGGAGCTAACGGCGACGCCGCGACGGCAGTTCGCCAGAGGCCGGCGAGGAGGAGGAGGCGGCGTCGCCAGGCGCACTTTGTCAGGCTTGAGCGGAGGGAGGAGGAGGCGGGCCAAACGGCGGCGCGGTGCACGGTGCTGCACTGGACCAGAGCGGACGGAGGAGGAGGCAACGGCGGTGTTGTCGAGGCGGCGACGGCAACACGGGCACGGTGCAATCTTGCCGGACCGAGCGGACGGAGGAGGAGGCGAGCAGCGATGTTGTCGGCGCGCGTGTCGTCGAGGTGGCGGCGTACACCGACATATACGGACCGGAGTAGACAGAGGAGCCGAGGAGGAGGCGGCAGCGTGTCGCCGAGGCAAGACCGCTGGGAGGCGAGGAGGCGGCGGGTCGCGCCGCCATGGGAGGCGAGGAGGGTAAGGGGTCGCCGAGGCGCAACGGCACGGGCGCCGCGTTGGGAAAGGGGCGTCGCCGATGGGGGCGGTGTCACGAGGGACGGGGGGAGTCGGGGAGATAAACGGGCTGCTAGGCGAGCCGGGCGTGTCGTGCCGTGGGCCGTGCCGACTGCACTCAAGACGAAAATTTAGGCCGTTGGAGACTTTTTTCTTGTTGGGGGGCTTAAAAATAGCAAAAAAAATTCAAAATTTTTTCTATAAATAGGCATCATACCCCCCCTCATCCAGCACCCCTTCATTCTCTATTCTCTCTTTGAAATTGTGTTGTGCAAATTCAAATCCGTGTTGAGCTAATTTGGCAAAATTCAAAAATTTGTGCCAAAATTTGGAAATTTCAATTTTAAATTAAGAAGTCGACAAAAAGAGGTACAATACTATTTTTGTAATACTTTTATTGTCAATTATTGTTATGCTAAGATTAAAGTAGTAATAATGTTAGTTTCGATTTTGCGCTTTTCGTTATGGATACCCTTACGATAGCTTTGCTCTTAGTGAGTTCGGACTTTCATCGGACGAAATTGCATCTATGGAGGCGGCTGCGGCCGCCTTAAACGAATCGAAGGTTTCACCGGAGGAGCAAGCTGGAGTTCCGTCATCAGGCTCGACATCAGCATCAGGCTCAACGGCAACCGGAGCAAAGAGGTCGAGACCGTCTACATCGGGAGTATGGGACAATTTCGACAGGACAACCAGACAAGACGCAGCGGGAAATGAGGTGCCATATGTTATTTGTAAAATTTGTCGCCATGAATTGTCTGCAAAGTCTACAGGTGGAACGAGACACTTGCTTAGACATGCTACAAGGTGTCGAACCAAGCAAGGATTGGCGATGAGGCAGACGCAGCTGCAATACAACCTCGACGGTACGATATCTAGTTGGGACTACGATCCTCAGGTAGCCCACCAATCTCTCTGTCGTTTAATTGTTTATGAGGATTTACCGTTAGGCTTTGGCGAGTCTGCTTCTTTCCAAAATTACATTAGGACTGCGCATAATCCTATATTTCCTTCCGTTTCTAGACAGACAACAACAAGGGATCTAGTGAAATACTATAATGAACGTCGTAATAAAATGTGGTCTGAAGAGATTGAGTCCGTATATTAAAGCTTTTCGCAATGCGATTTCTTTCTTGAATAATTCTAACGTAAGAATAGCACAATATAAGAACTTCTGCAGGGCGATGGGTGTACGTCCAAGAAAGTTCGGTTTGGACATGGAGGTAAGGTGGAACTCTACTTACCTCATGCTTAAGCATCTTTTACCATACAAGAGCACTTTTTCTATTTTTATTCAAACACACTATCCTAGCACTAACGGTACTTTGCTATTAACTGAGCAACATTGGTTCATTGTTGAGAAGGTACTGTCATTTTTAGAAAATTTTTACGAGGCAACTATTGCTTTGTCCGATGTCTACTATCCAACATCTCCTATCATTGTGCATAGTATTTTACAGATTGCTACTCAATTGAAAATGCATGAAAATAACTTAGTTTTACGTGAGGCTGTTGTTTCCATGAAATCTAAATACCTTAAATATTGGAGAGAAATCTCTTACCTATATGCATTTGCATTTGTTTTAGATCCTAGGGCTAAAATTGGTGCATTTGGTACTGTACTTGATCTTCTTAGTGATGCTACGGGGCTATGCTATACTAACTATTTTGCAGAAGTTCGTTCTCGGTTATACGAGGTTTACCAAAGGTATGAAAATAAGCTTCGAGGAGTCCGCTCGCAACGACCTCCAGTAGCCCCCACCTCGAGTGGGAAGACAAGTATGTGGGGCACGATCTTCGGTGCCTCTTCCTCCAGGTCCAGGTCTTCGTCTTCTTCTTCTTTTACACCAGCGCCTGCTCAGCCAAGACCCACAAGGAGCGGGGAACTATCCACCTATCTGGACAGCGATACGGTGGATTTCACCTCAGAAGGTTTCGACATCTTGCAATGATGGCAAGCCCATAAGTTAACATATCACGTGCTATCCATACTTGCACGTGATGTGTTAACTGTTCCTGTCTCTACGGTTTCCTCCGAGTTTGCTTTCAGTCTTTCTAGAAGGATATTAGAGGAGAGAAGAACAAGTCTCACAAGTGAGATGGTAGAGATCCTTCTAACTGTGAAGGATTGAGAACAAGCTGATTCACGAACACAACACTCTGTGGAAAATCTAGAATTGTCGGAGGTGTTCGAAAATCTGTACTTAGACAATGACACCGACACATAGAACAAAGATGTATCATGTATGTAGAATTGTAGAGCTATAGGCTGTACTCTTTTTCCTTTGCCAAGGTTTTCTCATTTTGAGTTTTTACTTGACAAAGGTTTTAACGAGGCAGCCAGTTGGACATCAATAAAGCTCTTTATTACATTTTCAATATGATTGTCTCAATTTTTTTTAATTTTCATGTCTACTTCTGAATTCTACACATTTTTCTAATTTTTTTTGGATTTTTTTGGGATTTTATTTTATTTTGATTTTGATTTTTTTTTTCTGATGGGCCAAACGGGCCACATCTGACCCGACAGAACCAAGCGGATCGGTGCTTGCCCAAGACAAAGACGAATGCTGTCGGACCGTGACTGAGCCGCCACCACTGGCCCATGGGCGACCAAAGACGCAAGACGAACAAAGACACGGGCGGAATAGGCCGTGCCTAGCCGGGCCCGTGCCGTGCGAGGCCGGACGGCCCATTTGGCCAGGTCTGTCAAACGGTAGAGAAAAAGGATCTCACTATGAGACTCACCGTGTGACCCTATCCTATAGAATTTGTTTCTGCAAACACCGAGCTGCCTAGCTGCCAAAAAGCCTAGTTAGCTGTCAATTGTGGTCTAATAGACAAGCGGGTCACGAGTGTTGGACTGAGTTATATCTGGTTGAATTTGACTAGTTTAATTTCATATTTTTACACCATTTTTAAGCTATGGTATATTTCATGATACAGCTTTTGTGATATGAAGTAGTCTAGTATACTGGGCCATGAGTGTAGGATATTGATGTGTTCGATATTATACGTACCACACTCACACCAACATGGCTTAATTATAACTACAATATGACATTCAAGCTATTTGTGAATCTTGTGATATTGTTATATCACATTTGCCACGTTAGCTAATTTGTGATTCCTAAATTTAGTCATATTACCTTGTGTTAGTGGCGCGAACATAGAAATGCCAGTCAGCTTAGGCTGCAAGGCCCTATTTGGGGAAATTCATTCAATTTCTTTTTAAAAAGGGGTAGTTTCATTCAGTTTTAAGCCATCACAAGCTTAAGCCGCGAGCTAAACTTAGGCCATGTTTGGGAAGGATTCGGCTTCGACTTTTCGCTCGAAAAAGACGGTAGTTGTCTCAAACGAACGGCTTTCTCCAGCGGCTTTTGGAAAAAGCCAGAAGCAGTTTATAACATGGGAAAGCCGGAAGCCGTCCAGGGGTAGTTTCCCGCGGTTTCGATGGAATTGACTTCCGACTTTGCCCCAAAAGTTGGGGGTAATTACACGCCCTTATCACTGAACAAAAACCCCCACAATCCTGCTCGAAAGCCTAACCCTAGCGCCCCCCCCCCCAAAAGCCGATGTTGCCCTCCTCCTCCCAAGCCGCCATTGTCCTCCTCCTCCTCCTCCCCGACACCGACGTTGTCCTCCTCCTCCCCGACGACGGCCATGGCCGCGCCTCCTTCCTCCCTCCTCCCGACGTCGGCGCCTCCTCCTCCTCCACTCCGCGACCACCGCCCCTCCTCCTCTTGCCTCGCCGGCGTCGTGGCGGCTTCTTTTCTTTTCTTCTTTAAAATTGTTCGATTTTATTTTATTATTTTTGTTATAAATGAATTATTTATGTAATTATCGATTGTTGCTAATTGCCGTCAATTGCGTTAATTGTCGTTAAGATTTACTTGTATGTAAATTGTTGTCAATTGTGTTAATTATCGTTAAGATTTACTTGTGTGCAAATTGTCGTCAATTGACATTAATTGTCATCGATTGCATTAATTTTTGTTAAGATTTACCTGTGTGCAAATTGCCGACAATTGTCGTTAAACGGCATCAAATGAGTCATCATTTGTTTTAGGGGTATTTCAGACATTTCCTAGCCTATAAACTCCAGCCAACCTACCTAAAAGACAAACTGTCATACACTAAATTTCTTTAGCTCAGTCGTTCACCCCTACAGCCATTCAGTCCTGTAGCCCAGCCGAAACCTGCTTTCCAGAAAAGTTGCGGTCATGTCAAACAAGCCCTTATATTCAAGTTCTTGAGCTTCCAAAGGAAGTTTGAACCCACTTTTTACAAGGAGGTTGAAACCAGTATCCACCAACTTCCAGTAAATGAACCGTTACTAGATGTATAAAATGAATCTAGTTGCATCCTTAATTCAAGACCTGCAAAAGATTAACACAAGCGCAATTGCTAAAAAATGGCAAAATTGCTTTGTGCACTCTTACCCAACCTACATCCCATCTAAGCAACTCCAACAAGACGTGCCATCTAAAACTTTGGTGAAACCTAGCTTTGTCCAATACTCACACTGAAAACGTCTCATTTGCTAGGTTTTTGGATATGTGCCCTTTTCATAGTTGGTACGTGGGGTCACCAAGAAAAAGCACAAAAACTTTATTCGAAAGTTTAACGTTTGATTTAAATGTGATGGCATATATGAAATCAATAACAAATGAAGATGATACAAAATTTTCACAGAAAATAGTATTGGAGGATCGTGCGTCGCAATACATGGAATGACCACCATTGAATATCATTCCATTGCCACCTAAACACAATGCAAAGACTGCGTCCCCGTTTGGAAGGTAGTAATTTTACATGAAACAATTCAATTTTCGTAGAAATACGAAACAATTATCGTGTTCCAAATAGGCCCTACATGTGCCATAAAAGAATTTTAAACTTCTTAGAACACCCACTGGCATACGGCCATCCTAAATCCCAATATGATATTACGCTACATGGTAATGGCCCTTTATAAAGGTTTCATGGATACTCTCACTGACACAAATATTAGTGGACAATGGTCCACGCAAAATTGCCCCTAACCACTCCAAGCAACCTCCAATGGAAATCGAAGTGGTTGAGCTTTCAGAAAGACATAATGCCATTGTAACGGTTGTTACTTGTTAGCCAGTGTGATTGTGTTAGTTCTTCTTCTTTACAAAAGGAAAAGAAAATAAGAAGAGGAATACTGTAGAATATTCCTACGCATCAGCTCTCGCAGACTGCCAGTGCCAATGTGTTTGGACTTGGACCTACCATGGAAATCTTTGAAGTGACACGCTGGCAACGTGCCACGAATGCGAGGGAAGACCGGAAGAGGGCAGAGAGCTTGCAGCTAGCTTCTTTGTGAACGTGACGCAGAAAAATTACAGGGTACCGTACCCAACTCGCCGAGTTCTTTTTTCCGGTTTAGCGCGGTTACGATTGGTAATAATAAAAGTAGCGTTCACCATGAATAAATTATAAATTTGACATCACGTCCGCACGATCACCGTACGGACGACCATATGGACAACCGATGGGCCGACATGCACCCCTACCATGTTGTCACCATGCGGAGGAGGGGCTCCCATACGATCACCATGCGGTAGAGCTCTGCCCACCGTGTGCCGTACAGATAGATTGGTATTTTTGCTAGCTTGCAGATTTCTCAACTGATCGATGATGTCTTGATGTGATGGTGTGTCGGTCCAATTAGACCTCAATACTCCTTGGTTTTCTTGGAAACTATTGGACAAAAAACGGCGACTAGAGGGGCTGAATAGGAACGCTATTTTTTTTTCACTTTGATCGGATTCAACTCAATTTTTACTCTAATAGCTATAAAATCTATGAAGATCAATGTACAAGCATAGTAGAAGATTTGTATTGAATCCAATTGAAACCCCAAAACACAACAACTAAAAGCACCAAAAAATTCGACTGGCAAACAGTAGCGGTAGTACCAATGAACAGTAGCGGTACTACCGGATAAACAGTACAATCAGCACGAACACAAAACCAGAATCGAGTCAATTTTTGATCCGGTAATCCAAATCCCCTCAAATTTCGACCATAGCCCATCAAGAAGGCCAGGAACCTATTCCAATCAACGACCAGGAAGATTGAAGCCAAGGTTCCACGAATTTCATAGATGAGGGAATGAGGGCACAATAACCTTGGAAAGTCAAACCTTGATCCTAGAACTTACTCGTGGGTAAGAGATAATCAAGATGATCCTAGATGCATTCCCACATATCACAGCAAGCAGGATCTCAGCAAGAAACCAAAGGAACACCAAAAACCCAAAAGTCACCAAAGAGATAACAAGAATAAAAAGAGACTCATTTTGATGAATCTTGCTTGGATTGATTTGAGATTGAAGTTGGTTTACAACTACTCCATCATGGAGGACAAAAACTCAATACTTGAGCACACAATTGATCCATCTCTCACAAACCCTAACATCAACTACTCCAAAATCCCCAAAAACATAAATTAAGGTTTCACATTTGGAAGGGCTTGAAGACTCCACATCTAGACATCCCCTTATATAGTGGAGGCTAGGCTATGAGAAGAAACATTAATGGGCACCCGTTAAGCCCACATATAAACGGGTCTACACTCACGCACGCTTCTCAAAATGAATGACGAATCGGGCTTCTCAAATCTATTTCTTCGTGATCTTTATCTTTATTTGACCTAAATCACCTCTCCTTTCGCTATCTTGCACCGCAGTTTAGCCAAAAGTCATCAAGACGGTATTTTGGTGAAGTTACCAATATACCCCTTCTCGATCCTACTCCAAAGACCGAGTCCAATCTTCATGAAGCAATCACATGCTTCGCCACGTGTAGATTGATCAAACGGCTCTCTTCATGTCGATAAGTTTATCCCATCCGGCTCCCACCAAAACCACCATGGCACTTGCACCGACCCCCGCGCCGCTTGATGCAACTCGTCACACCAAACTTCTCGTTCAGTCATCCTTGTTCATGCCTCCTGCACAACAAAAGATCAAGAAATCGATTCCGGGAACAAGTTCTTCACAACTTGACCCACGTTAGTTAAAACATGCATCATGCAATACATATGCACTGACAACCATGAAATTGACTTAACCTACAAACATCGCTGCCAAGCCGGCTAGCGAAATAAGATAAAATCGGTCACACCGCCACGTAAACATCAGTCCTACTACACTGCGGTAGTACCACTCACAAAATGCGGTCATACCGATTTTCCTGAAGATAACTCCCAAAACCATGCTCTCTAGAAAAAATGTACCGCCAACTAGAATCTGGTCCTACTGCTAAAATATCACGGTCATACCATTTTTCCTAAACTGTTGCCAAAATCAATTTTAAGGGCATAGAAGCTTTCAAGTGTTTCGACAAACTCTCGACACTATTGCCAATTGTATCATCATACTAAGATCATGAGCATATCCCCATAATATCTACAATCTCCCCCTTGATGAACACATTGGTAATTTCCCAAAAATAAAGTTTGAGATTTGAAAACGAAAAACACTCAACGTTTTTGTGCAAAGGCACAACTTGGTACAAAAGCAAGATAACACAATGGAAATGACCAAGTTGACTTAATATTAGCATAGACAAGTGAGATAAGGGAAAAGAGAGCAAGAAAGCTTGAATTTCCAGAGAAGAGTTAAAAATCTCACTTAAGTCCATATGAAAGAACAACTATTCAATTTGACCTTTGATCATTGTGAGGTTCCAAGAATTACAATTCAAGTTTGGAAATGACAATTAGATCATAAGAATGCAAATTAGATGCTCACCCTCACTATGATCATCATTTTTCAAAAAAAAATATCATTTTCTCCCTTTTCCTCCAAATAGCTCCTCCTTTTAACATTTTTGTTATAACTTCTTCCCCTTTGACAATTGAGTCATCAAGGAATTACGCATTCCTCTCATCCAGAGATGACAAATGCAGAAATGATAAAGAAGCATAAGAAAGAGCATACATGAAATGCAATGGAGTGGCTTCATTGTTTATGTTTTTCAATTTTTAGTACAAGAAGCTTTGGAGATTACCCAAAGGAACAAGCTAGCATTTATATTATTACTCAAAACACATCAATCATGAAGGTGCTATCAAGATTATGTTAAGACATATATATCAAAGCTGAGCTAGAGAGCTTAAAATGAAGCGATGAATTTTTCACAAGTTAGGCAAAGCTTTAAAATTAGCAAGTTCATCAAAAGGGATTCCAAAGTGATAATAGCCATGTCAAAATATCAATGCGAGATCAAGAAGCTAACAAAGACTATTCTAGAGACAAAAAGTTCTAAAGTGAATCATTTTGCTCAAGGTACCTCAATCACCCACTTTTTTACAATGGTTTTCATTTGTAATGAATGTTGACGTTGATTAAAGGTCTATCTTAATGAAGAAGATTATGGACTAGGAGCCATCCACAAACTCTTCCTAAGCTTCAACTGGGGCTACAGATCTTGAGGTTCATGTCAATTTTGATAAGCAGTCCCCATGAGATCGTCTAGATCACCAAACTATCTCTAAGTTCACGTCTTTAACATGTAGTCTCGTGAGAATAGTTTGGCACAATTTAACCACATGAGAACCTTAAATTTTGTTTTTTTATATTTTGCACAAGAGCAATTTTAGGAATTTTGGACACTATTGCCCCCTAGACCACCACAATTCCAATTGTAGCCCCCCTACCTCTGAAATTCCATTTTTTGCCCCTCTCCTCCCGTCTGCTGCGGCCGTGTATCGCAGCAAGCCTCCTGTTGTGCCCCCGCACCGCAGCACCTCGCTGCTGCCCTCATGTATAGTAGCAGCAAGATGCCGCGGCCCCCACGGCAGCAAGTGCCCTCGCCCGCCATGAGCTGCTCATCGCACTCTGCCCCCACGCCACTTGCTTCGCTGCCATGCACTGCAATCCCACGCCTGCCCCGTGCACTTGTACTGGCTCAGGCCTGCTAGCCTCGCGTGATCATGCCTTGGATGCCCGCTGTCCCCCACGCATCAATAAAACGAGTCGAATGCGAACGCCAGCGCTATTTTCACATTGAAACAGAGAGGAAGAGAGGTAGAGAGGAAGAGAGTCAGAGAGGAAGACTGGTAGACAGGTAGAGCAGAAGTTGTGCATCATCTTGTGAGCACCTAGAAAAGGTAATTGTCGTTCGCATGCGGCTATAGTTTTAGCAATGTGATTAGCATGTAATTAGATGAATGGTAGTTTCTTATTTTAGCAACCGAGTAGTTAGGGTTGTGTAGTCAGTGTATTTTTACTTAGTGTTTGGACATGAAATTAGAAGACTTAGTGTGATTAGCACGTAATTGGAAGACTTAGTAGTTAGCAATGTGATTAGCACATAATTAGTCGACTTAGCGTACTAATTGTTGTTAGTGTAGTAAATTTTTACTCACTGTGGGCAATTACATGCATGACGTATATGATGAGCTTGGACGTAAAATTACACAATGATTTGCATAGTTTCAGAAACATGACCATAAAATATCAAAATATTCTGTGGTCGTTTAACGTGTAATTCATTTGAAAAACCCATAAATATATTTATATAACTAAAAATAAAATTTTGAATAATTTGGAATATGTTGTCAAAATGATTTAAATGAAAATAATGCCTAGTACACATAACAGTAGATTCCATAGATTTTTCGAGAAAAATGTAGAGTACATTAAATTATGAAGAAATTACACAATGCTCTGCACAGTGTTAGGAACTTGAACATAAAATTTAAAAATATTCCGATGTGGTTTAACGTACAATTCAAATGTGCATGAGACGCAATAGAAATAGAATTGAAAACACGGAGTATGAAAAGATGGTGTAAAGTGGGTATGACAAAATTTGTAGAAGAATTCATTTAGAAAACCCACAAATATATTTATATAACTAGATGGTACGAGCACTGCATATAAGTGGTTTCATATGCACCTGTGTTAGGTACTTCATGGCAGAGATTCAAGATTTGTTTGTGTTCCACCGGAACACCCTCGTACGCGACGGACCGTATGGGGCGGACCTATCAAATTATGACCGGACCGTGATCCGAGCGCCGGGTTTGAAGGACATGAGCCTCTTGGAGCTAAGGCGGTGCGTGTATTCCGCGTTCGATTGCACCACTGCAAGGAAGAAGCTGCGCATTGAGGCATTATATGCCTCAGTGGTGGGTGGTGCAGAGGAGACCGTTTGGCAACTTTTGAAGGTGACGAGTGACGCTTCATGGGTCAATTACATTGAGTTTGTTTGCAACCCTGCTGCTGTGATATATGCGCGGCCGATGGTCTATATTCAGTTCGTGGAGAGGACGGGGATATCCGGCGTGGGTGGTGAAGCTGTTGGTGAGGAGGAGCCCACGTTGGTCTTCGGTGTTGGAGGAGACATGTGTGAGGAAGAGGACGATGGAGACCTGAGGAGGCGTGCCGATAATTTTGAGCCCAATGAAGGAGTGGAGAGATGGTGGGCAGCCCGTATTGATTGCCACGAGTACCTGTCCACCAGGTGGAAGAGGTCGAAAGCGAGGAGGGGGAGGATGTGAAAACAGCCAGTTCCGAAGACGAGGAAGATAGAGAAGCTACTACGGGAGGTGTAGTTGGTGGTGTTGTGACCACCGACATTGCTTACATCCCCTCAAGATTGGACGACGTCGCAACGACATCGATAGTTCTGCCGCAGCCAAAGGGGGGCGAGTTGGGGTTCAATGAAGACACCCTGCTCCTAGGGCAGCGCTTCCCTAACAAGAGCGCTACCCAGCATGCTATTGCCAGATACGTCATTAACATTGACCAGACATATCAGGTGCAAAGGTCCAACCCTGACACCTACATTGTTAGGTGTGTTGATGAATCTTGTGCTGGCAAGGTCCGTGCGCAGCGGTTCACGGCCGCGGCCATGGGCTTCTGGATAACAGTGCTGAAGGACCACACATGCGAGCTAGCCGAGTCACTTCATAGGCACCGCAACATGATGTCCTCGTATCTTACCAGCCTGATAAGCCACCTCATCGTTGGAGATATTTCCATTTCGCCAAAACTTCTACTAGTGGATGTTGCCAATATGGTGGGATTCCAGGTCAGCTACAAGAAGGCATGGCGGGCGAAACACAAGGTCGTGGAGCGAATGTTCGACACATTCGAAGAGGCTTACAACCTAGTCTCGAGAATGTTGTATCAAATCGCAGAATCAAAGCCCGGAACATAAATAAACAAGCTTGGCCGGGTGCATTTGACGAAGGGGCCTAATTGTTTTGTTCTTGATATGGCCTTCTGTCCGGCTATCAAAGGGTTCAAGTAGTGTTGTCCCGTGGTAACAATGGACGACACCTTCCTATCTGGTGTAGGATCAAGGATAACCGACTAGAGGGGGGTGAATAGGAGGTTTTAAAAACTTTTGACTAATTAACAAATTAAGTCAATTACCAACTAAGTCTAAACTAGATACAATTCTAACTAAGAAATTCAACACAAGATAAATGCTAGAATTGTAAATACGGAAATAGTAAAGACAAGAAATAACCACAATTGAGACAATGAGGTTTTTCTCGTGGTATCAAAGACTTGCCGATCTTCATTAGTCCACGTTGAGGAAGTTTGAACTAATCAAGTTGGCTCCACGAATTAAGCCTTCCCTCGATCACTAGAGATTGTTCTTCCTCCGCTCCGGAGATGGCGAACACCAAGCCATTCACAATTGGCACCGGACCTCTTCACAATCCTTCTTGAAGAGATCACCGTGCTACCTCTGCCAAGCTGTCTAGGTGTTTGGCAAACACCAAGAGTAATGAATCAACGATCTTTGCTTGATGGCACTCAAGTGCAATGGATCAATCTAGAATAAATGCACTTGAATTTTGGCTCAACTACCTCACAATGAATGCACAATTGTATTGTAGGTGTTGAGAGGATGCTCAAGGCTCTAAGGATGTTAAATGAAGTCTAGCACATTGTCCTTGAGTAGGTTGTAACATTCCAAAGTTTTGTTACCAAATTTTAAATTATTAAAGTTATTATTTTGTTGGTTTTTCTGAAATTTGCAAGAGTTTGTTTGCTCTTATTTAATTTCTGGAGCTTTTAAAGTCAAAAATAAAATTTATTAAAGCTTTTGAAGTTTTATTTGATTTAAAGTTGAAAAATAAAATTTAATTAATTTCTAGAATTTTCGGAATTTTAAAAGCTTTTTCCTAAAAAATTTTAAAGCAAAAATAATTTATTTGCAAAATTAAAAGCCAACTTTAAGTTGGAATTTTTTTTTATTTAACTCCAAAATAACTCTAGGTATTTTTGTGAATTTTTCTAGAATTTTTGGAGTTTATTTGCTATTTTCCAAAGTTTTTTTTTGAATTAATCTGATTATTTTAAATTAAGAAATCAATTTTAAAACCCTAACAGCCTTTGGGCCAAAACCTCACCGTCTTGTTAACCCTTTCTCCTTTCCCCAAACCACCTTGCTTTTTTCCCCTCATCAAATCGCGACCGTTGGATTGAAATCCGACGGTCAGTAGCTGCCCCGCCCCTTTTTCCACTCACGCCGCACCCACTGACGTGTGGGCCCGCGTTCGCTTCATCCCCGCCGGTTTCTTCTCCAACGCGCCGTGCCGAGCCGCCATGGATGGTCATCGCCGAGCTCGCAACGGACGCACTTAACCGCGTCCTCGTGGCGTCTTGCTACGAGACCCGCGCCCGTCTTCGCACGACCCCCACCTCCTTCCCTTTTTCTCACAGCGCCATTTAATCTTCGCAACCACCGCCAAGACGATCCCCATCTCCTCCTCGCCGCACCGGTGACCCCTGGCCCCTATAAAATGGAGCACCGGGTAGCCCTCATCGCACTCACTCCTTCCCCCTCACTCACTCCTCCTCCCTCACGCCCGTCTCGTCGTATTTCAAGATCTCGTCACCGCCGGCCGCAAGCTCTATGCCGCCATCGTCGACGCTGCGTCCTCGCCGCCGCCACCGTCGGCATCGCCACCTCCTCGCGAACCCGGTGCTCGCCACCAGCAGAGCACCGCCGATCTCGCCGCCACTGCCAACCCCGCGACGCGCTGCCGCTTTCACTCGCCACGGCCACATCCGCCCTTCTCTCGATGTGTGGGTGAGCACACCGAGATCGCCTCGTCTCTCTCTCCTTCAGATCCTCACTTGGTCACCGGCCGAGCCACAAGAAGACCGGCGACCCTCGGTCCCGACGCCGGCGCCACCCTCGCCAGCGTGGCACCGCCACCTCAGCACCACGTGCACGTCCTCGTTGAGTCAGCGCCTACGTGGCGCAACGTCAAAACCCCCTAGAGCCAAAGGCCCCGTGGACTTGGTCCATACGAACCGTGTCTATGACACGTGCGGCCCACACGTCAAAAAATTAGTTTAATTCTTTAAATCCCGAAATCTGAGGGCTGACGTCAGCTATGCGCAATAAATGGATTTTCCTTTAGAAAAATAATTCAAGAAATCCTATTAATTTCATATTTAGGTTTAAAACTTCTAAAATTCATATCTTTTGCATCCAAACTCCAAATTGGGTGTTTCAAATTTCTAAATTTGTATAAAATCATTATCTAGCTAAATAAACTAAAATTATTTGATTTGGAGTTAATTTGATTTGTATTTTTGAATTTATTTGAATTTTAATTGAATTTATCGTATTTTCGCGTATAGACTTCGACGACTTCGGAGAGTTGGATTTTGACGCCGTTTGAGAGAAACTAATTGAGCAAGGCAAGTTACATCTTTAAAAAAAATCACCCATTATTTAAAATTATTGAAATTCTATTTTAAATTATTACCGCATGCTATTTATATTCAGTAATTTAAATTCTTGTTTTAAATTTATAGTTATGCCTAAATCATTTCTATGGCCAAATTTGATAATTGAATCAAATATATTGTCACCCTAGATAAAACCTAGTTGATATGATAGTATGAACTAGGATCATTGGAAAATATGATGCAAAGACATGCTTAGACCAAAAAAGTTTAATTTGGGGAATTTCAGCCAAAAATCAAATGTTGTTTAAATTGTATCCATGGTATTGGTGTGTTATGGAAGTTTATAAATGACTTTGGAAAAATAAAATAAAATGATGGTTTGTACTTGGGTGAAATGGTTGTTTGGATGGTGCATGTTGATGCACGGGCTCAACCTGGTCAAGGTTGAGGCCCAAGGGTTGTTTGGAAAGTTGCCCAAGTTAGTTAAGGACCGGCCTCTGAGCGTTCCTTTGCTAAGCCGCATCGTACTACCACATATCCTGAGTATGGGGAGGGGACCTGGCCAACTAATTTGCAATGTTTCACCGTGGTCGTTCCCTTCAGATGCGGTGGGTAGTCATGTTATGACGTACGTTAGTCCCACCTGGCGCAAGAGGGGGCCCATACTTTGCGGGTTTCTATCCAAAGGGGGCGAAACCTTAGCGAGGGGAGACTGCGGTGGAATGGCGCATTGTAAAGACCTTGGCATGTGCTCTAAACCGCTTACCTAAGGTAGTGAGCGGTGGCATAGATATATGTCGGGCAAACTAGAGAATTCGTGGCATGTGGGTAAAGCTGTACAACCTCTGCAAAGTGCAAAACTATTCGAATAGCCGTGTCCACGGTCATGGACATGCTAGCAAAGCCACTCAAAGTTAGATCTTTGGTTTTGTTTTCAAAATACTTTGTCAAATGATTTTGGATTTCTATTCAAATGGGAAATTGGGTAGGAAGCCATGTGATAGAAGGATATCCTTCACCATTCATGTGTGAATGTTATCTGACTATCAAATTGAGAATTTATAAAATAAATTTTAGTTATAGAATAACTGCTTTGGAACTTAGTACAAATATTTAAAGAAAACATTACTTTATGCAAATTCAACCAATAAGCCTTCCTTTGAGATACCCTTGTATGCATGCATTCAATCTATTACTTGACGGGTGTAACTTGCGAGCACGGTAGTTGTGCTCATCCTTACTTTATGCAAATAAATTTCAGAGAAGGACTTTGCTATTGGTGTGGACCTCGACGACTAGGCTGCTACCCCAGTTGATTGCATGTGGCAGATCTGCTGGACTCCACTATTTCTTCGTCTTCCGCTGTGTTCTTTAATGTTGGCTTGTAAACCTCTTTTGTAATAAACTCTGTTGATTAATTAATAATATTGTGCGATTTATGGATGTTACCATATCTGTTTACTGTGTGAACTGACTACTGATCATGGGACTCGTTCAGAAATGCATAGAGGATTTGGGGTGTTAATCCCGGGTTCGACATAGGTGGAGGGGTATTTATACCCCCCACAAACAAATACGACAGTTGGGGGTGAAACCACAACTTTTTAGCGAAATGCGGTACTACCGCCAACTATCATGTGGTACTATCGCACCTCACCTACCGCACAGCAACGGCTATAACAATAGCATTAACTGCTCTAACATAGCCGTTGAAAAAATTCGGTGCGGTACTACCACCAACCATCATGCGGTAGTTCCGCTTGCCGGTCATACTGAAAAATACAAGCGGTACTACCGTTTTTCCTTAGAGCCCAAAAGGGTACCTATTAGAAAATATGTACCGCTCAACTTTCAGAAACACCGGGGTGCGGTAGTTTCGCTGAACAACTACGGTACTACTGCTCTCAGGGTTTGCAACCAGGCCAAAAAGATGTCGCACTGGAATTTACATACCACCAAAAAAATTTCGGAACAACTGGATTGTGGTAGTACCGCACCACAATCCCGATCATACCACTGAGCGGTAGTACCGCCGACTTAACGTCGGTACTACCGATTGTTCTGACAAAGCATAGTTTGCTTTCAAAAACAAATTCCAAATGCATGTATGATCCTAAATTGATCAAATGGCACAAGAACATACTATCAAGCTATTAGTCATGATCCCTTTTAATAGTACGACATTTAACCTAAAATCCGGTCTTCCATCCATTTCACCTAAGACCGGTTAAACATAAAAAGGATCCTAGACTACTTGTACCTTGTCTTTGAACCATATTGATCTTCATGTTGGCCTTTGGCATGCATCTTCCAAGTTGTCAAACTCACCATTAGGACTTAACCTTGTAAATACTCAATAAACATGTTAGTCCCATATTCACATATTATCATTAATTACCAAAATAATTTTTAGGGGCCTAGATGCTTTCATCTGGGAAGTACAAGGGTATCATCCTCACCGCGGTTGCAGCCGATGCGAACGATCAGTTACTCCTCGTGGCCTTTGCAATTGTTGAGAGCGAGAACACTGATAGCTAGGTGTGGTTCCTATCCAATGTGAAGCAGGCGGTGGTCCAAGACCGTCCAGATGTATGTGTCATCTCGGACCGCAATGCTGGTTTGCTGTCCACGTTAAGCACGATGCAAAACGGGACACAGCCGCTTTTCTAGTGGAACGATGTCAGGAGCCGTTGGTGCATGAGGCATCTCGCGGCGAATTTCCACACAAGGTTTCAGAGCAAGGACATAATCAAGATGTTTAAGAAGCTCTGCATGCAGAACCAAAGGTGAAAGTTCGATGCGCTGTGGAGACAGCTCGACAAGGAGACCGAGAAGCATTTAAGGAACTCGAAGGACGCCGAGGCAGGGACATCAGCAGGAGGGTCCGCGAGAGTTGGGGAGTTCATGCAGTGGGTTAACTCGCACGCACCCGACTTAGAGAAATGGTCCATGCTGCACAACACCGGTGGTGCAAGGTACAAAATCATGACGATCAACATGTCCGAGGTGTACAACGGTGTCCTCAAGGGTGTCCGATCATGGAGGAGAGCTGGAACCGTACCGTCGGGTACTTCGTTAACAGAGCCATGATGACCAAGAAGCATATAGAGGATGACAAACAATTCTCCAAAGTAATGCACGCATACATGGAGAAGAAGGTTAGCAAGGCTTGTTCGCACGTTGCTCGTACCATGGATGGCGTCAGGCAGAAGTTGAGACCCGACTCAGGGAGAAGTACGTCATAGGCCACGCTAGAGGGAACCATGCTCTCATGTGTACGCGGTGTGCGTGGCATGGCACCAGGCCTCAAAGCGTTACATCTCTGAGTACTATGACATCCACCACCTGTATAGCACTTAGAGTGCCGAGTTCCATTTGTATAGCCTGAAATGCACTACAGGGACCTCTAGCTGAGGCAAGTGAAGTGGGTGCCGAACGACGCACTGAAGTAGCCCGGTCGTGGAAGACGCTAGTCACGACGCATCCAGAATGACATGGAGACAGCCAACGCGGGCAATGGGTTCGCTGCCCTAGATGCAGACTGTGCAAAACGGTTGGGCACTCCATTAGCCGCTGCCCAAATAGACCTAGCACAAGCAGCGCAGCGTAGTGAGCAAGATATAATTATGATGTCGTGATGTTGCATGCTTATTTTAATGCCTTGTATGAATTCTATTGTTGTACGAGTTGCATTGTGTACAACCGTAATGTTACGTTGTATGGGTCATATGTTAACGCATTATGGCTGTATCTACTGTTATGTTGTATGGGTGTGCATATGGTGTTATTCATGACCCTACTTTGTTTACGTTTTAATTACATTCGAGAATGGTACACACGATTTGATCTCCTATCATATGTTTCGCTTTGTTTTTGTGTACTGTACATCATGTTTTTTCTGCGGACTAACAGGTTGTTTCACTCTTGGCAGGAGATGACGCAGTCTCCAGTTGATGCCGCGTATGAGCTACTCGATGCATGCTGGGATGGGTGACACCAATGCCTGGCGTGGTCGTTCGACATCGGCCCTTCGAGCCTGGTCTTGAGCTGCTCTAGAGAGTGCAGGCCTTTAGACGAGTGGTATGTCCCAAGACTGCGGAACACCAGTCTCCTGCCCATTGCCCGCATGTTGGACCTACTGCACGCGTTCCAGTTTGATGTGGCCCTCCTATCTGCGCTCGTGGACCGTTGGAGACCAGAGACTCACACCTTCCACTTCCGGTGGGGGGAGATTACTGTAACTCTGGAGGACGTAGCTATGCTTACATGTCTGCCGTTGTGTGGTCTTCCAGTAGTGCCACCTCCCAAGCGAGTAGACTGGAAGGGGCGTATGGCTGATAGATTCAGTCACCCGATCCCTGATAACATTTCTGGTGTGCCACATTCCTGGCTACGGGAGTACATGAACTGCCCTATGCATGCGACTGGGGAGGCAGTGAGGACACACTTCCTCGCGTACCTTTTGTTCCTGTTTGGATGGATCTTGTTTCCTATGACTTAGGGAGACGGCATGTACCCTAGCTACATCCATCTCGTAGAGTCTTTGGTGGACGCCTGGCCCAACGAGGTGCCACAATACAGTTGGGGCTCCGCAGTGCTTTGCACCACTTACCGAGGGTTGTGCGATGCCTCTCAGTGTAGTAAGGGCGGGGAGCCAAGCCTCACGGTATGCTACACCCTGCTGTAGTTATGGTCATGGGAGCACTTTCCGGTTGCCGGCTGTATTTCTGAAGCACCGTGCACCCTTTCCAGTTGAGCGCCAAGCTTTACGGTCATGGTGGAGGCGACGACCCCGCCAACGGGCCAACAATGGGTACACGTTGGACACGTGGTACACTAGGGTGGGCCAAGGAGAGACCGAGGCATGTGTACCTTGAGTTCCATAACCTATTCGAGACTCTGCATGAGGACGAGATCATCTGGTGGCCATAGACTGAACAGTTCCTTGTAGACACGCCCCCCTATGGATTGTCCTCGTAGTGCACTCAGGACGAGACGCACTGGTTGACAACCTGCCACCTGGTCTTCTCCCACATGGTCGAGCTGCACACCCCACAGCGGATCATGAGGTAGTTCGGCCTTTACCAGTAGGTGACACCACCACCGGGATGACCTCTTGCAGCGAAGGCCCACGGGTATGTCGTTTTTTGGTATCATCGCTCTACCCGTTAACCGCATGTCTAACTGCGATTTTCTGACATCCGAATTCAATTGCAGGCAAACAAGGAAAGGCCAGAAGAGCGACAACTGGAGGTAGACACAGCAGTCGTGGATGGCGCTGTGGGGCAGGAGGGCAGCAACAGACGTGGTGCATGAGTTACGAGGCTATGACATCGAGACGTATGGTGCATACTTGCGGTGGTATGTTCCGCGCACCTGTGCAGGCTTACTGGGCCGGCGCCACATCGTCCAGTAGAGGTTATGCATGATGTCATTGTACAAGCAGGTCCCGACCGTCACTGGGCGGCATGCCACGACGAGACGGTAAAACATTATTTGTGGAATTTTTGTCCGGCAACACGTTTCTAACTTAGTCTCGGTTTTCTTACAGTACTATCGTCTTGCTCGTATCTAGGGCGAGGCTGCTGACCTTCTACGTTGGGGGAACACCGACACCTTTGATCGCGTCCTAGCAGCGGTGCGCGCCATTTACAACGACACGAGGGCTGCAATGAGGAGCATAAGTTATGGTCGTCACAGCGACGTTGACGTACAACATCGCAGACCCCGAGGTCGCCTTCCACCCTCGCCACCTTCGACACCTCCCTCAGCGCCTCCCTTGGAACCGCCCTCCGCACATCGATCGCACTCTAGGAGTTGCCAGAGCTACGGTTGCTCAGCCTCGATGCGCCTCGGGCCACAGGTATGTGAACTACGGGTTGTTGTCGTCGGTATTTGTCCATGCACTCCTTTCAAACGTATCTGACATTACCATTTGTTCTTGCAGCACTAGTGAGGGGACAACACTCTGCTTCACCATCATCATCACGGAAGGGAGGCGCATGGCAGGACTTCCTCGTCGGGGCGACCCTGTTCCACTCCAGACGGCGACCCTGACTCGCTGTAGGGCCAGGACGACGGGTTGGGCTCATTGGCACACGGCGTTCAATCGCACGTGCGTGAGCGCGACCAGTGGTTCGACGAGACGTACCAAGGGTAGACCGTGCAGCACTATGGCGCAAACTGTCCAGGAGGATCCTCGGCCACATAACCACATACTTAGGTACTCTTTAATGTAGTTACAACAATTAACTCACCCAGTATTCTTCCCGCAGGATGAGCACCAGTGGGTCGGCGATATGCTCAGGCCTCAACCAGACACCTACACTGAGATCACCGCAGCGATGCCTCCCACACAGCGCCCCTACTACGGCTTCCGAGATGTATGTTGTTCTTTTGACAGGCTCACCTTCCCTGAGGATCAGCTACGCCGTCGGGGCAAGCGATGGGAGGATGTACCATAAGTAATGTCATGTCCGTATAATGCATGTTATGTAATGTCAATTTGCATTGTGCATTGTGCCATTGTGATTTATGAACAAAAGATGTCATGATGTTGTGCTTAATGTTATGTAATGTCATTATGACATTGTAATTTTTCGACACAAAATGTGCTCCGAAATAGTCAGCACAAATTGTGATCTATCGAAAATAGTCGATAGAAATGACAACTCTACCTCCCGATTTTAATGTACTGAACCGAAAAGACATGATGCAACGCTGCCACACGATTCCTCCTCTGGGCAACTACCTCACGGACGCGAATTTCCTTCAACCCAACTACAATTCAGTCGTTGGCTATATATGAATGATTTGGCTGTCATTCACCTACTCTTCACTTCCTCTTCTCCTTTCTTCCAGTCTTAAACGCGATGTCTTCGGTCTCATCTAGCTTTTGAGTGAGCAGACAATTAGAATCACTGTGGTAGCACCTGGTTTGCCCTCATTGTAGGGATCCGATGAATGTGTTCACTTCGCATACGCCAACGAATCCATCCCGAGTGTTCATGAAGTATTCAAATCTAACGGTAACTTGTGCAAAATCATCCCGAATGAAATCCATTCGAAATAGCATGTTTTTCACTTGAAGCTGCAATTCTTTTCTAGAACACAACATGACAGTTTTGGCAGTGGGCTTATAAAACTGTCCTAGTGGTTGGAGATATTACAATGCAAATTACTGCTTTGCAAGAAGACTCCCGTGGTGTTGCTGCATTTCATCCAGTAACTTGACCCTCTGATCAACCAATGTAAATGAAGATATTAGACTTAAAAGACTGGATGAAACGATGGAAAGAGTTGAGGAAATACTTCAGAAATTAGTTAAGATTGAGTTTTGTGGTCATTCTTCAATTATTTGTTGTTATTGCCAAGTAGAAGTTCAGTTATATTAAGATTGCAATGTTCACTCTTTATTTATGCATTGCAGTCCTTCATGAATGAGAAGAAATTAATAACATTATCTATGCATGCATTACATAACAGAAAATTGCTACCTCAATTGTCCATACGTGCCATGTAACCCCCTTATTGGATCAATTATCGTGTTGCTATCGTGCCACTTAACTTCCTACTTATGACTTATTGGTACCTCAATCGACCGCACTACAACAACATATGACGATCACAAAATATTATTGTGAGTCTAATAGATTTCATACCCTTCAGAATATACAAAAATCACAAACGGACCAACCAACCTTGTCACCACCCTCTTATTATTTTAAATTGCCCGGCGGTTGAGCGACACGACGATCATAAAATATTTAAAGAACTACCTCCATCTATTATGACTCGATTAACTTTACAATTGTTAATAGTAGGTTCAACTACGATAGGAAACCTACCTGATCGAGTTGACGGGTTAGGGCAGTCTTCTTTGCTGAAGGAGATTACAATTTTCGACCACTTGGATGGCTTAACGGTGATCGGAGACTCGGCAAGATTGACCTCCCACTCCACGGCCTTCAGATGACGTCTCGAATCACACGAGGAGGATCCTCCGAAGATCATATCCACCGTATGTTGTGGCTCCTGGCAGTCCATCTCTTCGTCGCTATATTTTTTCTTCTTGGAGCTTGGTTCTTCGAGTTCTGTTATGGAGGGGAATGGTCCTTTACCTGAATAGTAATCCTCTAGTTTACTTTCCCAGGCCCGGTAGGTGCGCAGATCATGCCCTGCTGCCTTGTGAAGTGGACACCACTTCTTAGTTTTCTTAAAGTCACTAATCGGAGTCTTAGTTTTGTTCCGACTAATGAAATCTTTCTTGCCATTGGTATACTTTTCTGGAATTGCGGGGACTTCCTTATTGTCGGGCTTGTGATTCTTCTTGTTCTTGAGAGACTTGTTGTTCTTCTTTTCTTGTTTCTCCAGACCCGATTGGAGATCTTTATCTTTCCGATCGATAATTTCATACCATTCGACCGCTTCACTAGCGGCTGCGTACTTGTCTGCTGCGTTGAAAAGTTCGACGGTTGTTCGTGAAGGAATTATTACAATATCCTCCGTAAACCGGCGATTCCTCAGCCCTGCTTTGAAAGCCTAGATGACAGAAGATTCTACGATCTTTGGGATGGAATTCCGAACCTGACTGAATCTCTTGATATACTGTCGAAGAGTTTCATTGGTTTTCTGCTTCATCCGATGAAGATCATCCTTCTTTTCGGGGCGGCCGTACGTCCCTTTAAAGTTGGCGATCAGAGTATCGTAGAGATGCTCCCAAGTATAGATAGATCCGACCGGTAGGTTAAGTAACCACGACCGAACAAACCCTTCAAGGACCGTGGCCTTGATGGCGGTAGAATAAATTTGAAAAAATTCTAATGGGTTCTAAATCCCACTGAACTTCTCTATGTTGGCTGGTCGGAACCTATCTGGCCAATGAACAGCTTGGAGACCTGCCGAGAACGCTCAATAGCCCGTAATGGAGTCATGACGCCTTCTCTGAAAAGGAGTCGGATTATAGTCAGTCGGGGATCGATTCCTTATATTTACATATCTAGGATCCAGTGTCCCAACCCGGTCATGGACATTATGATAACGTCTTTGACCACTTACCTAGTTCAGATGATGCCTGATATCGCTTGAATCAAGTGGTCATTCATCTTGACGAGGAGGAGTAGCTGCTATGAAGAGCCGTCTTCCCTCATGATTCCCTGGTTGGAACCTATGAGGGGGTTTTGGTGTTGATCGATCATCTGCTCGACAATGTTGTCCTCTACTGAGAGAGGAGCGCTGGGATGAGGTCATCGTGTGACTTTGCGAATTTCTCTGCTCTCGGTACATTTATGTACACTGCATGGTTTGTTCGAGGATCTCCGACACCTGACCTGCAAGCTAAACATAACCTGGAGTTCGTACTAAAGCAGGGTCTGGATTATTCAAGATATCCCGGACTCGTTGCAGGTTTTGTATCGTTATCGAAGGTCGTGGCAGATTTTCGCTTGCAGTGGGTGTCCGATAAATCGAGTTTTCCCTCGACCTTCCGGTTGGCCCTGCCTGATTCCTTACTCGTGATGGGGTAGGAACAGGTGAATTAACTGATGCACGTCCATCAGCTCGGTTGCCTCCCGTACCATCTCCACCAGCAGGTGGTGGCGAGTTAACCCGCGGAGGATTGTGCATGGCATTCGGATTGATATCTCTAATTGTGTTAACTTCGTGGTGCCAACAATAATCTTCCAAGGAACTCCCGTCGTAGTTAAGAGAAAGCCTTCTAGTGCTTTCGCAAGGAGTCTCCACGATGGGGAGCGATCGGAGATTACTGTCTTTGGTGGGCTTTGTGGTGGACTTAGCCTGATCCGGTGGACTGCCGATCGTATGCTGAGTTTCACCATGCCCACTTGGTCAGTGATAACTTCATCAATACCCTTACCAGATGTCACTTGGCCCCGGAATACATAGGAGCCGTTGGCGAATACTGGTCGCCCATGATAATATCGAGAGTACATGGACCCTCTGATTGCACCGCTGGGCTCCCATTACCGCCTCTGCCAATCAGATCGACTGGGCTTGCAGAGGTGTTCGAACGTTCCGAACTGGTCGGAACAAGTGGTTCCTCTGACAGCGCCATTGTTGGTGGCAGTGTATCCTCATCCATCTGGTCGATTTCGTCAATCTCTGAGACCGGCGAGCCGGCGGAAGAGGAGGAGGATGATGACATCCCGTTTTCTTCCATGGTGTGGATGCATACGTCCATGTTGAGGTTAGAGTAGTCCACCAGGTCGAACTAGTTTTCCTCATCCCAAGTCTCTGCCATGTTCGCATGAGCGATGATGGAGCAAAAGAATTGGATGAGGAATGCTTTAGCGAAGTAATCTTCAAGAACTCAACGCCCTCTTCCCTACGAACGACGCCAGCTGTCAACGATCGAGTCGCCGATCTTACGAAATAAATAGAGAAAAATGGCCAAGACTTCTTGGGAGAGAATGAGTATGCTCTTTTATTGCTATAAATTGGCTATTATAGGGGGTTCCCTCAACAAGGCAGTAGACTAATCCTAATTATACTGAGCATAATGCTTGCTATCTTGTGGAATCATACTTGAAACATGAATTTAATACCGATTGTAGTGCTTCAATCCGATGTAGTCTGATCCCCTCGTTCCTCCACGCTCCATCTTTAAGTAACCTTCGAAGAGGTGGCAGTTATTCCTTGAAGAGACGCTTGTTGGAAGTGCCGCGACTGGTCGAAGTGAGACAGCGGTTGATAAAGTATCAACCGTTCAGCGGTTGTATGTCTGTGAGACACTCAATCCGTAGGTTGGTTGTTGTTAGTGTCTTAGGACCATGAAACGTCGTGTGGTATGGAAGAAATATGACATGTGTTCTATTCATCACACGGTAATGAATATACTCAGAGTTAGATCCGAATGCCAGTTCATCGCTTCTACGAGTAGTTATCTGGTCAGGGACTGGGTACAGGACCTGATCCGACCAGGATACTTATTATGTAACCTCTGGAATCCTTACGACCACAGGGGTCGTTAGCCTTAGGGGTTACGACCATAAAAACATATGATCTTTTATTATGTATTAAAGTAATACATAGATATTTTAATCCTCGTCAGCTAGCTCCCGAACTTTAAATGAATTAGTCGTGTGAATACTTTCTTCTGATGAAGTCGTATCGGGCAGACTCCCATTTAATCCTGTGATATATGAGATGGTCTATATTCACTTTAAAGTTGAGAAATTGCATTGGGACTCGAAGAGTTTTCCTGTCCGTTGGAATTTGGATAACTCCCCTGACGCAGTTAAAGAATTACGGCTATATAACCCCTTTAGAGCAGGGCTTTAGGATTTTACGCCTCTCGCTTCCCCTTTTCATCTCCCGAGAGAATAATCGCCTCTGACCTCCTCTTGTCTATAACTTCCTATGACCTCCTTTCTTCCTTTGCCCAAAACTCAACCATGTCAGATCTTATCACCAACTAGTCAGCCTCCGATTTGAGTGAAAAGAAGCTTGAGAGCTTGAAGAAGATCGGGTTGCTTCTTGACAAGGATCTGATTTCTTGGAGATCAGCGGCCGGAGAGCATTCTCCGAGCAGCAAAGATGGGGAAATTCTTGTTTTCCTCGCATACATCGAATACGGATTCAGGCTACCAGTTCACTCCTTTCTCCCCAAGGTTTTAGAGCATTACGAAGTCGAATTGGTGAACGTTGCCCCCAACACCATCGCCAACCTCAGCGTCTTCGTCTATCTCTGTGAAGCGTACTTGGGTATTCCCGCAGATCTGGATCTCTTCAAGTACTACTACAGAATGGCGAAGATGGGTTAGACGACCGGGACGCCTGGAGAGTGCACCTTGCGTCTCCACGATGGGAAGGCCGATGAGTACATTCACATGTACTCGAAGTCTTCGTGGTCGTCATAGAAGAAAAGCTGGTTCTACATGACGATTACGTAAAAAGACAGCCTTTATTATGCTGGTAAGAAGACGGTCGAGAATCCAGAATGGCGCTCCTCTGTGGAGAAGGAGGGAAAAATAGGGAGATGAGTTGATGCCATCCAACTCCTTAGTGTCAGGGGTTTAGCCTCCTAGCATGTAGTAAGGGAATTTTCCATGCGCTGGATTAGTCCCCTGAAAGCCCGAGTACATTCGATGCTCTGGTACATTGGTTGTGACGACGCGACCAAAGATTCCAAGGAGGGTAAGTCCTAGATGACACCGACCAGTTTGCTTATTTGGTTGATTACTTTTGTGATCCTAAAGTCTCTTGTTTATCCTTATAGCTCTTTCTCTTGATGAGATCGGAAGTTGGATTAAAATGATCTGCGTCGGAGAGCCTGACGAGAAGGCTTATTTCCCCATATCTTAACGGTTGTTTTCATAGAAGAGAGGGCTAAGAGACTTAAGGGAAAAATATCAACCACATTTCATCTTTGGAATGTTTTTCGATCGATTTCACCGTAAATCCTCTTTGATGCGTAGTCGATCGGATTGAGGATCGATGAGGCCACTGAAAGTTGTGAGTCTATTGATGCTCCGACCACTTCTACGACCACAAAGGATGGTGGTCTTATAGATGTAGATAAACAAACAGAAATGTATATGCTAGATGAAGAATTTTCATCACTTAACTAACTATGATTGTTAATTTAGGCAGTTGTCGTGGACTCCAATATGGTCGCTCAGGACCTGCTAGTTGCTACTACAACAACTGCTTTGGAAGTCGACGAATCCACACCCTCCGACCAGATGGTTAGGGATATTGTTCTCGATCAACTTATCGATACTATTTCTTCTGACCTCCAATTGGAGGATGCAAGGGGTTTGACCAGCCTTACCGGTTCAAGACCGGTGAATTTGGTCGAACAGAAGAAAAAGAAGGCGAGCGCGACTAACTTCACTTCAGCGCGCTTCAAATTAAAAACCAAGAAAACGACCAGGTAAGTATACATGAAAGGACTTATGTAAGTACTTACATTTGGTGTTTTCAGAGTCATGAGCTTCTTTTCTTCTTATCATTGTAGATACTCTGGTATTTCGATCGATTTCGACCAGAGCACCCCTCAGGAGAAAGCTCCTGAGGATGAAGAGGTTGAGCCAACCCCCGAGCAGGTGGCAATGCCAGTGCCTGCTCAAGAACCTGTGGTGGCTCCAACCGCACCCGCGGAGATGGTGCTTCCTAAGGAATCCCAGCAAGTTCCGATCCCTGCTGGGAATTCTCCTCTCCGAGTCGCCTTTCCTTATCGCTTCCGAATCTTCAAAGATGAAGAGCTTAATGAAGCGTCGGAAAGAATTTCGGACCGTCAAGCAAATACGAGTCCCGACTCTATTTTTGTCGAATATAACGACAAGGCAATCGAGGTAATCTTCCACGACCACTTTTAATAGCCTTTCCCTTAGAAAATACTTTAAAGGAGTTTGCTATTTTTTGTAGCATTTTGTGGAGAATTTCACTGTGGTCGGAGGACTGACCCCACAAATAAAGCTCTTAGAGAAAAAGAACTCCGAATTAGAAAGTAAGCACCCTTTTAGTGTCTTCTTCTCCCCTTCTTTACAATTTAGCACTTTTTCTATTAACTAATTTCTCCCTTTATCATGTCTGATAGAATCGGTGAAACTTAAAGAAAAAGTTATGGCTAAGGAAACCATAATTGCTAAGCTTAAAGAATAATGTGAAAATAAGGATCGGTCGATCAAATATCTGACGACCACGCACAAAGAAGTCCTTGATACTATTGAAAAGAAGAGCCAAGGTAACCGGTCGTAAATTCGACCAGTGTGCTTCCTTTTTATAGTCATATGTACTTATCTTTTTGTTTACTCGTGTAGAGAAAATTCAAGCTCTTGAGGTTGAGCGTGGCAAGGAGGCAATTTTTGGGCAAAATCTTGAAGAGAAGGTCAAAGCTTTCAACAAGATGCTCTTCGATATGTGATCGGGAACGCAATTTCCCAATTTAGGAGATCTCATAGAGAAGATCAACTACCTTAGCCAACAACTCGAAGACCTCAGGAGTGTCCTTAAGACAACTCGGGAGAACCATGCGCATACCTTGTTCGAAGCTGTCAAGAATGGAGTCAGTTTTGCTTTGGCAAAACTGAAAGTCTCTGACCCCACCATAAATCTCCAAGCTGTTGAGGAAGACTTCAACTGCTTGGGAGAGGAAATGACCAAAGTGTTTAAGGAAATGGCACCTTTCGGACACAAGGTTGCGGAGGAAATAGAGGTCGGGTCTCCAACATGCAGTGACCAATCCGGTGCCTCCGAGAAGTAAATTTGTAATATTTAAACCATTGTAAATAAAACTTACATTTTATCATCAATAAAGTCGTTGTTTTGAATTCCTAAATTCGCTAAGTGCTCATAGCCCCCAACTGCTTATATAGTAGAAGAACTTTACTAAAGAAGCAGTAGACCAAGAAAATGAGCAATAGCTACTACCATGGTACAAAGTATATGCTGAGTATGTTATTAAAATGATCAAAGTATCATTAGTAAATCAATGTGGTCGGGACCAACGTATGACTTCGACTAGTTTTAGATCGTTTCCATAGTCGAAATATTGGGTAATACCTTATGTGGTTGAAGATGTATAAGACTTGTATTGATGATAAGGAACCATGCAAAAATATATGCAAAAAACGACAAGTGAACTTATTTATATATCTTATCCAAAACCGGTCGTAAGGGTTGCTAAAAAAATCAAAAACTAAGAGTAACACTTCACGAGACGTGCTTTGGCTCAAGTTTCGACTGACGGCGAGGATTGTAAGAAATGGACCGTTGCTAGGAAGCTATTTCCAGTGGGCAGGACCACGTGTGGAGGAGAGACTTTGACTAGGAGGCTTTCCGTGCCCCGACCAGTAGCAAAAACAAGAGTAGAACAGAATGTTGAAGGTAAGAAATGTAGTCTCCAAAATTTTAATCATGTAAAGTACTATATTTAATTGCATGTGTGATGCTCCTGTTACTCATATATTTCTTTAAAAAAGAGTGTTGGTCGCGCGTGAGAATCATTGTCTGAATGGTCACGACTAGGACCCTTATAGCGTTTGACTTGTATGTCGTAGCCATAGAGTAATAGAGATCTTTAAGAAAGGATATCGGAGAGAATTTTGTCTTCTTCGACCAATCAGACAACAATAGTATGTAAACTAGATGATGAGATAGATATAAATAATATCATTCGTTGCAAATGAAAGGAAATGCATCTTTATTAAAAAAAATAAGAAAAGAATGAAAATACATTTACACAAAGAACTTACGCAGTTGGTCAATATTCCAAGAGTTTGATAAAACACGCCCGTCTGACATAGCCAGTCGTACCGAACTAGGTCTAGTAACTTCGACAACAGTGTATGGATCTTCCCATTTGGGAGAAAGTTTATTGTGATTATCCTGATTCTGAATTCGTCGTAGAACTAGATCACCTACAGTTAGGCGGCGAGATTGCACCTTTCGACTGTGGTACCTTCGCATGGCTTGTTGGTCAATCACCGATCATATGAGGGATTGGTTTCATCGTTCTTCAAGGGAATCGATGCCGTCGAGCCTTCATTGTATCTGATCTTTCTCATTGAAACAATCAGTTCGAGCAGAGCCGATTTTCAATTCTAGAGGAAGCATGGCTTCAGCACTGTAAACCAGAAAAATTGCCAGTAAATCCCGTGCGCACGAGCTGCTCAAAGTCCTGCCAGTAAACCCTCATATTCTGCCACATTGTTTGTAGCAGAAAAGTTTAACTGAATGGCGTACTTGATGTGTTTGCCAGTAGGGGATATCAAGAAACTCTAGCCCCCAAGCCTTTGAGCATCAAAGAACCGTCAAAGTACATTGTCCACTCGTCATGGTGTTCGTACTCAAGCCCTTGGGTGAATTCAGGGTTTGGCCATTCGACAATGAATTCTGCTATTGCCTGGGACTTGATTGCTGTTCGTGAGATGAAATGGAGGTCAAACGCCCCAAGCTCAACTGCCCATTTTGCTATTTGTCCTGGTGATTCCCTGTTTCCAAGGACTTGACCTAAGGGATATCCAGTTGGTACGACCACTTTGTGGGCCTGAAAGTAATGCCATAGTTTCCTTGAAGTCATAAGGAGACCATAAAGCAACTTTTGTACCTGTGGATATCGTTCCTTTGATCCATTTAAGACTTCGCTTACGTAATATTTCGGTCATTAGATGTCTTCACGTTCAATGACCAGTACACCACTGACTGTTTGTGGCGTTGCAGCCACGTAAATTAGCAATATTTCCCCCAATCTTGGAGAGACTAAGATTGGGGCCCTCGTAAGGTACTTCTTAGGTTCTTCAAAGGCATCGTCTACCTCTTTAGTCCACTCGAAACTTCCGTGTTTCCAAAGAAGTTTGAAGAAAGGGAGTCCTTTTTCACCTAACCATGCTATGAAACGACTTAGTGCTGCCATACAGCTGGTTAGTTTTTAGACTTCCTTCTTTGTGGTCGGAGGGCGCATCTGGTCGATGACCGAATTTTTTGCTGTGTTTGCTTCAATTCCTCTAGCCAAAACTAGGAACCCAAGAAGCTTTCCAAAAGAAACTCCGAACACACACTTCTCTGGATTTAATTTAAGGTTATGCCTTCTTAAGTTATTGAAAGTCTCGTGTAGGTCAGAAATATGGTCGCCAACGTTGATACTTGTTACGACCAGGTCATCAACGTAGGTTTCTAAATTTTGACCTATCTGAGTATTAAAGGTTTTCTGCATCAACCTTTGAAAAGTCGCACCAGCATTTTTGAGACCAAATGACATCTTAACGTAGCAGTGTGCTATATGGAGTGATAAAGGAAGTTTTCTCTTCATCATCTTTACTCATATTAATCTAGTGGTACCCTAAGTATGCATCTAAAAAACTTAACAACTCACACCCGGAAGCAGAGTCTACAAGCTGATCAATACGTATAAGGAGAAAGTCTTCCTTCGAACAAGCTTTATTAAGACCTGTGAAGTTGATACACATTCACCATTTTCCATTGGTTTTTCTAAAAATTACAGGGTTGACGAGCCACTCTGGGTGGTCGACTTCACAAATAAACCCAGCCTTAAGGAGCTTATCGTTCTCCGACTTAATTGCCTCCTTTCGATCAGGTGTGAAATGTCTTAGCTTCTGCTTGACCGGTTTTTTGTCAGGCTGGAGAGCAAGCCTGTGCTCAATCACCTCTCTGGGGACTTCGGACATGTCAGACGCCTGCCAGACGAATACATCCTGATTTGCTCGGAGGAAGGAGATAAGCGACTCTTCCTATTTGAGGTTGAGTCGTGCCACGACCAGTACCTTTTGATTGAACGCATTAGCGGTTCTTGACCCATGTGAAATGTTGGTGCTTTCCAGAGGAGCACCTTTGCCGAGTGGCACCTCTTTGGTTTGGTCGGAAGGCTTTGGCGCCATCTTTGGCCTCGAGTGCTTGACCTACATGGTAGACGGATTAGTTTCCCTGGTCGGAAGCTCATCGACCAGTTCTAAGGACTTCCGATCACATGCATAAGCCATTTTTCGGTCTCCTCAAACCGTGATAACACCTTTTGGTCCTGGCATCTTTAGACTCTAATAACCGTAGTGCGTGGCTATCAGGAATTTCACTAGAGCCGGACGACCGAGGATTCCATTGTATGCGGTTTTGAAATCCACCACATCAAATGTAATTTTCTCTGTTCCAAAGTTGTCAGGTCTTCCGAATGTAACCGGTAGGGATAATTGTCCTATCGGTTTAGCGGTAGAACCAGGAACTATACCGTGGAAGGCATATTTCATAGGTTTTACCTTGGACCTAGGGATCTGCATCTCTTCTAACGCTCGCACAAACAAAATATTTATAGAACTACCTCCATATAGTAAGACTCAATTAACTTTACAATTGTTAATAGTAGGTTCAACTACGATAGGAAACCTACCTGATGAATCGAGTTTTCCCTCGACCTTCCGGTTGGCCCTGCCTGATTCCTTATATACTTACATAGTCCGGATGCTTGTGTCGCAGTGTACCGTAGTAGTAGCGATGATGACTCAAGCAATTAGCCGAACCATCATGCCATGTAACCACAGACTCTAATGTAGTAGTAATGTGCTTTTGTTTGCGAACTCTAATGTAGTTCTGGTTCCGTGCCTCGCACTTTACCTTTGGTCGATTAGCAGTCAACTGATCTTTGGGTTTCTCGAGACCCAGTGCATGTCGCCGTCAAAATCACTATTGGCCTTCTCATCGGCCAAAGATCGTTTTCCAGCAGTAGGGAAAAGTATAGCATATTTGGAATATCCCACAACCTCCTCTGGACCGCTAATGTTTTAGGGCATCTTCATAATCACAACGAGCGTTCTCAGCCCCTTCAATTACACTCTGTAGAAACTCCATAAAGTACTCTGCTTTAACTCCACCATAGTGAGGTCATGTGATCAAGAACCTTGATGTTAATATCCTTTTGGGTTGATTGCCGAGGAAAAAATGCAATGGTTTATTTCTTGTGAACCAAAAGAAAATCAATACGGATTTGGCTAATCAAATTGCTTAAGTTGTTGCGGAAAGGTGGGCAACTGAGAGGTCCAGAGATTCGGACGTCCTTATTTTAGAGAAAAACATTAATTGTGATATTTGGAGGGACCGGTGATGAGACTTAAAACATTAATTGTTTTTTCTTGAGTCATCGTACACTATGTTTGATTCATCAATCAACTCATCCAAAAGATTAAACTATTGACTTTCAACTCATCCAAAAAATGAGTTATTCTACTTATAATAAAGAATAAAACAAGGTGCTTCAAAGAGTTGAAGGACTGGGTGCCACATAATTTTGGATCAGTTTTTATTTTTATCATTGATGGCCGGATAAAAATAATTCTAGGAGGAAGCTGTAACAGAACAAAGAAAGATTCTTACAAAGTGTGCTGAAAGGCTTGGATATACTTTACAATAAATATGTGATCACGTCACATGTGTATGCATACATATGTACGAGTGACTTCCACGATGTTCCTTTCTTTTCATATGCATTCAAGTTTTGGAGGAACCAAGAAAAAATAGCGCAGCGATAAACATGTTCAAAGCAGAGGGGTTCCATAATGAATTCTACCTTGTACAAACAAATTTGGAACAGAAGGATGAATCGAGAATCAAAATTCCATAATTTAATTTTAAAATTGTAAACCATTCCTCCATTCAAGCCCAAATTAAATTAAAACATGAGCTCAATTCATAATTTATACCTCGATTCAAGCCCAAATTAAATTAAATTAAACCTTATTATTTCCTTTGAGTTCTTCTTATTTATTTTTAGTTTTCCTATTTTTAGATTCTTTTGAAAGCTTTAAAAAAACAATTTGTATTTTATCGGATTAATTACAACAATTGGAAATTTTAGAAAATGAAAAATATTTTAAATGAATAAAATAAACTTTAATTAAATTAAAACTTATTTTATTAAATCTATTCATGTTCCAAGGATTTTTATGGAATTTTCTTGAAATTGCTGAAGTTTATTTTATTTTGGATTTTTTTCACTAAACTTTACTTTACTTTTCTCTCTGCTGTTCTCTCTCTCAACTTTGAAGTTGCAGTGGCAGGGCATGACATCAGCTTCTTCATGACAGGGACAATAGCACCCCTTGTCAGCCGATGGGAGGTGCAAGCGGGCACTGGCCTGAAAGACGAGGCGCATCACGCGGGATCTGGGGGTCAAAACTGAAATTTCGTGTATACGGAGGCTACATTTGGAATTGCAGTATGCTAAGGGCCAACAGTGTCCAAAATTCTAATTTTAGATTCACAAAGGAACAGAAAGCTCAAAAGATGTTCAATCCTATTTTCAAGAGCTAACAAAGCAATTTTGACATGGCAAGTGTCATAAAAATATCACTAATTGTGCAACTAGCTAAAAGATCCATAAATTACAATTTTTTGTTCAACTTGTTTTAAAGTTCTAGCTCATCAAGCAAAGACTAAGCTACACATGTGAAAGCGTGATAGTTATAGCAAGTCAATGAACTAGACATGGAATTAAGCAAGAATTAAAATACCAAAGCTCAAGAGGGTAATAAGCAAAGCTTCATCAATTTAAAAGACAAGCAGTAAAGCTTATATTACAATGCAGTTTTTTGTGATTTTTATATGAATACAATATGATACAATGGGATGCAAGAAAAACTCAAAAGCCTAAAAAGATCAAAAATATCAGAAAGTTCAGAAGAAGATCAAGGAAATATCAAATAAACAAGAAAAGCTCAAAAGAGAATCAACTCCCCCTCAAACAAACCCATAGGGGAAAATTATCCCTAACTCCTCAAGGTAGCAAACCTAGTTGGATCTAAAGGCTTTGTGAGGATATCAGCTAGCTGAGCCTCGGACTCCACAAATTCTAGCACAATATCACCCTTCTCTACATGGTCTCTAAGGAAGTGATAACGAATATCTATGTGCTTAGTCTTAGAATGTTGCACAGGGTTCTTAGTAATATTAATGGCAGAAGTGTTATCACAGAGAAGAGGAATACTAGCAAAAGCTAACCCATAGTCCTTAAGGGCGGACACCATCCACAGAATCTGACTACAACAACCAGCGGCAGCTAAATATTCATCTTTTGTAGTGGATTGAGCAATAAAGTACTACTTTCTAGAAGACCAAGAGACGAGAGAAGTGCCTAAGAAGTGACAAGTGCCTGAGGTACTCTTCCTATCTAGCCCACAACCCGCAAAATCAGAATAAAAAAACCCTCGAATGGACAAAGAAGATGAGCAGGAATACAAATGCCATACTGGATGGTAGAGTGAAGGTATCTGAAGATACGCTTGACGGCTTGACGATAGGAAGTCCTCGGAGACGCCTGAAACCTCGCACTGAGGCAGACCGCGAAGTGGATGTCCGGTCTTGAGGCCGTCAGGTAGAGGAGGGAGCCGATCATGCTGCGGTACTTGTGTTGATCCACGACTTCTCCTCGCTCATTTGGATCCAAAGTAGTCGAAGTCACCATAGGAGTGGCGATCGGCTTGCAGTCACCCATCTCTAAGAGCTTGAGCAGATCCTTGGTGTACTTCGTCTGATGGATGAAGATCCTTTCCTTGCATTGCTTGATTTGAAGCCCCAGAAAGTAGCTGAGCTCTCCCATCATACTTATCTCAAATTCCCTGGACATGGTCTCAAAAACCTGAAAACAGGAGTGTGAGAGGAACCACCAAAGATAATATCATCTGCATAAATCTGAACAAGCAGGAAGTCATTGCTGAGCCTAAGAATGAACAGGGTCTTGTCTACCTTACCCATCTCAAAGTTATTCTTAAGTAAGAAGATCTTAAACCTATCGTACCAAGCTCTAGGGGCTTGCTTAAGACCATATAAGGATTTGGATAGCTTGAAGACATGGTGTAGATATTTGGGATCCTCGAAGCTTGGGGATTGCCTAACATACACTTCCTCCTCTATGTAACCATTTAGAAATACACTCTTGACATCCATCCAATACAACTTAAAGCCCTTAGACGCAGCAAATGCAAGCAAAATGCGAATGACATCTAATCTAGCAACAGAAACGAAGGTCTTATCAAAGTCTAACCCCTCAACTTGGCTAAAACCCCGAGCTACCAATCTAGCCTTGTTTCTAACCACAGAACCATACTCACTTTGTTTATTTTTGAACACCCAACGGGTTCCTACCACATTATGACCACTAGGAGGCTTTACAAGGTTCCAGACCTTGTTCCTCTCTAAGTTCTCTAACTCCTCATGCATGACATTGACCCAGCTCGAATGAGATAAAGCATGTGATATATCGCGGGGTTCGAAAGAAGCAACAAATACAGAATGAGAGTGGAGACTCAGATCATGATACTTGGAGCGAGTGACTCTCTCGGGAAGATGACCAATCATCTGATCCGGAGGACGATGCCTCTGAATGTGAAGTGGAGCACTCAGGGGAGATAGCAACTCTTCGACCTCCGTAGGTACTGCTGATGATGAAGATGCAACAGAAGCCTCAACTGAAGGTGAAGAAGTCGAAGCAGGTTCTTGAGTTGGAACAGGAGCGTCAACAACAGGCGAGAGACCATCATAGACTCCATCATCATCTTCCTCCACAAAGATGCTCTCCGTCGTCTGTATGTGACCTGAAATTTCTGATCTAGCTTTAGGGCTAGTCTCATCAAAAGTGACATTGCATATCTCCTAAATAACGTTAGTCTCAACATTAAGAACCCCAAAACCCCTCGAATGTCCATGATAACCCAGAAATAAACTATCAGAAGTCTTTGACTCAAATTTATCTAGGTTTCTTGTCTTGAGAATGAAACACTTGACTCAAAAAACTCAAAAATGAGAAACATAGGGTTTTCTACCAAACCAAAGCTCATATGATGTCTTGCCCAAAGACAGTCTAAAGAAGACACGATTGACAATATGACAAGTTGTAGCAATAGCTTTGGCTCAGAACCTCCTCGGAGTGCTATACTCATCTAACATTGTCCTGGCCATTTCAACCAAGGTCATGTTCTTCCTTTCCACCACGTCATTTTGTTGAGGGACGTGAGGAGAGGAGAACTGATGCTCAATACCACGCTCAGCACAGAAAGAGGCAAATGAGGTATTCTTGAAGTCTGTACCATTGTCAATGCGAATCGCTCTCAAAGCACCGGGGAGTTAAGAAGCCAAGCGAAGAACAAGATCATGAAAATGATCAAAAGCTTCATCCTTTGAAGCAAGAAAGACCATCCAAGAATATCTCAAGAAATCATCGACTATGACAAGAATGTACCATTTGTCACCAGCTGACCAAACCCTAGCAGGACCAACAATATCCATATGAAGCAATTGTCCCGGTCCGTCAATCATGACCATAGTCAATGAAGGCCGTGAGGCGACAACTTGCTTGCCATGCTTACCAGGCGCACATAAAGCATCCTTCATGGCTTTGAGTTCGGGCAAACCTCTCACGAGATCAAGGCTGCTAACTCGTGTCGGATGATCAAAACCAATGTGTCCCAAACGACAGTGTCAAAGCCAGAACTCAGAAGAAGATGCAATCAAACACTTAAGAGATCCAGCAAGAGATTCAGAAAAGTAAGCTCTAAAGATCCTACCAACTCTAGAAATCTCAAAGACAAGCTCACCAACTGAATCAAGCACACGGCAAGTATTTTTCTTAAACCTAGTATCATAGCCATCATCAAGAAGCTGCGAGACAGAAAGCAAGTTGTACTGTCGAACCCGGGAATGAAGGATCCTGAATTCTTTGTGTTCATACACTAGTCCAGGATAGTTAGTGTACACAGTCATACAAAAGTGTCATCACAATCATATCACGTATTTATTTAATATAATTTAGAGTTTATTACAAATGGGCCTGAGGCCAAATGAAATAACACAGCGGAAAATAAAGTAGTAGGTGAGCCACACGATGCGCCATAGGCAATCGTCTGGGGTCGTAGGCCTAAACGTTTGGATCCTCACCGTCTTGGTAGAAATCTTCTCCTGAATAAATATTATTCAGCAAGAGTGAGTACAACTTCCGTGCTCGCAAGTTACACCCAATAAAAGAGTATGATGCATGCATAAGTAAACAAGTGAGGCTAATAGGGTCTATTTTGCATAAAGCAGCATTTTCGGTTTAAATATTCATAATAATTTTCAAGGCCATTTTTAATCTATAACTAAGATCAGATTTTAAATTGACAATTTTATAGTGGATAACCTCTATGAATGAATGGTGAAGGATACCTTCCGATCACATAGCTAACAGCCTAATTTTACCATAAGGATTAACCATCCTCAAATCATTTGGTAAAATTATTTTAAAACCAAAAACAAAGTCTAACTTAGAGTGGCTTTGCTCAGCATGTCCATGATCGTGGACACAGCTATTCGAATAGTTTTATACTCTGCAGAGTGTGTACAACTTTACCCACATGAGATAATTTGCTTTTAATGTCGACCAATACACGCTTCCGAAGGCGTGCAACTAAGCAATTATCATGAGGCCTTTACAATGCTCTACCTTAATGTATTTATGCCCGCTAAGGTTTCACTTCCGTTGGATTAACCATCCTCTGAAAGCCCCCTCTTGCACCAAGTGGGACTACTATCTAACCGACACCCACACAACAACATGGAACAAATAACACTAAGATATTACAAATTATTGAGCTAAATCTGTCCCATTCCAGACATGTGGTGGTACAGTAAGGCGTAGCAAAATACGCTCAAAGACCGGTCCTTAACTGACTTGGGCATCAATCCACAACCCTAGACTTGATCATAGAAATGAATCGATCATGTCCATCAACTTGCACCATACCAACATCCATCATGCCCAAGTCTAAACCATTTTAGTTTATTTTTCCAAGTGAAAATATTTTCTAAACTTTCTATGGTAAAACAATACCATAGACTCAATTTTAAATCAAGTTTGAGTAATTTGGCTAAAATCTCCGAAATCCAAGATTTTGGTCTAAGCATTGTCTAAGCATATAATTATTTTCAAATTTTATTTTGACTAATGGTGCCAAAGAAATGATAATTCAATAATCAAATTTGGCTATATAAAGGAATTGGAATAACTAAGGATTTAAACTCGGATTTAAAATAGCTAAATAAAATTATGCATGCATTAACAATTTTAAAAACAGAATTAAATAAATTTAAAATAATGGGATCAACATGATCAATGGTATAACTTGTCTTGCTTGAAATCCTAATACTCTAAATCCTCAGAGGGGTCAAGCTCTCCGGAGTCGTCGAAATCTAAACACGAAAATACGACAAATTCAAATAAAACTAAAATAAATTCAAATGAACATCCAAACTAACTCCAAATCAAATAATTTTAGTTTAGTTAGCTAGATCTTGAATTTATATAAATTTAGAAATTTGAATCACCTAAATTAGAGTTCGTATGAAGAAATATGAGCTCCTGGAAGTTTTAAACCTAAAGAAACCCTAATTTCAGATTTAAACGAATTTCACGAATTATTTTTCTAAAGGAAAACTGCATTATTGCGCAAGATGACGTCATCGGCTGGGAAATCTGAATTTCGGTCGAATTTTTCTTATAAAGGAAATTCGCTAAGTCTATGACAGGTGGGCCCAAAGTCAAAAGACTCGGTCCACGAACGGTCAACAGACCATGGTGAACCCAGTGCACAAAACAGTGGAGGGCTGAGCGGCGCTGGCACAAGGCTTGACGTGGTAGCCATGTGGCACTGACACGGGATGCATGCACTGCTGTGGCATCGACATGGGCGAGTCACATGAGCCCGAGTCCAGTGAAGCTCCAGCGACACCCTTGCCGATGCTATGCGCCACGGCGAGGGGCGTGGTTGTGCACAAAAGAAAGGAGTGATGCTGGACCTGATGCTCACCAAAGATGCGAGAGGGCGCGATGTTTTGGTCATCGGTGGTGAGGTTTGGCGATGGTGGTTTTAGGTCGACGGCGTCGAAAGTGTTCCCGGTCCTCGGTGAAAAGGTGCATGCACGAAGCCATGACATTCTGGCCAAGGCATAGGCAGCGAGGGCGAGAGAGGGCTTGACAAAGAATGAAATCGGAGTTTGAAGCAACCTTGGCCGGCAGCGAAGATCCTCAAATTTCGGCTAGCTGGGGAGGGGAGAGGCTAAGTGGGTGGCGGCACTGGGGTGAGGAGGCCAAGATGGTGCTGGGGCGCTCTTATATAGGGCGAGGGCGTGGCTGAATCGCCGTGGAGAGCACGAAGGTCGTGCGGCACGGCGGCGAGATTTCGGGGATTTAGGCCACAGGGATGGAAGGTGAGGGTCGTGACGGGTGCGTATTGACGTGGCAAATTCAATGCACGTGGTGATTTGGGAGATGCGACTGGATTCAGCTGAGTTTGGAAGGTTTTTGAAAACCGGCAATGGCAGACGGCGTGGCGAGGAAGGAAAGCGTCACAGAGAAGAAAGGAAAGAAGGGGAAGACACTGCAGCACGGGCCCACATGTCGACGACGGCAAGGAATAGGAAAGTAATGAGTGATATTCTGGCCGTTAGATTTAGATCGGGTGGTCCACCTTGATTTGAGCGTTCGGAAAGTCTGAACGTGCTAACAAAATCTGACCGTCCAATCTTGATCCGACGGTCAGAATAGATTGGAATGGAAACGCGCGGGCGAACGGGCCACGTGGGCCGTGTGCGCGTGAGGATTAGATCGGGCCGAAGGATACCCGGCCCAAGCACTATGCTAGGATTTTCTTTGATTTAGCATTTTAAATAATCCAGTTAAATAAAAAAGGCTTTTAGAAAATAGCAAATAAAATCCAAAAATTACGATAAAATTCAAAAAAAATTCTCAAAGACATTTTGGACTCAAATAAAATGTTTTCGACTTATACTTGATAATAGATTTTGAAATTAATTTATTTTGGCTTTAAAATAAATAGGAAAAAGCTTTTAAAAATTTAGAAAATCCACAAAAATAATTAAGTTTTAATTTTCAGCCGAAATTTGAAATTTGGGCTGTTACATGTACCTTAGCTTGTCCACAAGGGTGACGTCTTTTAGGATGAACTTGTCGTTCACCCTAATCGATCCCGTTCCTTCAAGCCGCCCTTATGTATCATCTCCAAAGGTGATGAAGTCACACCCGTTGATCGCGTGAAGGAGATGAACCATCTTGAGTCCCCGATCATGTGATGTGAACAGTTGGAGTCGACGAACCACGTGTTCTTCACCTTTCCGTGGTGATCCTAAAAATCAAGGCATAGAAGATCGATGTGTCTCAATACTGGGGTTAGTTAAACATGACTTGGGAACGCAGTACTGAGTCACATGTCTACTAGAAGCATGGGAAGAAAATTTGCTAGCTTTGATTCTACTTGAGGTTCTATCATGAGCAATGGTTACAAGAACACGAGATGCATCCTGTCTAAGAACATGATAATGATGAATCCTAGTCCAGGTTTCTTCTTTTCTAAATGACCATGACTCATGAAAGCTCTAGGTTGATGAGATGAAATTCTAGTAAAAAATTTCTTAGCATTTTTCAACCTACGCCAACAGAACTCAAGCAAATGCTCATCCTTCTTTGCAGTAGGTGCAATGGTACTTGGTACCACTGGGAGATACACCTTTTGACTTAGAAGGAGGTTGGGCAAAACCTATAGAGTTTTGAACTCAACTAAGCCATCTTCCAAGACTTGAATGACATTTGGCTTGTACTTATCTTGGGCAAAGTTGTATCCTAACCCTTGCTTCCGATAAGGAGTTTTGGACTTGTCAAGAATCATGTTCAATTGTTTCTTACCCTTAGAAAAAATTTCTAATGTGTCCTTGAGATAAGCTTTTTTTTTAAGTTTAGAGCATGATTCACAAGTTTTAGCCTTAACGGCTCTAGCATGCTTCTCCTTATGAATAGAAACTTCAAGCTTAAGAGCTTCACGTGAAGAACAAGAAGCGGAATTAATTTTGTCCTTAAGCTTGGCATACTAAACTATAACTGCTTCTAACATGTCATTTACTTCACGTTCACATTTTGAGCAGAAAGTGCAAGTGCTGGATTTAGCCTTATCAGAAGCTACCAACTTGCTAGATTCTAAGCATTTTTCACATGAAGTAGATTTAACCTCAATCAACTCAGTTCTAGCATTTTCTAGTTGGTGCATGGCAACATCAAGAGCATTTTGTAACTTAGCAAGTTCAGAATATAAAGCATGGCAGGATGAACATTCATCAACATCAAGATTCTTAGCATTCACAAGTTTTAGCGTCAGATTATCAACTTGTGATTCTAAGTCCTTATTCCTAGTCATAGTGGAATCTAACGCCTTATCCTGGCTAAACAATTGCTCATAGATGATATCACATCTAGCTGAGAAAACTTCATAGGATGGAGGTACCTCATCGATATCGTCGTCGACAGATTCGGTCATGAAGCACATGCCGGTAAAGCCCTTTGCCTTCCCTTTCTTCTTCTGTTGAGGGAGCTCCTCCTGCTTGTCCTCCTCGCTCCTGGAGTCCACATCGCTTGATTGCTCTTTAAAAGCAGCAAGGACCCAGTGAGCGGCCTTCACGAGCTTGGCAACATCAAACTTGTATTTGTTCTCTTGAGGCTTTCTCCAAGCTGCCTTCTCCTTCTTGTGGTTGTTCTTCCCTTTTAGCTTGGGACAGTTCACCCGGATGTGGTAGAGCTCTCTACACTCATAGTATGTAACAGGGCCACCTCTCTTCTTTTTTTTCTCACATTGTGATAGGCCCATGTGAACTTTTTGGCTAGGAGGGCTAACTCAGGCTCAGAGATAGTCTCAAGTTTCTCTTCATGGATTGTAGATAAACAGGCAAGTGAAAATCCAAAAGAAGATTCAGAAGATCCATCAGAAGTTCTCTTAAGAGGATCAGCTACTAAAGTCATATTCTCCTTCTTAGGATGATCAACCCCCTTGATCTCATGAGTCTTGAGCTTGCTATAAAGCAACTCCAAAGTGAGATTAGAGAGATTGACATTCTCCTCAATGGCAGTAGCCTTCATCTCCCACTCCTTGGTGTTGATTGCAGCCAAGATATGGATAGCATTCTCAGACTGAGAATACTCGGTATCGACTGCTCTCAACTGATTGAGCACCTTATTGAAGCAAGTGAATACACCATCGATGCTCTCTCTAGGACGCATCTCAAACCTGTTGTATTCTCGCTTAAATACCGTTGAACATACCTGCTTGATTTGGGATGAACCCTAATGGTAGGTTTTGAGGGTATGCCAAATCTCGCACACGGTCTCAAGGTGACAGATTCTATCATACTCCTGTCTACCATGCCCAGCAAATAGGAGGTTCTTTGCCTTTTGGTTGTTAGCCAAGAGAGCTGCTGAAGCCGGCGTAGCAACCTCGAGCAAGATGAGCGGAGCTTGGACAACCTCCCATATGGCTGGTCCTTCGCTCTGAAGGTAGACACGCATGCGATTTTTCCAATAGGCATAGTCAAGGCTATCGAAGACATGCGGCTTGGTGGAGTACTTCTCTATCTCCAAGTTCAGTGACCGGTTAAGATCAAGAATGAACTAACTGGGCTCTGATACCACTTGTTGGACCGAAACGACGACTATAGGGGGTGAATAGGAGCACTATCTCTTTTTTATTTGATTGGATTCAACTCAATTTTTACTTCAATAGCTATGAAAGCTATGAAGATCAATGTATAAGCATAGCGGGAGATTTGTATTGGATCCAATCGAATCCCCAAAGCACAACAACTAGAAGCACCCAAAAATTCGACTGGTGAACAGTAGTACCGGTGAACAGTAGCGGTACTACCGGACGAATAGTAAAATCAGCACGAACCCAAAACGAAAATCGACTCAACTTTTGATCTGGTGATCCAAATCCCCTTAAATTTTGATCATAGCCCATTAAGAAGGTTAGGAACCTATTCCAATCGACGATCGAGAAGATCAAAGCCAAGGTTCCATGAATTTCATAGATCAGGGAAGGAGAGCACAAGAACCTTGGAAAATAAAACTTTGATCCTAGAACTTGCTCGCGGGTAAGAGATGATTAAGATGATCCTAGATGCATTCCCACATGTCACAATAAGCAGGATCTCAGCAAGAAACCAAAGGAACACCAAAAACCCAAAAATCACCAAAGTGAGAACAAGAACAAGAAGAGACTCATCTTGATGAATCTTACTTTGATTGATTTGAGATTGAAGTTGGTTTACAGCCACTTTATCATGGAGGACAAAAGCTCAACACTTGAGCATACAATCAATCCATTTATCACGAACCCTAGCCTCAACTACTCCAAAATCCCCAAAAAACATAAATTAGGGTTTCACACTTGGAAGGGCTTGAAAACTCCATATCTGGACATCCCCTTATATAGTGGAGGCTAGGCTATGAGAGGAAACCCTAATGGGTACACGTTAAGCCCACACACAAACAGGTCTATATTCACGCACGCTTCTCAAAGCGGATGACGAACCGTGTTTCCCGAATTCATTTCTTCGTGATCTTTATCTTCATTTGACCTAAACCACCTCTCCTTGCACTATCTTGCGTCGCAGTTTAGCCAAAAGTTATCAATGCGATATCTTGGTGAAGTTACTAAAATACCCCTTCTCGATCATTCTTCAAAGACCGAGTCCAATCTTCATGAAGCAATCCTATACTTCGCCACGTGTAGGTTGATCAAACGACTCTCTTCATGTTGGCAAGTCTATCTCATCCGACTCCCACCAAAACCACCATGTCACTTGCACTGACCCCCGCGCCGCTTGATGCAACCCGTCGTACTGAATTTTCCGTTCGTTCATCCTTGTCCATTTTGCGCCATGCTTGAGTCCACCGACTTCACTCGGCATCCTCAATCGATCTGGACCTCAGCCCTCCAAGTCTAGTCCTGATCATTCTCGTCGTTGACCTCCAAGCCTCCTGCACAACAAAAGACCAAGAAATCGATTCCGGAAATACGTTCTTCGTAACTTAACCCACGTTAGTCAAAACATGCATCATGCAACACATATGCACTGAAAACCATAAAATTGACTTAACCTACAAACATCGCCGCCAAGCTGGCCAGCGAAATAGGATAAAATCGGTCATACTACCATGTAAACATCGGTCCTACCGCACCACGGTAGTACCGCTCACAAAATAAGATCATACTAATTTTCCTAAAGATAAGAAACTCCTAAAAACATGCTCTTTGGAGAAAACCTACCATCAACTCAATGCAGATACAAGGAGGTGTATGGCTTCTGTAGTTACGATTAAAATGAGTGGAAATTAAATAGTCGTAATTAATTAGTTGTAATTATTTTAGTGGCAATTAACAACTTGTTAATTACCACTGGCATAATTACAACTAATTAATTATGACTATTTAATTTCCACTCATACAGTAAGTCTATACTATTTGCATGCAAGTGGTTATTAATAATTAGTGCATGGTAATTTTTAGTATGAATTAGTTTGTGGTGAAAATGTGTGAAAATTAAATAGTCGTAATTAATTAGTTATAATTATTTTAGTGGTAATTAATAACTTGTTAATTACGACTAAAATAATTATAAATAATTAATTACGACTATTTAATTTCTACTCATACAATAAGTCTATCTGACTTGCATGCAAGTGGTAATTAATAATTAGTGCATGGTAATTTTCAAGATGATTTAGTTAGTGGTTGAAAATGAGTGGAAATTAATAGTCATAATTAATTAGTTGTAATTGTTTTAGTGGTATTTAATAACTTATTAATTACCATTTGGTGTAATTACAACTATTTAATTTCCACTCATCTGAAGTCTATACAACTTGTATGCAAGTGGTAATTAATAATTAGTTGTAATTACGCCAGTGGTAATTAATAAGTTGTTAATTAATAGTACATAATTACAAGTAATATAATCATCACTAATTACCCACGACATAATTGCATGCAAGTGATCGATTATGCCAAACTAATTGCCAGTAAACTAATTACGACTGATTAATTACCACTAAATTAATTATGAGTCGTTAATTTCCACTCATTTAAATATGTCGGCTTGATTACCACTAATTACAACTGTTCAGATTTTTACTGTAACCGTAGATTTTTAGTCGTAATTACAGATTCTTAGCCGTAGATTTTTACTGTTTGGAGCAGTTGTTATGATTGTAGCCGTAGATTTTTACTGTTTATAATATAGTCGCAGGTATCGTATCCATAATTTATTAGTGCATGGTAATTTTTAGTATGAATTAGTTAGTGGTTGCAAATGAGTGAAAATTAAATAGTTGTAATTAATTAGTTGTAATTATTTTAGTGGTAATTAACAACTTATTAATTACCATTGGCGTAATTACGACTATGTAATTTCCACTCATACAGTAAGTTCGGGTTTTTTTACTGTAGCAGTAGATATTTAGTCGTAATTACGGAAGTCATACAGCTCCTTGTACCTTCATTGATTAGAGCTGAACAACTGGTACAAAACATGAAACATATGTGCCTACAGTTCCAACAAAGCCATGGAGTACTGAGGTCTAATTGGACCAACACATCATCACATCAGGACATCATCGATCGGTACACAAATCTGCAAGCTAGCAAAAATACCAAGCGATCTGTACGGCACACGGTGGGCAGAGCTCCACGGCACGGCCGTGCGGTGCAGAGCTCCTCCTCCGCACGGTGATAATACGGTTGGGTGTGTGTCGGTCTGTCGATCTTTCGCATGGTGATAGTACGGATGTGGTGTCAAATCAACAATTTCTTCGTGGCAATTTCTCCACGGCGGATGCTATTTCTAATTTTCTATAATTGTTGATAGCAACAGACTCCAACTTGCCTGGAGCCAAAGAAGACGTCAAAATTCGCTCGGGCAACGCAAAACGCAAAACGTGCGTGTTCTCTTTTGCACCTCCCTCCCTCGAATTTCTTGTATTTACTCATAATTGCATGTGCGTGCTTGGAATCAATTATCTACTTAGTATTTTGTAGGGAAAATTTGCTCAGTAAATGTGAGGATGATGTCATTGACATAGATGTTATTCTCCGATTCATTTGATCATAACGAAGGTAAATTTGTCCATAGAATTATAAGAGTACGTACAATGATATAAATAACTGCTGTCTACAGTATCCTTTCGTATCATCTATAGACTACACTAAAGACAGTTTCTACAATAAGTTATCTTTTTACATATTCTCTATTTTTTTTGATTTAAAGGGAGATTAAATCCCCCGATTTCAATTAATGAAACCAAATTACTACAGTGTGTGGCGAACCTGGCGTCGGCCTTGAGAAAGGGCTAGAAACACGTTGACCTCCCACGCCTAAGCACAGCTCAATTCCTTCATGTATAATGTGTCTTGTTTCTCGTGTTACCGTTGACTACTGCACAAGAGATAGATCAATTCTTTATATTTTATCTCTCCAATCTACATCATTTAATACTACATAACAAATTTTATAGACATCACTCTATTTTATATACTGTACTGGAACAGTCGAACCCTTAGCAAAACGCGAGACGCACCCGCCTTCCTCCCGCTCCTCTCCCGGCCACCACCTTCTCCCCCTCCACCTCCGCGCTCACACCTCCCTTCCCTCCCGCCCGAACCCGAGATCCCCGACAACCCCACCGGCCGCCCGATCCACGCGACGCGCGCCCGCGTGCCGGGAGCGGAGCCGAACGCGACCGCGCCGGGCTGTCCCCCGGGCCAGATTCGCCGCGCCCGCGGTGCTCAGGCGGGGTTAGATCTGCGAGAACCCCCCCCCCCCCGATCCCACCTCCCCCGAGGTACAGTTGCGGGCATGAGTTTCTCAGATCTCTTCGTCGTTCGGCTTATCTATGTGATTTTTGAAGGTTTTTTTAGTAGTGTTGATTGGGCGGTCTAGGCTAGTAGCACGCGCTTGCTGCATTTGATCATGGTTTAGGCTTGTGCGTGCTTTTCAGGGGGGTTTTGTTTTATTTTGTTGGTGCTGGTGGTTTTTGGCGATCTGATGTGGATTACCTAGCTGATGATGGGGGCTTAGATTGGGCTTCGAAGTTTGCTTTGGTTAATGCTCACGGTGGTCATGTTTTTGATGGAATTTCGTGAGTTGCTATAATTAATTTGCGAAATGCTGTGAATACAGATGGTAAATACAGTCAATACGGGTTGTTACTCGGTTTGCATCGAGTAGTTTGCTTAGTTCAAGTGTTTTGTTTCAGATATGCGAAAGAATTCCCAGAGGCCACGGCTATAGTGTGATATATATCTTGCTGGTGCGGTTTGTGGCGCTGCTGGTGCTGGTTGGTTCTAGGAGATGCAGAGGAACGGGGTGCTGGAATGCAGCGTCTGCCGCTCCAAGGTGGTGGTGCCGAGCCCCAGGAGTGTGTCGAGGGCGTATGACAAGCACCGCAGCAAGATATCGTCCAAGTACCGTGCTCTCAACTTCCTTCTCGTGTCGGGGGACTGCATCTTGGTCGGCCTCCAGGTGGTTCACTCTCCATAACGATGTTTGACTTCATGTCCAATCAATGGCCTGTTTGGATGGGATTGAATCCGACGTAATTCACCTGCGAGCAATGTAGCGCAAGAATTAGAGTCAAACCCCAACTTATGTGCTTGTTAGTAGCTCCCTAAGAGGCGCCAAATACGGAGAATGGTTAAAAGAAAGATTTCATGCTTTAGTGTTGTCATCAGATTCAACCATTGTTTCTCCTGAAAAAAATTGATGTCATCAGATTTTGTCAACAAAGATTGATTGTCAGATTTGGTCAACTTGCGCTTAAAGTAAACAGTTCTATAACAAATTGTACATCTTTAATCTGTACATTTGTGTAGCCACATTGTAGCATGTATCTGCTTCGATCTTTGCTAATTAATTACTTTGTTCTGCAGCCTATCCTAGTCTTTATGTCCAAGGTTGATGGGAAGTTTCAGTTCAGTCCCATCAGTGTTAACTTTTTGACGGAAGTTACAAAAGTTGTTTTTGCTATCATAATGCTAATAATCCAGGTTAGTTCTTCAATTTCAGTAGAACAGCAGTGCAGCATTGGATTTACTTTCGACAAGTGACAGATTTTTATGGTGTTTAAGTGTTTCCCCCTAATGTTTTTGTTCTTCTATTTTACAGTCTAGAAAACAAAAGGTTGGGGAGAAGCCACTCCTGTCACTTTCAACCTTTGTACAGGTGATTTATCTTGTCAAAAGATATCACAACTACTTTGTTGTTTGTGCTCAACATGCACAGGGATTATATATGACTTCCGTTTCTAATGTTAAACCAAAAGTAGAATTTTTCTATTTGTTTTCAATTCCTTTGAAGAAGTGTTGCTCATCTCCGTTGTTGCCTTTTTGCCCTAGTGGCCTGTTTTCAGTTTTCTTCTCTCTTTTTTTAATGTATAGCTCTATGCATTATGTTGCTCTATTACCACTTTTTGGGTCATGGTAACTAATCATTTGGTTCTTCAATACTTTACTTGTGTAGGCAGCCCGTAATAATGTACTCTTAGCTGTTCCTGCTCTCCTATATGCCATCAACAACTACCTAAAGTTTATCATGCAGGTAAAGTTCATTGAACTAGCTGAAATCTCATTCTTCTGTGCTGTGTACCTGTATTTTCTGTAGCAATTTTTTTAGGACACAGCTTACAATATATTCTGATGTAGTTTATTAAATTATTTATATTGAATGTATGCATTTTTGGAAAAATATAACGCTGTAAACTAATGCTCGAAAAGTTTTTTTTGCATGTCTCCAGAAACTAACTGATTATACCTTTAATCAGCTAACTCAGGTAGGATCAAATGTTCAATTACCAGTAAACCAACTGGTTAATAGGAATGCAAAGGAAAGGATATCCCCTCTCTTCAATGTTTCTCAATGGTCCTAACTGATTTATAATTGTCATTGCAACTAAACCAATCATAAGACTTTAGCTAATATACTAAACATTGTTGCCAAGCCATTATAGTAGGAGTCCACCTGATGAATAAATCAGTTCTTTTTTATTTACCAGTTTTTTTCAGGGTTTTCCCCCGGTAGTTTGGGCATGTTACCTTCCAATCTAACATATCTTATTAGCTTTTGTTCTTGCCATATTATGTTATTTTAATTGAATCTATTATACTGCCCATGCAGTTATACTTCAACCCCGCAACTGTGAAGATGCTAAGCAACCTGAAGGTACTCGTTTATTGCATTGCCATGTTTTCATGCTTTTGTCATGTGGTCTCTGCGAGTAGCTGAGTATGTGCGCATGTGTGCACAATCACTGGATCACATGTGTGCTTCCCAGTGCTCGGCAAAATCAACATCACTAATATCATACTCTTTTCTATATGATCTAGGTACTCGTCATAGCTGTCCTTCTAAAATTTGTAATGAGAAGGAAGTTCTCTATAATTCAGGTGAGAATAAGGTTGGCAGTGCAGTTATTTCTACATCTTCATCGAGGATAAATAATTAAATATTGCCATTATGTGTTAGACTGTTTGTGCGGCTGTGCACAGCTGAGAAATCCTCTCATTAGGTGGTTTTTTTCCTTAAAAAATATTAATGTTTTTTTTATGTTGAATATATTAGATCTGTTTTCTATGTTTTACTGCTGCTAGAATTTTACACATCATTAGGAAAATCACTTTTTTTAGTCATGGACTCGTGGTTTGTTTTCCTCCCACTCGCTTATATTGTTCGTGACCTATGTAGTATTAATATAAACCAATTGCTAGCAATGATGGTTGACATTTTCAGATGCAATCCTGACTTACTAAAAATGGATTGTAATTAATTGTGCAACTTCAATAAAATCAAATCACAGGAAGAAGTAGAGCACGGGATTATATGTTCTGCAAATGCTGTCATTCTCTTTTAACAATGTTGACCTGTGGCCCTGTTCTTTTTTGATGACTATCAGTGGGAAGCCCTTGCTCTGTTGCTTATTGGAATCAGTGTCAATCAGCTACGCTCTATACCTGAGGGCACCAATGCTTTTGGTCTTCCAGTCACCACTATTGCATATGTATATACACTAATTTTTGTAAGTTTCTACTGAACTGATTTATCTTATTATTTATCTGTTTTTCTTTTCTTTTCTTTTTTGCTTCATATGCCTGAACAAATATTGGATCCAGAAGTTTATATATATATGTATTCATGTGAAATTGTAGGTTACTGTCCCATCACTTGCCTCTGTCTACAATGAGTATGCCTTAAAAAGCCAGTTCGACACAAGCATCTATCTTCAGGTGATTTCCACTAAAAGCTTGGCTTCAAACTCTCTCAAATTATTACAGTCCACGTGCATAATGTTGTACTATGTTGTCTGCCTTAAAACGATAAATTGGTAAGATCTGGTTTCTTGTCTTGTAGTTTTTTTATGCTCACCAGTTCACATTGTGCATTTCCTCGAAAAAAATTCTTCTGTCTTTATTCACACTAATTATTTACACATAATTTGCAGAATTTGTTTTTATATGGTTATGGTGCAATTTTCAACTTCCTTGGCATCCTGGGGACTGTCATATTTCAAGGTAAGCATCTTAGATGAAAACTTGGTTTTCCTAGTGAAAAATAAGGCTGTTATGCATGATGACTGCTGTATTTGAAACTTGAAAGTCTATATGGTGGTGAACGAGGGAAAATGGGATTCTATACTGTATTCTATTCAGGGTTTCCCAGGTTTGGCAAACCACAGAGATGGTGCCCAAGTTGTGTTATCTGTTGCGCCTTTGAGGTTACAACACAAAGGCAATAGGATGTCTGTTTAGAACGTGATATATTGATTAATATGTCGTGCGGTGAACTATGGTTTGAGCATCTGTAGGATCCTGCACAAATGTTGTAATGTAATAAGTCAGCAACTGATAGTCATGTGCTCTTGCATGTTTTGTTACTACATGTTTGAAGCATCAATAAATCATTTCATGAAGGGGTAATTAGGTCAATGACATCGCGATAGAACGTAATAGGAGGAATGACACTCCGTTTTCCTCGGGTTGGAAAGTAACATCGCGAACATCGAAAAATTAGACAAATGACATCCTGGCCAGTTACCTCCGTTTCCAGAATTTTTTAAACATAGAAATTGAGCTAAAAAAATTATCAATTTTTTTGTGGAGTCTTCCGACACAGTTTTATTGCTTATGTATATTTTTCAAAACTTTATACATTCTGATTTTCTCTAAAATTCATTTAATTATACTGTTTGTAGGAATTTTCTAATATAGAAAATGAGATCCAAAATGAATTTCTTTAGGCTCCTTACATAATGGACTTGATTGTGTAATTTTTCTAGAATTTTTACAAAATTAATTAATACAATTTCATAATGCTATTACATTATGAAATATTAGACTTCTCACATAGTGGACATTATAAAATTGCATTACTTAATTTTGTAAAATTTTAGAAAAAATACATAATCAAGTCCACTATGTAAGGAGCCTGAAAAAAATCCATAATGTTTGGACCTCATTTTCTATATTAGAAAATTCCTACAAACAATATAATTAAATGAATTTTAGAGGCAAAATTAGAATGTATAAAGTTTTGAAAAAAAATACAAAAGCAATTAAACTGTGTCGGGAAACTCCACAAAAAAAAATGATGATTTTTTGAGCTCAGTTTCTATATTTAAATTTTTTTGGAAACGGAGGTAACTAGCCAGGATGTCATTTGTCTAATTTTTCGATGTTCGCGATGTTATTTTCTAACCCGAGGAGAACGGAGTGTCAATCCTCCGATTACGCTCTAACGCGATGTCATTGACCTAATTATCCCTTTCATGAATGCCCTATTGTGTCTTATGTTTCTTTCTGATTATTGGCCATTGCAGCATAAGGTATATGATATAACTTTGTCCCATCTGTTTGCAGGGCCAGAGAGTTTTGATATCCTTCGAGGGCATTCAAGGGCCACAATGTTTCTCATTTGTAACAATGCTGCCCAAGGCATTCTCTCTTCATTCTTCTTTAAGTATGCAGGTAAAGGATGATATACATCTCTCTCTCTCTTATGATCTTAATTTCCCGCCCTTTGGCTCTCTTTTTTCTATTATATGCTTCTATAATTTCTCATGTTTCAGAATGATTAACTGAAATCATACTGCAGACACAATTTTGAAGAAGTATTCATCAACCGTGGCCACAATTTTTACTGGTCTAGCATCTGCTGCATTTTTGGGACATACCTTGACCATTAACTTTCTCCTAGGCATATCAATAGTGTTTATTTCAATGCACCAGGTGATTGTTGTTTTTTATTCTTTAGCATGTTGCGCAAAGTTGACGCTTACTGTCAATTGAACTTATGTAAGTTTTATTTCTGTTCAGTTTTTCTCTCCACTAGCCAAAGATGACAAACCAGCTGGAACATTAGAGTTGGGAGATGCACAGAATCATAGGTAAATATTCCTTTTCCCTTGTGTTTTATAGTAATGTCATATGAAGTGAAAGTGTTAAAACCTTATGAAATATTATATATTTTATAAAAATCTTGGTTGAGGTTCTTGTTTGGTTTCTACCTCATTCCACTCTACCAATAACGAATGAGGACATGGTGTTATTTTCATGTTTTATTGGTTCTTTCGGCTAGCTAGGATGCTACCAAATAAGTTTGGGATGTTATAGGAGCAAAGGATAAAAAACTGATGTTAGCATGAGTTGGTGATATTCGTAAAGTATTTGTAAACATATAGTCTCATAAAACGATTTTTTGGCAGGTCATCGGAGTCTTCTTTTGTAAATATGACTGCTGGTGCTGCTGATGATGTAAGTGCCACATTGTTTGTCACTTTGACTAAATAAAATGAAGAATAACATTTTTCTGTTCTAGTGGAATTATTCCTTAAGCTGACAACTGTTTCAGGCAAGCCATCTTAGCGCAACTGATGAGAGAAAACCATTGTTGCCAACTTAACACTATATTTGAGGTATGTCTCGTACTTTTGACTTTCTTCATATGAAGCCACCTTTTTACTTTGTAAATCATGCATTTAACTGCAATGATAATTCTAAGCCTTGAATACAGTAGTTTGAAATTGTTGATATATTATCACAACAATTTAGTTGTTTGTCGGATGAAACAACCAGTTTGCTGCATCCGGAATTTAGCCATTGGAATCAGAGTTTTACTTACATCCTAGCTATATGGCCCTTATGAGTGGTATTTGTCACAGCAGATAGTATAGGAAGGAATTCAGGGCTTTAAAACATGTATACTCATACAAGATAAGAGTCCTTGTCACTGAACCAAACGAAACCTAAAGTTCCCACAGGCTTACAGCAACCTGATAATCTATATTGCTTGTTCTCAACAAAGGCAAACACTTTATTTTTTTTCTGTTAATTGCCGATTTGCCGTTATATTCATCATGCCAAACTATGAATTGTCAACTTCATAAGACATCTAATTCTCAAGCGTGTTGATGTACTCGTTTTCTTTTGGTTCTGCAGGTAGGTATAGAAGAAATTCTTTTTGCCGTCAACACCATATTTTATGTAGCATGAGAGTAAAATAAACTCTCTTGTAAACTGTAATAGCAAAAGAAATATCTATATTTTCGAAGCTTCATTTGAGTCCATCCAATTCTTTTTTTTTTACCCCCAACTTTCTTGGGGCAACATATGCGGGGTGGGACATGTCATTCCACACAAATTCACTAATATTATACGATAGCCCTCTTTCTGTTTCGTTTGGCAAAATTGATGTACTCAACATTGTGTTAACGTGGATATCCATTTGTGCTGAGTTCTGACCATTTGTACCATAAAATACTACACAGCTGAATTTCCTTACGAGCTCGGTACTCTGCGCAGCATTTCCCCGATGATATACTTATGTGGTCACTCCTAATATACCACTTAAATGTACATATTATACTTCTTTATCATTTTCAGTATACTTAAATACTAATTATAAGATGCTTCAATGCGACTTGATTGAAATTTTTCATTAGAGCCATTTGTTTTTGGTTTTTTTTTGCTATATACTCTTTTTCATATATAAAAGAAGTATATACACAAATGTGCTATAAAAAGTGGCCTTTAATGAAATTTTTCGTAGAACTCACTTTGAGGTATCTTATAATCATTATTATAGTATGCTTAAATAGATAAAGAGGTATCATTGTACGATTTAAGTGGTATATAAGAATTTAAGTGGTATATGAGAAGTGGGATTACTTGCTCCAAAAGTACTATACCCCCACACACACACACATATATATATATATATATATATATATATATATATATATATATATATATATATATATATATATATATATATATATATGGGAAAATTGGTTACAAGGCAATTGCACATTCGCCTCCTTTGCTATTGGACATTCAAAATCGTGTCTTCGCTAAAAGACATCAAAAACGTAATTTTGCCAAAAGACATTTGAACCGATTATTATATTATTATTCGGTGTTTTGGAGAGAAACACTACCAAATGACCTTTATACCCTTCCTCTATGATGGTGGGGCCATGATCATGAAAGTGAAAGAAGACAGGAGAACATAACGGAGAAGCAGGAAGAGGGAGTAGAGAACAGAGGGCGGAGGCGGCCAAGCGGGCCATCGGGTGGCCATGCGACGCATCTGAGCGCGGCGCGAACATGGATCGCTAGGATCGCATGTGGTGATGAGGCCGAGAAGCCGAAGTCGGCGAGGCTGCTCGAAGTCGAGGCGAGGAGGACGTTAGCCAACTTGAGGTTGCCGGGGCACCTCGTTCTTGGCGAAGCTCAGTGTGGAGGAACGCCGTCTTCTTGGCGACACCGACCGCCACCTTGAGTCGCATCGGCTAGTCGGTAACCGCCACGACGACCACGCCATTATCATCGCTTTGTACGCCGATCCGAGCCCGCTGCCCGATCACCTCGGCCGGTCATGGAGGAGAAACAAAGCGCGGCTAGGAGGAGAGATGGCAAGTTAGGGGAGGCATGGGCATGAGTATGGCTCGATGAACTCACATGGTCTTGATCGACCACGACGGGAAGCACCGAGGAGGGCAATGACGGTGACTACTGGTTGGCGCGGCATGGTCTTCGACGGCGACACAGGGAAGAGTAGGGCACAAGTGAATGATCGGAAATGTAGAAAGGGTCTAGGAGATACTCGTAGAGGAGGAATCGGTGGGAGGTCACGGAGAAGACACGTGGCGAAAGTGGTGGCGGCCGTGGTGGGGAAGAAGGCCGTCGCTCGGTGCTCGGTTGCTCAAACTCCAAATCGATGAATGGGACTCGCTTCTTGCGGTGTTGGGCTCGCCGTGACGCAGATGGCGCCATTTGGGACTTCTTGGAGCGGCCAGACAACAATGGCGGGTCGAAGGTTCGCCCGCTCTGGAGCTCCGTTTTGGAGTTGAGGAAGAGAGAGGATGGAGAAGGAAGGGCGGAGGCGTAGCGACACCTGGCGGCAAGGGAGATCTTCTTGGCGCAAGGAGAGGGCACGACGCAGGAGCTTGGCGATGTCCACTGCTGCTGAGCGGTGAAGCTCCGCGTGGCGGCATCTTCCGCTCGGCGTTGCCACTCGAGAAGAAGGCAATGGTGCGCGGCCCGCAGACCAATGGGGGTGAGGCAACGTGGCCTGGGCGATGGACGCCGGGATAGGACCGGAGAGCTCGTTGCCGTCGAGCCAGAGCTTCTTGAGATGGCTGAGCTTGGCGAAGAAGTCCTCCGGGAGCGCACGGGGACTTGTTGCCGCCCTTAGTGATGATGAGGGTGTGCGGCTTCGCCGTGGGCGCAGCGACGATGGAGGCGCGGCGAGGACAGGCAAAGGCGCGATTCAACTTGTTGACCGGGGAAGAAGGAGGTGACCGCGCGAAAGGGAAGAAGGAAGCCAGAGGAAGGTGGTCGGAAGGGCAAAAAGGTATTTTCACTGGCTTTCTCTCTCCTCTTTAGCTCAGATATATTATTATATTGGGTTCAGTGTCTTTTGGCAAAATTACACCTTTTTTCAATGTCTTTTAGCGAAGACACGATGATGATCGTTCTATCGCTGTCATGTGTACACGTGCGTGTGCTTCAGAAATGAGCCTAAATAATTTGCTCTGCGTCGTTTCGATGGACTGCCTACGGGTATACCTTTACAAATTTACATTACCCCGAGAACCCTTCAAAGATGTTTTTTGGTTGCATGAACTGTTGCTCAAACATGTCCTGCTAGCTTACATAGCACAAGACATGCACAGTTGATTCACAGGAAACAAGGGGCAACGGCAAAACTTCTCTCCACACGCGTACACCGTCAGATCAGACCACGCCTTGCTGGTCTCGCACGACGGCGTAGTTGATCACGCGGGCGACGGTGCCCATGGATGGCCGGAAGGCGGGGTCGTATTGCAGACACTGCACCGCGATCCTCCCCAGCTGCAGGGCACAATACCAGATTACCAGTTAGGCCATGCCAATTATTAGTACATACCTACACAGAGATGGATTCAGGTGTAAAACTGATGCGAGATGTAACCGTAAGGAGTGAGGGACCTTGAGAGCTCCGGTAGTAGGATACTGATCGCCAAGATTCGGGTCGATGCATTCCTGAACTCTGTCTTCGGTCAGCAATGGAGTTGCCTAATGTGTCAATGGAAGCAGGAGAACCATCAGACATTGTTTTGATCATTTGGCGATAGAAGGAAAATGCAAATGCGGGTGCTAGTTGAATCATTTCCGTCTCTTTTTTTAGGAGTTTATTTCTGCCAGCATGTTCTAAATTTATGACAATCTATGTGTCACGGTGTGTGATGGTATCGTTTTTTTAATATATAAAAGCATAACAAGCTCCATTTGCCGCTATTTTTTGTGTTTGGCTGGATCATAGGGTTAAAAACTTCCAAAGGAAAACAAATTTTGTTCCTTTTCTGCATAGTTGCTAACTGCCTTGAATTACAGTATTCTTTCTGGTCACCGTTGGAAGGTCATGTCCATAAAATTTCAATAATCTGGGGGCTAGAAGTTTCTGGTTGCAGGTCTGGTTGAATTGGATTAAAGTTTGACAAACAAATCGCATTTTGATTAGTGTGCATTCGGCATCTGCTAAACCTTCCATTAAGAAAGAATCACTTAATTTTGTTCTCATCTTGTTAGGTTAGAAACGAGAGAGACCCCCTATAGTAGAATGGAAATGGAGCAATTTAGAGTTCAGAAAAAAGAACAGGAAACAGAACATGCTTACCCAGTTGACCAGGCTTCGCTGACCCTGCGGCAACGTCCGGTCCAGCGGTTTCCGCCCCGTCAAGAGCTCCAGAAGAACAATTCCGAAGCTGTAGACATCGCTCTTGTCGGTCATCTGACCCGTCATAGCATACCTGCACAGCCCCAAATCACCAATCAGAATTAAACCAAGCAAATCAATCAATTCAAACCCCCAAGAAGCAATCGACGCCGCGGACAAGATCAGTCGGCCACGTACTCCGGCGCCTGGTAGCCGAAGGACCCCAGCGTGTGCGTCGACCGGTTGAGCCGCGCCATGTCGGCGGCCTGGCTGAACATGTTGTAGTCCGCGATCTTGGCCCTGAAGTCCTCGAACAGCAGCACGTTGGTCGACCGCACGTCCTTGTGCGTGATCGCCGGCCGCACCGCCTCGTGCAGGTATTCCAGGCCCCTCGCGGCGTCGAGCGCGATCTGCGCGCGCTGCGCCCAGCTCAGCACCGCCCTGCCGGGCTCCGGCTCCTGCGCCTGGCCTACCCTCGGCCCTGCGTGGTTCAGTTCAGGGCGCTGCGTGTCAGTGTAACCGTGCCTTGCAAGTGAAGAATGGCTGTAGTGTTTAGTACTGATTTCTTGTACCGTGCAGGACGTCGTGGAGGGTGCCCATGGCGGCGAACTCGTAGACCAGCACACGGAGGTCGCCGCTTATCGTGTACCCGAGCAGCCTGACGAAGTTCTCGTGCTTCAGCCTTGACGCGACCGACAGCTATGGTAGAGTTTCACAGGAGTGCTTCAGTCTCAACTCTGAACAATGCAACAAAAACTAGCGGTTGATGGATGAGTACGCGCCAAAGCACCGAGACGTATACCTGCTTGAGGAAGACGACGTTGGACGCGTGCTTCGAGGGCTTCTCGAGCTTCTTGACGGCGGCGGGCCTCATGTTCCGCAGCAGGACCCTGTACACCTTCGCGTAGGATCCCTGCCCGATCAGCTTCTCGTTGGAGAAGAAGCCGGTTATCTCGTTCAGCTCGCGTAGTGGCACTTCCGGCGCCTCGACGGTGACTACTTCTGCAGCAGGACCGCTCGATCCTTTCCGTTCATCTGAACACGATGAAAGTAAAACTTTCGAAATTGTATGGTGCCGTGGCACTAAACTGTAGCATTTAGATTCGAACACGTAAACCAGCTATTCGTAATTAAGCCCTTGTGCAAGTGCAACAACTGGGTTGTTTCCCATCTACTCGGTATCAATTATCGAAGCAGAGCAAGAAGGATCGACAAAGGAATGCAGAATTCTTTTTTTGGGTGCTGACTGACATGAAGGGAATCCTAGAAGCAAATCCTCCCACACGACCCAACAAATCTCCCCCTCACACATCGAGGGTGCTCTTTGACAACCGGAAGATCTGAGATATATCCGAGATATCTAGACTATGATACCAATTGTTGAGCAGTGTTATCGGACCACTAAACCAACATCCGATCTCGGACCCGCTAAACCAGTATCCCGACCCCAGGTCGTTGGGCCGTTAACACACAAAGCTAACTACAGAGCAATAACCAAAAGGTCTTGGGTCATCTTCCAAAAAAACTGGCATGATGTGAGACTATCTCAACACAAGTTGATCAAATTAAAGCAAAGCAGAGCAGACGAAAAAAATCAAGTTCTAAATTCGACAGCAAACTGAACACAGTCTAATTATCCGCAGAACGGAACAAGATGGGGCACAAATCGTACCAGGCTCCACCGGGTAAGAGTAGGAATCCTTTGAGACCCTGTTCCCAATCCGAGGCAAGCAACCGAGGCTGCCGCCGTCCCCGAACAAGGTCTTCAGGCTCTCCCACAGCCTCATCACCGCGGCACGAACAGCGCTCAGTTAGTAACTCGTTGGTTTGAACGAGAGGCAACTAGCTAGCTGTCCGCTTATGTATCGCACGGAACCTAAATTGATCGTTTTGCTGGAAGTTTTTCCTGCCTGCCTGTGGACGATATTGCTGCAAGAAAGCTTAGAACGACAGAGGAAGTAGACAAAGTACCGAGACTTGGAAACGAACCGGCGATATTTAGTCCAGTCGTGACATCTCGCCGCGGACTTCTTCGCGCGCGGGCGGGGCCCGGCGAACAGCGCCGTTGGACCAAGTCCCCCAACTCCCGATAGCTCAGGCCGTTCATCCCTGCCAGGAATTTGGTGCAGGACTGCGACGCGGGGTAGCTAACGTGGAAGTAAATTGTAACAGCCCGTTAAACATTTCACAATGATGTGCTGTTGTGAAGTAAACAAAATTTCAAATAAGCTTTCGATTACAATAAAAATTAAACTTTTATTACACAAGAGTAAACCTTATCAGCCGGTTTAACACTGACACGGGTATTTAAGCCCAAAGTTAATATATTACGTGACAAAAGAACTGTAAAACCATATGCACGTTTGAGCGTAGTCGAGACCTAGTAAGAGTAATTATCGTCGTCTGGAGGTCCACCAAAATCTTGCTCATTGAGATCCTCAGCATTTTCCCATGTTTTTCTATAGTTGATATTGTAAGAATGAGTACACAACCGTACTCAGTAAGCCTCATGGAATGGCTAATTAACTACATGCTAGGAGTTCAATGGATTGTCTAGGTTTTACTATAACAGGCATATGTGGATGTATTTTGAGTTTAAAGTAGTTTATCTCTAAAATAGTAAAACAATAATAAATATAACATTAGGGGTTTACTCAACAATTGCAATTACCAACTTAGCATCTTAAAAACTCTACATACATCATGTATTGAAATCACCCATAAACACAACTTCATTAACCAGAAGCACGACGTATTCGAATATCATTTATTATACTCTGCAGAGTTGTCCAACTTTACCCACAAGATATCTCAAACTCATACTGCCATATACACGCAACACATTAGCGTGCGACTGAGCTGAGATAACAAAGCTTTTTCCACTGCTCAACCTTTTTAGCCTCTACCCGGTAGGTGCTAGATCAATACAGCCATCAGGAAACCACCGACCAATGTGGAGTGCTTGATTCGATACTGACTGGACTATACTGTTGTGTAGACCAGCGAGTGTCCCTTCACGTCTACTCCTGTCCCACCCCAATTCCACGACTGCTCTAACACAAGAGCCGTTGACATCCTATAGATATTCAATCGGAGGAGCAGTGTACTAATCCAAGTTGGAAGGACCACACCTGTGGTTGAGCGGTTTCTGTGTCTGTTACTTGGCATAATGTTCTTGTTCTTACTTGTCTTCAGTGAGGAAATGGACCAACACCAACTCGTGGCTGTCCACCTACTTGATCTCACATTTGACTTACTTTTTTCCAGTCTATTGGGTTGTCCGACTTTCTGGTCTCAACACTCAACTCTCCACCAAAACCATTGGCGAATAGCCAATACTCTTTTCCAGATTTTGTAAACACATTGTATGTCAATGCTAAATATCTAGCTATTATTTTATGTAACCTAAACTTGTCAATGTGAATATGGCCCACAATAATAGGTGGACTTGTATGTGGGGTAATAGGATTTATCTAATTACCATGGCACTCAAAAGTACTATTTCAATATTTAAAGTAATTGGCACAAATACAGTAATGAAAGTAATAATATAATTACATAAAATATAGGCTCAACATAATCAAAGGAATGCGACTTGCCTCCTTGCACAAAGTCTTCTAGTAATTTGTATTGTCTGGCGTTGTCCGGAGCTTGGTCGTCAAAATTGTGACCTAACACAAGATAAAATAAAATAATCCAAATAAATATTTGGGCTCAACAAGGAACGAGCTGAGAACAACATGCAGTAAAGAAATTCGGAAATAAACATAAAGAAAGGTGGTTTGGAATGGTGGGAATTTATTTAGTGTTTGATTTGGCGAAACAGAGTTTATAAATGAATTCATAGGCTCAAAACGGTCGAAATGAGTATATAATGTTAAATTAGGGTTTTGGGGCGAATAGTGCCGAACAATGAATAATGATGATTTTACTGTTCATGGATGAAAATGGTTTACGAACAGTAACTGAATTCACTGTTTTAGGTTTGAATAGTACTGGGCCAAATAGTATTGGGCTATTACTTTGAGCTAGTGTGTGCTCTATAGTGCCCGAGCCGAGGAGGAAGAAAGCCGATGGCACTCCGGCGACCGGCGACAGCGGGGAATGGTGCGGTGAGCACCAGGGCGACAGGGGCAATCCATTTTTTGGGTTGAGTTTGGGCCAAGGGGGCTCGGAGGTGGTGTGGCGGGGGGTGGCCTTGCCGAGGAGGAAGGTCTTGATGCTAACGATGCTCTGGGCAGGGCAAGTGGTGAAGGAGCATTAGTGGGTGGAGGGGATCACAAGAGTGGTGGAGATGGTGCTCAGAGAGGTTGGAGGCGACTTGGCTATGGTGGCAGTGAGAGGCACGACGGGGGAGCATGGTGCTGGCAAGACTCCCGCGAGGATAGGGTGGGGAAAAGCTTCGAGGTGAGTGGTGGTGCTAGTGCCGGAATGGGGAGGGAAAGGGAAGGTCGGGCACAGTGAATTTACCTCGGGCCTTACCGGGGAAGGAGAATTGTGGCGCAGAATTTCCCACTGACCTCCCAGGATGAAGGCGATGGGGGCGAGGTTGTGAGAAAGATCTTTGTCTTGCTGAGGCTCGGGGTCGAGCAGCTTTTATAGCCGGAGAATAGACAATGGGAGTAGGAGCGGGGTGAGGAGCTTGTGGCATGTGGGCGGCGAGCTGGTTGGGTGGCCGTGAGCGGCGCCGGGTGGGGCAAGGTGGCGGTGTGGTAGAGGTGGAGGTGTGTGCCCGCATTGAAGGCGAGGCGAGGTGGCACGATGCTGACGACAGCGAGGACAGAGGCAATGCGAAGGGGTGACGCTCGAGAGGATGACGCACGGGGAAGAAACACAGAGGAGAAAGCACAGGGCTGAGGAAAAGATGCCTTCGGGCTTGGAAAGCGCAAAGCCGAAAGATGAAAGCGGAAAAGAGAGGAAGTTTTCAAATTGGGAAAGAAAACCAAAAATGCAAAAAAACTTTTAAAATTTTGGGTTGTTTCATAAACTCTCTGTGGGATGGTCTCCTTGCAGCCCTTGGATCACTGGGTGGACGAACGGTGGATGGGGGAGGGTCTCGTCCAGGCCCTCCTCACTCAATTTTTTTTCCAACTAACGCTAAATTTGGCCCAACCGGCGGCTGGGCGCGGTGGGCCACTAGCCAGAGACGCGCGAACCACACGTGTCGGGAGATCTAGCTTAACGTCCGACGCTTCGGCCCATGCAGCGCGGCGCACTTTGCCGTGCCCGCCTGCTCCCGCACCCCGCGCACCGGGCAGGCTGCACCTAGCGTGTCGCGTGGCGCGGCCTCACCAGGCCCACCAACGCCGCGACCCACCCACCGGGACCGAGCCGACGGTCTCCGCGTGGTTCGCCGCATGGCGTCGCTAGGCGCTGAACGGCCGAACACACCCGCTCTCCCCGCGGACCGGCCGCACGGCCATCGGCCCCGCACCGACGAATCGACGACAGTTGCGCGATCGTATTCGTGACCCGGCGCCCAGCGGCCGCTTCCAACCGTCGTGGCTTTTCTGAATTCTGATCAAATCTGATGGGACGCCCTGCCGAGCCGGCTCCACGCGATCGTTGCAGCACGCCTCGCGCGGCCCCGCGGTCTCACCTGCCCAGATAGGCTGCCACGTTATGTACTAGTGTACCGCATAGCAAGTTGCATTTGCGGCAATTGGAGCATGCTTTGAACTGCTAATATCAAGACGGGTCAGATACTCTACCAGATGCTCTGAAGTCTGAAAAGCGCTGAAATCTGGTCAGGGTCGATCCAAATATTGCCCACATTGGTCGGATCCGTTGATTTTGTCGCATCAACTGCACTATTTTGGCCCAATTCGTGGTTGACCCGTTGATTTGAGTTGATGTGCTGCGGTAATAATTTACCGATTCCGATAAGATTTTGTTGTTATGGCCGAAAAAAAGTTGATATGAACTGATACATCCAAAAGTTACGAGTGTCTTTTAAAACCATTGTAACACCAAACGGTGGCAAATATGGTTTGTGTTGTGCTGCATGCCTGCATCTGCAAGACATGTGAATCTGTTGCAAATTAGCAATGCCCTGTTTGGGCCTATAGTACACTTAGCAGCTTGGGCTCGTTTCAAACGGAGCTTGACAGTCAAAATTGAGTTAGTTTAGTTGAACCGTTCGAAACCTTGTGCTAGTAAAAATCAGTAATCATACAGCCCAGTTATGAACATCCCACACTTGTACCCATGGGCTGCGACGAGACGATCCAATAACCCCCATAGTATTCCTCTCTTCTCTTCTCCCCCAAAAGGAGTAAACCCATCGGAAGTGCAAATACCCTTCTCCCCATTCTCCGCCGCCGCCGCTCGCCGGCGAAACCCGTATAGTTCCTGAGACTTCTATAGATCCTTCCCGTCGGAACCTTCATGGCGCTCATCCTGCGCCGAGGCGCCGCACTCGCCGCCCGCTCCCTGCGCGCCGCCGCCGCATCCTCCGCTTCCACCTCCGTCCACCGCCTACCGACCGTCGGACCCCTTGCCGGCGCCAGAGAGTTGTCCCCCACGCAGCTGTTCCTCCTCGAGACCCGGAGAGGCTTCGCGAAGGGGAAGAAATCGAGTAAGTCGCCGCACCCGCCCTCCTTGACTCTCCTCACCTCCATCAGTATACATGTTAAAACTCTAAAGGCGTCTCTTTCTGTGTGTTCCTTATTGGATGTTACTTTGTGGATTGAATAATTTTTAAATCAGGGTAATGCAATTTTTATGGGATTTATGTATCATAAGGATGCAATAGAAGCGTTCGCTCTGATGAATCACCAACATTCATTTATTTGTTTGCGGTTTGTGGCTGTTTAGAGGACGATGGTCGAGGCGATACAGTTCAAGATGTTCCTGACATTGGGCCAACCGTCAAATCGGCCGCCACTACGCAAATGGAGACTGCCGTCGTTGCGCTGTCGCGAGAGCTGAGTAAACTGCGGACGGGAAGAGCTTCTCCTGGTATCATTGTCAATTGTGCCAATGCCGTGTCACTGTTTCTGATGGACAGTGTTTTTTCTCGCACAGATGATGTAACAAACGTATTCTGCAGGCATGCTTGACCATATCATGGTGGAGACTGCAGATGTTAAAGTTGCATTGAATCGCATTGCTGTTGTTTCTGTCCTGGATGCGCATACCTTGTCAGTGATGCCTTATGATCCAAGTGTAAGAACCTTTCTTGCCTTATATTTTGACAAACTGGTGCTTTTTGTATCCATATTTCGTTATGTAGAGAATCATGGCAAATTCCTGAAAACGTGATAGAACTTTTTTTTGTCATTTTCATCACAAGTTGTTTCTAGAAGACTTCCAATCCCATTGTTTCATGTAAATGTATATGCTATGTTTGGCCCTGACCTTATTGCATTATTTGTAACATACCGTTGACTGTACTCGGGCTTCTGCTTTGAAGCTTCTTTTCACTGATTCTAATCTATTGTTGTACAGTCAATGAAGTCTATTGAGCACGCAATTATTTCATCTCCATTGGGCATCAATCCAACACCTGACAGCAATAGGATTATTGCAGCTATCCCTCCGTAAGTGTTGCCTGTCACGCCACTTGCTGTGTTTTCTCTACTTTGTATGTATTGTTATGTTATACCTACAAATGATGTTCCAGTGATCAGCTCATAAATCAGGCAATTAGTTCTTGTATACCAGCATGTGAGGACAGAAATAGTTTCTATTAAAAAAACTGGATTTATTGTCAATAGTCATATAAGTGATTGGACAGTTACTTCCTAGGTCAACTATTTTCCACAAACTTGTGATACCTTGCATTCATTATTACAAGTTTTTCCTTTATTGTATGATCTTGCATCTTGTTTACTATCTGCAGTCTTCAATTTGTTTCCTTCTAATTTATTTTTAGTGCATTTTCAGATTGACAAAGGAGAATATACAGGTAATATTCGCTAAACTCAAATTTGCTTTATATTACTGAAACTGCTAACGTTTTTCTGCTCCCCGAATATAGGCACTGTGTAAGGTTGTTACTAAATCTGCTGAGGATTTCAAACAAAGTATTAGAAGAGCACGCCAAAAGGTAAAGGAACCTTATCTTCATTTCTTCCTCCTTTTCAATTCTGGCCATGACAGCATTTTACACATGTAGGCAGCAATTCTTTAATACTATTATGTTCCATTCTTCAATTTAAGTTTATCAATGTTTTCAAGCCTTAGTTTGCATATCGCCGTATGGACCGTCCATTCGGTTAGTTGTCACTATCTGTTTCCATTTGGAACCCGCTTTTTAGAGATAACCATAGTCACCAGAAACGTGGTTCGTCTGAGTGGCGATACAGGATTCGGGTTCATAGTTCGCCACTTTTTCTTCCAATTTCCACTGCGAACACGAACCCTGTACCCTAAACCGGTTCGGGTTCGACGAATCCGGTTCACGATTCGCGGGGTTTTATAGCGAATCTGGTAACTATGGAGACAACTATGAATCTATGATGCACTAAGATTATTGGCATTTTCCATATGATATTTGACTATTTGAATATCTCTGGTTCTCTCTAAATTGATAACGTTTTGTCATCCATTGAAAGAGGAGGCACTTGCACCAAGCTTGATGCTATTACCTGATTTGTTAGTGGAACTAGGACTAAGAAAACCATGTCAATAGTATTATGACCTCATGATGGTTCATATGATCTTTCATTCCATTATGTTTGCGGTTCAACTCCCAGATAATGGCGCTGATGACTACGAAATTAGTTTATCAACAGTGTTATTGATCTATATTAGTGGAGGATTCTTTTTCCCTTGTGGGTAATGTTCACCGTTGTACTGAAGTATTTTCTAAATTTGGCTTGGCCTAGCATTAATCTAGAGTGAAATCTTTCTAGGACTAAAGTACTTGAATTCAATTTCAACTGTCCAATGCTCGTTGTTGGTTGTGCATTATATATCTTAATGTATTTCCCTTGTGTTTCTAGGCACTTGATACGCTAAAGAAATCTGCATCTGGTATGCCAAAGGATGATATAAAGCGACTTGAGAAGGAAGTGAGTAACTGAACAATGTTCTGAAAATATGTTGCATGGTAGTAAACATTTTACATATTATGTTTCCTCCAGGTCGAAGAATTGACCAAGAAGTTCATAAAGTCGGCAGATGATATGTGCAAGGCTAAGGAGAAGGAAATCTCTGGAAACTAAACCTATCTATCTTGGATAAGTAATTTTTTGTTTACCTTCCACAAGGTCGATGCCAATGATGTTGAGCGACTGCAGTTCTGCAGCCATATCGAAGATATCAATCTTTTCTTGTGCCATTCTAACTATACCGTTAGCAATTGAAAACAGTGTGATGGCCAGGGCAAGCTGGCAGGTGTTGGTGATGAAACTTTGTTTCTGTTGTAATTTTCAGTCAGGGAGTCACGAACTGATACTTAGAGAACGAAAATGAGTGTTTAGCCCATGAATCTGTTCTATAAACCAGCATGGTTTCTTCTGTTCTAGCTATAACCTGATGTCCTTCTGTTGATCGCGCGTACCTGGATGCATAGATTGGTTTTATTATGTTTTCGTGAACTAGGTTTCTTAGCTGACAAAATGATTTACGGCTTTACCTACCTGAGAACTGATTCAATGCTCCCTTGTCTGTTCTCTCTAAAGGGCATCCTCTCCCTGAACCCCTCATTCTTTCCCCTCTCTCTCTCTCTCTTGCCATTTTTTTAGGGTTTATTTGGTTGATGCCCGGGATTCTATGCTTCAGAAAAAGTGGTGTCTAAAGGTAGTCTGAAAAGTAGATAATTTTTGCCTGACCAGGCAAACTTGAAGATAGGTTAACTGGCTAGAAGTTTGTGTTTAGAATTAGTGAATAAAAAATAGAACGTTGGATAAAGCAATCAAGGGTGGATAAGCCTGGCTCTAGGTGCTCGTTTCAAACACCTGAGCTAGACAGCTTGGCTGGCTTGTAAGCAAACATAAAGGGGCAGCTTCCAGGTGCTTTGCGGGCCAGGCAAATCATCCCCAGGCCCAGAAGCAAAACAGCCCCTTAGATGTTCGAGTAAAACTTGTAACAGATTAAATGACGAACTTCTCAGAGATACTGATAATTCAGAGTGAAAGGCACTACCTGCAAGCTAGCTAAATCAACTTAGCCAGGAAAACACCCACCAAAGCTATACAAACTCCAGGCCCCTGATCCAAAAACATCATGGCAAGCCAAGCCAAGCCAAGCCACAAGCCAGCAGCCAGCCTTCGAGCTGAAGACCAGCAGTTACACACTACACGTCCGCCCTACTCTTTACAGGCGTGCTTACTGCAAACTACAAAGCCTACAGGTAGCAAAACCACACGTGATCACCCATCACTCCTTCCCTCGCTTGCCGAACACCGCGCGGGTCACCGCCCTGATGCCCCTCACCCACAGCTCCGCCGCCTCCTCCCCGCCCTGGCACACGAAGTGGACCTCCCTCCCCGTCGCCGTCACGACGCGGAACAGCCCGGGCTCGTACGCGTCGCCGCCGCCCCTCCTCTGCCGGTGTCGCTGGAACGCCGAGCTGCCCCCGACCTCGGCCTCCCGGCACACCAGGTTGCGCCGGCTCGATCCGCCCCACCGGAGCACACCGGCGGCGCCCACCATCCGCAGCGACTTGCCGTGCGGCCTCCCGCGGCCGCCCTTGGTGTGCTTCCTGACGTGCGCGCCCTGGAGGACGAGCTGCCGGCCCAGCTCGTCCATGATCACGTCCTCGGCCTTGTTGAACGGCGCGGTGGACAGCGCCGCCCGCGCGAGGGAGAGCGCCGTCTCGCCCCGCGGGGTCCGGATGTCGCACCGGGCTCCGTAGGAGATCAGGAGCTCGCACACGACCGCGTGGCCTTCTCTGGCCGCCAGCATGAGCGGGGTGTAGCCGTCGCCGTCCGGGATGTTGACGTCACAGCCCGTGTTCGCCAGGTGGCGCACTGCCGCGGTGTCGCCGCGCCGTGAAGCGCAGTGGAGGGCGTAGAAGCCTCCCGGCATGCCCTTCTCCAGCGCGAACTCGAGCATGACCTGCTCGAAGAGGTCCCTCTTCTTGCTCAACTGCGCGAGCCCAATGGCAGTCTCGCCGAGCTTGTTGCTCAACTTCACGTTGGCGCCGGCGAAGACGAGGGCGCGGAAGGCGTCGACGTTGCCCTCCTTGGCGGCAGCCATAATGGGCGAGCACCCGTCCGCGTCCTGCTCGTCAACGTCCACGTCTGGCTGAGCCAGAAGCACCTTCATGGCAGTCGCGTCACCGCAGCGCGCGGCGAACATCATCGGCGAGAACACGTCCCGGTCGCTCGACCGAGGGATTGTCCCGGACCGAATCACGCCGAGAACGGTGCGCTCAAAGCCGGCTTTCCAGCCCCCGGAAGAAGCAACGGAGGCCGCAGACTCGCCGGCCAAGTTCACCAGCGCGACGTCTGCTCCGGCGGACACGAGAACCCTGAGGCAATCCTCACGCTTGTGGCGCGCGGCCAGGATGGCAGCAGCGTCGCCGGCCTCCGCCCTCGCGTTCACGTCGCAGCCCTTGTCTATCAGCATCCGCAGGATCTCCGGCTGGCCGAGGCGCACGGCCATGTGAACCGGCCTGAACCTGGTGCTCCGGGACGTCTTCACTGCAGCTTCGGAGTCCGCACCAGACACCAGCAATGTTTGCACGGCGCCGGCGCTCCCGCATAGGATGGCATGGTGGAGCAGCGCCCGACCAAGGTGCGTGGCACTTGACGAGTACCCGTTCTGGAGGAGCATGCGGAGGATGGAGCCGGTGGATTCGTAGTACTCCACGGCGCACCACACCGCGTCGTACGGCTCCGCGAGGCCGGCGCCGACGCGCAGCTCCTCGTCGGTGGCCGTGTCCCATGACCATGCCCCCAGCCTCACCTTGGTGTCCCTCTTTACACCGGCCTGGACATGAGTCACACAAGATTGTGTTGAGCGTCGATTGCCAGAGACTGAAGAGCGTGTATGTATGGCTGCTAGTACAAATTAACGATGCATACCTGAAGCAGCTGACGAACGACGGCGACTTGCCGGCTCACGATTGCGGCGAAAAGCGCCGTGCAGTCGACATTGGCGTGCAGGGATGGCTTCAGCGAGCGCAGGAGCACCCGGGCGGTCGCGTTTGGATCAGCTCCACACTGTGACAGTGAGAGAATCACACGAAATTAGCTGCTGCCATTTAATTATGTGTCGTGAATCTGATTAGCAACAATGTCTGCAAAACTGTACTTACAAAAACGATCCCTGCAAAATTGCAATCTGATGCATGTAATCGAGAAGCTGATTCTTCGTTTATCTTTAGTACAGTTTAACTACTGAAGACTCTGACTTTTATATTAGTCCAAGTGTAACTTAAAAAGTGCGCAGCATGCTTATCCAAATACGAAGTGCAAAAAGTAAGGTCGAGGGCCCAAGTGCTAAAAAAATTTGGGTAAGATCCGCCGAAGCGGGTAGCCTTAACCGCAATGTGCTATAGGAAAGTCCGAAGACTGTTCCCGTCCCTGTCAGGGGAGATGCCAACCGTCTCTCCTTTCTACGAACACGCCTGGTGAGCTACCACTTCCTCTTATAAACCAGCCAAAACACATATGAAGTAGCGAGGTGGGACTAAACTACACTCCCTATTGTCCACCATGTGACTCTGCACCCTGGAGGTCCGGACAGCATCCACATAACACCACATGTATCTCTCGCGCTCGGGATCAAAATACATGCATCGTCGTGATTAATCAGAGCCAGAAATGCAAATCTATGAATCGATCACTCGTGAGTCGTCCTTCTACAGTTGTATGAAACATTGAAACCGTAAACCAAGTAGAAGACGATAAGGAAGTATTTACCTTGATGAGCATGTCCACCACGTCGACGAAGCCGCAGGCGGCAGCGGAGACGAGCGCGTGGACGGCAACGCGCGGGCGGACGAGGTCAGAGCCCATGAAGATGGCCGCCAGGGCGGCCTGGCCCTGCAGCGCCGCCTCCACGATGGCCTCCTCGCAGGCCGGCTGCGACGCCCCCGCGCGCACCAGCAGCTCCGCCACCTCCGCGCGCCCCTCCCGCGCCGCTGCCGTTGTTGGGTACCCCCGGAACACCTTCCCGTTCACGTCCGCCCCTTTCGCCTGCACGCGATGCACGATTAGAACCATAAAAAACATGCAAAAGAGAGGTACAAAACACATTGGTGATGAACTCGTTTCTTGTAAGCTGACTAACTAAACTGTTAACTAGTGAAAAACACAGGGGTTAATTGTTTGGTCCCCGTCCATATAAGATTCGTCTGTTTTCTCAGCTCAAAACAGTCAAATTTTAGTTCATTTACAACTTTATTTTACATAAATTACGGTAATTTATTTATGTAATTTTTGTTCTTAGTCACTCTAATTATTCTCGAATGTCTTAATAACTTATATTTCTATCACATAATTCAAAATTTAACATATACTTTGAAAAATTGAGGAAAAACAAAGACAAATTTTTTTTTCTATACCAACAAAATACGGTAAACCCGTTATATTCCGAAGAAAAAATCCTAATAAATCTGGACCCAATTAATCAGAGGAGAAGAAGTACAAATCTCAAAACATATCGGATGAATGAAAATTCGACTATTTTGATTAAAAAAAATCGAATGTTGTTTAGCAAAACTGTAATTTTTTTAGACTGAAAAATTGAAAATACCACAAAACTTAAGTTAATACGTTATCATAGAGAACAAATAACGTTCTCTTTCTGAAAGCGCAACAGAAGAAAGCTGCAAGTTGTTCTTGAAACCATTACTAGAGTTGCTAAACAATCACAGGCTTACAGCATAACAATTGGTGCTTTAGTACAGTGAATTTTCCTTTTGCTTTCTCTGTCACCAACACAGTTACAAAACAGGATAAGATGGACCAACGGATAACAGGGCACGACAATGACCATCGGGACTTGGAACCATAGCTGGCCGAGTAACAAATGTCGCTGTTACTATACTATGTCTGGTCAGGTCGCTGATGTGGTCACTAGCTTGCAACCAATCGACTGGCCGGTGAGTCTGTGCAGGTACTGTGGCAGTGGCACTATGCCAGAATTCATCTAAGCAAGAGATGGAAGTGGCCTCCTACTGGAAGAAGGAATCTGGTCAAAATTCTGCAGGGTGATGCTATCCATCCATCCATCCATCGAGATATGAAATCTTTATGTGTGGTTTCACCGCAATGTCAGCTCAATCTTGCTGCGTATAGTAGTAACTTTAAATATCGCCACAACTACGGAAAAACACCCGGGCTGCAAGCCATTTTCTCTTTGACATCATAAGATTATTTTATGATCCCGGCTTGTACATCCGTTCCAGTGATTGCTAATCAATCACAGGCAAACAGTGTTTTGCATGGTTACCGTGGTATGATTTGCAAATCGAACGAAGAAATGAAACAATAAATCTTCTAGCAATAAAAGATGCTACCACCTCATGATCCAAGTCACGTCAGATCCTACACTCACGTACTTCTGTTTAACCAACCCTTCACGTTTTAACAAGATCTATCCATAAAGAGCACGCATTTTAATCTATATCCCAGCATTCGCATCACACAATAAATATGTCACACTAGTACACTGAGCCGAGGTGATGTTCTTAACAGTGCGTGGCCTCCTGATCGTGTCATCATCAATATTCCACTGGGGCGTCACAGTGGAGGCCACCACAACAGGAAAACGAGGAGCTAAGCTCTCATTTACCCTCCTTTTCAAACAAAATAGCAAAACTAGCTCTTTCATGAATGAAACGACAAAAATAGTGTATATACCGTGCGAAATCGCCGCGGAACCGACATTTTGCATATCCAGATCGTGGCAGGCTACCCGCCGTGTACCTAGACCGCAGTAGATGGTGCCACGGTAGATATGCCATTTTATCATTTTATTCGTGGGGCCTAGTTTTGCTGTTGCAAAAAATCATTTTAACCGAAGACTCGAAACACGAGGGGAGGCAGATGCCGAGAGGCCGAGGCCGTGTGAGCGGCTGTGTATGGGCGCAAGTGCGTGCGGTGTAGCTAAGCCAGAGGAGGAAGGAGGCAGCAGCGGCAGGGGATCCAGCTGGCCGGTGGCAGAGGGGGCAGATGGCTACAGGGCAAAGAACGCGACATGATACGGATGATGAGTGAGCTCTCCGTACCAATACCACCATCCATCTCCATGACTCCATCTCAGGGGCAATGCAATGCATTGCACTGGGCCGGTTCTGTTGACACATGCGTTGCCATCTTCAATAGCGAAGCCCTTGACCCTGCCATGGAGAAGGATTGCCTACTGGTCCTACTCGCTGGAATCTAGATTGGTGAAGGGATGGTCTCATTCATGGCGTGATCAAATACAGCTGGGGCGGTTTGGACGTATTGGAGGAGCGCCAGACACCGGCTTCAGTTACGTGGCTGTAGTACTAAACCCAGATGGCAGATGCAGATCATGTGAACTTGCTGATACGCATGAAATCGGGTACTGTTTGGCGTTTGCCATTGCATGAGTGATCAGAAGCAGAATGCAGACATAAGCAACGACGGCATGCATGGATGATGTCGGAGTTTGACGGTAAATTGATTCAACGGTGGAAATCGACCTTTGATGGCCGATTTCAGAGTTTGGGGATAGGCTAATTTCTAGCTAAAAGATCTGATTAGAATGTCACGGTGAACAGTACCATGACATTCAGCGGATCCAACCCGTGACTGAGGCACAGTGTTGCTGCGGTATTTGCTACAGTGTTTTTGGAACAGTGCATGCCTCGATCTAAGCCTCTAATTTTCGATCCGACGGCCGTACGCAATGTCATGGCACTGAATGTTAAGAGGATACGCGTTTCCAGAGCAAGTGGAGATCTGAAGGACAGCATGCATGGCTGCATTCCAATCCATGGTAGCCAAACAAGAGCTCCAAACAAACGAGATGCTTCAGTGCGTTTTGGGATAAGGGCCACGGCCATGGCCATGGGGCTGCTGTCCTTGGCAATGGCATTTATTGGCCTTGGCAGAGATCAGGGAAAGTGCCGGTACAGGCGCCGTGCGCCGCGCCTGCAAGGCAAAAGTACATGGCCGTGGCCGGGGGGAGCAATGGAGCATGCTTCCGCTCCGTCTGTCGCAGCAGCGCAACCACTCCCCTGCCAGGCTGCCACTCCCATTCAATGGCATGGCGCCCATGACATCGGCGGATCATCCGGACTGCATGCACGCCATGCCAGTGATGCCATTGCCACCACACGCCACACCACGGCCCAGAGATCTCACCACGCCTCCAGCTCCAATTCCCACCACCCAACACACCCTTAACCACGGTTACTTCCAGAGTTAATGATTACAAGCAAGAGGCAACATCTTGATGAAAGGGCTGATCTAATGAGTACTTGTACTTTGGAAGGAAAATCCACGGAGGTGTAGCCGTCCGATTTCAATCGTGATCCGAGGGGAAAGCACGACGGACAGATGGGGGCCGGGGGCAGATTACTGATTAGGCTCAGGTGGCAGAGGCCAAGGCAAGTACCATAGGATCCAACAAAGCTCAAGATTACTGGAGTATACACTACACAAGTACCATAGGATCCAACAAAGCTCAAGATTACTGGAGTATACACTACACAAGACATGGATGGAGGCACGGAGGAGGGGGAGGGAGACCGGACCCTGGGCCGCTCACGTGATCCCATCCCGACCACGCTCACGAGGGGAATATATTGGTTTCTACCAAAGCGTTGAGCTGTTAGTAGCACTTAGTACTTGCTTACTACTTAACAAACAGTGGCCACTGATGCTTTCTACTGATTCATTATATTATCAGCAGCACCAGTAAACAAAGCAGGGTTTGGGTCAGGATTAAAGTCAAACCCATCTACCCCTGTCTCCCAATCGGCCAATCTCCTCACTAAAATACTCTCCTACGCAGTAGAATATCATTATACTGCCTTGTAGTTCTAGACGCAGCATTGATAGAGCAGCAGGGAGAAGTTCTGAAACACCGAATCTCTAACAGGGCACTAGCTTGGACAACATATTCTTAATTTCTCATTTCCACTAGTATTCTCTTTACTAAATAGGAAATACTTTTGTGGTGCAATACATGAGTATGCCGTATATATGTACCCTGATCGATGCATACACGTATATCTAGGGCATTAAAGTGTGTCCAGGAAGCTTCCCTGCGTAAGCTGCATGTCCCATTTTACGATTTTGATATTTATCATGGCTAGAGAACAAATGTGCCCGTACGCATTAAAGAGGAACTGCAATGCAAAGCATGGTCCTATTGCAGTTGCAGCCATGCTGGTTGGTACTTGGTAGCCCCTCTTCTAGAAACAAATTGCAAAAAGAAACAGAAAAGAAAAAAATGATCCTGAAGACTAGTAATGAATCACACAATTTGGTCTGAAACTATCTGCTAGAAAATATCTCATAATGAGCAACCTTCTTTCTTAGGATTTCTAATCTATTTTTGAGGAAGTGGCCATAGTGAGTGAATAACACATAGAAGGGCCAAGCAATTGAGAGGGAAGTTATCATGCATTCTCCTTTCTTTTCTACCTACGAAACTTGGTACTCATAATTTTGAGCTATAAAAATGGTAGAAATTTCAAGTGGGTCCTGTATAAATATCTAGGTTCCGACTTGTACTAATATATCCAAATAAAAGATGAGATTTGTGTAGCGCGTGCATTTATACAGTACATTGAACTATGATGGGCACACAAAAACAAAACGTACCAAAGCAACCGTGAAAACTCTCATTTCGAAAGAATAGTAGATAGCCATCTTTTATCTAACAGGTAGAAATGAGATAAATCTGTGTTGCTACTCGGAGTTGGCACTTGGCAGCGCCCTCTAAGACCATTCGAAAATGTCGTGGGAATTTTTCACCAACTCAGTAAATATAAAACGAGTGCTGTGGGAGAAATGGAGCCAAACCCGGCCTATAGCACTGCAAATTTCGAGAAGCACAAGCTCCCGATGTTTCCCTTTTTGTTCTACATTAAGAGAACAAAATGCGCTCGTGCTCGCCACATTGATAAAAATTCGCACCAAAACCACCCAGAAATTTCATGGGGGGAAGGCACACATGACTACATGAGCGGCTCGAAATGCACCTTACGGAGCAAGCCAAATCTGAGCATAAATTCCTCATTAAACGCATACAAACGGATCGAAAAGCGTAATTTTTCAAACCAGAGCATCAAACATGCAAAAATTAAACATTACGCAGCAAAGTTCCAAAGCGAAAAAAACAGAGCAGAGGGGAAGCAGGAGTACTCACGAGCAGGGCGCGGACGAGGGCGACGTCCCCGTTGCCGGCGGCGAGGAAGAGCGGCGAGACGTCGGTGCGGATCTCCTCGTGCGCCGCGCGCAGCTCGGCGGCGGCGCCCTCCCGCAGCGCCGCCTCCGCCACCCGCCGCGCCCTGAGCCAGACCACCCCGGCGTAGTTCACGTCCGCGCGCCCGGACGCGAGCAGCTCGCCGGCCTCCCGCGAGTCGCCGCGCGCCACCGCCTCCACCAGCCGCTGCGACGCTGCCTCCGCATCCCCCGTAGCGTCGGCCTCCTCTGCCACAGGCCACACCTGCCGGCCGCCGGCGATCGCCGCCGGGCGCAGCAGCACCGCCATTCTAGAAGCTTCTCGAAGATAGCTCTTTGTCGCGATCCTCTCTCTTTCTGTCTGTGTCTGTCTGTCGCTTTGTGTGTGGGGAAACTTGAAATGGCAAGGCGCGACGGGACGGGGCAATATATAGGTGGGGAGTCGAGACGGGGGGCGAGGCGGTGAAGTTACCGCGCGGGTGAAAGGGTGGGGTGGGGCTCATGGCCTCATGGGTAAGTGGGATGTGCTGCTTGCGGTAATTATGAGAGGATGGGTGTGGGGTACTGGGGGGATGGAGTGGAGCGTGAGCCCCACTGCTCATAGGGTGGGCGTGAGCGGCCATGAATATCGCACGCTCTGCTCGCGGCTTGGCTCGGCCCGGCAGCTTGCTTAGGCCTGGCTCGGCTTCTTTGTGGGTTTGTAACTTTGTATTTCAAAAATGAATATTTGTAACTTTGTATTTCAAAAAGGAATAAGTCTAGATTACTTCTTTCAACTACAGAAAAGTCTGGTTTACCTTCTAAACTTTAAAACTGGCTATTTAACTTTCTAAATTTGCGAAATCCGGACACTAAACCCCTCATGTCGGTTTGAGGTGGTGGTTTTGCACACGTGGCTGTATTTGTCCAAGTCAGCATGATCTCCCTCTCGAGCATTTCATCGAACATCTTGAGTGCGTCCCCAGCCATGCCTCGCTTGCACAGGCAGCGCGCGGGGGGGAGGTTGACTGGGGCCCCGCGCTTCCAGTCGGCGTGGTGGGCCTCGCCGGCGGTGTAAGATCAAGGAGGCCGAGTAGAGGGAGGTGAATAGGCGGTTTTAAAAACTTCATTGGCTAAAACCGAGTTTTATGCGGAATTGTAAATCAATTCGGTTTTGCACAATTAAACCTAAATCAACTAGTTTTTACTAAGTGCACCAACAATATAAGACTATATAAAAAATGGCAATTATATACATACAAGTAAGCAATTTAATATAGAAAATGTAAATTGCAATATAGTAAAGCACAAGAATGCAAACCACAATGACACAACGATATGTTACTGTGGTGATCGGAGACTTGCCGGTCTCCCCTAATCCACGTTGAGGTAAGCCCAACCACGTTGGACCGGCTCCACAACTTGAACCAATACCTCCGAGGTAAGTCCAACCACTTGGATCGGCTCACAACTTGAACCAACACCTCGATCCACTTGGGGTTGCTCTTCCTCTACTCCGAAGATAGCGAGCACCAAACCACTCAAAAACTGCCCGGGTCTTCTCACATCCTTCTTGTAGAAGATCACCGGCGCAACTCCTCCAAACCGTCTAAGTGTCGGCAAACACCAAGAGTAACAAGTCGGAGACGCTCACTTGAACGAATCAAGTGTCTAAGCTCAATGGATACACAATCCACTACCTAAGACAACATATGCACTTAGGGTTTGCTCTCTAAGCTCACTAAGTGCAACACAAAGCACATAAGAGATGAAATGGCTTGCTCTTGGCTCAAGGGAATGGGAAATGGCACCAGTAACTCTCCCACAATCGGTCAAGGTGGGTATTTATAGCCCACACATAAAAACTAGTCGTTATGGAAAGATTCTGCTGAAAATAAGCCAGGCCTGGTCAGACCGCAGGCCAACGGCCGGTCAGACCGGCCATGCTCCAACGGCTATAAAACTAGGCGTTGGACACACCCGGACTGACCGCCAACTAATAGCCAGTCAGACCGCGCCACCCGGTCTGATCAGCCAACACATGGCGGTCAAACCGGCCAACCAAAAATAGCATTTCCAGAAAAAAAAACTCATTCTCTGAAAAAAACTGACCGGGTCCTTGACCCGGAGGTCTGGTCAGACCGGACTAATAACTGCGGTCAGACCGCACTTGCTAAAACCGGAAAAACACATCTTCTGGAAAAAGCTAACCGCTCGACCCTAACCGGGGGTCCGGTCAGACCGGCCAACACATGGCGGTCAGTTCGGGGTCCGGTCAATCTGGGGTTACTACTGCGGTCAGTCCGGTCTAGGAACCAAAAGCTGATTTTTGCAACTTGCTTCAACTCAATTTTGTAAAACATATTTGCCAATTGATGCAAGATGCAAACAAGGGTTAAAGGCAAGATTCTCAACAAGTTGCAAACACACATTTGCCAACTTTTAGAATCAACAACACAAAGAATAAGGTACATGGGCTTAAACCATTTGCAAAACACATTCGCAAACCAAAGTCACATGCTACAAGGAACATGCATGAGCCTCAACTATTTGCAAACAATAGCATCATGCCACAAGGAGAAGGTGCATGGACTTCAACCATTCGCAAAATACATTTACAAAGTACAGTCTCATGCTACAAAGATTATGCATGAGCTTCATCTATTTGCAAAACACATTCGTAAATAATAGCCACATGCTAAAGAGAGCTAGAGCAAGCACAACGAGCTATCAACACATGACACACTCGAGTTACTAGTCAAAGAGCCCTCTTAATAGTACGACAACCTATACTAGCAATCTAGTCTTCCAACTAAACACCAAGACCGGTAAAAGACTAGGAACACATCCTTAGCCCTAGCTAGTTATACCTTTGTCTTGAGCATCCTCTTGAAACTTGATGACACACATCTTTACTTCAAGACTTCATCAACACATGAAGGATCTTCTTTTGACTTGATGATCAACTCACGATCATATCTTCTTAGAGATCTTGATACGCATCAACATATGATGCATCATTTACTCCAACCTCTTGACTTCATTATCATCAACACATGATGATCTTCTTTACTTCGGAATCTTGTCTTGAACATCATCAACACATGATGATTTCCTTCATCCCGAGTCTTGACTTGATGACGATCAACTCATGATGTTATCCAAAGTCTCTATCATCATGGAACATAACTTATTTATCCAACTCAAGGAAAATGTTAGTTCTAAAAGACGATTGTCATTAATTACCAAAATATACTATTAACTCATAATGGTGGTCTATATTCTTTAGGCGACCGCAACCAGGCACGCCACAGCGCGTGGGAAGGAGCCGTCAAAGTTCAAAGCGTGCGCGAGGACTTGCATGAGCGACCTGGCCCCCAACAGCGACGCGAGGCGTGGACTAATGGCGGCGACGAAGTCGAAGTCCTTCTTGGCCTCCGCCGCCGCCGCCTCGTCACCCCGCGAGGTCTCTTGGCCCTCCCAGAGGCGTCCGGACTTGCGGGAGGCCGATACACTGGTGTTGTCAGCTGTGACGGGCACGAGGTTGGGCAGAGGAGGCGGGGAGGAGCCGAGTGGGCCGAGCCAGGAAAGCGAGGGACGCCGGCAGCGTCTTGGGCGAGGCATGGCACCGGTGGCGGCGGGCTGGCACATGGCTGCTAGGGGAGGTGCATGCCCGAGCCGGGGTACAGGGCGGCCATGGCGCGGGCGCCGAGGTGACGGCGGCGCTAGAGGAGGTGGTGCAAGAGAGGCGTCTTGGCCGAGCCGCCGAGAGCCAAGTCGGGGAGGTGGTGCAGTGAGAGGCACGCCCGAGCCGGGGAGGAGCTGGGGCGCAGGGCGGCCATGGCGCGGGCATTGAGGCGACGGTGGCGGCACAAGGAGAGCCGACGGCGGTGGTAGCGCCAGAGGGAGGTGGTGCTAGCAGAGGCTTCGGTCAAAGGAGCTCTACGGAGAAGAAGGGAGAGATGAAGAAATGGGAGGTGAGGAAATGACTGAGACACATACATGTTGACTAGGACAAATGAGAGGCCACATGTGCAAAACCACTCATTTAAACCGGTGTGAGGGGTTTAGTAACTGGATTGCATAATTTTAGAGGGTAAAATAACCGATTTTGAAGACCAGGGAGACCAGACTTTTCTAATAGTTGGAGGGAATAAACTGGACTTATTCTTTTCAAAAATAAATATTTGGCCAAGGTTTCGAACGAGAGCAGACAACTTTGAATTGAATTACAGGTCAAGTTTTACCAATCATTCATTTCTCCAACTAGTCGAATATCCGTGAATTAGTATCGTGCCCCGTGTTTTTTTAGTAGAATTCCTCGTGATCGTCTTTTCAACTCTACTGGCTCGGGTGCACAAGCTGTGGATGACTGGATTCCGTTAGTCTGATATTGCACGTTCACCACCATGCTCTCAGGTATTTCTGAAATGCTCTCAATCTGAACCATTGATGATCGATCCTATATATGCATGCCATCGTGGAGCTATTGGCTAAAATAACACTGTTGTCTGATGAAATAGTAAAAATAGCCCATTCCTCTCAACGTTGAGAGTGAATTGACAAAAATATCACCTATTCCTCTCTCAAATGCCACGACAGGAGCCTACTACATCTGGGCGTATGGTAGGTCACATGATGGGCTCCCATTCGGTAGCAGCTGGCTTGCCATGTCCTCATAGCATGGCAGGTGGTTTGCCGCACGTCCATCGAGTGATAGATGGCATGCATATTCAAAAGAATGTGAAATGCTAACCTTTGAGAGTTGAGTCTCAGGAAGAGGTATTGTACAGCAGTACACACACATAGAGTACGTAGTGGATGCATGCTACATGCCCAACACAGGGAGGCTATGATATGTCCTTTGTTACGGAGTACGTACTATGCTTTTGTGATGACAAGTCTCTGCGCGAGAGATTATAGGACTCGTGTCCACTACTGCTACTGCAGGATTGATCGGTCGTATTCTGATTGAACTTTTGTAGCCTTAGCCACAAATAGGCTCAGGCCTCCGACAGTACGTCCTAGCAAAATCCCATATCTTGTCTGAGATGTCCAGGCACGTACATACGTACTCCAAGTCGTATTTCATGTAGATGCGACAATTGGTATGTACGTACGTACATTCAAAAAACGGGCTAGGGACCGTAGGGTGTACGTAGGCCTCTCGAAATGAGTCACGCTGGTACTGGACCAGATATAATAATATATATTTATTAATAAAGATATATTTAATTATATACAGCCATAAAAATAGGGATCTTAGTCAACTGAAGGCTCAAGCATGCGTACGAGCATCTTCGGTTTCTTCATCTATTGCTTGCACTATTAGTACCGGTGCAACATAAAAAAATCTACAGAGGCCACAGTCGATTGAGTTGCTGGCTTCTTACCGTCAGCCATGGGCTTCCGCTGTTCCGCCGACGCCGAGTGATGCCGCAGAGGCTCGAGGGAGACGCTTCGCTGGCCGGGACCAACCCACCCAAACTTAACCAACCCACACGCCAAGCCGCGCCGTGTCGAGCTCGAGCCCAAAAGAAAGGGCGGACGTCGAGCCCAAAAAAGGGGGCTCCGCACGCGGCTCCACCCTAACTAGCTCCAGTGACCGCCCGCCAAGCCGTCACGCGCGGAGAACGTCGCGGCCTCGCGCGTTCGGGTCTCGCGTGGGAAAAAAAGGGTAAACGGACGTGATACGGGGGGAAATGACGGGTCGTTTTGGCGTTGGTGGATGTTGTTTGGCTTCGTTGCCCCCGATAAAGCCGCTGCCGAGTCTTCCAAAAAAAAGCCGCTGCCGCCGGTGGAAGGGAAGCCTCTCTTTCCCCGCACTCTGCGCTGCTCCGGCTCTGCAAAACAATTTGTGGAGGTAAAAGCTGCCACAGATTTGTCCTCTCATCACGTACCAAAGTGTCTAGTAGGAGTATTAGTGTTTCTCTCGGCCTTTTCCCTCTCTTATTATCGTCGCTATAATTTTTCGCTTATTTACTACCACTACAACTCTGATGAAGGGTGAAGAGTCTGGACTGCCTCTGCATCCGTAGCGTAGGGGACCTCGGCTGCAGCGTCGGCTTGTTACCAGTCCGTATGCTGGCGTGGGTTGCCAGTTGTGACTAGAAGTTTGCAGCCGGCCGGCTGATTGCGTTATTTCCATTGAACACTCCGCAGCGTTGGCTCCGGCCGTTCCGGGTGGTCCCTGGAGAGAGAACAGGTCAACTGATGCCCAAAACGGAAACGGGTCGCATTCAATTGACAAGGTAGCATACGGTGATGTTGTTCGAGGGCACACTACGGCATTACCTTTTGCAGACTTGCCGATATCATTTTGGTTTTGTACTATTCCGTCATCTAAAATGGTAAGAGTAGTCTTGCGTTTCATACCGGTATAGATCGGTACCGGAATGTATCATTCTAAGAACCAAACCGGTATGACATCTGAAATGGTATTGATAAGTATGCTTTTGCTGCCTTGTCTGTTGCTCCTCGTTGAGTTATTTTCTCTAAGGACACCACTCGTTTCATTTTGCGGTTAGTTCCTACTGTTGTTATTATCATTAATTGCTGTGTTTCTTTTGTTTGTTGGTGTTTATTTGCAACATGATTTGGAGATTAATGTAGAGTGTTTGGTCATGTGACATCTTGGCGTATTTGGCAACACGTGATCTCCGAAAAAAAGAATGCAGAGCCACAATGCATAGACGGCATCATGAAACCAAATGCTTAGTAGATCTTGAGTAAAGCCGCAGTTTCCATGTGTACTTTGTGTACATTACAGGGCTCTTCAGGGCATTTGCCTTGCCCTCTCGACGGAAAACTACAAGCAACTTGCGTTCCGTGGCATGCAGTTGTCAGCTTGCCAGCGTTCTCTGCGCACCATGCAAGGCGACTCCAACTAGACAGCCAAACAAGCCTCGGAGAAGTCGCCCATACCCATACGCCAGAGCCAAATGCTTGCAGTATAACGAGTTTTTGGCTAAAAAACGTCGTTGGTTTGCGCAATACTAAAATTAGCCCTCCGCGTACATCAAAATAAAAAATAACACTTTGTCTGTGCCTTAGAGGACTGGATTTGACGAGGACGCGATACATGGTGAATCCAACCCCCAAGAGCGTGAAAATGTCTCGTCCGCCCTCAGAGGCGCATAAATACTCTCGTCCGGTTCCAGGGGCACATAATCTCTCTCTTCTAGAAAAGTATTGTTTGTAGGAATTTCTAAATATAGCAAACGAGCTCAAAAAATTATTAAAGTTTTTGTGAAGGCTCCTGACACAGTATATTTGCTTGTGTAATTTTTCCAAAATTTATATGTTCTGTATTTTTCTTGAAAATTCCTTTAATGCTACTGTTTGTATGCAAATGAAACAATCCCTTAAGGACGAGGGAAATCCGGCCCACAGTGGTTAGAAAAATTCAAAAAAAAATGTAAACTTGGGATAATTATTCTGAGAATAAATGTGGAACATATTTTGAGTATGTTTTTGGAAATTTCCTAGAATTAATTATTCCATTTGCATACAAACAGTAGTCTTAAAGGAATTTTAGAGAAAAATACAGAACATATAAAATTTTAGAAATATTATACAAGTAATTAAAATGTGTCAGGAGCCTTCACAAACTATTTCATAATTTTAGGAGTTCCTTTGCTGTATTAGAAATTCCTACAACATTAGCCTTAAAGGAATTTTCGATAAAAATGCAGATCATATAAAATTCTTGAAAAATTACACAAACAAGTACACTGTGTTAGAAGTCTCTACAAAAACATTGAATAATATTTGGAGCTTATTATCTGTATTTAGAAACTCCTACAAATAATACATTTCTGGAGGGAGAAAGAATCTATGCCCCTAGGGTCGGACAATGGTATTTTCGTGCCCCTGAGGGCCGAACGAGGGTATTTCCGAGCCCTTGGGGGTCGGACGCGGTATTTCTGCGCCCCGAAGGGCCAGATTTGCCATGTGTTGTGTCCTCGACAAATCCGATCATCTGAGGCACGGACAAGGTGCAATTTTTGCCTTTTAATGTGTGCGGGGGCTAGTTTTACTATTGCGCACACTAACCACGCTATTTTAGCCAAAAACTCCAGTATAACGGGTCCCTATTGTAAAATGCATGCATGCATAAGAGGATAAACTAGTACCAAGTGAGAGTCACTTGGGGTGTGTTTGGTTGCTTGTACCAAATGATATATATATGAGTTAGTTAAAAAAAAGTCATCTATGCGTTTGGTTGCTTAAATAAAAATATTTTATCCTAGATGTTAGGGTACGAATTTGTGAAATATTCTCTCTACATGGTGAACCATCCAATTCACTCGAAATAATAGAACCATATGATATAAAACTATCTTATCTCATTCAACTCTATCCTACCAATCAAATACACCCTTCTTTCTGCTCCATGTGCTTGCTAGAGATCACAATCTAGGACGTGTATGCTAACTGTACTGGAGACAAGCGTTGGCTCCGTACCCATCTGCTGCATGCGCTGCACAATTTCTTTTCTTTTCTCTCTTTCTTTTTCCCTACATATATCCCCGCCCATATGGTCGGATCCACACACAGGTGTACCTACCAGCAGGGGGAAAAGAAGAAAAGAAAAGAGAAAGTTGTCCATTGTCTAGGCACTTCATACCTCTCTCTCTCTCTCGTTTCGTTGTGAGCGTCTGTGTGTGATGTGAGATGGAACAGAGCTCACTGATCGCCACTATGGTAACCACCGAGGCAAATCAAGTACGGATCTTCAGTAGAAAGTGAAAAAAAAACACAGGTATCTGATGTAACAAAAGATTTCTGCGGTATATGCTGCGTCCGTCACAAAACCGGCACGAGTCAACCCTTGCTGGGAATGGATCATTATATTCGTCAGTTCGGTTTGCTTGGTCAACTCACCGGTTTTACGCCTTAAAAATGTATGTTTGACATTGAGCAACGTAATTTAAAACTAAATGACATCAAGTAATACTGGACAGAGGTAGTATATCGTCAGTTTTAACAATGAAGTTATATAGACACTACACCGGTTGGATTCCACCGTACAACATTTTTTTTCCTCAATTACAAGAAAGACACATACGAAAAGGCCAAAAATGCTTGAATGGAATCGAATCATCATGACCTGTCAGGCAGTAGCTGCGTGCCTGCATCCATGTTGCAATGGTTATTAGATACGGCTAATCTGCCATGTTGCATAGTTGCGTCGCATGCACGGGCGAGTGCGTCCGGCCGGCCGGTCGATACGGTCCGAATCTTCGAGGAAGCGACGCTCTAGGCTGAATGAAAAAATCGACATGGGGGTGGGGGGCCAACTTGCTAGCTCATGTAGCCATGCTGTGTTCGGGATCCACCATTTAAGCTGCCAAGATTCTGTGCTTCCTGTATGTTTATTTTTATTCATCCTTCTCGTCCCTGTAAACTACCCGGTGGATCTGATCTCGGGCTTAGTGGGCTATAGACTGAGACCTAAAAATCTTATCAGTATTAAAGCCTATAAAAATCTTTTGAAAAATCACTAAACATTCGAGTTCAGCATAAAAATAGCTGACCCAGCCCGAGAATTGGGGCCTAGCGGGCTTCGCCCCCGACCCTGGTTTCATTTTCTTTCTTGTGTTACCTTATACTATTACAATAAATACACATGATTTTTAAGCGCTGTCAAGGTAAAATTTCACTCAACCCACAGTAAGTAACATACTGGGGTAACCTCTATACTTGTTTCATCTTTCATGCATGATTTTTTGGCAGATACAACACTTTTTCAAGCCGTATTTACAGGATTGACTACCACCGCGGCGTATTTGCACATATAGCACTGTTGCCGCATGACCACCGTGCGACAACGCCTCTCCGCCCGCCACGTCGCCCGTTCCCGCATGGCCGTCGTGCGGCAACCCTCCCCGGCGCGCCACGTCACCCGTTGACGCACAGTGGTCGTGCGGCAATACTGTAGCAATGTTTTTTTCCTTCTTTAAAAATCATTTATGCATACTTTTTGTAGGGATTTTTAAATATAGCAAATGAGCTCCAAAAATTATGATTTTTTTGGTGGAGCCCCCTGACACAGTTTATTTGCTTGTGTAATGTTTTCAAAATTTTATCCATTCTGAATTTTTATCGAAAATTCATTTAAGTATACTGTTTGTAGGAATTTTGTAATATAAAAAATGAGGTCCAAACATTATGATTTTTTAAAAGGCTCCTTACACAGTGGACTTGATTGTGTAATATTTTCTAGAATTTCATATGTTCTGAAAACGTCTCGAAAATTAAGGGTTTAGCTCTCCAAAATTAAGGGTTTAGGTTTCAGAAATTATGGTTTCATGATTTCATGTGACTTGGAATGTGTGAAGTTTAGTACCACATGGACCACTCTAGGTAAGAGACACTTTTAAGAGACACTCATTAAGGGTTTAGTTCAACGCCCGGCCTCCCTCCTCCGTATGTCTGTCGCCCCATCGCTGATGCGCCCCCTTGCCCGTAGTGCTGCGCCTCGACAACGTCTCCGAAATTCCCGGCGCTGTGACTACTCTAGGAATTCTCGGATGGGATGCGAAGGGCCTAGTGAACCATTTTATTTAGTTCCTGTGCTGATTGATGGACAGCGTAAAAGGGGGCAATTTTGATCGTGCCTTTGAGCTAATAAGTAAGATGATGCATGAAAACTTCTTGGGACAGCAACATGACAGAGTGTTTTTGCTATGCCACGATCCCTTAGTGTACCGTTTGTTTCCCTTCCTAACAAATGACGGTATAATTTCATGTGACTTGAAATGTGGGAAGTTTAGTACCACATGAAATGACGACATGATTTCATGTTCACCCTAGATAGTAATAGTAGTAGTATCACTCCAATCGAGCTCATATGAGGCCAACTTAACTCCTAGAAATCCTTAATTGTCAAAGTTTCTAACCCCTTGGAGCAAACACAGAACTTCTTTTAACATCGTTGTAATAGTACTTGTCCTGCCGCATCTTGCGGTGTTGCTGTAGTACAGATTCAAAACAGGTCGGAATGTTTGCTAAAGACATTGGGAGTTCAAATTCTACCACTACTACTATAGCAATCTTACTGGGTGAAGAACTGAAGATAGGGGCCACATTATTCACTACAAAAATATAAATAATAGTAGTATGATTAGTACTACTCGGAGCGAAAGAAAATAGTATGGTATCGAAAATATAAATAATAGTAGTATGATTAGTACTACTATGAGAGTTCAAATTATGTCACTACTGCTATAACAATCCTGCTGCACCTAGAGCGGTTCATGTGGTACCAAACTTCACATATTCCAAGTCACATGAAATCATGAATCCCTAATTTTTAAAACCTAAAACCCTAATTTTTGAAACATAAACCCTTAATTTGGAGACGTTTTCAGAACATATGAAATTCTGGAAAACATTACATAATCAAGTCCATTGTGTAAGGAACATTTTTAAAAAATTCATAGTGTTTGTACCTCATTTTCTATATTACAAAATTCCTACAAACAGTATACTTAAATGAATTTTCAAGAAAAATTCAAAACGTATAAAATTTTGAAAAAAATCACACAAGCAAGTACACTATGTCAGGAGGCTCAACAAAAAAAATCATAATTTTTGGAGTCAATTTGCTATATTTTAAAATTCGTACAAAAAGTACGCATACCTGATTTAAAAAAAAATAAAAAAAGGAAAAAAAAATGCTACAGTGTTGCCGCACGGTGACCGTGTGGCAACGAGTGACGTGGCGCGTGGGGGAGGGTTGCCGCACGACGACCGTGCGGGAACATGCGACGTGGCGGGTGGGGAGGCGTTGCCACACGGTGGCTGTGCGCTAATGGTGCTATATGTGCAAATACGCCGCGGCGGTTAAGGGTGGATAACGGCTCGGTTCGACTCGTTAGGGCTCGTTAAGGAAACGAGCTCGGCTCGGTTTGTTAAGCTAACGAGCAAAATAACAAGTTCGACTCTGCTCATTCAAACTCGTTAACTCGGCGCGTTACTAACAATTGAAGCTAAACTCGTTAACTTGGCTCGTTAACTCGGCACTACACATAGTGGGCTAGGCCTGATTTCCTTAACAAGCTAAACGAGCAACTCGCGAGCCAGCTTGAACTCGGCTCATTAAGAAAACGAGCTAAATTACCAGCTCGGCTCGTTAAGGGACTGAGTTTGAGCCGATTTCTTAACGAGCCGAGCTGGCTCGTGAGTTGCAAGCTTTTTTTCCACCTTTAGCGATGGTGATCAATTCTGTAAATACGACGTGAAAAGATATTGTATCTGCTAAAAATTCTTCATGCACAACATATGTAGCATATACCTGATGAACTACAGATGCAACCAACTCACGCGTTTGGTTGCATGCAGCCAGAAATGATACGGACTACACGTGCAACCAACTCACGCATCTTTGGCGCACTAGACAAGAGTAAGAGGGAAAAAATAGTAAAATCTGTACTAGAATGCTTCAGTCCAATAGCTACCAAACTATGCATGAACAAACAAAGGCCTGACAGATGGATAGGGATCCTTCGCATTGAAGCTGTCATAGAGGATTTACAATGATATAACATTACAAATCATCTTTATCATCCAAATCGAAAATGAAAAGTACATATTGCACCGTTGCCACAGTTGATATAGTACTGTATAGGTGAAGAGCATTGTTCACCTACTCGTGATACCTAGCAAGAACTGTTAGTCCTCGAGCGCATAGCCAATTACAAAAGTACATGTTGCACCGTTGCCACAGTTGATGTAGTACTATATCGGTGCAGAGCATTGTTCACCTACTCGTGATACCTAGCAAGAACTGTTAGTCCTTGAGCGCATAGCCAATTATGTGACATATACAGTTCAAAGGCCTTATCCTCTTGTCATTGGCTAGCTCGGTAGGTAATATAGCATCGATCAGTAGCTGCACTTTCCTAGGGTTTTAGCTAGGGTGCTGTGTATTTTTGGAGCGTTCTAAATTACTTGTAGCCATGTGTCCTCAAGGAGCTTGGGGCTAGCTAAGGATATTCATCCACACAATCGCACACATATATAGGCCGCCGAGTATACATCTCACTAAACCAATTCAATCATGGGTACGTAGCTTGCTATTATAACTAGTATTAGATTGTTTGTCCTCTCCCACTTGCCACGTTCGGAATGGTCGTAAGCTAGCTACCAAGCTCAACTCCTGTGGAGAGTCGAGACCCTTTTGGTTCTTCGCTCTAGCCTAAGGACATGTACAATAGTATAAACAACTGTTGTCTATAACAACTCTTTATATCACCTATAGACAGCACTAAAGATAACTCATACATAGTACATATGGCCGCTGTCTTTTTAGTTATCTTTATAGAACATACAATCTTTTAGCTCTAAGCAGCTCTTAGTCCATGGCATTGAAGAAATCAAAGTGTATTGGATTAAATAAAACCTAGGCTTTGTAGGCAAGATTACTTTTAGTCCTTGTACGACGCTTCGTGCTTTTGCTTACAATAAATAGTAGCCAAAACAAGCCATTTGGCACTTGACCAAAAATCCAGGCTGTGGACGGTATTGGGTGGGTGAGACTGAGTATAAGGCCTAAGGTTGCAAAAGTTGTATGCATCAGTGCATGTCAGCCTAAAATGAATCACTCCAATTTTAGAGAAGCAACACAGCACAATAGAAGCAAAGCTTCATGGATAAGGTGGTCAATCTATTCCAGTCCTTAATGGAAAAAATAAGGGCAATGCCTACCTTTACTTTCTTATAGCTCCTTTATGGCCGGTGGCCGCCCTGCTCATACAATACTAGGAAGGATGTGCCCAAAAAGAAAAGTGCAACGAAGGACATAAAGCCTCTTAAGGAGTTCCCTACTCATGTTTGCTTGTGTCCTAAGGCCATGTACAACGGGGTGATATCAGATTCACCACTTTATGCTAGATTCACTATCTTACTGTCACATCATAATTGTGTTAGATTTATTTTTCAATACAGTGTTTAGCACTCCCTTCTATCTCCAAGATAGGACTTACAACTAAATAAAATATCACTTCTCCCACAACACACTCTCCCTTTCTCACCCTTTCATTTAACTTACAAGTGAGCCATTTTTTTTTGAGTTTGCACCGATACCACCTGGCACTTCTCACCTTCCCTCGCTACAATGGGCTGACACTAGTGCTAGAGGGAGAAAGCTAGCTAGTACATAGCCTATAGTTCCCGAGGCCAAGAAAATGCCTCTTTATTTATCTTACACCAAGCCCAAGCAAATATCATTTCAGGGCAGCAAAATCTTTGCCCGAATGCATCCTATCATTCCCACTCATCTCTCCCTTGTAGTGTGCACCCTCCTTTTAGGTAGTTGCACTACTACCTAGCCTTGTCTTGGATGTGTTTCTTTCTGATTGAACTGGGGAGAGTGCACTTTGAGATGAACATACCTTTTTAAAACGAGACAAATGATGTAGCAATAGTGCATTTATATGAACCAAACCTAAGCTTCAAGCATCATATAATCCAGTGGCCCATGGTAGTTATGGAGTACTCTAGACGTCAAAAAGGGGGCCAAAGATAAAAGAGAAGAACATCATAATAATGCACGCAGCCAGTGGAGCAGGCATATCGCACAAGCGTATCTTTACCTGGATTCTCACAAGACTTTCAGTTTGGCTTCAAGCTGACCTGATCTACCGACCTTTGGTCAATTAGGATGTTCAAGTGTGACTCGAAGTGGGAATCTATGGCCTAAAGCTAGTAGTAGTATGTAGTAAAGATGCATCACTAGGTGAAGACTTCTCTTGTCTACCCCAGTGACCAGTAGGGGTGCAAATAGGGTGAGTCTGTTCGTTAAGCCGTTAGCCTGTCCCGCAAAAGGCTCCACACTTCGCTAGCAATTCAAAGCAGGTTGGCCCACATGACCCGTTGGGTTGGTCACACCGCATCGCACGGCCTGCTCGAAGCATTAGTATCTACTCTCAAACGATAAGCTCGTAGCAACGTTGTATGCAGCCTCACCTCGACTCGAACCCTAGATGCCTCCTCCGCCACCCCCCCCCCCCACCCATCATCAGCACGTCCGCCTCCTTCGTCGTCACTGCTCATCGTCGGCGTGGCCATCTCCTCCGTCGACGCCCCCGTAGATGGTGCCGTTTCCTGCTTCACCGTCTCCCCCTAGACATCTTCTACTCCATCATCGCCACCCTGTTGTTGGCGACATGGCCTCCTCTGCCATCTTCCTCGTCGTCAAGGCTAGATGAGCGATCTGTCCTCCCACCTTTCGATTCTTGCTTAAGGTTCTTGCCTTCTTAATCCCCAAACTAGGTCATTTCTTGGTTGCTCCCTGCTCCACCGTCTCCTCCTAGCTATCTTCTGCTCCATCGTCGCCACCCTACTGTTGGCGACGTGGCCTCCTTTGCCGTCTTCCTCGTTGTCAAGGCTAGATAAGTGATCCGTCCTCCCACCTTTCGATTCTTGCTTAAGGTTCTTGCCTTCTTAATCTCCAAACTAGGTCGTTTCTTGGTTGCTCCTTGTTCCTAATTAAGTGGATTTTGTTTGCTCTCTAACATGGATTCTTGTGAAATAAATGGGCAATGTTGTTTTTTTCCACAAGATGGAGCCCTGTTTGGTTTAATTTTTTCGATTGATGGGAGATCTTAGTCAAATTCAAGGCTACTAAGCATGATGGGGACTCTGTTTTTAATTTTTTCCGATTGATGGGAGCTCTATTTTTATTTTTACATAGTTAAATTTTCCACATGATGAATTGAACTTAGCATGGTTATCTTCATTACCACTCACCACTGAAGGCTTAATTTTTCGTCCATTGTGGTTGATGCTTTATGATTGTTCAGAAGTTAGCTTCATTCGACCTTTTTTTTTATTCGACTTATATGATTGTACGTTCATTTGGTGTGGAGTCCGTAGTCTGTAGGGTAGAAAAATATGCTCTCTCTCTCTCTCTGCCCAAATGAAGCTTCTAAATTGCTGGTGAAATTTAAATCAAACCGTATATAAGATTTGTGTAAACATAAACTTGAAACATAGAAATATTTGTCTGTATGAGTACTATTACCAATTTTCAATACTGATTTATACTAGTGGTTCCATGTCTGAATTCTGTTGTGGGGAAAAACAGAGCTGATTGTTAGTCTCTAACCTCCAAAGCATGCCTCATATATTGTTCTACGTTTTCACAAGTTCTTGAATGCTATTAACCATCTCTTCATTTCCCCCAGTATTATAGTGTAGTGTACGCTAGACAAGTCTTAACCCGGGTAAACATTCGATGTGGCCCAATCCCATAATTGTCAGTCACTTGGTCGTGAGATGTATTTGGCTAGCACTTTTGTGTTTTAGGTAGCATCAGCAATAATTCTTGGCAAATAAAATTCAGATAGATTGCTATGATGATACTAGCTGTATGTTGTGAATTTGGTAATGAAAAATGGGAATCACAAGCTTTTCAACGAGTCTGTTCGTAACATATGAGCATTGTTGTTTCTATAGCTCATCCTGCCATTTTGGTGCCATATCAGTTTCTCAATGGATTGGTTTTTTTCTTTGCTTCTTTCGAAGTTATATCAATAGAGAGGAGCGCAACAAACTCGAGAAATTTGTGCTGCAAGAATGAGGAAGGTAAAATGTAACAGACCTCTTTCTTTGCGTGTTCTGGTTTTTCTGTAGATGAAGATAAATGTTTCCTAGCTCAACACATTGATGGTGTATCTAACATCTACTTTTGATGAAGCAAAGTCGCTTGATCGATATTACTAATTAGTTACTGGCAAAATTATCTATTCTTGATAGCTCCTCTTTCCAATGCATTTATCTCTTTCAGTGTTGATGGTATTGTGGATCAATATCATTTGGGACCTACGAATACCACTTGTGCCTACAGTGCTCATGTGTTTTCTTAGTAGCTATACGGTTGCTCACATGCGATATCATTTGAAGCAAATCTTTTTACTTTAAAGTTTGGGTTTCAGATTTTGTTGTAGAAAATTTCTGTTTGTATAGCCATCTGACTGTCTTTTGGGTGCAATGGGAGTCGCTTGCGCGGTTGTCAGATTTGGTCAGCTGGTTGGGACCTGGTTGGGATGGCAATGGCATATGACCATTTTGGGTATGTCTTGTGTATGTTGTTGTATGTCTCTGTAGTTTGGACTTGTAATCTATAGTTATCTTCATAATGAAATGGAAGCAGTTCTTTGCCCTCACTCTTCAGCCAAAAACAAAACAAGGCTAACAGTTCTATTGTATGTTTCTGTTACTCTATTGAAGTTTAATTTAATTACCATTCATAAAAATGACATGGCCGGATGCTAATTGTCACTGTGTAGGAAGGTTGTGGAACTTTTGATATATACATTCACATGCCCTGCGAATCCAAGCGTTAGTCAACCGATTAGAGTTTAATTGCGTTTGGTTTGCACTACATAGTTAAGAAGTACTACTGTGCCACACTTGCCTATATAGCATCATTTGACAGTTGTTTAACATTCCATCGTATGCTTTTTACTTTTGCAGGAACGAGTTAGAGCCTTCGTTGAAGATACCAGTGATAAAAATGTGCTTGTGCTAAATGTCCAGGACCCATTTCAGAGGCTGCATTACAGTACTGATGTAGGGGTTTTTTTTTGGGTTGAACGTTGAAGTATTCATGTCAACTAAGTGTCGGTGTAATTTGTTCTGAAGCAAATCCAAGTGTTGATGTAGTTTTTTTTATGCTGAAGTATTCATGTCAACTAATTACCTGTTAAAATGATTTTCTGAGTATAAATGTCTTTTTTGAGGTTTTTATTTTTAGATATTTTTTGTATTATTTAGAAAAAATTTCTAAAGCATGAGCACGTGCTAATAAGGACTAGTACTAAATACTAAGCAAGAGTTGGTGCCTTACGGGCTGCCGCCAAACCAACCGAACTGCATGTGGCATTGCATTGCGGGCTAGCAGCACCCGCAAATGCCTCAGCGGCCAGCACGGGTTGGTGCAGGCTGTCCGCAGCCCGCCCCACATACACCACATACACCCCTAGTGACCAGACAGCACGAAGTATGTCAGTCAGAAATGGCTATTGATGTCTACTACAAGTAGAAGGTGTATGTTTTACTTAACACCCACAATGGCAGGCAAATAATTCTACAGTCTGATGATTACCGCAACGCATGGATGGTTATTGTTCAGAGGGGCATCTCGTATAAACGTACAAGGAACATTGTAATGATTAAGGGTCGTGTGAGCACATAGAAAACTCTTGTGCACCGCCACCATGCAATCTGGGAAGAGGCTGTACTGCTAAAATCCCATCTGGTTATATTGTACATGAAATTCTCAGAAACATTTAGAGAAATTTATTTTTGTTGTCAAAACAAGCACATGTCAAGGATCACTGTTCAAAAACATGGGAACATCTCGGGCCACCAGAATGATTTTTACACTCCTCGCCCATCTTTGCACAAGTGGCTATACTTCTGGTCAATGTTTAGGCTTCATGAAGAGAATATGATATTTGCAACCATGTTATCGTTTTTAATCTACATAAACTGATAAATATTGTTTGCCATTGCTAGAAGACAGGTTAGATACCTTCAATGTTAATTGTCTTGCTTGGTGCGAGATTCAAGATACGAGATCACAAGTTCAGCAGCCTTACTTCCTGAAGCTATAACATTTCCAACAGCCAACCCATCCTTGTTATTTCCTGTAAGACAGAACAAAAGTTCAAATAATATTTCTAACTTAACATAAATTAAAGTGTTACTTGATGGGGTTAATATTTCTGGTTTGCTCTAGAAAACTTCGACAAGACTGTTTAGATGCTATACATGTTTTCTTTGATTAGAGCATCCTTTTCAGCAGACGAAGGAACACAATATGTTGTAATGGGAAATAATAACAATAGGATGCCTTTATGGACTTGCCTGCGTAGAAGAACCCTGGAAGATTTTTCTCCATCTTTTCTATAGCTTCCAATACCGAATCATAATCACGGCCATACAAAGGAAAAGCATTTCTCCAGTGTATATGCCTGAGTAACAGAAGAAACACCGTGCTAAATTACATGAGTATGTGGTGGTGAAACAAATTGCACGAATTCTCAACTCCCTACAAGACGGCAAACCATGACACAAACACAAAAGGGGAAACCATATAGCAAAATGGACAAGTGCTACAATTAGGACAATATGTTATACTTATACTTACTTCACAAAAGTTGGTTGCCCCTCTACACCCAAGAGCTTTCTAAGGTCAGAGGTCACAAGTTGTTTTAAAATAGCCCTGCAGAAGTATATTATAAGAATAATCTAGCTAAAAAAGAACTATAACATATATAATCAAAATAAGCTTTATACGTTGGAGCTCCAGCGAGATGTCTATTGTGGCTTCCCCCAACAAACGTCGTATATAAATGTTGGTCAGTAGGAGCTCGATCTGGAAACATCATCGAGGAGAAGAGAGTCCCTATACAAGAAACAGTCACATGTGTAAAGTTGTGGAGGGAAACACTACAAAGCAGAATCAACAAAAAACAAATTCAATAAAATGATAATTCACAGCTCAAAATATAAGCTTCTGCAAGCTGAAAATTAGTTCAAATAAAGCTGAGCTAACCTACCAATGGTTTTCAGACCATGCTTTTGTTGTTCCTTATAGGGTATTAAGATCCCAAATCCTTCCAGAGGTCTTTTGACATCTTCCTTCTTAAAAGCTGTTACCATGAGGGATAGCGGTAGATAATCCACCTGCATAATAAACAAATATGGATTAAGATGAGATTCATCCATACATGTTAGAAAATGTAATAAGTCTAGTTAAGAGCTGCTATAATTTGGGTCTATCAAATTATTAATCACCATGTATTTCTTGACAGGAAATCAGAGTCGCCACATCTCATAATTGTAAACTTGTAATATGATAGCTCGAGGCTGTAACTACACCAGCACGCTGATATGTTTTCAAGTATTATCCAAATGCACATATATGTCACAGAAAATATCAAATAATAGGGAAAGTAGTACAATGAAGCATCTTAACACGTGGAAATCCAGTTCCATTACGGGAATCAATCTTGGATCATATAAAATTGGACAAGCAAGGTCGCCCTTTACAATGGAGAAGCTATAGCTGCTATACAACTATCTGTATTCCAATTCCATGTTCATGTCAGTAAAATAAAATCTGATATGTCCAGCTTATATGCTTCATTTTCAAATCCAATATATGTCCAAAATATACATTACTCATTTTGTTCGGAAACGGAGACTCGGAGAGTTTACTTTAAAAGTACTAGCACAAGCCCACATGCTGCTATACAGATCACCATTACTTTTATATACATTATCGAACACTGCATCGAAAATTTTCCGTAAAAAAAATGAAGTGCACGGTTACAGAGGTCTGGCAATGACCCATGTATATATTCACAAACTAAGAGACGCCTTTACATCTATAATAGAAATGTAGAAGATAAAACCCAAAAAAACAAATCCTGCAACATGGATCTCGTAGTGACAGGCACGGAAAAAATGCAATTGAAGCCATCAAGAGGAATTTCCCCTAGCACCAATTTCTTTGCAATAGCAACAATATCCCATCATTGCATTTGTTAATCTAAAACGGTGATCCCAACCTGACCTTAGGAAGAAAGTCTAGCACAAAGGGAGTTCCACCTTTTGTAAACTTCATCTTCTGGACATTAGACAATGGAGCCTGAAGGGAAAAAAATGCTACCAGTAAATATTTTGGTTTTGTGACTATGTTTAATGTTCATAATAGCCTGAATGAGTACAAAAATATCAAATTTTATATATCGGCAGCAAGCAAATTTGCCAGCTTGCAGATCAAATGACCAGGCTTTTAAGACAGAATGCAGATGAGTGTTTCTTACTGTCATTATAACAGCATCAAAGGACCGGTTCTTTGCAGGCTCCTTGCTACTAGCATCTTTTGAATCAACTGAAATTGACCACCCACCAGATGCAGGGAGACCATCACAGCTACATGCCAATGACAACACTTCTGTACCAAGTTTCACATTATCATCTCCAACTTCCTTGTGAAGTGCATTTATTAGTGACTGAAAAAAAGTGAACATAAAACTTTTAAAAACCACATGTTAAATAGTACAGTACAAAACATGCAGCATGTTACCATGCAGTGGGGAAGGGCATCAGCAACTTTTTTTAGAGCGAGATAAATTGTGTCACAACCAACTGTTGATGAATACTACGTGATTAATATCTCTCACAATATGTGGGCATCTTCAGCGCTTATTCATTATCACTACCATGAAAAATATTTGGTGATGTCTAAACTCTAAGGCTCTTCATTTGCTTATGCATGTCTCCTTTGCTTTGTAGCTGCCTTTTGACTCATTTCTTCCGTTGCACTTCTTATTTCTCGACAGCTGCGATGTTAAAAATATTAAAAGACAGATCCTTACGCTTGGACATATCATTGGGTCTTTGTTTGACCTAGCTTAAACCTAATCTTCGCAAACTAATAAGCTTGTGCCAAGTCAATAAAGAGCGATCATGGCAGGGTGTAAATGGATGTCTAAGCTGGACAATGGATATAACCACTCTTGTGAGACTTCTTAAAGCAGTGATGCTAGTACATTGACTGAACTAGTGAACTTATGTCCTTGAGTGGCGGAAAAATAACCACTATTTTAATGGCAAAGTTTGAATCCAGCATTTTTAACTGGCATGAACGGAATTACTAGGGCATATACAAGGGTTTGCCTTTGATATCTTTGACACTAACAAAGGAAATGACAGGATGTCAATGAAGGAATACCTGCATTCCACTATGAAATGAAAATGACACACGTCTATTCCTTCTTTTCCCTGATGAAGCACCTCCTGTCTTTACCGAATCACCTTTAGCTGTTAGTTTAGACAAGATGGCACCAACAATGATAGAACCATACCTGAGAGCATTGAAGGAGCATGAAGCAACATATTAGGGAAAAAAAGACGACCAAAAAACATAATTGGGTACAAAAAAAATGTTGTTGGCCATGTTTATTGCAATTAAGTGCTGCAATGTAAATGTCAAGCTGAAACCCAAAAAATAATGAGGCCCATTTTGACCCTACAAGTGCAAAGCCGTAGTTATTATCACCACCCATAATGAAGTAAATTCTATAACAAAATTTTGAACAAATTCAACTTGTAGTTCCATTGGTCCACATGTAAATCACTGTGTATCTACCAGCATTTAGTGATTCAATGGCCACGACTACCATTGAAATTTCAACAAATGATGCTAGAATTCTATTCCCAGTAGTGTATCATACACCCGAGCTTTGGTTCATGATCTGGCTATGTACTCACTACATTTAGCAGCCATTTCTAGTCTGGTTATGATACAATCATGCAAGCATTTTTCTTAATATATTTACAATAATTTAGGTTGACACTCTGTGTTGCCAGAGATAGTATTAATAAGGAATTATTGAGGATTTGCCACAGCAAAAGATGTGCATTTGATTTTTTCGAGAACGCGCAAAAGAGTTGCACGTCATTCTATTAAGCAGAGTTTAGAGCACAAAACCAAGTACAAACAACAAGGCCAATCCAGAGCCCCGAAGAAACCAAAAAAGAAAACGAAGAACGAAAAAAATGAAAAAACCAAAACGTGATAGCAACCAGGAGACTAAGAGACTAAGAAGAGAGGGGATGCAACCCCAAGAGGCGATGAACAACTAACAAAGCTAACATGAACAACCCCAAGATGTGCATTTGATGATTTGCCACTCCACGTCTCACTGACATATGGCCCCAAGTGGCAAATCATCAAATGCACATCTTTTGTTGTGGCAAATCCTCAAATCCCTCATCAAGAAATATTTCCTCTCAAACAAATAAGTCAATTCTACTACACAGCCAATTAATCAGAGCCTAACTGCAAAAGGAAGGAAAAGAAAGTAATATTTGGAGAGAAACTGCACTAGATTATCAAATAACGAGGAAAAGCAAGACGATAGATGGTGCACAATAAGCATAATACAGGGAGATCATCTGTCAACGTCCAATTCACGAAAGTCCAGTAGGGGAAAACAACAGATAGTGCGGTAACAGGCTAACAGAAGGACCCAAGAAAAAAAATGCAAGAAACAAGGATAGATGAAAAATATCATGAAAATGCAATCTTGACATGTCGAATTTTGACACTTTTAAACTGATACAATGCACTACAGCACTATGCAGTAAATGTGAGAACATGCAGGTGTTAACATAAGAATGCATGGGAGATAGCAAAAGCAATAATGTGGACAAGACAACTATTGGAAATGCAAAAAATGAAAATTGAATGCAATGAACAAATAAAATCAATGTACAAACTTACTTCTTTTCTAAATTCCATAACCCCGGAAATGCATGACGAATCTGCACAAAAGAACTGTTACTCCAAACCAGCACAGTTATTACGCTAATCTGATCATTTAGACTGATAATTGTTGTAGATTATCATTAGTAAGAACTCATCACATGTAAAAGCGCATATGCTGTTTATACACACAAAATTAAATAAACTAATAGCTATGACTGCATATTTAGTGTGGCAATACAAAGCAATATATAGATCTAAAAAATGCAAATAATGGTACAGGAGTACAGGACATAATAACTTACAGATAATGACTCAGGATCTCCTGCACTTGTTCCAGCTACAAATGGATCAATAAGATAGTCAACAACCTGCAATCAAGCTGAAAGTTCTTAGCCATGGTTGGTTATGATGAGAGCTGCAGAGCTTTTAACCGTGTATGATCAATTATTCATGATTTTCTTCAAGGAAAAAAACTCACCTCTTTTCCAAAGTGGCGTTCAAAGAAACTCCCAACACTGAAAAGGTGTCGAAACAGGGAAATCAAATATCTCCACTAAACAAAAATAATGCACAGTGCAAAGAAGTATGATATGCAATCTATGCCTTCTTTTTACCTAGAGAGATTCACAAGGACATGAGGATTAATGGAACACTAGGTAATCTGAACAAATGAAAATTACACCAATGCAAAACACTTAAGTATGAAGGTTCACCTCTCACTTAAATGCTCATCAGACACTTTTCCAGAGTTCCTTGTGCTAGATTTCTCGTAGAGAAATGGTTCCAGAAATAACTTGAACTGCGAGGACAGGAGGACATAGTTCATTAAAAACAACACAATATGATGCTCACAATCACATTACTCGAGAACAAAAGTCTAGAGAATTGTACAAATTTGTCAAGTAGTTAACTGAAAAACAGCTAATTCAGGTCATGGTGGTGGACTGGTGGTAATTAACATTAGTAGTTTGATACAAGTGTTTCTACTTTGCTATGAAGTTCAATCTATCAGTGGCAACAAACAACTCATATCGAAGGGGTTAGGGTGTCATTGTGTAGTATGTACTGTAACAGTTAGTATTCAATAACTGAGCGTACCTTTGATTTTGTGGAAAGAACAGTGCTTTTCATTAGCGCAATGGGATCTGAAGGAATCTTTTGGGACCAAAAAGGAGAAAATTTTAAAGTGAGGTATAATATAGGAAAAATAGAAAAGAAGATGCATGCATGATTGCATCAAAAGCCTATTTACCAGTGCTGGTGCTCCATCTTTGACAATGTAACGCTTGTGTTGCGAGTTAGGCTGAAACAGGCATTGAATCCATCAGGTTAATTTCTGTAAATTGAAACATTTTACAGACAACAGTCAAACATGAGTTATTATTCACAGATAACATTGGCACATACATACTGCTGTCTGTCTTGGAGACCAAGATCATCTATTAGTCTACTAGCCTCCAATTCACTTTCCGTCTGCAGGCAGAAGAATTAATATGTCATCAACAAATCTACTAGCCTCCAACCACTTTGAACAAGGAGAGGAGTATGCTCCATGTTTTACCACCCCGACATGACCAACCAAGGGCCCAATTGCACACACAAACACATGCATGTTGGCCGATGCGGCAATGAGCACTAACAGCGAATGCGCACAGGTTGCTCAGTTTGCTTGATCCTTTGACTAGTACCACGATCCAAAACATACAAAAGCAACAATGCACACTAACACGAGTCTTTGGCGCTGAAATGACACGTTTTTTTATTTGCAATAGCAAAACTAGCTCTCGCGCCCGAAATGACAAAAATGGCATCCTACCGCCCAAATTTGCCATGGAAAGTCACATGTCGCGCTTCCGGTCCGCGGCGGGAGCGTGCGCAGGCCACTTGCCGCACTGGCACGCTCCTGCCGCGGACCGGAAGCACGACACACTGCCGCGGACCGGAAGCACCACACGTGGCTTTCCTTAGCAAATTCGCGTGGTAGAGATGTATTTTTGAGTTTTGACATTTCAGATGTGGTGGGTTATTTTTGCTATTTTGTTTAAAAAAGAGCCAAAAACTCCGCTAACACAACCTCGTATTCCAATCAAACAAGAAGAAATGCGGTCACCATGGTGTTGGCCCCTTCGTCCCAGAGGAACCCGCCCTCGGAGTTGCTCCGTATCTTCCCTCCCGCTCTGTCGGCCGCCTCGAACACCGTGACTCGCACGCCGCTCTTCCTCAGCTTGTACGCTGCCGCGAGCCCACTGCACAGAGCCATGGACACACCACCACCAATTCATCAAACACCTCACGGGCACACGACACGACCCACCAAAATTTTAGTAAGCACGCCACCCGCGAGAGAGATGTCGTAGAACTCTGACCTGACGCCGGCGCCGACGACGGCGACCGACCTGGCGGGCGAGGGGAGGGGGTCGTCGGATGCGGCCATGGCGAGGACGGCGGGGCGGAACCGGCGGGCGCGCGCGGAGAGATAAGGATGGGGCGTGGGGAAGCGGGTGGAAGCGTGAGTAGAAGAGAGCATTTGATTTGGGAATCGGATGGCGATTCGCTTGTAGCTTTCTGCGCTGTTTTGTCGTCGATCGGAGTTGAGTTGGTGGGGAAGAGTGGACTAGTCAGGTCAAAATGGCGTCGTTTCGCACGCCGTTTTGAACGCCTGGTATCGCAGGTTTGCAACTCGCAGCGACGACTCCTTCGCGCACAAGAACTTACCTGGGAAGGGGTCGGTTCGGGCCGATCCTAACCTGGCCCGTCAGGCCCGGGGGCGGCTGAGGGCCATGGGCCGCCCCACTGCACGTTGAGACTCTGCTCTGATTATCCGTTGGATCATTAGGGTCGATCCTGTTTGCTAGGCTGAGTGGCCAACTACGTAGCTGAATACGGGGGCTTGTTCTTGCCGACTGCTGGGCCGAGTGGATACATACATCGAAAATAGCACATTGAATTGTCTAGTGATTATAGAGTTATAGGTTAATACAAAGACCAATCGCAACATATTGTAACAATTCCAGTACAATTGTACTGAATAGTGTTTCTTATTTGTATGCCTCAATGCAAGGTTAACTTTTCCAATAAAATGAAGAAACATAAACTAGAGCACAAAACACTACAGAGAAACAAAATATCCCGTGGAAATCTTCCATGCAGTAACAAAATTCTTTCTTCCACTTATAGAGGTAATAAAGTTGTAGAGAGAAAAGAAAGGCATATTAGTTTCCTTGCCTGCCATGAGAAAGTACTATATCTAAAAGAGATGCTGCTAGAAATGCAAGTCCAAATCCAAAAGGGCATGCCCGTGTAATGCTCAAGTACAACTCTGAATAATTTTCATAAACTTCTTGTTGAAATTGAAAACTACTCATCCAAAACCCTAGACAAGTTATATCTACCACCATAGACATCATACACTTCTGTACTGACAACAGGAAATATCTTTGCTTTGAATGAATTGATCCAGTAAGCAAAAGGGATGACAATGTACATGAATAAAATAAATTCAACCATCGTGTTGATAATGACATAAAAAGGGAGTATCAGAGGACTGCCGGTGAAGCTGTTAATTGCCGACCAATCCAGGTCGAATGAACCAAGCCCAAAACCATTAAAACCAGAGCCAAGTTGCTGAGCAGTGAAATACTTTTTCCAAATCTAGTAGACAAATGACAACGCACTAACAGAAGGGAAGAAGTAGCTCGGAATGATGTAGTACGAAAAACTAATGACAAAGACCATGAAGAAAAATTGACTTCTTGATAGCCTTGCCTTCGACCTTTCCTCCTTCTCATGAAAAGTCCTACAGTAATCAACATGACATTGCTATTAGAATAAATACTAAAGACTGGAATACACAACTAGGCTCAAATGCCAGGGCAAACCTAAACAATGTAACATAGGGTAGGTTTTCATGCCACCACATCTCTGAGCAGTTCACAAAGAAATTCGTGAAGAAGCCAGCAAATCCATACACAACATTATGTGTAAGTACCAAGAATTTTATAAGAAAGCGCCCTTAAGATTGTATTAAATAAAACATAAATTGGACACAACCTTTTTCACTAACCATTTCAACAAAATATGTTACCTGCAACTAAAAGTTTTTTGTTTACTGTTATGCATTTGATGTTTGTGACAAAGGAACTGAAGAAATGAAAAATCAAAGACGACTCTTTGACCCGATCTAAAAGTCGTCTCGGACACTACCGCTGAAGCAGGCACAACTAAAACATCATTAGCAATTTGAGCAAGAGTGGGATATTCAAGACTATCAAGGAGCATCAGGGAAAAAAGATTATTTAAAAAAAACTTAGGCTCTTACTAAAAAAGATAATGAAAAAAAGATTAGAACTTTGCAAGAAAAATTTAACATTAAACTACTGAAGAAATGCGTAGAGAAGAGAACCGAATTTGTAGGCCACCATTGGGGCTATATTTTCGGACAAACATGACTGCGCAGGTAATCTATGGAGTTCGGGAGTCAACCAACATGCCATCCTGTGTTTATCCTATCAACAGGCATGCATTCGTCCAAAATACCTAATAGATTTGCACGAATATCTCAAAAATACCATTCTTATTATTGCAAAATATCAAGCCTTGATTTTAAGTACATTTTTAGAGAAAAGAAAAAGGTGCCCCAACAAATTCATGACGCAAAAACTTCTCACTCAGCTAGATCATTGCCAATTAAGTTGCACAAACTCTAGGTTCTCTCTTCTCCTCAATGACACAGAACAACAATCAGAGTGTTGAAGTTTTACAGATACCCAACAATTTGAACATGCAGCTTTGCTCAAAGTACCATCATGACTAAGACGCATACCTAGAATTGCGTGAACAATCAGATATGGACGAAATAACACCTCTAAGATATACAGTAATATGTAAATTACTCAATAGTTAAACTACAACTTTATGATGTCTCTAGATCAATTGTAAGTCGAATTGATCATTCATCATTTATTATTGTGCCAAAGATTGACACTGAAGCAGAATTCCCACAGTAAGAGAGACACCAAGCCACTGTTAAGACATAAAAGCATTCTAAGTGTTCTCAACACGGCATAACTATTATTCTAAATATAGTGGAGCCATTAAATGCAGCAAAGATTAGCTTCTATTGTCATGAGAAACATTGTGAATGCTTAACCAAACATAGGCAACATCCTCTTCAAGATCCACTACATGTCCTTCAAAACTTGCCTAGAACTTTAGCAAAATCCTCTACAAAGACCCACTCATATCAGTTGTTAAATCATATATGTTGTCCTACCATAAGGAACACATAGCGTGCTCAGTTCTAACTTCTAATAAAACCAAGGAAGTTTAAATAAAATCATCTGTGGACAAATATCATGTTTAGAAATGAAGCAAAGAAGGAGTGATGATCTCACCATTAGGGGTACTAATAAGGGCAATCGGTGTCACCGGAGAGCTCATCACGGCGGAGAGCCATGCCGTCGGAGACATCACCACCAGAGCCCTTGCTACCGGCAACGACGAAGAAGAGCCTTGCCGCCCTTCTTGAATCTGGATCTCGCCCCCCCCCCCCCGCGCCGCCCTCCTCCTCGCTCCCACCTTCAAGATCACCCCACCGCTAGCTGCCACCCTCTAGAGGACGTGGTACGTCGACCGTCGACGTGGAGGATCAAGGCGGCGGCGGCAGCGGTGCGTAGGGATGGATGCAGCGGCACGTTGCGGTGGGGATCAACGAAGCGACTAGGAAAGAGGTGGTGGTGCGTTGCGGTGAGGGATCGAAGAGGCGAGCGGCGGTGGCGGCGTGTTGCGAAGGGGGATCGAAGCGTGTTGCTGTGGGGGGTCAAAGAGGCAAGTGGCGGCGGTGCTTTGCGATGGGGGATCGGAGAGGCAATTAGAGCGGTCGCGAGTAGAAGGAGCAATAGGGTTAATGGGCTTTTTTGCCCCGATTTCATATGGGTCACACCTCTGACCCATTTGCTAAAAATTTAGGGACGGTTAGATTATGCAATGGGTCGGGCTGAACCATTTCCACCCCTACTTACCTAATATTGACATGGAGCGAACCTTAACTTGCGAGATTTTTTGTTTGTTTGTTTGTTTGGGAATTCGGCTCATCATGCACACTGCATAGGTTAACAAGCTAGAATTAGGAATAGCAATGTAGTGTGTTACTTGTGAACTCTGACAGAAGAACACAAAAACAACATGAGCACCTTGAGACACTGAACACTGGAGCATAGAAACGATGAAGAAAAAGAACAGCAGAATGCAATGAGGCAAGTCACCCAATTGAAGCAACAAACATCACACGTTAACTTCACCAGGGCTTAACTTTGCAAAACCCTTTAGGAGTTGTACTTATCACAAGGGGAAGGAGTCTGAAGAACACAACAATCCTATGAACTTTGGAGATTCAGATACTGAAGCCATGGGGCGAAAATCACCAGCTTGTAGGAAATGGATACCCAAGTACCCAACTGAAGCTTACAAGAAACATCAGGAGGGCTAACTAAAGCTTGAACTACAACGGTGGTAAAAAGAAGATTTAGCACTGAAAATTACATCAACAACAAGACCAACTGATAGAAGAAACATGATCAATACAAACATACCGCCGATAACTTCTACGATGATTTCTAATAATATTCTACGATGATTTCTAATAATATAAATCAGGAGGGTTTCCCTTTCTAGTTGAAAAACATAATGGTGGTATTCGAAGATCCCTGCTTGTGATTGTATCTAACCTCATCAGTGCAAACAAAAGTTCATCAATCGACAGAAAATTAATACAAAAACAACCGTGGAAACATAGCAAGCTATTAGGTTACACATGCCTAACATAAATGATCTTTTCGGTAGCAAACTAAGCTATTTTTACATGAGAAACTGGAAATGTACTTTTTAAGAATGGATACCACAATGACAACAAGGAAACAATATGCAGGTAGAGACATGCCACGTTCAACCTCGGAAGTCGGAACATCACACGGAACTTCCAGAGTTCAGACATAAAGTAGGGTACATAAAACCGGTAACTCTGCCTGTGCCGTCGCACTGGCCTAGTAGCATGTACCCTCCCTGCTCCTCAGCTGCCCATGTAATTTTTATGTTATCTTAAAATTACGGTTTGTCCATACGAAACTTCCTGCACGAAATGCTTATCTTACTACTAACTAAGAGGGAGTAGTCCACTCACAGTGAGCTTGCCAAACATGTTCTTCCCATCTTGGTTCTTCATCATGTCGGCCGCAACGATCTTGTCAACGAGAGTAGTCGTTAAGTGTGCGGTGCGTGAAGTGTCTACGACGTCAATGCTGTGGACGCGCCTCAGGTTGTCAAGGTATTAAATATGTGGCATAGATTTTATTGTGTGTTAGTATAAAAAATAGTAACAGTAAAGCTGCCAATTTACTGTCACGCCTTAGATTTGACACGAGTAAAAGGGTGTGCTTGCTTACAAGCAAAAAGACAGCGCATCCGCTGATGGACTTCATGTCCTTGTCCTTTTTCTTGTTCCAAGTGCGCACTGCCTCCCTCAAGTCGTCGATGACAGCCTTGCGCCAGTCGATGTTGCCAAAATTATTGATGTCCTTGATCAGCACGGTGTCCTTCGTAGTGATGTTATTGTTGGTCGCCGGGAACAACGGCTTGCCGAAATCGACCATCAAGAAGCACTTGATTGTCAGGCTATCGATACCCTTCGTCCGGATCCTCCTTAGCAACATCTCGATTTTGATGTCACCGCTTTGTGGCATCATGAGCAAACTCTTCAGCTCAGTGAGCTCAGTGGTGCCTACGGCTAGCAATGCCAGAGGTGCATCCCTACCATCGCACGAGAGTGTGAGCACGCATTTCACGGCATGGGGGCATGATTGGGATTCTCCTGCCCCCACCGACATGGAGCACCATGTCGATGGGGTCTATCTTGTCCATCAGGAAGCAGAGGAGATCTGTGCTCTCAAGACCCTCAAGGTTGAACTTGAGGGGGTCATCGAAACCGAGCTTCGAAATCTCATTCCACTCATCTAATGTTTGCTTGATGATGGTCGCGATGACGAGACCAGGGGCGCACCTAACGGTGGCCATGTACCGACATCGCTTCCTCCCCGTTGCAGCTTGTTTAAAATGGAGAACAAACTTCAAATAATCTATGGCAATAAGAATTTACTTTTACTGGTCACGACTACCATTTTACTGTGAGCTAAAAAGGGCACAGTATATCATGTTTTACTAACACAATGAAGCAATTCTACAGCATGGACCTTGGTGTTTTACTATATATAAAAATGTGTGCTCTTGCCATGTAAACATAAAATTAATGGAACCTGACCCATAAATTACTGGCTATGAATACATCATGTACTGCGAGGCAATGAAAGGATGATGCAGGAAAGCACGTTACTTGGGTGGGTTCGTTTGTGGGCTCTGCAGCGGTTGCACAATGCCTGGTGGTCTGTACGATCAAGGATAACCGACTAGAGGGGGTGAATAGGAGGTTTTTAAAACTTTTCGACTAATTAACAACTTTAAGTAAGAAAGTCCTAACAAAGCTTCCTAGCACAAGTATGATGAAGGAACTACTATGCTATTTAAGATAAAAGAACTAATGTCGACACTAGATACAATTCTAGCTAAGAAAATCTTGCACAAAAGAATTACTAGAAATGTAAATGCGGAATAGTAAAGACAAGAGTAAACCACAATGATGACAATGAAGTTTTTCTCGTGGTATCGAAGACTTGCCGGTTTTCACTAGTCCACGTTGAGGAAGCTTGAACTAATCAAGCCGGCTCCACAAATTAAGCCTTCACCTCAATTTCACTAGTGGTTGTTTTTCCTCCGCTCCGGAGATGGTGAACACCAAACCACTTACAATTCGGCGTCGGGCCTCTTCACAATCTTCTTGAAGAGATCACTGCGCGAACTCCCGTCAAGCCGTTTAGGTGTTGGCAAACACCAAGAGTAATAAAACACAATCTTCACTTGACGACAATCAAGTGCTAAGGATCAATCTAAAATGAATGCACTTGAATTTTGCTCAACTACCCCACAATGAATGCAACAATTGTATATAAAGTGTGGAGAGAATGCTCTTAGCTCAAGATGTTAAATGAGGTCTCTCTACATGTCCTTGAGCTGGTGGAGAGGTATTTATACCCCCCACAAACAAATACGACCATTGGGGGCAAAACTCAGAACTTTTCAGCACAAGCGGTAGTATCGCCGTTCATCGGTTGGTACTACCGCACCTTCCTAAAATGCACATTAACGGCTAGTGCAGACACATTAATTGCCTCTAAAAGAGCTACTGAAAATGCAGAGTAGTACTACCGCCGTTGATCATGTGGTAGTTCCGCTCTCCGGTCATTCCAATCTTAAGGAGCGGTACGACCGCTTCGCTTTGAGGTCCAAAACAGGTATTTACTAGAAATAACGTACCGCTTACTAATTTTTTGTTACACTGGGTTGCGGTAGTTCTGCCAAGGAAATGTGGTACTACCGCGACGCGGTAGTTCCGCCACAAAACTCAGGTACACCTCAAGGTTAGCAACCAAACTCAAAGAGGTGTCACTCTGGAAAACACGTACCACCAACTAATCTTCAGTCCGACCAGGTTGCGGTAGTACCGCACCACTATCCCGGTCATACCGATGTGCGGTAGTACCGCCAACAACACGTCGGTACTGCCGATCTTCCTGATAAATGCATAGTTAGCTTCCAAAACAAACTCTAAGTGCATGCATGATCCTATATTGGTCCAAATGGCACAAGAACATGCTATCAAACTACTAGTCATGATCCCTCTTAATAGTACGATATTTAACCTAAAATCTGGTCTTCCATCCTTTTCTCCTAAGACCGGTAAATATAAAAAGGATCCTAGACTACTTGTACCTTGTCTTTGAACCATATTGATCTTCATGTTGACCTTTAGCATGCATCTCCAGGTTGTTGTATTAGTCACCGGGACTAAACCTTTTTAAATACTCAATAAACATGTTAGTCCCATACCACATAATGTTATTAATTACCAAAACAATTTTTAGGGGCCTAAATACTTTCATGGTCGGTCTTTGCTGGGAGGAGAGGACCATCGCTTTTCCGTGTCGGGGTTTGCTAGGGGTTCAAAATCATCATCGTCACTGTCGTCCTCTGGGATGGACTCAGGTTCGACTGGCTTCCTCTTCCTATCTGCCAGTTTCCTCCGACAACACCCACTGGTGGATCCACGGCCAACACCTCTGTGGTTTGGGCTTCAACCGGGGTGGGGATGACTTTCATCCATGAGTATCTTCAACGTCGTCTGGCCATACGCAATGGTGATCTTCCTCACCATCGAGGGGATCTCACCGGATATCCTCATTTACTGCGAGTTGCACGAAAACAACAAAAATCATGAGTTTTACTATAAAGCAGCCTATATTTACTTCAAGCGATCGCTCATGGCCCCTATTATTGTATCCCATGCCAGGATTTAGTGTATTCAAACTCACGGACATTGAAAAAACTTCATTTTGGGGGAAATCAACAATAATAACTTGGATTGTGTGCAATTGGGGAAATGTTCGGGCGAAAACCACCGAAATCCTAGATCAAAACGAGGATACGCATCTGCGCGGTCGATTGAATAAGAAAAAAAACTCAGCGATCACCATAATCGCACGCGCGGTTAAGAATCGCTCCACTTTCACATCACAAAACCCTAGTTCTTTCCTATCGCAAGAAAAAAAAATACAATGCACATAGTTACACTACTACAAAAAGGCTAATACTAGATGCCTGATCACAGAAGGTTGGCCAAAACCATCTATATTAAACATAATCATAGACGGTTTTGGTTTAGTGACCATCTGTGTTACTTTCTGTGCTGAAAACCGACTGTGAAGAGGTAATATCACAAACGGTTCTTGTTCAAAACCATTTGTGATACTTCACAGATAGTTTTCAATATGAACCGTCTGTGACTTCCTGTCCTCTTCACAGACAGTTTGTATTAAAAACCGTCTGTGATAATCTCATTTATTGCAGACCCAACCCTCACAGATTGATCTGTCTTAAATTCCTACTCTGTTCTCGCTGCTGCTGCTGGAGGTGGGGCTTCGAGGTGATTTGGTGAAAGGAGACAGCGAATTTGGTAATTTGTTCTTGACTATCGATGGTTAGTACGTGTGACGCCCCGTGTCATTACCCCAAGGGTAATCACACTTAGGCATACGGATTACTATTTGTTTGCTCAGTAGAACACTGCTCCAACGAATAGTAAGCCTTTACCAGAGTCACGCAGCAGAACAATAAGATAAAAACTGTACATTTTATTCCAGTAATAACCACGCAAGGCTATGATTCTTAATACATATTTTATACAGCTACAAAAGGAAAAACTCCGCTTTTCTCGCCAGCCCTGAAGCCTTGGCCTTCTATTCGTCCCGCGAGTCAAATATGGCGTCTATTTCGCTCTGGTCCTTGTAGTCCGCGCCTTCTCCTCCCGTGGTTGCTTAAGTACCTGCAAGTCCTTCATCCCACTCGGGATAATTCCCACGACTAGGATCTACAAAGGAGAATACTAACAAGGTTGAGTACACGAATGTACTCAGCAAGCATTAATAGCAAAGAATGCACTGGATGACTATTTCTAGTTGTTATCACATTTTCTAAGTCATCTCAATTTAGAAAATAATCATTAAAACATTTTAGGTGGCAGGTTTTAATTCTGAAAAAACTAATAGTCACTCGGAGAGAAGAAAGACCCCCGACGGTTCCCGTAGACTCCAATCCAGGAGACTGGCATGAATTCATGATTTGATATAGCATCGCAGCAGCTTGTACCACTTTACCCATAGTCATTCTCGAGCTCTAAATGAGTCGGGCCCCTGCATTTCCTTTGATGCGGGTTCGAGTTCGAATCTGTAACGTTTTCCCGATTCGTGAATTAATTTCTCCACCCATTACCTTAATCCGGTGTCCCGAGCGCACCAGTCCTCCACCGAAGTTCTAGCAATGTTGGTTGAGGCAGCTTCTATCCCGCACCCAACACTCCACCTTAGCTTATAGCGCCTTAGATCCCCACTTCCGGTCTCTCCTCACAGCCTCGGGTTCCTCCATCACACACACTCACACCTTTTACTTACCCATTGTGGAGAGCATAGTCACGTAACAGTAGCATTTTACGCGCTCACCAAACGGGAAAATGGTTGGTACTGAATTTACGCTTGCATCGAGCAAGAGTTGGTTGATCCTTATATAATAACCATATGTAAAGGGTCTCACCGCCTTGCCTCATATCTTACCGCCAAGGGCCCCTTTACCACCATAATAATCTCATATTACTTTCTTTCCTCATTCTTATCTCATTCATCATTCTCATTCATCGCTCTCATTCATTCAAGTTTATCTTAGTCATCTTTATCTTATTCTTTCCATTTAAGTTTTGAGAAACAGTTTTGATGCAATAAACATAATAGTGCAAGATACGGTTTACATTTAAAGTAGCTATATTCATGTTCAAGAGGTTCGCTTGCCTGTGGAGTTATAGGAAAGATTGGCGTCGACGAATCTCTGATCAATTTCTCCTGCCCGTGCTGGTTCGTCCTCTGTAGCAACACGGTGGCATAAATAGTAATATAAATAAATACATAGTTGATTTTGAGTGATATTATGCATACATAAGTTAGCGGCTTCTAGTTTGTTAGCACAATTTTAATTGAATAAACATTTTTTGAGATCTATACTAAGTTAGCACTCCACAAAATAATCGTTCTACCGAAAACGAGCACTAAGGTCGACAACCCGCGGCTCCCGCTTAACTACCGAATAAACTAACAGAAGAAATAGCTTAAATTACCCGAATAAATAATCGCAAAGCACAAAGCTGCTACACAACTAGTTATTTTATTAATAACAGAATTAACGGCTATTCGGTCTATCTAGCGATTTTAAACCACAGATTAATTACAAATTGGTTAATTAAATGAGATCTAAGCTAAGTTATTTAACAACAACAATTTAACAGCTAAAGGCTAAATAATTTACAAAAGCTACCGATTAACACATTACTGCACACTTAAATCGCACTTACCTAAAATCAGAAAAAAAAACATACCTCTAAGCCTAAAAATCCTAAATCCACTTCTAATCCTACCCCTAACCCCTCTCTCTCTCTCCACTCGGCCGGCCAACGCACCCACGCACAGACGCACACACACAAGCACCACCCAACACACACCACATACTCTCATCTCCCCTTCCTCTCCCACTCTATCTCTCTCTCTCCCCGGAAGAAATCCCCAAATCTCTCCTCTCTCCCACTCAAATCTCTTTTCTCTCCTCCTCAAGGCCATCTTGTGCCGTCGCCGGCCTCTCGGCCACCCGCCCCCTTCGGCTCCCGTCATCCCGCCTCAAGCCCCACGCCTCCGGGCTTAGGCTCGGCACTGCTGTGCTTGCTAAGCCGCCTCGGCCGCTCGGCTCATGCCCACTTTGCCTCGGCCCACCACTGAGCACCGGGTCCCGGCCGCCTCTGGTCTCCTCCCCTCGTGTGCCAGAGGCCACAGCAGCCGCCCTCGCCTCCCGGTTCCTCACCACCGACATCCGTGTGCCCGGGGCCGCCTCCTCTGCACTCCACTCGGCCCGGCCGCCTCCGCTGCCGTCGCGAGGCCTGCCTCGACCCTCCTAGCTTCCTCACTCGGCGCCTCCTACAGTGCCCCAGTTGCTCCTCCTTATCGGCGCGGCCAGAGGCAGCGTCGCCTCGGATCTCCTCGAGGCTCTCCCCTCCTCCACCCCTCTTCATTGCTCGACCCTCTTGCAAAGCGCCACAGGCGCTCAGCCTCCCACGCCGCCCTAACCCTCTCTAACCTCTCTTTGCTCTTTACTAAATTGATTTTAGCATTTTGGTTGGATCCTGATGTTAGCTGATTTTTTTGCATGAATGTCATGGTGATTGGCTGGAGATGGTGGCTACTGGATGCCTGGTTCTTGGTGATGGTGGAGCTGCTCTGCGGTAAACTCCCCCTCGCTCTCTAACCCAAATCCTCCCCTTGCTCTGTGATGCATGTATGATGAATCGAGGCTGACTGTGAGGCCACTGAGCTTTGGTGAAAAGCGAGATCCTTGTGTATGCATGCCGTGCCTACGGAGGTGCCTCTAGTGTTACCTCTTGTGCGGGTTTGAGGTGGGGAAGAGGATGGCAGCGCCGGCTTCGCGTTGGTGCTCTCCTCTTCTCCCTCGCTGAGTTTGTCTTGCAGGCTATGATGATGCAGAATCTGAGCTTGCTCCTCCCCCTGGTTGCCTTGATGCTTGGTGACGCCAAGGGTTCAGCTCCTCGGCCTTGCTTGTTCCTCCTCCCGGCTGCTGGCTTGCTTCTTCTCCTTCTCCTAGCTCCCTTCTTGCTGATGGTGGTGATGTTGATCTGGTGGTGGCTTGTGCTTGTGCTTTCGGCTAAAGAATGAAAAAGAAGCTTTGTTTGGCTTGAGATGAGCTTGGGAGTGTGTTGGCTTGCTTTGGGCTTGTGCTCCTTCGGCTGTGCTTGCTGCTTTGTCTTGTGAAGGGAATGGAGAGGCTTTGTGCTGGCTGATGAATGAAAATAGGTGAGAAGCAATGTGTGGCTTTGTGAATGATATTCTTATATGAATGTGGCTTTGGCTATGCACCCTCTTGCCCAAACAAAAGACCACTTTGCCCTTGCTCTTATTCTCATGGCAAGGTTTCGTTGGGGGCTTTTTGGTCTGTGGTTGGGAAATCACTATGCGTGTGATTTTCTGCGGCTGAGTACTTCAATACACGTGGGTGTCAGATTAAAATAAACACCGGATGATGATACCTACGAAAGCAAAGAGGTGCCGGTTAACTCTAGCTAGTCTGGGGACCTTAATGATCAAGGGGCTGGCTAGCTTGAGTTGATCCGGGAACCCTAGTGTGCTTCGGAGAATTCTGACGGCCACTTCCAACCTTCCACTTTCTATTTTCTATTATCCACATAGCTTTGACTTACTAACTGCTTCCTGATTTTTCTAACGAGCTATTGGAATGGATCGTGAGATGGCTCTATGGACTGGTGCTCAAGGTACAAGGTGGCAAGGATAGCTGCTGCTACAAGAATGCAAGAGGCGGATTATGATTTAATGAATTGTTGTTATAAGCATTGCAGTTGGTTGTATAATTAATTTTGAAACAAGCAATGAGTTTGTACTATGTTACTTCTGTTTTGTATTTGGATTGATGCAATGTTGTCTTTGATTGCATTGAATGGTGTAAATATTTCTGAGTTTGTATTAATAATCCATTTATGCCTGCAATGGATTTATTTTTGTAATTGGATCTTGATTGATAAGATATTGGAGAAATTGCTTTTATAACCCTCTTGTTGCCAGATGTAGCGATTATGCGCTTGATATTAACTCTGAAATTACTATTTATTCTGGATTTAAAGAATTTTAATTATCGCTAATTACCGATTACTGTTAGTTAGGTTAGGTTAATTATGCGGGTTCTCACAGTACGTAATTAATTTGTTTCTTATATTATATTCTAGATCTAGCTTGGTAAAGAGAGAATTGAAGATGGTTTAGATCGGTAAAGAGAGAATTGAAGATGGTTTATATCTAACTTTTTGTGTTGTTTTGTAAGTGTTGGCTTCTTGCCATCTGAAGTTGGGCATGGGCTATCTATAATGTGTTTGTGATGAACAACCTGACCCTAGGGTGTATTGGTGTTTTTCAGTTCGTTAGAAATACATATTTCAAATGACATATCAAAAGTTGCATCTATAGTGTACTAATTAATTAATTCAATATTTAACACCAAATTGTTATATGCTCGCGTAGATGGACCGAAGCTGAATGTACGCTGGCAACCATGTGAGTGAAGAGTACATTAATAGCATGTGTGTTTTTACAAGAGTTGTCGAGGAGGATATATTGAGTAAGGGGTGGAATATATGTAATGTCCATGCATTGACTGCGAGAGTATGAAGATATTTAAGAACCGAGCGCAGATCGAAGCACACTTCATTCGAAGGGGTTTCAAAAGGGATATACATGTTGGACTAGTCACGGTGAAGAGCAGATTATACAGGAAGGTAGTAATAACGACATCGCCGATGAAGTCAACGATATGCCGCCGGATGAGGTCGATTGTGTTTCCGATTCGGATAGGCTGCACGATGATAATCTAGATCAGATGCTCCGCGATGCAGAAGGGAATTGTGATGAGAGGAAGTATGTCAAATTCCAGGGCTTGATGGAGGACTCGGAGAAACCTTTGTTCCTGGTCTGCAAGCCGGGCTACACAAGGTTGTCATCGGTGCTTGAACTGCTAAAATTGAAGGCAAGCAACGGTTGGTTCGACAAGAGTTTCACGGCGCTGTTAGGTCTCTTAGCGGACATGTTTTCAGAGGGAAACGAGTTGCCCAAAACCACCTGCAAAGCCAAGAAAGTTCTTTGTCCATTGGGAATGGAAGTAGAAAGAATACATGCATGTCCGAACGACTATATTCTCTACCGTAACGAGTATGCAAACATGCATATATGTCCGGTGTGCAACGCGTCCCGATACACGCATAAGAATCAATCAGATGACGGTGAGGTAATCGAGGTAAAGAAAGGACCTCCTGCTAAGGTGGTGTAGTATCTTCTTGTAATTCCCCGTTTGAAGCGGGTTTTTTGCAAACCCAAAGGATGCAAAACTGCTGCAATGGCACTCGGAAGAGCGTAAGAATGACGGAAAGCTAAGACACTGTAACATCCCTATTTTCTGGGCTTTTTAAAAAATTTAAAAATTTAAAAATAACCATTTGGTTTTATTGAATTTCTAAAGCTTAACTTGAAATTTTAGAATTTAAAAGAAGTTTAATTTGAATTAATCAAACTTCAATTAAATAAAAGTAGTTTATTTAAGTTTTCGGTTCTTAATTGGATTTAAAGTCAAAAATATTATTTTAAGTATTTTATTGGATTTTAAAGAGGTTTCCCTTTTGTCCGAAAGCTAAACATAATTTATTTGCAAAATTATAAGCAAAAGTTAAGCTAAAAGTATTTTTTATTAAGTTCCAAATAATTCAAGTAATTTCTGTGTATTTTTCTTAAATTTTTGGATTTTATTTACTATTTTCTAAAAATGCTTTGCACTTTCTGGTATTTTCTTTATTCAAAAATCCTTAAAACCTTCCTATTCACCTTGGGTCGAATTCCTTCGGCCCATTTCTTCTTTCTCCCGCGTGGCCCAGCGCACCGGCTCACAAGCCCACGCCTCCCCTTCCTTGAAAACCGCTCGATCAAAATCGGACGGCTCACAAAACGTCGCGCCACCCAATCCTCGTGAGCCGTCGAATCAAGTTTTAACGACCAGATCTCGTGTGACGTTTGGACGTCTGAACAACCAATTCGTTTTGGACCGCTCAATCAAAATTAGACGACCCCGCTTCACCGCTCCTTTCCTCGCCTTGCTCCGTGTTTCACTGACAAGGCGGCCCCACTCAACCCCAAATTGCTTGTTGTCGTCTTCGCTCGCTCACTTGGTTGGCGCCATGCCGGCGACGCAGCGTCAACACCCGCATGCATTTTTTGCCGGCTCCCATCGCCTCCTCGCCCATGCCCTGTCGCTCCGCCTATCTCCCTCGACCGCCGCGCCCGCTGCCGCCACCCATCCCCTATGCCCTGCCCCTTTTTTCTTTCCGTTGAGCGCCCATGCCCGCAGCTCTGCGAATCTCGCTGCCGCTCTGTGCGCCCATACTCCTCCTCAGCCCTTCCCGTGCCTATTTAAGGCGAGCACTAGGTGCGTCCTGGCCTCCTCTCCCTTTCCCCCCGACTCACCTTCCCTCTCTCGCCCTCTCCTCGTCGCAACTCGAGATCCGCTGTCGCCGGCCAAGCTTCACTCCACTGCCTCTAGCACCACCGATGAGCCTCCTCTGGCCTCTTGGTTTCCACCTCCAGCATTGCCAGCTCGCCGCCGACCACGTGCGCACCTCCCCTCGGTGGAAAGCCTGCCGGAGCCCCATCGCCGCCGTTAGCCGAACCTCACTGCCACTTTTCGTCCTCGCCACCGGCCATCCCTTGGCACCGTGTTCACGACACCTCCCTCTTCACATTGGTGTCCTCGCCGTCGGCCAGCTCGCCGCCATTCGCCGGCGACCCTTGGTACTTGCGCGCCGCCAGCTCTGGTCCGACGTGGCAGCCCCACGTGGCTCCTGGTCAGCGCCACGTCAGCCCTCCAGCACATGTGGCAGCCCCGTCAGCAAGCCCACGTGGCTTTTCTCGGATTTTCTTTAGAAAAACAATTCAGAAAATCAAGAAAATCCCTTTTTCTTCATTTTATGTGTTTTTCCAACTTCCGAAGGCCATATCTTCTTCATTCGAACTCCGATTCGAGTGATTCAAATTTCTAAATTCATATAAATTCATTATATTTCTATTAGTACTTATTTAGTAATTTTTGGGATTTTATTTGGAATTGATTTATTTATTTGGTTTTGTTCGCACGTATAGATTCTGGCATTTCGGAAGAATTCTTGGACCCGACGACCGAAGCATCTCAACTCTTTAACGAAGTCAAGTTGTAGACCTTTGATCATGTTGAACCCAATTTATAAAAGTATATTGTTTAACATAAACATGCATTGCTAATTTTATAATAAATGGTTTCGGGAATAGTTAATTACCTAATTGCCATTATACCTCCCTGTTAAATTGTGAATGACATGTACCTTTGAATGACATAAATCCTTGGACATTATAGGATGGTTAATTATTAGTTGGACATTATTGTAATACCAACAGGGGTCGTGTTATGCTTAGCCATGCTTAGTCACGATGGGATTCAAGATCACTTACTCAAAGAATGATTGAATTTGACTAAATGAAATATGGAATTGTGGCGGAGCCACTACTGTTAAAATTTGTTGTGCTATGGCAAGGGTTGCCATTTGGCTGGGTGAACCTGAAATGATTTATACTCGGGCGAGTGATCGTGCAGTAAAGGGGATGATTTTGGGATGAGGTTGCCTCGCTTGAGTAACCACTAAGGACTTAACTTTGTGCGCTATTGATCTGGGCCATACCGTGCAACCACAAGTCCATTTATGGGGTGGACCTGGAAGACTAATTAGCAATGTTTTGGTTCGGTTCTGTCAAGGGTTGATAAGCGGTGTAAGAGGGGGCCCAGAATGGTGAAACCTCAACGGGCGGAACCGAGTTAAAACAGAGCTTTGTAAAAGCCTTGTGATAATCGCTTAGTCACACGTCTTCTGAAGCGTGAAATGCCTGATATTAAAAGATGATTATCTCTTGTGGGTCAAGCTGTACAACCTCTGCAGAGTGTAAAACTATTCGAATAGCCGTGTCCCCAATTATGGACAATGTTTGGTGATTTCACACGATGGGTAGATTTTGTCAAAAGTGTTGAAATGGTTTGGTTGGATCTAAGTAATTGGTTTTGGTCGATGGTTGGGAAGTGAACGGGGTGTTCACTTGTTATTCAAAGACAATTGATTACTTATGTATTAATCTTTTAAATTATGATTTAATCTAATTACTGTATTTACTGTCAATATTGCTTTCTGCAAAATAGCCATAATGCTATCCTTGTCAAGCCATGCACGAATACTATTTGCATACATTTCTCTGCAACTTGCTGAGTACTTTAAAGTACTCACGGCTTTGCGCCATTTGTTGATCAGTCACCAAAGAAGAATTAGGGAACACCGAGTTCTACGGGGAAGACTACTTTGAAGACTATGCGAATTTGGTCACGTCCTCCACTCGATTACCTGTGGGCATGTCAGATGGCCTTCCTAGGATGTTTGGTTTCCGCTGCAAGTTACCTTTTGTTGTTAAGCCCTGAGTGGCAAACGTTGTAAGACTTGACCATAAGGTCCTTTTGCTACTAAATAATATTAATTTGTCTGCTTCATCTATAGTTTGTGGTATGGATATGGTTACACCAATGTTGCAACTGTGTGAGCTAGCTACTGATCATGGGACTAGTTCAGAATGCACAGAGGGCCCCGAAGTTGCATATCCGGGGTCCCGACAGACACCCTGCTGATTCTGTCCAGTGGAGAAACACCGATAGGAGGTTTGCAAACTTCAGTGCGAAACTAAGGAATATAAGGTTTGGATTGAGTACAGATGAAACGAATCCTTTCGGTAACATGAGCAGCTAACATAGCACTTGGCCCGTGACTCTCTGTATCTACAACCTTCCTCCTTGGTTGTGTATGAAGCGGAAGTATATTTAGTTATCGATACTTATCCAAGGGCCGAAGCAACCTGAGAATGATATTGATATGTACCTAGCACCATTGATAGAAGATCTAAAAATACTGTGGATTGAAGGGGTATAGGTATGGGATGCGTACAAACGAGAGAATTTCACTTTACGCTCCTTGTTGTTCTACACCATAAATGATTATCCTACCCTTGCTAACCTATCCAGCCAGAGTACAAAAGGGGCCAAAGCATGTACTCACTGCTTAGATGATACCGAGAGTATGTGGTCAAGCATTCACAAGAAAACAGTGTGCATCGCCATCAGAGGGTTCCTTCGGAGGGCTCACCCATACCGTAGGATGAAGGAACAATTTGACGAAGAGAAGGAGGACAGTTCGGCTCCAAGGCATTTAAGCGGAAAAGAGGTATATGACATGATTAAGGATTTAGATGTTGTGCTCGGAAAGGGGCGTAAATCGAGGACCGTGAGAAGAACATCTGGAAGAAGAGATCAATATTTTGGGATTTACCTTATTGGGAGCACCTAGAAGTTCACCACTACATCGACGTCATGCACGTAGAGAAGAATGTATGTGACATCTTGATTGGTCTCTTACTGAATATTCGTGACAAAACAAAGAATGGTGTCAACGTACGGCTTGACTTGGTTGATATGGACATCAAACCTGAGTTAGCACTAACAAAGACTGATAAAGGACGAACGTACTTTCCCCCTGCTTGTTGCACTCTGTCCAAGGCTAAGAGAATTGAACTGTGCTAGTGCTTGCATGGTGTGAAAGTTCTGTCTGGTTACTCCGCCAATATGAAGAAACTTGTTTCGATGGAAGATTTGAAGTTAGTTGACATGAAGTCTCATGATTGTCATGTGCTGATGACATAGATACTCCCTATTGCAATTAGAAGTATTTTGCCGATCAAGGTCCGAGAGACAATCATGAGGTTGTGTTTTTTTTAACACAATTGCTTAGAAGGTCATCGATCCCAAAGGACTACAGGACGAGGTGGTGACGACTCCATGTGATCTTGAGATGTATTTTCCTCCGTCGTTTTTCGATATCATGGTACATGTCATTGTTCACATTGTGAGGGAGATAAAGATGTGTGGGCCCATGTTCCTACATAGCATGTACCCATTCGAGAGGTTCATGGAAATTCTTAAGTCCTATGTACGAAATCGTTCTCGACCGGAGGGCAGCATCATCGAAGGTTATGCAACCGAAGAGGTCATTGAGTTTTGCATCGATTACATAGCTCAGGTCGAACCGATAGGTGTGCCTCGATTTCGCCATGAGGGGAGGCTCGAGGGTATCGGGACCATCGAAAGGAAAGCAATCACTCCAGATATGGATGCATATGCTCAAGCCCATTTCACGATCTTACAACACATAACTGAAGTGTCCCCGTATATCGACCAGCATAAGGACGTGCTTCGGCAATAGAATCTAGAGCGACCAGATGTTTGGATCACGAGACAACACAACAGTCGGTTCAACCAATGGTTGAAGGAGCGACTCGCTAGGAGCTCGTCAAGTGATATACTGACATGGTTGGCAAAAGGACCAACATTTACAGTTGTGCCATGGCAAGAATAGAATATAAATGGATACACATTCTATACGCAGGCTCAGGATATAAAGAGCACTAACCAGAATAGCGGTGTTCGTATAGATGCATTCAGTACCGATGGGCTGAGGAACTCCTACTATGGGCTCATAGAGGAGATATAGAAGATCGACTACGTGCTTTTCAAGATCCCCCTATTTTAGTGCTGTTGGGTCCATCTCTCACAAGTGAAGGTCGACAAGTACGTCGTCACTAACCAAGTTGTTCAAGTCTTCTATGTAACCGACTAGGCAAATAAGAAGTGCCACATAGTTCTTCATAGAAAAAGAAGGATTGTCGGAGTTGAGAATATAGTGGACGAGGAAGAATACAATCAATTTGATGAGTTGCCTCATTTTGAAAATGGCATAAGGGTCGAGCAAGAACAATGTGATGAAACTAGCTACATACGCGTCGATCATCATGAAAAGCTAATTTTTAAAGATTGAACAATGTGTGTACATGTGTTCTGAATGGTTAATTTTAGTTCATTTGAGTTAATTGATTTGTACTATGAAATGGACGTGCTTGTTTCTGAAATGAATGTGAATTGGATGTATACATGTACTTGTTGTGTTTCTGCTTGTTTCAGAGGGTATGGCTAGCATTTCCTGAGGCTAGCCAATAAACAGAACTAGATTTACCAATACAAAAGAATATCACAGCCGGTTTTATCTACAAACCGTATGTGATAATATATTACATACGGTTTCATCTACGAACCGTCTGTGATACACAATCTATCATAGACGGTTATTTACTAGAACTGTTTGTGAAACACAATCTATCACAGACGGTTATTTATTGGAATCGTCTATGATATTATTTATCACAGATGGTTCTATTTTAGAACCGTCTGTGATGTCCAACCCTATTTATACTCGGACTCTAGGGTTTGCCCGCTTCCCCCACTCAAATGATTAAGTTTCTGAACTCTCCCTCCTCCCCCGAGCCCATTGCCGCCGTCCTTGACACCGCCTCCTCCTCAAGCCTGGTGCGACTCCTCCCCCGAGCCCGTCACCGTCGTCCTCGATGCCGCCTCCTCCTCAATCCCGGCACACCTCCTCCTCCGAGCCTGCCGCCTCCTCCCCGAGCACGAGCACGCGGTGCTTCCTCCTCCCCTGAGCCCGCCGCCTCCTTCCCTCCCCCGAGCACGCGTCCCTCCTCCTCCTCCGAGCAGTGGCGCCTCCCTTCGACGCTGTTGCTCTGTCTTGCTCGCTTCGCTTCGTCCTTCTCCTCGATGCCCAAAGGTAACCGATGCTGAGTTTCCGACCCCGACGCCCCTTTCCCTCACTCTTTCTATCAATAATCTGTCATGGTCCACATGGACTCCTAATAATTGTGCTGGTATCTAGTTCAAACACTGAGTAGTATGAGGTGTTGTACTTTTTTTAGGAATTTGTATTTATTCTAGTCAGTGATTCATATGGTATTTGTTTTGATACTGCTACTGGAATATATTACAATGTGGTGTGGTGGGCTTGAGATGAATGCTCTGTGATGATAATAGTTTTGTGTTGAAATTGTTTTGATAATCGGGTTTGAACTTGAGCTCTAATTGGAATGCTTACTCTACATCTGAGAGCGATATCAAAATGTTAGGTTTAATGACCATGACGACATGCCTGTGTAGGTTCCATTGGATTCTAATTGTAATTATACCAAAACGAAATAGAGTAATATACCTAGATTCCTTAAAGAGGGCCGCACACGACTTCACAATTGTCCGACAATTAATCGACGGGTAAACACATTTCCTCCATAGATAACTCTATTGTAGTCTTTCCTTCCTTTGCAATGGTTAAGGCTAACTTCTTGAAATCATGTAGGTCATTCACCGTGTACTTTGCTAAAGGAGGGAATTGCAAGGGAAGGATTCTGCGACACGATTTAAATTTTTCGGTATTCGCTATTACATATTAATCCTATATAAAACTTCATAGTAACGGCTCTCGAACTAACCAATTCTATTTTTGCAGTGCCACCAATAGCCGTCGGCTTGCAACATATGTGGATACTATATTTGTCACAACATGGAACTACTCGTCGGTTCCACGATGACTAATGATCCTCAGGTTTGTCAAGCTTGCAATAATTATTTCATACTTATCAATTTATATATGCACGAATTTAATCTTCCTAGCGACAGGTTGCAAGCATCGATACAACTGCGTTGGAATATGGCTAGCTCATAAACATTCGAGGATAGTTTGCGGTATTCTTGAACCGTGAGGTCATAAATCCAGATGGGAAGTTCCAAAATGTAGATTGAACTTAATGGTACATGTGTGTAAATGTACATGAATGGTTAATTTTAGTTAATTGATTTGTGAATTGGATGCGCTTGTTTTTGAAATGAATGTGAATTGGATTATGTGCTTGTTTCTGAAATGAACGTGAATTGGATATATACATGTACTTGTTGTGTTTCAGCTTGTTTTAGAGAGCATGGCTAGCATTTCCTAAGGCTAGTCAATAAACAGAAATAGATTTAGCAATACAAAAAAATATCACGGACGGTTCCTTAGGACATACCGTCTGTGATACATCAGCTATCATAGACGGTTTAATATACAAGCCGTCTGTGATAGTTGACTATCACAGACGGTTTTGAGTTAATAACTGTATATGATAGTCTGCATCACAAACGGTTCGAAAACTGTCTATGATGACCTCATGTCATTACTGACCCATAAACTCAGACGGCTCACGAAACCGTTTGTGATGACGTTTTTGAACCGTTTGTGAAGATCTTTTATGTAGTAGTGTTATTTTTACTCACAATAGTGTATGTGTAGGGTGGGAGGGATGGAGATGAAGACCCCCGTTGTTCCTACCTCCGTCACCGGGGATGGGGGTGGTGGAGATCACTGGAGAGCCTACGATTCACCGTAGGGGGTTGAGGGTTGGAGCGCTGTCGGAGAGAGAGAAGACCATAAAGATAGGAGCAGAACCCCAAACGTCACTACCCACCCTTGGAAATATGGCAACTTCTCCCCACTGGATATTTCTAAAAATTCAAAAAACATGGAACCGCTGTGTGATGGCGGCAGTAAAAATGGATATGTCCAAATACATTCCAATTTACAGCCAGATGAAATTGCTTTTGTTGTACTCACGAATTTACTAGACACGTCGTTAGAGTTTACTAGCACACCTAGCCATCGTGCATACTGGCCATGTGATGTCAGCGTCATGGTCGTGGGTTCGTGGCCCGTATATGTTGGGATTGACTAGTCGAACAGGGGTATGGTGCAAGCGGGTGTGGGCAAAGGGTTATGAGCTCGGGGGGGAGGCTCGACGGGCGCGGGGGGGCACTCACTGTAGCTATGTTAAAATAGTTTCTCTATAATGCAACGCATGGTGCTAGTCACCTAGTAGTCGTTGGATGTTGAAGAATGCATATGCTTGAGTATAGAGTAGAGACAAGTAAAGAGATTTTTTCTACCACTGTGGGGCCCAGGTAGACCTATTCACGGGCGGCCCACTACCGGCTTGGCCCGAGCCCGACCATGTCCGGCCGGGCTTGGGATCAGAAGTCCGGCCAAGAAGCCCGACTGCCCAAATTCCAAAAAAGCAATTAAAAATGGAAATCTATTATTTTAATCCTGAAAACAAATTAAATAATACTTTTTTTATTCCAAAAAAGATTAAAACAATACATTTTAATACGAAATTCAACTTTTCGGGCCAGGCTCGGGCCTGCCAAATTTAGATCGGGCTTTTCAAGCCCAGGCCGAAGCCCGGCCCGGCATTTGAACAACTCTAGGCCCAGGCTTGCTCTCATCCTCTATTGCGAACCACCCAAAACAACCAACGCCACTCATCTATCGCCATCAATCTCTGCTTTGGCTCTCTCTCTCTCTCTCTCTCTCTCTCTCTCTCTTTTTTCCTGACGACAAATTCTGGGTCAGCGGCAAAGCCGGTCTGAAGCCCATGCCATATACTCGGGCCCTGGATCTGCTGTAGCTTGGATGCCACACCATCTGCTTGGCCCCCACAGAGCACAATCCCTTATACACATTTTCTTCCCCTACAATCATGCTCTTCACCCAATCCGTTCGTGTCGACCTCCTCACCGGCAATCCTCCGCCAAGATCGGCCTCCATGAAGCATCGCTGGCTATTGCTTCATCCTCTTCTGCTGACTAGTACCGAAATCGATGGAAAGCTCGATTTCGCCCGAAATGGCGGAATTGGCCGAAATTGGCACCAACACCGGAACGAAATTGATAAGTTTGGGTTTGGTTCAAAAATATGCCACCAGAATATTGTCAATCAGCAAGCCGAAACAATATTTGGTTTCACCCAAATTCTTCATTTCGAATTTCATCTTTAAGTATGAGCTAACTTCAAGAATGTCATGTGTGTTCCCAATGATGTTCAAATCATTAACATACATAGATATGATGAATAATCCATTCTTGGATTTCTTTATGAACACACATGAACATACCTCGTTGTTCACGTATCCCTTCTATAGAAGGAATTAGTTTAGTCGGTTGTACCACATACGACCTAACTATTTCAATCCATATAGTGACCTTTGCAATTTGGCACTATACATGTTGTGATTCTCATTCTCTTTCATATGTGGAACCTTTAGTCCATCTGGAATCTTCATGTAGATTGCATAATCAAGTGAACCATACAAATATGCAGTTACAACATCCACGAGTTTCATGTCTAACTTCATTCCTACTGCTAGTGATATTAAGTAACGGAACATTATGCTATCCATTACAGGAGAGTAAGTTTCATTGAAATCAATGTCAGGTCTCTGCATGAACCCTTGGGCAACTAATCTCGCTTTATACCCCAATACTTCATTCTTTTCATTCTTCTTTCTTATGAACACCATCTTGTGTCCAACGAGAATGATATCAAGAGGTGTCTTGACCACCAGTTTGAAGACTTTTCTCTTATTAAGTGAGTTTGGTTCATTCTCGATTGCTTGTTTCCATTTATCCCAATCATGACAATTCTTACATTTAGCAATCGTCTTTGGTTCCAGGACCGAATTTTCAATATAGAAAGCAATCTTAGATGCGAAACAACTGCTATTAGCACATACTTGCCTATAAAAGATTTCTCATGTTTCCACATAGTTTGTGGCAAACTTTTTATCCATGTCAATTGGCTTTTCATTTAGATCAATCGGTTTTTTATTATTTCCCAAATTAGTATAGTCTAAATGTTCTGTTGCCCTAGTATCTACGGGTGCGCTCTCGCCATCACTAGGCACCTCCCCCTGTGTTCTTGCATGGGGCATCACCTGTCGTGCTCTTACACGAGGTGCGACGTCCACCGGACATTTCTAATTCATATTCGGTTCATGGATTTTTTTCCCCTCTTTAGTATGTCTCTTTTGCGAACGTCTCCGTGGTTTGAGATCTTTTGAACTAGGAGGTCTCCCCCTCCTTCTACTAAAAGTGGTGAAGTTAGATGCAGAACCCAAAACTCGAGATGGTTTCAGGTGCATTTACCACTGGTATATGCAATTTAGTAAGTCCCTTATGATCTGTGAATGAATCTGGCAGTTCATTTGCAAGGTTTTGCAAATCTATTGTCCTCCGAACCTCTTGTTTAGATTCTTTAGTGCGTGGATCCATGTTATGAAGATTACTACCATGCCATGTTAGTTCTCAACATTCCACTTTACTAGGGTCCTTTCCTACCCCTAATGTTGGGAATAGTTTTTAATTAAGTATGCTATCAGCGTATCTTGCTTTTAGCACATCCCCCATCATGGGTTCTAGATATTTGATTATAGACAAATATTAAAATTCCACATAAATTCCCAATTTACTATGAGGGCCCATTGATGTACGCTGAGGTGGTGCGATCGGTACGTATATGGCACAACTGAATTTACACAGATGAGAAATATTTAGCTCTTTCCCACAAACTAACTAGAACAGTGAATACTCATGGTATGTTGATGGTCAAAGTCGTATTAGTGCTGACGCATGTAATACGACGCGTCCCTAACATGTAGTTGGTAATTTGGATTTCATTGACAAGGGTCTTAGTCTTAGCTTGATACTCTTGATTAATGACTCTGCAAGTCCATTATGAGTATGAACATATAGGACCAAATGTTCCACCATTATGCCTAAGGCCATACAATAGTCATTAAATACTTTTGAGGTAAACTCTCTAGCATTATCCATTCGTATGAATTCGATTCGATGATCCGGGAATTTGGCTTTTAGCGCAATGATTTACGAAATCAACTTGGTGAATGCATGATTCCTGGTGGATAATAGACATATGTGCGTCCACCGTGTGGATGGGTCTATTAGTACAATAAATTACCTAAATAGCCCAAACATGGACTCAATAGGTTTGCATATATCGCCCTGAATCCTCTCAAGGAACTCAGACATTTCATCCTTAATTTTGTGATACGAGGGTCTCGTTATCAACTTACCCTTAGCATAGGCTTGGCACATAAATTGTGCGGTTCTACAGATTTCTTTGGACTTGATATTGTGGCCAACAGAATGTTGTGTTATTCAGTGCATCATTTCAAATCCAGGATGACCCAAACGTTCATGCCATAGTTTGAACCATTCCTGGTCTTTCACCTAGGTATTCATCGCAACATATGCATCATCGTGTTTAATAAATGTGTAGTACAATCCGGAGAAAAAAGTGGGAAGCTTTTCTATCATTTTTGTATGATATCCCTCTTTCTTTGTGATGACAAGGTACTTAGAGTCATTCTCTTCTTTTATTTTCACATGGAAACTATTATTACATATATCTTTGAAACTTAAGAGGGTTCTTCTGGGAACAATAATCCATTCTCAATTATTATTCAGTTCCCATCGGTAACACAACCAATGCTCTTCCAGAACCTACAATATTAATTTCTATAGTTGCCAGTTATGGTCAATACATTGCCAGTCTTAGAACTAAACGTTTGGAAATATTTCATATCCCTTAGGATTGAATTTGTGGTACAGCTATCCACAAGACAAAGTGGATATCCCTTAGGATTTCATATCCTTCTACCTGGGAATATCCTTGAGCTACAAGCCTAGCCTTGTTGCGAACTACCAACCCATCCTCACTTTGCTTATTTTTGAAAATCCATTTTGTTCCAATTACATTGTGATTAGGTGGAGGTTCAACTAAGGTTCAGACTTGATTTCTTTCAAAATTTTCAAGCTCTTGATGCATAACATTGACCCAAGAGGAATCAGATAAAGCATGGGTGACATCTCGGGATTCAAAAGACACAACAAAAGCAGAATGCACATGAGAATCTAGAGAGATAAACCTAGAGCGAGTAACTCGCTCATAGAGATCCCCAATCATCTGCTCTGGTGGGTGTCATCACTGAATATGAAGAGGAGGTCCTGGTGCAGATGTGGCCTCTACCTCATGAGCAGTGGAGGTAGGAGCAGAGCCACTCGAAGCGCTAGTGAAGGTTGGAAGAGGCTGCTCTCCTGAAGCTGAAGAAGTAGAAGCAGATTCTCTAACCATCTCAGGAGTGCCTAGAGGATGGATTGGGTCCTCATTCTCAGAGTCGTCGTCGGCGAAGATACTCTCTCGATCACTAATGACCTGTGTACCTGCACCATCAGGTCTAGTACCAGGACTAACCTCATCAAAAGTGACTTCACAAGTTTCAACAATTTTGTTAGTATCCAAATTAAATACATGATAGCCACGAGAATGAGCAGGATATCCAAGAAAAATACCATTATAACATCTAGATTCAAATTTGTCCAAGTTTCCATGTTTAAGAATGAAGCACTTGCAACCAAAAATCTTGAAATGAGAGACTTTAGGCCTATGACCAAATCTAAGCTCAAAAGAAGTCTTTCCTATGACAGATCTCAAGAACACCCTGTTGGACACATAAAAAGCAGTAGAAATTGCTTCAACCCAAAACCTCCTAGGTGTGGTATGCTCATCTAGCATGGTCCTAGCCATCTCTACAAGGGTCCTGTTCTTCCTCTCTACAACCCCATTCTGCTGGGGAACTCTAGGTGAAGAGAACTGGTGCTCAAGTCCTCTCTCAGTGCAGAAAGTGGCAAAGGAAGAGTTCTTGAATTCTGTGCCATTGTCACTTCTAATGGTCCTCAAAGCTCCAAGAAAGTCAACAGCTAGTCTAAGGGCCAACTCTCTAAAACAGCCAAAAGCCTCATCCTTAGAAACCAGAAAATATACCCATGAATATCTAGAGAAGTCATCCACAATCACAAGCACATACCATATCCCTCCTGCAGACTGAACTCTAGAGGGGCCAACCGTGTTTAAGTGCAAGAGCTGACCAGGTCTATCAGTCATCACTAAAGTAAGAGGTGGATGAGAAGCAGAAACCATCTTACCATGTCTATAGGGTGTGCACACTAGGTCTCTAACATTCTTAAGCTTAGGCAAACCTCTAATCAAATCTTTGCTACTGATTCTGGTCAAATGGTCGAAGCCTATATGTCAAAGCCTACAGTGCCACAATACTAGATCATGAGAGTCAGAAGCCACAAGACACTTAGGGCTGGAAGCAGAAGAGATACTGAAATTAGCACTAAAGATCCTCTCAAACCTAGAGATCCCAAAGATAAGCTCACCCGAGGAGTCTAGAACTCTACACTCACCACTCTTGAACCTCACTTCTAGACCCTCATAAAGAAGCTAAGAGACAGATAGCAGATTGTACCTCAGTTTACTTACCAAAGCGACGTCCTTAAGCATGAAGTTGTTGTTGACGCGCACTATGCCCTTGGCTGTCACGGTCCCGGTAGAAGCATCCCCAAATGTGATCAACTCGTTGCCGGATGCACATGTGAGGGAGGAGAACCATCTAGAATCTCCAGTCATGTGTCGAGAACACCCAGAGTCAACAAGCCATATGTCCTCCTTCCTCGCACGACGGATCTCATCTGGATCACTGAAGGGATCGTCGTCGTTGGAGGAATCGACGCCGTGGCTATCCTTAGCCATGAAGCACATGCTAGTGAAGTCCTGGGCCTTCTTCTTGCTATGGGAATCGTCGTCGTCGTCCTCCGTCCCCGAGTCCACATCGCTCATATCAACATTCTCAAGAACGGCAAGGACCCGGTTGACGAACTTCCTGTAGTTGGGCTTCTTGGCTTTCGCATCCCGAGCTTGATGACGCCTCCAGAAGTCCTTCTCCTCCCTGCCCTTCAGCTTGGGGATTTAGCCCGAATGTGATTTGGCTCACCACACTCAAAGCAGGTAACAGGGTCACCTCTCCTTCTGCTCCTCACCTTGTTGTAGGTTCTCGTCAATTTTGTGGATAGGAGGGCTAAGTCATCCTCAAGTAGCTTCTCTAGCTACTCATCGCTCAAAGAGTGTAAAGCAAACAAAGAAAACCCAGATGAACCAAAATCCAAAGTATCAGAAGAACTACCCTTAGATGGGTCAACCACTAAAGCCATCGACTCTGTCTTGGGGAGACGCGAGATGAAGTCAATCTCATACGTCTTCAACCTCGAGTAGAGCTTATCGATAGTAAGCTCACTCATGACAGTGTTGTCATTGATGGAAGTGATTTTCATCCCCCAGACTTTCACATCAAGAGCACCCAAGAGCTGACGTGCATTTTCAGATTCAGTGAACACAAGATCCACAACACGTAAGTCATGAAGGATTTTCGAGGGGCCGCGGTCATCCCTCTGCCTCCTCGAGGGGCCGCGGCTGTCCCTCTGCCTCCTTGACATGGTGCTACCACTTTGGCATACAAACGTCTGCCTCGACTAGAGTATGCTGCCCCTTTGACTTTACTCATTTTTTGGTGTCCTGAAATGAAATGAAATTAAGTAAATCAATTAATATAGCACAAAGCCCTGGTTATAGTTCAAGACATGTACAGTAAAGGGATGCAACAAAAGTCATAATGTAGAGTGGATGGAAATATATGCTACTAAACAATGACAAGTATGGATGGCAATGGTCAGACTCTTTTAACATCAAATCGACTAAAATACAGGCCAAAGCGTAATGAGCACCATCTGTACCTTGTTATTCACAATTCAAGGCAAACAAAGGATCAAATAACAAATTAGAGAACATCAATACAGGAAATCACATCTTAATTACAAAGATAACGGTCTTTATATGTGCAATGCTGGTGTCTAGAACACAAGTAACAGAGGGATACTAGCAAGAGAGATCAAAGCAGGAAGTTGCTTTTTAAATAGGATAAAAAAGACCTACTTGCATCACTCATCCTTTTCCAATAAATGACACCGGCACTACTAGACTACTTAAGGACATGCAAATGATAGGACGTATAGAAAGTTGCACATTTGCACAAAAAATTAAAAGCATGCAGCAAATATATGGAAGACGTACAAGAGGATCATGTTTAGAAGTAGTTGTCTACAATGGGATCCTCCGCAGAAGGGCCCTCGAAAAAGTCATCGTCACTATCATGAGGTATTGACTCGACCTCATCCTCTTCGGTGCCATCAATGTCTAAGCGATTAAGTAGTTCCAAGTCCTCCTCGTTCACAACCTCCTCGGCATCGATTTGAATGTCATCTATGTGATCATCCTCTTCCCCAATTATTATTTGAAAAGTCCCAGGCAGCCCATCTTCTCGAAAGAATAGTTCAACACTATTGTTGGTCTCGATGTTGTAGTCCTGCTCACTAGGGGTAGGTGGTTTACCATATGATTGCACCTTATGTACTACCCACCAATCCACTAGACTACACATAGTTTTTCATGGGTACGGGATATAGTATACTTGAATGGCTTGTCGAGCCACAATAAATGGGTCATTACTGGTAGGGTGATTGATGTGCAACTTCAACCAAACCCAAGTGATGTGTCGTCGACTCCCTGAACGGATGGAACCAATGACATTTGAATAACATAAGTTTCAGAGGTTTGCTACCATGGAAATATAGTTCAATTATTTCTTTAATTACTCCATAGTATTCAACAGTTGTATTGCTCCCATCCTGCTCTATAGTCACCAATCCACTATTAATTGTTGTTGCATTAGGCCGCTCCCTCTCATGTGTCGATGTTCGGAAGCGGTACCCATTCACATCATAGGTACTATAGGACAACACCCAAGTGTGGTATCCTTGAGCAACTTGCCTCAATTTGCTGCTCATAGGCTTGTCCTTCAAGCTCTATAGGATAAATAGAATGAGTTTCATGTATTAGTTCCTCTTTACTTAGTAAATATTATGTGCAAGAGAGACTAGCTAATAGGGAAATTACTTTCTGATAGAACCAAGTCGGGAAATTCGATTTGCCATTCCCAGCACCCTTCCTGAGAAGGGTCTCAATTTGTTTTTCGGATGGATCTCGACGTTGCTTCCACTCGTTCCCAACAAATTCCCTATGGACAACAAGAAAAGTAGATTAAAACACCCATGCATCAATTCTTAGGAAAAAAAATTGTTGCCTACCTAATGTAATCATCCACTTCGGAGAGGTTGATAAAGACATACAACATCTCAGTCAACCACTCATCCCGTGATAAAACTTTGGGAGTACCACCGCTTGAAGTGTTATCTCTTCCGGTGAAGAGGCTAAGTTGGCAATCATTTTGAGGGATGCCAATGTTGTATCGCGAGGTTCGATTGTGCACCGTGCGAACATTGTCAGCAAAGTATATTGACATGAAATGGGAAATTTCCTCAAGTATGTACGCCTCCACTATGGACGCTTCAACACGCGATCGATTTTTTGCTTTGCCTCGTAGTTCCTTTTGTTCTATCTCAATTGGATACATCCACCGGTTTTGCACTAGTCCCCCATCCTAGCTTTATAGGGGAGATGGAGAATCAAGTGTTGCATTGGATTGAAGAAGCCAGGTGGAAAGATCTTTTCCAACTTGCAAAGCAACACAGGTACTTCACGCTCCATAGTTGACATCACCATGGGATCTATCTCTTTCACACATAGCTGTCGATAAAAGAAGCTCAACTCCGCCATCACTTGCTAAACACACTTAGGGACGTATCCACGAATCATCACAGGCAAAAGACGTTCCATGAATATGTGGTAGTCATAGCTCTTTAGGCCATTGATGCGCATGGTAGCTAAATTCACTCCTCTCCTTAGATTTGCTGCATACCCATCAAGAAATTTTAGAGTCTGGAACCATTCCAAAATCTCCTTCCTCTGAGCCCTAGTTAGGCAATAACTAGCTCTTGTCTTCTCCCACTTGCCAGTAGCTACCTTGTGGATCACATTGAGAGAGGGCCTATTGCAAAGCTCCTCTTGATCAAGGCGAGCCTTAACATTGTCATTCGTCTTGTCTGGAATGTCAAAGAATGTGCTAAATATGGCCTCCGCAACATTCTTCTCATTGTGCATTACATCTATGTTATGAAGGAGAAGGAGCTTATGGAAGTAAGGTAGCCGCCACAAGCTTGGAATGTGAGTCCAATTGTGCTCCTCACCATATTTCTCAAACCCATCTCCATCGTCAAGAGGCTTCAGAGCATTTAGCCGTGCACGGACCTCCTCACCTGCCAGCCGATGTGGTGGTCCATTGCGGACAACAGTATTAGCCCTAAATCCAATTCTGTCACTTCTGAATTCGTGGTCAATTGGAAGAAATTGTCGATGACAATCGAAGAAGGAGTGCTTGCGACCATGCTTTAGCTAATAGCCACACAACGCCTCCTTGCAGATTGGACATGGCATCTTCCTATGTACACACCACCCACTAAATATCCCATACGCTGGGAAATCATGCATGGATGTGTGGTACGCGACCCGCATGGTGAAGTTCTGTTTCGATGCCCGATCATATGTCACTATACCTTGTTCCCAAGCATGTAACAATTCATCGACCACCGGCTCCATGAATACACTCATATTCTTCCCTGGGTATTCAGGACCAGGGATTATCAAGAAAGGAATATGTTACTTACGCAAGCAAGCGCCGGGTGGGAGGTTAAGGGGAACGACAAACACGAAGCTAGCAATGTATGTATGCAGATCCCCATACCAAATGGGTTGAACCCATCGCTTGCAATTGCAATTGAACATTAGAGGCTCATGACAAACTCTACATAGTCTCGGTCAAATTGTTTCCATGCTTCACTATCAGATGGGTGGACCATCTTGTCATCATGGTACCGACGACCATACTTGTGCCATGTCATTTGTTTGGCAGAAACCTCAGACATATATAACCGTTGCAGTCGTGGTACAAATGGTAGATAGCGAAGTATTTTCCTGCCAATAGAAAGCTGCCTCTTCTGACCATCACCAGAGTCAACCTCAACATACCTAGACTCACCACACTTATCACAGTAATCTTTGTCCACATTCTCATTCCTAAATAACATGCAATGATTTGGACAAACATCTATCTTCTTATATGTCATATTTAGTGCGCTTATCAATTTCTTGGCCTCGTACAAGTTAGGGGGCAGTTTGTGACCATCTGGAAGAAGAGTGCAAAACACGTTTAAGAATGCATCAAAGCAAGCAATGCTTATGCTGAACTGGGACTTGATAGCAAGTAGGTGTGTGATAGCATCTAGTTGGGACACCTGTGTTTGCCCATGAAGTGGTTGACTCGTCATGACAACATATCAAAAGCCCTTGTTGCGAGCTCGGTTCTTCCTCTCTGGTGGCACATATGCATCACGCACATCATCTAGCATGTCTTCTATCCTACTCTCATTGTGGCCGCCATCCTCTGTGTGTTGCACGTTCGATCTACTACTTTGTGACTCACCATGGTAGATCCACACGGTATAGTGTGGCCTAAATCCATACTTGCACAAGTATGCGATCATTGTCGCTCTCATTTGTGGCCGCGTGTTCGAGCAACGACAACAAGGGCACAACACACCACCTAGTCGTTTACTCCTAGCAAATGCTCGATCCACGAAATCGTTGGTCTTTTCCATTCATTCTTCGCTGTACTCACCCATCTTTCTATGGCCAGTGTACATCCAACTACAATCCTCGGCCATCCTAGTGTGCAAAAAAAAGACAATTTAGGTGATGTGTAGTGCAAGCTATATGAAAAGGTCTAGCTCTCTACACTACAAAGTTCATACTTACCTCTAACAGGATATCAAGTCACATTCTTATAGAAACAACGTGTTGTGCCACCAAATGGACAGGAAGAGTAGTAAGGCCACAATGGACAGGAAGAGTCATTTCAGGTGATGTGTGGTGGGTTAGACAGGAAGCTTAAAGCATGATGGTGTTGGATGCATGGGCGACATTAAAAAAACAATGATCCATCCATACATTTATCCTTAGGTTTCTTCTTTGCATATATAAATCATTTTATCAAAAGGTCATGTATTTCCTATAGTGTCAGCACCACCCCTATGAACCCTATTATCATTACAAAAGGTCATGTATTTTGGCATATCTTACAAGACGAATATGTAAGAAATGCAGAGTCAATGTAGACTAGCTACATGGAATGCTTCCTTTTTGTTGCTATGTTCAAATTACAGACTACAGTTCATCCATATAATTAGCGTACAATACAAGCAGGTTCTTCGTATAATACGTCATTAGTATGGATGCCATTAGTATAGCTACACTCACACTGATAGCTCCATTTTGCTCTCATCATGAAACAGATGCAATCCAAAAGAGCACCAATTTGACCCACAGGCCACATCCCTCCCCCCCCCAAGCAAATAGTAATACAATGCTTATGCTGAATCGGTTGTAGGACAGGTTTTACCTGAGGTCGCCATGTTAGTAGGCTATTGCAGTGTCGGTCACGGAGGCTTCTGCGACGGCAGCCTTGAGATGGTGGAAGAGGGCGGTGTCGATGTCAAAAGGGCGATAATAGACGACAAGGCCGGTGGCGTCGGAGGCGGTGGATGTGATGGAGGAGGGGGAGAGGCGGAGGCGGTGGAGGAGGGGGGCGATGTCGGGTGTGGCGGCGAGGAGGATCTTGTATTTGGATCGAGAGGGAGGCAGTGGAGAAGGGTGTGGTGGCGGTGGGGTGTGGCAATGAGCGGAGGAGGTGGGAGGAGGCGGCGGAGGCGGTGGAGGGAGGGAGAAGGAGGATGAGGACGGGAGGTGGCGGGGTAGGGTGGAGGGGGGGCGGGTTTGGGTGAAGGAGGGGCGGCGGATCAAGGAGGAAGGAGGCGGGGGATCTGCAGGAGGGGAGGAGGGCGGGGTCGGGTGTGGTGAGGGAGACGAGGGAGGCATCCAGGTCATGTGGTGGCAAGAAGGAGGCCGATTCCAGTCGTGAGACTACTGCAGAGGCGGTGGAGGAGGGGATATGGCGGAGGCGGTGGAGGAGAGAGGAGGACGGGAGGCGGCCGATCATGGAGGGGGGAGAGGAGCGGGGATTAGGGATTTTGTGACGAGGGTTAGGAGTCTTAGACTTGGCGATTTCGTGGCGGTAGCGAAAAAAATGGGCGCGTGGCGGGGAAAAAATGGCGCTACTCAATTATTAAGCTTTCAGTGTATGTATTGAATGAGACACTGGGAATTAGTTGGCCCTTGCGAAAAAGGCTTTTTGACCTAAAAAGGCAAAGAGTTTGACCGATCGATTTAAAATAGAAGAAACATTTGAACAATTCTAAATTTTTTTGAGGAGGTTCTTAGAATCAACAAGGTCTTACGAAAAATATTTTTAAGCACTTTTCAAACTAAAATTTGTCAGAAATAAATTATTTTGAAAACTGAATTAGTGAAAAGGTTTGAATTTTGGTGAGATCAAAATAATTTCTAAAAAATTTGTTAAAAACAACAATAATTCAATATAAATAATCTAGTATTTGAAAAAAAATTATTTCTAACAATTTTACTCACACAAATATTCTAGATTCAAATAAAAGATGGAAAACAAGTTAAAATTTGAAATTTCAGGCAAACTTTATTACAATCAAACAAAGGTTTGACAATAACACATAATTTCAGGCCGTACCTTTTTGCACTAAAATATGCCAACAATCGTCTTGTTTTGTTGATTAAATGACAAGGAACACAACGGTTCAATCGGACTGAAAATTCAAACCTTTTCACTAATTCAGTTTTGAAAATAATTTATTTCTGACAAATTTTAGTTTGAAAAGTGCTTAAAAATATTTTTCCTAAGACCTAGTTGATTCTCAGAACCTCCTAAAATTTTTTCAGAATTTTTCAAAATTCTAAAAAATTTAAATCGGCCGGTCAAACTCTTTGCCTTTTCGGTCAATAAATTATTTCCAGAAGATGAACAAGAGTTTTTGTTCTTGTTTTCTTTTGGAACTTATAATTGAGTTGTAGGTTTAAACTTTATTTGAGATTTTTCAAGTGCAATAAAATATGCAAAAGTTTCCAAAAAGTCAGCAAGAATGAGCACAACTTCCATGCTCGCAAGTCTAACTCGGAGTGGCTTTGCTAGCATGTCCATGACTGCGGACGCGGCTATTCGAATAGTTTTCTACACTGTAGAGTTTGTACAGCTTTACCCACATGAGATAATTTGCTCGTATTGTCGGCCAATACACGCTTCCGTAGGCGTGCGACTAAGCAATTGTCATAAGGCCATTACAATGTTCTACCTTAAAATATTTATGCCCGCTAAGGTTTCGCTTCCATTGGACTAACCGTCCTCGGGAGCCCCCTCTTGCGCCAGGTCGGACTACTGTCTGACCGACACCCACACATACAACATGGCACAAATAACGATGAGGTATCACAAATTATTAAGCCAAGTCCTGCCCACACAGGATATGTGGTGGTACGGTAAGGCATAGCAAATGAACGCTCAAAGGCCGGTCCTTAACTGACTTGGACGTCTTTCAAATTAAACCCTGTGCCATTCATCCATTTCGCCCAAGTCCAAACCATCATTTTATTTTATTTTTCAAATCATTTGAAAACTCCCATGACACACCAATGCCAAGGGTACAATTTAAACAACATTTTATTTTTGGTTAAGAGGCGGCCGTTGCGGAGCTTTGAGTTCGCAACAATGGCGGCGAGGGGTTTGTCCGCGCGGGGACAAAGACGAGGAAGGAGAAGGGCGGGGCCCACTTGGCGGTGAAAGAAAAGAAACAAAGAAAGGAGTGGACGAATCTTGGCCGTTAGATTTAAATCGAACGATCCCCATTGAATGGGCCGTTCGGACCGTCCGAAGGTTACAATGCATTCTGGCCGTCCATTTAAGATTGGACGACTCACGCGCGTTGGGCCGTTCGGACCGTCCGAAGAGAGGGTGTGTGGTGCGGGTGATTTTAATAGGTTTTTGATTAAATAAAATACCAGAAAAAGAAAAGCATTTTCAGAAAATAGTAAATAAAGCCCAAAAATTATAGAAAAATGCATAGAAATTCCTTCTTGTCCAATGAGCATTTCCAAGAGAGGGAGCTTGTAGTTTCATTGTTGTATGAGAAGTAGCAAGTCAAAGAACATGGTAGCTGTGGAGAAAGCCAAGAACACGCTCAGTGTAATAGCCCAAAATTTTAGATTTAGTTGAAAATTAAAACTTAATTATTTTGTGGATTTTCTGAAATTTTTTAAAAGCTTTTCCCTAATTATTTTAAAGCTAAACAAATTTATGTGCGAAAACTATTACCAAATAATAGTTGGAAATATTTTATTTAAGTCCAAAATAACTGTAGGAATTTCTGTGAATTGTTCTAAAATTTTTGCAATTTATTTGCTATTTTCTAAAGCTTATTTCAATTATCAGATTTAAATCAATTGCTAAATCAATTAAAAATCCTTTCCTTCGTTTTGGTAGAAATTCCAACTCCGGCCCAATCCTCTTCCTTTCGGCCACTCTCACCCGCACCACACCCTCTCTCTCACCCCTTGGCCCCACCTGTCATTCGCGCGCTTTGCACATTAAAACTTCCAATCAACATCAGCCGTGGGATCTTAAAACAACGACCGGATGCATTGTAATCTTGAGACGGCTGCGAGCGGCCAATCTTTGACCGTCCGATCTTAAATGGACAACCGGGATGCATTGTAACCTTCGGACGGTCCGAACGGTCCATTCAATGGGGATCGTTCGATTTAAATCTAACAGCCAAGATTCGCCCACTCCTTTCTTCGTTTCTTTTGGACGAGGATGAAACGCGTCAGCGGGCCGTTTGATCTTGATCGGACGACCCATTAACGATTTGAACGTTCGGACCGTCCGAGCGGGTAAAGCACGATCTAGCCGTTAAAATTGATCGACGGTCCTAGCGATTGAACGTTCGGACCGTCCGAACGGGTGAAAGCACGATCTAGCGATTAAATTTCGATCGACGGTCCACAACGATTTGAATGTTCGGACAAGGATGGAGCGTGTAAACGGGGCCGTCCGATCTTGATCGGACGGTCCAAAATGATTTAAATAGGTTTTTGATTAAATAAAATACCAGAAAAAGAAAAACATTTTTAGAAAATAGTAAATAAAATCCAAAAATATAGAAAAACGCAGAGAAATTCCTTGAATTATTTGGGACTTAATAAAAATATTTTTAGCTTAAATTTTCCTTTTAATTTTTTGTAAATAAATTACTCTTAGGGACAAAAGGAAAACCTCTTTTTAAAATCAACAAAATCCAAGAAAATGCTTAAAATAATATTTTTGATTTTAATAGGTTTTTATTAAATAAAATACCGAAAAAAGAAAAAATTTCAGAAAATACTAAATAAAGCCCAAAAATTGTTGAAAAATGCATAGAAATTCCTTGAATTATTTGGGACTTAATAAAAATATTTTTAGCTTAACTTTTGCTTTTAAATTTTTGCAAATAAATTACTCTTAGGGACAAAAGGAAAACCTCTTTTTAAATTCCAACAAAATCCAAGAAAAGGCTTCAAATAATATTTTTTATTTTAATCCAGGATGGTTTAAATAGGTTTTTGATTAAATAAAATACCAGAAAAAGAAAAGTATTTTTAGAAAATAGTAAATAAAGCCCAAAAATTATAGAAAAATGCACAGAAATTCCTTGAATTATTTGGGACTTAATAAAAATATTTTCAGCTTAATTTTTGCTTTTAATTTTTTTTGCAAATAACTTACTCTTAGGGACAAAAGGAAAACCTCTTTTTAAAATCCAACAACTTTTCTTAATATATTGTCCCTTTGCTGTACGAGGGGTTAGGTTACAACTTGACGAAATTTCGTGGCGGCGTAAATAAAAAGGTCTTGTGATGGGGGGGTGGATGGCGCTACTAAATTATTCGCTCTCGAGTGTATGTAACGGCCAGACACTCGGGGAATTAGTTGTCCCCATTGAGAACGCGTCGGTTCGCTGTTTTGGAGTGGCTCCCGTCATCTTTTCCTGAGTGCCGATGGGACACTCGGGAAATATTTTTTTACCGAGTGTTTTATTCCCTCCCTGACTGCCTTATGAAACACTCGGTATGTTACCGAGTGTTTTCTTCAAAACACTCGGGAAAATTTTAGGCCCTCGGGAAAATAGAGGATTCTGGCAGTGATCAGTTGTGAGGATACAGTTGATAATTGAAGTTCATTGGTACTCTGAAATTTGTCGATTTTTGCTCCTCTACTGCATGCTGTTCTGAGTGTTTTCTGCAATGATAAAATGATGAGCACTGAAAAATTGAAACTAGCATTCCATGTATAAATTCAGTCCTGTCATTCTCATTCCTTGCAGCTGCTTCAACTTATAGCGTGTTAAAACTTACACTTTGTAATACTGTACTTACTGTGGTTTCTTGACACTAAATCAAATGTTAACAATAACTTGTTGGGCGAGAAATTCTTCCTGAACGTAGTTCTGGTTGCTTAATTTAAGAGTCATTCCCCATTTTGATGTGTTTCCAGTGCAAGATTGGAGTCAGAATCGACAGATGCATGCATTGCATATTCACGCACGCTGTTTTCTCCCAATTAAATGGTAAAATTAGGTCTGTACAACCTCCCTAGTTGTGACACAGAGAAATGAACACATGCATTACAGCATTAGTCAAGGAATGGATACCACAACATAAGACGAGCACAACAAGCAGATATCAACACAATGAACTACTGTTGTTACAGTGCAGTTTACACCGGCCAATGCATGCACTTCTCAGCGTAGGCTCCACTTCTTGAGCAGGCAGGTCAAGGCCCTTGTAAACCTTTTGGACCTCGACCTGCTCAGCCGCGGCCTCTTGCTGTCGCTCTGCTCGGCCGCCGTCCTCACGGCGGCGGCCACAAACTCCTGCTGCTGCTGCGCGGCCGCCTGGCTCACCACCTCGTGCAGCTGCACCCGCGGCTGCAGCTGCTCGAGCTCGCGCTGCCGCTGCTCCCGGAACAGCCTCAGCAGCCTCTGCGCCTTGTCCTTGGCCCTGCCCGTGCCGTTGGCCGTCAGGGACACCAGCGCCGGGATCACACCTTCCTGGAGCACCGTCTGGCTGCTGCCCTCGTCGCCGCTGCATATGATCCACAGGCAGGAAACGGCCTTCTCCTTCTCCGCGGGCTCGCCGTTGTCGAGGATGAGGACGATGGCGCCCACCATGGCAGGGTTGGCCGCGATCTCCTTCTTGCCGGCCCGGGTCAGCGCCAGGTTGATCATCACGGTGAGGGCCTTGTCCGTCCACGCGGACGAAGGCGTCAGGACGGCGTGCAGGGTCTGGATGATGCCGGAGGAGATGAGGGACGGGATGTTGGGCGAGTGCAGGGAGAGGTTGTATAGCGTGAGGAGGGCGTCCAGGCGGCACGTGTTGCTCCTGAAGCCGTCTTCTCGAAGGCTCTTGATCAGGAATGGGATGGCCTCGCTCGAACCGATGATCGCCTGCGCCTCGGCGAGACAGGAAAGGTTCAGGAACATTGCGACGGCAGCCTCGCAGGTTTCTGGTTTCTGTATCATCTTCTCCATCAGGGGGATAACTCCGGCTGAGAGCAGCTGTTTCTTGTTCCTGTAAACCAAAGGCAAAGATCATATGATCAAGGCAACTGAGCTCAAAACATCTACCTAAAATGCTACTGGGACATGCATTGATGCATGTATAAGAATCCTTACTGATACTATGATTAGAGCAAGAAAAAGCATCATCGATATTTACCTGTCATTGCTGACAGCAAGATTGAAAAGAGCCATTGTTCCAACCTCCTGAGATTGCACATCTTCTCTGCAGACAGCCATCTTCAGAAAGTGGATGAGTGGCTCAGTAATACCATTAGCACCCATATAGTTCCTAAGTTCATCATCACCCTTCAACAGGAACCTGATCTGCTCGACCACCTCACGTTGCTCATGTATACACCCACCATTCTTGTTCAGCACACTCAGCCAACGTTCACATCTCTCGGGTGCAGCCTCCCCGGAGTTCTGATGAGAGCACTTCTCCGGAGAGACTTCAACTTCGCATATCTCGGAGACAGCCTCTTCGGAGTTCTGACGAGAGCGCTTCTCCAAAGCAACTTCACTGTCCAACTTGACGTCATCCTTTGCACCAGTGTCTTCAAACAAAACCGTGCTAACCCCATTGGTCACCAGACATTGGCTACTTTTCAGGGATGCTATCCTCAAATATTTGAGCTTGGGAGATTCCGGCGGTGCAGATGGAACTAGAACCCCGTTCTGTTCACACCAAGATGCTATCAGACCCTTGATGCAGTAATTAGGTGTCATGGAGAGCTGGGACAACTGTTTCCGAGTTTTTGGGCAGGTTGTGTTGCCACTGTTAAACCATTTCTCAATGCAAGCTCGCTCGTATGTCTGACCGGATGCAATGACAACAGGGTCATACATGAGCTGCAAGGAGATTGGACACCTTAGTTCCTCAGGTGGCAATGGCATGCTCCCTGATAACCCTTTAATCTGTCTTAAATTAAAGGAACCAGCCCTAGGTAGATGCCTCTCAAGAGCATGACTATTTCCATGGAGATCAAGCGAGCTAGACACTGAACTGGAGGAGCATGAAGGACTTGAGCACTGGGAGTTGGTGTAATCCGTTGTTTCGCTCCTAAAAAGGTTTGAGTATTTCCTCATGAGATGCAGTAGATAGGATGCGATCGATTCTTTCTTCGTGTCTTCCTCTGCACGGGCTCTCTCAAGAAGCCTTCTAAGTGCTCTTCTCTCTGTAAGAGCTGCTGCAGATGATGCAATGCCGACCCTAAAAGCAGTTTGCCGGAAAAAATCAAGTTCATTGTCATCAAGGAACCCGTTGGATTTCTTCTCATTCTGAATTAGTTGATTAACTTCATCACCAACTTGCTTTTCAGACTGATCCAAAGCAAAAACTACATTCTCCAGCTCATGTGCAATATCTGGGATCTGAAATTTTCCAAAGGCAGATAATTATCAGAGGAATAGGCGTGGAAGAAAATATATAAATTAAATCATGAGGAAACAGTGAATAGCTACAGGCTATGTAACGGACTAGATGTCAGCGCGACGACGCCATGGAGGCTGTCGCACCACAAGGGCATGGAGAAGGGAATACTAGGAACTCTTGATATATTTGTTAGATGGTTCCTAATAGTAGGACACGACTCCTCTCGTATAGAGGTTAAGCCCAAACAACTCAATCAAATCTTTCCTATTAATAAGGATGACCTTCCTAATAGATAAGATCATATCCTAACCATAACTTGGTAGCTAAGAAATCCTAATATATTCCTTGATTGCACCAGCCAAGGAAGTTTCTTTCTTCTTTGCTAGCTGCTCTGATGAGTCTGTCGGGCTGTTCTGATGGAGGGTGGCAGGCGATCGCCAGGCCCACGAGCCAAGGGCCCCCGATCCTGATACATCATACTACATATACGTATATATATAATTGTATATCCTATATATGTTGTATTGCTCTACCGGGTTGTATAACTACTAAGTAGATTGAGGTTAAGAGTGTAGGGATGAATATCCTAATACATCTCTTTTCTCTGAATTAAGAGTGTTGCAAATGACTTTGCCATGTGACAATATCTCCTATTGAGATTTTTTAGTTTGTTAGGGATGTAGATTGTTATCCAAATGTTTCAATTGCTTATCCAATCTTATTTCTTGTACTGTGTTGTGTAGCATCAAGCTGAAAGAAGCTTTTCAAAGTTGAAGTTATTGAAAAACTATTTGAGGTCATCAATATCACAAGAAAGGTTGAGTGGTCTGGCCACTTTATGCATTGAAAAGGATATGTTAGATCACATTGACATGGATACTATTATCAATGACTTTGCATCTAGAAATGTTAGAAGAAATTGCTTTCTATGAGTAGTTTGTATCTTTTTGATGTATTGAATAGTTTTACAGTTAATATAAAAGTAGCACTATTTATTTATATTAGAATAAATGGTCTCCCATTTTATCTCGCCCCAGGGCCCCCGAAATGCCAGGAACGGCCCTGGTAGCTGTGAGTACTTCTGCACATGAAAACTTCTCCCTCCCTTTGAGATAGCTCGTCCTCGAGCTGGCAGCCTTTCAAAGCCCCATGTCGACGAGCGGGCACGATACCTCGCACTGGAGGACAACACGGTGTTGACGATAGCTGATGGCAAGGGCGCGAGGACCTTCGCGCTGCCCAACGTTGAGGAAGTTGCTGGTAGCATGGACAATCAACACTAGGCAGCAGCAACACTCTTCCCGCCACATGAAGATACGGTGGAGGGAGGAACATGTCGACGACATGGTCCTCTACACCACAACCACGCCCCCACACCTTCGTAGGCACGATGTCAGTAGTCCGCGTGGAGAAGTCAGTCGCTGGATAGTGGCAACCTTCTTTCACGGCGAAGACGATGATACGGGTAGCAGTGACATGTCCACCAATGGTTATGGCAACCCCACAACCGGCTCCGGTGGTGTTGCCTATAGGGATAGCAACAGTGGGACCAGCAGTGGTGTCGTTGTGGCAGTGGCGTGGCCCTTGCTGCGGCACGCGTTGCCTCCAACAGCTTCTTCATTCGGGCCATTGATTTATCCATCACGATCATGGTGGTGGCCCTGATGTCATCGAGGGCAACAATGAGGCTGGAGAGCGAGGCCCCCATCTTGGTGCTGGTCGACTTCAACTAAACATAGGTCGATGCGGTACCGGTAGCCATGGTGAGTGACTCTGATACAAAATGTAACAGACTAGTTGTCCCAGGACCCAAGCAGCGCGACGACACCATAGAAGCCGTCACACCACAAGGGCAGGGAAAATGGTATACTAGGAACTCTTTACATATTTCTTAGTTTGTTCTTAATAGTAGAATGCGGCTCCTCCTATATAGAGGTTGAATCCTCAAACAACTCAATCTAATCTTTCCTATTAATAAGGATGACAATCCTAATAGATAAGATCATATCCATAACTTGGTAGCTAAGAAGTCCTAATCTATTCCTTGATTCTTTTGCTTTCGTGACCATGGAAGTTTCCTCATTCTTTTGCTTTCATTTGCCATAGCGTACCATGATCTTCATTCATGCGGTATTCCACATGAGAGGTCGCTCCACAAACTCATTCATCCGTAAGGAGACATATCAAGGTACTGAGGAAGGATTAAAACTATGCCAAAACTTTAAAGTCGGCTTATGGTAAATGGACCCATAACCCACTAGGATCCATTAGAATCTGTAATAGAAATTCTAGGTATATCCGTATATGGTTCAATAGAAAGAACTGACAAAAGTATGTCTTTGCATGACCATTGACAACCTGAGAATTAATTGCTTCCGGAAGTGTTTCTTCCACTTGGTGAAGACTTTCCAGAAGTGCATTTCTTGCTTTCTCAAATTTTGTAAGAGCACATTCTGCTGTAAGAGCCTGCAATACAGTAAGCATGTTAAGTACAAAACGTTGCATAGCTGTAACAAGAAATAACCACACGACAATACTTGCTCTCTAGTCTCTTATCATGAAACACACCCAGTATGTTTGATGAGCAGATGCGAGATTATCCAACTACCGTCAACAACATGATAGTACCACAATAATTCGTGTATTCATAGTTTCGTGCACTTTTACTTCTGAAACTAGGAAATAGAAAGCATATTCACACATATGAAAATTTTACCAAATAAAGCTTGCTACACTCTGAGCAATACTGAAGTAGATTTTTGGCATTCTCAACAGCTATGTGCAAGGAACTCAATGCCAGATGTCCGGAACTGCTTCTAGGTCTTGTAGTTTCAAGGGCAGAAATGGCATCCAAAACTTCATGAACAACCGTGTAAAGTTTCTTACATAGTGCTCCATGTAGCTGCACAGATAGGCAAAGAACAACCCAACTTAATATACCTTCCTAATATTTCACATTGTTGAATAAGCAAAAGTACTAGTAATTCCAACAACAGAGTCAAAGACAAGAAAAGAAAGAAAAAGGAGTGTTCTGTTGTATATGATCTATTATTTATCACAATTTACCAACTTATTGTTTGATGATATCGAAATATTTTCACAGAAGATTCGATCGTATATATAATGCAACATTTAATATTTAGTACAGCTGAACAACTGGTGGTATTAATCGGATGCAGTTGTATGATCTAAATTGAGGGTGCTTATATACACAATCATCACAAGACAGCTAACAAGTAGAACAAAACATCAAAAGCTATGTTCAGGCTTCAGACCTAGACCTAACGACAGCCACAAAGAATAGCACAGTTACAATCATACTAACATCACAACATTATTAGCTTTGGGTGGAATTAGGGGGTCAACTGGATTACCTTCCAATTGCCGGCAACAATAAACTCCCCGTCGACCTCAACTCTCCCCATGGTGCCCTCTTATTCAAATTTCATCTGCCAAGAGGAACAACAGGGCCAATTATAGAATATGATACGAGAGAAATTAGTCCTCAACACAAATACATGATGTGGAATCAATAAAACTGTCCTCCATGTTTACACATGCATTACAACCCAGTGCCCAACATTTAACAAAAAGCTCAAATATCTCACCATGTGTGGAAACTAGTTATAAAATCGAACCTTTTTTATAATAACAAAAGCACACATTTAATGTACAAAGTGCAAATATAGCATAAAGCTTGAAGAAGTGAGATGCACATATTATCATTATAAACATACTTCCAAACAAAATGAAGACTATTTCAAAAAAAAAAGGAAATGCAAAATTAAGGTGACTGTTTTATATAAATTGCATTAATCATATAACCTGAAAGTAAAATATGTTAGCAATAAGGCATAAATGATCGAAACCTTCACCATGCAAAATCGAACCAAACACCGTCAGAAAGCGGCACCAGAAAGAGAAGAAAACAAAAGGTTAATGGCTTATGAATTGTGAGGATAGGGCAATTTTTATATAGTGAGAGAAGAAACGAATAATCTTTCACGAAATTGACTGTATACTCTTATCAGCGCTAAAGTAGAAAAGGAACAAATGAAGCCAAAAGAGCAAAGCTTTAACCTCCAAACTCAATCAGTAACCATCACCCAAAAGAGGGAACAAATTTACCAGAAATGCCAATTGAACTAAACATGGTAAATTGAATATGGAACAAAAGTGCTAACTCCATCCACCAACCAACTAAATTTAGGAGTTCTTTGCACACCACGAGTAAGCGCAGACAAGCTAGTTTTTGAATGGCTACATGGAAACCTCATATAAAGTGGTATGTCTATTTAAAGTCATAATTGAATAGATAATGATAGGCTGCATACGTTCGAAGCTATCGGACGCTTTACCCAACGAACCTGCCTTTTCTCCTTCCCACCACCATTTTTTACTCCCCAACCTTCCTGAGTTCTTTTTATTTTTTAATCTTTTTTTTAAAATATTTTAAAGATAACATTTTTTAACTTTATTTTCAATTCTCACCCCTTTGGCCATACCACAACGCGTGACGTGGCAAAAGCACGTTGTCATGCCACTGACCTCGGCGTGACAAACGAGTGTTGTCACGCCACTCCTCTTGGCGTGACAAGACTTAGCCCAAAAACGGACGCGTGTTGGCTCAGAGCGCTATCGTGGCAGGTTTGGTCACGCCGCGGTCAGTGGCGTAACAGCACAGTGTGGTCATGCCACGGGTCATGGCATGTCCAAAGGGATCAGAATTGGAAATAAAGTTAGGTAGATATTATCTTTAAAATATTTAAAAAAGATTAAAAAATAAAAAGAACCCAACCTTCCTCCAGTAATCTCCACCCAAAATCTCAATCCCGAACAGCCATACCAACCAAACATAAACTTCCAAGTTCCAACTCCCTGACTCCTCCCAATCCCCAACCCTCAACCCCATCCCCGGTGGCTCGCCAGCAACCAGAGCTCACTGTCGGAGCCATGCTCTCTCCCTCCCCCCCTCCTAGGAGAGGGCATCAAGGCGGTGCCAGACGGAGCGTGGGCAGCGGGCGGCAGGTAGAGAGCCAGCGGCCACTACCTCCTCCCAATGTAGTCCTTGTCGAAGGAACCAAGGCATGGACGGCCACGCCCAACCATATCTGTGCCTGCCTCCTCTTAACTACGAAGAGCTCTGTACTCGCCGCAGTTCTGACATCTATTCCCCTAGTAGGCTTGTTTGCAGAAGCACAGATTCTGGGAGAGCTATCGTGCCCAACCAAGCTCGCTGCCACAGGTTCCTTGCTGGAGGCGATACACCTCCTTCTTTGACGAGTTTTGCTACTCGCCATCATCCATGTGACTCCTCTTCCTCTCGATAGGCTTTTGTTGCATGCGTTTTCTCGAATTGTTGCACATCCCTCCTCCATTGTTGCACGAAGTGTTTTGTTTTGTTGCAACTTGTCAATCTGAAATCTTGTAGCAACAAGTTTGTTTTTTGCATCTGAGGCGAGATTCTTTGTGTCGAGTGTTTTTTTTTGTTGCAATAGGTTGTTGGTTTTGTTGAGATAGTTTTGTTACAACGGAGCGGGTTTTTAGCACAAATAGAGATTTGTTGTTGCGTCGTTGCATATTTGTCACACACACAGCGATCTCTTGTTGCCTCGCGCATATTTATTGCGGATGTTGACTTAAACTGTTGCATATGTTACCCGGTTATGTTTTGTCGTACGTCTGGGCGCTAGTTCTACACTAATTGAATCAAACGTTTAATTTGTGCGGCCTAGAGCCCTACACAATTTAATATACACATGTAGTCTTAACCTAATTGGGCAACTTGTTAAATGCTTTCCGAACACGGATTCTCTACTCCCTTGTCTATGTTCCCATCCCTATCCATGGCACGTGACATGGAGCCATTGGTGTTAGCTTTCATGTCGGCCCCACATGCCTTTCGTACATAGAAAATTAAGTAGCACTTGCTCTTGCTCCGCTTCATTCCTCGGTTCCTCTGCTATATTGCAGGTGATGCAACTACAAGAGAAGAGCACCACGGTTGCCAAAGTGAGGCGCCAAGACACTCACCGCGGGGGCGCATGCCGCACGACCTCTAGCTCAGTGTTCGTGTCCGCTAACACTGCACCTTTGATTCCTTTTCAGTCACCGTGCGGCCACTGTCTGCCGACCTGCAGTTATGGCACGACATTGCCCACATAAGCTGCTTGCTCGAATCAATAGAGCGTGGATATACTACATGTGGCCAAGAAACATAAAAATGTGAGGAGATAATTGCATGCGGGAACAAGGTAGCTGGTCTTGGATGAATTAGTCGAGAACCAAGGTCCTCCATTCTGCTTGCTTCATCTATGTTGACCAGGCAAGCTCGCCCAATAATGAGGCAAATGGTGAGGGCACCATCCCAGCCACAATTGCCATCACCGGCTGGTACGCCAATGGCGGAGCCGAGAAATGAAAATGAGGGGAGTTGAACAAGCTATGTGGTGATATTATATTATATGAGGGGGGGGGGGTCAAATAGCAGTAATATAGATAAAATTCCATGGATCATAAATGAATGTAGTGAAAAAATTTAGATCATAAGGGGAGCCCTGGCCCCTATCAGTTCCTCCTCCCTCCGCTTCTGCGGTATGTAGGGCGGACCTAGGTCAAAAAATGAGCAGGGGCACAAATGGACTGTCGAGGCATCTCTGCTGGGCAGAGCGAGGGGCACAAATGGTCTGACATTGAGCTACTTCACTAAAAACTGAAATTTGAGCAGCCTTCTCTGGCTCCGCCCCAGCCGGTACGTGATGAGCAAACAAGCAGCGTGGCCACCTTTGAGTGATGAATGGAAGTCATATGTGTCTAGTTCTTCGCATTTGGCTAATGGAAATATGCATACGCTTCTTGTGTATTAGATTTCTACCACTATATCTTTGCTGAAGTCATAAACTCATATCACATCTCAAATTTTCAACTAAACAAATCAGCAACATGTCAGATCAATTCCATCACGCGAATGACATCCTCTCATTCGCGTGGCCACATGGTTTCTTCTTCCTCCAATGCTACGACTCTCCTGTATGGCATGAGCCAATGATCTGTTCGACTTACCCAAGAAAGGGTAGCGGCGGCGGCGGTGAAGTCGTTGCACTACAGCAACTTCTCGAGGGAGGAAACAACGAAGTTGAAGCGACATGGCAGTTGTGGATGTGAGAGAGAAGCTTCACGTACGGGATGGAATCATGGAGCAAAGAGAAAGGAGAATAGCCTGTAAGGCCACCAAGAAAGCCAAACCAATGGCTCGAAGACACGTGCCAGGGAACAGGGACGGGAACATAGAGAAGGAAACTGGGAAGCTATACCCACTTTTGCCTATTCACATAGACATTTTTCCTATTATATTTTCGGATTAATGTGGTGGCCAAGATGCTCTACATAACATGGCATTATCAACCACATGTTGAGGGACAATTGTAGAATTGCATTTAAAATTTAAGCAACAAGAATTCCAACTTGACATAATTACAAAGAATTAATGCAGTGTGCATACATAAGAAGGTAACTAAAAATCTAAATGTAGCAAACAAAATTGGCACCATTTGCTGTATTTATTCTAGTTCCAGGAACTGGAATGTGCAATGCGAAAACAGTAGTACCAACTACCAAAGTACCAAGTAATTAAGCAGCGCCAGTTCCACATTCTAACCCATGAAGGAACCCCAATGCATGCACACATTGCAAACTAAGCAACATTCCTCCCAATGCTCACCATCATACATCTCCAAAACTGATAGCAACACAAAGCAAAATCCAACAAAATCTCATCTCGCCGCTCCCCAAAAAGAAAGGCAAAAGAACAGGAAGAGGAAATGACAATGCATTAATCGAGGTTGAAGAAGCATGATGGAATCATTGATACCTGAGGGAGACAGGGTGACGAAGGAGCAAACCTTGAATTTCTCCATGGCATGGCAACTTCATCGATTGCTCTCCTTTCCCCCCTGTTCGAGAGGCACGAAACTTGGGAGAGAGAGGTAGGAGGAGGAGAACACGGGGAGAAGAAAAATGCCTCTGCTTTGAACCGCGAATAGCGGCTGACAGGTGAGGTACGACCTGCGGGACGGGGGAGGCTGTCATCCTCGTTGGGCTTCGAAAATCGCGTGCTGCGGAGGACAAATTTAGGGCTAGGCTTCTATTCCCTCTCACCAATCTAACTAAAGGTGTTTAATTGGCAAGAAAAGTAGGCATCATTTACATACGGAAGCGACACCGAGCTGCGATCGCGGCATGGCCTGCGTGCGCGACCCATGGTTCGGTGGCCTCTGATCTGGCGATTGAGTGTCGCGCCGCGCGTGTGGTTCTTTGCCATGTAACTGCACGAGAGCAGCCAATAGTTGGGGAGCCGGGAGTGAGTGGCCGATCGAGTAGGGGCAATCACGGATGGGATGGCTGACCGGTTGGGGCAAGGTGATGCATGTCGCGGGGGCGGACAGGCTGGGTGGGAGTACATCGCGCGCGGCACGGCGTCCTCGGATGGATGGGTTGATTTGGCATGGTGATTCGTGCGAGGTGCAGGCGCGGTGGACCATACGCTGCTATGGCAGCAACTTTAGTCCGCAAGCGCGCGGCGGTTGGTGATTGTTGGAACTCTAACCAACTCTCAGTACTAGAAGCAAATAACAAAGTACCATATATTCATCCCCAAGGTTTAATGGAGCCTTACAAGCTTCTACATTGATCTCATAATCTCAGATGCATACACACTTACTAACTTCTATTGAACAAATGGTGCTCATGTCCTTTTATAGGACCTTACAAATCCACTTAAGGTTACAACTCATGTTATGTAGATGCATAAAATCCAAATTTGCTTGTGCCATTGCATTACTAGAGCTTTCTTGATCATGCATCACTAGAGTTTTCTTGATCATGCATGCACTTCGTTAATCAAATTCAATATGGCATTGTCATCTCAAGAGAATAAATTAATATCCAACAATCTCCTCCTTAATTTATTTTCTTGAGATATCTCCCCCTTAATTTATTTTCTCGCATCTCTAGGACACACAAACATGTACTCGAACTTGGTAGCCAGTTGGAATCAACTTCAACTTGGCTCACGCGCACTCGGGCGAAGACAGTGACATAACTTGAACACGTTTCGGACTTACTCACTGAGACGGTCGGTCTCAACTACAACTTGCCTAACTCATACTGTACTCAGGGCTACGAACACATCTACTCAACATCTCGAACTCAACTCCGCGGGCTCAACTTAGGATGGGGAACACATCTCCTCAATGCCCAAGACTCAACTCTTTGTACTCGACTCAGCATCAGAGCAACGTTAGTTCGTCTTCAACATCTGCCTCAATTAAATGCATCTTCGCTTTCTTCTTCCTCGACATATGACATTTGGAAGCGAAGTACCCGTAGTCCTGACAATTGTAGCAGCGAACCTTCACCTTGTCGAACTTGCGGTTCTTCTTGCCAGAGTTGTTGGCGCCCTCTTCTTTGGTCCTGGATTTCCACTCGGCACGAGTGAGCATTAGATGCTCACCTTCCTCATCGTACCGCCGTCCCTTCGTGTGTTCCTCGTACATCTTCAGACGTCCAACCACCTCCACAACCGTCATCGTCTTGACATCACCAAATTGCTCATTGGTGGAGACGGCCGGCAATAATTTGTCGGGGACAGCACGTAGAAACTTTTCACGACAGTGCCCTCCTCCATCTTGTCTCCGAGGACATGAATCTCGTTGACGATGGTGGTCAGCTTCATTGCGAAGTCATTGATGGACTACGTATCCTTTATGCACATCACCTCGAACTCACTCATGAGGTCTGTACTCGCGCTTCCTTGACGCGATCAGTACCAACATGCATCTCCTCTAGGGTATCCCAAGCCTCCTTGGTTGTCTTCTTTTCGGCCAAGACCATCATCATAGTCTCGGGCACAACTTGGAATATGGCGGCGAGAGCCATCTGGTCCTTGCGCTCGTCGACTAGCTCATTGTTTTCCACAACCGCCCACAACCTTTGTGCGAGCATGAACACCTTCATCTTCACCGCCCAAGAGCCATAGTTGGTCTCAGTAAACATTGGGTATTGGAGGGCCATTGACCCCTCCTTCGCTGGTGCCTTGGATGTTGTTGTGTCCGAGGTGTGACAGCATCTGCTTCGGCATGACGCGCTACACCTCGCATACTCTGATACCAATTGTTGGAACTCTAGCTAACTCTCACACAAGTACTAGAAGCAAAGAACATAGTACCATATATTCATCCTCAAGGTTTAATAGAAGCTTATCAGCTTCGACATTGATCTCATGATCTCACATACGTACACACAATTACTAACTTCTATTGAACAAATGGTGCTCATGTCCTTTTATAGGGCCTTACAAATCGACTTAAGGTTTACAACTCATGTGACATAGATGCAAGCTAATCACTTAGGTGATTAGTCACCTTTACAACTCATCATACACTTGAAACAACTACACTGCCTAGTGATAAAATCCAAATTTGCTTGTGCCATTGCATCACTAGAGTTTTCTTGATCATTCATGCACTTCATTAATCAAATTCAATATGGCTTTGTCTTCTCAAGAGAAAAAACGGTGATCAGGGCGCGCGTCCGGGCAAGAAGGCGAGGAAGTGAGACGAGGTCGGAGCGGGCACGGCGTTGGGGGAGGATGGCGACGCGGCGCGAGGCAGGGGTGGTGGAGCGGACGTGGTGGGATCGCCAGCGCCCCAGTGTACAGATAGGAAAGTGGGAACAGAGGAGAGAGAGGTTGGAACCGACAAAAGTTCAGTTGATGAGTGTTTCGCATCTGCAGGTGAGTTCAGAACGGAGGTAGCGCGGATTCACGGCATACACAGAAACATGCTGATATATATTAAAGAAAGAAAATCGCCAATTCGAGCTGGTTTGCCCGAGTGGTTAAGGGGGAAGACTTAAGATCTTCTGCACATAAGTGCGCGTGGGTTCGAACCCCACAGCCAGCAAGTTTATTTAATTTTTTATTTCATAATCGATTTTTTTTTTTGGAGGCCTCCTGTGGTGTGCGTTGAGCTGAAACAGAATATTCATTGGTGCACACGTTCTGTGAAATGACTATGCAAAAAAATCAATCGCATTTTGCAATGACACTCGTTAGTCATGAGCGCAAGCACGGTCCTCTTGCCTTGCAAGATCAAAAAATTTCGCATTTTAGTGCGGATTCATGAAGAGCACTAAGATTTTGGCGCATGGCGGTGGCAAGTGGTTGGAAGACGCGTGTTCAGTATAAGTAGTCATCTTCTTTAATATTGGGTTGTGTTTGGGTTGCTTTAAAGGCGGTTTATTTGTTCTCTTCTTTTTGTTTGTGGTTTGGTTGTACGTGTTTCGCTTTTCTTAATAAAAAAGATGTGCAAAATTTTTGCACTTCCTCTAAAAAAATTCGCTTCGGCTATCAGACAACACAACCAACATTATCTAGTTCTAGTTTCAAGCTAAAAGCTCAATAAAAAAGAAAGACATGAAAAAAAATCTGAACTGATTCACTGATCAAGGTTTCAGATGGCTTTGGGCGGTTGGAAGATAGATCAACTCCACTGCTTGCTTGTCGCGCGCTATGCCAGGTATACCTTGCTGCAGCCTGGGTAAACATATTGACGGATCATGGGAGATGTTATCAATGCCATCCTGTACATTGCCAAGGGCTCACTTTAGTCGATCGATCAGTTCCTCGATGCTTGCTTGCCGCGGCAGGTGCACTTCTCCTTGTCTTCCTTCAGAGCCTGAACAGTGGAACATTTTGAGCTAAATGAGCCTGAGATAACTGGCTCAGTGGTTACTTCATGAGATGATTGCGATAATCGGAGAACCTATTTTGGTGGAGCCGTGGAGGGCGCATGAGTACTCTTTGAAGTACTCTTTTTAAGGGAATAGTACTCTTTGAAGTACTAAAGGAAATATGCATTTGCTTGTGCATTGAATGTTTGTTCGACAAAGGAATGACCAGTTTCTCGTTTGAATGTTTGTTTCCGATCGAGTGATCGACTACTAGCTCCCCAGGGAGAAGTGATTGCATTTGTATTCTCTCTAGCAATGTCAAGTATTTTACGTAGGTGTCTCACTTCCTGACCATGCATTCAAGCTAGCTAACATACCTGCAGCTGGCTCTGCAGTTCCCTGATGTGCTCAACTGCTAGGTCCAGCATGTCCGCCGTGCTCGTTTGCTGTCACAATTCGGAAGAACAAAGGATAATTAAATTTGCATCTCAACCGGCCTGCAGATTGTACTCTGTTGAAAAAGATCAGAGAAGAATTACGACAAACTGCGTACTGCATAGGATATGGCAGATTAATTAATGTCTATAATTGATCACCTTGTCCATGTTAGGCACTAGAGCCTGCAACTTCCTGAGCTTCTCGCTGATCCTCGTCCTTCTCTCCTACCATCATCGATCGCATGACTGAAGATTAATCCCGTAGTCCCAAAAAAGGAGGACAGAGAAATGCTAAATGCAGAAGATTATCTTGACGACATTATACAGCAGTACAGTAGTACTCCGTAAGCAAGGTTTCAGAGCTTCGTTTAACTCTAAACTAACACGCAGTACTACTAAGGAGTAAGGACATTGAAAGCGATCATATATATGAATAATTATTTTTGGGATTTGGACTTAATAGAGCATGTATATATATACCCTCTCCGCGATGCTCCGGGGGTGCGTCGCACATCCACGCTTGGCCCGTACTCTGAACGGTACCTGGTCTTGCTGCATCTGCAGGTATTTATCTGCGCCCGCCATCTCCCTCGGCATAATAAACTGCATGCAGATCGAGACAGATTAAACATAAAATCATGCATGCAGATCTCTCTCTCTCTCTCTCTTTCTCACACACACACGCACACACACACTACACTTGTAATTTCCTAATGCTAGTAGAAAATATCAATTCATAACTGATAAAACAACTTTAGGAGTTCATAATAAGTAGTGAGGACTGAGGAGTGCTACCATATCATACTCACATATATGTACATGCACAGGAAACTATGAAGATTCTAATTAGTAGTGACATGATATACGTAATTTGGCCACGTTCTTTAGGATCTAACCAGATTACTTTCTTTCAGAAAATCACTTGTCAATGAGGACATTAAGATCATATGTAGAAAAACTTATAACTACTGTACAAGAATGCAAAAATAAATTCAATGCAACAGCTATACCTGGGATTCATAATTGCTAAGGCTGGCAATGATGTCGTCGTTGTTGTGCATTCCCGGTTTGCCTGTTGGCGTGGAGAACACAATGGAGTTTGAATCCTCCCATGATCCGATTGAGAACCCACCGGAGAAGGAGCGGACCACATGGTCAGCGGCGATGTTATCTTCAGACTGGCCAGCACCATGCAGGTTGTCAGTGAGGTCCGGGATGCCGTCCTCAGAGATTTGGGACAGAGTGCCCTGTCTTGCAAAGTTCAATGGGGATTTCATCTTCTTCTTCTTGTTCATGGCCTGGCGAACCTGATCACCACCTCCTCCAACTCCTGCTCTAGAACTTGAAAAACCTGCTAGTTCAGTTCCACAAAAGACAGACACGGTGACTTCTGGTGCCCTAATTAATGTGGTCAGAATTGAGATTCAAGTAGCCAAATTTTATCCATCCTTTCTAAGCATTCAAGTTCTGAAGTAGTAATTAAGATATATCATTAATTTGAGTTTTAGTGTAAAATATGAGTGAACATAATGAATTTGCAAATTTAAAGAAAACTTCTGTTTAAAAATTAGTGACATGATAAAAAATTAATGTGACATCCTAGAATTCACTGCTTGAAATAATTTTCACATAATCGGTGTACCATAGCTCAAAACAAGTGGCGGATCCACCGTGGGGGCGTGAGGGGGCTAGAGCACCGGCTCCACTTGCCGCACCCTTGGTACTCTTTCAGTACCTCTGTCATTATTTGCATCACAAATCTAATTAATTTTGTTCTTAAGATTGCTACTTGTGTATATTTTAGGCTTTCGAAACACACTATCCATTATTAAGATACTACATTTAGTGGATTTTCTATTTTAACTTTGTTCCTCATAATTTATGTAACATCCCAAAAAGCGTATTTTTGGGAAAATATAATGGAAATAAGTTGGAGAATAATTTTGAGCACGTTTTGTATGGAAAACTATTTTAGCATGAAATTTTGAGCTTTTGCATAAGTCAGATAATGAAATCACATGCAAACAGCAACTTGTAAGAATTTTCGAGAAAATCATAGAATAGAGAAAATCCTGAAACATTGACACGAGTAACCATACCGTGCCAGGAACCTTCACAAAAAAATCATGAATTTGGGGGCCTATTTGATAGGTTTAAAAATTTGGCAAAAGTCTCAGCATTTTCTGAAAATTCCAAATCCCATTTGAAATTCCCGCTCGCATATTGGGCCGAATTCCAGTCGACCCATTTCTATGCACCCGCTCCAGCCCACGCCAACACCCCCTCTCTCACTCTCGTTGACATGTCGGGCCTGCATGTCAGGAGCCTTCGTCCACCTCTAGCCCTCGCCTGCGTGCCAGCTCGCCCTCGCCAGCTCCGTCGCTTGTCCTTGCCATCCACCCCACTGGCGCCTCAATCACCCTGCTGTCACCTCCATTTGCTACCGCCCATGCCATCCACCCCACTGGCGCCGTTTTCCCGCACGGACGGAGAGACTAGAGCAGCCTCTGCGAGAATCTTGCGTAACCACCGGCATCTCGCCGCTCTTCTCGCGCAATTGTCCTAGCTACTTAAGCAATAGAGCGCGCACTGTCGTCCTCAGCTTGCCCACGTTCTATTTCGCGCAAACCTGAGCTTCATCGCTCCTCTGGTGAGCTTCCTCACCCACGACACTCGCGTCAATTTGATCACCGTTTATCACTCATTCCTCTCCTTTGCTCAGTGCAGCTTCTGGAGCCTTGTAGCACGATTGCGCTTACCTTCGTCCTCGACTCTAGCGCACACCCAATCTTGCCAACGTGTTCCTGTTAGTCTGGTGAGTTTGGGCTCAAATCCATCACGTCATCATGTGTTCCATACCGTATTGATACTTTTCCCCAACTCAATGCAGATAGACTTGCCATAAATCCGAGCATCACCACCATCTTCTTCATTCACAGCCACCGTCGCCATTTTTGTTCTCCTTCAAAGCCTGGTGAGCCTCGAACCAATTCTTTGCGTCTACACGATCTCTAGCACCTTAGAGAGCTAACGCGACATTCCTTGTAGCTTCTCCGTTGTCGTCGTGAGCCTCCTTCTCGTCACTGCTGCTCGTCGTCGACAAGCCGCCTCAACCCTTCCCCGACCTCATTTTCTTCACCCTCGTGGTCGTGGTGAGTCACTAATCCTCATGCGCGCATCAATTTGCCATGGGCCGAGTCCCTAGTACATTTTCCCTTTCAGCCACCCATGGCGCCACCGCAGTTGCATGCCGCCAGCTCGCCTCCGGTGACCATAGGTCACCGCGCCTAATTCATTAGCATCACCTGGACTCACTGAGCCCAGTGCGCCACTCCTTTAGCTCCGGGGGATGCCTCCTACGCGAAGTGCATCCCGGACTCGAGGCGTTCCACCGTCGCAATGCCGCCTCCGCTACCATTGTCGCCGCAACCACTACCCTTAGCTTCGCCTTACCTTCCTCGTTCCATTCCGCCGCTCATCGCATCGTTCGTCGGCAGCAAGCTCGTCATGGCGCTCAACCATGCACACAACTCTGCTCCTTCGCTCACCCACTCGGGGTTAGGATTTGGTTAGCACTAATGATAGATATTAAGGGTAAATAGTCTATGACAGGTGGGACCAGTCGAGAAAGTTTCCAAAAATCTAATTTTAAATGTTTTAGTAAATGTGTCTATGACATGTGTGTCAGGACCCAAATATGTAAATCTGGACTCTCTGTGTATTCTGAACTAGTCCCAGATCAGTAGCTAGTTCACACAAGAAACATAGATGAAATACCATCCATTTATTGATTTAACTAAAGATATATCAAAATAACAAATAGTAATAATAACTGAACCTTATGGCCAATGTTTACTTAACTTGCCATGCAGGGCTAAAGAAACAAATAAACTCTTGTAGTAGAACGGAAAAACTTAGAAAGACCAATCAACATACCCATATGTATTTGAATCAACATTATAATTGTGTGTGCTATCTACTGATCCAGGGAATGACATAAATATACACAGTAGGTCCAAAGTTCCAAATTTGGGGTCTCACACTAGCCTTGCATGTTGATAGGCCGTAGTAGTATGAGCATGTGTGATTGCTCAAAGGGGCTCCCTTCACCGAGGCATTGGGAACAAAGCCTTCCGATACAACAGTGAATGGCTCACTGAGACAAGGGGGGTGCCCGGGTGAAGTGAGAGTGTTCATTTATCGAGCTAGTGCAAGGTTAGGACTAGATTATGTAACGGTTTCAATGCGTGCTCTAGACTGCTTATCAAAGGATAGTTAGCGATGGTATCGACAGATGACGAACAAACTAGAGAATTTATGTGTTGTGGGTAAAGTTGTACACCTTTGCAGAGTGTAAATCTATTTAAATAGTCGTGCTCGCGGTCATGAGCATTCTTGGTGCGGTCCATCGGGTATAGTCTTAGTTTGTACTCAAAATGGTTCTTGTTGAAAAGTGATTTTGTTGTTGATATTTGAGTTGAGTGCCATGTCTATGGCTGGAAATAAGATGTTGATCGCAGCCAAGGATGTTGCGATCTATTATTTATTCAAGTACTTACTTGCTATTCAATATCTATTTAACTGCTCTTTAAATTCCCGTTGCAAAGTACTATGTATTGATATTGCAAATAGAACTTGCTTAATGTTGAAAATAACTTGTAGCATAGAGCCTTTCCTCTCTCTCTCTCTCTCTCTCTCTCTCTCTCTATATATATATATATATATATATATATATATATATATATATATATATATATATATATATATATATATATATATATATATATATATATATATATATATATATATATATATATATATAATATATGGTATGGTACTCTGGCACAGAGGTGCGTACTCCCACCTCCTATATACCACTTAAATTGTATGTTGATACCTCTTTATCAATTTGAGCATACTCAATAATGATTATAAGATACTCCAAAGTGAGTTCCATGAAAAATTTCATTAAAGTTTATTTTTATAGCAAAATTTTTGTATATACTTTTATATATGAAAAAGGGTACATAGAAAAAAAAAAAAATAAAGGGCTCAAATTATTATTTTTCAATCAAGTCGCATTGGAGTGTTTTATAATTTGTATTTAAGTATCTTGAAAGTGATAAAGAAGTATAATATATTTGTTTAAGTAGTATATTGAAAGTGGGAGTACATACTCCTGGAGTACATACTCCTAGAGTACAAAACAGGCGTCTCTCTCTCTCACACACACACACACATTAAAGAAGTTTTGACCACACTACATATCTAGTCTAGCATACCAAGATAGCTAAGCACACCAAATAAAGAGCCTACAACTAAAATAGCAATAGGTAATTAAAACTGCATAAGACAATATTTCTTAAAACACAAACTGCATAATACATTTGAATGTAGAGAATTCTATTGATCATCATGGGTAGTATATCAAGTTAATTATGTAGCACTTTCATGGGAGTTAGCAACATATTAGGGCTTAGTGCAACTGACAGTTAATGATAGAGTGATGGACAAACTTTATCAAAAGGTAATAATAATATTTTGCCACAAAAGATTGAAAAGAACTTTGATGGTGGTAAGCGCAACATTTTTTAAAATACTCAATATTGTTTATCTACACCCAAAATATGTGATATTTTATGCATTGAGTTGCTACGATTTTTTACGATAGTAATATTTGGTGTTTTGAGCAGTGGCGTATGCAGGACGAAAATAGAGGGGTGCTAGTGGAACAAAGTTATTATGAGGTGAGCTAGCAAATACACATTTAAATATCATGTGTAATCCAAATTGATACATAAATTATCGGATCCTGAGCTTTGTATACCCGAAGCCCTCGTGTGTGTACCATACCAGTCCCATGATCAGTGGCCAATACACACATCCACAACATCGATAATCACATCCACACATTCATACATATATAATTTAACAAATTAACACATCGATAGCACCCCTCTATTTTCGTCTTGCGTATGCCACTGCTCAAAACACCAAATATTACTACCGTAAAAAATCGTAGCAAGTCAATGCATAAAATATCACATATTTTGGGTGTAGATAAACAATATTGAGTATTTTAAAAAATGTTGCGCCCACCATCAAAGTTCTTTTCAATCTTTTGTGGCAAAATATTATTATTACCTTTTGAAAAAGTTTGTCCATCACCGTATCATTAACTGTCAGTTGCACTAAGCCCTAATATGTTGCTAACTCCCATGAAAGTTCTACATAATTAACTTGATATGCTACCCATGATGATCAATAGAATTCTCTACATTCAAATGTAGTATGCAGTTTGTGTTTTAAGAAATATTGTTTTATGCAGTTTTAATTACCTATTGCTATTTTAGTTGCATACTCTTTATTTGGTGTGCTTAGCTATCTTGGTATGCTAGACTAGAAAACTTCTTTAATGTATAAGTTTGCTCGTTTGGCAGTAACTTCATCATGTAAGCCCACGGGTTTACGATTCGACACTCACTAGCTGAATTAACTAGCTCTCTCCTCCCTCTTTTTTTCCTTTTTTTTTTTTGCAATGCGCACGTATGATTATATTTTTCACAATTTTTTGCATGCGCATATATTCTAATTTGGAGTACCTCTTTGAATATTTTCAGAATTTTGGAAGTGCACAAATGTACAAAACATAAACATGGGTTCATATGATCCTAGGTTAATTTATATATTTGGTATTGGTTTTCCAAAAAATCATGGCTAAAACTTTGCATCGAGACTATGAAAAGTTTTAAAAAAATGACTTATATTTAGAAACACATGAAGTGTGTATATATGAAAGCTTTTGATCCTCCATATTACCTTTAATTTTTACGGTTTTGCTAAACAACAATCGACTATTTTCGTTTGTCAAAATTATCAAATTTTCATCCGTCTGATATATATGCTTTGATATTTGCATTTCTTCTCATCAAATGTATTAGATCTGAATTTATTATGATTTTTTTCTTCGGAGCATAACGGGTTCATCACATTGCCGTTTTTTTGTTGGTATAGAATTTCATTTTTTTTGTCTTTGTTTTTGCTCAATCTCTCAAAGTATACATTAGATTTTGAACATGTGATGGAAATATAAGTTATTAAGACTTTCAAGAATATTTATGGTGACCAAGATAAAAAAATACATAATTAAATTACTGTAATTTTTGTATAATGAAGTTATAAATAAACTAAAATTTAACTATTTTAGGCTAAGAAAATAGTCAAATCTTATATAGACGGGTCCTAATTTTTATGTCATCACAAAATTAAGTGACGAAGGATAATCCTTTCACGTACGTAATTTGCCATATGCTATAAGCTTTCCTCTGTTTTTAAATAGATGTTTTTAGAAACTCAACCGCTATGTCATAGGACTTGATCGCTTGCATCACTTTTTGGTGCGGTCACGTCAGCATGGATAGATCAGCTGAACCTGGGCAGACGACGGCAGCGCGCAGGGTCCCGCATACGAAGGTTAGCGGGCCCAACCTGCTTGATTCGGTCAAGTGGGAATTAAAAAATTAACCAGCCCCCGGTTTGGGTCATCCTCATCCAGATTACACTCATCGATAATGTAGGCCCCACAGAAAACGTCTTTTTGTTTTCTTTACAGAAGATGTCGTGATTTGAAGGAACGACAATCCTAGTCATTTGGACCATTCTATTGGTAAAATTACTAGCGTGACCAATCATTTTGTACCATGAATCATTGAATCTAGTGTTAACAGTTTCTTCTATCCTTTTCCTTTAAGGAAAGATGACATACTGCTTTTTTTTCTATGATTGACAGTGAAGTTCTAAAATTATTCAGAGAGGAAAATAAGTGTGGATAATTCAACAACATTGCTTTTCTACTAGGTAAACTAGTATCATAACATGCCTATAATGATATGGTATTAATATATAAAGGAGAGGTGTCTTATGTAAAGTATAACCCTATATATTATGGGTGTTAACTCTTCGTGTGAGCTGGTAAATGAGATTTGAATATACATAGATCATATTTAAAGGAATGTAAGGGCCACAAGGATAGCCATTTTATGAATAACCCCTTGCATATATCAATAAAATCATTTAAATGGATCCCATATCTTTAAATCATACCTATCGAAATATTATCCAACAGCTCACACGAGGGTTCACGTGTTAGTACATTAAGGTGGGTTTAAACTAGATACTATAAGTACTTACATTTTTTTGGAAAACAAACCAGCACATGCTTAGAGTTATATGGCTAACGTGTTACTTCAATGTAATATCCCAAATGTATGTTAGTATGTTACAATTAAATCACACATTAAAGATAGTCAACGACTACGTGAAAAATGCCATGATGTTTTTTTATGGAGTTTAAGTAAAGGAGAAAAAACAACTGCCATACATTGAATGTACTAAAATCCTAATTCAAACAATACTAGCAAACTATCCAAGTAAGAGCCGGTGGTTCTTAGATTAGTTTAAAAGCTACTCCTTTTGAAATAGTATCTTGAAAATACGGTAGGTCAGTCGTACCGTCCCTTAAACCATTAACTATATGTTTGATTAGTGAATAAGCTCAACAAACCACTTTTCTACTCCGAAACAACAATAGCTATATCTAGAAAAATATCTTAGCGTTTCCTCCTATACAGTAGCTATACGTTTCAAGCAAACAATTCAAATGTTATTGGTTTTATATCTAGTGAACGGGAACACGTCAAGTCGATCCTACAGAGAGATAAGAACAACTCAACATATTAGTTTTAAATCTAGTGGAAGACAAATAATACACGTCAAGTCAACTGAATCATACAGATATAAACAACCACTCGTGAACAACCAAGCAAAGCGCAAACATGCTAACTCCTAGGTGCGAGTAGCAGAGCAAATATTAGTAAGTGTTGGGAAGATTGAAATAGGTAAGGGCCAACCAAATCTGAATAAAGAAATACGAGAGGCATGTGGCGTCCACAATCCTACGGACCCACACTTCTCTATGCTAGCCTAGAAGCCTCACCATGAAAACCACCGTAACGGTAACTATGCAGCCCGTAGTTTTCCCTCCCTCCCAGCCGGTTTCAAGCAACCCAATAAGGCAACTCCGTTAATTGAAAAAACGAAAGGAGAAAAAGTTTGGATATAGTGGGTGAGATCAGCAGATTTCCAAATCAAATTTGGTCTAGTATATATAGATGAACTAGTCAATTTTACAGACTATGAACTGATGATGATACCCAATAATGCGTAACTTACAAATAGGATGGCACTGGAAATATTTGTCACTCGAAATGTAGAGAGCTAATGATTTAGAGGTTCAAATAAGCATGTGGAGCAAGAAATTTGTGGAAAGCCACTGGGGTCTATTTTTGAAGCGACCACAAAGCATGAATGAGCCAGTGTTGTGAAAAATGGCCGACTCGGCCGATTAGTCGGTCGATTAATCGGTGATGGTGGCTAAACTATCATGAATAGTATAATCGGATTGCAATTAACTCCGTGGAACGATTAATTGACCGTATAATCCGATTAATCGGTTGTTTTCCTATTAATCATCTGCTTTTCCCGTTTAATAAAAAAGCTTATTTTTATTCACTAATTACAATAAGTTGGTTATATGGTGTTCATAACATGTACCTTTTGGATGAAGTATAAACAATGAACTGTAAAATATGACAAATAATGTTTTGTAGAATGATAATATACAATAACTTTAGGTAAATAAAATGCTTCTAATTAATTCTAAATATAAATAAATATATCAATAAGAGGGATTATTGTCTGTTATTAGGAATTTTGGGTTTTTTTGGATAACATGTAGTTTAGAGTTTCGGGATTTGTTCAAAGTAGCTAATAACTGGATTCCTAATAATGGGATTAATTCCTTACTTACTACTTTGTGTGTGTGTTTTTTTTTTATTCCTTGGTACAGTTGCAAAATCTACACAATTCCCTCTTCATGTGTGGTTTCCCGATGCTATGGAAGGACTCACTCCCATTTCGGCTCTTATACCCGTAGCAACGGTGGTTGCTGCGGGGGGTTTTCTTTTAGCTCGACTTCTTCCTCTTTTCATACTCCTACCTTTAATAATGAGTTTCATTTCTTTACCATTAAATTCAGATTAACTGGCCGAATCACGATTAATCCGGTTTCCACAATACTGAAATGAACATATAGTGTCATTAACAAAAGCCTGAAATAAACAACGTATGCCGGTTTGCCTACACATATATAGTTTTACCAAATTAGGTAAGGAAAATCTTTTGTCCTCCAACAAATTACCCTCATAGTGTTGCCATGCTGCTGAAACTTTGCATAGATTTACACATGCGGCGTAAAGAACAAAGAAGAAGGCTGCTGCTGCTGCAAGCAAATGTATTGGATAACTACATTGCTCGCAGCTGCTGAGAGGTGCCGTACGTGTTACCTCTGCAAAGCCGGAAACATTCCTCAAAACGCTCAAATCTCAAAAAGAAAGACAAAAGGCCGCCAAGATTGCAGTTGACCAATCTTGGCACTACTCTACAATTTGAAAAACATAAAAAAAAGAAACTAAATATAGAAGAAGAATGGTGATATTCCCTCGATTCCCAAAGAAATCCGGAAGAAAATAGAAGCTAAAAGCATGCAAACAGCTAGCAGCAGCAATAACAAGCTCGAAATGCCAATGAATAAGTTGGCCGGAGCTCTTCGAAAATCATTTGAAAGAACAGTGGTTAGAACACTCTCTGAGGGGATCAGAAAAGGTAGGAAACTGAAGAGCCTGTTAATTAGCAGTAGTACTATCTCCTTACCGTTGTTATCCACGACGAGGCTCGAGAAGAACCCCGGCGGCGAGCTGCTGTGCCGCGGCAGCAGCCCCGGAGGACCGCCGCTGCCCCCGACGTCGTCCTTATCCTCCACGCGAAACTGATGGTAACGGTGCCAGCCGTGGCCGTGGCCCAGCGAGATCTCGGCACCCCCGCCGTAGTGCTGCTGCTGCCTCGGCGCGCCCATCGCAGCAGCTGACGCCGCCGACTGCTCCCCTCCGCCCGGCGCCGGGAAGAACGCCCTCGCGGCCGCCGCCCCCTCCGTCGCCAGGTCAACGAACGACGACTGGCCCTGCGCCCGGCCGCTGCCATAGCGCGAGGGGTCCCGCTGCGGGCGGTTCATGGGCTGCGCGTGCGCAGGCTGCAGCCCGAGCTAGCTTTTCCGAGCGCTCGCGCGCGGTCGTGTGCTGGTGGTTTCGCTTTTGAGGGTTTTTTTTCGCGTGACCAACTAAGCCACTGAGCAAGCGAGCGAACGAGCGAGCTGATTGGCGAATTGGCGTCGCGGCCGGGGACGGAAATAAAGGACGAGGAGGGCTGGGCGCTCGTGATTCGGTTTCGGGGGCCAGGGCGGGCGTGTGGTAGGAAGCGAGGGGATTCGGAAATGCGCTCGAGGAGGGGGGGTGGAATTCTTACTGAAAGCGGCAAGTGGGCGCGTGGGCGCGTGGGGAGGAGGGAAAGGTTGGGCGCGCCCTGTGACGGCCGGGCCCCACGGGTGCGTTTGGAAACCACGGCCAGCGCGTGGAACTGGAAGCTGAGAGAGATGCAAACCGAGGCAGGCGTGCCGCGGCGATGGCGTCGCTTCCGGTTTTAGGAGGGGGCGATCGATCGGGGCAGCGGCAGGGTTCACTGCATCTGGTGCGATCTGCAATGCAAATTCAGCTGTGGTATGTCAAGTGTTAATTCTGATTGTGACCGGAGTTCGAAATTTCGGACATTTCACTCACAGCCGAAATTTGGGCCATTCGGTCAAAAAAATTCGTGCTCATTGAATTTCCAGCGCCGGTCTGCCCAGTCCCCACCGGCCCAAAAGCCCACCATCCCCCTTTGCCCTCCCGTGACTGCCCGAAAATGCCCTAGCTACCAAAATCCAACTGGCTCACGGCGGGAGCACAGGACGGCTCACGACGGGAGCACCAGGCGGCGGCGACTCTCGCGGCGTTGGAGCACCAGGCGGCGACGCGGGACGGCAGGAGTGGGAGCACCAAAGGCGGCAACAAAGAAGGCGGCTTTCGAGCAAATTTTGGTCAAATTTCAAATCCTGATTTCGGCATTTTGGACGAATTGAAAACGAAATGTTCAAAATTTTCGCCAATTTCGGTCATTTCGTTAGGTCCCGAATTTTTGAGCGAAACGAAATCCTAAACCCTGATTGTGACTTGTAGTAAGAGGCTTCCTCTCCTGGTAATCAAATTCTGATACATACCTTATCGTGCGGTTGACCGCTATATGTACAGTTGTACACACATGATGGGGGTCAATTCTCTTGAAAATCTCACTCTACTCAATGGTTTTTATGTAGTTTCCTTAGGTGTAGAGTTCTTTCAGGGCATGTATAATGGTACAGACAGCTATTGTCTATACCAACTTTCCATATCACCTATAGACAGCTCATACAGTTGTCTTTTCACTTGTCTTTATAGATGACACAATCTTTTAATACTTTCATGGACCTAAGACATTTTCTCCTTGGTTCTAGTGATACAGTCGGCTACAAGATTATAGACAACACATTTCTCTCTTTTTATTCTCTTTCATCCACATCAGCTTAAATTCTACATGGCAGAGACCATAGACAGCTAATGTAAGCCTATTGTACATGATCTTAGCGAAAAGTTTGTGGGATAGGTCTACTTTTCTACTTGGAGGAACTTGCCCTTTTAATTAGCTTTGAAAGAATATGAGATTTGCGCCTGATACTACTAAATTTTGGCAAGGGTCCCTTGGTCTGGTCCTCACACTCATGCGGTGTGCTCCATTTGAATATGCGTCAACCAAGGACCAATCCTGCTTATTGTTCATACAAGGCGCAGATAAAACTAGAGGGCCCATTTTAGTCACACGCACGCGCACACAAGAAAAAACTTCAACCCGAACCCATCCACACAGGCAGAGCCAGAACTGAGGCTGCCGCGGTGCGTACCTAGATGAGTAGACGAGGCACCAAGCTGTTAGGATCCTGATCCTAGTGGGATCGTTTTTCGTCTGACATGATCGGAACGTAAAATCGTGTTATATATATATTGAGTTATGTTTTCAAACATGCAAGGATGGTATATTCTATAAATTTAGTTTCATAAATTTGGGTACACTTATTCATTTTACATGCAATTAAGCTTGTTTTTTTTAAAAAAAAATGATTATTTTTTAGTAAAGTAATCATTAAAAAACCAATATATTAATGATTATATATATAAAACCTTAGAACAACATGAAAACAACAAAAACAAAACAAAACAAACTATTACAACTTAAATTAGCAATAGGCAAAATAAAATTTTATATGTTGATACAGTTTGTTGTAAGGACCATGATCCTACATGATGCCGACTACAATCCTACTCAATTCTATGCGATGCTAAATTCAGGATCACGATTATATAAAATTCTGATACATATATCGATCCATGTCATTTCGGCTCCGTAGGGTCATAGGATCGTATGATCCCACGATCCATACCGCTGTCTTGACGACCTTAGGAAGCACTAAGCACTACCATTCCACCAAACAAAAAGAAGAAAGCAGTTTCTTTTGGTGTCTCCATGCATTCCCCTTGCCAGAAAGTTGCCGGATTCTCCCGGCGGCCACGCAAAGATGGCCCTAGTTTATCTCCAAGTTGGCGGTAGTTTTGTCCCCTCCTGGTACGAAACTTTGCCATAAACAAACGGCCAAGCAGGTGAGGAGGACAGAGGCGCGTCCTTGCAGCACTCAGCACTTCAGCAGCCAACCATTGTGAGTGCGTGCGTGCGTATGGTATGATGGCGGTGGCTGTACTTCGGGAAGACATATGTCTCTTGCCGGGTAGGGTACTACGCACGCGCCCGGTCGCTGCTAATTTCGCCCGACATGCATGCCCACGTTTCGCTAGCTCAGATGGTGTGTCCGTGCGTACGTACGGCTCATGCGTGGAAAATTTCAGCTCATTGGACATGTTTTGTCGAGAAAATATCAAATTTAGCTCTTTTTTTTATGAAATGGTAAAAATAACACTACGGATGGATAGGCAAATGATATGTGTCTTTTGTAGTGCTTTCAGAGCATGTGCGGCAGACGAATTGTCGTGATCCCAGTTCGCGGCAGACGACCTGCCGCGTCTCAGTTAGCGGCAGATCGTATGCCACAGTTCTAGTTCGTGACAGATCGTTTTTCGCTATAGTTTTGCATGGCAAAAAAATATTTTTTTTATCATTTCGTTCGCACATACGCTAGTTTTCCTAATTCGCTTCAAAAAGGGGGTGAACGAGCCAAAAACTCGTGACTGCACCCAAGCGGCGTGTGCGAACCTCACATCCCTTGATGGCCTGGCGATCTGACTTACGGTCCTATTATGTGACTTTGTTCAGTATTAAACATCTGCAGGGTCTTTTGTAAGAACTCTCCTTGGTTTCTAATAAAAGGAATCGGGTGGCCTTGTTGCCCCTGGCTCGAAAAAAAAACATCTCCAGGGCATCTAGCTCGATCGTCGTAGGATATGTGACTGGTGCCGAAAGGACGACTCAACTGAAAGATGCAATCCTTAAACTCTAAGCAAAGCAAATGAAAGCTCAAGATAGCCCTGAATATTTTGCTCGCTGAGGAGGATGGTCTTTGAAACGCGGAAAAGGGCAGAGACAGAGAGAGCTAAGGTACAACAAAAGCTGTGAAAATCGAAGAAGACACCAACATGCAAGGCATGCATGTAACCCAAGCTTACACCAACCAAACGCAGAGCGCAAACTAAAATATATGCGAATTCATCTCTTGTGAAAGCTACCTTCGTGCGTCACGCGAAAGAGAAATTGATGGAGTACGACACCAACTATTTGTCTATTTCCCCCCTTTTTCTAATGGAATGCATGATTTGATTATATCATGATTAGCACGCAACCAAACTTCAAACGGTTTTGTTCTTAATTAGGTTGTTGACATCTTGCGGCAGGACGCAACTAGATTTCATCGATTGGTAAGTTGAGATGTGCACGTTATCGACCTGTCACGGAGAAAAATAATTTGTGTGGCTGCGCGTCCTTGATATTGTACTCCGATTTTTGATCTCGGTATAGAGTTGAGGATGTGAAAGTGTTAATTTTTCAAGTATTTTTCGTCGCAAAAAATCTCAAGTATTTTGCTAGCTAGAACCTTTATTTTTGATTCGTTTGTACCTAGTGTTCTTCCCGTAGTTAGTTGTTGAATATGTGATGGGTCTCCGTTGTAATTAGGGCTGAAAAAATAACTCGAGGCTGGTAAGCCAGCTCGACTCGGACCAAACTCGAGCCAGCTCGGCTCAGGCTCGTGATGTTCCCAAGCCAAGCCAAACCTCTTCTCTAGCTTGCAAAAATTTCGAGCCGAGACCGAGCCGCTCGCGAAGCTCGTTCGGCTCGTGCAGCACTACCTCTGCCACCAAATCCCATTCCAAACGCACACACACCGCACACACAGTCTCTGCCCCCAACAACATTCCAAATCGAGTCCACTCCTGCCACATCCTCCGCCGCGGCACCCCCCATCCTCCGCATCGTCGCCCCGTCCTCCTCCACCGTCCGAGCATCCTCTTCATCGTGGCCATCTTGGCGTGCGGGCTACTACACCTGCTCGTGCGCCACCTAATCCGGCTGCACCGCCGGCTAGGGCTGGAAAAATAGCTCGAGACTCGCAAGCCTGCTCGGGCTCGTCACGGCACGGCTCGGCTCGGCTCGGGCTCGTGAATTTTTGAGCCGAGCCGAGCCCCATGTTTGGCTCTGGGAAAAAACGAGCCGAGCTCAAGCTGCTCGCAAGCCAGCTCGCGAGTCGATTGGCTTGTACTGTTGAGTTGACTTCCAAACCCAATTCAACCTGAGCGGCCATGCTGCCCATTCCCCATGCATCCCCAAAATTCCCCACCTCCCACTCGCACCTACACCCAAACCCAATTCCCCTTTCCCAACCCAACCCCACCCCACCCCATCCATCCCGATCGGCCGTCGATCCCCTTTCCCAACCTAGCCTGCTCCGCCTCCCAGATCCGCTGACGGCCACCGCCATGGTAGCATCAGCCACACCACGCCTCCTCCTCTCGCAGACCTCCAAGGACCTCCTCGCCACCGCCTCCTTCCCCTCGCCGCCCTTCCCCACCTCCCCGCTCGACGCCTTCGTCTTTGACCCCGTCCTCTCCGCTTTCCTCTCCCCGTCCTTCTCCCCCTCTGACTTCTCCTCCACCGCTCTCTCCTCCAGCCTCGCCGCATCCCACGCTGAGCAGCTCCGCACCGAGGTGCTCTACCGCCACCCGCTCCTCCTCTCCCACTTCCTCTCCCTACACTCCGCCTCCGCCTCCCTCTCCTCCACCCCATCCATCTGTTCCCGACACCCTCGCGGAGCTGCCCTCGCAGCCTCGCCGTCACCTCCGCCCTCGCGGAGCTGCCCTCGCAGCCCCCCACCCACGCCGTCGCCTCATGAGCTGCCCCAATGCCCTCGCTGCCACCTTCGATCAGCTGCCGCCATGCCTCATGAGCTACCCCAATGACCTCGCCGCCACCTCCAAGTTTTGACCACGTCGTCTGATTCATCCACTTGGGTGAGGATGCAAATTTTTGTTGTGAATGAATGCTCTTTGGTTGTGAGGATGCAGATTTTTGTTGTGAATGAATGCAGATTTTTGTAGATGCCATGTGATGGATAACAGATTGTCCTGTGAATGAACGCAGAACGGAGAAATGAATGCCGCCTGCTCCTAGCCCGCGAGCCCTCGTGAGCTGGCTCGAGCTGTCTTTCGAGCCGAGCCAAGCTACCCTCTTAGCTCGTGGTCAAAACAAGCCGAGCCTACTATTGAAACAAGCTTAGCTCGGCTCGGCTCGGCTCCATTGGCACGCTCCTGGTGTTCTAGTCGGGCCAAAGACGTCGTCATCGTCGGCAAGCCAAGCGGCGTTGGCGTAGGCGCCCCGGGGCACCAGGGCATGACAGAGCAGAGGATGGAGCGGCACCATGTCGGAGTGAGTTCGGTGCCTCCAAGCGTGGGGAGGCCTCACTCCAGTTGCTGCCATTCCCCACGACATCACAGAAGCACCAGCATCCCGACATGGCCGTGGAGAAGCTTACAAAAGGCAGCTTCTCCGTATCCAAATCTCATGCAAGAAAGACCTCGACACGGCGACAGAGAGGCACACGGTGTCGTTCCGATGGTCGGTGAGCAAGGACAAGAAGGCAACAAGAAGAGCGGGAGCGAGGCGGATTGGGACATGGAGGTGGGGAGCTGCGGCAACATCGTCATGTCGTCTCTCTCGGAGGAGAGGTCGCCCGTCGCAACGAGTGATGACTCTGCTATGGGTCATTGGAGGAAGGTGACCTAACAAGTAGCTCTAGAGGGTGAGCAAGCCAGCTCGAGCCGAGCCAAGCTCGAGTTTTGTCTCGTTCCCAAAACGAGCCGAGTCGCTATTTCATTCCAGTTTGGACCAGCCGAGCACAATACACAGTCCCCAGTAACTTACTTATGCTACTAACATGTTATTCTTGTCAAACAAAATTGCATTCAGGTGATCCATGCACAGTGGCACAGTGTGCTACGCTAGTAACGTTACACAATACACAGTCCCCAATAATCTGTTGGTTAGTTTTTTTTTTTTTTTTTGGAGAGGAATAATCTGTGGGTGAGTAAAAGAAGAAATTTGCATGTAGATGGTTGGGCCAAGACTAAGTGGGCCAAAGGTGCCAGACATTAGCTTTTGTAGATCTCGTTTGAGCCTTGCACATGGATAAGGCCTAGACCGCCAGACGGGCTAGCCCATGATAGCTCGGGCTTTTCTACAGCACAGCGCTTGCAGTTTTCTCAGCTCATCCAAACTTCTCTTTTCCCGTTACCTTTGTAATAAACCTAGGATTTTATATGCAAAAGACTAAACGAAGGCTTTCACTGTTTTGAGCTATAAATATGAAGAATCCTCATATACAAGATACAGAAAGATAAATAAAGATATTGGATCACCTCTATACAGTGTCTCTTTTAGTGTTCATTATATGATTGGATTGATTGTCTCCCGACTACGACATCAATTATCTAACACATTATCAGTACGAATGGCGCTACACGGCCGAATCGGTATGTCGTCGGGATTCCATCTTTTCCGATCTCTATTAGATTAATTTACTTGAACCAATTAGATCTGTTAATCGCTAATTAGGGTTCTAGATCTATTCATTTGGATTACGTCTGCTCGTTGAACTCTCACAGCCCGAAACCGAGCACTATGTCGTCGACAGCACGACTCTCGAGGCCATCTGCGCACCTCCTGGTGCCGTGTCGGCCTGATGCCGATCACCATGCACGTGCGCCGCGCCGCGTGCCGCCGACACCGTCGCACATACCACCTGCTCGTGCTCACGACGAGCTCGCCAAGATGTCGCGGCGGCATTGGGCCGTCACTTGTCCAAGGCCGCCCTCCCCCCTCGGGCATTGCCGCTGCCACCGGGATGAGCACTAGGGAAACCCTAGTGCCCCACCCTCTTTTAACCCGGGTGGGCTGTGCCAAGGTGGGTCGGGTTTCAAATCCGGCCCGGTATGGGATTGTTGTGGAAAGGCCCTCGCCTTTTAAGAAAATTGTGATGACAATTTGCGGATATGGGTACTTCGCGGAAAACCCCTGATTTTTCGGGAAATTACGAATGATTTTGGATTTTTATATATTCTTGCAGAATAACCCTTTGAGAATCCAATTTTTGCAACAGATCATGATGTTCTATGGTTATTTTATAACCGAGACTCCCAGCTTATGGTTATTTGCTTTTAATAATATTTATTTTTATGCAATAATCTTAAATAATCCTAGAAAGTTGGTTTTTAGGCATATGAGCTTTCATAAATTGTGAAATCTTAGACCTAGTACACCTTGGAAGCATCATATTTTTATGTTTTATTTTTCCTGGTATTGTGTGTTTTGGGAAATTATTTGATTGGTTTAGTAATTCTGAAATTTCTTCAAGACCTTAAATTTATCAAAAATCCCAAAAAAATACCAGGGAAATTCAGGGAAATTCTACTGAATAGATAAAATCAATATGTACTATTTCACACTCGTTTCATGCATTTAATTTTTTTTACTAGCTGTAAATATAAGAAAATTGCATGAATTATGCGGGATATTTTAGACATCACTAAATGGCAATTTGCTTGCCTTGGATGGCAGCAACTACATCACCTTGGTTTATCTCCATGTCATACAATTGTCGAGCCTGCCGATGTCACACCTGAACCTGTTGTCGCTGAGAAGACAAAGGTTTTTGCAATTTATGAGGTACCACCTCTACTCTGCCATTTACGTAGTGACTAAGTGTGATGCGTTGGCTCTATGGTTTTCTCCAAAAGAACGCTTGTAAAAGCCAAATTGTGCCCTTGCATGGCATACATACCTAGGACTAGAAGTCCATAAATGGGTGTAACTCTACCCTGCGCCGTGTTATCTCTCGACTAAGGCTATGTAATCAGAAGTTACTAAATGCTGGTTTAATTGATAAGTAGGTGCAATCAAAGGCAACAATAAGCACATGCTATGCTCTATCAGGACCTGCAACAATCTCTTAGTTATCCTTTAGCTTTGTAAAGATATCGCTTTCCTGCACAAGTCGCATTAGTAGTATGGATTCAACTCTTGTCGAGCTTGGTCCTACTCCTGGTGAGCATCTCTTATCTTTTGCTTTAGGCTAAAACCTTATGCATTAGATTGTTATTTCTCCAATGCCATAAATAAAATAATGGTCTAAGTTGTTCTATTAAAGCATTATCTCCTACTGAATAGTTGATTAAATCCGCTTAATAGAACATATTGCCAGTAGCATATTTTACCTGTAGTAAAATAATTAATCTTGCATGGAATAAATTTTGTAAACTGTATGCCTGAAAATTAAAAATACTTTGTCATGTCTTGCTATCAAAACATTGGACATGTGCTCTTAATATCTAATAAGCCTCAATTCACTAGCTTGTAGTGCACGGATGCCCAAATAGCAAAAGGAAACTATTTTTCTCGGTGGCACCGGAACAAGCCTATTCGTATGTTGATCTCTGATGGATCACTTTGGCTAGAAAAACATCATATTCCTTAAATAAGTACAAAATAACTTAAGCCTTAACAGTTGGAGTCTACATAACACTATCCTCCACCACACTATTTTCTTAATTGAAAAACTTTGTAAGCAGAATATTACAGAGTATATATTGGTTCCACGCCAACAAAATTGTACTCCTGTTGAAGTATGATTGCAAATCTTTGCTAAAACTCTGAGATGATTTCAAGCAAATGCCTAATGCACACGCTATCACTCGGGATCTTTATAGTTGGCAAGAAAAGGGGAAGGATACTGGGCTTGTGTGGGATATTGAAACCTAAGAGGCATAGAAAAATATTCAAAACAAGAGTCATGATAGGCGTAGTGGCAAATCCTAGGTCAAAACCAGAAGCAAAAATTAATTTAGTTTATTTTGGGAGATAATAAAATTGCATGATTATTATCCTTATACAGTTGATATGGATAATGTCATTTACGCCATTGCCAACACTCATGCTGTTGGCAACCACAATCATTGCAGCCTACGAAGGGCAATTGATTTATGCCTTCGGCAATATGTTAACCGCCAGCATGCGAGAATGCATGCGGCAAACCGACGACCCTTTGACATAGTCGCACATATGTCATATTGGCTATGCACCGAAACGTGCCATACTCATCGGAAATGACATATACATAATTGGTAAATGTGGTTTGCAACTGCATCACCACTAGAAGCCATATCACTTGCTTAAAGAAGATATAATTCCCGAAATAAAATATAATGACCTATTAGATTCTGTTGATCCTGAATGATCTAAATTTAGCCATGTTGATTCTGACATTACAAATTGAAACCAGACATATAATTTATCACCCTTAATTAAATATGGTGTTTCCGTTGAACAATAGAACATACTACTTATGACCATAAGAAAATATGTTGCGTAATTATAAACTTGAAGTTTAATGATCCAAATTATTTAAAATATGTTATGAGTAATTAGATCAAAACTTGGACAAATAATAAAGAAACTAGTCTATAGAATAAATCTGCCAACTCTCGGACCCCCGCATAGGACCTTCGTCGTAGATTTATAACCAACCAGAAGTTGGAATATCCTACAAAATATTAGGATCATGCAGTTTTCGTGCCACTGCAACGATAGAAGTCTAGCTCACTATATATATTCATCAAACCCCTTGTTGGAATTAGTACGTGTTAGAGGAATAAAATATTTTTCACATGTTATCACCACTGTAGCATACACATTGGGCCCCCACCTAGTTGTTGGGGATCATTTTAGATCTGAAATTCAATCAATCATATGCCCATGATAGGGGAATTTTGTAGTATGTTATTTAATAAAGATCAAATCTCGGCATTAGGGGGAGAAAAATGCCCAAAAGTTCGATTGCCGGTGTATTTTCCAGAAGAAAAAGATCTTTAGTACTAAGGTACACGCACTAGTCAAGCTAAACTTAAGATTTAGTTTATAGTCCTGTACCTGATGAGGACATCAAACCTAAGGATGCAACCACTGCTTCGACCCATTGCACTGCATCCTCTACTTCAACAACATCTTCTTCAATAGGACTTTCGGCTAATGCAATGCCATATTACCCAATTGGATCGAGCTACGTCTGCATGCCATGGTGCTACGTCTACATGCCATGGTACTATGTCTACATGCCATGGCGCTACTCCACATGCCAAGCAAGAGTTCATGCTGGATACGTTTTGGAATCCAATTCGGCCGCCGGAGGCAGCACCGACTTCAAACATGCATAACTTTCACATACGGAGTCCGTTGGAGGTCCACAAGTACTTGATGGAAATCTTATTTCATCCTCTTTCCAACGGATCTAGCCTCACCTCCAAATTCCTTTTGTACGAACTGCAATCATCAAAAGAAGATATCGTATCGCCTGTTTGGGCCAATTTGGGCTTTGTAATTATACTCAACTTGGTCCATATGCCAGCGGGCCACCTAAGGGCCGTTTACTGTTCATATGAACAGTAAAATATGATTAGTACCACCCCCTTAGTTCTATTAGATTTGTGGCTCCTCATCCCCTATTTAAGGAGGCCGCACCCCCTCTAGTTTCTTTGGATTTTGTTTATGTTTAGTTTGCCTTCATTGCAACTTGTATCTTTTGTGTGTGTCGACTAGACCACCAATCAAGATCCTTATTCAGAATCCCAACTCAATTCAAATATTTCAATTCCTATTTGCAATTTCAGATTGCTTTATCTTGTTCTTGCGTGCTTCTTCGGTGTATGCAGGAATCGACCTTCGTGGTCAGGTCATCCGGGTATTCGTGTACGGTTGATAATGACTTATCGAGCAGTTCAGTGATTGCGTGGTTTTGAGCCTTGTGTGTTCGTAGCCAGAATCGTGAGAGTTGAGTGACTACTACCGAACATACCGTCTCATCGAAAGATCGAGCCAAAACAAGGACCTTCGGGTTCATCAGGTGGTATCAGAGCTACAGTTCATCGGTGAGAATTTTTTTTCCTACGGTCCAAATAGACACGAAAAAAAAAAAAGGTTTAGTTCATCGTCCACACCAATCTGTGCCTTTACAATTTTTTCTTTTTAGTTTGCGTTGTTGAATTTTCGTTGCATCGTCGAGTCATTGTGCTGGTTTCCTATCTAGATTGTTCTAGTTTAGGGTCTTTTGCAAGTCGTTTAGTTCTGTTCTAGTTTTGCGCCACCGTTTTGGCTTCTGCTTCCTCTGCGTTTCCTCGGCAACAGAGCATACAAGTGAATCCAAGCAAAGCAAATCTGCAACCTCATCAAGGCTACACCAGCGTCGACACATCGGGGGCCGTCGTCTTCCATCGCGCCTTCATCGCTTTTGATCCGCTAGCACCAACACGTTGCTTCGCCAACCAGATCCAAAATCAGAGTCCGAAGCCGCCTCAGTCCCCTCGGTCCAAGCGGCGCCAGCGCCGAGCGATCAATCGCGTGCAAACGAGGATCAGACAAATCCAAAAGCAATCAACTCCACCAGCCGCTTCGGTCGTAGCCGTCGCCGCCGCATCAGGGTTCTCGTCTCCAGATCCGCCCTGCACCGCCGCGCCATCGTCGTGTCGCCGCCGCCGAAACCGCCGCTGCCGGTCATCTCCACCGCCGCCGACGCGCCGTCGCCGCTTGAGCCGCCGTCACCATCTTGCACCGAATAGCGCCGCCAGCGACCGCCGCCGCCGCCGAATCTTGGAGCCGCCGCCGCCGCTGCTGCCGATCATCTCCGCCGCCACCACAGGGCCGCCGCCGCCATCTTCGCTAAACGGCATTGCCGCCGAAAGCCGCCATCAAGACGGGCCACCGCCGCGAATCTTAGAGCCGTCGCCACCGCGTAGGGAGCAAAGTGGAGGATCCAAGTTTCATTTTGCTTTCAGGTTCATCAATTCCAGTAGCTTCTGAGTTATAAAAAAAAAGAATACAGAGAGAAAAAAAAAGGAAAGAGAAGGAAAAAAGAAAAGAAAAGATAGAGAAGGAAAAAAAAGAAGAAAGAACGAGAAAAAATTCAGAGCTACCTCTTTTCTTGACTTATTTCCTTATTCAATTTGGTATAGTCATCATTTGCTCGTTTGCCTTGATAGTTCTAGTGCTAGCCTTCCGTTGTTACTACTAGTCGTTCTTGCGAGTGGCTCTAGCTAGGCTTGGTTTAAACTAGGACCAGCACTTGTGACTAGTACTTTAAACTGCTTTTCAACTTTGCATACTGATCTAAACAATTGCTACTCCTTTGCTATATACTAGCCTTCTGAGCTCCACTTCCTACTAACTCAGCAGGTGCCATTCCTTGACATCGTTGGGCTAATTGCAAGTGAGAGTATCACGAACCAGCCACCGGTTGTACCACTTCCTTGCTGCATAGGTAAGAACTTGTAAGAACTGGGTATAAGCTTGAGTGTGAGTGACTTGTGAAACTCCAGAACCTAGTAGTTCATAGGGACATATACACTGTGATTTGTTCTTTGCTTTGATACTAACAATGACAGGTTCATGGTCACAAGGGGAGAATAGCAGGCCCAACATTGAGGAAGATGCACCTCTCACGCCTCGCATGAAAGACATCATGAATCGCTTTTCACGCTTGCTGAATCAACATTCAGAGCGTATTGAGGGGGTTCTAGATCGCACCAATAATGATCTTGCTATGATGGTTACACGTGTGGAGCAGCTAGAGAGAGCCCCACCTCCTATTGCCGCCCCCGCTGCTGTCGGCGTTACACAACCACGCCGTAACCCATCTGTTGCTAGCTCATAGGCCGATGAGGTAGAAGATGGAGCGAACCCATATGTTGCTGATACAAAATCCGATGGTGGTGTCATTCCCAACAATGATCGTGATCATCGGCAATGATGCTTCAATCGACAAGGTATGAGAAGAGATCCACCACATGAGGTACGTGACCATAATGATTCACTTGGTAAAATTAAATTCACTATGCCTCCTTTTACTGGTAAATATGATCCTGATGCTTATCTCACATGGGAGTTAGTTGTAGACCAAAATTTTGCTTATCATGAATTCCCTAAAGATAAGAAAGTTAGGGCTGCTACTAGTGAGTTTTCTGATTTTGCATCTATTTGGTGGAGTGAATATGGTCGTACTCATCAGGATATACCTAGAACATGGAATGCTTTGAAGACAGCAATGAGACATAGATTTGTACCTTCATATTATTCATGTGATTTGCTTAATAAATTGCAGCGCTTAAGACAAGGTAGTAATTCTGTAAAGGACTATTATCAAGAATTGTAAACTGGTTTGTTGCGTTTCGGTTTAGAAGAAACTGAAAATACTAAGATGGCTAGATTTTTGGAAGGATTAAACCGTGAAATTCAAGACATACTCGATTATGAAGAATACAATTGTATCACTCTTTTGTTTCATCTTGCTTACAAAGCTGAAAGAGAAGTGCAGGGTCGACACTCTCGCTCTAGAGGCAATATTGGAGGAACTTTTGCAGGTTGGCCAACGCAGCAAATGGCACCCTCCTCCACTTCTAGCCGTGCGCCCCCTGCTGTTCCTTCCACTCCTACACATGTCCCTGAGGCAAACAAATCAGCAAAGGTACAAGTTCCCACAAAAAGTGCTTCTTCCGCTATTTCTACAGGGCAATCTAGAGATGTATAATGTCACCGTTGTAAAGGATTTGGGCACTTCATGCGCGATTGTCCAAGTCAGCGAGCTTTGCTTATCAGGGACAATGGTGAGTACACTTCTGCTAGCGATATTGAGGAAGAACATGTTTTGGTTGCAACTAACAATGCAGGTAATGAAACTGAGGAAGAACAATTAGGCCATGAGACATCTAATAAGTACCAAAGTATAGTTGTCCAGCGTGTGCTAAGTGCTCAAATGGAGCTTGCTGAACAAAATCAACGCCACACTTTGTTCCAATCAAAGTTCATCATTAAGGAACGTTCATGCAAAGTCATCATCGATGGTAGAAGTTGCAACAATCTTGATAGCACCGACATGGTCGAGAAGCTTGGCTTGACCACAACTCAACGCCCTCATCCTTACTACATTCAATGGCTGAATTCTTGTGGTAAGTTGAAGGTGACTAAACTTGTGCGCGTATATTTTTCTATTGGATCATATCATGATTATGTTGATTACGATGTCGTACCTATGCAAGCATGCTCATTATTATTAGGTAGACCTTGGCAATATGATAGATATACTGAACATCATGGTAGATCTAATCATTATACTTTCACATAAAAAGAAAAAAAATCACTTTGCTTCCAATGTCTCCTGCTGCCATATTAAAGGAAGTGATGATTTGGAGACAACGATTGAGTTGAGGACAACTCGAATTCAAGAAAGGGAGGATGATGAGGACATCAAACCTAAGGATGCAACCACTGCTTCGACCCGCTGCACTACATCCTCTACTTCAACAATATCTTCTTCAATAGAACTTTCGGCTAATGCAATGCCATATTACCCAATTGGATCGAGCTACATCTACATGCCATGGTGCTACATCTACATGCCATGGTACTATGTCTACATGCCATGGTGCTACTCCACGTGCCAAGCAAGAGTTCATGCTGGATACGTTTTGGAATCCAATTCGGCCTCCGGAGGCAGCACCGACTTCAATTGTGCATAACTTTCACATACGGAGTCTGTTGGAAGTCCACAAGTACTTGATGGAAAGCTTATTTCGTCCTCTTTCCAACGGATCTGGCCTCACCTCTAAATTACTTCTGTACGAACCACAATTATCAAAAGAAGATATCGTATCACCTGTTTGGGCCAACGGGGTGAAACTCTGCGTCGGCGACAGAGTGAAACTCTCCGGTGGGGTTAATGATCTCTGTCTTGATGAAGGCGCAGAGCTTCCCTCGAACGTCCGCGATATCTTTCACAAGGAGTGCATCTAAATCTATGATTAATTCATGTCGCTAGTAAGAGTAAAGTGGTAAGCATATATATTTAAATTTATAATTAGGAAATAATTATTTCGAGATTGACAAACCTCGAGATCCTTCATCTTAACACCAATGATTTGCCACATATGATGGCAAACATAGAATGCACATAGCTCATCATTTTTTTTGCTGGCGGCACTACAAAAATAGAATTACGTATATATGTATAGTCAGTTCGAGACGCATTATTACGAAGTACGATATAGGATTATTGTGTTGTAGCGAGTACCGAAAATCGCATCCTATGTGTTAGTTCGGCGTTCGATCCCTTGTTAGTCCTCCCTCGCCAACATAGGTAATGAACGACCTACATTATTCCAAAAAGTTATCCTCGGCCATTTCAAACGAAGGAAGACTACAATAGAGTTATGTATGGAGGAAATGAGCAAACCTGTCGAGTATTCCTTTCAGAATACTGAAGTCATGCTTTTTGTTAATTAGGGAATCAAGGTATATCACCCTGTTCCTTTTTGGTACAATGACTAAAAGGATCCAGTGGTACCTACTCATGTATGTCGCTATACTCATTAAACCTAAGTTCGTGCTGCATATAAAGTACAAATAAAATTTATATAGCAAGTAGTGAAGCACTTACCCATGGTTAAAGGGCACCACTATGTAGTCCTTGCTGTTCTAACAAAGCAATACTGCCGTTATGTATTTCTCGATGAAGGATGTATCTTGTTCGATGGTTTGCATAGAGACCACGTGCGGGTCGAGGAAACCCACCGGTTCGGAAAGTTCTCGGGCTATTTTCATCATGTATCTATACATAAGCAATGAGTTGTGATATTTATCGGTATTACGTGAATGTAGAACTTGATTATACACACTTACAGTGTCCAACATCGTAGAAGCGAGGCGTCGAGGGCAGTGAGGTTGAATAGGTCGTATAAGTCGTTGAAACCCACGACGAAGTGGCCCAGCCCGTTGAAGAAATGCTCATCCTTGTATCTGACGGTGATTTCAGTATCACACCCCTTCTGTTTGGTCTTCCGCATGTACCAAACATGCAAAGCCTGACAACTTACTTCAGCGTTGGCTAATACTGTGTCGGTGGCCAATGGACTTCCGATGAAGTATTTCGAGGGCATGGGAGGCACCTTAATGTTCATCGATTTCGATTTGGCCTTAACGACTGGCCTACTACACGTCTTCCTGCGAGACGACTCGGGAACCGATACGACGGCACGCTTTTCTTGTTCCTTCGGTGTCTTCTCCATGGGAACCGATGAGGTGGCCTTCTGAGGTGAAGGATGAGGTAGAGTCATTGAGGGTCCCGTTAGAGAGGAATGGCCGTGTCCAGATCGCGGCACTGCTGGGTCCAAGGCGATGTCCTTCTTGGGCCACTAGATAAAAGTGTACATGGCATCCCCTAGTGTTCTGGTGTCTTCGTTCAGGCGAATCTCCAGTGGGACAGCTATAAAATTGTTATGTACCATGTCCACCTAGACCCTGGCGTAACCCTACACCAGCTGGGCACCGTGCTGCACTGTCCCTTCCTAGCATGGATACGCCATTCCCCGCCCAGCCTCAATAGAAATAGACCCAACCATCCTCACTTGGAGCTTGCAGGGCGTCGACTCCTACAAAACGACACACAATTAGCTAAGGCGTCCTATAGATCTATCTTTGGAGTATTCCAGAGATGTACATTACATTGATGTCGTCAATAGGTAATTGGACGTCACCATGTTCATAATTATGCGTGGACACAACACTACTCCGATGTCGAGGAGGATTGTCTCCCAAATTAATGGGGGCGGCTTGCGACTGGTTCGTGAGTTGATTCATTTGATCCTACAATCATGTTATCTGTCCTTGAAATTTTGCAGTAAGCATCTGTACCAACCGGTCCTTGTGCTCGGCCTTGGATCTCTTCCTACTCCTATACGTGTCGTAGTCGCCTCGGAATCCATAACTCCAAGGTACGTTAACCCCAAGGCCTCGCGTGCGACCCGAGTGTTCCTTGTTTCCTACGGTCGTAGATAGTATATCCTTCTCCCTGTCTGCTTGGAAGGAGCCTTGGGAAGTTTCGGCAGTCAATTCATGCTGCAAGAGGTTATCATTTTATTATAGACACTATGAAGTTATGGACTTATTAACAACTACGTAGTTCGACATATTTACCAAACGTTGGGACACTTCTTGGTTTGCCAGGTTTGTGAAAGAGATGCTGCTCGAAGACGAGACTTTTGCCCTCGCTCTTAACCAGCTTAGGGCACGCGGGTCTGTGATCTCAGCAAATGGCGCGGTTGCGTTCTCATCCTCCGTCGCCCATTCCATGGATTTACCCGCGTACCCAGCGGTGCCAAGTCTGTGGGGGTGAGTGTTTCGTGCTTGGAGAGCTTTGTTCGCCGCACTTTGCTCCTGAAATTCGGCCATCATCTTCATCCGCACAAACTCGTCCCATATATCCCGCGACAAGAATGGAAACTTCATGAAGGGCGTCCGGCCCGTGTTCACGTACTTCGTGACAAGCGTACTCTTGAAGGTCCTCCACGCGTATCCCATCGCGAGCAACGCCTGCCATTCCACGCGTGCCATGTCTGCTTCTAGGATAGTGAACTTGCTTGAAATTTCTGTCCACAGCTTGCCTCTCTGTACGGCCGTTAGAGACTTCCAGCTTGGTGTGGTGATGGGGACCTGTTCCCTTGCAAGTATCCCGCAGATGATCCGAAATCTCGCCGCTGAACTCTGGTGACTCAAAGGGATCCCAACGTCACTGACATCTGTGATGATCAGTCGGCCCGCAGGCAATTTCGATTTTCCTCTGCCATCTCGTTTACGTATCACTATCGTCGAACATCCAGACGCATTCGGCGACGTCGGTGACGGCGGCAAAAAGGTGCCTCTGCCATCTCGCTTACTTGCTATCTATATAAATTACATACGCAAGAAAATGGATTGCAAGATTTGACATTCATCACAGCAGAAATAATTATACAACAAGCATAATACCAGCAAGTAGTAAATCATCAATAAGCAGCATAAAGCACAGAAGATTGATGATAGTTTGTGCTCTCAGAAGGAGAGTTGCAAAAGAACAAGTCTTTGCCATCTCAACCAGTTTATACTCTTCACTAATTGAATTTGACAAAACAATATGAGCCTTGAGCTCTAAAAACTTCTTCTAATCTGTCAAATATCCTAGAAACAGTAACAACAAGAACAATGCTCACTGTTAACAGTAACAACAACCTTAATTTAACAACATTGATTCATTGACAGTGAACAACCATAGTTAAAGTCAAGTCAACAACAAGTTTTCAGGACTAATAGAATAGCATGAGCAATACGTTTAATAGGAAAACATTAAAAGGGTAAAGACCATACAGGTCTTTAATTATCCAAAAGTAACAGACTACTATCTCAAGATCAATTGACAGATTTGAACAATACTTTTAGAGCTCAAGTCTAAACTAGATTGCAATGTCAATTTCAAAGATATGACCGATTTCATCACGAGCATTTACAATATCCCACAGAGCAATATGTCATCATATCTAGCATCCCAAACCCTAACCATCAGAACACCCACCATGTCCAGGGACCAAACATTCACAGTCGACCCTATTGTCTATACTGAACTTGATAATTTAGTTCCAAACTTTGAGCTCTATATGAATTTTTGCTTAACTGTCAAGAGAACATAAATACCAAAGATTCAATTTCAGCTAAACAGGATTAAATACCAAATATGCAATATCTCCAGAGCTAGATTCAGATATCAGAACTAACAGTAAAAGATCACTCTCTAATACAACTGATAAAAATACACAGGATGATAATCAATTTCAGTATACGACTAACTTCATCACAGAACAAAAATTGTCAATCTGAGTTGCTAGACAACAATATAACTAGAATGAAATAACTAGTAGTTATAACAAGAGCAACAGAATGACAGATGATCGAAAGACAGCAGCAACTAAGACAATAGAACTCAAGTATGACCTAAATCATCAAGCTAATTTCAGTATTAGACAGTTATCATCACAGAGCATAAACAGGACCACTCATAACTTTGCAATATCTTCCAAATCTAGTCTCAGAAATCAATCCCAATCATAGATAACATATTTCAACTAGCGCATCACACACACACACACATATGCAAAGAGACAGTGCACGATATGTTGCAATACTCACAACGGCGATGGTACTCAAAACCACCAAGAAGATCAACAGACAAGGCACGAGGGAGGACCACTCACCGGGAGGGAGGAGAAGAGGAGGTGCTGGAGCCAACAGTGCGAGGATCGGAGGAGGCACTGGAGCCGGCGGCGCGAGGGAGGACCGAAGGAGGCGCTGCAGCCGACGACGCGAGGGAGGACCGAAGGAGTCGCTCGAGCTGGCGGCGCGAGGACCGGAGGAGACGCTGGAGTCGGCGGCGTGAGGGAGGACCAGAGGAGACGTACCTTGGGCGGCGGTGTCGGGGCTTACGGGGAGGTGAACGGGCGAGCCCTAGAGGAGGCGAAGGAGCGAGAGCTGAGCGGGCTAAGGGCACTGGGAGATGAATGGGCGAGCCCTAGGGTTCTGAAGGCATATCACAGGCAATTCATCAAATTGATTGTACTCTTCCTCATCCACGACATTCTCAACTCCGAGAATCCTTCTTTTTCCATGAAGAACTACGTGGAGGTTCTTATTTGCCGGGTCTGTTACATAAAAAACTTGAATAACTTGCTTAGCGAGTATGAATGGTTCGTCCTTTTATCTGACACATTTGAGGTCCAAAGTGGTGACGCCGTACTTGTCGACCTTCACACCTTGCGGAAGTTTAACCCAATGGCATCGAAACAGGCGGATCTTAAAAAGTACATAGTCGAGCTCCCAAATCTCCTCTACGAACCTATAGTAGGAGTTCAACCCACGTGCCCCAGCGGTATTGAACTGCTCGTGAAATGCATCTATGCGGACACCGCTGTTCTGGACTGTGCTCTTCCTATCCTGAGTTGCCGTATAAAATATGTACCCATTTATGTTGTATCCTTGCCATGTCACAATTGTAAATTGTGGTCCTTTTGCCAACCATAGCAGCGTGTCATCACTTCATGACCTCCCAGTGATTCGTACATTTAACCATTCGTTGAACCGACGGTTATGCTCTCTCGTGATCCAAACCTCCGACCGGTCTGGATTCTGTTGGCGTACTATGTATTTGTGCTTGTCGATGTACGGAGACACTTGGGTCATGTGTTGCAAGACCGTGAAATGGGCTTGAGCGTACGTATCCAAATCTGGAGTGATTGATTTCCTTCTGATGGTCCTGATACCATCCAGTCTCCCCTTATGACAAGATAGAGGTATACCTATCGGTTTCACTTGAGCCATGTAGTCGACGCAAAACTCAATGAACTCTTCAGTTGCATAACCTTCGATGATGCTGCCCTCCGGTCGAGATCGATTCCGTACGTAGGACTTAAGAATGCCCATGTACCTCTCGAACGGGTACATATGACGTAGGAACACAAGGCTGCATATCTTTATCTTTTTCACAAGGTGAATAGTGAGATGGACCATGATATCGAAAAATGACGGAGGAAAATACATCTAAAGATGACATAGAGTCGTCACCACCTCGTCCTGCAAAGCATCTAGTCCTTGGCGATTGATGACCTTCTGAGCAATTGAGTTAAAGAAATAACACAGCCTCAAGATTGTCACTCGGACCTTGTTCGGAAAGATACTCTTAATTACAACCGGAAGCATTTGTGTCATCAGCACATGATAATCATGAGACTTCATACCAATTAATTTCAAATCTTCCATAGAAACAAGTTTCTTAATGTTAGTGCAGTAACCAGACGGGACTTTCACATCATGCAAGCTCTGCCACAGTTCATTTCTCTCGGCTTTGGATAGAGTGTAGCAAGCCGGAGGAAGGTACGTTCGTCCTTTATCGGTCTCTTTCGATGCTAACTCGGTCCTTATGTTCATATCAACCAAGTCATACCGTGCGTTAACACCATCCTTTGTTTTGACACTAATGTTCAGTAAGAGACCAATTAAGCTATCACATACATTCTTCTCCACGTGCATGACGTCGATGCAGTGGCGAACTTCTAAGTGCTCCCAATAAGGCAAGTCCCAAAAAATTGACCGCTTCTTTCAGATGTTCTTCTGACGGGTTCTTAATTTACGTCCCTTCCTAAGCACAACATCGATATCCTTAACCATATCATAGACCTTTTTCCCTCTAAAAGCCCTTGGAGCTGAACCATCCTCCTTATTTCTGTCGAATTGTTTCTTCATCTTGCGGTATGTGTGACTCCTGGGAAGGAACCTACGGTGACGCATATACATAGTTTTGCGCGAGTTATTCAGCCATACACTCTTCGTAGCATCTAAGCAGTGTGGACATGCTTTGGCTCCTTTTGTACTGAAGCACGACAGGTTACCAAGTGCAGGAAAATCATTGATGGTACAGAACAACATAGCGCGTAAAGTGAAGTTCTCTCGTTTGTATGCATCCCATACTTGTACCCCTTCGTTCCACAGTGTCACAAGATCTTCCAGCAATGGTGCTAGGTACACATTAATATCATTCCCAGGTTGCTTCGGCCCTTGGATAAGTAGTGACATCAAAATATACTTCTGTTTCATACACAGTCAAGGAGGAAGGTTGTACATACATAGATTCACAAGCCAGGTGCTATGTCGGCTATTCATGTTACCGAAAGGATTCATTTCATCTGTACTCAACCCTAACCTTATGTTCATCGGTTTCGTACCAAACTTTTCGAAGCTCCGATCGAAGTTTCTCCACTGGACAGAATCAGCAGGGTGTCTTAGTTTTCCATCTTTCTTACGCTCCTCCGAGTGCCAACGTAGCAATCTTGTCTCATTTGAGTTCGCAAATAAACGCTTCAAATGTGGGATCACAGACGAAAACCACAACATCTTAGCAGGAGGTCCTTGCTTCACCTTAGCAATATTCTTACTCTTGTATCGAGAAGCTTTACACACGGGACATACATACATGTCTGCATACTCTTTATGGTAGAGGATACAATCGTTCAGACATGCATGTATTCTTTCTACTTCCATTCCCAATGGACAAAGAACCTTCTTTGCTTGGTAGGTGGTTCTGGGCAACATGTTTCCCTCTGGAAGGATGTCCGCTAAGAGACCTAACAACGCCGGGAAACTCTTATCGGACCAACCATTGCTTGCCTTCAATTTCAACAGTTCAAGCACGGTTGACAACCTTGTGTATTCCGGCTTGCAGCTAGGGAACAAAGGTCTCACCGAGTCCTCCATTAAGCCCTTGAATTTACAAAACTCTCTCTCACTGTAGTTCTCTTCTGCATCGCGTAGCATTTGATCCAGATTGTCATCGTATGACCTATCCTCATCAAAAGCACAGTTCACATCCGGCATATCGTTGACTTCCTCAGCGATGCCGTCATTATTAACTTCCTGTATAATCTGCTCTTCACCGTGACTGGTCCAACATATATACCTTTTTTTGAAACCCATTCGAATCAAGTGCGCTTCGATCTGCGTCGGGTTGTTAAACATCTTCAGATTACCGCAATCAATGCATAAACAGTACATAAATTTTATCTCCTTCTTCAACATATCCTGCTCGGCGGCTCTTCTAAAGGCAAATACGCCATTAATGTACTTTTGACTCACACGGCTCTCACCGTACATCCAGTTTCGGTCCATCTATACGCATGTAACAAATCAGTGTTAAATTACATTAATAAACCGCAAGTACAAACTCTTCTTAATTATTTACCAAACATACTTAAATTGCTTAGCGATTAACCTAGAGCAAATATAAAGGAATATCCCGCGAGAATCCTCTCCTTCAACTTCTCCTCCGATCCCTTCCTCCTCCCCTTCTCCTCCTTTCCTCCTCTCTTTAGCTTTCTCCTTTCCTTCTCCTCTCTAAGGTGCCGCAATGGGGGTGGAGGCAACAAGGTGCAGGTGGCGCAATGGGGGAGGAGGCAGCGGGGTGGAGGAGGCGCTAGGGGCAAGGGTCCCAACCTTCTCCTATCTAAGCTGGCGTAATGGGGGAGGAGCAGCAGGGTGGAGGAGCTAGGGCAGGGAGGTGGTGCATGGGGGAGCAGAGTAGAGCCAGTGCTAGCAGGGGTAGCAGCAAAGTGGAGCCAGCGGTAGGGGTTGTGTCGAGTGCATTTATAATGCCAGAAATCACAAATGGTTCTTAATAAGAACCATCTATGATAAGCATCATCACAGACGGCTCTTATTAAGAACCGTCTGTGATAATTCACAGTCAGTTCCTAATAAGAACCGTCTGTGATTAGCTAGATTATCACAAACGGTTCTTAATAAGAACCGTCTGTGATAATTCATAGACGGTTCCTATTATAGAACCATCTGTGATTAGCTAGACTATCACAGACGGTTCATAAAAAGAACCGTCTGTGCATTATCATAGACGGTTCTAGTTATAAACCGTCTGTGATAGGCACGTATCATAGATGGTTCCTTTGGAACCGTCTGAGATAATAATATAACAAACGGTTCCAAATGAACCGTATGTGATGAGGCGTCTTCTATAGCCTGTTTTGTAGTAGTGATACTTTATAGTTCTGCAGAACAGACTATTGGTTGTAACTTTAATCACCTGGAGATAGTTTCAAAATATTAAAACCCTGAAAGATTTTGATAAATTGTATCTGAAAGTCATACGACTTTGCAATTAGTATTACCCTCATATCCTCTGCAAGGAGAATCTACTTGTGTTGCACAATCAAATAGTGATATTTGATAAGTTAAGCATGTTACTCCTGAATAATGTTTATCCTAAAATATCCAAATGAGTAATAGGATATTTATATGTAAGAGTCTGCATTGTGATAATCCTGTTGATTTGATCACAATATACTTGCCAATACTCATTTTCAAAAAAAAAAATGTATGAAAGACATTAGAGTAACAAGACTTCAGCGAAAGTTGTCTTTGGGGGAGTATATGATAAACACTGATAACCATACTTAAGATTTTGATAATCTTAGTCAAATCTAGAAGGTGTTGATATGATGATTACTACTTAAATTCACCTTGAAGGTTTTACCACTTAACAATTTAGATATAGTTGATCGACCATGCGATCATAAAGATCATGCATAGATCCTGATGATCATTACTAAATCCTGAAGATATGTAGGCTATATGTCAAATCACTATAGTGCAAAAATCCTAGAATGGATTTATATTACTTTGTGGTGGTGTAGCTATCTCTTGGTGGTCATCTAAGCAGACCTTGATAGCTACTTCTACCAACCACTTCGATATTATAGCACTATATAAAGCTTCACTTGAATGTGTTTAGATCAAACGTGTGATTAACCACATCCAGAAGTATTATGGCATTAATACCGTCAATACCACCTCAATTGTCTATGAAGATAACGCTGCTTGTATTACACAAATGCAAATGGGTTATGTCAAGAGCAACATCACGAAGCACATTGCTCCTAATTTTTTCTATCATCGTGAAATCCAGAAGAATGGTGAGGTAAAGATCCTGCAAACAAAGTCTTATGAAAATCTTGTTGATTTATTCACAAAATCTCCGTCTACATCCAGTTTGCAAAGATGCATTCATAGCATTAGAATGAGATAGTTTAAAGAGTTGCAGAGTTCGGTGGAGTAAATCTCTAGATCATAACCCTTATCAAATCCAGAAGATTTATCTAAGATCTTGAAGATTGGATCCCGAAGATTAAACGTTGTACTATTTTCCTTGGTGAGTTTTCTTGAAGTTTTCTCACATGAAGGTTTTTAGTGAGGCAACAAGTGTAATACAACTTACGAATGTAATGTACTCTTTTATCTATTCCTTTGTTCCCAATGGGTTTTTGGAAGGAGTTTTTGATGAGACATTTATATATCGTTGTCTATTGTTCAAGGGGGAGTGTTATGAAACCTAAGGTTTGTTCAAGGGGGAGTGTTATGAAACCTAAGGTTTTATGGGCAAAAGACTAAACCGGTACTGAAGGGCTTTCACTTATTTATGCTATAAATACGAGGATCCCCATGTACAAGATACAGAAAGATGAATAGATATATTGGATTTCCTCTATATAGGCCCTGTTTGTTTAGGTTTAGGCTTTTTGGCTTATAACTTAAAGCCATTTTTTTGCTTAATGAGCTTATAAATCCCTTAGCTTTTAAGCCAAGCTTTGGTGTTTGGTAATCTGGCTTTTTATGGATGTTGGCTTATTGAGTTGTGTGTGAAGGATAAAAAGTCTAAATTGCTAGAAGACCGGAGTATAAGACAACATATTCATAGCAAGATATCACTCATACGTGCATGCACGTATTTATTTTAGACATTGCATAACAAAAGAAATTAATATAGAAGGCAAATATTAGCCAACCAAACAAAATAACACAGTAACAAAATATTATTCGATCATATATGATGCAATTATCTTGTCACTGCAACATGTACATATTATATTAATATAATCTATTTATCCTCTTGCGGCCATTAAAGAAGTAGCAATACTATATGAAAGGCACTCATATCTCCATCATCGATTGCTGATCTATTGACATTGTGCCCTCCAAATAATCTAGTTTGTGTACCGTTTGCATCATAATCTTTGTCCAGATCACATCTCTTAAAAAGTTCATCACGTAAAGTACTGTCTCGGATGAAGTTGTGTAGCGCCATACATGTAGTAGCAGCATTGCAGTGAGATCATAACATTGCTATAGCAACTCCACAAAGAATAACAGTGGTCCCTGCAATCATGAAAGGTCTAAGATACATCACGTTGCTTTGAGGAACATATGATAGTATTTTCTACCAATATAGTGTTTATAACTGTGTCACAAAGTGATAAGTGTTGAAGAGATTTTGTCCGTACACTTCACAAGTTTCAATTGCAGTATTAGCTTAGGCATGATTAAGCATCATTGCCATTGAAAGTTCAATAAATTTTTGGTCTTAAACAATTATATGTTGCATCATACCCATATGCGTTGGGAGAAAAACACATGCTTAGTTATGATCAATGAAGAACATGAACACTACTGCCAGAACATTGATATAGAACCTCAACTTTCAAGATAATTCCCTTTGCATGAATTTTTTTTAAGTAAAAGCTACGTATAATTCATCAAAGCATTTTGTGACATGGCAATACAAAACTTTGCTTCTTTTGAATTACCAGGGAGACAAGATGCAGAAATTAACAACAACATTCGAAAGACTAAAGTTGTGTAGGACAAAACCTCCAACTTATCAGAAGCCATCAGAGATGTAGACGTAAAAAAAAGCTTAGAGCATACTGATGTATAATTTCTTGTGCTGACATGCATATTGAATCATGTTTTCCTAGATTGCCGTCTTAACTCAGTTAAATTGGTTCAACGCTTCTTTAGTTCCATGACAAAAAATGGCAGAAGAATGCACACCTCAATAAATTCCATACCGCATATAGGAAAGATTCCAAGAGTCACACCAAGAGCAGCAGAGAAGGCCAGTTGCTTTGGTTCTGTTTATAGCAATGTTAGGATCTCGTTGGCAATGGCGGCGGGCGAGGAGGCGGCGGCGAGCCTTGGGGTGGGTTGGTGAGGGAGGCGGCGACGCATCAGTGGGGAGGTGGCAACATGGGCAACAGGAGGCAGCGGTGGGCGAGGGGAGGAGGTGGTGGCCCTAGTCGACTGGGAGAAGAAATTCTGAGTGGGGGAGGAATGAGAAGAAAAAAACAAAAGGATTTCAACTTATATATGATGGCATTTGGTGGGTAATTTTGTTGAAGTTTAATGGCAAATGGTTATTTTATCCCACAAAAGCAAAAAAAAAAAACCCATATCATGGTTTATGACTTTTAGACTTAAAATGGCTTAAATTTTTTATAAGCTGGATGAAAAAGACACCTCTTTGTTTAGAATTTTTTATTATTAATTAACCTTTTTTTGAATTTTATTTTAAAGTTAACCCCCGGCGTACTTTATTTCCAATTCTGACCCCTTTGGTCACGCCACCACTCGTGGCATGACAAAACAACACTGTCACGTCAGCCCATTTCTTGTCAAACTCTTGTCACGCCACTTTCGATGGCGTGGCAAGAAGAGTTTAGTCACGCCACAACCAAAGGCGTGACAAAAATGCTATTTTGGGGACTTATTCAGTGCGTGGCGTTGTTGTTTTGTTACGCCACGGGGTCACGCCACCACCCGTGGCGTAACCAAAGGGGTCAGAATTAGAAATAAAGTGTGCCGGGGGTTAACTTTAAAATAAAATTCAAAAAAGGTTAATTAGTAAAAAAAGTTCTTTTGTTTAGGCTTAGATTTTTTTGCTTTTAAGCCAAAGAAAAAGCTTAAACAAACAGAGTCATAGTATGTTTAGCCTTAGACTTTAATGTTTATTATGTTATTAGATTGATTGTCTCTCCATGGGGCTTTTTCTGGACTTGTGTAGTGCGCCGGAGTGACAAGTCGTTCACCTGCCTCTTGAACCTGAAACTGGGGCCACCATGTCAAGCCCCGGCCGGCCAGAAGGATACATACTTTTCTTTCTAGTCTTCCTGGAGACTGCGCTAGATGCTTCCCTTCCCACGAGCTCCATCCTCTCGCACGCTTCACTTTTGTGCAAAGGCCCCGCTCGCCAGGCACCGCGCGCGATCACGCAGCACCCTCCCATCTCAGTACGCACGTACGTACCATGCCAAGCGTACGTACCACTGCTTGGCCATGCGCTGCAAGCGACGCAGCATCCTATTGGAACTCCTTGCCCGCAAGCCAATAGGCAGGGGGAAACACCGTGATTCTATTCCACCTCGGCGTCAGCGCCAAGCAAGGAACCATCCTACTGGCACGCCTCGAACCTGCGCGCGGCGCACCGGTACAAAAACGTCGTCGCAAGCGCGCGCGCAAGATGGCAAGGCAGCCGCAGCGGCCATCCACGCGCACGCCTCTCCTCGGACCGCGCGAGCACAACGCCGGCCACGCCCGCTCGACCGGCGGCGCCATGCGGCCGCCGTTCCTGTTCCGCGGCCTGCGGCGCATGTCCGTGGCTCTCGCCGCCGTGAACATCGCGACCGCGGCGGTCGGGGCCGCAGCCGAGGTCGCGGGGGTGGCGGAGAGCTGCGGGCGGAGGGAGGAGGCGGCGGTTGGGGCGGTGACCGCGCTGGCGGCGGCGAGGATCGCGGCCATGGTCGGCATGGCGCGCGCGCAGGAGGTGACAGCGGTTGCGGTCGCCTCCGACGCCGGCAGCGGCGACGGGCGCCCGACGCAGGACTTCGCCAAGCGGGAGACAAGGGTACGTCGTTGGTCGTGAGTGTTCGTTCTCTCAGGCCGGACTCCTGGCTTCCTTCTTTGTTGTTTGGACTCTTGAGTCCTGCGGTGAGGCTTTGATATAAATGAGCAATGCTATACATTCGATGTTTTCTTTAAACGTCCTCGGGGGAAGCGCAGGAGGAGGAGGGGTGGCCGGGGGCGGCGCGGGCGGACGGCCGTTTCGTCGTACGCATTTTCATCGAAGCATTTCATGATATATGATCGCTAAGTACGAGACGAGTATAGATATGGGGCGACCGTTCACATAGATCATGAGAGCTAACGTTTCGAGAAGCCGCATTTCCTTCTATAAGGGGAGAGAGCTCGAGAAGCAGCGATAGGTCGTTGATCGCGACGACTCGATCATGTTTTCCTTTGAATGGCTGTAGCGCACGCCAACGCCAACCATGAGAAACAGGAGCTGTAGAAGGCATTTTCTCGCGCCGACTGCGTCATGCGTGGAATTTTTTTTTGAAATAATATATTTTTTAAAACAAATTACAAAACTAGGTTAAAAATAGGTTCCTGTCGCCATTTCATCTGGCGACAGGAACCTATCGCCAGATGAAATGGCGGCAGAACCTGCCTTTGAGGCGGGTTTACGTCGCCATTTCAATGGCATTTATGAATATATGAATTTTAAATATAGCAAATAAACTCAAAAAATTATAAAGTTTTTGTGGAGTATCCAGATAGAGTGTTCTTACTTGTGTAATTTTTTAATAATTTTATCCATTATGAATTTGTCTCTAAAATTCATTTAAGTATACTATTTGTAGAATTTTAAATATACCAAATGAGGTCCAAACATTATGAAATTTTTTGTGGTTTCTCCTTACATAGTGAACTTGTTTTTGTAATTTTTTCAGAATTTTATATGCTATGAAATTATCTCAAAAATTAAGGGTACACAATTAAGTAGACTGTATTGGAAACCTAAATTCAGAATTTTAGAGACAATTTCAGAGCATATAAAATTCTTAAAAAATTACACAAACAATTACACTATGTAAGGAGCGTTCACAAAAAATTACATAAGTTTTGGACCTCATTTAGTATATTTAAAAATTCTACAAATAGTATACTTAAATTAATTTTAGAGACAAATGCATAATGGATAAAATTATGAAAAAATTACACAAGCAAGAACACTCTATCTGGATACTCCACAAAAAATTTTATAATTTTTTGAGTTTATTTGCTATATTTAAAAATTCATATATTCCTGTCGCCATTTGAAATGGCGACAGGAACCTGCCCCCAGTGTGCAGGGTTCCTGTCGCCATTTCATCTGGCGATAGGTTCCTGTCGCCAAATGAAATGGCGACAGAAACCTATTTTTGCAATTTTTTGAGATGATAACCTAGTTTTGTAATTTGTTTTAAAAAATGTATTATTTCAAAAAAAAATTCGTCATGCGTGAGGAGTTTTATTTTAATTGGTGTTATGTTCTTTTTATACGAACAGTCCTCCTTTTTTTCTCTGCCATTGTCCTTCCATTTAGAGATTCTGCCATGGCGCAGCAGAAAAAAAATATAGTCGGTGCTCTTGGGAGAAAGCCAACAAGAAATAAGCATATCAAACACATATCTAATGGTTACGTGCGATCCAATTTCATATGTAAATAGAAAAGAAACAATGTGAAAATACAATCCAACGAAGGTAAAACTAACATGAAATAAGCATATCAAATATACATCTAACGGTTATGTGCAATCCAATTCTATATTTAAATAGAAAAGAAACAATGTGAAAATACAATGACTAAGGTATAGTTCGATGTAGCAGCTCATCTTCAACCTCCAAACAATGCTGTGCTCTCCCCACTAATGTCCCCAAGCCTTGACTATGGCTGGCTGGTGCTGGGGGTTCCCGGGAACGAGGGCAAGTTTTGCAACAAATCAAGATCATATATCACTCACAAATTCAATAGCTCTTAAAACAACACAGATCAAACAATTACACCAATGCTAACTCATGGATCAAATTTTGCAATCAGTAGTAAATTGAGAATGAGATAATTTTTTGTCATGCTAGACTTAGTATCATAGACAGCCGATGGCCTGGCGTAAAGTGTGCTGTTTGCCATATGGTTGATCCAAAGAGTGGGTTAGGTTTTGGTGGCATCGATTTGCAAAAAAGAGGAAGGGCGACGAGGCAGGACAGGAGAGGCCCCTCCAGCTATGGGAGGCAGAAGCGCAGTGGGTGTGGCAGCAGCGTGAAGATCTGGAGGAAAACATGCCATCGGGGGTGATCGGGGGAGGGGATGTACAGTGGGCTGGGTGTCGTCAGATAGGGAGAACAAGCAGAATTTATCCACTACGATGTTACGCTGAGCTACAGAGATATCAAACTTTAGCTATCTAGCTCAAAATGAAAATGAAAACCAAAACAAGAAGAAGAAAAGAAATCGTTGCTTCGAATGAACGTCTGGTGGTCCCACTCCCGGTACATCAGATTCAGATCTACAAAAGCGAATTCCAAAGGACAGCTATAAAATGAGCGAAAAGAAATTTGAACCAGCTGCCGGTCAGCAATCATCAGCTCGACCTCGGAAACGCCCCCCAGAACAAACAGCGGGCGGACGCCGCGCGACTCCTCCTCATCCGCCTCCATCCTTCCCGAATCACCCACCCGCCTCCACCCCTCCCCGTCCTCCCAGTTTCTATTTCCGTACCCGCCTCCAACCACCCGCGCCCCCCGCTTTCCATGGCCGCCGCGGCCGGATGATGCCTAGAAAGCCCCTCCTCCCTACCCGCGGGCCCACCACCGCTCCTGCCCCGCTCCTCCGCCGCCTCTTCCTCCTTTCCCGCCGCCGCGCTCCTCGTCGCCGCCGCCGCCGCCTGCCCGACGGAGGTCCGCCATGGCCCGCGCCGGCGACTCCGTGGCCACGGTGGCGGCGGCGGCGGCCGGCGGCGGGCGGCCGCCTTCCGGGTCGGCATGGTGCGGGTGGTCTCGTTCCTCGTGGGGGGCCTCAACCTCGCGGTGCTGCTGCTCGGGCTCTACCTCATTGATTCCGTGCTCCCGCCGGGCTGCGGCGGGGGGCTCGCGTTCGCCGCCGCGCCCGCGCTGGCCGGGGTCCGGGTGCTCTCCATGGTCGGCGCCGCTCGCGGGCAGCACGCCACGGCGGATGCCATCGCTAGGCGCCACCTCGACGAGGGTGCTGCCTCCGTCGCCGCTGACGCCGTTGCTCGCCACGAGATCAGGGTGAGAGCTCTAGTTGCTGGTTAGGTTAGTTAGATCACTTTTGGTGGGTGCGTGCGGTGGTTGGTTTGTTTGGCATAACTCTGGGGTGTCACGAAGGAAATTTAGCTTAGATTTCGATTGGTTTCAACACAAACCCGTGCGATTTTTGTGCATCTAAGAGTGGTTAAGATTCAGGATAATTTGCGCTGGTGTCGAGTTGCTTTTATCATTGATGTGAATTAGCTGGGTTTTGAGGTGGTTGGATGCAATAGTAGTGTAATTGATGAAAGATATTAGCTGCCAACGCTGCTATGATGCTGTGGCTTTAGTTGGGCTCAGGGTTTTGATAACCGGGTTTGAAATTTTACTGGGGGTCACCGATAGAACCGATTTTCGGAAAATTTCGGCAGATTTCGGCTGAAAATTTCAAACCAAAATTTAAATTCAACTAAATTTCGACTGAAAATCGGACGAAATTCATTGAAACACTCAGAGGAACCACACCGTAGAGGAACCCAGCGCGGCGCTGGAGCCGACGAATGCCTCTGCCTTGGACGACATGTCCCTGGCCGCGATGGCCAAATCCACGCCGGCGAAGAGCAAAGACCCGCGGGAATCGGCGAAAGCACCGCGACATGGAGCCACCGAGCACCGACCCTAGCGCCACTTGAGCCCGCCATGCCCGCCGCACGCCCCTCCATTGCGCCTCTGCCGCACTCCATACGCCGTTGAGGAGGCAGGTGCCGACTTGGAGCTCGGGAGCTTTGGCCGTGGGGGAGAGCGGAAGAAGATGCCGGCGATGCTTGGGCTTCACTACGCCTCCTCCGCCGCCAACGTCGAGGTACTTCGCCCCAAGTGCGAGATCCTCCTCCTCCAGCCCATCGCTGACGACTCAACCAGAGAAGAGGATCGATTCGACGAGCTCCCGAGCCGCGGAGAAGCAGACAGGATCGAAATCGAGGCTTGGAGGGAATGGATCGCATGGGGAATGGATCGCCACCAAGGGGAATCGAGTGGGGAATGGATCGCCGCCAAGGGGAATCGAGTGGGGAAGAGCTCAGTAGGGAATGGATCGCGTATTCGCGTTAATTTGTGTCAGGATTTTGCGAGTCTCCAAAGGCGCGATCTTGAGAGTCGAGAGCGAGTATAGAACAAGCGTCGACGGGCAAGGTGGCGAGCAAGTCATGAGTCGAAATGGACCGGGCTTCGTTCACTGGGCCAAATTTTTCGGGCCCGGTTTGAAATCCTATCGGGGGGTGCCGGCAGAACCGGTTCGGCCGAAAAAAAATCACTGGTTGGGCTTACAGTATGGTATTCCTCTAGTGATGAAAAACCAGACACTAATGAGATTGTGTGGATAGGTTGAATTAAGAGCATAATTTGATGCACATAGGTGGAGTTTGATGTGTTTAAGGCCTAAGCACTATGAGGTGGCTCAGTGTTACTGTGAACTGTATATCCTTTAATTGAAAATTAGTTATCACATCGATATAGGTCGTTTTACCTGAAACAACACACATTAATAGCATTGGCAATCTGGAAAATATTCTTCGTGATGTACCAATGAGGATTGTAGTCCCCAACTCTGCAGTTGAACACAAGTGCACAACAGTATGTAGATTTATTTGCCATGTCAATCAGGGTAAACTGATTTTTTGGTTCATCCATGTTCAGGTCTAGCGCTAAATTTAGTGTCAGCTCATTGCTGATGGACACCACTACATTTGATTGGCAACTGGGATTGCTACCATTTGTGTTAATTTGCTTCTACTGCTCTATTGCTCTATTGGGTGGGAAGTAGTCATCTTTGTAATTATTGATAGTAAAAGTGGTATTTTGTTGCAAGTACTGTAAATTAACCTCATTTGTCTAAATCTTTTGGATCATAATTCACTCGTAGTTGCATTGTTAACAATGTTTTCACGTCAAACTCTTCCAAAGCAATGCTAACACATCAAGCATTCCCTGTTGAGACACATCAAGGAATCTTAGTAGTTGATATTCATGTTTACATTCTGCCAAGATAATAGGAAGGGGCAAAAAAGGAGGACGAAATTAATTGAAAAACAGTAAAGCAGGGATAATGACGGGATATGAAAATTTGTTAAAAATGCAGCTGTTTAACTTAAATGAGATCTGAGCAGAGTATAGTTTCTCCTGGTTTACATATTGCTACTTTCATTGTGCTGAACAGGTGAGGTATAAACGCTGGTTGTGGTGGACTAGATTCGGTATGGCAGTTGGTGCATTGCAGTTGGTTGGGGCAATTTATCTCATGTTTGTCATTGTGAGAGATCTTTCAAACGAAAGAAGATCCAGTTCCTGTTTCTTTGGTATGTTTGAGTTGGTTCCATCACCTATCAGTTGTATATTCCTTCTTTCTTTGGACCTAACCCTTTACAGTTGTTTGCTGTAAGCTCACGGCCAAGTAAACTTAGTATATACAAAACATTTGTTGATAATATTTTTGTGGAGATTCCAGATGAAAATTTATTGTTGAACAGTACCAAGAGCATGATAACTACTCTTATTTTGTGCAGTTTTTACCTTTAGTGAATATACTGAAAAATAATACATTTGAGGGGGACTCACATTTTATTCACTGCCTAATTGCCCAAGATTCTCTTTCCTGGTCTATCAATTCTATATGTCTATCTTGTCCTCCAATAATTAGTTCTCCTTGCTTGTAATCTAGGACAGGATGAAGCTGATCGAGTCTCAAGGCAAGCACTAATCGCTCTGTTTCTTATCCTTTCCTGGGTTGTGGTCATCGTCCAATGCTTCACGGGTTCTGATATATTGAGATGGCGATCATTTTATGCAACACATGATATGGCATGGAAAGCTCATTACAGGGAAGTGTTTGATCATGGAATTCGAGAAGCTTTATGCTGCCTAGGACGTGCAAAGTATCTGTAGGTCTCTATCCAGTCACTTTATTTACGCTGTCAAGGTTCGATATTAATTTAGCTGTTTGAGCTAGTTGTCTTATGTACTAATTTAGAACCGTATTGGAAGAAGACGAGGTCTATTCTGTGGCAAGACTTTTGGGTGATTTGGTTGCATATCGTGCTTCTGGGACTGGTCATTTGGAACTCTTAGCAGGTTGGCTTTCTGTTTCAGTGCTTCATATCAAATATGTGCAGTGGCCTATTTGAATTTTGTAATCATTTATACTTGCAACCAAGGATCAGCTAACCGGAGGGGGGTAGAATCCCGGCCCCCCTCCGGTACCGGTAACCGGCCCGGTTACCGGCCGGTTACCGGTCAAATTCGTTTAAATTCAATTGAAATTCATTTGAAAATTGAAAAAACCGCCGGTAATTCATCTCCCGGCCACCCTCCGGTATCCGGTAACCGGCCGGTAACCGCCGGTTACCGGCCGGGATTTTGATCCTTGCTTGCAACCAACCCACATGAATATTCTGAAATTTTGTTATGTACCTGCCCAAAGATGTGCATAGCTATACTAGTACTTTATCTTCAATAAACAACGAGTAAGTTCTATCAGGCTCACTTGTACCAGACCAAACTCCCAACATATACCACCTGTTCGTTGTACCGTAAAATCTGTGCAATTTGTCCACTTCTACCTAAAAAACATGACTTCTGTATAAAACCAAGAAATAACTTAATATTTCTATTTTATATCCTTTGACATAAAAAAACTGGAGGGAAAAAATGTTTCTGATAAGTAACTGTAGCTTGCTTATCCAATCAAATATAAGACTAACTATATATTTCAGATGCAAGCCAGTTGATTGCACAAATTTAGAATACATATATGATATATCGTGATAGTAGATATTTAAATATATATGTAGGTTGTGTTCTTCACAAAATACAGGTGGGCTTGGTGCAATTTACTTGATTGAAAATGCAAAAACCTGCCTGTGGCCAAGATTTCAAAAAGAATATCAGGAGCAAAATGCTGCTCAGATTGGAGTTACATGGCCACCCTTCTCGCCTTCTAATTCAAGTAGTTGCCTTCTAACACAGGTTGGATTGCACAGCTCCCTTGCTATTATCCATGGTTGGTTGACTCCAAAAAGACTGGGTTTTACCCCTAGACACTTCGCCATAAAAAACATGATATGAGAATGGTCGATTAAAAAGGGTGGGGCTGGTTTCATAAATTGCACTTTTATAAGTGTATAAGATCATATGTTTTGGAAAATTTCATTGTCTTTTTAGGTGAATCATTATTTGTTATTATGAGTGTATTAACAGCATAATGAGGATCTCTTTATGGTATGTTTTTTAGGGCTTGCTCTATTGCAGAAGCATGGGACTTTGCCTGATTTGCATACTGACATTGTGGAGGCACCTCATAAGCTTATGAAAGAATCTGCTATCTTCCATCCATTTGCTGAGGCATGTTACACGGTTAGCCACTATCTAACTGGGACATAATTTTTATGCCTGCCTGCCTTGTATGATTGCACTTGACAAGGTCTTATTGCAGGGACCCCTTCTGGATTTCGGAAGAAACCCTATTTTGTTTCCCTGTGCATGGGTTTATAGACAAGGTGTTTTAACTCCATGGACGCGCAGAAGGTATCTACGAAGTCTACTTCTCAGTTGTCTGTTCATTCTCAAACCTCCCTTGTTTTCTGATAGTGATATTCTTTTAGGCCAGTTCAGCTGGAAGTTTTGTTCTGGAAATAAATAGTTTAGTGAATTAAGCTAATTTGAGTTTATTCTTCATAATCCTCCTTGGACTGAAGTAGAATCTTGTTACGCACTTACGCTTTCAATCTAAATCCATTCTGTCTGCACATCTTCATGATTTGCTGATCTGCGGTGTTTCCCTTATTTATGCCCTGGAACAAAACTATTCCATCGGAAAAAAGTAGAACACCTTATGCTGTTTTTTTCCTTACATAACAGCTACATATTAATATTCGTTCAGGCGCCCTGCACTTGATGGTGATAACTGGTGGCGAGGCCATGCTGCAGCTTTCCTTAGATTCGTTAATATACCACCTAAAGCACTTCTTCGAGGTCGTGTTTGTCAGGTAACAACATGTTTTTGAATAACATTGAAATTCATAAATGTCGGCCAAAGTGGGATAATGTAAATTTTCAACCATTTATGAATAGCACTTTAAGGGGCATTTGTAACATATTGTATGTTTCTTTGCTGCCCCTCGTTTCATTTTATGTTCATTTAGCTGACCCTTGGTAGCCAGTTTCTGGATTCTGCTTGTAGCCTAATGATACTTTTTTCGCTAAGTTATTTGGTGGATTGGTTAAAGGAACTCATCCTTTTAGAGTGCACTAATATATGTCATCTAAGTTCTCACTACCTTGAGTAGCTGAGAACCTGAGAGTGTTGTGTACAATCCGTTGTGTTTGCCTTTCTCTGCTGATTGTGTCGTAATTATTATACATGCACTCAGTTCAAGGCACTGTGGCACAGTTTAAAAACTTGGTAGAGAAAATAACTGGTCGGTATCTTTAAACAAGAGAATCTGATGATCTCTTTTATTCATCTGTGCAGAGCAAGCGTGAAGCTGCTTACTTTGTTGTGGTCCTCCACGACATGAAAACTGTTGTTATTGCGGTTCGTGGAACAGAGACACCAGAGGATCTCATAACCGATGGATTATGCAGAGAATGTGCTTTTACTATGGAAGATTTGGACGGACTAGTAAAGTAATTCCCTCTTAAGAGCCATCTCTTCTGTTCTTACGTAATCTCTCTCTACTTCTATTGTTGAAATTAACTTGTTTACATTGTGACCACCTGTTGTAAGCCCTTATCATGACATTATGCTCCTTTTTTTCAGTAGTGAACAATTACCTGCAACTACAAGGGAGAGAGTTATTTCTACATTTCCACATTATGGACATGGTGGAATTGTAGAGTCTGCTAGGGAGCTTTTCATGCAACTCAACGAATGCGCAGGAGGTTTGATTTTTCACATTGGATGTTTGTCATTTGGTTTAGTTCAGCATTTCTAGTTGTGGTAGCTGAAATGGTTTACTAGTAATTATGGCTGCTTTCTGTAAAAAAACCTTATGTGCTGCATATTTCAAAATATTTCGCTGTATTAGCTGTTTGGTCCAGTGCTGCTACAAAAAGTATGCCACTATCTTTGATTTGAAATTAAGCCATCCAATTGTTACTAGTTAGCACATCAACTGTCAGGGCTAATTTAGTAATGTTTGTTGTTTTCTTCTATTTCATATTAGAAGATTAGGTGCAATACATGTATTAATCCGATTGATTTATATATGATAGATATTTATAGCGACTAATCTGTTATCTCTCTCTTACCATAATGCCAACTCAGAGAACTCGTCCTCCAGGGGACTTGGATTTCTTTCTACACTGGTTGGGGAAGACAGTGAATGTCATGGATATAAAATTCGTGTTGTTGGACATTCTTTAGGAGGTGCTGTTGCTACAGTACTAGGAATGATGGTAAAGCACTAAAGCATGTTAAACCTTCACTTTTATTTTGAACACATTCTTCGTTAATTATATTTGACTGGACCAGTCCATCTTTTCTAACTTGAATACTTGATCTTTATCACCTATGTTACTTCTCATTCTAATGCAATTTAGATGACTAACACAGTTTTGGCATTGCCAACTGCTAAGTATTATGCGATAAGCTATTCATTCTACAAGCTTGGTATGCATAAAGGTGTCTCATCAGCTCATATGATTTTTAAGTATTGTTCTCTGATTTTGTTCTTGACTTGTTTTAATTCCCTACTGTGGATGCTGATTAGTGTTATCTGGAGTATTCAATATCCACGGTTCTTCATAGTTTAACTTGTTATTGGGCAGCTTTTCGGCAGATACCCAGACGTACATGTATATTCTTACGGACCACTTCCTTGTGTGGACTTTGTAATAGCTGAAGCCTGTTCACAATTTGTTACCACGTAAGAATAAACTGAGAACTTTTTACAGTCTACTTTTATTAATTGAACTTAAATTCTTGGTGTGCTGTCCTTTTAGCAAGGTTTATTAACTTCTTTGACTCAGTGTTCCCTCTTCCTTTCCAGCATTGTATGCAACGATGAATTTTCTTCTCGCCTTTCAATCAACTCAATCCTCAGGCTACGATCTGCTGCAATAAGTGCTCTTTCAGATAATTCTCCAGCTGATACAGCAATGATACAAAAACTTGCTCGCAGAATTTTGCATGTGAACAAGTATCATGAGAATGGTCCTGATGGTGATATAATTGATGACTACATCGGTAATCGTAGAAGCACGGCAGCTAGGCACACATTTGAAGGAAATTCTTTTACCTTCTCTTTTGTTTATTTTGGATGAACATATGAGAAATTGACCACTTCAATCAATCTTAGAAATGTTCTAGATTTTGTAACGCTCATTTGGCTTTTCTACAACTGTCTATCTGAATTCCCGTTTTCCTGTTACAGGGAGGGCAGTACCTAGTGAAAGACGGTTTCCACACCAGGATTCATTATGTGATACCGAGACAAACCTCCAAGATTTGCATAATGGCTTCGTGGGGTATAATGGACCCAATCCATCCATAGATGAGCACAGGAGCTATCAAGGCCTACACATTGATCAGGATGTCCAGATAATTCCACTTGATGGGCCTGATTCTGGTTTGGAAGAGCATCAAACATCTTATAGGGAAATACCAGTGGAGCCTCCGGAGATGTTTCTTGCAGGCCTAATTATTCATGTGGTGCGGCAAAAAAAGAGCCTCTTTCCTCTTTGGAAATGCTGGAACTTGCAGGAATCTGAACCACCATATAAAGCTATTTTGGCGAAAAGAGAGAACTTCAGGGATATTGCCGTTACTCCTTCCATGTTTACAGATCACTTGCCATGGAGGTAAAATTCAAATGATTATTAACTAACTATAACTAATAAGCAAAGTGCAGTGCATTTTAGTAAGTCATTAACCTCATAACTGATACAGTAGCAAATGTTTTGTAGCTGGTACAGTTATCCATGACTATGTTACTAGGAATGATACTACATTTTTTGGGGAAGTATATAGCATTCCCTTTTGTAGTGACCTGTTTGGTAGAACCAATAGTCAAGTCCCATTACTCTCATGTCAAATATGCATGTTTGTCTCTCATGCCAAATATGCAGGTATGTCTCTGAATACCAGAGACAGGCGGAATTTAGAGTCTATCTCAGTGGATAGTTTTTTTAGAGCCACGTCGGTTTGAGAACTTTCTGAAAAGGCTACCATTGGCGCGCGTTAGGACTAGAAGCAAAAACTTTAACAACTGTTGACAATTGAAATGTATAGTTTTGCTTGTAGGCTTGTATCACTTGCCCTTAGCTGCATGTAAAGGTTGCAAACTCAGTTGCCATGCATTCGAACTGTTTCTTCGCCTACAGTTGTGCTAACAGCTTATGCTTTTGAAATTTTAGGTGTCACTATGCTACGCAGAAGATTCTGGAAGCCCAAACGTCGAATAGTTGCACTAATTCTGATTCACCCGTAGAACATTTGATCTGACCAGGACAAAACTGTCCACCCACGTACAGCTGAGAGCAAGTGGAGACAGAAATTGTGAATACCACTTATAGCAGCATGATTCGAGACTCTAAAGGAGCAAATCGTCCCATGCTTTCCATAACATGTAGCTATATCTGTATACATGAGATCTCTGTGACGATGGCTCTACATTCTGCTGATCTTATTGACAGTGCCAGATTGCCTAGGCTCAAAAGAAATCTGATGACTTCATATACAGGAAATCAACAATATCTTCTACTTTCTATGTATCTACTTAACCTGGTAGTGTTGTCCGCGGGTACATTGATCATTGATGCAGCCATACCCATGCCAGTACCGGTTTGTTCACATTCATTATTCTGCAGCCGTGCCTGCTTGTTCATATCCATTTTTAAAAAAAAATCATGCCATGTCAACATGATGGACATATTCACACAGCAGAGTTTGCTAGATTGACTGACTGACAGTGACGATCGCAATATGATTATTTAACACAGATTAATGAAAGGTGTTACTAAAATTGTTCTGCTCTCCAGCATTTTCTTGTTCAGTGGTATATTATGCGGATCACAGTAGTCGGTTACTACTGAATAAATGCTGCAAGGACTAACCATTGATTTGCCATATTTATGTTCTGGCGAGCTGCTCGAATGTCATGCAAGAAGTGATGTGACTAGGCCACAGCGTACCAAAAGATTGTAAGTATTTATCGCTGATCCTGTTCTAAAATTTGTTTTTTTTCTCGTACTTCGAACATATAAAGGTGACCTACCAACTCATCATATTGCTATGTACAATTGTACTACTCGCTTACACACCCCATGTTGTCGCTCGGACCGCAACAGTGGTGGTTAGGCTAGTAATGAATATGAATACCCTCTGGTGTTAACCAAGGAACAAAGAATCGGAATCGGGCTGCTTCCTGGTGGCTGGCCGGAAACGATAACCGGCTGGTTACCGGTTTTCTCAGGAAAAATCTGGTTAAATTTTGCTTGAATTTGCTTAAAAACCAGCTAAAATTCAAAATTTGAACTTACAAAACTCGAAAAAATCGGTCGGGATTTTGGATCCCGGACCCCAGACGGTAACTGGTAACCGTCGGTTACGAGCCGTAGCCCGATTCATGAAAGAGGGAGGCATCGGTGACCAGACCATGACCTGTCTTTGTGTTACTTGATGGAACGACTTATCTGGAAGACTGGAACATAGCTATTAAAATCGGACCGACGAGTGAACCGGTCAAAGTACCGCTCCATTGGTTTGGCGGTTCAACCAGCGGTACGAACGGTCCAACCGCGGTTAAAAAAAACAATATTTTACTATTTCTTGAAAATGTTTGGTGGAGATTACATGTAAATGGCATAATATAAACAAATATTAAGTCTAGTTCCCTTCTAAACAACACCAACGGGCTCTGCGCGCGTGGGGCGGGAGCCTCTAATCACCTAACCGGACCTGGCTTTGGTTCGCCCTTTTCCGGTCGAACCGCCGATTCGATCCGGTCTTAATAACTATGCCTGGAACATGGAACGTGTGGTAGCCAACTAGCCATGGCCTAATAAATGTGCCGTGCCAACGACAGCGCACTGGGAAGTATAGCGGTAGGAACCATTCGGAATGACACTTAGGCACTGGTTTTCTTCAGCTAGACGCTGCTGGTACAATGCCCAAACGTTTACTATGCGTCTGGTCTATCTGCATAGGTTTTCAGGATCACGATCTAATCGTACTTATAATACACTTTCAGAAGGCGTTGCTTCTGCCCTGTAGAAACGTTACGATTGCACTCGCAAAGGACGCTGTGGTGATGTGTTCAGCTCGGTCACTCGAATCGGCGACTGATGGCGGAGGGGTCTGCAAAGACGGGCAAGCACACGAGAAGGGCGTGTCCATGCTACGTACGCTTTCCGAGAGCCAATCTTAATCCTCATGGAATCCACGCGGACCACACCTACCAACCAATCAATCAGGAAAAAGGTAACGGAGCAGCGCTCTTTGTCGCAACTCGCACCGCACGCACGTTCCTCCCCGTTGCTCTCCAGTTAACACCTCCAAAGTTGGAGGGGAGGGAGCGGCGATGACTGAGCGAGCGAATGCCGCATGATTCAGCCTTCGCTCGTTCGCCAACGGCGAATCGGGGAATCAGGCGCCTAACCCAGATCCGGGCCAGCCCAAGCACGCACGCACGCGGCACGGGCCAGGGAATAACGCGCCCCTCCCCCCTAACCCCACCCCACCCCACCCCGAGCGAGCCCCGAGGGAGTCGGCGTGATTGGAAAGGGATTGTAACACTAAGGGCATATACAATGGTACAGACAACGGATGTCTATATCAGCCATCTATATCACCTATAGACGGTACTAAAGACGACTTATATAATAAGTTGTCTATTAAGTTGTCTATATAAGATCCTACAATCTTTTAGTTTTTGCTTGGAAAAAATATTTGTTATAGACAACAACTTATACAATGGTATTTTGTGTTGTTTATAAGGGTTTTATAGACTGTCTGTTGCATGCTAGACGGCTTTATTCTCTCTCCTTATTCTCTCTCATCCACGTCTTTAAAAATCTTACGTGACAAAGATTATAGACTGCTGATATCACCCACTGTACATGCCTAACCCCGTTCCGCTTCGCGTCACGCATCACCCGAACCGGACCAGCACTTCACATGAGCTCCTGCCCCGGGCGGTTGCGTCAAGGCGTAGTGGTTATGGCCTGTAAAGTTCGAGTCTCCTTCGGTCTCTCCTGCAAATTGGCGGATCATACATGAGGTTTAGAAGATCATGGTGCCCAGGAGTATCATTAGGTCAACTGATAAGGGCTGCTATGTCTAGAGATGTCTTTATAAAGGGAAAGTAAGTGGTAGGAAATCAGCCATTGTTAGCTATCCTCGCACACCGAGCGGGTAGAAACACCTAATTTCAAGCAGTGCTATGCGTACGAACCGAATCATTTTCCTTTGCAGAATTCTGTAGAGGCTACGGAGTCAAGCATATAATATGGCCGAGTTTACACGCCTTCAGAGACATGCATATTAAGTGTGATTCTCACGAAATTTCACAAGAAGTTGCCACCCGTTCCGTGTAGAGTTTGCAATTCTGCATGCATGATGGTCGATGATCCCCATACAAGGGGAAAAAGAAAGCAAGTTGGGATGACTCATGCAGTCGTGATCTCTGGACAGTCTCTCATGCATGGAGGGACTGAGGTTGGCGGCATTCAACTTGAGCCCCAAAGGTCGCTTTCCTTCTCCAGTGTTGCGTTTCTGATGGGCTGCAGTGGGCAGCAACGAACACCTCTTTTCCCCCCCTTTACTTTATCAGTTACCACGAGCTCCCCACATCGTCGACAAAAGTTTGACAGCGACCTTCCTTTTGTCTCAAGGGTTAGGAAGGGATGATTGATCAGTAACCATTTCCTTTCTACTAGTGTTACGAGAGTATATACGTTAGTATGTTAGTTTTCTGTACATACAGATACAGTAGGAGGCTAGTAGAAGACTAAATGATTGAGAGAAGTTCTCCGATACTCATCTCTTTCTCATGTGAAGACTACCTTAACAAAAAAAATCATATTTGAGTTGTGATATTTTATATGAGTTGCCTTTGTAGTGCATCAGGACATTATACCATTGAAAAGTTGAGAAAAACTTCCCAATGGTTTTTTTCTCTCTTTCCGAAAAGAATCTCTAAACGCATCCTCTAGGTGGGGGATAAAGTTGCGTCCAACAATTAGTGCATCAACTGTTCAGTCATAGAATGCCTACTATAGGGCTGCATAGACAAGCGCAATAGCGGAGAGAAATGCAGAGTTCCTAGGCAGAGGAGTGTGCAAAGATGATGTCAGGTGAGACTTTAGGTCACCACTTCCAGAGTTATATACAATATCTTGCCAACCAGTAACTAATGTCGGCCATTTTCCCCTTATAATTCCCCCTATAATTTAGTTAGGCAGGCACATACGGTATGTACAATGCTAGATGTTTATATACAAATATTCAAATAAAGATAATATAGCCACATCATCAAACACTTATATAAAAATCATTTCCTCCAATGCAAGCATATTTTTTGCAGGTGCTTAGATGATTGTATTATATATTGTTTATATATAGTTATATATATAAACACCTTTTAAACACCGGTGTCTAATCAAACATCGATGTTATAAAATAAACACCGTATATATCCTATCTGTGCCAAAAAGATCAGTTTTTCTTTGCTAATCACATCTCTAAGCACCTGCATTAATTGTGCGTGTTCTTAGTGCTCCAGGGAATAGTTTGACTATGCAAAAAGCGATTGAGAACCTGAGATCCCCAAATCGTGTAAAGAAAAAAGGAATCCGGCTCCTGTCACCTGATTGACAAAAAGTTATTTTTTTTAATTATGCGGAATCCAAGTTCATGAGTTAGTAACAAACCAACTTTGTGCTCTTTTGTTTTCATTTTTAGGCCTCTTTCAAAAAGGGAGGGGAAAAGAAAGATATATGATAGTACTATACACGCACTAACCATCTTGTTTTCACACAGTGATCGATTTCGACCATTAGTTTTGACTTGATTCTAATCATCACTCTCCAGCAGATTAGGGAGTACTAGTTGGAGAATAGAAATCCTGATGAGTCAATGCATCAAACAGCGTCCACCACCCCACCCCATGTAACGCTCTCAAAATCTGCGATCGTTAAATTCTTCACAACCGTTCAGGATGTGCAATCACTACTACAGGAACCGACATCACAGACGGTTCGGAACCGTCATCACAGACGGTTTCCGAACCGTCTATGTTTGTTGATGCGTGATAACGAGATATTATCACGAGCGGTACAAAACCGTCGTGATACGAATATCACGACGGTTTTATTAAAAACCGTCAGCGAAGTCAATATCACGAGCGGTTTGAGCGAAAAACCGCTCGTGATAACCGCTCGTGATAGGAGAATATCACGAGCGGTTCTAAATAAAACCGGTGTGATTTACGAATATCACGAGGCGGCTTTTGTGTAGAACCGTCGTGATATTCTCTATCCTGACGGCTTTTTGTAGAACCGCTCGTGATATTACGCTATCACGCACGGTTTGCGTCAAAACCGTCTGTGATAGCTCGTACCCCTGCCCACAATTTCTTTGCTTTCTGGCTAGCCTCGGGAATTGCTAGCCATGCCCTCTGAAAACAAGCTTTCCGCGAAGCAGATTCAAGCATTCACGAAAATGATTCAAGGAGCCATGACAACTCAAAGTGATCATTACTCAAAATAAACTACAAAAGATCCGCATTTGTTCAAGTATTGTCGCTATAGTTACAACTAGATTACAATTGTTTGCGTTGAGAGGTTTTAGTGGGGTGATGCTCTGGGTTGGCGACGGAGTGAAACTCTCCGTTGTCGTTAATGATTTGTGTTGATAAAGGCGCAGAGCTTCCTCGAATGTCCTTGATCTCTTCCGCAACGAGTGAATCACATTGTAAATTCAAGGCCTGCCGCTAGCAAGAGTAAAGTGGTAAGATATATATATTTAAATTTATAATTAGGAAATAATTATTTCGAGATTGACAAACCTCAGGATCCTTCTTCCTAGTCAGAAGGATTAGTCGCATATGATAGCGCACGTAGATTGCACATTACTCATCATCTTTTTCTTTGGCGGCCTTTGCAAAAATAGAATTACATATATAGGTATAGTCGGTTCGAGACGCGTTATTATGAAGTATGATATAGGATTATAGTGTTGTAGCGCGTCTCGAAAATCCATCTGTGTGTTAGTTAGGCGCTCTTTCCATTGTATATTCCTTTGTTGGCAACATAATTGATGAGCGACCTACATGATTCAAAAGGTTATCCTCGGCCATTTCAAGCGAATGAAGACTACAATAGAGTTATGTAAGGAGGAAATGAGCATACCTCTCGAGTATTCCTCTTAGAGTCTTTGAAGTCGTGCTTGTTGTTTGTTTAGGGAATCAAGGTATATCACATGGTTCCTCTTGGGTATAATAACTAAAAGGATCGATGGTACCTACTCATGTATGTCGCTATAGTCATTAAACCTAAGTTAAGTCTTTGCGTATAAAGTACAAATGAAATTTGTATAGCAAGTAGTGACACTTACCCACGGTTGTAGGGCACCACTATGTACTTCATGTTAAATCCGACGAAGCAATGACCTCGTTATGTATTTCTCGACGAAGGATGAGTCTTGTTGGATGGTTTGCAGCGATACCACATGTGGGTCGAGAAACCCAATGGTTCTTTCCATTCCGGACATTTTTCAAATGTATCTATACATAAGCAATGAGTTGTGATATTTATTGGTATTACATGAATGTAGAACTTGATTATGCGCGCTTACGATTGTCCAACATCGTAGAAGCGAGGCGTCGAGGCCAACGAGGTTGAATAGTTGAAATAAGTCATTGAAGCCCACGACGAAGTACCTCGTCCGTTGAAGAAATGCTTGTCCTCGTATCGGCGGTGATTCGAGAATCGCACCCTTCTTTTGGGTCTTCGCCAAGTACCGGGCATGCAAAGCGACAAGCATATCCAAATGCATTATCTGCATCGGAGCACAATGGTTTTCCGATGATGTAGTTCCGGTATCGCGGACTTCCGGACTTGGGAGGCGCTATAACGTTTGTGGATTTCGATTTGGCCTTAGCGATTGGCGGCGTCTTCTTGTGAGACGACTTCGAAGCGGATCTGACGGCGCGCTTTTCTTTGTTCCTTCGACGTCTTCTCCACGGGAATCGAAGAGGTGGCCTTATGAGGCGAAACATGAGGTGGAGTCATCGAGGTCCGTTGGAGAGGAATGGTCGTGTCGGATCGCAAGCCTTCTTTGGGTCGAGCGATGTCCTTCTTGGGCCATTTGGATAAAAGAGAGGCGGCATCCCTAGTGTTGTGATCTCTTTGTTCGCAAATCTTGGTGGGACGGCTCGGAAATTGACATGTACCATATCCACTGACCTGGCGTAACAAATCGCCCGCCACCGGCACCGTCTTTCAGACCGCCCTTCCTCGTATGGATACACCATCCTCGCGACCTCAATACAAAGGACCCATCCATCCTCACTTGGAGCTTCTGAGGCGTCGGCTCCTACAAAACGATCGCAATTAGCTAAGGCGTCCTATAGGTCTATCTTTGGTGCGGTCCATAGATGTACGTTACCTTGATGTCGCTCTATCGGAATCGGACGTCGTCATGTTCACAATTATCTTGGACGCGACGCTACTCCGACGTCGAGGAGGACGCCTCCCGAATTAGCGGGCGGCTTGCATCACCGCTCATGAATATATCCATTTGACTCGCAATCTTGCCATCTCTACTTGAAATTGGTTAGTAATCATCTGTACCAACCGGTTGTCGTGCTCGCCTTGGATCTCTTCCTAGTCCTATCGTGCGATGAGTCGTCATGAATCCATGACTCCAAGGCGTTAACCCCAAAGCCTCGCGTGCGACCGGTGCTCCTTGTTTCCCAAGGCCGTAGATAGTATATCATTCTCCTGCTGCGCATGGAAGGAGCCTTGGGAAGCTTGGGCGATCAAGTCACGCCGCAAGAGGTCATCATGTTATTATAGGCACTATGAAGTGATGGACTTATTAACAACTTAGTAGTTCGACATATTTACCACACGTTGGGACACTTCACAGTCCGCGGGGTTTGTGAAGGAGATCTTTGCCGAAGACGAGACTTGTGCCCTCGCTTTTAACCAGCTTAGGGAACGCGGTGCGTGACCTCGAAAACGGGTTCTCCTTCTCCGCCGCCCATTCCTCGTATTTACCCGCGTACCAGGGGTGCCGAGTCTGTCTTGGGTGAGTGTTTCGTGTCTGAGAGCTTTGTACGCCGCACTTTGCTCCTTAAATTCGGCCGTCGTTTTCATAGCCACAAAGGTGTCCCATGCTTCCGCGTCAAGAATTTGTCTTCTTGCGAAGGCGTTTGACCCGTGTTCACGTGCCGTGACAAGAATGCTCTTGAAGGTCCTCCACGATTTACCCATCGTGAGCATCGCCGTCCGTCGCCGCGTGCCACATGTGCTACGGAATAGTGAACTTCTCGAAAATTCATCCCACATAGCGCCTTCGCTTCTTTCGTCGAGTCCTTCCACGTTGGTGTGGTGATGAGGACCCGTTCCTTGCAAGTATCCCGCAGATAGTCCGGAATCTCACCGCGATCTCTTGGGACTCGAGAGGACCCCAAAGTCATCGACCTCGTGATGACCGATCGGCCAGTAGGCATTTTCGATTGTCCTCTGCCATCTCGCTTAGTGTCATTATAAATCGACGGTGGCGGCACCTCGTCGCCGCCTCTTCCATCTGCGGCATCGGTGTCGTGACCTTGTCGGCGCCTCTTCCATCTCATGGCGTCGGTGGCCGGCGAAAACGATGTCTCTGCCATCTCGCTTACTTGCTATCTATATAAGTTACATATGCAATAAAATGGATTGCAAGTGTCCCAAATTAACATATACATTTAAACTTAATAATATGCTCAACATGTGCAATATTAGCAAATAATCATAAATAATTCCAAAGATAAATATGAAACAATTAATCTCGGGAAGAAATACAGAGGTTGACTATAGAGATCAAGATGGCAAATGAAAAGTTGAATGAGCTCATCAGAGTACTAACATTCCTTAATCCACTAGCTTCTCTAAGGAAGCCTACTTCATCGAGGTCGACACCTTTGAGTGTGCCATTTGTTTCATCTGGTGGAGGACGGCATGAAACAAAGGCACACTCAAGTGTGTCAGGATCGACGAAGGAAATGCTAAGCTAAGGTTTAATCTGTAGGGCTCGCCGCCTCCTGCTCCTATTATGTGCTCTCGGAAGGAGAGTAGCTAAAGAACAAGTCTTTGCCATCTCAATCCTATTGTCTATACTCTTCATCGACCACGACACCTTTGGGTGTACCATATGCTTCTTGCCTTGGAGGATTGGCAAGAAGTAAAGGTACACTCAAGTGTGTCGAGATCGACTGAAGGAAATGCTAAGCAAAGGTTTAATCTGTAGGGCTCGCCGCCTCCTGCTCCTATTCTAACACTCCTAACACTCCTTAATCAACGAAGCAAAGGTTTAATGCTTCATGTACGAAGACTAGCCTTTAATGAAGACATAGAAACAAAATAGAATCAAGTAAAATAGACATAGCAAATAATCATAAATAATTCCAGCATAAATATGAAACAATTAATCTCAAGAAGAAATACAGAGGTTGACTATAGAGATCAAGATGGCAAATGAAAAGTTGAATGAGCTCATACAGGACTACTAACATTCCTAACACTCCTTAATCCACCAACTTCTATTCTAACACTCCTAACACTCCTTAATCCACCAACTTCTCTTGTGATCTTTGTATAGATAGAAACTAGTGATACAAATCTTTGCTCGAGCCTACTTCATCGAGCTCGACACCTTGGAGTGTACCATTTGCTTCGTCTCGTGGAGGATTGGCACGAAGCAAAGGTACACTCAAGTGTGTTAGGATCGACGAAGAAAATGCTAAGCAAAGGTTTAATGCTTCATGTACAGAAAACTAGCCTTTAATGAAGACATAGAACTAGAATCAAGTAAAATAATCGATTTAAGGAAATGCTAAGCAAAGGTTTAATCCCAACATAGAAACAAAATAGAATCAAGTAAAACTTTCTTTTTGGATTGTTGTAAAAATGCGCTTTTAGCAAAATTTCAGAATTAATCCCAACAAAATTAATTAGCATTAAAGCATAATTTCTAAAGAATTTAACACTCCTTAATCCACCAACTTCTCTAAGGAAATGCAAAGGAATCACAGACGGTTCTTAATAAGAACCGTGCGGATTAAATTCTCGACCAATAAAAGGTCTAGAGATTAACGATTACAGACACTATTCCAACATATTGATTGATGATATTATGTGCTCTCGTAAGAGAGTAGCTAAAGAACAAGTCTTTGCCATCTCAATCCTATTGTCTATACTCTTCATTAAATGAATATGATAATATAAATTCAAACTATGAGCTCTAAACAATACTTTGCTTAAGCGTCAAACGATCTCAAGCATTAGCAAACAGATTAAACTTCGATCAAGCAGAGGTTGACTACGAGAGATCAAGATGGCAAATGAAAAGTTGAATGGGCTCATACAGACTACTAGAAGAATCACAAACTAGTCATTAGATTACCAACTAAAACCAATACTCTCATGAATCAACATGAAGAATCGAATAACTAGCTTTCAACCGAAAGTAACCAATTAACAATACATCATATTGATAGTAGCAAGTAATACAATAGAGCTCAAGTATGAACTAACTATCACATTCAATCTCGATTATAAGATGAGTTCATCACGAGCATGTCAACAAAGCCCACCGATCAATTTGCAATGAGCGATGAGCTCAACCGAAAGTAACCAATTAACGAGAGATCATATTGACGGTAGTAAGTAATACAATAGAGCTCAAGTATGAACTAACTATCACATTCAATCTCAAGATAAGACATAGTTCATCACGAGCATGTCAACAAAGCCCATGATCAACAAAGCCGAATCGCCACAGAGGAGCAATACTCACAGAGAGGATGCCGCACAAGAACTCACGGTGCAAGGAGGAGACCGACACGGGAGGAGGACGGCGGGGAGAGGGCAGTCTGCAGAGGGAGGAGGACGGCGGGGAGAAGGCGGTCTGAGAGGAGGAGGCCCACACGGGAGGAGGACGGCGGCCGAGGTCGGAGGCGGCGACGCCGGCTTATGGCTGGGAGGTGAGCAGGCGCCATGGTCGGGGCGGCGGCACCGAGGTCGGCGCGCCGAGGTCGGGCGGCGGCACCGAGGTTGAAGGCGCCGAGGTCGGGGTGCCGAGGTTGGGGGCGGCACCGAGGTCGGGCGGCGGCGCCGAGGTCGTAGTCGGCGGTGAACTACTGGCGAGCCCTAAACTCTAGAGGAGGCGAACGAGCGCGCGAGAGCCTAAGGGGCGTGGGAGAGGAAGTGACAAGTGAGAGCAAAACCCTAGCGTTTCCCGCCTTATAAAAAGTATATCACAGACGGTTTATAACGAGAACCGCTCAGGATAATATATCACGAGCGGTTCTATAAAAGAACTGTCAGGATAATCCTGACGGTTTTAACTACAACCGCTCGTGATATGAACGTATCCTGAGCGGTTTTTAACTAGAACCGTCTCAGGATTCCTTTTCACGACGGTTATACAACGGAACCGTCTCGTGATAACTCTTCATTTTCCCGTGTCTCTTCGTCTTCATTTTTCGTGTGTGTCTCTTCGTCTCACGATCACACGGTGCGGCTTCATCTCTTCATTTTCCAACGTCGCTCTGACTCCCCAAATATCTCTTCGTCTCCGTTCCGGCTTTAGAAATTGTTCTATATATAGATGTGTCCCTTCTACAATGTATTTCACACAACCTCCTTGATCCCTTTCTCCACAAAAACAGAAATGGTCTGCCTCCTCTTTTGTACACGCCTTTGTCACGCACACTCTCTCATTTGACGTTGAGTCGTCTTCTTGAAGAACACTATTTCAACAATGTCTTCACTCCTCTGTTAGAGAATTTGCGGAGCGGGTGGCGGCCACCTTCCGCCGTCTTGACATTCTCCTCCGCCGTGTCTTCCGGTGATCTCCCACTTTCGGCGAGTTTACGTGTCGTCGGCGTGGTCCTCCAAAACGGTTGCACGTCTCCAGAGGCTTGTCGTCACTTGGGCGCTTAATCAAGGCAAAGAAGTCGATTCGACCAAAGCCGAGACCCTCAAGCAAGAGAAGAGAGCCTATGGGCTCTCTTGACTTGATTCAACAATCCGAGGGTCTTGGGACACACTCGAACAAGGCGTCGTGGTGGGCGTATTTCGAGATTCGTTCGATCTTAAACCGTCCGCCTCGACGCCCCGCCACTGAAGTATTGAAGACGGAGATAGCGACCTACCTCCACCACTAGATAGGTTTCTAGTTTTTAATCTTTTGTAAGCTCTTGCCACGTTGTTTGGCTATATATATGAAAATTCCAAAATTAAAAAAAGTTTGGAGGAGAAGTTACTATATCTATTTGCCCATAGTAAGAGCTAGATCCTCATCCCATCGATCTTGAAGTGTGGAGGTATGTTGATCTGGAGCCGCGGCGGGGGCGGCCGGGTTGCTCCATCGCGGCGATGGCGGAGGCGGCACGCTGCGGCGATCGCGGCGATGAACCACGAGACACGATCTTGGCGAGAGGATATCCTGAGCGGTTCTTAATAAGAACCGCTCAGGATACTACACGACGGTTGTAACGTAAAACCGCTGCGTGATTAGAGATTATCACGCACGGTTTGTGAATAGAACCGCTCAGTGATACTTCCTGACGGTTCTATTTCTCAACCGTCAGTGATAGTGACTATCACGACGGTTCTAAAAATACCGTCTGTGATAGTTCTTCCGCCCGACCGGGTTGACGGTTTAATAGCGGTTCCAAAGGAACCGCCTGTGATGGGGCGTCTACTATAGCCTATTTTGTAGTAGTGAGTTGTGAAGTAAGCATCGTCTCAAGCAAGCTTTCGATTACAACAAAAAATCAGACTTTTATTACATAAGATTAAAGCTTAACAGCCAGTTTTAACCTAACACGGGCATCCAAGCCCAAAGTTAAAATAATACAAGACAAAAGAACTTCTACCACTAGCACACTTGAGCGCGGTCAAGACCTAATAACAGTAATCACTGCCATCCGTGGGTCCACCAAGATCCTGCTCAATATGATACTCTGTATTTTCCCAGGTTTCCTCTGTAGATGTTTTGCAGATATTGTAAGAATGAGTACTACCACCGTACTCAACAAGCCACATGGAAATCATAATTAACCACACACTAGGATTATCAAATGAATAGTACAGTTTTACCCTAACAGACATATGTGGATGCATTTTGTATTTGAAGCAGTTTATCTTTAAAACAATAAAACAATAATAAATAATAACATCAGGGGTTTCTCAACACTTGCAATTACCAACTTAACATATCAATATCTCTACTTATGAGTTATGACTCATGTACTAGAATCACCCATTAACACCGCTTCATTAACCGGAAGCACGGCGTATTCGAAAACCTTTAATTGTACACTCTACAAAGTTGCTCAGCTTTACCCACAAGATACCTCAAACTCATATTGTCATATCAATATTCAAGCAACACGATAGCGTGCAACTGAGTTGAGATAACAAAGCATTTTCACTGCTCATCCTTTTTAGCCTCTACCCGGTAGGTGATCGACCATGTAGCCCTCGGGAGACTCCATCGGCCACAGTTGATCTATTGGCCCAATGCTGACGACATCTACCGTTGTGTAAACCAGCGGGTGTCCCTTTAGGCCCACTCCTGTCCCACTCTAGTTTATGTATATATTCAATCAGAAGAGCAGTGTACTAAGCTAGGGAGGAATGACCACACCTGTGGTTGAGCGGTTTTCTGTATCTGCTACTTTGGCACAAGGTTTTGTCCTTACTTGTCTCTAGTGGGGAAAATGGGCTGATAACCAACTCGTGGTTTTCCACCTTCTTGACCCTACCTTCGACTCACTTTTAACACAAGTCTATTAGGTTGTCCAACTTCCTGGACACAACCCTCAACTCTTCTCCAAAACCATTGGTGAACAACCAAAACTCTTTTGATGATTTTATAAACACATTGCGTGACAAAGCTACTTATATAGCTAACATTTTATGTGAACTTGTCAAGGTGAATATGGCTTACAAAGGATGTAAACTTGTCAAGGTGAATATGGCCTACAAGTGCTAGGTGGGTTTGTATGTGGGGTAATGGGATTTATCTATTTATCATGGCATTCAAAAGTATTATTTGAATATTAAAGTAATTGGCATAAATACAGTAATAAAAGTAATAATATAAATATGTGCAAAAATGGGTCCAAAATGATCAAAGGAATGCGAATTGCCTCCTTGCACAAAGTATTCTAGATACTGGTCTTGTCCAGCGTCTTTTGGAGTCTGATTGTTGAAGTCGTGACCTAGCGCGAATCAAAATAAAATAATCTAAATAAAATCCAGCTCGACAAGGAAAAAGCAGGGAACAACATGCAAGTACAGAAATCCGGAAAAGAAACACAAGAAAAGGTGGTGTGCGAGGGTGGGGGTTTGTCTGGTGTTTGATTGGACTTAACGAAGTTGAGAAATGGATTCACGGGTTCGAAACAGTCGAAAAGAGTATAAGATGTCAAATTAGGGTTTTGAAGGCGAACATCGTCGGATAAAGAACAATAGCTATTTTACTATTCATAGACAAAAATGGATCAGTCAATAGTAACAGGAATCACTGTTTTCAGATAGTGAACAATAATTAGGGTTTATTGTTTCTGAAAAGATGTACAGTGATTGAGTTTCAGTTTATGAACAGTGTTTTCGGTGAACAGTATGAATAGTAAAAAGGCTTAAACTGAGTGAACAGTAAATGGCCGAATAGTGACGGGTTGGAGCAGTGTTGGGCTAAGCCCAACACCTTAGGTGGGCTTTTGGCCCACATGTCCAGGCCATTTGGCCTAGCTCGGAAGTGGCTTGAGCCGCGCGGCAGAAGGCCCGCGCACTCGACCGAGCCGTGGAGGCGGAAAGCCAGCGGCGCTCCGATGGTTCCGGTGGTCGGTGGTGGAACCGGGTGGTGCAGGGAGCATCCACGAGCCAAAGGGGTTGCATTTTGAGGTTTTGGAGGAGCAGAGGAGGTGTGGAGGTGAGGCAACAGCGGCAATAGCGCACGGCCGCAACAAGGGAGAGGCGCGGTGGTGCTCCGGCGAGCTTGTAGGATCAAGGATAACCGACTAGAGGGGGTGAATAGGAGGTTTTAAAACTTTTCGACTAATTATCAAATTTAAGACAATTATGGGCTAAGTCTAAACTAGATACAATTCTCGCTAAGCAATTTTACACAAGTTAATTGCTAGAAATGTAACTGCAGAAATAGTAAAGACAAGAATAAACCACAAAGGAGACGATGAAGTTTTTCCCGTGGTATCGAAGACTAGCCGGTCTTCACTAGTCCACGTTGAGAAAGCTTGAACTAATCAAGCCGGCTCCACAAATTAAGCCCTCCCTCGATCACTAGTGGTTGTTCTTCCTCCGCTCCGGAGATGGCAAACACCAAACCACTTACAATTGGTACCGAGCCTCTTCACAATCGTCTTGAAGAGATCACCGTGCGAACTCCCGCCAAGCCGTCTAGGTGTTGGCAAACATCAAGAGTAATGAACAACAATCTTCGCTTGACGACAATCAAGTGATAATGATCAATCTAGAATAAATGCACTTGAATTTGGCTCAACTACCTCACAATGAATGCAACAAGTGTATTGGAGGTGTAGAGAGAATGCTCAAGGCTCAGAGGATATTAAATGAAGTCTCTCACCCTGTCCTTGAGCAGGTGGAGGGGTATTTATATCCCCCCCCCCATAACCAAATATGACCGTTAGGGGCAAAACCCTAACTTTTTCAGCAAATGTGGTAGTACCGCACCTTCCTAAAATACACAGTAACGGCTAGCGTAGACGCATTAACTGCTTTGAACTGGCTGTTGGAAAAAATCCGTGTGGTACTACCGCAATGGGTCATGCGGTAGTTCCGTTTATCGGTTATACCAAAAAATACGGGCGGTACTACCGCTTCACTTTTGAGTCCAAAAACGACACTAACTAGAAATAATGTACCGTGCTATTTTGGATAACATCGAGGTGCAGTAGTTCTGCTGAAGAATTGCGGTCATACCGCGATGCGGTAGTACCGCTAAGTAAACTCTGGAACTACTGCTCATCGGATGAGCAACCTAGCCAAAATGGTATCACTCTAGAAAACACGTACCGCCAACTAAAACTCGGTCCGACTGGGTTGCGGTAGTACCGCACCACATTCCTAGTCGTACCGCTGTGCGGTAGTACCGCCAACAACATGTCGGTACTACCGATCTTCCTGAGATTTTCATAGTTGGCTTCCAAAACAAATTCTAAGTACATGCATGATCCTATATTGATCCAAATGGCACAAGAACTTGCTATCAAGATACTATTCATGATACATCTTAATAGTACGACATTTAACCTAAAATCCGGTCTTCCATTCTTTTTCTCCTAAGACCGGTAAATACAAAAAGGATCCTAGACTACTTGTACCTTGTCCTTGAACTATATTGATCTTCATGTTGACCTTTAGCATGCATCTCTAGGTTGTCATATTCATCACTGGGACTTAACCTTGCAAATACTCAATAAACATGTTAGTCCCATAAACACGTATTGTCATTAATTACCAAAATAATTTTTAGGGGTCTAGATGCTTTCAATCTCCCCCTTTTTGGTAATTGATGACAACCCAATCAATGTGTCAGAAAGATAAGGTTTTGAATATACTACTTGTTGTGAAACGAGTTGTATATTCTTGTTATGACTTAATAAAATAATTCTTGCAATGAGCTCAATAGAGTTTTGAGAATTATTTGCTTGTTAAAGTCATTGCAAAGAAAGCTCCCCATAAACATGTACATATAAATGAGAAGAGATTTTTGCAAGCATATGTAGAGTTTTTGAAAATTTTGTCGGAGTTTCTTTTGCTTTGTTGAAACTTGAGAGAATTGCAATTCTATAAAAATGACCATAAGAAAGAGAATGCAATTCATGACATAATATATTAAGTACTAAGTTCAACAAGATACCATAAAGATAAGAGAGCATAATATCATAGCAATGTTTAAGCTAGGCTATTACAAGCACACGGGTTCACACAAGTTCCAAGCATTAAACATAACAAGTTCAACATAGACTATCCAATATATATAGTAGCAGCCCAAAATCCTTGACTCCCCCTTAATCTTGTAATCCTTTCTCCTTCTAACTTCTCCCCCTTTGGCATCAAAATACCAAAAGGTCACTCAATGGGATCTTGAGGAGGTGGAGGAGCTTGAGAGGATGAAGTCCTTGGAGCTGTGTTGGGGCGACGTCATCTAAAGTGTCTTGGAGTAGTGATAGCTTGCTCAAGAGCACATACACTCTCTGTCAAGGCAGCCAACCTATTGGTTTCAGATTGAAATTCTAGTTGTCAATTTCTAATATCTTGCTGAGTAGATTGAATCTCTTGCTGAGTATTCTTGATCTCCAACATGGCTGAATAAATCTGAGCAAGAGAGACTTGTCCTTCTTCTTGAGCAGCTACCCTTGGAGCATCTTCCCTTTGCTCCCTTTGCTGAAATTGAGCACGAACATCTGCAGGGATAGGAGGACCCCCTCGTGGCTTGTATGGCTTATGGGGAGATCCCAAGCTTCCACGGTAGTCAATCTTCCAGAGGATCAAAGCCATAATACAAGGAGCATAGTAGATTCTCTTGACTCGATCATTTTTTGAAGAAGCTATTCCCCTAAGGATAACATCTATCACATCAAACTTTCTCACATTCATAATATTATCTATTATGTTCCAAGCATGTCCTCTTATAGCATCAAAGTTCCCGCTCTTTGAAAGAATGGTATGATTGATTATCCTATTTATCAAGCTGGGAATAGGTAGGAGACCACCTATCTTTCCTAGAGTAAATCTGACAGTCTGATCATAATACTGTGTCCAAGCTGGAAGCAACAGAGCAGGTCCATCATAGATCTTCTCATATTTGCTGGACTCTGACCTTAAGGCAAGCTCAAATTCATGTTTGTGGCAGTCCAAATATCTAGTCCCTATCATTCAGGCCAACGGATCGAAATCAGGAGATACATACAATGTGGCATTGAACTGTCTGATAATCTCCTCATCGTAGTCATTTTTGAGTGCCACAAGGTCATAAATACCGGCTTACTGAAAAAGCTGATATATCCCATCATACTTGTCCAAAGAATTGAGATGTGGCCAATTCACCCACTTGTGATTAGCAAACTGCCTGTGGGGAGCATACAGCTGCTCATAAACTAATTCCTGGAACTTAGTATGGAACATAGGATTTGTAGATGATGGTGGAAGCACAAACTAATTTCTGTGACGCAAATAAAGCGTTCTTATCTGTCGTGATTGTCCTCAAATCTATCTATTGCTCCTCAGGTTCTCCAATTTCTTCATCAGATCCAGTTTGAATTTCAGTTTTTGCCTCTGATTCTGTTTCAGCCTGGGATGAGGTCTCCTCATTTTCTGAATCACTGGCTGCAGGACCTTTGCCTCGATCTTGTATTCCTTTGCGTCGTACCTTTGGAATTTCTTCATTTGGATCATCAGCAGGAGCTGTAGGTGGCTGAGAAGAGGATGATTGACCTCTTAGAGGGCCATAGGATTTGCGAGTGATAATCCTTGTCCTTGGCATCTTCAGACAGAGAGGAAAGATAAAAGATCAATCAATGTTGATTTGAAATTGAATGAAATGTTCTTTCTGATTCTGTCAGGGAAATTGGTAGTACCGCAATTCAAGTGCCGGTAGTACTTGGATGCGGAAGTACCGCCGTTCACTGGCCGGTACGACCGCATCGCGATAGTTCTATGCACGAGAAGCGGTAGTACCGCTTTTTCTAACCAAGATCTAGGGCTCGGAATTTCTTGGATTTTCGGTGTTTCTAATGGAGTGAATCCATGGAATTGATGCACAAACATCATGAGACACCAAATTTGCAATTTTGCCCAATAGAAACACATTCAACCATCCACATTTCAACTAACCCTAATTTGAGACCTGGGGTTTTAAACCAAGGTAAAAGAAAGGATTAAAGTGATTTTTACCTTGAGATCCGAAGGAGAGGGACCCTAAGGTCGCAAGAAATCAACACGAATCGAAGAAAACTTGAAGAGATTTGAAGATTTTTCGAGGAGGTTGAATGCTCTTCGGTTTGGGAGAGAGAAAGCGGAAGATAGTGCGGAATGACCGCTTGGGAGGAAAAGGTGAGGGGGTAAAAACCCGAGTGATGGCAGTTAATGCGATTTTTACAACTGAAGCGGTAGTACCGCGGGTTACATGCCTAGAGTAGTTCCGCATTATTGTAGTACTATTGTAAACCGCCATGAGTTCGATTTTCACGGAACTTGAGAACGTGCTTTGGAAAGGAGAATTATGCAAATGATCCCTAGTTTTGCACTTAAATAAATATCATTCAGGATCATTATGCATTGAGGAGACTAATGTCTATCTAAAAACATAATTTTTATGAACATAGAGATTTTTAGTAAATTTTTTGAAAATATCTTTCTTAAAAGCTTCAAATAATACCAAATGAAACAAAGTGCATAAAGCATGAGTTCAAACAACATTTGAATAGTCTATGACATTTAATTCATTCCTTAATTTGCAAAAGCAGTCTTCATCTAATGGTTTTGTGAAAATATCCGCTAATTGGTCTTCAGTCCGGATGTAGCTAATTTCAATATCTCCCTTGCTCATATGATCTCTCAAGAAATGCTGGCGAATATCTATATGCTTGGTTCTTGAGTGTTGGACTGGATTATTGGCTATTTTCACGACACTGTCATTATCACAAAAAAGAGGCATTTTATCGAATTTAATTCCATAGGAAAAAGTCCGGTTTACTCCCCTGAACTGTCAGAAAAGTCTGGTTTACCCCCTGAACTACAAAACCGGTTATTTAACCCCCTGAATTTGTCAAATCCGGTCAAAAGACCCCTCAGGCCGGTTTTGCATGGCGGTTTTGCACACGTGGCATCTCAGTTGTCCAAGTCAGCGGTGGTTTTGCATATGTGTCCCAGTCAACGCTTTTTTGCTTCAGTCAGCCGACAGAACCTACTTCCTTCCTTCTTCTTGGTCTCTCTCTCCCCGTTGCTCTCTCTCTTCACTAGAGTTTCTTGCTTCCGACCGAATTGTGGTCTCATGGTGCCACCTCCGGCCGGCCCGACGCCTCCTCTGCCGCCGGCTCCCTGCGCCTCCTCCGCTGCCAGTGTGACCCATTTGCGCCACCATCCGCGCCACTCGGCTTCTTGCTTCGCCCGTGCTCACCGTCTTGGCGTGGTTCGGCCTTGCTGTGTGCGCCCACCAGCCCGGCCCACCTCCAGCGCCTCCCCTCGGCCCCGGCCCGGCTGTGCGCCGTCGGCTCCAGCTTCCCCCTTCTTCTCCATGGAGGTAAGGGAGTTCACCTTCACGTTGAGGAAGCCATCGTCGAGGCTCCAAGCTCCTATCGATGTCGCCGCTGGGAGCCATCACCGCCGGATCTGAGCTCCCATCGTCGTCTCCGCTGGGAGCCATCACTACCGGATCTGAGCTCCCGTCGTCGTCGCCATGGTCGTAACTCGTAACCCCTTCTCAGAACCTGCCAAAGAAGTCCGTCGGCGAGGGAGATCCACGGTGGTGGAGAAAAAGAAGGGAGGTGGGGGAGGCTTCCTTGACGAGATCTTGCGCGGGCCAAGCGGCGGTGACCAGCCGCAGCTGAACGGCGGGCTAGCGAGGCCAAGGCTGCCAGGGACGCCGAGCCGGGAGGAGCCGGGCAGAGCGCGCAGCGACGGGGAGACAAGCGCCGATGGGAGACCAAGCGCCAACTGGGCGCCAAGGCGGGCAGCCGGCGGCACCGTGACGAGACCGACGCACAAGACAAGGGAGGCGCACACACGCGGACGCTGGTGGAGGCACCGACGGCTGCGCTAGAGGGAGGCGCGAGAGAAGCGGCGGAGGCGGCACAGGGAGCCGGGGCCGAGCACGACGCGGGCCACAGGAGGAGCATCGTGAGGAGATGAGGCCGGAGAGTTTTGGAAGGAGGAGCTAGTAAGGGGATAAGCCTGTGAGGGGATAAGCCAGTGAGAGAAAGGGGAGAGGTGGAGTGAACACAGAGGGTGACATGGATGTCCACGTGTCAAAAATCGGCCACGTCAGCAAAACCACCTCTCCAAACCGCTACAGGGGGTTATTTGACCGGATTTGACAAATTCAGGGGGTTAAATAACCAGTTTTGTAGTTCAGAGGGTAAACCAGACTTTTCTGATAGTTCAGGGGAGTAAACCGGACCTTTTCCAATTCCATAATCTATCAAAGTTTGCCTCATCCATAACAATTGAGCACAATAACTACCCGCGGAAACATATTCGGCTTCAGTAGTGGATAAATCTACGGAATTTTGTTTCTTGAATGACCATGATACTAAGGATTTTCCTAAGAATTGGCAACTACCCGAGATGCTTTTTCTATCCACTTTGCATCCCACATAATCGGAATCTGAATATCCAATTAAATCAAATTTAGCACCTTTAGGATACCATAGGCCAATGTTAGAGGAATATTTTAGATATCTTAGAATTCTTTTTACGGCCACCAAATGGCATTCTTTTGGTGTTGCTTGAAAACGTGCATGCATGCAAACGCTAAACATAATATTGGGTCTAGATGCGGTAAGATAAAGTAAACTATCAATCATAGACCTATAAAGCTTTATATCTACTGATTTACCTCCCTCATTTAGATCGAGATGACCATTGTAGCCATGGGAGTCTTGATAGGTTTTGCATCTTCCATGCTAAATCTTTTGAGAAGATCCTTCACGTACTTTGATTGACTTATGAATGTCCCATTTTTGAGTTGCTTGATTTGAAGTCCAAGGAAGAAGCTAAGTACTCCAATTATTGACATCTCAAATTCTCTAAACATCATATCACCAAATTTTTTGCAAAAGTCTTGATTAGTAGACCCAAAAATGATATCATCAACATAAATTTGACAAACAAAGAAATCTTCATCTAGAACTTTAGTAAATAAAGTTGAATCAATTTTTTCGATTTTGAATCCTTTTGAAACTAGAAAGTCTCTAAGGCGTTCTTACCATGCTTTAGGAGCTTGTTTAAGACCATAGAGTGTCTTAGAGAGATTATAGGCATGATTTGGATTCTTAGGGTCTTCAAAACCGGGAGGTTGTTCAACAAAGACAAGTTCAGATATTTTACCAATTAGAAAATTACTTTTAACATCCATTTGAAATAATTTAATATCAAAGCATAATGCAAAAGCAAGTAATATCCGAATTGACTCAAGTCTAGCTACGGGAGCAAAGGTTTCACCAAAATCCAAACCTTCGACTTGAGAAAACCCTTGAGCGACCAATCTTGCTTTGTTTCTTAAAACTATTCCATTTTCATCTTGTTTGTTTCTAAAGACTCATTTTGTACCAATCACATTGTGTTCCTTGGGGCTATCCACCAATGAGGCATGGAGGATCGATACTCCAACGCCAATGAGGCAGTGGAATGGAATCGGATGTTGGATAAGTGTAATATCCTATTTTGTTAAATGAGTATTTAATGAATTAAAAATGATTAATAATATGAATTTATGGGAAAAATAAGGGAAATAGTTATGGGCCTTCGGCCCATACCCAAGAAGTGGGCCAGCCACCAACAAAAGGAGGAGAGGGAGGGGAAACCCTAGGGCTGCTACTGTAGCATGACGTGCTACAGTAGCGCCGCCACTTCTATAGTACCTCTGTGAACAGTAGCATCCACGCCTCCTTGTGCCACCTCTTTTGGGTGCTGCCGGCCAAGAAGAAGAAAGGAGGGAGGAACCCCCTTGGGTGCTGCCGGCCAAGGAAGAGAGGGAGAAGGAAGGGGAGAGGGGATTCTCATGGGAAGTTCAGCGGATTTCAGCGAGTTCACACGTGTCTTCAAGGGTAATCACAAGTCCTCGTGGTTTAATTCAGTTATTCTCTATGGATCAATGTCGTAAATAGAATCGTTATTCCTGTTGTGATTAGAACAAAAATTCTATATCGTGTTTCTCGTCAGTTTTCGTGTAGATCGAGTACAAATTGGAGGATTTCGTCTACTAGAGATTTGTAGGGTTTATTTTCAACTTTCCATAGGTTCAAATATCACCCAATATGGAGTTGTGGTCTAGTAGTTACGTTGATTTCATTACTGCTATCCAGAAAGTCTGACGAATATTTGCAGTCGTCTTGTTTATGAAATAAGAATGTGTTAAGGGCTGATTCAGGGATTTCACGCAACATTATTATCGTCGAAAATTTATTAAGCTTTCCAGATTGTTAAAAATCTTGAAATTTGGTTCATCCATTCGAAAGTTATGAATTTTCTTATTCTGCTGTATATTCTGTCTGACAGATTATAGTTCTGGATGTTCATCTGATTATTAGACTCAGAAGTTGGCCGAATTAGAGATTCTCTCCAAATAGGTTATTGTAGAGGATTTCATTACCTTTCCATAGAATCTGAGTTTGCTCTTTTACGAGTTTTATAGCGAAAGTTATGTAACTTTTAATACTGTTGTCTAGTGTAGCTTCCTGTTAGATTATTGTTTAGCTTGAGTAGAGTAAGTAGTTAACTTTGGGTTTTGAGAAGATGAGATAGAAGTGTTGCGAGTAACATCTTGATATCACGTTGTTCTTGTTCGAGTAATTTAATGGTGTAGGAGGAGAGGCTTCGAGATTAGTGGCATCATCCTTGCCTCCTAAAACATCGCAACGCGAAAGGCAAGTACATTGTGGATTGAATTGATGGTTAATTGTTTGTAGTGCTTCATGTTCTTGCTATGATTAACTTCTATGGTCTATGAGTAGTTTTCAATGATTTCTATTTCTTTCTACGTATGTTAAACCATGCTTCTTGAGATTATGCCTTTCATATTCATATATTGATTCATTCATACATGTTTCACCCACGGGAGTGGGAAGTAAAGACCCATCATTCCAGTATGGGCACACAAGACCCACCATTTGAATGTGGGAAAATTAGATCCCTGTTATAAACATTCTCCATACGGGCCTTGGATCCCCGGATTTTGGATAATGCGGGCCTGATTGAAGACCGACGGGTGTTCACTAGCTATACCGGTATAAGCAGAAGTGAAGAGCATGCATTCCATTCTTGCATAAGTTTTCTACCATTCTGTTTCATATTCAGACATTATGAATGTTATGTTCTTGATTTAGTATTTTTTTTCTCTATATTATTTTGTTGTACTTGCTGAGTCATGGACTCATTCTTGCCATTGTTTGTGTGTTTTAGGTAAACACTGATGATGGCATACTTGGGAGGGATTAGTCACGGATCACTTCATTCACTTCACATTTCACTAGTAATTAAGGGACTTGTTATTGTCTTGCATTTGATAGTATTGGATTGTAATAATGGAGTTCTGATGGTTGAGGTTATTATTCATTATGACTTGGTTGAACTAGTGAATGCTTAATATTCTTCGTATAGACTCTTAATAGTTTTATCTTGAACAGTTCAATATGACTGGATATTTACAAGTTTGATATGTTGCTGAAATCTAAAGCAATTCTTATAATCAATCTATTGTTTGTTGATCCTTACCTGTTATTAGCCGATAGATTGCTGAAATTATTTCGTATTGTTGATGTATGTTAGACTTTTAAGTAATATCTTGCTTTCCGCATAGCCAGGGTGATAAAATAAGGGGACCACTCCTCCTCAGCCAAGCCTTGAGGAGGTCAAGGCTAAGAAATCCAACAGGACTGAGGGCTCCACGAGCAGCAAAGGTAAATCCAAGAGAAAGGAAAAGGGGAGATCCAAGTAGTCCACCAGGGAGGTCGCGGCAATTGATCAGCGACCACCCTACGACAAGACCAAAGGTCTTTGGACCAAAAGGAGGCAAGGAGGTCGTTCAAACGAACTAACTACCCCACGGTCTACAAGTACGTCCAGGAACAGTGAGCGCTGGTACCCATTGCATAAAGTCCCTGGCCATGACCTCCGCAATTGTCATACTTGGTAGAAGCAGATGGAGGATTACTACGATGGGAAAGGCCCAATGCCTGGCCCACTAGAAGATAACAGACCGCTAGAGGTCCAAGGAAATGACAAAGACACGGAAATGTCGTTCCAAAGAATGGATCACCATGTCAACGTCATTTACGGGGGTTCAGCCGTCTATACCTCTAAGCGACAGTACAAGACGGCATGAAGGAACGTCAACAGCGTTGAAGTCCCACCTGGTCATCCAAAATACCCCAAATTGTCAGAGACCTCCCAGACCTTCAATAAGGAGGATGTCCCAAAAGGTATGTCTACTTCTTGCAAATTACCACTAGTAGTTTCCCCTACAATAAGTAATTACAGGGTAGGGAGAGTATTAGTAGATAGCGGTAGTTCTCTAGATTTGTTATTCGTAAACACCTTAGATGAGATGCAAATTCCTCGTTCTAAAATTAAACCAATGACAAATCCCTTCTATGGGATAGTGCCCGGTATGTCGGTTACACCAATGGGGCAAGTAGTTTTACTAGTAACCTTCGGTACAATAGCTAATTTTCGAACTGAATTAATTGCTTTCGAAGTAGTTGATTTTGAGTCTGCTTATAATGCTATTTTGGGAAGACCTTCTCTAACAAAATTCAAGGCAGCTACGCACCATGCCTACTAGAAGATTAAGATTCCTGGTCCAAAAGGTGTGATCGTGGTGCAGGGTGATCAGGCTGTCGCGCTTTCATGTGATTGTAAGTCATTAGAACTTGTCGATCAGTTGCCTCTGAAAGATCTTACTTTGGAAGATAAAGTAGGGAAATCCGCGAAGATCAAGGCCGCTCCTCAACCTAATGAGGAGGTGAAAGTCGTACCACTCAGCACCGATAACCAATCCAAGACTGTCCGGATTGCCATGGGACTAAGTGAGAAATAGGAAGACGAGCTCCTCACCTTCCTCCGAGCCAACTTAAATGTCTTTGCGTGGAAGCCATCTGATATGCCTGGGGTCCTAAAGGAGGTGATAGAGCACAGGCTAGCTATTCAGCCTAAGAAAAAACCAGTCAAGCAAAGACTGAGACGTTTCGCCTTGGATCGTCAAGAAGCTATTACAGCAGAGCTCGATAAACTCCTTGAAGCTGGCTTTATTTGGGAGGTTGATCACCCCGAGTAGCTTGCAAACCCGGTCCTGGTCAAGAAATCTAACGGTAAGTGGCGCATGTGCGTTGATTTTACCAGTTTAAATATTGCTTGCCCAAAGGATGACTTCCCTTTGCCTCGCATTGATCAATTAGTTGATTCTACAGCGGGTTGCGAACTGATGAGCTTTCTTGATGCTTATTCCAGATACCATCAGATCAGCATGGCGAAAGAAGATGAAGAAAAGACGGCCTTCATCACTCCCTTTGAGTCTCTTCACACGCAAAATGCCGTTTGGGTTAAAAAGCGGCAATACGCGTACATCATTGATGCAAAACCTTCAGCAATCAGCTATGGCGTAATTTAGAGGCTTATGTACATGACCTCGTTGTAAAGAATAGTACTAAGAATGACCATTTGAAGGATCTAGCAGAGACCTTTGAAAATATAAATAAACATGGAATAAAGCTTAATCCTGAAAAGTGTACTTTCAGAGTTTGTTCTGGCAAATTGCTTGGTTTCCCTGTTTGTTCTCGTGGGATTGAAGTTAATCCCGAGAAGATTTGAGCCATCGAACAATTGCGACCACCTTCCATAGTGAAGGAGGTCCAAACCTTAACTAGTCGAATGGCAGCTCTTAGTCATTTTATTTCTCGATCGGGAGAACGTGGTTTACCTTTATTTAAGGTGATCCACAAGAGTAATAAGGAGTTTCAATGGTCCGAAGAAGTTGACAAAGCCTTTGAAGGCTTAAAGGCTTATCTCTTAAATCCTCCGGTATTGGTGTCACCTTTAGAAGGTGAACCTTTATCAGTTTACTTGGCAGCAACGCCAAATGTGGTCAGTGCGATATTTATTTCAGAAAGAGGAGGGTCTCAACGATCCATCTACTATGTAAGCAATGTCTTACATGGACCAAAGGAGAGATACCCTGAGGTTCAAAAACTAATTTATGCTCTTCTAATGACTTTCAGAAAACTTATACATTATTTTCAATCCCACAAAATCACAGTACCTTCATCTTTTTCTCTTGGAAACATACTCCATAACCAAGAAGTAATAAGTCGCATAGCCAAATGGGCAGTAGAACTTGGAGAATTCGATCTTCATTTTGGACGAACACTGAGGATCAACCTCAAGAAAGTTCAGGGCTGGACAATCATTGGACAATGTACTTTGATGACTCCCGCAAGCTTAAAGGCTCGAGGGCTAGGATTTTGTTGATAACACCGCAGGATGATCAACTCCAATATGTCATACAGTTTCTGTTCTCTGCTACTAACAACATGGCAGAGTATGAAGGTCTTCTAGCCGGGCTTCAAGCAGCCAAATCCATCGGAATCCGTCGGCTTTTGGCGAAGGGAGATTCATAATTTGTCGTAAATCAGGTATCAAAGGAACACAGTACATCCAATGAGATAATGGCTCAGTACCTGGGTGAGGTGAGGAAGTTGGAAAAACATTTCAGAGACTTCGAAGTCCAACATATACCGCGCAAGAAAAACTCCTTAGCGGACCAGTTATCGAAATTGGGTTCCTCACGGGCGCCTGTTCCAACAGGTTTTTTTCTTGAATACCTTACAAAACTTTCAATAGAAACAGGTTCAACCACCTCAGAGATCAGGGTCATTGAGCAAGATGCGGAGTGGATAAAACCATTGACCACTTATCTCGCATCAGGGACATTGCCCGATGATCCTCAACAGAAGGATAGGTTAATTCGAAGAGCGCACATGTACAAGCTGATTGAGGGATCATTGTACAGGAAGGGAGAACACGGTGTTCTTATGCGTTGCAGATCCCAAGACTTCGGGATAAAATTACTAAAAGAAATACATGGGAGCTTGTGTGGTACACATGCATTCTATAGAACAATAGTTGGTAAAGCTTTTCGGCAAGGATATTACTGGCCCACCGCTCTATAAGATGCCATGTACCTTGTTAAGACCTGTGAGCAATGTCAGTTCCATGCCAAATAAGTACACCAACCATCTTATCAACTACAGACCATTCCTTTGTCATGGCCTTTTTCGACTTGGAGCATTGATATAGTTGGACCACTACCACAAGCACCCAATGGGTATAAGTTCTTATTTGTGGCCATCGATACATTCACTAAGTGGATAGAAGCTGAGCCAGGCATTCATATATCGGCTGCAACAGCAAAGAAATTATTTGTACGAAACATTGTTACAAGATTTGGAGTACCCAGTCGTCTTATCACAGATAATGGGATCCAATATATTAGTGACGTGTTTCAGGATTATTGCGATGAGATTGGCACTAAAATCTGCTTTGCTTCCATGGCACATCGACAGAGTAATAGAGCAGTAGAAAGGGCCAACAGTCAGATTATGCAAGGTATTAAAAGAAAGTTTTTAATCGCCTTAAGGCATGCTAAAAAAATTGGATGGAAGAACTTTATTCTGTTTTATGGGCATTACGTACTACGACCAGTAGAGCAACTAGCGAAACACCATTCGTACTAGTCTACGGTGCAGAAGTAGTGCTTCCTAGTAAGATTCAGTTAGGTTCCACACGTATAGATCTCTTAGATCAAATAAATCAAGGAGATTTACGTGAAGATGACGTCGATATGCTAGAAGAAAAACGTGATCATGCACTATTGAAATCGGCTACCTATCTGCAAGGGCTGAGACGCTACTTTAATAGAAGGGTTCATCCAAGAACACTTCATGTGGGAGACTTGGTCCTGAGGCGCATCCAGAACCAAGCCAACTTGAACAAGTTGTTCTCCAGATGGGAGGGTCCATATACTGTAGTCTCTGTCACTAGGCTAGGATCAGTTAGATTAGCTATAAAGGATGGTCGTGTTTTATCTAACACATGGAACATTGAACATCTTAAATTTTATGTATAAGTATCTTTTTTCTATATTATATAAGTTCACTTGTTATTCTTAAAATATTGAATTGTTTCAGCATAAATCTTTTTGTATCATTTCGCATACATGATCACAATTATTTAAGTGTGTGGATATCATGGGGATATGCTCACGATGTTAGGATGATGATACAATTGGCAATGGTGTTGAAGGTTTATCGAATCACGCATTTTCGGCGAAGTTCAATTTGCTGTCAGGAAAGTGGCAGTCTGACCGGCCAAGGTGGCAGCCTGACTGGTCATTGAGTGGTGGTCAGACCGGCCTTTGGAAATCGGTCAGACCGGCCATAAAATAATTTTCGCTTTTGAAGTGGGCCAAAAATAGAGGTGTAGGCAAGAGAGAGATTCTACTACACTTGGTCCGATAATTTTTGAGCTTCGAGTCAAAAGTTCTATTGGTTTGAAAATTCCAAAGAGGTTTGGATTTCGGGGAGAAATTTTGGCTAAGTCCTAGCTAGGCGGTCGGTAAATAATGTGTGGCGGTCGAGGGGCGGCGAGGCGATCGAGACCCGACCATGGGTGACGGTCAGACCAATTTTGGCTTGTTCATTGGCCAACTTGGTGGTGATGGTTGTACGCTAGGTCAAGTTGATGGGTTTTAGTGTATATGTGTTGCATGCATGTTTTGACTAACGTGGGTCAAGTTGTGAAGAACTTGTTCATGGAATCGATTTCTTAGTCTATTGTTGTGCAGGTTGCTCGGAGGTCAACGAGGGTCAACGGCGAGGATGATCGGGACTAGGCTTGGAGAGCTGTGGTCCAGAACGATCGAGGATGCCAGGTGAGGTCAATAGATTCAAGCATGGCGCAAATTGGACAAGGATGACCGAACGGACAGTTCGGTACGACGGGTTAGACCAAGTGGCGCGGGGGTCGGTGCAAGTGCTATGGTGGTTTTGGTGGGAGTGGATAGGAGAGACTTGCCAATATGAAGAGTGCCGTTGATCAACCTACACATGGCGAAGCATGAAAGTGCTTCATGAAGATTGGACTCGGTCTTTGGAAAAGGATCGAGAAGGGGTATTTTGGTAATTTCACCTAAATACTGCCTTGGTGACCTTTTGCTAACCCGCGGCGCAAGACGGCACAAGGAGAAGCGGTTTAGGTCAAGAGGAGATGAAGATGGCGCTTTAAAATACGTGCGTAAGTGAAACTCGTTTGTGTGTGGGCTTAACAGGAGCCCATTAGGGTTTACTTTTTTAGAAACTAGCTTTCACTATAAATAGAGAAGGGTGCTGGCCAGCACCTCCTTAACCCTTTCATTTGAGAAACCCTGGTTTGTGTTTTTAGGGTTTGGAGAGATTAGTGGGAGGTTAGGATTCTAGAGATTTGGATTGATTGTGTGCTCATGTGTTGAGTCTTTGTCCTTCCGGTTGGAGTGGCTGTAAAACAACATCAATCTCGATTCAATCTAAGAAAGATTTCACAAGATGAGTCTCTTTGTGTTCTTGCTCTCTATTTCGTGATTTTGGGTCTTTCTTTGATCCGTGAGTTTTTCTTTAGTTTCTAGCCTAAATTTAGCTTGCTGTGACATGTAGGAATACATCTAGGATCATCTTGTTCATCAATCACCCACGAGCAAGTTTCTAGATAATCTTTTGGTTTTGACTCGGTTTTGGAGCAACCTTCTCTAAAATGGAAAAGGTCAGAACTTTGGCATGGATCTTCACGGTCCTTGATTGGAATAGGTTCTTGACATCCTAGAGAAGGTATGTCTCAAGTTTGGTAAAGTTTGGAGTCACGAATCAAAAGCTAGACCTTTTTGTGTTTTTGAGTTCGATCTGATTCTACTGTTCATTGGCTTGGAGGTCAGACCGATTTCTAGTTGGAGGTCAGACCAAGAGGTCAGACCGCCCAACTAATTTGGATTTTACTTTTTCTGTTGTTTGTCTATTTGCTTCGGGGTTTTGATTGGATTCAATACAAGTCTTCCACTGTACTTGTATATTGATCTTCATAGCTTTCATAGCTATTAGAGTCAATTAGTATTGAATTCAATCAAGGTAAAAAAAAGATCGTGCTCCTATTCACCCCCCCTCTAGTCGTCTTTTCGGTCCAACAAGTGGTATCAGAGCCCGGTTAGTTAAATCTTGATCTTAACCGGTCACTGAACTTGGCGATGGAGAATTACTCCACTAAGTCGTATATCTTCGATGGGCTCGACTATGCCTATTGGAAAAATTGCATGCGTATCTTCCTTTAGAGCGAAGGACCAGCCATATAGGAGGTTATTCGAGCCCCGCTCGTTTTGCCCGAGGTTGCTACGCTGGCTTTAGCAACCCTCTTGGTTAACAACCATAAGGCAAAGAATCTCCGATATGCTGGGCTTGGTAGACAGGAGTATGATAAAATTTGCAACTTTGAGACCGCACACGAGATTTGGCACACCCTCGAAACCTACCATGAGGGATCTTCCCAAATTAAGCAAGTGCGTCAGACGGTCTTTAAGCGAGAGTATAACAAGTTCGAGATGCGTCCTAGCGAGAGCATCGATGACATATTCACTCGCTTTAACAAGGTGATTAATCAAATGAGAGCTGTAGACATTGAGTACTCTCAATCTGAGAATGCCACCCACCTCTTGGCTGCAATCAACACCAAGGAGCGGGAGATGAAGGCTACTGCCATCGAGAAGAACGTCGATCTCTCTAGTCTCTCTTTGGAGCTGCTCTATAGCAAGGTCAAGACTCATGAGATCAAGAGCGGTAGTCTTTCTAAGAAGGAGAACATGGCTTTGGTGGCTGATCCTTTTAAAAGAACTTTTGATGGTTCTTCTGAGTCGTCTTCTGGATTTTCTCTTGCTTGTTTATTTGCAATCTATGAAGAGGAACTTGAGAGTATTCATGAGGCTGATTTAGCTCTTTTAGCCAAAAAATTCACACAGGCCTATAACAATGTGAGAAACGAGAAGAGAGGCAGCCCTGTGACGTGCTATGAGTGTGGAGAGCTTTATCATATTATGGCAAACTGCCCCAAGCTAAAAGGGAAGGACAACCACAAGGATAAGAAGGCTGCTTGGAAGAAGCCTCAAGGGAACAAGCCCAAGTATGATGCTGTCAAGCTCATGAAGGCCGCTCACCGGGTTCTTGCAGCTTTTGGAGAACAATCCATGAGCGATGTTTACTCCGGGAGCAAGGAGGACAAGGTGGAGGAGCTCCCTCAAGACAAGAACAAAGGGAAGGCAAAGAACTTTACTGGCATGTGCTTCATGGCCGACTCCGACGACGTCGATGAAAACGATGAGGTACCTCCATCCTATGATGTTCTCTCTGCTAGATGTGATACCATCTTTGAGCAACTGCTTAGCCACGATAAGGTTTTAGAGTTCACCATGGCTAGGAATAAGGACCTAGAGTCACAAGTCGATAATCTGACATTAGAACTTGTGAATACTAAGAGTCTCGATGCTGATGAATGTTCATCCTGCCATGCTTTACACTCTGAACTTGCTAAATTGCAAACTACTCATGATGTTGCCTTGCACCAACTAGAAAATGCTAGGACTGAGTTAATTGAAGTTAAATCTGCTCCCTATGAAAAGTGCTTAGAATCTAGCAAGTTGGTTGTTTCTGATAAGGCTGAGTCTAGCTTTTGCTCTTTTTGCTTAGAACGTGAACATGAAGTAAAAGACATAATAGAAGTAGTTAGAGCTAAGTTTGCTAAGCTTAAGGACAAAATTGATTCTACTCCTTGTGTTTCATGTGAAGCCTTTAAGCTTGAAGTTGCTTTTCTTAAGGAGAAACATGCTAGAGCCATTAAGGCCAAAACTTGTGAATCGTGTGTAAATCTTGGAAAAGATAATGCTTATCTTAATGATACATTAGAAAAATTCTCTAAAGGTGAGTTAAACATGATTCTTGACAAGTCTAAAACTCCTTATAAGAAGCAAGGGTTAGGATACAACTTTGCCCAAGACAAATCCAAGCCAAATGTCATTCAAGTCTTGGAAAATAGATTAGTTGAGTTCAAAACCCAACCTGCAAAAACTATTTTCAAATCTACAGGTTTTGCCCAACCATCTTTTGAGCCAAAAGGTGCTTCTCCTAGTGGTACCAAGTACCATTGCATCTATTGCAAGAAGGGTGGGCATTTACTTGAGTTCTGTTGTCGTAGGTTGAAAAATGCTAGGAGAAATCTTGTTAGAATTTCATCTCGTCAACCTAGAGTTTTCATGAGACATGGTCATTTAGAAAATAAGAAACCTGGACATGATGCTTCTCATGTTCGTGTAACTATTGCTCATGATAGAACCTCAAGTAGGATCAAGGATAGCAATTCTGCTTTGTATACTACTCGCAGACGTGTGTCTCAGTACTGGGTTCCTAAGTCATGTCTAACTAACTTCAGTATCGAGACACATAGATCTTTTGTGCCTTGAATTTTAGGATCGCCGATGAAGCTTTTGATCATTTTCATGATCTTGTTCTTCGCTTGGCTTCTGAGCTCCCTGGTGCCCTGAGAGCAATTCGTAGTGACAATGGCACGGAGTTTAAGCCGAAGCTATTGCTACAGCTTGCCATATTGCCAATCATGTCTTCTTGAGACCATCTTTGGGCAAGACATCTTATGAGTTTCGCTTTGGTAGAAAACCCTCTGTGTCTCATTTTCGAGTGTTTGGATCCAAGTGTTTTATTCTCAAGACAGGAAACCTAGATAAATTTGAGTCAAGAACTTCTGATAGTTTATTTCTAGGTTATCCTGCTCATTCGAGGTGTTTTCGGGTTTTTATTGTTGAGACTAACGTTGTCCAGAAGACATGCAATGTCACTTTTGATGAGACTAGCCCTAAAGATAGATCAGACATTTCAGGTGATACATAGGAGACGAAGAGCATTTTTGTAGAAGAAGATGATGATGAAGTTGATATTGCTCTCCCACCTGTTGCTGATGCTCCTGTCCAAGCTCCAAAACCTACTTCGACTACTTCACCTCCAATTGAGACTCCTGCTGCATCTTTGTCATCAGCAGTACCTACAGGGGTTGAGGAGTTGCTGTCTCCCCCTGGCGCTCCACTTCACATACAGAGGCATCAGCCTCTGCATCAGATTATTGGTCAGCTTCATGAGCGAGTCACTCGCTCCAGGTATCACGATCTAAGTCTCTACTCTCATTCTGCATTTGTTGCTTCTTTTCAACCTCGCGATATATCACATGCTTTATCTGATTCTAGCGGGTTAATGCCATGCGTGAGGAGTTAGAGAATTTTGAGAGAAACAAGGTCTGGAACCTAGTAGAGCCTCCTAGTGGTCATAATGTGATAGGAACCCGTTGGGTATTCAAAAACAAACAAAGTGAGGATAGTTCTGTGGTTAGAAACAATGCAAGGTTGGTAGCTCATGGTTTTAGCCAAGTTGAGATGTTAGATTTTGATGAAACCTTTGCTCCTGTTGGTAGATTAGAAGTCATTCGTATTCTGCTTGCATTTGCTACATCTAAGGGTTTTAGGCTGCAACAGATGGGTGTCAAGAGTGCTTTTCTGAATGGTTATATAGAGGAGGAAGTGTATGTTAGGCAACCCCTAGGCTTTGAGAATCCCAAGCATCCTCATCATGTCTTCAAACTATCCAAAGCTTTGTATGGTCTTAAGCAAGCCCCTAGAGCCTGGTATGATAGACTTAAGACTTTCCTGCTTAAGAATAATTTTAAGATGGGTAAGGTAGACAAAACTCTATTCATTCTTAGGCATGGCATTGACTTCTTGCTTGTTCAGATTTACGTGGATAATATTATCTTTGGTGGTTCTTCTCATGCTATTGTTTGTAGTTTTTCTGAGACTATGTTTAAGGAATTTGAGATGAGTATGATGGGAGAGCTCAATTATTTTCTAAGGCTTCACATCAAGCAATGCAAGGAAGGGATCTTCATCCATCAGACGAAGTACACCAAGGATTTACTCAAGCGCTCCGAGATGGGTGACTGCAAGTCGATCGCCACTCCCATGGCGATTTCAACTGTTTTGGATCCAGACGAGGAAGGAGAAGCCGTGGATCAACGCGAGTACCGCAGCATGATTGACTCCCTCCTTTACCTGACGGCCTCAAGACCAGACATCCACTTTGCGGTCGGCCTCTGTGCAAGGTTTCAGGCGTCTCCGAGGACTTCACATCGCCAAGCCGTTAAGCGCATTTTCAGGTACCTTCACTCTACCCTCCAGTATGGCATTTAGTATTCCTGCTCTTCTTCTTTGTCCATTCAGGGATTTTCTTATTCTAATTTTGTGGACTGTCGGCTAGATAGGAAAAAAAACATCTGGCACTTGTCATTTCTTAGGCACTTCTCTTGACTCTTGGTCCTCTAGGAAGCAATCCTCTGTTGCACAATCCACTGCTGAAGCTGAATATGTAGCTGCCACTAATTGCTGTAGTCAGATTTTTTGGATGGTCTCCACTCTTAAAGATTTTGGGTTAAATTTTGCTAGTGTTCCTCTTCTCTGTAATAACACTTCTGCCATTAATATTGCTTAGAACCCAGTGCAACATTCTAGGACCAAGTACATAGACATTCGCTATACTTCCTTAGAGACCATGTAGAGAAGGGTGATATTGTGCTACATTTTGTGGAGTCCGAGGCTCAGTTAGCTGATATCCTTACCAAGCCTTTAGACCCAACTAGGTTTACCACCTTGAGGAGTGAGTTAGGGGTAATTTATCCCTATGGGTTGGTTTGAGGGGGAGTTGGTTCTTTTCTAAGCTTACTTTGTTCATCTGATCTTTTCTTGATCTTTTCTGAACTTTTTGATCTTTTTAGGCTTTTTGAGCTTTTCTTGCATCTCATTTTATCATATTGCATTCATATGAAAATCACAAAAAGATGCATTGTAATATAAGCTTTACTACTTGTTTTTTAATTGATGAAGCTTTGCTTATTACCCTCTTTAGTTTTAGTATTTCAATTCTTGCTCAATGTTATGTCTAGTTCTTTGACTTGCTAGAATTATCTTGCTTTCACATGTGTATCTAAGTCTTTGCTAAATGAGCTAGAACTTTAAAACAACTTGAACTAAAAGAAATTTGCAATTTGTGGATCTTTTAGTTAGTTGCACAATTAGTGCTCCTTTGTGACATTGGCCCTGTCAAAATTGCTTTGTTAGCTCTTGAATCTAGAATTGATCATTACTTGAGCTTCTTGTTCTTCTGAGAATCTAAAACTGCTCTTGTGCAAATTGAAAAATCAAATTTCAAGATTGTCTTGTGGTTAAATTGTGCCAAACTACTCTCACGAGACTGCATGTTAAAGACATGAACTTGGAGATAGTTTGATGATCCAGACGATCTCATGGGGACTGTTTGTCAAAATTGACATGAAACTCAAGATTTGTCGCCCTGGTTGAAGCTTAGGAAGAGTTTATAGATGGCTCCTAGTTCAGGATCTTCTTCACTAAGATAGACCTTTAATCAACTTTTGGCTGAAGCTTAGGAAGGATTTTGGGTTAAATTTTGTTAGTGTTCTTCTTCTCTGTGATAACACTTCCAGTAGCTCCCACCTCAAGTGGGAAGACAAATATGTGGGGCATGATCTTCGGCGCCCCTTCCTCCAGGTCTAGGTCCAGGTCTTCTTCTTCTTTTTATATACCAACGTCTGCTCAGCCAAGACCCACAAGGAGCGGAGAACTATCCATTTATCTGGACAGCAATACGGTGGATTTGAACTCAGAAGGCTTTGACATCTTGCAATGGTGGCAAGCCCATAAGCTAACATGTCCTGTGCTATCCATATTTGCACGAGGTGTGCTAATTGTTCATGTCTCTACGGTTTCCTCCAAGTCTGCTTTCAGTCTTTCTGGAAGAATATTGGAGGAGAGAAGAACAAGTCTCACAAGTGAGATGATGGAGATCCTTCTAACTGTGAAGGACTGGGAAAAAGATTCACGAACACAACACTTTGTGAAAAATCCAGAGTTGTCAGAGGTGTTCGAAAATCTGTACTTAGACAATGACAGCGACGCATAGAACAAGAATGTATCATATATGTAGAATCAAGATTCAAGAAAGCGCTAGGCGCTAAGCAGGCGGTGGCCTGGGGCCTAGCGCCTAGGCGGACTAGGCGGCGCCCAGGCGGTGACTAGGCGGTGCCCAGGTGGACGGCTTGGCTACGGTGCAGATAATCCCACAACATGAATAATTTGATGAATTGAGCAAGCACTAGGCATCAAATTGAACAAGATAGAAGAAAAATTACCTAAACAAGCAAGACATGTGTAATTTGATGTAGTCATGTATATTATATTATTATCTCCCCTCCAAGGCTCCAAGAGCTTGATGTAAACATGTATGTATTGTAATCAAATAATGATTTAAATCTGCATATTTAATCAATGATGATGTAAACACTGCAACTTATTACACAGGAGGAACTACTTACAGCAATTCCATCATTCTCATCTTTTAGAAGGTCAAGGAACATTGGGTCAGCAAGGTCTAGAGGGCCACTATCATCGGAACCTGAATTACCACTGGCATCTTCTATTGCAGAACCAGTATATGCCTCATTCATTAGTGCAAGGAGCATCTGCAGCATAAAAAAGGATAATCGGCTTAGCAGTTTAGAGCTAGATATTTCATTCATAGCTTTTAGGTCAAATCATTCAAAAAGCAACCTCAGGAGAAGCACTCTTCTGTATAGTAGCAATAGTGTAATACTACTACCGATGAGAGTTTCGAAACTTCTTTCCACCTTTTCCAATGCTACCACTAACACTGTGTGATGTTCCAGGAGTGAATAAGGAATAAAGCAGTTGTACGAACCATACATCATCAACGGAAGCACTTCTGAAAACTTCTTCTCCAATCTACAACAAAGAAATGTAATTAGATAGGTGAATGGTCAGCAGATTTCTCTGAAATATTTATGTTACCAAGTAGCAACTAGCAAGCCATTTGAAAGAAAGAGGCGGGATGGACTTCTTCAGATATCAACAATAAAATATCAACAATATATGAGAAGTTGCCTAGCAATTAAAAGGGCATACCTCTCACCATTTGATGCAATTAACTTCAGCAGCAATGGAAAAAACTACATATAAACAACATTACACAAGCAAAGTAAAATTCTGACCTAATTAAATAGTAATTTGGAAATTAGAACGAGAAAAAAAGTATACATATTAGAAAAATAAAAGAATTGAAATGGATTGAGATCTTTCAAATCAGTATGCTTTACAACAGCAGGACCAGCAGGACCCTAGAGCTACATTTGTGATTTGCAAGAAAACATCCAACTGGCAATATAAGGTATGACAATTTGGTTAGTTCTTGTGAATGGCACCTGTGGAATCAAGGTGGGAAAACAGCTCAGGATCTTTGTCTTGTTCGCTATCAGGAATTCAAGCGTGCGTTCTGCGACAATAGGATCTGCAAACTCCTTATCACCAAGAAAGAAAAGTTGAGATTTTGAGGGCCTGCGGAAGCAATTCAACCATGGCATGCCTAATACATCAAGATACAAATTCAGAGAAAAATATTACCTACTTAAGCAAGAGCGGAAGAAGGTTCTCAAGCTACCATCGGCATCGTGCGGATCGCCTCCCGAAGTCCGTGAAGAAGCTGCAGAATGGTGCAGGCAGAAACAAGATAATATCTGATTATTAGACAATGTTTTCTAATCTCAGTAACTAAACTATTTGCACAAATAAGGAACACATTAGAAGTAATCCAATTTGAATGGCACTTTTCACCAACAATTGGGTAGAAAAAATGATTTTGGGGGGTCAACTGGGGAGTAAGAACATTTGTCATAGGCACACTGGATCAAGCTCTCTCCTAAGTCCCAACGACTCAAAGTTCACACATTATTGGAACATAGCGATAAAATTGTAATAGAGAAGTACAATTCTACCCAAAAAGATCAAAATTCCAAAAGTGAACCTTCCTCCATCGAGATGTAAGGAGAACAACTTTGCAGAACAAGAATGAGAAATAGAATCACGTCAGTGAACCTCAGCATGGCTTACAAGAAGCAGCATGCCGCTGGAGGCCACGGACTGGGTCGACGCTGAGGCGTAGCGCTGGAACAGCTTGCTCATCACCAGGAACTCCCGCGCTACCATCTTGTCGCTCGACTCCTTGGCCTCCTTGCACATCTCGCACACCCTCCTCACCTTCACGCGAAGGAAAGCACACAAGTAAAAAAACAAACGTAGCAATCACACCTCCGGTTCCACGACCAAGAGACCGGCTAGGGGAAGAAGGGCTTGGAGGGAGACGCGCTTACGGATTGGAGGAGGTTGGGGTCGGGAGGCGGTCGTGGCCATGTGAGTCCCAAGCGGCGGAGGAGGCGGAGGTGGAGGTCGTAGCTCGATTCGGTGGCGCCATGGCGTAGATGGCGCGGCGAGCTCGACTCGTCGGCGGCGAGGTCCAACCGGCAACGCAAGATGGCCAGAACCCGGGCGAGCTTGATTCATGGCGGGAGGGCCGAACCTAGTCGTCGCCGACGAGTGGGCCAAGTGGTCGGGAGTCGGTATTGCTCTTCTTATCTTCCGCCTCGGCGCCCTTACTTCTCTGCCGCGCCGACGCATCAATGACAGATTGACGACGCCTCGGCCCGCTGTGGACCGCTCGGACCCGCGCTCTTTGGAGGACCGCCTCGGTGAAAATCGCCACGGATTGGCCTGACAGCAGCGTGGTCGGCGCCTAGGCGCCGACTTGTCCCGACTTTTAGAACCTTGTGTAGAATTGTAAAGCTATAGGCTGTACTCTTTTTCCTTTGCCAAGGTTTTCTTATTTTGAGTTTTTACTTGGCGAAGGTTTTAACGAGGCAGCCAGTTGGACATTAATAAAGCTATTTATTACATTTTCAATATGATTGTTTTATTTTTTTTTTCAATTTCCATGTCTACTTCTGAATTCTACATATTTTTCTAATTTTTCTAGAACTTTTTGGTTTTTTTTCGTTTTGATGGGCCAAACAGGCTAAACGGGCCACACTTGGCCTAACGGGCTAAACGGGCTCAGGCCGACCCAAAGACAAAGACGAATGCTTTACTGGACCGTGCAGGTCACCACCTCGTCTCGTGGTAGACCACTCCTGACAAAGATGCACAAATAATAGTCGAATCGGAATGGATCGTGCCTATCTGGATCATGCCGTGCCGTGCCAGACCAGCCGTTTGGCCATGTCTGGATCCAAGTACTTAGTTTTGGAAAGTTGGGGTTGTAAAGGATTGTGCTGTAACTGAGCAGTATTGGTGCTGCAAAAACATTTGGTTTCGTTTTATGAAGTGGGACCGGGTGTGACCCTTTGATTCTAAAAAACAATAATTTGAAGCCATGTTTTATTGAACTCTTCTTTCTTCTTTAATGCAATCATGCGCATTCTCGGAAACAAAATAATTTTGAAGAGATTTCACATAAAAACAATTTCATTTTATACAAGAATCCAGGAAAATTTGTGATTCCAAATGGCCTAGGTACAGCCGAGGGAACTACCATGGATGCCCCCTTCTAGAAGCTATACAAGAGCAACAAACCAGCGCAGGACGTGGGGCCCAACCGCAGTCCGTGATGGACCCGACTAAATCCACTCGGTTTTTCCCCGTTTCCTCCTCTCCTTTTTTTTATAATTATAATCAACGCTTCACACGAGACGAGACGACACAGCTCAAACCCGAAGAAGATTAAAAATTTCCGCATTCAAAATCTCAGGTGGTGCGGTACGGCGCGTCCGTGCGTGCTTCGCCCCCAAGAAAGCCAGGCCCGCATAAATCACCTCGGCTCAAAACCAACCAACGCGGCAGCCTCGAACCGAATAAATAATCAGAATCAAACCGCAACTAATCCCCCATCCCACGCCCCTCTTCCCCCCGCTCAGCAGGCACCAACCCCACTCGTTCCCTCACTCCACATAATCTCGCTAACCGTCCTGTGGCTGGTCGCCTCGCCATGACGGCCGCGGAGCCCTCGCCGCCGGAGCCAGCGTTGCCGCGGCAGCTGAGCCTGGGGGACCTCAAGGCCGTGTCCGTTCTCGGGCGCGGCGCCAAGGGCGTCGTGTTCCACGTCGTGCCCGGGGAGGACGGAGGAGGCGGCGGGGACGCCATGGCGCTCAAGGCGATCTCGCGGGAGGTGGCGCGGCACAAGAAGGCCGGTAGCGGCGGCGAGGACGGGCACCGACGGATCTGGTTCGAGCGCGACGTGCTATTGGCGCTGCGGCACCCGCTCCTCCCCTCCCTCCGAGGCGTCCTCGCCACCGACGCCGTCGTCGGCTTCGCCATCGACCGCTGCGGCGGTGGCGACCTCAACTCCCTCCGCCGCCGCCAGACCGAGAAGATGTTCTCCGACTCCGTCATCCGGTACGCGCGCACCCCATAAAACAAATTGGTGAAGAGAATAGCACATTTGATTCGTGATTTAACTATGGAATTCATCGTTAATTGCAGGTTCTACGCGGCGGAATTGGTGCTGGCTCTGGACTACCTGCACAGCCTCGGCATCGTGTACCGGGACCTGAAGCCGGAGAACGTCCTGATACAGGACAGCGGCCACATCATGCTCGTCGACTTCGACCTCTCCACGAGGCTCCCGACTCCGCCGCGGGAGCCGGACGCGGCGGCGGCTGGTCCCAAACTGGCGCCTCCGCCTAGCTCGCGCTCCCCGAACCGCGGGAAGCCCAAGAAGCTGCCGGGGGCCGCCTTGTGCTTCCCGTTTCGTTCGGGTGGCGCCACGAAGCCGGCCGCGTCGGCAGACTCGCCGTCGCCACCGTCCACCTCGCGGACGGCCTCCTCGTCGTCCTCGTCTTCGACGACCACCACCGCGTCCTCCACGGCCTCCGGCGCGCAGACGCCGGCGAAGTCGAACTCGTTCGTGGGCACGGAGGACTACGTGGCGCCGGAGATCATCGCCGGGAGCGGCCACGACTTCTCCGTGGACTGGTGGGGCCTGGGCGTGGTGCTCTACGAGATGCTCTACGGCCGCACGCCGTTCCGGGGGCAGAACCGCAAGGAGACGTTCTACCGCGTCCTCACCAAGCAGCCGCAGCTCGTTGGCGAGCAGACGCCGCTGCGCGACCTCATCGCCCGCCTCCTCGAGAAGGACCCCGAGAGGCGCATCGGCGCTCGCGGAGTCAAGGCCCACCCCTTCTTCCGCGGCGTCGACTGGAACCGCATCCTCCGCGTGGCGCGCCCGCCGTTCATCCCGTCACCGCCGCAGGACGAGGACGGCGGTGAGGTGCTCGACGTCGAGAAGGTCGTCCACGAGGTGTTCGCTGCTGCCAATGACGGCGAAGCCGCGGCGGCTGGAGAGGAGAAGCCGCCTTCGCCGGAGGCGTGTGGGGGTGTTGCCGGCGGCGGCGGCGGCGAGCGGATGAGAGATCCTTCCAAAGATGGGGATTTCTCCGTTTTTTTCTGAGCTATTGTTTGGTTCTTTTTTTTTATATAAAATAACTTGTATCTGTTGTTCGTTAAGCCCTTTTTTTTTTGCTTTAAGAACTAGTATTATGGTGGGATCAAGTGGACGAAATTAGGGGGAAAGTACGGCGCATTGGAGCACATAAATTATGGAGGTGCTCCTGTGTTTTATGGAGTTTAGTGTATAGTTTCCTTTTCTTTCTTTCTTTCTTTTTACTTCCTTGTTGGATAGTTTGTCCCGTACGTACATGGGATTATTCAAGGGAGAGTACATATAATGAGTAATGAACAGTAAAAATGGGCTGATGAAGTGTAAATTCCTATTGTTGTGTCTTTTCCCATTTTGTGTTGGGTAGTACCACCTCTCTGACACTTCTCTTACAGCCATTTTAATTCTCGGGGATAATGTTACGATCTGTAACGCTACGCCATAAATCGATGTAATGGTTGTCCTAGTTGGAAATGGACGATATATCGGTAGGATTTTGAAGAAGCTGTACCGATCGATATAAAATCCCTACGAAATTCCTCAGAAATACTGGCGTCCCGTGTGGCTGACAGATGCGCGATGTGTCCACGCAGTTCAGTTCAGTTCAGGGGTGGCCGCTGCCCGCTGGCCAGCCAAAGTTTCCTTGGCATGCACAGCTTTCCGATCTACTCCACCTCCACAGTCGTTTGTACGAAACGCAGAGTTTGAATGCAATGCGTTTGGAGGCTTCAATAACTGTAGACGTACTGAAATCTGCCGTCCCAACAGTTTGGTGTAGGAGTAAATGGACCGCAGGCACACGCATGTGGATGGCTGGATGCTGCCTCCCGCGCGTGCGCGCGCCCGGTTGGTAGGCGCGGTAATTGGCTCCCTTTGCCCGTTCGTGTAGCTAGCAGGCACGCACCGTGCCTACGCGCGTGAAACATCGTACCGCGCGTGTACGCCGGCGCTGCTTCGCACTGAGTTGCACGGTGCGGTCGCAGAGGCAAGGTTGCCAGTGCAATGCACCCGTAGCGGCAGGAACGCAGGATGGGTGGAACGCAGGACATTAGTCAGTACTCTACTTTGGTATTTACTAAGGTTAGCATCAACGACTGCGTCTGTGTGATGTAGGGTGGAAAAAAAATCTCCTTAGCGGAGCCGTTGGCTCGGTTCAAAATTACTCTAATTAGACTCGTTAATTGATTGAACATTGAAATGGGCCAATTTCAAATGAAATTGGATTTCTCTCTAGCTCGCTCGACTCGTTAGCTCGATTCTAAAAATATTTTCAAACTATAAATAAAATGATATTAAATTAAACTATATCAATTTCGAAAAAAAAAAACTCCAACCTGACTCACTATCCACCCTAGTGATGCTCATGGATGGGATCGAGTGCGTCTTCGTTGCAAGGACGTCGCCAACTATTCTTTCCAGCTTTGTACTCAGGCATGGCGCGTGCTGCGTGCAGCCATGGAGCAGCATGCTTCATCATGTAGTGGACCAAGTGATGGATGATATGCCAAGTTTTCTTTTGGCACATACTTTTCGTAGTTCCATTCGAATTCGTATACCTGCACTGCTGGCGATTATTCCCCGTTTCGAGTCTGCAAAGGAGTGCACGGCAATGTTTGTTCTCCCGTGGCCAATCCTTATGCACTGATTCCTCCAAGTAATTATTGCGTATAGATTCGGTAAGTGCAATGGTTCATTTCTTATTATAGTCCACAGGCCACAGGCATATGTCCTGCGTCAAGTGGCCGGATCCAGGATTTCTCGATGACTATTCTGAGTTAGCAAAATATAGTTCAATGTTAAAAGTCAAGATCCGCAATAGCAAAAGTCAAAAGTACAAAATATTCTAGCTACAGACAACATCTAAAAATAATTTAGTGACATTACAAAATAATTAAGAAAAACTGTGATTTAACTCGACGATTCTTCATGACTTGGACGCATATGAAGTGGTGTAACTCAAATGCATATATTGCTAAAAAAAATAATGAAGTGACTAAATTTAAAGTTGGTGCTAAAATCATGATCCATCAAACAACAAAATCTATGTGGACATCTCTAGCTAAAAAAACATTCAAGGAACTTAAGGCATTGTTTGACAACTTTGGAATAACAGTGCTTCATCGACATAAGACATCCCTAAGAACTTGCTCATACATACAAACTAAGGTAGCATGCAGAAGGGAATGATGTATTTGTTTGCTTAGATACACTGTCACAGTCAATGGCGTTGTTCTTGACACAACAGACTAATGCAATTTCAAATGCTCAACCATGTTTTTAATTTTTTAAGGCTCTTCGGTCTACATTTCACATTTCAAAAAATACAATCAACTATTTTGATTTCACATTTTGCATATCAACAAAAAAAATGTTGGGATTTTGGGATTGAGATGCACCTACTTGCCCCTGCCAATGCCTGTTGTTGCCAGTAGCTGCTGGTAATGAGATCCATTGGTGTGCCGTCGCCTGGCCTCGCGCCGCATCCTCACCCAGCCCACCGCTGTTGCCCGTGTAACCTTGTTTACACAGAGCGCCCTGCCCTACTCATTGATGCCACGCTGCCGCGCCCACCGACCGTCGTCACGCCACACGGTCGTGCACACCACCACCCAGAGCCAACTTGTCCTCGCCGACTCGCCCCTTGCCATTTCGCGCTCCTCGCCCCTTCCTTGTGCCAGTGCTGCCCGTGGCTCCGTGCCCATGTTGTGTGTGTGTGAGAGACTAAGAGAGAGGTGTTATGTTCAACTTGGGATGGACAATACTTGTGCTCGACTGTGAGGAGAAGATGGGCTTTCCCCTTTTGGATTGTTGGGCCCTGCGCGAATGGAAGAATGAGCCATGTCGTTGAATGGATTGGGGAAGGGGTTCTGGTGGGATTGGCTGAAACAATTTGGGGTACAAATATGAAAATATGTCCTAATTATTGGTATATATATCTAATATACATACTCTCTACTTGGTATTTGGAGAGAAAAATGGGTGTTCAACTAAACATCCATGAACCTAGCTAGGTCCGCCCTGCACCGCGTGATAACATCCGAGATAAATTTTACTATTGAGATAAAACACGAACCGTTCGTATTTACTTATCAGTTTTGATTTTGACTCATTAAGCTTTGACCAACGATATTTTTTAAAAATATCTAATTATGTAACATAAAAATAGTATCGTTAGATTTGTATTCAAAATTACTTTACTAATGTTCTATATTTAGAGGCTATTTGTTTTTGCGTCGCTTAAAAAGTAACGATCAAAACTTGATCAGTCAAAGTAAGGAGGGACTACCAGCTTTATTCCTGAGGATAATACACGTCGTACAACCGTACTGCTTTGACGGAGACGCTTCTACGTACAACTAAGCAATTACCGAACCAGAATTTTTTGTGGATACGGCGATTTTTCGTTGCGTATTTACGGATTTGATCACACGGGTGATGTATTTGTAAATCTGGCAACACTGACGCACGGCCACCATGTACCAATACCGGAAATCACGACACCTGGCGTTGGCGCACGGCCACCGCGCGTCAACACCGCCAACGCCGACGCGTGCCCGCCCCTGGCCGCCCCACATTAACTAGCAATTAGTGCATAGTTAGGTTAGTAATTAGTTTTAGACTGAAATTTTAAGAAATTTTAAAATATAGCAAATGACTCCAAAAAATTATGAAGTTTTTTGTGGAGCCCGACACCATGTACTTGATTGTGTAAATTTTTCATAATTTTATTCGTTAAGAATTGTTATCGCTATTTCGTATAAGTGTCATATTCATATGAATCAATAAATGTAGAAAATGAACTCCAAAAATTATGAATTTTATTTCGAAGGGTCATCACGCAGTGGACTTGATTGTGTAATGTTTCAACAATTTTATATCTATTCTGGTATTGTCTCGAAAATTTATGATTTAGGTCGTGAAAGTTCGATTTTAGGTTTCAGAAATTAGGGTTTCATGATTTCATATGACTTGGAATATATATAAAAAAAAAGCTACATTGTAACTCCATTAGAGATGTTGATATACAATATGGCGCCCTCCCTCCCGCCTGCTACACCCGCCACGCACCCGAACTGTTCTACGGAGAATTAAAAAACCTCGCGGTGGCCATCTTTCCCACCGTCCCTCCTCCCTCCTCCGCACATCTGTCGCCTCGTCCAGAAATTCCGGCGCCAACGCCGCGACTCCTCATCCACTCGGCTATAAATACCAAACTCTAGCACTCGCTCTTCGCTCATCTCATTTGTGTTTCGATTCTTGTTCTTGCGCTCGTCGCTGAGAACTCAGAGAATGTAACATAATTACTTTTATTAGGAGGTTAATTGTTTTTTTGCTTCTCGTCGCTCGGCGCTCGGCCTTGATTGATTACTTTCCCCCGAAGGGCAAGTAATTTGTCGGATACTTTTGTCATTATTATCGTAGTCGTAATTAGTCAGTCTTAGTCAGCTAGTCGTAATTAGATAGTTTAGGGGCAATTAATTAGTCATAATTAGTTAGTTCACTAGTAATGAATTAGTTTAGTGGTAATTAATTAGTCGTATTTAGTTTAGTAGTCATCATTACGACATATTAAGTAAGTGGAAACCGAAGGAGCCCAGTACTCGCTCGGGCGTAATCCATATCGACGACGTGAGTTATGAAGAATTTGCATCCTTTTTACGTTTTTCACTGTACGGTGTACTTACATCATAGAATCGCAGGACATGGACGACTTCAACACACCAGCCCGACGTGGAGAGTCTAGCGACAAGGGGAAGGGACAGGCTCCTTCGACCGAGACCGACCGACGTCGAAGCGTATCAAGTCGACCAGGCGCACCCCGTATCGAAAACGTGAGTTATATACAATTTGCATCCTTATTACATTTCTTACTGTACGATCCACTTACATCATGAAATCGTAGGACATGAATAGCTTCTACACTCACCGCCACCGTACACAGCCCCGAGACAAGGGGCACTCGTTATGGCGCCGCGGAGACTAGTTACACACACCGTTAAATAGGACACTCTTTGTCAAATTATCAGTTTGCTGTGGATGATCTGTATTGTACCACAAGCTATATAAGATTGTGCATGAATCAACTGAGGAAAATGTGTGGCGTGCAGATCATATAACGATGTACCGTAGCCTTCGAAACGCACACGAGTCGTAGGTTATGGTACATCGTTATGTGATCTGCATGCCACGTATTTCCCTCAGTTGGTTCATGCACAACCTTATCTAGCATGTCGTACAATACAGTATTAAAGAACATCATCCGCATTAAAACCGATAAATAAACAAAGAGTATCCTATTTGATCGAGTTACATGTGATAATACCCCTCCTCCTTCATCCCGGTTCATGCACAAGCTTATCTAGACTTTGGTATATCCCATGGTATGCGATTATGTTTGGGTATATTTGTATTCATATTTTGTTTTGCTACATTTGTACACATATTTTGGTTGTTACGTGTGTACTCCAGCGCCATATTGTATATCGACATTCCAAGTCACATGAAATCATGAAACCCTAATTTTTGAAACCTAAAATAGAAATTTTCGCGACCTAAATCCTCAATTTTTGAGATAATACTAGAACACATATAAAATTGCCGAAACATTACACAATCAAGTCCACTGCACGAGGACCCTTCAAAATAAAATTCATAATTTTTGGAGCTTATTTTCTACATTTATTGATTCATACGAACAAGACACTTATACGAAATAGCGATAATAATTCTGAACGATTAAAATTATGAAAAAGGTACACAAGCAAGTACATGGTGTTGGAAGGCTCCACAAAAAAATTCATAATTTTTTGAACTCATTTACTATATTTTAAAATTCCTTGAAATTTCAGCCTAAAACTAATTACTAACCTAACTATACACTAATTACTAACTATGCTAGTTAATGTGGCTGGCGTATAGTGGCGTTGCGCCAAGGGGCGCCAAGATGCCCACCATGCGCCAATGCAATCGACGTGGCGAGGCGGCGAGCGAGGCGTATGCACGCCGATGTTGGCGGCGTTGGTGTACAGGTGTCGTGATTTCCGACGTTAGCGCATAATGACCGTACGTCAGTATTACCATATTTACAAATACATCGTCTCTATGATCAAATCCGTAAATACTCAACGAAAAAAAACCGTACCCGCCAAAAATTCACCGAACCATCAGCAGCAGCTCTCTGTTTCTACCAACCGCTGTACGCATCTACCGATTCGGAACGGAGCATATTGTATTCGTCTCTTTCCAGTCCCCAAACCAAACGTAGAATTGCTCGTCAGTTTACTGGGAGTCCTCAGGTAGAGAACAACATCCCTGGCGTACGTCACCGTCAAGTGATTGAGTCTAATGTGTCAGAGCCGGGGCTACACAAGCTCCAAGAAAAACAGTGATGTGTGGTATATGTAGGCGACAAACCTTTTGTTTTCATGGTGGACCAAGTTGAGCGGCGCCGCGGCGGTACAACACAAATATGCCCGTGCAATCGTGTATGCATGCCGCAGCGGCGGCCTTTTAATGTCCCGTCCCGTTTTTTGTCCGGCGCCGGATGCGTGCCTTTGCCACCAGCCGTCCGAGTTTCCGTCATTCCTTTCTCTTTTCTATACCCACCGCAATTCTTTAGCTGGTTGACCTACTAGGCAGAAACAGGTATCAGGTAAGCCGTACCACTGCCATCAAAAGGTTTCGCTCGGTGCTCTATATCTTTATCTTTACTATTATAGTATAAAATAAGAATTTGGTGGTGATGCGTGGAGTCTTTTATTTAACTCTCTATCTCATAAATTGGTGAGATCTTTTACGGATAGATGTGTGTATACATGCATATGTTACTATAAGGATCTTCTGTTGACAGTTATATCATATGCACATTTGGTTTATGATAAGACTCTCTGTGGCTTGTTGATCGGGTGTGAATTTTGCATACAACTTTTAGATTCAAGGATAACACCTTATGCATATTGGTTTTTCAAGTGTAGAGCATATATATGTTTGTTTGAGATCCGTTGCAACGTACGAGCACTCAACTAGAAAGTACTAAAGATCCATACATAATACCATCTTTTTTTGTGTTTGGTCGAACAAATTAATTGGAGAAACAATTCATTGTCGTGCTTGCGAAAAGACTTATGTTTCCTTGCGAGAGATCTGTGATTTTCTATTGGTGTTAATTCTTCTATTGACGTGGATGTTTTGCTCCTTTGTTATTGCATTGCTTTGATCAGCCACGGTTCTTCAATCCCCAGCTGGGGGGGAGAAGCTTCCGTTGGTCCTCGACACGGACAACATCATGGATGCGGACGTCCTCGAATGACGGTAGCGCCGCCACGTACGTCGTGGCCTTCCTGAAGAGCGGGTTCTCGGCACGCGAGCGGGCAGCTGCAACGATACGTGCGCTAGTGAACAGGAGAATAGCGAGATGCGGTGAGCTGTTGGGAACGACGACAACAAAAACTCGTTTTCTTTATTGATGCATTGCAACAGCATTTTATAGCTAGCATAGGGACTATGGTAGTAGTGGATTGCACAACTTTTAAAGCAGCATTCAAGGGAAAGTGATTGGTACAACTCTAGGTAGAGGAGCCCTTAAATAAACTTTAATTAGAGGGGAAGAGCATGGAAGCACTACTCCTAATCGTATTTGTCTGGCTCCCTCCAGGTGTCCACAAACAAGGATTGGATCATAAAGATGCAGCAGCTCGATCAGCCTTCTGTGGGCTTTGTCGTCGTGAATGATGTGCAGCGTGTATAACCGTTAGCATGAGACCAAGGTAGCGTAGAAAAGAAACATGAGAAGTCAATGACCAGCAAAACCGCAAGTTCCCTACTATCTCAACTGTGTTTTTTATTTGTCACGTGAATCATGTTTTAGAGCCGCGTACTGGTGAGTATCATGTGTTATGCCATGCCTAAACCGTTCAATGGCTGAAACTAAGAATAATCCAGCACTACAGCAACTTTGTGGCAAAGTATGTACTACCTTCTTTCTTTTTTACCTGTCTTTTTGGATAATGATATGGTCTCCTATACACATATTTGACTGTTACATTTTTTATTTATATGTTAGTAAGAAATATTGAAAGTGTAATGATACAAAAGTATTTCGATGGACAAATCTAGTAATATTATTTTCACCTGATAAACCCAAATGCCTTTTTTTATATAAGCAGTCAAAGTTTTATATGGTTGACAGTGCATATTCTAAAACGATATCTAAACGGAACGGAGGGAGTATTAGCGTGAGTTTTCCCCTCATCCTGATTAATTTCCTTGCAAAGCAAGCTGTCCCTACTGCGCGTTGCTTGGCGGCCAAGGCGATGCTGAAGCCAAACTCTGAGATCGATGCCCGATTTATAATTTTATTTCCCGACTTATATAAAATCCTGACGAAGATCATACATGGAATATTCGAGAGAAGCGGTTATTTCAGGTCAAACTATGGCTAATTGAATAACTCCGCAGCTTCTAGAAGGAACGGCAGATGATGACGCCGTACTGCTAGCACAGGCAGCATGCAGCTGACAAAAATTAATCTGGCCGGTTAAGTTTGCGTCGTCAAATGGTTTCTTTATCAAAACGCTCGTCGACCCGACTGACAGGCGGCTCGACGTCACCTGCCTCGCTGCGTGTGCTGTGAGGATACCGGAGCCCTGCGCGCGCGGCACGACGCGCCACGTCGTGGCGAGACGGATGGGATGGGATTGATGTCATCGCATTTGTCATCTCCCTCGTCTCCCCCGGAGGGTCTACCACTTTTTCAAAAGCAATAGCAAAAATAGCACAAGTTATCTAAAATGATAAAAATAGCACTATTATCATCGTGGGAGACCACCTATGGCGAATCTAGACTGCAATAGAATGACGTGCCAGTGTGTGGGCCACGCGACAGCCATCCTGTCGCGGTCTGGATGCTCGGCAAGTGGTCTGTCGCGATCTGTGTTCGTGGCAGGTAGCCTTCCGTGATATGGGTTCACAGTAGGTGATGATTTTGCACGGTATGTCAACTTCCGCAGTGATTTTGCACGGTATAAATGTCATTTCGGACGTGGAGGAGCTAGTTTTGCTATTGCGTTTCGAAAAGATGTTAGATGAGAAAAAAAAACTACCCACCGAACACCTCTCAATCACAATAACAAGCGTGTCAATGGATGTACAAACCAGTGTACAAATCAGTAGTGGCCAGATGGACGGCCCAGCACGGCACGTGCACGATGCGGCCTAGCCCATCTCGGCACGGCCCATCGTGGCTCGACTAATAGATGGGTCGTGTCGTGTCGGAGATGCGGCCTAGGCACGGCCCGATGGCCTGCCGTGCCGTGTTGGGTTGGCCTGAGCCTATTTAGCCCGATGGGCCGATTGCGGCCCACTTGGCCTGTTAGGCTTGAAAAATTCAAAAAAAATCACAAAAAACCAAAAAAATGGGTAGAATTCGGAAATATATACGAAAATTATATTAAAAAATGAGATAAGCATATTAAAAATATAATAAAGAGCTTTATTTATGTTCAAACGGCTACCTCGTTAAAACCTTTGCCAAGTAAAAACTCAACATGAGAAAACCTTGATAAAGGAAAAGGAGTACAGTCTATAGCTCTACATACATCCTTGTTCTACATGTCATTGTCTAGGTACAGATTTTCGAACACCTCTCATAACTCGGGATTTTCCACAGAGTGTTGCGTTCGTGAATCAGCTTATTCCCAGTCCTTCACAGTTAAAAGTATGTCCACTATCTCACTTGTGGATAAGCTAACTTACGCTCATGCCACCAGTACAAAATTTTGAAGTTTTCTCAGTTGAAATCCACCATATCGTTGTCCAGATAGGCGGATAGTTCCCCACTCCTTGGATGAGAGGTTGGTCTTGGACTTTGTTGAGAAGTTGCCACTGTAGAAGAAGGCTTGGACCTAGAGGAAGAGCCACCAAATATCTTGCCCCACATATTTTTCTTGCTACTTAAGGTGGGGGGCTACTAGAGGTTGTTGCAAGCGGACTCCCTAGAGCTTATTTTCATACTTTTGGTAAATCTCGTGTAATCGAGAACGAACTTCTGCAAAATAGTTAGAATAGTCTAGCCTTGTAGCATCGCTAAGAAGATCAAGAACATTAGCAAATACTTCAATTTTACCTCTAGGATCTAAAATACATGCAAATGCGTATAGGAAAGGGATTTCTCTCTAATATCTAAGGTATTTACTTTTCATAGCAACAATAGCGTCACGTAAAACTGAGTCATTTTCATACATTTTCAATTCTCCCCAATATTTAAGGTATTTACTTTTCATAGCAACAAATAGTGTCACGTAAAACTGAGTCATTTTCATATATTTTCAATTGAGTAGCAATCTGTAAAATACTATGCATAATAATAGGAGATGTTGGATAGTAGACAGTAGACAAAGCAATAGTGACCTCATAAAAAATGTCTAAAAACTGTAATATCTTCTTAGCGACGAACCCATGTTGCTTAGTCAATAGTATCATACTGGCAGTGCTCTCATAGTGCGTTTAAATAAAAATAGAAAAAGTGCTCTTATATGGTAAAAAAACTCTTAAGCATGAGGTAAGTAGAGTTCCATCTTATTAGCATGTCCAAATCGAACTTTCTTGGACGTACACCTATCGCGTGGCAGAAGTTCTTATATGTTGCTATTCTTACGTTAGAATTATTCAAGAAAGATATCGCATCGTGAAAAACTTTAATATACGATTCAACCTATTCAAACCAGATTTGACTATAAGGTTAATAATATGACAAGCGCATCGCCGATGTAGCAAGAAGGAATCAACGTATGTACTAAACACTGGAGTAAGAATATCTATGGCCCTAGAGTTCGAAGCAGCATTGTCTAAAGTAATTGGGAATATTTTGTCTATAAGACCAAAGTCTTCCACGAATTTGATAATACAGTCCGTAATATCCTCACTCGTGTGTGCTACATCAATTAATTTCAAACCTACAATTCTTTTTCTCTATTACCCTATCGTCATTAACATAATGAGCGATTATACTAAGATAATCCTCCCTAGCCCGACCACTCCATATGTCCGAGGTCAGGAACGCCGAAAATGTGCACGTACTAAATAGTTCCTTTATTTTATTACGGCATTCATTGTAGTATTTTACTAGATCCCTAGTTGTTGTCTGTTGTGGCACCCCGAGGGTAATTACACTTAGGCATACATATTATTATTCTTTTACCCGGTAGAACACCGCTCCAACGAATAATAAGCCTTACCAAAGTTAACGCAACAGAACAATAAGATAGAAACTACACTTTATTACAACAGATAGCCACACAAGGCTATGGTCTTTAATACAAATATTTAACTATAACGGGAAAAGAAATCCCCCTCACTTGCCTGCCCTGCTCCACCGGTCGTCTACTCATCCCACTCGCCGAATAAGGTGTCCACCTCGCCCTGGTCCTCGTAGCAAGTGCCCTCACCTTCTGCAGCGGCCTCCTTGGCACCTGCGTATCCTTCATCCCACTCGGGATAGTTCCCGGCCGGACTAGGATCTAACAAAGGAAGATAATAGCAAGGATGAGTACTAAAGTACTCAGCAAGCATTAATAGCAAAGATGCACGATATGACTCTTCTCTGTTCAATTATCATATTTTCTAGCTCATCTCTTTTTCTGGAAAAATACTTTACCAAATTAAGTGGCAAGTTTTACTTCTGAAAAGACTACTTATCACTCGGTGAGAAGATAAACCCCCAGCGGTCACCGTAGACTCCAATCCAGGAGACATGCATGGATTCATGGTTTTATATAGCATTGCGCAAGCTTGTATCACTTTACCTATAGCTACTCTGAGCTCTCTTAAGCTAGGTTTCCCGCATTTCCTTTGATGCGGTATCAAGTTCAGAGTGCGGAATGTTTTTCAAGTTATGTGATTAAGTCTCCACCCATTATTTTCCGTCGGTGTCCTGGGACGCTCACCCAGTCCTCCACCGAGTTCCCATAATGTTGGTTGGGCCGGTCATCCCCTCACCCAACACTCCACATGCACTACTATAGCGCCTTGTATCCCCTACTTCCGGACTCTTTCTACCGGTCTTGGGTTCCTCCATAACTCATACGATATTGCTTACCCGATGTGGAGAGCATAACAACGTAACAATGTAGTATTTTCTGCCCGCCAAGACGGGAAAATAGTTGTCACTTAAATACGGCTCCTTATCCGAATGAGAGTTTTGATGGTCTTTATATATTATCGATATGTAAAGGTCACACCTCTTCCCTCTCTTTCCTGCCAAGGGCCCCCTTTACCAGCCTTAATATTTACTCTTATAGCCCAACTGCTCCTCTCAGCTGGACTACTCTTTTCTCATATTCATCTATTTTCTCTTGTTTCTTTTATCTGATTTGGTTTGATAAATCATTTTAATGTACATCAATATATAGATACAGAAAAGTAACTTTTACATTTAATAGAACTAGGTTGGTGATAAAAAAAAAGCTTGCCTTCGTATTCATAGAAAAGATCGGTGTCAACAAATTCTGGATCAGATACTCCTGCCTGGGTCGGTTTACCTTCTGCAAATATACGGCCAACGCGTATACAAAAATATTTAGTTGTTTAGGGTGATAATATATTTACAATAATTTGCTGCTTCCTTTTTCAGTGGATTTTAATTCAAGTAAATTTTTCGAATCCTTGTAGGTTAACGTTTCCCCCATGGCTATTTTTCGTTTGGTCTGTTAGCACTGAAATCGACGGTCGTTAATCTCTCACATGCTCGCAAAACCTAAAACACTGCATGCACACAAAACACTACACACACTCTTACTCAACACACTAACTACACAAAACACTACACTACACTGAAACAACACACCCACACAACTCAACACAACACCACAAAACAGCGCGCACACACAAACACAACACCACAAAAACACAGACACACTACATACGACACACACACACACACAACACACTTCACACACACAACACACTACACCCTCACTTCCCTCTCTCTCTCTCTATATATATATATATATATATTCTTCTTCCCCTCCCCTTTCTCCTCCCTGGTGATTCCTTCTCCTCCCACTTTGATCTAGCGTAGCCCGGGCGCGGCTCGCCTCCCGCTGCACCCCTCCGTTGATCTTCCTCCGTACCTGCGCCGCCTGCTCCGGGCACCTCTCAGTGGCTCTCGGTCGCCTGCTTCGGTCGGTTCCCCTCCGGATCTCTACTGCTACCTCAGTTGCTTTTTTGGGGCTCCTCCTCCTCCGGCTCCAACTCAGTGGCTCCCTGGGCTCGGATACTCTGTGGTTCCTCTCTCGACCCTTTTATCTTTACATGCTTTACCCTATTAAGCCGAGTTATCCCCAAGTGATTTGGGTCCGAATGAGATGCGGTTAGAGGGTTTTGGGGGAAACTTCGGTGACAATATCCTATGGGCTTGATTTCTATGGGGACTTATTTTGCTGGATTTGGTGAGGGAGGGTGGCTCGAGTAGTGGCTTTGTGGCGGTCGGTTTTGGGGGTGGCATGCTCAGTGGTGGCTTGTGATGGCCTTAAGGTCATGGCTAGTGGGTTGGTGCTTCTGTGATGGCTTGGAGGTGAGATTTGGTGATGGTTCTGTGATGGCTTGGGATGAAATGGTGGTGGTAGCATGGTGGCCTCGATTGGCTTGTGGCTTCGGTGATGATTCTAGGGAATTTTGGGTGATAGTATGTTGATGGCATGATGCTGGCATGGGACGGCATGGTTCCTTGGGCTTGATTATTTGGTGGGTTTTCATTTTCATGGGCATGGTGGTGATGGTGGTCTTGTTTCCTGGGTATGATGGCGATGCTGGTAGCTTGCTTCCTTGGCTTCGGGTCTTCGGTGCATGTTGGGGATGCTGGTAATGCAAAAAGGGCTTGTGGACTAGTTCCTTGACATGTTGGACATTGGGTGGGGATGGTGGCTGCGGTGGTGAGGGTTTCTTGAGCCTCGGCCTCGGCTTCAAACCCTAACCTGACACTATCCCTTCCCTTTTGTTATGCTTTGTACATTTTTAGTATTGTTTTTTACTTCATCTAGTTCTATTTTACCATACATGCTTTGGTAGCTAGCTAGGGTGCCGTGACGGGACTCAGGGCGGGGTTTGCGTCAGGGAGCTTATCCCCTCTTCGAGGGCACGCGGTTGCCTTTGTGGCTTGCCACTAGCGTTGTGGTATTATGCTGACAGAGGTTTGGTATGCCTATCTCCTTGGCTACTCTGCCTTATTGGTTGTGGTTGTATGTGTAGTGTTGTGTGTGATGATGTTGAGATGGATGATAGCAAGGGATGGGCTAACATGTGGGCTTATCGGGAGGTCGGTTGGTCGGGAAATGGTGGGTTGGTTTGCAGTGCTCTTGCTGAATGCTCGTTGTCCACTGGCTTCTAGTTGTTCGTGGGCGCTTAGTGGTTGCCACGATCCCCCTTGCCTTCCTCTACCTCCTGGCTTCTTGCCTCCTGCTTCCTCCCTTGTCTTCCCTTGTTACCTGTGGGTGTGGATGGAGGCGGTTGCTTCTGCTGGCTTGCTTGCTTGCTCTTGCCTTTTGGTGGCAGTGGGAGCTTGGCTGTTGTCTCTAGCTTTCGGTTGGTTGTGGAGTAAGGTAAAATGGACTATGGTTGTGAGTGCTGGCCCTTTTATTTGAGGCTTCTTTTGTGCTGGGATATCAGTTGCGACTTGGCTTTGCTGGGATTTCTCTTGCTTGCTCCTGTGCCTTGCCTAGACTACCCTCACCTGACCTATTTCCCTCTCTACGAATCCTGTTCAGCTGGGTAATATGCATGGACCAATGGTTCATAAGGCACTTGTCGGTGTTTTAGAACCAAACTTACATAAAGATTGTTTGATTCGGGGGTTCCTCTAGGCTCAAAATCACACAGAGATGGAGATACGGGGATTTTTATACAGGTTCGGACCTTCTCCTGGGAGAATAACAACCCTACTCCTGTGTGTATGTATTGAGTATACTGGATTACAAGATGGAATCAAAGACTAGAGTATTGTCCTTCTAATCTTCTTTCGCCTCCCCCCTCTTCCTGATGATCCTTGCCTTTTATACTGTCCCCGGGGTGCGCTGTTGGATCTTCAGTATAAAGGTCATGTTAACGCACTAGATCGTGGAGCCGTTACCGGAGGTTATTACGGGAGTTGTAACGTTCCCACGTTGCCAGGCAATTATCACCATAACAGGGAGTTAAGTCGTCTTTGTTATCGAGGAATAACAATTGATTGCTCATATCCTTGGATACGATACATGAGATTCCCTGATCGACTAGGCCCACATGTCTGTGAGTCTTGTCGACTGAGGATTGGTCGTAGAAGAGCTTACGACCAGGTGGTGGTCGTAGGAGAGCCTACAACCACAAATCGATCGTAGTAGAGCTTACGATCACGGGATAGTGTAGAAGGGCTTACGACTATGGGTTAGTCGTAGGAAGACCCACGACTACAGGTTAGTCGTAGGAGAACTTACGACTTTCAGCTTCTCCCTTATGAATATTAAGGAGTATACTCAAGAGTTATATGACGTCATTATTATCCATAATATAAATTATAGATATATAATAAAATAAGGATTGTTATATCCTCGTCATCTAGCCCCCCAGCTTAAGTGAAAATAACTTACTTGGAAAAGGAGCAGTAGATGGTCTTACGACCAGTAAGTGGTCGTAGGGAAATGGTCGAAGGAACTCTTCGACTGATGTTTCATTTGACCAGAAATTTACTTGGTCAAGAAAGTTGTGAAATAATCTTGCGACTTACAAGGTGGTCGTGGGAGATCTAACGGTCACCGAGTGGTTGTAGTACTGTGGCTGGAAGCAGGATCTTTCCAGTCGCTGTTGCGTTTTGACCATCAAAAGACTTGGTCAAGGAGGTAATTTCGCTTGAGGTGTAAAAACAGACCTGACTTCCTCGAGCAGACAAATTTAAGAGTCACAACCGATTCCCTTACCCTTGTTTGTTGGAGCAGTTCTCGAAGCATTGGCAACCGTTGGGGTAGCCACGTCTTTTGGACTTCGGGTGTGCGGTTATAAATCTTCACCGTGGGTGAGGATAAGGTCCTTTACCTTCCCCCAAATTGTTCTTATTGTTCGAACTCCTGAGTTCTCCACCGCCGACCAAATCAAGCTTTCTTCTTCAATCTTTCCACATCCAAACCTTCGAATTTTAGGAGAAATGGCCGGAGCCGCTTCCCAGTGGGCCGAATCTGAGATGGATGCGACCAGAATCCAGGCTTTGGTCTACTCCGAGAAGATTCTGAAGATGGAATTCATGCGGTGGATTGAGGCTGTCGGGCAGCATTGGCCGTCGAAGGAGATTGGGCAAATCCCCGTTTTCCAAGCATTCTGTGAGTGTGGTCTTCGATAACCCACTCATCCTTTTCACATATTGGTACTCGAATATTTTCAAGTGGAGTTGGTGAACCTTGTCCCCAATTCTATCACAATGTTGGGGGTGTTCATGTACGTGTGTGAGGCCTACCTAGGAATTCCGACTGATCTGGAGTTGTTCCAGTATTACTACGGAATGACCCGATTAAGCGGAATCGCCGGTAGTTGTAGTCTGAAGCTCCACGACGGGAAGTCGAGGGAGTACATTCAGATGTTTACCCTGATAAATCGTGGTAGGGGTGGAAGAAGAGGTGGTTCTATTGGGAGATCACCAACGAGGACTGACCTCTCTTTCACGGAAGCTCGCCGAGAAGGTTCCCGCTGGGATTCGATTCCCAGGATCTTGGCCGGATCGCCCTTTCATTCAAGCTATTGCGGACTTTAAGGAAGAGGGCTTACCGGATGGCATGTGGTGAAGGATTTCATCACGCTGCATCGACCCTCAAGAAGAGGGCTCATTAGATGGAGGCACTCGGGCTGACGGACCCGACGAGGACTACGCGAGGGTAAGTAAACCTTGAGCTTTAGCCTTCTTTACATTAGTTTTAAATTAGGCTTCTTGAATGTTCTCTTATCCTGCAGACCTCTCACTAGAGGAGATTGGCCTTCGGGTCAAGCTCATCTGTGAGAAGACCCCACTGTTGTGGCGCCTCACTCGGGGTGACTTGTCTCCAGAGGACAAGGTGGAGCGCCTAAAGGTAATCAAGAGTCGATTTCGTCTTTAGGACTTTGTAGTCATAGAAGAACTTATGACCGGTCTCGATCATAGGAAGGCTTACGATCAGGTTCTGGTCGTAGAAAAACTTACGACCAGGGGGTTGTCATAGAAAGTCTTACGACATGGTAAGAGTTGTAGAAGAACTTACAACGGCTTTATAATATCTCTCTTTCTGATTTCTGCAGAAAGTACGCAAGGAGGACCGTCGGGACGACGAAGAAGTCGAACTGATGGTCGTTGGTGCGGCCATAGAGCAGTTTGTTTCTCCCCCGGCTAGGAGACGCCGGCTTGTTAAGGCCGCCAACAAGGGAGGCTTGAGCTCGAGCCCTGCTGTTGGGTGAGCATATGCTCCTCAGACCAGGGGGAGGAGGCTCGCGCAAGCTGTTGATGAGGGCGGTGTAAGCTCGAGCTCCGCTACTCCGTCTGCACCTTTGGCTAATCTTGCCGCGAAAATATTTGCTACAGAGGTAGCAATCGCGGCTGGAATAGCTGAAGTATTCAAACCCAGGGCCCCCAAGACCAAGGTACCCTTCTATTATGACAGTAAAACCTTTGCAGTTTCTGCCTCTCGTGGCTTTATCAAGCGATTAGAAAATGAGAACTAGAAAAGTTTCATGTCTTTTGTGAAGGAGACTGCTGCGCCAGCAGTGCCCGTGGTCGAGGACAGTGCCGCTGTTGAGGTGGTCGAGATAGGTCTCGATCAACCGGAGAGCCAAGAGGCTCAAGGAGCAATGGTGCTCGATCAAGCTCCACGATCAGACGTGGTCATGACTGTTCCTCAACTTGAGTCTCGACCAGATGTGGTTAAGAAAAAGTCGAAGAAACCTTCCTTAGGGAGGGTTGTTTCTAAACTTAAGATCAAATCCGACACTCGGAGGTACGTAAAAGAGATAAAAGTGTAAGAACAACATTTACCTTTTGCTTTTTACCACCTGATCATATTTTCCCTTTTTATGATCTTAGCTTGGCTCCTTTTATCATTAAGGATGTTCTGCCAAGAATCCACTCTGATTTTTTCGGCGAAGAAAGCAGCGGGCGATGGTCGAAGGATCGCCCACCGTCCGAGTGATTGAATGCCTGAATTCTTCTTTGGCTTACTCGACTATTGGAGTGGTCGTAGGGCTGAGCGGCTCGACCACGAGGTGGTAGTAGAGTCGAGGCACCGCGACCGCAGGAGTGGTCGTGAGACCGAAAGCGGCGACGTCGACATCTGCGAGACATCGAGCATCGTCTTTGGAAAGGAGGTTGTCGCGACGTTCCCCAGTGCCCTCAAGGAGGAGCCGGGCGCTACGAATCGGAGGAGGAATCGCCAACCGCCTCTGAGTTTTTCGCCGCCTTCCATTGTGGGATCTTCGCTCTTAGACCTTGTGCCCGTGCCCCTCACCCCAAGGATATTCCCGACGGAGGGGATGTCTTTGATGACGTACGTCTCGAAAAGGTGTGGTGGGACTGAGTCCGAGAGGTTGATGAACTGAGGAATCCCACAAGGGCAGTGTCTTCGTTTGCACGGAGGGCAATGAATGTAAGTACCTGTTGATTGGTATGTGCACTCATATTGTTTCTCGCTTCTAACTGTTTTTTCTTTTATGTAGAGAGTATTGGAACAAATTGTTACTGTTGTTGAATACAACAGGCAACTTGTCCAATTGCGACAGGAAAAAGTGGAACTCTGCGAGCAGGCAGAGAAGTGGTAAGTAACTGCTTTTCGTAGCCTTTTATGTTTCGACTACTTACGCAGTACTTGCGGGGTTTGTCGTAGAACATCTTACGACTAGGTACTGATCGTAGGAGGACTTACGAGCAGGGTATTGTCGTAGAAAAACTTACGACGAGGAACTGGTCATAGAAGAACTTACAACCAGGTTCTTTGCTGACGTCTACCCTTTCTCTTTGTAGGTTTAAAAGTGACGAGAAGACCTTAGCTGATTCTCTTGACTATGAAAGAGCCGAGACGAAGAAGCTAAGAGAGGAGATTGAAGACCTCCAGAAGAAGCTTCAGGAGGCAAACTCTGCAAACCAAAAGTTGCAGGGACGACTAAGCGGTAAGTGCTGAACTTAAGACCGCCTTCGACCTCCTTTTCTTTTTCTGAATCTCATTCTCTTTCAGACAAAGACCAAGAGGTCGGACGATGGGAGCAACGTTACCTTAAGGACACCGCCGCCCACGCTGAAGAAGTCAAGAAGTTAGATTCTCAACTAGTTGGTAAGCAAATCTTTACCTGCAATTGGTTGTGTTTTCCTCTTAAGGTCATTTTATTTGACTGACCTTATTCTTTTCAGAACAAGTAATACAAGTAAAACGACTTCGCGAGGCTTCGACTCGCAATCAGGAGGCAATGAAGGCTTTGAAGATCAATCTTCAAGACAATATTTCACTCCTGAACAATGTACTCGGTGGGCTTCATGTTGAAGGGATTACTCCTCGTGACGACACGTTGTCTGCCCAATCAAGTGCCATTGGTGAACAAGTCGGAACTTTGCAAGAGTTGGCGACTACGCTGAGAGCTAACCAATTCGACTTGATAAAGGATGCGATCCAAGAGGGAATAAGATTTGTCTTAGCAAAACTTAAATCTCATGATCCCACCCTTAATCTGCAGCCTGTCGTAGATGACTTCACCTGTCCTGAAACAGAAGCGGAGCAGTTAATAGAGACAATGCAGCCGATCACTGAGTTAGTCACAGAGGGTATGCAAATCGGTTCTCCTCCGCCCGAGTAGTCTGTACCAGATTTCTGTAAAGACAAATTTTTTGTTGATGTTGATATATAATCCTTCCTTCTTCCTAAAAATCATCTTGTTGAGTAGTTAGTAACTCATAAGATAATGAATGGAAAAAGAACAATACTAAGAATTGAAGTCAAGTTAATAACTTTACCCTAGCCCTCGACTATTTGCTTGGTTTATTTAGATAAACCGAGTAAATAGTGTTTAATGGGTTTTCTGAAAAAGAGAGAGGTTTAGCTAACTTGTAGTTTTTCGATCACGATAATCTTGCACTGGTCGTAAGAGTAGGAACGAGTCGACACTAGGAAGATCCTTCTAGTAGGTAGGACCACGTGCAGAGAGGACAAGCTTCGACTAGGTGATGTTACCATCTCCGACCAGATTAATCAAATCAAGAATAGTCAACTTGAGTTAGATAAACATCTAGAGTTCCTTAAAAAATTTGTCCAACTTATCTCAATACACTCAGTATATTCGCTTTGTAGCAAGAGTTAGAAACAGAACGATGCTAAGAAGTTCCTTCTAGTGGGCAGGACCATGTGCAGAAAGGAATGTCTTCGACTAGGTGTTGCAACTTCCTCCGACTAGTTAAAACAAACCGAGTTTATCGAAAGTAGTCGAGCAAATTTGGAAAGTGTACTCTGCTTAATTTATTTTTCAAAAAGATGGATGAAGAAATAAACTAAGGTACTAAGAGTTGGCTTGACATTATTTTAACCATGTTTCGAACCCAAGCTCTTTGTGTTGGTAAAAAAGGGGGGAACGAGTCGACTCTAGGAAGTTAGTTCTAGTGGGCGGGTCCACGTGCAGAGAGGAAAGGCTTCGACTAGGTGACGTTACCATCCTTTCGACCAGTGTAAAGATGAACTGGGTACTGGTCGTAGAATATCTTACGACCAGTGCATTATCGTAGAAGAGTGCACGACTTAGTAACTGGTCGAGGGCGGACCTTTGAGCAGGGTATGGTTGAAAGAATTGTCAAAGTGCTATTCGAAGTAATACAATAAAGATAGAAAGAACCTGATGTTTTATTGAACAGTTGGTCATTTACACGTAGAATTTGGTCGAAAATTGTTTACCATTATCTGTGATTATTCGACTTGGGACATCAAACCGAGTAATCACGCTTCTCATCATGAACCATTTTACGGCTTCCGTTGTTATCCCAGTCACAGGTTCAACATCGATCCATTTTGTGAATGTATCAATAGCCACAAAAAGGAACTCGAAACCTCCTGGAGCCCTTGGGAACGGTCCTAGGATATCGAGACCCCAGGTCACAAAAGGCCAAGATAAAGGGATTGTTTGTAATGCCTGAGCTGGGTGGTCATAGGAGAACTTACGACTTCCAGCTTCTCTCTTATGAATATTAAGGGGTATACTCAAGAGTTATATGACGTCATTATTATCCATAATATGAATTATAGATATATAATAAAATAAGGATTGTTATATTCTCGTCAGCACTATTCGTGGAATTTACTGTGATTGAGGTATATCGAAAAAGTGGGTGTTGGATTTTTATAATTGCCGGGTGATGAAACCCACTGAAGTGAGAGGATGCCGACTGGCCCTAGACAGTCTGGGAACCTCGATAATCTTCACACGATCTAACGACAGTCCTTCTTTACTTCTAACTTCAATTCATAGCTTTTTGTTTGCTACTAGTCTTTTGGTTTTTGCGGACAATGTAAATGTGGGCAGGGTTTTAGATGGGCCGAGGAAGGGCTCGACTTGTTGGCGATACACAAACAAGGATGCAGATGCTCGAGGCTACCAAGCATGCAAAGTCGTCGGTTGGAATTTACTTACTGTTGTAATCTTTTTATTTTTTTCTTACATGTAATGGATCATTGTAATTAGCTCCAAGTTGTCATCTTTCTTTTGAATTCTTTGCAATTAATTTAATAATGTAGCAATGTTGTATTATTACGTTAAAATTCATATTCTAATTTCTGGAGATACATTCTTGTATTATTTTTCTGGTAATAAAATCTTGTAATTGACTCTGAGATTGCAATGATGTTATATTATTGAGTTATAAAGTCTGTTGTCACGTGTTCTGTTTGTCTACAATTACTGTTGAGATGAATTATTTAATTTACTGTTTATTACTGTTTAGATGAGTTTAATCGTTAGGGTTCTCACATCTGTCTAGAAACAACAGAAAATCAAGGATTATGCGTAGTCTTAATGTATGTTTGGAAAGTAGTAGACTCCCCAAAGCCTAAAGGTAAATCTTCAGAAGCAATTAAACGACAGAGAGATTGATGGGCTATCTCATGATCGTAGTCCCAGCTACGTACCGTACTATTGGGATTGTACTATAGCTGCGTCTACCTCATCACCATTCCTTGTTTGGCCTTACATCTTGTAGCATGTCTAAGCAAGTGCCCCGTTACCTGTAAACCTTGTAGAAAATTCATTGCGACAAATGTTGCACATAGTATATGGTACCTGATTTCTCTGTGTGTCTAGCTTAGTTGTCCTGTTGAAATTCTCCCACACTCCCAATGTAGACGACATCGACCTCTTTGCTCCGGTGGTCGCCAACGAAGATGCTGCCGTGGTGCCCGACGACGGAACTCCGCCTTGCCCTTCCGGTTAGTTTGAGGCAGCCGCAGTAGCCTCCATAGATGCAACTTCCTCTAGTGAAAGTCCGTAATCACCAATAGCAAAGCTATCGTAACTGTTCATAACGAAAACCGCAAAATTGAAACTAACACTATTATTAATTTCATCTTAGCATAACAAATACTAACAATAAAAGTATGCAAAATATATAATTGTACCTCTTTTGCTGACTTGCTGCCGAAAATTGAATTTTCCAAAATTTTGTTTTTTTTTTATTTTGCCAAATTACCTCATAACGAATTTGAATTTGCAGAACAGAATTTTAAAGAGAGGTTAAGGAATGAATGAGTGCTGAATGAGGGGGTATGGTGGCTATTTATCGAAAAAATCAGGATTATTTATTTATTTATTGTTATTTTTAAAGGGTCAAACAGTCAAAAAAGCGATAAAACGCTAACTACCGATTCTCCTGGGCCATGTCACGCCGAGCATCAGCTCCTGGCCGGTTGCCGTCTTTGCCCACCCTTTCCTCTCCCCCCTCGCGGTGCCCTTGGCCATGCAATAGCAAGATCTTGACCTTGTCATGCAGTGCAGCTTCTTCTTGCCCCGCTGCACGCCACCCCTCTCCCGGCCTCCTCCCTCCTCATCAGTCGCACCGTCACCTCCTCCATCTTCTCCCTCCGCTCCGGGCGCGACCTCTTGCCTCATCGCCAGTCGCCTAATCCCGGCTCCCTCCTTCTGAAGGCCACGCCTCCTCCTCTTCCTCCCTCCGTCCACGGGCATGCCCCACCCTCCTCTTCCTCTCCTCCTCCTCCTCCTCCCTTCCCGAGCCGATCCCATCGCCTTCTCCTCTATCCGTGCCAGCCGTCGGGGCCGCCCCGCCCTCCTCCTCCTCTTCCTCTCCTCCTTCCTCCGCGTCGAGCCGCCGGCCGGCACCGCCCCACCCTCCTCTCCTCCCGGCTCGGCCTCTTTGCATGCGGGCCACATGGGTCGTGCCAGGCTCGTGACGTGACCGGCATGGTCTGACACTGTTCGTGCCGTGTCGGGCTGGCATATCGTGCCAGGAGGCCAGCTCAAACACAACACGAGCCTTCGTGCCAACAGTGCCTGGGCCGTGCCAACAGTGTCGTGCCTTGGCCGGCAAGGCCTATGTGGCCACCTCTAGTACAAACCTGCTGATAGGAAAATTGACGCATCCCAATCAGTCCCGTATAGGGATGGCAATCGCGCGCCGGGTATGGGTAGTGCTCGCCCATACCCATGCATGCGACCCTAATTTCCCCCCGCGGGCATGCCCGCGAAGGACGACAGGCGAAGAATCTCGCCCATGCCCGTCGCCCATGGGCATGCCCGTTTACCTGCGAATAATACACCGCCGCCCATGGGTACCCATTGCCCGAGGGCATGCTCGTCACACATAAACAATGCACACATCAGGTTCATCACAATTCACACACCAAATACGTACAAAGATAAATTTTTTTGGATCACTCGTATAGTCAACCATGTGCTTAGTCAATTATGCAACAGCTGTGCTACAAGCTTACAATACATTATGCATCCCTTGTACAAATTCACAAGAGGACTTTTGCCTAGATTATAATGTAGTACTAATGGAAATATAATCAAACCAAAGCTTGAAAAAGGAGTGCTACCCAACACTGCAGCCACCCGCACTCGGTTAACTGAATATGTTGGCACCAAGCAACCTCACCTACATCTTCAGAAATGACAAGGTTTTGGCAAGAAATTTCAACTATTTTTTACAAGACATCAAACATTGCAAAATATCATTTCTTATACATCAACAGAAGAATGTTGTACCAAATCGATGACCGCTTGCGCTTCCTTCCTTATGATAGAAAAGTTGGCACGTGCTAATTCATTTTGTTCCTTGAGGACCTTTAAAAAGCACATTGGAATGATGAGGAAATACTCACATTACAGAAGGCAAAGATAATGTAATAGAAAAGACCTATTGAAGAGTGAGTTCTGAAGGGCTACGGGTAGGCTACACTAGCGCAAAATAATAAAAATTCTACCCGTAAACCAAGATCACTGCAGTTATAGATCACGGTCTTACCACTAGACGCCAGAAAAGCGAAATTGATGTAACGCGTCGGAATGAGTAGTCGTACTAAGTTGATGCAACCGCGTCAGGCGAGTAGTCGTATTACTTCCTCGTCCTCGTCGCGGCCCCACGCATGCCTCCTCTCTTGCGGTTCGTCCAAACGCTTCTGAATCTGGCGCCTCAAAGGTATCCACACGCACGGGAGGAAGCGGCGACGCCGGACTACTAGATCCGCGAGGCGACTAGGGCGTGGGAGGGTGGCGGCGTGGTTTGAGGATGTCACGAAAAACTCATCATTAAACCTGTGCGCCCTTGCCCTCCTTTTATAGACGTCCTTACAATGGGCCTCTACTAATAGAGGCCCATTAGGACTCAATGCCGATCTAATTCGGATCCAATCCAATTAGGCTTCACCCCTAAGTGTGTCACCCTATAGGTTCACGTATGTTTAGACATGACGCAGTATACATACTTGGTCAATAGTTGGTAGCGGCCTCTAGTAAGGCGTGCCAACTCCTAAACGTACACAAAGATCATATCGGACGAACCATCACAGCGTTATGTACATGACAATCCCTTTGCCTCACGATATTGATTGAGCTCCAAGTCGACCACTCTTTCTCGATCTGTGATCCGGAATCCCTTACTAGGTTAACTCTTAACCTTAAGTAGCATGGCCATGCATTTCGATCCGATCACTCGAGGGCCCAGAGATATCTCTCTCGGTAGAGAGGGCAAATCCCATCTCGACCGACCATGCCTCGCAAAGATGCTTCATGACAAACCCGAAAGCTACCTTTATAACTACCCGATTCACGAGTAGCGTTTGATAGCCCCTAAGTAGGTCGATTCACATCTCAAGTACATGCGACAATCTCGTGTCTAAGGACAAAGGCGTACACATTGTGTAGAGAGAACCATAAGTATAATTGTTATGTCTCATGTTGGGTCGGTCCAACCCCATGTTCTAAACATGTGTCCACATTATTGGTTTGACATCTCCATGTCTATGACCCGTGAAACATGGTCATCAACCGATACATGTGCTAATCCATCATTCACGTGTGTCCTCACATGAACTCCGACTAGAGACAACTTTAGAATAACCATACAAGTAAAGAGTTTCACAAACAAGTCACATACTTGTTAATCAACACAAAGGTAATATTCAAGGAACATTTATTAAATCATGGATACAACGAAATATCATCATCTCTATGATTGCCTCTAGGGCATATCTCCAACAAGTTCATCATCATCATCTCCCTCTTGTTCTTCAAGTAGGAAGAAGCGAAGAACTGATGGAGGGGCATCTAAGTCAAGAATGCTACGACAATATTGAAAATAACTCAACAATAATGCATATTGGCTGCTAAAGACAATTCAAAGTCAGCATTTATATTCATAAAAACAAGTTGATAACGAAAGGTTCTCAGTGCTCATAATCACCAAAGACAGTGAAGTTACCATCTTCTCAAGGTTTCAGATGATTCATTTCTCTGTATTGACATAATCAGCTTGAACAATAACGAGTTACAAGCAGTTTAGCCATACAGGTCAACGCTACCTTGAAAATGACCACATGAATAAATTTTGAGAAATTTACAGAACATACGGTACTTGATTAAGAGATTGATATTTGATACATGTCGATTCACAACTAACTTACATTGGTTAGAACATACGCCATTTTCATTTAACAAAGCAAACCAAGTTCTACGGAACAAAGAGAACTCTCAGTTGGCGCCATACACATCCTCGCGAGCGCCTCCAGCCAGCGTGGCGCTCTCCTCCGCCAGCTACATTGCGTTCTCGAGGGCGGCGGCGGAGAGGTGCTCAGCGTCGTCTGCAATCCATGCCGGGAGACCGGATGGTCTAGCAGAGGCAAAGGCCCACTGAAGAAATTGCAGTATACAAGAAAATTTATGACCCTACTTACCTCCAAGTCGACGGGACAAATATGAGGAGTTCTTGGGTGGCTGGCCGGATCTAGAGTTCTTGGGCAGCTGGCCGGATCTGGAGTTCTTGGGGATCTAGAGTTCCGGACGGGCAACGAATCTAGAGTTCTTCTATGGTCGGCAGAGGAGGATGGGGCAGGTGGCGGATCTCGAGTTCTTGGCAATGGTAGGAGCAGACGGGGGCGGCGAATCTGGAGTTTCGGACGGGGGCGGCGGATCTGGAGTTCTTGGGTGGCTAGCCGGGAGGAGGACGGGCAAGAATGGCCGGGAGGAGGACTCGTGAGAGGGCGGTGGTTGGTCGGTCGGCCAGGGAGGACGGTGACGAGGCGCATGGCTGGGGAGGGATCTGTGAGGACCGGAGGAAGAGCGCGTGGGGATGGAGGGCATAGGGAGGAGCTTCTGGTGGTGGAAGTGGGAAGTGGGCTGGGAGCCTGGGATTTGGTCCAGGTTGACCGAGCGACTAGGTTTTATATAGTGGCCCCACCTGTCAGTATAGGTTACGGGTAATCGGGCGAAGCAGGTACGGGTAGAGTTTACCCATGCCTGCGCTCATTTACCCAACGGGCAAGGAATTGTGCATGTTTCTATGCCCGTAGATAAAGAAAGATGTTTATATCTGTCTCTATTAGGGTATTCACTCGTGAGCACGTGAATAATCGAACACGATTATCACCCCTAGTACCGTATACCGCAGTCGTCATCGGGAAATTCGTGTTCCAGAGCGGTCATTGCATGTCCTGGCCCATGGCCCGTTTATTCCTGACGAAAAGGACAAAAGGCTTACGGAGCGAGTAGCGACAATGGTAATGGACATTGGCCTCCACATTTGACTCGCCACTGGTGCCTGGGGTAAACGGATGCGGACGGGACATTGCAAAAGGTGTTGTTTCCTGCCAGAGCACCTGCAAAACATGCTTGTAGTGTCACGTTCCATTTAGCCTTGTATCCAGTGAAGTCGTTTGTATGTGACATTAGTAGTACTAATGTCAGTGGAGGGAGAGCTAACAGGGTGCTTTTTTTTCCTGGCCCCCCTCTCAGCTGTAAAACTGTTTTTGATGGAATCTTGGTGTTCTTCTGAACTTTTGTGTGGTGCATGCAATGCATCGGTTGTTAACGTTAGTGGGAGCTCCGTTGGTTTCTTTATCCCGCTCGTGAAGTGGTATGTAAATATCATTACCATTTCTCTTTGAGGTTGGTGGAACCTGGGTGGTTCTCCATTACTTTTTCCCTCTAGATTTTTGAGGGACACTGTCATTTCTAGTACTTGTCAATCTAAACTTTTATTTCGAGTGACGTCGTATCGGTGTGCTTCTAGTCAAAAGTACGGTGCAGATATCATTAAAAAAATCTGTTTTTTTTTTTTTGCGTTTGCACAAAATCAATCTACCATGCCAAAAAATTCAAATATAAATTCATCTACAAGGAGAAACAAAACAAAGACAAATTCTGCTGAAATGAAAAATAAGAAGTAACGAAAAACATAAAGCTACACTAAACTGATTGTTCTCCTAACTTAAGTCATATTTTTAGTTATTTTTTTGCAGGATGCATGATTATATCATGACCTATCTAAACATTTTTTTCCCGAAATTTCTTATGATCATTTGTATCGTATTTAAGAAAGGGAGCACTAGAGTGCGATTTCAGTCTTCGTGAAAGTGATTCGTGTGGTGATTCTGCCGATCCACCCTGCCGCTTTTTTTAAGCCAAAGGTGAACTCCACCTCTGTGGCCTGGCGTACATGTGATTGGCATCGTGTGTGGCTAGTTTGAGCCCCTATGGGTCACCATGGAGGCTCGGTGCCGTTTGAATCAGCATGAAGGAGGCCAACAACTATGTCATCATGGGTCGGGGCATACCAACGACGTTTTCTGGTCCAACGGTCGTCGGGGTGTTTCTGTCTCCACGAGGGCATTGAGCTATGCTGGTGTCGGTGTGATGGCCATGCACCTCTGTGATCGCCAAAACTATATCTGGTCCAACGGTCGTCGGGGTGTTTCTATTTCCACAGGGGGCATCGAGCCATGCTGATGTCGGTGTGATGGCCACGCACCTCTGTGAATTCTGCTCAAACTAACCACACACGATGCCAAACACACATACGTAGAGGGCAACGGAGATGGATTTTAACTCTGGCTTAAAAATAATCCGGGCAAAATAAGCGCATGACTCATCTCCCGGTGGAACCCAGGTGGTTCTCCTTTACTTTTTCCCTCTTGTTTTTTGAGGGACACCGTACTTGTCTATCTAAACTTTTATTTCAAGCTTTGTGGTATCGGTGTGCTTCCAGGCTAGAGTACGGTGCAAATATCATAAAAGAAATCTGAATTTTCTTTAGCGTTGCCACGAAATCAATCTACCATGCCACAAAAATTCAAATATAAATTCGATCTACACAAGAAAAAACAAAACAAATATAAAATTTGTTGAAATGGGAATAAGAAAATAAAGAAAAAGATAGAGCTACACTTGACAGATTTTTTCCCCTCCTAACTTAAGTCACATTTTAGTTGATTTTTTTTTGCAGGATGCATGATTATATCATGACCTATCTAAACAAAAAAAAATCAGAAATTTTTTATGACCATATATATCTTATTTAAGAAAGGAAGCACTATAATACGATTTCAGCCTTCACAGAGGTGATTCGTGTGGTGATTTCGCCGATCCAAGCCGCCGCTTTATTTTTAAGACAAAGGTGAACTCCACCTTCGTAGCCTAGCGTATGCGTGATTGGCATCGTGCGTGGCTAGTTTGAGCCCCTATGGGCATTGCGGACGCTCGGCGTCGTTTGAATAAGCACGAAGGGGCCAACAACCATGTCACCGTTGGCCGGGGCCTGCTGATGGTGTTTTCTGGTGTAAGATCGAGGAGGCCGACTAGTGGGGAGGTGAATAGGCAGTTTTTAAAATCTTTTGGCTAAAACCGAGTTTTATGCTGAATTGTAAATCAATTTGGTTTTGCTCAATTAAAACCTAAATCAACTAGTCTTGACTAAGTACACCAATAATATAAGACTATTGATAATGATAACAAACAAACAAAGATATGTAAGCAATTTAATTCTAGGAATGTAAATTGCATAAAGTAAATCACAAGATAGCAAACAACAATGACAAAAGGACATTTTTACCGTGGTATTCGGAGACTTGCCGGTCTTCCCTGATCCACATTGAGGTAAACTCAAACGAATTGGACCGGCTTCACGAATTAAGCCAAACACCTCAATTCCACTAGTGGTAGCTCTTTCCCGCTCCGGGTAGGAGCTCCAACCTTTACAACACGCTGGGCCTTCTCACAAGCTTCTTGAAAAGATCACCGGACCATGACACCTTCATGTCGTCTAGGTGTCGGTAAACACCAAGACTAATAAGACAAACCTCTTGCTTGACTCTCACCACGTGCAACGAATGCACAAACTCAAGTAAATACGAAATCCACCTCTAGATGCAACACATGCAACTAGAGACCTCTCTCATTGCTCGTAAGGTGCAACACATGCACAATTGAGAGGAGAAGCTCATACTAGCTCAAGAGAGTGAAATGAGATGCCAAAGATTGTCTCTCAACCGGCCAAGGGGATATTTATAGCCCCCACCACAAAAACTAAACGTTGAGAGCAGAAATCCTCAAAAATAAGGATTTGTGGTAATACCACTGTAGAAACCCGGTACTATCGCGGTTATTATTCAACGGTCAGAAAAGGTGCATTAAATGCTAAAAAACTAGCCGTTTTTTTGTTTTGGTGCGGTAATACCAATATACAAATCTGGTATTACCGCTCGGCGGTAATACCACTCATCTCATGTGGTATTACCACAGGCCAATTTTCAGCACAAACGATACTCGGGAAAAAGATCAGAACTTTTGACTTCGATGTCGGAATTGAGTGATCTTGGACTCTATGGAAAGTTTATTCAGAGAGCTACACAGCCCAGCTAATTGATTGATCTCAAACACATTTGATCAAATCAAAAGGCACAACTCCAAAGAGCCAACACCATGGTCTAAGTCCAAGGAAATAACAATGAGCAATCTTAGACCATGCCAAGGGAAAATGCATGAATCCCAAGAATTTGCAAAACATATTTGCAAACTTAGATCATGCCACAAGGAGTAGGTACACTGACTTGAACCATTTGCAAAACAAATTTGCAAAGTATAGTCACATGCTATAAGGATTAAATGCATGAGTCTCAGCTATTTGCAAAACACATTCGCAAATAATAGCATCATGCCACGGAGAGCTAGAGCAAGCGAGATTGAGCTATCAACACATGATGTGACTTAAGTTACTAGACAAGACCCCTCTTCATAGTATAGCAAACCCATACTAGCAATCCGGTCTTCCAAACAAACACCAAGACCGATAAAAGACTAGGAACACATCCTTAGCCCTAGCTAGTCATACCTCTGCCTTGAGCATCTTCTTGAAGCTTGATGACGTGCATATTCACTTCAAATCCAGGTCATCATCTTGATATGCATCAACCCATGATGCATCCTTTACATGACCTCCATCAACACATGATGGGTCTTCTCTTGACTTAATGATCAACTTATGATCATCTCCTTTTTGAGATCTTGATATGCATCAACACATGATGCATTCTCTTCTTGAACCTTGACTTGATGATGATCAACTCATGATGCCATCTAGAGTCTCCATCATCATGGAACATAACCTATTCATCAAACTCATGAAAAAAGTTAGTCCCACAATGTGATTATCATTAATTACCAAAATATAGCCGTTCTTTGTCGGTGCGATTACCGCTAACTAAAACCCAGATTATCAGAGAGCGATAATACCGCTCGGCTAGATCGGTATTACCGATTTCTAGAGGATTGAAAAACTCAAGAAAACGCCATCTTTGGAAATAGCGTACCGCCATGTAAAACTCGGTACTACCGCATTCCGGTAGTACCACTTAAGAAATGTGGTCATGCCGATTTTAGGTTTCAAGAAAACTCCCAAAAACATGTTCACTGTAAAATACATACCGCCAACTAGATTTCGGTACTACCGAGTTGCGGTAATACCGCTCATCAAATGCGGTCATACCGATTTTGGATTTTGAAGAAAACTTCCAAAAACATGCACTCTCGAAAATACATACCACCAATTAGATTTCGGTATGACCAACTTGCGGTAATACCACTAATCACTTGCGGTCATACCGATTTTTCTGAACAGTTTTCCAAAAGCAAAACAAATGCAATGCATGACTCCTTTGTCTTGAGCCATATCGATCTTTTATCATCTTTGCATTTCCTTTTCATGTCATCATTCAAACTCCGGGATTAAGCTTCTAAAACATCTTAGCACACACATTAGTCCCATAGCATAATTACAAATAATTGAATATAAAGCAATATGAGTATATATGAACTACACAAGTTTTATATACTCGAAGGATATGTTTCAAAGTAGAGATCCCCAATATATAAGGATCAATACTAATAAAATCACAAAACATAGAGGGAACTTGTCGACGATCGAGTCGCCGATCTTATGGAAATGAAAGAGAAAAATGACGTGAAATATCCTGGGATGGAATGGGGGCCGCTCTTTATTGATATGAACTGGATTTACAAGACCTGACTAGGTACTAGCCTAAATACACTAAATGTGAGGAATGTTTAACTAAGTAATCAGGCTTAGACTCAAAGTCTAAGACTGACTATCTTGCTTCTAATTCCACCGCTTAGGCTTCTGTGTTTGTCTTCTCTTGTTCTGTTGTTTTTCGTCTCTTGTCCCGTGTCCCTTCGTCTTCTGCGCTCCACCCTTAAATAACTCCTGAAGAGGTGGCAGTTACTTCTGGAGAAGGCGTCCCTGGTGAAACGTTACGACTGGCCAGAATGGTAAGGCAGTTAACAGTGTGCCAACTTCTTTGCGGTTGTCTGTGAGATGCTTAACCGTAGGGTAGTTAATTGTCAGTGTCTCAGGATTATATCATCGCACGGTTTGGAATATATAACACGTGTTTCATTCATCGTACGGTAAAAAATGCCAGTTCATAGCCTTTCCGAGCAGCTACCTGGTCGGAGCCTAGGCACAAAGCCTTGTCCGACCAAGGTACCCATCGTGTAACCTTTGGAATCTTCACGACCAGTGAGGTCGTTAGCCTTAGGGGTTACGACCATGAAGACGTATGGTCTTTTATGTATTAAATTAATACATAGAGGTTTTAATCCTCGTCAGAACTCCCCCTAAATGTGTGCATATACGAATGTGTAATAAAAACATATACACATATTCAAGTTAAACTTTTAGTGGAGTTCAACCTATATTTTGGATTCGAGGAACGCAATAAGATATAAGAATATGATGTCGAGTGCATACCTCCATGATTTTCACATTTTCATCTAAATAAGACTAAGCAATATCATAGTCAACAAACATGTTAGTCTCACATATAGATTTGTTATTAATCACCAAAATACTCCATGAACTCATAATGTCGGATCTAGATTCTTCAATCTCCTCATTTTTTATGATTGATGACAAATCCTTTATCAATTACAATATTTAGATATAAATCAACATAAGATAAGAATTTAAGCTATTGAACTATATCCATGCATGCATGTCACTAAGCAATTTAAAGCTTCAAGCATTATGCATATGACAATGACATGCTTTTGCACACGATGTATATAGGAGGCCATGTGTATGAATGATATGCTCCTCCTCAAGACATGCATGAAATAAGGTGAAATTCCAAATGTGATGCCCCATCATGCTAGTTCGACTCTCACGAAGCATTCGCGATCAGGGACGGATCCAGTAGGGGCGCTAGGTATGCACCGACACCCCCAAAATTTTGAAAACGCAGCAGATATCAAATCTTCAGTAGTTCACATTCAGCCCAGCCCAATCGCTAAATCACAGGCCCCACCGGTCCAAATCCTCTCCTATTCTCCTGATCTCCCTGTTCCCCAATCGGCCAATCCCCAACCCTAATCTCTCCTCCCCACTAGCACTCCCCACTCCCCAAACCCCGATTTGGGAAGCAACAGACCGAGCAAAGCGAGGCCGCCTGCATGAGCAGCGCCAGAGGCGTCGTCGGTCGGCCGTCGGCCAGCGCGGAGAAGAGAAACCTCTACCGCCGCCTTTGTCGGACGCCGAGCCGAGGCAGGGCAGATCCAGCCGAGGCGCGAGGCCGGTCGCCGGGACTCGAGAGCACTGCTTCGCACAACTGCCGCTACACCGGAGCAGCCGAAAGCAGCGCAGCGCCGTGAGGCCGGAGCGAGCACCAGACCGGATGGCGGGACCGCAGGACGTCGCCGGCGCGCATGAGGAGGCTGGGGTCGCTAGGTGCTGGAGCAGTGGAGCCTGATCCGCCTCCTCCCGGCCTCCGCCTCACCACCTGAGGCCTGACCCCTGCTGCCCCTGGTTGCCTCGCCTGCCGCCTGGAGCTGGAGCAGTTGGCCTGGCCGAATGATTTAATGACTTGAGTAGAGATGGACTATTGTCTGTTGAGTTGAGCCTCTTTTAATATTTCAGGGGACACCATCAAAGAATCGCTAGTTGGTATGTTTCAATGTAGATCGTAAAGAACATGACAACCGGTTTGACAAAGTTAATATGGAGTTGCTTGTGTGCATGTTTGCCTTGAATCCTCGCAACTCATTTGAAGCATTTGATAAGGAGAAAATACTTAACCTTGCAAATTTTTATCCCAATGAGTTTTCAAGTACAGATTTGATGAAACTCCCTTTCCAACTTGATAACTTCATTGATGACATGCGAAGTGATGATAGGTTTAAGGACCTTAACAATCTTGGTGACCTTTCTATTAAGCTTGTTGAAACAAAAAAGTATGAAGTTTACAAGTTGGTATACGTGCTTCTCAAATTGGTATTGCTCCTACCGGTGGCGACGGCAAGTGTTGAAAGAGTATTTTCCGTTATGACTCTTGTGAAGAACAAGTTGAGAAATAGTATGGGCAATCAATTCTTGAATGATTGTTTAGTCACATTTATTGAGAGGGAAATTTTTTTGAAGGTTAATGAAGATGATGTAATGAAACGTTTTCAAGGCATGAAAACGCGTAAAGTAGTACTATAATTTCTTTGCATAGTTGCATATTTTGTAATTTTCTATTCATGTAAGACTTCATTTGAACTATTTGCATTGTGCTTTTAACAAATTTGGAACCTATGTGTTGGATTTATGATGTTATGGAATTATTGTATAAACTATACAATTGTGAGTGCGAAGTGTGCACCCCCACCATCTAATTTCTAGATTCGCCACTATTCGTGATGCCCCCTAGGGGCCCAAACTAGCCACGCGCGATGCCAAATGCGCGTACACGGGGCCACAGAGGTGCATGTTACCCCTAGCTTTAAAAAATTGGCAGCCCGGATGGACAGAATCACTACACAAATGACCTCCGTGAAAGCCAAAATCACTTGTGCGCCCCTTGTAAACACTAGCGTGTCCCAATGCACCTGTGGAGACAAAAACGCCTTGACGACCGTTGGTCCGAAAAATGTTGTCAGTGGGCCCAACCTAGGACAACAAAGTTTCAGTAGGCCCTTCGTACTGGTTCGACCAGCGGCTAGCATCCGCGGTGCCCCCTAGGCACTTGAACTAGCCACACACGATGCCAAACACGCATACGCGAGGCGATGGAGGTGGATTTCAACCTTGGCTTGAAAAATAAGCCAACGGACTGGATCGAGGAAATCACCACACAAATAACGTCCGTGAAGGCCGAAATTGCGTGTGTGGCCCCTCACACCAACTCTAGTTTGGACCGATGCCCCTGTGGTCTGTGGAGATAGAAACGCCTTGACGGCCGCTGACCCAAAAAAACACCATCGATAGGGCCAAACCCGGTGCAACATATGTAACATCCCGATTTTCAGGTCTTTTTGAAAATTTTCAAAATAAAAAGAACTATTTGGTTTTGTTGAAGTTCTGAAGCTTAACTTGAGATTTTGGAATTAAAAGTGATTTAAATGACTAAATTGAACTTCAACTAATTCAAAAGTTTGGTTTATTTCGAGTTTGTTGGAGTTCTCTAGTGTTGAAATTCCCTTTCTCTGTTCGCTCCGTTTTCCCCTCGGCCCAGCTCTTTCTTCTTTAGACCTCCCTCTCGTTTGGACCTCTCCCTCAGTCCAGACCTCCCTCTCGTTTGGACCTCTCCCTCTGTCCAGACCTCCCTCGTGTTTGGACCTCACCCTCAGTCCAGACCTCCCTCTCGTTTGGACCTCTCCCTCAGTCCAGACCCCCCTCTCGTTTGGACCTCCCTCTCAGTCCAAGACCTTCTGGGTAGTCCTAGGAGACCTCTGGGTGGTCTTGGAAGACCTCCCGGGTGGTCCTAGAAGGCCTCTGGGTTGTCTTGGAAGACCTCCCGGGTGGTCCTAGAAGGCCTCCGGGTGGTCCTAGAGACCGGTCATGACCTCCCCATTGGTCACGACCTCCCCTTTGGTCACGACCACCCCTTGGGTCATAACTAGGGATGGCTATCGGGCGCGGCGGGCACGGGTAGTGCTCGCCCATACCCATACCCGTGACCCCGATTTCCCCCCACGGGCATACCCGCGAAAGGCGATGGGTGAAGAACCTCGCCCATACCCGTCGTCCGCGGGTACCCGTCGCCCGCGGGCATGCCCGTGTACCCGCGACCTCTAAACACAAGTTGGTTACAAAGTGTTGTATGACATCTCACACTTGCAAAACCTATTATATTGTTTAAAGAAGAGATGGAAGAATCAGTTATTTATTTCAGATCAAGAGTTGAACATGATATCATACTAGCAATAATATACACATTAAGCATTAAGCATTATGAGCAAACATATAATTTGGCCACAATATATATAAGGTAGGTCTTACAAAGGTTCTCATGATTCAGACTTACACTAATGAAAAATACTGGATAAACCCCATATACAGAGTTCAATCTAGCAGAACAGAATATAGTCAAAACACAGGAACAATCCCATTAGAGGTTCCATTTGTTCCTCGAATATAACTCCCGGTAGCTCAGATGTTGTGAACTGAGACACCAATTCCTCCAGCAGATTTGCTTATGACATCACATTCCTTTAGAAGTTCAGAGTATCATAGATTCCTTCAATGATGTCATCTTTCTTGCAAATAAGGAAGCGACTACTTAACTGCATCATAGAGAATGAAACAGTAAGTAAACAATTTCACAATCAAATTTTGGGATATTTTTGGCAGAATGCCTGTCAGAAACACGTCATGGCTGATCAGCGTCTTACCTTCATGATGCATGTGCATGTCCTTAATCTTGCATCAACAACAACCAAATCACACAATTCACAAGCCAATCCATGAATCCAAGTGACTGAATTAGATAAAAAAGGCAACCATCGCTTACGTCTCCGAGAAGGACTTCTTGGTGTTCTTGTGCAGGTTCGACACATCAATCCTCACCGCAAGCTTCACGACAACAGAGCATATGTCAGGGGCAAGCATCGAAAGTAGAAAGAAACTAATCGGATGGGATGCAATGTTTCATCGGTGATATTTTGTGATTGTTACCGAGGCGTAGTCGGGGTGGGAGGTGGTCATGGCCGCGGCGATCTCGGCGGTGAGCTCGTCGAGCTCGCTGGAGGTGACGCCCTTATATACCTCCCTTGACCTCCTCAGGATCTCCTCCTTAGGACCTTCTCCTTAGGACCTCCTCTCTTGACCTCCTCAGGACCTCCTCCTGACCAGTTGGACCTCCTCCTGACTAGTCGAGCCTCCTCCCGAGAGCTAAAGAAGCGATTGACCACTGCTCCAGTGCTAACCCTTCCTGATGTCCGAAAAGACTTTGAAGTCTACTGCGATGTCTCATGACAAGGTTTTGGATGTGTCTTAATGCAAGAAAGGACGGTGGTAGCCTATGCCTCTCGTCAGCTAAAGCCTCATGAGGTCAATTACCTCACCCATGACCTAGAACTGGCTGCCGTAGTGCATGCTTTGAAGATTTAGCGCCATTAACTCATTGGCAATCACTGTAAAGTCTACACTGATTATAAGAGCTTGAAGTACATTTTCACTCAAGCTGATCTTAATATGAGGGAAAGAAGATGGATGGAATTGATCAAAGACTATAATCTGGGAATCCATTACCATCTAGGAAAGGCTAATGTGGTAGTCGATGCTTTAAGTATGAAGGTCTACTGCAACACCATGATGATCAAGGAAAGTCAGCCCACATTGCATGAGGAATTTCAAAAGCTTAAGTTGGAATTAGTTGAAGAAGGTTACCTAGCCGCTTTGTAATTGCAACCAACTCTCTAAGACCAGATCCGAAGAGCTCAAAGAGAAGATGCAGATGTCTTTGAGATCAAAAGAAACTTGAAGAAAGGTGCATTCTCAAGGTTTTTCGAAGATGACCAAGGGACCATTTGGTTTGACAAGCACGTTTGTGTACCAGACCAGGGAGAACTCAAGCATTTGATACTTAAAGAAGCTCATGAGACCTTGTACTCCATCCACCCTGGAGTACCAAGATGTACCAAGACCTCCAAGAAATGTATTGGTGGCCTAGAATGAAGCGCGAGATCTCTGAGTACGTAGCCCAGTGTGATGTTTGTCAATGAGTTAAAGACGATCATCAAAGACCTTCTGGACTCCTTCAACCCTTGAACATACCTGAGTAGAAATGGGAAGAGATTGGCATGGATTTTATCACCGGTCTACCTAGAACCCAAGCTGGTCATGACTCTATTTGGGTGATCATAGATAGTTTGACAAAGCCTGCACACTTCATCTCGGTTAAGACCACCTACTCTGGAGGCAAACTTGCAGAACTATACATGGCAAAGATAGTGTGTCAACATGGAGTGTCGAAGAAGATTGTGTCGGACCGAGGATCTCAATTCACCTCCCGATTTTGGCAAAAGCTGCACGGTGCATTGGGTACAAATTTGAATTTCAGCACAGCTTACCATCCTCGGACTGATGGGCAAACTGAAAGAGTGAACCAGATCCTAGAGGACATGTTGAGGGCCTGTGCCCTAGAGAACCAGGCCAGCTGGAATAAAATGTTGCCCTATGCAAAGTTTTCTTACAACAATAGCTTTCAAGCCAGTTTGCAGATATCCCCGTTTGAAGCTCTTTACAAAAGGAAGTGCCGGACACCTTTGTATTGGACTGAAACAGGAGAAAGGCAAGTGCTTGGACTTGATATCCTAAAAGAAGCCGAAGATCAAGTTAAGTCCATCCGAGAAAGTTGAAGACGGCTCAGTCCAGGCAGAAAAGCTACGCGGATAATCGTCGTCGAGACCTAGCTTTTGCTCCAGAAGATCATGTGTATCTTAAGGTCTCACCTCTCAAAGGAATGCGTCGCTTCAGGGTCAGTGGAAAACTTGCACCACGCTACATTGGACCTTTTCCCATTTTGGACCGAAGAGGAGAGGTGGCCTACCAATTGGACCTCCCACCCTAGTTGTCAGACGTGCATGACGTCTTCCACGTGTCGCAGTTGAGGAAGTGTCTGCGTGTGCTAGAAGAGCAAATGCCCGTAGAAGCCGTGGACCTCCAACAAGACCTCACCTACAAGGAACAACCCATCAAGATCTTGGAAGTGTCCGAGCGTGTGACAAGGAGCAAGGTCCTCCATTTTTGCAAGGTCCAGTGGAGCAATCACACTGAAGAGGAAGCTACTTGGGAGTATGAAGAAGACTTGAAGGCAGAGTTCCCGCGCCTATTCTCTAGCCAGCTCGAATCTCGGGGTCGAGATTCCCATTAAGGGGGGTAGGTTTGTAACGTCTCAAGTTTTCCTAAGTTTTCAAAATGAAAAAGAACCATTCGGTTTTGTTGAAGTTCTAAAGCTTAACAGGAGATTTTCGAATTAAGGTATTTAAAATGACTAAATCGAACTTCAATTAATTTGAGTTTGGTTTCTTTGGAGTTGTTAGAGTTCTCTGGTGTTGTTTTCCCCTTCTCTGTTCGTTCCATTCTTCCCATGCAGCCCAGCTCCGCGCGTCCTTTCTTTGTGGATCGTCCGATCTGTGTTGGACGGCTCGATCCTGTTGGACGTTCGGCTAGTCCGAACGTCCCTTTCGTTTTGAACCGTCCGATCTGTGTCGAACGGCCCGATCTAGTGGACGTTTCGGCCAGCCCGAACGTCCCACGCACTGTGGATCGTTGATCTGTGTTGAACGGCCTGATCTTGTTGGCGCGTTCAACCGGTCTGAACGTTCACCTCTTTTTGAACCACCCGATCAAAATTGGACGGCCCCGCTTCACCGCGTCTTTCTTTGATCCCCTTCTCACTAGATCTCCCTTTTGGTCTTGACCTCCCCGGTGGTCCTGGAGATGGTCTTTTTGTAAAGACCACCCTCTTGGTCTTTTTGCAAAGATCACCCTTTTGGGCCGTGACCTCCCCTTGGGCCGCGACCACCTTCTGGTCTTTTTGCAAAGATCACCCTCTTGGTCTTTTTGCAAAGACCACCCTTGGGGTCACGACCCTCCTTGGGTCACAACCTCCCCTTTGACCGTGACCTCCCCTTGGGTTAGACCATCTTTCCGAGTTTTGATCGGTCCCACCTGGCAGCTCTGTTCACCTTCTCCTTCCTCCCGTTGTGTCACTGCTGACACCAAGGTTTTGGCACATTAAATGCTATTGCATCGCATTTAATGCTACTGCTTTTTGCAATGCCCTTTTCCCCTCTTGTCTCCTAGACCTGCTCCCATCTACTCCTTCACCTACCCTTGAACACGTGTGTTTTTTAGTCTCCCAGCTGATCTCCGTCTCCCCTTAGCTATAAAAGCTTGAGCAGCCCTCTATCATCACCTTTTTTCTCACCCAACTCTGAACACTCTCTTGCTCTCTTGCTGTCATGCTTTCGCCTAGCTTTCACCGTGCTCGAAGTTTCACTAAGGAGCCGCTAGAGTTTGCGCTGTCCTCGACCTCCTCGCCGCCGCAGAAGTTCACCGGAGCACCTGCGCCGTTCGCCATCCTCCCCCAGTCTTTTTCTCTCTCCCTCTCTCTCTCTCTCTGTGTGTGTGTGTCTGGGTGAGTTCCTTCGTGCCTTGTTCTCTTTTGGCCCTCATGACCACGTTGCGTGGTTGTATCTCTTCTACAACCACGTTGCGCAGTTTGTGTTCCCTTTTGGACCTCCTCTTGTGGATCTCCTCGTCAGGACCTCCTTTGGACCTCCTCTTGTGGACCTGCTCCTCAGGACCTCTTTTGGACCTCCTCCCAAGAGTCTGTTTCTATTTCAGTGTTTCTCTTTTTATTCTAGTTTGGTAGTTTTGGTTTTATTTGGATTCATTGTATTTATTTGGCTCTTTTTCACACGTGTAGATTCCACTCTGCTTTGAGTTAAATGGACCCGACCTCTACAGAAGACCCCCAGCTCTTCATCGAAGGCAAGTCGTAGACCTTTGATCATGTTGAACCTAGTTTTGTAAGATTACTTTGTTTTATATCAACATGCATGGCTATTTGTATAAAAATGGTTTGGGAGTTAGATAATCACCTACTTGGCGATATGACCCCTTGAATACTTGTGTTTTACATGTTGACATGTACTCTTTCGACAACCATAGGTTAGGTAACCTTAGTTGGACCTCTTTGTGATAGCCAACATGGGTGTGTATCTTGCTTAGACCTACTTACTTGTGTTTTACATGTTGACATGTACTCTTTCGACAACCATAGGTTAGGTAACCTTAGTTGGACCTCTTTGTGATAGCCAACATGGGTGTGTATCTTGCTTAGACCTACTTAGTTAATTTGTCTGATTCTTCTATAGTTTGGTTGTATGGCTGTTATCACATCGTTGTTGAACTGTGCGGGCTAGCGACTGATCGTGGGACTAGCCCGGTTTGCACAGTAAGTCTCGGGGTGGTTTTCCCTGGGGCGTCACAAGATGGTATCAGAGTCATATCGACTATAGGACGTAACCCTAGTTAGTATGGTTGTTTTAGTCAAGAGTTCAAAACTTATTTTATAAATCAAGCCAACAGAGTAACTTGAGTAGCTATTCCTCTCTTATCTTATTCTATTCTGTTCTCATCTTATCCGAGTCTCTTCTCACCTCATTCTTAGATTCTTACCCTTATCCCCCTAGGTGCCTGCATGTAACGTCTCAAGTTCTTCCTGAGTTTTTGAGTTTTCAAAAATAAAAAAGAACCATTCGGTTTTGTTGAAGTTCTGAAGCTTAACTATAGATTTTGGAATTTAGGTGTTTAAATTGACTAAATCAAACTCCAATTAATTTGTGTTTTGTTTGTTTTGGGTTTGTTGGAGACCTCTGGTGTGGTTTTCCCTTTCTCTGCTTGTTCCGTTCTCCCCGCGTAGCCCAGCTCCGCGCCTCCTTTCTTTGCGGATCGTCCGATCAGAACGGATGGCCCGATCTAGTGTGCGTTTTGGCCAGTCCGAACGTCTGACGCACTGTGGACCGTTAGATATGTGTTGAACAACCCAATCTGGTTAGCGCGTTCAATCGGTCGGAACGTTCACCTCTTTTGGAACCGCCCGATCAAAATTGGACGGCCCCGCTTCACCGCGCCTTTCTTTGACCTCCTTCTCGTTGGATATCCCTTTTGGTTTAGACCTCCCCGGTGGTCCTGGAGATGGTCTTTTTGCAAAGATCACCCTTCTGGTCTTTTTGCAAAGACCACCTCCTTTGGTCACGACCACCCTTTTAGGCCGCGACCACCCTCTGGGTCTTTTGCAAAGACCACCCTCTTGGTCTTTTTGCAAAGACCATCGAACGAGGATATAACAATCCTTATTTTATTATATATCTATAATTCATATTATGGATAATAATAACGTCATGTAACTCTTGAGTATACCCCTTAATATTCTTAAGGGAGAAGCTGGAAGTCATAAGTTCTCCTACGACCACCCTGTAGCCGTGGGCCTTCCTACGACTACCCCATAGTCGTAAGCCCTTCTACGACTATCCCGTGATCGTAAGCTCTACTACGATCGATCTGTGGTTGTAGGCTCTCCTACGACCACCACCTGGTCGTAAGCTCTTCTACGACCAGTCCTCAGTCGATAAGACTCACAGACATGTGGGCCTAGTCGATCAGGGAATCTCATGCACCGTATTTAAGGATATGAGCAACCAATTACGCTGTTATTCCCTGGAATAACAGCACGACTTAACTCCCTGTTATGGTGATAATTGCCTAGCAACGTGGGAATGTTACAACTCCCGTAATAACCTCCGGTAACGGCTCCACGATCTGGTGCATTAATGTGACCTTTATACTGAAGATCCAACGGCGCACCCCGGAGACAGTATAAAAGGCAAGGATCATCAAGAAGAGAGGGGGCGAAAGAAGATTAGAAGGACAATACTCTAGTCTTTGGTTCCATCTTGTAATCCAGTATACTCAATATATACACACAGGAGTAGGGTTGTTATTCTCCCAGGAGAAGGCCCGAACCTGTATAAAAATCCCCATGTCTCCATCTCTGTGTGATTTTGAGCCTAGAGGAATCCCCGAATCAAACAATCTTTACATAAGTCCAGTTCTAAAACACCGACAGTTGGCATCGACCGTGGGGATCTTTGAGTTATCAGCTTTCCTTTGTCTTTCCGATTCTCATGCTCTCAAGGCAGGAGAGTGGAACGAGGAGAACTGGTTCGACTTGGCCGATTATGCAGATAACGACATGGATGTCGGTTTTGACTATGAGCCGAGTGATGCATCATCCGATGGTGATGTCGCCTCCGGAGATCTTTCTCCAGGAGACCTTACCATCGATGGCATTGAAGAGGGATCCTTTTCCCCCACAACTATACGTCCAGATGGGGAACCAGCTTCCTCAGAGGACAAGGGTCAATCCGACCACAATGAGGGCTGTCCCAAGGTAGACTCGCGACACGGTGAGGGTTCCCTCTCCAAATGTCCAAGTCCGCTTAAGACAGTCTGACCTGGCGCGACAACTCCTGGAAGTCGTAATTCCGGATCTTCATCAACATCTGGTGATTCTCTCTCTCCGGTTAGCCCAGCCAAGAATACGATCGAACATGCTTTTCCTGCGAGTTCGACCATCCCAACGCAGGACTCACTTGCCGACAGAGACGGTTATAACCCGGAATTCCCCTTCGTAGAGGGGTTTACTCCAAATCGCCAGATGGTGTCATTCAACGACTCCTCAAGCGAGGAGGCCTCTAGCGCAAGTGGAGATCATCAACAAGAGGTCTTCGTCCTGCCCTCAGGTAGCACTAACTCTCCTAGAGACGAGGCTGCAGATGCTCCCCGAAGATCACACCCTACGACCGCTCATGGCAATGACAAAGACACCACCGACGACGATCAGAGTCAATACTCTGATGAGCATGCGGGAAATTCTTGAGATCATCGCACTCCATTGAGGCAAGCTCAAGGATCAGGTATGAATGATTCTGAAATAAACCGACGAAAATGAGTCGCAGCTCAGAGAAAATTGCCTGGACGCGCTCAATACCAGTCGAAAGAAGCTCGGGAACTTTAGCATATCAATGACCTGCTCAAGAACCCATTGTAAGATCGATGAGGCCGACTAGAGGGGGGGTGAATAGGCGGTTTAAAAATTCTTTTGGCTAAAACCGATTTCTAATACAGAAGTTAATACAAATACGGTTTTACACAATTAAAACCTAAATCAACTAGGTTCAACTAAGTGTGCACCAACAACAAGTCTAATGATAAATATAACAATCAAGCATAGACTAGTAAGCAATTCAATTCTAACAAAGACAATAGCACAAGGTAATGAATAACTATTGCAATCATGCACAATGAATATCTAGAGATATAAATTGCACAAAGCAAATCAAGCATTCATACACAATGAATGTAAATGCAATAGTGAGGCAAAAGAGATCACACCATAAAGTCACGTCAATGTTTTACCGTGGTGTTCGGAGACTTGCTGGTCTCCCCTAATCCACATTGAGGCAAGCCCGAACCAATTGGACCGGCTCCACGAATTGAGATCCCGCCTCCAAGGTAAGTCCAACCACTTGGACCGGTTCCAAACCGAACCAACATCTCGCTCCACTACGGTTGCTCCTTCCTCCACTCCGGAGATGGTGAGCACCACACCACTCACAAACACCGGGCCTTCTCACAAGCTCCTTTGAGAAGATCACCGGACCAACGACGCCACCACGCTGTCTAGGTGTCGGTAAACACCAAGAGTAACAGGTCTCCAACTTTCACTTGAACTAATTAAGGGTCAAAGCTCAAGTAGATACTAAATCCACCACCTAATGCAACACATGCAATAGGATTTGCCTCTCTAACCTCTCTAAGTGCAACACATGCACAAATGAGTGTGAGAGGGCTTGCACTAGCTCAATGGAATGTATCACAACCCCAGCAACCTTCCCTCACACGGCCAAGGTGGGTATTTATAGCCCACACACAAAAACTAGCCGTTGGGAGAGGATTTGCTAAAAAATTAGCAGGGCCGGTCAGGCCAACATTATACGCTCGGTCAGACCGCACCCCCTCCAACGGTCAGAAAAATAGCCGTTGGAGGACCTCCGATCCGATCACAACCAATGGCTTGGTCAGACGTGCCGTTTCAAAGATCAAGATGACACACGCCGGTCGACCAGCAAATTAATCTCAAATGTTGCTCTCTAAAAAATGTTGACCGTGGGCTTGACCCGCAAAGCGGTCGATTCGCACCTATACTTGGTCGACCAAATGATCGTCGATCATCATATACATGCGGTCAGACCGCACCACAGAGGAAAACAGGGATTTTTGCATGAGCTTCAACTCAAATTTCGAAACACATTCGCCAATTTGATGCTTGATGCACACACGACCACAAGGCAAGATTCTCAACAAGTTGCAAAACACATTCGCCAACTTTTAGAATCAAAGCCACAAATTGCACTTCGCTTCAACTCAATTTGCAAAACACATTTGCCAAATTGACGCGCGATGCAAACAAGGATTCAAGTGAGATTCTCAACCAGTTGCAAAACATATTTGCCAACTTATAGAATCACACTATAAGAAATAAGGTACATGGACTTAAACCGTTTGTAAAACACATTCGCAAACCAAAGTCATATGCTACAAGGATTATCCGTGAGCCACAACTATTTGCAAAACACATTCGCAAATATTGGCAACACGTTAAGGTGAGCCAGAGCAAACATAGTGAGCTATCAACACATGACAAACTCAAGCTACTAGTCAAGACCCCTCTTAATAGTACGGCAACCTATACTAGCAATCTGGTCTCCCAACCAAACACCGAGACCGGTAAAAGACTAGGAACACATCCTTAACCCTAGCTAGTCATACATTTGCCTTGAGCAACGACTTGAAGCTTGATGACGCACATCTTCACTTCAAGTCCGGGTTCTTGACTTGAATGCTCATCAACACATGATGAGTTCTGCACTTGACCTTCATCAACACATGATGAAGCTTCACTTGATGATCAACACATGATCATTTCTTCTCCTTGAACTTGGCATGCATCAACACATGACGCATCCTTTACTCCAAGCTCTTCATCATCAATATCATCAACACATGATGATCTTCTCTTAGCTGGATGATCAACTCATGATCATCCCTTCTTCTTGAACATCATCGACACACGATGATTTCCACTTTACTTGACTTCCACCAACACATGATGGAACTCCTCTTGACTTGATGACAATCAACACATGATGCCATCCCAAGTCTTCATCACCATGGAACATAACATGCTTATCCAACTCATGGAAAATGTTAGTTCCACAATATGATTATCATTAATTACCACAACATACCATTAACTTATAATGGTGGGACAAGATACCACAACCTTTCACTCTTTGGTAATTAATGATAATCACTTCAATATCAAATAATTGAATGTAGATTGGTATGAGTATATAAGCACTACACAAGTTATATATACTCAACAAGAGTTTATACGAACTACACAAGTCATATATACTCAAGGATACATGAGCATATATGAACTACGTAAGTCTCATATACTGTATGAATATATTAACTACACAAGTTAAGTATATTCAAAGATATGTGAGTACACATAAACTACACAAGTTATGTTATACTCACATATAAGTATATATAGACAACACAAGTCTTATATACTCATATGAATATATTAACTACACAAGTTAAGTATATTCAAGGATATGTTTCAAAGTAAAGATCCCAAATATATGTGGATAAAGGAATATGGATCAATACTAACGAAACCACAAAATATAGAATGAACTCCCCCTACATGTGTGCACACACGAATGAGTAATGAACTCCCCCTTCAGGACTGCCTTTCTTTGACCTCCTTCTCGTTGGATATTCCTTTTGGTTTAGACCTCCCCGGTGGTCCTGGAGCTGGTCTTTTTGCAAAGACCACCCTTCTGGTCTTTTTGCAAAGACCACCTCCTTTGGTCACAACCACCCTTTTGGGCCGCGACCACCCTCTGGGTCTTTTGCAAAGACCACCTTCTTGGTCTTTTTGCAAAAACCATCTGACGAGGATATAACAATCCTTATTTTATTATATATCTATAATTCATATTATGGATGATAATGATGTCATGTAACTCTTGAGTATACCCCTTAATATTCATAAGGGAGAAGCTGGAAGTCGTAATTTCTCCTACGACCACCCTGTAGTCGTGGGTCTTCCTACGACTACCCTATAGTCGTAAGCCCTTCTACGACTATCCCGTGATCGTAAGCTCTACTACGATCGATCTGTGGTTGTAGGCTCTCCTACGACCACCACCTGGTCGTAAGCTCTTCTACGACCAGTCCTCAGTCGATAAGACTCACAGACATGTGGGCCTAGTCGATCAGGGAATCTCATGTACCGTATCTAAGGATATGAGCAACCAATTACGCTGTTATTCCCTGGAATAACAGCACGACTTAACTCCCTGTTATGGTGATAATTACCTGGCAACGTGGGAATGTTACAACTCCCGTAATAACCTCCGGTAACGGCTCCACGATCTGGTGCGTTAATGTGACCTTTATACTGAAGATCCAACGGTGCACCCCGGGGACAGTATAAAAGGCAAGGATCATTAGGAAGAGAAGGGAGGCGAAAGAAGATTAGAAGGACAATACTCTAGTCTTTGATTCCATCTTGTAATCCAGTATACTCAATATATACACACAGGAGTAGGGTTGTTATTCTCCCCGGAGAAGGCCTGAACCTGTATAAAAATCCTCGTGTCTCCATCTCTGTGTGATTTTGAGCCTAGAGGAACCCCCGAATCAAACAATCTTTACGTAAGTTCGGTTCTAAAACACCAACACCATCCTTTTGGGCCGCGACCACCACTTTGTGCCGCGACCACCCTTTGTGTGTCGAGACCACCCTCTGAGTCTTTTGTAAAGACCACCCTCTCGGTCTTTTTGCAAAGACTACCCCTGGGGTCACGACCCTCCTTTGGGTCACGACCTCCCCTTTCACCGCGACCTCCCCTTAGGTTGGATTATCTTTTCGAGTTTTGACCGGTCCCACCTAGCAGCTCTATTCACCTTCTCCTTTCTACCGTTGTGTCACTGCTGATACCAAGGTACTCGTGCATTAAATGCTGTTGTGTCACATTAAATGTTGCTGCTTTTTGCAGTAACTATTCCTTCTCTTGTCCCTTCCCAGACCTGCTCCCATCTTCTCCTTCACCTACCCTTGCACATGCGTATTTGAGTCTCAGTGACTCTCTTCATTTTCCTCCAGGCTATAAAAGCCTGCTCCCTCCAGGCTATAAAAGCCTGAGCAGCCCTTCTTCATCACCTTTTTCCTCACCCAGCTCTCAACTCTCTCTTGCTCTCATCCAGTTCCGTGCTTGAAGTTTCGCCAAGGAGTTCGCTGAAGCCTCCTCGTCACCAAGGAGCCGCTGGAGTTTGCGCCATTTTCGACCTCCTCGCCGCCGCAGAGTTCGCCGAAGCACCTGCGCCGTTCGCCATTCTTCTCTAGTCTTTTCTCTCTCTATGTGTCTAGGTGAGTTCCTCCGTGCCTTGTCCTCTTTTTGCCCTCGCAACCACGTTGCGTGGTTGTATCACTTTTACAACCACGACACGTAGTTGTGTCCCTTATACAACCACGTTGAGTAGTCGTATCCTCCTGTGGACCTCCTCCTCAGGACCTCCTTTAGACCTCCTCCTGTGGACCTCCTCCCGAGAGTCCGTTTCTATTTCAGTGTTTCTCTTTGTGTTCTAGTTTGGTAGTTTTGGTTTTATTTAGATTCGTTATATTTATTTGGCTCTTTTTTGCACGTGTAGATTCTGGCTCCACTGAAGAGTTCGTGGACCCAGCGACCTCTACAGAAGACCCCCAGCTCTTCAATGAAGGCAAGTCGTAGACCTTTGAACCTAGTTTGCAAAAATTACTTTGTTTTGTATCAACGTGCATGGCTATTTGTATAAAAATGGTTTGGGAATTACTTAATCACCTACTTGGCAGTATGACTCCTTGAATGCTTGTGTTCTACATGTTGTCATGTATCTTTGGACCACCATAGGTTGGGTAACCTTAGTTGGACCTCTTTGTGATAACCAACGTGGGTGCGTATCTTGCTTAGACCTGCTTAGTTATGCATTGTCTCTCGATCACATGATTCATTGAAAATATATTTGACTTAATGATATATGGAATTATGGCACGTATTGTCTTGGCATGTGTTGTCTTGGCAAGCGTTGCCTGGCCTGTGTGGCCATTAATAAAATTTGTTGTGCCATGACCAGGGTGGTCATTTAGCCGGGTTGAACCGAAAATGATCTATGCTCGGGCGAGTGGGTGGTGGTGAAGGTAGGTGCGTAAGGATTTAACCTTGTAAGAGTTCGATCCAGGCCATACCGTGCAACCACATGTTCAGGGTGGGGTGGACCTGACCAACTAATTAGCAGAAGTTTTGGCTTTGGTTCTGTCATGGTGGCGTGATCTCCGAGTTATCAGATGGAATCACATGGCGCAAGAGGGGTTCCAAAATGGTGAAACCTTAGCAGGTAGAACCAAGTCATAACGGAGCTTTGTAAAGGCCTTGTCACGTGCTCTAGACTGCTTACCTAAGGTAGTGAGCAGTGGCATCGACGGGTGCCAAACAAACTAGAGAACTCGTGTCTTGTGGGTAAAGCTGTACACCTCTACAGAGTGAAGAAAATCTTATTCGAATAGCCGTGTCCCCGGTTATGGACATGCCGGGTGATTTCACGCAAGGGATAGATCTTTCTAAACTTTTTGGTCTTGGCTGGTTCCAAGCGGTTTGGCTCACGACCAGGGTGGTCGTGAGTGGTCTGGCTCACGACCAGGGTGGTCGTGAGAGGTCTGGGACGTGACCAAGGTGGTCACGAGCTGTTTTCAAAGAACTTGTGTACTTATGTACTAATCTTTCAACTTGTGCCTTGCAATCTACTTATTGTATTTCGATTCAACATTGCTTTCTGCAATGTAACCATAAAGCTAACCTTATTGAGCCTTGCATAAATATTATCTGCATACATTTTCCTATGGCTTGCTGGGTACATTCAAAGTACTCATGGCTTGTGCCCTCTGTTTGATCAGTAGCTGATGAAGACCTCCCAATGTGCTTCGAGCTCTTTGAAGAGGAGGTCTTTGAAGACCTCACGTGCTAGGACGTCCTCCACTCGATTGCCTGTGGGCATGTCGAGTGGCCCCCACATGTTTTGTTTTTCCCGTTGCGACCTCTCTTTAGTTGTTAGCCATGCGTGGTAAGACCTCTGTAAAAAGCTTGACCATAAGGTTTTTGTTGTTATTAAGTGTTAATTTGTCTGCTTCTTCTATAGTTTTGTTGTATACTTGTATGGCTGTGATCACATCGTTGTTGAACTGTGCGGGCTAGCGACTGATCATGAGACTAGCCCAATATGCACAGTAAGTCTCAGGGTGGTTTACTCGGGGCGTGACACTGAACTAGCCACGAATGGTGCTAAACGCCCGTATGCGGGGGCACAAAAGTGTATTTCACCCTTGGCTTAAAAAATAAGCCAGCGGCCAAAATCAACATATGATCCGCAGAATCAGGTCTGTGAAGGCTGAAATCGTGTGTCCCCCTCCCCCCTGCACCAACACAAGCGTGGTCCGATGCCTCCGTGGTGATAGAAATGCCTCGACAATCGCTAGCCTGAAAAATGCTGCCGGTGGGCCCCTACCCGGTGTGACATAGTTGCGTTGGCCCCTTCGTGCTGGTTCGGACGACGTCGAGCATCCACAGTTCCCCCTATGTGCCCAAACTAGCCACACTCGATGTCAAAACATGCGTACACGGTGCCACATATGTGTATTTCACCCCTAGCATAAAAAATAAGCTGGCTGCCTGGATCGGTAGAATCACCGCATGAACTATTTTTGTGAAGGCTGAGATCGTGTACCCCACACCCTGCATCGACACCAGCGTGGCCCGATGCCCTAGTGGACAGAAACGCCTCGGCGACTGCTAGCCCCAAAAAGGCGTCGGCGGGCCCTTATCCGATGCAAAATAGGTGTGCTGGCCCCTTCATGCTAGTTCGACCAGTGGCGCGCTTCCACGGTGCCCCCTATGAGCCCTAGCGAGCGACACATGATGCCAAATGCGTGTACACGGGGCCACAGAGGTGGATTTCACCTCTAGCTTAAAAATAAGCTGATTGCCTAGATCGGGAGAATCATTGCATGAATCACCTTGGTGTATGCCAAAAATCGTGTGTGTGTGGCCCTTGGCACCGACACCAGCGTAGCCTGATGCCCCGGTGGTAACAGAAACACTCTGATAACCATTGGCCCCCTCGTGCTAGTTCGACTGGCACCGAGAGTCCACAGTGCCCCCTAGGCGCGCGAGCAGCCACGAACAATGCAAACGCTCTCATCTTTCACCATTTGAACGCAAACCTCAAGCTAGCAAATATCAACTTGTTTTAGAACATAGTCCGCCTGTCGGAATTGGGGGGGAGGGAGGGGGTGTTAATTCGTTTGTTCTAAATGGGACCTAAATAATAAGGCAAATTTCATGTCCGCCTCCTTTCCTCTTGCATGAAGTTCAAATAGGTCACGTATAGAACAGAGGTAATTCATCCCATAGTAAAGACATTTTTGTTTCGTCAATGTTTTCTTCCCTACCGAATTCTTTTGCATACCCTAAATGTCGATATTATTTTTTCGAGAGTAAGTTCGAAATTTATTGATAAGCAGCAAAAATACAAAATTCGTAACCTTTTGGAATGTGGATCAGTGGATGCATAAGTTAGGAATGTAATATTATGACGTGCGCAAACTTCACAGTTCACACAATTCAAGTCTGCTACGGCAAGATGCACCGGCCAGCAGGATTTGGAGGGCCATACCCTGTTGCCTTTCATCGAGCTTTAGGCCGTGCTTGCATGGAAAAACCGCTAACCATGAAAGCGTGATGTGATGCGACTCTAATGCGGACCTAATTTGACACAAAGACCAACGGGAGCTAAAATCAACGTCACGGCGATACGCATAATCAAAATATTGTGAAAAAAGAACGGAAAATTCGGGCATGTCCTTTCACACTCGCGTTGTCGCATTGGCCGCGACAGTCCGCGAGGCGCAGAAACAAAAGCCGGCATGCCCTTTCACATTGGCGTTGTCGCATTGGCCTTGACAGTCCGCGAGGCACAGAAACAAAAGCGGGCCTGTCTTTCACACTCGTGTTTTGTCCACTAAAAAGTTAGAAACATATAGGTAGTTGCAAAACCAACGCAAGGTGAAACAATTGAGAGGGGGGACGTGTTGGAGCTAAGGGTGCACGATCTTTGACATATTTGGCCCAACCCTCCTAAAAACCTTAGCCTGTGGTGGAGCTTTTTCTTCTCGATTATGGCGTCTGATCTGAAACATGCTCCCGACGTTCGGTGTCTGCTTATCAATTTCTAACGGTGTGGACTTTCGTCAGGATTAGATCTAGGGCCCTTCTCCGCCAGCTCGTCTTCGGACGTAGCGATCTGGGGCCTTTCTTCGCCGGCTGGCATGACGACGGAAGTGGCGCGGTGCAGATTCAGATTTAACACAGTTGGTATAGATCGCAATGGCTTGGTGGCGGTGGCTTGTGCTGCACTCGGCTCCTCCCCGGTGGACGGTTGTTAACCGACCGACGCATGGACTGTGGTGGACGCCGCATTCCTTCGTGCTGGTGGCGGTTGGTTGTTGGGGATGTTGCGGCCATCGTCTTGGCGATCTGACATTCATTGGTTGGATCCAGCGACGAGGTCATGCTGTGGCATGGTCTTAGAGTGCTGGTACCTTCGATCCGGGGTGAAAACTCTTGATCTAGTTTTCGCTGGTTGGATCTGACAACGACGCTGACCTGAGCGGCGTTACCTTCTTGAAGGCATTGCTTTGGAGCACTGGTACCTGAGCTCTAAAGTGAAAACTCCTGATCTGACCTTCGTTGGTAGGATCCGGTGACGACGACGTGAGTCGTATCCTTTTTTGAAGGCGTCACTACGGAAACTGACTCATCATCATCTCTTTACTGCGCAGCTATTGTTCACGTGTGGACGACATCCTGGTTGGTTCCGGAGACGGGCTAGGTGGTTTTTTAAGGCTAGCCTTTGCATGACAATTTACGTGTTATTATTGGCTTTTGGCCGTTTTTTGTTTTAAACTTTTAGCTGATAATAATGTAATGACTATGTGTATCCCTAGTTATTGCAAAGACCGAGAGTTGTACTTTTATTATCTAAAAATGCATAGATGAAAGCACTATTAAAAAAAGAGAATCAAGCAATATTCAACTTAGCGTTGGCGAAACGGTCTCCAGCTTAGTCGTGCAGTCGTGCGTGCACGATTAGCTTACCCCGTCCTGACAACACTCCACGTGAACGTGCCACGCTTCTGCAGTTCAGGCTCAGTTTTCGCGCACGGACGTCGCGCGGGCGCGAGGTTGTTGGGCGGACGGACGATCGCACGGCCGTGTGCGCCTTGCGGCCTTGCCCGTTGGCCGTCGGCGCGGGCGCGAGGTCGCTCGGCTCCGCGCGCGGCACACGGGTTGGTTGGACCTGGTGGGCTGTGTACTGCTGGGTTACAACTTACCAGCCGCGGCCCGCGTATGTTAGGCTTTGAGCACGGCTCGGCACAAGAACAAGATTGTGTTGTGTCGGCAGCATGGGCGAGACCACGGCTCGGCGCGCGAGCATAAACGATTGTGCCGGCCTGCTCGTCTGATTCTCGTCGTTTTTTTTTTTTTGCGTGGGGGTGTGGTGGGCTGACGGCCTGACAGGGCCGGCCCGGCGTTAGTTCTGCGCATTCCGTGTTTAGTTTTTTTAGTTTTCTTCTCTCCTGTATTTTGTAACAGTCTACACTCTTCAGACCCAATGGAGAGAGAGAGAGAGAGAGAGTACAGACCCAATGGCAACACTGCTGCCCCTACGGCCTCTCAGCCTGATCGATCAAGCTGCTCTCGTTGGCAAGTTATGTTAGGATACGATGAGGGTTCAGTTTCACACTAATATTTTGTTTTGTTAGCATGTGAAGGACTGAGAGCTTCAAAGGTCGATGGTAATATAGTTCGCCCATAGTTGTACGTATCTAAAGATTCTAAACATGTGTCAAGTATTTGAGAACATGTACCAAGTACTGATCTAACGCAAGTCATTGGAGAAGAAATCGCTACACAAGCAAACGTGGATTACTCAGATGGTTCAACGTCCCATTATTCTACATAAGTTACTCATGATGCAGAAAGGGTCTGACAAATGATACTCTAATATTACGCAAAGAGCAGGGTTGAAGCACAATACTGAGGGCATCGATCATATATGGGCTATTCAATCAGGTATGCCAAATTTACAAGCACAACACAAAGAAAATTGGCAAACCTAGCCACAAACATCACGCCATCGTCTATCGATTCAACCCAATAGAGCAAATCGTATTTTCATTTGCAGGGGCAGGGTTGTCTGTCAACATGATAATTTACCTTTGTTCGTTCTAACATTCCAAGCATGGTAAGCATCATTTTTTTGGGGGGATCATAACCGTCATGTAATCGAAAGAATCAAGCTCCAAATTAATGTATAACACCAGTTACGACTAGGCACGCTGAGATGTAGATATATCAAGCTTTTAGCAGAATGAAGGGAAAACACTACTCCACGAATAAATTAAAGAACTGCATAAGCATCGTAAGTATTGCGGCTGAGCAGTCAAGAGTCAGGACAAACAAATGCGAGTGAAGTCACATTTCAGTATTGATTTGAAATAAAGCAACACAATCAACAGCCAGTACGCCAACAATATTCAAGCTCAGATCTTCCACTGCTTAAAAAGCATAAAATTTTGAAGGTATGTGTAAGTGCAAACTCAAAAGGATAGGGAAGGTTCTAGATAATATGGTTGTCTGAACATGTTACTAGCTAATCATGTGTTCACTCCAAACAAACTGGAATATATTCTAAGCATGACTGAACATGTTACTAGCTAATCATGCGTTCACTCCAAACAAACTGGAATATATTCTAAGCATGACGACATTCCCAACAATTTATTACTATAGCTTGTTAGAGTATCTACAATAGTTCATTTCTTAGCCTGATATTAAGAGGAGAGAGAGTACTCAATCTAATAAAAAGAAAAAAGTCTTCTAATAGATTGTTTCTTGAGCTTGTATCTAACTCTAATTACTACAAGTGTGCATGATGATTTTTAGGTAACAAGCAAGTCTCCAATAGCTATTTTATTGTTTCTTGTGTTTTGGTATCAACAACTTGCTTGTTTTTTTTTTAATCTAGAAACAAGCTCACCTTCTTTTCTCACCATGTCTCCTCCACATCATCTAAATGCTAATGTGTTCACCTCTTAGTAACGAGTGACATGGACTATTGTAGATGCTCTTATTAGAGGAGAGAGATGGATTTTTGATACAAACACTCCAATAGCTTGTTACTAGAACTTGTTACTAAAAGGCAACACAATGAATTAATTATTGTATGAGACCTCTCATGCTCTCTCCCACTCCCCCACCTCCCCTTCCTTTTTCTTGGTCCGAGTGGCTAAGTTGTTACTCACGCAAGTAGCAAGCATCTCTCTTTCCCCCCTCTCTCTTCCACCTCACTAAAAAATGATATAGTATGGTTTTAGTAACAAGCGAAAGGACTATTGAGAGCATCTACCATAGTTTGTTTCTTAGCTTGTTACTAAGAAGAGAGAAGGTACTCAATCTAATAAAAAGAAACAAGTATTCCAATAGATTGTTTCTTAAGCTTGTATCTAAGACTTTAATTGCTACAAATGTGCATGATTCTTGATGATCAACAATGGGGTACAACTTTGTGGCCTATATGTTTTGGCTCATTTATCATATCATCTGCGGAGGAAGCCAAGAAGACAGGCTGCACAAGATCCGGTAGATTTTTGTTGGTAGGTAGTGGGACCCACAAAATGAGTGTTTAGGTAACAACTAAACTTCCAATAGAGTTTTTTGTTGTTTCTTATGTCTTGGTATTAACAATCTGATAGTTTCTTCATGTAGAAACAGCTTCACCTTCTCTCCTCATATTCTCTCCTCCATATCATCTAAAAGCTGATGTGGCAACTTCTTAGTAACAGCTGAGGTGGATTGTTGTAGATGCTCTAAGCAACAACCCAAGGTAACTAACACCATCCATTACTCTTCTCTAATTTGTCTCAAATGAGTATACTAAACATAGGACAAATAAATTAGAGAAAATTCACAATATGCCATTGAATAATTGCATATAATTCATAATATGTCATTTATTGTGAGGCTCACATGTAGGCCGGTGAGACATCAGTGATTACAGTGAAGATACAAAGTTATAAAGTGACATAATGAATTGCCTCACTAAATTATTCCAACTAGCCAAAATTTGTTCTCTTAACTCAGTCCTGACTAATCAGTTAACACATACTAAAAGAAGAAACAAGCTGGTCAGTCCCGTAAGTGTCAGCAATATCAAAATCAGATTTGCTATTTTTAAGTCGTCTAAAATTTTCTTAAGTTTAAGTTAATTGTTGTGACCATTGGATTTGTATAGAGGTTGATGTGTCATATAATTGGATATTGATCTAATGGATAAAAAAACGTGACTTATACTTAAGAAAATTCCAGTCACCTCATAAATAGACGGTCCCTATGAAAATATAGTCAAAACTGAATTAAGTTATTACTTATACAAAGATATGATGCATTGTGTATGCACACAGTTGTACCATATATGTCCATCATGTAACCAGTTATCGATAGCGGCAAAATAACAATAGAAATTATCGTAAAAGGTGAATCGGAAGACAACAAATCTTGCTCTCTAATACCAAGAAATTACCTATAACGCAAAAATTCCAAGAAAAATATCAGACATAAATGATTACTACATAGGCAAGAACAAAGAAGCAATCTGTACCGGCTCAAGTGCATAAACAAAGGTGAGATCTGGATGCAGAGGTTTATCGATCGATTCCTGCGTTGCTGTAACAAGAAGATAGCTTGCCTCCTTTTCACAAGAAAATCTCTCAAGAAACCACCAAAAAGTTGGCGCCGGGGATCAGCACAAGGCAGGGAAGAGATCGATAAACCGCTGCGCCCAGTCATCACCCCCACCACCTACAGAGAAAGAAATAAATGATTTGATATGGACTGCAAGAAACTGAAACAGACAAACAAAGCAAGAGCCATCTACAAGAACATAGATGTATGCTTGCATGTATATCTGCTTGTGTAATAGAAGAAGTGAGAGATCTGGATCTAAGGATATATGATTTCGCTCGAGGGATGTGATAGGAAGGTTGGTAAACCATAGCACTAAAGTAAGGGATGACTAGGAATCTTCTTTGTGTTGCAAGGGTAGTTCTGTTTCCATGGCAAGAACCACCATAACACAAATCACTTGGCTGTCTCTCTCTCTCTCTCTCTCCTTGACTTTTCTTCTCAGGCAACGGTGGAAGAGGGGAAGTAATTGAGGGAGGGGATGACTCTTCTTGGGCACTGGTGATGATTGCTGGCTTTGATAGGCTGACAGCCTGACACACAGTGGTGAGGCAAATACAGTCAGCTCAGCTAGACAGCAACATGTGTTACAAGTGGCCAGTTGCCATTTGGCCTTCTCCTAGAAAAACTGTACCGAAAAGGTCACCAATATTTTGGCTGCTAGCTCGAGTGAATTGTTGCAAGTCTGCGACACAGTTTTCATGTCTCCAAATTCATACACTATTTTTCTCACTTGAGATGTTTAAGTTTTAGAACCTAAAGTGCAATATACTTTGTACTGCACTGAACTGTTTTGTCTACCGACAATGATCAAACATAGATGGCCTCTCAACTCTCAAGGATGCTTCGTAGGTTCTCTTGACATGCTTGATTTTAAACGAAACACAGATTACAAAAATTGCTAATCAATTATAGGGTTGATAGTTGATTATGGAAGCTTTAGCGATTGGACTAAGTTGGTGTGCATGAATATTCGCTGGCATATAGTACGTGCTATTTCTAGCAAGTTATTGAACCATAATGGTGGACACCTCGAGCAAAGCATGAACAATAATCATGAGAAAATGAAGACCTGCACTCACCATTCGAATCTTTCCTTCACCACTACTAACCAATCAAAGCCGAATGCCCCAAATCCGATGACAATAAGCCACATTTTTTGTTGTGATGACGACGAGGACGAATCCCACGAAACCAATTAAAAACCTCCATCACATGACCAAAAGATGAAAGCGGATTTTGCCACCAATTAAAAACCTCCATCACATGACCAAAAGATGTAAGCGGATTTTGCCACCAATTAAAAACCTCCATCACATGACCAAAAGATGAAAGCAGATTTTGCCAATATCTCGGCAGAATGAGACCCCAACAAAACTAAACTATAATGGACGGTTGATAGCCACGCTTCCAATCATGTTCCGAAAATTAGAGCCGAAACTCAGAGATATCTGGGGTGGCTTACCGGGTGGACTATCACTCACACACACCCCCGGTGATTTACAATCAGAGAAATTATGAAATCTCCGTGCAAGTTACGGTTAGAGTCAAACAATACAAGAAAAGGGTGATAAGCCACGTTAACCTGGAACAGGATAAGCTCATTACATGAATTTGGCCAAAAGACAAGTGTTTGGATCAGGGTAGCGGGTAAGCTATGCATCATAGAATGTTTACTTATCTAGCATCCAAATCTATATAATAATTCTTCTGGGCAGATCTTTGGTGGGTCCAAGTATATCACTTTGCCTCAGTTTGGTAATATAAAATTATTACAACTTGCTACCTCTAGTTGCTATCAATGCAATCTGCTATTCACATAGCTGTTCTTAACAGGACAGAGGAAGCGCTACTGTGCTACTATATGCATAATTTGCTAATTTTGATATATGGTGACTAATATACATCTTGGAAATAGAAGAACATAGCTGACGTAACAACGTGTTGCACGTAGGTCAAAACAGCGTGCCATCAGTTCGGTACTTTGGTCCAGGAAGTTGGTCTAAATATGAACACAAGGCTACAGCCTGCCAGCAAAATGGGCTAATCTCAAAGCCAGCTCTACAAAAGATTAGATAGATTGAAGTACGCCTATATGCACATCATAGATCAATTTTGTGTAAGCTGAAGGCTCCAAAAGACATCAGTATTATCATCACACCACATGCTATACCAGCAATGGGCCAATCTCCACATAGGAGAACGAGACCAAGGAAGAAAGGTATACATCCCTGCAATAACATCACAATGGTGTGCCATTGTCTCATCAAGTTTGCTGTGATCAAGAGCATACGAAGCACCAGTAGGAGGTAATGCAACTCAGCTAGCAAGCTTGAAGGCATCAACGAAGAGGCCATATATGTGAAACCCATCTTGAGATTGTTGAGGAGTGCAATGGGGAAGGCAACCTTAGGCCGGCTGTAGTAGAACTTGTCACATACTCGGTCAGAAGGGGACACACAACTGCTGCTATAACATCATTCACACCCAAAGCACTGAATGACAGAGATATTGTCTGTGCAACATAGAAGCCACCCAGCAGTGAGATGCCGCCAAAAAGAGCTCTCCTAGACCGGCTTCTGAAATAGTTTCTCGACAGCTCAGGGATGATTTGGATTATGTCAACCAGCCTTCAACGACCATCATTTCCCTGCACGGCACGGACCTTTGAGAAACTTATAAGAGGATTTCCTTGGGAAGTTCCTGTAGCTCGGTGAGAGTACCCTTGTCTCTGCATATAGCCCATAGTTGGCAAGAGTACGGTTCGTGTAGCCCATAAGAGGATTTCCTTGGGATTCACTATAAAACCCATAAGAGGATTTCCTTGGGATTCACTATAAAACCCCCACGAATCTTGAACCGGATTCATCAAATCCGAACCGGTTTAGGGTACGAGATTCATGTTCGCAGCGACAATTGGAAGAAAAAGTGGCGAACTACGAACCCAAATTTTGTATCGTGACTCGGACTCAGACGAACCGCGTTTCTAGTAACTATGAGCAAGACCAATGGCAATAGAATTTGAAGCAAACGCCATTAGAAACACAGTCACTTCCTGAACAGAAAATTTTCAACAAAACACATACATGTAATGAGAGGTACTGTTGCTGCGTGACTGGCACAAGCTTGCAGAAAACAAGTATGAATAAGTCAAGAAAGAAACCAAGCAGGCCAGGAAGAGAAGGCGCACACAAGTAATATTAGAAAGAAAGAATACCGAATAACAGAGTTATCTATGGCATATCAGAAGAAACTGAAGATAGAAATAAAGGAAAATGTCTGATAATTCAGATATGCAGTAGCTTGAAGGTCCTACTAAAAACTATACCAAGCCATTTCTAACAGCAGAAGATGCTAGCACTGGAAGGATGCATTAGCTTGATAGCAATTCCAAATTCCAAACCAAGGGGGAACACTTGCAACAGTTCGCACTTGACAGCCATCAAGCATGTGAACATGGAGACAGTAGAGAGTTTTTATGGTGCTTAACACTAAGAGCTACTGAACAGCAACGCTGGTCGAGCCCAGAACTAACGCAAGAAGCATGATTAGCCTCAGAAATGAAGTTCAAACTCACCGGCGCAACTCCGAATTGTAGTGACGATTCTGCAGGGGAATTACGTCGAACAGATGGCGCGCGAGCCGCGAACTCCGGAGAAACCAGAGATTCCATGATTGGTCGATTGATAGTTGGATTTCCGGATTGCAATTACGCGCGTATGCGGTGGATTATCGACGCGATCAAAGGGAGCAAAAGGAGAAAAAAAAAGGAAAAAAGGGGCGAAGAAGATGACAGGTCTCAAATATTCAGAGATCCGGTCCTGCAATTTGGGATGGCAAAAATCGCCATGAACGCGAGAGGGGAAAGTAGTTTAGGAATCTAAGACTAACAACTAAAGTATATGAATATTCTGGAGTTCGATGTCTTCTCCATTCACTGGTCGCTGGTTATACCAGGACGTTTTACAGCAGAGTTTTTACAGTCTGAGCTAAGCTCAGGATGAAAATTGAAGAGTTCGACACAAAACGTGAATAGTAAAGACAGCACAGTAAATACATCCTTAGTTTTGAGCCCTCAGATCCGACTCCATAACATAGCCGCAAATCCTAGCCCTCTATTCTCACTTAAGTGAAATCGACGAACCGGTATCTTGGTCGCCGTCTTTCCCTCCTGCTCAACCTCTCGCAATTTTTCTTCTGAAATTTCTGAACCTGTATCTTCAGGACCTGACATTTCCTCCCCTCTTGAGTTTTTCCTTGTCCTCAAGGAACAAAGTGTGGAAAGGTGGTCTGAATGAAGGTAACGTCCTCCCAGGTAGCATCCTCCGGTCCCAAGTTAAGCCATCAGACGCCCATCGAGCTCTGGCTCATTTCGGCGAGTATCACCCGTGTCCGTAACCCCACCGGCCGGTCTTGATCTTTCCATTTTCTCCCACTAGTGGTAATCCGGGAATAGGTACTGCATGAGAACCCAGGTGTCTCTTCAATTGGCTTACATGAAAAACTGGATGTATCATAGCTTGGTTTGGCAGCAGCAGTCTGTACGCTACAGCACCAACTTTCTCTAAAACTTTGAATGGGCCATAAAATTTCGACCTGAGCTTTAATGAGCCTCGTATGCCAAACGCTGACTGCCGGTATGGTTGCATTTTGAGGTATACCATGTCTCCCACTTGTAATTCTCTCTCAGATCTGGATTTATCAGCGAAATATTTCATCCTTTCTTGTGCCTTGCGCAGATTCTCCTTGAGCTGCCCCAACATTCTCTCCCTTTGCTCTACTGTCACTCTGGCCTCATCAGACACAGTACAAGGAATGTCGAGCTCTCCCACATGTGGAGGGGGATAACCATATAAAGCCTGAAAGGGAGTAAGCTTCAAAGATGTATGGTAGGAAGTGTTATACCACCATTCGGCCAAGGTTAACCAGTTCATCCACTCTCTTGGTTCTTGGAACGTCATGCTTCTCAAGTAAGACTCTAGACATTGATTTACTCTTTCCGCTTGCCCGCCCTGCTTTGTGGGTGATAGGCACTACTCAACCTCAAAGACACCCTCATCAAACCGAAAATCTCTCGAACAAGTGACTAGTAAATATCTTGTCCCGGTCGGTCACAATGGCAATTGGCATCCCATGCAGCTTAAATATGTTATCCATGAATATTTGGACTACTTGTTGCACAGAGTATGGGTGAGACAATGATAGGAAATGAGCATATTTTGTGAATCTATCTACCACTACCAAAATTACCTCATTTCCTTTGGACTTAGGTAGGCCTTCAATGAAATCCATGCTAATATGAGTCCATGCCATATCAGGGACCTCCAATGGGTTCAACAAACCTGGAATGTGTACATGTTCAGATTTTGTAATCTGACAAACAGGACATTCAGAGATTAGTAGTTCGACCTCCCTTTTGAGCCTAGGCCAGTAAAATAGTTTTTGAGCCTATGGTAAGTAGCCCTCATCCCAGAATGTCCTCCCAAAGAAGATGAATGAAAGGAATCCATAATCTTTTTCCTGCTGTCATTCCCAATTCCAACATATATTCTCCTTTTATACTTTACCAATCCTGATTCTAAGGTGTAATTGTTGTCCACACCCGCCTGAATCTGATTGTCAACCACTATCTTCTCATACTGAGGATCACCCACATAACTGTTTTTCACATCTTCTACCCATTCAGGTATAATGGTAACAATGGCTTGGCACTTCTCTTCCTCTTCTAATGAGTGACTATCCCTTCTAGAGAGAGCATCAGCTGCCACATTTTCTTTTTCCCTTCTTATATTCAACTACATAGTCAAATTCCAATAACTTGAGTAGTAATTTGTGTTGTATGCCTTCTACTAACCTCTGTGTTGTGATGTATTTTAAACTCTTCTGGTCGGTCCTGATCACCACCTGATTGCCCAACAGATAGTGCCTCCATTTTTTTAATGCTTCAAGTATAGCCATGGCTTCCTTATCATACACCGACTGGGCTGCAGCTCTTGTTCCCAAAGTCTTGCTAAAAAATGCAATAGGTCTACCCTCTTGCATCAAGACTGCTCCCAATCCTGTACCACAAGCATCCGTCTCCAATATGAATGGTTTAGTAAAGTCAGGCAAGGCCAATACTGGACATGAGGTCATAACTCTCTTTAATGTGTCAAAAGCTATGGACCAGTGCTTCTCCCGCTTAAACGAATATTTCTTCAGAACATCAAAGAGTGGTCTGCAGATCTTACCATATCCCCTCACAAACCTTCGGTAATAGCCAGTTAGTCCCAAGAATCCCTTCAACTTAGATATTGTGTTAGGAGTAGGCCAATTCACTACATCGGCAATCTTTTTAGGATCTGTAGCTACTCCATTCTCATTGATAACATGACCCAAGTATCCAATTTCTGCCATGGCAAAACAACATTTACTTCTCCTTGCCTTGAGTTGGTTTTGTCTCAGTATCTGCAAAGCTTGCTTCAAATGTTCTACATGTTCTATTAGATTCTTGCTATATACCAAGATATCATCAAAGAATACGAGTATGAATTTCCTCAGATGTTCACTAAAGATTTGATTCATGAGTGACTGGAAGGTAGCTGGTGCATTAGTCAACCCAAAAGGCATGACAGTGTATTCATAATGACCCAAGTGAGTTCTAAAAGCTGTTTTTGAGATATCACTCTCCACCATTCTGATTTGATGGTAACCTGACCTGAGGTCCAGCTTGGAAAATATGGTTGCACCATGTAATTCATCGAGCAAATCCTCTATAATAGGCATGGGGAATTTGTTCTTAAATGTCATTGAATTGAGCTGCCTATAATCAACACATAACCTCCATGAGCCATCTTTTTTCTTAACCATTACCGCTGGGGAAGAGTATTGTCGACGATCGAATCGCCGATCTTACGAAAATAAACGAGGAAAATGACGTGGAATATCCTGGAATGGAATGGGGTCGCTTTTATTGATATGAACTGGATTTACAAGATGTGGCTAAGTACTACCCTGAATTACATCGAATGGAGGAATGTAGCACCGCAATCGACTTAGAATATGAGTCTAAGGTGATTATCTAGCTTCTAATTCCACCGCTTAGGCTTCGTGCATATCTTTGCCTTGGCCTTGTTTTGTGTGTCGCCTATCGCTCTCCTTCTTGTCTCTCGTTGTTGTCTCTTGTGCTTCACCTTTAAATAACTTCCAAGAGGTGGCGCTTACTCTGGAGAAGACGCCCTCGGTGAAGCGTTACGATCGGTCGGAACGGTAGAGAAGTTAGCAATGTGCTAACTTCCTTGCGATTGCTTGTGAAAAGCTTAACCGTAGGGTGGTTAATAGTCGATGTCTCGGGGTTGTACCATCGCATGGTTTGGAACGATAAGACGTGTTCCATTCATCATACGATAAGAAATACCAGATTCAAGAATTTTACGAGCGGTTATCTCGGTCGGGATTAGGCACAAAGCCTCATCGACTGTGGTACCCATTAAGTAACCTTCGAATACTAACGACCGTGAGGTCGTCGGTCTTAGGGGTTACGACCATGAAGACGTATGGTCTTTTATTATATATTAAAATAATACATAGATGTTTTAATCCTCGTCAGCTAGCCCCCGAACTTTAAATGAACTGGTCATGTATATACCTTTTCCCGATGAAATCGTATCGGGCAGACCCCATTTAATGTCGTGGTATACAAAGTGGTCTGTGTTCACTTTAAAGTTGAGAACTTGCCTTGGGAAACGAAGAGTTCCTCTGTCGTTTGAACAAAAAAAGCTTTTTGTCGGTTGGACTTTGTAGAAATTCTTCAAAGTATCGGAAGGTTATAAGATCTCCTCTCATTGGGCTCTTAGAATTTTTATGCTTCCGAATCCCTTCGATCCCCTTTAGCTTCTCGCCAAGAAATCCTCCAGAGTCTTTTCCTGTTCTTCCGACCACAAAGTCTCCAACTTTTGCTACTCATTCTTGAGGATTTTCGCCATGTCGGAGCAGATTACAAAGTGGTTGCCTTCGGAATTGGGCGAGAAAAAACTCGAGGCCTTGAAGAAGATGGGAATGCTCCCAGATAGGAATCTGATTAATTGGAGACCGGCGACTGGAGAGCATTTTTCGAGCTGTGAAGATGGTGAAATCCCTGTTTTTCTTGCCTACATCGAATGTGGGCTGAGACTACCGGTACACAAATTCCTCCTCCGCGTTCTTGAACATTACGGGGTGGAATTGGTGAATTTGGCCCCAAATTCGATCGCAAATATTAGTATTTTCGATATTTGTGCAAGGCATACCGAATACAACCGAACTTGAAGCTCTTTAGTTATTTCTACCGCATGGTGATGGGAAAATCTGCAAAATCAGAGGCGCTCTGGGGAATGCACATTGCGTCTTCATGACGGAAGGCCGATGAGTACATCTTCATGTACGCTGAAATCTTCGTGGTCGTCATGGAAAAAGTATTGGTTTTACATGACTTCTGAAGACGATGGCCTCTACTTCACGAACTAGAGCAAGTGAAAACTCCAAGTGGAAGGAAACCGTAAAGAAGACAGGATAGTCAAGAGATGGGCGGATGCCATCTACGACTTCTTGTCGTCAGGGCTTGACTTCGTGGCATGTGGTGAAGGATTTTACCTTCGCCAGATTAGCCCATTGAAGCTCCGGACTCATTCCTCGCTCTGTGCCTTGATCGTGATGAAGCTACCTCAAAAGGTGGTAAGTCTTTGAGATAAATTCCGATCGGTATTTTGATTTGATAAATGTATTACCTTAAAATCTGTCTATTTTTCCTTCTGTTAAAGTTCTTACCCCTAGGGAAGTTAGAGAACGAGTCAGGCTGATCTGTGCGGGGGAGCCTGGAGAAAAGGCTGAATGCCCCAAGATCTTAGCCGCAACTCCTATTGAAGGGAGACTGACAAGGCTTAAGGTAATTTATTAAATTCCTTTTACCATGTATATACATATATTCCGATCAGATCTCCAATCGTGCTCTATATTTGCAGTCGGTCGGATTGCGAATCATACAATCTGGTGAGGATCAACGTCCCACCTTGGTTCCGACCGAGTCGTGCCCTGAGGCACTTGAAGGAGATGAATCCCTCGAGGTAATAGAACATTTTGGAGTCATATATGTACGAAATTTTTTTTTTAGATAAAAGGATTTCTTCACCTAATCAAATTTGTTCTTTGATTTAGGTGGATAAACCTGAAGGCCCGCAGAATGTAACTGCGGAGGCTGTAGACTCCAGAGTGGTCGTGCACGACCTTACGGTTGTTACTAAAATAACTGATCTGGAGATTGATGAAACCACTCCCTCCGACTAGATAGTCAGGAATGTGGACCTTGACAAACTGGTCGAGGACATAGCTTCCGACATCTTGTTGGAGGATGTGAGGGTTCCAACAAACCTGCGCCGGTCCGTAACCAAAGAAAATTGGAAGAGAAGAAAAGGAAGGCTAGCGCACAGATTTCTCTCTGCGCTTTTTGAGTCAAATCCGGAAATTAACAAGGTATGTACAAATGAAAGTGATCGATAAGTATGTATCTTTAATAATTCCTTGATGATTTGATACTTTGAACTTCCCATCTTCGGTTTGCATAGGTCTTCGGTGTTCCGGTCATTTCCACTGTGTTCTTCCCGAGGACTGCACTGTGGAAGTTCAGGCAGAGCACTTCTCGGGACAAAGTTCCCGAGGAAGTAGTGGTCGAAGAAGCCCCGAGCAGTGACAAGGGCAACGGCCGAGTTGGATCCTTTGGTGATTGAAACCCTTCGTGGAGGTAGATGCCTCGAGAGGTCTCAACAGTTCCGATCATCGCCGATAACCCTTCCCAACCTAACAAGTTCCTTTTCGTCCCCGATTCATCGAGGATAAGGAGCTTGATGAGGCGTGGCGTAAAGTATCGGATACTCACTCAAGATGCACCTCGATTTGATTTTTGCCTTTATAATGACCGAGCAATTCGTAAGTATTCTACGACCGCTTACATAACTCTTTTTACAAAGTTTATAAGGAACTTAAGAAAGAGAATGCTAATTGTGTAGCATTTGGTCGAGAACTTTCTTTGTGATCGAAGGATCGACCCAAATGAAGTTAAGGACTTGGAGCAAAAGCACTCGAGTTGGAAAGTAAGAACTTTTCCTTTTAAACTTCGCTTCTTCTTCAATACTTTGCTCCTCTACAATTATTCTCCTTATCGCATTCGATAGATCTGGAGAAAATAAAAGAGGAGGTTGTGGTGAGAAAGCCAAGACAGCTTTTCTTGAAGAAGAAATAAAGCTAAGGATCATTTCTTTGTCAAGCAAGTTCAATTAAGGACCGGTTGATCGTCAAGCAACGACCAAATATGAAACACTTAGCAAAACAAATAAAGGTAATATGTCGAAACTTGATTTTCCTTCAATGATGCTTGTGTTCATTAAGCGATTTGTTTTTGCAGAGCAAACGAAATGCTAAACAGAGTAAAGAAAACTCAAATTTGAGCAGATATAGGAGGCGCTCTTGCTCAAAATATTGATGAAAAGATTCATACTTTGAACAAGATGATCTTTGATTTGGGATCGAGGATCAAGCGTGCCTATCTTAAGAGATCCAATAGAGAAAATGAACTATTTGGGTCAACTTCTAGGGATCTTAAAGTTCGTCAAAACTACTCGGACGAATTATGCCTGTGCCCTAAAAAATGTGTGTTGCAGTGGAGTTAGTTTTGCTTTGGCAAACCGAAAGCTTCCGACCCTCCATTGATCTCCAAGTGTTAAAGATGACTTCAATCGCCCACTGAGGAGGCGCCCAAGTTCATGGAAGAACTCAGCCACTCGGAGATATAGTTGTAGAGGAGATGGAGGTCGAATCTCCGACAAGCGATGAGTTAGGCAGGAATATTTCTTAGAGTAGGTTCTCGCAAGTGTAAAAATATTTGAATATCTATGAAAACTTACCTTTTATGTCATTGACAAAGCTTTTGTTTATCCTGCTTGACTTTTTTAAAATTCTCGATATTTCCTAGCCCCGATCGCTTGATAGTAGAAGAACGTTCTCGCATGCAGCGGTGAGCCAAGAAAGAGAATAAAAAGAGGTCATAACCATGTATGTGAGTTTTGAAGGTATGTTTGGACATGTAAGACAAAACGATCGTTCTTGATTAGAAATCAAATGTGGTCAGACTAACAGATGATTTCGACTAGTTATAGATCTTTGTTTGTCATAATGGAAATACCAATCAAAAACACTATATATGGTCGGAAAAAGACGTTATCAAACTTGACATAAGAAGAAATGCAAATATGTATGCAACAAATTATAAGTGAACTTTGTTTATATCTATTGTCCCATAATCTGCCGAACTAATGCTAAGACACGAAGGCATACGACACATTTCTTGAAACGTGTTCAAATTCTCAGATCCGATCGTAGCGAGGATCGAAGAAAAGAACCGTCGCTAGGAAGCTCCTTCCAGCAAGGTGACCACGTCATGAAAAAGGAGAGACTTCGACTAGGAGGCTTTCCGTGTCCCACCAAAGAGCTGACAAGAATAGACCGAATCGTGAAATAATGAAGCATAATCTTCAAAATCGTAAGCATATCATTCATGAGATAGGTAGTTGTGTGGTGCTCGATTACTCATTTTCTTAAAAAAAGAGTGTAGTCGCGTGGGAATCATTTGAAAAAAATGCTCACGACTAGGACCATAGAGTATCGAGATCCTTATAAAGGATATCGAGAGAAAAATGTCTTCTCCACTGACTAACAATAATAAACGACGAGTAATGTAGGTGTATATATATAAGCAAGGTTGCACTTCTTAATTAATGAATGAATTTAATGAAATTGAAATTGAAAGAAATGAAAGAATGAAAATTTAAACATAGAACTTACGCAATTGATCGATGTTCCAAGAATTTGACAAAATTTGCCCATCGACATAGCCAACAGATTTTAACTCGGTCGGGTTACTTCGACCACGCAGTAAGGACCTTCCCATTTAGGAGAAAGTTTATTACGATTTGTTTGGCTCAATTTTTCTCGAGAACCAGATCACCTCTGAGAAGGTCATGAGGTCGCACCTTACGACTATGGTACCTTCGCATGGCTTGTTGGTAGACTAGCCGATCGTATAAGGGCTTGGTTTCGCTCGTTCTTCAAGGAAATCGACGTCGCCGAAGTCGTCGCTCATTATGATCATTTTCGTCAAAACGATCGCCGAAAGCAGAGCCAATTTTGAGTTCGGAGGAAGCATGGCTTCAAAGACCATAAACCAAAAGAATGGAGTTTCACGGTCCGCACGATCGGTCGTGGTTCGAACGCCCATAACACGTAGGGAAGTTCTTTAACCCAAGCGCCGACCATTTGATTAATCGGTCGAATACTCGGCGTTTGATCCTCGCATAAGGATACCATTAGCCGCTCAATCGCCTCCGTTGCTCTCGGATGTGCAATGTAAGCAAAATGAATTTTGACACTAAGTTCATCGCAGAACTCCGGAATTGATCGGCCGAGAATCGGGAACCATTGTCTGTGATGATACGATGGGTACACCAAATCGCGTGATCACATTTTTCAAGAGAAATCTCTTAGCGGCCTCGGTTGTTATTTTAACAATCGCTCGCTTCAATCCATTTTGTAAACGTGTCAATCATGACGAAAAGGAATTCAAGCCCCGGTGCTCTTGGGAAAGGTCCTGAATGTCTAGTCCCAGTGTTGCAAAAGGCCAAGAAAGAGGAATTGTTTGTAAGGCTTGTCTTTGGTGATGTACTTGTCGACTATGAAACCGACATTGTACACACTTCGTCACAAGCTCTTTTGCATCATGAAGGCGGTTGGCGAGAATAGCCTTGCCGGAAGGCTTTACCGACCGTGGTTACAGAGGAATGGTGTGCTCCACAGACGCCTTCATGGATTTCGTTAGCAATCTAATGCCATCCGCTTGAGATATGCATCTCATCAACACTCCATGAGATCCTCGCTTATACAAGATACGCTCGATTAGAGTGTATGATTTGGCTTTTCGTGCTATACGATCGCCTCTACATCATCTTCTCGAATTGTGTCATGTCAAGATAATTGTAGATCGATGTCATCCGCTCTCTATCGTGATCGTGATACGCCAACCGTCAACGACACAGGAGCATCCATGTTTCCTTGATTAGTTTGTTCAACTTGCAAAGAATCATGTATGTTCTCGGAAGGCTCAACTACCGAGGGTGAATTGAGTTGCTCGAGAAAAACTCAAGCGGGGCCAGTCGACCTCGTGGAGGCCATCCATGCCAACCGGTGCGCCGAAAGTTTTCCTTTCTAGGAATATGTTGGATCCGAAAACCAAAGAAGTGCTTTTCAAGTTTTCGTACTTCCGCCAGATAAGATGACATCTTGGTACTCGAGCATTGATACTCTTTCCCCACTTGATTCGCTACTAGTTGAGAATCGCCTTTCACTAGTAATCATAATCCCGAGCTTAACGAGCTTTCGAGTCCCGCCAAGAAACCTTCATATTCGCCACATTATTGGTGGCGGAAAATTTAATCGGATGGCGTGCTTGATGTGTTCGCCAAGAGGGATATCAAGACCACTCCATTTCGATCCTTGTAACATCAAGGAACCGTCGAAATACATTGTCCACTCGTCGTAGTGTTCGTGACTCGGGTCCTTGGGTGGGTTCAGGGTTTGTCCATTCGCAATGAATTCGCTATTGCACGACTTTATTGTCGTTCGTGAAATAAAATGGAGATCGAACGCCCTAGCTCGACCGCCCATTTGGCTATTCGCCCCGATGATTCCTGTTTCAAGGACTTGACCAAGGGATATCCGGTAGAGTACGACCACTTTGTGGGCTCGAAGTAGTGCCTTAGCTTCCTTGAAGACATAAGGAGGCCATAGAGCAACTTTTGTACTGTGGGTATCTTTCCTTTGGTCCATGTAAGACTTCGCCACGTAATAGACCGGTCGTTGGATATTATTCCTTTCTACAACCAAGACACCGCTAATCGCTCTGTGGTGTTGCCGCCACGTAAATTAGCAATATTTCTCCGATCTCGGAGAAACTAAGACCGGTACTCTAAGGTACTTTTTGAGTTCCTCAAAGGCATCGTTTGCCTCTTTAGTCCACTCGAAACTCCCATGTTTCAAGAAGTTTAAAGAAAGGTAATCCTTTTTCCCTAATCTTGCTATGAACGGCTTAACGCCATCTGACCCGCTAGTTTTGGACTTCCTTCTTCGTGGTCCGAGGGCGATCCGTCGATGGCCGCAATTTTTCTTTGGATTAGCTTCAATACCTCTAGTCAAACTAGGAAACCAAGCGGTTTTCAAATAAACTCGAACACACACTTTTCCTGGATTTAACTTGAGGTTATGTCTTCTCAAGTTGTTAAAGGTTTCTTGTAAGTCGAGAATGTGGTCGCCAAATGGCGTTGGTGGTCTTTACTGACGGATCGTCAACATAAGTTTCTAGATTCCGACCGATTTGTGGACTAAAAGTTTTTGCATCAACCTTTGAAAAGTTGCACCAAAGATTTTTGAGACCAAATGGCATCTTAATATAACAGTAAGTACCATATGGGGTGATGAAGGAAGTTTTCTCCTCATCTTCTTTACACATACTAATCTGGTGGTACCCTGAATACGCATCTAAAAAACTTAGTAACTCGCACCCAGAAGTAGAGTCTACTAGTTGATCAATGCGGGAAGGGGAAAATCGCCCTTCTGACAAGCTTTATTAAGATCCAGTAAAGTCGATACACATTCGCCATTTCCCATTATTTTTCCTAACCATTACAGGATTAGCAAGCCACTGTGGGTGGTTGACTTCACGAATAAATCCTGCCTGGAGAAGCTTGTCAATCTCCGACTGGATTGCTTCCTTCCGATCGGGTGCAAAACGTCGAAGTTTCGCTTGATCGGTTTTTATCGCCGAGAGCAAGCACGTGCTCGATCACCTCCCGGGACTCTGCATATCGGACGCTTGCCAAGCAAACACGCCTTGATTTGCTCGGAGGAAGGAGACGAGTGACTCTTCTTATTTAGGGTCGAGTCTTGCCCCACCGTAATCTTCTTGCGGTTGGATCTGGTTGTCTGACCCATGTGACGACTTGACCCGTCCGAGAAGCGCTTTTGTCGAGTAGTACCTCCTTGGTCCAGTCGGATGGTTTGGGCGTCATCTTTGGCTTCGAGTGCTTGACTGCATGGGAGACGGATTAACCTCTCGGGTCGAAAGTTCATCAACCAAAGGCAAAGGATTTCGATCGCATCGTAAGCCATTTTCGATCTCCTCGAATGTGATGACTCCTTCGCCCCGGCATTTTCAAACTTTGATAACCGTAATGCGTGGCTATCAAGAATTTTGCTAATCTTTGGTCGATCGAGGATTCCGCTGTATCGGATTCAAGTTTACTACATCAAACGGGATCTTCTCTGCTCGAAATTGTCGTTTTCCAAACGTCACCGTAGAAGGAAACTTGTCCTATCGGTTTAGCGGTAGAACCCTAACTATGCCATGAAAAGCATATTTCACGTGTTTCACCTTTGACATGGGGACTGCATTTCTTCTAAAGCTCCTACAAATAATATATTCAAGGAACTACCCCATCCACTAAGACCCGATTAACCCGACAATTATTAATAGTTGGTTCAACGACGATGGGGAACCTACCCTCGAGTCGATGGGATGGTGCGATGTCTTTCTTTCAAGGAAATTATGTGTCCGACCACTTCGAGTGCTTGATTACAGTTGGAGATTCGACGAGGTTGACCTCCGCCCATGGCCTTCAGATGACGCCTCGACTCGTATGAAGAAGATCCTCCAAAAATCATGTTGATGTGTGTTGGGGATCCCGGTACTCCATCTCCTCGCCGCCATCCTTGTCCTTTTGGAGCTCGTTTCTCCATGTTCCCAGATTCTCGAAATGGTCCTTTACCCGCATAATAATCCTCCAGTTTCTTCGCCAGACACGGCAGTCGCAGATCATGCCCTTCTCGGCCGTGAAGTGGACACCACTTCTTATTCGTCAGAATCCTTCTATTTAACTTTTGCTTTGCTTAGACCGGCATAGTCCTTCTTGCCCTTCCCGATCTTGTCTCGAACGGCGATGACTTCTTTGTCGCTCGGTCTGCGGTTCTTTTTCTTCTTGAGAGACTTCTTGTTCTTTTTCTCCGTTTGTCCGCAGGCCGGGAATCTTGTCTTTCCGATCGATGGCTTCACACCACTCGATTGCTTCACTAGCAAGGGCATATTTGTCCGCCATATCAAAAAGCTCAACGGTTGTTCTTGGAGGGTTCATTGCTATGTCCTCCGTGAACCGCCGATTCCTTAGACCTGCTTTTAAAAGCTCGAATAACAGAGGACTCTGCGACTTGGGTATAGAGTTACTGAACCCGGTGAACCTCTTGATATATTGACGAAAGTCTCATCGATCCTCGCGGATTACGTGGAGATCGTCCTCCTTCCTGTATACAGACGCACTCGAAGTTGGCAATCGAAGATCACGAGTTGTTCCCAAGTATATATGGATCCGACCGTAAGTTTAACAACCACGACCGGCGGACCCTTCGAGCACGGTGGGTAAATAGTTGGCCATTACATTCTCATCGCCACCAAGAGCCACGATAGCGGTGGTATATATTTGGAGAAATTCCAATGGGTTTTGAGTTCCATTGAATTTGTCCAAGTTGGCGGGCGGAACCGGCTAGGCTAACGCACGCCTTGGAGCCCGCAGAGAAGGCTCGACAACCTGTGATTGATTCATGGCGTCTTCTCTCGAAGGTGCGGATTGTAATCGATGGGAGACCGATCCCTAAGATTGGAACGCTGGAACTCCGGTAGATCGATCCGGTCGTGGACATTGATATGATGTCCACGACCACCCACTTGGTTCAAATGATGTCGGAGATCGTTAGGTCCTAGTGGTGGTTCTTCTCGGCGCAGATGGGGAGTATCCTCTTGAAATAGCCTTCTCCCTCGTGACTCCTTGGTCGGAATCGCCGAGGAGGTCTTGGTATCGATCGCTCTCTGGTATGACCATGCTGTCCCCACCGAGGAGGAGTTGGGGACGAAGTCCTAGTCGACTTCTGAACCCCTCGTTCTCGATACGCTTGCTCATTGCATGGTCTGCTTGGAGAATTTGGATACCGACCTACGAGTTGTACAAAACTAGGTGTTCTCGCTAGAGCAGATCGAATTATTTAACATGTTTTGAATACGCCGCAAGTTTTAGTACGATTCTCGAAGGTCTCGTGGTTCATACTTGGTCGTAGGTGTACGCTGTCAACCTTCCCCGACCTTCGGATGTTGATCTGTCGGTCCCACTGGGTGGGCGATGCAAAGCGAGTTAACCGATTGACGTCGATTAGTTCCGTTGCCTCCGGAAGTTGGTGCTTGACGGCCCGGATCATCTCTAACAACACGTGATGGCGTGGTAGAGAGTGTAGGACCGTGTAGGGCATCTTCATCTTCATCTCCGATCGCGTTGACCTCGTGCTTCCAGCATTGATCTTCCGATGAGCTTCCATCGTAACTAATGGAGAGCTTGTCGATGCTTCGCGAAATTTTTCACGATGGAGATCGGTCGGAGATGAGCACTTTCGAGGTCTTCACCGATCCGATGAACCGCCGATCGATCTCGAGTGTGATCATCCCCACATGGCCTACGACCGCTGGAGGTTTTATCAACACCGCTATCGGTGACGGTTGACTCGGAATTGCCGAAGCGAAGGAGAGTATCTTTCACCATGATTTCATCAATGGTATAGAGTTTTCCGGTGATGAGGCCAAACTTCTTCACTGCTTTCACGGCCGAAAAGGCCGGGCTTGAGAGATCCTCCGCATTCGAATCGGTCGGAACGGCGGTTTCTCTGGTTGCGCCACGGTAGTGGCGGCGCATCTTCATCCATCCGTCGACCTCGCTAACGCTTCTACGGCGACGTCGAGCCGGCGAAGGAGGATGAGGAGGATGACTGCCATTTTCTTCCATGGCGCGGATACATCCTTCCATGTCGAGGTTGGCGAGTCCGCCAAATCGAACCGCTTTTCCTCATCCCAAACTCCGGACATAGTCGCATGAGCGATTGCAGAGTTTTTGGGCGAGGATTTTCTTGAGCGAAAAAAAAAATTCTTCAGGAAACTTACGCCTTCGTCCCCACGGACGGCGCCAGCTGTCGACGATCGAATCGCCGATCTTACGAAAATAAACGAGGAAAATGATGTGGAATATCCTGGAATGGAATGGGGGTCGCTCTTTATTGATATGAACTGGATTTACAAGATGTGGCTAAGTACTACCTGAATTACACCGAATGGAGGAATGTTAACCGCAATCGGACTTAGAATATGAGTCTAAGGTGATTATCTAGCTTCTAATTCCACCGCTTAGGCTTCAGGCATATCTTTGCCTTGGCCTTGTTTTGTGTGTCGCCTATCGCCTCCCTTCTTGTCTCTGTTGTTGTCTCTTGTGCTTCACCTTTAAATAACTTCCGAAGAGGTGGCGCATTACTCTGGAGAAGACGTCCTCGTGAAGCGTTACGATCGGTCGGAACGGTAGAGAAGTTAGCAATGTGCTAACTTCCTTGCGTTGCTTGTGAAAAGCTTAACCGTAGGGTGGTTAATAGTCGTGTCTCGGGGTTGTACCATCGCATGGTTTGGAACGATAAGACGTGTTCCATTCATCATACGATAAGAAATACCGATTCAAGAATTTTACGAGCGGTTATCTGGTCGGGGATTAGGCACAAAGTCTCATCCGACCAGGGTACCCATTAAGTAACCTCTGGAATACTAACGACCAGGGAGGTCGTCAGTCTTAGGGGTTACGACCATGAAGACGTATGGTCTTTTATTATATATTAAAATAATACATAGATGTTTTAATCCTCGTCAAGTATGGACTCACACTAGTTCGAATCTCTTCAGAACTTAAGAGCCGCCTGATTATGTCCTCCATGGCCTCCCTTTGGTGATGTGGGGTTCTATATGGTCTGATACTTGGAGGTTCTGCATTAACTTTCAAAGGTATAGAGTGATCACACTCCCTTTTAGGTGGTAGGCCTTTAGGTTCCTCAAATACATCAGCATACATGTGCAACAACTCTTGTATCTCTCTCGGCAAGTTCACAGATTCTTGAAGTTCAGATTCATGAGCCCAATTCACTTGTATCAAACAGCCCATCATTTCTGTCCTCAATAGTTTTTTAAGCTTAGTAGCACCTACTAGTTGATGTTTCTCTGAAATTGTGTCATCCTTGAGACTTACAGTCTGCCCCTCTTTGAAGATTGTCAATTCCCTAGTCTTTAGATTCATTACAATAGGGCTATGTTCATACAACCAGTCAGCACCAAGAATAATATCATAGCTTCCAAGTTTCAGGAGCTGAAATGAAGTATTAAAAGTACATCCTTGTACCTTGTAAGTTAATTTCTCAGTTCTAGCCACTGTGGATAATTCCCCTCCTTCTGCAACGGTTACTCTTTTGGATGGCTGACATATAAATTTACAGCCACTCTCCACCGCAAACTCGTAATCCATAAAAGATCTTGTACTACCACTGTCCACTAGCATCATAGCTTGTTTACCTCCAAACATTGTCCTCAATGACAAGGTAGCCGGTCCTGACAAGCCACTCATAGCCTTGCTTGAAATAACCAATAGCTGCTCATTTTCCGCTCTTCAATTTCTTGAGGCTCCCGGTCAGAATAAACCCGACTCCTTGTTTAACTCAGTCTCCTCAGGATTCTCGGCGTCATCATCTCCTCCTTGCATCAGAATGACATGTAATGCCCTCTTGACTTTGCATCTTAAATTATGACCTGGGACCCAGGGCTCATTGCAATGCCAACAGGTCCTCTTGTTGCCTTCCTGTGTCTGAGGTTTCCCCTTTTCGTTTCCCTCAACAACCACTCCTCTAGCCGGTCCAGCTTTGAGATTTGGCATAGCAGTTTTGCCTCTGTTACTAGCACCCGCTGGACTGTTCCTCTTAGCATGAACTGCCTTTTCCTCCAATTTAGCAAACCAATAAGCCTCTAACAATCCTTTGGGCTGGTGTATACTGACCCCGTACTTAATTTCTTCCTTCAAACCTCCAATAAAGCAACTCAATAGAAAAGCCTCTTGCAAATAGGGGTGATCCCTTCTCACTACTTCCACACACTTCTCAAAATAATCGATATATTTGCTTACACTGCTCATATGTCTCATGGATTGCAATTTCTCCACTGCCTCATGTGCACTGGCTTCCGAGAAACGATCAGCCAACATTGCTCCTAATTGCTGCCAGTTCAGAATCTGCCAAGGAATGCCGGTTCCTTTGAACCAAGTGTGAGCCTTACCTGTAAAATGTCCAGTCGCTAGATTCACCCACTGATCCCTCGGTGTTCCAGCCATTTCGAAGAACCTTTCGCACTGCTCCATCCACCCAATTGGTTCCTCTCCTGAGTACAAGGGTAACTCAAGCTTCGGTCCCCTTATAACTGCATCAACATATTGATGACCCCCGCTGTTGTGGTTCCTGTCCACTCCTCCATTTGGGCCAATTAGATTTACACCAGGGTTATCTGAGGTCCACATTCCTCCTTGGCCAGGTACCCACGAGTCATTGTTAGTGTTAACATTCATAACTGGGTGATAGCACCTCGGGACTGTAGCCGCTGGGATATAGGTTTGCCAGTTCCACGGTGGTGCGGCTGGTATTCCAGGTCCACGAGGACAACCTGAGTGATTCATCATGGTTGCTGCTACCGGCGATTGTACTGTTCTCCTATGGACTTCACCTCCCCTTTCACCCAAGTCTACTTGTGATGTGGTTCTAATTGCTGAAGAGAAAACCGGTGGGGAATCGGGTATTACCGTATTCGGTTCGACAAAGAAAGTTGTCTGTGTTCCAGTTCTCCTATTTTGCTCCACATGCCAAGAGGTGCCGACTCCCAGATCTGCCGGTCTCTGCCGCTCTTCTCTGGGCATCGTCGCCCGAACATCCACCTCCGCTCTGGACGACTGAGAAAACTGAGCAAGTAACAAACTTTTAATCTCCGCCACATCGGTCTTCAGCGAATCTAGCTCCAACAGTTTCTCCTGAATCTTGAGGATCTCCTCCCTATTCTCCATTTCAAGTGCTGCTTCCTCCACAGATCCGTGAGATCGGGTCTTCGCTACCATTCCTTCCAGATCCGACCAAGTTAGGGGATTTTACAGCAGCAAGCTCCCGCTTTGCTCCAACCCTTCTTGTCAGATCTCCACCGAGCCTGCGCTAGCTCTGATACCAAATGACAGGTCTCAAATATTCAGAGATCCGGTCCTGCAATTTGGGATGGCAAAAATCGCCATGAACGCGAGAGGGGAAAGTAGTTTAGGAATCTAAGACTAACAACTAAAGTATACTTAATATTATGGAGTTCGATGCCTTCTCCATTCACCGGTCATTGGTTATACCGGGACGTTTTACTGACAGAGTTTTTACTGATGCGAGCTAAGCTCGGATGAAAATTGAAGAGTTCGACACAAAACGTGAATAGTAAAGACAAAGACAAGAATACATCCTTAGTTTTGAGCCCTCGGATCCGACTCCATAACATAGCCGCAAATCCTAGCCCTCTATTCTCACTTAAGTGAAATCGACGAACCGGTATCTTGGTCGTCGTCTTTCCCTCCTGCTCAGCCTCTCGCGATTTTTCTTCTGAAATTTCTGAACCTGTATCTTCAGGACCTGACAGAAGAGGCGAGGGTGAGAGACTTGAGTCACTGAGGGGAGGGAGAGACGAGGGAGGTCTGGTGCGGTGCTGTGCTTCGGGGTGGACTTTGCAAACTGCAAGACTGCAACTCTTCTCCCTCTGCGACTGGGCCCCACCTGCACACAGCCAAATGGGTCCGTCCGGCAGAACCTTTGCTAGACACGGCCCATTTAGACATGGTCTGCTACGTCCGTGTACTATTCAATCAGGTCTTGCCGTACCCACGGGCGCCGGTGGCGCTTAACCACACTCTCGATGGGCATTTGTGTCGTGCAGGCCGGCCCGAGCCTGTTTGGCCCGTCGGGCCAGATGTAGCCCGTTTGGCCCATTAGAACAAAAAAATCCAAAAAAAACAAGAAAATTTAGAAAAATGTGTAGAATTCAGAAATAGACATGAAAATTAAAAAAAACTGAGGCAATCATATTGAAAATGTAATAAAGAGCTTTATTGATGTCCAACTGGCTACCTCATTAAAACATTTGCCAAGTAAAAACTCAAAATGAGAAAATCTTGACAAAGAAAAAGAGTACAGCCTATAGCTCTACAATTCTACATACATGATACATCTTTGTTTTATGTGTCGGTGTCATTGTCTAAGTACAGATTTTCGAACACCTCCGACAACTTTGGATTTTTCACAAAGTGTTGTGTTCGTGAATCAGCTTGTTCCCAATCCTTCACAGTTAGAAGGATCTCTACTATCTCACTTGTGAGACTTGTTCTTCTCTCCTCCAATATCCTTCTAGAAAGACTGAAAGTAGACTCGGAGGAAATCGTAGTGACAGGAACAGTTAACACATCACGTGCAAGTATGGATAGCACGGGATATGTTAACTTATGGGCTTGCCACCATTGCAAGATGTCGAAGCCTTCTGAGTTGAAATCCACCGTATCGCTGTCCAAATAGGTGGATAGTTCTCCGCTCCTTGTGGGTTTTGGCTGAGCAGGCGTTGGTGTAGAAGAAGAACAACCCTGGACTTGGACCTGGAGGAAGAGGCACCGAGGATCGCGCCCAACATATTTGTCTTCCCACTTGAGGTGGGGGCTACTAGAGGTCGTTGCGAACGGACTCCCCGGAACTTATTTTCATACCTTTGGTAAACCTCGTATAATTGAGAACGAACTTCTGCAAAATAGTTAGTATAGTCTAGCCCCAGTAGCATCACTAAGAAGATCAAGTCTAAGACTAAATGCACCAATTTTAGCCCTAGGATCTAAAATAAATGCAAATGCATATAGGTAAGGGATTTCTCTCCAATATTTAAGGTATTTAGATTTCATGGAAACAACATCATCGCGTAAAACTATGTCATTTTTAAACATTTTCAATTGAGTAGCAATCCGTAAAATAGTATGCACAATGATAGGAGATGTTGGATAGTAGACAGCGGACAAAGCAACAATTGCCTCATAAAAAATTTCTAAAAACGACAATACCTTCTCAGCAACGAACCAATGTTGCTCAGTTAATAGCATAGTACCGTCAGTGCTAGGATAGTGCGTTTGAATAAATATAAAAAAAGTGCTCTTGTATGGTAAAATATTCTTAAGCGTGAGGTAAGTAGAGTTCCACCTTACCTCCATGTTCAAACCGAACTTTCTTGGATGTACACCCATCGCCCTGCAGAAGTTCTTATATTGTGCTATTCTTACGTTAGAATTATTCAAGAAAGAAATCGCATCGCGAAAAGTTTTAATATACGGACTCAACCTCTTCAAACCACATTTGACTATAAAGTTGATAATATGACAAGCGCATTGTTGATGTAGCAGGAAGGAATCGACATATGTACTCAACACTGGAGTAAGAATGTCCATGGCCCTAGAGTTTGAAGCGGCGTTGTCTAAAGTAATTGCGAATATTTTGTCTATAAGACCAAAGTCTTCCACAACTTTGATAATACAGTTCGCAATATTCTCCCCCGTGTGTGCTACATCAATTAATTCCAAACATATAATCCTTTTCTCCATTACACAGTCGTCATTAATACAATTCGCAACTACACTAAGGTAATCATCTCTAACCCGACCACTCTATATGTTTGAGGTCAGGGCCACCGAAAATGTGCACGTACTAAATAGTTCATTTATTTTATTATGACGTTCATTGTAGTATTTCACTAGATCCCTAGTTGTTGTCTGTCTAGAAACGGAAGTAAATCTAGGATTATGCGCAGTCCTAATGTAATTTTGGAAAGAAGCAGACTCGCAAAGCCTAACGGTAAATCATCAGAAGCAATTAAACGACAGAGAGATTGGCAGGCTACCTGAGGATCGTAGTCCCAGCTAGATATCGTACCGTCGGGGTTGTATTGCAGCTGCATCTACCTCATCGCCAATCCTTGCTTGGTTCGACACCTTGTAGCATGTCTAATCAAGTGTCCCATTCCACCTGTAGACTTTGCAGACAATTCATGGCGACAAATTTTACAAATAGCATATGGTACCTCATTTCCCGTTGCGTCTTGCCTGGTTGTCCTGTCGAAATTCTCCCACACTCCCGATGTAGACGGCCTCGATCTCTTTGCTCCGGTTGCCGTTGAGCCTGATGCTGACGTGGAGGCTGATGACGGAACTCCACCTTGATCCCCGGTGAAACCTCTGGTTGGTTTGAGGCAGCCGCAGCCGTCTCCATAGACGCAATTTCATCCGATGAAAGTCCGAACTCACTAAGAGCAAAGCTGTCGTAAGGACTATCCATAACGAAAACTGCAAAATCGAAAATAACACTATTACTACTTTAATTTTAGCATACTAATAACTAACAATAAAAGTATTACAAAAATAGTATTGTACCTCTTTCGCTGACTTAGTGACAAAAATTGAAATTTCCAAATTTTGGCACAATTTTTTTGAATTTTGCCAAATTAGTTCAACACGGATTTGAATTTGCACAACACAATTTCAAAGAGAGAATAGAGAATGAAGGGGTGCTGAATGAGGGGGGGGGGTATGGTGCCTATTTATAGAAAAAAATTTGGATTTTTTTTCCCATTTTTTAAGCCCACAACGGTAAAAAACGGTTTAAAAAACGGTCAAAAAAATCGCACAATGGTCAAAATTTTGGTCGTCTTGGGCATGGGGCCATGGCCCGACACCTGTTTCTGGCTCGGTCGCTCTGCTCCCTTTTCTTCTCCCCCGGTCCCCCCAAGCCCTAGTCGAGCCGGCCAGCCTTGCCGACCCCGCCGACCGCCGCCTTCTCGGCTCCCCTTGACCCCGCCGCCTCCTCCTCCCACGACGACCTGCCTACTCGGAGGCTCCCCACGACACGACCCGCCTCCTCCTCCCATGACGTGACCTCCGCCTCGGATGCTCCCATGGCCCAGCCGAGGAGCTCGCCTCCTTGCCTCCGGAGGCCTCCCCACGACCCCACCGAGGAGCCCGCCACTGAAGCCTCCTCATGCCCCACCGCCTGGGCCTGGCGCTGCCTCGTCGACCCTGCGCCTCGGAGCCTCCCCACGGCCCCGGCTGCGTCGACGACCCCGCCACCGACCCGGCTCTCGCTTCTCTCTCTCATCATACACATGCCCACAGCCTGCCAGGCGACGACGAGGCCCTCCTCCATCCCTCCTCTACTCCGGTGGACCACAGAAGACCGTGACGCTCCGCCTCCCTCCGCTCCGCCGACGCCTCCCGCCTCGCCATGCCTCCTCAGTAGCCAAGAGCCGCCACAGCCACCTGATCGGGCTTCTTGGACCGGCCGGGCCGTCTTGTGCACTGCACGGCTCGACATCGTTTCAGGTGCTAGGCCAGCCCACCGTACCGAGGTGGCGGCTCAGGCACGGCCCGGGGCCTCGTGCCGGACCGGCACGGCCTATGAACAGTACGGACCGGGCCTACAGTGTCGTGCTTCTGATAATGTAGAATCTGATTTTTACGTTGAGGGCGAGGACACAGACACCATTGCTCCTAATGTTGTCACCTATGGTGCACTCATAGATGGTTTGTGCAAAGCTCACAAGGTGGCTGATGCTCATGAATTGCTAGGTGCTATGTTATCGGTTGGCTGTGAGCCCAATCACATTGTATATGATGCTCTGATAGATGGCTTTTGCAAAGTTGGAAAAATTGATAATGCTCAGGAGGTATTTCTGCAGATGACTAAGTGTGGGTACTTGCCTGGTGTGCATACATACACCTCCTTAATTGACAGAATGTTCAAGGATGGAAGACTTGATCTTGCGATGAAAGTTCTGTCTCAAATGTTAAAGGATTCATGTACTCCTAATGTCGTTACTTATACAGCCATGGTTGATGGGCTTTGTAAAATAGGTGAAAATGAAAAGGCCCTAAAGCTGCTGTCATTGATGGAAGAGAAGGGATGCAGTCCGAATGTTGTAACTTACACTGCTCTAATAGGTGGATTAGGCAAAGCTGGTAAAGTTGATGCGAGTCTTAAGATTTTTACACAAATGATCACAAAAGGATGTGCTCCCAATTATGTTACGTACAGAGTACTGATAAACCATTGCTGTGCGTCTGGTCTTTTGGACAAGGCCCATTTACTGCTTGATGAGATGAAACAGACTTGCTGGCCAAAGTACTTGCAAGGATACCGCTGTGCAGTTCAGGGTTTCAGCAAAAAGTTTATCGCTTCTCTTGGTTTGTTGGTGGAGATGGAGTCACATGACACAGTACCGATAGCTCCTGTTTATGGGACTCTCATTGATAGTTTCTCCAAGGCTGGCAGGCTGGAGACAGCCTTGGAGTTGCACAAAGAGATGATGGAGGTCTCATCGTCCCTAAACATGACCAGCAAGGGCATGTATGTGTCATTAATCCGGGCACTTTGTTTAGCATCTCAAGTTGAAGAGGCATTTGAATTATATAGTGAAATGACAAGGAGAGGCCTTGTGCCAGAGTTTAGTGTCTTTGTTTGCCTCATAAAGGGACTAATTGAAGTGAATAAATGGAATGAAGCCCTTCAATTGTGTTATGGTATATGTCACGAGGTCAGTCCACTTTTTGCATGTACTGCTCAAATTATCTCTTTATTATCTGCCCTTATTCTTGCTATAGATGAACTGTTGTCAGCCCCATGATATCCGGGAAGAACTTTGAAGGGGAAATTGGCTTAGGAGATAATTTTGGCTCATATTCATTATTCATTTAGTTCTTTGGTGCAGTGTCTACATCAACAAATAACCTAATAGTAACTCTGGGAAAAAGTTCAGTTGGTTAATTGAAGTACAGCTACGGAGTTACCAATTAAATGTCATCTCATGCAGTATGCCTATATCATATCCAATCAGTCATTTATTGAGCAGCTCTAGCCTGAAATCTCACTTTGCATGATAGTTTCTTACATTAGATATTTGAATTTGATTCACTAATAATGGTCTGCTTTGATAGCTTTCTTTAAATAGTACTTATTTGGTAAAGGCATCTTGTCTGTTGATGCAGCATGCTGGGGCACATTTATACTTAGTTTTAGTTCACCTTTCCAAATTGTAGAATCGGAAGAGCATCAGTAACAATATATGCCGTAAATAGCTTCCACAGTTTGGTGTTAATATTGCATTTCACACTTCCAAGTGTGAATGAAGGTTGCACCAGTTTGTGATATACAGTGTAGCTGCCTTTTAATTTCCCGCTGTTGGATACCCAAGTTATTTGCAGAATGAGCTCTGTCCTATGCTAGGTTACTTGCGTAGTTTTCTCTTTACTCTTTAGGCGATTTTATTTATAACTACTAATGTTGGGTATTGAACCAGGGTGTGAAGTGGCAGGGCAACAAATCCTTTGTTGGAGGGTAGTGCTTTGTTGCCTACTGCATTATAACACATACAAATGGCAACATTTCTCCCCAAAGGAGTCATATTCTTACAACTCATGCTAAGATTGCTGTAGATGTGGTGACCCGGAGACAAAAATGTGCAACTCATGGATGACTGAAGGAAAACAACACGGTGGACACGAAGTAGCAATGCAGAACGATCAGATTGATTCTTAAGCTACACTTGGTCATATATGACGTATACGGGTGCTGAAGGATATGATGAAGGCCTTCAAAACTTTATTTTGTGAATAATGGAAGCTAATTTATTAGGTTGTTAGCTGCTTAGCTTCATATATTGTGATATCACATAATGCAAATTACACCCCGTTTCAGTTCTTTAAGTTCTTATGGCAAGTCTATCTCATTTTTAGTTTTATATCTCCATTAACCAAAGTAATTTCTGACCCTTCGACTTCCTTTTTTTATATGATTTAGGGATGGCCAGTTCATCTTCATATGGACAAAGGAGCATCTCGATGGTTATCAAGACTGATCTTTGTATATAAGATGGTGATGGTTATACAAAAGGCATACTATGCAGTGAAGATAATTTTCAAAGTTTCATAATCCTTTATTCATCAATTCAATGACATACACTTCTTGCTCCTTCAAATTCTGCTCCAGTGATAGAGCAGTGGAGATGTTCTGTAATCATAAGAACATACTCAAATAATTTTCAGCTTTTTGTTCCTTCACAATTTGTAATGAATATTTATTTTGATATATTTTAACTGTTAATATCCATTGGGTTCTATCATAGTGAAACATTTCATCCATTTTTTTGTTAGGACATCAAATCTTTGGCCTCTTTTTTTTTTACTTGGCCAATTTGTAACATTTGAGTCCTCGTTGATCTAAGCATGTTTCAGGCTTTTGGTCCTGTTTCATACTTTTCATATATATTTATATGGAGAAAATGCCCTTGCAGTGAGTTGTGTTAAGCCCTTTACCTTTGCACCAACAATGTCTTGCCTTGTTATATCACTCTGGTAACTTAGCATATTTTAAACTGGCTTGCTATGGCACGCCAGTATTGCTTGATGCAGAAGATCTTGCAGTTAGATCTGTAGATGTACCCTATGTCAGGAAGCATCATCACTTTGAAGGTCCAAAGTCCAAACCATACCAAGCTATGTTTCTTGTAATTTTCAGAAGTCAAATGTCAAGTGCTTCTGTGTAAACATTTACTCAAATAATATGTTTGTATGGTTAGCACTTGCGTATGAATATGTTATAAACCTTTTCTAGATGCAGCTGCACTGTCTGCAACACTGGTATAGAGCAGTTCACTGTATCACGTTGCATTGTTATTTGGAAGTGCTGTATGGCTTCTATTGAATATTGAATCGAATGAGTGTTGTGCTTCATGTTTCCTTTTAGTCCAACTGTGCAGATATTATTGTATATATTTAGAGGAAAGCATAGGAGAATGTGTCATTAAGTTTTTTGGAAAATGAATACCTCGCCTCTGTGCAGAACCTCTAACCATTCTGATTTGAATTCGCAGGGGAGACTGGGCAGATACTAGAATCCATGGCTCCTCGTTGCATGTTTTGGGGCGATGGAAATCGGTAAATCACATTAATTATTCCTCTCGGTAGTCGCATCATATCCGAATGTGATATTTCCCACATCTGGTCTACTATTAAATGTGCTTTAAGTGTTAAGACTGCATGTGATCTCCAATAATAATCATATCTTTGCAATGCTGAAAGAGAGTTTATGCTGAAGTCATGCCAATGAATGAAAACGAAAAAAAAAGTGATTCTTTGCTATGGGGATATGCTAGTTGATTCCCGCAGAGATGCATTACAATGAACTGTTTTCTAGTGGACAATTTTGTGAAAAGGAAATAGATGAATTATAGCACGTGGGTGTTGCGTCACATATTCACATCACATATATGGATTTTTTTATCAGCTTGTGATGGTTCTGAAATAGCCTGTGAGGTTCATGACTATTATCATGGCTAGCGGCAGAAGATTTGAGTTGGTCATGATGCAGACGTAGTTATTGATCTCGATGTATGAACTAAAGGTCTCAAGATTGATATTATTATGCAGTTCATGGAAAATTGTGAGTACTTCACTCCAGATGCGGTGATGCTTTCGGACACGACGTACAAGTGTGCTATCTGGGGGTAGTATTTCGTTTTCTTTCAACTCAACCTCAGCTTTTTTAATGATGTTGGAATTTATACCTGATGACTAGTATCAGACTGTTAGTCACGAATCATGAACACGTTGCTGGGAACTTTGTTAAGCGCTTTTATGCTATTCTGCCTCTTAATCTCGAGCATGAGGTCCAGGTTATGTGTAGCTGACAATGTGGAATTTTGAGCCACCAGTACAGAAGAATGTCGACATTTTTCACATGGAGCCGTGATCTTTGATAAAATGCTGCAAATATTCTTGTGATGTTAACTCTTCACTTTAGTCAAAATGGACTCGACTGAAAGGAAATACTTTTACACAGCTGGATCGTATTATCTGGGTATTTCGAAAATTAAGATTTCAAGAATATATTGTACAGTTTGTTGTTGCAGGATTTTAATTTCGATGCAAGTTTCTAATATCATATTTCTGTTAAAAATATAACAGAATTTGAGTTATAAATACAACCTTATATTCCGCATACTACATCCTCCTGTCTTTTTCACTGGAGCGCATAAATTCTTCTGCAACCAATCTACTTTTTTGTGACTTGCAATTGTTTTGCTGATGTTATCACTAATCCTGATTCATCACTCATTGAATGTATCAACCGCATTATGATCTCCTAGTGGAATAATAACCAGTCAACTATGATCGCGTGTATCTGATAAAATGTAGAATTCCGATACGTTTCAACTGGTTTTGCAACTTGATTGTTCCCATAATATGTTTCCAACTTTCCATGTGTCACATTTTCTTCTCCAGTAGTGCTTTGCTCTCTGAAAAACTAAATTGCTCCAATCGTGAAGCAGTACTGTTAGTATAGCTGTGTAGGAATGACAGTGATGTGGATCAAATCTCTAGATGATATTAAATCCGTAGGTTACCTGATCTTTCACGGTGGTAATTCCCAAATAGATATGTAGAGCACGAATTACAGGATGCAATTTGCACTGGGATAAATAAAATCCTCAGTCCACGTACACCCCAGCACGTGAACAAGAGAGATAGGATGATTAATCCAGCGGATAAAAACCGACACCACAGTCGAATCCCACACGTCCGAAGATGAACCCTAGATAGATTCTCAAGAACTCACACACACGCCAATAGGGATAGACCATCAAGGGGACACACCAAATAACTCAATTCATAATTCTAAACTCCCTTTACAATGTACACATTACGTAATCTTTTATAGACACACACACAGCAAAACCCCTACCCAGACTTGGACGCACTCGCTAAACCGACATGCCCACAAATCAACAAATCCCTTTTATCTCGGACTGAACTAAACAAACCAAGCTAGAGATCTGCTTTAAAAAGTAAACAAACTTTGGTTCAACAGTAATTACTAAACTAACTCAAGTAGTAAACCAACTAATCAAACTAGGCTAGCTCGATCTCTCTCTGTCCTGGCACGCCACCATGGAGGGCCCCACGTATTTGAAGCATACGGGTCAATCCCTGATACGTGTACGTAGTTGATGCCTCCCCTGATCTCCCATGGCTTGGAGATAATAAAGTAAGTTTATTAGCAAAATTCCTTCAATCTTTATCTCCAAGGAAATGCTGCAGCTCCGGTGGAAATCCTTTTGGATTTGGTGTGATCAACGCCTAAAAAATACAAGGCCAAGTCGGACTCCAACCGAACTAACTTACAGCTTGTCATGTTCACGTCTCCTACTGGCTCCACGTTCCCTTTTGGTTTGGTGATCTCCTGGCTCGCATGTACATGTGCTGGACCATGCACATACATCTCACGTGCGGCCTTAGGCTTTTACTCATGTACGTCAAGCTTTTCTTTGTTCTTCTCGACAATCTGCGCACAAGAACTATTAGGAACACATATAATACTAGTAGATGGTATCTGGGTAGCGTCAGATAGCTGGTTGCAAATCTGACTCTCAATGTGCTTCTCTAACTGTGATACGTGAACCTGTGAAATTGGTGTAGATAACGGCTCCAATAGTTTTGATCATACATGTACAAAAAAATATTGTTATCATTGACTCGTTTCCCAGCTCTACGGGAGTGATGACATCCACAGTGATGCAGCATTGGATAAGATGAGGTCAGGTGATAACATCCAACGTATCTACCTTCTGCACTCACTTCAAAACTCTGGTCCTACTGATGCAAGTAGAGGGATATAGAGTTTTTGGCTGATTTAGCCACTTTTTATTCTAATAACAAAAGCAGCCTCTACTCACACGAAATTATATAAAAAAAAAATAGTACCGCGGCATGTCAGGTAGGTCACCTGCAGCGCTCCTGGACCGTTGCAGGTTTCTTCCGCACTCTCGGAGCACTGTAGGCCCCCTCTCCTTTCTGCATTTTTTTTGTCTTAGTGATTAGGGTTTTGTCTTGTAGTGATTAGTGTGTGCGCATTGCAACCTTTCACAGACCGAGTCTGCGGTAGGTTCCTACCACGCTTGGAGAGTGCGGTTGTGGCCACGTGCAGCGGGTTGCCGTTGTCTGGAGCCGCTCTGCGGACTGAAAGCACGGCAGGTGGCTTCCGCGGACTAGGAGGGTGGTAGCGGATCGGGACATGTGTCGCCTAGCTAGCCTACTGCGGTACCAATTTTGTCCTTTCGAACGCGTGGAAAGACTATATTTGCTATTTCATTAAAAAAAGACTAAATTAGCAAAAAAAACTCGACTGATACACACAAGACCCACGCAACTAGCAAAAATGTACCAACCGCTCACGCCAGTACTCTAGTCAACTGCAGAGTACCGACAGAATACTGCTGTTCGTGAAGCAAATCTCCGAACCATATCTGCCGCACACACTACAAGTTACTCTGTCAAAAGCCAAGCCAGTTCTCGTATTTTTCTTAGGACTGTATCTCCTCTTTTTTTTGTGGAGTTGGCAAGTACATCTCTTCAGTGTGCCATCATTCTCCAGGCACCCCAAGCACAGACAAGAAATTGCCAATTTCCCACCCAAAGGCCAATGCCATCTCTGGTTTTGTTTTCTGAATTCTGATCCAACGAGCGCAGGTCGAGCCAATGGCAGGATGCACAGAGGCTAGTACATTGTCCTCGTCCATTGGAGGACAGACAATTCTTTCTGTCGTTTTCTGGCAGCTTTTCCGTTCCACTATCGTTTCCTGGTGTTCTAGTTCTGACAGCGGCCCCCCAAAACAGTCGATTTCTATAATCCGGCGCCGGCGGCCCATGAGGACCACTATTTCCGCAAGTCCCATCGATCACGGGACGAATGGGATGCGCCCACGTGAAGAGGGGGGTGGAACCTTGTTCTCCGGTCAAGATTGTCATGCCAGCGACAGTTTGGTCCATGCATTCCTCCAACCTGACGTACGCTTCGTCCACGTAACTGAGCTCTTAGCCTTTGGGATCCGGATCAGCGGCACTACCGTAAAGTACCAGAGTTTTTGGCCGTATATATATTATAGGAAGACGTTTTAGCAAAAATATCTTCCTTTTCGTTTACTTACAGAAATAGTCACTGGACCGTACGAACAAGCACTGGCCCGATACGTCCGTAGCCGTGCGGTGGTCTCTGCTAGGTCGCTTTAGCTTTCGGTTTTGTGTTTTGTTTGCTCGTTAGGATCAAAAAGCTGCTGCAAGTATCATTTCGCCACCTGCTCCCCTCGTCCTGCCTAATTGCTCGCAGCGCTGACAGATTGCTGGCTTCTCTTTCTCTCTCTGACCCTTCCCCACGCACATGACCTGAACACCAAGTTGCACATGTGTTTGGAACTTGGGATGATCATCACCAATTAGTAGTAGTAGATTCTCCACTCCAGTCCATCTCCATCTCCTTTTCTCTCTCTCTCTTTCTCTCTCAACTGCTAATTGCCAAAGTGTTCACAGCTAGAATCAACTTATTAAATAGATCATTTTTGGAAATGAAATACGTTCAGATCAGCAGGTTCTTTCCGGCATCCTTGCCCAGTCTTTCTGTTACTATTCAGAGTACTAGTATCTGCTGGGAAAATGATAGTAAAATTTTTTTGTAGTACAATTTGGCATTCAATTCTTGTGCAGTGGGGAGTAAAGTTACTTCTCAGACTATTAATGCTCTTCTAAGAAAATGCTCTTTCGAATGGTTTAGACAGCCATTTGGAGAGCCTAGCTGCGGGGAAAAAACATTGTCATTTTTGTTGTTTCGGTTGGAAGGTTAAATTTACTATTTTGTAAAAAAAAAGAAGGCTACATGCGTTAAAAAGTTACTGCTTTTTGGCACATGTAGCAGTGACTTTTTGGCGCATGTAGTATTTTTTAACGAAATAGCAAATCTAACTCTCCGACTGAAATAACAAAAATAACACCGTTTTTCCTAGCAGCTAGACTCCTCAAATGGCTGTCTAAACCATTCGAAAGAGCATTTTCTTAGAAGAGCATTAATGGTCTGAGAAGTAACTCTACTCCCCACAGCGCAAGAATTGAATGCCAAATTGTACTACAAAGAAATCTTAGTACTCCCTCCGGTTCCATATACTTGATGCTCATATACTTGAGTTCCATATACTTGACGGCTTTCACATACGGAGGGAGTATCATTTTCCTAGCAGATACTAGTACTCTGCATAGTAACAGAAAGACTGGGCAAGGGATGCCGGAAAGAACCTGCTGATCTGAACTTACTTCATTTCCAAAAATGATTTATTTAATAAGTCGATTCTAGCTGTGAACACTTCGGGAATTAGCAGTTGAGAGAGAGAGAGAGAAACAAGGAGATGGAGATGAACTGGAGTGGAGCGGAGCATCTACTACGACTAATTGGTGATGATCATCACCAGTTCCAAACACGTGCAACTTGGTGTTCAGGTCATGTGCGTGGGGAAGGGTCACACAGAGAAAGAGAAGCCAGCCAGGAGGGAGCAAAAGCTCAAGTTCTATCAATCTGTCAGCGCTGCGAGCAATTACGTAGGACGGGGGGAGCAGGTGGCGAAATGATACTTGCAGCAGCTTTTTGATCCTAACGAGCAAACAGAACACAGAACCGAAAGATAAAGCGACGCAGCAGAGACCACCTTGCGGACGTGTCGGGTCAGTGCTTGTTCACACGGTGATCGTGCGATCTAGACGATCATTTTTGCAAATACAGTGAAAAGTGAGTCATTTTTCGCTAAAATATCTCCAAAAAGTACCAATACAGCAAAAAAAACTCAAGAGTGCCATGTGCAGTAACATAAAGGTGGTACAGTGACTGTTGCACGATTGCAACGTTTTTTTACTGTAGCAAATGCGCTTTACAAATCTTAAATTATAATGTGGCACTAACATTGTGGTATTTGACCTAGACCGTTGGATTTTGATTAGGCGGTTGAGAGATACTCCTAATTTAGGGTATTGTTGATCCTCTGCATTTAGGCATTCAATGCAGAGGATCCGAGTCCTTGCCGTTGCTACTCGAGACCTTTTCTAAAAGTGGAGCTCTTTTACGGTACTCTCAATTTAATACGGGACGTCCATTCTTTTTGATCCAATGATTTAGATTAGTTATGATTTACTTATACTACACCTAGTAGTTTGGGTAGTAGAATCCCGATGAGTAAAATTGCAATTGATCAGACGGGATCGCACGGCACAAGAGTAATATTTCAACTCTAGTTGGAAAAGTCCATAACACCCTCACGAATAAAATTATAAATATAAAGAAAAGTCCGGTACACCCTTAACAAATCAATAGTCATATTTAATTTATACTACCATCATATACTATTAGTAGAATATACCACAAAATTTCTCAATACAATTTACTTTCGATGAAAAAGGAAAAAACCATAAGTTGGCAGTTAGCAGTAGTAATCGTCGTCATCGAAATTACCTTTTAGGTGTTTTAGGTGTTCTCTGATCGGATGATAGTAAGATGAATGGTGGGCTTCCACTCCAATGTCTGAAAGAAATCTTCGACCTCTGCCTCCGTTGTCGTGACTCGTGAGAAACCACAGAGGCTTCTTCAGTTCAGCTGAAGAGGCCTGCGATCTTGAAGAGGCCTGCGATCTGCAAGTGGGAACACCATATCAGAAGGGGGGCGGTTGACATAAAAACCAATGGTGCAAATTAGAGGAATAAGATGGGAGGATTCCATGGACCCCCATTAGTCAAGATCAAATGTAGTAGACCTTATCTATCTCCGCTTTTCGCCCCCTCTTTATTTAAAGTCCATCAGCTCCGCAGACATATTCCTGTTGTGATAAAAAGATTAGGACATTGTATTTCACAAATCATATCCTATCAGGAAGTTGGAAGGACAGTCACTCTGGACAGACATTTCGAAGGGCAAATGCACCTTTGTGAGTGTTCATAAGAAGCTACATTAAGACCTAACACTCCTCAGAGACCATATTCCATCAGGCAAACTGGGAGAGAAGCACGGAGTACGACGAACTTCCGCAGAAAATTTATTAGCAGCACATGCGTGTTACACGTCAAATCAACGGCCCTTAAGTGAATCTTTGAGTTTGGTGTGGAAGTTTGAATCCTGAAGAAAGCTACCCAGGTGAGTTGAGACGTTCAGTTTCGTGATATGAACATTAGGTAAGTGACAGAACTCTAGAAGGTCTACTGCCCTTATGGTGTGCAGCTAATCTCAAATTTATTGCATGATAGAGGGATGATGTTATAAAACTACAAAAGAACAGAGACTGGTAATTTTCAGGACAAAAAAGCAAATGAATTTATAGGTTTATAGTCCCTGATCCATCTATTACGCAGATAAGCAAACAGCATTTGGTTTTCTGATTTTATGACAACTAGAAGTATATAACAGACATTGTGACTGTTTAAATCACAGTATGTCAAAAATGACATTTCAAACTCAAGAAGGGGACATTTTGCCTGCTTGAGTATTTAGTCCCTTGAGCTAGATCTCGCTTGACAGATATAGAGGACAGGTGCAGCTCACGAGTGATATATCTACATGGAAAGTTTTGTAGAGCAATGAATAGTAAATCTGCCACCTTGTCATCATTATCTAAGTACCTCTAGTTTATAATTTTTGAATGATGAACTATAGACTTGATTCTGAATTCTAGATGTCGTCATGCATTGAAATAAACCACACAACAGTACCAATAATTTGCTTGCCAAGCATCTATCTACTCGATAAAAGCACTATCAAGGAAGACAAAAAATATTATGTTGGGAGAAGACAATGAACAAGTGTCAAGAAAATCCCCTACCACTTTTTATCGTTGCAGTATAATATTCCCAACCAACCATGCTCGAGAAACCTCTTTGGCCATTCATATTGAGAAGATCCTCACTGCAATACCATTAAAATAGAATCATTTTTAGTATGTACTCTCTAACTTGTATACAACAGGTCAACAAGGAAATAGAACCTTGGCAAGTACTGGGCCTGCTGATGCTTACTTATCCCATTTGCCTAGAACTCTTATTGAGGAAGAGGGAGGGAAGGTTCTTGCTGACAATGGAGAACATGAGGTTTCAATCTGAAAGACGAGTCAAAAAAGCATTCCACTTTTCGCTAGGAACGTATCATGTCTAGGGTTCCTGATATAGGGAATAAGTGAGCGTGGTCATCAGATTTTATTCATCGATGTGGAATTGCAATGGACACACCTTCTATTTGTGTAGGCTTAGAGAGTGGACAGGCTCTAACTATTTCCAGTGATGGCAACCAATATCATATACTCTACAGCTTAAAGCTGAGATTCCAAGGCGTCCGGAGCTAACAACTCCTGAAGTCATGAATGCCTTCAGCACTTAGATTGTGAGTATATATAGGGCACAGACCTGCACTCATCAGTTCACCCAAGTTCACATTTCAGGCCAAGTTAGCTTCTCCAGAGCACAACCTCTTCTTACTCAAAACCCTGAAGACTATCAATCTTCACTAACCATGTCAAGGGACCCACTTGTCGTAGGACATGTTGTTGGGGATATCTTGGACTCATTTATCAAATCAGCGTCACTTAAGGTTCTATACAACAACAAGGAACTAATCAATGGGTCTGATCTCAAGCCGTCGCAAGTAGCAAATGAACCACGGATTGAAATTGCAGGGGGCGGCATGAGGAACCTTTACACTCTGGTAAGTCCGTAACTACCTCATTACTACATTGAACAGTGTTAAGTTTCAGAAACCAAATTTGGGGTCTAGCCAAAAAAAACCTGTGCTTAAATTACACAAGCTCCATCAACACTACACAAACTTGGCTTTACTATTCCTTTTCTTAAAAGTAGTACGCAGTCTCTCTTATCTGTAACACGTGCTTTTAGAGCTCATTCGCTTTAGTTGTTTTCAGTACGTACAGAGCACTGAAAGCAAAGAATCTCAACTTTCCGTAAGTTGTACAATCTCATCTTTGTGGATTGGAAAAGACCTTTGCGACTCCTTTTTTTTTCATGTAAATTCTATAAAGATATTATACTTGTTTTTTGATAGGATCTGCACATATATATACCTGCATCTTTGCATATGGTGCCAATTGGGAATCAAAATTATGCACGTCGGTCAATAAGTAATTAAGTACAGGAATAATAATCGTTATGATTAGATGCAGCAATAAATGACACACGATATGAATCTACACATTTTGCTAGCGTCGTGAAGGCGCTCTAGTAGTGGTACTAACATTGGAACTGAGAAATTAACAGCATTACAGTAGTTTAACTTTCTCTGAAAAGCATCGAAGTTAATGGAGAACTTCCACGTGCAGGTTGTGTTAGTTAAGAAAACAATGTCACTGTAATCTTCTTAATAGAAGACAAGTAATTGTGACAGACATTTCAGGGAATGTGTATCTGCAGCAATATCATCTTTTGCTTGATATGATGACTGTTATGGCTAAGAAAAATATTTTCCCTAAAAATAACAAGCTAATTTGCTATTAGGTGATGGTGGATCCTGACTCGCCAAGTCCAAGCAACCCAACAAAAAGAGAATACCTTCATTGGTAAAACCTGAAATATTTCGTAATTAGTAGAAGTTACTAAACTATATTACTTCTCCACTTGTATGATGACACAACTCCAAAATCAAAAGTGATTCTTATGGTTATATACATGTCACAGGTTGGTGACAGACATTCCAGAATCAACAAATGCTACTTACGGTGGGTTCTTCCTATTATTTTTCCTTTCCTAATTTTGAATGTTTGGATGAGTTCAAGAGTTATCTAAGATTCTAAAATAAACATATATTATGCTGGTTCAGATGGCATTTATATGTAGCTTGTTTTGATAGAATAAAAAACTGACACTATATCATCTGTGATTACTTAGGGGAAAAAACTCAAAATGCCAAGTATAATAAGTGCTTAAAGAGGTGCTAACTGGATAGTAAGCAGCACATTGTCCTGTCTTCCACATGGTTGGATGAGTTCAAGTGAAGCATTGCACAAGTTTCTTTCAATTAAGATTGTGCTAAACTTGTCCAATCCGACTGCAATATCTGTAAAAATGGATTGGATGAGTTCAAGTGAAGCTTTATTTTGAGCTCAACATGAGCATCTCTATAGTTGCCTTTTTTTTTTTTTTACAAAACTTAGCCCGAATGAATGTCTATGTGATAACATTTCTAAGCAAGATAGCAATACTCATATGAACTCACTTCAACATTTTTGCACAAATTTTATTACAGGAAATGAAGTTGTCAGTTATGAAAGCCCAAAACCAACTGCAGGAATACATCGCTTTGTCTTTGTACTCTTCCGCCAATCTGTCCGTCAGACTATATATGCACCAGGATGGAGACCAAATTTCAATACAAGAGACTTTTCAGCACTTTATAATCTTGGATCTCCTGTGGCGGCAGTTTTCTTCAATTGCCAACGGGAGAACGGATGTGGAGGCAGACGGTACATTAGATAAATATCGAATCGTTATTAGTCCTCTGCAGGCAGGAAGCTTAATTAAATGTGAGAATATGAACAAGGTCCACATCGAAAGCAATAGTAAATGCTGGACCTTATTAATGTATCTTCATTTAAAAATTACTTTGCCACGTATGCAAGCACTAAACAGTATGCTTTGAGAATGAATTTAACTTGCAATCTCATCTTGGACAACACTTTATCTGCTTCATTAGCGAGGAACATCTAATGATGACGTATCCAACAACTCTTGTCTCCGTCATGTGCAAAAACAGATGCCCTTCATCAAACTAACAAGTTGAGTGTTGGATAGCAGAACACAACTAATAATATCTCATATTCCTTGAAAACATTTCAGACCTCCTAGGCTTCAAGAGAACTTCACAGAGCAATCCCCAGCAGCCTGTTTAGAAGGCTGGTATATTTAACAGTGCACAGCTGTGCAGTAATCATAGTACAAACTCAAACTCTACCAGTCTCAATATTTTCAGTGACCAAGGTTTGGCAACTTTTCGCATCGTCAGATATAAAATGATTACTTCACAACTCAATCTGGATTTATGCCAGTGCCTTGTAAGGGTCACACCCTGTTCCTCCATCCACCAGTCATGATGCTGAGATTCACTGTTTATCATGACCAAGCACTGAATAGTGGCTGGATGCTACAAAAAGCACTTAATAGTAGCTAATATTCACCGTTAATCATGTCTGATCATTTCTTTGTACTCCACTTGGCTGTTCAGCTTCAGGATAGCCATGCATATGCATAGGAACAACAAACAGTTAAAACATAAACATGCAGTACCCAAGCCAAAGTTAGACTTGATCATCATTCATCCAAAAATACAAGTAGCCAGATGATGCTAGCACTAGACAATAACAACCTAAATCTTGTGCCCAGTCCTTAGGACCACTGACTAAGTAGATATTTTCTGAATGCATAAGATCAGAATCTCTAATGGAAACTGAGAATCTGCCTGAAGAATTACAGCCCACCCAAATGTATTTGTTTCATTAGTATGGAAAGAACTGCACATATCTCATCCATATCCTGATGGTTCTTCTGTGCAACTAAGAATTCACTGGTCTTGCCATTCACCTCAATCACACTGGATCCTGGCTCCTTCTGCATGCCTTTCTCACTCATCAGCCCTCTCATCCTGTTCACATCTGTCCATCTATCATTCACAGCATATACATTTGAGAGGAGAACATATACCCCACTCCTAGAGGACTCCAACTCATGGACATGCATAAGAATCTGCTGCGAAAAATCCGCTCGCCCATGAGCTTGACCACTCAGCAGGGCTCCCCAAGTGAACACAGCAGGTCTCATAGGCATGGCCTTAATTACATCATATGCTTCCTGATGAACCCAGCTCTGCCAAGAAGATCAACCATGCAACCATAATGCTCTTCCCATGGCAAGAGCTTGTATAAATGTTTCAACTAAAACAACCGACAGCCTTCTTGCACTAAACCAGAGTGGCAGCATGCACCAAGGACGGTTATAAAGATGACTTCATTGGGGAGCAAGCCTGAAGCAACCATCCTGTCAAAGCACTCGAGCTTCCTTACCATGACCATGCAATGCAAACCCATTGATCAACACATTCCAGGATGACACGGTCTTGAGGGGCATCTTATGGAAGATGGAAACAGCAGTCTCCAAGCACCCGCATTTCGCATACATATCAACCACTTAAGTCCCCACATGCACGCCCCACTCAATGCCCTTACGGTCTATATATTCATGCACCCACCTCCCAGACTCCAGCGCGTCCAAGCTCGCATAAGCTGAGAGGACAGTGGAAAGAACAACCTTGTCCGGCTTCACCCCTGATGTCTGCATCGCATTGAACACCTCCAATGCCTCGCTAGGACGCTTGCACTGCTCCAAACCACATATCATAACCGTCCAAGAAATAATGTCCCTCACCAAAAGCCTATCAAACACCCGCCTTGCAAGATCCAATTTCTCGCACTTGACATACATATCCAACACTGCATTCCCAACAATAAGGTTCAGCTCCCTCTCCCGCTTGAGATACCACCCGTGCACAGCCTTCTCAGCCCGCACCACCCACAGCCTCCCGCACGCCACCAGCGCGCTCGCCAATGTTGCCTCGTTCGGCGTGGCGTCCACCTCACCAAATACCCCGAGCGCCTCGGCGAACCTCCCTCCCCTGATGAACGCAGACACCAGCGCGGTCCACGACACGACGTCCTGCTCCACCATTTCGTCGAACACCCTCCTCGCGTCGCCCCACTAGCCGCACGCGCCGTAGAACGTTACCAGCGCGTTGCGGACGGGCAGGCGCCCCAGGAACCCGGCCTTCGCGGCGACCGCGTGCGCCTGGCGGCCCTCGCGGAGGCCGCCGAGCCGCGCGCACGCCTTGAGCGCGGCGGGGAGCGAGTACCCGTCGGGCCGCGCGGCGGCGCCTGCGGCGAGCAGCGCGAGGGCGCGGAAGGCGGCGGAGGGTCGCCGGCGAGGGTGAGGTGGGTGATGAGAGCGTTGAACGGGTGGGCGAAGCGGGGGCTGGGTGTCAGGACTCCGAGAATTGAATCCGAATCCAAACAAAAATGCTCAAGTAATTGGCTAAGAATCGAAGAACGCACGAAGTAATTGCAGTGGAAAAGTTGGGGAAAGTATATTACAGAAGTAGAACATAGGATAACTAGGGTTTTCGATAGATTGCCCAAGCAAGACACCAAGGCTGCTTACATGGAGTACGCAGCCTGTACAGCGAAGCAGGAGATCATCTTTCCTAATAGCGACAAGAAACAAGATTACGAGTAACAGTGATTACGATCATGCTTGGAGGGGTATGAGTGAATATCAGCCGTAGGATCTTCATTAATAGACTTCCTTTGCCATCTGCCCTCAAATGCATCTTAGTGAAGCGGTATCGCAAGATCTCATCCGTTCATGTGTTTTCTTCCCAATAGAGAGTCCTGATCTCATTACAGGGATTTTCAGAACATGTCACTCGGGCGGAGGTGGAGCAGCGCGTGCCTGGCGAAATGCTGGACGGTGGCATCGTCGGCGAGGCCGAAGGTGAGCAGGAGGGCTTGTGCTGCGAAGAGCGCGCGCGGGGGGAGTGGGTGGCCGACATCGGAGTGGGAATGATTTAGGGCGTGTTTAACACGGCATTTGCTTTCTGGCGACTTGGCTGAGTCTGCGGGCTAAAGAGGTTTGTTGTTTGGTATCGTCTTTTAGATAAATTTGGTTGCGAACTTCGAGATGGAAAATATCTGCAATGCCTCTAAGACAAATAATGGCTTGTTTCATGTCGTTTAACGCAATTGACGACAACTAACGCAATTGACGACAACTAACGGCAATTGACGATAATTAATGGTAATTAACGCAATTGACCATAATTAACGATGATTAACGTAATTGACCGCAATTAACGACGATTAACGTAATTGATTACAATTAACGACGACTACCGCAATTCACGACGATTAACGCAATTATCAGAATTGCCCAAAATTAACGCAATAGACCGCAATTAACGTAATTAACGACAATTAATAATAAATAATTATTACATAAATAATTGCAATAAAGAATAATTACATAAATAATTCATTTAAACCAGAAAATAAAAAAGAAAATGAAACAAATAAAAAACGCTGTTGTCAGTGGTGGCAGAGGACAACGGTGACGAGAGGAGGAGAGAGCCGAAGGAGGAGAGGAAGAGGGGGGAGGCGTTTGGCCCGGTTGTAGCTGGAGGAGGAGAGGGAGGAGGCGAGCGGCGGCGCGGACAGAGGCGCCTAGGGAGGAGGAGTGAGGGAGGCAGCAGCGCGGGGTAGCAGATCCGGCGGGAGAGACAAGAGGAGGGAGGAGGGCGGCGGTAGATCTGGTTGGGGGAGGAAGGAGGGCGGCGGCATCCACACGGGGTAGCAGATCTGCCGGCGTTAGGGAGGGGGAGGGAGGAGGGCGGCGGGTGACGGGGGAAGAGGAGGGAGCCAGGGAGGAGGGAGGAGGTGGGCGTCGGATCGGAGGAGGAGGGAGCCGGGGTGGAGGGAGGTGTGGGAAGAGAAGGGAGGAAGGAGCGGGCGCGAGGGAGCTAGGGTTTTGGGCGGGCGGGCGGCGGGGAGGAGGAGGGATTTTGTTGAATGGCAAAATGCGTGTAATTACCCCCCAACTTTGGGGGTAAATTCAAAATTGAGGGCGTGGGAAGCTATGAGAAGCTGCCCCTCAGCATCTTCTGGCTGCTGGCTTTTCTACGTTATAGACAGCTTCTGACTTCAGAAAAAGCCGTGGAAAAAAACCTCTTGTTTGGAACGGCTTTAGGCTTTTTCCGAGTGAAAAGCCACGCCCTTGGTATTTGGGGGTGTTTGGGACGGCTTTGGCTTTTTGCCTGAAAAAACCAGAAGTCGTCCCAAACGGGAGGCTTTTCCCATCGGCTTTTGAAAAATCCGAAAGCCACGTTTAACGTGAGAAAGCCAAAAACAGCCACGGGACAGCTTCCAGCGGCTTCCCACCACCCCCTTCCACATTTATCCCTCAAGTTCACAAGTATTTACCTGCTTTTGCCATCGCATAAAACCCCCACCCGACCAAACCCTAACTCTAACCCCTGCACCACCTCGCCCCTCGCCCCTGCCTCTTCCTCCCACACGACGCTGTCTCCCCTCCTCCTCCCACGCCGCCCCCACCTCCCTGTTACGACCCGATCACCGGCGAGTAGCATGGAGATCGAAATCGCACAAATCGGTAGCAAATAATACAAGTAATTGGAGGATTTGGAGGATTGGGGGGAAATAGGGTGAGGAATCAGAGGAGGTGAGAGAATAGAAGAACAAGATGGGGATTTCAGAGTTCATTTCATTTCATTGATGCCCAATAGAGTACAATAGTTAGAGCTTTATAGCCTGTTACACACACCGACCAACGGGCCGCATGGTCCATAGACTTACCCCCACAGATTTACTACTTGCCTACACCAACTATTTACTACCCCACCTGCCAGCTTCTTGCTTTAATCATTTCTAATTTCAGTGAGCCTTGAACCTCTACTCTGCAATCTTTGCTTCCTGGTTGTGCAAACACCATTGATCCACTTCTTGCTCCTTCTTACCTCATTCTTCATCGTGGTTGTGACATTACCGTCCTCATGAGACTTTGCTTGTCCCCAAGCAAATGCCCTAATGTTAGGATATTTTAAGCCCGCTTTGGTAGCAACCCATTCAGTTGATTCAGCTAACGGGTTGACATGATATCCAGGCGATGTAAACTGAAACCTCATTCTTTCTAGTGCTATTGGGATGCTATTAGCAAGTTGAGGAGTAGCTATTGCATCTCTCACCCTACCACGCTTCCACTGCGCCATCTTATTTTCCACAAAATCAGCACAAAGAGCATTGTCAGTCTGAGCCATACGTTGGTTGGTATGATGCAAGAAAGCATAAATCGAGCATCGACACTCATGTTCCAAATAGCAGCTCCTTGTGTGAGCACTTATGTTCCAAATAGTAGCTCCCTGTCTGAGCACTTATGTTCCAAATAGTAGCTCCCTGTCTAAGCACTTATGTTCCAAATAGCAGCTCCCTATCTGAACTATCTCCTCAGTGTAAGTAGCCAATCCAGGAGGCATCCAAGTGAACATAACACCAATTTTCAGCAGGTGTATATGTACCACAGCTACTAACACCAAGGCAAAACCACCATAAGCAATGCATCATGTGTTGTACATCCATAAGCAAAGAGCCAAGAGCTGCTTCAAATTAGTAGATGGGATAGTTTGCAGGATAAGTACCAGTAGCTCCAGTGACTTTTGAACAAACTGAATTCAACTTTTTCTTGTGCAGCCTAAGTGTCCCTTGTAGAGATCAAGTTGTTAGGCAAAAACACAATAAACATCACTCCATGACTTGTACCTTCCCGTGTTAGATGTCACATCCATAGTAATAAGACCCAGAATACCTGGATCCCACTGCCTAGCAGAACATATTGTCCTCTTGTTTAACTCAGGATGCTGCCCATGTCTCCCAGGGCTAAAACCAGTTTGTGTCCATGATGGTACATTGTCCAACATATGGTAAGCACCTTTTATCGTAATGAGGAACTTGATCCTAAGCACACTAGGATCCCATGGTCTGGTTGCAGATAAGATAATCAAGGGCACATCCTAGGATTGATTTGGGTCGTGGTAACCTCGCTTCCAGGACTAAACCCACTACACCTCCACGTGAGTATTTTCTCGAGCACCCAGCAAACACTTTCTATTTGAGAACTTGTTGGTTCCTTTAGTTGTGTTTATACTTACCTTCCTGTATGGCCATTAAGTTCCACTTCATCATCCAATTTTTATTTGCCACTGACTTCTTAAAATGTGCATCTGCACAAAATTTCTATTTGCTGATTAAACTTTTAAGAGAGCATGGATAACTACTTGCAATAATTTGTTCAAATGTTCTCCCAAGCTTTCCCTCTAGCTATTCTCTAATACCATGTCATTTGTTGCTTTTTTTTAATGATTTGCTATGTATTGCAACCATAGCTATTATTTTTTGAGGTTGTTGCTGTTTTTTTTTTGTCATTTGAATGGTGTTCTGTTTTACACTCATGCATGTGGCATACTGGCACGTAATAGGTGGTGTCATGCAAACTCTATGAATTGGATCTGTTGAATCTTTAGAGAACTGCATTATCTTTATTCTTAACTGTCACCTTGTGGGTAGGAATAAGCAAAATTCATAGCTGACAGTGAGATGAAAACATATAGGAGTTTCTGTAATTGAAGTGTGAAGCTTATATGCCGTAATATTTGAAATGTCTGCTGAACTTGGTTGCAGCGGTGGCATTCATTTTGTTTTCCTCTCTCTTGAACATTATGTCTTTGTGTTCCACTTATCAACTTCGCATGCAGTTTGTTTCAACTACTTTAGGTACAAAGCTATCACGAGTGCATATTATAGTACAGAGGCGCATTGGGGACTCTGCTAGTCTATGATATCACCATGCACCAGAGCTTTGATGACATACCTCGCTGGCTGGAGGAGCTCCGAGGCCATGCAAACAAGAACATTGTCATCATGCTAGTCGGCAGCAAGAGCGACCTCGAAGACGAGCGTGCCGTGAGCTCCAAGGATGCCAAGGAGTTTGCCGAGAAGGAGAACCTCTTCTTCCTAGAGACCTCTGCGTTGTAGGCCACCAATGTTGAGAACACCTTCTAGACCGTCCTGACGGAGATCTTCAAAATCCACAGCAAGAAAAACATTGCGACAGACCCCAAGGCCAACAGGGCCGCCCCTATGTTGGTGGGCAAGAAGGTCCTTGTCCCAGGTCCCGCGCAGAAAATCTTGAAGAGCAAGTGTTGCAGTTCCATGTGATATCTTGGCCGGATTCGGTTGGGTTTGTGTGTGTTTTGAGAATATTCATGCCATCTTTATGGATGTACATCCCTACTGAGATAGTCCTAGGTTTCAAGTATTGGTTGTTTTGGTACCATAGCTTAGATTTGTCACTTATCTAAACGGTGACAATGAGGGTAGGGGCAAGCAGAGGAGCTCTGTTTTCATAGTAATTATGGGATCAATTACCAATAGTTGTGTATGCCGATTGTTTTACAATGCCTTGAAGCTGTTATGTACTATTATACTTATTGCATCAACTAGTTGATATGATACTGTACTAAGTAGAGGAATTTCTAAGGTTGGTTTTACTGAACATTAAATTTGAAGTCAATTGCGTTAATCGCCGTTAATTGTTGTAGCTGTCATTTAATTGTCGTCAATTGCGTTAATCATCGTTAATTGTTGTAGTTGTCGTTTAATTGTCGTCAATTGCGTTAGTTGTCATAAATTATCATCAATTGTCATTAATTATTGTTAGTTGTTGTTAATTGCCATTAAACGACATCAAACAAGCTATTATTTGCCTTAGGGGTATTTAAGATATTTTTTTTTTATCTCAAAAGCTACAACCAGCCTACCTAAAAGCGAAATAGCCAAACACCGAATCTCTTGACCTATGACCCAAAGGAAGTCGCTTTTAGAAAGCTACTGGTAGTGCCAAATAGGCCCTTTAGTTGTCTGGCTTTTAGATAGGTTGATTGTAGTTTCTGAGATGAGAAATGTCTGAAATGCCCCTTAGGCAAAGGATGGCTTCTGATATTTAGATCTTTGGGTTTGCGCTTGTGGTTTTACAATCGGCCAGTTTCGAATGAAGGAATTAAATTGTGTTTCTACAAAAAAATCTTGTAAAATTGTCATGAAATCCCTACATTCGAATAGGCACGTATGTACATGTCATAGCTAAAAGACTAGACAGTGGGTACGGAGGGCACACCGTACCCTTTGTCATTGGGAGAAGGACCGGAGAGGAGAAGCCAAAGACAAGCATGTATGTAAATATGAATGTATTGCCCATCTGTGTAGAATGAGAGTCCTCTCCTTCTTACATGCCCATGGGGCTTTACTTATAGGGGGCAAGAAGGGACATTTACCTTCTTGCCCCCAAAGGCGAGAGAGAGAGAGAAAGAGAAAGGGTATTTTGGGTACATTTGCCCTAACATACACTATACAGACTAGGTTTACACAAATACGACATCCCCGACGGCACACCGGTATTCCCGACGATCCTAGGGTGTGGGGCACCCCTTGGTGTCCTGCTACGACAACTCCCACGTCTGCGTGATCCAAGGTCGCGAGGATAGATCCCGTGATCCCGAGGGGCGAGCGGACGTAATTGTATCGCCCCTGGCCCCTCGGGAGTCGGGATACCCCCGGAGAAGTGGGCGCAAAACTGCCCTGCTGAGGCATGGGCCTCGAGGCGGGCGGCGCGTCGGGACCACCCCGCCGAGGCCATAGCCTCAAATGCGGCGCGCAGTAGTCGTGTGAGCCGCCTCACTGTGCATGGGCCTCGAGGCGGCAAAGACGTCGGGACCGCCCAGTGAGGCCATAGCCTCGAGGCGGCGGCGGACGAAGTCGTGAGCCGACTTACGAGGCATGGTCTCGAGGCGGGCGGTGGTGTCGTGAGCCACCTCACCGAGGCATGGGCCTCAAGGTGGGCGTGGCGTCGGGACCGCCCGCCGAGGCCATAGCCTCGAGGCAAAGGCGCATGGTGGCGTGTGAGCCACCTCACCGAGGCATGGGCCTCGAGGCGGGCAGCGTGCGAAGTCGGTGCGGAGCCACCTCACTGAGGCATGGGCCTCAAGGCGGGCGACAAGCAGTGACGGAGCATGTGTGGGTGAAGTGGTGCGTCATGGCATCCGCTGCTGCCTTCGTATTCGACTACTTCTTTGGTGTGACCGTTTGCGATGCTTCTGTTGGGGACCTGGTACCGTCCCCCCTTTGGCCGCTCCTAGTCAAGTGTCCCCATGACTTGGAGGGGTGCGAAGGGGCTTTGCCCGCCTGCCTGAGTTACTACTGGGCTCCTTTTAGGTTCCGATGCTGGCGAGGGGGAGGCGAATCGGATCGCCGTCCCCCAACTTTCTTTGCTTGGGCTTGTTTGAGAGCCCAGAAGCTAGCGAGGGGAGGCGAAGCCGATCGCCGTCCCTCAACTTTTTTTGATTGGGCACGTTTGAGAGCCCAGAAGCTAGCGAAGGGGGAGGCGAAGCCAAAAACACTGTCCCCCATACTTTTTTTGATTGGGCTCGTTTGAGAGCCCAGAAGCTAGCGAAGGGGGAGGCGAAGCGGAAAACGCCGTCCCCCATACTTTTTTTTGATTGGGCTCGTTTGAGAGCCCAGAAGCTAGCGAAGGGGGAGGCGAAGCGGAAAACGCCGTCCCCCATACTTTTTTTGATTGGGCTCGTTTGAGAGTCCAGAAGCTAGCGAAGGGGGAGGCGAAGCAGAAAACGCCGTCCCCCATACTTTTTTTTTGATTGGGCTCGTTTGAGAGTCCAGAAGCTAGCGAAGGGGGAGGCGAAGCCGAAAACGCCGTCCCCCATACTTTTTTTGATTGGGCTCGTTTGAGAGCCTAGAAGCTAGCGAAGGGGGAGACGAAGCCGAAAACGCCGTCCCCCATACTTTTTTTTATTAGGCTCGTTTGAGAGCCTAGAAGCTAGCGAAGGGGGAGGCGAAGCCGAAAATGCCGTCCCCCATACTTTTTTTGATTGGCTCGTTTGAGAGCCCAGAAGCTACCGAAGGGGGAGATGGCTTTTGAGCCTCGGTCTCCTGCTCTTGTGTGCGTGTAGTGGTGTGAAATGGGGTTTTGGTGGTTTCGAAAGCTCCTGGATAGGCGTGCAGGGTAGAGGGTCCTGTTGTGATGCACGCTCACCCGGAGAGAGAGAGGAACGCACGGGTGCGTAGGTGCCGGGCCTTGATCCACCGAACTGTCCGAACCCGTCCGCACTCTCTATGACTAGTAGCAATCATGCCTTGCTAGGCTAGCATCTAAGTCTTGCTGACCTTTTGTTGACCTTGCCATTGCTCATGAAAGGTTCTTGCGCCGAGTGCGATATGAGATGTCTCTCGCCGGGAGAGCCCTCACGGAGACTCCTAGTCACGAAGGTAGGCCTCCGGACCGACGGGTTGCGCGTTTGAACACAATTTTAAAAAAATGTCTCCGCCGGGGCGAAGCACTCGCGGCGGGAGACTCCGTAGTCGTGGAGGCGGGCCTCCGGACCAACGGGTTGCATGTTTGAATGCAATTTTTAAAAAATGTCTCCGCCGGTGCAAAGCCCTCGCGGCGGGAGACTCCCTAGTCGCGGAGGCGGGCCTCTGGACCGACGGGTTGTGCGTTTGCACGCAATTTTGAAAAAATATCTCTGTCTGGGTGAAGCCCTCGCGGCAGGAGACTCCCTAGTCGCGCAGGCGGGCCTCCGGACCGACGGGTTGCGCGTTTGAACACAATTTTGAAAAAAATGTCTCCGTCGGGGCGAAGCCCTTGCGGCGGGAAACTCCCTAGTCGCCGAGGCAGGCCTCCGGACCGACGGGTTGCGCGTTTGAGCACAATTTTGAAAAAATGTCTCCACCGGGGCGAAGCCCTCGCGGCGGGAGTCTCCCTAGTCACAGAGGCGGGCCTCCGGACCGACGGGTTGTGCATTTGAGTGCAATTTTGAAAAAATGTCTCCGCCGGGGCGAAGCCCTCGTGGTGGGAGACTCCCTAGTCGTAGAGGCGGGCCTCCAGAACGACTAGGGTTGCGCGTTTGAGCGCAATTTTGAAAAAATGTCTCCGCCGGAGCGAAGCCCTCGCGGCGGGAGACTCCCTAGTCGTGGAGGCGGGCCTCCGGAACGACTAGGATTGTGCGTTTGAGCGCGATTTTGAAAAGATGTCTCCGCCGGGGCGAAGCCTTCGCGGCGGGAGACTCCCTAGTCGCGGAGGCGGGCCTCCGGACCGACTAGGGTGGCGCTTTTGAGCGCGATACAAAATGTCTCCCCACTGGGGCGAGACCCTCGCGGCGGGAGACTCCCTAGTCGCCGAGGCGGGGCCTCCGGAACGACTAGGGTGGCGCGTTGGCGCGATACAAAATGTCTCCCGCTTGAGCGAGGCCCTCATGATGGAGACTCCTAGTCGCCGGGCGGGGCCTCAAACGACTAGGGTGGCGCGTTGAGCGATACAAAATGTCTCCACCGGGGCGAGGCCCTCGCAGCGGGAGACTCCCTAGTCGCCAAGGCGGGGCCTCCGGAACGACTAGGGTGGCGCGTTTGAGCGTGATACCAAATGTCTCGCCGCCGGGGCGAGGCCCTCGCGGCGGGAGACTCCCTAGTCGCCGAGGCGCGGCCTCCAGAACGACTAGGGTGGCGCGTTTGAGCGCGATACAAAATGTCTCCCCACCGGGGCGAGGCCCTCGCGGCGGGAGACTCCCTAGTCGCCGAGACGGGGCCTCCGGAACGACTAGGGTGGCGCGTTTGGGCGCGATACAAAATATCTCCCCGCCGGGCGAGGCCCTCGCGGCAGGAGACTCCCTAGTCGCCGAGGCGGGGCCTCCGAAACGACTAGGGTGGCGCGTTTGAGCGCGATACAAAATGTCTCTCCGCCGGAGCGAGGCCCTCGCAGCGGGAGACTCCCTAGTCGCCGAGGCGGGGCCTCCGGAACGACTAGGGTGGCGCGTTTGAGCGCGATACCAAATGTCTCTCCGCCGGGGCGAGACCCTCGCGGCGGGAGACTCCCTAGTCGCCGAGGCGGGGCCTCCGGAACGACTAGGGTGGCGCGTTTGAGCGCAATACCAAATGTCTCTCCGTCGGGGAGAGGCCCTCGCGGCGGGAGACTCCCTAGTTGCCGAGGCGGGGCTTCCGGAACGACTAGGGAGGCGCGTTTGAGCGCGATACCAAATGTCTCTCCGCTGGGGCGAGGCCCTCGCGGCGGGAGACTCCCTAGTCACCGAGGCAGGGCCTCCGGAACAACTAGAGTGGCGCGTTTGAGCGAAATACCAAATGTCGCTCCGCCGAGGCGAGGCCCTCGCGGCGGGAGACTCCCTAGTCACCGAGGCAGGGCCTCCGGAACGACTAGGGTGGCGCGTTGGAACGCAATTTTTCCACGGTGGTGGGTTTATGTACTGCGCATCCGCGAGGGTGAGTTAGTGTGCACCAGGGCTTGAGGCCATGCGCGGTGTCTCAGTTTATACACTCATGCCCACGAGGGGCATCGGTGTGCACCGGGGCTCGAGGCCATACGTGGTGTCTTTGTTTATACACTCATGCCCGCGAGGGGCATCGGCGTGCACCGGGGCTCGAGGCCATGCGCGGTGTCTCGGTTTATACACTCATGCCCGTGAGGGGCATCGGTATGCACCGTGGCTCGAGACCACGCGCGGTGTCTGTGTTTATACACTCATGCCCGTGAGGGGCATCGGTGTGCACCGGGGCTCGAGGCCATGCGCGGTGTCTTTGTTTATACACTCATGCCTGCGATGAGCATCGGTATGCATCGGGGCTCGAGGCCATGCACGATGTCTTTGTTTTATACACTCATGTCCACGAGGGGTATCGATGTGCACCGGGGCTCGAGGCCATGCGCGGTGTCTTTGTTTATACACTCATGCCTGCGAGGGGCATCGGTGTGCACCGGGGCTCGAGGTCATGCGCGGTGTCTTTGTTTATACACTCATGCCCGCAAGGGGCATCGGTGTGCACCGGGGCTCGAGGCCATGCGCGCTGTCTTTATTGCCACAGTGATGGGCTTATCGACGATGCCATCCTTGTGGGCTTATACACCGAGGCCGTAGCCTGCGAGGTGTGCGCTGGGGCTCTTCGACCATGCACGGTGTCTGTCTTCTGGTGCTGCTGCCTTGATTAGTATGTACAGGTTAGCTAGTTTGTGATGTAAATAACGGATTTCGAAGCAGCTTTAGCAGGAAATGGCATGAAGCATCAAAAGCGACATTATAAGCATAATGCACATGTAGCCTATTCGTAACATAACAAATCCTCTTTTGCCAATTTAGAAGCAAAAGCAATCGCTTCCTTTTCAGTTATGACGCACACAGCCACATGGTACCAATTTAAAGGGGTGAGGAATGAATAGCACTGCTCAGGCCTAGCAACAATATACACTACCGAAACATGGTGCCAACGAGTAATGATTATGTAAAAATCACCAGTTTCAGTTTGTGGAGGCGACACACGCGGGGCCATGGAAGGGGCTCCAGAGGCCGCTGACGCCGAAGGGGCTCCGGATGCTCCCAGGTTGCCGCCACCGGAGGGGCTCCGGTCGACGCCGAAGGGGCTCGTGGTGGTGCCGAAGGTGCTCTGATGGATGACTTCAGAGGCTACTTCGGGCGGTCATTGCGGAGGCGCGTGTTGAGTCGAGGATGTTCGGCTTCGACTTGGGGAGGTATACGCACCGGAGGCATCCGACGCTGCCCGAGGCAGCCCCGGTTTGACTGGATCCAGAGTGGGGTGCGCCCGAGGGGGCCTCCGAGCTGGATGCGGGCGGAGGCTGCAATGGCCACGCCAAAGGCTCCGGAGGTGGCTGGAGGTTGCACGCGGCAGGATGCTTCGACGGGGGGCTGTGGCACCACCGAAGGCTCCAGAGGAGAGGAGGAGGGCCTCGGGCACGAGGCGGAGGCGGCCCGAGGGTGCCGCGCCGAGGTGGATGCGGGGCGACAGCTTCCTTGAGCTGGCGAGGCTGGTGCAGCCGGCTCGTAGACAGTGCGGTGGCAACCACGAGGGTCCTTTGGCGCGAGGCGGAGGCGGCCCAGGGGTGCTGCTTTGGAGGACGAGGTGGTCGGAGGAGGGCTCCGGGCGGCACGGCTCGAGGCCGGAGAAGGCTGCCACGCGAGGTCTCCGAGGGGACTTCGGGGGCCTCGCGGAGCCTCCTCTGCTTGGCAACTAAGGGGCCGCGCCGAGCCTCTCGTGCTGGGCGACGAAGGGGCCGCGCGGAGCCTCCCGTGCTCGGCGATGAAGGGGCCGCGCGGAGCCTCCCTTGCTCGGCAACGAAGGGGCCGGAGGGCGACTTGAGGAAGGGGGGGGCCTCACTGGGCCTCTCTAACATCGCCGGAGGGGGACCCGAGCAGGCGGTCTTTGAGGCGTGTTCTGAGGTGGGGCTCCAGACCGTGGGGGGCTCTTCGGGTGGCCTTCTGGCCGGAGACGAAGCTCCAGAGGTGGCTTCGCAAGTGGCCAGTTCAGGCGAGGGTGCCGGAGGCAGGCGGTGGCCGGTGGGGGCCTTCGGAGGCGACCCAAAGGTGCTCCGGAGATTAGTGGTGGTACGCCTGGTTGAGGTGGGTTCGTTTGAAGAGGAGGCCGAACGGGACCGAAGATGGACCGAGGTCCAATTGGCCTTCGGCTCCTCCTTCCTTTTGTAGCCAAAGGTGGCAGTGGATCCCTTCGGAGGCGAAGGGGTGGAGCAGACGAAGGGACTCGAGGTGAGTGCTCCGGGGCGATGGGCCGCGTGAAGGACGCCGGAGGATGAAGCCGAATGGTGCTCCGGGCTGCTCCCAGCGAGGTGGTCCAGAGGCGGGGAGGAGCCTCCGGGTTCTCCGCGAGGGGTGCTCCGCGAGGCTTGATCCTTCAGCTCGAGGAAGGCGAGCTTCGAGCGAAGGTGCGGCCGCACGGAGGGTGCTTCGACGGGTCCCCGAGGGGTCTTCGAGGGGGCTTCGGCCGGGAAAGCGAAGGGTCCCCGAAGGGACTGCTCTGGCCGGAGGTACCTCAAAGATGGAGGGTGCGGCGGAGGCCTCCGGGTCCGAGCGAAGCGGTGGGTGGAGGAGCTCCGGATGATGGCTGATGGTGCGGCGAAGGCAACGCCGGCCTTCGGCTGGTGCTTCGGGTGATGACCGAAGGTGACAGAAGATGAACTGAGGGCATTGTGGGCCTTCGGGCTAAGGGTGGGGTAGTGACCGAAGGTGACTTGGGTAACCTTCGGTTAATGTAGTGTGGTGTTTCTAGCTGATCCTCTCATGTGTGACTTCTTGTTCGGTCCGCACGGACGGCGCCAACTATCGTAGCTAAAAGACTAAACAGTGGGTACGGAGGGTACCCTGTACCCTTTGTCATGGGAGAAGGACCGGAGAGGAGAAGCCAAAGACAAGCATGTATGTAAATATGAATGTATTGCCCATCTGTGTAGAATGAAAGTCCTCTCCTTCTTACATGCCCATGGGGCTTTACTTATAGGGGGCAAAAAGGGATATTTACCTTCTTGCCCCCAAAGGCGAGAGAGAGAGAGAGAGAGAGAGAGAAAGAGAAAGAGAAAGGGTATTTTGGGTACATTTGCCCTAACATACACTATACAGACTAGGTTTACACAAATACGGCATCCCTGACGGCACACCGGTATTCCCGACGATCCTAGGGTGCGGGGCACCCCTTGGTGCCCTGCTACGACAGTACATATGAAGCACATCGATATTAGAGTATTAGTGGACATGGGTTATTTAATAAAATATAATAAGTGACAAAAATAGAAACATTTTCTACATCCTAACGTCCAGGTATACAGGATTAATATTGTTGGATCAATGTTGGGAAGAAATCAGAAAATAACAAAGATTAGAGCGTATTATGTGGTTGTTGGTTTCACAAATTGTTTGTAATGGTTTGTTGTGTATTTAATGAGAACTAATAACATTTTCACTAGAGCAAAGTACTTTTCACAACAAAAACTTAGGAGCTATTTGATTGCAGAAATTTTAGGGCATCTCTAATAGTGTATTTATTGTCGTCTCTTAGCCATGCCACGTTAACAAAATTCTACATGGATGAGAGAGGGGGAGGAGAGAGAGCACATGTTGTCTCTTCCTGAAGAGACTGTCGTGCACGCAAAACAAGACATAGTACATTAATCTATTCTTGTTGACATGTAGGCCCATTTCAAAGAAAAAAATATAAAATATAAATATTAGAGAGTATGCTAGAGACTATCTATTGGAGATGTTGTCTATAAAGATGATGTAGTATATGTTAGAGATAAGGTTATCTCTAACTATTGGAGATGCCCTTATAGAAATTTCACACGATGTAGCTCAATTCCTTTAGGAATCAGGGATAAATTCTCATATTCCAAACGGGGCTTCACACGTTCTGCATCCAATGATGGGTATTGGCCGGACATGTAACACAAAAACAACAAAGAATCCGGATATTGCCTGCCAAACCAGGACAAACATAATTTTTAATGAAAGACATGGCACTAACTGAGAATTCAAAGAACGATTTTACAGCATGAAAATCCGATTTCGTAAACGGTTATGACCGTGTCTTCACTCGCGTCTGCTTTTTGCATGCCTCTGAAACGTTGACTTTGACCTATCTATGATGAGTCGACTCGATTTACTCTTTGTTGGGCCGAAAAGGTGACTAGAGGGGGGGTGAATAGGAGCATGATCTCTTTTTTTCCTTGATCGGATTCAACACAATTTTCACTCTAATAGCTATGAAAGCTATGAAGATCAATATACAAGCATAGCGGGAGACTTGTATTGAATCCAATCAAAACCCCGAAGCAAATAGACCAAAATCACAAAAACTCAAACCCAAATTAGTTGGGCGGTCAGACTTCCATGTACCTAGCGGTCTGACCTCTCCATGGGCGGTCTGACAGGCAAATAGTTGGTGGTCTGACCTCCAGCCCCATAAACAGTAAAATCAGCCCGAACTCAAAATAACAAATTGGTCTAACTTTTGATCCATAACTCCAAACTTCACGAAACTTGAAACATACCTTGTTTAGGATGTCAGAAACCTATTCTAATCAACGATTGTAAAGTTCATTGCCAAAGACCTTTTTCCGTTTGAGTGAAGGTTGCTTTAAAACCGAGTCAAAACCAAAATATGATCTAAAGACTTGTTTGTGGATAGAAGATGATCCTAGATGCATTTCCACATGTCACAGCAAGCAAGATCCAGGCCAGAAATAAAAGGAAAACTAACGGATCGAAGAAAGCCCCAAAATCACAAAATAGAGAGCAAGAACAAAAGGAGACTCATCTTGTGAAATCTTGCATGGATTGATTTGAAATTGATATTGGTTTACAGCCACTCCATCCAAGAGGACAAAAGCTCAACACTTGAGCACACAATCAATCCAACTCCTTAGAATCCTAACCTCTCCACTTTTCTTTCCTAACCCGAAAACACAAAACTAGGATTATAGATATGAGGGTTGGGGGTGCACAACCAGCACCCTCCCCTATTTATAGTGGAGGCTAGCTTCTAGAAGGATATCCCTAATGGGCACCCGTTAAGCCCACACACAAACGGGTTTCACTTATGCACGTATTTTAAAGCATCGTCTGCATCGTCTCTTGACCTAAACCACTTCTCCTTGCGCCATCTTGCGCCGTGGTTTAGCCAAAAGCCATCAAGGCGGTATTTCGGTGAAGTTACCAAAATACCATGGAAAGCAGATTAGATGCCTAGTAAGGCAACGATTGCACATGTGCCTGCCTCCCTTTGCTTTAGCAGCAGACCCTAGCTTTTGGCTTGTCTCCCCCACTTGCTTTTGCATTGGATGCTCTCTTCTCCCTCTTGCTTTTGCTGCAGCAGCGGCACACTTCATCCTCTTGCTCTTGCATTGGATGCTCCCTTCTCCCTCTTGCTACAACAACACACTTGTTTGTGCCCCCTTCTTGATTTACAGCAGCAGCAGCAAGCAGGATCAGCAGGCAGCAGCGGCGGCAAGCAAGGAAGGAAGGAGAAGATTTACAGCAACAGACACCGATGAGTTTCTCTCCACATTTCCAACTATGAGTAGCAGCAGCAATAGGGTTTCCAATCAAAGTTTCCAACATGAATATTTGATCAAGGGTTTGTTGGTTCAACAAAAAAAAAATCATGTACCAACGCTCATCCGAGGACATACTAAATGCAGTTTGCATTATTCCAATTGATAATTACCTATTTTCTCTGTTTTCCGGTTTTTTAAACCGGTTTTTCTAGTTACTGGGCGGTAACCGGACCGGTTACCAGTTTCCATAAATCAAAGTTCAAAATTCGGTTTGTGAATTTTGTTCGGTAACCGGCTAGTTATCGTTACCGCCCGCCCGTCCGCCGGGATTCCCTCCGGAAACGGTTTTTTAATCCTTGGTGGTAGGTGCTTACCGCGGTGCCATTTTTATTTTTTCGTGTGAGTGACGGTTACTTTTGTTATTACAAATAAAAAACGTACCAATTTAAGCAAAGACTCCCGACGAGCCTAGTGGTCCGGACACTCCAAGCGGTCGCCAAGTTTGAGCAATGAACAAATGGTGGCATGCGATGCGATGATGAATTTCTGTGAATACAACGTGTATGGTCTTTGTACAAAATGGAAACAGTCTTGAGGATAGCCTGAACTCTGAAGGCTCTATGCTTTCTTTTCCGTGTTGCATTCATCGACCTGGGAGACATTTGACTGCAATTGCTAGAAAAGAGGAGAGGTGTTTCCAAAAAATTAAAGTAGATTGTGAAAAGGAAACACTGACATAATTCTTTGGCTATTTTTTCCCTGATCGCTTTGAAGGAATAGACAATCACAATCAAAATGCTTAAAATGTCAAGGCAAAGCAGAGCTGAACACTGTAAGTGGTAACAGATGCAAGGTGCAGGCAGTAAACCTGACGACAAGTCCCAAAGAAAATTTAGACCTCAGATTACTTCTCCAGACTTGTACAGTTGTACATGATGAATCATCATTACATAGCAGGAATTGTATCTACATGATAACATCAGCATTTGTCAAAATATCACATGACATTATTCCTGAATTTTAGCTACCTACATCAGCAATAGATACACTTGTTTCTCACCAAGAGTCATAATTCCTCCAAAAACAACAAAAAAAAAAAGAAGCAATGAAGAGAGCGCGCTGCGCCGCCACGGGGCGTCCGCCTGCTGACGAGCGCGTACCTCAGATGCCTGACAAGGCTTGCTCGCCTCAGAAATCAGAATCATCCACACTTTTTGCCTGCTGCTGATAAAACATACTGGCTGGCAGATGCCATCAACATTCAACTGACAAGAAACTGCAATTTTATATTTTTTAACAAGGAGAAGCTGCAATTTAAACCTGTTGTTAACGTAGGAACCGAGCCATAGCCTAAGCTCCTAACCGTCTAGTGCCCATACATGGCGCCCATGCGCAGCTCATATGTACAACATGGCCTACCACCAGTACATCCTAATGCTCTAGATATAACAAGCAGAGCCGACTCAAATCCTTTTCCTAAGGCTACCCTAAACAATTGGGGACATGTTAAGTTAACCCGATGATTAGTTGCCACTACTCTGGAGCTCCGCTTCAAGTTGTGGAGTCACTGAGACTATGATGTCCTCATAAGGCTGCTCTTGATTGACTTCTATGAGCCCATGGCTCATCAGAATCTGCAGAAGAAAAGTAGGATCTCACTATATAGTAATAAAAATGGGAAATTTGCAAGGTACAAATACTTTTAGTTAATACAATGGAACAAATGAGCTGCTTGCAAATTTTTAAAGCGCACCAAACCAAATCAATCCACTAAAAAAAGGCATAACATATTAATTTGGTCGCAGGGAAGGATATTTCTTGCTTAGAATGAAATATGATGGCTACACGTAAGATGAGATGATCAAGATTGGCAATTTTCCAATGAAATACGAGAAGACCTTGAGTAATCATTTATCAGTATCAATAAATGCCTTTTTGTTCAGTTCGGTCCTTCAAGAAAGCAACAGGAACTCATGCAGTTACCATCTAGGAAATAAGTTACAGCAAACGTACCAGAGTTTCGTAGAAGAATCTTGCTGAAGTTTTCCTCTTTCTCCCTTCGAGGGCTTGACTGACACTAACAGAGTTATTCCCTTGCTGGCACTTTTGATCCAGGAATAGCTGATGGAGGCACCTTGCTACTGTCCTGAATTAGTGAATGTTTAGAGTGTTACAGACAGATAACAGCAGGAAGAAAAGAAACGAAAGCAACAGAACAAGATCTTTAGCCACCTGGTTCTTGTTGAACGCAGCAAACCTGCAAAATAACAATGGATGTGTAAGAGCTTGACAAAGCACAAACATCTACTATACAGCAGAAGGTTGTAATACATTACCTTCATCTCTGGTATGCTCTTCATCCATAGGGACATCCTGCAAGCAGATGATATTTTCAAATAAATCCTTTGCATTATAAAATCATAAATACAATCTAATGATCTAATCCGGCGAGTTTGATGCAGACATTTGCTTACCTCATCTATATTATCTATAGAAGCATTCAATGCTTCATTGCGCAATGGACTATGATTTTTTGATTCATACAATCTCTTTTCTGGCAACCATGCTGAACTAGATCCATCTCCTTTAACTTGTGTGTCCTTTGCTTTGGCTTCATCATCGTTATATCCACAACCATCATCTTGAAATTGCCCACCTTCAGTGTAACAGCCACCAGGCATCTGAATATTATTTGTTAGTTCATCCAATTTTCTCTTTCTTGATTCATCTGGAATGCCTTCCCTTTCTACATTTTCAGCATCCTTGCAGGAATTGCTGGATTCAGAAAGCTCATATGAAAGAGGCCTTTTTGCTTTAGCTGATTCCCTGCGTGAACTTTCAGGTGCATCTTGTGTAGTATTAAGGTGCACTGAAGTTGAATCTGTGAAAATAAGATATCCGCTGAGCTGATGATTAAGATTCCCATAAATAATTGCGCCTAATACTAGGAAGAATGATTGACTTACATGGAATCAATGGATCCATGAAAGTATCCGGCAGAGAACCAATTTTTGCCTCCTTCCAAACATCAAGATAAGTGTGAGGTGCCTTACTTCTTTGGTACACTAGATCACTTGCATCCTCTATTGCTTGTCTCAACATCCTATAGTAAAGTGGGGAATGTTTCCAAAACAGTAGCGATATTACAATTTGGAAGCAACATGTATTGAGAAAACAATGATCCATCTTATACTGCAGAATCACTTTAAAGAAAGTATGTCAATGCAACCCAGCGCCTCCCTATTCCCAACCAAAAATAAAATAAAGAAAGATGGATATCAGTGTAGCCCAGCGCCTCCCTAGTCCCAAACAAAAAGAAAATGAAGATGGAAAAAAGAGTGCCCCTATGCCTTCAGATGCCCAGAGTGATACCACTAAAACTCCACTGTGAAAACTTCTAGGATTTGTTTGACTAGCATAGGCTTATTTTGTAAATCACTTTATTGGGTTTATAACGAGTAAACCAAATAAAGTAGTTTCAAGAAGCAATATTTGGGTAAATCCAATAAGCCTTTGCAAGCTTATAAGTCCAATAAGCCACTTCATTGGGTTTGGAATTAGTGAGCAAAGAAGTATTAAATAAGACCAAGAAGCTCTCTCTGGGTAAATGCAAGTGTTTATGAGACTAAGCTTCATGAGCCCCTCTACCTTTGGCTTAAACATCTATATGAAAAACAAATTAGCTCTTAGAATTAACGAACAAGCCTAATACCTTACTTAAGATGATAAGAAAAGCCTAAGGTAGCCAACCTGGCTCATAGGATGCATACAAGAAAGCAGGAATAGTTAATGCAACAGATGGAAGAGTCTGTACAAGCTAGAAGTTCTGCTTACTCATTAGATAGGACAATATCCTCATCATACAATGCCGGTGTTGCTCTTCTCCTAACCTGCCGCTTGTCTTCTCTATCTGTTGGTATATAGTCCTCCTTACTGTATAATACCCTTCTTCTTTTTCTATTAACCTGGTGCTTCTCATTTTTAGCTGGCGTCTTAACCATAAATTTAGGAGAATAGAGTGGCCCTGGATAAGAAGTAATGAAACTCATACGTCACAAAAAATGAGCATGGTAATGACCATAAGGAGAATGGGAACTTTTATCACAAAAGTAACCTGTGACACCCTCTGGCAAGGGCTCCGGAGTGGAAGGTGACAGTTCATTGATTAACCGTGCTTTACAGCGTAAGCTTGGAGGTTCCAGTGACCCATGTTCCTCAATGTCATGGTATGGAGATACTACAGATGGTGCTGTGTTCGATTTTCCTAGCAGTAACCCATTTTCTGATTCTTCAATTGTGGGACAATTTGCGTCGAGACGTGGACAAGTCACATTCTCCACAACATTCTCAGATCTTTGCCCTTCTTGACTTCTGTGTCAAAGCATGCTTAGTCTGGTCAACAACTATGAACAATATTTCACAAAAATGTTGAAGTAAATAAGTTTGCCATGACAAAAGAAAAGTAGCATTAACTCTGGCAAAGGGATAGAACAAGCAGAATCCCCGTTCTCCTCCCTGTCCACTTCTCTTCTAGGTTTCTTGCCCCTTTTGCTTTTCTCTGAAGGATCATTTACTTCAGCCATCATATCCATCATCTCAGGTGGAAGAACACTGTTCCAAATAATCATCTTAGTAATCAGCAACAGGGGGAAAAACGCTCTTATGTTGTCAGGACTCAGGACAGAAAGGTGACACTTCATATACTTACTCTTTCACTGGTGTAAAGCAAGCAGAATCGGCATTCTGATTATCTCTTTCGAGTTCACCCCCTCTGTTACTCAAGTATAGAAGATTGTTGACTTCACCAATGGCACTGGTCATTTCAGTTGGGAGAGTGCTGCATTAAGAGTTTAGTTCAGAAATCCAGTGGAAGCAATATTTTTTAACATCATTAGGAAGTAACCTACATACTTACATGCGTACTGGCATAACACAAGCAGAGTCTAGATCAGCATGTGAGCATGTCAGCCTCTGATACGACTGTTGCATTGGATGGAATTTAAGATTTAATTCCTCAAACAAATAATATATGAAAACAATAGGAAGCAAGAAATACTGCATGCAAGACCACGGAAGGCCTGGCAGGTAACACATGTCACCTACTGCAGTCCCCATCTGGGGTACAACAGATCAATCAGCGAGAGGTGCAGGCCTATCCGTGCCAGGTAATAAGGGTATCAGTTTCCATAAACTTGGTCTGTGGCAGGATGTTAAAGCATTAATTACTTTTTGGCTTTGCCATTTAGTATATAATGGGAAATCTGCAAATGGTTGGGTGCACTGAACTGCTGCTGGATGCACGCGGGTTCGATTCCTCATGTGGAATATCTTTTGTTTGGGACAAAATACAGTACATGGCTGGATTTGGTCTGCCTTGGGACCTATCATGCTTCTGGATCACGGTAGGTGGTTGCCTTAGTGACAACTTCATGCCAATGTTCAGGAGTGTGGTAGGTGCCAATGTTCAGGAGTGTGGTAGGTGCCAAGTGTCACTTACCTAAAGTGCATACATTTGGTTAGTTTCGCAATTTCTTTGTTTCAGAGGTTATAATAGACATTTCACTGTGTGTGAATGCATGTGTTGATTGGTTGAGTGGATGGATGGTAGGGGAGGGAGATGTGTACCTCATACAAATAGGACGCACGATGACGTTCATCTTCCAACAAAATATCTATACAAAAGAACGCGGACCGTAAATAAAAAAGTTTCTTTGCAATGCTAATAACATCAATTGCAACACTGCTACCTTGACGTGGCAATTGATGGTGATCCTCCTCATCATCATCTCTACAAAGGAAGTTTAAAAGAATGGCTAAGAAACCACATTTCAAGCAACAAATTAATGAAACTAGTTTAGGAGCATGAATTGTTTGTTACCTATCTTCAGCAATCTCCAAATCGAAAGAGTCGAGCTCAAATCTTTTGGGTATTTTGAAGATTGGAAGATCAGCTGTTGCACATGCTTCTCGGACTTCAACTGATGTTTGTGAAGTAACTCCTGTTTCTGCCCTCGAAGAAAGGCCCTCACTTGATATCAGACTGGAAACTCCAGTTGTTCCCGCAGCACGAACAGGTTTTTTGACTTTGTTAATATCTTGTTGGTCTACCACTAATCTTCTTGCACAAACAGCTTTATTCACTTGCTTTAGAACTCTACTAATTGCTCTTCCGGTTGACCTACTTGGTTCAGTGCAATGTGCTGCTCCAAATGATCCAAGAAGTTGATCACAGTCATGGCAGAGGTATTCCACTTTCTTGGAGTAAATCCTAACAATGCCAAGCAGAAGCAGCCCCAGTATTCTGTATGCGGTTTCGACATCAGGCAAAATCTTATCTGCAAATGGTGAGAGGAAATGTGCGAGCGTTAGTGCGTTACAATCCTATTAGGACACATACTAAAAAATGGCTCGGTCTAGGAATAGAAAGGCGTGCTTTTTCTATCAACTTCACTAACAAAGTAACAATTTGAACAATATGCACAGAGTTTCTTAGCTAATTCAATGCTATTAATTAGTGCTCGTCGATAGTGAGTTGGTTCACAGGGTATATATATATGGTTGGTACCCGAAGCCTGGGTTTACTCTCGGAGCTCCTTAATAGAACCATATGTAAAACCCTCGCTGGCCAAAAACCCTAAACCCAACACCATCCACCAAACCCTCCAGTGGCCAAAAAAACCCACAGCCAAGTCCAGTTTTTTTTTTTAATCCACAGCCTGCTAGCCATTCCAAACTCTGCTAATCTCCAAAAGGTGCAACCTTTTCCTTTCACGTGAAGAATTTATGCAAAAAGTATGTCAGCAATGATGCTTGCATTCCACACAAACATAAAATAAGAAAAGATTTGGGCACCCCAAAGATGCATGTTCTTTGGTACTACGATACCACCTAAAATCGAGATGAGAAATCAAATCACAACTACACTGACCACAATACAGTGGAAGGGGAATCAAAGCCACAAGAACAAAGAATCCTCCGACATTTTATTAAGGAGAGATTCCTCCTCCATGTTTAATTCTTATAACCTAAAGCCTCACATAAACCCTTCTCCTTCCCTCCCCACTGTTCCCACTCACCTCACAAATTAGAGAGACCCCCTCCTCGCTTAGCCCTTAACCCAACCAAAACCCCCCTCTAAATCCACAATAAATGAGTCGTCTCGCATTTGCAGGACGCGAAGAGGCGGAGGTGGTGGGTGTCGTGTCGTTTACCAACGGAGGCGGCGACGTCGGTGCGCGCGACCTGCTCCCGGGTGAGCGCCGACAAGCCGCAGACCGCCGCTATCCACACCGTCCCTAGCGCGCCCTTCTTGGACAGCAGCGCCTTGGAGTAAAACATCTCGCCGAGACCGCCAGGCGCCGAGCGCTAGGACACACCACCACGCCAATGCAAGTGCTCGCCCCGGCCTTACAGGCCGTGCGCGTCGACGGCCGCCGCCCTCTACGGAAGGAGACGCGAGCAATCCGTGCGCGAGCCGAGCTCGGGAGGCTCGGGTTTGGTTTGGCCTCGGGGAGAGGAGTCGGACGGGAAGGGAGCAGAGGAGGACGGACGACGAGGAGGAGAGGCTTCAAGCGGAAGGAGGGGAAGTGAAACGGCTCGCGGGAGGAAATGACGGGAATGCCCCTGTGTCTAAGAGCATGTACAACATGCTTATACCAGCTGTCTATAGTCATTGGTTCGAATGATTTTTGCTGATATGGATGAAAGAGAATGAAGAGATAGAAAGATGTTGTCTACAATCCTGTAGTCGACTATAGCACAAGAAACAAGAAAAATATTAAAAAATTTATGTGTTCTATAAAGACAACTAAAAAAACAGCAATCGTCTGTATGATTGTATGGACTGTCTTTAATGTTGTCTATAGGTGATATAGAGAGTTGCTATAGACTGCAGCTGTCTATATCATTATACTTGCCCTAAGGCGTTGGAGATTTACTCGTTTCGTGGTTTTTTTTTTGCTTGTTTTGGATTTGTTTTACTGCTTGCCCTTTTACAGGGGCCGTGGTGATGGAGAATAGATGGAATGGTTTTAATGGGGATCGATTTGGATATGAATTGGCACGGTTCATTTGCAAGATTGGTGGATTTGTACGTGGAAAGAGTATTCTAATCGTTATGAAATGCATCTTTGTGTAGGAGTGGAATTTTTATGCTGAATTAGTAGGTTTTATGTACAGCCCTAACAAGTCTAGATGCATGAATTTTTATGCTGAATTTATTCACAAATTTTCAGGAATTCTCGATGCATACAATATCATTGATGCCCTATGTTATAGGATATCTTCTATCCTCCGTTATGTAAGTAACTTGGGTCAATCAATTGCCAATTTGTTATTTCTTAATTACTTACCTCCTTTTAATTAGAAATTTACCAAGAGGTCTGGAGTGCACAACAGGGATGGACGTGGGTTGAATCAAATTCATAACTCGAATAGAGGACTTGTACTCCGCTCTTAACATTACTATTACTGCACTAGAATAAAGTCAGAGGTATCTTCTCTACCGAAAGTACTATTGTGAAACTTGTCTCTTATCTACAAAAATTCTTCCACTAAAAGTACAACAGTATATGTTGAGAAGACATATAAGGCACTGCAGCGGAGGCCGTGGCCCGTGGGATCCAATATCCATGCTTGAGATCAATGCGGATGAGGTATCAAGACTCTTTAACCTCTGTCAGGATAATTTAATTTTCAAGTCTACCAATCCAAACCGCCTATAATTAAAATCGAACGGCTCTAAATGGCAACCCTAAAGGCAGATGATACACTTGCCTTGCCTACTGAATAATGTACTTCATTTAGGAAGGTAGAAGAACGTTGGAATGTTTACTCCGTAGTAGTTAGTCTCTGGTTGACCGTTGTAACTTGGTCGGTGGCACCGCGAGCCCACGGCTGTAATTTTGCCTCCACGGATCAGTACGAGATGAAAGAAATGCGGGTGAGCGGGGGAACTCGACTCACGCAACCCGAGGCAGGCAGTCAACAAACGTCCAAAAGGTGAAGTGGAAGCGTTAAGCTGAGGTGGGCCTGCGGTGCCCGGGGCCACTTGCCAGCCACACTAAACATACCTGAAGGTCAAACCATTCCTTGTACCGGCTGTTTGTTTGTGTATTAGGCCATGCACAATGTAAACTAGTTTTTTTTCCTCTGGCACCGGTGCTGTAGCGAGGAAAGGTGGGAGTGTTGGCAAAAATATTCCTAGCACCTGTGTATATAGTTGCATCAGGTGCTAACTAAAAAAATTATTTAAGCGAAATGGGAGTGTGTGGTCAGAGAAAAAAATGACATTTTATTTAATTACAGGTCATATCTTAGAGAGAAAGATGCTAAACACTATAGGAGAAAGATAAATGTAACGTGACAGTGAGATAACAAATCTAGGCCTGCCTGCGTCATTGTACGTGGCCTTGCCGCCCCTCTTCAGCGAGGCCGTCCGGTTGGTTAACACGTGGACGACAAGATGCGACCAGCTCATTTACTGCCTCGGCAGCGGCGAGCCCTGCCGGTGAAAAACACGAGGAGCTCCGGGCAATGTGCACCGACGTCGTAGGTTCGCGAGCAAATGACCGTGGTCTCTCGTCGTGTTGTGATTTGCTTCAGTATGGGTGCTTCAACATATTTACATGTAATCACAACGAGTGGTGCTCTGCACAGTACATTGTTTCAAGGGCAAACACACGAGGGAACAGTACGCTAAGCTACACCCGCATTGCCACATGTGCTCCCTGTTGATGGCTTGATGTAGAGTGTGAGGCTGCCCTCCAATATCCACCTGCAATTGCAAATAATGAAGCGAAGTCCCTGCATGGTCATCAGATTTGTGCCAGAAGGGGGGGGGGTGGGGGGCGCGATAGAGCAAGTATTGAGTTCAAGTGTGATCGGGGAGACTCGACGTAATGCGATCAGCGAGAGGGGAGCGAAGCGAGGGAATGCCAGTTCAGGTCGAACAAGAGATATTGGGCAATCAAGTGCTATACATATTTAGCCAAGAAGCATCAAACTTTTACCCTCAAAAGGTGCAAATGCTACTCGACCGCGCAAGGTGCGCAGAACTGACGGAGCTCATACAAACATGACATGATTCAACGCGACAAAACGTACATCATGTACATTTATCTTTCTGGTTTGCACAAGCCAATACCACTGCGATTAAGCGAATTTGTAGGTCGGAGTAACATGGTGATTTACTAATATAAGTATAACACGCTAGCATGATCTAATGGACCAAACCATGCAAACCTACCCCCACGTAACGATACTTATGACAACGTCGTTGCCCTCCAAACTGGAATAGAAACTAAGCAGGGAAAGCCAGGGCAAAAAGGCATTGAATTGATCATATCTGAGTACTCTCCGCTCTACAAGGTCACAGAAAGCAAAGGCATGTCACTTGCACTGGCACTTGGCAGTTCCGCAACCGCAGCAGCAAAACTACCACAGCCCAAGTAGCAAGCAGCACCTATCTCAAACAGAGAAAAATCAAGACCATTGTCTACAAGCACCTAGCAAGTAGCATTAATTGTGTGGCAACTACATAATCTACATGGTCCGAAATAACTATACACACAAACCACAAGATACATCTTTCGGGCAGCAGAAGTTGTTTAGTACAGGAGCATAAACAGCTCTGCACCACTAAACAGTGTCACCATGTCGGTTTTGTTGAACAGAGAGCAAGGAATACCCAGTTCCAACCTAACTTTCACATGCTCCACTATTGTCTTAATAGATCCAAATTCATGCAGTCATGTACACTAAGTTTTCATATACTGTCAAGGGGGCACATTTGGAATAGAAAATGAAGTGCTTTTCATCAAGAGAATGACAGAACTGCCATTCAAAGAAAAACCATAAACTACGCAAACAGATAATAGACAAACGGTCGCCGAATCAGTTAGAAGAATTGAGGTACACTAATATACAAGGAAGGATAGTAGACTGACCAGTGACCACTATGGTTCACCATAGTAACAGGTGAACTCTTGAAGACCTTCCACAAAATTAAGTCACTTAGGTACAACAAGCTGACGGCCATCAAGGTAGGAATCTTGAAGCAGCCACAGCTTAAGCTGCAGACGTGTCACAGACAGAACAGTTGTAGTGAGTTCAACTGACACTAAGCACTTAAGAAGTATGTAGAAGTAGTTATCACCAAATTCGAAGTACATAACAATGGAGCATAGCGTCGGCTACCAATGCACAGAGCAGAACAGCAATTTTCCACACTCAAAGAACATTCCGAGAAATAGAAAACAAGCTTATGCACAGCACGTAACAAGTCAACCACATTGCTTAATAACACAAGATTCCTACATTTTTGTTTTCATCATTTATACCAAGCAACATTTCAGTTTAAGTAAACAGTTGACAGTCTTACTGATGTGCTCGATTGCATGTATTGACCTCAAAATCATTAATTAACTCTCTTTTTTCAGTAGCAATAGTCACCCTCCTACAATTGCATGTACTAAAAAAATAGGTCCTTTCAACATCCCAAAACTATGTCATACACAAAACACATGAAAGCATGACTGAAATATAAACAAACTTGTTTCCCCCAACAGGTTCAAAACCATTCAGCTTGGAAGAAGACAGAATAAGAACCTAACATTTATTTGTAAAGAATCAATACATGTAACCATCGTTAATCTCATGAAATTAACCAGCAAGAAGGGAGCAAATAGTCAAGACATGTGCCGGGGCACAGTATAATGAATAAAATCACCATTGATGTTTTTTTAGCAAAGATTTCACAACACCAAAAAAGGAAGCTAACTACCAAACAGCGAACACAAATTAAATCTAAGCGTTCGCTCAAGTAAATGATTTGTTTGACGAACACATGAGCATTCTACAATTGACTGGCCTACAACACATGCGAGAGAAAATAAAGCGCACAAAAGCGCTCGAGTGGTGAATACTGGGATGCCTGTTAGATACGAACATTGATTTGTAGAAATTCTCGAGGTGGCAAGGAGAATGCATCCATCCAGTATTCCAAGAATTGTCATTTATCTGTTTTTCACTTTTCTTTTTCTTTCCCTTAATCATTTTCCGTTTTTTCCTTTATTTTAAAATTTTGGAGTTACTACTCTATGTAAACACTATATGCATGATTGAGATTCCAGACAGCACTTGAAGGGCAAGGACATCACAAATAATCTTAAGACTATGACCCTTCTGGTATAACTTATCTTTCAGAACGTGCACCCATCATTTTTTAGTCAGGAATACATCACTTGAGGTAAATGACTATTGAATATATTTACCTTTCAAGTTGTATTACGGTCCATTGGTTTCCTGGTGAAAAGCAAAAGGCATCCTTCCCCTTCGCTTCTTTCATCTCTTGCAAACAAAATGCAAAGATCAAAAGAAAAGGTACTAGAAGCATAGAGAAAAAAAAGTATAGAATGTTCTTATTTTAAATCCAATGCACTGAACATTGTTTACAACGTACCAATCCGGAATATTTTACATACAGAAGTTCCAAAGGTGAAACTGGTGTAACCAATAAAATCCAACACGCCACACCTTACAATGCAGGCAGATTAGATTTGCTTTTATGATCAATCTGGTTGGATAGAGTTAATCCTGCAACAAAATTTCTATAATGGGCCTTGAGGAGAAATCATAGACACTTAAGCCAACACCAAGCTTGCTAAAGAACACTATCAGTTGCTGGTAGACACCAAGATGTGATACTTCAAGTCCATGGCACATCTCACCTCAGAAGATATCTGACCATTGAATCAGGATGAAACATAACAGTTAGTACCAACAGCACCCAAACAAGTGATTTTAGCTCAGCCAAAAAGGCCACGGTTGCCTATGTTCCCTTGAAGTTCCTTCAGCCGTTGCTCCTCCAGAGGATCAGGACTCTTCAAATACCGTTTGGTACGCCTGTGTATTTTATAAAATGAAAAATAAATTTGACTATATGAAACAGAAACGTATAGCATCAAGCCAAGTGGGTCAAGTGGTTGCGAAAATTACCTGTCCAGTTCATTTAGAGCAGGGAATGTTGGCATGAAGTCCTTTGATTTAGGTAGAGGAACTTCACGGAACCACTCATGCTGCAAGGCAGCATCCGCTGATATACGCTGTACAAGAGAAACAAGTGTGTTCAGACAGATATAAAAGGATGATAAAAGAATCACATAGTCACAATTGCTATTGAAGAGTATACATTTATTACATTACCTTCTCAGGATCGTAAGTTAACAGTCTATTCAACAGATCAAAACCAGCTTCAGACAGGAGTGGACGCCCCGAAAAAGATGCAGCTGGGAACTTTTCCCTTAACCTGTTGTACCTGAGAAAAATATCAAAAACAAGGATTTTGTCATAAAAATAAATATAAACTCAGCAGAACAACAACAAAAGCAAGTATAAATGGACTTAATGGAGACACTTACGGTTGTTTGACAAAATTAACTTTCACACCCGGTAATTTGGCATAGCCAGGCCATATCTTCTCATTAGGTGTGCCAAGTGTTCTAAATATCTACAACAAAGTAGCTTCACCATGAGATATCATAAAATAAAATTTATCTAAAGGGTTATAGGTATCTGCAACAAGAAAGCAGATCCACCGTGAGATCTCATAACAAAGTTATAATAACTGCATGGATGCAACAGTCAAAAGTCAAATGAAATACCTTATCTAGCTGTTCAAACTCAGTTTTTCCATTGAACAATGGTTCTTTGGCCAGAAGCTCTGCCATTATGCAGCCCACTGACCACATATCAATAGCAGTAGAATATTCCTTGGTTCCTAACAATAATTCTGGTGACCTGTAACCAGAAGGAGCAAAAAGGTAAGTCTGATTGATAAAAGGAACTTACGGTGAATAAGTTAAGAAGAATGTCAAAACACTGCTGAGGAATCTGATGTTGGGCGATGACCTACCTGTACCACAAAGTCACAACCAATTGAGTATAAGGTTTTAGTGGGCTCCCATATTGACGAGAAAGTCCGAAATCACATATTTTCAACTCACCGCGGTTATTCAGCAAAAGATTTGAGGTCTTCAGATCCCTGAAAAGTGACAGACAAATACCAGTATATAGCCATCATCAGAACAGATTGGATAATATATGCAGATCAAGAATAGAAGGTAAATCAATCATTACCTATGAAGTACCCAATTGTCATGAAGATATTTTACACCCTCTAATAGCTGAAGCAACAAACATTTGACCTCACTTTGGTTATAGGGCTGCTTCATTGTCTCCATCACGCCCTTGAGATCATGCTCCATGTACTCCATCACCATAAAAATACTGTCTAGACTACTGCCGACTACTACTTCCTTAACATCAACTATTGAAGGGTCGTGGAAAGACAAAAGGATGTTTATTTCCCTAAGAGAGGTTAATGGGAAACCTTCTCTCTCCTTCTCCATCTTGACCTTCTTCAACGCAACAATCTCACCAGTCTTCTTATCCCTTGCTCTATATACAACACCATAAGTGCCCTCATTTATCTTGTTGAGCCTCTCAAACTCATCAACACTTCTGCAACCTTGAAGCATATTGATACATCTGTGTGGCGGCTTCATAAACTCAGGGGTTTCAGACCTACGCACTTCCTTCTCCGAATCAGTATGGGACAGATGGTTTGCTGAATCACTGCCACTAGCCTCCTCCCTGTCAACATCCATACAGTCATCTTTATCTACTTCCAAACCCTCATTCTCATCATTACCCATTCTCCCTGAATCAGATGACCTTGACATGGTCCTCCCTCCAGAGATATCACTGGCCACAACCTCTCCAAGTTCTGGACTAGGAGCTTTCTTCCTCCGGCCCAGCTCAGTGGAGTCTGCAGGCGACACACTTTTCTTTTTCCTGCGTGCTGCCACCTCTTGCTCATCATCATTAGCACCCGCCCACCTTGAAGTTGATATGTTCCTCATTGTTGGGTACTCCTCTTCCTCAAACACTCTACTCTCATCCTGCTCCTGCAACTGCTCAGTGGTCTCAGTATCAACAGCAAGCTCCACATCCATCAGCGACTTCTCCACAGCCAACTTCTCTGGGATGTGTCCCTGCGGAGGCAGAGGGGGAGGTGGAGGAAGTCCAGAGGGCACGGATTCTACCAATTTCTTGCCCCTTGTTGTATCAGAATGTGTTGGCGGCTTTGGGCTATCCCTGTCCCAAATTATCGGCGAGAATTTCCTCTTCTTGCTCGGCGACAGGACCACCGCTGTTGCCACTGCCTCACCCTCCCTGCTAGAACTGGACACACCATTCTCCCTCACTCTATGTGGCATCCCTCCAGAGTCATCTGATGCGCTCCCGCTCAGCACCTCACCAGGCTCCCGCTCCCCGAGCCTCCCCGCGAGGCGGCTCTTGGGCGGCGGCGAGCGGCGGTGGCCGTACCCGTTGGAGAACTCCCTGCCGCCCCTGCTGCGCCCGCCGTCGCGGCGGCGATCGGCCTCGCGTCGGGGGTCGGCATCGCCGCGCTGGCGGCCGCCGAGGTGGTGCTGCTGCTCCTTGCTCCTCCTGGAAGCCTCCGCGTCGAGCTCCCGCTCCCTCGCCTCGTAGTCCCTGTACCCTCCGTGGCGCCCAGCGGCCATGAGCGCGAAATCCAAACCTTGGAGAAACCGAGCGAATCCCCCCAAAAAAATCCACGGCAAACCCTAGATCCGTATCCAAAACCTAGAAAAAAAATCGGCGCGATTCGGACCCGGGTTGGGGTTTGGATCTGACCTCGAATCGAGCGGCCGTGTGGGCGCCGGCCGGCTGCCAGCTGAGGCAGCGGCGGTGGCGGAAGGAGGCGAGGAGGGTCGGGAAGGCGAGCCCCGTGGGTTCGGCGAAGCGAAAAGAGGACACGTAAGCGAGTAGGGCGCCGCTTCGAGTTGTTTCGGGTTGGCTTCCCAGCTTTCATTTCCTGGAATTGGGGAAACCCGCGGCCGCGGACTCCGCGTGCACGTGGTTTTGCGTGTGGATGGCAGGTGGGGCCGCGGCCGGGGACGTGGGTCCATGTTGTCAGTGGCTCTGTTGGGCACTTGCTTACGACGCTCTTGGGTCAGAGTTGGGCTGGGCTAGTGTTGGGTTGGGCAACCTCTGGGCCAAGTATGGATTGGATCGACTGGTCTAAAATTTCGAGACGACTAGGCTCAAAAGTTGAACACCAATGCCCAGGTCATGATTGATGGGCTGAATTTGAAGGCCGAGGCTGGTAATGCCCAAACATTGAACCCGTCTGATAGGGAAGCCTTACATTCAGGAAGAGCGTGTGTTTATAGTGTCACGAAATTCGTACGGAATATGCGAACTCCAAACGAGGCTAGAAATGCTCAAGTCACTGGTTGCTAAAAGCCATATTTTTGTAGTGTGATCCAGTGCTAATCAGACAGGCATTACCGCCAAGTTATTAATTGTTGTAATCAGAATTTAACGGATGATTATGCTAATAATATCAATATTATCTTACTTATATTTAAAATTACTTAAAATATCTACCGAGATTATCACTATATGAATGAAACATGATTAATATTCCTAATGTACAAATATGCATACTTTTTTTTGTGAGGGCTGCATACTTGAAAATTATGAAATTGCGAATGTTGTAGATCCTTGTTGAAGAGAGGGAAAAAGCTCTGTATCTGTAGTTGCTCACATCTCCAACTAAGCAGCCGTAGAAGATCAACAAGATTGAAGACCAAAAAGGAATATATATGCGCTTTTGGTTGGAGATTAACCTAGTTATTGCACCATGCACCGGCAAGCATGCCCAAAAGCTGTGTGTAGATACTAATGACACTGCCAAGGTCTAACTAAATGGGCCGGCTAAACGGGTCACGGCCTGTCAATTAACCGGATCGCTCAATCCTCAGAGGTGTGCTGGAGAGACGTTCCGGCACCAATGCAGGCGCCGAGCTCTCTAGAGAAAATTAGGAAAACCTAGCAGGGTGGGCTTGCATGGGCGGCTTGTGCGGACGACCACGTGCACGGAGACGTACGTAACAAAGCCATCCAAATTCCAAATCAAGAGATTTCTTACATGGTTGTCGCTGCGTGCATCCGTTTCGACGTGCACCTCTGAGGATTGAGCGATCGGTTTGCACGGACGGACGATTTGTGTCGCGCTAGCCCAACTCGTGCAAGAAATTGAGCTTCCTGGTCCATCGCTTGGATGGTGTCCTCGAGCTCGCGGGCGAAGGCAGCTTCGTCGGCCGCCCCGTCCATTGCCATCTCTTCGATGGCTGCGTCGAGTTCGCGGGCGAAGGCGCTGAAGCCCAAGGTCTCCCTCCTCCAAGGCGGCAGCTTCGTCGGCGGCCGCCGCGTCCGCCACTCCGATCTCATCGATCGAGCGGTGCCGATGGCCTCTTCGAGCTGGCGGCCGAAATCGTCGTCCAAGCCCAAGGCCTCCATTGGGCCATTGCTATGTACTACTAAGGTTCCTCTCGTTCTCTCACGCTGCCTGTGTGGACGTGCGCTCCTTATACTGCTGCCCCGGCCGTTCAATGTTCAAAAATCATCAAGGTGAGGTCTTTTTTTGTGAAAAGGGAAGAATCCAGCTTTTATAAAGCATATAAAAGTTCATACAAAAGTTGAAACCGGGCTACTCGGAGCACCAGCTTGCGACACAAGCACAGACAACCAAAGGAAGTAACAGCCGAAAGGAAATATTACAAGTTTTTACCACCAGGCTTATACAAACTACAAAAACACTTGGACCAATCCTCGACATCCTTCATGAAGTCGTCCAGTTTAATACGATCAGCTCCGCTGATGAGAGCTCGCCAATACTGCAAATAAGATAGAAATTTAAAAATCACATCTATAGGTTGACGAAGAAAAATCCCCTCAAACATAGTCTTCAACAGAAACGGGAATACAATCCCAGTTTAGAATCTATTTGATGCAAAGCCAAAAGAACTTAGCCAGAATATAATTGAACAAAATATGATCAATGTTCTATAGATCACCACAGAGAATACATTGTATCTCCCCTTTCCACCCCCATTTTGCTATGTTGCTCCCTCGACTGAACTTTGTTATGATAGCATTGCCAAACAAAAATTTTAACTTTCAAAGGAATTTTGCACTTCCATTATCATTGTAGTTTCCTGCAAACAACACCCCCAAAGAGAAGTTGCCTATATAAAGATTTTACTGAGAATGTCCCAGACTTTTCAAAGCACCAAACAACTCTATCAGAATTGATATTAAGTTCCACATCAGCTATCGCACTTTTCAAGTTATCCCACTGATTAGCTTCCTTTCCCCTAAAACATCTCTTAAAAGAAATATTCCAGTTATCATCAACCAAGCAATCTGCCACACTTATGTCAGGAAAATAACAGATATCATAAAGATTCTTATATTTGATCTTAAAGGACAATCTCTGATCCAAACATCATCCCAAAAGAGATATTACGACCATTCCCAAGCTTATACTTAGCACCCCGCTTAAAAGGACTTAACTTTAAGCACCTGTTTCCAGAACTGGGAACAATTTTGAGAATTGGTATTCCTGAAAGCACATCTAGGAAAATAGTTAGCTTTAAGAATTCTGAACCAAAGCTCATTATTGAAAGAATTAATTCTCCAAATCCACTTAGCAATGAGACAATCATTCATTACCCTAGTTTTAATCACCCCTAACCCCCCAAAGTCTTTAGGCCTGCAAACAGCACTCCATTTCATCATATGATACTTAAAGTTATTATTTGCCCCTCTCTAAAAGAATCTAGATCTGATGGTATCCATTTGTTTGTGAACCTCCTCATCAAATCTGTAAAAGCCCATGGTGTAAGTAGGGAGACTACTCAAACTGCTATTAACTAGAATTAGTCTACCCCCAAAAGATAAAAAGTTATTTCTCCAGTTATCAAGCTTTTTGGTTAACTTGTTGATGACATTATTCGCTGCTTTCATCCCAATAGGCCTGTCACCAACTAGAATCCCCAAATAAGTCATAGGTAAAGAAGCCAGCTTGCAATTAAAAATGTCTGCTACTCTCACAGAATCCTCTTCTAACACCCCAAGTACAAAAACTTCACTTTTGTAATAGTTTATTTTCAAACCAGACATCCATTCAAAGCAATAGAGGAGGAATTTCAAATTCAGAAAGTAAGTCTTATCATATTCCAACATGAGTACAATATCATCAGCATATTGCAAAATGGGAACACCCCCCTGAACCAAATGAGAGACCGCCCCTTTAATCAGATTGTTGTCTTGGGCTATATTAATGATTTCTGCCAAAACATCTGCAGCCAAATTTAAAAGTAATGGAGATAGAGGATCTCCTTGTTTCAAACCTCTATAAGTCTTAAAATAAAGTCCAACTTCTCCATTTATATTGATACCGACCTTTCCCCCTCTAACTGTCCCTATGACCTGATCAATCCAAAGTTTAGAAAAACCTTTTCTCCTCATAACTTCCTCCAAGAAAACTCCATTGAATCTTGTCATAAGTATTTTCAAAATCAAGCTTCAAAATCACCCCTTTCCTCTTAGAGCATCTAATCTCATGCGTAATCTCATGAAGGGCAACAACTCCATCCAAAATATATCCACCTTTGATAAAGGCAAATTGACAATCATTTACAATCTTATCCGCAATCAGACCCAACCTGTTAGCTAGAAGTTTAGTCAAAATCTTAAAACTGACATTCAGAAGGTAGATGGGTCTAAACTACTTTATATTATTTGCCTCTTTAAGCTTAGGAAGCAAGGTGATCACCCCATAGTTGAGTCTTTCCATATCCAAGGTTCCTTTTGAAAAGTCTTTAACTATTTCATGGAACTACTTATTAATCACCCCCCATAATTCCTTAAAGAAAAATTTTGGAAGGCCATCAGGTCCAGGGGCTGAGTTCACAGGTAGACCTTTAATCACTTGCCAAACCTCATTTTCAGTGAAGTCCTGAGCCAGCATTATATTATCCAAATCTGAAACTCTCAACTTACTACTCCAAATCTCATTGCTCAAACTAACTTTCTGACTTTCACCAGAACCAAAAAGATCTTTGTAAAAATCATAAATGTGTCTCCTAACTTCTTCTTTACTGTTCAGCTACGCACCCTCATGATCTAGGCTGAAAATATAGTTCTTCCTTCATCTACCATTAGCACAATTGTGAAAATAACCAGTATTTGTGTCCCTCTTAGTGATCCAATCTAAACCACTTCTTTGGTGCCAATGATTTTCCTCCATTGCATAGGTCTTCTTTAATTTAGATTCAATACAGTATCTCTGAGACCATTCATCAGAATTCAACCCTTGCATCTCTTCTAAAAAAATCTAGACATTTGAGCTGATCAAGAAGAACATTTTTCTTTCTCTTATATTCTCCATTCAGATTGACACCCCAACCTCTTAGGAAACTCCTCAACAAAGATATGCAACTATTCCATCTGTCAAGAGAGTAAACATTATCATTAGCTCTCCTGTCAAAATCCAACCATTTTTGTTGCAAAACACCCCTAAAAGTCTCCTGATAGATCCACTTTTTTTCAAAATAGAATCTCCTAGTCTTAACCATCTCATCTTCTCCATAATTTAAAAGAATGGGATTGTGATCAGAACCCACTCTAATTAAACCTTGAACATGACACAAAGGAAACTGAACTTCCCAACCAGTTGAAACCAAAATTCTATCTAGATTTACCATAATGGGACACTTTTGTCTATTAGTCCAAGTATATCTAGCACCCCCCTTTTTGATCTCAACAATTTGTTATCAGATATAAAATCATTGAAGAGTCTCATGAGATTGTAATTGAAATTACTGGAATTTTTGTCTCCTACTCCTTTGATCAGGTTGTAGTCACCACCCATAACCACAGGAAGGACAATGTTTTTACACTTGATATCCAGCTCATTCAAAAAGCTCTGATACAAGTCATGATGAGCAGACCCATAAACCACAATCAGCTCCCATCTAAAATTACTCATCCTGCTTCGAATCCCCATGCTAACAAAAAAATTTACCAAAGTCACAGTTTTCCACTTCTATCAGTTCTTCTTTCACCCCCAACAGAATATCACCTGAATGCCCTTCTGATGAAGTCCAGTGCCATTTAAAAGGTAGATTACCCACCAGATTCCTAAGATCTCTCTCACATAAACTCTTCTTAATAGTTTCTTGCACCCCAGCAGCATCCAAATTTTCTTGGATAACAAGCTCTTTAAGTTGTCCTCTACGAGCAGCCAACCCTAATCCTCTAATATTCTAGAATAAAAACTTCATGATGCAGAACCATTTCAACCAACACCCCCTATTTTTGTCTTATCCATCAACTTCTGATGTAATATAACATCTGAAACACCCCTTTTCTCAATTTTAGTTTTGCCTTTGCCTTCACCTCCCTCAAACTTTTTGCTTTCAAAATCTTGAATCTCCTGATCTTTCTTATTCTTCTTGTCATTCTCCACTTTGACTACAGCAGCTCTAACAAGCTCATGAGCCTGCATGGCTGAGATTACTTCCTTGGCATTTTGAGAATGATTTCCCAGAACAATAGCACAAGAAATAGCAACATTCTCTAAATAATCAAAAGAGGCAGAATTAAGAACATTAAAAGAATTTTCAGGTTTACCTTGATATTCCAAGTTCTGGATAGACTTCAGGTTAGACGCCTTCTTCTCCATGGGGATCCCCTAATCTTGAATCCTAGAACTCTTTCGAATGGCTTGTTGAGGTTCCAAAATTTTATGTTTCCTGCCTTTCTTTTTAGGAGACACCCACTTTCCTGTCACCCCCTCAACAATATTAGACCCCATTGGATTTGTGTCTCTTTCCAAATGAAGCATATCACTCCCCTCTTCTGTCTGATCAACTAGCTTTTTGTATAAGTCCACCAAAGTATCTGAGATCAAGCATCTCTTTCCAGAAAATTTAATGATGTCTTGAGAAGATGCTGATTCCCCTGAAGGTTTTTCAAGTTTCTGTTTGCCTGTAGGTGTTTGTAAACACGACCATAAAAATACAGCTAATAGAGCAGGCCCTCCTTCAGTGTGCACCACTATATCCTCTTGAGAAGAATTCATAAGAACAAGACCAATCTCTGTTGCAGCATGGGTTTCTTGAAGATTACTGGGAACCTGTGTCTCCAAAGTGACCCTCTCTTCTTCCTATCTCTCCAAAACAACCTCACTCCTGGTTTCACTTGGAAACCTATAAGCCAGAGGAACAATTTAAAGAACATCAGTAAACTCCTCCTCAGGGATATTCCCCTCAATATCATCCAAATTCTCTCCTCTTCAATCACATTATCCTTTGGAGTATTCACACTCAACTCATCTTCTCCTTGACTTTTTGGATGGAAAACCACCATGTCAGAACACATATCTCCCTTCTCAGAGGTGAAATCTTTATTCTGTTTACCTTTATGTTTGGTATTCCCATCTCCACTTTTATGAACAGAGGATTGTTGTTTATCTCCACCAAACTTTTCGACCATCTTTTCCCATTCAATTTTGCGATTACTTTCACTAGATTCCGCTTCGTCATCCTCATCATCATCATACTTTTTGTACACATGAATTTTATGGAAATGATCATAGACTGGACCTTTTTTCTTTCCTGCCACACTCCCCTCTGCTTCAAATTTAATTTCGTACCCCATAGAGTTAATGAGAATTTTAACAAAGCAATTTATGCTAGAAGGATCTCTGCTAAGAACTTTAACTCTAACAAGATCCACCCGCATCAAACTTATCTCATCAACCTCTAAAGGATCACCCACCGTGCTAGCTATTTCTTTCACAATATCCACTGTCTTTGCAGGAATTGGAATTCCAGAAACTTTAATCCAAGCTGCAATAAGGGCAGAAGAAGCTGCAGGATCTAGAGAAGATTTATCAATCTTAGCTTTGATAGAATGAAGATCAAGTTCCACCCCCTAGCTTTAGACCAAGTCTCCAGCATTTCCTTAGAAGGAAAAACCACAGCATATTCTTCTCTGAAAGCTTTCTAACTTTCCAATCCCAATCAGATTTGATTAGGTGTTTCAGTTCAGCCTCAATTTTGTTCACAGAAGCTACCCCCTCCTTAATACTTAAAACACCGAAAGCAGCTATTTGTTCTGATAATTGTAAACCATCAACTTGCAAACTGTAGAACCCTTGTCCTGGAATACCAAAACCACATAATTTCATACCAAGATTTTTCTTGTCTTTAGGGCAACCAGAAGTTATGTGTCCAGTCTTTTTACACTTATAATAGACAGGAGGATTGGTACAACGAGCTTGATGGTGTCCCGATTGTAAGCAACGAAAACAAGTCCCCCGATCCTCGAATCGAAGCACCCCCGTATTCGGACCAATATCACCCCAACTCTTTTTCATGTCATCTCCTTTATCAATAGCCGCAGGAGGATCCCACTCGAGCTGAGATCTACTATTATCATCTCTGAAGTTACCACCTCTTCCCCCAAACCCATCCCTAGATCTTCCTCTCTGAGGTTCCTCCCAACGAGATCTCCCTTCGCGATTCAAGTTTTCACGACGAATCTCATTTTGCCACCCCTTCTCATGACAAAAATTATCTCTGGGAACACCCCCAGGAACATTCGAATCAAAACGAGCACGATCGAAACCCTGAGATTCAGAAGACATACTAGATCTCGGATCACCCCCTTGATGAGATTCCTGGATCCGCCGTTTTTGCTCTTGATCTCGTTGAAGTTTCGCTCGCAGATCCGGTTCCCCCAACAGATCATCCTCTTCCATCCACGCATCGGGCGCACTACGCTTTCCTCCAGCCCAACTGCGTCCACCCCCTCCAAACCGCCGAGGAAATCTTCCCCGACTTCGATCCATCGCCTCCCCGCTCACAGCTTCTGCATAGGATCTGGTGAGAGGCGGTGGATCTGAAATCCACCAAGCAGCTCGAGCTCCTGAACCCCACCGACGAACTTCACTCACTCTCGCTACAAAACCTAGATCGCTCACACAAGCGTTCTTCGGAACCCACCGCCACACCGATATCGGAATGCTGCGCAAGGAATGTGCGAAGATGTCGGCGAAGTTTGTTCGCGACACGTGCTCGCCATGAAGGTCTGAACGGAGGATCGATCCACCAGGTAAGCTTCTTTGGGAAGCTTTGATGGCATCACCCTCCCGTCGTGGATCGCACTCGCCTTCATCTCCCCTCGGTCGAGACGCGTGTGCACCAAGCGGAGATGAACGGAGGAGCGAGCCGTCAGCAAAGCTTCGTCGCGAAGCTTCTGTGGTGTTCGCCGTTCCGTTCGCCAGTGTTGTCATTTTTCTCAAGGTGAGGTCTTTTGAGTGCGTATTTTGTTGAGGGTTTAGGCTCTTGGGTGATAGAAAGCAGTTACCGACCGTCCGATGCGTTGGAGAAGGAGCCGGCCATCGTTGGGTCGGTGATGATGAAGTCGATGATTTGCGGCGTCGATCCGGCGACGGGACGGCATGAGCTTCCGTCGTGATCAAGCGCCTCTAGATCGGTCTAGGGTTTGTGTGTTGGTGGGGATGTACTGGCTCGAGCCAACCTCGTACCTAGAACCGCCGCCCCACCCTTTATATATTCTTGCGTATGACGGGGCCCACCACCTTTAGATGGGTTGGCACCCCGATCGTATGCGGATCAAGGCCCGATTAGCCGTTGGGCTAATCGGTTGAGATCAATCTAACATTCTCCCCCTTGATCTCAATCTGTGCTAACTTTAATTACTTTTGACTTTACTCATTCCATCACAGATTAGTGCACAGAACATGTCTCATCGTCACGGTCAATCGCCGTTAGATTTAACAGCTACAATACACCTCTCTGTTCTGAAATAGTTACTTTAATCTTTTGGGCCATCTTTTAGTTCAGGAATCATAGGCTTTCCCTTAAACCCATGCCGGCTACATGTTCTCTGAACACGTTGGGTGGTAAGCCTTTAGTAAGTGGATCCGCTAACATCTTTGCGGTACTTATATGCTCAAGACTTATAATTTGATCCCGAACTTTATCTTTCACAACATAGTACTTTATGTCAATGTGTTTGGCAAGACCACTTGACTTATTGTTGTGGGCATACGTTATCATGGGTTCATTATCGCGGTACAACTTAAGTGGTCTATTGATGTCGTCAACCACTTTTAAACCGGGTATGAACTTCTTTAGCCGCCACCACGGCCAGTAGCCTCATAACATGCTACAAACTCGGCATACATTGTGGGCGATGTAGTGACGGTTTGCTTTGAGCTTTTCCACGATATAGCTCCTCTGCGAGTGAACACATATCCGGATGTAGACTTTCTATCATCTCCTAAAATCGAATCAGATACCCCACTATATGGAGTAAATCGATTTTACAGATGTCATCATGAGGCCTTTTGTTCCTTGCAAATAACGCAAGACTTTCTTTATCAATTTCAATGTTCTATTCGAGATTGCTCGAATCGCCAAGTAACCCAGTAACAAATGCTAAGTCGTATGCGTGTGCACACTTGAGCATCTTGTAAGCTTCCGACAATGAAGCATATGGAACCGCTTTCATTTGATCGATCTCATCTTGGTTCTGGGGCATTGAAAACCCCATATCTGTCGCCCTTGACTATAGGTGCGGTGAAGGACTACATTTATGCATCCCAAATTTCTTTAAGACTTTCTCTATGTATGTCTTTTGTGATAGTCCCAATATCCCTTTGTTTCTATCCGGTGAATTTGATCCCTAGAACGAACGAAGCTTCACCAAGATCTTTCATATCAAAGTTTGAGGACAAAACTTCTTTGTCTCGATGAGATGACATCACTACTAGCCAAGAGGATATCATCCACATCTGAGATTAGGAAGATAAACTTCCCATCTTTAAACTTTGCATAAACACGCTTGTCCTCTACATTCTCTTTAAACCCAAATTTTCTTATTGTCTTGTCAAACTTCAAGTACCACTTGTCTTGAAGCTTGCTTTAACCCATAAATCGATTTCTTTAGGCGGCATCCCATTCTTTCATTTCCTTCCATGATAAAACCTTTCGGTTGTGCCATGTAAACATTTTCCTCCAAATCCCCATTGAGAAATGCCGTCTTTACATCCATCGATGTAACTCTAAATCATAATGTGCTACTAATGCCATTATGATTACGAAGAATCTTTACATGAGGCCGGAGAAAATGTCTCATTGTAATCAATCCCTTCTCTTTGCGTAAATCCTTTTGCCACAAGTCGCGCTTTGTATCTTTCTACATTCCTTGGGAGTCAAGCTTTGTCTTGTAGACCCATTTGACCCTCTTGTTTTGGCTCCTTTAGGAATAATTTCCAAGTCCTGACTTTATTAGTCTTCATGGACCTCATTTCCTCTTCCATGGCTTCAAGCCATTTTGAGGAATTTTCGCTTCTCATGGCTTCTTCAAATGAGGTGGGATCATCCTCCATTTGATATTCCTCTGTATGATAATCGATAATCATCGAAATAGCCGATCTTCTTATTCTTTGAGACCTCCTGGGGCCTCCTCATTTGGTACATCTTCTGCTTGAGGTTGCTGTTGCTCCCTTCATCTGTGGCAATAGGTTCTATAGGATCTGAAGAATGGGTTCCTCATTATCATTCATTGTTGCCACGGGAGGAACAATAACAGTGCTTGCACCACGAGTGTCTTGCAATCGTCGGTCAGGCAATGACAAAGAGTAGTGTGAAGAATGGCTCTTGAATCATCGAGTGGGCGCATACACCCGCTTCTCTTCAAGATCAATCTCACGAGCTACCATACTTCCTCTCATCATTTCATCCTCTAAGAAGACAGCGTGTCTCGTTTCTACAAACTTTGTATATCTGTCGGGCGGAGAAACGAAAACCTTTTGACTTTTCGGGTAGCCAATGAAATGGCAACTTCTTTTTTTGGGATCAAGCTTCCCAAGGTTTGGGTTAAATACTTTAGCCTCGTGAGACTCCCCACACACGTAAGTGGTTTAATGAGGAACTCTTCCCATCCACAACTCGCACGGTGTTTTGGGCACCGACTTACTAGGCACTCTGTTGAGAATATGAATGGCGGTTTTCAACGCCTCCATCCATAAACTCAATGGCGGTGTGGAATAGCTCATCATGCTTCGCACCATATCCATCGAGTGCAGTTGCGTCTTTCATTCTCCATTTTGCCGAGGTTAGCCGGTGTAGAATCTTGGGCCACTATTCCATTTTCTGTAAAAACCTTGCAAAAGGTCCGAGAACTTGTCCATATGGGGTATGTCGATAGTAGTACTCCCCACGGTCGATCGGACTATCTTAATCTTTAAATCGTGTTGGTTTTCAACTTGACCTTAAATATCTTGAATTTATCCAAGGCTTCATTTCTTTCTTTGATTGGATAAATATATCCATAACGGAGTAATCATCCGTGAATGTTATGAGCGAGTCATAACCATCCACACTTTTCACAGGAAAAGGACCACAAATGTCTGTGTGAACAATTTGTAGAACTCCCATGCTTCTTTTGGCATCTTTCTTAATTTTCTTTACATATTTTCCTTTAATGCATTCTCGCATTGTTCTAAGTCGAGAACTCTAATGGAGGAAGAATATCATTCTTAACTAGTCTTTCTATTCTCCCCTCGAAATATGGCCTAAACAGCGATGCCATAATTTCGACGACACATTTAGAGTTCTCTTTCGTTTCTGCTTACATTCAGAGACGAGGATTCAATCACTTTCTCACGCGACGTTCCCATTATCGCACCGACATTCACATCATCACGTAATGATAACAAATAAAGCTCATTTTGTAAGATGGCAAGACCAACACATTCTTTATTAAACATTATTTCACACTTGCCGCTTCCAAAATGACAATCATAACCATTATTGTCCAAACATGAAACACTAATCAAATTCCTCTCAGTAAGAGGAACATAAAGAACATCTCTAAGTAAAAGAGTGAAGCCATCACTAGCTCTAATGAAAGATCGCCAACGGCTTCAACTTCAGCTTGGACTCCATTTGCGACTTTAACGCATCTTTCTTTTCTTTGCATAGTCCTCGTCGAGCGGAATCCTGTAAAAGAATTAGCAACATGAACAGTTGCTCCTGAGTCAATCCACCAAGTAGATTTCGAATATTGTACATACAGGGATTCATTTATAAAGGTAATAATGTTCTCACCTTTCTTTGCCATTATCATCTTTAAGTAATCGGGACAGTCCTTCTTGTAGTGTCCCGTCTTCTTGCAGTGAAGACACTGATCTTTGTCTACTGCAAACTTATTTTGTTGAGGCTGATGGACATGAGCTTTTCCCTTGTTCTTTGAGGAGAAGTTCTTTGTTGAAGTTCTTTTTCTTGTTGTCCTTCACATAGTTGATAGAACCACCATGTGAGGATTTAAATCTTTCCTCCTCTTGCACACATAGCTATGCACTTTTCTAAGTCCCATTTCTCGTCAAGCATGTTATAGTTGACAACAAAGGTGTCAAACTTTTAAAAGAAGGAAGCAAAAATCAAATGAATAAGGAACTCATCCTTGAGAGCCAAATCCATTGGTTTAAGCTTGGATGCCAAATTGCTCATCCTTAGTATGTGCTCTCTTATGCCAACGCCACCACCGAATACCTTTACATCACAAAGTCGCTTAATTAGTCATGTAGCATAAGTCTTTGAAGAGCCAATAACCGACTCTTTATTTTCTCAAGGTACTCTGTGACAAGTCACACTCTGCGATTGAGCCTGCAGTGCAGGCTCAATCGTGTTCTTTATCACAGCCATACATTTCTTGTTGGCTGTGGTCCATTTCTTATGCTCAAGGTCATAAGACATCTGTAAGGGAGCATGGTCCCTCTGTCTTTTCTGCCAAGCAGTGTCGTCCTCATTTTCTTTTCTCACTGGCGCCTCAGGCTCAGTGGGACGTGCTGTGGTGAGGACCCAGTCCACCTCAGCCAAGATAAACGCTAAGTCTATCTTTTTCTTCCACTCCCCATAGTTATCTCCTTTGAGAGTGGGGATCTCTTTGATACAACTCATCAAGTTGTATCCGCCTGAAAAATAATTCAAATAAAAGTGAGAACATAACAGCAAAATTATATGCCTTATTTCCAACGTTGGTCAAAAATACGACATACAATTTTAATCTATACATTAAATCTACATCACCGTTAGTAAAATAGAAATTATGCATAAAATCAACAATAAAAATTATAATCTTGTTATTATCAACGTTGGTGAGAAAATAACAATATCATAATTATCTGAAATTGCATCTATATTTTTCAAAATTAAATTCTCCGTTGGTTCAATTTAATTTAAAGAGTAATCAACATTAACTTTTGCAATGGAAACATGAAAGCTATGTTGATTTGTGATCCAAATTCTTTACATCAATTAGGCGGCTTACGGGCGGAGCGTAGCGAGTCTGAAGCGGCCCATGTGATAAGCGATTCTGACCGTCCGTCGTTGGAGGAGGAGCCGCCATCGTTAGGTCGGTGATGATGAAGTCGATGTGGCGTCGATCCGGCGACGAGGGGCGGCGAGCTTCCGTCGTGATCGCGCCCTCTAGATCGGTCTAGGGTTTGTGTGTTGGTGGGGATGTCTGGCTCGAGGCCAACCTCGCACCTAGAACCGCCGCCCCACCCTTTATATATTCTTGCGCAATGATGACGGGGCCCACCAGCCTTTAGATGGGCTGGGCACCCCCGATCAGGGCGCGGATCAAGGCCCGATTAGCCGTTGGGCTAATCGGTTGAGATCAATCTAACATTGGGTATTTTTGTGGAGAGTTGAGGTCGTCGTAGTTTCGCATTTGTTACCGGCGGTTTTGGTTCTGAAATCTCAAACCGGCTTGTGTGTCTCGCCGCTAAAATGTAAAGAAAAGAGACCAGATCTTGCCATGAACGTGCGGGTCATCTAGATGCCATTCCCCACGTGTGTGACTGACCCACTCTGCTCCGTCCGAACACGCGACGAGCCATCTGCAACTGGACAGGAACAAGCGAACAGCACAAACCTGTGAAAATATATGCACCCTTCATGTCTCACTAGAGTCTGGATTAGTTAACACCATGACTAATTAACACCGGGAATGGCCGCCTCAGGTGTTATGTGCAGGCCACCCGCTGACGGCTGACCTCTTCGCTGGCTACTGGCTAGTGGCTACCGTGCCAATACCATCTTTCAAACCATGCGCACAACTGCGAGCATATTAAGTGAGAGGGGGGGCATGCAGATTCAAAGAAGCAAGCTAGGAGGAGATCGTTTTCGGGGAGCAAGGCGCGCATCATGGCCTCCGGTCTCGGGAGCGCCGCCTTCGTCGCTCTCGTCGTCTACTCCCCCGTCGTTGTCGCCTCAGGCTGGACGGCCTGCCGCCCTCTGCTTGAGAAACTGTGGCTGCGGCTGCGCGTGTGGGCGCTCGGCGGCGCCACGGCCCTGGAGCGGAGACTGGACTGCGACTGCGGGGTGTGCCACGAGGGCTTGGAGCCAGGCGCTGCGGTCCGCACGCTGTCCTGCAACCATGTGTTCCACCGGAAGTGCGTCGATAGGTGGCTCCGCGACGAGCGCATGACCTGCCCGATCTGCCGTCAGATCCCTGCCCCGGTACTGCCGTGGGAGGCGCCGCCGCCGCCGCTGTCACCATCTCCATCACCTGGCTCGGTCGAGGTTCCGGTGGATCGGGACCTGGAGGAGCAGACCCTGCCGCCGCCCCCGCCGTCGAAGTCGAGCTCGGACCACGCCTCGGGGTTGCAGGAGCCACTTCTGCGGCCATTATCATGATCGGGCTCAGATGGGACGGGGGTGGTGCGTCTTGTTAGGTTCTTGAATGATTCTTTCATTGTTTCTGTTGGTAGCTGATTCTTGGTGCTATTCTTACATAGCTGTCTTGGAACCGATAGGTCGATTAGCTTCTTGGAATCTGTTCAGTTCTTCAGGGCGTCGTAGACTCGTAGTATCGCATTTGTCACTTGTTCTTTCCGTCAGAGTCAGAGTTTGTATCTCAGGTTGCTTGACTTTTGATGAACTGAATATCTGAATATTTGCAACGACGACGATTCACTTTTTTTTAAAGTTATTGTGCCAGGTCTTGTGTGTTGATGGAACCTGTTAGATTCTCTTTTTTTCCAGCCTGACAAGATTTTTTGGAACGATCTGGGGGCAAGATTGCTTGACCTATGATGAACCGAAGACCCGAATATTTTCAAGAGACGGTTGGTTTTGGCTAGTTATCGAAGAATCAATTATCGGCCGTGTTTGGTACAGCTCTTACTTCTAGCTTCTCGTTTGGATTTGGTGAAGTTGTACCAAACAACCAGCTTCTTAAAACGACTTGATTCTGCTTCTTGCGAGGAGCTGTCTCGAAAATGAACTAGCAACGAGAAGCGACTTTTCCGTGAATTCTCGTGGGAAGCCAGTCTACTGAAACAAAAATACCCTTTGAAGTTAGATTTAATTACCCGCAAACTGCCACTGACCTAACCCCCTCACACTACAACATGAACACCCCTTTAGCAACGCATATATGCGTTGGTAGAAGCCTAAATAAATGTTGTTATGGTCTATACCAACACATTTAGTATACGTTGCCATTGAGGCCGTTGCGAGAGTCTATTACAACAGATAAACAAGCGTTGGTAATAGATATGAAAAAGCGCTACGAAGTAGCAACGGATATAGTCAGGTTGTAACTACACTTGTATGCGTTGGTACTTACCATGTATGGATGACTTTTACTATTTTGACAATGGATATAATTATATTGTCACAACACATAGAAGCGTTGGTATTTACCATACAGATAACTTTTGCTATTTTGGCAACGGATATAATTTGGTTGATACAACGATTATAAGTGTGTAGAAATCAAAGTAAAAAAATCATTATCGGTCGTAGCATGGTAAAAAAGAACACTCATATATTAAAAACAAATTGTTACATTACATAGAGAACAATTCACGTAAGACATGATATAAATATTTTACTTGAATATCATTTCCTAACATAATGGAATCAAAACGTAATGAAAATCATTTGCTTGTGTCACCATTCTCCACCTTGCATATTCAACATGTCATCCATGACGTCATCCATTTATCTTATCAACCTACAATGAAAAATTGGAGTCCATTAATGCATCATCAGGAAGAAACAAAATCACAATATTAAAGTAACAAAACTAAAAGGTGTCCGTGTATTACAACAGAACCTCAAAAGAGAGTGATACAGGATCGTTTGTTCTTCAAGTAGGAAATGTTCGCTAACATTAGTTAACTACCTTTCAAACCCAATGTGTATGGTGCCCATGTGCTTTGGACCACCTTTAGAGTTGATATCTTTGCAATAGTGAAACCGTGGCATCTTGTCAACAGTCACATTAATCTTTGTTGTTGCCTGCTCTCCACAGAATTCATATTACATTGTTAGCAATCAATATTACAACTCAGTTACTTGAATTCATTAGCTCTTAAAACCTTGAAGACTTGAACACAAAATAGATGACATGAATAGACTCTATTTTCATTTCAAATATCTACAGTAGAAGTAGCACCATTCTCGGTAGCCTATACATGCAAATTTTGCTACAAAAGTAACCTTGTTGTATTTTCCCAAAATCGTAACTTCTTTTTACGTGAGAAAACTTGGCATCCATGCTAATACAAATAAGGATTACAGATAAACTATAAAAGTAAAGTGAATAAGTTTACTATGAATATATATTGCATAAAAAAACATTTTAAAAACGGACACCATTCATGCAGTTTCTCTATTAAAATATGCTTGTAAGTAAGTTCTTACAGAACTATAATATGCTGTCTTAATAGAAGAGAGGAAGTCCTCTGGAAGAATATCGGCAGGCACTAGGTCCTGCAAAAGAAACAAGATATCAGTGTGAAAAATATTTACTTAATTATGCCTATGAAACTAGAGCTCATAAATCTTCACAATATTACATATTCAGAGTAGTTCTTACCACAAATATTTTATATAGAGTGGCATTTGATAAAACAACTAACGAGTGCACCTCTATTCCACTTCCAACAGCCAATGCTACCGACAAATTCCCAATATTTCAAGAGGTTGAAAGCAATGAAATACACACACTTATTAGTTAGTCAAAGTACTTACCCCTTGTACCTTTCCAGTAGTTTCATCAACCATTACTTGGGAAACCTAGACAAGAACACTGGAGCAAGTGAGGCAAGAAACTTAAAAGGAAAATTGGGCACAAAACTATACTTATGCCACTACATAGTAAATGACTTTTCCTGTGGAAATCCAGTTAACCGTTGTGAATAAATGGCCTCTAAAAACTGAATCTATCTAATTAGAGAGAAGGGGAGGGAGAGAGAGAGAGAGAGAGGTAGCCTACCACCATGCGTGCATGTCGGAGATAGAGAGAGAGAGAGAGAGAGAGAGAGAGAGAGAGAGGTAGCCTACCACCATGGGTGCATGTTGTCATTGCATTTTGCAATCTTAGTAGTTGCTAATGAAATCCAATACAGAAAATAAGCTTTAAGTTACCCTTGAAAGAAAATAAGCTCTAAGTTAGTAAAGAACTTAGAAGCATTCTAATACAGATCAAAGGGGAAAATTCTGAATATGCTACACAACTAGCTTGTATATCACTGAAACAACGAGCATGTTTACCATTGGAGAACAGAGCAATAGACTATGTTGGGAGACCATCAAAAACTAAATATTGTGCAACAGCCAACAGAGACTCATCCATTTGATAGAGATGAATAAAAAAATACATGTAACAAATTACTCAGACTGAACTCTAAAAGCATGCTAACAAGAAACATACTGACAATGGAATACGATCATACGAATCTAGGCAATACAAATTGCCTGAAGAAATTAAGTAAATCATGTAGCACATCAAAACGGATGTTGAAAGATGCATTAGAATCTGCACTATTAAGTAAATAATATACTTGGACGACTTAGTTCTCTTACAGACAAGGAAAAACAACTAACTTACTTTGATGTTTTTAGATAGAGGCAAATTAACTGAACAAAGTTTGAGTTTTCGGGGAGAAGGGGCGTTACCTTTGGGTGTCAAAGAGAAGGGGCATCAGGAGTAGCAGCCAGCAGGGGTGTCGGGGAGCAGCAGCCAACAGGGTGGCATCGGGGAGTAGCAACCAGCAGGGTGGCATCAGGGAGAAGGGGCGTCGAGGAGCATCAGCCAATAGGGGCGTCGGGGAGCAGGGTGGCGTCAGGGAGAAGAGGCGTTGTGGAGTAGCAGGGGCATCCAACGCCTTCTCTTGCACTGACGCCTTCGAATCCGCAGCCGTCTTCTTAAACAATGGCCCTAACCACCACCGCAAAAAAAACACTGCCTTCAGATCTAACATCAAAAGGTCTCGCGAAAATCTCGAAATGAAACCGCACGAATCAAGCATAACGCAGATCCGAGTATGAAATGGGGGTAGATCGGGAGGTGGTGGGAGTGTATCTCACCGAACTCGCGGAGGCGGGCGTCCTTGGGGTCGGTGATGGAGTCACAGAGGGCGGTGAGGTTGATGTTAGCGTCGTTCCGCACCTTCTAGTTCTTATGCTGCAACCGCTCGTCCCACGACAGCTTCTTTGCCTCCTTGAGGAGCTTCTCGTCCTCCGTCGACATGGCCGGCTGCCACCATCTCCGCTCGATGAAATGCTACAGCCCAGCAACCTCCACTGCAACCACCGCCCCGGATCAATGCGGCGACCTAGGGTTTCAAATTGGGGCGATGGCGTTCGTGGGGAGTTTGGGTCGGAGGGTGAGGAGAGAGAGAGAGAGGAAAAAGGGCAAGGGTGAAGGTGAGGGCGGCTCGGCGTCGGGCGAGGGGAATGGGAGGTAGGGACAGGGCGGTGGTTCAGGCGAGGGGTGGCGATGATTATGGCATCGGACGAGGGGAATGGAAGGTAGAGCGGCGAGCCGGGCAGCTGGGTTAGAGAGCAGCTACAGCAGGGCAGTGGTCATGGTGGTGGGGGGCAGGAGGAGAGCTAGGGAAGTGGAAGGTGCGGGAGCCGAACTGCCGAAGGGGATAGGGAAGGGGAAAGAAAACGGGGTGGGTTGAGATGGTTACCGTATTTTTGTGCGAGGCAGCGAGGTGGGGTGGAACGGTTGTTAGTTCCGTTGCTAGCTATGCGTTGGGATATGGGTTGTTCATGTTGTAGTGTCACCCCTCCCCACCCCGAGCCCCCAGGGGTAGCCATTCGCATCGCGCCTCCCCACCTACGCGCCTAGAGAAGGCGATTGCTCGCAGCCACCGGCCTTCCTACCTCTGCATCGGCCTCCGCCTTCCCCCTCCATGTCGGCCTTCCCTCTCTGATCTAGCTTCCCCCGCCTCGGGACCCCTCGCCGCTGTCTTGGAGTACCTAATCGCCGGTTTTACTGGCAATCTTCGCCGCGCCCGGACTCCCTCGCACTCGACTCCCTTTTTGTCCGCGCTTTAAGGTACGAGCTCACTGCCCACCCCTCCTCGTGTCCAAACTAAGCCCCAATCCCAACGCCACCACCGCCCGGTGAGCATTCCGACGCTTCCTCCTCTGTGAATTCATTCGTGATCCCTTCCGAGATTGTTCGTTTCGCTTTGGTTTTGGTTTCTGGGGGAGGATTTGGCGTGTGGTCTTTGACGATTTTGGTTGGGTGGATCTGTGGGTGGCGCTGTAGATCAGGTGCTCGATGTGATGGCACAGAAGGAGGCCAATGGCAACGGCAAGCACACCACCCGCCCGCCACCGACGCCCTCGCCGCTCCGCTTCTCCAAGTTCTTCCAGGTGTGTACGTGTGGGATCTGATCGCTGGATCTCGTCGCTTGATCGTTCGCGGTTTTGATCGATATGTGCGAAAGGGACGTTGTGAGTGGAGCTACTTTGTGCCAGATCTCTAAGGTGCAAGCTTTTGTGTTAAGTCTTGCATGGTGTGGGGCATTGCTGTGTAGAACTTAAGCTGGAAGCTTTGCTTGAGTCTGGAGTACCTGAGAAAGTTTTTTTCCCGAATGCGAGAGATCACAGAGATCCAGCAACAATGCTTTAGAGATCTCGTTGCGGGCACTTCATTCAGAGTCTTGAGCTTAACTTGGATCTGTTTGAGAATGTGAGTGATCACAAAGATCCAGTAGCAATGCTTTAGACATTTTGCTGCAAGTTTTTTGTTCTAAGGTACCTAACAAAGTTTTTGAATTATGAGAGTGTCATGCGGGTTGAGAGCTCTCTCGTGTAGTGTTGTTTACATGCTTTGGGTTTCACTACATTTTGTAGTATTGAGCAATTGTGATTCTTTTTTAATCTTGTGATGTAATTTTGTGATAAATTTGGCAAGGGTATGGACTTCAAAATGGTTTTCACGTTTAGAATGCAGACTAGTGCATCAGTCTAGTTCAGAATGGTGTGTGCAATTTAAAACAAAGGGGGTACAATGGTCAGTAATTAACTAGTGAAGAATCTAGGCCCCATTTGCGGTGTTTTGGTAATTATAGACAACCATGCGTTTTGTACTAACTGGCTTTATCAAGAAGTTACTAGGTTATTCTTGGACTATGATGGGAGAACGCTAAAGGATCTCATCTCACTAAAGGTAAAGGTATCTAGTTGATAGGATATTTTCTTAGTTTTACTGGTCTAGGAGAATAAAGGTTAAAAGACCGGATTGTTAGCGTATATAGCCGTACTATGAAGAGGGTTCAAAAATCTAGTAGCTTGAAAGTGAATGATGCCACAAATGCTCAAATCATACTTGGTTTAAATCTTGGATTCAATTGATTTGGTCTGGCCTTAATTTGAATTTGCTGAAAAATCTTGAAGGCTGGACTGACCGACGTTTTACGGCCGGACTGACCGGGGTCCCGGACCAAAAGGGCCAATCAGCGTTTTCCAGTAGGGTGGTTTTTCTGATTTGCTGAAGATTTTTAAGGACGGTCAGACCGCTGGTGTGAGTCCGGACTGACCGGACTTGTGGACTAAATGTGCGGTCAACATTTTCCAGAGAAGTGATTTTCTCGGTTTGGCTGAAATTCTTGAGGTCGGTCTGACCGACGGCAAAGGTGCAGTCTGACTGGACCTCCGGGTCAAAGGCCCGGTCAAGTTTTTCCAGTGACATTGTTTTCTCTGGTTTGGTTTTTTGGAAGGGTGGTCTGATCGTGATCACCACTGCGGTCTGACCGGGCTATCCGTAACGGATAGTTTACAGGCATTAAATGTGCAATCGATCGTTATTTTCAAGCTTTGGTCTAACTGCCACTCAAGCTATGATCGATCGCACTTGCAATTTTCTTTAGGGTTTCGAGCTCCAACGGCTAGAAAAGTGGGTGGAGGCTATAAATACCTCACCCACTACAGCAAATGAGCCTTGATGAACCTCATTGAACACACTTGAGCCCTTTGCATTGTCTTCTACTCATTGAGAGCATTTAATTCCTTTTGCAAAGGTTGTTAAGGTTTTTTTCCAAGAGCATTGATTAGGGTTTGATCATTGTGGCATTTGAGCATCTTCAAGCGAAGAATTCTTGTTCTATTACTCTTGGAGATTGTCGTCTCCTAGACGGCTTGGTGTTGCGTCGGTGATCTTCTCAAAGGAGATTGTGAGAAGACCCGGACATTTGTGAAGGTTGGAGCTCGCCTATCCGGAGTGGAGAAGAGCTACCATTAGTGATCGAGGGAAGTGCTTGTGTGAAGCCGGCTTGAGTTGATCAAGCTTCCTCAATGTGGATTAGTGGAGACTGGCAAGTCTCCGAGACCACAGGAAAAACATTGTTTATCTCGCTAGTGTGGTTTATTCTCTTGCTCTTTACTTTGTGCATTTATGCTTATGAGCTAGTTGTTCATCTTGTTTAGATTATTTAGCTTGTCTTGATAGTATTGTTAACTTAGATAGCCTTAGACATTTTAGGCCTTGTATTGTGAAATTGTCTTTCATAAGCTTTAATTTTGGTAAATTTATTATTTAGCCAAAAGAATTTAAAAACTGCCTATTCACCCCCCTCTAGTCGGTTATTCTTGATCCTACAAGTGGAATCAGAGCTTGGTGTCTCATTGATTTAGACTTAACCGTCTAAGAGAGAAAATGATGGCTACTGAGGGAATTGCTATAGGAAAGGCTACTTTGTTTGATAGCTCTAATTATGCTTATTGGAAAATTAGAATATCAATTTATTTAAAGGCAATGAGTCCAAGCATTTGGAAAATCGTAAATGAGGGTTACGTCATGCCTCTTAATCCACTAATCCCCACGGATCAAGAGACGTGTAATGCTCATTTAGATACCCAAGCTATGAACGCTCTCTTTGGTACTTTGAACGCGGATGAGTTGAATAGAGTGAGCAATTTGGAAACCGCTCATAATATTTGGACCACCCTCTCGGAAATCCATGAGAGAACATCCACGGTCAAAGAAGCCAAATTGTATAGGCTTCGGATCAAATATGAGACATTCGTAATGTTGCCTTATGAAAACATCAATGAGATGTATTCAAGACTCAACAACATTGTGAATGAGCTTAAAGGCCTTGACACTAACCTTCTTGATGTTGATATTGTGCGCAAGATACTTAGAACACTTCCGGACAAGTATGAGATGTTGGTGACATTATTTCTCAATTCTCCCGAGTTGCCAAGAATGACACCAAGGGACTTTTGGGCAATCTCATCACCAATGAGTTGTTCAAGAAAGACAAAGAAGAGCTCTTGGAGTTATCTTTCTCAAAGAAGAAGATTACCGCTTTCAAGGCCAAAGCGGAATCAAGTGATGATGAGGATGAAAAAGGATATTCCGAAGAGAAGTTTGCCTTTCTTGTGAAAAGAATGAAGAAGTTCATGAGAAGACGCCCACATAGAAGCTTTAACTTTGACAAGAACAAGAAAGGACAATTCTCAAGTAACAACAAGCGTTATAGCAACATTTGGTGCTATAATTGCGAAGAGAAGGGGCATATTGCTTCCCATTGCCCCGCAAAGAAGGATGACAAGGGCAAGTCATTCAAGAAAAATGAGTATGATGGCAAGAAAAAGCTTTTCAAGAAATTTAACAAAGATGGCAAGCATGAAGCCGACATTGGAGAGTGGGATTCCGATGAGGAGTCAACCGACTCCAACTCCGATGAGGATGAGTTCCCAAGAAGAAGGGACTCGTTGGCATCACTATCAAGGAGGCTCCATCGCTATTCTCCACTCCTACTTGCCTCATGGCAAAAAGAGATAAGGTAAAATTCATTAATGATAGTGAACCTTCATATGATGAATTAATGGATATGCTTGAAGACTTGAATGAATATCTTAGAAAAGAAATGTCAAAATATAAGGTCTTAAAGAGAGAGCACATCTCTCTAAAAGATTCTTATGAGGAGCTAAAGGAAGCTCATGACTTACTTATCCAAGAAAATTTAAGCAAGTCTTGCTTTAGTGTAGGAATTACATGTAATATTATTGATGAAATGCTTAGTATAAAAATTGCTAAGACTAGTGCATCTACTTCATGTAATGACCTACTTGCTATGTCATGTTGCTCTAGTATTGATGCTAATCATAACAATGTTGAGCTAAAAGGTGCAAAGCTTATTGTTGAAAACAATGAGCTAAAAGGGCAAGTGACCAAGCTAAGCAAAAGCTTAGAAAGGTGCTTCAAGGGTAAGGCCACCCTTGATAAACTTTTGAGTGAGCAAAGGTGTTCATTCAATATGAAAGGACTTGGGTATGTGCCCAAGAAAGGTAAGAAGCCGGCAAACAAGCCAATAAGGTTTGTTAAGCAAAATAGCAAGTATTGCCATAAGTGCCGGGAAATAGGACATGTGCAACAAAATTTTCCTATTGGTAAGACTCCATCCCTTGGTATATATGATTCATGTTATATACTTAGAAAAACTAAGGATGGTAAAGTCATTGCTAGATTTGTTGGCACTTCAATTTTAGGCGCTAAAAAGAATGATATTTGGGTGCCTAAATCCTTGGTCACTAACCTCTAAGGACCCAAACAAATTTGGGTACCTAAAAGAACTTGATTCTTGTTTTGCAGGTGAGCTACAGAACCAGTGAAAAACATTGGGTGCTTGATAGTGGATGCATTCAACACATGATCGGTGATAGGAAGATGTTCAACACATTCGAGAACGGTAAAGGAGTTGACGAGATCATATTTGGCGATAATAGCAAAGGAAAGTTAATAGGATTGAGTAAAATCGCAATCTCAAATGACCTTTCTATTTCTAATGTATCCTTGGTAGAATCATTAAATTTCAATTTGCTATCCGTTGCTCAAATATGTGATCTTGGATTAATTTGCTCAGTCTCTAGTGAAGGTGTTACAATTTCAAATGTAAAAGATAGCTCTTTAGTTTTAAAAGGTTTTAGATTTAGAAATCTTTATTTGGTTGCTTTTACTTCAAATGATTCATGCTTTAAAACTTGTTTAATTGCAAAAACCTCATTGGGTTGGCTTTGGCATAGAAGGCTAGCTCATGTTGGAATGATTCAACTTAAAAAGTTTTTCAAATATGATTTAGTTGTTGGCTTGAAAGATGTAAAGTTTGAGAAAAATAGACTTTGTAGTGCTTGTCAAGCCGGTAAACAAGTCACAAATTCTCATCCTTCCAAGAGTATCATGTAAACTTTTAAACCATTGGAACTCTTACATATGGATTTGTTTGGGCCAACAACCTATAAGAGTATCGGGGGTAATAGCTATCGTTTAGTCATTGTGGATGACTACTCTAGATATACATGGGTATTCTTCCTAGATGACAAAGGTGAAACCTCTAGCATTTTTAAAAAGTTTGTAATTGCAAAAGATCATCCAATAGACCAAATATTGAGTGACGTAAGTAAGGGTATCCAAACTCGCTCTCGTGTTGTTTCTTTTTGTGAACATTACTCTTTTGTCTCTTCTATCGAGCCAAAGCATGTAGAAGAAGCACTTGATGATCCGGATTGGGTGAATGCAATGCATGATGAACTCAATAACTTCACCCGAAATAAAGTTTGGATATTGGTGGATAGGCCCAGGGAACACAACGTCATTGGTACAAAATGGGTCTTTAGAAACAAGCAAGATAAGAATGGTATGGTTGTAAGAAACAAAGCAAGATTGGTTGCTTAAGGTTATTCACAAGTTGAAGGTTTAGATTTTGGTGAAACATTTGCTCCCGTAGCTAGACTTGAGTCAATTCGGATATTACTTGCTTTTGCATCATGCTTTGATATTAAGTTATTTCTAATGGATGTCAAAAGTACTTTTCTAAATGGTAAAATATCTGAACTTGTCTTTGTTAAACAACCTTCCTGTTTTGAAGATACTAAAAATCTAAATCATGTCTATAAACTCTCTAAAGCACTCTATGGTCTTAAACAAGCTCCTTGAGCATGGTATGAACGCTTTAGAGATTTTCTAGTTTCAAAAGGATTCAAAATCAGGAAAATTGATTCAACTTTATTTACTAAAGTTTAAAATGATGATTTCTTTGTTTGTCAAATTTATATTGATGATATCATTTTCGGGTCTACTAATCAAGATTTTTGCGAAGAATTTGGTGATACGATGTCTAGGGAATTTGAAATGACCATGATTGGAGAATTAAGTTATTTCCTTGGACTTCAAATCAATCAACTCAAAGATGGGACTTTCATAAGTCAATCTAAGTACGTGAAGGATTTATTTAAAAGATTTGGCATGGAAAATGCAAAACCTATCATGACTCCCATGGCTACAAATGGTCATCTTAATCTAAATTAGGGAGGTAAACTGGTAGATTTAAAGCTTTATAGATCCATCATTGGTAGCTTGCTTTATCTTACTGCATCTAGGCCCGATATCATGTTTAGTGTTTGTATGTGTGCTCGTTTTCAAGCTTCTCCAAAAGAATGTCATCTTATGGCCGTTAAAAGAATTCTTAGATATTTAAAGCATTCCTCTAGCATTGGCCTATAGTTCCCTAAAGGTGCTAAATTCGATTTAATTGGATATTCCGATTCCGATTATGCGGGTTGCAAAGTGGATAGAAAAAGCACCTCGGGTAGTTGTCAATTCTTACGAAGATCCTTAGTATCATGGTCATCGAAAAAACAAAATTCCGTAGCTTTATCCACCGTCGAAGCCGAATATGTTTCTGCGGGAAGTTGTTGTGCTCAATTGCTATGGATGACGCAAACCTTGATGGATTATGGGATTACATTTGATAAAATACCTCTTTTGTGTGACAATGATAGTGCAGTGAAAATAGCCAATAATCCTGTCCAACACTCAAGAACCAAGCATATAGATATTCGCCATCATTTCCTAAGCGATCATGTGAGCAAGGGAGATATTGAAATTAGCCACATCTGGACCGAAGACCAATTAGTGGACATCGTCACCAAACCATTAGATGAAGGCTATTTTTGCAAATTGAGAAATGAATTAAATGTCATAAATCTTTCTAATGTGATTTGATTACATTATGTTTTGAAATCTTATTTGAATTTGCATTTCTCTTATGATTTTCTTGATTCAAGAACTAAGTTGGGAAACACCTTTAGGGGGAGTGTTATACAATCACTATGTATATCACATCTCTAATGGTGCACATATCGATAAACATGCTAGAATTTTTTTTAAAACCAATCCTTTTGGTCAAAAAGTCAAATTTTGGTTTTTATCAAACAAAACTCTTGAAAAATTAGCTATACCTATTATCTATTGTATCTCAAAGGCTTTTGGCTTAAAAGAATAAAAAATTATCTATTTTCAATGAAAAAGTCAATTTTGCCAAAAATTGAACTTCAAGTACCTTGTCCTTAACCAAAATCAAAATTTTGTCCAACTTCAATTTCAAAAGGAATTTGATAGTGCCCCCAAAAATAAAAACCTAAAGATGGCTATTCATGACCTTTTTCGTGATCATTGGTTTTTCAAACTATCAACAAAATCAAAGCTATTAGTGTTTTAATCTTGCTGAAAAATAGCCCAAAACCCGAAAAACTCGCAAGTCTTAATTCTAGCATAAAATGAGTATTGCTATTTATGCAATGTTTCCTCTCATATATTGTCTCAAAATAGTATTTCATACTCATACATTCCTTCACAAGCGGCAATTTTCTTTGTTGGCTTCAAGAGATTCTTTCAAAATCGCTTTCTTCAAAAATCGCTCTATTTTCCTAAAAATCTATGTTCAAAATGCGTTTGCTATTCTAATCTCGTTGAAATTGCTCGAAGACAATTTTATGTTGTGTGTAAACTCTATGGAGCAAGGACAACACAAAAATTCTGCTAAATATCTCAAAAATCTTCTTACGCGGTCAACACTTGACATTTCTCCGGCAACCCGAGCTTTTCCCCGGCCCGACCGGGCTCTCTTGGCGATCGATCGCTTTGGCGATTATTGCCTTTAACCCTACGTCGGTTTCTTTTCTTCGGCCATTTCCTTTTTCTCCCACCTCTCCACCTCGGCGGTTCACCCTTTTATCACCTCCTCCCCTTCCCGTCGGTTCCATCTTCTCTCCCGCACGCCTCATCACCCCCTCGTGCCTGGATCGCCTCTCCGCCGTCGGTTGCTCTCCTCACCGCCGCCAGTACTCCTCCTCACCGTCGCCACCGCAAGGTTTTCCTTTTTCTTCCCTTTTTCGCTTCATCAATCAATCTCTAAATGTTCCTCATCTAGATGATTTTCTAGACCTTAATCGTCATCTATGCCTCCATTGTCATTCTACATGCTTGAGTGTCGGCCATTGCCCTCATTTTGTCAAATCCGATTGAATGTAAAAAATCTAGGGTTTTTTTGCCAGGCCCGGTTTGACCGGCATATTGCTCACAGTCAGTCCGCATTGTGGTCTAACCGGCGTGCTCCATGCAGTTAGTCCGCACTGCGGTCTGATCGGCCCTGCCAGAAAAATGCTATTTTTGATTCCAGATTCAATCCATCTCACTCCTTGTTTGTCTTGATCCTTCTCTAGTTCTCATGGCAAGGACCAAGCGTGTCAGCGACCCCAGGGCATCTTCCTCTCGTCCACCCCGGTAGGCCACTCGTCGCCCTCCCGTTGAGCGTAGTGGCTCCGAGAGTGCTAAAGAGGAGACCTCTCCCTCATTATCTCCTGTGCCGAGTGCCAGTGACCACATGGATGAATATTACGAAGAGGATGATGCTGAACAGCAGTTTCCCCCTGAACCCCGTGTTGACCTTCTTTCCATCAGAAATGACGACTTCATGAGGTTACGGCAACAGAATTAGTATGAGAAGTCAAGGACAGCCATGGATGAGCGGTTTCACACTTTATTTCAAGAGGATGCTTTTAATCATGTGATTGTCCATAAATAGTTTGCAAATCAAAAGTACATCAACTGATCCTATCTCAATCAGCAAACAAGATATGAAGGTCTTTATTCTCGGTTTCGCAATGCTAGCTTGGATGGAATTATTAGCATCAAGTGCAACTTTAATTAGGAGGTCATCTGTCAGTTCTATGCTGCTGTTCACATTCCATCCAATTTGGCCACTATGACTTGGATGACAAGCTCGGTGCGCTACTCGGCCACCAAGCGCCATTTTGAGGAGGCCCTTAATCTGCCCTCTTGTGACTATGTCAAGATTCATCTTGAGCCCACCCTACAGACTCCAGAGTAGTCTCAGTTCTATGATCCGGCTCATGTTGGGTTTGTCACTGGTAAGGTTGCCGGTCTGAAACCTCTTCCTAGCATCATTAATAGGATCATCAGGGCCACTATCTTGCCCAGGAGTGGCAATAATGATGCTATTCGAGGTCATGCATGGAATGTCATAGATTTTGTGATGCAAGGAAAGAAGTTTGACATTATACATCTCATCTTGACTGAGTTGCAATCTTGCCATGGTGATTTGGGCAAAAGGATGTATTATGCACCTTACATCATGCAGCTTATTATCAGAACAACTGGCTTCAATGGTGCCACTCCTTTTCCTCATAAGCAGTACAAGCCAAAAGGAGACCATCAGAGAGATTTCAGGAACATGCCACTTCACCAGGCTGATGATGCTCCAGCACCTCCTCAGCCAGCCCCTCAGCAGCAGGGTGGACTTGATCCCCTGTTGATGGAGACTTTGCATACCGGCATCTACACTATTGTATCTCGCTTTGATGCCCTCGATCGCCGTATGGAGACTCTTGATCATCATATGGATGCGATAGATTGTCACTATCAGGCGTTGGACACTCGCCAGGTAGCCATGTATCAGTCCAACTCCATAGTGCTTCAGCGTTTGGATCAGTTGTCTGGATGGGTTTCGGAGATGCATGCAGCCCAAGGCCAGATTCAGAACAACATAGTTGAGATCAACACTCGTGTGTCATCGATTGAGCAGTGGGTCACCTACTCTCGGCGCCGTCATGTTGATCACTCTTCTGCTGCTCCTTCTCCGTCGGCTGACGCTCCTCCTCCCCCTACTTGCGGACCAAATGTGCGGTCAACATTTTCCAGAGAAATGATTTTCTCGGTTTGGCTGAAATTCTTGAGGCCGGTCTGACCGACGGCAAAGGTGCGGTCTGACCAGACCTCCGGGTCAAAGGCCCAGTCAAGTTTTTCCAGTGACATTGTTTTCTCTGGTTTGGTTTTTTGGAAGGGCGGTTTGACCGTGAGCACCATCATGGTCCGACTAGGCTATCTCAGAACGGATAGTTTCATGCATTAAATGTGCAAGCGATCATTGTTATTTTCAAGCCCGGTCTGACAGTTACTCAACTATGATCGACCGCACTTGCATTTTTCTTTAGGGTTTCGAGCTCCAACGGCTAGAAAAGTGGGTGGAGGCTATAAATACCTCACCCACTACAGCAAATGAGCCTTGATGAACCTCATTGAAAACACTTGAGCCATTTGCATTGTCTTCTACTGATTGAGAACATTTAATTCCTTTTGCAAAGGTTGTTGAGGTTTTTTCCAAGAGCATTGATTAGGGTTTGATCATTGTGGCATTTGAGCATCTTCAAGTGAAGAAGTCTTGTTCTATTACTCTTGGAGATTGCCGTCTCCTAGACGGCTTGGTGTTGCGTCGGTGATCTTCTCAAAGGAGATTGTGAGAAGATCTGGGCATTTGTGAAGGTTGGAGCTCGCCTATCTGGAGTGGAGAAGAGCTACCATTAGTGATCGAGGGAAGTGCTCGTGTGAAGCCAGCTTGAGTTGATTAAGCTTCCTGAATGTGGATTAGTGGAGACCGACAAGTCCCCGAGACCACGGGAAAAACATTGTTTGTCTCCCTAGTGTGGTTTATTCTCTTGCTCTTTACTTTGTGCATTTATGCTTATGAGCTAGTTATTCATCTTGTTTAGATTATTTAGCTTGTCTTGATAGTATAATTAACTTAGATAGCCTTAGACATTTTAGGCCTTGTATTGTGAAATTGTCTTTCATAAGCTTTAATTTTGGTAAATTTAGTATTTAGCCAAAAGAATTTAAAAACCGCTTATTCACCCCCCTCTAGTCGGTTATCCTTGATCCTACAACTAGTCATATATAGGATAAATATGTGCTTCTTTGTTCTTGTAACTGGTGGTGAGAAGAATCTTAGTCGCTTTTTCATGTAAAGATTTTTAGGCCCTGTTTGGTAGAGCTCTAGATTCTTATTTTTCAGATTATGCTCCTGATTATCTGATAATCCACTTATTTGAAAAATTGGAGCTGTCTCAAGAAAGTGTTTGCCTAGTAAGTTGACTCCAAAAACTATAAGAGAGAGGATTAGAGGCATGTTGATGGTGTAAAAACCAAACACAAGTGAAGGGGCGGACGTCGGCCGTGTTACGGGCCGTCTTCCACGAGAGTGAGAGTGACACAGGGGTTTATACAAGTTCGGGGGTCCGAGAGGACCGCCCTACTCCTGTCGATGGCCTACGGGGGTTCGAGGGTTCCTCCCGGAGGCTCACCTGATGGCGTGTTTTCTTATATTGCTCAAGAGAGCTCTTCCTCAAATGAGAGATACAAGGGGTATTTATAGGCTCGTGGGCCTGTACAAATGACCAAAATACCCCTTTGCTGAATTTCTACCGTATAAGTACAAGTAGGGTTACAATCGACCTTTACAAGGTAGTTACACTTCTTGATCTGTTAAGTATGTGTTTTTCCTGTGGAGTGGGTCCCACTAGTAAGGAGATAAAATATTCTTCCAACAAGGCAAATTGACCATGCCACCCTTGGTTGTAATACTTCAATTGTATTTGTATCTTACTCATTTGTATTTGTACGCAAATTATAGAATTTTTTCCCAACTTTTTTGAGATCATATGAATGTATATATACATCTAGAAATTAGAAAAAATATATATCATCTCAAACTTGTCACCTAATTTGAAATCCTTGTGCGGACCAAAAAATGAGTATATATGTATCATCATTCATTAGTACGTGGTATCAAATTTGAAATTAAATAGAAGCAAGCATCCTCAAATGAACTAGTATTACAAATACATGCTTTCGTTTCATCATTCATTAGTACGTGGTATCAACTTATCAAATTTAATTCCATAATTCATCAAAGTTTGTCTCATCCATAGCAATTGAGCACAACAACTTCCCGCGGAAACATATTCGGCTTCGACGGTGGATAATGCTACGGAGTTTTGTTTCTTGGATGACCATGACGCTAAAGATCTTCCTAAGAATTGACAACTACCCGATGTGTTTTTTCTATCCACTTTACAACCAGCATAATCAGAATCCGAATATCCAATTAAATCAAATTTAGCACCTTTGGTGAACCATAAGCCAATGCTAGAGGAATGCTTTAAATATCTTAGTATTCTTTTAACGGCCATTAAATGACACTCTTTTGGAGTTGCTTGAAAACGTGCATACATGCAAACACTAAACATGATATCGGGCCTAGATGCGGTAAGATAAAGCAAGCTACCAATCATAGACCTATAAAACTTTAAATCTACCGGTTTACCTCCCACATTCAGGTCGAGATGACCATTGGTTGTCATGGGAGTCTTGACGGGTTTTGCATCCTCCATGCCAAATTTTTTGATAAAATCTTTTGCATACTTTGTTTGACTCACGAAGGTTCCATCCTTGAGTTGCTTGATTTAAAGTCCAAGGAAATAGCTCAATTCTCCGATCATGGACATTTCAAGTTCCCTAGACATCATATCACCAAACTCTTTGCAAAAATCTTGATTAGTAGACCCAAAAATGATATCATCAACATAAATTTGACAAATAAAGAAATCATCATCTAAGACTTTAGTAAAAAAAGTTGAATCAATTTTCCCGATTTTGAATCCTTTTGAGACTAGAAAATCTCTAAGACATTCATACCATGCTCTAGGAGCTTGTTTGAGACAATGGAGTGCCTTGGAGAGTTTATAGACATGATTTGGATTCTTTAGATTTTCAAGACCGGGAGGTTGTTCAACAAAGACAAGTTCAGATATTTTATCATTTAGGAAAGCACTTTTAACATCAATTTGAAATAATTTAATATCAAAGCATGATGCAAAAGCAAGTAATATCCTAATTGACTCAAGTCTAGCTACGGGAGCAAAAGTTTCACCAAAATTCAAACCTTCGACTTGTGAATAGTCTTGAGCAACCAATCTTGCTTTGTTTCTTACAACTAAACCATTCTTATCTTGCTTGTTTCTAAAGACCCATTTTGTGCCAATGACGTTGTGTTGTTTGGGTCGATCCACCAATGTCCAAACTTCATTCCGGATGAAGTTATTGAGTTCTTCATGCATTGCACTCACCTAATCCGGATCTTCAAGTGCTTCTTCTACATGCTTTGGCTCAATAGAAGAGACAAAAGAGTAATGTTCACAAAAAGAAGCGACACGAGAGCGAGTTTGAACACCCTTACTTACGTCACCCAATATTTGGTCTATTAGATGATCTTTAGCAATTGCATTGTGGATTCTTGGTGGTAGATTGGATGGTTGATCATCTTCTTTATTATCCTCTTCATCAATTTGAGTTTGATTCGTGGAAGAGGTTGAAGGTTCAACTTGGGTGGAAGAAGATGGATCATCCTTAGGCTTGATGTCACCAATTTGCATGTTCTCCATGGCTTTTCTTAAGGCTTCATCACCTATATCATCCAAATTCTCATGCTCTTCTTGAGAGCCATTAGTTTCATCAAATCGCGCATCGTGCCTTTCTTCAACTAAACCGGAGTTTTGGTTAAAGACACGATAAGGTTTGCTATTTGAAAAATAATAAAGCAAGAAACCAACATCACAATGACTATCAAATTTTGAAAGACGAACACACTTTCTCAAAATATAACACTTGCAACCAAATACACGAAAATAAGAGATGTTTGGTTTTCTTCCTACAAGAAGCTCATAGGAAGTCTTTTTCAAAAGACAATGCAAATAAAGACGATTTATGGCATGACAAGTGGTGTTAATAGCTTCTATCCCAAAAACTATCAGAAGTATTATATTTATCAAGCATTGTCCTAGCCATTTCAATTAATGTACGATTTTTCCTTTCTACAACTCCATTTTGCTCCGGAGTGTAGGTTATGGAAAGTTGGTGCTTTATTCCAAGTTCATCACAAAAGTCTTCAACTTTAGTATTCTTGAACTCGGAACCATTATCACTACAGATTTTCTTAATTTTGAAATCAAATTCATTTTGAGCCCTTTTTGCAAAACTTTTGAAAATGCCGGAGGTTTCACTTTTGTCATCCAGGAAGAATACCCATATGTACCTAGAGTAATCATCCACAATGACTAAACAATAACTATTAACCCCGATACTCTTATAGGTTGTTGGCCCAAACAAATCCATATGTAAGAGTTCCAATGGTCTAGAAGTTGACATGATACTCTTGGAAGGATGAGAATTAGCGACTTGTTTACCAGCTTGACAAGCACTACAAAGTCTATTTTTTTCTCAAACTTCACATCTTTCAAGCCAACGACTAAATCATATTACAAAAACTTTTTAAGTTGAATCATTCCAACATGAGCTAGCCTTCTATGCCAAAGCCAACCCAATGAGGTTTTTGTAATTAAACAAGTTTTTAAGCATGATTCATTTGAAGTAAAATCAACCAAATAAAGATTCCCAAATCTAAAACCTTTGAAAACTAAAGAGCTATCTTTTGCATTTGAAATTGTAACACCTTCATTAGAGAATGGGCAAATTAAACCAAGATCACAAATTTGAGCAACCAATAGCAAATTGAAATTTAATGATTCTACTAGAGATACATTAGAAATAGAAAGGTCATTTGAGATAGCGATTTTACCCAATCCTATTACCTTTCCTTTGCTATTATCACCAAATGTGATCTTGTCAACTCCTTTACCATTCTCGAATGTGGTGAACATCTTTCTATTATCGGTCATGTGTTGAGTGCATCCATTATCAAGCACCTAATGTTTTCCACCGGTTTTATAGTTCACCTACAAAATAAGAATCAAATTCTTTTAGGTACCCAAATTTGTTTGGGTCCTTGGAGGTTAGTAACCAAGGACTTAGGCACCCAAATAGCATTCTTTTTAGCGCCTAAAATCGAAGTGTCAATAAATCTAGCAATGACTTTACCATCCTTAGTTTTTCTAAGCATATAGCATGAATCATATATACCAAGGGATGGAGTCTTACCCATAGGACAATTTTGTTGCACATATTCTATTTCCCGGCACTTATGGCAATACTTGCCATTTTGCCTAACAAACCTTGTGGGCTTGTTTGCTGGCTTCTTATCTTTCTTGGGCACATACCCAAGTCCTTCCTTATTGAATGAGCATCTTTGCTCACTCAAAAGCTTGTCAAGGGTGGTCTTACCCTTGAAGCACCTTTCCAAGCTTTTGCTTAGCTTGGTTACTTGCTCTTTTAGCTCATTATTTTTAACAACAAGCTTTGCATCATTATGCCCAAACATTATTATGATTAGTATTAATATTTGAGCAACATGGCATAGCAATAGGATCATTACATGAAGTAGATGCACTAGTCTTAGCAATTTCTACACTAGGCATTTCATCAATAATATTACATGTAATTCCTACACTACAGTAAGACTTGCTTGAATTTTCTTGGATAAGCAAGTCATGAGCTTCCTTTAGCTCCTCAAAAGAATCTTTTAGAGAGATGTGCTCTCTCTTTAAGACCTTATATTTTGACATTTCTTTTCCAAGATATTCATTCAAGTCTTCAAGAATATCCATTAATTCATCATATGAAGGTTTAGTATCATTAATGGATTTTACCTTATCTCCTTTTGCCATGAGACAAGTAGGAGTGGAGAATAGCGATGGAGCCTCCTTGATGGCGATGACAACGAGTCCCTTCTTCTTAGGGGACTCATCCTCATCGGAGTCGGTGTCGGTTAACTCCTCATCGGAGTCCCACTCTCCAATGTGGGCTTCATGCTTGCTGTCGTAGCTAAAAGACTAAACAGTAGAGAAGGGGGGACCCCTCGGTTCCTGAAGGGTCCTCGAAGAGGGGACTGGTTGTCAGGAATCAGATGAACTTATATTTCAAATCAGGTCTCAGAATACAACTCGCTCTCCCCTACATGGGGGGGAGGTGGCTATTTTAGCCTTTCTATAAGGTACATGAGATTACAAGCCTACCCCCACAGGGCCCTATGTTGGTAGGGGCTGCAGGGACTTTTCCTAACCCTAAGCCTAGCTTCCGGCTCATGGTGGACCGCCCTAGACTTGGTCCACCCTGCTGATGCGCTCGGTCCAGCGGTACAGTGGCTCCTCCGGACCCCTCGGAACCCTTCACGCCCTCGGGACCCTCCGAAATCCTTCGGATCCCTCGGGACCCTCCGGAACCCTTCGGACCCCTCTGGGGCCTTGGGACCCTGCGGACACCTCGGGATCTCCCGGGCCCTGGGGCCTTCAGAACCCTTCGAGGCCCTTAGGGCCCTCCAGGCCTAGGGGACCCTCCGGACCGGTCGGGAACTCCGGGCCCCCCTCGGGACCCTTCGGGCCACTCCAGCAGCCCAGGCCGTCCGACGACATCCGACGCGTTGTGCGCTTCACTGTTCGCCTGGTCGTGGGGGCTGGTGTGCCGCCCCTACAACAAGCCCCTCGCGGTCAAGGTCTTGCTTCATCATGGCTGAAACTGTGCCTCTCCCCGGAGGGTACAGGTACACCGTCCCCTTTGGCCTAGCGAAGCGTTATCTATGCGTCCCACCTCGCTCATCGTTGACCGTCGAGCGGATGGCCATTGGAAAGTGTGCGTTGCCGTTGGGTTCTGTGCGTCATAAATTTCTCTACTACTGAGTTGCTTCATGCGCCGCGCCGATGGCATGCTCGGCGTGTTTTAATGCGGCGCCTCGGTTCTCGCGAGTCATAATGCCCTTGTGCGCGTTTCGGTTTTTTACTTGCCACGTGTTAGGCTCTGTTTAGTCTTGGGCTCCTCGGTTTCTGCGCTTAGTGGTACTGTACGCGTGCTTATCTATAAATAGGTGGCCTTGGGCCTGATTTTCCCAATACTCGCGTGTGCTAGCCCTTTATTTCTACCCCATCCCCCCCCCCGCGTTGCTCCTCGTGCCTTCCTTGCCCCCCGCATTGCTCCTCGTGCCTTGCCTTGTGCTGTTGAGATGACGAAGCGGATCAAGGACAGACGGGGTGGTGTGGCCTACACCAACGAGCTAGGTTGCTCCACCATGACGTCCCACGTCCTGTGGGCCCTCAAAAATGAGGGGAAGGTGGCGAACTTGGACGACGTTCGCTCCCCTGGGACGGAGGTTGTGCCGACGCCCCGAGAAGATGAGACGATTGTGTTCGTGGCCTTTCTGTATGTGGGCCTTCATCTGCCATGTGTTGGCACATTGAGCCAGGTCCTCCAGTTGTACGGGGTGGACCTGGCCCAGCTGAAGCCCAACTCGATTGTGAAGCTTGGCGTCTTCGAGTGGGTGCTCCGCTCCGTGGGGGTGACCAGCAATCAGGCACGCCTCTTCACGTACCTCCACGATGGGCGGTGCCAACCGAAGAAGACGCTGAACTTCGGGAGCATCAACTTCCAGCCGAAGGCGCGTCTTCTTCATTACCTACCTGCCCCGGCCGCCCGGAACAGGTGGGATACTGACTGGACCCGTCGATGGTTTTACCACAAGTGTGGCTGCGAAGCAGGCCTTCGCTCCATCGAGGGGCTCATTCAACTTATCCCAACGCCGACCATCGAGCTTTCTTCCCGGGAGGATACGCTGCTTCGAGTGCTGCTCAGCGCAACACGACAGATGTCCACCCGAGACTTCGTGGAGGAGTTCTGCGCGCTTCGGCTGTGGCCGCTGGCGCAGGGCTGGAGCGTGGGGCTCAGTGAGCCGAAGGATGGGATGCCCATCCTGAAATTTGTGGACCGCACAAGTGCTTTCCCTGGTGCTCCGAGTTATTATTTTTCTTTTCTTCTTCTTTTTTTTGACGCGTGCGCAGTGCTGCCTATTGCCGAGGCCGAGCGAGTCGCAGAGCAGCTTCTAGGACCCTATACGGGGGAGGAGCACACCAAGCGAGTGCACGCGGTGCACGAGCCTTGCTTGAACCACGCGTACATAGATCCAACCGTCCGCTTGCTGGAGTGGCCGGATCCCGACGCAGGGAAGAAGAAATGGGTTCGTGGCCCGGAAGAGCTAGAAGGCCTTGGTACGATCAACAGCGGTACCGAGGGCAGAGGGAAGCGAAAGCCTGACCGACTCGTCGTGAGTCCCTAGCGCCGCGAGCGATGGCTAGCTCGTTTGGGATCATGAGTATGGCCCTGGAAGAGGTGTCTGACGGGACACCTTTGCAAGTTTATGGTCGGGGTACTGTGGATACCCTGGTGGAGGATCGTGTTGATATCCCTGCCGCGATACGTGAGCTTCTGTTGCCTGCGCGCCCTCGTCCGCTCATTAGCAGTCGGCTGACTTACTTTTGTGTCACGCAGCTCGGACCGTTGAGGGGGAACCTGGCATCGGTGCTGCCTCCGGGGGCGCAGAGTCCGTGGGGGATCCTCAGGATGATAACAATGTCGGGGCGGCTGCAGGTGCCTCAGGCTCTAAGCAGGGTGGGGTGGACGCTGCTGCCTTTGCAGCGGCTGGCATCGCGAATTTGGGGCCGCTTCGCTCTTCAGATTTCAGGATCAGCTCTGGGGTTGCTTCTGTCACTAAGGAAGTGTCTCGTTTTACCGCCCCGCCCTGCGTGTCCAAGCTCTTTGTGCGATGGAGCCCGGAGAGGATGTTCCGGAGCCTCGAGGCCAACGCGATGAGGGTAAGTCTGGGTAAGCATGCCCCTCTGCTTTAGATGCAGCGTTGATCGTATCTCTGGCAGGCGATTATTCTTTCGCGCTCGCTCGAGGGGGACATCCAGAGCAGCTACATGGAGATTCAGGAGCGGATCAACCTAGAGTGCGCTGGGAACAGCAAGCTAACCACTGAGCGCTCGGCCCATGTCGAGAAGGCGAAGGGGCTAGAAGCGAGGGTCGCCGAATTTGAAGGGCAGAACCACGCTCTGGCAGAGGAGGTGGAGTCCTTGCCACCGCCCGCTCCGTGCTTGAAGCGGAGGTTGCGACAGAGCGGTCGCTTTCGGCCACTATGGCATAGGCTACGTGGAAGGCGATGGAACGCATGGAGGGTGCTATGACTGAGCTCGACGCCGTGCCTCCTCCCCGGAGGCACACCGTTGATCAGATGGATGCCACCCTAGAATGCCTTCATCGTGTTGGGGAAGTCTTTCTTCCGGCCGCTCATGCCTATGGTAATCATTGTGCGAAGGCGGCGTGGATGGCGGCCCTCGTTTCCCTACATCAGGCCAGGTGCAAGCACATTGACGGGCTTAGAGCTGGCACCGTTCCTGTTGCTTTCGCTGCGGAGGTCGCCTGTAGTTATAAGCAGGTGCGGCGGGTTAGCAATGCCCTTGCCAAGGAGTTCTGGGCCTCGTCCGGTTGGGACGCTACAATGGAGTCGCTCCGGGCGGCCTTGGCACAGAAGAAGAAGGGGAAGGGTCCGGCGGATGGTGTTGGGGCGGTGGAGCGGGGGGCCGCCGCCGAAGGCAAGGTGTGACCCTCCGCTCCTCTTCATGAAGACTCATTTTGTTTGTCCTAGTCTAGGGTTGTCCTCTTTTTTTTTTGTTTCCTACTTCGGCGCCGTTGCATGAGCCCGGATGGGATTAAGGACAGCTTACCTGTAACTACTCATTTTGCCAATGGAAAGAAACGAAGACGGAGTCTCCTTCGTTGCTGAGCCAGCTTGTTTCATGTTAGTCTCTGTTTTGCTCAGGGGGTCCGTTGTTTCGCCGTACTGCCAAACGAGGCCCCTACCATCTGAGGTGGCACACGAAGTCCTTTGCCCCTTCGTGCGGTACGAAGGATGAACGAACGCTAGTCTGCAAGTGGCCCCTAAATATTTGCTACCGCGGTATAGTATGCCATGGTGCCAAGTGGCAATGTTGGAAGAGGGCGAACCTGGAGGATTCGATGAAGAGGTTTTTTTGCCTACGTGAATAGAAGGCTTTGAACGTGCGGGATGAGATACTGTCTTTCTGGTTGAGTCGGGGGGTTGGTAGTGCACCCGAGGGGTCCCTTCCGCCTCGCGCCGCCCTTGTGATTTCGTTGAGCTCTTCGGACGTGTCGGATGATTGGGCCGCGGAAAGAGAATACCTGAAATTCATGGCCACGCACCCGTCAGACGAGGAACTGCTCGAATGCGTGCTGCGGGAACAACGAGAGCATGAGGCAGATGATTTCGCGCCCGCATGCGGCTAACGTAGTGTTGCGTCCTTGTTTTGCATGGGGTGTACTAGTAACGTGTCTTCGTTGTGTGGGCCACGCTTGTTGGCCTTGTACGATGTGTTCATCGGGATTGTGGTGAATAATGTACTGGGATTGTGGTGAATAATGTACTTGTTTGCTGCCGTCTCCCACAGTTTTTTAGGTAGGGCTCCGGGGAGCCCTAACCTTCCTTCTCGCATCGTCCCCCATACTTTTTTAGGTAGGGCTCCGGGGAGCCCTAACCTTCTTTTTTTTGTGAGGGGGTGGCGAAGCCTCGCGCCGTCCCCCAGTTTCTTAGGTAGGGCTCCGAGGAGCCCTAACCTTTTTTTGTGAGGGGAGGCGAAGCCTCGCGCTGTCCCCTATACTTTTTTTAGATAGGGCTCCGGGGAGCCCTGACGCTTTGTTGCGAGGGGAGGCGAAGCCTCACGCCATCCCCCATACATTTTTAGATAGGGCTCCAGGGAGCCCTGACGCTTTGTTGCGAGGGGGAGGCAAAGCCTCGCGCCGTCCCCCACTTTTTTATGTAGGGCTCTGGGAGCCCTGACGCTTTGTTGCGAGGGGGAGGCGAAGCCTCGCGCCGTCCCCCATACTTTTTTAGGTAGGGCTCTAGGGAGCCCTGACCTTTTTTTGCGAGGGGGAGGCAAAACCTCGCGCCGTCCCCCATACTTGTTTAGGTAGGGCTCCAGGGAGCCCTGACCCTTTTTTTGCGAGGGGAGGCGAAGCCTCGCGCCGTCCCCCATACTTTTTTAGATAGGGCTCCGGGGAGCCCTCACCTTTATTTTTGCGAGGGGGAGGCGAAGCCTCGCGTCGTCTCCCATACTTTTTTAGGTAGAGCTCCGGGGAGCCCTAACGCTTTCTTGTGAGGGGGAGGCAAAGCCTCGCGCCGTCCCCCATACTTTTTAGGTAGGGTTCCAGGGAGCCCTGACCCTTTTTGCGGGGGTAGGCCAAGACGACATCGTTCCCCCCAGCCTGGCTTGGTTTTCGGACCGCGCCACGCTGGGTTCAGCCATGCGCGTTGTCTTCACTACATGTGTACTGCTGTGGGGTGCCGCCGTGGACCCTAGGGCCACGGGGCCCGCATGGTCGGAGGTTGTTTATACAGTCGTGCACCGGGGCCAAGGGCCATGCACGGTTGCTTCGTTTATACACTCGTGCTTGCGGAGGTCATCGGTGTGCACCGGGGCCAAGGGCCATACGCGGTGGCTTTGTTTATACACTCGTGCCTACGGAGGGCATCGGTGTGCACCGGGGCCAAGGGCCATGCGCGGTGGCTTTGTTTATACACTCGTGCCTTCGGAGGGCATCGGTGTGCACCGGGGCCAAGGGCCATGTGCGGTGACTTTGTTTATACACTCGTGCCTTCGGAGGGCATCAGTGTGCACCGAGGCCAAAGGCCATGCACGGTGGCTTTGTTTATACACTCGTGCCTGCGGAGGGCATCGGTGTGCACCAGAGCCAAGGGCCTAGGCGGGCTTTGTTTATACACTCGTGCCTTCGGAGGGCATCGGTGTGCACCAGGGCTAAGGGCTATGCGCGGTGGCTTTGTTTATACACTCGTGCCTACGGAGGGCATCGGTGTGCACCGGGGCCAAGGGCCATGCGCGGTGGCTTTGTTTATACACTCGTGCCTACGGAGGGCATCGGTGTGCACCGGGGCCAAGGGCCATGTGCGGTGGCTTTGTTTATACACTCGTGCCTGCAGAGGGCATCGGTGTGCACCGGGACGAAGGGCCATGCGCGGTGGCTTTGTGTTATACACTCGTGCCTTCGGAGGGCATCGGTGTGCACCGGGGCCAAAGGCCATGCACGGTGGCTTTGTTTATACACTCGTGCCTGCGGAGGGCATCGGTGTGCACTGAGGCCAAGGGCCATGCGCGGTAGCTTTGTTTATACACTCGTGCCTTCGGAGGGCATCGGTGTGCACTGGGACCAAGGGCCATGTGCGGTGGCTTTGTTTATACACTTGTGCCTGCGGAGAGCATCGATGTGCACCGGGGCCAAGGGCCATGCGCGGTGGCTGTACCATGTTTGTTCACGCGCTTGTTCAAAACACGGGGGCAAAATGCCGTGAGGTACACAGGTTTTGTACAAAGCCCTGGCCGATCAAGGGCGGCGGGGCGATCCTTCGGGCGCAGCCGGTTTTGACAACGTTTGTACATGCCCTTGCCGATTGATGGCGACGGGGTGGTTCTCCGGGCGCAGCTGGTTTTTACAAGGTTCCTAAGGGTAAAACTTCCATAGGCTCTTTATATTCCAGGTGTGGCCCAGCTGGTCTCCCTCCGGCGTCGCGATGCGGAAGGTGCCCGCCCTTGTTGTGCCGGTAATAACGTATGGCCCTTCCCATTTGGACTCCTGCTTGCCAATTGCAGCTTGGTTTGTGGCTCGCTTCAAGACCAAATCGCCTGGGACGAGGTGGCAGGCCCTGACGTTTCTGTTGTATGCTCGGGCGACCCCTTCGCTATACCTTGTCATGGTTGAGATGGCCTGCATGCATTGTTCCTCGAGGAGGTCGAGAGAGACCTCTCGTCTCGCTGGGTCTGCCTGGGCTGTGGCTCAGTAGGAACCGGCAGCAAACTCTGCTGGCGTCATGGCCTCATGGCCAAAGAGAAGCTTTTACGGGGAGAAACATGTGGCCCTAGTAGGTGATGTGCGTAGTGCCCATAGAGCTTTTTGGAGCTCTTCGAGCCATAGTCCCTTAGGAAGGCCTACGAGGCATTTCTTCAACCCATCGAGGAGGTTGCCGTTGGCTCGTTCGACGGCTCCGTTGGACTCTAGGTGCCCGACAAACGCGAAGCATATTGTTATGCCCAAGTCTTTGCAAAACGTTCAGAAGGGCTGGGAGTCGAACTGTGTTCTTTTGTTGGTGACGATGTCTCGTGGCACGCCGTACCGGCAAATAATGTTCTTCCAGGCGAACCGCTGGGCGGTTGTGGCAGTGATCTTGGCGACTGGCTCCGCTTCGACCCATCTGGAGAAGTACTCGATGGCGATGAACGCGAACCGGAGTTTGCTCTTGGCCGCAGGGTATGGTTCGATGATGTCCAGTCCCCACTGTGCGAAGGGCCAGACCGGTGGCAAGGGTTGTAAGGGCAGTGCAGGTGCCTTCGGGTTGCGACTGGCCCACTAGCACCCCTGGCAACGCTGGACGAGGTCCTGCGCATCTCGGAGCGCTATTGGCCAGTAAAATCATTGGCGAAACGTCCTCCCTACGAGGCCCCGGGGCGCCTGATGTGCACCGCATCGGCCTTCGTGGATGTCTTTAAGGAGGGACTGACCTTCCTTCTGTGATACGCAGCGAAGGAAGGGGGCGCAGATGCCCCCCTTGTACAGCTCTCCGGAGACCATGTAGTAGTTCCTTGCTCGGCAACGGAGACGCTTCGCTTCGGCCGAGTCCTCCAGTTCTTCATCGGCGAGGTACTTGATAATTATATCTCGCCAATCCGCCGCAGGCGTCGGGTCCTCCGTAGGAAGAGTAAGCACTAGGCGTGCCACCCCTTGTGCTTCGGACGGAGCCCCTTGTGCTTCAGGCGCAGCGGACGGTTTCGTGAGTACTTCATAGAATACTTCCGCAGGAGGCCCCTCGCTTGCGCTTGCCATCTTTGCCAACCTATCTACTGCCTCATTGTTAAATCTGGGGATCGCCTGGACGGTAATACCGAGGAAATGATTCGTTGCTTCATGCACCGTGGCCAGGTAACGGGTCATCTCGGGGCACCTCGTCACGAACGTCTTGTCGAAGTGACCTGCCACGAGGTGAGAATCACTTTTGATAAGGATGTGCTTTGCTCCCAGAGCTTTCGCCTTGCGGAGGCCGAGTAGCAGTGCTTCGTACTCCGAGGCGTTGTTTGTTGTCAGAAAGTCAAGGCGGGCTACATGCGATGCGGTCTGTCTATCTGGGGAAACCAAAATGGCAGCGGCACCGGCTTCGGCGGCGCACCATGACCCGTCTGTGTACATTGTCCATGGTGCCTCGATTGCGGCGGAGGTGTTCTCTTCTACATGCGGTGTCCACTCGGCCATGAAGTCCACGAGGGACTGCGACTTGATGGCCGCTCTTGCGGCGAAGGTGACGTCGAAGGGCGCCAGCTCGACTGCCCACTTGTCTATTCGGCCTGAGGCATCTTTGTTCTGTAGCATCAATGCTAGCGGGTAGGATGTCCGAACCATGATGGGGTGTGCCAAAAAATAGTGCCGGAGCTTCCGCGAAGCCATGAACAAGGCGTACGCCAGCTTCTCGAGCTCTATGTACTAGGTTTTGGCCCCCTGCAGGGCCTCCGAGACGTAATATATTGGGCGCTGGCCTCCTCCTATCACATCATGGTTGGCAACGATCACACTCTCTTTGCAACTCACGCTGGCCAATGCATCCTACCTTCTCACACTCACACTCTTTACCTTCAAAACGTCCTTGTCACTCTCACTTGATCAAAAATCTCGTGTCTGTTCGTCAATTTACAACTGATAATAACTGTGCTGTTGAATTTGACCCTCATGGATTTTCCGTGAAGGATCTTTAGACCAGAGTGAAATTCTTAGGTGCAATAGTTCGGGCGGGCTCTATCCTCTTTGACCTACCACACCAACCGCTCTTACCACTTCCACCGACATCACCATTCTTTGGCATCGCTATCTTGGTCATCTTGGTCATCCGGCCCTCCACCACCTTGTCGGCGCTTCAGCTTTTTCGTGTCCTACAAAAATAAATGACAGTCCTTTATGTCATGCTTGTCAATTAGGTTGTCATATTCGTTTACCTTTTTCCATGCCTAAGAGTTGTAGGACTCGTCCTTTTGAGTTGATTCATTGTGATATTTGGACATCGTCTATGGCGAGTATTTCTGGTTATAAGTATTTTATAGTGATTTTGGATTATTTCACACATTACTTATGGACCTTCCCTCTCCGTCTCAACTCCGAAACCTTTTCGGTTCTCTCCAATTTTTATACTTATATTACTACTCAATTCTCCACTGTTCTTCGCGCCATTCAATGCGATAACGATGGTGAATTCGACAACCATGCTCCCCACCAGTTTACTGCTTCCCGCAGTATACACCTTCGGTTTCTAGCCCTCATACCTCTCAACAAAACGACAAGTCTGAATGTATTTATTTACACAGTGAATGTCATCGTTCGCTCGCTCCTTTTTCAAGCATGCATGCCACCTTCTTTCTATGTTGAATCCCTCCATGCGGCTACGTATCTCCTGGATCGTCTTCCCACCAAAACCATCGCCTTCTCCACACCATTTTAGGCTTTGTTTCAGATTTTGCCATCTTACTTTCATCTCTGAGTTTTTGGTTTTCTTTGCTATCCTAACACTTTCGCAACCATGGCTCACAAACTTGCTCCATGCTCGGTTCCCTGCAGCTTCCTTGGCTATCCTCCCAACCACAAAGGCTACCGCTGCATGGACCTAGCAACTCATCGAATCATCACCTCTTGTCATGTGGTGTTTGATGAAACCAGTTTTCCCTTTGCTTCTTCTTCATCCACATCAACTGGTGCATATAATTTTCTCCTTACACCACCTACTGTTTCTCTGTCATCCACTGCATCTTTGGACGATGCTGCTGATCTCCTCCCTACTGCGGTACCTGCCATCGCCCCATTCGCTCTTGCCGCGCCTGCTATTCTTCCTGTCGTGGCAGCGCCTGCTCATCCTGCAACAACCACTTTCGCTCCCGTTGTTGCTACTGTTCCTCCTACCGCGACAGCACATCTCCCCCTACGGTAGCTGCACTCCCCCCTGCGGCAACTATTCCACCCAATGCGGCAGACATCCCTGATCCTCCTGCTGCGGTTGCTTTTCTCCTTGCCATGGCAGCCTCGCTTCCTACCGTGGCAGCTGCCCCTTCTGTTGCTTGCACCTCTTCTGCCACGATAGCTAGTTTACCACACGCTCACTCCTATAGCACACGTCTCTAGTCTGGTCTTCGTCTCGTGAGAAATTAATCTTGCTTGTCATGACCTCCTCTGATATTTCTCCTCTCCCAAAATCCGTCTGCGGGGCTCTTAAAGACCCAAATTGGCACTACACCCTGGTTGATGAATTTTAGGCTCTTCTTTCTAACCATACATGGGATTTTGTGCCTCCTCCTCCTAAATCCAACATTTTCTCTAGCAAATGGATTTATCGCATAAGTTCCAACCTGATGGTACTCTTGCCCGCTATAAGGCTCATTGGGTTTTACGAGGTTTTTCACAGCAGCCTGAAATTTATTTTGATGAGACCTTTAGTCCGGTGGTTAAACTGGCTACCATTCGTATTGTACTTTCTCTTACTGTCTCCTCCAATTGGCCCATTCATCAGCTTGATGTCAAGAATGCTTTCCTTCACGGACACCTTTCCGAGGTAGTGTACTGTCGTCAGCCCACGAGTTTCATTGATCAATCTCGTCTATCTCATGTCTATCGTTTGAACCATTCTCTTTACTGTCTCAAATAGGCTCTTCGAGCTTGGTACACTCGTTTTGCCTCCTTTATTGATTCTCTTAGTTTTTCTTGTTCCAAGTCAAATACCTCTCTTTTCATCTTTCATAGTGGCCTCAGTACTGCATATCTTCTGTTTTATGTTAATGACATTATTCTCACAACATCCCCGGCCTCTCTCCTCTCCCACATTATTGGCTCTCTTCGTTCAAAGCTTGCCATGACTAATCTTGGTGATCTACACCACTTTCTTGGTACCACCGTCACTAGATCAGCTGCGAGTCTCTTTTTGTCACAAGCTTCCTATGCCGCTGAGATCCTTGACCGTGCCAGCATGGCTTCGTGCAAACTGTCATCTACTCCTATTGACACCTCACCAAAGTTGCGTGCAACTGATGGTCCTTTGTGCAAACAGTTTCCCAGGATGTTGAGTTTAGCTGGTATTCTTGATGTAAATAGTTGTTTAACTTAGATGAAATTAAGGCTACAAAATCTTCGCTGTTGGTACCCGTTCTTTTTTATTTTGAGATTTGTTGGTGTTGGAATTTGGATGCGTGGGTTGGCTCGCATGTTGTAATGGCTTACGAACGGCGCTGGCTATCCGAAGCTTACATCCAGATGAAATAAAACTGGATACGCTTGCAAATTAAGATGCATATACATACGTAAATTAAAACTGGAACGTGTGCTTTTGCTCATAGCTTGATACATCACATAAGTACATAGTAGCATGTACTGATTGCTGATGTAATTGACTGATATGACAATAGAGCGAACCAAACACACCCTTAATTATTTTGCTGCATTTTGTAGTTGTTGTTTTCATTTGTTTTATGCAGCCAAAGAAATGCTTAGGTCATCAGGTTATACACTGCGAGTCAGATTTACAATATATTCACACTGAGTACTTGGTCCGTTAGTTAATAATTTGTACAAAATGTTGATTCTCCGTATCATACCTCAGATGTGATGATGATGAGATATTTAGCTTAAGCATGAGGTCCTTAGCTATTTTTCCATCCTACTAACACATTCTACTAAGGGGGTATTCTTACCACCCAATACAAGAGGTGAGCACAAACTCCCACATGCAGGCAACCAAATAACCTAACATTATATCTAATCATGCATCCACTCTCCTGATGCAGCCAACCAAACAACATTTTATCATAGCCTGACCCAACAGAAACAGCCAACCAAACACCCCATCTTGTATTCACTCAGCCTAGCTGGATTCAGCCTGGATGACCCATACGGGACAGGCTAAGGGTATACAGGGAACCAAACACACCTTTACTGTTTATAAACCAACAATATCTTTTGTGATCTTGTATAGATAGAAACTATGGACATGTTTGTAATCTATATATACGAGGATCAATACAATGATGCCGGCAAGGCTTCTTCCAAATCCTTTCAGTACTATCATAATATATATCCATATATAAGCAGAATGTTAAATTGTCCGTATAATTCGATTAATCGTTCGTATTCTTATTAATCGCTTGGCGGTACCTGTTCGTCCGATGATCATACTCTGTTCTTCGCAACGCTGGTTTATAAAGCAAATCATAAACTGAAACAGAAACCACACGGCCTTCTGCTCTGAAACTTTCACAAATGCACACAACAGAAGGCTGTTCCCGTGCTGAATTACCACGCATATCGATGTTTATACTCCGCCTGCTTCAATCAGAAATAAATTTCTGCATATAAGCACCCTAGTTCGCGATCCTTGAAGCAAGTCACATCTCGGTCGTCCATTGGTCCTCGAGATCTGCATCTCTGGCATCCTCCTTATAAGTAAGTAACTCCGCGGCAATGCCATCCTTTCAAACGAACACAGCTGTAAGCCGCCGCTTCCAGTCCAGCAATAGAGAAAAATTCCCAACTAGCGACAACAAGAGAGCCAGGAAGAGGAGAAAGAAGCAAGAAGCGGGGAGGAGACAGGAGAGAGATCGAGAGAGCAAGAAATATCGGAGAGGATAGAAGGCGCCATGCCGTCCTGCTGCTGTTTCCCGTGGCGGGAGCTCCTGGGCGGTTGCTTTGGGGCGCTGTGGCGGCGGGTGGAGGCGGAAGTGCTCACTTGCTGCACCATATGCCTCTGCGGCCAGACGGTGTACACGCTCCCCTGCGGCCACAGCTGGCACCACCGCCCGCCTCCGCTGTTCCCGCGCTGCCCGATCTGCCATAGCCGTGGGAACGACGGGTTCCCATCGCCGGTGTGCTCGGCTGCCGCCGCCCTCGACGAGCAGGAGCCGCTGGTGCTGTTGCCGCCGCCGCCGTACAGATTCGTCCATGCCGGGGGGAAGCAGAAGCAGGAGGAGGAGGAGCAGCCGCCATCGTCGAGCTCAGTTCAGACCTCAGGGTCAGGGGTGCAGGAGCTGTCGTCGTCGTCGTCATCGCCGTCATAGGGATCGATCGGATGCTCCTTGAACTGGCGCGTGGACTCTTGTCTGATCTTGATAGTTTCTTGGTTAGGCTTCTTGAAGGGTTCGATAAATTTTTCTGTTCGTATCTTTCATGGCGGCCTTGCAAGAAATTTGGGCCTTTTCTTGGTTAGTTTCTTGGAACTGGTCAGAAGTCAAATTCTTGGATTTCTGTGGAGTAATCTTTAGGTTGTCGTAGTATTTCATCTGTTTCTTGTTCTTTCGGCCTGAACTTGTATGTCTCATAGCTTCAACTGCGAGAACTGATGGCCTGAACATTCGCAAGAGATGGTTGGTTCTAGTTAGTTCTTGACTTCTTGGTTAGGTTGTTGAAGGTTCGTGCTTATTGTCTAATGGTGTGCCCTTTTGGATAAGTTAATTGCTTGCTCTCGATTCTGTAGCATTAGTTTGTATCACAGTTCATGAAACATATACTTACTTTCTTCGCAGGTCATCTAGTTCCTCGCAATTCAAGACAAGTCAGCGATGCTTTTGTTGCTTAAATTGTCCCCTGTTCATGATAAGACTAAGTCCGTACGTCGCAAGCAATCTATAGTTTCAGTAGGTTCTTGGATGGGTTATAAGGAATTGATTAGCAATTGATTCCTTGTGTTACAGGTTATAGAGGAGGAGTGCATGGTGTGCGATGGAATGTCTGGCAAATGTTTAGGCTGAATTGCTCATAGATGTCATATCTTTTGGTTCACTCCGCGAGCAAGTAATTCGTCAGATTTGATTTACTTCTGGGTTGCTACATTGTTAAGTGTCTTTTTGTATGGACAGCAATTTTCAGAAATATCAGTTGTTGACAGCACTTTGTAGAAGAAATATTTGTGTTTTTTGCTTGGCATTTGGCGTCGTGGCGTTCAGAGTTCAGTTCTAGACCATCATGGCATTATTGGTTTAGACTGTATGCTGTTCTACTATGGTTCTGTAAGGCTAACGAAAGAATCCGCACATGAAAGCTTGGTATGAAACCCTTAACAGAGTATTATACGATTTTTCCAGTTATAATCTATTTCTAAGCGTTTCTTTAGCTGACGGAATATTATATAGGTTTGCAAATATTGAAAACTTACCTACTATAATATTCTTTGCCAGAATTAACTGATACATTGCCTGCACATGCATACTTTTTCTGAAAAATGGACTTGTAGTGCACTAATACCAGAGCTAAGGATCAGTGATCACCAGCTATCTATTTTCCAAAAAAGAGAGGTGATAACCAGCTATTGTACTCGAGATAACTGGTGAATTAGCTCAAAAGATGACAGCCTGGTAAATTCGTACTAATTGTATAGGATGCATATGGTAGATGATAACCTGGTAAATCAGTACTAATCATATAAAGTGCAAATGGTTGTATTGCTCAAATAGAGAATAACTGAACAAGCCAGCAAGTATTTCTGAATGATGCCAACCTCAATTTACATTCTTTTAGTACTTGTCAACTTCCAAACAGTAGAACAGAATTTCGGTTTTTTTATCATGTCACTGCTGCTTTGTTTCTTGCTTGTGATTTGGAATTTTTGATATTCCCAAAACTTGATTTATTTCATGGAGATTTGGAGGTTAATTTAAGAAACTTTTGATTTTTTTTCCCTCCATTGTTGAAATCTTGGCGTCAGTGTTAGACTCAGACTTAACATGTTTTCATACAGTGTTCTCAGATATCTATTTTGTACTTGGTTGCGATCCTTGAAACTCATAGAACTTAGAAAAAACACTTTTATGATATTTTGAGCCATATTTCTCAGAGTAAACAGTTAAGCCGAAAACACAAACCTGAAATCTGCAAAAGAAACTATGAAATCTGTACTTTTGAAATCAGAAATGTTTTTTTCCCATTACGATTGTTGTATCTTAAAATTGGCACATATATGGTTATAACTCAGAAAATAAAACCTGTTCCCAGTCATACAGGCTAGCCCCAAGAGTTTTCCTGAATTTTTATGAGCGTTTCCCCCTCTTGAGATCGAGGACACAACCACCTTGGAAATGACAAATATCAGTTCAACCGACTTTTCAAACGTTTGGGATTCATAGCTCAATTCCTTTTTACTCATTCTAAGGTATTTGTCAAGGCAAACAAAGTATGTTTGCCTTGACAAATACCTTAGAATGAGTAAAACCGAAATATATATATCGTACAAATGAGAGGGGCGACCAGGGAGGCGACGCCAACGTCGACCAAAGTGACCGCATCCTGCACCGGCGAGCCTCCGGCTGCGGGGGATTCCGGCGAGCGGAGGTCGCGTCCGAGTCTCCGAGTCCTCTCGCCATGGCGCGAGGCGAGGTTTGAATTTTCCGTCCCCACTTCGCAAGGATACGTCACCTACTCCTTTCTGGTCTAGATTGGCGACACCTCGAAACATCTCTACCGCCGAGGAGGCGAATCGGATCAAGGTGGGGGAGAAGGTGGTGAACCCGATCCATCAGAACACTGTGGGAGAGGGAGAGGAAATCGTGGAGGAATTTTTCGGCTAACTTTGGGTGGTGCCAACCTCGCCGCCGAGGCCTTCCAAGGCAATAGAGCGAGTTCTGTGTTTGGATGCGGAGTGATCTGGTGGAGAAAAAACAATTCACGGCGGTAGATTGCTACCCACCCGGGAGATCTGATCGACTAGGATCCGAGGTGAGAACCATCAGTTTATCGCAGGGAAAAGGCAGAAATCGAGCAACATTTGCTGAGGTAGTGAAGCGCATTAAGATGGCGGAAGGCAACTGGGTCTGGGGTCGCGGTAGAGATTTTGGAGGAGGAAGGGGCGCCGGCAGAGGCGGGCGGCCACCGCGCGGCCGCGCTCCCAATCAAGGGTATCAAGGTTTCCGTGGTAATCAGGGATATCAGTACCATGGGTATCAAGGATGATACAATCAGGGATATCAGGGTTACCAGGGGAATCAAGGGTACCAAGGCTATAGTTATCAGCAAGAACAAGGCCCGATGAATCAACAGCAAGGTGACTCGTCCCCAACAGGTTCCAGGGGTACCCCGTAATCAGCAACAAGACATCAGAATCAACAGAGGCAGCAGCAGAATCAATAGGGGACGGCTCAGGGGGATCAGAATGCAGCCCAAGAAAACGATTCAGATCCCAGGTAACAAAATATTATGTGTCACAATTGTGGAATTCCTGGTCGCTTCGTGGGAAATTGCATTCAACCTAAAGTATGCTTCATATGCAACAATGTGGGTCACCATCTGAATACTTGTCCAGAGAGATCTAAGATGCATTCTTGCTCTACTTACTTTGGTAGTGCTAATCAGTGTCTAGGTTTCTATCACATAGATGTTCCTACTGTTAATGAAAATACCTGGCTTAATTTTGACAATTGTGCTGTTGTGACTATAAGAAGAGGAGAAATTAATATGGCAGAGTTCGAAGAAAACTTGTCCGAGATCTTTAGTAAACACTGGCCATGGCAAATTCGTCAATTGACACCAGAAAGCTATTTGGTGAGGTTTCCTCCACATAAAAAAGGTGTCAGAGTTATCAATTTTCCCTGGATTTGATCTAAAAAAGAAAGGAGTTAAAGTAGAGGTGGCTGAATGGATCAGGGAAATTGACCCTTTTGGAGAACTGCAGGAGGTTTGGGTGCAGATCAGGGGGATCCCCCCGAATGGTGCTCATGGAAAGTAATTGCTCAAATAGCTTCCTGCTTTGGAATTCTGGTTGAAGTGGATTGGGCCAGATTGTTTAAATCTTTCTATGAAATTGCGAGGATCAAAATTGCTTGCAGAGACCTGGAAAGGATTACACCTGAAAGAATAGTGGAGATGTAAAAAGTGTCGTATACTTGTATCTGCTCACTATTGAAACAGAATTAGAAGGACATGATATACAAGGTGCCCCACAAGGCCCTGACCAACATGACAATGATGATGATGAGGCAGATGATTTGGATGATATAAAGGATGATAGATGATTTGGATGATATAAAGGATGATCCTCATGAGAAGCAAGGGAAAGAAGATATGGATACTGACCATAATCCAACAGATCAAGGTGGTGCTAGCTCATCTAGTGAAAATATCCCAGCCAGCAAGACAGGCAAGCGATCTGATAAAGAGGACCCCAGAGGAGCCAAGACTTGGAGTGGCATTGTCAGTGGAACAAAGACCTGGAGTAATGTGGCTGGTGGAGCTCAGAACATACTGTGGCCAGATGAAGGAATACCTGAAACATCCTACAACCAAGTTCTTAGGGAAATTGGAGATAAGGAATATGATTTGGAAGATGTGGGGGGGAACAAGAGTACCAGACAGACTCAGTAGCTTTTTCTCAAGATGTTGATGTTGGAATTGACTTAATGGAAGCCTTTTCAGCTTGGGTGGTAGAAGAAGCAAGCCAGACATATGTGCTGGAAGCCTAGCCTTGATACAAAAAGATGGAATATGTGCTGATGATACTCAAATGATGACCGGAGGAAATCAAGTGAAGCCAAAAAAGCAAAAATGGGAATCTGTACCAGCAACAAGAAGGATCACAAGCAATGAATAAAACATGACGATGGGTCTATGCTGGAAAAAGCTCAAGAGTTGCAGAAGCAGAAAAACTTGGAAAAGCAAGTTTTCAAAGGGAAGGGTAAAACAAAACTCTTAAATTCTTTTGCTGTCCTTCAAATTGAGAATTTACTTGATATGGCACAAAATGTCGGTTTATGTATGGGAGACTCTGAAAAAGGTAAAGTAGAAAATGTTGATCATATTAGAAGTGTAGAGGATGACAGAATATGCGTTTTTGCTAAGAAAAACCCTGCAATATTCTTGCCTGATAATATTGATATAAAATTAGATGAACACCTGCTGGGTGTGGTATCTGAAGGATATATGAATGAAAAAGAAACTCATACAATAGAAACTCTTCTGGTGGAAGAGAATTCTATTGAACAAAATTCAAATCATTGGGTTGAGGTGGTAGGCAAGAAAAATAATAGTCCAAAAACAATAGCAAATACTTATGAAATGAGTATTTTGGAATGTGAGAGGGCTTAATAGCCTGGTAAATCTAAGTGCCTAGATGAAGCAATTCAAAAATATGACCCAGACTTTGTCAGTTTTCTGAAACCAAAAAGGAATCCTTTACTGATGTTTTCCTTCAGGCTATTAGTGGGTATAGAGATTTTACTTGAAATTATTTGCCTGCTAAAGCCACTGCTGGTAGTATTTTAGTGGGGACTAAATCTGATCTAGCTGAAATAGTTGATGTGACTATGTCACCTTTTTTCTGTTGCATTGATTCTAAAAAAAAAGGTGTTCTAGTGTGGCGTCTTATTGTGATTTATGGAACTGCTTCATAAGCAGGAGTTTGTGGATGATTTGAAAATGCTTTTCCCTAAATGGCAGGGTCCCACCTTGATTGGTGGTGATTTTAATTTAGTAAGACATCAAGCTGAGAAAAGTAATGGCCTGGTTAACCAACGTTGTACAGATGAGTTCAGCAATTGGATTAATCAAAATGGTCTAATTGAAATTAAAAGTGCAGGCAGGTGTTATACGGTACCTGGGGGAATAACCAAGAAAAATTGATCCTAGCTGCAACTCCCGTCCTAGTGGACACTGGGGAGACTATAATACCAAAGGAAAAAAAATAGGTTTGAAAAATGGTGGTTACAACAGGAGGGCTTCTGTGAGTTGGTTAAGGGAGTTTGGAGTACTCCTTGCCAGCATGTCAAGTCTATTGACAGATGACAATTCAAAATAAGATTGCTTAGAAAGCATATTAGGGGGTGGGATATAAATGTAGAATCGGCCATAAGGAAACATAAGCAACAGCTAATTCATGAGTATGTTGTTCTAGATATTATGTTAGAATCTGTTCCTCTTACTGATGGTGACAGGAATAGAATGAAAGAAATTTCCCTAGAGCTTGACAAAATTTGGTTAATGGAAGAAACTAAAGCAAGACAGAGAGCCAGAGACAGGGATATTTTAGAAGGGGATAAAAATACTGCCTACTTCCAGGCAGTAGCAAATCAAAGGAGGAGGAAAAAGATGATAACTGTACTGGAAGGTCCTTTGGGCCCAGTTGAGGATAACAAAGGAATGATGGAAATTGCTGAGAACTATTATAAAATTTTATTTGGTTTTGAACCCAGACTTAATATTTTCTCTAGAACATGATTTTTGGCCCATTGAAGAGAAAGTAACTGTTAGAGTAATGTATTAGAATAGAGACTCTTTTATATTTCCTTATCTACTTTTTGTATTACCTTATCTGTATATGGCATGCACCCTATATATATTGCTTATCGGGCCTCTTCAATATACACACAATATTCATAACATGGTATCATAGCAAAGGTTCTAAACCCTAGCCTCTAGCCTAGCTCCATCCTCTTCCGCTGCCGCTTCCCTCGGAAGAACCGATCTTTGCTCCCGGGGTGGCCTTTCGTCGTCACCTGTTGAGCCCGCGTTTCCGTTACTAGATCTCACCGGCGCTTCAGCTAGATCTAGTGCCAGATCTCCTGCGTGGGGGCACCATCCGAGTCGGACGACTTTGACCTCTCGCGGTTGCTCAACAAGCCACGGGTCAACATCAAGCGTCAGCGCTCTCTGCACGCCGTGAAGGAAGCGCATGCATCCACTGCAGTCGGCGTGCGCCCGCCCAGCCGATTGCGTCGCTGTTGGACGGATAGCGATTCCGCGTTGCGTACATCCTCGGTCGATTTTTCGTCGGGCAAAGGAGGCGCGCGTTCATTTTCTGCGTCATCGATCCGTGCCCATCTTCTTTACGGCGATCGACTAGATGCTTGTTTGCTCCGGATGCGGGGTTCATGCATGCTTAGAAGCAACAACCTCAACATGCAGGGCTGCATGCACACGTCGTTTGCATTGATGTCATGTCTTGCATCTACGTGATGCTCTTGCAAAGCATGTGCAGCACCGTCCACCAGCCCGGGTGTGTGTGCATGCTGCTGAGTCTTTTTTTTCCGCTGCGTCCATCCAAGGCCGCACTATTCTATCTTTGAGTTCGTCAAAGCCATGCGAGCCCACAAATTTATTGTCAGTCATAGAAGTATAGGAATTGCCTTATGCATGGTAGCAGCCGCCGCTCCCGCTCTTCTTTCTGAGCCGTGTGCAGATCGTAGAAGTCGTTATGATGCCGCCGCTTTCTTAACCGCCGCCCCGAGCTTCTAAGACCGCCGTGTTTCTTTCGCGCAGCCGCCGTCTTGCGCTTCGATCTGAGCTGTCATGCTTCCACCTATTCCTATTCTGCTTGATTTGGCAGCTCTATATTCATGTCGGTTTCATCATCTTCTTCGTCGTGTTGCCGCGGTCGACTTTCTCAGCCTCTGCACTTTGTGCTTTATGGGCTGTTGCACGACCCCGGATGAAGGAGATCTTTTGATACTCGACATATTTTTCAAGAGCTGTATACTATGATGACATTATCAAGACTTGGACTTTGGATTTTCTATATTTTAGTATCAACCCTTTCCAAATGCAACGTTGTTGCATACGCATTGCATTTAAGGAGGAGGGGGGTGTTAGAGTAATGTATTAGAATAGGGAATCTTTTATATTTCCTTACATACCTTTTGTATTGTCTTATCTGTATATGGCATGCACCCTTGTATACCCTATATATATTGCCAATTGGGCCTCTTCAATATACACATAATATTCATAACAGTAACTAGGGAGGAAAATGTTAAACTAGAAGCTGATTTCACTGAGGAAGAAGTTAAAAAGCAATTTTTGTCACTTATGCTGAAGGGGCCCCAGGCCCTGATGGTTTTCCTTTTATTTTTTACTAAAAATTTTGGGATGTGATTAAAGGAGATTTGATGGCCATGTTCAAAGATTTTTCCCATGGTAATCTGGACATATATAGACTGAATTTTGCAATGATCACTCTAATACCTAAAGAAAATGATGCAAAAACTATTAAAAAATATAGGCCTATAAGCTTGGCCAATTGCATTTTGAAAATATTTACAAAAGCCATGACAAATAGGTTGGTAACAGTAGTTGATAGATTGATTTCTGGCCAGCAAACTGCATTTATAAAGGTAGGTATATTCTGGAAAGTGTGGTTTCAAGTTTTAACTCATGAAATCATTCATAGTGTAGCCACCAGTGGTAAAAATGTCTTTGTCTTAAAGCTAGATTATGAAAAAGCTTACGATAGGGTGATTTGGGATTTTTGTTTGAGATCTTGCATTTGAGAGGTTTTAGTGCTAAGTGGATATATTGGATTAAAAGTATCCTCTTTCAAGGCTCTGTGATGGTCTTGATGAATGGAGAGTGAGTTATTATTGCTGGCAAAGGATTAAGACAGGGTGACTCCCTCTCACCCTTGTTTTTAATCTTGTTGCAGATGTCTTTACCAAGATGCTCTATAAAGCTGCTGAGAAAAAGTTAATTAGGGGTCTATTGTATGATTTTTTTTGAGGGTGGTGTGGTCAGCTTGCAATATGCTGACGATACCCTGCTTTTTTTAGACCATTCTATCCATAATGTGAGAAATTTGAAGCGGATTTTATCTTGTTTTGAACAAATTTCTGGCATGCGTATTAATTTCCACAAGAGTGATCTTATTCCTATTAACATGCAAATGAATTTGAGTGTCACATAGCTGCTCAAGCTCTTGGCTGTAATCTTAAGAAATTTCCTATTTATGAATTCCTCTGCATTATACCAAATTAAGAAGAGAGGACATACAACCTGTCGTTGACAAAATAATGAAAAGGGTTGCCGGTTGGAGGACAAAATAAGTATTGGAGGAGGGAACCGGAGCTGGAGCAGAGGAGGGAGGCGCAGCAGCGGCTCAGGGCCTGCGGTGGAGAGAAGGTCAGCGACAGCGGCGGTGATAGGAGGAAATAGGGTTAGGGTTTGGGTGGAGTTGCTCTGAATTCTGATACTATGTTAGATTTTGGAGAGGAAGATTTTGTTATTCACAATTGTGCATCTTATTCATTATTGGAAAGATATATATAGACATAGTTTACATGGGCCTCATAGGCCAAGAGAGAGAAAATGTACAAGACTCTTAACAGTGCTTATTCAGTCCTGCTTGGTTAGCATTCCGGTGTACAAACTTTCTGTTATTAATTTTCCACTTTGGGCTATTGAAGCAATGAACACTCATATGGCGAATTGCCTTCGTAATGATAGTGTAGAAAAACAACATGACCATTTAGCCTATTGGTAAAACATTTGTATGAAACAAGAATATGGGGAGATGGGCATTCCAAATTTAAGAGAGCTCAATCTTTGTCTTCTAGCATCTTGGATTAAGAGATTGTGAGAACTCGCGTAATTAATCTAATCTAAGCAACAGTAATCGATAATTAACGTTTAATAAAACCCGTTAAACATTGATGAAACTCATAATCTCAGTTCCATTAAGCATGTAATTATCACAATTGTTTATATGAATCAAGGTAAAATCAATACATCAATATCATTATCATTACATCGTCATCAGCATCGGCATCATCTCAATAAATCCGTTATTATATAAGTTATATATTACAAACATGATGCTTGGTACAAAAACTATTTTACAACAGCTTGCAATGTTTTTGGTAACAATTAATTAATTTACAATTCATTCATATCATTCAGGTAGTAGTAGACATTTGCCGAATTTTTTTTTTGAATAATCTATTTTGTATTCGAAATATCAAAAATATTCCGGCGAATTTGTTTTTTTACAAAAATATACGTCTGTCGCCCAATGCTTGGGCGATTTCAATGCAAATCATCGAATATTTGGCGATCGGTTTATGTCGCCCAACAATGGGCGATCGTTCACTCCCTGCATTGCCGCTGGCCGCTTAATCACGGGCGATGTGTCCATCCGCCTAACTCTATGGCGACAGAGTCCACGCGCCCAACCCTATGGCGATTGTGAGTCCAAATCGCCCAACCCTATGGCGATAGGAGCCCCACTTGCTTTTTACCTTTTAATTGTTGTTTAATTCAGTTGTAATGAATATTACATTTGGTAGGTTAATTAAATTTAGCAAATCTGATTATATGATGTTATTTATTTTGAAAATAATAGTGTTGTCACGATGTTGGTTGGTCTGTTTGTTATTTTCGTACAATATCATGGGTACGAAATGTGTCAGACTCGCAATAACATTTTGTGATCGTTGTATATTGTTGTAGTACGGTAAATTTTGTGAGGACGATTGAGACAGGAATGATATGTAAATACAAAGGTAAGTGATATTACGATGCGCGAGGAATCTCTCCTCGATGAAGTCGCTCTAACGATATGCGTATGTAGGCACGTAGTCGATGTCGATTTTATGGAGCTTATACAGATATAAGTGAAGGGCCGAGAACGCCATTGTGATTATGAAGATGGCCTAAAATATGGAGGATTCAATGTCTGTGCGAATGGTTCTTTTTGGGATTCCACTAGAAGAGGCATACTTGCAATATAGTCTTGCTTTGATGGGTCTCCTAACCGTAACTACATTAGAGTCCTCGTAGATAGAAGCATCGCTACACGTAGTCACATGGCATGATGGTTCTGCTAATTGCTTTAGTCATCCTCGCTACTACTACGGTACATTGTGACACAAGCATCCGGACCATGTAAGTATACATGCCTTTAGGGATAGTAAAAACATGGGGGTAGGACGGGACTACTACGTAATGACCGACTCATCAAGTGGACCGGGCCATTTTCCTTCCTTGCCGCCTTGGCGTTGAACTCCTACGCCTTCCTTCCCTTGTCGCGGAGTGTCCACGCTGGTCGGTATATCAAGTCGCCCATATCCTGCGATTCCATGATGTAAGTGCACCGTATATTTGAAATTGTGAAAAGGATTTACATTCTTCATAACTCACGCTGCCGACACGGATTACGCTGGCGATCGGATACTGTTGTGGGCGGGCTCACCAAGCATGAGCCTTTCCTTGCCCTTGTCGCGGATCGCCCACGCCGGTGGTATGTCAAGTCGCCCATGTCCTGCGATTACGGATGTAAGGGCACCGATAGTGAAAATCGTAAGAATGATGTAAATTCTTCAGAACTCACGCCGTCCATACGGATTACGCCGGCGAAGCGGATACGTTGTGGCGGTCGGTCAACCGCATGAGCCTTTCCTTGCCTTTGTCGCGGATCGGCACGCCGGGCCGGTATGTCGGAGTTGTCCATGTCTGCGATTGTATAATGGATGTAAGTACACCGCATGTGAAATCTTACGTAATAAGGATGTAAAATATCGATAATCGACGCCGCCGATATGGATTATGCCCGGCGAATCTTGGGCTCCTTCTGCCTCTGAACAGGTCCCAGACGTAAGGTTTCCACCGCGACGAAGTTCTCGCCCGCACCGAGTAGTTCAAAGATGTACTGGCTGATGAATGCCCCGTCAGACATCTCCGCCATCGATCCATCGAAGAAGTGGCGGCGCATCTCGGCCGCCATTACGGGGATGAAGTTAAAATTTAAGGAATTGAACGCTGGGAGACGAAAATCGACACGCGCTAAAGAAACACTTACGAGGTGATGCCCGTGATCGTAGTACGCCCGGCAATGTGTTCCGGTGTGTGGATCAATGATCTCGCCGGTTCGCCACACACACACCGCGGATCGAAGACGGGTGGTACTGGAGCATCTTTCATTGAGTTATCCGGTATTGTAATCGATTCTCTTCTCTAAGCCACTTTTGCTTCTTCAACAACCTCGCGAGAAGTTTGCCAAGAGTCCATAGCTGGGTATGTGTTGTGTAGTGTTGTGTAGAGTTGGGTTTGGTGCAACCCTCTTTTATAAGCTCCATGGTTGGCATGGTGTGGTTAATTTCATGCAGAGTAGAGAGTCCTGTTTTTTAATTCTGAAAAGCTGAGGAGGTAGAGTGTTGTCAAGTCGGTCTGAAAAGCTGGCGAGGCATAGTGTTGTCACCTCTTACTTTACAAAGGACAAGTCATGGCTTGCTTTATGAGTGTTGTCTTATCGGTCTTAAAAGTTGGCGACGTGGTCGGGTTGTCAAGTCGATCCGAAAAGCCTAACCCTAAACCTAAACCCTAAACCGCGCAAAGTCGTCTCGCTTGGTCTTATCATCGCAAAAGTCTGCGCGCGGTGGTCTTGTCATCGCGCAAAGCTGGGCCGTAGTCTTGTCATCGCGCAAAAGCTGTCTCCTTCGGTCTTATCATCGCGCAAAGTCGCCTGCGTGTGGTCTTGTCGGGCTTGCAAAGCCGCCTGTGGGTCTTGTCGCCGCGCAAAGTCGCCCGTGTCATCTTATCATCGCACAAAGGTGCCCCGTGGTCTTATCATCGCAAGAAACCCGCTTTGATAGTCTCCCGCTGGTCTATAAAATGCACGCCCACGCTCGAATTACGACCACTCGACCCTTCAAACCGTAGAAGGAAGAACCTTCTCCGCTTTACAAGAATATACGATGGCAGACGCCAGGACCACCCAACCGGTTCACCGGCCGGACCTTCTCCCGAAGGATGGAGGACTTCGCCCTAACCATCGGTTGATGCCGAACAAGCGTGCTCAACCTAAGTGGCCAAATGCGACACGGGAGGACGCTATCGCGCGCGATAGACGGCCCTTTCGATGGTGGACGGCGTTTCTTCCGATGCCCATACTGGGGTAAATAGTTTTGTTTATGTTATCGTAATACATCGCCCATACTAACCGCCCCTTATAGCAGATGGCGAAATGCAACTTCACCCGCCGGATCGATCCTCCCCATGAACGACTGTTGCGCGTGCGTGGATGTATTGTGGAACCGAATCTTTCATTTGGAGGCACAAATTGACGATCCGAACGAGCAAAATGATGACCTCCGCCAACGGATGCAACATGAGAGGGCAATGAGGAGGTCGTGAACATAGGAAGTTCCTATGATCCCAAGATGTCTTTGTGCCAACCCTAGTCGCATCTGTGCGTGCCACTACAACGACAAATACCACGCCCGAGGCGCCTAACCGAGAACACTCTATGTGGGTTGCGAGGCGCTTCTACAATTAGGGAGGGCGAGAAGCTCAGATGTCGCTAGTGTCCCTTTTGTATGCAATTATGTTGAATCTCATGAAGCATGTAACTAAATGGTGAACGCGTTATTGCGGTTGCCTTTTATCGAAGTTGACATGTTGTATCGATGTGTCGCAATTACGTTCAATCGTAACGTATGTAAGTAAATGGTGGACGCGTCGTTGCAGTTGCCATTTATGGAGTTGACTTTTGCATTGAGGTGTCGTGTGCATTAAGCTATAGGCGTTGATATGCATTGAACAAACATTCATTATATGAAAGAGTATACAGAAGAACGCAAAAGTAATCCAGGCATCATATATTAAGTGCAAAATATAAGTATCACATAAAGAACAAATGTACACCAAGGCAACAAGACGGCCCCTACTACCCCCCAACCGCACCCTCAAAGATCCTCCTCGCGCCGCCACCGCCTACCCACCTCCGCGTCCTCCCCGATGGGCTCGCTTGGCGCCTTTCCTCTCAGACTGGTGTCTGGTCTCTCGCCCGAGAGGAAAGACGGTCTGGAGCCCCGATCCGACGAGGATCGAGGCGGCAAAGGGTGGACAACCTTGGTGTTGTGGTGCCGGGCGCACCGAGAAGCTATGAGCCGGACGTAACCTCAAAGAAAGGGCGGAGGTGTGGGCCGAGGTGTCGGCCGCCGTCCACCAAAAGTCCTACGCGTCCTCGCCCGTAGCGTCCTCGCCCAACAAGGCCCACGTGATGCGCGTCCCACATCGCCATATGGCAATGTACCTACACAAAGAAAATATTGTTACTTAATAAAAAACGCGCGCGGCCGACCAACGAGACGCGGACGCACTTCGGCTAGCGCCATGGCGTGTACAAAGTCTGTCCACACGAATCGTGGCACGACGTAGCGCGACGCCGCCGGTGTCGGACGTGCTTTCGCCGAGCGATCTCGTCGCTGGCGCCTCGATGTCGGACGTGTCTCGCCGACCCAGCCTCCTCGTATGCGCCGATGTCGGAGGTGGTCTGCTGCGTGCGGCCGTCGTGGCGCTGCTGTGTCGGACGTGGTCCGCCGACCTCCCGCTCGCTGTGGTGCCGCGGACGGCGGGGCGGACGGACGGAGTGTGAACCAGCCGAGCGTGCCAACCTCCGGAGCTCGGTGCACGACAACAGCCGAAAATACGCCCGCGACCGCTGCCGAAAACGACGGAAAACTCGGGCGTGTCTCGCGTGTGCCCTCCACACCGTCCGTGAACCTCTGCGCACCACGAAGTCGCAATTCGCCGCAAGCTCAAGAACCATGCCCACCTACATCGAAAAGAAGACACGGTGAAAACAGTAATGGCGGATAACACAAGCGAAATTTTGAGTTGGACGAACGCATCGCGCAGTGCGCCCCGCGCTAAATGCATAGGGTACGGTTCTGCCGGTGCCGGACACGTGGTGCGGGCTCGCCGCCAGCCGAAGCACGAGCTCGCACGTCTGCGGAGCGCATTCAAAGAAATGTACTCGCTATAGCTCGTGTGGTTGTAGGGATGTCCTCTCGCACACGGTCTCAGTAGTGCGCCCTCCCATCGCGCTACCCACGGGCCCATCCTACTCCCCGCCAGGCCGCGGCGACTCTTCCTACTAAAGCCGCAAGACGTAACATGTAGTTAGCAACAGCGTAAGAGACGACAACAAAACAACTCATGTCTCGCCGAGTACTCACGAGTGCACGTTTCGCACCGGACGCCTAATCGGTATCGAACCTCTCGCCAGATTTAATCGGGCGATCACACTATGCGCCCGTAGTCCTCCACGAAGACGTCGAAGACAAGCACCTTGCGGGTGAGCTAATACTTTCGGTCTCGCAAGCACGCCGAGGACAAAGCCGGGGGCGCGGAAAGTAACTCCCGAGGCGTAGTATGGTTTCCGGTGAACGCCGTCCGCCGTGAGGCGGCCGAATCGCTTCCACGAATGGCTCAGACGCCGCGTCACCGCGACGCGCGCGAACCGCACTCGCAACGTAACACAAGATATTAGGCGGACGATAGGTAATATGAAGAAATTAATCACGGAAAGAGTACGCACCGTCGCCGCCGCACTAGAGAGAGCCCATCGCCGGCCGGTCCACCTCGCTCAAGGTTGTACATCTCTAGCCCGTGACGGTGCGCTTATCGCTCAACAGGCCGCCCGAGGCTAAAGCGCCAAACGACCACAACCGCAGAGGAGAGGACACCCGTGAGGATGGAGTTCGGTCTCGACATGAGGTACGATCGCACAAGCCGCGATAGGTCGTAGCAAGGCACGGCCAACCCCACCGATCTGGGGCCTCCCCGTCGGCGATAGTTCTAGCGTCGCTGATAAGCCTCGCCGACGGTGTCGCTGCGGATCGCCGTGAACAAAGACCCAACCAAACAGCCACAACAAGTACGCCTGTGGCGTGACACTCGCCGGTCGTCCGCGTGAGGGTCCATCCGCCGACTGCGGCACAACGAAAAATATAGTAAGACCCTCAGACGGAAAGGACAAATATGACACTACTAACGAAACGGGTGTAACACGCATCGAATCGCGACAACCACCGCAAGGGCGGGCGGTGCCTCGTGCCTCCGGAAGACGTAGTACCGGCCGCCAACACAGTGGGAGGACTCCTTGAAACTCGCCGAAGGTCTCGCGCCCGCTTGTCCGGAGGCTCTCGCGGAAGGCGGCACCTCCCGCGATAGGGAGGCCAAGAAGCGTGGAGACGCCCCGTAGGGGCCATCTCCCGAATGGGAGATGGAAAGTGTGAGTCTCTCGTCGCCACCGGTCCACAAGAGCCGCCATCGGAGCGGTCGAACGGAAGCGCCGTGGATCGCTCGCCCGCATGGACGCTCCGCTGTCGCCGATCGAGTCTTCCGCCGCGTCTCGCCCGTGGCTCGCACCATCCGGCAATAGGTAGTAGACCAAAGAAGACTCAACCTCGCGAAGGAACAAAAGGTCAAGACGAAAAGTACAGCCATGAGAAGATAGTGTGGACGATACTAACTCGCTTGCCCAGGCGCGGGTCTAGCCTCCAGTTACCCGAGGTGTCGCGGCGATCACCCCAACACAACAAGGCTGGCAATTTCAGAGATGAGGGACACGACGCGACGCGCGATGTACTTTCGGTCAATGCGCCTCCAGAGGCCAAACTCTAGTCCGATCCGTGAGCCATACCTGCAAAACAACTTTAAGTTAGCAAAAATGCGGAAATGAAACATCGAGTGTAACGAATGAGTAAATTTAACTTGCAAACAAACAAATCAAAAGAGTACTAGGCTACCAGGACAGTCTTTGAAAAACTTACGGAAAAAAGTTATAGTACTACAACACTTCAATAAACATTACGTGCAACATACGATACATGTCTTACGGCATTACGTACATGAAATGAAAATTGGGTAGTAGCAAAACAGTTACATAAACAATACAAAGTACAAATGACAATGTACATCGACGGTAATTTCGGTCCCACTTTGCACACCGAAGAAGTGCTAACGCAAACCATAGCCGTGTTTACTCCTCACCGCCGCCTTGCATCATCCGGTCAGGTGCCCCCTCCCGTCAGTAAAGGTTCGCAGCTGCCTACCCAACGCCCCGGCTTGTGCTTCGTCCATATCATTGGTAATACGACGACTCTGACGACGACCCTTGCTACCCTTCAGCATGTCAAGATCCGGAATCCAGATCCTATTTGCAATATCCAAGGTGGCGAAGTTACCCACAACCCTGAAGCCCCTAAGCTCGCCAGTCCACGCCTGCACCACCCTCTCCTTCAAGAAATACTCGGACACAAAGTTCAAAGGGTCCATACGCACAGTCCCGCATGCGGCGAGCACATGAGAGCATGGCTTGTGTAAGAGCTTCAGTTTGTTGCACGTACAACTAGGCTCGTTGACATGATCTCCAAGGCATACCTCGTGGGTGACAAGAGAACGAGCCGCCCCAACCGGCTCTATCCCGCAAGAGCACGCCAAACGATGCTCCATATTGCCCATCACGTACACCGTGTGCGACTGGCCCTTCTGTGTCTTCGCCTCCATGTATGCCGTAATCTTTGAGCAGTACGGTGTTTGAGGGTTCGTGGCATGAAGTGCGGCATTTGCATGCCTCTCCTCGAATACCCGACAGTCTGCGGCGTAACACCTTCCACGATGGCGACGAGGGCCGAGAACGAAGGCCCCTAAGAACCCGGGGCTTGTACACCTCCGCAAGGTTAGTGGTCATTATGCCGCACCTTGCCCCGTCCGTGTCATGCAAAGAGACCACTTGTCCAATGGTCGGGCCTCGATCCAATGGGAGAAGCACTCGATGTTCCTCGAGGTCCTCTGCCTCGGACCAAAGCGAGTTCGAGACTCGCTCCTTGGTTCCTCGTGTCCACGTGTTTCTTGTCAGTGTTCGGCTCAAAGAAATACCCCATAAGGCGCCAAATTTATATTCTTGGTTCTCAAGATAGCCACCTCTTGAATAGCTTCACCAAGGGTTGCTTCGAACTTCTTGAAGAAGTTGGCCCCAAATGGCGAATACACCATCTACTCATCATATCCGCCAAGGAACGGCTCCTCCGGTCTTCTGAAGTTTTTATGGTTTTCATCATCCCGGCGTGGCGATCATGGATCACGCACACACCAGGACGAGCTCGAACAACTCCCACCCTTAGATGTTGAAGGAACCACAACCAGCTGTGGAAATTCTCACCTTCGACAAATGCGATGGCCAATGGCAGAATTTGATTGTTCCCGTCAACGCCTATGGCGGTAAGGATCTGCCCCTTGTATTTCCCGGTCAAAAAGGTCCCGTCAACTGAGATCACAGGCAGCATATGCCTAAAAGCCTCGATGTAGGGTCAAGGCTACGGCGTCTTATGCATTACTAAAAACCTCGCGATTTTTAGATGGCATGTCCTTCACAAAGAATGTACGTGTCGGGTTTCTCTCCGCAACACCTCAAGCATACGAGGAAGGTTGTCGTCGCCGCCTCAAAAGATCCAAACCGTCTTTCCATAGCCTTCGCTTCGCGACGCCACGCCTTCCCATAGCTGATCTTGTACTTGAATTTCTTCTCAATAGCCACCATAATGTGCTTGGCCTCCATATCCTTCTTCTCCACTATCTCTCCATACATCAAATTAGCTATGAATGTCGACGTTATGTTACGATGTTCGCACAAAACATCGCCAAGATGCACGAGTGCGGCTCCACCTTCGAGACAATCCAAGGAGTCTCGTACTTGGTCTATCTTGCGCTGCACTCGCCAAGGACAACTGGCTCGCTTCGCATTTGATTCGCAGTATCGCTCTTGGCTAGATTTGACGACCAAACGTCCGCATTGCATAGACATAGCCCATACTTTAATGGCATCCTGCAAGGATGTCTTATCAAGAAACATTGAGTGCAACCGAACCTCCGTGGCATGGTACTCCCACGGCGATTCGTGCTCGTCGTCGTACATAGACCCTCGCCACAACTGCTCCATTCCGGGGATGGGAGCTCCGCCTCATCGGAATCGCCTCGTCGTCTTCTTGTAAAGCTTCCTCTTGACCAAGGCCATCCGGTCATCGCTTTCCATTTGATGCAATATGTAATCCCTATGCTCTCCTTCATCACCGTCTCAGTAGGCTCACCATGCGGTGCCCGATCTTCCTCTCTCAGATGTACCGCGTCGGGCTCATCACAAGCAACATTATCTCGAACTCTTCAGAATACGACCATCCGGGTCCTCTTCTACACCAACATGTTTGGGCACCCGAAGCCGCCGCAACACCCGGATGATATCCGACGGGGCCCCTGACACTTCTTTTGGGCATGGTTGCACAAGTATCACACACTCATATCCACGGCGCCGACATCCTTCTATAAAGCCCTTCCACATCGCCAGGCGCATCGGTCTTCTCAACTCCCAAACCGATGTTCGTGGAAGACCGGCTCAAAGCCCTTGTATGTCGACGCCAGACACCTCGTGGTCCAAAGAGAAGTCTGCGGTCACCCGAGGCTTCACATCTTCGATTCGTGCATTCTCGCCGTCCGTGTACCAGAGTGGCTTGCCAAAACTGCTCAAGTCAACACCGCGACGGACCTTCACGAACGGTGCGGCCCGTAATGCACTTTCAATGTAGTGGGTACAGCATGACTTATTGTATGGTCGCAAATATTTCCAACATTGCAATTAGTTAGCTCGCAACGCATACGACATGCAAGCATCTTGCTACATTGTAATTTACATTTGTAAGGCCTTTCGCCTATCGTCGACAACTACACGACAAAGATGATCAAGACATCATTCATTCCCTAAGGCGAGAGGCCGCAATGAACGTGTCGTACGATATTCAGATTCAACCTAAAAACCGAGCTATTCCATAGCAGGCATTATCCGATTCGGACGCTAACTTGCAACCCGAAATGCTACAAGTGGCATTCCTGTCTTCTACCAATTACCTAAGTCGGTTAGTTCATACTAATTTACTTCTACTAATTAGTTTATACAAATAATTCATCCTCCTTATGCGCCGGTCACGCATTATTCACCCAAGAATAGTCCGCACGCACACAAACACTACTACAATACATCTCACAAACAACACTAATAATACTCCCTCACGCATAATTTTATCTCTAACTAAAGTTTTTATCGCTACTACTTACGCACAAATCAACAACATTTCGATTTTCTATTTTTTTCTCTAACTACAATTTCCTACGGTGCTATTATACTACTCATTTAACTAAATAAACTATTTACGCATCCAAAAAATTATACTACAAAATAAATTTTCTTACGACAAATCAACTACATTACACTATTAATCGCACTTACGTATAAATCAACAACATTTCGATTTTCTACTTTCTTTTTTCTAACTACGCTTCCTCGAGCGCTACTTATACCTACTATTTTAACTAACTAAATACCTACTTAAAAAATACAAGACAAAATAAATCAAACTTACCTTCTCGCAATCCAAATTTCTCTTCTCTTCTCGCAATCCCTCCCTTCTCTATTTTCCTCCCTTTTTCCACTCCTCTCCTCCTCTTTTTCCTCTCCTCTCTCTCTTTCTTTCTTCCCGTCTGCATCGATGCTTATGCCACGAACGAAGTCGCCTGCTGAGATCGCGCGGTGCCTATATAGGCAAACCGATCGCCCATCATATGCGATCGAAGCAACCGATCATTGTCACGGTTGGCGATCGAACCTATCGCCAACCGTGCGGCGATCGAATAATTTCGCCAACCGCCGCCTCATAGCAGTTTAAAAGCGACGGTTGGGCGGCCTTGCAATCGCCAATCATGGTGATATATCCGAAATCGCCCAACCATTGGGCGACAGACGTATATTTTTGTAAAAAATAAATTCGCCGGAATATTTTTGATATTTCGAATAAAAAATAGATTATTTAAAAAAAAATTCGACATTTGCCATCCTTGCCTCCTTGTCTTTTTAGCGCCAGTCCATAGAACCATCTTGTGATCCATTTTCCTTGCTCATTAGAAAAATCAGAAAAATGGTTAGCAAGTTTAGTTGAAAGCAGTGGTTGTGAGTATTAGAATATAGGAAGTGGCCGTCAGAATTTCCCGAAGTACAATAGGACTCCCATATCAACCTAGGTCAAACGGTCCCTTGATCACTAAGGTATCCTGACCAACCTGAGTTAGTCGGCTCCTTTAGTAATCAAGATATCCAGATCAACCAGAGTCAATAAGTACCAATTACTTCCAGGGGTCTTATCATCCGGCAACTTTAGAATCCAACACCCACCTTCTGCATTTACCGCAATCGCAGTATAATCCCACAAGACACATCCCATTAAATCTTACCCTCAGCCTGAGCATCATAGGGTCCCACAAGCCCACATTTCACATTCCATTAAACCCAACCCTCAGCCAAAGCATCATCGGGTATGCCAAAACCAGCAACATTAGTACCCATGGGGTGCAGTCAGCATAAGTCCACATTTAGTATTATCCCGTTTCCATCCCAGCTGAAGGTAACACAAACCCATCCAAAAATGCATCCTCATCTAGCAATAATGGACCAACAGGTCCTTGTCTCATTGGGGTCATGAGAGCACAATAAAGATAAGGCAAGGGTATGATCACCAGCATGTTACAAGGAAGCCAGCCAAAATACATCCCTCTAATAAGCCTCAATTCTCAAAAGTAGTATACAAGTTCTTATATACAAAGTTACTACCAACAAGACCAAAGAAACATGAGCATAAGAATAGCCTCACAAAAGTTTACAGGCCAAATAATACCATCATTTCTCCTCATCAACGACCCATTTCCAAGCATGCATCACAAAGGAGCACAGAAGATGATCAAATAGAGCACAAAGGAGTCTTTGTGAGGAGATAAGATTAGGGTAAATAGGATTGAGGTAAATAGGAATAGGAAGGCTGTAAAAACAAAGTTACCACATCAAGGATAAGACCAACCACAGCCAAGGATGAGGCCAACACGGCTCCACCAAAGCAAATGCAAGCAACCTTATAAGCTCAAGACTGCATCCAAAAGAGGAGCTCAAGATGGTCAAATGGATGCACAGGAGGAAGAGAAGACCCAGGGGATAAGGGCATGGTAAGAAAAAGAATAGAAGATTGGTAAAAAGAGAATCCACAGGCACTGGATAAGGCAGCTCAACTATTTTCCCATTGCCAACCGAAGGCATTGTCTCTGTAAGACCTTCCCCTTCTTATAAGATAAGCACACAAGCCTCACCAACCTTTCCCATTTCCATTCTCTCCTCAGCCAAAGGCAAGAAATCACCACCCAGTAGGAAGTTAAGCAAAGCTCCCAAGAGCAACCTTTGATCTTTGGACCAAGCCAAAGAAATCCAACAAAGCCCCAATCAGCACAACCCACAACCACAAGAATAATCAATATCAACACCATTCCTCAACCACTACCATCACCAAACCATAAGAAGGAAGGAGGAAGGGAGCAAGGGGGAAGAGCAAGACCTGCAGAACCAAGGTCATCGCATTACCAGTCATCAAGCCCACAAGAAGGATGAGCAAGCTCGAGTTCATATCATCATCGCTTGTGCCGATCGCAATGAGGGTGAAGAGGAGAGTACCAATAGCAGAGCCAACACTACAATCCTCTTCCCCATCCTTATCTCAACAGAGGTAACCTTCGCTTAAACCTCGATGCTCCACACATCATCATCCACCCTAGATCCCTCACAAGAATGCTCACTTGTAGCTCTTAGTTCACTTAGCATCACAGAGCAAGGGGAGAATTTGGGTTAGAGAGCGAGGAGTTTACTGTGAGAGCGAGGCTTTAGCAAAGACCACCCTCACCACCTATAGCAAGCCTCATAGCCGCATCCATTTCATCCAAGATCTATGCATTAGCAATGTAACTCGTGATCAAGATAAGTAAATCAACAAAACAAATTGAATCAAATCAAAGCAGAATTTAAGGGAGATTAGAGAGTAAGGGGTTTTGAGGTGTGTAGAGGCAATGAGGTCGTGGTCGGCGCCACAGCTTGCCGATCCGGGCAGCGATGTGGACGCAGGAGTGAGGAGGAGGCCAGAGACCAATGAGGCTGGCTGGCCTTGGCCGCCGAGGAGTGGTGCCATGAGAGGAGGGCCGAGGGCAACCAAGTTAAGCGGGGTGGCGCAAGGAGCCGAGTGGCGGTGTAGAGGAGGCCGGCCTGCCGAGACGCCGAGGAGTCAGCGAGCACGAGGAGGCACAGACGGCCAGCCACAAGACCAAGCCGGAGGCAGCCAGAGAGGAGGCAGCGATGGCGAATGGAGCCTCACGGCAGCGGGAGGTGCCTTGGGAGGAGCCGGCCATGCAAGCAATGGAGGCGGCGTGGTCAAGTGAGCAGCCAAATAGGAGCCGATGGCGGCGGGTCACGCTGGGGGCCGAGAGGCGCCGATGGGGAGGAACCCATGGGAGGAGGGCGCGACGAGGAGCCGAGGTGGCAGGGCACAAGTGGGAGCAAGCCATGAGGGGAGATCTGGGAAGAGAGAAGGAGTTGGGGAAAGAATGGAGAGGAGGAGCCGGCTGGGTGGTTTTACCGAGATGGGGAGATGGAGTGGTGTGTGTGGCGGTAGGTAAGGAGAAGAGAGGATGAGAGGTAGATAATTAGGGTTTTGGTGGTAGAGATTAGGTAAAAGTGAGATTAGGATTAGGGTTTTAGGTGGGATTAGGTTAGAAATTTGGGCTTAGGAAGTGGTGTAGGAATTTTAAGAAAATTGTTTGAATCCTAGTAAAAATTTTGGTGACTAATGTTTGTAACAATAGAATTTTTGAAATAAAATTAATAGTTGTTAACCTTCCGTATTTATGCAATTAAATGAATCCATTTAGGTTACATCCGGCTAACCATTATTATAAGTCTGTATTTGCTAAAGTAAAATAGACAACCAATAATTCTATTAATAGAAAGTAAAAATACGTGTGTAACAAACCTGTTCATCTTTGACAGTTAGTCGGGTGAGTTGAAATGCTTTAAATCGTGCCAAATTGATTAAATTAAAGCAGTCTTGAGTATTTGTAGAAAGTTAAATAATCGCATGCTGATTTAAGTAAAATAATTAATTTGAAGTTTTGCCGAGTAGAATAATAGACTTAATAAATTGTGCATGTGAGTAGTATTTCATTCCTCGTTAGTTTAAATATAAACTTAGGCATTTTCGACCCTAGAGCGAGTAATTAGTAGAACGATCGTAGTAGGGGAGTGCTAACCTCACGGGGGTTTTGAAAAGGTTATTAAATGAAAATCCACTAACGAAAAGGATCATCTAATTAGTATGCACTGCACCTAGTCGCATATATTATCGCTAAGTAGTTAATTATGTATTTATTATTTCAAGACCGTCAGATAAATTGCAATGGTGAACCAACAGAGTAGATAATATCGATTTCATCAACGATTTATCTCTTCTACATTCATGCAGTAAACTACTCCCTTGTTTATTAACATAGCTATATTAAATGTAAACCGTATCTTGCTCTATCTTATATGTATTGCATAAAAACTATTTTCTCAAAAATCAATTTGAATGAATGAGATGAAAATGAAAAGATAAGAAATATGAAAGAGATGAAAAGAATTAAGGAATGAGAAAGGAAAAGATGAAAGCTAATAGGTTGGTAAAAGGGGGCCCGGGTGAGGAAACACGACGACGACGACGATGATGAGGTAAGAGGTGGGCCCCTTTTTACTGGTGGTTATAATATAAGGACAAACAAAACTCTTACTCGGTCGAGGTCAGAATCAAGACCAACCATTTTCCGCTTGGTGAGCGTAAAATGCTACCTCTTTACGTAATTATGATCTCCATAATGGGTCACATTGGAGTGTTGGGCACGGAAGGGAGCCGCCCCAAGGGGGAGTGTTGAGCACGGACGATAGCCGCCTCAACCAACATTATCAAACTTCGGTGTATGATGAGGTCAAGAACGTGATTAAATCAAGACCGATTTAAAGGTAATGGGTGGAGACTTAATCACGTAATTGGAAAACGTTTCAGATTCGAACTCGAACCCGCATCAAAGGAAATGCTGGGGACCCGGTTCATTTAGAGCTCAGAATTACTATGGGTAAAGTGGTACAAGCCTGCGCAGTGCTATCAAAATCATGAATTCATGCTAGTCTCCTGGATTGGAGTCTACGGGAACCGCCGGGGGTCTTTCTTCTCTCCAAGTAATCAAGTAGTCTCTTCAGAAGTAAAATTGCAACCTAAGTTTTGAAAACTATTTTCAGAATAAGAGATGAGGTAGGAATTTTGATAAGGACGAAATTTAGAGTCATCAAATGCATTTTAGCTATTAATGCTTGCTGAGTACACTATAGTACTCACTCTTGCTATCTCTCCCCTTGCTTAGCTCCTAATCCGACCGGAAGTTATCCCGAGTGGGATGAGGAATTTTTGCAGGTACCGAAAAGGCCGTAGGTGACGAGGGCTTTGGGTACGAGGAGTAGAACAAGATGATCGCCTCATTCGACTCGTGGGACGAGAAGACCGTCGGAAGAACCTAGCAGTAATTAGCGGAAAGTGTTTTCCTAGTTAAATAATTGTATTTATAATCCTAGACTTGTGTGGCTACTGTTGAAATAAAGAATATTTTTAATTTTATTGTTCTACTGCGTTATCTCTGATAAATGGCTTACTATTCGTTGGAGTAGTGTTCTACTGGACAAACGAATAGTAATCCGTATGCCTAAGTGTGATTACCCTTGAGGTAATGATATGAGGCGTCGCAGAGATACCAAATGGATGAAAGTAAAATCTGGAGACAAATCATAGACTTTAAATACAAAACATCGGAGCCAAATATTTTTACCTGTCCTACTGAAAATATTTCCCCCTTTTGGAAAGGGGTGATGTGGGCAAGCCAGGCTGCCAAAGTAGGGTACAGATGGCAGGTAGGCAATGGTAATAAAAATAGGTTTTGGGAGGACCATTGGTTTGGTACCTCCAGTCTAGCTGTGATGCGTTGGCATCTTTATGAAGTGACAAATGAAAAGAACATAACTCTTAAACAATGTTTGGGATGGGGAAAACTTGAAGCTTACTTTGAGAAGATGTTTTAGTGAAGAGATGATGCAAAGCTGGCATGATCTTCTTAACATTGCTCAAACCATTGTGTTTTCTAATGATAATGATGCCATGATATGGGAATTACATTCTTCTGGGGTTTATAATACACAATCTTTGTATGCTGTAATAAATTACAGAGAACGTCGGTGGGGCCATTGGGCCAAGTCCAGTTTGAAGTTCGTCGCGGCCAGCGTCTAGTGCTGTCAGGCCCAGAAATTTACGAGCAGTCACAGCTCCGGGACGGGGCTTCAGGGGAAACACAGCCATTTCGTTCGTCCTTTTAACGTGCGGCGGAAGATCATCCTTAGCCCAACATATGTTATCCTCCATTTTTCGTCAAGTTCTGTTCATAAGCTTTTTAATCCCAAACCTTGACTGATTATGTGCAGAATTTTGGTCACACACAAGGTTTTTAATCCATCTCCCCCGCTTAGGACAGTAAGGGCAAGTGGCGATATTCCGATTCCTTCGTGTCACCAGACGCCATGCTCGACGTCGGAGGTCCAGGGCTCCATGCAGACGCCGCAAGTGGCCGCCGGCGGCTGCTCCGAATACTCCACGCTCGCCGAATCCGTAGCTGAAGAACGACAACCTGAAGACTGGGAAGACGGGACTTGAAGCAGAATGTGATCCTGGAAATATGATGTAATTTGGTGTATTTTCATGAAATGTTAAACGTCATTGTCTTTTTCCTCCCTATCACCTACACGTATTTAGATAAAACACTGAAACTTAAAGACTCCTTGAGCTGGCGTGTTGTGTCTTGTCTTATCTTTGATCATTTCTTGGTTAGGTTTATTGAAGGTTCGTTAGAATTTGCAGTTTGTATCTTTCTTGGCGGCCTGAATCTTGGGTCTTTTCTTGCTTAGTTTCTTGGAACTGAGGTCAAGTTCTTGGATTTCTGTGGAGATTAGGTTGTGGTAGTATTGCATCTCTTAACTGTTCTTTCGCCCTGAGCATGTCACATGGATTGCAACAGATGGTCAGTTTTGCAAGTTCTTGACTTCCTGCTTAGGTTCTTAGTTTTTTTAGCGCATTTATCTTCTTGATGAAATGACCCGCACGTGATTATGCTGAAGTGTTCTTGCTCATAGATGTAATCTGTTTTGCTTCATCATATTTGATTTACTTATGGATTACTACTGTAAAATATATTCTTGAATGGTCAGCAATTTTCATGGACATCAGTTGTTGAATGTTCACAGCAGTTCGTAGCACAAATACTTGCATTTTTGCGTGGCATTTGATGTCTTGGTGTTCAGAGTTCAATTTAGACAAGCTAGAGTTGGCATTATCGGTTTATCTTGTCTGAGTAAACTGTATGATGTTCCATTATGTTTCTGTAAGACTAATGAACGAATCAGCAGCTGAAAGCCTGAAATGAAACAACTTAACAGAGCCTTATATGAAAATTTCAGTTCCTATCTATTCTGTAAGTGTTTCTTTAGCTAACAGAGTACAGAATAGGTCTGCAAATATTGCAAATCCATACTGTTTTCTGAAAAATAGACTTGCAAATCCCTGAAGTTGAGATAACTGGTGAATTAGCTCAAAAGATGACAACCTGGTAAATTAGTACTAATCATATAAGGTGCGTATGGTAGAAGTCTAGAAGATAACCTGGTGAATTAGTAATCAAGTGCACATAGTAGTACTGCAGTACTGCTCAAATAAGATAATAACTGGCCAAGTTGGCAATCAGATTTCTGAATGATGCCAACCTCACTTCACATTCTTTAGTACTTACCAACCTCCAAACAGCAGAACAAACCTTCGTTTTTTTTGTCACATCATTGCAGCTTTTGTTTTCTTGCTTGTAATTTGGAAATATTGAAATATCAAAACTTGGTATATTTTATGGAGATTCGGAGGTTAATATACTAATTTAGGCAAGTTTTTTTTCCTTACTAGTTGAAATCTTTGGCGTCAGTATTAGACTCAGCCTGAACATGTTCTCATACTACGTAGTCAGATTTTTTTTGTTTTTTAGTAGGTTGCGATTCTTGAATTCCTATAACTTAGAAAAGTTGTCCTTTTGATATTTTGAGCCATTTTCATCATAGTAAGCGGTTAGCTGAAAACACGATCCTGAAATCTGCAAAAGAACTGAATATGTACGTCTGAAATCATTTTTTTTTGCCCAATTATGTTTTTTTGTATATTTTAATTATCTCATATATGGTTATGACTCAAAATATAAAACCAGTTCCCAGTCATATAGGCTGTGTCCTGTTGCAAGAAAATAATCAATATATATATATATATAGAGAGAGAGAGAGAGAGAGAGAGAGAGGGGCTTGCTCCAAGAGTTTTCTTGATTTTGTGTCTGCCTCTTGCGATCGAGGAAACAACCACCTTGGAAATGGAACTTTTCAGTACAGACGACTTTCAAACTATTGGGATTCATAGCTCGATTCCTTGATAAAAGATATCTGCGGTGATACTATCTTTGTTTCTGCAAAATTCCATGAATTTTGTTACATGCTAGAACGATTCTTCAATTTCAGTTCATTCGATGACTCCCTCTGTACTCTTCTAAAGGTAATCTCTTCTTATGTTCTACACTAGAGACTGGCCTATCACAGATTCGCATTGCACAGAGATCCTTGGTGTCCGGCCCAGAGATGTGCGGCTGGCCTTACATGCTGCTTGCAAGAACTCCACTTTAAAGACGGCATATCACATTCACATATGCCGCGGCCGGCATGCCGCTGGTGCGGTGCGGACGGGGCAGGCGCGACCGCGCGAGACCACGCGGCCGGGCGGGAGTGTTGAGGTCCATGCCGCGGCTGATGGATTGGATTGGGCGTATTTCTGGTGGTTTCACTTGTTTTTCGTGCGGGAGAGAACGTCGGTGGGGCCAAGTCCAGTTTGAAGTTCGTCGCGGCCAGCGTCTAGTGCTGTCAGGCCCAGAAATTTACGAGCAGTCACAGCTCCGGGACGGGGCTTCAGGGGAAACACGGCCATTTCGTTCGTCCTTTTAACGTGCGGCGGAAGATCATCCTTAGCCCAACATTTTTCGTCAAGTTCTGTTCATAAGCTTTTTGATCCTAAACCTTGACTGATTATGTGCAGAATTTTGGTCACACACAAGGTTTTTAATCCATCTCCCCTGCTTAGGACAGTAAGGGCAAGTGGCGATATTCCGATTCCTTCGTGTCACCAGACGCCATGCTCGACGTCGGAGGTCCAGGGCTCCATGCAGACGCCGCAAGTGGCCGCCGGCGGCTGCTCCGAATACTCCACGCTCGCCGAATCCGTAGCTCCTTTACGGCCCTCCTCCCGCCGCTCCACTCCCATATCAACCTCCTCGTCGGAGTCGTCCGTCCTCGGAGTCTTCATCATCCTCTTCGTCTTCGCCGTTGTCGTGCCGCACCTCGCCCTCCTGGCCGTCTTCGTCTACGTCGTCATCCGAGTGCTCGAGGACGCGGCGCCTCATCCCCCCCCCCCCATCACTAGGTCAGCGCCCTCCTCCTCCACCGCGGCCGCCGGCGGCAGTGACGACGACATGGGAATCGGGAATTCGGGATAACAAATTAAGAACGAAGACTTTGTTGGCTAAAATCGCGGGAGGATGATCGAGAGACGGGGGATTAAATAAATAAATAATAACGCTTTGGCGCCAAGGCCCAAATTTATAAGCAGCAGCCTCTCCACCGGCCCAATCGCACACGGGAAAGAAAGAGCCCATACCTATCGCTACCGGGAGGAGGTTCGAGGGGGGACGAGGCTAGAAAATAGAGGCTCAGGCCACCCGTCCAACCTACTTACCTGGACGCGGCCCGGCGCAAAGCTAGGTCCCTACGGAACCGACGTCCAAAGTCGAAACCGATCCATCCAGAACTTGTGGCCGACTCCGACCGCCGGTGCGTAACCCTATCTGCCGCCCGCCCTCCCGCCTTACGTGCAGGCCGCCGCTTGTTCCCTTGAAAAACCCACCAAAATCAGGCGGAAAAGAGGGGGAAAAGCGTGCGCGGCGGGAGTGAGGGATGGCGTCGGAGGAGGAGATGAGCCGCCTGTTCCGCATCCGGCGCACGGTGATGCAGATGCTGCGCGACCGCGGGTACCTGGTGGTGGACGGCGACATCAACCTGTCCAAGCGCGAGTTCATCGAGCGCTACGGTGAACCCGTCCGCCGCGACGACCTCGTCATCAACCGCGTCAAGAAGGCCGACCCCGCCGACCAGGTCCGTCTCCCTCCCCCTCCGCCGCCTCCCCGCGATCTCCGCCGGGCGCCGTGTGACGAATGACGATGTTGCCCTGTCCTCCAGATCTACGTCTTCTTCCCGAACGAGGCGAAGCCCGGCGTGAAGACGATCAGGAGCTACGTCGAGAAGATGAAGCAGGAGAACGTCACCAGCAGCATACTCGTCGTGCAGCAGGCGCTCAGCGCCTTCGCCCGCAGCGCCGTGCAGGAGGTCTCCCAGAAGTACCACCTCGAGGTCTTCCAGGTCGCCCTCTACCACATCCTTCACCTCGTACTCATATGTCCTTATATGCTTTCTCTCTCCGTGCAAACCAGTGGCTGATGCTTAACGTAGTGCAGGAATCGGAGCTTCTTGTCAACATTAAGGAGCACGTCCTAGTGCCAGAGCACGAGCTCCTGACGCCTGAGCAGAAGAAGACGCTGCTGGAGCGATACACCGTGAAAGAAACCCAGGTCGGATAAATTTACCTATTCCTTTCTCACTGGCCTGGTATTCAAATCTATATAAGTGTAGCATTATCAAAAATCCATTCCTGTGTTAAGCACTATACTTAGATAGTTGATATACAACATCCATGGGCAAAGGGCAATTATTGGTAAGCTATGACTCAGTTTTCCAGCAGGCCTACATTATGCACATTAGAAAGTGTTTTGGTTGACATGGAACATCTCATAAATTTACCTGAAACTGGTCTATCCTAGAGAATATATCAGTGGCTCCTAGTTATTTTCAGCTTGGTGAAGACATTGTAGCTTTTGAACATAGATGCCATCTTCGTTTTCTCTGTCATGGATGCTGCAAAAAGAACAAAATGGTACTGTTAGACTATTGCAGATCTGTGCTGCAAGTATAACTTTGAGTGATCAAGTCACAGACTTACGCTTATTCCTTCCATGTGATGTGGTGGTTGTAATGGAACAACAAAAGAGCTTTACATGTCACATATGGTCTTCATGTCAAGTTAAAATGTTAGTAGAGAAATTATAAGTGCTAGATATATATGGTTTCAACTATTGATATCTGTAACTTAACATGGTGGGGAGTGTGGAAAATGTTAGGCGATGGAAAATTTTAAAAGCTTTTTGTAACTAAAAGTATTATGTACCATAGCCATCCCCCAATTGTAAAAGAAAATAATTAAAACTGGGGTATATCTTGTTGAACTTTGTTATCACTGTTGGCTGCGATGGGAACCAGGACTGTCAAGTCATGTTGGAATGTTGAGTTTTATGTCATCTTTGTTCGAAAAGTATTTATCATAATTTAGGAACACAACGATTCTATATAATTTTAGTGGGAAATCAGGGTGAATGACAAACTTTGAAACTTATCATGCCTAAGACTTAAGCTGAGGTGATCCTTTTGCTAAAAGAGTAATACAGGTGGTGGCAACATAAGCCAGTAGAATGGAGACCTCAATGCTCTGTTAGAACTTGAACAAGGATACTCTAATATCTACTTGGAAGGTGATGCTTTCATAAATTAATACCTTTTAAATGGATCCTGCATATTTAGAAGTTTGTGTCCACACAAAGTTTCTCAGGTACCACAGTGGATGGTTTACCATGGTGCGTATTTTGTTGCGTAATGTGAAACTGTGAGGAATGCAAGTGTACTGACCTGCTGTATCGGGGATGTTCATCTGAGTAACTGGTTGTTTTGAACCATGTGGTTCACCTCATAATCATTAACAAAGATAAACTCCAAACCTAGTTAGATAAACTACTATATTGATTTACACCTGCTGATAATTCTCAATTTTAATATACTAGTAATACCCGATCTGATGATTTTGGACTGTCTTGTGATGCAGCTCCCTCGAATTCAGATTACTGACCCGATAGCAAGATACTACGGCATGAAGCGTGGGCAGGTTGTAAAGATCATCCGAGCCAGTGAGACTGCTGGAAGATACGTGACCTATCGCTATGTTGTCTGAACTTCACTACATTCTCATGGCTGGAGCTGGAGCTTTGCCGCGGACATCACCAGTTAAAATGCTTCCGCCGTTGCTAATTCCTCTCTGTAGTAGAAACATTCACATTCTTGTCTCTGAGGAACGAAAGTACTGTTGAAGTGCCTTGGTGCTTTTTCTTCAGAACCGGTTGACGTGATGCTGTTAGCACTAGACATAGGTTTCTGTAGCCGTGTTCCATTTCACCCTATGAGTAAGTCATTCGTGCCTATCTGAAAGCTTTGATCTATTTCAACTTGCAAGTACCTTGTATACTCTTGTGTTTAACTGAAATGGCCATGGGCACGCCGTCTGGGACCATTGTTTGTCTGACGAGCAGAGCAACCGGGCTGTTGAGATGAAAGCACGAGGGAACATGGGATGTGCGTGTCTGGAGTTTCGACTTGTGGTCGATCGGATGGCTAACAATACGGCAACATTGGAACAATGTTTCAGCCTTCGACGAATGTGTACCAAATGAACTACCAGGGTAAGAATGACAGCAACGCGGAGGAAGGAAATTCTACGGGGGAGGGTCTCCCCCCGAGCCGCGCAAGAGGGGGGATGGACGGTGATGGGGTCTTCCCATAGAATTTTTTTTCCAACGCGGCAAACCCCAATGGATTTTTCATCGCGTTTGTATAGCTCGACGGCCAATTTGCCTTATAACTGCCGTGATTCTGGAAGCTTTAGGTTAAATCTCACTAGGACCCTCCTTAGGTCATCGATTTCGGTGGTAGAGCCTATAGCATTCTAACGTTTTTCTGCAGTTGCGAAAACCGCACGGCAAGAATTGGCAGGATCCCCCGCCGCAGACTTGTTTTGAGTCGTCACAAAAGAAAACTAGAAAAGCCTAACTCGCCAAGTCAGTCAACGACGCGAACCTGAGCGATCGACGGTGACATGCCCGCGCGACTAGTCACGGCCGACGCGCTCATCTCACCGCTCGTTGTGTCCGAATCTGCACTCCATCCTCCTCTAAATTATATGGTCTGGCAGAAGAATATTCAGAGATCACAGCAGCGGCTCCTGCTGTCCTGGTGCAGACTGCATCCTGCAGGCAGAGGGCCCGGGTAAGTAACAATCCATGGAAAAGTCTCGAGCCGATAGCAAAACCCCAGGCTAACACATCTTGTGAAGGAGATACAATACAGCAAATACTGATTGCGATTGAAACAGCCATGGGAGAAAACGGCTAAACCATCGGAGGAAAAACACACTCCATCACAAGCGACAGGTAAAACCATCCTGAATCCTCAGAAGATCATAAACTTCAAACTGGTAAACAGCTGCATGATATTGTTTTGGGAACAAAGTCCACGTTGATCGATTAGCTTCCTGGAGTATAAACTGAAAACCCTAGCGACGATCATAGCTCGGAAAATATCTGCACAATGCTGCATCCGAGTGTAGCATTCCAGGCTTCCAGCGTCCTAGCACCTCCAAGGAGTGAACAGGAGAACTCCATCAGACCATGATTCTTCAGTATCCTCCCATTCTTGAATCATGTAGGTCCCGATCATGTGTAGAGAGATCCAACGCCGGCCTATCAGACAAGGTATGATCATCATTGCAGCCTGATCTGCAGATGCCAGCTGCTGAGCTGACCACCCAACATTTTCAGGCCATAGATAGAACCATATGACAGCACACCAAACACTTGTAACCGTGGTTACCGTTGCCAATTCAGAGAGATGGGAGGGACCTTGGTCACTGGCTGAGGATGAGTAGATCGGATTGGCTCGTAAGAAATTATACCTAGACATCTTAGCTAAGATAAAAACTTTGGCCGAAAAGAGTCAGTGTAGCTGTGTCTTTTGTCTTTAACTCCCAGTCCTTTCTATGTGCAACATGCTCATGCAAATCTGGACAAAGCAACTACTAGTAGTCTAGTACAATAACTGCAGACACCAGCTATGCACATGATTCGAACAGAGTTGCAAGAGGTACATCTCGTTTGTTCATCTCTCTCCACCTAGGTAATTCTGATGGGTAAAAGCTAACATATTGTACAGTCACTTCACACTTTGCTCGAAGTCGAAGGAAGCGGATCCTCTGCGGCACAGGCTCAGAGTTGCAAGAGGTACATCTCGTTTGTTCATCTCTCTCCACCTAGGTAATTCTGATGGGTAAAAGCTAACATATTGTACAGTCACTTCACACTTTGCTCGAAGGAAGCGGATCCTCTGCAGTACAGGCTAACGAAGAGGAGCACAGTGATATACATTACGCCATTGTTTTCGCCGTCCGGTGCAAGATGAACGGCCTAAATCGAGCACTACAGTACTATTTACATAGATTTAGAATCTCTACAGTAATAACAGAGAATCTGGATCCTTGCTCAAAAGGACCAGGAATTTTAGAAAAAAAAATCCGAACTTTACTCGAAAGTCTATCCAATGAAACCAGACATTTGACACACCCTAACTATGTAATCCGGTTCAAATAACATCCTGACCGGGTTTCACATAGTGGTCTTGTTCGAAAGGTAGTTAAAGCCACAATACTATGCGTAGAGTCATGCGATTTTACGAATCCACGACAGGCTGTTAATCCAGATCGCACTGTGAATCGAAATCAAATTGAATCACGGTATAATCGCGAACCAGAAACGTTTAGAACCGCGAGTTTGTAGCGACTATAACCGATCCTGCGAATGTCTAATCTTAATCGTCCAGCTTGGTGGATCGGGATATAAAGCCACCATCCCATTTCCTTTCCAAGCCCAATAATTGAGCAGCTGCGAGAAGCATAGGCATTTGCCTCCCAAAAACCCTAGATATGAAGTTATGAACTTTGCCTCCTCTGTCCTCTCATAATCTCTCGCTCTTTGACCTAGATGGCCTGAGCAGCAGGAAGAAGTGCAGATTTGAGAAGGGAGCTCTCAAAGGCCAGGAGCAAGCAACTCACAGGTGCTGGCGCGCTAGGCATCAGCTAAGGAAAGTCACTAAAATCCCATTACCCCTCAATATTTCCCCAAACCATCACTCCGACCATGCCACCACCTTGATTTGCCCTTGTCGGGGCTCGACCTAGCCCACCACCGTCGCCGCCCCAGCTCGCGGAGTCCTCCCCGCCAGCATAGCGCGCGGAGCCTTCCCCTTCGGCCCGCAATTGCTGCCGCCCTAGCTCGCGGAGCCCTCCCCGCCGGCCCGCCGCTGCCGCAGGTCATGGAGGCCTCCCTGCCGGCCCGTCGCCACCGCTCGAGGAACCTTCCCCAATTTTTTTGGTCCATTTGTCAGTGAGTTCAAACAGATAATTTTTAGTACTAATGTTTTTAGTTCCATTCCTGCATTCCAAACACCTCTTCCTACAAGTTTTTCTCTGTTTTTGAATCCTCTGTTTTGCCCCTGGACAAGACATGTTGACTGTTTTTAGTAAATTTAACAAACCAAAAAGAAAGAACGAAGGAGGCAACCGGAGTGATCCAGGCTGGGAGTATGGTGAGGAGATTGACACTAAGGCAAAAACAGTGAAATGTATGTTTTGTAAAGTAACTATAAGTGGTCAGGAACTTGGATTGGATGATCAAGAGTACAATTTCATCTATGATTGTAATGGAGATGAAGCTGATAATGCAGCCAATTACACTGCAAATGAGGACGAACTAAACTATGCAATCGAAGATGGAGATGGTGATAACACACATCCTTCCGTTTCATGTGTTGGTAGTTCGAATGCAGCAGCGGCAAGTAACGAAGAAGTGAACATGGAAGACTTGTACTAGATTATTACTATTCTGTTATGAACTACATATCATGCTACAATCAGGCTCTTTTCAGATTTAGTTCAGAAGTTGTGAACCTTTCTCGTATAGTCAACTAGTCATGATCATTTGTTGTTCTCCTGTAGTTCAAAATTATATCACCCATCATGTCAGTACTGTTATTACTTTTCCGTTGTGCGATAAGAAGTGCTTTGCCCCTTTTTTTTGGTTATAAGTGGTAAACCATATAAGAATCATATGAAATTATAGTATAGATGTTAAAAGTGTGTATTTTTACAAATCCGTAGAATCGCTGATTCTACAATTCGATCCAACCGAAGGAAAATCGATTTGATTTAGGATCTCAACTCTGACTACTTTGATTGCCCATGTGGCGCGATAAGTAGACGGTTTTGCCATGTAAGATAACACACTGACCAAGTTTAAGTGAATAACAGATAGAGCCCACAGAGTTTCTACCCCAAATCAAAACATAGAGGGAGGAAGCTACAGGGGGCAGCCATATAAGCACGTCTAGGAGCTCGGTGGGGGAGAAGCCCCTATAGGCCCTACCTGTCATTGACCTAACTCGGCCAACTTTTCATCCTACGTGGCAAAACCGTTCACTCATCGCGTCACACGGGCAATATTATTATACAAAACCAGGTCATAGTATTATTCGAACTGGGTTGCAGAGCTCGAGAGTCCAACGTCTGGTTCTGTAGTTCGCGGTCCTGAACGGACTTTCAAGCAAAGTTTGAGATGACATATAGACTTTTTCCTCGAGTTTTTAACCATCCAAGTAACAGAGTGCTAGTCAAGGGACCAAATAACACCCGCTATCTCATGGTAAGGTCAAATTCAGGATCGAGCTGTGATGGTGACAATTATGTAAATTGGCATGTGCACCGGAATTGATTATTGTTATTTGTCACAAAGAGCTGACTTTCAAATCAAAGAAATCATACAATACAGCAAGTAAGACAACTAGATAAGACTGAAGAGCGAAGATACCACCTAATTAGAAGAAAAGGATAAAAACTAAAAGTGAGGTTGATGGTGTCATTTCCCCCATTGCTTTAGAATATAGAAGAAAGACCACCAGTAGATGGTCCAAGGTTCACAACTACAAAACACGGTGCATAGCTTGGAACTGTATGTCGAAGATTTTAGCATCGAAATTGGAAATTTCTATATTATCGGTACCCGGTTATTAGCAAGGATAGCAAACTGGGTTCCAAACAGTACACTCAAATGTATGGAATATCATCGAGCAAATTCACAAAGAGAAGATGACAAATGAGAGAACATGTTACTAGAGAGAAGTATGGGTGGAAAATGACCATGTAGGAGTAGGCATTAACAACACAGGGTGAAACATTCATGTAAAATTAAGATAAATTGGTCAAAGATGATTTTTTTTAATACCAATCTGACTTTTTTCGAGACTGGAGAGCATGCTGGTTGTTCCAACAAGGAAGGCGGTACCAGGATTTTGACACAACAAGAATTACAGTTCCACAGAGATACTACAAGCGCTACCAATAATTTAAAAAGGCAATACAGACTAATCTTACAGCTTACATGATTATCTCAACATGAGATGACGCAAGGCTCGAACTGAGCATCCAGCGATAGTTATGGTGTCGATATGGTTGGCTCGGCATGCCCCTGATCAATTCAAGTAGCAGGACTACACATGTAGGATCATTGAGCCTGACCAAGCGGTTCACAATCCGAAGCGTGTGATCACCATCAGTTACATGGTGTCCGAGTCATCCTTGTTATAGACCAGTGGGAATTCATCGATCTGCTCCGAGACGTCACGGCCTTCTCCAATACTCTTCAGAGAGTGATAAACTCGGTACATTGAGAGCCTGTCCCTCGGACGAGCCACGATACATTGGAAAGCTACCTTCAATAACTCGTCAATCTCTGCATCATGGCCCTTCCCGCGCAATGACTTATCAACAGCATCAGTGATTCGGCCAGAGCTCTTGAGCTGATTTACCCAATCCACCAATGTCCCCTTGAACCCTTCACCTGCTGCATCACTTGTCACAGTGCCAGCCTCCTGCCCGCTCACGAGCTCAAACAGTATCACCCCAAATGCATATGTATCACCCTTCATGGTAGGCACTGGATTGCTAGCATACTCTGGGGCAACATATCCAAACTCCCCGAAGTCTCCATTCAGAAAGGGGCTTGTATCGCCGCCCTCGCCTGGCGCCATCCGGACCAGCCTCGTGAGCCCAACATCCGTAATCCGAGCCTCGTAATCCTCATCGAGAAGCACTGCGCTTGAGCTCAAGTTCTGGTGAATCTGAGGAACCTGGAACCCGTGGTGCAGCCACGCAATCCCCCGCCCCGCCCCAACGGCAATCCTTAGCCGTGTCGCCCAATCCAGCAGTGCCTCCCCTGGCTCCTTCATCACTGACGAAAGAGCCCCGCTCTCCATATGCTTGTACACCAGCAGCCGCTCATCCTCAACAACACAGAACCCCAGCAGCGGCACGATGTTGGGGTGTCGCAGCTGCCCGACCCGCCCCATCTCCGCCCGGAACACCTTCTCCGACAGCGGGCACGAGTGCAGCCGCTTCACCGTCAGGGCGGACCCGTCACGCAGCACGGCTTGGTACGCGGTCCCCGCCCGCGAGCTCCCGGCCACTACGATGTGGCTTGTGCTGAAATCCTGCGTGGCCGCCATCAGGTCGGCGAGCTTGACCTTCACGATCGGCTTCTGGAACAGCGAGACCGGCACAAGCCGGTTGTGCGCCGCTCGCAGCCGCTCCGTCCACCAGCTCCCGTCCTCCCCGACAGCACCGCCCGACTCGCTTCCTCCACGGCGGCGGCGGCGGCGCCCGCCCTTGCTCTTCCCGGTGCATCGCCAGAAGAAGAAGGCGAGGAGCAGCGACGCGGCGGCGCCGAAGACCCCCGCAGCGATAACGATGCCGAGGCCGGCGCTCCCAAGCCCTCCGCCGCAGCGCGAGGACACGGGTCGGCCACACAGGCCTGAGTTCCCGGAGAAGGACTCGCTGGAAAAGGTCGCACCGAGCTGGGGCGGGATCGGACCGTCGAGCCGGTTCCCGGAGAGGTCGAGCGACTTGAGCCGGTCCAACCGCTGGAGGGACGCGGGGATCTGGCCGGAGAGGACGTTGTCGTTGAGCTTGAGCGAGTTGAGGAAGCGGCAGTTGGCGAGCTCGGCGGGGAGCGGGCCGGAGAAGCGGTTGCCGGAGAGGTCGAGGTTGACGAGGAAGGGGAGCCAGTCGCAGAGCGTGGGCGGGATTTGCCCCTCGAGCGCGTTGTTCGAGAGGTCGAGCGTGGTGGCGGCGCGGCAGTACTGGAGCGCGGAGGGGACGGCGCCCTGGAGGCCGAACCCGGAGAGGGCGAGCCCGAGGACGCGCGACTCCTGCGGGTTCCAGCACGTGACGCCGCTGAACTCGCAGACGGCGCCGGTCGACTTGTTGCCGAAGGTCCACGACGCGAGCCGCTGGTCCGGGTCGCGGAGGCCGTCCTTGACGCCGCGGAGGCACCGCGCGTCGTCCTCCTGGGGCGCCGCCCCCGCCGGCGACGGCTGCGGCGCGGCGGGCGGGACTAGGGCTAGGAGGAGAAGGAGGGCGAGGGGGAGCAAGGGAGGCATGGTGGAGGTGCTGGTGGTGGGGGAGGGGGGAGTGGTTTGACCAGGTGGGAGACTGCGGGGTGGAGTGGATGTGCAGTACTAGTACTGGGCGTAGTGTATGTGTGCGCGCGTTTCGTTTCAGTGGGGTTGGGTTGCACTGGGCTCTGCGGCGGGCAGTGATGGGATCCGGATGCTCTGCGGAGTTTCATTACGCGAACAGTGTTGCACAGGAGAGGTAACACTACAGTGAATTGCAGTAAATCACTGCAGCACCAGTGAGATACGTGATGCACGTTTTTCTTTAGCGAAAACACTCTGTATTGATAATTTTAATATAGAAGATCTCAATCTGTAGAGGTGGTCAGATAGGTCATGCAATTCAGGCCAGTCCAAAGCATGAGACTATCGGAGGAGGCGGCCGGCGCAGTGCACGGCAATGACATCAGCCGGGCTAATCGTGTCTTCTTGTTGAGTTAACACGCTCGTTCGACTGCGCGCTTGATGTGTTTGGATCGGTGGCTGAGCCCACAGATTTGGATCTGTGGCCGATTACCTAGCCAGGCCGGTCGGACCCTGGCTAATCGGGCCGTGCCGCTTATTGGGGCTGGCCACCACTAGCGGCGGGGGTGGGGTGGAAAATGGATGGGGAGGTGAAGCGGACTACAGTGAGCGAATGGTGATCGGTTGGGCCGTGCCGGCTGCCGGCTGCCGCTGCCGGGCGAGTAACGTAAGCTGGGCTCGGTAAAAATATCTTTCTCTCTGACCGGTCAAGGTACTGCAACCTAAGTTTGTCCTAGCAATTCCTTCTTCTCACGATGCGATTAGCATTCAGCTTGCAATGCCACTGCCTGTGCAGATTTTGCACTACGAGACTAAGGACCCGTCTAGAATGCAAGAATTGCACAGAAATTTTACCAGAAACAGTTTTATTTCCTACATGAACAGGCCCAAGTTGAATTTAGTTTAGCGCCTGTTGGCAGTGCAATGGATGCTCTTTTCTGCTCACACCGGCAACACGCTTGATCAACACACGGCTTTGTGGAGAATCTAGTTTTAACTTAGCTTGGCGGGATTGATGCGCGAAGCCATCAAGCCCTAACCCGAGCTTCTGGTTAGAGCGTTACCTATCTAGTGACGTGACTAAACGAAGTCTACTAACAAGCGTGTTCGACGGGCTAGCAAAGCGTCGAAACACACGATGGATCCATGGGAATGGTCACCCTTCAAATGAACCAATGCATCAGTTAGCGACAAGCGACCTGCGACCTGTAGTCCCAGTTCACGATAAATCGCTTTTCGTGGGGATTTTGCGCGATAGGAGTGCTGTTTTATTTGTATAAGAGCTAATTTTGCTATTTCGTAAAAAAAAACTAAATGGGAGGGAAAAAAAACCTCTCCAGTGCCACCACGTCGCAAAAGCAAACAGACGTAGTGCCCGGTCGTCGCCGCGCCGTGCCCAGTTGAGTTGCCCGTCTATAGAGGTGGCGACCTACCTTGTACTGTTCTACATGGATTTTTTGACCACCGAATGAGACTCGTTTGCCTTGCTTGCTCGTGGTGTGCAATGCGTGGCGCGTCTCATTTCCAGAAAAAATAGCCCAACTGATAGTACTTAGGCCCTTAATCTAGACTGCAGCAACAGAGAGGGACTGGCACTGGCACTGGCACAGTCAGGGAAAATAGAGGCCTTCGCATACGAATTATCCATCGCCGTATGTCTATTTTTTTATCTTTCGTAAAAAATTGGATTAGATGAGAAATTGGGCCCTATTGATCCCATGTACTTTGGCATGCCTTTGGGGGTGTTTGTTTCGTTTGGAGCAGCTGTGGTTTAGGTTCTGATTTAGCTTAGATTCTTTTTGTTGGGTTTGGTTAGACCAATCTCAAGTTTGTGCACACCACACGCTCCACTGCCTGCAACTTATCCAGGCCCCTATGTTAGAATTTACACCGTAATCCAAACTAATCTCTCGAGAAACGTAAGTGTCAGGACAATGGAACCCTGCTTTGTTCCCTAACCAGAGTTCAGAACAAACTCTTGTACGGGTTTTCTTTTGCTAGAGAGAGACAGAGCGTCTATACCGTGAACTAAAGAAGCCTCTTCGCTTCTCTCTAGGTTCTTATTTTTCTCCCCAATAATTCTATCTAGGTTTAAAGTTCAAACACAGACCAAGATGCCATGCATCTTTCAGGATTTGTCTCAGCTTTCTGTATGGGAGCATGCGTCCGAGGAGATATCACCATCGAACAATGGCATCATGTGAAAATAGTGCGATTTGACGGATGATTTCCCCCCCTACCGAAGCTGTTTTTGCCTGTCCCATGACGCCAGGAGATGACCGGCGACGGCGGGTCAAAGTCCCGCGCATGTGCGGTTCATTAGTCCAAAACTTTTACCGTTTCAAGGGAAACACCGAAAGAGCAGAGAATAATCCACCCCCAAATGGCACGGCAGGGGGCGTACTAGTACGGGAGGGGCTATCGCCAGTTGATGCGTTTGCTTCTCTGTCCATGGCCTGATATTTTACAGAGAAGAAAGGTCAACCCAACGATGACATTCTGTATTTCTGTTACAAGATCTTGGCAGCATTTGGCTGAATGAGGATAGACTTAAACATTATTTGTTATAGGATTACTCACAGGGCAGCGCCAGCCAAGGCTCAAGCTTTAGGCTGGGTATCTGTTCTTGGGCCAAATTTAAATGTTTGATGATTTTCCAAGAGATTTTTATGAATTTAACACTGATAAGATTTCCAAGCCTCAGGCTATAGACCACTCAGCCCGAAGTCCAGATCCGCCCCTGATTGCTCACATTATAACAGACTTTTTACCCTGCCGATAGGCCAACACCTGGAAAAGCTGGGTGCAGCAGGAATGCAGGATACCCAAAGCCTGTAGTGATTAACACGTCAAAACAAAAGGAAATTAAGAGGGGAAAATTGGCAGAAAGCCCAAAGCCAGAAAGTGCTACACTGGCAGCAGTAGCTGTCCACCGGATATGGCTCGCTTTGCAATGGGCATGATCCTGTGCAAATATTCATGGGAATGGGCTTTGTTGCCACCAACAGCAACAAGTTGAAACAATTTGTGGCACAAAGGAGTTGAACTGTTGTGGAATACAAGATGTAGAATCTGTCAGAAAACATTGATCATGTTGACAAGGAACCATCCAGCCACTTTATGCAAGTCTAACACGGGTATAAAGTACCAGGTATCAGAGAACAACACTTGCCACTCACAGAAAGCATGTGAAAGGTGTAACTTGAGAGAGCTGAAGTCAACTGCAAGAATAGCTTAAGATGGAATTGATGTTTAGAAGATATACTGAAAAGATTCACATCCAGTTAGAAGCTAATGCGGACTTTGAGAGTAAATACTGCTGATGTTTTGTTATGATGACAGATGTAAACAGTGCTGCTAAATTGCTTCAATACCTGCTGTGTCTAGCAGTATTGCTACAGAAGGGTAAGAACACAAAGAACCACAAGAGTAAATGTATATGTTACGACTTACAAGATTACGACAGTCATTGCATCGAAGATGAGTTCTCTCTGTACAAAATGGTGTAAAAGTTGACCATTCTATGATATAACTAAAAAAAAGCACACAACAGACTGGTGGCATGATGTGACAAAGCACAACAAAGCCAGCCAACTCGTATGACAATAAACCACTCGCCCATCAAGGGGGAATGAAACAGTTATATACCCCAAAAAATGCAGAAAGAATGGCTTAGTCATATCAGTTATCCTTTTTAAAAAATCACAAGTGCAACTTAGTTCTCCACATGCACCCGACAACCTTTTTAGGAGATGGGTCTTTTGGTCCTTTGTCTCGTTGCCCAGAGGTGAAATACAGCCAGCCATCCCAGTATCCTACTAAAGTGGTCTTGATTCGGAAAGGTAACCTCCCGATCACAGTCCATTCCTGTATGCAGATGGAGTTTCAACAGCATCACAATGACAAGCCGAGGCTAGTAATGATTTATGCAATGCATTTTCGAAAATTCCCCTTTCATTGTTTTCGCCCTTTATTAATTAACACAGCTAGATGTTTTTATATATTTTTTGTTAGTATCATATTCAATGAATATAATTTTGGATGATAGAAAGTTTTAATAGGATTTCAGTAGCTTTTGTCTATAAAGTGTAAACAGCATAATACTGCAAAACAAGAAGCATAAATGCCACTAAATAACAAACAAGAGGAAGTTAATAGGTAATATCTCATGCTAATGTTATACTCCCCCCATTCCCCTCCCTTTTTAAAACTATTTTCTTCAAGAGGAGCAAGAAACGATCTGTACCAGTGTGTCCAAATTGAACCGAAATATTTCACCAACTAAGACCATTTTTTTAGTTATTGGGTGCTTTTCTGTGGTTCCTCCAGCAATAATGAGAGAATTGTTGACATTCACCCAAGCAAACTCTATATGTGAATCTGGCTTTGGCATAGGTGGAAGCTCCTTCCACCTCATTCCATCATCAAGCATGTACACATTACTGTACACTACCTGCACAGGCAGAAGATTTAAAAAAACTATAATGAAGATCAACAGATGAACAGAAGATTGGGAATCTGAAAGTTACTCTAAGAAAACAATGAAACTATAAGACATAGCTGTTAGATATGTATATAGCTTAGGGTATTCTTTGCATATTGACCAACTATGTACATGTTATATTGGTCTTTTGGCAGTGTTCCCCTAGGCGCTAGGCGGACGGCAGACCAACGCCTAATCGCTGCCTAGGCAGAATAAATCAGCTAGGCGGGAGGGCTGCGCCTAGCGACTAGGCGGCCTAGACGGGCGCCTAGGGGAACACTGACTTTTGGCCCATTGGAATAGATCAAGTCTCATGCCAACATGGTATCATAGCAAGGTTAGGGTTAGGGTTTTCGCAGCCACCGCCCTCCCCGTGCCCCTCTCCTTCTCGCGCCTCTAGCGTCGCCTCTGCTCTGCTCTAGCCCAAGCTACTGCCGCTCTGATCCGCCGCCGCCGCCACCGCAGCTCCTTCCCGCAGCCGGATCTGGGACGGACCAACCCCGAGGTGTCTCATCTCTCAGCTGGACGTCAAAAATGTCTTTCTCAATAGCGAGCTGCGTGAGGAGGTCTACATGCAGTCGCCCTTGGGTATTTTGTCCCTGATGGTATAGTTTGTCGCTTTCGTCGCTCTCTATGGGCTCAAACAAGCCCCTCGTGCTTGGTTTGACAGCTTCTCCTCTGTTGTCACTGCTGTCGGCTTCTCCGCCAGTGATCACGACCCCGCTCTCTTTGTAAACACCTCTCCTCGGGGGTCGGATGCTCCTCCTTCTATAAGTGGACGATATGATCATTACTGAAGATGACTCTCAATACATTGACTTTGTGAAGGAGCATCTCAGTGAGCAATTCTTGATGTCTGATTTGGATCCTCTTCGTAACTTCCTTGGGATTGAGATCACTTCTACGCCTGAGGGCTACTACCTCTCCCAGTAGAAGTACATTCAGGATATCCTTGCTCGCGCTTGTCTCATTGATCAACGCAGGGTGGATACTCCTATGGAGCTTGGTGGTCACCTTCGGCTTACTGATGGTGAGCCTCTTGAGGACCCCACTTGCTACCGCCATCTTGTCGAGAGCCTCGTCTATTTTGGGATCACTCGACCTAACATTTCTCACCCAGTTCACATCCCGAGTCAGTTCATCTCTGCTCCCACTCAGTTCCACTACAGTCACCTTCTTCATGTCCTGCGATATCTTCGTAGAACCATTACTCGTCGCCTTTTCTTTCCTCGCTCCAGTTCTTTACAGCTTCAGGCGTATTCTGATGCGACCTAGGCTAGCGATCATTCTGATCACCGGTCTCTTTCTACCTATTGTGTTTTCCTTAGTTCCTCCTTGATTGCCTGGAAGGCCAAGAAGCGGACTATCGTTTCCCGTTCGAGTGTTGAGTCTGAGTTGAGAGCCGTTGCGTCGTTGATAGCTAAGATCACCTGACTTCGGTGGCTACTTGAGGATTTCGGCATTTCAGTTTCTGCACCGACTCCTCTCTTATCAGACAGTACTGATGCGATCAGCATTGCTCAAGATCCTGTGAAGCATGAGCTCACCAAGCACAGTGGAGTATATGCTTCGTACATGAGATCGTAGGTGTAAGACCAAGTTATTGCTCTTCAGTGTGTGCCTTCGGAGCTTCAGTTAACATATTTCTTCACCAAGACACAGACTATAGTTCAGCATAGCTTCTACTTCTCCAAACTCAGTGTTGTTGATCCACCATGAGTTTGAGAAGAGTGTTAGATATGTATATAGCTTAGGGTGTTCTTTGCATATTGACCAACCCTGTACATGTTATATTGGCCTTTTAGCCTATTGGAATAGATCAAGTCTCATTCCAACAGTAACATTTCACTGAAGTACTTAAATTGATTAAGTTGTCAGCTTAAAATCATCATCTATTGGGTGACACATCGTACTATGGCAACAAATGATTTGACGGATGGAACATATAAAACGTACATAAAAAATAAGAATTATCAATCAGTACTGATTCATATAGATCGTAAAGTATTTATCAGCGTTGAATACACACAACAATACGATAGTTCATTCTAAACGGCCTTGTCTCCTGTATCAAAAACTGCAGTCCGCTAGGTGCCTGCGCTGCTTTCAAGTGAAATAAGACTTCCCACTATTTAATGGCAACAGTAGCCAGTAGGGAAGGCATGCTAGGCATTTAGCTGTCTATTTAATAGACTCAATCATGCAAGATATATGGTTAAGATGTCCTGCAGTAACTAATGCAAGGAACTAATCTCATTTTCTTCATTAAATGTACAACTTCCTACATAATGTGCAGCAATCAGCAGCTATCCTGATTGAGTTACGTATCAACATACCTCACTTCTTCTAACACATTTAAATATAGGCGATCCAGGTTTGGCCATAAAATCCCCTTCTTGTCCACCAATTGCAAGGAGTTTGTCATTAGCAACAACACAAGCCCTGGTAGCCAAAGAGGGAGTTAAGATTAAGTCGTTAAGCTACTTAACAGTGCTGCTTACAGAAACAGGTTATATGTCACATAAACCATCTGAACTTCTTTGTTCTTTGTATGTCGTGCAACCAGATTTCTAGCCGAGAACTAATTTTAATTGAAATACTTTATTAAAAAATAGCCTAGCAGCATACCTAATACCTGGGGCATAAGAAAAGATTAATTACACCAGATAGCGAAATGCCTAGACACTTTAGGCATCTAGCAACATTGCTTTCCAATGAAAATGACAACAATAGATGTCAAGGGAAGGGGAAGTTACAGACCTATGAGGACCGCCACGTGGTATTGGTATCTCGCTCCTCCACTCTTTCTCCAATGCTTTCCCATCCTTTACTGCGAGGCTCCAATGTTCAAGTCCAGGTTCATGCCTATCCTCCTTGCTGCCACCCATCACATGAAGCCTGCCTCTCCAAAGTTGTGTGGCTGGAGCATATCTGAACAATAGATTTAGAAGAAAAAAAATGAAATAAGAGATCATAACAAAGATTTGGCTGTTTCTTGACAGCCTTCAAGCTGATCAAATCTTCAAACTTCAAAGGTCGTATTTGGATTGATGGGAGTATGTGACCATGCAAGTACAAGTACAAAATAAATGCATAATGTCTAGATGCCAAATTTAAAGAGGGAAAAAAGGAAAAAAAAAATACTTGTACCTAGGAACTGGCAATGGAGGCAAATCACACCATTCTTTTGTTTCGGTGTCCAATACAAAGTTTCGAGCTGTAGGTCCCCTACATTGCGGACCATATTGTCCAGTTACTACATAAATATACCTTCCATCTGTAACCATCCCCAGATGTGAATGCGCCATATCCTTTGGCATATCAAACCTTTCTCCCCATGAATTATTCGAGAAATTGTAAATATCCACATGAGAATGCACCTATAAATGAAAAACATAGAAAAAGGTTACTTGCTCACATATTGATTAACTCATGGTAGACTTCTGCTGTTCTGCAATGGTGAAAACAGCATGGCAAGGAATAACTGGGTCAATTTTGAAGTCTGGTCTTACTAAATATATCTGACACTCCAGCAATATTAATTTTTTACCAAAATATTTACAATGGGCTCATGCTATAAACAATAGTACATAGCACAAGTACTTCAACTGTGTTTCAAATTTCAATAAGGAGGATCATACTTGAACTGAAAAATTGAAATAAGAGCATGCTTGAACTTTCCATAATGCTCATTCATTTTATGCAGCTTAACGTGTTGAATCTATGGAGTACAGATTAAGACTGGTGCAATTGGTCACATACTGCAGCAATAGAGAGCATAGATTTTTTCAAACAACTGTGGCAATTTTGTGTGAACTCAACTTTTAATGAAAACAATAGTACAGCTAGCCAACTTGAGTTAGCCAAAGACAAATTACGCTTCTCTGTCATGGGCTCATGGCTTACATGTATTTTAGCCAAATTACAGTGAAAATAATATTCATTCCTGTAAAATGGGATCACTTATCCTAGTATAAACATGTTACATGTATGTTATTCTTCAGCAACCATCAGATTTTATAAATTACAGAAGAAAAAAAAAGCAAACCTAAACACAAAGCATGGATGGATCCAAGATATATCAGACAAGTTTCCTCACATAGTTAATGGTGCCATATCCAGCAAATACATATAAGAGATTCTTAATCTGTATAGCAGCACCATCCAAACGTGGCACAGGTGCTTCAGCCATCTCCTCCCATTCTAATTCTGGCGCTGATAAATCTGCAAAAGTTGCATTTATGTCCATGGAACCTGTAGATTTATTGTCCTTCGTCTGCTGTTCCAAAATAAATAAATAATGACTAATTTTGAATGAAGTCGCTGTAGCAGAATGATGAGAATAAACAAACAAGTCAACTTGAAATCCCATATTACGTATTACAAAGTTATAGACCATAGCAACAACTCTTCACAGCATAGGTCGTTATAACTAACAATACGGGTGGAAAACATTCAAGTGCAAAGCATGAGTTTGCACATTGTTTACTACCATCTGATGTCAAATTCATGCAATGCAGTCATAAGTAAGATACCGAATATAATTTGACAACAATATTTTAGTCCACGGAAAAGTACAAGGCCAAGTCCAGCAATCTGCTGTTCCATGTTCATACTCTGATGGATAAAACCAAGGTACTAGATTAGATGGTAGGGGAAGGATGGATATGCATATGCCTGGATAAACACAAACAAGTAGTGTTAACAAAAACCGGTTCTTTTTTTATTTTGGTGCTCTTAACTTAATCAAACATGAGGGCCAAATGGAAGTCATATGGCAACTCGCTACTTTAAGTTCCAACAAATGACGAAATCATCCATGGCTTAGGATGTGTTCCCACGTTACCGTTTTGCAAACAGTTGTTTTTCCTCAGTTCTTCACTCAGTCAGAATTCAGAAAACTAATGTCCACACGAGAAGTTGCAGAAATAAGGGGGGAAAGCTTCTATTGCCCTTCTAACAACCAGAAATCCTGTTGCGCAGTTGATACCCGATTTATCTGCATTGTCACAAGCAGCTATCATAATCTATTTTCAGAGTTTACACCTAACAGTCAAGCACATAATGGCTGCTCACGCGAACTGCATTAGGTCGAGTGAAAGTTACCAATCGAGCGAATGTGTTCTACTCTTGCTATCAGAACGTAGAGGTATACCTAATTCCCCATCAGATCTCACTAATCGCACGCGCTTGAGTGCTACGCACCTCGACACTACCGGGTCACAGAACACTTGAAGGCACTAGAGGCAGCAGTTCAATATCCCTAAGCATTAGGAGTGAGATGGGAGGCGTCACCTTCTTCGGCGAGGACGGCAGAGACGCTGTGGGGAGAGTGGAGAGGTCGAGCCTGGAGGACCAGATGGCGGCGGCGGCGGGGGAAGAGGCGGAGGAGGAGGCCCAGAGGAAGTCGGCGACGAGGACGAGGCCGAGGATGGCGACGACGGCGAGCGCCACCAGGTGCTTCGGCGGTGGCGCCTTGGCCGCCGGCGCCGGTCTAGCCATCGGCGGGTGGTTAGAGGAGGCGGCGAGGAGCGGAGTGCGTCGGTGGCATTAACGGCGAATTGGTGAGGCGATCAGGAGAGTATCGCAGTGCGAAATGGAGACGGCTGGATTGGAATTTTTTTTAATAATATTATTTTAAGAAATTACAAAACTAAATAGTCCTCTAAAAAAATTACAAAACAATGTGCTCCTATCGCTATTCCAAGTGACGACAGGAACTCTCTTTACTCCCTGTCGTCGGTCCAACTATCTGTTGCTAGTTCAACTGATAACAAGAAGTGAACAGTGTTCCTATCGCCAATTCAACCGACGACAGGAAGTGAATAGTGTTCCCGTCGCCGGAAGAATTGGTGACAGGAAATCGCGTGATCCTGTCACTAGTTCAACTGGCAACTAGTGGCTAACAACTGGGTGCACAGAGTGATGCGCCAATTCGACCTCCGCCAGGTTATTCCAGTCCCCGTCGGGCGTCAGGTGCCCGACTCGATCTACGTGTGAGTTACACACAACACATATCCCTATATTTTTTTTCGGTTCTGTTACAATGGCTTCTAATTGCAATAGTATGTTTCACAGGCAGAGTAGGATGGGTGGAAGCAGGACAAGCTGGGTAGCGAAGATGGTGTCGTGGCTGGTGGAGTGGGCTAACGCCCTCGAGGACTACGTGCAGGAGAGCGCCCCGTACGACCGTACGATGAGTACCTACACTGGTACGCTTCGCAGGCACGCACCAGGCTTGTGCATGTCGTCGACCCTCCCCGCTCACGCATCAAAGATGCATCGACGCGCACTCAGACACTTCGTGCGAACGTGCGCCAGCGGTAGGTACTCTCGTGTTTCAAAATGTCTGATTATGGTTACCACAATTACAAGTTTGACACTTTCATGTACTCCTTGCAGACGGACATTACCGCTGGGATTGCGAGGGACTCCAAGTCAATCATGTACAGGGTCGCCCACGGTGCAGAGGTGACGCACAACGAGCTACTGCAGGCTCTCCGTCGGGTCTATAGTGCGGCGAGGCGTGTCGTGACACTGACGTCGTGCAGGACGGTCTCAGAGGTGGCCATGTCGACGCATACACTGAGGCCGGCACGTCCTGCAGCTCAGTTAAGAGGCTCCGGAGGGCCACGTGCAAGTGCCCCACCAAAGACTGACCACTGGAGGGTCGGTAGGCGTGTTCCCTCGCCTCGCCGTCCGGACCAGTGGAGGGTGAAGAATCTAGACCCGTCATTATGAGTTAATGGAGTATTTTGGTTATTAATGACAAATATATTTGTGAGACTAACACTTCTATTGTTATACCTATTGTTTAGTCTTAGTTGGATAAAAATATGAAAATCATGGAGGTGTGCATTCGACATCATATTTTTATATCTTGTTGCATTCATCGGATCCAAAATATAGGTTGAACTCCACTAAAAGTCTATCTTGAATATGTGTATATATTCTCACTACGCATTTGTGTATGTACACACTTAGGGGAGTTCGCTCTATATTTTGTGGTTTCACTGATGACCTCTGTGCCTCCCACTTGCGCTTGCGGGATTCGCCAAGTGCTTTCCACTTGTACTCAACAACAATTGCTTTGTCCACCAAAGTCTGGAAGTCGGGGAAGTCAGCGATAGACAACTTATCCTGCAGCTCCTCAGACAAACTATCCATGAACTTTTTCTGCTTGGCGGCGTCGGTGGGTATATCTTCTGGAGCATACTGAGCCAAGTGATTGAACTCGTGTAAATACTTCGTCACTGATTTACGCTCTTGCTTGAGCAACAGAAACTCCTTTTTCAGCTTCATTAAGCCGGCGGGAACATGAGCCCGTCAGAAGGCAGTATGGAACTCCTCCTAGGTGACGGCTTGACCCGCGTGCTGCATGGCAAGAAAGTTCTCCCACTACGAAAGCGCCACCCCTTCCAGTTGATGAGAGGCGAAGAGCGCCTTCTCATGATCATGACATTGAGCAATACTGGGTCTTCAGATCGCGAGAAGGTCGGTGGCTGAGTGCAACTCTGAGAGTCCTCCCCACGGCTGATGTCCACCTCCTCCTGATCCCAAGGAGCCTGAGAGAGCAGAAGTGTTCCGAGTGATAGCCTCAAGGATCTGTGTCTGATCCATTCGATTCTGCTCGATCTGAGTCAGAACTTGGGCCATGGTGGGTAGAGACAGAAGTTCCTCATCATGGCCAGCTTGCTGACCATGCCCACTGCGGGTTCATCCAGCCATCCTATTCCAGCAAATAGGGTTAGCAACATAACCCAACAGTAGATATGAAAGGCAGCAGTTGAAAAAACATTCTACTAAAGAATAATGCGATATTACCCTACCATATGCACAAACAATTATTTAACCAGAATAAAACTCTGAATATAAGTAAGAAGACATGAAAGCCAGCCCAAAACCAAATTGTATCGCATTAGTAGGGTAAGGTGGATTTAACTAGGGGTAACTTTAACACTAGACTTCTATACCAACACCTTCATTGAATCCCCTAGTCTTGAACTGAAACGCATACTCTAGCTTTCGAAAAGAGACAAGGGGGAAACATCTTTTGACAACTCATATCAGAACCATATAAGATTAAGAAGCTAAGATAGGTAAGGAATAAAATCTGAGAACTTACTTAAGTTTTCATCAAAAATTTGATATTTTAAAACTAAGTTTTTCAAATATTCTAATGACGACCAAGCTAAGGATTTCTACAGTCAGTATGGCTCTGATACCAACTTTTGTGAGAGCCGCCGGACAATTTAATTTGTAATGTTTAACCTTTCCGTTGGTCCTAACATCATAAATCAAATTTCCTCGCTCTCGGTGTATATGTACTTCCTAGAACTACTGTCCACATACACCTTACACAAATTAAGCATCAACTCCATACACAAGTTATTACATTACCGAAGTTTTCATAATTTACATCATATTTAACATCCATCAAGATTCCATACAAAAGAGTTAAGTCTGCAGCGGAACACCTGCCATAAGATGGCTGAAAACCAAAAGCCAACTGGCTGCCCTTACCCACAAGGCAACCGACCGGAAACGTCGAGCTAGTCGTCAAGAGTGAAGTCAGCCTCACAAACGTCAACCCCTTGGGGGTCAACCTCCTTTGCAGCAAATAGACAATGCAGTTGAGTACAAAAATTGTACTCACAGGACTTACGATTAACAAACCTATACATAGCTACATGTAAGCTTGATTCAATGGAGATGGTTATAGAGTTCATTTTTAGCGTAAATCCACTTTTTATTTGCAATAGTGTAATAGATTGAAAGCAATTTATTAAAACAGTTTTTAATTGTTCAAATATCAGTGAGACAACAATTATAAACATAACTATCATCCTAGAGGTGACTTCCCACAGCCACCACAACAATAGCATGAATTACCCATTCGTACCATCTATTCTTAAGTTTTATCAAAATATTATAGTATAACTCTTGAAAAACCTCCCCAAGCGTGTCCATAACCAAAGACGTGGCTATTCGAATAGATTAAACCCTACAGGGGTGTACAACTTTACCCACATGTCAGACCATCTTTTTGCCAAGCTATAGAGCACACTTCCTTAGATGTGCCGGTATGGCTAAGTCCTACGAGATGTTTTTCAATGTTATGTATTAACTACGAGCCGCCCGTATGGATGGACACCCATACGTTGTGTTGGAGTTACGTTGTGTCGGAGTCATTGTAAAACCTCAGTCAACTACCCCTCGGGGTAAAGCCTCAGACAACTACAATACCTCTCGGTGTGGAGAACCTAACCAGGATCCCACTCTTACACACCATACACACCCAACAACAACAACACATTTCCTTTTTTTTTAACACAACACACCACTCCCAACCTAGGACTCGGAGCTAACACACGCCAAAGTACTAAGTCAAGAGGGGACCCATATGACCCTCATGTGGAAGTACGCAATAATGTTTGGTTCAGTGGGACAAGATGTTCGGTCCTTGTTAACTCGGGCACACAACCACACACCCGACAATCACACCTCCCAACCATGTGCCCAAGTCTAAATCTTTTTGTTTTCATTTTTTGTTTTTTCAAATATAATACATACATGAGTACTCTGACTCAAGTATTTAAAGTGATGTTGTACTGACCATCGCCGAAGCGGTGATCCCCAGACTACTATTCTAAGCATGGCTAAGCGACAACAACTTGTATACTAAATATAATGTGACTAGAACCCATCCATCGAGTTCTAAATCACAACGAATATAACCTAGGCTCAGTAGTAAATGATGGATATTTACCTATAGTTCAGGTAGCTATTTAGGCTAACTATCACGAACTGAGAAAATTCTTGTTAACATAGCATGCATACATATAGTTCGAAATCGAAATATTAGCATGCAGATATAATAGGGTCAACGTGCATCAAAGGAGGAATTACTTGCCTTACTGGAGACAGTCTTCTTGCTGTGGAGGGTCACTCTCGTATGTACCTGTCGTCGAAATCTATTGATCGAACAAAAGAACGAATAAAAACGAATAACACCAAAAAACAATCAAAATTCCATATCAACAATTATACATACCCAGCAGGTTGAGTTTGATTTTTAAATATTTTTAGGTGAAATTTTTAGTCCAAAAGGCATTTATTTGGATTTTCTAGGAATTTAACAAATTAAAGGCATAATTGTGTAATTATATTAAGTACCAAAATTTTCTGAAACCGAAACATGAATCAGAATTATGTCAAAACAAATTTTAGGAAAAATGAGAATTAACAAAATTATTTTCACTCAATTTGGAGTTAAGATGAATTACTTATGAATTTTTGAAGTTTAAACCATTTTCTAATATAAAAACAATTTCTTTTCACTAATAAATATTTTATGAAACATAAGCATACTTGAAATCTATTCCATTTAAAAGTACACTAAGAATGAAAACCAACAAAATTGGTTTCATTCGATTTGAAGCTAATTTGAATTAGTTATGAATTTTCTAGGTTATTTGAATTTTCAGTGTAATAATAATTCGTTTTGGAATTCCTAAAAATATTTAACCCTTTTTACATCGGCACTCAGTTAGCCCACGGTCACTGACCGGCGGGACCGAGGTGAGGGCGTTGACTGGGTCAACTTTGACCCAGCCTCTGCTGCTTGCGACGTCGAAGGCGGATTTCAAGGATACGTCTTCTATTCATGAAGATGTAAACTTAAACTAAGCATAATGAAAATATGCATCTCTTAGAAGAAGATGTATTTCATAACTTTGCACAATTACTAAACTGGCCCGACGGGCCCACTTGTCAACGACTCCAGGATTTAAAATGTGCTTCAATTAGATTTCTAATCGTGTTTAAACAAGTGGGTCCTACTTGTAATACACACATCAAAGATGATGATTAAAATAAACGACCGGGTTTAACCCTAACCCTGTTGGCGGCTTGTCGAAGGCTCTGTGCGCAAGCGCGGTGGCGAGGTAGGGGGTCTGGCGACGCAGAGGTGGTCCGAACTCAGGAGTGACTCCACCAGGTGCGCCCAGACCTCACGAAGGTGGTGACGGTGACACGGGTCCTTGAGGAGGCCAGCGGCGAGCTCATGACGGCCGGAGGCAGAGGCGAAGACACAGCTCACGCGGAGAAGATGCCTCGAAGGACAAGGCAGCTTGGGAAGGTGCGCCTTGGCTCCAGGAATGAGATGCCCAAGTCCTTGTCGTCGATGGAGGTCGGACGTGATCGGAATCGAAGTGACAACGGTGGACCGACTCTAAGAAGAAGAGGTGACAGTGGGCAAGAGAGTGCGAGAGAAGACGATGGGATAGTCTTGGGGAGTAGATGAAGCCTAGACGATGCTTCGAGAGCAATCGCAGAAGCTTGAGGTGGCACGAGCGGGCTGTGTGGCACGCATGTGCGAGCACCAGCGCCGCGCGACTTCAGCGGCGAGAGGTAGACGATAGGGCTGATAGGCAGCCCCACTCGTCAACGGTAGTGGCGAAACGGCACGGTGGAGCAGTGCAAGTCAGGCTCGGGTTCGGTCAAGCGTCGTGGTCCAGCCAAGTCAAGTCGGTTAGGTCCGGTTGGTTTCAAAGTGGCACGGGTTAGGGTTTTAATTTGATTTTTGATTTGACCGAAAACCAACAAGTTTGACTTGGAGATTTAAAATAGCAAAGAAATTCTAAAATTCTAAAAATTTTATGAGTGTTATCAGATTCAACTATGACTTAGGAAAATTTATTTCGACCACTGTTCATTCTCCATTTGTTTGAAATAAATTCATTTTCAAATCTGCATTACCAACTTGGTTAGGATTTTCATTAGGTCAAACGAACTTCTAAAAATTTGGGAAAATTTATATTAATTCATGATAAATAATATAGTATTTAAAAAAATTATTTCTAGAGACTTTTATATACACATTTTTCTGGAATCCAATAAAACTTAAATTCAGGTTAAAAGTTTGAAATTCAAGGCAATCTTTAGAAAACCAAGTGCAAACTAATGAGTTTCATTACAAGTTTTAAAAATAACATACTTTTATACATTTGAAACATAAACTTAATCTTAGGACGTTACACTTGCTCTAGCTCTCGTTAGCATGTTGCCGATATTTGTGAATGTGTTTTGCAAATAGTTGAGATTCATGCATAATCCTTGTAGAATGTGACTTTAGTTTGCGAATGTGTTTTGCAAATGATTTGAGTCCATGTACCTTATTTCTTGTGGCATTGATTCTAAAAGTCGGCAAACATTTTTTGCAACTTGTTGAGAATCTTACCTTCATCTCTTGATTGCATCGCGCATCAATTAGCAAATGTGTTTTGCAAATTGAGTTGAAGTAATGTATGAAATCTGTTTTCAGCCTTGTTGGCAGTGGGCGGTCTGACCGCCCATGTCAGTCGGTCTAACCGCCATGTGTTGGCCAGTCTGACCGGCCCCTAGTCAGTGGTATGACCGCTTGTTTTCGTGTCTAAATATCTTGTGACTAACATTCAAAGACCAAACCGAGTTTGGGTACTAAAAGGTGCTTAAAATGTCAAATAGGTACTTAGAGAGGCATTGAAAGCTTGGCTCATCCATAAAGATGTGGATTCCACCATGTGCAAAAATGGAGCCAAGCTTGAGGAAGATCATTTCATATCAAGAACTAATGCTATCTCTGTAACAAGTATTTATATTGAAGTATCTAGCCCTAGCCTTGTGTAGGTTGCATTGCATTCCATGAAATTCTTTTCAAAAGGGTGTTCTTGTTCTTGTCCAAAAAACTTCATTATTGAAATCTTGAGCAAGATGGCAGGTGGCACATTAAGGGGTAGTGCTAAGTCATATACATGTATATCACATCCCTAAGTGTGCACAAATAAATTAAGTGCTAGTAATGTTTTTCAAAATTGAGCTTTTTAGCCAAAAGTCAAATCTCTTGAAAAACTAGTTGCAAAATATATACAAATATTATTCAAAGGTTTTACAAAGGTTTTGGTTCAAGAAAAACCTATTTTAAGCGAAAATGCGTTTCTAGCCAAAATTATAGATCTTAGTATCTTGTTTTTTATATAAGTTAGATTTTTATGTAAAATATATTCTAAAAAGAATTTGAAAATGGTCCCAAAAGAAAATTTCTAGAGTTGGCTATTCTAAACCTTTTTGGTATTCACAAGATTTTCAAAATGCCAACCTAGCAAAAGTTATTTGATTTTGAAACTCATCCAAAATACTAATTTGACCTAAGTGGTCACTTTCTAGCACTTAAGTGAGTTTTTCCATTTGAGCCAAAATTATTCACATAAATAGGTCCATAATGGTATTCATGACTCATGCATGCAATTGGATGCTTTAAATTTCATCATATGCTAAATTTGGCACTTTTGAAAAAGTTTCATGAAAATAAGATTTTATTTGCGAAAACAAAAAAGCTTAGTTCATAAAAGCTATTTAAGATTTAGATTTTCAAAGGCTATATGTAACATCCCCAAGTTAATTAATGATAATTAGTATGCATCTTATCAGCATGCGTGACTTTTTGGAAACATTTGCATCAATTATTGCACTTGAAAAATCTCAATACAAGTTTAAACCTACAACTCAAATATAAGCTCCAAAAGAAAACAAGAACAAAACTCTTGTTCATCTTCTGAAAATAATTTATTAAAATACTATAATAATTATCATGAATTAATATAAGTTTTCCAAAATATTTGGAACTTAAATTAACCCATAGAAAATTCAAACTGAAATCAATAACTATTCCAAGTTTGATTTTAAACTAAGCAAATAAATCATGAACAGTAATATTTAATAATTTTTATGAACACTAGGTTGTCCCCGGAACACCTCTGAATTATTTCAGAATTTATAGACTTTTATTTCTATTTTTAAACCTCGATCAAACTTTCTGCTAGTTGGTCAAATCTGATTTTAACTTCGGGCTCGCACTATTGCACCGACCCGAGCCATTCACTGTTCTGACTCGAGCCAACCGGTCCGACCCAACCAACTAGCCGCACTCATCCCTTCGCTGTGCCACTGACCGGTCGGGCCCACCGGTCAGGGCTTTCTTCTTCCCCGTGCGCAGGCACGCTCAGGCGTTGTGTGCCACGCGGTCACCGCACTCTGTCGTGCCTCCGTTTGTGCAGTGAAATGCCGTGTGCCACCGCCCTCGTCGACCAGTCTGGGAGCACCTCCACTTCACGCCGCTTCTTCCTCCGTCATCCATCTCGCACAAAACGGGTGCTACCTCCCTCTCTCCCCTCACTTCTCTCCTCGGCCGTGGGAGAGAAGGAGACCTTGAGCTCTCCTCCGTCCTGGTAAGTGCCGCCGCGACAGTGCGTTCTCTTCCTCCTTCGACACCGCTTCCATTTTTGCTAACTTGAGCTCCTCTTTCGCGTTGTAGCGCTTGGGCGTCGACGTGTCCTCTTCGGCTCCGATGCGCGCTCCACGGAGCTCCGCCACGCCATTTTGCGCTCCGGTGAGCCTCGAGCCCTCTAGCAATGTCTAGGAGCTTCGCGTTGCCCCAAGGAGTATCTCCACCAATTTAATTGGGCTTTGGTGCAGGATTTAGCCCCCACGACCATCGTCTTCCTCATCTGCAGTGAACCGTTGTCGCCCTATCTCGACCATCTCAGTGCTCCTCCGTCGTCTTCAACCTCGGATCCGCGTTCGTGGTGGCAAGGCGACGTTGACGCGCCCTCCCCCGAGGCTCCTCGCCCTCTGCAGCCGTGGGTCCACGGGTGCCACCCCGTCGTCTCCGCCTCTGGCTGCCAGGAGCTCGACTCCGTCCACCTCTGGTCCCCACGCCACTTCGAGCAGCTTCGCGAAGACCTCCCGCACCTGGTGGTGTTGGTCCCGTGCTTAGAGACCCGTCACTGCGCTGAATCGCCTGCGCGGTCGTGCCGCTCGCGCGTGGGAGCCCGATTAATCGCCGGCGGTGTTAGGTAATGACCGGCCATTAGAGCTAATCTTGTTTAGTTTTGAACGTTTGACATGTAGGACCCACCAATGATTAAATGTGTTTAAGAATCTATTTAAAACCTAGACTGAATGACATGTGGGCCCGAACTGCCAGTTAAGTGGATGTGTAGAATAGAGTGTACGCATTTGCTTAATGCAAAGCGTATTCTTAGCATGCTTAGGATGAATTGACGCGTTCATGAATAGAAGACGTTTTCACTTGAATATGCCTTTAGCATGCAACGGCCGAGACCGAGTCAATGTTGACTGGGTCAAACCCTTGACCCCGGTCCCACCCGTCAGTGACGATGGCTAGATTCCCCTCGGTAGAAAAAGTAATGAATGAATTAGAAATTCCGAAATGATTAATTTGCACACTAAAAATTGTATTAACTTCAAAATTGCATAACTAATGCATATTAACTCCAAAGACAGTGAAACCAATTTTGTTAATTTTCATTTTAAATGAACTTTGTTATAAAATTAGCTTCAAACATGCCACTTTCCCAGAAAATATATTTGGTGGAAAATGATCCAAAACTAAATTTATTTATACACTAGAAAATGCCCTTAACTTTAAAAATTCATAACTATTTCATCTTAACTCCAAATTGGATGAAACCGGTTTTGATAATTTTAATTTTAAGTAAAATTTATTTTAAAATAGGTTTCAAACATGTCTCTATAACAGAGAATATAGTTTTTTAAAATGATCCTTAACTCTATTATTTTAACAATAGAATAAGGTGATAACTTTAAAAATGTATAACTAATTCATAAAAACTTCAAATGCGATAAACTCAGTTATTTTGATCTTATAATTTTATCCTCGATTTATCTATGTAATCCTTGTATTCATCACTACTCGACAATTTTTGACCAAATAATTTAATTATATGAACAGTAACTGGTTGTATTTAAATTGAATTTTCCAGAAAACTGAGATTCAAACTGCTATAACTTTCACATACTAAATCCAAATGGAATAATTCTTTCACCTAAATTAATCTAAAATCATGATCTACTTACTGTACAAATTTCATGCATTTTTTTAGTATTTTGAATTTTCAGCATTATTTGGTGTTTATTGCAATATTGTCTATCATTAGGTTTTTTGACAATACCGATATATTCGTGAGATCTAATTGAGTGTAACCTGAGATTGAACAAGTGGTACAGCAATGGTGCGAGCACCCTCCTCTTGATCATATTGCTCCTACTGATTTTAAAATGTTTTGTATGGTTTTAATATCTCAATTGCATGCTATTTTGAAAGGTATGTTCATGGGTAGAAGTAGTTAATTCCCTACTTGCTGCATTGGCCCTCCCTTGAATGTTGATTACCCTTTTACCTTGAATGATTAAGGCTATATGTTATATGGGTTTGTTGCTAATTCGTAGAACGATGCTTAGTCGTGCTAGTAGTTGTAGTCGATAATGGTTGATGGAGCTAGTCCATCGGCCGATGGATTGAATTGAATCTTAATAAAATTTGAGGATTATATGGATTTGATTATGTTGAATTTGAGAAAAATATCCAGATCTTCGTATCTGAATATTATGAACTTGTTGATGGGTTGTTGTTGTGTGTTGGACTTGGACGGGTGATAGGGTGATGAAGGGGTGGTCTCGGATTCGCGTAGCCCTGTCTGGGTACTTGAGGACCGGTCTGGGGTGTGACGAACCAAGTCTTATGTACAACCACACGCTGGGATAATGGCGAAGGCTTGACTTAATAATTTGTTGTGTGTTAGCTATCAAAACACAATTAGATTGGCAATTATTGTTGTTTAGGTCTAATGACTCTCTTGTCAATCTAGTGGGGGCATGTTATATTTTTCTTTCTTGCCCTTAAGGGTCTCTTGTTGATAGGGACTTACTTACACAACGAGGTTCACCTGTGGTGCTAGGCAACTTTAGTCTGCTACGGGATTCTGATCCTCGGGTGGGTTGATAGTTAGGACATGACATTGTAACGGCCTCGTTATGCTACCTCAGTCACACTCCAAAGAAAGAGTGCATTGGCCGACATTACGAGGTATGCATATCGTGTGGGTAAAGTCAGCATAACTCGCAGAGTCAAATAAATCTATTCGAATAGCCGTGTCCCCGGTTATGGACATCGCTTGTGGGAAAGCATGCACAATTAGCTTATGGGAAATTAAGTTTGGGTTATGGTTAAAAATGTTATGTCATTATGTTAGTTTGTTCAGATCTGAAATGATATCTTGAACGCGAAATTCGCGTGTTAATTTGTTATGGAATTAATTGTGTCACAAATGGGATGTTCATGTGTTGATTATAATTGGAGATTATACTGTTGTTGATCATTACTTACTGTTATACAATGTTATCTAAATGTTTTAAAATGGCAATTTTGAATCTATATTGTTTATCTAATTGCAAAACTTGCTTTATGCTGAAAATTGACTAGTGTAGTAGCCTTCCTTTGATACTTACATGCATCCTTATTTTTCTTGAAAAGTCTCGCAAGTACAACTTTGTACTTAAAAATTGTCTATTGTTCAGGTGAGAAGTCATTCGATTTGGGTAAAGTACTTCAAACGTTACGACTTTAACTCCAGTTGGTTGCTTGTGGGATTATGGGCATGCCAACTCGGTTATTCCTTTTTTATTTTAAGTTTGTCTTCCGCTGCGATTTATCATTTGATAATTACTTTTTGCCGATTGGCCCTCTTATGTAAACTTGTACATTATGTTTCTTTTCAATGATGTTGTATTTATGTTTCCTTTATTCTTGTATATTGTGTATAGATGTGAATACAATGTTGTGTTTGGATATGTGCATGTTAGTCACTGATCCTTGGGAACTAACACGAGACACCTATCCGGGCACTCGGAATCGTTTTCGTTTCATGTTAAGTATTGTGCTCTTTCAGCGTAATTACTTAGCTTGAAACGGATCCGATCTCGAGGTCCCCACACTATATAAGTTGGAAATGCTCCAAATATGTTTATTTGGTTGATTGTGTGAAAGTTTGGAGCAAAATACAACATTTACATCTTTTCTCCAAAATCCAAACTGAAATCTGCCGACAGATTCAGTCTCGTCCGGTTTGACCGGCTACCTCCATGCAGTCTGACCGCTCGCCCTCCAGTCTAACCGCCAACTGAACTCCGGTTTGACCACTATCCCTCCGGTCTGACCACCCCTTGAACTTCGGTCTGACCGGTAGTTGTTGTCAGCAACAGGAAATTGCCTATTTGATTAATTTCTACTTCTTTCGGCCTCCTTGATTGCTTCCTTTGGTCAAGATATTTATTGATATCCTTGCAAGCTACCCTCTACTGTTTTTCCTTGATCACAAATACAATTTTATCATTCAGGTGATATTCTTTCAAGTGGTAGCTTCTCTTGATCATTTTGATCTCAACATGAGATTCATCTTTACACGTGATATCATCTTATTCCTTCAAAGTGGTATCTAATTTCATTCATTGCCGATCATTCTTCTCTTGAACAAGCTCAAGTACTCTCCGTATACGAGTGGATTCTCTCTTTCCCTCTTCTCTTTGGATGCTTTCCTTGAAGATCTTTGCGAGAGAAGCTCAAGCACTTTGCATTTTCAAGTCTTGTCGATACGTGGTATCTACAAGTGATGTTTAAGAACTATCTTTCAAGTATGATCCATATATAGATATTTTTTATGCTTAATGTCAAAGGGAGAGAATTTGGTTACAAATAATGGTCAAATGAGAGAGTTTGAAGTCATCATGAGTTTTAGATGGATATATTTCAAAGAGATGACAAAGAGGGATATATTAGTTGAATGGAGAAAGTCTTTGTGTGTCAAACGAGTACAACCTTTATGTAAGGGGAAGTTTTTCTAAAAAGGGGTTCTCTTAGCGAAAATGAAAAATATTTTCGGCTTTGTTTAAAATGGGTAAACTATTATATGGGAAAACTAATTTGCAATTTGCCCAAAATGGTTTATGGATCTTTATGAATGCATGTTTTCTCATGAGCATGAGCTATATTGTCTTGTCCTTCAATTGTTGCATTCTTTGGATCCAAAATATAGAATAAACTCCACCAAGAGTCAAACATGAATATGTGTATTTTGTTTCATTCCAATATATTTGAATGCACACATTTAGGGGGAGTTCAATCCATGTTTTGTCATTTCACTAGTATTGATCCTATTCTTCCATCCACTTATATTAAGGATCTCTACTTTGAAATGTATCCTTGAGTATATAAAGATTGTGTAGTTGATATATACTCATGATAATTCAATTTCAATTATTTGCAAGAGTATTGTCATTAATCACCAAAAAGGAGGAGATTCGAGAATCTAGACCCACCATTATGAGTTAATGGAGTATTTTGATAATCAATAACGATCGTCATTTGGAACTAATATTTTCCATGAGTTGGATGAATAGGTTATGTTCCATGATGATGGAGACTTTGGATGACATCATGACTTGATTGTCATCAAGTCAAGACTCGGGATGAAGAAAATTATCATGTGTTGATGGTGTTCAAATCAAGATCTCGAAGTGAAGAAGATCATCATGTGTTAATGATATTGAAGTCAAGAGCTTGGAGCAAAGGATGCTTCATGGGTTGATGCATATTCAAGTCAAGAACTTGAAGTAAAGGGAATCATCATGTGTTGATGATTATCAAGTCAATGACCCGATCTTGAAGGGAAGATGTGCATCATCAAGCTTTAAGTGAATGTGCAAGGCAAATATATGACTAGCTAGGGCTAAGGATGTGTTCCTAGTCTTTTACCGGTCTTAGTGTTTGGTTGAAAGATCGTATTGCTAGTATAGGTTGTCGTACTATTAAGAGGGGTCTTAACTAGTAGCTTGAGAGTGTCATGTGTTGATAGCTCGTTGTGCTTGCTCTAGCTCTCATTAGCATGTTGTCATTATTTGTCAATGTGTTTTCCAAATAGTTGAGGCTCATATATAACACTTGTAGCATGTGACTTTAGTTTGCGAATGTGTTTTGCTAATGGTTTAAGTCTATGTACCTTATTCCTTGTGGTGTGATTTTAAAAGTTAGCAAATGTGTTTTGCAACTTGTTGAGAATCTCGCCTTTAACCCTTATTTGTATTGCGCATCAATTGGCAAATGTGTTTTGCAAATTGAGTTGAAGCGGAATGCAAAAATCCTTGTTTTCTTAGCTCTGGCAGTCTGACCGGCCGTTGAGAGTTTGACTGAGCTGTCTGCTGGTTTCTTGTCCTAGCAGTTTGACCGCCATGGTTGACCGGTGGGACCCCGGTCTGACCGCCACGTGTTGGCCGGTTTGATCGGACCTCTGGGTCATGTGACCCAGTCAGTTTTTTTTCCAGAGAATGTGTTTATCTGATTTTGGTTGGAGCGGTCTGACCGGCATGTGTTGGCCGGACTGATCGGACCTTCGGGTCTTGTAACCCGGTGAGGTTTTTCTAGAGAAGGTGTCTCTGGATTTTGGCTTGCTCCTTTGTGGAGCGGTCTGACTGCCCTCTAGCGATCTGACTGGCTTGGTCTAGTCTGACCGACCATTAGTTGGCGGTCAGACTGGATGTTATCCAACGACTAGTTTTATAGTTTTTGGAGCCAGGGCGGTCTGACCGGCCATCGGTTGGCGGTCAGACTGGGCTTCCCTTTTTTTCAGTTTCTTCTCCAACGGCTAGTTTTTGTGTGTGGGCTATATATACCCACCTTGGCTGGTTGTGAGGAAGGTTGCTGGTGCCATATTCTTTCCCTTGAGAAAAGAGCAAGCCCTCTCATCTCTTATGTTCATGTGTTGCACTTAGTGAGTTTAGAGAGCGAACCCTAAGTGCATGTGTTGCATTAGGTAGTGGATTGTATATCCATTGAGCTTAGACACTTGATTCGTTCAAGTGAGCGTTTTCGACTTGTTACTCTTGGTGTTTGCCGACACCTAGATGGTTTAGAGGAGTTGCGCCGGTGATCTTCTACAAGAAGGTTGTGCGAAGACCGGGGTGGTTGTGAGTAGTTTGGTGCTTGCCATCTCCGGAGTAGAGGAAGAGCAACCCGAATGGATCAAGGTGTTGGTTCGTGTTGGAGCCGGTCCAAGTGGTTGGACTTACCTAGGAGGTGTTGGCTCAATTGTGGAGTCAATACAATTTAGTTGGGCTTACCTCAACGTGGATTAGGGGAGACCGACAAGTCTCCGAACACCACGGTAAAATATTCTTGTGTCATTGTGGTTTGTTTCTCTTGTGCTTTACTTTGTGCAATTTACATTCCTAAAATTAAATTGCTTACATGTCTTTGTATGATTGTCCTCATTATCAATAGTCTTATATTGTTGGTGCACTTAGTAAAGACTAGTTGATTTATGTTTTAATTGGGCAAAACCAAATTGATTTACAATTCCACATAAAACTAGGTTTTAGCCAAAGAAGTTTTTAAAACCACCTATTCACCCCCCCTCTAGTCGGCCTCCTCGATCTTACACGGTTGTGAGTGGTTTTGTGCTCGCCATTTCCGGAGTGGATGAAGAGCAACCCTGAGTGGATCGAGGTGTTAGTTCGTGTTGGAGCCGGTCTAAGTGGTTGGACTTACCTCGGAGGTATTGGCTCAATTGTGGAGCTGGTCCAATTTGGTTGGGCTTACCTCAATGTGGATTAGGGGAGACCAACAAATCTTTGAACACCACAGTAAAACATCTTTGTGCCATCGTGGTTTGCCTTCTTGTGCCTACTCTATTGCAATTTACATTTCTTGTATTAAATTGCTTACATGTCTTTGTATGATTGCTATCGTTATCAATATTCTTATTTTGTTGGTGCGTTTAGTAAAGACTAGTTGATTTAGGCTTTAATTGGGAAAAACCGAATTGTTGTTAGCTTCCGCATTAGAAATCGATTTTAGCCAAAAGTATTTTTAAAAACAGCCTATTCACCCCCCCTCTAATCGGCCTCCTCGATCTTACAGAGGGTCAGGGTGGGCACGTGGCTACCCACCGTCACCGCCGTCGTTCTTAGACCCCTACCCGATAGCGTCAGGGCAATATCCGTTCTTCCACGACCTGTTCGGACAGGGCGGGTACGATGGGTATGACACTTAGACGTGCGCCATGGCCCACGCCGAAGGTACGTTTAGTCTCTTCAGGTTTGTTCGTGTCGATATATTGCACAAATAAACAATATTTGTCCTACAAGTTTCACACCCTAGCCGGGAGTTGAGCTCTCCCAGCAGGACGTGGACGACTTCTTTGCAGACGACCCGGGGGAGGTTAGGGGAGCACCTCAGCCCACACCCGTTGAGGTTCTTTCCAGGTCGCAGCTCAGCGGTGCCCTAATGGCCACGCAGGCACCGGTGGAGTCGACCCCCGAGGCCTTAGGAGCACGGGTCAGCAAGGCTCCTGACCGCCTCACCGCTTGGGTAACGACCCTACCTAGGGCACACCGGGAGGTCCTCAGACCTCTGGGAGGTCGAAGATGAGCCCCAGGATGTCAGAGGGTCCTCAGACCTCCCGGGAGGTCCGTGAAGGACTTCCCAGACGCCCCGAGAGACATCCCAGGGACAAGACAGACCCCGAGAGGTCCGAGAGGACCACTGAGGTCCGGGAGGTCCCGACCAGAGAGATCGTTGGACCTCGGACCTCCCCAAACTTCACGTCACTACCCGAGGGAGGTCCAAGGAACCACCCCGAGGAGGTCGTGGGGCTTAGAGCAAGCCTAAAGTCCTCTCAGGATCCAAACCACCCTCGAGATCATCGATCGTTCTCACAAAGAAACAAGTGATAACATAAACATCCACAAGACTTTATTAACATCAAAAGGAGGTTTGTTTACAAGGGTTGCTTACAAGCTCCAAAGAACCGAGAGCACACAAAAGCAAATGAAAACAAAGATGTGGTCCACCCATTACACCACAGTGATCGGGCCGAGGGCGCGCCTAATTCACCGGTCATCTTCATCATCATAAAGTCTTCATCTGCTCAATTCATGAATCAAGCAAGAGTGAGCACAACAACCGTGTTTCGCAAGTTACACCCAATTAATGTAATGACATGCATAGGGATGTATCAAAGGACAAAGATATTAGGGTTGTTTTGCATAAAACCCATTTTATTTCAAATACAAGTATTAAGTTTCAAGGCAGATTACAATAATTAAAATCCAGTTTTACAAATTCATTTTCAGTTGGATATATTCATCATTTAAATGGTGAAGGACATCCTCCTGCACAAGGCTTCCCGCCCACACCCAATTTGGTTAAACCACCAAAACCACTTCAATATTTCTTTTGAAAACCAAAACCAAGAGCTAACTTTGAGTGACATTGCCAGCATGTCCATGACCGTGGACACGGCTATTCGAATAGATTTACACTCTGCAGAGGTTGCACACTTTACCCACATGACATGAATTCTCTAGTTTGCTTGACATCCGTCGATGCCACCTCACACTTCCTTTGGTGAGAGGTCTAGAGCACATGACAAGGCCTTTACAATGCATTGCTCCACCACAGCTCACCCCCATTAAGGTTTCGCAATCCCCCCCTTTGGGTAGAAACACCGCCGGGTTAATAGGGTGCCCCCTCTTATGCCAGGTGGGACTACAACTAGTCTTAACATGACAAACACACCGCGTCCGCGGGATGAACCACGATAGAGCTTTGCAAATTAGTTAGCAGTGTCCCACGCCCATCTTTGGAGACATGTGGTTGCACAAGTTTGGCATAGCCCATTATAGGCTTAGCAAGTGGTGTCTCAAAGACCGGTCCTTAACCGACATGGGCGACAAACCTCAACCCTGGGGTGTCGGATCAAACGACCCCCCCCCCCCCGTGCATAGACATGCACCAACCAAGCAACCAGCCACCATACGTCTAAACCATTTTTCATTTACTTTACTTTTCGGTCCTCCCAGCACACCAATGCCAAGGCCGAACAAAACAACCATGACACACCAATGTCATGGCTTAAACCCCCATGGCACACCAATGCCACGGCTCAAATCATTTGATTAATTGATACTTTTGGTCAAAGCTCCCCAAACCAAGACTTTGGTCTAAGCATCACTAAGCTTTTCCTTTTCTTTAAAGCCTCGGGTCCCTACTAATGCAAGAACCCGATTTACCTAGGGTGACAATGGAGTTGATGCAATCATGGATAGAGGTCATACCAAACAGTAGGTGTAACTATGGATTGAAAGATAGGCATTGAATTACTTAGTAAAGTAAGCATGCATACATCTTTGAAAAACGACATAAGTAATTTGAAATACTGGGTGCAACATGTTCAAGAGCGTAACTTGCCTTGCTCAAGATCTCGAGCTGCTTCCTCTCCCTCACTGAACTCAGGCTCCCCACGGTCTGGGCAATTTACACGTGAAAAACCAAATACTCAAACAAAGCTCAAACAAGATCCAAAGAACTCCAAATAAACTTAAAGACAAAACCAACAGAGAAACCGGGAGGTCAAGAGGAGGTCCAAGGGGCTTGGTGGAGAGGTCCTAGAGCTCCAGAGAGGATGTCCAAAGACCTGTTGGAGGAGGTTCAGAGACTTGAGAGAGGAGGACTATGGTGGCTCGGTGGAGATAGAGAGTAGAAATGAGGAAGAAAGTGATAAAGGAGGGCTCTCCCAAACTATATATAGAGGAAGCAAGTGCACGTGACCCAGGTTAGAGTCAACATGAGTTAGTAGATAGGACAATGGAGTAGGCAAGGAATATGACCATTGGTATGACAAGAGTACTGAAAAAGGTGAGGGCATTTAATGTGATACAACATGCATTAAATGCGGTGAAGACTTCCTTGCCCAAAGACTTAGTCAAAGGTATATGATACTGGTATGTGGTCGCCATTAGGCGCCAAGACCCACCAAAGGAGGTCCTACCATGACCAGAGGAGGTCTTGCGGTGAATCGAGGAGAGGTCCTCACCCACCGGGGAGGTCCTGACGGTTGGATCTCCCAAGGGGAGGTCCAAACGGCCAAGATCAAGTGCTTCAAAGGAGGTCCGCAAAGGTAAAAGGAGAACCTCACCCGCAAGGGAGGTCTAGAACCGTAGGATCAATTCCAGGGGAGGTCTGAACGGTTAGGATCTCCAAGGGGAGGTCCTAACAATCGGATCTGCCAAGAAAGGGGAGGTTTGGACGGTTAAGATCTCCAAGGGGAGGTCTTAACGGTCCCGATTTTCAAGGAGGAGGTCTGGACGGTTAAGATCTTCAAGGGGAGGTCTTAACGGTCCAGATGCGCAAGGAGGAGGTCCTGGACGGTTAAGATCTCCAAGGGGAGGTCTTAACGGTCCAGATGTGCGAGGAGGAGGGCCTGGACGGTTAAGATCTCTAAGGGGGAGGTCTTAACGGTCCAGAGGTACAAGGAGGAGGTCCTGGAGGACCTGGGGAGGTCCGGTAAGACACAGGGAGGTCAAATAAATGAAAGGAGAGGTCCTAGAGGACATGGAGAGGTCCTGAAGGACACGGGGAGGTCTTAAGAAGCGGTAGTACCACCAAGTTCGAGCGGTACACCAGATTGGTACAAAGGGAACCTCCAGAGAAGGATTTCAAGGATACAAGCAACGAAGGACGTCCAAGAAAACACGAAAAGCTTCACAGGGTTCCAAAGGATTTCAAATGCACACAAGGGTAGCACAGACTCAGGGAGGTTGCGAGTCAGAGAGGACCCGAGAGAGAGAAATGGGTCTCGAGGAGGTCTAAGCGTTTGGGAGGTCTAGACCTAAGGAGGTCTGGACCCGGGGAGGACTGCACAGAGGAGGTCCGAGCCCTTGGATTCCACACGAAGGGGAGGTCCGAGCCATTAGATCCCAAACAAAGGGAGGTCTAGACCAGAGGTGGGTAAAGGATGGACAGAGAAGGAAAGACCAACAAAGTTCCAATAACTCAACAAACCCGCGAGGAACTTTAGTTGTAGTTTGGGTTAGGCAGCTTAAATCCATTATGAAATTTCAGGTTAAGCTTTGAATTCTCATCAAAACAAAATGGTTCTTTTTATTTCGAAAATTCCAAAAAGACTCTAAAAATAAATTGTGGTGTCACAATCGGGCCCCTGACACCCTATTGAGGAGGGCCAAGCGGGCCATACTGGTGAACATCGACAGGGGTGGGGCGTGGCGGCACTTAAGGAGGTGTTGTGGGTGGTGTTGCGAGTGGTGTAGCTGGTAGCAAGTAGAAGGTCTTCGTTGTGCTTTGTGTACTTGTATTTATTGTGTACGTATTTTACTTCATAGTTACTATGACATGGTTATGTATGAATTCTCACGTGCATTATAATATAACTTACCTTACTACTTACCAACAGTTTCTACCTCGTCGCTCAACCGTTGGACGACTTGACAGCAAGTAGTGGTCCAACGGTTGAGCGACTAATCGACATATACCTTCATTGGTTCGTTAGCCTTCGTGCCATGTAACACCTTTGTTGGATCAACTGTCATATTGTTATTGTAGCGCCATTTCTTTAAAGTTTTCCACCGTGTACGAATTCCCTAGCACTTCGTAATATCACTTACCTTCCTACTTACGAATCGTTACTACCTCAATCGTCATGACAAAATTCTTCAGAAATTTACCGCACTACAACAACATATGATGACCACAAAATGTTATTATGAGTATAACAGATTTCGTACCCTTGAGAATCTACGAAAATCACAAACGGATCAACCAACCTTGTTACCACCTTTTTGTTTTCAAAAAAAAAAAATTAACAACCTACAAACAAGATTTGCTAAATATTTTACCTACAAAAATTACCATTTATCCCCCCCCCCACAATTATTTCCATCGGATTAATAAAATAATAATATTATTATTTTAAATCGCCTAACCGGTGCATGACTTGTCGATGTGTCGTTCAACCGTTGAGCGACTAGCACAAGTCGCTCAACCGCTGGATGACTTGTACACTTGTCGCTCAACCGTTAGACGACTTGTACACTTGTCACTCAATCGTTGGGCGACTGTTACAGTCACCCAACGGTGAGCGATAGAGGCTTGTTTATGTAAAATAAAAATCGTTGGGCGACTGTTGGAGTGACAGAGGAATGTTTCTGTAAAAAAAACAGAGGTATATTACTGTATTTCGGACTAAAAAATAGATTATTTAAAAAAAATCAGGATAAGCACACAGGAGCACAAACGGCCAATGCGACTGTTGAAAACCCACTCCCCTCGGTAAGCCAAAGAAACAAGCTACGCCTACTACCTCTGCCATGCACGCTGCTGATGCGCAATGATACGGCAAAATCCGGCGCCTTGCCTTATCGTAACCATCACGTTTCTGTTCCCATGCCGCATCATTCGTCTCATCCATGATTCACGCCACGCACGACGTTAACCGCTTCGGCTCTTCGCGTCCTGCTTGGATAAAGCCGCTACACAAGCAAGGCTTGCTTGCTTGCTTGCGTCTTAATTTGTTACACAAGATACAGTGGCGGCTGAAATCTGAAACCTCACTTCTTTTTTTTTACCTGAAGCCTGAAGGGGGAGATTAGCTTAATTTCCTGCTGCTCCATACAACACAAAATCCATGTTGTACATTTTACTCTTGAGCCCACAAACTGTTGGCTGTATTACCTTAATGGATATATAAACCCAAGAAGCTCTTTAAGCGATGAAACGTAGGCTTGGTTTGTGGGGCTTTAGCTCTTTAAGCGATGAAACGTATTTAAAATGTTGGTGTGGAGGGATAAAATTTATTCCCTGGATACAACGTATTTAAGAAGAAATGATTCGAATCCGAATTGACTAGTCTATCACTCGTGGTGCTAACCAATTGATCTCGGGAGACTAATCAAGCGATGAAACTAGGTTCTACTTATGTGTTAAGTGCGCAAGGCAGCTACTATCCGAACACCGTAGAATTCAACACGTGGCTAACATTTATTATCGAGATGTATAAAACCACACCACATTATCATTGTGCAATTAGGGCATCTTCAATAGTGCCATGTTGGCCGTCGGTTAGCTCTTCCATGTCAATAAAATCCTAAGTGGAAGAGAGAGAATCATGAGAGAGAAGAGAAGTCGTATATTTCTCAAACAACTATCTCTACACAAGAACCAAGACAAATCAATCAGAGCATGTGAGAGAGGGGTGAAGAAGTGAGAATATTATAGGTTTGGCATGAATGTTAGAAACAACTTGCTAGAGATAGTTTATTGGAGGTGTTGCCTCTAAATTTATCTTTCTGTGACGTAGAGTTGATATAACAAAATTAAAAACGATACTATTAGAGATGCCCTTAAGTGGCTCTTCGCTTCGCATTATTGTTTTCTCTCGAGAAAAAGATGAGATAATTCCATTCTTCTTACGTCATCAATGGTAGTCTTCAAATTTTACACTGCTGCCGGCGCCCTCCCTCCCTGTGCGTATATATCTGCTCCATGCTAGCTCACCTAGGAAAACACGCACTCCAAGGTCGTCGAGCTGCACACTCCCGCTCCCACTCACAGTGTTCACACAAAACGCCCAACGCCGCAATGGCCACCACCACGGCAGTGCCGCCCTCCTACGACACGCCGGAGGGCGTGGACATCCGCGGCCGGTACGACCCCGAGTTCGCGGCCATCCTCACCCGCGACGCGCTCGCCTTCGTGGCCGGCCTGCAGCGCGAGTTCCGCGGCGCCGTCCGTTACGCCATGGAGCGCCGGCGGGAGGCCCAGCGGCGCTACGACGCCGGCGAGCTGCCACGGTTCGACCCGGCCACAAGGTTCGTCCGCGAGGGTGACTGGACGTGCGCGCCCGTGCCTCCGGCCATCGCGGACCGCACCGTCGAGATCACCGGACCTGTCGACCCAAGGAAGATGGTCATCAACGCGCTCAACTCCGGCGCCAAGGTCTTCATGGTAAGCAACTAAGCACGCAATCCCACGTACGTACGTACGAAACACAAGTGCACTGTAGTTTTGATCGATCGTATCTTAGACGAATGAAAAAAAAACGTGACGTGCCTGCAAGGCTGACTTCGAGGACGCGCTGTCGCCGACGTGGGAGAACCTGATGCGCGGGCAGGTGAACCTGCGGGACGCCGTGGCCGGCACGATAAGCTTCCGCGATGAGGCGCGCGGCCGGGTGTACAAGCTCGGCGACCGCACTGCGAAGCTCTTCGTCCGGCCGCGCGGCTGGCACCTGCCCGAGGCGCACGTTCTCATCGACGGCGAACCGGCCATCGGCTGCCTCGTGGACTTCGGGCTCTACTTCTTCCACAACCACGCCGCCTTCCGCGCCGGCCAGGGGGCCGGGTTCGGGCCCTTCTTCTACCTCCCCAAGATGGAGCACTCGAGGTACGCGCTTACGTGCCGTGACACATGCACAACTTTGTGCATGGTACAAGGCTGCAAGCTAATATAACAGTGAGCTGCTTAACATGTCAGGGAGGCGAGGATATGGAACGGCGTGTTCGAGAGGGCGGAGATGGCGGCGGGGATCGAGCGGGGGAGCGTACGGGCGACGGTGCTGGTGGAGACGCTGCCGGCGGTGTTCCAGATGGAGGAGATCCTGCACGAGCTTCGCGAGCACTCGGCGGGGCTCAACTGCGGCCGCTGGGACTACATCTTCAGCTATGTCAAGACGTTCCGCGCCCACCCTGACCGCCTCCTCCCCGACCGCGCCCTCGTCGGCATGGCCCAGCACTTCATGCGCTCCTACTCCCACCTCCTCATCCGCACCTGCCACCGCCGCGGCGTCCACGCCATGGGCGGCATGGTAAGCATGCTAGCTCTACTCGCCGTGTATCCAACCACCTACCAGTTCTAACTTCTACGCCAACATGACACTTTGGCCGCATATCGTTGAAATCAACAGGCGGCTCAGATTCCGATCAAGGACGACGCGGCGGCGAACGAGGCGGCGCTGGAGCTGGTGCGCAGGGACAAGCTGCGGGAGGTGCTCGCGGGACACGACGGCACGTGGGCGGCGCACCCGGGGCTCATCCCGGCGATACGGGAGGTCTTCGAGGGCCACCTAGGCGGGAGGCCGAACCAGATCGACGCAGCCGCGCCCGTCGACGCCGCGGCGGGCGGCGTCACCGAGGAGGACCTGCTCCAGCCACCGCGGGGCGCGCGCACGGTGGAGGGCCTGCGCCTCAACACCCGCGTCGGGGTGCAGTACCTGGCGGCGTGGCTGGCCGGGTCCGGGTCCGTGCCGCTGTACAACCTGATGGAGGACGCGGCCACCGCGGAGATCAGCCGCGTCCAGAACTGGCAGTGGCTGAGCCACGGCGCGGCGCTGGACGCGGGCGGCGTGGCGGTGCGCGCCACCCCCGAGCTGCTGGCCCGCGTGGTGGAGGAGGAGATGGCGAGGGTCCAGGCGGAGGTCGGCGCCGACAGGTTCCGGAGCGGGCGGTACACCGAGGCCGGCAGGATCTTCACCCGGCAGTGCACCGCGCCGGAGCTGGACGACTTCCTGACGCTGGACGCGTACAACCTCATCGTGGTACACCATCCCAGAGCATCGCCATGCAAGCTCTGAGCAGAGCATGCACGGCGACATGCTTGTATACTGCATCCACTTAGGCGTTGCTGTTGCTTTCGGACTCGGAATAATGCCTTCTTTGTTTGGTGCAGCTACGTAATAAGGACGAGCTTTCAAACTAGAGATAGCTAAAAGAAGGTAAAATGGATGGTATAGCCTTGTAATACTCACTGCCTACAACCTGCTCCCTCATGTAAGCTTCTTCGAGAACTTGTGCTGCTTGTTAAGGTGTAAGAGAGAACAGTACCTGTTTGATAACACTGAAGATTCATAAAAAGAATCTTTTTAAATAAGACCTAAATTTGAAATAGCAAATACATGAGGTTCGCTTAAACGAAGAAAAAGTTATTGCCAAAGAATTTGAGTTAAACAGAACAGTCTGAAGAAAAGTAGATCAGCATGAGCAGATGAGCTCCTCGGCACAATTGCAGATGCCCAAATCTTAGTGTTCAAACATGGCACGTCTGGACTCTGGAGTTAACAAGCATTACGCTGTAAAAAGGGACCAACGGTAATTCTGTGTAGCTCAAGATATCATGCGTACCCGCTATCCAGAATGCACAGCTGACGGCATAATGTCAGCTATTCAGATTCACCCACATAATTTCAGATCACTGCAGTGTATAACAAAGGTTCAATCGCGTGAGGTTTCAGTCGACAGTAAATTTCCCGGATTTACAGCACCAACTGAAGCTACAACCTACCACCCTACAACGAAGATCTACATCAATTGGAACTTTATAGTATCATCATGACAACTATTTGTGCAAATCACATCCAAGAGGAGACCAGGTTTTCATGCTTTACAAGTCATCGATGTGATATTATATGATCACGTATTGCCAATATCTCGGAGCAACACATGGTTAAGAACCCCCTAGAGCCAAGTGCATAAGGGCAGCCGTGAGGATTCCAAGGATGCAACCAGCCACAACCTGAGATGTCAAAGAAGAAGAACGCTTCAGATCCAGCATATCACATATATCTGACAACGATTAGTCAAAGTAGTATGTATAAGAAAACAATAAATATCCAATCAGCGGAGGTGAGCATGGTGGCAGAAAGGATGCAAAACAAGAGCATATACACCACAGTGGTGAGATATAGTAATTATCTGTACCGCTGGACTAATGAGAGGTCAATGCATGTTTAGTGTTTGTTAACGATAGTAAGCTTTCTAAATTCTACGCTGAAACTGCTAATCACAGTTAGGACCATTGAAGAAGCTCACTAAACAACGCTTCGAATATCACCTGTTACATTTCTATATTTAAAAGGAAAGCAGCTCCATTTCCTTATCTTGCAAGGCCACCGAATAGTTGAACATCAAGAGAGGCAAACTGAAGCATGTAAGCTAACCTGAGGAACCGTGTGTCCAAGAATTTCACGCAATGGCTTTGTCTCTGACAGTGGATGCTCTTCTGGCAGCTCGTAGACAATTTGATTAAGCACCTGAAAGGATTTGCATCAACAATATTACTGTCCATCGTGCCTTAATGTTACAGAAAGTTGAAAAGACCATATGGCGAATCAGAAGCACATCTGTACTGTCTACTCTTATCCAAATCAGCAATTCAATATCAGCTGACGATGGGGTGGGTAAATAGGACAAAATATCCTCTCACAAATCACAAGAAAAGGGCACTTCATACTTCTGTGCTTTTTTAGGGTAAACGGGAGGGGGACGACCCCTACCTGATTCACACTTCCGCTCAACCCTGCTTTGGATGTCAATGGAGAACTTTAAACATACAGTTGGTCATTATCTAAATTTCTTGTTCACACAAATCACAAATGTGAAATGTGAAAAAGTACTTGAGGTCAGGCCAAACATGTTGGTTGAAGATATTCATCAACAGCTTATCAAATGTTTGACGTCATTATGGTGAATACCATCCATTGCATATAGGAAACAGAGTGTTTGTCTATGTAAATAAAGCCAAATAGCCGATTTCAGGACCTCAGGGGCGTCCTTAGTGGTGCATACTGCATAGATAACTCGTTGCAAATTGAATTATCAACCAGACAATTTTAATCTCGGGTAACCATTCAGTTGTAATTTATATTTACAGGTCTTGTTAGTGTTTTTTCCGGCATTACCAACATCTAGCAGAATCCTTGGGCATTCTCGGTTTGAGTACAACAAACCTAGGAGAAATGTAACTCAAGCTAATGTGTATGTGTAATGCAATCGATAAGCCTCCAATAAAATAATACAATAACAAGCAGCTGTTGCATGCAGAAAATCAATACGCTAGTTATAGACAGGCAAGTTCTGCTTATTAGCTCACAAAGATATAATCAGAAGCTACTAAGCAGAAACCTCCCATGCTAGTGCATCCTATTTAACCACAAGTCCAAGATCTTTCAGGATGAGACTTGAGAGTGACAAACCTGTGCCTGCTTTCCAGCATGTAAGCGAACTCCAAAAGCGTCATGCATCACCTGCAAAAACAAGTTAAAGCAGAAAAGAATATCAAAGGTTAAAACAGTCTCATGTTCTCTATAGTAGGATCCTCATGCAACAGAAGCAGTTAAGACTTAAGATTATAGATAAAGACTATAGGGCATGTACTCACCACACATGCAAATGTCAGTGAAGTAGCAAAGGTGGCACTACGATAGCCTTCTTGGATTCCTACAGCCACTGCAAGTGCTGTTACTGTGGCCGAGTGGGATGATGGCATCCCGCCAGAAGCTATAAATTGCCTGGCATCCCAACGCTTCTCTTTATACCTACACTAAATCAACGTTACAGCAAGTGCTTTGAAATAAAAATAAAATAAAAAAGCACCACATGCATACAATAGGACTGATAAAATTAGGGTGAATTGCTTTTGTTTTATCTTTTATGTATCTTTACCAGTTTATCTATGCTTTTGTGGTAAGGTAAATAAATTGCAGAAAATACAAGGTTTGGTGAAACTGTTAGCCAAAGCACATATAGTTTACTGGTGTTAGAGATTTTCCTCTCCCCCATTTCAAATCCAGCTCAAAGATGGTCATACACTTATACAACTAGAGAAAAGGAAAAAGACCTCTTAGGCTCTTACATACTAGATCAGAACAAGGCAACACGAGCGATAAACTTTCTGTCAGAATATACACGGAGTGTTCTCAAAATTTCTGCCCTGATGCCAATTCAAGTGTGAGCAATGTTCACCAAGGCGCTAGGCGTTAGGCGCTAATCGGGCGGCAGACTGGCGCCTAATGCCTAGCACGCCTAGGTGCCTGATTAGCACACAACATGAAGCAGCGAGACAACAAGAAGAGGGGAAGTGCAGAAGAAAATGCGAAGAGAAAAAGGAAAAAATAGAGAAAAAAGTGCAACTTTTCTAAGCCCAGTCCAGCCCATCAGGCCTAGCACAGCTGCAGCCATGCACGTGAGGAGGCAGGTAATGGTTTCCTCATCAGTTGCACTGCACTGCCGCCGCCTCAAACCCTCAACTTCGACTCCCATCCCATCTCGATCTCGATTTCCATTGACTACCCTCCTCCCTCTCGGTCTTCCCTTCACTCCACTCTCCCATCGCGTTGCCGTACCTCGAGTGTGGAGCAGCAGATCTGCGGGGGTCAATGTCGACGGTGGGGAAGCTAAATCCAGCGGTAGCAACGTCACTTAAGCCGGCGGCGACATCGAATTGGTGGGGTGATGCGGAAACAGCGGCAGCGGCCTCCCCTAATCCTAAATCGAGTGGGGGATTTGTGGTCACATGTGAGTGGTTACTTCCTTTTGTGCCCCTTGTCCCCACCCCTCACGCCGCCCAGTCGCCGAGTCGATCACCCAGCCTGTCGAGGCAGCCACCCAGCCCGCCGCGCCTTGCTCCGCCCAGCCGGCCCAGGACCGCGTTTGATCGCCTAGGTGGCCTCCCCGCCTAGCCGGTTGATTAGGCCAAAATCGCGGTGGAGGGTCGCCGCCCAACGCCTGCCTGCCGCCTAAGCACCGCCTAGACCCGACTTTTGGAACATTGAGGGTGAGTGTGTGTTGAATGGTCGCCACTCACCAAGCAATCGATTTTGATTTGAATAATATCTCACATGACACGGCATATGGTTATGTAGAGTACAGCAACCTGTGAGATAACTGAAATTCAAATAAAAGGGCAGGGCCTATTTTCATGTCCCATACTCCCATAGCAACTATTTTGACTTAATCTTCCGATATTGTCAAGGAAGAACAAGAGTTACTTTGGTTACTTACTTTACCAACAGCCATTCTTTGCAACCAATGTACATAATTCCTATAGACAAGATCAGTACAAAATTCTAATTATGCATCTGAGTGGCATTAGAAGCACAATCAATACAAGCAAATCAACATAATCCATTCGCTCTAGCATTGAACATGCTAGAATATTTGTTTTAGCAATCGCAATTGAGCCATAATACAACTCTTATCTGACAGTTGAACCAGAATGAGTAGGATTTTTTTTTGGACTTAGAAATACCCCATAAGGCCATAACTAGTCCGCATGACCCTTAAATGTTCTCAGACTAATAGAAAAACCTCATAACTCATAATTTGCTCCAGCGGTGCTCTCCACTAGTTCAAGACAAAACATACCAAAAACGTACATGAAATTTTGGCATATTTCTTGTCCTAGCCCACCACAATAGTCGTCCAACTCTTACATCACCGTGGCGTTTGGCATTTCTGTTGCCTCTCCTTGACAAAGCATCCTAAGAATAGTTCATGAATAGCCGTTCACAGAAGCAGATGCTGCATATAATACTATCATAGCGAAGCAAAACACAGAAATGAGAGGATCTCGCTAAGCTTCGTGAGGATCTACAGCCTAGCTACGAAACCGATCCACCGAAGTAACAAATACCGTAAAACTAGTAAGCATCAACTCCTTATATGTCGCGAATCTCAAATCGCCTTCACATTTGTAATGAAAGCACAACTAACGAACCCCAAAACCACCCGAATTTCTCACGATTCCCACCGACCCAGCAATGCTCGCACCGAGAACACACGAGCAGCAACCCAAACGGCCGCCCTCCGAGCCAAACGATCACCCAGAGGTAGAGCGGTAGGAGGGGAGGGGAGGGGAGGGGAGGGGAGCGGGGCGGAAGCGGAAGGAACCAGCTCACCAGGCGGTGAAGAACTTTGAGGACTGCGCGACCGTGAACGCCACAAGCGCCGAGACAAGCGGGTAGTTCACCACGCCGGCGGCCATCTCCACCTCGCGTACCCCTTCTCTCTGGGGGACGCGTTCTCCTTGCGCTGTCAGTCTTTGTTGAAAACAAAGCTCCGTGGAGCCTTTAAGGTGCGTTTGGACGGAGGGATGGAATGGTTTGGGAAATAGTAGAACTGTTTGATCCAGAACCATCTGGTTTCATGTCCAAGCATATTCCTCAAAGATGCTGTACCGCGCGGTGCGATGAAAAATCCCGAACCACACGGTTCACTTTCTCATCTCCCCCGCTGTGCTCGCTCTCTCCCCCGCTGCTCCCTCTATGCGCTCTCTCCCATTGCTCCCGTTCGCTCGCTCTTGTCGCCTCAAACCCGTTCTTGCTTCCTCTCCCCGCCCAGCTGCGTTCCTCTCTTCTCGCCCCGCTGTTGCTCCTCTCTTCTCCCCCCCCCCACTCCTCTCCCAGATCTGGCTCGGCCGCCACCTGCCACTCGCATCGCCCCCAGAGAACCCCGCCGATCGCCTTGCCTCCCATGGTGCGGATTTGACGCAGAAGCACGCTCCTTCTTCCTCCCCTTCCGGATCTGGCCCGGCTGCTTCTTCCACCTCCTCTCCTCCCGGATCTGGCCCGACTGCTCCTTCCGCCTCCTCTACCGGATCTGACCCGACGGCTCCTTCTTCCTCCCCCGGTCTTGCTCTCATCTCGGTAATCGAAGGTATGAATCCCAAATCCCGAATCTCCCTTGCTCCCATGGTTTTGTTTGGGCAAAATTGGTAGATCCCACTTGTATCGTGCTATAATGTTGCAATCAAATTATTAATAAGCACCCATTTGAAGCATGCATGCCACGACTGCCACATCCTAAGGATGCTCCTCCAGTGGTATGTCAACATTGACAATGGGAACTGTACTCAAATCTTTGTGCTTCCTGTGAAATATGGCCCAAAAATTGGAGCATCGATTTCATGTTGTGGTATCGATGCCAAATAGTCCATGAAGGTGATAATCTGGTCACTACTCTTGACCGAGCATACCATCTTGACAATGTACCCTCGGAGGTGATTTGTATGGTGCATTGTTCATTACTTGAAATGTATTGATAACAAATGCCATTGAATAATTGGTTTATTCATGCTTCTATTTTGCAATATGATCAACTGTTATTTTCGTAGTGATAACCAATACTAGTCAATACCTTGTGTACTGTAATGTCATAAAAAAATTGTAGTTATTAGTGCTAATTATATATGGCACTCATGAATTGTAGATGGACAACAGAAAGCTCAAAAGGAGAAAGATGTTGCATATTGGTTCTCTTACATACGTGGTTGCTTGCATGATAGTTTTGTTTGTACGGTCTAGACTAAGGAATAGGAGAGACCGTATTACATATGGCCCAATTGAGGAAAGGGATAGGATTAGAATTGATTATTTGAATAGCAAAATTTGGAAGAATGAGACAATCTGTACCAACACAATTAGGCTTAAGAGAGCTCCTTTCTTTCGGTTGTGTGAAGTTTTGAGAGAGCGTTCTTTGCTCCGTGACACTATACATGTATGTGTTGAGGAGCAAGTGGCCATGTTCCTGAACACAATTGGCCATAACCTCAGAAATAGGCTAGTTGGAACCAATTTCACTCAGTCAGGTGAAACAGTTAGCCGATATTTTGGACTTGTCTTACATGCCTTAGGTGAGCTACGAAATGAGCTTATTAGGCCACCTTCTTTGGAGACCCCAAGCAAAATTGCAGGAAACCCAAGATGGGATCCATTCTTTAAGGTATGATAGTTAACAAGTATACTAGAGAATTTTGGGGGACATCAGTGGGTTACTAAATTTTTTTCTGTTTGTTGATCAAATAGGATTGCATTAGAGCCATTGATGGTACACATATAAGGGATTCTGTTAGTACGTCTATGGAGGCAGTATTTCGTGGTAGGAAGTCATTTCCTACTCAAAATACCATGGCAACTGTAGACTTTGATCTTCGTTTCACATACGTTTTGGCTGGTTGGGAGGGGACCGCTCATGATGCTACGGTGTTAGCCGACGCAATAGAGCGTGAGAATGGACTATGTGTCCCTCAAGGTAAATAGCATCTTCGTTGTAGTATATGTCCATACATAGCAGTATAGCATCTTCATAAATGTGTTCCTCATGTCTTAGGGAAATTCTACCTATTGGATGCTGGTTACGGAGCCAAACCTGGGTTCATCCCAACTTTCCGCGGTGTGAGGTACCACTTGAATGAGTGGGGGAACAATCCTCCCCTTAATGAAAAGGAATTGTTCAATCTTAGGCACTCCTCTCTACGAGTGAGCATAGAGCGCGCCTTTGGATCACTCAAGAGGAGGTTCAAGGTCTTTGATGATGCCACTCCATTCTTCCCCTTCTCAACTCAAGTTGATGTTGTCATAGCCTCCTGCATCCTGCACAATTGGGTTTTGTCTCAAGGAAGTGACCATTTCGTTGTACCCGATACTTCTTGGACACTAAACCCTCGTAGGACAGCAAGGGAGCAAGCAATTGACTATAGATCCACAGTTGACCAGAGGCAGACTATGGCCAATGAAATGTGGGAGGATCTTCATAACTACGAAAACCATTGAATATGTAATGTGAACCTCTTATGTAAACCTATTATTTGTGATGAATTGTATGCGAACCTCTCATGTAAACCTATTATTTGTGATTGCTTGATTTTACTTGCTGCACACTACTAGAGATTTGTTCTTTGCTACTTTACTATATGGACTAATCTAGTTGAGTGTCTGAATTGAAGTCCCTGGTGAGGAACCATACCATTTTCAGCCTTGTCTGTTTTCAAAGGTACCCTCTCTTCTTTACTTTCCCTGTATGTTGTTGTTCGTACAAGCATTGCAAACACATGTACCATAGTCACTCTCATTGTATATAATGAAAAACTGTTAACAATTGCTTGTGTTTCCAGAGCTTTGGACATGGACTCGGAACATGGAGATAACATAGGGGGTAACATTGGTGGTGGGGTTGTTTGGACAAATGCAATGTCTGCATTTGTGTTGACCCACTTGGCTAATCTTGTGGCTAGTGGCAACAAAACGTGCACTGGTTTCAAGAAAGTGCACCTCAACAATTGTGCTACTGACCTGAATGAGCATCTAAGGGTGGTCATCCTTTGGAGATCAGGTTCAAAACCACTTGAGGAAGTGGAGAAAAATTTGAGGAAAGATAGGTAAGCTCCAAAACCTAAGTGGTGCTCTTTGGGATGAAAGCACCTGCACTATCAGGCTTGACCATGTTCATTACACTGGTCATGTCAAGGTAATTCCTATCATATGTTGTTTCATGTGTGCGCCTCATTTTCATATCATACCTAGTTTCATATCTAGTTTCATGTCTAGGATCACCGCGGTGATACTGAGTACTTGAACACCCCCCTTGAGCACTACCATGAGATGGCAACTATATTTGGGAATAGCATGGCTACCGGAAAGTATGCAAAAGGAGCAAATGACCCTATTGGTACAGATGTTAACGAAATCTTAGATGATGACACACCGAAGGCTCCAACAGAGGACAAAGGTAAAAGAGCTGCTGGACATGGTAGTGCCGAAGAGGTGACAATGTCCACATGTGGAGGTGACACATCGGCAAGTAAACCACCGAAGAGGGCCAAGATATCTACTGATGATGATATGTGTGCTGTCATGACCACCGGCATAGAAAGACTTGCTAAAGCTATTGAGAAGGTCGGTACTGCAGAAACTGATGTTCCTGAAGACCTTTGGGACAATATGATGGATCTCCTGGGATTTGAGGAAGCACATCTCACCCACTACTATGCTCATTTGTGTGAGAATGTTTCTCTTGCCCGGGCATTCAACAAGTTGAGCTTCTCAAACAAGCTAGTTTGTGTTGCTAGGTACATCAGTAACAATATTCTGTGAGCTAGCATTGTTATGTTGGAGTAGGACTTATTTTGCAGTACCTATCTAAGGTGTAATCATATTTATGTGGTTGTAATGACTTATTCCTGTGTTTGGACAAGTAAACCTAGCAATGTATTTTATTTGCAATGTATGATAAAGCACTAGTTCCTTTTGCTGTAACTGTGGTCATATAGCTATTTCATTTGCTGACAACATTCTATAGCAATTGCACAACATGGTATGGTGCAGCCTGTGGTAAGTTATTTTTCATAATCTTAACAAATGTTATATTTTTTCAGTACCAATTGTTAAATGCTGTCAATTGTCGTTAAACACCTTAAATCAGAGAAACTACTTCAAGAGAATGAAAGAATAAGAAGGTATTGGATGACAAGTTATTTTGTCAGTAGGGTTAATAACATGACTAACTCTACTAGTTAGAGTTTAATTCAATTGCTTAACAACCTATGGAATAACTGATTGAATCACCCAAATTTCTTAACAAATGAATACTGGGAATTAGTGAGAAGTACAGTTAACCAACTAATTTCTGGAATTTTAAAAGCTTTCCCTAATTGTTATAGACCAAAAATAAATTTATTTGAAAAATCTATTACTAATTATAAGTTTGAAATATTTTATCTAAGTCCAGAATGTCTTTGAGAATTTCTGTGAATTTTCTCATAATTGTAGGATTTTATTTGCTATTTTATAATGCTTATTTGAATTACCAGATTATTTTAAATTACTAAATCAGTTTTAAATCCCCATCTTGTTTAGTAGAAACTTGGGCTCGGCCCAATCAATCTGACCCATTCACCACTTCACTGCATGCATGAAATGTCATTGTTGGATCTGAAATGAATGCCCAGATCTTGATTTCACTTTGCTCGGTCCGAAAGTTTCCATTGGTGTGGACTGTTGGATCTTCAATAAACGGCCAGATCTTGAGTGGTCGTTCGGACCGTCCGAACGGCCACTCAAGATCTGACCGTCCAAATAAAATCGGACGAGCGGGGCGGGAGAGTCCGAACGGCCACTCAAGATCCGACCGTCCAAGTAAAATCCAAGGCGGGGCGAGAGCCGGGAATACCCGTGAAATGCGCATGTGCGTCAAATGGATTGGGCCGAGCCAATTTTGGCCCAAGAACTGTGCTGGGTTTTCTAATGGTTTTAGCTATTTAAATATTTCCAGTATTTCAAAATAGCTTTACAAAATAGTAAATAAAATCCAAAAATTCTAGACAAATTCACAGAAATTCCTAGACTTCTTTTGGACTTAAATAAAATATTTTCAACTTATTTATGGTAATAGTTTTTGCACATAAATTTACTTTGCCTTTAAAATAATTAGGGAAAAGCTATTTTTTTCAACAAAATTCCAGAAAATTCTACAAATTAGTTTTTTTTTCAACTTAAATCCAAGAAAACTTCATACACTTCAACAAAATTTTATTATTGACTTTTAAAACTTCAGAAAAGCAATCAAAACTCTTTCAAACTTCAAAGATCATGTTTGCCACTATGGGAAGTGTACTTTGTTTCTGTAACAATTTGCAAACTTCAGATTACTGAACATTTGTAGCACTGTCAGCTATAGGATTCATGGATTCAATTCGGTGCTTCATCAGTTTTATGACCTAATTGAGGTTGGTAAGGTGTACTTGATATCTAGAGGATCAGTGAAACTTGCTCAGAAGTAACTCTGGATGTCGTCAAATATCGTTAAATATCGTCAAATGTCGTTACATATCGTTAAATGTCGTCAAATGTCGTCAAATGTCCTTAAATATCGTTAAATGTTGTTCAATATCGTCAAATGTCGTAAAATATCGTCAAATGTCGTTACATATGGTTAAATGTTGTCAAATATCGTTAAATATCGTTAAATGTTGTCAAATATTGTTAAATATCGTTAAATATCGTTAAATGTTGTTAAGTGTTGTCAAATTCGGCTTGGCAAAAAATATACAAGTTAATAATTTGCAAAACTATTTTCAAACTTGAATTTAAATTCAAATCAATATCTAAACTCCATTCTCACAATTCCAGGAAGTGAACTCACCACCTCTAGTGAGAGAGTTATCATATCCAACTTCATCCACCAAACCAAACAACATCTTGAACCATCCAGAATCATCCTATACAACCAACCAAACAAAACCTTGTATCATTTCATACAACCAACCAAACAGACTGACTGTACCATCCCATACACGACCATCCCATCCTACCCATACCATCCCATCCCATTCAACCTCATTCCACTAACCAAACGCACCCTAAGTCTTGGCCCAACCATGGATTCGTAATGCTTGAACTTGTCTATAAATGAAAAATATAGCCTGTTGACAAAAATTTTAGCACAATGTGTGTTTTCTACCTGTCAAATTTCCATGTGTTGTAAATGCATGGTGATCATTTTCTTATTTTTCAGGTATCTAAGGGCAAGTACAATGCGAAATGTTTATATACGAGTGTTTAAAAAAAGAGAATATAACTACGTCATCAAGCACCTATGTAAAAGTCATTTCCTCCAATGCAAGCATCTCTTTGGTGGGTGCTTAGATGATTGTATTATCTATTGATTATATATAATTATATACATAAACACCTCTTAAACACCGGTGTCTAATCAAGCATCGATGCGACAAAATAAGCACCTTATCTATTCTACCTGGTGTCGACGATCGAGTCGCCGATCTTACGAAATAAATAGAGGAAAATGGCAAAGAGTTCTTGGGAGAGAATGAGACTGTTCTTTATTGCTATGAACTGGCTATTACAGGAGGTGCCCTCGACAAGGCAGTGGACTAATCCTAATTACACTGAGCGTAATGTTTGCTATGCTGCTGAATCAGACTTGAAACATCAATCTAATGTTGATTACCATACTTCAATCTGATGTAGTCTCTTTTTGTCTGATCCTCTCGTTCCTCCGTACTCCATCTTTAAATAACCATCGAAGAGGTGGCAGTTGTTCCTAGAGAAGGCGACTATTGGAAGTGACACGACTGGTCGGAGTGAGGCGACGGGATGAAACATCAACCGTTCGGCGGTTGAATGTCTGTGAGACACTTCAACCGCATGGTGGTTGTTGTCAGTGTCTTAGAACCATGAAACATCGCGTGGTATGGAACAAATATAACACGTGTTCCATTCATCACACAGTAAGGAATATGCTCGGAGTTAGATCTGGATGTTAGTTCATTACTTCTTACGAGTAGTCATCTGGTTGGGGACTGGGTACAGGACCCCATCTGACCAGGATACTTATTATGTAACATCTGGAATCCTTACGACCACAGGGGTCCTTAGCCTTAGGGGTTACGATTATGAAGACATATGATCTTTTATTATGTATTAAAGTAATATATAGATATTTTAATCCTCGTCGGAACCTGTCCGACCAACAAATAGCTTGGAGACCTGCCGAAAACGCTCGACAGCCTGTAATGGAGTCATGACGCCTTCTCTGAAAAGGAGCCGGATTATAGTTAGTCGGGGATCGGTTCTTGATATTTGCATATTTGGGATCTGGTGTCCCAACCCGGTCGTGGATGTTATAATAACGTCTTTGATCACCTGCTTGGTTCAAATGATGTCTGAGATCGCCTGAATCAAGTGATCGTTCCTCTTGATGAGGAGGAGTGGCTGTTGCGAAGAGCCGTCTTCCCTCGTGATTTCCTGGTTGGAACCTACAAGGGGGTCTTGGTATTGACCGATCCTCTGCTCGACCATGTTGTCCTCTACTAAGCGAGGATCGCTAGGACAAAGTCATCGTGTGACTTTGTGAATTCCTCTGCTCCCGGTACATTTCTGTACGCTGCATGATTTGTTGGAGGATCTCTGACACCTGATCTGCAAGCTGAACATAACCTGGAGTTCCTACTAAAGCAGGGTTTGGATTATTCAGAATATCTTAAACTCGTTGCAGGTTTTGTATCGTTACCAAAGGTCGTGGAAGATTCCCGCTTGCAGTGGACGTTCGATGAGTTGAGTTTTCCCTCGACCTATCGGTCGACCCTGCCTGATTTCTTACTCACGGTGGGGTAGGAACAGGTGAATTAACTGATGCACATCCATCAACTCGGTTGCCTCCGGTAGTTGGTGCTTGAGTGCTCGTACCATATGCACCAGCAAGCGGTGGTGAGTTAACCCATGGAGGATCGTGCATGGCATTCGGATTGGTATATCTGATTGTGTTAACTTCGTGGCACCAACAGTGATCTTTTGATGAACTCCTGTAGTAGCTAAGAGAGAGCCTTCCAGTGCTTCTGCAAGGAGCCTCCGCGATGGGGAGCGATCGAAAATTACCGCCTCCGGTGGGCTTTGTGGTAGACTCAGTCTGATCCGACGGACTGTCGATCGTATGCTGAGTTTCACCGTGCTCACCTACGATCGGTGATAACTTCATCGATACCCTTACCAGATGCCACCTGGCCCCGGGAATACGTAGGAGCCGTTGACGAATACTGGTCACCCATGACAATATCGAAAGTATATGGACTCTCCGATTGCAGTGCTGGGCTTCCATTGCCGCTTTTGCCGGTCGGATCAATCGGGCTTGCAGAGGCGTTCGGACGTTCCGAACTGGTCGAAACGAGTGGTTCCTCTGAGAACGTCATTGTTGGTAGCGGTGTATCCTCATCCATCTGGTCGATTTCGCCAATCTCTACGACTGGCAAGCCGGCGGAGGAGGAGGATGATGACATCTCATTTTCTTCCATGGCGTGGATGCATGCGTCCATGTCGAGGTTAGAGTAGTCCGCCAAGTCGAACCGGTTTTCCTTATCCCAAGTCTCTGCTATGTTCGCATGAGCGATGATGGAGCAAAGGAAGTGGATGAGGAATGCTTGAGCGAAATAATCTTCAAGAACTCAACGCCTTCTTCCCCACGGACGGTGCCAGCTGTCGACGATCGAGTCGCCGATCTTACGAAATAAATAGAGGAAAATGGCAAAGAGTTCTTAGGAGATAATGAGACTGCTCTTTATTGCTATGAACTGGCTATTACAGGGGTGCCCTCGACAAGACAGTGGACTAATCCTAATTACACTGAGCGTAATGCTTGCTATGCTGCTAAATCAGACTTGAAACATCAATCTAATGCCGATTGCTGTGCTTCAATCTGATGCAATCTCTTTTTGTCTGATCCCCTCGTTCCTCCATGCTCCATATTTAAATAACCGCCGAAGAGGTGGCCGTTTTTCCTGTAGAAGGCGCATGTTGGAAGTGACGCGACTGGTCGGAGTGAGACGATGGTTGATGAAACATCAACCATTTGGCGGTTGAATGTCTTCAACCGCATGGTGGTTGTTTTCAATGTATTAGAACTATGAAACATCGCGTGGTTTGGAACAAATATAACATGTGTTCCATTCATCACACGATAAGGAATATACTCGGAGTTAGATCCGGATGTCAGTTCATTGTTTCTTACGAGCAGTCATCTGGTCGGGAACTGGGTACAGGATCTCATCCGACCAGGATACTTATTATGTAACCTCTGGAATCCTTACGACCACAGGGGTCGTTAGCCTTAGGGGTTACAACCATGAAGACATATGGTCTTTTATTATGTATTAAAATAATATATGAAGATTTTAATCCTCGTCACCTGGCAAGAAAGATCAGTTTTCCTTTGCTAAACACCTCTCTAAGCACTTGCATTGTACATGCTGTTATGGTTACTAATTGCTAGGAGAAATTTTTTAAAAGTGAGGCTGCCAGTGGTGGTGCCAGTGATTGGATCCGATAATTTTCAGATGGTGGTAGAGCTCTCGTAGTAGCCCAAGTAGTCAGACCAAAATTTTAGCAATACCAAAACCTAGTCAAAAAATATGTTTATATCATAATCATACTAATTCATGGATAATACCGAAACTGGAGTACAAATTGATGTGTTTGAATTGCAACCATACCAAAGTTTGCTAAAATTATGAGTATTACACGTGGGCCTCACATGCCATCTAATTTTTTTGGCACTACAATATAGCTAATATGGGTGATCACAAATTGAATACCGAATTCTAGAGATATAGTAGATTAAAGCTTCTTAACCAAACAAAAATATGTGTTTATTGCAACCAATCTTCTCTTTGCCATGTCACAACAGCATCTACCAATTTTGGGGCGAAGGATTTCGCCACCCGCAAAACACAACATTTTGGCGAAGGAACTACCGGGTGTTACCAAAATCTCTAAGATAAAGCTAAATATCTACACTAAACCAAGTGCCAGCCAAATTCTCCTGTGCTTCCAAATTTTGATTTGGCTCACGAGGACCAACATGCCCTATTTTTTACGAGGACCAACATGCCCTATTTTTTTTTAAGACATGACAGGAGAGTTATCAACACTATATTAAAGAAGGAAATAAAAGATACAAAATATTCTTAATACAAAACTAAGTCCAAGAAGTTGAACCCGTCAGCGAAAAAGTAAATTTTTAAGCAAGTATACATTGAATATAGCAATCACTAGGGGAAGGACAACTGTTGTGATAGAGGCAACCAATTTGTGTTTGTGATGGCGATTGCTTCAAATTTACCTTGGAGAAAATGAATATGTTTGTTTTGTTTGAGAGAGAATGGAATATGGTATATTAAGAAGCTATCATCGATACAGGGAAAAAACAAATAATACATAGATCTTTTTGTTTCTCAAATTTTATTTGACAAGCGGACTAATATATATTCCCCCTTTAAAAAATAATATCAATTTGAGGAAAAACAAAGAAAAGGTTAGATCGCACATATCCGCGACGTGAGTGCATTATCTGCGCTGTTGATTCCAATATTCTCCTTCGAAGGCAGCAGGCAGCACATCTTTGCACTCCCACCGGTCGTTTTTGAGAAGCAACCTCAAGATTTTACCCCAATTAACCATGTACCTTCGAAGTAGTGTAGTGTTCCCTCTTCCATTTGCTACCTGCTGTATCAGAGTACTTGAAGGACTTTTGAGTATCACAACTCATAATTATCAGCTCTGTAAAAAAAAAAATCAAGCGTGGCCTCACTTTGACTTCTAAGGCAATTGGTGAAGCCGATGGTCACCTGCTCGACGTCCGCTCCTTTTAATACTCTAATACCAGGCTTTTTTTGTTTCGCTCCAACGTCTCATATCAACCCTATCTTGGTGCCCGAACCCCACGACAACCATCAGATTCAAGAAAGAAACTACAGATGGCTCGAGAGTAGTATGAATCAGTAGCAGCAGCAGCAGCAGCAGTGTAGCGCGTCTTTGGGCCCAGACATCCGGCTGGGACTAGCTGGGCAGTGGGCAGTGGGCAGTGGGCAGTGGGCAGTGGGCAGGGGCAGCTTCCATGACCAATGGAAAATCGACCTCCACATAACGCCCCCTGTCAGCAAAATTTCAGCCTGTGAGGTGAAATCAGTGTGAAGGTGAGATAGAAAGATATAATGAGAAAAGCAGAGGGAGATACCAGAAGTAGTTTTTGGACAAAGTAGCAGATGGAAAAGGAGGGCTCGAGATACCATGCATAATCCTCTGGTAAATGCTTACACATATTTTCGACAGACGCGACTAGCACTACTAGCCACTCGTTATACTTTGTTTCCTAGTCATCCGTTCCTCTTTTAATTCCTAGCCAGACAGCTCATAGCCACTTTTGTCCCGTGGGTGCTGCTGCCGCTGCATACCACCCAATCCTTAGGCCCCCCAGAAGTGTTCTTTCTTCTCCCCCAAATCGTCTTCACGCCCGACCGTCGGCTGCCTCACCTTCGCGCGCTCAGCCTCTTATGTCGCCCTAGCTCCGCCACGCCCAACCTCACTCCACTGCTGACCGGCCGCCTCGCCTCCGTGCTCCGGCCTCCTCAGCCGCCCCTCAGGCCCCTCGGTCACCCCCCAAGCTCCACCTCGCGGCGCCGCCAACCCAGCCCCCTCGTCCACCCCTGAAGTCCGTCTTGGCCACCCCCTGTGGCCCCGTCCCTTCACCTCACAGCGTCAGCAACCATGGCCCCCTCGGCCATCCCCGAGCCCGAGCTCCACCTTGCGGCGCTGACGAGCCCCTCGTGCGCCTCCCGTGCCCCTCGAGCCGCCCCCTCTCCGGTGCCCCTCACAAGGCCCACGGCGTCGTTGCGATTGCCGTGTTGTCCGGGGCTCAAGGCCGAGCACGTCGGCGCCGTCGTTGAGGGTGATGCCGGTGAGTTGCAGGTGTTGCATGTGCTCTAAAAAATGTTGCATGTTGCAGTTATATGATTTTTTTTCTTGCAACAGGTGATTTGAGATGTTGGTTTTAGTGTTGCAGTAACAAATGTTTGAGAATGAGATTTTTCCAGAATTTTTTTGAATGTCGCAGGATGAATTTTGTTGCAGGTGCTCAGATTGTGTTGTTGTTGTTGTTGCAGCAACATTTTTTTACCCTTTTTTTTTTGTTGCGCGTTCTGTCTTGAGATGTTGCAACTGATATTCGGGAGATGTTACATGCAGCGACGTACGGAGCTAGCATTCGGACCGTACGTCCGAACGCTAGTCGCGCCCTAATCCTCGCAACAGCCCTCGGGGTGAATTTTGCAAATGAGTTGCTTTGAAGGAACACTTAGCAGCACAGTGAAGACAGTGTCAGGCCTATAACATCATACAAAATCACAATGGAAATGTACCATAACAATAGTGCTTACCTTTATATCGGCTTGCGAGAATGGGCTGCAGGAAGCAAAATGAAATGTTGAGTCAAATAAATCTTAGGCTGGAATGGCGCAAGAAACAAATGACAGGTCATGTAGTGTTGAGTTCTGTTTGGGAAGAGAGAGCACACAAACCTGCTCTTGGGCAGCTGAGTACAGTTATCATGCTGAAGTAGTCCATAATCTTCTTTTGAATGCACGGAGTGTGCTTGGAACCAGAACAGCCACCGGTCCTTTCGCACCCTTTTGACAGCAAAGGTTGCAAGAGCGAACATTGCATCCAACTTCCTGATCTGTTTGAACAGCAAGCATCAGGAATCGGTTAAAATGATCACACTTACGTTTATAAAAGCCTATTGGGCAATAAAATAGCACAACTTATTATCCTCTAAAAACAGAAAATGTTGTAAATATCAGCAGCTACAATTTGAAGGAACAGACGTACGAAGAGATCCTTATTTATGAAAAATAAAGAATATTTAGAAGAGGCAACTTAAGAAACTGCTAGGCACCTTTGAGTTTTCTACTTCAGAAAGCCATTTTGTGAGATTTGCTGAAAGAGCGTTGAAGTCATCTGGCCTCTTTAAGATCACATAGCAGTAGGCCGGATCTTTCAATTCAAATGAAATTTCTCCTGAAAACTAATTTACAGAGGAAGACATAACATAAGGACTTTAACATAGAAATAGTCGCAACAGGAACAGAGAGAAGAGAGAATCTGACAATGGTTCATCCCATAAACACAATATTAGTAAGTCAGCTTCAATTCTTACCAGGCTATAGCCTATAACCACAGGATCAAATCTCTTACATAAGAACAGGAATAAGCCAATAACCACAACAACTGTTAGAACACAACTGATAATGACAGCTAGAACATAAAAGTAACATGAAATAAATAATAGAAACATTAGGCTATACCACAGGTTAAAATAGCAGGTTTATGCCCATTTTTTTTTGTAGCAACATGGTGTATTGCCTATAGCAATTAGCCACAGTAAATAAATCAAATAACAATTAGCGGCGCATTCTCACTGCAATCCTGAAACAAACCCAAAAATTCAGAAATTTCAAAAATTTTGAATCTTTTTGTTTGATTTTCGAAATCTTTCCCAAATCGGAAGTTTGCCCCGAATTTCCGCTTTCCCTTTCGGGAAATCCCGCTTTGCCTTCTCCGGAGGCGTATTTTCTTCTGGCGCCTTCGCCCATCATCCTCCCCACGACGTCACCGCCCGACGTCGCCTCCAATGGCGCCGCTGCTGTCAACTCGCCGTCACCTCCCAGGCCACCTGGCCTCGCCATCAAAGCTGGCCCGCGCCCCCACCACCACCGCGACACCACCCACGCCCGCCCATGCCGCCACCTCTCCCCGCCGGCACCGCTCAAGCGCTTCCCACCGCACAAGTCGTCGCTCGCCTTCAATGCACCGCCGCCCATGCCACTGCCCACGCCGCGCCCTACTCCCATCGCCTCCGCCCACCTATAAAAGCCGCCCCGTCCAGCCTTCATCACTCGCACCAAACCCTTCCCCCCACCCCCTCCTTCGTCCCCAGAGCCGGCCAAGTGCCCTGTCGCCGCCTCGGTTCTTCCCCCTCCATAAGCCGATTCCACCCTCCCCTCCAAATCCCTCCCATCCAAAACCCCAACCCACAGCAAAAACCCTAGAGGTAAGAAGACTTACCTCAAGCCCCGCGCCGCTTCCCTTCACCGCCACCGCCATGGCCACGAGCCTTGCTAATATCGCCTTCCCCTTCCTTCGGCGTGGGCGCCACTGCCTTCGCTCCTTTCGCCCTTCGCTTTGTCTTGTGAGGCGCTTCGGCCAAAACCAACGCCTCAAGGCCTTAAAGGGCGGCCGATTTGGGCCTTCGGGCCATCGAGCCGAATGGGCTCAACCCAAATAGTGTAGCCCACTACTGTTCACTACCCAAATACTGTTCATCCATATTTATTTAAGCCTTTGTTCATATCCAAAAAAGCAGTAAAACCCACTTCTTTATTGACTGACCACTATTCACCAAACAGTAAACCCTAGTTACGGCTCCTTAACCAAAACTAGGGTTTTACTGTTCATAGCATATCGCATGTATGAACAGTAAACATGGCACTATTCGCCAAAACCCTAATTGACTTTTTATACCCATTCTGATCATCTCGAGTCCTGAAAACACATTATTGACTCCGATCAGCTATACCAAGCTCCTAATAAATCTTTTCACATTTCTATAGGATTCTTTATCTCTTTTCTATATTTTTGTTGTATTTGGATCCAAATCTCACAACTCTGTTCAGTCCAATCAAGCACCAGATAAATCCCCACCATCCCACACCATCTTTCTTTATGTTTCTTTTTCTGGTTTTATTTACTTGCATGTTGTTCCCAGCTCATTCCTTGTTGAGCCGGATTTTGCTTGGTTTATTTTATTGCATTGCTTCTCGTTAGGTCACGATTTTGACGGCCAGACTCCAGAAGACGCTGAACAAAACCAGTATCAACAGGACTTTGTGCAAGAAGGCAAATCGCATTCCTTGAACATTTTGAACCTACGTTTCATATATTTATTATTACTTTCATTATTGTATTTGTGTCAATTACTTTAAATATTCAAATAATACTTTTGAATGCCATGATAATTAGATAATTCCTATTACCTCACATACAAACCCACATAACACTTGTAGGCCATATTCACCTTGACAAGTTCACATAAAATATTAGCTATATAAGTAGCTTTGTCACACAAATGTGTTTATCAATTAAAAGAGAGTATTGACGGTTCGCCAATGGTTTTAGTGGAGAGTTGAGGGTTGTGTCTAGGAAGTTGGACAACCCAATAAACTTGTGAAAAAGTAAGTCATCAGTGAGATCTGGAGGTGGATAGCCACGAGTTGGTGTTGGGCCATCGCCTCATTGGATGACAAGTAAGGACAAGAACCTTGTGCCAAAGTAACAGACACAGAAAACCGCTCAACCACATATGTGGTCATTACTCCCTAGCTTAGTACACTGCTCTTCTATTTGAATATCTAGAAGGTGTCAACTGCTCTTGTGTGATAGAGAAGAAGGAATTGGGGTGAGACAGGAGTGGGCTTGTAGGGACACTCGCTGGTCTACACAACGGTATGGACCTGTCAGCCTAGGAGTATGCATTCCACTATTGGTCGGTGGTCTCCCGATGGTTGTACGGAGTAATACCTACCGGGTAGAGGCTAAAAAGGGTTGAGCAGTGAAAAGACTTTGTTATCTCAAACTCAGTCGCACGCTAACGTGTTGCGTGTCTATGATCTGACAGTATAAGTTTGAGATATCTTGCAGGTAAAGTTGGACAACTCTGTAGAGTGTATAAAAAGGTATTCGAATACGTCGTGCTTCCGGTTAATGAAGTTGTGTTAATGGGTGATTCCAGTACATGAGGCATAAATAGAGTTTTTGAGATGTTAAGTTGGTAATTGAGTTTGTTGAGAAACCCCTGATGTTATTATTTATTATTATTTTACTGTTTTAAATATAAACTGCTTTAACTGCAAATTGCATCCACATATGCCTGTTAAGGTAAACTCTAACCATCCATTGAACTCCTTGTATGTAATTATTTAGCTTTTCCATGTGGCTTGTTGAGTCTGGAAGTTGTACTCATTCTTGCATAATCTGCAAATCATCTCTGAGAGAAACACAGGAAAATCACGAGGTTCATGATGAACAGGATTTTGGTGGACCCACGGATGGCAGTGACTACTGTTATTAGATCTCGATCGCGCTCAAGCGTGCCTATGGTTTGAAGTTCTTTTGTCTTGTATTATATTAAATTTGGGCTTGGATGCCCGTGTCAGTGTCAAAACTAGCTGTTAAGCCTTATCCTTGTGTAATAAAATGTTGGCTTTTGTTATAATCGGAAGCTTGCTTGAGACACTGCTTACTTCGCAACTACACATCCTGAACGGTTGTGAAGAGTTTAACGGTCCCAAAATTTGGGGACGTTACAAATCCAATACTGTGGTTGCTATGATCTAACATATATTTTTCTGTAGCAACTGTGACTTGCTACTCCGTTGCTACAGATGCTGAGCCCATTACTAAAAGAAATACATCCAGCTGCTCCAAAAAAAGGGAGAGAAAGGTATATAAATGCAGCTGATACAAAAAAAAAAGGGACGAAAAGGTACAAAGACCCAGCTGCTACCCATTGAGTATTCGAGATTTCATCCTCGTGTACAGCGCACCAAATATAACTAGAGTTGTTCGACTAAAAAAAGTTTGAAATTAAGTCTAAACTTCTGAAATCGTATATATTGTTCTTTCAAATGCAATTCTCGTTTCAGAGTTTGATAAGCTTAGTCCATCAAACACCACGTTAAGTGAAAAAATATTACTAGGTTCGGGCAAACCTTTAGCTTTTGCAATCGATCAAACATTTCATTCATTGTGATCTTCATATCATTAGCTATTCTTGGTGTGTCGAAGACATAATTGCCATCCTTCATCTCTGACCTGCTATTTCATGAATGTAGCATCAGAATCTTAGAGAAGTGCAGCACGTTCAGATAAGCATAGAGAAACAAAAGCAGATAGTGTGTCTACTTATTTAGAACTGATCTAATTAGTATATCCTTGTCGGCAAGCAGTTGTGGTGATGTCTGCATCAATGTAATTCAATGGATCAACAGAGGTGAAAGAAAAGGAGGCCAGTATATGTTGGGACCTAAATATACAAATCTGGACTATCTGTGTATACTGTACTAGCATGCACACAGTGGCAACATCAATAAAATATCATTCCATATAAAAAGATAACTAAGAAATAGGTAATTAACAATAATTATCAGAGTAACGACCTTAAAGTCAAAGTTTACAATTAATGACTCAAAGGTGAATAACTCAAATAAACTGCAGCAGAAGGAAACAGAATGACTTCAGTAAAGCTCATCCATATGTCCACAGTCAATCGACTGGGGTAGCGCGGCCTAGTTCTCCACGATCTTTAAAGAAGACCTTGTTGACCAACAATGAACCGATGTAGTCTACTTCAACTGAACAACATTGTTTGTAGTAAGGTGAGTACATAAAGTACTCAGCAAGTTGCACCACATAATGCACCAGTAAATATATTTACCTATATCAGTAAAACTGAAGATAGAACTTCTTTAATATATTGGGAGGGGCAAATAGCATTGTCAATCGTCTTTTTTACATTGCATGAGAAAAAGAAAAGAAGGGAAATGATCACCATCTTCCCTTCTCTTTCTGTCAGCAATGTATACACTATCTGCTTGGTTTTGCACACATCTCAATTCATTTGCATCCTTGCTCTCTCTCTCTGTGCAAATGATCAAGGCAGCCAAAAGATTTGGAATCTGTGTGCAGCCAAAATTGTAGAAACATTGCACACTCAAGTCCACTGTGTAAGGAGCCTTCAAAACAAAATTTAAAAATCTTGGAGCTCCTTTTCTATATTTAGAAATTCCTACAAACAGTATAATTAAATGAAATTGCGATAAACATTCTGAATGAATAAAATTATGAAAATATTACACAAGCAAGTACACTGTGTCGGGAGGCTCCACAAAAAAATCATAATTTTTTGAGCTCATTTCCTATATTTAAAAATTCTAACAAACAATTTCCACAATAGTGCACTGTAGCTTCGTTGGCTAATTAGCGAGGAGCTAATTGGCGTCCGGCCGGTGAGGGGCCAGATAAGGGGGCTGCAGTGCCGTCCGATCGGTGACGGGCCGGACGAGGCGTGTGGCGAGACGTCTGACTGATCACGGGCCGGACGAGGCGACGCGCCGATTAGACATCGCGTACAACCTGTGACCGGCTGGACGAGGCTCCATTTATGCTAATTCCTTGCGCCAGTTGCTACTTCCGTAATTTTGGCGCGCAAACATGCTATTTCAACCAAAAATTCTAGGCAGCCAGCAGCCTCGACCACTGTGAGAACAGATAGACTAGATGCAGAAGTAATTGCGGATTATTTTAGAATAATCCTGGAAATAAATAATGACAAAAAGCATGATTTCAGCCAGATTTATATAATATAAATAATAGAGATGTCTTTAACATCACAAAATTATTGCGTATAACATATAAACATGGAAATATGCTCAATAATTTAGAACTATGGACACTGTCAATTAACATAATGCAAAGATTGATATTTAATCCCTTGTTCTCAGATGTCGGCGGTTCTAGTGATGAACTAGGTCTTCTCGGCATCATTGGACTGTTTCTCAAAAAACAATTAGAGTGATAATTACTTGACAACGGACTAGGTTTTGAGCTCTGATTCTTTATCAATATTAAAGTAAATATTGTTTAAGTAATTCAGATATAAAGCAGAAAGTGACTTTCAATAAGTGAACAAAGCTAATAACACTGCTACTAACAATCTGCTTTCTAAATTTGAGTTTAAATGCTATCAACTATTAACTGAATCATCGAACCAGGTGAGATTGACCCAATGGTATCATTGTAAGAATAGCAAATCAGTACTTCAATAATCAATGATATTACTGCAATATTAACAAATCGGTACGACACCAATCAATGATATTACTGCAAGTACTAAAAGATATTACTGCACGATTAACTAATCAGACTGCAGTGTTCAACGATATTACTACAAGATTAACTAATCAATTCTTCAGCAATAATCTAGTTCTGGCTCAAAACCTAATATATTATTCCAAATTATCACAATAATTTATAAGTCAAAAATCATCACTGAGCATTCATAGATAACACACAATCTATCATACAAGTCTCACAGTACTAGTGTAAACAAATAACAGAAATGAACAATTGCAGGAACACTAGTACAACACATTATGCAAGATAGATGGATTGAAAATCAGAGATACTCACAGAACCGATGGCAATCAAAGCCACCAAGAAGGCAAGACACATTGATAGGACGCTGACCCAGAAAACCTATCACCACCGTTACACCACGGTTTTTCCATTGAGGTCGTCAGAGATACAATGACACCACCGTGAATCCAAGTGTACAGAAGCATGAGATCGAGGTTGGGGAATTGTCGCACAAAGAAACAGAAGAACTGCGCATTGGCCAAGCACACGAACCAACACCCAATAGTCGTCGAAAAGTATAAGACTCGCTGTGAGGCAAGTCCTAGAAATTAGTTGGGTAAGGTGATTTTTTATCTTAGAGAAGAGAAAAATGAACTTCTATATGCACTATCCCAAGAGGGAGAAGGAGGAGGAGAATGTAAGGCAGAGTACGAGGCGTCACCGTCAAAACGGCTGTCCGAGCATCTCACAAAAACCATGGCGTGGAGATTGGATCGATCCCCACGACCTCTTCTCCGGTCTCTCTTCTCTAGTCGGATAGTTGGTTTGGAACTTCTAGCCTAGCTATCTAGTACCGTGACATCTCTTACTTATAACTTATCTAAAGCTGCAAGGAATGGTGAGCTTAGGGAACATCCACGTCGCTGGTTTTGCCAAAAAGCCCATGTGGTTTTCGGAATAGCGTCAAAGTCCCGACCGAACCCGCGACGACAATTTTTGCGGTCGCCTATTTGCATAAAGCCCCTCGTTGTTTTATAAAATTGTGTATAGATCCTACACACTTGTGGCAATCATGGGAGGGTGCTGATTCGGTCGTCTGCCTACGCATGCTAGACCCCATGCCCCAGCCCCACATTCATCGTGCTTTTACACCCCTAAGGCTGCTCCCAGTGCTCCACCCTGGCTGGTATCTTAAGCATATCATGTAAGCAAAATAATGATGTGGCACCATAGTTAATGAAGAGAGAGGGTACTTTAGTATCTAATCTGAATACCGGTTCGGTCTCGAAATCCAACGCATAAAATTTATTGTGGTCGATCCCGTGTATTTACGTTTATGTGTGTCAACAAACATGTATTACTTTAGTACATGCCACAAATAGGCCATAATGCTCAAATACTAGTAAAGATCATGCATGTAATTAAATGAAACAGCCTAAGATACTCCACCATAAGAAACCATGCATTGAAAAGATAGTATCCTAACACTCCTCATGTACTAAGATACTGCACTAAGATATTGCCTATTGGGAGCAGCCTAAACCACCTAGCTGTCCCATGCCCGCACACCGCGCTCGCCCGCCTCCTTCTCTTCCTACCACACTGGCGACGGAAGAGAGAGGAGACGATGGTGTGAGAGGATAGTTGCTGCCTCAGTGGCTGAGCCCTGGAGGTAAGTGGTGATGGACAAAATCGTCAGCGACGACAACGTTGAGGTCGGTGCTGGTGAACGAGCTCCACCAGGTTGCCTGCGTAAACTCCATCCAAGCTGCCGTCGAGCTCTACCAGATCATCTCCCTGGCTTCACCATCGCCACTCCTTGTGCCTCATAGGTAGAGATGCTGATCAGGAAGAAAAGGCATTAAGGGTGCCAATTTGGTTGAGCAAACTCAAGGTACATGTCTCCTTTTCCTTTCTTTGATCTATTGTGGAATCTTTTCATCCTACCGATAGTTCATGGTTTCATGTTGTTGGAGTTCCAGAGTACAAGTTTCCTCTTCTTTTCTTTGATCTATTGCAGAATCTTTTCATCCTACTAATAGTGCATGGTTTCATGTTGTTAGAGTTCCAGAGCTATTAGCTGAAACGGATGATAGGGTGCAACTTTACTCATGATGTCGTTGTAACAATGAGCTCGCGGTTCTATTGAAATTTGAGTTGACATCTTAGCATGAATTTCACTACTCATAGGTGATCTCGGTGTTTATATTTGTCATGTGCTTCGGGAAATGAACGTATCAGGTAGGAGTGGGAGGTTTAGGCCTAGGCTTGCACCCGGGAGCTGTGGTGAAGGAGGGAGGCAGCGTACGCGCCCTGTGGCCAAGAGTAGCAAGGGAAGAAGGAGATTAGAGATTCTAATCTGCTTGCTTTATTTCATCCTCTCCTTTAAATAAAAAGTCTTTACAAATAAAGAGATCGAAAGGATCTCAATCTAATCTAAAGAGATCGAAAGGATCTTAATCTAATCTTTAACGAGATCATAAGGATTTCAATCTAATCTTTCTAAATAATCTGGTCTTAAGGATCTTTCTAACTTGCAAGCAAAGAAAAGAAGGGTGTGGGCGGTAGACCTGGCCCCACATGACATCTCTTCTGCTCGACAAACAGCTCGTCCTCGAGCTATAATTTTGGGTAACATTGCTGAAACGACCCCAAATCTTCCCATGAAGCCAAAGAAGCTGGCTGGCCCTGCCATTGAATTAAAATCTGACAACACCTCGAGCGAGCCAAACACTAACAACTTTGGCTGGAGTAGGTAGTACTTTTCCATGAAGAAGGAATGGAAGAGCGGGCGGCTGATCGGGTAGAGTTCCATGGAACTTTTTGAGAAGGCCAACATGAAATACATCATGGATTTTTGCACGAGCTGGAAGGAGCAGGCGATAGGCAACAGAGTCAATCCGGGCAATGACACGGTATGTCCCATAGTATTTGGGAGCATGCTTGCCCTTAGGCGTATCTCCCAATGAAGCAACCGATCGATGGTGGAGGCCTAGCCACACCCAATCACCGATATGAAAGGCGAGGGAATGATGCTTTCCATCATAATAAAGCTTGTCATGCTACTAAGCCTGCTGGAACCTATGGTGGACATCGGCAAGAAAGTCGTCCCGTGTGCGCAGGGTAACAACCACAATGCGGGCATCACCATCTTCATAGGTGCGGATCAAGGGAGGCTCACGGCCATGCACCACATGGAACGGTGTGTCTTTAAGGGTAGTATGAAATGATGTATTGTAGCAATATTCTGCCCATGGTAACCAACGTACCCATTGTTGTCGATGATCGTCAGTCATGCATCGAAGGTACATGGCTATAACTTTGTTAACGACCCCAGACTGCCCATCAAACTACAGATGAAATCCCAAACTCATGTGTAAGTGAGAACCTAATGCCCGAAAGAGTTCCTGCCAGAAAGTCGAAGTGGAGACAGGGTCCCGATCGAAGACAATAGAAGATAGTATGCTATGGAGGTGCACGATGTCAGTGAAGAATACATGAGCCACTGATTCCGTTGAATAAGGATTTTCCAATGGGATGAAAGGCACAAATTTAAAAAGATGGTCCACCACCGTGAGAATCATAGACTTGTAGCCCACATGTGGAAGCCCCTCGATTAAGTCCATAGCAATATCCTCCCATACGTGAGAAGGAACATGCAATGACTGAAGGAGCCCTACGGGTTGGAGATGTTATGTCTTATTACGTTGGCATGTCACACAAGCCCTGACATAGTCTTGCACCACAGAGCGGGCTTGTGGCGTGTGGAAGTCACGGCGCAAGCGATGCAAAGTCTTTTGGACGCCCTCATGAGCAATATCATGGGCGGCAGCAAGGATGTCCCCTAGTAGCGCCGAGTTGGGCGGGACGTAGACCCGCCTGTTGAAGAGTACTAAGCCATCGACGATCGACCATGGGGCATCAGGGTCGCCGGCCGTGATCTAGTCACAGAGGGCCATCAACACCAGGTCGAAGAAGGTGGCCGTGAGCATGGTGGCAAGGATGTCGAAATGCTGAGCCAATAAGGTGAAGGAGGAACTGATGTCTGAATCACGGCCGGAGAGTGTGTCGGCCACCGTATTAAGCCAGCCCAGTCGATATTCCACCGAAAAATCAAAATTGAGCAACTTACTAACCCACTGATGTCGGGGGATAGTTGCCAGGCATTGATCCAAGAGAAACTTCAAACTGTAGTGGTCAGTCCGGATGAGGAACAAGCGCCCCCAAAGATAAGGTTCCCAGTGCCAAACAAACTGTACTAGGCTGATCAAGTAGCGCTCATATGCAGCAAGCACTGATGACGATTGACGATCGGTTGGCTGAAGAAGGTGATGGCGCCGCTGCCTTGGTGAAGGACCGTGCTGAGGCCTGTCCCAGAAGTGTCGCACTCCATGATGAACCATGCTGAAAAATCCGGGAGCTGCAAAATCGGTGCCGTCGTCAGGGTTGTCTTGAGAGTCTCGAAAGCTTGTTGCGCTATTGGGGACCACAAGAAGCCCTCCTTCTTGAGAAGTAGCATGAGCGGTGTTGCAATTGCGCCGTAAGCTTTAATGAACTTGCGGTAATATCCCGCAAGTCCCAGGAAGCCACGTAATGCCCTTGTTGTCTTGGGTTGCGACTAGGCCTGGACAGCCTGAACTTTCTTGTCGTCCATGGCGACACCGACCACCGAAATAATGTGGCCCAAGTAAGACAGTGAGGGCTCATCGAAAGAACATTTACTGCGCTTGAGGATGAGCTTGTGATACCGGGTTGCCCGATCTTCTCGACGTAGGATCAAGATACTCACGTGTGGCCTCTCGAATCGTAGTGATCCTCCGTTGCCAATGCAAGAACGAACACTCTTTAATTCGCAAGAACACACGCGCTGGACTTCACGACCACCAAGCGAAGCCCTATCGCGCTCCCAATTCCCAGCGGAAAGGTCGAACGATCTTGATATAGACGAACTCTCAATTTCCCCTCATGGTGAATTGGTCACCATGAAAGAACTCTCAAAACAATCTATTATCAAAAATATCTGGTCCCCCCCCATTACAAAGGTTACAACCAAGTATATATGGCGTCGTCCTGGTATCACGCACACGGCACAACATGGAAACCATATCCTATTCAGCCGGACAGCAACGGAATAACTCCGTAATTTACTCTCCTATGCGTTCGGACTCAACAAACAAAGATGGCGTGAGTTTGGCCAGGTCTTGAAACGGTCAAGTCACGTGACTAGAAAACATGACTAGTGAATCTTGTACATGACGTGACTTGATAATTGGTGGCTCTTTTCCTTTCTTTCCTTAATCAAATGACAGAAGATTCCTTCCTTAATTGCTGGTCAAAAGTAGTAGCTCCATCTAGTACTGTTATATGGCTTTGACCTCGGTTCTCTCCTCATACCTAATTATACACAAAACACTAGAATTAGGTAGTAGCAAATTCTCATCAAAGATAAACTCTTTAAAGAACAAGTTCACCTGCTGTTGTAGTTTCTTTGCTCGTGCTCTTGTAATCGGCCTTGTTGGTTCAATGAGAGGAGATGAAGGGGCAGGTTCAGCAGGGATGTCCTCATCATCCTCCCCCTCTTGAAAAAGAGTCGTCCTCGACTCTGTATCGTCTTGCTAAAAAAACAGTGATAAATCAGCAACATTAAAAGTAGTAATTACCCCATAATCATCTCCCGGAAGCTCTATCTTGTATGCATTATCATTGATCTTGGCAAGTACTTTAAAAGGACCATCACCACGAGGCATTAATTTTGACTTACACTTCTCCGGAAAGCGTTCTTTGCGAAGGTGTACCCACACTTAGTCACCTGGTTCAAATAGCAATTTCTTTCTAGACTTGTTAGCCTTAGAAGCATAAGCACGTACTTTGTTTTCAATTACCTCTTTAGTCTTTTCATGGAGCTTTTTCACAAAATCAGCACGCGTCGAAGCCTCCATATTAGCACGTTCTTGTAATGGAAGTGGCATCAAATCAAGTGGTGTGATTGGTTTGAAGCCATACACCACCTCAAATGGAGACAATTGAGTAGTAGAATGCACCGCCCAATTATATGCAAATTCAACATGCGGTAGACAATCCTCCCACTCTTTTAAGTTCTTTTTTATCATTGTCCTCAGCAACATTGAGAGTGTACGGTTCACCACCTCCGTTTGGCCATCGGTTTGTGGGTGACAAGTTGTCGAAAAAAGCGACTTTGTTCCAAGCTTGGCCTGAGTTTTCCAAAAGTAGCTCATAAACTTCACATCACGATCTGAAACAATGGTGTGAGGCACGCCATGCAATCTCACAATTTTCCTGAAAAACAAGTCAGCTACATACGACGCATCGTCGCTCTTATGATAAGGAATAAAGTGTGCCATCTTAGAAAATCTATCCACAACTACAAAAACAGAATCTCTCCCCCTCTTAGTTCTAGGCAATCCTAACACAAAATCCATGCTAATATCTTCCCAAGGTGCACTAGGAACTGGAAGTGGGGTATACAAACCTTGTGGATTAAGTTTCGATTTGGTTTTATGGCATGTGATACATCATTGAACAAACCTCTCAACGTCACGTCGCATCCTGGGCCAATAGAAGTGGTCGGCCAGCATCATGTATGTTTTCTCTCTCCCAAAATGTCCCATCAATCCACCTGCATGAGAATCCTGCAACAATAGCAAACGCACAGACGAACCTGGAATGCATAGTTTGTTAGCACGAAAGAGAAATCCATCATGAATATGGTATTTATCCCATCCTTTCCCATATTTGCATTTAGAATATGGCACGAAAAATTCATGGTCGGAAGCATATAAATCTTTCAAACTCTCTAATCCAAGTACCTTTACTTCCAACTGAGTTAAAAGCACATGCTTTCTAGACAAAGCATCAGCTACCACATTCTCTTTACCTTTCTTGTATTTAACAATGTATGGAAAAGTCTCAATGAATTCAACCCACTTAGCATGTCTACGATTTAGTTTAGCTTGACCTTTCAAGTATTTCAAAGCTTCATGATCAAAATGAATAATGAATTCTTTAGGCCAAAAATAATGTTGCCAAGTCTCTAAAGCACGCACAAGAGCATATAATTCTTTGTCATAAACAGGATAATTCAATTGTGCACCGCTAAGTTTCTCACTAAAGTATGCAATAGGTTTTCTTTCTTGCATCAAAACACCACCAATACCTATTCCACTAGCATCACATTCAATCTCAAAAGTTTTAGTGAAATCAGGTAAAACAAGCACTAGTGCTTCAGTCAAACATCGCTTCAATTCAGCAAAGGCTTTATCTTATGAGTCTCCCCATTCAAAAGCAACACCCTTTTTAGTTAATTCATTTAATGGGGCAGCAATGGTGCTAAAATCTTTCACAAAACGTCGATAAAAACCAGCAAGCCCATGAAAGCTACGAATTTGACTAACATTGACAGGAGTAAGCCAATTTCGAATAGCTTCAACTTTAGAGTCATCTACTTCAATTCCATGAGCTGAAACAACATAGCCTAAGAAAACACCACTTTATTTGTGCAAAAAGTACACTTCTCAAGATTAGCATACAATTATTCAGTTCTTAGCACTTCTAGCACTTGTTTAACGTGTTCAACATGTTCTTCCAATGAGCGGCTATATATCAAGATGTCATCAAAATAGACTACCACAAATTTGCCAATGAAGTGTCTCCAAACATGGTTCATTAAGCGCATAAATGTACTAGGAGCATTAGATAAACCAAAAGGCATCACTAACCATTTATACAAGCCAAATTTTGTTTTAAAAGCTGTTTTCCACTCATTACCATGTTTCATTCTAATTTGATGGTATCCACTACGCAAATCAATCTTAGAAAAGATAGTAGAGCCACTCAATTCATCAAGCATATCATCTAACCTAGGAATAGGATGACGATACCGAATAGTAATATTGTTGATAGCTCTACAGTCTACGCACATTCTCCACGTACCATCTTTCTTAGGAACAAGAATGATAGGAACGGCACAAGGACTAAGACTTTCGCGTACATACCCTTTTTCCATGAGCACTTGCACTTGCCGCTGAATTTCTTTTGTCTCCTCCGGGTTTGTGCAGTACGGCGGCCGGTTGGGAAGTGGAGCTCCCGGTACCAAGTCAATTTGATGTTCGATGCCTCGAATAGGTGGTAAACCAGCGGGTACTTCCTCCGGAAAGACATCCGCATATGCCTGCAAAACTTGAGAAACCACACTAGGAAGAGAGGTTAAGTCATTAGTAGAAAGCAAAACATCTTTGTACAGCAATACAAAGGGCATCAAAGTGGGATCATCTCTCATCTCTCTCAAATCAGATTTAATGGCTATCATGACTAACTTTTTCTCTCCCTCATTCTTTCTTTTTTCATTCAATTTTAGCTTGTGGCTCCCACTCACCTTTTGTGTAATCACACTCTTTTGCTCATTCCCTCTCTCATTCTCTACTTTCACCTCAATCTTTTGCATGTTATCATGCACAATTTGAGAAGGAGTCAAAAGTCGCAATGTTATTTCTTTGTTATTCCACATGAACTTATATTGATTTGTTCTACCATCATGAATCACAGATCTATCATATTGACATGGTCTTCCTAAAAGTAAGTGACAGACATCCATGGAAACAACATCACACTCCACAGTATCTCGGTAATTCCCAATCTGAAAACTAACATCAACAGTGTATCCAACATTCATAGAGCCATCATTATTCAACCATTGAATTTGATATGGATGTGGATATTTCTTGTATTTCAACCCAAGTTTAGTGCAAAGTTCTTTACTAGCTAAATTGTGACAACTACCACCATCAATAATAACTTTGCAACACTTACCTTCTATACTCACATGAGCTCTTGTTTGGAAAAGATTGCAGCGCTGCTCATGAGTCAGTTTTGCTTGCACACTCAACAACATCGGTTGTACACACAAGGATCGGACCAGCCTCGGGGTCACAAAACCATCTTCATCGCCTCCTCCTTGTCCTTCCTCATGTACAACACGGATCTTCCAAAATCAGCAAGGGCCTCACCTTCCTCCTCGCTAGTAGAGTCATACTCTCCATTCTCTAATAGCAACATAACCTTGTTATTTGGACAATCCTTTTGCATATGACCTCGTCCAAGGCATTTAAAGCATTGGATGGCACTACTTCTTCTTTGTAGAACCCACGGATGGCGAGGTAGTAGGTCTTGGACTTCTCTTGGCAATGGGTGTTGTTGCATTTTTCCCTGGTGTATGCTTGGTACTAGGAGCAAAACTTCCACTAGATTGATTAGTTTTAAGAGAATTGAAACGGGATGTGGGTTTACCTCCTTTAGGTGCTGAATGGGGTGTGTATGATGATATTCTTGTTGCTCTCGTATCTTGTTGCACTTGCCTTTCAGCCTTGGCTGCTTGATGCGCCAACCCCACCATGTTGTTGTAGGGCTGAAATTCAGTGATGCGCTTGATGGGAGGGTGCAAACCAGCAAGGAAGCGAGCCATTGTTTGTTCTTCTTGCTCAAATATATTAGCTCGAATCATAGCCATCTCCATATCTTTATAATACTCCTCCACCGTGAGCGTTCCTTGCTTCATGTGCTGCAATTTATCAAATAAATCGTGTTTGTAATATTTAGGGACAAACCTCGCTCTCATGTGATACTTCATCTCTTCCCATGTAGTGATAGGAGGTTCGTTATACTCTCTCCTTTGATTTTGAACTTGTTCCCACCATATGAGCGCATATTTATCAAATTCAAGTGCAGACCATGTGTATTTTCTTTTCTTGAGATAATTGTGCATCTGAACACCTTGTCCACCTTGAGCTCCCAAGTGAGGTAATCTTTGGGATCATGTGTACCTGAAAATGTTGGCATAGTAAATTTAAGCTCACCAAATTTCTCTTCATGAGGTCGTTCATTGCCGTAGCGGTGTCGGCGGTGGTATCCATCATCGTAGTGGTACAAGTCATCGTCGTCGAAGTGAGGTGCTCCCCCACCTCGGCCTCCAGGCCCACGGCCCCTCCTGGGTCCTTGGGCGCCTCCCCCACCTCCTCTCCCAGGTGGAGGTGGCCGTATGGCTTGTGCCACCACACGGTCTGGCCGTTGTCGAGCATCCTAGGCGACTCGTGCAGCGACCTCCTCATCTCGCGGAGGTATGTGAGCCGGTAGATGCACACTATCTTCTTCTTGTTGTTGACGAAGTGCCCGTACAACATCATTCACGATGCCTGTATGCAACACATTCATTTGTTGATTGAGGTCAATGCGGAGATCCTACATGTCATACGAGTTCTTCCCCATTGCGGTGGTGCGGCTACAAATTCTTATTGCAATGTAGTTCTCAATGCACGATCTTTGAAGCGAGTCAGGGGCATTAAGATCAACCTCATGCTCCTCACCATAGTTGTCTTCTTCACCTGACATGGTTAGATTGTGCAAAAGAGAACACAAACAGCAAGAGTGTATATGGATGATTAGTCAAAGGCACTCAATGTCTCCTTTCTCTCCCAAATAAAGTTTTTACCCTTCCGAAGTGAATTAAGGCCAAAAGAAACTTACACTTGGTGGAAGCTACAATAGCAAAGTGATGATCAAGCGAATTTAAGAGTGTTCACAATTGCACAACAACGCTTATTTGGTGGAGCTTGGTATGGAGGTGTATATCCTAGCAATCTGAGATTCTTGATGTTGTAAAGCTAAGTAATAATCCAAGCTAGAATATTTTGCCTAAGTGCTGATCCAAAAGGTTTAAGTGAAGTATATGAACGCACACGCAAAGATTAATGTGACTCAATGCAAACAAAGGAATGAGCTAGTGAGATACAATTTGAAATTAAGATAAAAACTAGCTCATTTTGCACCAAGTACTAGGAGAGACGCTAGCCAATTGCAATAATATGAAATGTGAGGGCACAAGATTGCTCAAAGAAATTAAATACACAATCTGAAATTATGAACTAAGGTTATCCTTTTCTCTAGTTGTCGGCCAATATCTTTTTCTTTTCTTTCTTTCTTTTTTTTACTTCATAGCCACGGATTTTTTTTGACTTGTGGCTTGTCTTTTCTTTCTTTCGTTCTTTCTTTTATTTTTCTTTCTCTTTTCTTTTCTTTTTTTGTTGCCGAAACTGGGGTTTAAGGTTCCCTCACACAAGTTCTAATTTTCAGCAGGTGTAAATAATTCAATGAACAGCCCTAAGCAATTATCAAAGACTAGTCTCAAAGATGAAAGGAAAAAATCAGCAAACTTTTTTTTGCACTGTTCACAAAGCGTGCTTTACTGTAGCATGCGCGGAACTATAGCAGATTTTCGTGCCTTTGTGGCGGCACGCAGGCTATGCGAGTTCACAGCCTGCGGTTACATTGCCGTTTTTTGATTTGTCGCGCGTAGTGGTCCAAAGCTGCAAGACAGACGCAACACTCAGCAAAGCGGAACTATAGCGAGGCGGTTCTGTAGTGTCGCGCCTCAAACACTGCAGCGACGCGCACTGTAGCATTTTTTTTACCTGAATTTGAGGAGTTCAAGATCCAACAAAAAAAAAATTGTAGGGTTTTGATTGGACACAAAGATTAAGCAACGCAAAAGAACACTACGATCAACACTAAACAAAAATTCTAATGGATTAAACCTAACTAAACTCACAGAAAATAACAGATGCAAAAACTAGGGTTTGGAATTTTTGTGTTGCAATTTTCGGTTTATGGACTCTAGGTATTAAGAACAGCAATAAAAATCAATCTAATCTATTGATAAGTAATCCTACCGAGTCAACCACGCTCTGATACCAAGATGATACGGGGTCGCCCGATCTTCTTGACGTAGGATCAAGATACTCACGTGTGGCCTCTCGAATCGTAGTGATCCTCCGTTGCCAATGCAAGAACGAACACTCTTTAATTCGCGAACACACCTTGTTGGACTTCACGACCACCAAGCGAAGCCCTATCGCGCTCCCAATTCCCAGCGGAAAGGTTGAACGATCTTGATTTAGACGAACTCTCAATTTCCCCTCATGATGAATTGGTCACCATGAAAGAACTCTCAAAACAATCTATTATCAAAAATATCTGGTCCCCCCCCCCGTTACAAAGGTTACAACCAAGTATATATGGCGTCGTCCTGGTATCACGCACGCGGCACAACATGGAAACCAAATCCTATTCAGCCGGACAGCAACGGAATAACTCCGTAATTTACTCTCCTACGCGTTCGGACTCAACAAACAAAGATGGCGTGAGTTTGGCCAGGTCTTGAAACGGTCAAGTCACGTGACTAGATAACATGACTAGTGAATCTTGTACATGACGTGACTTGATAATTGGTGGATCTTTTCCTTTCTTTCCTTAATCAAATGACAGAAGATTCCTTCCTTAATTGCTGGTCAAAAGTAGTAGCTCCATCTAGTACTGTTATATGGCTTTGACCTCGGTTCTCTCCTTATACCTAATTATACACAAAACACTAGAATTAGGTAGTATCAAATTCTCATCAAAGATAAACTCTTTAAAGGACAAGTTCACCTGCTGTTGTAGTTTCTTTGCTCGTGCTCTTGTAATCGGCCCTGTTGGTTCAATGAGAGGAGATGAAGGGGCAGGTTCAGCAGGGATGTCCTCATCAGCTTGAGCTGGCGAAGAATTGTGAGGACCGCCTAGAGGTGCCAAAGATGCTTAGAACATGATGTGTTGTAGATTAAAATATCATAAAAGAAAATGAGCACAAATTGACGAAGAAAAGGTCGGAGCACATCGTTCATCCATGCTTGTAATGTGGATGGAGCGTTCATCAACTCGAATGGCATGACGAGGAACTCGAAGAGGCCGTCGTGCGTGCGGAATGTTGTTTTCTCCACATCGGGTGGGTGCATCCGAACATGATGATAACCCGAGTGGAGATCGAGTTTGGTGAAGTGGTGGGCACCGCGGAGTTTGTCGAGGAGCTCATCCACCACCAGGATGGGAAACTTGTCTTTGACTGTCTTGTCGTCGAGGGCATGATATTTGATGCAAAAACGCCATGATTTGTCTTGTTTTGACACCAACAACACTAGGGAAGAGAACGCGAACATGCTGTGATGAATGAAACCCTGGTCTTGCATGAGTTTGCATTGGCGTTCAATCCCATATTTTTGGATGATCGGGTAGCGGTATGGACGGACAGCCACCGGTGTTGTATTTGAAAGGAGGTGGATACGGTGGTCACAGTACGCACGGGCGACAGCCCGGGTGGCTCAGTGAAGACATCATCGAACTCGCGGATCAGCTCGTCCATGAGGTCACGACCATCGCAAGCATGGAGCTTGGCGTTCTGCACCGGCTCCCTAATACCACTCCATTGCACTTGGTGTTTATGTCGCCAAAACGCCATGGTGAGGAGGCCGAAATCCCACAAGATTGGACCCAACGTGGCCAGTCATTGAGTGTCGAGAACCACACCATATCTGCCCAAAGGAATTTCATAGATGTCAATGATGAAGTCTTCTTTATCAATGGAGATCACCGTGTTGGGACAGATGTCGGCTCAAAAGACTCGCTCGTTGTTTGCCACGGCTACCCGGAGGTTGTCGCGGCCTAAGAAGTGCAAGCCGGAGCGACGCGCTGCGTCGGTGGACACAAAATTATGCGTCGAGCTAAAGTCCACAAGTCTTGAGCACCGAGTTGTCGGGCCTTGAGTTACATCGTCTCATGATACGAACCTGGCGAGAGCAAGTAGGGAAATATGGGGCTCCGAATCCTCGGGCGGTTCAATGTCCTCCACGTTGTAGTTGATCTCCATGAGAAAAAGATTTTTGCATGTATGGAAACACTAGAATTTCTCATCGCAGTTGTAGCAGAGGCCCTAACGCTTGCATTCTTCCATCTAGAACCGCAGTCGGATAGCAAATATACATTTTGTTGATTGATGGTAGGGAGGGTGATCGGTCTCATGGCCGTGAAGGAGCCGACAACATGATCGGTATGTGGTGGTGGTTGGCGCGGAGGAGGGTCTCCATGGTGTCGGGGAGCGAAAGCTGTGAGGTCCACCAAGGGGTTTTTGCGTAGGGGTGGCCCGGAGTGGAGGTTGACGAGCTCGGTGAACACCTCCAATTCGGTGTCCCGCCATCGCATTCCAGCCGATAGTACCATTACTGGGCCTCGTTGATGAGGTGATAGGCGGCAAGCCATACTTTTTCTTCCTCCACGGTTCACTGTCCGTGGAAAAATTGCTCGCACCGGTCCCATGGGAGCGGATCACTTTTGCTGTCAAAGGTCGGGAAGTCCAGCATGTAGTAGCGAGGAGGGCCGCGTTCGGTTGAAGCAACTGCCGATGGCTCCCGTGTCGCTCGGAGGTGGCCATCGGGTATGGTGGCGACCGCCTGACTGCTCTCGAGACGTGTGATGGCCTACTGTTGTGTGTGTTGCCCATCTCCAGGTTCTGCAACTTGTCTTCAATGGTGTCGAGTTTCTTCATCGTGCCAGGATCGCTGCAAGTTGTGCAGACACAGGATCGTCATCGCCCTCCGTGTTGGAAGGGGCAACGCCTGAATCTGATACCAAGTTGTCACGTGCTTCAGGCAATGAACGTATCGGGTAGGAGTAAAAGGTGGGAGGTTTAGGCCCGGGCTTGCGCCCGAGAGCCATGGTGGCGTAGGGAGGCGGTGCACGGCAGGGATGGGGCGGCGTGCACGCCCAGTGGCTAGGACGAGCAAGGGGAGAAGGAGATTAGAGATTCTAATCTGCTTGCTTTATTTCATCCTCTCCTCTCCTTTAGATAGAGAGTCTTTACAAATAAAGAGATCGAAAGGATCTCAATCTAATCTTTAAAGAGATCAAAAGTATCTCAATCTAATCTTTCAAAATAATCTTATCTTAAGGATCTTTTCTAACTTGCAAGCAAAGAAAAGAGGGGTGTGGGCCCTAGGTTGTAGTTGGCCAGGCTGTCCCTTTAGCGCGGCGGTAGACCTGGCCCCACATGACAATATTTGAGCTTACAAATTCGCTTTTCTGATTTTAGCTTTGTCCTAGAAGTTGTCTGCAAGGACTACTATTGGAAGTTGAAGGGCGTTTGAAAAAAGTTGTTTGCTAATGATACTGGTGAAAATAGATCAGTTTTTGCATTGTTCTATTATAGCTCTACAGCTGCATCTGTGTCCTGCTAGATTTCCTTTTGACAGGAAACCCTACTAGATATTGTCTACATAATGTTGTACAATGTTGGTTCTTCTTTATTTGTCTACACGATGCATAGTTTTACTTTCATACTCCAATTCTAGTATCACCTAATAGGCAAATAAAAATATGTCTCCACATCTTCTGTTTTACCTAGGTACGATGCCTAATTTGTTGATTTGGCAGATGGGTTAAATGATTAAAGAGTGCGACTCTGTATTGCACAGGTGCTAAAAGAAAGCTTCAAATTTTAATGTGAGATGAATGAAATTAGCAAACTTACTGATAAGGTGAGAGATGCTCTTCAAGTGAAAATATCTAATAGTGTTGTGGCCAACAATGTGCACTTATGCTAGGTGTAGTTCTTTTACATGCCAAGACATAAAGCGTTTAGAGCCCTTCAAATTTACAGAAGGGCGGGCCAACAAGGAACTCCAGAGTCCAAAAGATGATTGTGCCAAGAATATCTAGATTCTTCGCTCTGTGGTACATTCTTCGTATCTTCCTTTACACTATTTGTATGTAGTGGTTGGTCTATCTATATTATCCCATTCATATTTACTTTAGATAAATCCCCTTTTGCCTGAACATTTATTCTGCAACGTGTGCCAGAATAATTTGATATACATTAAAGTAATACAACTAGAAACAAATATATGTTGTTGCTTCCCCGTGATTCGTATTATCATTGCTGCCTAGCAACCCAGTGCTAAAAAAAGATAGCTGTTTTGTTGTATTTTCAGATGAGGTTGTTATGTCTGATTGAACAGACCCAAGGCTTCCCTGCATTCGTAACTTGACTCCATCCATCACTCAGCATTGACAGTGAAATTGCCTTACGTGCCTAATGAATAGTATGTTATGGGTTTCTCTTACCACATTGGCATTTCATGGTTTGCTTGAGCAAAACTGGGAGAGCAAATTAATGGGTATTTCATGGTTTGCTTGAGCAAAACCGGGAGAGCAAATTAATGGGTATACCATATTGAGCAAATTAATGGATATACCGTATTTTAGATGGCAGTTGCAAATTTCCAGAACGAGTGCATTTTGAGTGTTGATTTTGTTCTGGAGCGGTATGACCGTGCTTTGGTTGCCGGTAATACCATTTGGCGGTGTGACCGCGTGAGAGCGGTATGGAATTTCCAGAGGAGATGTTTTTGGAGATTTTGGGTTTCTCCGAAGCGTGATGCGACCATGATTATGGTCTTGATACTACCATTGTGTAGTAATACCAACAATAACATGGCGATAGATACCGTTTGTGTCTTTGAATGTTGTTTCAATTGGAGAATTGAATTTGGGTTAGGTCAAGTTCATGTTGATCATTGCATAGATGTTGCATGATGCATGTTTTGACTGACATGGGCCAAGTTGTGAAGAACTTGTGCCTAGAAATGGTTGCTTGGTCTATTGTTGTGCAGGTGGCTTGGAGGCAACTATGGTCAACGACGAAGAGGACCGGGACTTGGTTAGGAGAACCAAGGTCCAGAACGGTTGTGGATGTCGGGTGAGATGGTTGGACTCAAGGTGCAAGATGGACAAGAACCATAGAAGGCGAAGTTTGAGCAAATGCCTTTGTGAAGGTATGTGCTCATGCCTCATCAATTATGTGGATTGATGATTGTGCGTATCGTGCGGTGCTACGTAACGGTTTGCTTGTTTGTGATGGTTGTAGGACACCAGAGCTAGGTCATGGTGAGGCAAACTAGATCGGGACTAGGTTAGGAGAACCGAGGTCCAGAACGATCGAGGTTGTGCTGGAAGTTGACTAAGGCTAGCGGAGTGCTTACAAGCCGAGAAGACAAGGAACCGGAGCGGAAGCAACCGGTGGTGAGACATGTGGTGCGCCAAGTGACTTCGTCCCAGTTGCAAGTAAGGACGGTTCGGTGGCATCCGAACGCGTGAGAGGCTTGGCGGGAAGTCATTGGGATCACATGGATGAAGACGGAGCATGGGAGATGCTTCGAGGCAAAGGAATCGCAAAAGGTCGGTAGAGGGGCATTTTGGGAAATTGCTCTATACCAGAAAAGTGGTAAGTGGTGGTGTGCAAAACCACCTTCTTGGCCTTGGCTAAACAGCCAGTTTTCCTACGGTTGTACCGAACGTTGGTACAACCGCCCGTTTGCCTACAGTTGTACCGAACATTGGTACAATCGCCCGTTTGCCTGCGGTTGTACCGATTTCTGTTTCTTCAGCACATCTTTGTGTTTGTTGATTGCTATGCTTGGGGGTTTAGAGTGGATTCAACATAAGTCTTCTATTGTGCTTATCTATTGATCTTCATAGCTCTCATAGCTATTGGAGTGAAATATGTGTTGAATCCAATCTTTAAAAGAAAAATTGATTGAGCTCCTATTCACCCCCCCCCTCTAGTCGCATGTTTCAGTCCAACAAGTGGTATCAGAGTCAAGTTTGCTCTTTTGTGATCTTAATCGATCTTTGAGCATGGCGACTGATATGAGGACTTGTGAGCGCTTTTTTGCTTCTTGTCGTGATTCTTTTGCCGTTGATGTCCGTCGTGACAAGAGGCTTGAACATACGATTTTTATGATGTCAATTGAAAAGCAATTCACCTGCGATATTTGTGGCGATCCCTTTTGTTTTGATTGTCCTAGTTTCAGTGAGATTCGCTTGGAGCCCGAGGAGAAGAAGTCTGTTGGCATATGCACAGTAGCTTTTGAGGATGAGCGTGATGAAGAGCTTTTTGAGGATGATAATGATGACTCTCCCGAGGACGATCCCCTACTCAAGCTAAGCAAGGTGAGCAAAGAAAAACTCATTGATGGCTTGATTTCATATGAGTACAAATTGCATGCTCTTAGGAAGAAAATGAAATTGCTAGAAAGAGAAAAGGGTGATCTGTCTCATGAGCTCTCCAAATTAAAAACCTCCATGAATGCTTATGATTCATTGCTTGTAGACATGGAGAACTTGAATAATTCTTTTGCATGCCTAAAATCTAAAAATAAATTATTGAGATCAAATACTTCTATGCCATGTGATTCTTGTGTTGCCTTACATCATAAACTTGACAATGCTAAGTTAGAAATAAGCAATCTTAGATCTATGGCTAGAAATAATTGTGATTCTTGTGTAGGCATCCTTGCTAAAATTGAGAAGCTTAAATTGACTAATCCCATGCATCTTGAGCAATTAGAGAATGCTAGGGCTGAGATTATTGAAATTGAAGCTAGGCCTTGTAGCATGTGATTAGAACATGAAAAATTGTTTAAGGATGGTTTAGTCTCTTGCAAGAATTGTGCTTGCTTAGAAAATGAAATTGATACTTTGAATTGCTTGCTTAATACAAAAGCATCATTAATTTCTTGCACATCTTGCATTTCTTTGAAGAGCGAAATTGAGTCTTTGCGCGATAATATGAGCGCCAAATAATGTGGCTCTTGTATTTGCCTTCACTCCGAGAATGATGTTTTAAAGATCTCTCTTGCTTCTTTACATTCGGAGTTGAAGTCTTCTTGTGCCAAATGTGAGTCACTTGATGTTGGTTTTTGTGCCATCACTTTAGATAGCTCTTCTTTGGGAGGTTCGACTCTTTCGAACTCTTCTTGTGTTGTCCAACAAATTTTTGAAGACAATGGTGCTTCTTCTTCAAATGATACTACATCTTCAAAAGAGAAGTATCATTGCACCTTTTGTAAGAAGAATGGACACACTTTTGAGTTTTGCTTTCGCCGTATGAAACATGAGTGTCGTCGTACCTCTAGGAACACACATAGTCTTTCTCATGGCATGTGTGAGCCTAGTGCCGACACGAGGGCGAGTCATGATGTTGATTCTTCCAGGACTTCCTTCTTGAACAATAATGGTGCTTTGTCCTCTCGAACCATGTCTACTAGTAGACTTTTACACCATTGCTTATTTTGTGGGAAGAATGGACATCTTGTGGATTTCTGCTTTCGACGTGCAAAACATTTGCGTCGAGCTCATACTTCTAAGTCTCCTAGTGGGCATAGTCTTTCTCATGACATGCACACTAAAGAGCCTAGCACGAAGACTCGCTTTGTTGATGGCTTCTTTGACACCTTTTCTAGTGGTATTGGACAGCATCGTGGACTTGGCTTCTATGGTTTTGCTTTTGGTCCACAAGTTGCCCCGAGGCAGGATTTCCGCCGTTTTCCAAGAGGTGGACCTCGTTTTGTTCATCGAGGTACACACCCACGGCGAGGTTGTGTGAGTTCTTTTGATGCTTCTGTTGGTTCTCATTATGGTGCTTTCAAGCAAGGCCATCGCCGCTTTTCTAGAGATAGACCTCGTTTTCCTCATCGAGCTGTCCACTCGCGGCATGCCTTCAAGGATGATGTTGGATCTTCTTGCATGGACCATCATTCACATTATGCTAACTCACATAATGGTTTGACTACCTCTAGTGGTGGTGTGTCCAAGGTTTAGGTTCCCAAGTATTTGCTCACTAACCCTTCGGGATCCAAGACTTGGACACCTTGCCTTTCTCATGTGTAGGTACCGAGAACGCGGGTTGGAGAACATGGACTTAAAAGATTCTGGTCTTTTGCTTCATTACATGATTGGAACACTTGATGGTTCTCCACCCTCATGATGGCCTACAAGAGGCATGTGCTTTCATGATCGGCGTCGACACCTGTCTTGTGAGCTATCTTATACCTTCATGCATTTACTTTCGTGATTATTTATTCTTGGCATGTGCTTGTTTTGTGCTCACTTGTACCTTATTGGCATGTGTTACTCTTTTGATATCTTTTATCATGCCTTTACCTTTACCTTGCTTATATACCCATGTATTATATTGATGCTCATTATTTCCATGGTTGTATGAGCTTGGTTTTGTCATCATGAGCCTGTGCTGTTTTGTATATGATTTATCTTGCTCATGTTGATTTTTGCTGTCTGTATCCACATGCTTACTTGATATCCATGTCAGCATTCATTATCCATGATTTGTTCTATAATATACTTTATGCTTACATGGTTGTTGTGCCTTACTGTTGATTGTGGATGCATGAGCCTTGCCATAGCTTTCACTAGCATGCTTTACCTTTGACTGTATATGATGTGTGATATGCTATGTACCTTGTTTGCTTGCTCCTATGCCTTATTGTGGATTAAGGATAGTTTGAGCTTTATTATATCTTGGATAGTATGTGCTGCAATTGTTTTGTCTATCTCCATGCTTATGTCTTAAATTGTTGATTATATGCTTCCATGAGCTTTGGATCATTTGCTGCTATCCTTGCTAGTCATGTGTCTTGGTACTATTTCCCTAGATAGTGTCTCACTAACCCAGTACTAAGGCATAGACTTCTTCTGTCTCTTTGGTGTAGTCTTTTCAGTTGAGAAGAAGAACATGTGGTTCATGATTTCAAGCTGTTGGTTCTTCTTCATATGTGCATTCAATGATTGCTATCACTTTTTGGAGACAAATGAATTTGAGATGAGGATGATAGGTGAGCGCAACTACTTTCTGGAGCTTCAAGGAATGGATCTTCATCCATCATGACTACATCTCACTGCCAAGTAGTACGACTTAGGTTCGAGCTTCTATACCTTACTTTTGTGTATGGTATCCCTAGTCTACCTTGCATAGCATCTGGTTCATGTCAGGTGTTGGGTTTGTTGAGTTCAGGGTAGATAGGAGGCTCAGTTCTAGCACGTGTCCTTTCTAGGCACTCTTCTTATCCCATGATTTTCTAGGATGCACTCTTCTCACTACCTAGGTCGAGCTTGTCTCCTAATCACTAGTCTTAGCAGGTTTTGAGCTGCTTGCAAGCTTTTTTGTGTTGGTGTTGGTGTTTCGCTCCCTAGCTGTTTGAGTCGTTCTCCCTAGAGATATTATGGAGTAGGAAGCCTTTGTGCTAGTTTGCGGTGTCCAAGGCACTTTTGGCAGATCTCCTCACCAAACATTTAGACCCAACAAGGTTTGCCACCTTGAGAAGCGAGTTAGGGATAATTTATCACTTTGGGTTGGTTTGAGGGGGAGTTGGTTCATATCTGAACTTTCCTTGTTCATCTAAACTTTCCTTGTTCATTTGAGCTTTTGTGGATCTTTTCGGATACCTTCTTCAAGTGGTATCTTCTTCGGATTCTTTTGATCTTTTTGATCTTTTTAGGCTTTTCAGTTTTTTGTGCATCTCATTGTACCATATTGCATACATATGAAAATCCAAAAAGATGCATTATAACATAAGCTTTACCGCTTCTGTATTTTAATTGATGAAGCTTTGCTTTTTACCCTCTTGAGCTTTAGTATTTCAATTCTTGCTCAAGATTGTGTCTAGCTCTTTGACTTGCTAGAATTATCATGCTTTTACATGTGCAGCAATGTCTTTGCTAAATGAGCTAGAACTTTTAAATAACTTGAACTGAAAATTGCAATTTGTGGATCTTTTAGCTAGTTGCACGATTAGTGATCCTTGTGTGACATTGGCCCTGTCAAAATTGCTTTGTTAGCTCTTGAATCTAGGATTGAGCATTTCTGGAGTTTCTTGTTCTTTTAAGAATCTACAATTGCTCTTGAACAATGAAAAATGATCTCTTTTGTGCAAAAAAAACTGATCTAACCAATTCTTTCTCATGAGATGGCTTGCCATTGCACTAGGCATGAACTCAGGGGGAGTTTTGGATGATCTAGACCACTCTTTTAAGCTTTTTGTTGCTTGGGATGGTCGCGGCAAGGCTTGAGATCTAGCATATGGCTAAGAAAACAATTTGTCAGAATTTGGTTGAAGCTTAGGAAGAGGTTGTGGATGGCTCCTAGTCCAGGACCTTCTTTACTAAGATAGACCTTTTATCAACTTGAACATTCACTGCATGAAAAATAGTTGAAAATTGGGCTTTTGACAAAAACTTGAGCAAAATGATTCATTTCAGGACTTTTGTCTCCTAGATGGCCTTTGCTAGCTTCTTGATCTCACATTGATATTCTGACAAAGCCATTATCACTTTAGGATACCTGTTGTTGAACTTCCTAATTTTGAAGTGTTGCTTAAATTAATCTAACAACAAGTGGTATTTTGAGCTCTTTAGCCTAGCTTTGCTATATATGTCTTATCATGATCTTGCTAGCGCTGTCAGGATTGATCTGTTTTGAGCAAGAGTTGAAATGCTAGTTTGCTCTTGTAGGTAATCTCCAAAGCTTCTTTTACTAAAAACTGAAAAACAAAAAAATTGAAGCCACTCCATTGCATTTCATGCATGCTCTTTCTTTTGCTTCTTTCTTATTTCAGCACTTGTCATCTCTGGATGAGAGGAAGGCATGATTCCTTGATGAATCCATTGTCAAAGGGGGAGAAGATATAGCAAAAATATTGAAAAGAGCTTTTTGGTTGTAGGGGAGAAGAAAATGAAAATTTGAATGATCTTAGTGAGGGGGAGCTTTCAAATTGCATTCTTTTGGTCTTATTGCCATTTCTGAATTTGAATTGCAATTCTTGAGACTCACCATGATCAAAGGTCAAGTAGAACAATTGTTCTTTCATATAGACCTTAAGTGAGATTTTGACTCTTCTCTGGAAATTAAAGCTTTTCTTGCTTCTTTTGTCGTGTGTCACTTGTTGAATCTATTCTGAAGTCAACTTGGTCATTTCCATGGCTTTCTCTTGCTTATGGATCAAGTTGTGCCTTTGCGCTAAAACGTAAGTTTCTTTTCCTTTCAAACCTCTAAACTTACATTTTTGGAAATTGCCAATGTGTTCATCAAGGGGGAGATTGTGGATGTCATGAGGACATGCTCATGATCTTAGGTGATGAGACAATCGGCAATAGTGTTGAAGGTTTGTTGAAATCTGGAGTTTTCAGCAAATGTCAATAAAATCGGTAGTACCGGCGTTGAAGCTGCGGTAATACCGTAGCTCAGTACGATCGTAAGTGAGTTAGCAGCAGTACCGTGGGACGTATGGTCCAAACGTTCCTTTTAATCCGGATCGTCCACGTGGCAGGGCGTGTGCTTCTAAGGGTTTTGCGTGTTTCCGTGGAGCGGTAGTACCGCAGTGTGTATGGCGGTAGTACCAGATCGCGGTAATACCGTATTTTAGATAGCGGTTGCAAATTTCCAGAACGAGTGCATTTTGAGTGTTGATTTTGTTCTAGAGTGGTATGACTGTGCTTTGGTTGCCGGTAATACCGCATGGCGGTGTGACCGCTTGAGAGCGGTATGAAATTTCCAGAGGAGTTGTTTTTGGAGATTTTGGGTTTCTCCGTGCGGTGATGCGACCCGCGATTATGGGTGCGGTACTACATGACGCAGTAATCTGCGGCAATAACATGGCGGTAGTACCGTTTGTGTGCTGAATGTTGTTTCAATTGGAGAATTGAATTTGGGTAAGGTCAAGTTCATGTTGATCATTGCATAGATGTTGCATGATGCATGTTTTGACTGACATGGGCCAAGTTGTGAAGAACTTGTGCCTAGAAATGGTTGCTTGGTCTATTGTTGTGCAGGTGGCTTGGAGTCAACTATGGTCAACGACGAAGAGGACCGGGACTTGGTTAGGAGAACTAAGGTCCAGAACAGTCATGGATGTCGGGTGAGATGGTTGGACTCAAGTAAGGTGCAAGATGGACAAGAACCATAGAAGGCGAAGTTTGAGCAAAGGCCTTTTGAAGGTATGTGCTCATGCCTCATCAATTATGTGGATTGATGATTGTGCGTATCGTGCGGTGGTACGTAACGGTTTGCTTGTTTGTGATGGTTGTAGGACACCAGAGCTAGGTCATGGTGAGGCGAACTAGATCGGGACTATGTTAGGAGAACCGAGGTCCAGAACGATCGAGGTTGTGCTGGAAGATGACTAAGGCTAGCGGAGTGCTTACAAGCCGAGAAGACAAGGAACCGGAGCGGAAGCAACCGGTGGTGAGACATGTGGTGCGCCAAGTGACTTGGTCCCAGTTGCAAGCGAGGACGGTTCGGTGGCATCCGGACGCGTGAGAGGCTTGGCGGGAAGTCATTGGGATCACATGGATGAAGACGGAGCATTGGAGATGCTTCGAGGCGAAGAAATCTCAAAAGGTCGGTAGAGGGGCATTTTGGGAAATTGCTCTATACTGAAAAAGTGGTAAGTGGTGGTGTGCGAAACCACCTTCTTGGTCTTGGCTAAAGCGCGGCGCGGGACGGTGCATGGAGAAGCGGTTTAGGTCAAGCGAAGATGAAGACGACGCTTTGAGATGCGTGCATGTGTTAACCCATTTGTGTGTTGGGCTTAATGGGTGCCCTAATGGAATATTCTCTAGGATCTAGTCTCCACTATAAATAGGGCTAAGTGCTGGTTGCACTTAGAACCCTTTGGCCATTTATAATCCTATTTGTGTGTTTGAGGGTTTTGAGGAGAAGAGAGGAGATGCTAGGGTTTCTAAGGTTTGGATTGAGTGTGTGCTCACGTGGTGAGCTTTGTCCTCCTAGATGGAGTGGCTGTAAACAATAATCATCTATCTCAAACCAATCCAACCAGATTTCACAAGATGAGTCCTTTTGTGTTCTTCCTTTCTATTTGATGATTTTGGGGCTTTTCTTGATCTGCGAGTTTTCCCTTGGTTTCTTGCCTTAATCTAACTTGCTGTGACATGTGGGAACACATCTAGGATCATCTTGATCATCAATCACCCACGAGCAAGTCTTTAGATCATATTTCGATTTTGACTCGGTTTTTGAAACAATCTTCGTTCAAATAGAAAAAGGTTGGAACTTTGATGTGGATCTACTCAATATTTGATTGGAATAGGTTCCTAACCTCCTAGAGAAGATATGTTTCAAATTTCGTAGAGTTTGGCCAAGTGGATCAAAAGTTGTGCCAATTTTAGTTTTCGTCGTCGGGCTATTCCAGGGAAATTAGTACAACCACCCATTTGCCTACGGTTGTAACGAACATTGGTACAACCGCTCGTTTGCCTACGGTTGTGCCGAACATTGGTACAACCGCCTATTTTCCTGCAGTTGTACCGATTTCTGTTTCTTCAGCACATCTTTGTGTTTGTTGATTGCTATGCTTGGGGGTTTGGAGTGGATTCAACGTAAGTCTTCCATTGTGCTTAATAATTGATCTTCATAGGTCTCATAGCTATTGGAGTGAAATATGTGTTGAATCCAATTTTAAAAAGAAAAATTGATTGAGCTCTTTTTCACCCCCCCCCCCTCTCTAGTCGCCTGTTTCGGTCCAACATATAACAATTGTATTCAGCTCGTTGTGCAGTCTTCTGTTTGGCAAGGCCCCATTGCAGCTTCAAAAAAAAGGCTATGGAGCCCAGAACCCTATCACCCCCATTAATTCATTTTTAGGCCATGAATGCAGGGTTGAAGGTTTTATGCAAGCATAATGTTTACGGAATAACACCGACCATTGGTTCTGCCCATTATCTATTGGTATTCGGTGAATATAAACTCTCTCATCACTTTCCAAGTTGCTTGGTAATGATTTTGTCCTGCTGCAGCAACATGCTAAAGAGCACAACGATACTGAACTAATGGAGAGGACAATGCAAGTCCTTCGGAGAAATTCTTTGCCATTGCAACCAAGCACTGCTAATATAGTCTTCAAGTATGTTTATCTATTCTAGATTGCTATTTACCAATGTATACCATTCGTTTCTTTTAAAGTTTAAATGTTTCCATTTCGTAGTACACCAACTTCTACCATTTTAGTTTAATGTGACAAATAAAATTAGCTCATTAGAGAGATTAAAATCAATTTCAGTGTTTGACTGTGTCATATCAGTCATGTCTGTTTTGCATGATATTTCGGCCTAACTTTGCCTTCTTTCTTTTAAAACCAAATAAAACCTCATAATGCTATCTTAGTAGCTATTAATTATGCATCGTACACAATAACCCATAAGTATTGTTAATTGTGTCGATCTTACAGAAATGTTATCTCAGAGTATGTTATGATTTTGATTTTCATTTTCATTTCGATTTTCCTTGATTTATTCTTCAGTTTCAAGATTCCACGCTCCTTTTCGGTTATTAATTTCATGGATTTGTATTGTACTATGCAGCATCTGCTATAATGCTAAGAGATGGGCTTTACTCTCGAAATATGCTATAAGATTTGTTAGGTCTGGGTCAAGCTGCATTGTACTGCATTTGACATTTTCATGGAATTTGCTATCAAAGTTGGTACTGGCTGCTTGCTTCCGTCTAATGCCATCATCACCCATCCAATTCTTAGTGCAACGGAGCTACACAGGAAAAGGGTCCATCAGGAAACTTAACGTCGGCGAAGCTAGAGGCCAATTAAACAACAGGTGATACCGCTACACTATACAATACCTTAGACTGCCTCTAATCTTCGCCATCTACTATGTTAATCAAGTTCTATCTCCTCCATTTCTACAGCCCGCTACTGTGCAACCATTGCCCTAAGATCGGACTGCCATGCTTCTACGAACAGAGCATCGTGAATGCTTGACAAACATGTAGTTACATTAAATAGACAGACATTTTTTGTCGCCGAGCACGCTTCTCGGTTGTATTACTGCTAGATCTATCTTGTCATCTAGCGTCCGTCATAGCAATTCCCAGTCCCCTATACATAACTAATCCTATCATACCTATGTGCTATGACTACTTCATACCAGTACTGAACGGTTGTCTTTTCTGAACCTACCAAAAACGTTGTTCTCTGTACATCTGCCTACCGTTGCCTCTCTACTCGTACCAACAGAATGCTCAGCCACCCCTGGCAGGACCAGCATGATGCACAGCATAGCGTGCTTCACGTTCTAGTAGTTTTTAGAATCTGAGAACTAGCTGCTCTGTTGACCTTTTGTTCTGTGTAGTTTGCATGGTGCTGCCGTGGGAAGAACTTTTTTTATTAATGAACCTATTTTTAATTTATTTTTATTACTTACCCCTCGTCAACTTTATTTTCAAATTTGACTCTTTTGACTACGCCACCATCCGTGGTGTGGCAGCACAACACTGTCACACCATAAGGTAAATCTAGCTAAATAGCACTTCTTGTCACGTCACTAGTGGTTGCATGACCAAACAATATTGTCATGCCTCTGTCGGTGGAGTGACAGGATTTGACCACGCCATAGTACTAGCGCGATAATGTTGTTCGTGGCATGGCCTAAAGGGTTAAAATTAGAAATAAAGTTGGTGATGGGTTAATAATAAACATAAATTAAAAATTAGGTTAATTAATAATAATAAAATCCCGTGGGAAACCACTTGAACGAAAAAACCCCTGGAAGCAAAAAATGATGTTTCGTAGTTACTGTAGTCTAGGACTTGAAACTGCTGCTTAAAAATACTCAGTTATGGTTTCATATTCTAATAAAATGGAACCGGGGGATCCCTTTGGTTCTAAAAAAAAGTGCTCCTGGCCAAGGTTCAGAATTTCGATCGGAAATCGGAAATCGGAAATTTCAGTACCGAGGGGTGCGGTAGGAAACCAAACCGGGTTCAAAAAATTCTGTTTGCTTCAATTTTGTTTTAAAAAAGAATTTACTTGAATTTGATTTTTTTTAAAAAAAATAAAAACAAAAAATCAACATTTTTTATAAAAAAAATCGGCCGAAAATGACCGAAATTTTCTGGTTTTCGGCCTTAACACCAGTATAAAAAAAGTTTCCGGTATTGGAAATAGGGGTGGATAACGAGTCAGCTCGGCTTGACTAGTTAAGAAAACGAGCTCGGCTCAGCTCAGCTCGTTAAGCTAACGAGCAAATTACCAGGCTCGGCTCGTTAAAAAACTCGAATTCGACTCGTTAGGCTCGTTAAGAAAGTCAAGAGATCACAGCTTGAAGCGTGTTAGGTTCGTTAGACTCGTGTGCCCCCGATGGTCAACTCGTGTGGTCTGGGAGTGCTTGCAGACAGAGTGTGACTGTGTGCCAACCAGGGGCGGAAGTAGGTGTGTCCACCCGGTGTCACAGGACACCGGGTCCTCAGAAAAAAAAGCAGTTATTATCATGTATATACTATGTGTGCACCCCCTAACCTAAAAACTGTGCACCCCGGTTCAGCTCAACCTTCGGTCTCTTGCAGTCTTTTGCCGCATAAATTACTATTTAATATAGTGTTTCTTGAAAATTTTTAATTATATATGTTGTTATATGTATGGTGAAGTGGTGAACCCCGATCATTTTCGTTCAGTTCCGCCCTTGGTGCCAACATCGGGCGTACAGCGCATGTTTTATGCCCCCATTTGTGTTTTCTGCGGGAACTATTTCTCTTACTCTGTAACATGTAGGAATGAATTTTGGTGCATATGAAAATACTAATATTTTTGCAGTTTCTAAGACATAGATTGAAACAAATATAATACAACCTGATATATGCGTTCCACATGTCATCTCATATTATAGATAAATCGATTATTTGCCACTCTGTGATTTGCCACCCCAAATATTGTCCTTGTGATGTCATCCAATTCATAACCATAGTCAGGATTTGCCACTCTTCGTATTCTAGCATTTTCAATTTTGTTTGGACTGATGTGTGAAAAGACCTCAAATATTGTCCTTGTGATGTCATCCAGTTCATAACAATAGTCAGGATTTGCAGGATTTGCCACTCTTTTCGTATTCTGGCATTTTGAATTTCTTTTGGACTGAAATTCATGTGTGAAAAGACGTCTTTGTCCATCTTCCTCCTTGTTCACCCTCAACAGGTGCGGGTGCGCAAACATCATAATTCTGTTCATCCAGTCCTCCAACTGTTCAGGTAATCAACATCAAACTTCTAAAAGCGAGCTTTACAATAATAAAACTGGAACAGGCAATGCGAAAAGGTACACCTGATCGAATTAACATTAAACCGAGTTTTAACAAAACATGATGAGCAACAGCCAGCAAAACGGACCACCGGCATACAGCAATCAATGCTTTAGCTCAACAAAGGTCGCAACAGATATTTATTATCAAGAGTTTCTACTCTTTCAGGAGAAAAGAGTTCACTGGACCACATCTTCAGGTCTAGATGCTCTACTGGGTGCTGTGCATGTGACGGATCAGGTCGACAACGCGAGAGCTGAAAACACAAAGGATGAAGTTATAATACGAATAATCTACAAAAATACAAGAATCATGACAAAATACTACTCAAGCATTCAATATATAACAGAAAATGTTCTTCTATTCAGCTCAACAATCCAATACTACCTCATGGGAAGCTGGGAAGGAGGGCACAAGCACAGCTAAATATATACTGGCTCAACAAACTGTGCAAGACGTGTCTAGGAGATACTACTACAGCAGCATTTCCTAATTGAAGGAATTGCTACTCAACAGTAATTTACTGGTCGATTAGGGACTCCAATTTCACACAGTAATCTAGTATAGAAGAATTATCCTACGCTATGTAATATATCATCACAAATATAAGTATAATTAGTTAGGGCAAGTTAAGGAAAGTACCGGTAAAAATGAGACCTATCCTAGGAGATAGGGCCCAATATTACATAAACTGAATTATAGTGAGCGCAGCATTGTTTACCTGTATCCCCACTCATTGTCATACCAGGACACAAGCTTAACAAACTTCTCATTGAGCGCAATACCAGCCTTTGCATCAAAGATGCTTGACCTGTTATTGATATAAATGGGTAAAGAGGTCAGGGGCATCAAGTCAACGATAAATAGTTGCTGGTAAAGAGTGTTTAAATTGTGTATTTAGCATATCAAGTTATCAACTGTAAGATAAAGTTTGAACAGCCAGAAGCCTCTACCTGCTGTCACCCTGGAAGTCTGTGGAAACAAGGTCCTCCTCAACATAACCCAAAATACCCTTGAGTTTCCCCTCAGACTCCTCCCTGCAGCATAGAACGGGATGTCAATGCTAGTGTCTTGAGAGGTAAAACAATCAAATGGAATGGAAAAGGGGAACATCTTCAAAGAAAGAGTGATGGATGGTGACATAAAAAAAACTACTGTGTGCAGTTTATTTGAATCAGTGCAACAGCCACCGGCAATGAAAGATACTTCTGTTAATGTATCAGCACTATAAATACATACATTACACACAAAATAATGCAATGACTATTCAATACTACTCACTTGATGGCGGCCTTGATCTCATCGTAGGAAGCAGATTTCTCAAGCCTAACAGTCAAATCAACAACAGAGACATCCACAGTAGGAACACGGAAAGCCATACCAGTCAACTTTCCATTGAGAGCAGGAAGCACTTTGCCGACAGCCTAATCAGTTTCAGCAAAGAGGTTACATTAGGTACAACAATTCCAAAGAAACAACTAGTGCGAAGGCAGATAGTTAAGGCAACTTTTTGTACAGAATTCTTAAAAGGGAAAATCTACCCCACACTATGGATTAACTACTTAGGCACAAAGTGTAGCACTCCTAGCCTTCATGCTGAAGGTAAATGGGATGCAAACAAATATGCATTTGGGAGGCCATCACTGAAACAAAACAAAAAAAAAGATAAATGAAATGGAAGCTGTACACAACTGAATTAGTGCGGGTTGCTTCAGAAAGCAGCAGATTGCACCTTGGATGAAATTCAACAAATTGTGTCACAAACCAATGACAAATGTTAATTAATAGAAATTATATATCACAAACCAATGACCAATTGACAACCACATTCAAAAACATCATCACTGGATCATTGACAATGTGCTGCCCACTTGCGTACAGTTTACAAAGAGTTGACTACACTTTAATTGTTAAGCTAATTAATCAACAGTTGCATTATATGTATGCAGGCAAAAATGTGATGGGTGCTGACACTAAGCATATGTGATGATAAAGGAATCTCATTCTCATGTTTACCTTCGCAGCTCCAGTGCTGCTAGGAATGATGTTGAAACTGGCGGCCCTTCCACCCCTCCAGTCCTTGCTTGAGGGCCCATCAACAGTCTTCTGAGTTGCTATAACAATTACAACAATGTATCACATTAAGTGGCGCCTCAACATTGATGAACTGAAAAAAAACACATGTGCTATACAAGTCATACCAGTGATAGCATGAACAGTGGTCATCAAACCCTCAACAATACCAAACCTGTCATTGATAACCTGGAAGCAATAGAACATTTTAGCAGAGCTTCATATTGCAGTGATGTGGTTCCCCGGGCATCATGTTTTTTTAACTGCCCACAAGCGGCAAGTCAAAAATGAATAAGAAAAGCACCTTGGCAAGTGGAGCAAGGCAGTTAGTGGTGCAGCTTGCATTGGACACAATGTTAATGTCAGGCTTGTACTCCTTCTCATTGACACCAACAACAAACATGGGGGCATCCTTGCTGGGAGCAGAGATGACGACCTTCTTAGCACCACCCTGTAAATTAAACATAGGAGATTATGAGTATCATCCTTTATGTGGATAATGATGACATCAAGCGATCCATCATCATTGCAAAATGTTGGATTTCACAGAAAATACCTTAAGGTGAGCAGCAGCCTTGTCCTTGTCGGTAAAAACACCAGTAGACTCCACAACATACTCAGCACCAGTCTCGCCCCATGGAATCTCCTCGGGGTTCCTGCACAGCGAAATTTAGATCGAGTCATATACCATATAGAGTATGACATCAATAACTGTGGGAATGATAAGTGTCTTACCTGCAGCCAAACACGGTAACCTCCTTCGCACCGAAGAGAAGGGTCTTGGAGTCCTTCACCTTGACCTCGTGATGCTTCCACTGGCCGTGCACAGTGTCGTACTTGAACATGTACGTCTAAATATAATAGAATTAGTTAGTACCACATGCGTATTTGTACCAACATTGTTAAGGTCAAGCAGCACCTATCAAACATTTAACCAGATGCACTCCCAAATCAGAGCAAATCGGAAACAACCTAATCTTTGAAAGGGGTGTGGTATGACAAACAAAGCTCAATACCAATGTAACGCAGTACAGTTGAAATGCAGAGTGGTCTGAAACCTAAAGGCAGAATTTGCACAAACCGTGCCTGACCATTGACTAGTGCAGATTGCATGATATTGTAGCTAGATACAGCAAAAAGACCCCTTTCACAGCTATCAGTTAAGCACACCAAAAGCCCACTGCAGCCCAGCTAAATTACCAGATCAATGACCATTTGATCCATACACTACTATCCAAAATCACAGATCTAATTACGACAATCAACATAACAAGCAGCCATGAAGCTCGCATCTGTAGATCAACACACCGGAACAAGTCAGTCAAAGCACACTCCCTAGCCTCCTGACTCTTAAACCAACTAACTAATCAGTAGATCCAAACCAAACCCATCTCGCATCTAACCACAAACCAACGGAGCACATCAGTTCAAAGCAAGGCGCGAACGATACCATGTAGTCGGTGGTGATGAAGGGGTCGTTGACGGCGACGAGCTCGACGTCATCGCTCTGGAGGGCCACCCTGGCCACGAGCCTCCCGATCCTCCCGAATCCTGCAACCCACCACCAAAAAACCATCACAAACCACTCGACGCCACCCCCCCCCCCCCACATCATTAAAAAAACAGATCCGAGCGCGGAGGCGAACTCACCATTGATCCCGATCTTAATCTTCGCTGCAGAAGCAAAACCCACAGTAAAAAAACAAAAAATCAGCGAAAATGTCACGAGATAAACCAGCAGAACAGATCGGGCGAAGGCGTAAGGTGGCGGAGTTACCCATGGCGATCTCGATTCGAACTAGGCGAGACGGATGCGATGCGGTGCGGGCGAAGGGGACTAGTGTGAGAAAACTAGGCTATGCGATGCGACGAATGGGTGGGGGTGTGGCTGGGTTTATTACATGGCTCGCGGCCGCAGGGTTCGGATCGCGACCGTCGGTTTGAATGGTGGGCTCGGGGAGAGAGGGCGTGGACGGCGAGTGATGCGCCACGACGTCTTGGTGGAGTGGATCAGAGGCTTGGCCTCCTCCCCCCAAGAATATCCTGGGTCAATTTGCTGAATCAAATTTTCATAAGTCAATGAAATTTGTCTATCGTTTGGTTTACTATCAATATTTGATAATACCAATAAAAATTTGATAACATCAACGAAAATCAGCCACACGCGATCAATCAAAAGGTGAGAAAATCTTGGGAAATATGCACATACATAGATTTAACAAATGGGTTTATAGGGTTCTTTTGCACAAAGCAATATTTTATATTTCAACAATTTTCATAAAAGCACATTTGACAAACGAAGTTTCATTAAATACATTAAATTAATTCTCTAGTGAAGATTCTAGCTATTAGTCACTAGTATTGAGGCTATATCTGTCAAGTTTTTATAAGCAGGGCTCTAGCTGTCAACACAACAATCCAATAGTTCCAACTACTCCCGGATTTCCCGAAATAATTCTTTGAAAACAAAACTAAAATCTACCATGTGAAAACGCACTTTGCCCGCCCTTGACCATGGGCATGACTATTCGAATAGTTTTTACACTTTACAGAGGTTGTACAGCTTAACCCACATGAGATAATCGAGTTATAATGTCGGTCATGATACACCTCCTTGAGCGAGCGACTAAGCGATTACCACAAGACTTTTTACAATATTTTATCCTTATATTAGTCCACCCAATGAGCTTATCCCCAAGTCATGGACGTTATTTACCATCGACCCGGAGCTCACCATTATGGGGCATAACCTACCCGGGCATGGACGTCAATCACCATCGCCCGACATAAGCCCCGACAGACACGAGCGTCAATTACCATTGTCTGCACTACCCAGGTAACTCTTACCATCTGCAGCATGCAGGCTAAATATCTAGACTTAGTAAATTAATTAGCAAGATATTTCTCGTTCAGGACATGTGGTTGTACGATATTGCTCGGTTTGAATAGACACAAGCGTCGGTCCTTAATCGACCAAAGCGAGACAGTCGAAACTCATGTCACTCGCCCCAGTCTAAACATTTCCACCATTTTATTTTATTTTTCAATTACTGACATTATCTAATGTCATACATTTCTCAAACTATTTTAGCATAATGGATAATAGTGATTCCCCCACCAATTGGTGATCATGACCAAATAAGCATGTCTAAGCAATTCTACCATTTTTGTCTATTCCAGAACATTGTGATATTATTGCGAAAAGGCTATGCTAGGGTGACAATGGTGTATGGATAACAATTATCAGAGGAAGACATTACCAATTTTAGGTTAAACTAACAATCTACGACTTAAACTCATCATTTTATGTAAGTAGCAAATACGTAATACTTTTGAAGCTGAAAACATAACATGGAAATCATAGGCACACAATGTTCAAAGGATACTTGCCTTCGTCAAAGTTGGAGGTTAACGTGTCCGGTCTGTCCAAAGTGGGTTCGGCGGCGGTGAACTCTACACGCGCGAATCAAGACAAAATAAATAGCAAAAAAACAAATAAAATATAAACCTTATAAAATTAGTGCCAATAGAGAGATTGCAAATCTAGGAACAAGAATCGATTGTTTCGAAGTTCGTACGGAAGAGAACGAACTCCCGGAAGATTTGCTGGAAAGGAAAATTCTTGAAAAATGAGAGGAAAAGGAATATTTCTTTCTGTTTTAATATTGTAATATCACGGTGTATGACATGTGGAGCCCAATTGTTAGTGAGAGAGAGTTGGAAAGAGAGGAAGAAGGAATGAGTATGAGGTGTAAGACCACATGTCATAGAGAGAAGGGGGTGAAAGAGAGAAGAAACAGGGGAGGAAGAAACACAGTAGGCGCAAGGCGGCCTTGGCCCTCTGGCGACGATCGGCGCCTAAAAATGGAACCTAGCGGGTTACCTACCTCTGGTGGCAACGCTGTCGGAGCTTGACTGGGCGTGATGGCTTGGCGCCAAGAAGGACAACTAACACAAACAAGTCTTGGCCTTACCGAGAAAGGTGGCAAGCACATGAGTGTCGTGCGGGCATGGGGAGTGCGCTGGGTGGGTTGAAGCAGCCCGAGGGCGACTGAGGCGACGGGGCGACAGTGACAATGAAGAAGGCAGTCGAATGGAGAGGGGGAAAAGATGGGAAATTGTCGGGAACACATGACGACGCACAATCGGCTGAAGGGAAGTTTTGGTCGAGAAGAACAAAATGACGAAATCCGGCGATGAACTGCAACCAAAAGTGAAATTGATTGAGGGAAATTGTTCATTGAGCTCGGGAACATGATGTTACACGGTTGGGGATCCAAAAATCTCACTGGAGCGATGAGAGAACAAGGCGAGGTGGCGGCCGGCGCTCGGGAAGACAACGAATTCGACGGCAACGGTGCTCCAGTGGGTATGGGGTTTAGAGAGGGTGCGAAGGGGGTGACGGAGGTGCGGATGCTCCAATTTATAGGCTTGGCCGGAGTCTGAACGGATGCGGCCGTGAGCTTAAATGATAGAGACGTTACTACTCGGTTTTTGGAAACGGCCGGAACGACAATGCATTGATGGGTTGCGGCAATGGCGCGGCCTGATTGCGGCAATGATAAAGAGAGCAGCATGGACGCCGCAGCAGCGTCAGCGTGATAAGCGAACGCGGCGAAGGCGCGGGCTAGCGCATGGTGCGAGCAGAGGCGCAGCTCGGGGGCGAGCGGGTGCGGCTCGGGGAGGCTCAGGCATGCATGGGCACTGGTGCGATGCAACAGGCGTAGCCAGGGCGCGGCTCAACACGAGCACGACCAGGCGTGTGAGCCGTGGCCAGGCAAGATAGAGCAAACGCAGGGAAAAAGATTTGAAGTGAGACGATAGTATTTGGCTTTGGAGACAAGATTTGAAGTAAGACGATAGAATTTGCATTTGAATTTCGGATTTGGATTTTAATGAATGCAAAAAAAAACTCCAAAAGAAATCCAACACTTTGAATTAATTAATTTGAAATAATTTTTTTAAAAGGGCAAAATTTGGGATGTTACAGATTCAACCATAGGATTTGTTTGGTATGACCTAGCCTCGAACCAGAGAGGCCTATAAAGCAAATGTAACGTCGTCATCCGCACCGTATGGGTTGCGTTGTCTATGGGGATCGTAGGGGTCAATGGATTGAATATGAATCAAATAGTGTTTTTTCGTATTTGTATTTGTATTTTATAAACAAATATGACTCGAATGTTGTAATGAATACGAATCGAATACCTACTCAATTCAGTCGAATTCAGATATCCTCGTAACTTACGTAATGGCAAGATATTTATGATACTTTATCCTCGTACATAGCACACCTAATCATTTCGGTTTATCTATTTCGACTAAAAACATGAATTCACATTAAACTTAAAATATTCATCAAACTAATTAGCCATACTGCAATAAGATATGTATATTGTTTTATCGAATTCGAATATGAATAGTATGGATAAAATAATATTTCTGATGTCAAAAGTCCGTACCATCTTTCAGGTAGACGCACAAAACAACACAGTGTCCAAACAAAGGCTCAGCTTACTTAAAGATTTAACTGAGCAAACTTTTTTTTTGCACTGGTACAGTTCCTCTAAAGAAGTAATAAAAAAAAGCACAGCTCGACAAATCGCGCCACCCGAAGCCCAGTGGCCCACCCACACATGAGACGACCGTTGGGAGCGTCGGTCCGGGCCACCTTTAAAAACCCACCCGCTGCCGTGCACATCAGCCACCGTTGGAAAATGCTCTGAAAAGATGCAAGTTCCCGTAAACGCGGCGCAGCTGCACCCACACCACTAGCTGTTGTCGCTGCCCTTCCATTCCCCAAGGGCGAACTCCTCGCACGTAGGCGGAGAGAGAGAGAGGAGACAAGGAGGAGGCGAGACGGATCCAGAAGGCACGACCGCGAGGGAGACCAAGGAGGAGGAGGAGAGATGGCATCGAGGACGGTGTCCAAGGACATCATGACTGTCGTAGGGGTAGCACAACGGCCACCACGACCTGGCGAACAGCGAAGCACGCGCGACCCTACGGCTCGGGGGGTCTAGATGTTCCCGAAGGGCCCCCAGTCAGGAGGCTCCCGAAGGGTTCCGAAGGCCCCAGCGTCCGGAGGGCCCCGAGGGCACGAAGGGTCTCGGGGTCTTCGATCGGTCCCGGGGCGTCTCCGAAGGGTCCCGGGGCGTTTCTGAAGGGTACCGAAGGCTACCAAATGGTACCGAAGGGTACCGGAGGGTCCAATCGGCCCTGAGCCACCCGGAGGATCCCGACGGCCCGAAGGGTCCCGAGGGGTCAGGAGGGCCTCGAAGGATCCTTGGGCCCGAGGGGCCCGGAGGGGTCACAGTACCGCTGGACCAGGTGCACCAGCAGGATGGACTAAGCCCAAGGAGGTCCACCACGAGCCAAAAGCTAGTCCTAGGGGTAGAAAAAGTCCCTGCAGCCCCTACCAGTATAGGGTCCTGTAGGGGGCTAAGCTTGTAATCTCGTGTACCTCATAGAAAGGCTATAAATAGCCATCTTCTCCCCCCCCCCATTGGAAGGGGGGCAATTGTATCATTAGAACTCATTTGAAATATAAGTGCATTCACTTCCTGACAGCTAGTCCCCTCTTTCGAGGACCCTTCTGGTACTGAGGAGGGTCCCCTGTTTCTACTGTTTAGTCCTTTAGCTATGACAGTTGGCGCCATCCGTGGGGACAGGCAGGAAAGCTACGGAGCGTTGGCCATCTAATACCCCAACATGGCCCCCCGAACGAGGGCCAGGCCCAAGGCTTCGGCAGCCGAAGCGGCCGCGATGGCCGTGGCGCCGACCACCTCGAGGGCCAAGAGAAGCCGAAGCCACCGCAAGTCGCCACCGCCTGAGCCTCGGAGGAGAAGCAAATAACTCGGTGCGGGCGCAAGCCAAGGATCATCTGAAACACTCCAGCCGAGCCGGCGATCCTCCGAGAGTTGGCGAGACCTCTGGCGACCAGGGGCGTCCTCGCGGCCCCACTCCGTCAAGTGCCACAACACGGAGCGGAACCCACCCCTACGATCCAGATTGCAGCGGAACCCACACCTACGACGCAGAACGCAGCCGAACCCGCCCCTGTGGCCCACACCCCGGTGCTCCGGGGCGACCCGAACTCCCCGCTTAGCGTCGGGCTGGAGACGGCCAGATGGCCACCAGGCTTCAAAATGCCGGAGGTCACGCCGTTCGAAGGGTTCACGGACCCCTCAGAGTTCCTCCGGGTGTATGAGACCGCCATCGAGGCAGCCAGAGGAGACGACACCACGAAGGCGAAGAGCATCACCCTGGCGCTCAAAGGCGTCGCGTTGACCTGGTTCTTCACCATCCCCCCCCCCGCTCGGTGTATGCATGGGAGCAACTCCGGGATCTCCTTCGCAACAACTTCCAGGGGAACTACACGGAGCCAAAGGACATGGGGCACCTGTTCGCGGTGAAGCAGGCGCCCAACAAATCCCTCCGCAGCTTCTTCAGGAAGTTCGCGGAGGTCAAGTGCCAAATAAAAGGCGTCAATGAAACGACCGTCATAAACGCAGCCACTTGTGGGCTTCGGAAAGGCCCCCTCTCGGAGAGGCTCGCCCGCAAGCCATCCGCACGGTGACAGAGCTCTTTGACAAAATAGAAGAGTACGTCCGGGCGGAGGAGGATAGCGTCCGAAGAGGAGCACCCAATACTTCTACCCCAAATGTAACCCCTGCAAAGGAAGGGCTCAATGCCGCCCCCGCCGGGGCATCCGCCAAGCCCCGAAGCAGCGACTATCGGTAGAAAGGGTGCGGAGTCTTCCACGTGGACGGTCTTGCCGCAAAGACGAAGGGGAAAGACGCGGAGGCGGCTGGGCCGAGGCCCTGACGGGGGCAGACGCGAAGCCTGTCGCCAACTCGATAACCGCGCTAGAGGACCCGCGCAGTTTTACGACCTCCACAGTGAAGGCTCGCACACCACTAGTGAATGCCGCACCATCGCCGCCATGCAGAACTACATGCGCCGGGAGAAACCAAATGAGCCCGATAACAAGAGGGGAACCGACAATAGGCTCCCCGCACCACCACCAAGACCCCGCATAGAAGGAGGCCGGCCCGAGCATCACCAGAGGATCATCAACATGATCACCGGAGGCTCCTCGCTCGGCATGCCATCGAAAAGGCAGCGGCGCGCGTACGTCCGGCAGATCCACCACGTGGCAACGTACCTGGTATCTAGCCCACCTCGCTATGCCGAGATACCCATATCCTTCGGGCCCGAGGACGCCCGTGGGGTGTACTTTTCGCACCAGGACCCCTCGTCATTTCCGCCAACATTGTGGATTTCGAGGTGAGGCGCGTCCTCGTCGACGGAGGGAGCTCGGCGGACCTCCTGTAAGCGGACGCTTTCGACAAGATGAAGATCCCCTGGGATCGCCTAATCCCTCCGGGCATACCTCTGCTAGGCTTCGAAGGAAAGCCCGTGACGGCCCTAGGCCAGATCAACCTGGCGGTCACATTCAGCGACGAGTTCGCATCCCGAACCGAAGTCATCACGTTTGACGTAGTCCAAATGGCTTACCAGTACAATGCAATCCTCGGTAAGACCCGCATCAACACCTTGGTAGCGATAGCCCACCACAATTATCGTGCATGAAGCTCCCCGCCCGAGGACATTGTCACGGTCAGGAGATCAAGACCTCGCATAAGACATATAGAGCTCGAGGCTTTATCCTCACTTCGCACGTCCGTCGTTAGGCGGGACAAGGAGCAAGCGAGCCACCTTGGCAAGGTGGGCACGAAGCACAAACCCTAGGGCCAACTCAGAAGAATCCCTCTAAGGACTGACTCACCGAAAAAGACGGTGGCCCTCGGGTCCGACCTCAGCGAGCAGGCATGCGACGCAATCACGGAGGTGCCCATAATAATGAAGATGCCTTCGCTGGGGGGGGAAGACCTCCGGGGTGGCAAGGGAACAATCGAGCAAGGCTAGCCCTCCAAGAAGACGCGCGCCAAGAAACAAAAAGGAGGCGCATGTCAATTTGGCCACTTGCGAGCCAAGAAAGAGATTGGGAAACTGCTAAAGGGGGGCGTCATCCGCGAGATCAAGTACTCAAAATGGCTAACCAACCCCGTCCTCGTCAAGAAGGAGACGGGTAAATGGTGCATGTGTGTTGACTTCACCGACCTGAACAAAGCATGCCCTAAGGATGATTTTCCCCTACCCCGCATCGACCAGCTGGTGGATGCCACCTCGGGTTGCGAACTCATGAGCTTCCTCGACGCCTACTCCGGCTACCACCAAGTCCACATGGCCAAAGAGGACGAGTCAAAAACCGTGTTCATCACACTCATAGGAACATATTGCTACAAACTCATGCCCTTCGGCCTCAAGAACGTGGGGGCAACGTTCGCACGCCTCATCACGAAGGTGTTAGCCAACCAGCTGGGCCGCAACGTAGAAGCGTACATTGATGACATAGTGATCAAGAGCAAGCTCGCGGGAACACACGCGAAGGACCTCCACAAAACCTTCGCCAACCTTCGGGCGGAGGGCATAAAGCTTAATCCGGAAAAGTGTGCATTACGCTTGAAGGCGAAAACTACTAGGCTTCCTGCCGCCTGGAGAGGGGATCGAGGCCAACCACGAAAATCAAGGCTATCCAAGAGATGAAGCCCCAGATAACGCCTTGTGAAGTGCAAAAGTTGACGAGCCGCATTGCCGCCTAAGCGGGTTCTGTCCCGCTCATGAGAGGGCACCGCTGTTCTTCAAACGCTCACGGAACAGGAGCTGCCTTCAGATGTACCGAATGCGTAAAGCTTTCGAGGACCTCAAGCTATACCTCGTGGAGCTACCAAGCCTCACTAGCCCGGAGCAGGAGCGAATCTCCATCAGTACATCGCCGCTACACCGTCGCCAAGAAGCGCGTGCTTGTCCAAGCATAGCAGTGGGTGCCCAATATATTATGTGTCTAAAGCCCTGCAAGGAGCCAAAATACGATACACAGAGCTCGAGAAGTTGGCGTACGCCTTGCTCATGGCTTCGCAGAAACTCCGGCACTACTTCTTGGCGCACCCCATTACGGTCCTGACATCCTACCCGCTAGCATTGATGCTACGGAACAAAGATGCCTCGGGCCGGATAGGCAAATGGGCAGCAGAGCTGGCGCCCTTCGATGTTACCTTCGCCGCAAGAGCGGCCATCAAATCGCAATCCCTCGCGGACTTCGTCGCTGAGTGGACGCCACACGCGGAAGAAAACACCGCAATCGAGACGCCATGGACAATGTACACAGACGGGTCGTGGTGCGTCGCAGGGACCGACGCCGCGGTTATCTTGGTTTCCCCATATGGACGAACCGCATCGCATGTAGCCCGCCTCAATTTTCCAACAACAAACAACGCATCGGAGTACGAAGCACTGCTGCTTGGCCTCCGTTAGGTGAAGGCCCTGGGAGCGAAGCGCATTCTCATCAAGAGCGACTCCCGTCTTGTAGCGGGCCACTTCGACAAGATGTTCGTGACGAGGTGCCCCGAAATGACCCGTTACCTTGCCACAGTGCGCGAAGCGGCAAATTGCTTCATTGGTATTACACTCCAAGCAATCCCTAGATGCAACAACGAGGTAGCAGATAAGTTAGCAAAAATGGCAAGCGCCGACAAGGGGCCTCTCGCGAAAGTCTTCTACGAAGTACTCATGAAACTCCCCATCGCCGAAGCACAAGGGTCAGCGCTTAAGCCCAAGGGGTTTGCACTAAAGCACAAGGGGTGTACGCCTAGTGCTTGCCCTTGCAATGGCGGACCCAACACCGCGTGGATTGCGGCGAACATCATTATCAAGTACCTCGCCGGTCAAGAACTAGAGGACCCGGCCGAAGCGAAGCGCCTTTGCTGTCGGGCCAGGAACTACTACATGATTTCCGGAGAGCTATACAAAGGCGTTGTGCCTTCTTCTTATTCGCGTGACGCAGAAGGAAGGCCAATCCCTCCTTAAAGATATCCACGAGGGCCTATGCGACGCGCATCAGGCGCCCCGGGGCCTCGTGGGGAAGACGTTCCGCCAAGGATTTTACTGGCCGACGGCGCTCCGAGACGCGCAAGACCTTGTCCAGCGCAGCCAAGGGTGCCAGTGGGCTAGCCGCAAACCAAAGGCACCCGCGCTACCATTGCGACACTTCCAGCGGTCGGCCCCGCCTTCGCACGTGGGGATGGATATCATCGAGCCGTGCATCTGACCAAATGTTTCTCCGATTCACGTTAAATGCGCCATCGAGTACTTCTCCAAATGGGTCGAGGCGGAACCAGTTGCCAAGATCACCGCCGCAGCAGCCCAGCGGTTCGCTTGGAAGAACATCATTTGCCAGTACGGTGTGCCGCGGGACATCGTCACCGACAACGGAACACAATTCAACTCCGAGCCCTTCTGAAAGTTTTGCAAAAACCTGGGCATAACAATATGCTTCGCATCCGTTGGGCACCCAGAATGCAACAGAGCCGTTGAACGAGCCAACGGCAACCTCCTCGACGGGCTGAAGAAACGCCTCGTAGCCCTTCCCAAGGGACTATGGCCTGAAGAGCTCCAGAAAGCTCTATGGTTACTACGCACATCGCCTAGCAGGGCCACAGGTTTTTCCCTATTCAAACTCCTCTTCGGTGATGAGGCCATGATGCCAGCGGAGTTTGCTGCCGGTTCCTACCGAGCCACAGCCTAGGCGGACCCTGCGGGATGACAGGTCTCTCTCGACCTACTCGAAGAACAACGCGTGCAGGCCATCTCAACCATGCAAAGGTATAGCGAAGAATTAGCAGATACCTATGAAAAGGTCAGAACCCGCCACATCGCTCGAGCGTCTGGTCTTTGGCGAGCGAAACCAAGCCGCGATTAGCAAATTGGAGTCAAGTGGGAAGGCCCATCGCCGTCATTTTGGGGTAACAAGGGTAGGTACCTTCCCACATCGCAACGCCGGGAGGAGACCACCGGCCACACGGAATATAAAGACTCTTCGGAAGTTCTACCCTTAACAACTTATAAAACCGGCTGCGCCCGGAGAACTGCCCAATCGCCAACAATCGGCAAGGGCATGTACTTACATTTTGGCAAAACCGGCTGCGCTCGGAGAATCGCCCCACCACCTTTGGTCGGCGAAGGCTTGTGCGAAACGAGTACCCCACGGAGTTTTGCCCTGGTGTTTTCAACGTGTATAAACGAAGCCATCGCGCATGGCCCTTGGCCCCGGTGCACACCGATGCCCTCCGCAGGCACGAGTGTATAAACGAAGCCACCGCGCATAGCCCTTGGTCCCGGTGCACACCGATGCCCTTCGTAGGCACGAGTGTATAAACGAAGCCACCGCGCATGGCCCTTGGACCCGGTGCACACCGATGCCCTTCAGCGAGCCGGCGTATAAGCGAAACCACAAGACGATCCGTGGCGAGAGCATACCGGATACAAATAGCGAAGACAACGCGCAAAACCGAACCCGGCTTGGCGCGGCTCGGGGACCAGGCCAAGCACGGGGGGACAGCGTCGTCTTCGCCTCCTCCTCGCAAAGTGATAGTTAGGGCTCCCTGGAGCCCTATCTAAAAAAGTATGGGGGACGGCGCGAGGCTTCGTCTCCCCCTCGCAAAAAAAAAGAAGATAGTTAGGTCTCCCCGGAGCCCGATCTAAAAAAGTATGGGGACGGCGCGAGGCTTCGCCTCCCCCTTGCCAAAAGATAATTAGGGCTCCCCGGAGCCCTATCTAAAAAGTATGGGGGACGGCGTGAGGCTTCGCCTCCCCCTCGCAAAAATATAGTTAGGGCTCCCCGAAGCCATATCTAAAAAAGTATAGGAGACGGCGCAAAGCTTCGCCTCCCACTCGTAAAAAAAGAGATAGTTAGGGCTCCCCAGAGCCCTATCTAAAAAAGTATGGGGGCGTGCTGAGCCGCCTCCTCCCATAAAAAAGAAAAGAGATAGTTAGGGCTCCCCAGAGCCCTATCTAATAAAGTATGAGGGACGGCGCGAGGCTTCTCCTCCCCCTCGTAAAAATATAGTTAGTGCTCCCCGGAGCCCTATCTAAAAAAGTATGGGGGACGGCGCGAGGCTTCGCCTCCCCATCGTAAAAAAAAAGGAGATAGTTAGGGCTCTCCAGAGCCCTATGTAAAAAAGTATGGGGGACGGCGCGAGGCTTCGCTTCCCCCTCGCAAAAAAAAAGATATAGTTAGAGCTCCCCGGAGCCCTATGTAAAAAAGTATAGGGGACGGCGCGAGGCTTCGCCTCCCCCTCGCAAAAAAAGAGATAGTTAGGGCTCCCCGAAGCCCTATCTAAAAAAGTATGAGGGACGGCACGAGGCTTCGCCTCCCCCTCGCAAAAAGATAATTAGGGCTCCCCGAAGCCCTATCTAAAAAAGTATGGGGGACGGAGCGAGGCTTCGCCTCCCCCCGCAAAAAGATAATTAGGGCTCCCCGGAGCCCTATCTAAAAAAGTATGGTGGACGGCGCGAGGCCTATCTCCCCATAAAAAAAAAAGATAGTTAGGGCTCACAGAGCCCTATCTAAAAAGTATGGGGGCAGCACAGAGCTTCCTCCCCAAAAAAAAGATAGTTAGGACTCCCCGGAGCCCTATCTAAAAAAGTATGGGGGACGGCGCGAGGCTTCGCCTCCCCCTCGCAAAAAAGATAGCCCTATCTAAGAAAGTGTGGGGGACGGCGCGAAGCTTCGCCTCCCCCTCGTCACAATATCAAGTACACGCAAGGGTAACAACTGCATCACTCTTATCGCAATATCAAGTACACGCTGTACAAGGCCAAGGACGGTGGGCCACACAACCACACGCTCTACAAGGCCAAGTCCCGCTGTGAAGACCGTTAACAATCTGAGAATACCCGCCTCTGACCACACCAACCACCTCTGGCGCAAAATAAATGCGCCTCCCGCTCCCTCTGTTCCCGCAACACCCATTTGAGCAGCTCCTCGTCAGACGGGTGTGTGGCCATCAACTCAAAGTACTCCCTCTCCGGGTCACAGTCGTCTGACAAGTCCGAAGAGCTCAACGAGATTGTAGGGGTGGCCTTGAGCCGAAAAGGCCCAGGCATAATCCCAACCAGCAGCATAATCGAAGAGCCGTATCTCTTCCAGCGCCTCCAAAGCTTTCTCCTCGCGCAAACGAAAAAAATCTTTTCATCGGCCCCCTCGGGTTGGCTCTCTTCCAGCGCTGCCACTTGGCCCCATGGCATCCGATCCCACTGTAACAAACCTTCAAGGGTCACTTGCGGACCAATGTTCGCTCTTCCGTCACGCGCAAGGGCAAAAGGACCGTATGCCACCTTCGGGGCGAGGGCCTCGCCAGCCCGATGCAACAGACAACATACTCCCTGAGCAAAACAGACTAACATGAAACAGGCTCACACAGCAACAAAGGAGACCTCAGTTTCTATTTCATTTAAGAAAATGTCGATTCAAGCCATTGTCGCTAGTTGCGCCTGGCTCGTGCAGCGACGCTGGAACAGGAAACAAAAAATGAACCTTGGACTAGGACAAACAAAATGACTCTTCAAGAAAAGAAGCGGAGGGTCACACCTTACCTCCGGTGTCGGCCCTCCGCACCACTGCATTTGCGCCATCCGCAGGACCCTTCCTTCTGCTTCTGGGCCAGGGATGCGCGAAGCGACTCCATCGTAGCGTCCCGACTAGACGGAGCCCAAAAGCCCTTGGCAAGGGTATTGCTGGCCCGTCGCACCTGCTTTTGACCTGAGAGAATCTCCGCAGCAAAAGCAACAGGCACGGTGCCAGCGCCAAGCTCGTCAACATGGCTACACCCAACCCGCTCTACGGAGCTTGGCGTCACGTCCCACGCCGCCTTGATGCATGCTAAGAGGCGCGGCGGCCAGAGAAAAAGTTCCCCAGCATGGCGAAGGAGCTCTAGGGTGGCAGCCAGCTGGTCGACAGTGTGCTTCCGGGGAGGGGGCACGGCACCAAGCTCTGACATAGCACCATCCATGCGTTCCAGCGCCTCCCGGCTAACTTTGTGCGCGGAACAAGCAAGCAGACGCTCGTCGCAACCTCCGCCTCGAGCACGGAATGGGCGTTGCGCAAAGACTCTAACTCCTCCTGCACTTTGCGAAGCTCCTCTTCCAGCTGGGCAACCCTCACTTCCAGCCCCTTCGCCTTCTCGGTAATAGCCAGCGTCTGCGATTAGTTGGGCGTTAAAGCGAATTCTAAGTCGTCCATTCTTTGGATCTCGTCGTAGCCGCTCTGGATGTCCCTCTCAAGCGAGCGCGAAAGAATGATCGTCCACCAAAGAAAAATACGATCAACGAGGCGCCAACAAAGAGGCATGCTTACCCGGACCTACCTTTATCGCGTTAGCCTCGAGGCTCCGGAACATTCTCTCCGGGCTCCATTTCACAAAGAGCTCTGACACGCAAGGCGGGGCGGTGAAGCAGGACACTTCCTCGCAGCACGGAGGCGCCCCAGTGATCCGAATCGGAGGATTAAGCGGCTAAATTCGCGATACTGCGAAGTTGCAAAGCGCAGCGTCCACCCCGCCCTGCTCGGAACCAGAGTCACTGTCGCCCGCCCCGGCGTCGTCACCATCCCGGGATCCCCAGTAAAGCAACAACCACGGAGGCGACATCGACCGAGCTCGCCCTCGGCGGCCTGTTGAGAACAACCAAGTCGGACCAATTTGCTAATAATTGAACAAAAGGCGAGTGAGAGCGAGTCTCACCTATCGAGCGGGGAGATCGGTCACGGTCCTCCTCTACGGTATCCTCCGTACCACGACCACAAACTTGAGAAGGCATCCCACCAGATACCGCTTCGAGGGCCATGCTAGCAATCCCAAATGGCTAGCCATCGCCCGATAAGCGCCGGTACGTCTGACCGCCAGGACTCACGACGAATTTCTTCTTGTTGATTGTCACCCTCGGGCCCTCGAGCTCCCGCGACACCTTCTTCAGGGATGGCCCGGCTGCGTCGCCTACGGCGAGGTCAGACTTACTTGCTCCCGTGGCTCTGAGAGCATGCAGGGGTACCGCGCTGATGGGATCAGGGGTTTCCAAATCATCCGGGCCGTGGACCCATTTCTTTTTTCCGGCGTCAGGATCCGGCCGCTCCGACAAGCGGACGATTGGATCCCGTCTGTGGTTCGAGCAACTCTCGTGCCGCGTTTGCTCGCTTAAGCGTGCTCCTCCCGTATAGGTCAGAGAAGGCACCTCCGCGGCAGCGATCGGCGATGGGCAAGGCTCACAGCAGTGTTAAATAACTCAAAAATATAATAATAATAATAATAATAATAATAATATAACAGAGAAAGCACATGTGCGCTCCCCAAAGTCCAAGGGAGGCATCCCATCCTTTGCCTCACCGAGCCTCAACTTCCAACCCTGCGCCAAAGGCCATAGCCGAAGCGCACAGAACTCCTCAACGAAGTCCCGCGTAGACATCCTCCGGGCCGCGCTGAGCAATACCCATAATAGCGCCTCTTCCCGAGAAGAAAGGTCGATGGTCGGTGTGGAGATAAGCCAGATAGGCCCTCCGGTTGAGCGAAGGCCCACCTCGGAGGAACACTTGTGATAGAACCAGCGATGGGTCCAATCGGTATCCCACCTGTTCCGGGCAACAAGGGCGGGTAGGTAATGCAGAAGCTATGCTTTCGGCTGGAAGTTGATGCTTCTGAAGTTCAGCGTCTCCCCCGTGTCCTTTTTCTTCTTCGGCTGACACCGCCCATTGTGGAGATCTGTGAGCAGTCGTGCCTCCGGTCTTTAGTCACCCCAGCGAATGAGCACCTTACTCAGCGCCAAGCTTGCGATCGAGTTAGGCGTCGGTGAGCCAGTCCACCCGTCTGACTAAAGGACTGGTAAAACATGGGGCATGGCGACGAAGCCTCGTGATCGAATACGCCACGAACACAACTGTTTCATCCTCGCGGGGCGTCGGAGCAACCTCCATCCCGGGGGCACAAACGTCTTCGAGCTTCGCAATCTTTCCCTCATTTTTTAGAGCCCGCAGGACGTGGGACGTCACCAGTGAGCAGCCTAACTCGTCGGTGTAGCATGCGGCGCCACCTCCATCCTTAACCTGCTTCATCATTGTTGAAGCTGCCAAGAGGAATGCGGCCGGGGGGGCGATGGGAGCGAAACAAACGAAGTGGCAACGCACAGGAGTACGGTGAAACTCTGGCCCAGGGCCACCTATTTATAGACAGCCCCAAGAGCAGTTTCACTAGGCATAGAAGTCGAGGAGCCCAACACCAAACAAAAAGTGACAAGTGGCAACAAACGGCTGTTATGGCGCACGAGAACCTAGGCGTTGTGTTAAAAGACGTGCCAGCCACGCCGTCGGTGCGACGCACAAGCAACCTGAAACCGAAGCGCCGCATTGAAGCACGCGCCAAGGATAAATGGTGAACAGCCGACGGATTCATGGGGCACAGAAACCAACTGGAGCACACACCATTCGCTCGACAGTCAGCGACGAGCAACCGAGGGCGCGCTGATAACGCTTCGCCAGGCCGAAGGGGACGGTGTACCTGTACCCTCTGGGGAGAGGTGTGGTTTCAGCCATGAGGAAGCAAGACCTCGACCGTGAGGGGCTTGTCGTAGGGGTGGCATAACGGCCTCCACGACACAGCAAGCAATGCCAAGCCTTGACCGCTGACTCGGGGGTTTGGATGTTCCTCAAGGGCCCCGATTAGGAGGCTCGAAAGAATTCTGAAGGCCCCAGTCGTCAGGAGGCCCCCCGAGGGCCGAAGGGTCCCTGTTTCCAAAGGTCCAGGCGTCTCGAAGGGTCCCGGCGTTCGAAGGGTACGAATGGTACCAAAGGCTACAAATGGTACGAAAGGGTGCCGAGGAGAATCTTGAAGGTCCACTTGGCCTGAGCCGCTGGAGGTCCCGTGCGTCGAAGGTCCCGAGGGGTCCGAGGGCCTCAAGGATCCTTGGGCCCGAGGGGCCCGGAGGGTTCACTGTACCGCTAGACCAGGTGCACTAGCAAGATGGACTAAGCCCAGGGAGGTCCACCACGAGCCAGAAGCTAGTCCTAGGGGGTAGGAAAAGTCCCTACAGCCCCTACCAGTATAGGATCCTGTAGGAGGCTAAGCTTGTAATCTCGTGTACCTCATAGAAAGGCTATAAATAGCCATCTTCCCCCACCCCCATTAGAAGAGGGGCAATTGTATCATTAAAACTCATTTGAAATATAAGTGCATTCACTTCCTGACAGCTAGTCCCCTCTTTTCGAGGACCCTTCTGGTACCAAGGGGGGTCCCCTCTTTCTACTGTTTAGTCCTTTAGCTACTACAATGACGCTACGGGGAAGGAAATTTTCTAGGGCCCCGCCTCCCGTGAGGCCCCTTCCTGCTACCGTTGGATTTCGTATGATATCACTGTAGCGCATGAGCATAAAGGAGATCAGACGGCTCACGAGGAGGGGCCTCACTGGGACAGGGCCTCATAGAATTTTTTTTCCACGCTACGGGGCTCCACCACCATCATCAGCAAGTTCTTCGATACATACGCGTCGTCCCCCTCCACCTCCCTAATCACTCATCCGATAGGTCTTTGATGGAATGCTTGGTCCACGAATTCTGCTTGGCGAAACAGTGCGTCTTGGGCGAGAATAGCGATGGCGTCGATTGTTGTTTTCCTTTTAAATGGATTGGTGAAAAGTAACCAGTTTTGATTGATTTATGTTTGGTCTATGTGGTTGTAGCTGTACAACCGTGGGGTGTACCCAAAGGAGAGTTTCGCCAAAGTGAAGAAGTATGGGCTCAGCATGCTGCTCACATAGGACAAGGGGGTAAAGGCCTTCATCGCCAGCCTCACCTCCCAGCTCTCAGGTTCATCCCATCAAAATCTCCCTCTCCTCCTTAGTTCTTGCACCAGTTGCAGATTGCAGTTACCTCACCATGCTAATTACGCATTGATTTGTTGTGTGGATGCAAATTGTAGAGTGGCTCAAGGCCGGGAAGCTGCAGAGGATCGTTTTGGTGATTATGAGCAAGGCCATCTCCGAGGTGCTAGAGCATTGGAACTTCAACATCAAGACCGACGCCGAGGTCGTCGAGAAACAGTACACCACTCTCGTTCGTCCTCTAAATTGGAATTGCTATCTTTTATTAGATCATATCGAATTGGAATGTGTCGTTGCTTGATTGCATCCTCTGATGCTCCTGGACAGATGGATGGTCTCTCAGGGTGATCAAGGAGAAGAGCGACAAGGAGATTGACGAGGATTAAAACCTCTATGTATTATTTTAAATGCATAATAAAAGACCATACGTCTTCATGGTCGTAACCCCTAAGACTAACGACCTCCTCAGTCGTTAGTATTCGAAGGTTACTTAATGGGTACCACAGTCGGATGAGGCTTTGTGCCTAATCCCGACCGGATAACCGCCGTAAAATTCTTGAATGGTATTTCTTATCGTATGATGAATGGAACACGTGTTATCGTTCCAAACCATGCGATGGTACAACCACTGAGACATTGACTATTAACCACCCTACGGTTAAGCTTTTCACAAGCAACGCAAGGAAGTTAGCACATTGCTAACTTCTCTACCGTTCAAACCAACAGTAGCGCTTCACGAGGGCGTCTTCTCCGTGAGTAATGCGCCACCTCTTGGAAGTTATTTAAAGGTGAAGCACAAAGACGAAAGGAAAAAGGAAAACAGGACAAGAAGGGGAGACGATAGGCGACACACAAAACAAGGCCAAGGCAAAGATATGCACAAGCCTAAGCGGTGGAATTAGAAGCTAGATAATCACCTTAGACTCATATTCTAAGTCGATTGCTTGGTTAAACATTCCTCCATTCGAAGGTAATTGAGGGTAGTACTTAGCCACATCTTGTAAATCCAGTTCATATCAATAAAGAGCGACCCACATTCCATTCCGGGATATTCCACGTCATTTTCCTCGTTTATTTTAAGTAAGATCGGCGATTCGATCGTCAACAAATTGGCGCCGTCAGTGGGGAAGAAGGCGTAAGTTTCTGAAGAAATTTTTTCTTTTCGCTCAAGAAAATCCTCGCCCAAAAACTCGCAATCGCTCATGCGACTATGCCCGAGTTTGGGATGAGGAAAAGCGGTTCGATTTGGCGGACTCGCCAACCTCGACATGGAAGGATGTATCCGCCATGGAAGAAAATGGCGAGTCATCCTCCTCATCCTCCTCCGGCGCTCGCCGCACGCCGCCACGTTAGCGAGTCGACGGATGGATGAAGATGCGCCGCCACTACTGGTGGCGCAACCAGAAAACCGCCGTTCACCCGATTCGAATGCGGAGGATCTCTTCAAGCCCGGTCTTCTCGGCCGTGAAACAGTGAAGAAATTTCAGCTCCATCACCGGAAAACTCTATACCATTGATGAAATCATGGTGAAAGATACTCTCCTTGACTTCGGCAACTCCAGAGTCAGCCGTCACCGGTAGCGGTGTCGATGAAACCTCCACCGGTCGTAGGCCATGTGGGGATGATCACACTCGACATCTGATCGGCGGTTCGTCGGATCGGTGAAAGACCTCGAGAAGTGCTCATCTCCGGCCGATCTCCATCGTGGAAGATTACGCGGTTACCGACAAGCTCTCCATTAGTTATGATGGAAGCTCATCGGAAGATCAATCTTTGGAAGCACGAGGTCAACGCGATCGGAGATGAAGATCAAGATGCCCCGCGGTCCTACACTCTCTACCACGCCATCACGTGTTGTTAGAGATGATCCGGGCCGTCAAGCACCAACTTCCGGAGGCAGCGGAACTAATCGGCGTCAATCGGTTAACTCGCTTTGTCGCCCCACCCAGTGGTGAGCGACAGATCGAACAAATCCGAAGGTCGGGGAAGGTTCGAGACGGTACACCTCGACCAATATGAACCACGAGACCTTCTAGAATCTAAAACTTGCGGCGTATTCAAAACATGTTAAATAATTCGATCCTGCTCTAGCGAGAACGCCTAGTTTTATTACAACTCGTGGGTCGGTATCAGAAATTCTCCAGCAGACTATGCGTGAGCAGGCGTATCGAGAACGAGGGGTTCAGAAGTCGGACTAGGACTTCGTCCCAACGCTCCTCCTCGGTGGGGGCGGCATGGTCATACCAGAGAGCGATCGATACCAAGACCTCCTCGGCGATTCCGACCAAGGAGTCACGAGGAGAAGGCTATTTCAAGAGGATACTCCCCGCTGCGTCGAGAAGAACCACCACTAGGACCTAACGATCTCGACATCGTTTGAACCAAGTGGCGATGCGTGGACATCATATCAATGTCCACGACCGGATCGACTACCGGAGTTCGGCGTTCCAATCTTAGGGATCGGTCTCCCCGATTACAATCCGCACCTTCCCGGAGAAGACGCCATGAATCAATCACGGTTGTCGAGCCTTCTCTGCTGGGCTCCAAGTCGCAGTGCGTTAGCCTAGCTTGCCCGACCGCCAACTTGGACAAATTCAATGGAACTCAAAACCCATTGGAATTTCTCCAAATATATACCACCGCTTCTCGTGGTTCTTTGGTGGCGATGAGAATGTAATGGCCAACTATTTACCCACCGTGCTCGAAGGGTCTCGCGGTCGTGGTTGTTAAACTTACTGGCCGGATCCATATATACTTGGGAACAACTCGTGATCTTCGATTGCCAACTTCGAGTACATCGACCGCCTTGGGAAGGAGGACGATCTCCACGAAATCCGGCGAGGATCGATGAGACTTTACGTCAATATATCAAGAGGTTCGGCCGGGTTAAGTAACTCTATACCCAAGTCGCAGAGTCCTCTGTTATTCAGCTTTTAAAACAGGTCTAAGGAATCGGCGGTTTCACGGAGGACATAGCAATGAACCCTCCAAGAACAACCGCTGAGCTTTTTGATATGGCGGACAAATATGCCATTGCTAGTGAAGCAATCGAGTGGTGTGAAGCCATCGATCGGAAGACAAGATTCCCGGCCCGATGCGGACAAGCGGGAGAAAAAGAACAAGAAGTCTCTCAAGAAGAAAAAGAACCGCAGACCGACGACAAAGAAGTCCTCGCCGTTCGCACAAGATCGGGAAGGGCAAGAAGGACTATCTTGGGTCGAAGCAAAGCAAAAGTTCGACCGAAGGATTCGAGACGAATAAGAAGTGGTGTCCACTTCACGGCGAGCGAGGGCATGATCTGCGCTGTCGTGTCTGGCGGAAGAAAGCGGAGGATTATTATGCGGGTAAAGGACCATTTCGAGCATCTGAGGAACATGGAGAAACGAGCTCCAAAAGGACAAGGATGGCGGCGAGGAGATGGAGTACCGGATCCCCAACACACACCAACATGATTTTGGAGGATCTTCTTCATACGAGTCGACGTCATCTGAAGGCCATGGGCGGGAGGTCAACCTCGTCGAATCTCCAAGCGTAATCAAGCACTTTCGAAGTGGTCGGACACCGCAATTTCCTTGACAAAAGACGATCGCACCATCCATCGACTCGGCCGTAGGTTCCCCATCGTCGTTGAACCAACTATTAATAATTGTCGGGTTAATCGGGTCTTAGTGGATGGGGTAGTTCCTTGAATATATTATTTGTAGGAGCTTTAGAAGAAATCACAGTCCCCATGTCAAAGGTGAAACACATGAAATATGCTTTTCATGGCATAGTTAGGGTTCTACCGCTAAGCCGATAGGACAAGTTTCCTTCTGGTGGCGTTTGGAAAACGACAATTTCGAGCAGAAGATCCCGTTTGATGTAGTAAACTTGAATCCGCGCCTACAACGGAATCCTCGATCGACCGGCATTAGCAAAATTCTTGATAGCCACGCATTACGGTTATCAAAGTTTGAAAATGCGGGGCGAAGAGTCATCACAATTCGAGGAGATCGAGAAAATGGCTACGTATGCGATCGAAATCCTTTGCCTTTGGTTGATGAACTTCCGACGGAGAGGTTAATCCGTCTCCCATGCGAGTCAAGCACTCGAAGCCAAAGATGGCGCCCAAACCATCCGACTGGACCAAGGAGGTACTACTCGACAAAAGCGCTTCTCGGACAATATCAAGTCGTCACATGGGTCAGACAACCAGATCAACCGCCAAAGATTACGGTCGGGGCAAGACTCGACCCTAAATAGGAAGAGTCGCTCGTCTCCTTCCTCCGAGCAAATCAAGGCGTGTTTGCTTGGCAGCGTCCGATATGCAGAGTCCCGGGAGGTGATCGAGCACGTGCTTGCTCTCGGCCGATAAAAACCGATCAGCGAAACTACGACGTTTTGCACCCGATCGGAAGGAAGCAATCCATCGGAGATTGACAAGCTTCTCGGCGGGATTTATTCGTGAAGTCAACCACCCACAAGGGCTTGCTAATCTGTAATGGTTAGGAAAAATAATGGGAAATGGCGAATGTGTATCGACTTCACAGATCTTAATAAAGCTTGTCCGAAGGATGACTTTCCCTTCCCGCATTGATCAACTAGTAGACTCTACTTACGGGTGCGAGTTACTAAGTTTTTTAGATCGTATTCGTGGTACCACAGTTAGTATGTGTAAAGAAGATGAGGAGAAACTTCCTTCATCACCCCATATGGTACTTCTTGTTATATTAAGATGCCATTTGGTCTCAAAAATCTTTGGTGCAACTTTTCAAAGGTTGATGCAAAAACTTTTAGTCCACAAATCGGTGGAATCTAGAAGCTTATGTTGACGATCCGTCGTAAAGACCACCAACGCGACCACATTCTGACTTATAAGAAACTTTTAATAACTTGAGAAGACATAACCTCAAGTTAAATCCTAAAAGTGTGTGTTCGGAGTTTCTGTTGAAAACCGCTTGGTTTCCTAGTTTCGCTAGAGGTATTGAAGCAAATCCGGCAAAAATTGCGCCATCGACGAGATCGCCCTCCCGACCACGAAGAAGGAAGTCCAAAACTAACGGCTATATGGCGTTAAGTCGTTTCATAGCAAGGTTAGGGAAAAAGGATTACCTTTCTTTAAACTTCTTGGAAACATGGGAGTTTTGAGTGGACTAAAGAGGCAAGCGATGCCTTTGAGGAACTTAAAAGTACCTTACAAGTACCTTCGTTTTAGTTTCTCCGAGACCGGAGAAACATTGCTAATTTACGTGGCGGCAACACCACAGACGCTTAGCGGTGTCTTGGTTGTAGAAAGGATAATATCCAACGACCGGTCTATTACGTGGCGAAGTCTTACATGGACCAAAGGAAAGATACCCACAGTACAAAAGTTGCTCTATGGCCTCCTTATGTCTTCAAGGAAGCTAAGGCACTACTTTCGAGCCCACAAAGTGGTCGTACCTACCGGTATCCCCTTGGTCAAGTCCTTGAAACGAGGAATCATCGGGACGAATAGCCAAATGGGCGGTCGAGCTATGGGCGCTCGATCTCCATTTCATTTCACGAACAACAATAAAGTCGAGCAATAGCAAAATTCATTGCGAATGGACAAACCTGAACCCACCCAAGGACCCGAGTACGAACACCACGACAGTGGACAATGTATTCGACGGTTCCTTGATGTTACAAGGATCGGGCCGGAGTGGTCTTGATATCCCTCTTGGCGAACACATCAAGTCGCCATCCAAGTTAAATTTTCACGCCACCAATAATGTGGCGTAATATGAAGGTCTTGGCGGGACTCGGCAGCTCGTTAAACTCGGGATTCGCATGATTACTAGTGAAAGGCGATTCTCAACTAGTAGCGAATCAAGTGGGGAAAGAGTATCAATGCTCTAGTACCAAGATGTCATCTTATCTGGCGGAAGTACGAAAACTCGAAAAGCACTTCTTCGGTTTCGGATCAACATATTCCTAGAAAGGAAAACTTTCTGGCGGAACCGGTTAGCACGGATGGCCTCCACGAGGTCGGCCGTCACTTGGGAGTTTTCTCGAGCAACTCAATTCACCCTCGGTAGTTGAGCCTTCCGAGAACATACATGATTCTTTGCAAGTTGAACAAACTAATCAAGGAACATGGATGCTCCACGTGTCGTTGACGGTTGGCATATCACGATCAAGGTAGAGATCGGATGACATCGATCTACAATTATCTTGACATGACACAATTCGAGAAGATGATGTAGAGGCCGATCGATATACGAAAAGCCAAATCATACACTCTAATCGAAAGTACCTTGTATAAATGAGGATCTCATGGAGTGTTGATGAGATGCATATCTCAAGCGGATGGCATTAGATTGCTAACCGAAATCCATGAAGGTGTCGTGGAGCACACCATTCCTCTGAGAACCACAGTTTAAAGCCTTCCTAAGGCTATTCTTGCCAACCGCCTTCATGATGCAAAGAGCTTGTGATGAAGTGTGTACAATGTCAGTTTCATAGCCGACAAGTACACCAGCCAGCACAAGCCTTACAAACAATTCCTCTTTCTTGGCCTTTTGCAACTTTGGGATTTGGACATTACAGGACCTTTCCCAAGAGCACCCGGGGGCTTCGAATTCCTTTTCGTCATGATTGACACGTTTACAAAATGGATTGAAGCCGAGCCAGTTGTTAAAATAACAACTGAGGCCGCTAAGAGATTTCTCTTGAAAAATGTGATCACGCGATTTGGTGTACCCAGTCGTATCATCACGATAATGGTTCCCGCTTCTCCGAATCAATTCCGAATTGCGATGAACTTGGTGTCAAAGTTCATTTTGCTTCATTGCACATCCGCAGAGCAACGGAGCGATTGAGCGAGCTAATGGTATCCTTATGCGAGGATCAAGCGCCGAGTATTCACCGATTAATCAAGCGGTCGGCGCTTGGGTTAAGAACTTCCCTCGTGTTATGGGCGTTCGAACCCACGACCGATCGTCTGACCGGTGAAACTCCATTCTTTTTGGTTTATGGTCTTTGAAGCCATGCTTCCTCGAAACTCAAAATTGGCTCTGCTTTCGGCGATCGTTTTGACGAAAATGATCGAGAATGAGCAACGACTTCGGCGACGTCGATTTCCTTGAAGAACGATTTAAACCAAGCCCTTATGCGATCGGCGGTCTACCAACAAGCCATGCGAAGGTACCATAGTCGTAAGGTGCGACCTCATGACCTTCTTTGTCAGGTGATCTGGTTCTCGAAAAAATTGAGCCAAACAAATCGCAATAAACTTTCTCCTAAATGGGAAGGTCCTTACTTTGTGGTCGAAGTAACTTGACCGTGTTCGTCTGATCGCTATGTCGATGGGCAAATTTTGTCAAATTCTTGGAACATCGATCAATTGCGTAAGTTCTATGTTTAATTTTCATTCTTTCATTTCTTTCAATTTCCATTTCATTAAATTCATTAATTAATTAAGAAGTGCAACCTTGCTTATATATATACACCTACATTACAGTCGTTTATTATTGTTAGTGCAGTGGGAGAAGACATTTTTCTCTCCGATATCCTTTTAAGGATCTCGATACTCTATGGTCCTAGTCGTGAGCATTTTTCTTCAAATGATTCCCACGCGACTACACTCTTTTCTCAAACAAAATGAGTAATCGAGCGCCACACAACTAACTATCTCATGAATGATATGCTTACGATTACGAAGATTATGCTTCATTATTTTAAGATTCCGGTCTATTCTTGTCAGCTCTTGGTCGGGACACGGAAAGCCTCCTAGTCGAAGTCTCTCCTTTTTCGCATGTGGTCACCTTGCTGGAAGGAGCTTCCTAGCGACGGTTCTTTTCTTCGATCCTCGCTACCATCGGATCTGAGAATTTGAACACGTTTCAAGAAATGTGTCGATGCCTTCGTGTCTTAGCATTAGTTCCCACCAGTTATGGGACAATAGATATAAACAAAGTTCACTTATAATTTGTTGCATACATATTTGCATTTCTTCTTATGTCAAGTTTGACAAAGTCTTTTTCCGACCATATATAGTGTTTTTGATTGGTATTTCCATTATGACAAACAAAGATCTATAACTAGTCGAAATCATCTGTTAGTCTGACCACATTTGATTTCCTAATCTTTGCAACGATCGGTTTTGTCTTACATGTCCAAACATACCTTCAAAACTCACATACATGGTTATGACCTCTTTTATTCTCTTTCTTGGCTCACCGCTTGTACATGAACGTTCTTCTACTATTAAGCGATCGGGGCTAGGAAATATCGAGAATTTTAAAAAAGTCAAGCAGGATAAACAAAAGCTTTGTCAATGACATAAAAGGTAAGTTTTCATAGATATTCAAATATTTTTACACTTGCGAGAACCTACTCTAAGAAATATTCCCACCTAACTCTTCGTTTGTCTGAGATTAGACCTCCATCTCCTCTACAACTATATCTCCGAGTGGCCCGAGTTCTTCCATGAACTTGGTCGCCTCCTCAGTGGGCGATTGAAGTCATCTTTAACACTTGGAGATCTATGGAGGGTCGGAAGCTTTCGGTTTTGCCAAAGCAAAACTAACTCCACTTGCAACGCCTGCTTTTAGGGCACAGGCATAATTCGTCCGAGTAGTTTTGAGCGAACTTTAAGGTCCTCTAGAAGTTGACCCAAATAGTTCATTTTCTCTATTGGATCTCCTAAGGAAGGCGGGCTTGATCTGATCCCATATCAAAGATCATCTTGTTCAAAGCATGAATCTTTTCATCAATATTTTGAGCAAGAGCGCCTCCTTATCTGCTCAAATTTGAGTTTTCTTTACTCTGTTCAAGATTTGCGTTTGCTCTGCAAAAACAAATCGATTAATGAACACAAGCATAAGTGAAGGAAAAATCAAGCTTACGACATATTACCTTCATTTGTTTTGCTAAGTGTTTCATATTTGGTCGTTGCTTGACGATCAACCTGGTCTTTAGTTGAACTTGCTTGACAAATGGTGATCGGTCTTTAGCTTTATTTCTTCTTCAAGAAGAGTCGTCTTGGCTTTCTCGTACAACCTCCTCTTTTATTTTCTCCGGATCTATCGAATACGATAAGGAGAATAATTGTAGAGGAGCAAAGTATTGAAGAAGAAACAAAAGTTCAAAAGGAAAAGTTCTTACTTTCCAACTCAGTGCTTTTGCTCCAAATCCTTAACTCATTGGTGGATCCTCCGATCCTGAAAGAAAGTTCTCGACCAAATGCTACACAAATAGCGTTCTCTTTCTTAAGTTTCTTATAAACTTTTAAAGAAGAGCTATGAAGTCGGTAGAATACTTACGAATTGCTGGTCATTATAACCAAAAAAATCAAATCGAGGTGCATCTTGAGTTGAATATCCGATACTTTCTGCCACGCCTCATCAAGCTCCTTATCCTCGATAAATTGGGGACGAAAAGGGAACTTGTTAGGTTGGGAAGGGTTATCAGCAGTGATCGGAACCTGTTGAGATCTCTCAGAGGCATCTACCTCCACAGAAGGGGTTTCAATCACCAAAGGATCCAACTCAGCCGTTGCCCTTGTCACTTGCTCGGGGGCTTCTTCGACCACTATTCCCTTAGGAACTTTGTCCTGAGAAGTGCTCTGTTCGGGAACTTCCACAGTGCCGAGTCCTCGAAGAACACAGTCTGAAGCGACCGAACACCGAAGACCTATGCAAACCGAAGATGGGAAGTTCAAAGTATCAAATCATCAAGGAATTATTAGAGGTACATACTTATCGACCACTTTCATTTGTACATACCTTGTTAATCTCCTGGATTTGACTCTGAAACGCAAGAGAGAAATCAGGCCGCTAGCCTTCCTTTTCTTCTCCTCCAATTTTCTTTGGTTACGGACCAAGCAAGGTTTGTTGGAACCCTCACATCCTCCAACAAGATGTCGGAAGCTATGTCCTCGACCGGTTCATCAAGGACCGCATTCGACTATCGGTGGGAGGGAGTGGTTTCATCAATCTCGGATCGATTGTTTGATAACAACCATAAGGTCGTGCACCACCACTGAGTCTCTGACCTCATGATTACATTCTCGGGCCCTCGAACTTATCCACCTAAATCAAAGAACAAATTTGATTGGGTGAAGAAATCCTTTATCTAAAAATTCGTACATATATGATTCCAAATGTTCTATTACCTCGAGGATTCATCTCCTTCAAGTGCCTCGAGGCACGACTCGGTCGAACTAAGGTGGGGCGTTGATCCTCACCAGATTGTATGATTCGCAATCCGACCGATTTGCAAAAAGTAAACACGATTGGAAATCTGGTGGAATATATGTATACACATGGTAAAAGGATTTTTGATTAAATTACCTTAAGCCTTGCGATCTCCTTCAATAGGAGTTCTGGCTAAGATCTTGGGGCATTGACCTTTTCTCCAGCTCCCCTTACAGATCATCCTGACTCGTTCTCTAATTTCCCAGGGAAAGAGCTTTAATGAAGGAAGAATAGACAGATTTTAAGGTAATACATTAATCAAATCAAAATACCGATCGAATTTATCTCAAAGACTTACCACCTTCGAGGTAGCTTCATCACGATCAAGGCACGGAGCGAGGAATGAGTTCTGAGCTTCAATGGGCTAATATGACGAAGGTGAAATCCTTCACCACATGCCACGGTCGGGCCTGACTGCAAGTCATAGATGGCATCCACCCATCTTTTGACTATCCTGTCTTCTTCTTTACTTTCCTTCCACTTGGAGTTTTCACTTGCTCTAGTTCCGTAAGTAGAGGCCATCGTCTTCGTAGCTCGTCATGTAAAACCAAGATTTTTTCCATGACGACCACGAAGATTTCACGTACATGAAGATGTACTCATCGGCCTTCCGTCATGAAGGCGCAATGTGCATTCCCGAGCTGCCTCAGATTTTGCCGCATATTTTCCCATCACCATGCGGTAGAAATAACTAAAGAGCTTCAAGTTCGGTTGTATTCCCAGGTATGCCTCGCACAAATATGCGAAAATACTAATATTTGCGATCGAATTTGGGGCCAAATTCACCAATTCCACCCGTAATGTTCAAGAACGCGAGGAGGAATTTGTGTACCAGAGTCTCAGCCCACATTCGATGTAGGCAAGAAAAACAGGGATTTCGCCATCTTCACGGCTCGGAAAATGCTCTCCAGTCGCCGGTCTCCAATTAATCATATTTCTATCTGGGAGCATTCCCATCTTCGCCAAAGCCTCAAGCTTTTTCTTGCCCAATTCCGAAGGCAACCACTTTGTAATCTGCTCGACATGGCGAAAATCCTCAAGAATGAGTAGCAAAAGTTGGAGACTTTGTGGTCGGAAGAACAGAAAAGACTCGGAGGATTTCTTGGTGAGAAGCTAAAGGGAATCGAAGGGATTCGGAAGCATAAAAATTCTAAGAGCCCGGCGAGAGGAGATCTTATAACCTTCCGATACTTTCAAGGATTTCTACAAAAGTCCAAGCCGACAAAAAGCTTCTTTTTGTTCAAGCGACAGAAGGAACTCTTCGTTTCCCAAGGCAAGTTCTCAACTTTAAAGTGAACACGAGACCACTTTCAGTATACCACGACATTAAATGGGTTACGCCTGATCGATTTCATCGGAAAAGGTATATACACGACCAGTTCATTTAAAGTTAGGGGCTAGGCGACGAGGATTAAAACATCTATGTATTATTTTAAATGCATAATAAAAGACCATACGTCTTCATGGTCGTAACCCTAAGACTAACGACCTCCACAGTCGTTAGTATTGAGAGGTTACTAATGGGTACCACTGTGGGATGAGGCTTTGTGCCTAATCCCGACCGGATAACCGCTTCGTAAAATTCTTGGCGGGTATTTCTTATCGTATGATGAATGGAACACGTGTTATCGTTCCAAACCATGCGATGGTACAACCACGAGACATCGACTATTAACCACCCTACGGTTAAGCTTTTCACAAGCAATCGCAAGGAAGTTAGCACATTGCTAACTTCTCTACCGCTCCGACGATCGTAGCGCTTCACCGTAGACGTCTTCTCCAGAGTAATCGCCACCTCTTGAAGTTATTTAAAGGTGAAGCACGAAGACGAAAGGAAAAAGGAAAACGAGGACAAGAAGGAGACGATAGGCGACACACAAAACAAGGCCAAGGCAAAGATATGCACGAAGCCTAAGCGGTGGAATTAGAAGCTAGATAATCGACCTTAGACTCATATTCTAAGTCGATTGCGGCTAAACATTCCTCCATTCAAGTAATTGAGGTAGTACTTAGCCACATCTTGTAAATCCAGTTCATATAAATAAAGCGCGACCCCATTCCATTCCGGGATATTCCACGTCATTTTCCTCGTTTATTTTCGTAGATCGGCGATTCGATCGTCGACAGAGATCATGAGGGAGATCCAAGCCATCATGCTCCAGGTCGCCTCTTGCAACACCTACCTCCCCTGCCTAGACGAGCCATGTAAGAAGCAAAGCTGGGCCGCCATTACCGACACCTGCTCACCTTCCTGTCCAACATCTCCTCTTAACTTTGCATCGATTGATTGACCAGGCATATTCGACGTGCTCGCCTACACCGACAAGGATATTGTTGCGTCGATCACCTGGGTTGAGAGCGACACCAAGCTCATCAACAACCCGCAGATGGTGAAGTTGCATTCGTTCGACACCAAGGTAACAATAGCAACTAGTAGGGGTGGGAAGGGCAATTGTCAAAATGCCACATTTTACTTCTGCCTTAAGTAAAATGCCATTATGTACGACGCGATTGCCTATTTGCCACATGTTGTTTTTCCACTTCGTTAATTTGCCCTTTCAGAGTATTTTATTCATATTTCAGTTTGAAGTGCCCTGTGTTGGGTTATGGGTAGGCTACGATAGCAACAAATCAAAAATTTCTACCCCGTAAACCAGGAAGCCAAGCAAATAGATGATCACAAATCGTTACCACCAGACGCGCAGAGCAGCAGAAGAAGAGTTGGAGCAGCCTGATCCAACGTGGAGCGCGTCGAAATAGTGGTCGTAGTCGATCGTCTAGCGTCTTCGCGAGTCAATCGTCTCCTCCAGCAATCTCTGTAGTTCCTTGTGAAGATCGAGGATCGTCCTCAGCAACCGCAGTAGCGCCTCTACGGTATCCACACGTCCAAGGAAGGAACAACCATGCGCCGGTGTGTTAGCACCAAGTCACACGGCATAGCTCTCAGGAAGATGGCAGCTAGGGTTTCAGTGGAACAACTCAACTCATGACTTTCGTGTGTCTTGTCTGTTACATTCACCACCGTCCCAACAGCCTCATTCATCTCTTTATATAGTGCTCGTGACGGATCCTATCCGAACACGTTTGACGAATTGTATCTGTACTGGTTTGTTCAAACCCGTTAAGTGTGTGGCCCGTTAGGTTCATGCTTAATCGGTTGTGACTCGGAAACCCTTTCCGACCACGAGTCGTTAGCGGTTCTTAGGAGGACATAACGATTCCCGTATACACACAAATTATATCGGACGAACCTTAATGCAATATGATCTACGACCAGGTCCTCATCACTTACAACCAGGTCCTATCTCTATACGACTAGTTCGTATTTGGTCACGACCAGTTCGTAACTCCTTACGACCAAGTTTCGACCACTCTGTGATTACGTTGGACGATCTCGACCAGCTCAGATCTCCATCTGACCGATTAGAATCGATCGAACTAAGCGACCTACTCTTGTATTCCCCCTTTGCCTCACGATATCTAGTTGAACTCCAGGTGAGATGTTGTGTCATCCATGGACTGTTCAATACTTTTTTGATCGAGTGTCGGATCACTTCACGTGGTCAAACACTTCGACCACTAGTGGCATGGCCATGCACTTACTTTATCCGACCACAACGAGGGGCCCACAGACATCTCTCCTGTTATGTTAGGAGGGGCAAATCCCATATCCGACCAGTCACATTCCTCCGTATGTTTCATAGCATACCCGAAAGCTACCTTTATAACTACCCAGTTACGAGCAGCGTTTGGCAACCCCTAAGAGTGCTATTACACATGTAGGAAACCATGTTGATCTCAGGTCTAAGGATTATATATCATCATTGCTTGAGACCAACTAACGATAAATAGAATCATAACAATCTCAATAGTGTCTCAAGGTGGGTCAATCCAACCCCATGTTCTCTAACATGTATTCACATTATTGATTCGATATCTCTATACCCATGACCGGTGAAATATAGTCATCAATCAATACATGTGCTAGTCGTAGAGTCACTAGTGTTTCGACCAATGACATTCGACTAGAGATACATTTAGAACGACATCATCATAAGTTAAAAGAGCTTCACCAACAAGTCACATACTTGTTAATCTTCATAACCAATGATTCATTCACAGAACAGGATAACATATTATCCAATATTATGAACATAATGAAATATAATCATCTCTATGATTGCCTCTAAGGCATATTTCCAACACCCTGGCCCACGCGCAAAATGTCGAATATGCCCCTTCGGTCGTTTCTTCAGTCTGGTCGTGGTCGGTCCCGACCCTGGCTGGGTCTAACCTTCCTAGCACTCCCCTTCTTCGTTGAGCACCCCACTTGACTCCCTCTGTTCGCTCTCTCTCACGACGACGTAGGCTCCCGGAGACTAGTGCGGCGGGTGAAATCCGGCGGCATGGAGGCTCCGGTTGGTGGAGGAGCGCACGCAGTGGAGGAACTCATCGGTGAAGAAGCGCGCGTAGAGGAGGAGCCGGTTGCTGGAGGAGCGCCCATAGTAGATCCAAATGGGTATGTCTCTTCCCTTACTGTTGTTCGTTGATGGACTGTTCTTGCGGCCTCCCCAGCCCCCTCTTAGCTAAGTCGAACGAAGTAACAAGTTTGCTCAATGTTGTAGTCCCCCTAACCATAATAATTTTGTTTTGTGTGAATGTCGAGTAGGATTGCACCTGAAATCACCTCTTCTGTACGCAATGAAGGATTGATGCATCTGTTCTGAATTGTCACCTTGCATACTGTCAGTTTATTATCTTGTGAATTCAGTTAGTGAATAATACTGTCCAAACTATAGTTTTTTTCCGTTATGCATGTTTGGGATGTAATGTAAAGAGAGAAGCAATGCTTCCCTCTATTGAAAGATTTGACCCGTAAAATCCATTGAAACATCAGGATCACGGTCGCTGCTCCAAATGAGATCCATTCCACGCTCCGCAGCATGTGTTAAGGACGGGTCGCACCTGTCCCTAACCACGCCCACCCCTAGCAACTAGGCACATTACAAGAACGACGAGTAGGACGAGCAGTAACAGCCACGAGACCCTGCTGGTGTTGTGTGAATCGTTCATTCACGTCTAGGCGAATTCTACTGCTGCTTTAGGGAAATACTACTTTGGGAGAATCCATTCGTATTGCCTCACTGTGATTTTGTCATGCCTGTGCGTTTCCTGAAGTCTTCTTCTGAAAGCCTGTACTTTTGGGATTGAAATTTCCCTGGAGTGAATGCATCGTGTGCCACTTTTCATGCATGTTTGATCAGTTATGCGTCGCTTCACAACTCTCAAGCTTAGATAAGATGTAATACCATTTTTAGGATACCACTAGCCCGAAATACCTTTGTATTCCAATACGGCAATACCCCATATTCTGTGATTCTGTCAACCTATCTAACATCTTTAGAGAAATTTTTATAATATATATGCTGTTGAACAACAGTACTTGTTTTGGAGCTGAGGAAACAAGAGTGAGTTGGATCCTGTATCAACGGCATCCCGCGATTCAAACCGTTGCTCACTGTGAGTAATTTTGTACTCTGCCTTGGAACCTCAGTGAGCCTGCTCCACCTAAATGTTTCCAATGATTTTTACAAAGATGGTCAGATTTACTATCAGCAAATGTACAATCTAGAAGGTAACTGCCTGAATATCTCTTCTCCCTTTTTCACCCCATGGGAAACACAGTGGAACTTAGCTTCCATCAAGATGCCAAAAAGCTACATTTACATACAACCAGGGAACCCCCAAGATTTGCTTGCCTTTAAATTTAGTTAAACTGTACGACCCACTACTTTGGACACAGATTTGATGCCTTTGTCAGGCAACTGTTGCAAAATCAATCACCAAGCGATTGCATCCCCTGGTAAATCGCACCAGGACGAAGATCGTCCAGAGTATCAGCGATTCTGTAGCCACCATACTCCCTAAGGAGTGTCCAACCACGCCGCGAGAGGAAATCCCGGAAGTCCTCTTCAGTGTAGAATGTTTTATCTTCTGTCCGGACAGTCATGCGGTCAGCATCTTCAAAGGTGCAGAGTTTGATTGTCATCCCTGAAAAAATGAACGCACCGGATGTGATTGGATCAACATCATTCAGTAATTACTAAACCGATAGTAGGTTTGAATGAACTGGAATGAAAAAGATCATATTAGATTACAACTGACAAAAACATAATAGTTATATGGCTTGCTGTTAAACATTGAAAGAAATGTCAGAAAGGTTGTGTACACAGATTCCAGAACAGGCTGTGCATCGCTCATTACCGGATGCATCCAAGAATGAATGCCCATTAACACGCCCTGCTACTATACAAATGCTCCTGATACCATATTTTCCCATTAGTGACCAAGATAGATGCAAAATCCACAAGTCAGGAAGAAATAATGAACAATACTCCAACATGCAATGGCAACATGCACTAGTGAACTCAACCAGAAGGCACGCACAATTTTAAACAAGCTATTCAACGTTCGCATTTCCTGGTAATGGATGTGAATCCCCTGAGTTTGCTCCTAGCTTTTATTCCCCCATTGGATGGGGACCAATAGCAGCAGCAGAGACAAATTGAAAAGCCTCTGAAATCGCAAAGCCCTACAGATGGTCGTAATGTTTTTGTCCTAAACAATACATGTTGGTGATAGATCTTGTTTTCTGAACAACATACCTTCTTTAGTAACGCAAAGCAAATTTCGTGAAGTATTGTTTAGGTCTATGTTCTATGGGAAATAAACATTCCAAAAGGAAGAAGAAGAAGAGCGATCATTCCCCGCTACTTACATAACTATACTGGTATACACTTAAACTGATATACTCCCTCTGTTGATTTTTGTTGGGCGTGTTTGAGCTCAGCACAAAAATTAAGGAATGTAGGAATAGTCAAAATTACCCCCAATAAGTACAGTTATACTTTCCCATATTCTCTGAAATTAATTGCATGCGCCTCCTCTCCACCTCTTGATCTTTCTCTCAGATTGCAACCATCACATACAAATGGATTTAATCCTGTTGTGGGTCTTGAGCCATCTAATTAATAGGGTCACAGTAGGAAACAAGCTGCAAATCTCGTCTCGTTTGCTTCATGCGCCTAACAATCAACAAACTCAACAAAAAAGTATGCGCAACAATTTTCAACGGAGAGAGTACTATGGTATTCCTAGTTCTTAAGAAAGTAAAAAATATTATTCCTTGGAAGAGAAGACATTTTATAATTACCATCATCAAGATGAAGTGTGTATGTTCCAACTGGCATATCCCTGTCCAAGGTACGAACAATCTCATCTTCATCTTCAAGCCAAAAAGCCCGCCTTGTTCTTAATCCAAATGCCGATTTGATGGCTTCTTTAATTGCCTCAGGAGTACCATCAATGCCTATTCTTTTAGTGTAATCACCCCACTTGACTAAAATGACTCTCCCACCAAAAGTGCCCTGATTATCTCCACCTGTATGAGGTTTGTGCCGGTTTCCCAGTAAACGCAACACATTAAGACAAGGAACCACAATAATTGAATTGAGAAAGCACTGTTATTGAATTATTGGATGCTAATTTGTCATTGCTGTAGGACTTGAGATTTACTACCATCTATACTCAGCAACTTATAGTGTCTTAAAACATAAAATAAATAGTTGTGTCTTATCTGTACAAGTTGAATCAAATTGAAACAATAGCAGCGAGTAAGAAGAGAATTAACAGATTCTACCGCATTCTAAGAATTCCTACCAAGAGTTGGTTAAGTTCAGACATTCTTGAACCTTTTTTGCCACAAGGTTTCTTAGAGGATCAGGAAGTTAACGTAATCAAAACAAATACTATCAAGTGAAATACTAAATCCAGTTCACAAACTTCTTCAAAGGTAGTTAACTTTCAATGTGAGTGGATTAGCACCATTAGTTGAGGTGTCTCTCCAATTCCATGGGTTCACACCATTGGTTGCAACTGCATCAGCTGTTGTTAAGGCAAGTGGATGCCTGTCAGGTTCCAGACGATCTTCAACACTCAGCAATGATCTACCGCTTGCTATAAAACAGAAACGGGTAAAAAGTTCAGCACTAAGTTCCAAGCAATCACTACGTCAGATGTATAAATATGCATAACTTTGTCTTCATAAACCACAATTGCAGCAGGCAAACCTTGATGACAGAAGTTGGATTAACAAAATACATGGACCAGATAATAAAATGGTAGAAGTGCAATTCTAGTTTGTACTTGGTACCAGACTGGTCAAACAATCACTTTAAAGTGCTGCTGAGTGGTCACTTTTTCTCCTCGATTGCGACTTCGTATCATAAGAGAGCATAGAAAGATAAATTGTTGATACAGTTCCACACCCCAGTGAGCTATTTAGTGTAATTCTAGGTTCATCCAAAAAATTTACAACAATACAAATGTACTTTTCAATAATATCATCACATAATTTACTAGTTACTGCATTTCATGGGTAGTTTATCTTTTTGGAAGTTTTGATCTCATTGTTTCAGTCTAAACCATTTTAGATTATAATTTATAAACTTTCAGCACACAAAGTGAGCAGGGAGTGAAAACTGTCTAGAAGGCTAAGAAAAATGCCCAGACCTAGAAATTTACTATTTTGGAGCACTTTTCGGGTGTTCGACCATGAAACGGTGTAACAACTAACAACTAGTCCACAAATGACTTTATCTCAAGCTTAGTGTATTAACCTATTAGGCAGGCACAACTTCTGCCAAAATATTGTGTCAAATAAGTAGAAGACCATAGATATAATCAGAGAGATTGCTGATAAAATGAGGTACGAAAAGAAAAAGGTGTCAATTATATAAAATGAGGCACGGAAAGAAAAAAGTGTCAATTATTGCATGTGAAGGGATATCTCAGTACCTTCAACAGGACCAAATGGAATGTTAGCATCTTCAAAACCTAGATTGAAGGCACAGAATGTTAGTCCATTAGGTAACAAAAAGTAGACAACCATAAATCAAATATAAGCGCAAAGTCCAAATATTCGGTTACTAAGCATGATAGTCATTAGTAAGTAAACAGATACATCAGACATGTAAATCATGTTAGAATAGGGGTCCTTTTGTATTCCTTATATGTATATAGCATACCCCCTTGTACTCCCTATATATATTGCCCATTGAGCCCTCTTGAATATACATACAATATTCATAACATGGTATCAGAGCTAGAGCACTAATCTAGCTCTTCCGCTGCCACATCGTCGTCGAAGGCCGCTAACGCCGCTTCTTCTTCTGCTGAACGCCGCTTTGCCGCTGCATTCGGCCGCAAGACGGGCCGCCGACGCCGTCGTCACCGTCCGGTCTCCGCTCCGCCGTTGTTCCGTCGATTAAAGACAAGGCGAGGATAACGCAGGATCTTTGCCGCCGAGCCGCATCTCGACCGACCGGAGCCCGCCATGAAGTCGACGTGAGGACGCCGCCGCCGAAGCTCTTCTACTCGGCTTAGCGCCGCCGCCGCCGTTCGTTCGGACCAAGATTACACTCGGCCGCCGCTGCCGCTGCCGCAGGGAACCTAGGGTTCCCTGCGGCCTCCTCGAAACCATTGAAATTTTTTAGGTTTAGTGTGAACCAAATTTCACTGAGAGAAAGAAGAAAATTAAAATTAAAATTAAAATTAAAAAACTGTACGTCGATCTAACCGCCGCGCCGTCCAGCGCAACTTGTTAGACTTCGTTATCTTGGCCGCCGCGCCGTCCAGCGCCGCCTACCAATGGCTTCCGTTCCATCACCTGCGATCCCATTCTCAGGAACCAAGCTTAATAGGACGAACTACAGATTGTGGTCTTCACTCATGGAGATCACGCTCGATGGTTTCCGCCTCTGGGGACATGTTACTAGTGCCCGACCTTGTCCGCCGTCGCCAGTTCAGCCCTCTCCCAGACAGCCTACTTCTGCACCTCCTGCAGAAGATGGGGCCGCCAAGGAGGCAGAGGCCGCTATTGCTGCTACTGATGAGGCCTTTTAGTATATCATAAACGCTTTTGGGCGCTGGTGTGCTAATGGAACCCGTGTTCGAGCCATCCTAGTAGTCAGTGTCGACGACTCTATCCAGCTAGACATTGTTGGTCTGCATGTCACTCGTCAGATCTGGGAGTACTTGCGCGAGCAATACCAAAGTGAGCGGCGATGCTCGATTCTTTTTCGCTCAGCGTGAGTTGAGATGCTTCGTCAGAGGACTCTTCACAATGACTTCTTCGAGCCTCGACCAGATCTCGACGCCACCGGACGAGTCCGGCTTCTCCGTTCTGCCAGAGTGTCATAGTCGCATACGGATCGTGATCGCCTTCGCCTTTATGACTTCGTTTGCCGTCTTCGCCCAGAGTCTTGAGCCTGACAGAGCTCAATTGTTGAACAGCTCACCACGACCGACAGTCACCGAGGCTCTTTCGACGCTTTGTACCGAGGAGCTTTGCCGCGGGTTAGCAGCACAGTTTGTTCCGGCTGTGCTTGCTATCCCTTCTTCGACTACATCGACGGTTTCTGCTTCAACTACAGTCCCTCCTCAGGTGTCTGTTTTTGCTCCTGTTTTTGCACTAACTAGGGTTCAGTGCAATTATTGCAAGAACTTCGGGCATGACTACCAAATTATGCAGTGCGGCGAATCAGCGCATGGACGACCCAACAGAAGCGCATCAAAGACGTCAGACCTTCTCAATGAGGTGACTTTGTTCAGCGAGCCTGGCGAGCTCTACTTCAAAGCTTCTCTCACAGCTCGGCGAGTTCTCGGCCTAGCTTAGACGTCTCCTCCAGATACTTCTTGGGTTCTGGATTCTGGTGTCTCTTTCCATATGACACTGGACTCTACATCTCTCACTTCAGTAGGACCTCCTATTTTTGTGGGTCCCGTCTTTCTTCATTAGTTCGTCAGGGTGTTCTTGGATGTGTTACTGTTGACACGGCCATGTTTTGTCAGGGTTGTAGGCTGGACAAGCAGCTACAACTTCCTTATCATTCTAGTGAGTCGTTGTCTTTTCGTCCTTTTGACTTAGTTCATTCAGATGTATGGGGATCTACGCCTATTATCTCTAAAGGCGGGCATAAATTTTATGTGATCTTCATTAATGATTATTCCCGTTTTACATGGATTTTTCTCATGTCTCATCGTGGTCAGTTTCTTGCGATCTATCGTAGCTTTGCAACGATGGTTTGTACTCAGTTTGATTCTTCCATCCGTACTTTTCGCTGTGATTCTGCTGGCAAGTACTGTTCTGGTGCTTTTAGACAGTTTCTTTTTTAGCAGGGCACTCTTTATCAATCTTCTTGTCCTGGTGCCTATGCTCAGAATGGGGTTGCTGAGCGTAAACATCGTTATCTAATTGAGACTGCCCGCACTCTTTTCCTTGCCTCTCACGTTCCACCACAGTTCTAGGCTGAGGTTGTTTCTACGGCTGCACATCTCATCAATATGCAACCTTCCACTGCTCTTAAGGGTGTCAATCCTATAGAGTGTCTCTACTCTCGAGCCCCCCCACCCCCACCCCCACCCCACCCCGCGTACACTCACATTCATGTTTTTTGAGCGCACTAAACTATCGTCCCAGTCAGTTGAGTGTGTGTTTCTTGGTTATAGTTCTGAGCATAAAGGTTATCGCTGCTATGATCCTTCTGCTCGACGGATCAGGATTTCACGAGACGTTGTTTTTGACGAATTTCGACCTTTCTATCGAGATACGGCTGCTCCAGTTTCCACTGTTGAGTCGATTTCATGGTTATCTCTTTCTGACTCTTCACCCATTTCTCCACTATCACAGTCTTCCCTTGGTTTGTCTCCAGTGGTTCCTTTTGTACCTCCGCCTCTGGTGCTGCCTCCTGCAACACCGTCTCTTGTTCTTGCAACACCACCGTCTCATTTCTCTGGTATTCACTACTCCAGGCGCCCTCGTCCTTCACCAGTCTCCTCTCCTGGTATCTTGCTGACACCCACATCTGATCCTCCTGATGATGCTCCTCGTTACGTCCTTCGTGACCGGACATCCCTTCGACCTCCTAATCGTCTTGGATTTGCTCCGATAGCTCATGCTCTCTCTGTCACTGAACCTAGTTCTTATCGTGAGGCTGCTCCTCATTCTGAGTGGCAACTCGCTATGGCAGAGGAGCTTGATGCTCTTCGACGTACGAAGACTTGGGATATTGTACCGACACCTGTGCATGCTCATCCGATCACATGCAAGTGGGTGCACAAGATCAAGACCCGGTCTGATGGTACTATTGAGCGCTACAAGGCTCGCCTTGTGGCTCGCAGCTTTCAGCAGGAGTACGATCGTGACTACGATGAGACCTTTGCCCCTATTACCCATATGACCACTGTTCGCACTCTTATTGTGGTTGCTTCTGTTCACCAATGGTCTATCTCTTAGTTGGATGTTAAGAATGCTTTTCCTAATTGTGTTTTGCATGAGGAGGTCTACATGCAGCCACCATCTGGGTATTCTGTTCCCGATGGGCACGCCTGTCGTCTTCGCCGTGCTCTTTATGGCCTCAAACAGGCTTCTCGTATCAGTTCCCACGATCCTGCTCTCTTTGTCCATGTCTCATCTCGGGGTAGGACCTTGGTTCTTCTGTATGTTGATGATATGCTTCTCACTGGTGATGATTCCTCATTCATCACGTATGTGAAGAAGCATCTTAGTGAGCAGTTTTTTATGATTGGTCTTGGTTCTCTTACGTGCTTCCTTGGGATTGAGGTCTCTTCCATGCCTGAGGGCTACTACCTCTCCTAGTAGAAGTATGTCCAGATCTTCGATCGATCCGTCCGGCCGACACTCAGACCGCCGAGACTCCCATGGAGCTATCCCTCCAGCTTCGTGCCACTGATGGCGATCTTCTTGAGGATCCTACTCGATATCGTCATCTTGTTGGGAGTTTGGTGTATCTTGTGAGCACTCATCCTGATATTGCTTATGTTGTTCATATCTTGAGTCAATTCATGGCTCGTCCTACCCATCTTCATTATAGTCACATTCTTCATGTTCTTCGCTACTTGAGTGGGACTATCTCTCGTCGTTTGTTTTTCGCTAGCTCTACCTCACTACTGCCTTCAGCGCATCTGATGCGACTTGGGCTAGCGATCCTTCCGATCGCCGTTCTCTTCGCGCTTCGTGTTTTTCTTGGCTCCTCCCCGATTGCCCGAAGACAAAGAAGCGCACCGCAGCTTCCGCTCAAGTGTAGATGCTTTGAGTTGAGAGCTATGGCGTGAAGTGACAAAGAGAGGTTACTTGGTTGAGGTGGCTACTTGCAGATTTTGGAGTGTCTGTGATGGGACCTACGACTCTTTTGTCTGACAGTATACGTGCTATCAGCATTGCCTGGGACCCAGTGAAGCATGAGCGCACTAAGTATATTGGTGTGGATGCTTCATACACTCGCTCACAGGTGCAGAAGAGAGCATTTGCTTTACAGTTTGTGCCATCAGAGTTACAGGTTGCTGTGTGTGATCCACCATGAGTTTGAGGGGGTGTTAGAATATGAGTCCTTTTGTATTTCTTATCTGTATATAGTATTCTTATATGTACATGGCATACCCCCTTATACTCCCTATATATATTGCCTATTAGGCCCCTCTTGAATATACATACAATATTCATAACAAATCCAACACCATATCAAATAGTATCATCTCGTGCGCACACACTGATACACATACACAACTCAACTCAGCAGAGAAGCAAACCAATTGCAAATATAGTCTTGATTTAGCATAGCAAGTAGCAACCATACTTGTGTTTAAGTATTCTCACACCATGTTGCTCAGAAAGCTTGAACAGTTGAACTAGCCTTATATTATGCAAATGTATACCAGTCATCAGCCAATGAACTACAAAGCAAATAACACTGTAATGCTCAGAAATTATAGAGTTTGTAAGGTACTTCCTGACAGCTTAAGTTGCTACTAATTCGCATTGCACAGGTGACAAATCAGTGCTGTATAGCTAAATTTACACTGCGGTATACCTAAATCGATGCTGCAGGACCAAAAATCCAAAGTTGTACGTTGTCAAATACTACTCAGATGAGGGGTTGAAATGCCTCTATCCATTTCATCAAGCAAAGCATGACCATCTTAATCAGAAGGGTAGTAGTGGGTTCAAGAGGAGGCATACCCTTATCAGTGGCGAACTGCAGGTAGGAGTCGATCTTGGAGGTGGCCGTGGGGCTCTTCCCGGCTCCTCCTCCACCGCCACTCCCCGCGGCCGAGCCGCCGCCGCCGCAAGCCTTCCCGCGGCGCTTGAGCAGGTCTTCGATCTCCTTGTAGTATGCCATCTTGGCGGAGCCGTTCCCTCCGGCGGCGCCGCTGCTGCGGGCGTGGCTGCGCGCCTTCTTGAACTCCTTGAGGAGGTTGCGCCACTTGTCGGTGCACATGGTCGGGGAGCGGTCGAAGCCCTGCTCGCGCATCTTGGCGGAGATGGCCTCCCAGAGGTGCTTGTTGGACTTGGAGGTGTTGAAGTGGGAGTCCATCTCGCGGCGCAGCGCGATGAGGCTCAGGGTCTCGTCCTGGACCCACGTCTCGGCGCGCTTCTTCGGGGCTGAGGCCGCGCGGGAGGAGGAGTCGTGGTCGTGGCCGCCGCCGTCCTCGCCGCTGCTCTCCGGGAGGAGCAGCGGGGGTGTGGGCTGCGGCGGCGGCCCGGAGAGGAGCATGACCGCCGCGGAGGAGGTAGGTGGGGGGGGTTGGGACTGGGAATGGGACTGTGTGCGGGAGCCGGGAGGTGAGCGGTGGTGGAGTGGAGACTAGAGAGCGGAGACGACGAGGGTCGGGGTCGGGGTCGGGGTCGGGGAGGAGCAGTCGAGCAGAGCTGAGCAACATGTGGGCCGAACGGGCCCGGCCCGGCCCGGCCCTGACCCGTATGGCCCATTAAACTCACATGGCCGGATAGGCCAGGCTTACCCTCATTTACAAGTGAGAAAATTGGCTACAGGACATTGCAGATTGACAACTTTTGCCAACGGATACCTAAAATACATGGTTTCGTTGGAACGCACTGATAAAAGCTGTAATTTTGCTGTAAGATACTGAGCCCCATATTTTATCATTTTCGGGCCGGAGGGAGAGAGAAAATTTCTAAAGAGACTCGGGTGCCCCTGGCCACCCTAGTGCAATCGAACCCTAAAGGATTATGAACCTGACGCGCATATTGGTAGGGTTCTTCTCCCCCAAACTCCATCTCCATCACTTCTCCCCCAAATCTCTCCTCGTCGCTACCTTTCGGAATCGGCTGGAGCATGTACTGCTGAGGGCTGAGGGCTATCGGAGATGAAGGCGCCGGTAAAAATGCAATACCAAGAGCACGGACTTCGTCGAAGCTGTGGCAATTTTCATGGTCCCCGACTGCAAAGTTCTTTCTCGTGTTTTTACTTCACTTGTTGTGCTGATTTGGTGTTGATTTGGTGTGTCGTTTAGATCTGGGTTGATGTGTGTCGATTTAAGGTTGGGATGTGATGTTCTTATCTTCGTTCCATTCTAATGTGCATATGATGGATTCGTGATTGGCATGCAGAGTAGCTATTCGTGTTGGTTCTTATGTTGAGGTCACTAACGACAGTAGGCAAGAGTACCATGTTAGCCATGACATTAACTGGGTTTTAGACAGGGATACTAGTTGTTTTCTTGACTTACTGAAAGAACTTGACAATGAGGTGCGACATGGAAGCAACCAAACACTTGTTGTCACCATTTGGAACAAAAATTGCAGTAGATATACAGAGGTTGCTTCTGACTCAGCATTGCTTGATGTGTTTGACATGTACTGGGACATGAGGAGGCTCTCGCTGCTTATTAGTGTATCTGGTTTCAGTGCATGTAGAAAGGCAAGCACTAGCAACCTGTCTTGTGTCCAGCAGGCCACTTCCTCACAGAAGACATTGCCATCAACCCCGACGGTTAACACAAGAAAGCACAAGATGCCCGCATAATGAATCAGACTTGCAAACTTGTCACGCTGGCGATGTGGACAAATGGGCTGAGGATGACCAAGAAGAGTATGTGGGTGTGGATGATGAGAGGCTTCAGTACAAAGACTTGATGTTAGGTGAAGATACCTTAGACCAGGAGCGTGTGCCAGGGTCTGATGATGATGATCAAAGTGAGTCTTCAGTTGATGATAAGGTTGGTTGTCAGTCTAATGTTCGTGTAACTGACATAGAGAATCCTAACATAGACATTAGAGTTACTTTTAAGGATGGTCAATGCTTTAAGAGATGTATAAGGCAATATGCAGTGCTTAATGAGGTCAAACTTGTAGCTCCCTACAGTGAGGCATCGAGGTACAGAGCACATTGCAAGGCCAAGAAGTGCAAGTGGATGATACATGCGTCAAGACTTCAGGATGACATGACTTGGATGGTAAGCTTTCTGATTTTCATAAGTGTGACAACCCGAACAATTAATTTAATCTAAGCGTCGATAAACAATATTAAACAGCACTACACAGTAAAATAAACTCATCAACACAGTAAGTACCAACGAATTGAACACATGACCAGATATGAGACCCCAAAAATTCAAGCGAATCTAAACAACGCTAATTGGTAATTAAGCAGTAAATAAAAATTCATCTAAACAAAAACAAAATATAAACTCAGTATCGAACACGTCGTCAAACAATTTCATATAAAATTGTGTTATCAAAAGTCTACAAAAGAATTTACAATAAGAATTATTACAACAGTGTTACCACATCAAGATAACTTAAAGTCGTCTGCAAGAACCCATACCAACACCATGTTCGGAGACCCAGAATAGCCCCCAAGCCATCAACCAACTCACCGCAGAACACGAATCAATCAAGCAACCCATAAAACCGAAATCACAAAAACACACAAGTAAAGAAGCTACGAAAATTAACAAAGTATGAGAAAAGGAAAAAGAGATATTTGGGCTAGGAATTTAAGCCAAGGCCAAAGCCACTACCATGACCAGGGACCAAAAGTCCACCAAACCAGAAGCCACCGAAGCCATCATCCATCAGCATACACAAGAAACCAAAGCCATTCTCAATGTGCCCAAGCACCGCAACCCTCTCCTTGCTACCACCAAACCCTAACATTTCATGAGAACACCGGAGCCGAGCTCACCTCCAAGCTTTCACCAAACCACCATCAGATTCCCCCAAAAGAATCAATTAGGAATGGATCTGCTCGAATCAACATAAATTGCAAAGTGAATTATTAAATCAAACATACAATATTAATACAAACTTAGAATCAATTACATGACTTCATTACTAAGAAAAGTAATACAAGAATCCATTGTAGGTGAAGGTAAAAGATTATTATAACACATACTTAAATTCAAGAATACTTTATATCGAAGTCACTTACAAAAATCCATTGCGATAACGGTAAAACATTAAATGTAAATACTTGGGATTAAATCATAAAAATTCCCTAGATCGGACCAACATACAAAGATTCATTGCAAACAAGGGTAAAACATTAAGTACAAACTCGGGTTTAAATTACCATAGTTCCTTACATCAAAGCAACATACAAGAATTAATCACAATATGACCTCATTACAAGCGAAAGTAAAATATTACAACTCGGAATTAATTACAAGAGTTTGTTACAAGCCAGAATAAAACATTTGTTACAAACTCAGAATTTATTACAAGAATCATCTACAACATACCCCAATAATAAATCACAATCCTAAGTAAATTATAAAAGAATAAAACAAATTTCTTGCATTGCATATCGCCGAAGCCCTCTTTGGCCATCATGTCCATTTATCGCCAACACATTAGACCTCTCCCAAATTCACATCTCTATAAGCCACCAGTGAGATTAGAATGCAATTAGTAAACCAAGTGTAGTATCTATGAGTTAGAATAAAAAGAGGTTGCCGTCAGATTTCCCAGAAGCTCAGTAGGATTCCCATATCAACCTAGGTCAGTCGGCCCCTCGATCATCAAGATACCCAGACCAACCGGAGTTAGTCGGCCCCTTGATCACCAAGATACCCAGACCAACTAGAGTTAATCGGCTCCTTCTGCTTCCGTAGGTTTCTTCATCCAGCGTATATTCGAATCCGACACCCACGTGTTATCGACTTCCCTCAACCGCAGAAAATCACTCGCGTAGTGATTTATTAACAAATGGACCAAAAGGTCCTTAGCCCAAATAGTCTCACAGGAGAGCAATGGGATAAGGCAATGGGCATAATGGTCATTAGCAAGCCAAAGGCAAGCCACAGCTGAAGTGCACCCCCGTAAGAAGCTTTCATCCCCATAAAAGCCAACACACAAAGCACCACAAGCCCCATTTCCTCCTAGCCGAAGACCACCAGCTCCCACTGCCATCTCCCCCTCAGAGCCCTCTTTCACAAACACCACCATAACCAAGAGCAAGCACTACCACACCACTGCCTCCACAACAAAGCCTCCCATTCAACCACAAAGCTCCATTCACAAGCACAGCCAAAGCATTTCTCCACCCCAACACAAGCATTCCAAGCTGCTAGTTCACAGTGGAAGGCAGAAATGGATAGGATCATGGTAAGAAAAAGAATAGGATCATGGTAAAAGGGGAGTGCACAGGCAAAGGATAAGGCAGCCGAATGCACCTCCCATAGCAGTCATCTCCCCCACATGAAGCCTCCCATTCCTTCATAGCCAGGAACAAAAGCCTCATCAGCATTCAGTCACAACCAAAGGCAGCATCCTCAGCCAAGCCTCATGCCATTGCCTTCACAAGACATAACAAAACCACCCAAGAACACTCACAGCCACAAAGCCACCCAGCATAAGCAAGCCAACACCACCACCAAGCCCCTGCCACCAAAAGCAAAACCCTCCCACTGCCATCCATAGCCCAGCACAACTCACCATCATCACCCACAAAGAAGTAGAAGGAGGAGAGGAGCATAGGTGAAGGGGAAGCCCAAGGAGCGGGGACGGCGTCGACGACGGCTTCAAACCATCAACAACCGCTGACATCGCCAACCATCAAGGAGCAAAAGCACCGAGGAGGACGGCGACCACCGCGGCGACCATACCACGGCCATCTCCCCTAAAACCGACCAAACCCAGCAAAGAGGTAACCCATTTCTTTCCCCACTGCCATTTTGCCCATCAACACCACATCATGTGAGTACAACCGAGCACCAAGAACATGCAACACTACCCACAGCATCACTCAAGCCATCACAGGACACATACAACAATAAGCACTCAGTTCATCACATCACAGAGCAAGTGGGGGAAGGGTTAGAGAGGAAGGATGGTAGTTACCTTAGTGCATCGACGACAACCTTGGCAGTAGAACCCCCTCCATCCCCAGTATTCATGCATGAGCATCAAGCAATAGAAATCAGTAACAAAATCAACTCAATAGCAAAAGAACGAAATGCCAGCACAAGGGAAAATAGGGGGGTTGAGCCGAATCCATGCCACTAGAACCCGGGACAGGCAAGGCCGACAATGCGACGGCCGTAGGCCGAGCCGCGCGGCCACGGGCGAGTAGCGCGAGTTGGGGCATGAGCCGAGCCGGTAGGAGAGACGGGAGGCCGAAGGTGGAGGCACAGGGGCATGCGAGGGCCGAGCCAGGCCAGTAGGCCCAGGCGGCAACAGGGGAGCGACGAGGAGCCGTAATGGTGGCACGAGCAGACCCGAGCCGAGCCAGTGGCGGGCTAAAGCCGAGGCCGAGGCGGGTCGAGAGGAGGTAGGGCTGGGAGGCGTGCTTGGCAACAAGCAGCTGGGGAGACCCAGGCTGAAGAGAGGGAGGCGCAGGTGAGCCCTACGCCATGGGCCGGCAGCACCTAAGGCCAGAGGTTTGCACCATGCGTGGACCAGGAGCGTGGGGCACGGCCGGGCCGTGAGACCTTGGGGGAAACGTGAGCGACGGTAGTGGTGGCAGGTAGACGAGTGGCGGCGGCGCTAGGTGTCGAGCCGACCGGAGGGAGGAGACGCCGTAGGGGGAGCACGCGGGGCCGAGCGACGTAGGCGGCGACGCCAAGAGTGGAGGACGAGAGAGAGATGAGGTGAAGTGAAAAGGGGATTGGGGGAGAAAAAGTGAGGCAAAGAGGAGCCTGGGTTTGGTTTCGGCCGAGTGAGGATAGAGTGGAGAGAGAAAAGAGATTAGGAAGGGGATTAGGTGAAAGAGATTAGGAAATTATGATTTAGGTAAAAAGGGTAAAGAGGTAATTTCTAGTAGGGATTATTGATAGCAGATTTAGTAGTAGAATTAAACACCAGTGATAATATGTGTTGACCCTATGCAATTGTTGAACCTAATAAATTTGAAATAAGCCACGTACAGATAAATAGCCGTAGTCTAGACTGGTAGAAAATAAAAGCGGGAAAAATATGTAAAATTAATTAGAGACGCTATAGCTAAATTAATCGTAGGTAGAACTTATTAAATTAGACTAAATAGTCGAAGCATTAAAATAATAATAATAATTTAAGCAAGGTAAAGTAATTAAATTAAGTGACACCGAGATAAAATAGATGAGACATTTATTTGCCTACATAAAATTGAATAACCCTAGTTGCATGCGAGTACGTGTAGTATTTTATTTTAGTGTGATAAAACGCTAGAATAAGCAACCTCGATTCCAAAACCAGTAGACTATAGAACAACCGTAGTTGGGGAGTGCTAGCCTAATAGGGGTCCGAAAAACATTACTAAATTAAAATCTGCTGACAAAGAAAATCAACAAATTATCGTGCACCTAGTAGCACCCAATTTTCACTAAATATTTACTTATTTATTTATTACTCACACCGTCATACAAATTGCAACAGACAAACCAACAGGAGTAGTTATACGAATTTCGTTGACGGCGATCTTTCCTACAACTCCAAAGGCAAGCTACTCTCTTGAACATGAATATAGCTATATTAAATATAAACCGCATATTGTTGTATCATATATGTATTGCATCAAAATTATTTCTAAAATCAAATCGAATAAATGAGGTCAAGATGAAAATGGGAAGATAAGAAATGAGAATGAGGAAAGAGGTAAGAATTACTAGGTTGGTAAAGGGGCCTCGGGCAGCGGAACACAATGACGATGATGATGAGGTAAGAGGTGGGACCCCTTTACGTATGGTTAAAATATAAGGATCAACAAAACTCTTACTCGGTGAGAGGCCGTAATTTAAGTGCCAACCATTTTTCTGTTTTGGCGTGCAGAAAGTATTACCTTGTTACGTGATTATCCTCTCTACAACAGGTAAGTCATATTACATGGTTGAGTTAGGGAAGAACCCAGGACCGGTAGAAAAAGTCTAGAAGTGAGGGATCCAGGGCATTATAGTAACGCATAGTAGAGTGTTGGGTTAGCGTCCCAACTAATATTACTGGAACTCGGTGGATGACTAGGTCAGCACCGTGACAAGGTCAACACCGACGAAAAGTAATGGGTGGAGACTTAATCACATAACTTGGAAAACATTTTGTATTCTGAACTCGAACCCGCATATAAGGAAATACAGGGGACCTGGCTCATTTAGGGTTCAGAATAGCTATGGGTAAAGTGGTACAAGCCTGCGCAGTGTTATATTAAATCATGAATTCATGTATGTCTCTTGGACTGGAGTCTATGGGAACCGCCAGGGGTCTATCTTCTCTCCGAGTAATCAAGTAGTCTTTTCAGAATAAAAATTACAACCTAAATTTTGATGACTATTTTCAGAACAAGAGATGAGGTAGGAATTTGGTAATGACAAGATGTAGAGTCATTTGGTGCATTTTTGCTATTAATGTTTGCTGGGTACACTAGTACTCACTCTTGCTATCTCTCCCCTTGCTTAGATCCTAGTCTGGCCAGGAGTTATCCCGAGTGGGATGAGGGATTCGCAGGTACCGAGGAGGCCGCTGGTGACGAGGGCATTGGTCACGAGAAGCAGGGTGAGGTGGACACCCTCTTTGACTCGTGGGACGAGTAGACTGCCGGATTGACCTAGCAGGCAAGCGTGGGGAATGTATTCTCCTTTGTAATTAAATAATTGTGTCCAGAACCTTAGCCTTGTGTGGCTACTGTTGTAATAAAGAATAGTTTATATCTTATTGTTCTGCTGCGTAACTCTAGTAAAGGCTTACTATTCGTTGGAGCAGTGTTCTACTGAGCAAATGAATAGTAATCCGTATGCCTAAGTGTGATTACCCTCTAGGATAATGACACAAGGCGCCTCAATAAGCTACCATGTTTTCATAGTATTCATCTTTTGTCATGTACTCATGTCTAATGATTTCCTTTGCAGATTAGGAAGATGCCATACAAGCATATATGTCTAAGCTCTAGCCAAGTAGAGATGAACTGTATGGCTACCAATGCATAGGTCAGGGATAGGGTTATTGCAAAGTTGAGACAGGATGCTACAATTGATGCTATAGCTCTGAAGAAGTTTTTAGAGGAGAAATTCAAAATCAACATATCTTATTATGTTGTTTGGGATGGGAGGCAAATGGCACTAGATGAGATATTAGGCAGATGGGAGGACAGTTTTGAACATGTTTTCAGCTTCAAGGCAGAATTAGAGAGGAGATGTCCTAGCAGCATAGTAGAGATAGAGCATGAGCAAGTTGGCAACAAGATGAGGTTCAACAAGATGTTTGTTGCCCTCGAGGCTTGTGTTGATGCATTCCTCAATGGTTGTAGAACTTACTTAGGCATTAACTCAACTGTGCTCACTGGTAGGTGGAGGGGTCAGTTGACATCTGCCACAAGGATTGACGGACACAGTTGGATGTTTCCAGTGGCTTATGGAGTTTTTGAATAAGAAAGTGCATAGAACTGGCAGTGGCTCATGTAGAATTTGCACAGAGCCATTGGTTCATCCACTGGCTTGGTGATATCTACAGATGCAGGTAAAGGCATTGACTCTGCTGTTACTAGGATCTTCACCAATGGGGTTGAACATAAGGAGTGTATGAGGCACCTAGTAAAAAAAAATCCAAAATTGGTTTCATGGGGAGGTTTTCCGAAGGCATCTGTGGCCTGCCTCCAAGGCCTGCAAAAGGGCCAACTTTGATATGCACTACAAGAAAAATGGAGGAGGCCTCACCTAGAGCCATGGAGTGGATTAAGGAGAACTGCAAGCATCTATGGGCCAGGAGCATATTCTCTACTGCAAGTAAATGTGATTATGTCACAAATAACATTGCGGAGACATTCAATAGCTAGGTAAGGCGTGAGAAATCACTCCCTGTTATGGAGTTGATGGATAGAATCAGGCAAATGATCATGCTGAAGATGTGCACCAGGAGAAACCTTGCTGACAAGTTACAGGGATTGATAATACCCCATGTGGTCAAAGTCCTCAATGCAAAGAGCAGAAACATGCCTTACAAAATCCTCCATAGTCATAATTTCACAGTAGAGGTTGGTGGCACCTGTAAAGACTTGACTACTTGGAGGCATACGGTTGATCTGAATGCTAAGGAATGCAGCTGCATGGAGTGGCAGCTCACTGGACTACCTTGCACACATGCTATTTGCCTCATCTTGTTCAAGAGAAATGAAGAACTTGAGAGATATGTGCATGAATACTATAGTGTGGACAAATTCAAGGCATCATATGCAGGTTTAGTGATGCCAATGATAGACAAGCATTAGTGGCCTAGGGTTGACCTAGGATTCAGATTGTGGCCACCAATACTCAAGAGGACAGCAAGAAGGCCAAGGAAAAAAAGATACAAAGGATGTGAGGAAGGAGGTTCTGGCAAAAGGAGCAAGAGATGTGGACAGTTTGGGCACATGATGAAGATATGCAATGAGCCTGTTGATGACCCAGATGCTCCTCCACCTGCACCCCCAAAGCCGAAGAGAAAGAGTCGCAAACTAGCCAAGCAAATAATCGCTACCAAGGAATCAGATGCTCCTCCAATCCTTTGTCTGTAGTTCAACAAAGTTCCTGGTCCACTAACAAGGAGGTAAATCAGATGCTCCTCCAATCCTCTTACTAGTTTGCACATGTCTATATTGCATTGTAACCTTTTGTTCATCAACAGCCAGAGCAGTCCTAAGAGGCTAGGCAAGTGAATCTAAAGAGGCAAAGTATGGGAATGCTAGGCAAGGATAGGAGAAGAACGAAGGATTTTGTTTAGTACAATGTTATGACATTTAATTTATTGAGTTCCAGTGGGTTTTGTGATGACAGCAAGTGCATGTACTTTCGGAGTTTGAACTCAGAATCCAAGATTTCGAGTTGAACATAAATTCTCGGGTTGAAGTAATTATGTAGTTCTTCTGGACATCTCAATATCTCATGTAATCCAGTACTTTTGGTATGGAATATCTCAGTGTTTAGTTTTGGCATGGTTCTAGAATGGTTTTGTCATGTCATTGTTCTGGTAGTGTTTTCGTATGGTTTTGGTATGATTCTAGCATGGTTCGGGAGTGAATTTCTCATTGTCCTAGTAAATGTATTATCAATGTTCTGACAGTCATATACATATGGGATCCCTATACATATTGTCAGGAGGCATACATATGTATAGACTTGTTGTCAACAAGTACATGCCAACATGTTGTCAGGAGCTCCTGAGGACTTAGAAATTACAAGCCAAAATATTGTCAACAAAATACATATTGGGTTCCTGATAACATAGCCATTTCAGCACACCATATTATCAACAAAATACAGAGTGTCATGCCTAACATTGACATCTACATCTACTTCTTAAGAGACACTACCAGGATAGCCACAAGGAGGAAGACAATCGACCAGCCAACCATCATCAGCCTCTCACCCCAGCGGTTCTTGTTCACCATAGCCACATTGCCGGCCATCCCAAACCTCAATCCCTTCATCTCACCATACATTCCATTCATGGTATCCCTCATCGCAGTCAAAACAGAAGGAATTGCAACAATGGCACCTGTCCACGTTTAGGACTCTCGTCACAGAACGGACAAACAAGAATATAAAGAAAAAGTAGAGATTATTATCTATTCGCCAAAGGACTCGAAATGGTGATGCATATTGCAAAGAGTATGCTCTGATTACAAGAAAAATGACTGTGAATACACGTGGATTAGGGCTTGGTTGAGAATCTGTGTTACAAAGGCACATAGGCTGGGCTTTTATAGTTCTACAAGTGCCGACAGTTTGTTGCAATAGTGCCTCCTCGCGCCAATGGTTGCGTCCCTTCAAGCTAATAGTCGCGTTTCTTCGTGATGACCGTTATAGCCAATATCTTCTCTTCACGTATAGTTATTATTAACCACACGTGTGTAACTACTTTCTAGGACCTCCTCTGCGGGGGAGAGGTCCTAGAGTGGTCCGAAGGAACCTATAGAGGAGGTCCAATTGGACCTCTGGAAGAGGTTTTGAGAACGGTCAAAGAAGAGACTTTCAGACCCACTCTCTGACTGCTTAATTGATGTTGGGCCCATAAAACTAATTTAGGCAAAGTAGAAAACCCGACTTATTTATAAATAAGCAAATAAAGATATATTCGGATAATTGACTAGTCAACAATCATCGTCAGCTAGCCCTCCAGCTTCATGTGAAAATAACTTACTTCAAGATGCTTTTGACCAGAACTATAGTTGGTCAAGAAGATAGTTTTACTTGAGTTGTGAATAACTATTTTTTTTTAAGAAGCAGGAGCGTCAGCCGTATATACTTATGAAAGCAATTCCCAAAGGGACAATTACACTTTAGTCTTTAGCGATTTATTAGAAACAAACTCTAATAAAATCTTATCTGTTAAACTTTCGTCTAGTTTATTTAATTTTACCACAAGTTACTTGACTTATAAATAGCCACCAGATGGGCAAGAACAAGAAACATTCATTTAGAGACTTTCATCATATTTCTATCCTCAAAGTTTCTCATGAGTACGAACTCATATTACTTTGGCATTTTTCTTCCTATGATTGGAGCATACAACAGACGACATCCACGGACCAAATTGACTTTTCGATCACCTTTATTTTAAGGTGGTCGAGCAATCAATTTGCTCTATGGATTTAAGTCTTCAAGGGATTAGTAAGGAAAAAATCATGATGATCAAGTGAATACTTCTCGGAGCGCATATAGAAACAATTTCTATGTTGAGCGGTTTCATATCTTTCCACCCGTGATGGTTTCAGGATGAAGATAACTTTGAAAAAAGAGAAAACTTTTCAACTACTTTTTCTTACAAATCTCTGATATGTGGAACAACCTCCTTGACCGGACGTGAGTTGTCATGTCACCACTAGTCGAGGTGCGGTTGTTACATCCATGAGGTAGTGGGTTTTAAATGTACCAAGGGTATATGTATGGATCTTTTTACCTCTCCTTAGGCACGTTTTACCCCAGTCGTTTTCACTTTCCTCATTCACCATGAGCCTTTCGTCCTCCACGAACCTTCAAAGAGAAGGATCTTCAGTCCACCATTGAACCGAAACAATGGCAGGATGGAAATCGTCATTGCTGTCCGCGGAGGAGCTCAGAGAAGGCTCTTATCGAGTGGCGTGCACCAGGGAGGGATATTGAACCAAACCCTCCGACCGATTTTACGGTACTCTTCGTGCCCTATCTCCGGGCAGGCCTCCGTTTGTCCGAGAGTGATTTCCTGATTGAAGTTCTTAATCAATATGGAATTGAATTAGTTCATCTTGTACCGAATTCAGTTCTGGTACTAAGCATTTTTGCTCACATGTTTAAGACGTTTTTAGGGATAGCCCCTAGTATGCGTCTGTTTATATTTTATTACCAAATAATTCACAACAAGAAAGGTACTGATACTTTGGGCTCTTTTTATTTTAAATTTCAAGATGCCAACAAGAGGGTGTTTCCCTTCTTGGCTACCAAAGATGTCAGCCAAACATGGAGCAAGGAATTGTTTTATTCTGAAGTTCCGAAAGAGAGTAGGATTACTTACAATCGTAATGCACCACCAGAGCGGTCCTAAAAAAGCCGAGCTGCTGACAAGGAGATCAAGCTCTCAGATAATAAGAAGAGAGTAGTCCTGGTGGTCAACAACCTGGTAGAGAGAGGTCTAACTGGACGAAAGGTTGTCCATGACTTCCTTAAGAACAAGATCTTCCCCCTCCAAAAGAGGGAAATACTATCCTGCAATTATGATGTTCCTGAAAATGGTAACAACTTATTTATCTTTTTAATCAAACTGAATTTTCATAGTTAAAGTAAAGTAATTTTTCATTATACTGCAGCTCTTTCAAATGATGAGGTCCTAGCTAGGGTCTCAGTCCTGTTAAAGAATTGGGTTCTAGAAAAGGAACCAATCGGTGTAGAAGCGCAACCCCTAAGCTTGATTGGGGCTACCTTATCACTTAGGAAAGATCGCACAGTTGAAAGCATCTAGACCCCTAAAAATTGTTTTGGTAATTAATGATAATATGTGAATATGGATTAACGTGTTTATTGAGTATTTACAAGGTTAAGTCCCATTGGTGAATTTGATGACGTAAGGATGCATGCCAAAGGATAACATGAAGATCTACATGGCTTGAAGACAAGGTACAAGTAGTCTAGGATCCGTTTTCCATTTTACCGGTCTTAGGAGATTTGGTTGGAAGACCGGATTATAGGTTAAATATCGTACTATTAAGGGGGATCATGACTAGTAGCTTGATAGCATGTTCTTGTGCCATATGGATCAATTTAGGATCATGCATGCATTTGAATTTGAACTTGAAAATGAATTTGAAAGCCTGAGTGCATTTGCCAGAAATCGGTAGTACCGCAGTTTTAATGGCGGTTGTACCGCTCGGTGCGGTATGACCGCGCTTTATTTGGCAGTAGTACCGGATTTTGAAGGCATCAGCCAACTGAGCGCAAATGCGGTATGACTGGCTCCTTGAGCGGTACTACCGCATTGCGGTCGTTCCGATTTTTAGTTGGCAATTCAATAAAAACAGTACAAGTGCATTTTGGCTCAGAAACTCTCTTTGAGAATCGATCATTTCGCTTCTATGAAACGGTTGAACCGTGATGTGGTTGTACCGATTTTTGTATGGCGGTTGGTTTTTTCCAGAGGGCATGTAATTTCAGCGTTTTGGAAACCCTTCGATCGGTTGTACCGCTCGTCAATACGGTACGACCTGGTGATGCGGTTGTACCGGAGTTTAGTTGGCGGTCGTACCGCTCGAGAAATTCTAACGGCTATGTCAGAGCATTAAATGCGACTGTTATAGTCGTTACGGTGCTTCGTTACAAGAGCGGTTGTACCGCATATTGAACGGCGGTTGTACCGATTTTCTCTGAAAGTTTGGGTACTCCTCCCCAACGGTCATATTTGTTGGTGGGGGTTATAAATACCCCCCCCAACTACCCTTGGACAGGTCACTAGTGAACATTTAACATCCTTAGAGTCTTGAGAGCCAAGTGCATTCACTCAATACTCAAATTCTCTTGTGCATTCATTGTGAGGTAGTTGAGTTCATTCAAGTGCATCAATTCATTCTAGATTGATCCTATTGCATTTGAGCGCCATCAAGAGAAGGTCTTGGTTTATTACTCTTGGAGTTTTGCCGAACTTCTAGACGGCATTGGCGGTGGAGCACGGTGATCTCTTCAAGAAGTTTGTGAAGAGGTCCAGTGCAAGCTTGTGAGTGGTTTGGTGTTTACCATCTCCGGAGCGGAGGAAGAACAACCATAGTAATCGAGGGAAGGCTTAATTCGTGGAGCCGGCTTGAGTTGTCAAGCTTCCTCAACGTGGACTAGTGAAGACCGGCAAGTCTTCAATACCACGGGAAAACATCGTTGTCTCATTGTGGTTACTCCTAGTCTTTACATTTCCGCATTTATATTTCTAGCTTGTTTTTTGTGGTTGAATTGCTTAGCTAGAAGTGTAACTTGTTTAGACTAAGTTAATAATTGGCTTAAATTGTTAAATTGTTAAAAAGTTTAAAAAACCTCCTATTCACCCCCCTCTAGTCGGTTATCCTTGATCCCACAAGTGGTATCAGAGCTTGGTCTCTCATTGATTTAGACTTAACCGTCTAAGAGAGAAAAGGAAAGCTAGTGAGGGAATGGCTTTAGGAAGGGATCCACTATTTGATGGCTCAAATTATGCTTATTGGAAAAATTAGAATGTCAATTTATTTAAAGGCCATAAGTCCAAGTATTTGGAGAATCGTAAATGAGGGTTACGCTAATCTAACTGATACTAGCCTAGTGACAGATACTACAGCATATGGACCCTCCCATTTAGAGGACAATTTGTTCAAGTTGGCTTGGTTCTGGATTCGTATCAGGACTAGGTCACCCACATGAAGTGTTCTTGGACGAACCCTTCTATTATAGTAGCGTCTCAGCCCTTGCAGATAGGTAGCTGATTTTAATAGTGCTCGATCACGTAATGTAGACTTGGAGGAACTCTGACGGGTTTCGTGTTCAGTCAAAAGTCTCCATACTCCCTGGCTTGAACTTCTCCGGACAGGTAATATCTCTTAATCCGGGAGAAAAAGATTTGCAACCTGCATAAGGTCCAACACATTGTCGTATATTACGACGATTATTATGACCAGTAGGAGATCTGGGGCGTCTACTACGCCCCGAAAAATGGGTGCCATGCTCACCTTGGCCTTGAACGTGACGGCCAGGAGCACCATAATTTTGGCCTTGCCTTCGGCATCCAATCGAGGACCCTTCTAGGTGTGAGTCCGTTTGGGAAAGCACAGTAGGCGATCGGATGGAAATATTCTCTACCGCATCTTGTAGCTCTTGTGCAATAGCACGTATTACTTGCACTCCTTGCTCCAGAGTTAATCCTTCCGGAGGGCTTGCAATGGCACTCGCTAAGTAGCGAATGCGCTCTGTAGGGGAATCCTCCTACATGGGGGTTGGTAAGGCATTTGGATCTCTTACCATAATTGCCCGTGACAATGGCGAATGTATCACCTGCGGTGGCGCCCTCGCTGAGGAGCCAGGGATGTCTCGGTATTAGTGGTTGTGAACCTGCGAGATGTGCGCTTATGTGGTAGCACGTATCTCGACTTGTCGGGCCTCTTCCTCTCGTTAGAGGCGTTCCCGTTCTCCCCGCTCTTGGCGTTGCCCTGATGCTTCGGGATTATCGCTGGGATTGGGTTGATTGTCACCGACGACGGCGACCTGACGACTGCCGGAACAGGCGGAAGGGGGTGAACATGCCATCGTCCTCTGAGGAAGAGGACGAGTTGTATTGTAGGGTGAAGAGAAGATTCTCCCCAGATGTTCTCTCCAGGCCTTCAGTGTGGAGGCCACCAGCGAGATCATCATGGTACGCTAGGCTCCAGGAACCTTCCGAATATCTTGCTCCAAGGAAGATAGGCTTGGGATAGTACTCGTCCACAGCGGTACTTGTGAACGAAGGCACGGCCGGCGTAGAGCCAGCGGATGTGGACTTGGTGGGTGACGGTGCCTCAGTAATGGCCCCGGAGGAACCATGGGCGTTACCGGATATGAGGACGAAGTTTTCCTCCATGTCGCCACTGTAGTCAGAAATGTTGAAGATGCTTTCTTCTCTCCACGTAGGCAAGTTGTGATTCATGAGCAAAGCAAGGAACACATTACCGAAACTGAATCGACAAAAATGATGTCAGCGTTCCCCACGAACGGCGCCAACTATCGACGTCTAGGACTCTCGTCACAGAACAGACAAACAAGAATATAAAGGAAAAATGGAGATTACTATCTATTCGCCAAAGGACTCGAAATGGTGATGTATATTGCAAAGAGTATGCTCTGATTACAGGAAATATGACTGTGAGTACACGTGTATTAGGGCTTGGATGAGAATCTGTCTTACAAAGGCATATAGGCTAGGTTTTTATAGTTCTACAAGTGTCGGCAATTTTTTGCAGTGGTGCCTCCTCGCGCCAATGGTTGCGTCCCTTCAAGCCAATAGTCGTGTCTCTTCGTGATGGTCATTATAGCCAATATCTTCTCTCCATGTGTAGTTATTATTAACCACATGTGTGTAACTACTTTCTAGGACCTCCTCTGCGGGGGAGAGGTCCTGGAATGGTTCGAAGGAACCTATAAAGGAGGTCCTATCAGACCCTAGAAGAGGTTTTGAGAACGGTCAAAGAAGAGACTTTCAGGCCCACTCTTTGACTCCAGAGCGTAGGTACCCGTGCTCCAAAGCAACGCCTTCAAGAAGTTAACGCTGCTTAGGTCGACGTCGTTGCCGGATCTAACCAGCGAAAGCCAGATCAAGAGTTTTCACCTCGGATCGAAGGTACCAGCGCTCCAATACCACACCACAATACGACCTCGTCGCTGGATCCAACAAATAAAGGTCAGATCACCAAGACGATGTCCACAACATCCCAACGGCCAACCGCCACCAGTACCACCGTGAAGTCACGAATGCACACACCTCCACAGATCCGACACACGGATCGAGCCTCCAAAGACCCATCCATCGCGGATCGAGGCCGCGCATCGCACATAGCAACGCGTCAAAAGAAGGAAGACAACGTCCACCGCAGCCCACGCGGCGGTCGGTTAACAACCGTCCACCAGGGAGGAGCCGAGCGCCGCACAAGCCACCGTCACCAAGCCATCGCGATCTCTACCAATTACGCCAAATCTGGATCTGCACTGCGCCATCTCTGTCGTCATGCCATTGACCATCATCGGAAACAGGGTCACCCAATCCCCCGGGCGCAAATCATCTGTCGCTGGGGTTGGCTGCCTGCCAGACACACCTCCACAGATCCGACACACGGATCGAGCCTCCAAAGACCCGTCCATCGCGGATCGAGGCCGCACGTCGCACATAGCAACGCGTCCAAATCATCCGTCGCTGGGATTTGTTGCCTGCCAGATCTGGCACTGCGGCCACCACTCTGACCGAACCCATCCACAAAGGAAGGGCCCGATCTACCTAGGGTGGACCGCCCATCCAGCCAAGCCGGCCACCTGCGGAAGCATCCACCAAAGACTGGAGAAGTCGCGCCGCCGGAAGAAGCCGACGGAGAAGGGCCCCGGATTGCCACGTCCGAAAATGAGCTGATGGAGAAGTGCCCCAGATCCAACCCTGACGAAAGTCCACACCGTTGAAAAGCCAATGAAGGGCTACGACAGCTACGCCGCTAGATCCCGCTGCCAAGACACCCATAAAGGGCGCGCTGCTACGGCTTGCGCAGCGACATCGGCGGATAAGGGTCGGTGGACAGACGTCGGGCTTTGGGAGCGCGATGCAGATCTGGCGCCACCACCGAGAAGAATAAGCCCCGTCGCCGTCAACGGTCGCCGATGGCGACGGCGAGGAGGAAGGGAGGAGGAGAGGGGGGCTTGTTTGACGGCAGCGGCGAGGAGGAGAGGGAGGAGGAGGAAGACGTGAAGGATTCTCCGACACATACTCCTCTAGTTCACAAAAAATAAGTCCTTTTGAAATGTGTGCAGTCGAACTTTGGAAACTTATCAATACCTTTTTAAATATTTAGATTAGATACATGAAAATCATATGTATAGATTCATCTCGAAAAGTAATTGCATACTATTATAATTTTGTTGGGTTTTACAAATATATTAAAATATCAATTAGTTGTCAAAGTTATATTTTAGAGACCGTATCATTGTCCAAAACGACTTTGTTTTTTTGAACAGAGGGGGTACCAGTTCTAGGGCAAACTCTATTTCTCTCTTCAAGTTGGTATGTCTAGGCCGGGTGAAGGAGACTGCACACGTCGAAGGATCGTGCGGTGTAATGTACCCTTCAAAGGTGTAATGCACTATTCAAATATGATGTACCTTTTACTCTTTTAGGCCCCTTTTTGTAGCGCTTAGATTTCATAGGAATTTTGCAGAACCTTCATAAAAAACGGTGCAGCTCCTATCAAGGAAAAAAATATCGAATTCCAAGCGGGGCCTAGATGAAATTGCAACCTAAAATCCCGGTTACCCACAAATGAGGTGCACACTATTTGCCAGAACATTCATCACAGCTTTCGTTGCCAACTCATGCTAACCAGGAAGAGAGAAGACCGCGCCTTTTTTTCCTCGCAAAAAAAAAAAAAACAGAGAGGGTCGGTAGCGAGTAATAACGACTAGGACCAGAGTACATAGGATGGGCATTGGCTCCGAAGCTTCGGCGCCGCCTGCATCATCATCAGAAGAACCAACGAGCGAGCGAGCGAAGCAGCGAGTCAACAGCAGAGAAAAGCTTCGCCCTGGTTGACAGAAAAATGGCACTCTTCCACTCCAAAATGGCCTGGGTCACCCACTCATCCTCCTGCCAGCGCGTGTGCTGCATCACGCACACTGACTGAACCTGTCGCGTTCGAGAGCTTTCGTGTCGGCCAAGGCGCTGCTGCGGCAGACGCGGACACGCCGTGCGTGCGTCAGCGCTTACAGAGACCCCGTCCCGTTTATTTGTCCACGATCTCCCTGCTAGAACTACTGCATATGAACTTTTGATCAGACGGCCGAGATCATGCAAAGGGTGTACGTACTTGACGCGAAGTCGCTGGCGAATAGGCAACTACTAGCTAGCGACTATAATTTGCGAGGACGCTGCGAGTAAAAAAAAGTTTCTTCTGCAAAGCCGTTTCTACTGAGAGGAGTGCTTTGCCACGAAGGAATCCATCGAAAGAAGAATGTGTTGAAACTTGTCTCTGGGCGCTGAGCAGCGGAAAATAAATTTTATAGGACAGGGCCTTACGATGAGACTCCTCTTTTTCACCATCTGTTCTCTTAATCCTTCTCCACAATCTCTTCTGATGGACGAACTGGCCCTGTTCTATAGAATTTATTTCCCAAGCAGTAGCATAGAGCGATGACGTGAGGTGAGGCATACGATTAAAAGCCAATGAAAAATCCCTTAAAAATCACCAAAAATCAAATTCAGCTTCGCCCCCGACGTCGAGTAAGGAAAGGCCCAGGCGAGCTGCTGAACATGCACCAGGAGAGACAGGAAAAAAAACGTCGTATTGATGCGTTGCAGGCAGCAGGTACCACCTTTCCCGTTGGAACAAACTCGAGCCACCAAACCCGAAAAGATCTCCCGTTCTACTTCTACCTCCCAACCGCCGTAGTATCACGTCCAAGCCGCTACTAATCAAACGATACAAATATATATTCATGAAAAAATGACACATTTTTCATGAAGCTTCACTAATATGTTTGTCCCTTTCATGCATTGATTTCATGAAGCTTCACTAATATGTTGGTCCGTTTCATGCATTGATCCGTCTTATCTAGCTACATTTTTCATTAAGCTTCACTAATATTGTTAATGTTCTCAAATCTCTAATTTTCCTTTTTGAAAGCATTCTCATTCTCAATCTGTAATGCTGGTTGTACATCCTAAATCAAAGCTGAGCCATCCAAGTAGATCATTGTACATCCGAACAAGTTAACAACACGAGATCGACGGAGCACGATGGAACCGGTCCACCTAGCCCGTGGGCCACGCTTCTCTCTCTCTCTCTACGGCTCGCGACGTGCGCGTCTGGTGAAGCCTTATCGGGCGCGATCCAGCCCCACCACTCAGCGTCACGCAGCCCGGTCGCGCAGCGATCAAGGCGAGCACCACGTGTGGGCAGCGCGGCACACGTGTAGGTGTAGCGACCAACGACCTCCCCCTCTCTATCCATGAATGCTTGCCCTATCGGGTCCCCGTCTCTCCGCTGCCACGTAATCCGTAGTTTGTTTGGACGCACAGTGCACGGGATAGATACGTAGGCTGCATCAGCCGGGCCCCAACGTGTCAGTGAGTGTCCCACGCGTCAGTGAGGGCGCGAGGAGGCGAGGAGGGGGAGAAACGGCTCGTATTTACATAAACGCCCCTTTCACTTGCGAAAACACACGAGCAGAACACTTGAATTATTTTTAGGAACTTTTGTGGCGTATTTTGCTATTTTTCCCAAAAAACGTTATACATTGCTCTAGCCATTAAATATTGCTGAGACCAGTGCCCATAGCCCTAATATTTTCCCCTCTGCTTTCCCTCACTTCTGCGGCGCTAGTCCACCACCACACCTACACCTGCACACCGCGCTCTTCATCACCGTCACCGTTTGTCACCTGCAACAATTGCACGGACCAATATATGTCATAACACTGCTCGCCTCCTTGGCTTTCACCATGCCTTGGTCGGTTGTGGTGCCATCGGCCACCGCCCAGCCCTCCTTTCTATTATAGTCATGGTCCAATTCGTCGCTTGTCTTCATCTTTCTTGTTGCCCCACCCTACACCCACGGTTGGTAATGCCCTTGCTGATTTGCTATCCCTTTGTTGGTTTACTGCTCTCTTGGAGGATCTAAGGTCGGTGTTACGTGAACTCTAGATGAGAACCCGAGCATAGTTCTCAAACAAATTCAAGGCCAAGAATTGCTAGATTTCAGGGGAATAGGTATGTTCTCCTTTGAATATTTCATTCCGAAATTGTGTTTAAATTTCAAAACAAAAGAGAAATTATACTCCTTAAACAAAAAGAAAAACGAAACTCTTAGAAACATGTACTCAAGCCTACGTTTAGAAATGTTTCTGTACGCAATGACGCTCCTTTTCATTCTTTTGCGCAGTGTCTAGATTGTATCTTCTTATACTATGCTAAGATATATATCACCTAAAACAAAACCTGGCATATAACAATCCGAATTCCTAGAAAGGAAGGCGATCAATCAACTTAAAAATTTCGGATTCAAATCCTTCCATGGCATCTTAGAGTTTAGTTAGGATCAAGTTTTTACATCCTATAATCATATTCCTTTAATCACCTTCCTCGTGTGCACATATGCAAAACGAAACCCACAAGGATTCCAAAATCGACGAGGCAGCATACATACCCATCCTCGCCCACCCCAAACATCCCAACCGGCGAGTTCGCACGGTCGCGCAGGCGTCTATTTTTCCGGAAAGACCCTGCTCGCACGGGAGAAACGAAGGAAAACCCCACGAAAACGCAACAAAAGAAGGGAGCGAGACGGAACGCGAGTAGGAAAAGAGATCGGCTTAGCCGCCCCCACCAGAGCAGGCAGGCCACCACGCCCTCTCCCTCTCCTCCTCTCCTCCCCTCCCCTCGCGCGGCGCGGAAGGCCAAGAGGAAGGAGGCTTCGAGATTTCCGCCGAACCCTCACGCCACCACCCGACCACCCCGCACATCCTGCCTCCTCCTAGGGTTTCGCCTCCTGCGCTCCAATCCCAGTACCCACCCCGCCGCCGCATTCGAAGGTGTCTACCCCCCTAGCCGAGTCGCCAATCACCTTTGAAGAATCCTCCTGCCGGTTTGTGGATTTTCTGTTCCCACCGTTGCTGGTTTTGGTGGGTATTTGGGGGATTTAGGAGCCCTTGCTTCGGTGATTTGGGCGTGATTCTCCTTGTTGCGTCTTCTTTGTTGTAGGGTGTGGCGTTGGTGTGGGGTTTCGATTTGGGGTTGGATTTGCGGGGAGGTTGAGATTTTGTTGCTAGGGCCCCCTGGTTTCTCTGCTATTGGATTGTCTTGGGATCCATGATCGAGATTGCTCGGTGAAGTTTTTGGTCCCAGGGATTGTTTTTTGATTGGCCCGGATCAGGAATGGAGGGTTCTCTTGGGGAGATCTAGGGTTGCGTGTTCTACCGTTCTGTGTATATTGTATAGAAAAACAAAAAAGAAGAAGAAGAAGAGGGGAGTGGAAGGGAGTCTTGAGGCTATGGCGCTGAATTACTCGTCGTGCTCGTTCCTGGTGAACGACGACTGCGCTGGCATGATGCGCGGGTGCGGGTGCTGGTCGGAGGAGGCCTCGCCGCTGTCGTCCTGTGGCGTGAATTCCCTGTGGGGGGATGAGTTGGAGCTGGAGCTGGAGGAGGAGTTCGACCCTGTGGATCTCTTGCCGACGGACCCCTTTGGAATGAACCTGGAGACCACGTTCACCGCGGCTATCGCCAGTTGCATCGAGGACCTCACGGTCATGTCCGGTGCTGGGTGTTTCGGAAGCGATGATGGTGATGCTGTTTTTACCGACCTGAGTTATTACTTGAATCAGGCTTTTGCGCTCTCTCCGGAGCCGCAGATTGGTGGCCATGTGGGTGTTTTTGAGGGCCCCTTTGGGTTTGGAGGCCTTATTGGTGGCGGAGGCGCTGACAGTTCTCCAGGATTGCCTCCCCGTGCATCCTGCTCACAGCCTATTGGGTTTGTGGAGGACCCTTCTACCTCTGGCAATGCTGCATTGGCGTGCCGCGATACAGTTGATGCTGTTTCTGTTCAGGAGGGAAGTGTTCCACACGAGGGAATGATGTTCGCTCTTGGCTATCTTGGCCTTCGTGACATCCTCTCTGTTGAGATAGTGTGTAAGTCATTGCATTCAGCTGTCCGTAATGACCCCTTATTGTGGAAGAGCATCCATATTGAATCGCGCTTGAGCAAGAAGATTTGTGATTCTGATCTTCTATGTCTGACGCGAAAGTCCCCAGGTACTTTGCAGTGTCTAAACCTTGTGAGCTGCATAAATATCACAGATCAGGGGTTGAAGGCTGTTTTAGAAAGTAATCCGAGGTTGACAAAGGTTAGTATGGCCTGAATCTTCTAGCAAGTCTTTTTTAAGATTAATTCAACTACTTCAAGTCTTGGAATTATACTTAGCACGTTCATTGTTATAGTAATGTACTTTGTATCTTAGCATACTCCCATCAATCCAATGTAAATGTTATACCATCTTATCTGATTGTTAGTCTGTTACTGTCATGAAAAAAATCTGCGTTATAGTTTCAAATAGAGCGTAATATGGTATTCTAGCTAGTATTTATGGTCTTGAGCATCCACTCTGGAATTTTAGTGGTCTGAGGTGATACTCAATGCTGTCAATTTTAGTGGTACGAGGTGATACTCAATGCTGTCAATAAAGAGCAGTCAGCACTCAGCACAAATAGAAAAATGTTGTAGATTAAATGTTTTTGCAGCAGAACAGAAAAACCCAACCTAATTAATGTTTTTGATGGTTTTCATTAATACTTCAGGATATCTACACTGATGGTGGATAGGAATTCACTGTATGATTTTCAAAATAGCTTTAATTCGGATTTTTATGCCTTGTGCATGGCAGTGTTAAGTTGTTGTGAAGAGTACTGTGCTGCATCTGTGACTGGATGATTATTTTTTTTTAAAAAAATTGGTTTATGGTTTTAATTTCTTGCTATAGTTGTTGGAACAGTATGAGAAAAACTTGTGCTATCTACTCTTTAGTTATATGCACATCTGTCTGTTTTACATTCTAATTTAAGAGAAATGACTCGTTCCATTTGCTCTTCTAACTTACCTTTTTACACAGTTGAGCATTTTGGGCTGCGCACGGTTAACTATAGATGGTCTTATTGCCAATCTCAAGTCATTCAATATAAAAGCAGTGGATGGTATTAAGAACCTCAGAGTTGGGAATCTCTTCAGTTTGCCAAAAGAGCATTATGAAGAGTTATTATCCTTGTTGAACATCGACAAGATGCAGGAGGTGCACAGCCAGGAGCCACGATTCTTTCATGCTAATCGGCTTTTATCAGATTGCAATGATGGATATGCTCTTGATATTGAGATGTGCCCTAAATGTCAGAACTACAAGCCTGTTTATGATTGCCCATTAGAGGGATGCAATGACAGAAAATCTGGTAAATGCAGAGCTTGTGAAGTTTGCATCCTGAGATGTATGCATTGTGGGAGGTGTGTGCAAAATTTAGAGTACGAGGAGACATTCAGTCTGGAGTGCCTTTGCTATAATTGTCAAGAGGACCCAGTCCCATCTATCGCAGAGAAATAGGAGTTTGTCTCCATTATATCAGTTGGAAGAATACTATCTCCGTGCTCACAGAGAAACAACAGTCAATGCTCTCATCCATGCAGCCATCTTAACTTAGTATTTCAACAGAGAAAAAGAACAAAAAAAAAAGATAGTTTGCCATGAAGGTGCAGCCATGTTGACATACTACATTTGCTTGCAAGAAAAAAAAAGAATAGCTAGTATAATCCAGCAAAAAGAAAGGATGGTTTCACTATTAATATCTCACTAGTGACAATTGAGGTGGGTGGTGCTGTACTTTTCATTGATGACGTTTAGTGTTTTGTTATTGCGCGCACTCATTTTTTTCTCATTTTTTGTTTTAGGCATGTTTCTTCCTGGAACTTGCAGTTCAAGAGTGTGAGAGTACAGCGTGAACATGTCAGTGGGTTGCTTGATGCTGCATGTTCTTGGAATGGCAGATCGAAGATAACTGCTTTCTTCGCCCGTGGAAGAACTGATGTATATAAACTTTGTACATGCGTGGCTAATGTAATATTTAATAGTTCTGGAAGAATTGTGTCATGTGACTTGTGACAGCTACTTTCAAATAAATAAACAAATGACTTCTAACTTAATTATTGCTACCTTTAGCTCCTGCATTTTCTCAATTGCTTGTTTAGGTATTTACCACTCTTGCTTCGTATGTGGCTAATTGCATGTTCAGAGTTCTGCCTTGTGATTAGATGGATTTTACTGTTGACCCCATTATGCTAAGTCTGGTGCATGGCCTTCCTTGTATATGTTCCCTTTAATTACGCTTTGCAACCAAGTGTGCTTGGTCAAAAACAACTCCAGGGGAACAGAGTCTGTTTTGACGTATGGACCGAGTGCTTTCTGGCCATGAAAAAACGTGGAATTTAGAATCGCGTTGCTTGCTGGTCTAATTATAGAGTTCCGACAAATCTGCAAAATCGACGAAGCGCAGGATCTGGTTTCAGGACCGCGGCATGTACGCTGCACCATAATCAGAAAGCTGGCTGTAACTAACCCTTACTGCGTACACGGGTTACCGGCCAATTAGGCTTGGATTTGAACAGGTCATATACCAAATGTTTCTGACCAGGTTAGGTCCTGAGTCCTGGCCATGCCGACCCCTTGAGTCGTGGATCATGGTCAGACTTGACCTGCTCGCTTGTCCCACAGGTAAGGTAAGGCAAGGGTTCTGCTGAGAAGCAACCGGCAGGTCGATTTAAGAGTAGTAATCCATTTTGTCATCCAGGAATGGAACATCGTGGAAGCAAGCAACACCTGTCGTGGAAGCAAGCAACACCTGTCGGATTGCTTTGCTTCTTCTTCGCGTACAAGAGAGTAAAGGCCAACTCAAACAATGTTACAATCGGCAGAAGGCAGGAAGCCCCTTGTGCTAGGTAACCGGTATTCATTCATATTCAAATCCACATGCTAGAGAGAGAAACAGAAGAGTGAGATACAGCCAATAGGTAAGAAGCAAATTGCATTTGCACATTTGTTTGGGTGACCCGTTTGATTCATTGCCACCTATTCTCTAGCTTCAGTAGTTTGAGCAAACCTGAAGAACATGTGAAATGATCACAGGGCATATAACAGAAGATTATATCCAATAACTTGAGCAAATGTAAATGCCGCGAATCTGAAGAATACACGAAATGGTCACAAGGCATACACAGAAGATTATACACTCGTTAACCATACTAAAAAGAAGGGCGAATGGGATGGTTTGGCAGTCATTCAGGATTTAATTTAAAGAATAATCAGAGTACATTGTACAGCCATTGACAGAATTACTCATTGGAAGAATTCTACATGACCACCAACATCCATACACAGCAGCCTGGCTTCAGTAGCCAGTTTCCTACTCTTAACTATCACCAGATTTGTGAGCCGGTGCTTGGCCTGCGGCTCGAAGGACCTCGCTTCAGCCTCCTTCCCCAGCAGCATCAGCTCCCGCGCCGGCATCACGTTCCCCCACCAGAAATCGCGCAGGACATCGTGGATGAGCTCCCAGTACATGCGGTCTCGGGGCACTCGGAACAGGCTGCTTCCGTTGGGAGTCCAGCAGTAGAGGTCGACCCAGTCTCTGCCCATGATCTCCATCAGGCCCTGCACCTGCGGCATGTAGTAGTATGGCATGACGCGCCATGGCAGAGCGAGCTCAGGCTTACCCTTGTTGAACGGACACTTGACTTCCAGGATACCGCCGTCAGGCTCGCACCCAAGAACGCCATCAGGCGAGGCTCCGAGCCACCCAGAGTTGGCCTCGGTGTGCACTGCGAAGCCAAGGGAACCCACCAACCGTCCTGTGATGCTTGAGTACTGCTCTATGGCTACGCTTTCATGAAGAGTCCCCCAGTCCATGGCAGACCTGGCTGAATCCGCCAACTTGATTTCTGTTGTCCCAAATACTTTCTCATTCCATAGCTCCGACCGTCTGTTGCCCGCCCAGAAGCCTAAGGCGGTGCTGAAGGTGCTCGTGGTGAGCTTGTCCTTGCGGAGAGCAAACCATTCCTCTGACCTTTGAGCTACGTCGGTAGAGGTGAGCTGGGAGGACACCATGAGAGCTGAAGATGGTGAGGGAGATAGCAGTGATGACCGGCTATAGATCTGCAACGATGAACCTGAGCAGCTGCGAGGAATATAGCCTTCAAATTTTCGCCTTGACAGCAATAATGCAGACGGAGTTAAACGCAGACGAGGAATCGAGCAAAAGGCCGTTGGAATTGGCAGGAGTGTCCTGAACAAATAAGGAGCTGTTCAATGGTTAGACAGCATGTTAAATGATGGTACAGTTTGGATAGGTATGGCATAGCTTGGAAAGCATATAGGAAGTGCTCAACAAGAATGGTTAACCTCTGAACGTGGAATACAAGACAAGGTAATGCTTCTTTTATACGAAGAACTTGCTTCACTTCTTGAATAAAGCATGGAAGAATATTGCAAGCAACTAACAAGGGTTTATTCCTTACCTGATTTCAGGAAGCAAACTTGCTTGGGACAAGTAAACATTTGGGCAAAAAGCTAGTTAAAAAGAGACCCCAGCCTCTCGAGCAATGGAGTATAGTGTATACTACAAAGAAGCAAACTCCAGGAAGTTGAAAACGGCAACCTGCAAATCGCTCAAATCTCCTAACCGGATAAAAAAAAGATGCACTTATAGTTTGGCAAAGGATTATTTTCTCTTGCCACTGTTTTTTTTTTTGTGTGTATCTTTGCTTTTTTTTTTCTTCAAGTTATATGTGCGTGACATACTGACATCTACCACATACTTCAGTCTATTTTCAACATGAGATCAACCATCATGTGTGCTGTTCTATACCATGTATTTAGGTGGAGCATGATGATGGTGATGAAGCTAAAGTTAAATCCCATAATTAGATAAAGCGGAAGCATTGGTAAGTATAGTTCCAGACATGACAGCAATTAGCAAGACAACTCAAACAATTTGTCGAAGGGAAGCATGGCTACGAGCCTTATAAATCAGTTGAACACCTTTTGCGCAACTTTCAGGAAACGAAATTACACCTCACGAGGAGTCTGAAATCTTGTAAGCCTTCATATTTTACCCTTATACCTCTATATACCTTTCTTTTTTCCCAGTTCCCACTGTACACGCTCCACAATCAATGCCAAGAGTGACCTTGCCCCTTAAAAGCACATAAGCCAAGATTCAACTGATCCAAATGTGCCCTGATTGAGTAATCATTTGGTAATTCATTTCATACTAGTTAAGAGTTGCGAGCTACTACCATAGAGCTTAATGCCATTCTTGAACATTCGCTTTCCTCTTGTGTCACCAGAAGACACAGCCCAAACTCCTAAATCCCAGTGTCTCATGAAGCCCAAACAGCCATTGAACCCCCACATACAAAACAACCCAACCACTAGCTAAATACCAACGCAAGAGGCGACTCCAAACATAAGTTGATGTATCAAGAGCGGCAATATTATTGGAGTGAGGGGGGAACCAAGAAAGGCTCCACTTGTAGTACCTGAAGCGGCGCGACAGGCGGCGGCGGACACGGCCGAGCGCCGCGGCAGTGTCCGGGTGGCCGCGGACGCGGGCGGCGCGCGGAAGCCAGCGGCCTGAGGCGGCCGGCTCCTCTGCTGCATATGGCCGAACACATGGCGGGCGTCCAGGAGCGTAGCGCGGCGGCGGGAGCAGCAGTGGGGAGGAGGTGGGGAGCTTACCGCCGCTCTCATGTTGTGCCTATCTTGTCGGTTTTACGAATATACCCCTCGCTTAGCATTTCTTCTGGGGATAAATAGGAGCAGGCTTCTTTGTTTTTAATCTAGTCCACTCATTTTATGTCATTTACATATTACCCATGAGACCATGAGTCCATAGCAATTACATTGAGCTACATCAAAGAATTTTTTTAAAAAATAATATTATTTTAAAACATAATTACAAAAATATATCATCTCTCCAAAAAATTACAGAATATGTTCGCATGCCAGCTGAAATGGCGACAGAACATATCGCCATTTCAATCGGCGATGTGAACCTCCCTCCTGTCGCCCGGCTCAACCCACCTATCGCCAGCTTGAAATGGCGATAGGTCCCTATCGCCATTTCAATCATGCGGCATGAAGTCCATCCCTATAAAAAAACCCAAAATTCAACAGTAGGACTCATTCTTACTCGTAAAAAAAGAGAGAGAAGAGTAGAGGTGAGGAGAGAGGTTAGCGGTTACCGTCCGTCCGATTGCCAACCTCTCGGGTAATTTTTTAACCGAATGGATTACATAGTTTTAGATGTACTGATTCGTAATGCAAGATAATTTTACATAATACTTTTCGATTGGGTAGTATAGTTTTAGATATGCGTTAATCGTGGAAATGTTCTTTATGGTGCGGTCGTCAAATATGTCCGACTCGACATCGCTAATTTCAAAATTTACTATGGTCAAGGGACTATTCTAGAGGGTCCCGAGGGATTGATTTATGCGTTATTTTCAAACGCAACCGCATTCTAGCAAGACCGAGAGCAACAGTACATGGGGCGCTATGATGCGGTGGTTGTTCCATACATTCCAAGTGGACCGTGATGTGTACGATCTGACTTTGAGTTGCCTTTCCCCACAGAGCACAACCAACATATTGGGAGTTAGTGCAGCTTCGGGGACCAAAATTATGGCAGTCATATGTACGCATCGCGAGGGAGGCAGGGTGGAAATTGGTCCTTCTCGTCCAAGCATATGCCAAACCCACTTCTCCACCCGCGGCTGAACAAGAAGGAGGTGTCGAGGCCAAAGAGGAAGTCGGGGACTATAGCCACAGTGCGGCGCACACAATTGCTGAAGCTCCCGGAGTTACTGATGCTGTCGATGAAGACCCCACGGAAGTAGCTCCTACGGCCATGCAAGCTACTGGTCTTGCTGACGAGGGTGAGGAGGTTGAAGCCGTAGTGCAAAGGATGGATCTCGAAGACCGAGACTACATGACATTGTCTGAAGATGAAGGTTCCGATGACGAGGATGAAGTTGACGAGCAGGCGGTTCCATCCGATCGAACACATACCGCCGACAATCTCGCTGCCAACGAAGGCTCCGTGTCTGCCGTAGAGTACGCACAGAGCGAGGTCGACTAGGAGCTATGTACAAATGCAAGGAGGCCGTGCAGACGCGGTCAAATTCTGGGCCTTGTTTGTCACGGCGCACATTCGAGTCGTGAAGTCGACCCCAAGATTCTACGACGTGAAGTGCAACATAGAGGATGCCCTTGGCGAGTGACGATTTCACCCAAAGGGGACACCCACCGGAAGTGCTCTATAGTGGTCCTCACACATGCGCTGCTTCGAAGTCAAGATAGCCCCACCGAACTCGTCATCGCTTCATCGCCAACCTTATGTACAGTGAGATCGTGGATAATCTAGATTTTGAGCCACGATGCATCATTCGGGCGATTGAGGCAAGGTTCCAATACACAATCGCCTATCACGAAGGCTTGGAGGGCAAAACGAAGGCATTGGAATTAAGGTGGGCACGCTCGAGGATTCCTACCACAACCTCCTGCAAAACTTCGAAATATACAAGATGTAAATCCGGCACCCATATCGATATTGAAGACGCCACGCGACCGGTGGACCAATAAGAGGGTATTGCAAATAGTATTCTTCGTGTTTGGTCCATGTATCAACGCATTCCAAGATCGCCGTCAATCTTGTGCGTAGATGGCACATTTTTGACCGGGAGGTACAAGGGCCAAATCGATCGCAATAGCGACAGACGGAACAATCAAGTTCTTCCGTGGCATTCACTTTCGTTGAAAGCGAGAACACGAATAGTGGTTGTGGTTCTGAAGAACGGAGGATTTCTCACAGTGCAAGACCGTCCCAACGTGTGCCTCATACATGATCGGCATGCGAACTGCTGCGTGCAATAACCCAAATGCAACAAGGCGAGAACGCATAACTTCCATGGCCGGATCTCGCAGAGCGGTGGTGCATGAAGCACTTGGGTGCAAACTTCTACAAGCGCCAAGAACAAAGACTTGATGAACATGTTCAAGTGGTCAGGCAACCGTAACCAAAGCGGAAGTTCAAACACTCTGAAGATCCTAGATGAGCGGACCAAGACACACGTAAGGGAGACAATGAGAAGGGTCACCCTAAGCGCCGACTGTGCCCCAAGCATTGCCAGAGATACCCACAGATGCTCCGGATTGACTAGGAGGACAGGGCCGCAGTCACATGCTTCTGACCGATTGAGCACGAAGTCTAAGGAGAAGTGATCGCCGCTCCATGACAGGGGTGGCGCCGATATGGTGTCATGACAACTAATCTAGCCGAGGTGTACAATCGGGTCATGCGGTGCAAGGTGCCTCCCTTTGGTGGGTATTGTGGAGGCAATACTCATGATGCGACGAAGTACTTTGTTGATGTAGCAACAACGACGCGAGCCATGGCAAATGACAGAATCATCAGACTCGCCATAATCACCAAGTACATGGAGGAGAAGAGCAAGAAGGGTGAGATGCACTGGGCATTCAAGATGGGCACAAGGGAGCTTAAGCCGAGGTGATGTGCAGGATAAAGGACGCCATGATTTAACCGTGAGAGGGTTACCCATGAGTGCATCGTTACGCCGCTTAGTTGCACATGCACTTGCAACAAGCCCTTCTTCGCATAGGCCTCGCTCCCATGTCATAGCCGCATGTTCGACGGTGGCGCAAAGATCCCTGGCCAAGACTTCTCTGTTTATTTCACCAAGGAGGCGGTGATGCAAACTCGACCGCGGAGATATATGGTTACGCCTGTGGTTGGTCATTTCATTGGCCATCCGACCGGGAGCAACTAATGCTGGCCGCGACATTGATAGGCTCAAGGGAAAAGTTGACGGCGGCGGTGCACGCGCGATCGAGAACGACATGGACGAAGCGAAACCGGACGTCGACGAAGAAGTGCTCTATTTGCAGGAGTCCGGGCACACCTTCAAGAAATGTCCTCGAGAAATCCTCAAGATGAAGGCGACATCGCTACTCAGACGCCGCAATGGGACCTCATCCGTCACCCAACTCGAGACACCACACGGGGACGTTGAGGTCACGACCAATGTTATTACCAATGTTCTCAATTATGTTATTGCACCCGACAAAGAGTAACATGTTATTGCCAATGTTCAATTATCATTTTAATTAAGTGTTATCATGTTTTGTCAATGTTATGTAATATCGCTATTAAGTGTTATGATGTTTTGCTATGAATGATGTTTTGCTTAATTATCGTAGTTTTCATAGTAATGGCAAGTTCACATTTGTTTCCTTACATAATATGCGCTCATGTACATGAGCAAGCGATTAATTCATCGCGATCGCAATATCACTTACCTTTCTACTTACGAATCGCTCATATCTCAATCTTTCTCGTAAAATTCTTCGTAAATTCATTGCACTAGAACAACATACAACGATCAAAAAATGTTATTATGAGTCTAACAGATTTTGCACCGTTAAAAACGATAAAAATCAAAGGCGGCAAACCTAGGTAGAGAAGGAAAATTTGCTTGCTTCCTATCGCCATTGAAATGGCGATAGGAACTCGCCGCCAGCTTGAAATGGCGACAGGACCTATCGCCATTTCAATCTGGCGATAGGTAACGGACCCATGATGAGGGAGGGTTCTGCATGCGCAGCTGAATGAGCGATATGTTCCTATCGCCATTTCAATCAAGCAACAGAACATATTTCTGTAATTTTTTGGAGAGACGATATATTTTTGTAATTATGTTTTAAAATAATATTATTTAAAAAAAATTCCTACATCAAATGGGCAGCTTGTTGTTGAGTGGTATCTAATTAGTTAAAAGAATATGTACTATTTTAGAATAATTATTTTGTGGTTAGTTTGAGCGTAGATTAATGCTATTGGATGGTGGTTGGTGTTATTTCGTAGCTCCTCTCGTACCTCGGTGGTTTTGTTCATGTTTAGGGTTCTGGCTTCTTCTTATCTTGCGAAGATTTATTGCCGAGTAGTATGTATAGTTGGTATCTGAATTTTTCGTTGTTGTTTACTTCTCTCCCCGTATAAACTCTTATAGTTTTCGATAGTAGCAGGAAGTTTTATTAAAGGAAAATGTCCATTTAACTCTCTGAGGTATCGCTGTCTGAACATTTAACCTCTGACTAAAAAAATATGTCTTTCGACCCTTTTACCTTGCAAAACCACTGCACTTAACCCTCTAGGGCTGTTTTGCTCGATGATTTTGCTTACGTGGCACCCAATCAACCTGATTTTGCCACCATGACGACTACGTGGTTGCGACGTGATGATGACTCAGCAAATCAAAGTTATAATATTACAAGGCCCACACGTCAGCTTCTACCCCCTTCTTCTTCCTCGGTCTCTCTCCCCGACGTCGCCTTCTATCCCCTTTTTCTTCCTCACTCAGTCTCTCGCGGCCGACGCCTTCATCCGCCTGCTCGGAATGTGCCTCCTCCTCCTCCCCTCCTCGCCGCCGTGCACGAGCCGCCTCTACCTCCTCCTCGTGCATCTCGCCGTCCTCCTCCTTATCCACCTAGTGCTCGCATACCCAGTGCTTTCCGCCACACGCGACGGCGGCGGCAACACGCTCCTCGACCGCCTCCTCCTCTTGCGCAACCTACGCGTGTCGCGGTCGCGCCTGATATACTCCTACGTTCACGCCACCACAAGTATTGCGACGCGCCTCACTCCCAAGCAGGCAGCGCACGTCGCGGCGCATCCCGGCGTGCTGGCCGTCATCTCGGACAATCTGCCTCCTTCATCATCTACTCGCCACGCCGACTGAGCCACAAGGTGCGCGTCGTTGATCTGAAGCTACCCCCCACCTTCGCCTTACTTCCCCTTCACTGTGTAACGTCGCCACCGTCCTCCTCCTCGTCACCATGCTTCTTGTCGCAGCCAGCCCCGCCCACGCCACCCTAGACCAAGCCATTGGCGCCAAGAGCTTTTCTACGTCCGCGCCGTGCTCGTGCTCCTCCTAGCCGGTCGAAAGACCGCTGGGTTTCACCACCAGCAAGTCCATCTTCCCCGCGGTCGACATCCTTCTCCGCTCTGTTCCACCCACTGTAGCCCTCCTCGTCCACGAACGCCACCAAAAATGGGTTCGTCACGTCCTAGAACACCGCTTGCACTCGTTGTTATTGTCACTCGACCACTGATGTTCATCGTCGCCCCTCTCCCTCTGTTTCTCTCTGACGAGGATCTAATAATCCTCATTGTATCTTTTATCTATAATTCTTATTATGAGTAAATATGATGTCATGTGGTCCCTAGGTATACCCCTTACACTTACAAGGGAGAAGCCTACCAGGTGGTCGTAAGTTCTTCTACGACCACCCCCATAGTCGTAAGTCTTGCTACGACTACCTTATGGTCGTAAGTTCTTCTCGATCACTACCCAACAGTAAGTTCTTCTACGATCACCCCATAGTCGTAAGCTCTTCATGCGACTGTGTCACCATTTACCACCTTATGATCAATAAAACCTACAGGCGAGTGGGTCCAATTGATTAAGGAATTCAAGCAGTCAACGTACGCTATTATTATACGAAATAATAGCACGTAATACCCCATTATCTCTGACAAGTAACTGCCAGGCGGCGTGAAGGAGTTACCATTTCGATGATTACTGCAAATGTGCGCTTCTTCAATTCGATGAGGCGCTTCTTCACGAGAAAACAAATATTCCTTCACGACTATATAAAGGCAAAGAATCGAGAGGGAAAGGGCGATCGAAGAGAGAATAGCAATCGTGAAGATAGTCGATACTATCTTCGTAATAGCCTTTAGTCTTTTCTCCCGATTGTACGAAACACATTCAATACTATACACACACAGAGTAGGGTTGTTATTCTTCGAGAAGGCCTCGAGCCTCAGATAAAAATATACGTGTCAATCTCTGCGTGATTCCATTCTAGGAGACCCCGAATCAAACAATCTTTACGTAAGATCGGTTCTAAAACACCGGCATAGGTTGGCGCCGATCGGGGATCTTCCGATAATCTCTTGTCAACATACTTTCTTTTTTCCCAAATCTCATGCACTCATGGCGTGAGAATGGAACGAGGAGAACTGGTTTGACTTGGCAGATTACGCAGACGTCGATATGGATGCTGGTTTCAATTACGAACCGAGTATCGACTCATCCGATGATGTTGCTGCCTCCAGGGATCTTTTCGCAGATCTAGGAGACCATGCCACTGATAGAGTCGATGAGGAATCCTTATCCCCCACAACAGTACATCCAACGGAGGAATCAATTCTTTCAAAGGACAAGGGTCAATCCGACCACAATCAGGTCTACACCCAGGCGGACTCACAACACGACGAGAGTTTTTCCTCCAAGTGTCCGAGTCCCCCTAAGGCGGTCCGACTTGGTGAGACAAGTTCGAAGCCACAATTCCAGGACTTCACCAAAGATCTGGTGGTCCTCTCTCCTGATGACCCGAGAGAGCGGGATCAAGCATGCTTTTCTTACAAATTGACCATCTTTCCGCAGATCACACTGCGGATGGAGACTAAGATAACCCGAGTTCCCTTCTTGGAGGATTACTCCAAGTCGCCAGATGGTGTCTCGACTACTCCTCGAGCGAGAGGCCTCGAGCGCAAGTGAGAATCATCAATCTGGAGGTCTTCGCCCTCCCTCGATCAAGGTCACTCTTCTAGAGACCGAGCTAGGACACTCCAAGATCACGATTATACCGTGGGCAATGGCAAGGGCACCAACGATGACTCGACAGACTAACACCTTGATGAGCGTGAGGAAATCCTCGACATACTCGACTCCATTGAGATGTCTCAAGAATCGACATGGAAGATTTTGAGGCTATTCGACGAAAGAAGATTGCGGCCGTAAAAATCACTCAAGCGCATCCAATATCAATCAAAGGAAGCTCAAGAACTCCAGCACATCAACGACTTGCTTGAGAACCCTACTCGAGAGCTCGCCAGAGCGCCGAGCTACGATCTCTTCGTCGAAGAGATCGCACAAAGGCTTCGGACCACGATGGCAAGACTGGAAGCACCTCACCGACATCATTCAGGAAGTCATAGCAATACGACTTCTTTAGCTACCAGTCGATCAAACATATCACCGTGGAGAAATCGGCGGAACAGCGAGTCGCATCGATCTCCTACTCAGAGAAATATCTTTCGAACGACTAATGATCAACAAGCTCTTCGGAGAGGTGATCGCTCACCACTCCGACGTGAAAATCTGCAGCAGCAGATGGAATACGAAGAGTATTTCCCTCGTAGGACCGAGACCTACTACAAGTCCGGTCAACCTGTTACTGGGTATCGTCGAATACGATCACCTGGTGATATCAACCCTTCTTTCCCGCAAAGGAGACGCTAAGAGGTTATTAATGGATGTCGGCATTTTCGCCGACCTCCGAGCTGCTTCACCGCCACCTCGTTTCGACCAAAGGAACATAGAGAAGTTCGATGGATCCCAAAATCCTATCGAGTTCCTCCAAATTTATACAACATCTGTTCGAGCAGCAGGAAGAGGAGAGCATGTAATGTGTGGCGACCCCACCCTAGGGCACCCGAGAGGTCCTCCCAGGATCTCCTAGGACGTCCCTTAGGACCTCCCAGAGGTCCGGTGGCACCTCCCGAGGCTCGGGTAGGACTCCGCCCCAAGAAGACCAATTGAGGCCTTGGTAGGACCTCTCAAGATTACCACGAGAGAAGTGGGAGTCACGGTAGATCCTCATGCCACGGCCAACTCAGTGAGGTCAAGGACCTGACCGAGGAGGTCGTGAGACTTGAGGATCACTCTGTGATTCCCAGTGGAACTCGAGCTAGTCCCAAGGATCTCAAGCTAGCTCTTCACAAAGATACAAGAATGGTAACATCCATGACATAAACTTTATTTACAACATAACAAAGGAGTTGTTTACAAAAGGTGGCCTTGGGCCAAAAGCAAGCTTACAAAAGAGTGGAAACAGACGTCTATCCACTATACCACAGGCAAAATGGCTGGAGGGCACAACCTACTCGTCCTGGTTCTCTTCTTCACTGCTATTGTCTTCTCCTGATAAAGTTTGCATTGAGCAAGAGTGAGCACTACCATCAGTGCTTTCGCAAGTCACACCCGTGGAGTAACAAAATGACATGCATACATGGATGTACAAATGTAAGGCATAATATGGTTGATTTGCATAAAGCCGTGTTTCTTACAATTACTGACTACTAAGTTCCAAGGCGTTTTTAATAGATAAAATTTCATTTTCAAAACTTGATTTTCAGGTTGGATAGCATTCATCAACAAGTTGGTGAAGGATACCCTCCTGTCACAAGGCTCCCTGCCCAAAACCCATGGGATAGAAATCCCAAAACAATTTATTAAACACTTTGAGAAACCTCAAATCCAACATCTAACTCGAGTGGCCGCTGCCAGCATGTCCATGACCGCGACACGGCTATTCAATAGATTTACACTCGACGAGGATGTGCACTTTACCCACATGACATGATTCCTCTAGTTTATCCCAAGAATCCCGATGCCACCTCTCACTACCAAAGGTAAGAGGTCTAGAGTTCATGACAAAGCCTTTACAATGCATTGTTCCACCACACCTCTCCTTGCTAAGGTTTCGCCTCCTTTTGGATACAAATCCATGCAGGATCTGGGCCCCTCTTGCACCAAGGGGGAAAACATAGGTCATGAAAGACCATAGGCCATAGAAGACCTCCCACACCTCCAAATGGATCAATCATGTGGAAGTTTTGCAAATTAATTGGCTGTCCCACACCCCATACTGGAGACATGTGGTTGCACGGTTTTGGCATAGCCCATTATAGGCCTAGCATTGGCGGCTCAAAGACCGGTCCTCAACTAACTTGGGCAACAATCACAAACCCCTGAACCTCCACCTTATCCAGGATAGAGTCCGTGCATAGACATTGCACCAGCCAAGCAAACCAATTCGCCCAAGTCCAAATCAGTTTTCATTTTCTTTGCTTCCCCAGCAATATTTTCATACCCCCATGACATCCCCATGCCATGGTCAAAACATTTTAAACAATAGTTGGTCATGAAGGTAAAGATTTCCCCAAATCAAGTACTTTTGGTCTAAGCAAGACTAAGCATATGGTTTCACAATTGCTCCTGGTTTACACTAATGTATAATCCAGGTTTTGTCTAAGGTGACAACAGATTGGGTTCAATGTCAAGTTGGCCATATGAAGGAATTAGGCATAACTATGTGTTTAAAGACATGTATTAAAATATCTTGATAGAAATAGGCAAGCATTATCCTTTGAAACAGAACATAAATAAATTGAAATATTGGGTGCAATATGTTCAAGAGCATGACTTGCCTTGCTCACTGTCTTGAGAGTCTTCTTCGTCAGTACACTCACGCTCCTCAGTGTCCTCGCGTTCTATACGGGAGAAATGAGACAAATTTAAACCAAGTTCCAAATAAGAACCAAAGGAATTTCAAAAGAAAATCCAAATCTCAACCAACAGAAGCCATTCACAAACTCAAAATAGGTTCTTTGGGAGAGGTCCCAACTTACTGGAAAGAGGTCTAATGAGAAAGGTCCTCACGGAAGACCAGAGGGGCGGCTTTAGCAAAAGACCAAGATGATAACACTTGCGCAAAGTCCAGAGAGGTGATCTTCAGAGGTAGCCATAGAGTTTCACCGCGAAACCAAAGGAAGAGGTCCTGAAAGGGACATAACCTCTTATTGTGGCGATAAGAGCAAAAACAGATCAGACGCAAGGAGGCTTACTAGCAATAAGGGAGAGGTGACGAGTGGAGGGGAGGTCGAAGGCAGTATGGGCGGTTGAGGTCAACGCCCAAGCTCATGGGGCCTCCAATGGTGAAAATGCGATGGAGAGAGGTGCTCTGGCGATGTTCTTGGCAAAGAAGGTTTCTAGGAAGCCACTGAGTGTGAGCCAGAGTGATGAATGTGGGAAAAGGGTGGCAAGGAAGGGCTCCCGGGGCTAGTTATAGTCAAAGAACGTGAAAAGACCACTCAATGCGTACATGATTTGGTGAGCGTGAGAGATAGGCAAAAGGTACAGAGTGTCAAAGAAAATCATAAAGGACATAGTGTAATTATTACGGAGGAGACTAGAAAAGACACCAATAGTGCCCCGAATGACCCCATACAATGGAAGCGACCACTTCCATGGTCTGCATTTAGTGCACTGACATGCATTAAATGCTCATGGTACCAAATGTGGCGGGAAAACATAAAATAGGTAAGCCTAGCAGTGGGACCAACAAATCTAGAAACAGTTGGGTCAAAGGGGGAGGTTCTGACAGTTGGATCTCCAAAGAGGAGGTCCAACGGCCAAGATTAAGTGCTAACGGGGAGGTCCGCAAGGTAAGGGGAGAACCTCACCCGCTAGGGAGGTCTAGAGCCGTAGGATCAAATCCAGACGGGAGGTCTGAACGGCTAGGATCTCCAAGGGGAGGTCCTAACGATCGATCCGCTAACGAGGAGGTCTCGGACTGCTAAGATCTCCAATGGGGAGGTCTTGACGGTCCAGATGTTCAAGGAGGGAGGTCTGGGCTGTTAAGATCTCAAGGGGGAGGTCTTAACAGTCCAGATTTACAGAGGAGGTCTGGACATGGGGAGGTCCAGATACACATGGAGGAGGTCCACGCGACAAGAGGTTCTGACAACCAAGATCCCATCAAGGGAGGTCCTGGCTGAGGGGATCCTTGTAAAAAGGAGGTCCTGACTGGTAGGATCTCACCCACGGGGAGGTCCTATCAGTTAGGCTCTCACGAAGGGAGGTTCCACGGGCTCAAGGAGGTCTTGAGAAGAGGTCTGAAGAACTAGGTCGACAAGGGGAGGTCCTAATCGCTAGGATCTCCACAATGGGAGGTCCTGGCGGTGAGGATCTCAATATAGGAGGTCCTAAAGGTTCGGGAGGAGGTCTAAACCTAAGGAGGAGGTTTGAACCAAAGAGATTCAAACCAACAAAGAAATCCAAAGAGATCTAACTCAAAGAAAAAGGTCTGGACATAAAGACATGTCCAATTGAGAAAAGATCTGAGCCCCCAGGGGAGGTCTAACTTCAAGGACCACTAGGGAGGTCCAGGCCACAGAGAAGGTCTAAACCGAACATACACAAAAGAGAGACTGAGGGGAGAACTGGCCAACATACAGAAGAGGTGACAACACGAAACTTAACCTCTCCAAACGAACCAACTATGAATTCTCATCAAAACAAAATAGTTTTATTTTATTTTACAAATTTAAAAGGATTTGGAAAATCAGGATGTTACATAATGGCGAATTACCTTCCAACTGTGCTCGAAGGGTCTGCTCGATCGTGGTTATTGAATCAACCACTCGAGTCGATCTATTCTTGGCAACACCTCTGCGACCTTCTCATCAAGAACTTCTAAGGCATCTACAATCGCCCTAGGAAGGAGGACGACTTGCACCGATGAGACGTAATCGACCACGAAACCTTGCGCCAATTCATCAAGCGCTTTAGTCAAGTTCGTAATTCAATTCCTAAGTTTCGACTCATCTGTCATCGTGGCTTTAAAGCAAGGAGTCCGTAGTAGAAGGATAACGAAGATATCGCTTTGAATCCTCCCACTCATCGCCGCCAACTCTTTGAGATGGCCGATCGATATGCAATCGCTTCGAGGTGGTCAATCGAACAACACAATCGATCGAGAAGACAATACCTCTCGAGAGCCAGCGGTTGGTAAGAAGAAGGATAAGAAAGCAAAAAGTCCAAGAACAAGGCGAAGGGTCAAAATCCTAAGCCACGGTTCCAAGGAGGTCTTGGTCAGAAATGATAAAGAGCCACACACCTCCAAGCCGCACTCGACCGAGGCAAAGGTAAGCGCCCGATCGGAAGAATGATAAGTTTAGGTGGTGTCCTTTCCATAAAAGGAAGGACATGACTATCGTGAATCGCCGTCTTCCAACTTCAAGCTCGAGGACTACTACAACGGCAAATGACCACTTCCCACTCTCGAAAGGTAGGATAAATGAGTGGTCATAAGTCGCCGACGACGATGAGGAGATGCTGCCCAGATCCGCAACATATCGTCGAACACATCTACGGGATCGCTCGGCATACGACCAAAGCGACAACTTAAAGTCATTAACGTGAGGTAAACTCTATAGATCCTCCTCTCATCAATAAATTACCAAAGTGGTCTCAAGTCACCATCTCCTTCGAGAGGGGTGATCGCGATTCTTCGACTCGACCAGTCGATATCCGATCGTGGTCAAACCCACCATCAACAATTGCTCGGTCAATCGAGTTTTGTTGATGGTGGCGACTCGTTAAACATCTTATTTACGAGTGCTCTAGACGAGATGCAAGTACCAGACTAAGGTAAGACCGGTACGATACTCTTTTCATGGGATCGTACCGGGGTCTTCAGCCAAACCTATTGGCCAAGTTTCCCTTCCTTTAACATTTAGTTCACCAAGTAATTTTAGGACAAAAAAAAATCTCATTTGATGTGGTCGATTTCAATATGGCATATAACGCCATACTCGGACGACCAACTTTGGCAAAATTCTTAATGGCTACTCATTACGGGTATCAATGTATTAAGATGCCAGGTCCCAAAGGAGTAATCACAATTCATTGTGACAAGAAAATGACGCATACTTGCGACCATCGATCCCTCGAGATGGTTAGACAAATACCAACTCGAGAAGAAAATCAGCCTTCGACCAGCAACTTGAAGCCTAAAACTGCACCAAAGCCGAACGACAAGGTCAAAGAGGTTCCTCTCGACGTAGGGAGCCTCGAAGATCGTCAGATCGGGATACTTCCGACCCCAAGTAGGAAGACGCCTCATCACCTTCCTCCGAGCTAACGCAGATGTCTTCGCGGGCAAGCATCCGACATGCCCGAGTCCCTGTGGAGGTGATCGAGCACAGTGCTAGCTTTTACGGCGACAAAGTACCGAAAAATAAAATTACGAGATTTGCCCCGATCGACGAGATGCCATTAAATCGAATTGATAAGTTACTTTAAAGCAAAGCTTTATAAGAGAAGTCAACCACCCGAGTGGTTGGCTAATCTCAGAATGGTTAGGAAGTAAAACGGCAAATGGCGATAAAGCGAGACTTCACTGATCTTAATAAAGCTTGTCCAAAAGATGATTTTCCTTGACCTCGTATTGATCAATTGGTTGATTCTACTGCAGGTTGTGAAATGTTAAGTTTTTTAGATGCATATTCTGGATACCACCAGATTAATATGTGTCTAGACAATGAAGAAAAGACCGCGTTTATTACACCGTTTGGTATATTTTGCTATGTCAAAATGCCATTTGGTTTAAAAAATACCGGCGCTTCTTTTCAACGCTTGATGCATCTCAACTAGGCCGAAACCTGGAGGCCTATGTTGATGATCTAGTTGTTAAAAACATGAAGAGACTTAATCATATCAATGACCTATAAGAAACATTCGACAACCTCAGAAAACATCGCTTAAAACTCAATCCTGAGAAGTGTGTGTTCGGAATCTCTTAAGGAAAATTGCTTGGATTCCTAGTATCTATACGGGGAATCGAAGCAAATCCCAAAAAGATAAAGGCCATTCTCCAAATGCGTCCTCCAACCACAAAGAAAAAAGTCCAGAAACTCACAGGGTGCATGGCGGCTTTAAGTCGTTTCATCGCACGACTAGGAGAAAAGGGACTACCTTTCTTTAAACTTCTAAGGAAACACGAAGGTTTTGAGTGGTCGAACGAGGCAAACACTGCATTTGAGGATGTCAAGAGGTATCTTACGAGTGCTCCTATTTTGATTTTTCCGAGGCCGTAAGAAACGCCTTAATTTACCTAGCCGCCACGCCACAGCAAGAAAGCGCAGATCGTCAGAGAACGTGAAACGCATAACGACCGGTTTACTACGTTAGTGAAGTTTTACACGCCTAAGGAGCGTTACCCTCGTGTCCAAAAACTTCTATATGCCCTCCTCATGTCTTCGAGAAAACTGCGCATTATTTTTAGGCGCACAAAATAGCAGCATCTGCCCGAGTTTCTCTTGGGAGCAATCCTCCGTAATAGGGAAGCAATGGACGATGACAAAATGGTCACTCAAACTTGGGGAGTTCGACCTCCATTTCATGTCCCGAACGGCCGTTAAATCCTAGATCTTGGCATACTTTGTCGCCGAATGGACAAATCTCGAACTCGCTCAGATCCCCAAGACGATTCCCACGATCGATGGGATCGATGTACTTTGACGGTCGCCACTTTAAGTGGCTCTGGGTCAGGTGGTCTGGTATCTCCTACCGGAGAGACCTTAAAGTATGACATACAATTAAACTTTCAGGCCACTAACAACGTGGCAGAATACGAAGGTTTGCTAGCTGGCATACGAGCTGCGAAAGCGTTCTCGATTCGTGACTACTCGTGAGAGAGACTCTCAACTAGTCGTGAATCAAGTCGGAAAGAGTACTGGTTTCTAACCCGACAATGTCTCGGTACTTATCGGAAGTGCGTAAGCTAGAAAAGTATTTTTTAGGTTTCGAGGCACAATTCATCCCTTAAAAGGATAATTTCCTCGCAGACTAGCTTGCACGAATGGCTTCTTCCCGATCTATAGTACCAAAAGGAGTCTTCTTGGAACAACTCCAGAAGCCGTCCCTAGTTGAAGAACCAGAGACACCTCCTATTGAGACGGCCTCTCTAGAATACGAGGATACCTGGATGACTCCCATCTATGAGTATCTTCAGAAGGGTTCCGTACCCGAAGACGATCCCGAGGCAGATCGCTTATCCCGAAAAGCCAAAATGTATACTTTGGTTGAAAGAGTCCTCTATAAACGAGGTACTCAAGGGGTGCTCATGCGATGCATTCCGCAGAGCGAAGGATTAACACGCCTTCACGACATACACGGTGGCATCTGTGGAAATCATGCTTCCTACAGAATGCTAGTCGGTAAGGCCTTTCGACAAGGTTTTTATCGCCAATGTACCAGACGATGCTAAAGAGTTGGTTAAAAGTGTGTCCAATGCCAATTTCATAGCGAGCAAATACACCAACCAAATTTCAAGCATTACAAACGATACCTCTGTTTTGGCCTTTTGCGCACTGGGTCTCGATATCCTAGGACCGTTCCCCAAAGCTCTAGGAGGTTTCGAGTTCCTTTTTGTGACTATTGATACGTTCACAAAATGGATCAAAGCCGAACCTGTAACTAGGATGACAACGAAAGCAGCAAAACGGTTCATGATGAGATGCGTAATTACTCGATTTGGAGTGCCGAGTCGAATAATTACAAATAATGGTAAACAACTTTTGAGCGCAAAATTTCAGGAATTTTGCGCTGAGTTGGGTACCAAGTTATGTTATATTTATGTGGCCCATCCCCAAAGCAATGGAGCAGTCAAACGTGCGAATGGCCAAATAATGCGAGGAATTAAAACCCGAGTCTTCGACCAGCTCGTCAAGCGCTCGGGGGCTTGGGTACAAGAATTACCCTCCGTATTATGGGCAGTTCGTATGACTACTAGTCGGGATACAGGTGAAACACCTTTTTTCTGGTCTTCGGAGCCGAAGCCATGCTTCCTCCAGAACTAAACATACGGTCAACATGAGTCGAAACTTTCAATGACTCTAACCAGGAACAACTTCGAGCGGATGACATTAACCTACTCGAAGAAAGGAGAAACCAGGCCTTAATCCGCTCAAATAGCCTACCAACAAGCCTCAAGCAGATACTACGATCGAAGGTCCAACCTCGCAGCCTTGTCAGTAGGTGACTTGGTATTGAGGCTCGCCAATCCAAGTCTAATCGAACAAACTTTCTCCCTAGTGGGAAGGTCCTTACACAAGGGTCGGGTTACCCTACCAGGTCAAGACGATTGGCAATGGAAGACAAAGTTCTCTCGAATTCTTGGAACATCGACCGCGATTCATTAAATTTTATGTGTAACCAACCATTCGCATAATAAAGACTCGTGTTCTTTCTACCTCTATTGTCTTACTTTTGAGTAGTGTTTATAATCTTTCGACTACATTCCAAACACTTAGTTTTTTACATCGGTCGAAAAGCGTGTAACATCACCTAGTCGAAGCCTCTCCTCTCTGCACGTGGTCCTGCCCACTAGAAGGAGCTTCCTAGTGTCAACTCGTTACTCACTTTTGCCGTCAATACAAAGAGCTCGGATTCTATTTGGTCGAAATATTTTTAAAGCCACCTCTTTTCACCTTAGTTTATTTCTTCAGTTATTTTGAAAAATACTCTAAGCAGAGTGTACTTTCTTAGATTTATTCAACTTCCTTTGGTGTACTCGATTCGTCTCAACTGGTCGAAGGAAGAAACACATCTAGTCGAAGTCTCTCCTCTCTGCACGTGGTCCAGCCCACTGGAAGGAACTTCCTAGCATTGTTCAGTTTCCTACTTTTGCTACCAGAACAGACTTATCAAATTCACCAATGAAGGGCGAACGAATTTTTAAAGTCCTCTAGACGCTTGCTTAACTCTGTTGCCGCTCGATTTGATTAAACTGGTCGGAGATGGTAACATCACCTAGTCGAAGCCTTTCCTCTCTACACGCGGTCCTGCCCACTAGAAGGAACTTCCTAGTATCGATTCGTTCCCACTTTTTCGACCAGTGCATGACAATTGTGACCAAAAACTATAAGTTAAACAAACTCTCTATTTTCAGTAACCCTTTTTAACACTATTTACTTGGTTTGTCTAAACAAACTAAGCAAATAGTCGGGGGCTAGGATAAAGTTATTAATTTGACTTCAATTCTTAGTCTTTCTTTCGTTGATTATCTTTTGAGTTACTAACTACTCGACAAGATGGTTTGCAGGAAACAAGATGGATTATATAATACATCAACAAAAGCTTGTTTTTGACAGGTTTTTTACAAACTACTCTGAAGAGGGAGAGCCCAGTCGCATCTCCTCCGAGACCTTCCTGCCAACTGGTTGCATTTCTTTTATCAAACGACTTGCTTCTGTCTCAGGGCAGTCGAAGTCGACTTCGATTGGTTGTACATTAAGGCTGGGGTCATGAGCTTTAAGTTTTGCCAATGCATAACTTACTGCACCTTCAACCGCCTTCTTGATTGACTCAGCTTGGTTGGCCTTCAGAGTGGTCACCAGTTCTTGCAAAGTCCCGACTTATTCCCCAATAGTACTTATGTGAGCAGCTATCGTATCATCTCGAGGAGTTTTGCCCTCACTACATAGCTCACCAAGTATATTGCTCAGGAGCATGATGTTGCCTTGAAGATTAATCTTTATCGACTTCATCTCCTGTTGGTTACGAGTCGAAGTCTCGCGGAGTTGTTTATTTTCGACCACTTGCTCTGAAAAGAATAAGACTGGTCAAGCAAAAAATAAACTCCTAGAGGAGGAAAAAACAAAAATAAACACAGGTAAAAGAATTCCTTACCTACTAGTCGAGAATCTAACTTCTTGATTTCTTCATTATGGGAAGCAATGGTTTCAGCATGCCGCTTCTCCCATAATTTGATGTCCTTTGCATTTTCCTTGGCAATGCGACAGCCTCAAGTAGGATCATGGTTTTTTCCTGATCCCTAGTTTCGAGCCTTCCCAGTTCGAGCTCAATTTCTAAAAAAAGAAATGGGAGTTAGAAAAGGAAAAGAACTTGCAAAAGACTACAGGTAAAGAATTGCTTACCTGCTCGTCGAGATCTCAGCCTCTCAATTTCTTGATCTTTATCTTTGGCGATACGGGAAATCTCGTGCACGACCAAAGTTTTATCTTTAAACTTCAATTTGAAGCCTTCTCATTTCGTCCTCTTTTTCTGAAAAGAAGAAAGAGTTAAAAAGGTAAAGATCAATGACATAAGCAGTCTTAAGTTCAGCACTTACTGTTTATCTCTCCCTGCAATTTTTTAGTTGCAGATTTACCCTCCTGAAGCTTCTTCAAGAGGTCTTCCTTTTCTTCCCTTAGCTTTCTCGACTCCTCTTTTTCATAATCGAGCGAGTCGGCCAGAGTCTTTTCGTCGCTATTTAACCTGTAAAGGTTAAAGGTAAACATGAGCACTATCTAACTAATCGTAAGTTTTTCTACGACTAGAACCTAGTCGTGAGTTTTTCCACGACAAACCTCACAAGCATTGTATAAGTAGTCAAACCCTAAAACGACTACGAATAACAGTGACTTACCACCTCGCTGCCTGTTCGCAGAGTTCCGCTTTTTTCTGTCGTAGCTCTACAAGTTGTCGGTGATATTCACCAACAGTGGCAATTTGTTCTAGAGCTTTCTGCAAAAAGAAAGACGGTAAGAAGCAAAGGAAGGCCACACATATAAGTATCCCTAAATACTTACATTCATGGTCGTCCGAGCAAACATCGAAAAAACCATATCTGGACTCTTCAACTTGTCTATCTTCGCGACTTGGTTCCACCAAACCTTTTCGAGACACTCGTTGTCGAAAGTTTTCCCTCTGTTTGGAATATCTTTGGGATGAGGGAGTCGATCGCGAGATCTAAAAGCAGAAGACCCCACGATGGTAGCAGGCCCAAAGAAATCATCACAGAAGTTGAAGTACTCCTCGTCTTCTGATTTTGTAACTGCAGCTTCTCTTTGGATACCGGGAGCAACGTCTACAACGAGTTCCTTCCCGGCACGGTGGTCAGGAACATCACCACCTTGGCCAGAGACTTCTACCGCTGCCTCTGCTATCTCCACGACCACCTCAGTGGTCGTAGCAACTACCTCAGTGGTTGTAGCTACTACCTCAATGGTTGTGGTAACCACTTCAGGACCCACGACTTCCTCCACCACCCGGGCTATGGATGATCCTTTGACCACTTCCGCAATCATCTCTCCATTCGCTGGAAAGGTGGCAATGGGCTTCTCAATAGAAGCGTCATCGGGGGCTAAGGAGTCGGGCTAAAATTAACAAAAGGAAAGCAAGTCAAGTTGTAAAAAGCGAAAGGTAAATGCTGTTCTTACACTTTAGTTTGTTTCACATACCTCTGCACCTTGGACCTAACTAGAAACTTAGGAGTCATCTTCCCAACGGAAGATTTCTTCTACTTCTTTTCTACGACCACGTCTGGTCGGAGTTCAAGTTGAAGAATGGGCTCGGCCACGACCACGTCTGGTCGTGGATCTTGAACAGGAACCATCTCTCTGGTCTCCTGACTTTTCGGACGGCCGAGATCAGTCTCGACCACTCCCCGCTAAAGAAAGGCTGTCATCTTGAGTGATTTTCCAGTAAAACCACCTCTTCCTCCATCCCGGCCACGAAGACCGAGTAAACATCTGAATATACTCCTTCGACTTCCGTCATGGAGCTTGAGACCACAACTCCCAAAGAATCCCAGCTTTGTCGAGCCATTCCATAGAAATATTGAAAGAGCTCAAGGTCCGCTGGAATTCCCAGGTATGCCTCACACAGATACACGAATACACTTAGCATAGTGATGGAATTAGGACCGAGGTTCACTAATTCCACCCCAAAGTGCTCGAGTACGAGTGTGAGAAAGGGGTGAGCAGGCAATCGAAGGCCACATTCACAATATGCCTAAAAGGCGGGGATTTGCCCAATCTCCCCCGACGGCCAATGCTGTCCAACCGCCGCAATACATTTCACAAGAACTTTCTCTGGAATCTTCCCGGCGTTGACTAAGGCTTGAATCTTCGCCGCATCCATCTCCGACTCGGCCCACTCAGAAATAGTCCCAGCCATCTCTCTCAGAAAGGGGAGGTTTTGGATTAAGGAAGATCTTAGGAGAAGGCATGATTGGGTTGACGGCGGAGAAGGCAGGAACTCGATGAACAGCAGGAGCGATTTGGGGAAAAGTAGAAACCCAAGTCTTACCCCCGGTAAGTATTTATAGCCATATGCCTGGGCTGAAGGCGTGGCAATCCAAAGGTTGCCACCGCTTCAGGAACCGCTCCAACGGACACACCTGTGAGAGACGATTGCGATTCTCTAACTTGTCCGTTTAAGAAAATCAGGTTCGTTTTTACACCTCAAGCAAAATTACTTTCGTGGTCAGATCTTTTTGACCAAATGAAATATCAATCGGAAAGGATTTTCTTCCGATCACCATACTACGACCACTTCGTGATCGTAGGAGTTCTCTACGGCTATTTGATAGTCGTAAGCAACCTTCTTGACCAAGCATATTTCTGGTCAAAATAGTACACAAATGTCGAAGAGTTTTTCCTTCGACCACCTTTCTACGACCCTCTCGTGGCCGTAAGACCATCTACAACTCCTTCGCCAAGTAAGTTACTTTCACTTGAAGCTGGGGGGGCTAGATGACGAGGATCTAATAATCCTCATTTTATCTTTTATCTATAATTCTTATTATGAGTAAATATGATGTCATGTGGTCCCTAAGTATACCCCTTACACTTACAAGGGAGAAGCCTACCAGGTGGTCGTAAGTTCTTCTACGACCACCCCCATAGTCGTAAGTCTTGCTACGACTACCTTATGGTCGTAAGTTCTTCTACGATCACTACCTAGTCGTAAGTTCTTCTACGACCACCCCCATAGTCGTAAGCTCTTCTGCGACCAGATCAGCTACGACCACCTTATGATCAATAAAACCTACAGGCGAGTGGGTCCAATTGATTAAGGAATTCAAGCGATAACGACGCTATTATTATACGAAATAATAGCACGTAATACCCCATTATCTCTGACAAGTAACTGCCAGACGGCGTGAAGGAGTTACCATTTCGATGATTACTGCAAATGTGCGCCTGTTACTGAATTCGATGAGGCGCCTCTTCACAGGAGAAAACGGCTATTCCTTCACGACTATATAAAGGCAGCAATCAGAGAGGGAAAGGGGCGATCGGAAGAGAGAACAAGCAATCAGGAAGACAGTCAGATACTATCTTCTGTAATAGCCTTAGTCTTTTCTCCTGATTGTACGAAACACTTCAATATTATACACACACAGGAGTAGGGTTGTTATTCTCTCCGGAGAAGGCCTGAACCTGTATAAAAATACCCGTGTCAATCTCTCTGCGTGATTCCATTCTAGGAGACCCCCCGAATCAAACAATCTTTACGTAAGATCGGTTCTAATACACCGACACTCTCTTTCACCGTTGTTGGCGAGAGAGGCGGTGCCGGAGGATAGGAAGAAGGTGGGAATGGACGATAGCGGCGAGGGACGAGCTCCACCTCCACCTCGCGCCGCCTCGGCCGCATCACCTATGAGATTGAAGAGAGAGGAGGGGAAGATGAGAGGAGGAAGAAATGTAACCACTTTTATTTGCTGAGTAATCGTCGCGTCATCGCCATGTCACCAACTCAGCTACCCATGTGGCGAAACTAGTCGAACCCATTGCCTCATGGTACGATCCGAAAATGCAACATGTTTAAATAACGGTTGTAACATCCCTACACAACGGTTGCAACATCCCCGCACAACGGTTGCAACATCACAAATCAAAACAAAGCATTTGGAGAGAAAAACGTTGGAAAAAAATACAACATTGTCATAAACGTATGCAACATTTTTTTTCTATAGATGCAACATTTTTTTTCTACAAATGCAATATTTTTTTTCTACAAATGCAACATTTCAACAAATCCAAAAATCAATAAAAGGGAGAGAGGGAACCGAGCCATAGGCTCTTCAGTTGGCTGCCGCTTGCTTTCTTGAGCCGGGCCGGGCGAGGGTGCGAAGGGCAGGGAGGCGCCGGGCCGAACCGGCAGAGGAGGCGGCCAATGACAAAGAAATGGCGGGGACAAAGGCCAGGGTTTCAAGCGACGCAAGAAGGAGCTGCTGAAGCAGTGGCCGCAGGAGCTAGGCAAATCAAGCAGAAGGAGGACCGAGTAGACCGGGGGCGCGACAAGGAGCCATAGCAGGGGCAAGGGCGCGCGGGGCCGGGCCGACGAGTGAGATGGCGGCACCGACGGGGCGGCGCCATGGAAGCCTCCATTCGGCCGAAGCTAAGCATTATGGAGAAACAAAGAGTCATCAGAGAGCACCAGAGGGAGATGGGGCCAAAAACTCCATTTGGCCAACGAGCAAATCACCATGATACGAAAGGAAAGAACGGGAAAGAAGAAGAAAGACATCAGCGGCCGAGAAGGTAAAGAAGAGAAAGGGGAACAGGGAGTAAAGATAAAAATGTGTGACTGTAAAAGTGTAGAGTAGGTGAGGAATTAAATGAGCTACGGGAGAACGAACGTGTGGCTATAACGGACGTAGTAACGTTTCCCTTCTTACTTGTCCGCCCCTCGCCCCCTCGAAAACAAAATCCCAAGTAGAAACACCAGAACATTAAATATCCACGAACCTCACGAGCAGCCGCAGCGGCGAGGAGGAAGTGATCGGAGGCAATGGAGAACGGCGGCGGAGGCGTCCCGGAGAACGCCAACGAGCGTATGGGCGATCACTTGCTCATGCAGAGTTCTTGTATTCAAGGGTTTTATGATTCCCTTTGATCGGTTTGGGGCTTTGCTGCAGATTGCCCCGGGACGGAGTCGGAGTCGGCGGGGAAGGCGGACGCGTGCGCCGGGTGCCCCAACCAGCAGATCTGCGCCACCGCGCCCAAGGGCCCGGACCCCGGTACCCACCCTGCCCTGCCCTAACCGCGCCGGCGTTTCCCATCTAATCTTTGTGTGATTTGGCGCGATCACAGTATGCTTTGCTTGCTAGTATGTTGCATGGATGCTTGTTTTAGTCAGGTTTTGTTGCAATTGAGTACGAACTTAGTAGAGTGTACGACCTGCACTTGTATGCATGAGCTTATTTTGCAATCGTCTTGAAGTCGTGCTACTGATGATGTGCGCAGAAGAGGTTTTTGGTAGTTACTAACTCAACCCCGCGAGCAAAGTCGCATGCTTTCGGTGCATAGAAGTTGTTTGGGTATAGCTGACCATGAATTTCGTGATGTTGAAGAAGTTTAGACTTAGATCGTAGTTTGAGCTATGAAACAAGACGACGGTTTGGTATAATTAGGAAAATATATGGTTCACCTGATAGATTCCTGTTTGCCGTCTTGCTAAAGTCGGTCACTTGATTTCTCACAATTGTATAGTTATGGATATGCCCTATGCGGGTATCCTTGTAACATCCGTCCAAACTTCAGGCAATGCTTAGGTTACTCACCCAACTCAATTCGATCACTGGAAAAAGTGCTAGAGATGTTAAATGATCGAATACTTAGAACTTACCACTGTACTTAGATTCTGATACATGTGCATATAAACCAAAGTATTACGGTGGTTAGTTGTGTGCATACATTAATGGATGATTTCACTGATAAAGGCATCTGTTAGTTTTGACCTAGCTATACGGACTTTGAGGTCCCACAAGCACACATGAACTACTTTATTTGTGCCTTTTTTTTAATGTGAATGAACATCCAATCATATGTACTTTTTTGCATGATTATTCTTGTAATATGTAATCCCTGTCCCAAGCGATTGTGAAGTTGTGATGCTTATCCATAATATCCCATTGCTCTCTCTTCTCTATTATATTTGCTCTTGGTGAGGCATTCTTAAACTGGATCATTTTATTTTCAGACCTGCTTGCCATCAATGAGCGAATGACTACTGTGAAACATAAGATACTGGTGTTATCTGGGAAGGGTGGTGTCGGGAAGAGTACTTTTTCAGCCCAGCTCTCATTTGCCCTTGCTGAGATGGACTATCAGGTCGGCCTTCTTGACATTGACATATGTGGACCTAGCATCCCGAAAATGTTAGGCCTTGAAGGTCAGGACATTCATCAAAGCAATCTTGGCTGGTCGCCAGTGTATGTTGAGTCCAACCTTGGTGTCATGTCAATTGGCTTCATGCTGCCCAACTCAGATGATGCTGTTATATGGAGGGGTCCTCGCAAGAATGGGATCATCAAACAATTCCTAAAGGATGTTGATTGGGGGGAGATCGACTATCTTGTTGTGGATGCTCCACCTGGAACGTCAGATGAACATATTTCTGTTGTGCAGTACCTCCAGATTGCAGGAATCGATGGTGCAATCATTGTCACCACTCCGCAGCAAGTTTCTCTAATTGATGTGAGGAAGGAAATAAATTTTTGCAAGAAAGTTGGAGTTCCAGTCTTGGGTGTTGTCGAGAACATGAGTGGCTTGAGGCAGTCACTTTCAGATTTGAAATTTGTGAAGCCAAGTGAGACAGGCGAGACAGATGCTACAGAGTGGGCACTGAACTACATCAAGGAGAAAGCTCCCGACCTTTTGTCAGTTGTCGCATGCACTGAGGTGTTTGATAGCAGTAAGGGTGGTGCTGAGAAGATGTGCCATGAAATGGGGGTCCCTTTTCTTGGGAAGGTGCCCATGGATCCGCAGCTCTGCAAGGCAGCGGAGGAGGGAAGATCATGCTTCACCGATCAGAAGTGTAGTGCAAGTGCTCCAGCCCTTAAAAGCATAATCAAGAAGCTGATCAAGACACAGTGATGTGATAGTGCGAAACATGACCGTGAGATTATGTCAAGAGTGTTCATTGTATATTATTACATGCTGAGTGTTTTACGGCAATATTAGCTTTGTATAAACCTTATCTTGTCGCATGCAAGGTCGGCTAGATTTTGCACCGCTGTCTTGATACAGCGGAAAAAAAACAATTTAGTACCTGTAGAAACCTGTGAGATGTTATTTTGCAAATCGGGATCCTCAGTGTGAGGTCAATGCTCTACCTTAGTTTTGTGTGTGAATTAGCTATTCAATAAGGCTGGCGAAAGTTTGTTGGAATGTAGCTTCTGTTATTTTCCTTTCCCCTGCTGGGCAGTTTATATGTTGCCAACTTTTGTTCTGCCATGCCCCTCTATCTTGCATGAGGGCATTGCTAATGATCAATGAACAGTACAAAATGCTGCTTGGGTCTGCGAATTTGATCCTACAAATTGCATCACTATCAGGCTTTATCCTATCTTGACTTCTTGAGTTTTGGCTTTGCTCTAGTTATCAATTCATGCATTTCATCATCTCAGAGTGCGAGATCTCGCTGTTAGCTTATCTTGCAAATGCAGTTGGGAACACGGCATTCCCAGCATCAATAGTAGCAGCGTAGCCAGCGGAATTGCAGGTTTAACAACGTTCCAACATCGACAATGTACATCTATCAAAACATGCATTTTTATTTCACATCGTAGTCGTGATATTTCGCGAAAAAGAATATTATTAGTTATTACATCGCCAGGTAGTCAGCGGTAGAGCGAAAATATGCAACATATATATCCGCAATAGTAGTATAGGACACTCTTCCTAGCTAAACAATACCTATGAGGGAGGCTATGGAAACAAGCATACTATGCAAGGGTGGGTGGTATCCATATGTAACCATGGGTCTGCATATATCCAACTCTCTCGCTCAGTTCATCGGCTTCCTTGGGGCCTCGGCTGCCAGGTTGGTATGGAATAGCCTTCATCCTTCCTGCGTCGATATCGTGCAGCAAAGGAGTGAAGATATGCCAAGCAGCCTGAAACCAGCAGATACAATGTCAGGGCGGCGATAAAATGGAAGATCCCCTTCAAATAAAATAAAAGGAATAATCCCTTCAAAGAAAATTATGTAGGGTGGCACAAACCTTTAGCTCATCTCGGCGAACAAAGTGTTGTTGGTCTCCTCTTATTCTGTGGAAACATGGATGTCAATCAATGCAGTCAAGAGAGAATTACCAATTTATATAGAACAATATCTACAAAGTGTTATGGTTATGGAGTCAGGACATGAAATATGCAGAAATGTATGTCTCGTTTAGGAATGAACAAATTTCGTTTTGAATAAGAGAGATAAATTTTGAACAGTGAATAGGATGATGCGTACGTATCCAAGATGAGGCGTTCATATGCCTCTGGAATTTTGACATTTTGGTACCGCATCCCATATGATAGATCAAGTTCACTCTGTTCAGTAGCCATTTCTAGTCCAGGTTTCTTGACCTGCACAAATTCATGTAGTATTTAAAGATTATATTAGCAATTACATTGCACTCAAAATGTCATTAAATTTCACTGGAGAAATGAAGTATAAGACATTACAACAGTAGCTGGACTTACAGTTAGTTTCATGTACATGGCTTCTGATGGCTGGAGGCGTATGACAAACTCATTTCTCCCTTGCTTCTTACCTTCAACAAGTTATATTTAGTTTCAGATATTATATCTAAAATCTTGACACAGACAAAAAAAAAAGAACAACATATTGATCAAACTAAAATATTGATAGTAAATATATATCAACAAGAGAGGCATTTAACTAAGCTAAAACGCGAAGAAAACTGTCATCTTTAGGATTGTTTTGGTGTTCAATGCACATAAAGGAACATCCATCCACTCTATAATTTACATTCGCTTGCTAAATTTCTTGGGATCTAGGTGGCATCTAGTCCAATGTATGAGTTAATTTACATCCTAACAAATCTACTAACATGTCATCATAGGGTAGGGTGAGCTTAAAAATTGATAGCTAGTGTAATCAAACTTCAGTGACAGGTTAAAAGGCAACTAATGAATTCTGCTATGCAGCAGAAAACTGGAAAGTCTCATTGTACATGTTTATCTAGTTTTGTGCTCTGTACACAAGTTTTCCTGAAAAATGTCACCTTATCTTGTTTTATTTATTAAAATACTTTCCTGGCTTCCCGAATATCAATGCATGGATCTGTTTTACCCATTCTGCATTATCAATGAAACTTTAGCTATTCCTTTGGTAGTTTCATATCTTGAGGCATCAAACTTATGAAAGAGCTTCTAGCTCCCCCCTTAGTCTTTTTATAGTAGAAGAATTGAAAACACGCTTAGGTAGTGACATTGTATGTACAAAGTTAACTACACCATGAACATTAACTTCTAGGCACATACATCTAAAAATGTCACCAGGAACATCCTTGAACTGCACACGAACTTCTGCTTTCCTTGAGCTTAATGCTTTACCAGCTTTAAGAATGAAAGGGACACCTGCAGGTATGAATATTTGAGAGTTAATACTGAAAACGAAGTTGCTATGATCCAGAAAAAGACATGCTCAAGTAAAAAAACAAGTATTTCAATGCTAATATTTTCAATTCTAATATGTACACATATGGATGAAAGACGTACCTTCCCATCTTTCATTGTGTACCCGAAGTACAACAGATGCAAAAGTTGGGGTATTAGAGTCATCTGGCACTGTAGGGTCATCCTTGTAGCCCTCGTATTGTCCAAGGACTACCTCTTCATGCTTTATAGGGTTCACAGATTGCAGAACCTGACATTAAGACAGGAAACTGGTTTTGCTTAGCACTAAACAAATGAAAAAAAAAACCATAAGATGTGCACTCTTCTACATTTCATAGAGAATCAAATTACAACAAAGAGTTGGCAAAGCTGCAATACAGTAGTAACGTGTAGAGAGTAGAGAGAGATAAGAACCTTGACTTTCTCATCTCTAATGTGTTCAGGCTTAAGAGAGACAGGCTTTTCCATTGCAACCAAACAGAAAACCTGCAGAAGATAGCAATAATTTATTATTGGGACTGTTTAACTCCTCAAAATATTTGTACTCTTCAATGAATTCTATCATGTACTAGTTCACCCATATATGATTCAGCATGAAACTATCTGTGCCCATGAATGCTAAATACCCTGAATGGCAAGTGGACAAAGGTAAGGCAAAAAGATGCGCTTATTGTCTAAAGTCACAAAAAGACTAAAAGTTGAAATCAAACGATAAAATGATTACAAAATCATATCATATGGAGTATTAACAAATCTTATTAATATTTACCTGCAATAAATGGTTCTGAATGATATCACGAATGATTCTGCAGCAACAAGAATGAGGTTAGAGGTTAGAAAATTCTACAGTACACAATGAAGATATGCAGGGAAAAGCATAAAATTGTTTAATCCGTTCACCCATACTCCCGTAGCAGGAGGGTGATATAAACAGAATGAATTTTGTTAGAATTCAGTATTGAGTGCTTTGGTTGCTGTAAAATTGTAATTTTCAATGTTGAACTTTCAAAACTTAAAACAACAAAGTGCATTTTCACACTTTCAAATACAAAATATGCATAGCTTGATCAATAAGGACCAACTAGGACTGCAAGTATTTTTAAAATTTATCACCACATACCTTGCTTACCAGATATATGTTGCATGAGATTTATATTTTTGACTTGCAAGGGTATGAATGATTTTATATTTGAAAAGTAACGAATGATTTTATATTTGAAAACTAAGGGTATGATTTTACAGGCAAAATTCGATATATGCCACTGAGAAAATTGCCACTTCGAGATATGCCACTAAATATCACGAAATTAGAAATATGTCACTCCAGTTTCTTGTTCATTTGAAATTTTCCATTATCTCCACTTTTCTCCCATTATCTTTTCTTTTCTCCCATTTTCCATCAATTTTCTACTGAACTACCCCTTTTGCCCCTCTATGCTCAACCTCTCTCTATGAATTCCACCAATTCCTCTATGAAAGTTAGCTTCACAGGATATTTAACGGCTTCCGCCGCACCGCCTCTTCTCCGCCAAGATCGCCTCGGCTCCCGCTTCGCCCGGCCGCCAGGTAGTAACAATGGCCCAAAGACGCCCAAAGGCCCACGCCGAGGGTCATGCCACCGGGCGCCCGACGTGGTGATGTTGCCAGAGGCGCAGCGCTGCTCTGGCGAGGATGGTCTCATTGCCGCCAGCGCCGCCGACGAACCGCTTCCTCGGTGTCTGCGCCACTGGCGCGCCTGACAAGAAGTCTGCGAAGATCATCTGGCCACCGCCGATGATAGCAATGCCGCGATCACCGAGCCGACCATGCGGAGGAGGTCGTCAAGGTTCACGCCGTCGCTTGGCCCTCCACGCCACTCGGTATGAGGTCGCACACCGTCCCTTGCTACGAGAGGGCCCCGCCGCCATGGGACGACATTGTCTGGGGCCCCATCCACTCACTAGCGCTCACTAGCTGCGCGATCGCCACACAAACACCCACAAGAAACGCACACAAGCACTCGCATGGCAAGAAGGGAAAAAGAATCTTGCAGCGAGGAGGGAGGCGCAAGATATGCATAGAGAGAGGTTGGAGGAGTTGATGGAATTCATAGAGAGAGGTAGAGCATAGAGGGGCAAAAGGGGTAGTTCAGTAGGGAATTGATAGAAAAATGAAAATAGGAGAAAAGAAAAGAAAATGAGAGAAAAGTGGAGATAATGGCAAATTTCAAATGAACAAGAAACCGGAGTGGCATATTTCTAATTTCGTAATATTGAGTGACATATTTTGAAGTGGCAACTTTTTTAGTGGCATATATCAAATTTTGCCGATTTTATATTAGAGAACTTCTTAATAAAATTTAATGTTTGTACATACCCATATTGATCGAAATATCCTCCACGCCCTTCAGTTCCGAAGTCCTCCCTGAATACAATCTGCAGGATTGGATTGATCACAGATTGAAGCTATGGTAGCATGCCATATTGTTGATAGTACTGTGTTTAAACTACAGACAATTAAGGCATCTATATTTTCAGTTGTCTTAGGTTCAATTTAGTTCATTTCAGACAACAACAAATTATAAGTAGCAAACAACTTATGCAAGAACCTACAAAAATGTCTTCTTACATGGTGCAGTAACTGCAGGTTATATACATTTGATTTCTTGAGTCAGCAATTATAAATCACTTACTGCTAACTACAAACTATAAACCAGCTTACCTGTATATTATCAATATTGTCACGGTTCCAAAGAGGCAAGAACAAGCGGTTGGCAAAACGAAGCACAAGCTGTGAAATGTGATTAGTTCAACAGGAGTTAGCCAATTGTTAGGAGAAAATGTAAATAGCTGAACAAAGCTATAACCATTACCAAGTTTTGGACCAACTCTTTTCCCAAGTAGTGGTCAATTCTGTAGAGTTGGTGTTCCTCGAATAGCTCCCCAAGTTGGGCGCTTAATTCTTCTGCAGAGTCCAAGTCCTTTCCAAAGGGCTTCTCAACAATTACTCTAGTCCATCCAGTGCGAGAAGCTGCAAGCACAGCATTAATGTCTAGCCCAAAACTTGACAAAAGTAATAATGCAATTGAGTACTGTAGTATGTAGCTCTGTTTTTCCTGAGCAGAAGTGAACAGCAGGTAGGAACTAAAATCTTCAGATGATCATGCCTTCATTACTACTGCTCAGCTGAAAGTTCTGAATAACAATGCATAAATCTATTTCCCTATAAAGTAAAGCATAGAAAATAGGTCTTGATGAAGCTAAAGCTTCCGAGAAGACTTGACGTTTCCACTAACTTTATTACTTCTGCTTCTTCGAATGAAGTGCAATAGCTTATTGGAATTCGAAATAATAACACACAACTTAGGGCAGAAACTTTACATGGATTCATGCAATATGTTCTGATCATTTTGCACACTGAAGGGTAGACAGATGGAGGCAATGCCAAATAAAAGAGCCTGCGAGAGCTTTCTGATTTGTTTGACATCTCATACTCCGATATTTCCTTGTTCAATTTCTCAAATCCCTCTCCATTGTCATAGGAACCACTGACATATTTTATCTGCAATACAAATTTACCATATTGATGTGTGTGTCATAAGAAATTCTGAGAGATTATATACACCAACTTACTAATTGCAAAAATTCTGAAAGATGTTCTTCTGAGGTTCCTTTGAGGTATCTGTACAATTTTTAAAGAGAACACCGTTAAGACATACAAAATTGACGATTGAAGTTCATAGAGTATAGGTTCACATCTTTTCAATTTCAGGAAACCACCACCTCGGTCCATATAGCATATTGCAGATCAACAGTAATATTTGTTGGAAGCATAACTGTCCAAGCTTATAGAAATTGAAGTCTAATTTGGCAGTCATCCTTATTATAAAATTCAGAATCCCAGCAGCTAGATATGCTAATATGCTTAAAAGAGGTTATAAGTGTCTAAATGCAGCAGCAAGATGTAAAAACCTTTTTAAGAAAATAATGAGGTTTTTTTTCATAATGTTTAAGTATGGAAAGCAAGGAAGTTCTTTGAACAACAAACAAAACTTATGTGTTATGCAACCTTAGAACTAGTTCCAGCCATCAGAAACCTTACCCACGGATGCGTTCTCTTAAACCATCATCAGAAAGATTTGATCTTGCATACCCAAATATATGCACTTCACCAGACTGTAAAAACCCCTGAAACGCATGAACATTAATGTCAATAAAGATAACAGTTGACCTGAGCATTATAGTGTATATAACAGTCACTGCACAAAATTAGCATGTCTGTAGAGACTTTAAGTTTTATGTGTTTTCAAATGGTGTCTAACGCAACTAGTTAATTACATAAGTAGAAGCAAGCTCTGTAGTTTGCCATCAGTCTTTTGAATTGTCTCCTTAAGCTATAATTCGTATCTGGGAAGGAAGAAAAGTGCAGCTGTTTGTGCTTATACTTGTGATCAGATCATTCCAAGAAAATGAGTGTGATTACTTGCTCTGGAATGCCTCAACTGAATGTGCATTAGATTATTCCTTTCGCAACATAGCTTTTGAAAATTGTATAGGGAACAGCTAGTTGTCAAATTACTTGCTCAAAAAGGTGGAAGAGTGCTGGGAAAGTTTTCTTCTTGGCAAGGTCCCCAGAAGCCCCAAGTACAACAATGGAGAGACACCCTTGCTCTAAAGGAAGTTCTAGGTCCCTTGATAAAGAATTAAAGCTGCTTCGTCTTGACGACGGTGAAGATTCAGCTGATCCTCCTGACATGACAAATAGGATGATTCTCTTCTTCCTTCAACAATACACCTAACCAAGTGAGAAAGATATGATTAATCTTAAGGTCATCTGAACTTAGCCTAAGCATTTTCATACCACTCGTTGAAATGGAAAGATCCAACGGCAAGCAAAACACATGAATAGCTTGCGTGATTAGGCTTGTTTCATGCATTGACAATTTATACTAAAGGCATGGCATTATACTAGTGCCCCCTCGAAAGTGGAAACAAAAACCGCACATGGCTTGATCTAAGATCACAACTTCCCCTTTAAAGTGAACTAGTTTTAAAGCTCGGTCTACCTCATACTTCTGATAACAACGTAATCTCAACTTATTTCTCCAGCTGCCAAGAACACTAAAAGCACTTTTTTAATAAAAGAAACTAAAAGCACTATATATCCAAAGGTCAACATAGCAATATCCAATCATACAATGAACTTATGTAAATTTAAGAAACCAGCAACCAGGGGCGGACCTAACGAGACCCAAAGGAATCCGACTCGATTTCACAGCGAATTTGAGCAATTTAGAAGCAATCGGAGATGAACAAATAGGGGAAGGTAAAGAATAGCTACAACTAACTTCTACTTCACAACTAATTGGCAACAGAACCATTCGTGGTTGAAGGGAAAAATCTAAAAGAACTCAAAGAAAGCGCGCAGGGACCGCGACCCAACCCACCGAATTCTAAAAAGAACTTGACCAAACCAATCTCGCACAGCAGATTGAGACGAACCAATTAAGAAACCTCAGACTCGCCGAAGCAAACACACGATGATACTGGATAGGAAAATAAAAAGAGATCTTGCGGCAATCGATAGCCGGGTGGAGATCACCAACAAGCGGCGAGATTTGTGCGGGAGCAAGAGCGAAGCGGGTGGATGGGGGCGCTCCTCCTACGCTTGGATTGGCTCCCCCGCCGTTTTATACCGCGACTGCGTCACTCGGCCTCCCCTCCACTGGGTCTCCCGCTTTCACCTTACCTGTCCGCTACCTACCTGCCTTTCACACGTCTTCGTGCCTGCGTGCTCTGTGCTTCTGTGCCACTAACGGCGAAGCACTCACATGTAAAACCAAGAAACAGCAGGGGCTTATGTGAAAAAAGGTGTGGTATAACAGTATGGAAAAGTTTACTATTAATTGCCCCCTGTCAATTATGACATTTATGGTGTGCAGTTACGGTTTTAAGAGCATCTTCAATAGTTAAAGATAGCATTGTCTCTAACATATGTTATATCATCTTTAAAGACAACATCTCTAATAAATAGTCTCTAGCACACTCTTTAATATTTATATTTTATAATTTTCCTATAAAACAGGCATACATGTCAACTAGAGTAGATTAATGTATCATGTTTTGTTTCTCGTGCACGACAGTCTCTTCAGAAATAGACGATTTGTGTTCTCTCTCCTCCACGTAGGATTTTATTGACGTGGCATAGCTAAGAGACGACAATAAATACACTATTGGAGATGCCCTAAGTGAACTTATTCGAACTTTCGAAGTCGTCTCTTGGGAGATGTTTGATAAAGTTAGGACGATTGGCATGGGCATGGCCCCTTTTTCGTATCTTCTTCACCATAGTTGAAACTTGAAACTAATTAAACCATTGCAGAGAAGTCTCACAGATCAGTTGGTTAGTACCATAGATGGTGGGCTAGTTAATCTGGATTCGAATAATTCTTTCTTACGTATGTTATGTGGGGAATAAGTCTTAACCCCCTGCACCAGTGTAATTAAAGCATCGTAGCACTATCCTACATCATATTATGTTTTGATAAGATGTTTGAGACAGAAGTGTGTGGTAATGAGCTTTCTCTGTCCTATGGATTTCCAACTTCTGCGGTTGTGCGGATTGGGGCGAGTGACGGTGACACTGTTTGCACGTGGAGAACAAATAGATAGTAATATCTTTAGCAGACGCTGCAGCTGAAACATCAACGGCTGGTTATTAGTGTCGTGATAGCAGGACACATGTTCATGTGAGAGCAATCCCAATCCCACAAAATGTTTTGAGCCTTGAACGTTTGGTTTTGACTCACAGCCAGCTAGCTGAAAATCCTAAGAATTGTGTTGCTATAATCAGAGCAAGTATTCTCTTTTTTTTTTCTAGTTGTTGGCAGAAAGGGATGGGTACTTAATTGCTATTGTTAATTTCGAATGATTCGTTTTCATCCGATTGCTCTTTACGAAATGCGGCAATCAGGGATACTACCTGCCAATCTACTTTGACGGAACGATCTAACCACTTCTGACATGTGGCCGTGTCTCAAACTAAATGATCTTGATGTGTGTCTCTGTGGACTGTAGTTCTGATTACATTAGCTCAGACCATGTCTTGTGAAGGAAGTAGGGTGGTTTGATTTAGTAGTTAAATCTTGCTGTTTGCAATTATGAGCTTGCGATCTTCCCCGAAACCTCAGGCCCTGTTTGAAACGCGAGAATTTTGTACCAGTTTTTGTGGAAATTAAACTATTTCCTGTGAAATTTACGTGAAAATTTGGGTTCTAAAATTCATGCTTTTGTGGCACACAACACAAGGTTGTAGTAGGTGAAATTATGATCAGGTCAAAGCCCTATACACGTTACTCCACTTCTTTACAAATAAAGATACGCAGCTAGCTTCCCCTGCGCCTTGGAGATCTTTTTGGTCGGCCCATGCTTTTGTTGCTGGTTCATCATCCCCACAACACCACCACCCACACGCACACAGCACACAGATCTCGTGCGGCTAGCACTCTTGGCTCGACCAGATCTGTGTCGACTCTTGGGCCAGTCTTAAATCTGAAGTTCTTAACCCATGTGGTGTACTGGTGTAAGAACATGCAGTGCAGTACATGCGGGCAAGAAGCTAATGGAGGTGGTTCGTCCAAGGGAGTCGCTGATGGGGACCTGCCATTTGCTTCGATGGAATATGCTTCTACTGCATCGGACAGGTTGCAGTTGCAACGCTGCAAATTGCAGACGAGCTCAACGCCCTCTGGATGACCAGTATGGGTCACGCGTGTACTGCATATCCCTTCCTTTCTCTTGTCAGGCGTACGTGCTCTCGATTAAACCAAAGAAGCATCGGTCCAAATCTGCATCATGTGGTTGAGCAGTTACTGGGGTTGCATTGCACTAACTGATTCGTCAACTTGTTTACGACCAATGAATCGCCATTTGCAAAATGTTCTCCTGATGAAGAGAGACAAGGCTGTTTCTCGCTGGAAAGACTCACGCATCACTATTTTACCAAGGAAGTAGAAACAGCGTCCAAGATCGTCTCTTTCTCTGACGAGGTGATTTCCATTGGGAGTCCAGAAGGTAATGCTTATTTGCAGATGCGGTCGGCGTCGCTGGAAATTCGGTCCATCCATGAGGCGTTCCGTGTGTTTGACTAGGACCGGGGAAAGTGACCGGTCAGTGTGTCCGGCCGGCCGGCTGCGATCCCACTCCTGCCAACCGACCACTGCAAACTGCACACTTTTATTAGTCTCCTGCCTTAAACGAATCAGCAGAGTTGTCAAGTCAGCGGCTTGGAAATTGGTAACAACAATCTTCAGGGTTCAGGTTTGATTCCCACACAAGATCAACAGCAAGGGCAGCAGCTACTGTATATCGAGATTGTTGTGCCATGTTGTAGGGGGCTTTTTACAGTTATAGTGAGTCTAGGTGAATCATGCCAACCTCAAAACCTGAATTTGAAAGGGAGTTTTTGGCTTATTTTAAACGAAATAGCAAAACTAGACATCCTCCCCGTAAACGAAACGACAAAAATAACACAACTACAGCGTCATTTTGCTACGGAAAGCCACGTGACACACCCAGACCATGGCATGACAGTGCCTGTATGAGCTACCAATGACTAGACCTCGAGCTAGCCCAAATTAAACTGCTATTCAAATTTCACCCAAGAGAGAGGCACACCCCACAAGCACAAAATTTGAGCTGGACATTGGGCTATTGCCCCAGCAACCTGAAGCCTAGCTCCACCTCTAAGGGCAGCTGCATGGCACGCTAGGACGGCAAGCCAGCATGGTAGGTGGGCTGGTAGGTCACCTATATTGCTCTAGATAGAGATGTTATTTTTGTCATTTTGTTCGCAGTGAAAAGCTAGTTCTATTGCAACTCAAAGACATGTTATTTTAGCAACAAAAAAAACTCTCTTCAAGGCACCCTCATATGTGAGGTGGACAGGTGGTCCCTGGGACGGGTGCTATGTGAGCGAGGAAAAATGTGCTGTTGCTTTCCTGCCGGTGGTTGGCTGTTCTAACATCCAATTTGTGGATGCCAAACCCACCACAAAGCGACCCTCTCCGCACCCGAATTTATTTTTAAAATAATCTATTTTTTATTCAAAATAACAAAAATATTCCATGATAATTTTTTTACTGAAATATCTTACGTCAACTCAATAGTTGGCGATTTGGACTAATCGTCAATGACGGTTTCAAATAGATTCAACCGCTTGGCGACTTAACACTTGTCGTCAATGGCGGGTGGTCTAATACGCAATTTCACTTATCTGGCCAAGGGCATCATAGTGCCCGTCGCCCCGTCGTTGAGGATTTGAACCGTCAATGACCGGCCCAATCCCAACGATCGAAATGATGGCGAGAGATATTTCAGAAAAAAATTATCGTTGGAATATTTTTGTTATTTTGAATAAAAAATAGATTATTTTAAAAATAAATTCCTCCGCACCCAGGGCACTGCTAGCTTAGCTCCCACACCAAACACATAAAGCAGTAGATCGATCGGATCATGCCAATCTCGATTTGCCACACGAACTTTTCGGCCCAGCATTACATGGAGTCATAGGCCTTGGGTGAAATGAAAGAAATGCGCCATTTTTTTTGGGTCAGAATCACTGCTTCATTGGAACGAGTTTGGATAGGAAATAAATATTATCCGACAGTAGTGACCTTAGTTTCATGATGTCTGCGACTGCATGAGTCTCTGCAGAAGAAACGCCAAACAACAATTGAATAGAGCTGCGGGGCAACAAAAGCATCCAATAATAGGGACATTTGCAACGCAGCCTCAACTCTCAGCCACAGAAAGCTTAGCAGCCATGTGGGTCCTTTATTTGTGGAACGAAAGATCACGAGGTAGACGACGTAATTAGCAATGCAGCACCGGTGTCACTCTTACCTCAGCGGCTAGGCCTCCAAATTCCAAGCCTGAGATTATGCAGATTTTAAAGTATCAAATAAAAACGTTCCGGTCAAAAGCATCCGCTCAGCTGTTATGGAGAAGACGCGAGGCCCCGTATAAGGCGCGTTAACAGCGCCACGTACTGTAGCAGTGTGTGAATTGTATCATTGATATTGTAGCACCGTCATACACGCTGATTGGTTTTCTAGAACAAAGAATAATTGGCTAGGTAGGTTATTTTGGGACTTCTTATCTATAGAGTTATTATTAGAGATAGGATCTTATCTATTAGGAATAGTTTTTTTTTAATAGTTAGAAATATTAGATAAGATTAATAGGTTTCCTTATAGATTACTTCTTTAGTGTTAAGTCGGGTTGTCTCTATAAAAGGGATAATATGTATCCATTATCAGTCAATCAATAAATAAACAAAGTTTGTAGTCTCTCTCCCCTCTTCAACTAAGCCTCAGAGCCTTGGCTGTAGCATGACCAATTGTTCAAGGGTGAGTGCCCTACTCTCGGTCCTCGGGCCCGTACCCAACCAACGGCCACAACATTTGGTATCAGAGCCACCCACCATGGCTTTCGGTGCTGAACTATCTCACTTCGCCATGTTGAAGGCTGGCAATGAAAAGATAATAGCCTCAATCGAAAATATGATGACCATCCTATAAGAAATATGGACATTGATGGTCAAGTTGAAGGAGTGGGAGGAGGCGCCGCGTGCCATTGCAATGGCGGTGCTACCATCACCTTTCTAAACGGCGCCACCAACGCCACCCCAGTGGGCATCGCTATCCTTGGTTACACCTCCAGTGCGGCGCCACTGGAGGAAAGATGTCGCTGTCCAACGACAATCTTTTCCACACGACCAGCCGATGTTGTGCCATAGGCAATGCAAAGCACAGCAACTAAGGGCCAATGCCGCTGTGGCGTCCTTCCCGCCATCATCACGCTCCAAGATAGTAAGTGCGTAACTGCTGCCCTATGTCGGTTGCCCATGTCGTCGCCGTCTTTCTCAACGCCACAACATGCTAAGGCTTTTCTTCGTTGGGCGCTATACGTCGGGGTGTCATTGATTGTAACATCCCGTTTTTTCGGTCCTTTGTGAAATTTTTAAAATAAAAAGAATCATTTGGTTTTGATGAGAGTTCTAAAGCTTAACTTGAAATTTTGGAATTAAAGGTGTTTAAAATGACTAAATCGAACTTCAACTAATCCAAAGTTTGGTTTGTTTCGAGTTGTTGGAGTTCTCTGGTGTTGTTTCCTTTTTATCTGTTTGTTCTGTGTTCCTCTCGGCCCAGCTCTTTCTTTCTCAGACCTCCTTTCGTTTGGATTTGAGGGTCCAGACCTCCCCTTAGGTCTAGACCTCTCTTTTTCATTTGGACCTCCTCTTTCGTCCAGACCTCCGGGTGGTCCTATAGACTTGCCACGACCACCCCCTTGGTCTTTTTGCAAAGACCACCCTCTTGGTCACGACCTCCCCTTTTATCGTTTTTTTTCACGACCTCCTCTGTGGTCACGACCTCCCCCTTGGTCACGTGCACCCTTTGGGTCACGACCTCCCCATTGGTTTGACCACTCTTTTGAGTGTTGACCGGCCCCATCTGTCAATCTTGATCACCTTCTCCATCTTCTCGTCGTGTCATTATTGACACATTTGTCATTGCGCATTTAATGTTGTTGTGTCGTATTAAATGATGTCTTCTGCAGTACCTACTCAACATGCTTTGTCCTGTCATACGTGCCCTTGATCGTGTGCATCTCCGAGTCCTCCAGTGACTCTCCCCTGGCTATATAAGCCCAAGCAGCCCTCTATCATCACCTTTTGCCAATTCTCTTGCTCTCGTCAGTTCTTCCGTGCTTCAAGCCTCGTCGCCAAGAAGTTCACCGGAGCGCCGTGCCGTCTTCACCGCCACCGTCCTCCTCCTCCAGTCTTCGCCGGCCTCTCTCTCTCTCTCTCTCTCTCTCTCTCTCTCTCTCTCCTGCTCTCCTGGTGAGTTTCTCCGTGCCCTGTTCTTTTCCCTTGCTCCTACGACTACGTTGCGTAGTTGTATTCGTTCCTACGACTACGCCGTATAGTCGTATCCTTTTGTGTCCTCAGGACCTCCTCCTTAGGAGCTCCTGGGCCCTTTTGTCATGTCCTCAGGACCTCCTCCCGAGAGCCCGTTTCTTGTTGTTAGTTTTAGTTTGTTTAGTTTGGAGTTTTATTTGGTCTTTGTTTGATTTGCTTCGTTTTCACGTGTAGACTTCGAAGATTCCAGAGAGCCCGAGTACTCAGAAGAAGATCCTCAAGCTTTCGAGTAAGGCAAGTTACACCCTTGATCATATTGAACCCAGTATTTCAAATTATATAAGTTCTGTTTCAAATTATTATTGCATGCTTATTTGAAATTCAAGTAATTTAAATCCCTGTTTTAAACTTGATAGTTATTCCTAATTCCTTTGTACACCCGAACTTGATTATTGATTCGACCACCCCTTGTCTCCATAGTAAAGGGCTAGTTGGTACATTAGTATGAACTAGCATGTTTCCAAAACTCTGTGCTTAGTTACGCTTAGACCAAAAATCTTGATTTGGGAATTTTACTGCTAAAAGACCAATGTTGTCTAAATGTTTTATCCATGACATTGGGTTGTTGTGGAAGCTTGAAAATGTTTTTAAAAAGCAAAGGAAAAGTAAAATTGGTTTGAACTTGGACGAATTGGTTGTTTGGATGGGTGCATGTTCATGCACGGGATCGATCCATTTCTATAGACGAGGCCCAGGGTTCTGTTGGATGTCGCCCAAGTCAGTTAAGGACCGGTCTTCGAGCCGCATCTTGCCATGCCTCACCGTGCAACAACATGTCCTGTATGGGCAGGACCTGGCTGACTAATTTGCAATGTTCCACCGTGGTTGTCCCATCCGGTTGTGTGGGTGCCTTGATGACCTACTTTTATTTATTCCCACCTGGCTCAAGAGGGGGCTTAAATCCGGCGAATGGTTGTCCAAAGGAAGCGAAACCTTAGCGAGGGGGGACTGCAGTGGAATGGCACATTGTAAAGGCCTTGTCACGTGCTCTAGACCGCTTACCTATGGTAGTGAGCGGTGGTATCGACGGATGCCAAACAAACTAGAGAAGTCGTGTCTTGTGGGTAAAGTTGTACACCTCTGCAGAGTGTAAAACTATTCAAATAGTCGTGTCCACGGTCATGAACATGCTGGCAAAGCCACTCCAAGTTAGATCTTTGGTTTTGTTTTCAAAAGACTTTATGAACTGGTTTTGAATGTCTATCCAAATGGGTTTCGGGCAGGGAGCCTTGTGATAGGAGGATATCCTTCACCACTGGTTGATGAATGTTATCCAACTATAAAATTAATTTAGAAAATGAATTTTAGTTATTGTATAACTGCTTTGGAACTTAGTACATGTATTTGGAAATAAACTTAGCTTTATACAAAGACAACCCTATAAGACCTCCCTTGGGACATCCTTATATGCATGCATTCAATCTGTTACTTGACAGTGGTGACTTGCGAGCACGATTGTTGTGCTCACTCTTGCTTGACATGTTTGAGCAGGAGAGGACGTCTTCGATGAGCCAGAGAACCTCCAAGACAACTAGGCTACGACCTCCAGACGATTGCCTGTGGCGGATCGTGTGGACCACTCCGCTTTTGTTCCCCTGTGTTTTGTTTGTCGGCTGTTAAGCCACCCTTGTAATCAACTCTGTTGTTATTTTAATAAAGTTGCGTTGATGGATGTTACCACTCTTGTTCACTGTGTGAGCTAGCTGTTGGTCCTTGGGACTAGCTCGGTTGTGCACAGAGGGCTCGGGACCTCCCAGGTCCGACTGTGTGGTCATGCCTTTGGGAGATCCCATGTCCGGTCGTGACTTTGGGACCTCCTTGAGGTCCGGGCCATCACAGGACCTCTCTTCGGGATGCTCCTAGGACTGCCCACGACCTCCCTGAGGTCCGGGTCGTGACATTGATTTGCTGCCCCTCTCCATTGGGGTCACCGCTCCCTCCCCACCTCCCACCCCGTCGCTACCTCCTCCTCACTCTTCCCTCCTCCTCCCACTTATCCGCCTCTCCTCCCTATTCCTTTGCCTCCCCTACCGTCTCCCCTCCCTTGCCTCCCACGACGGGGAGTGATTGACACTGCATTATAAAGTGCAAGGGGGATGAGGGAGGGCTCTAGAAAGGAAGGGGTTCTTATCTTGTTGATTCCACCCTCCTCTCTTTCCTCTCGCATCCATCCGTGGTGACTGGTGAGTGGTCGAAAAATTTCTTCTTCTTCTGATTTTTTTCTCCCGTCTTGAGACGATTCAGTGTGTTTCCATCATCTCTGTTTATCTAATTTGGCATCGGCACATTAATTCTCCTACTATGTAATTTATCTAGGCATGCATGTATATCCAAGATTGGCTTCATAGTTTTACTCTGGTCTTCTTTGTTGTATTTTGAAATTATTTGTGAACTGTGGTCATTAGAGACATGAACTTGATGTGTGAATTTATGTTGTGTATCTATGTCGATGGGAGTGAGTGATGTCCTGAACTGATCCATAGATCTGAACTTGATAGTGCCTTCAATCCATTAGCGTTGTTGATGGGGCGTCCAGTATTAGTTTTTTTGTAGTAGTGTTAGTGCATTATACACAGATGGTTTAGAATTGCATTTTTTGGTCCCGACACTATATGTGTCATTTAGACTAAACCTTTAGTGTTGATGTTGTTTGCCATTCAGTTTAAGAACTATAAACCATAGTGTTGTCTGGAGACTGTCCCTCAGCATACATCTATTCAACAGATGCTATGTTCTAAATACTGATGTAATACTGATTAAGTGTTTTATTCTGCTTGTACTCGCTGTCAACACCCTGCTACTACAGTGATATGTTGCCCTCTATTTGAACCTGCTTATAGCCTCATCTTATATATTACATTTTTTTATAGCACATCCACTTCGGACCTGCCGAAAAGGGCTGCCCAGATAAGAAAAATAAAAAACTAGATCTACATATGTTATCTAGCTATTTCCTGTTTCGTACGGTTTGCTTTGCCCCTTCCCTGTTTGTTCATCTAATTCCATGGCTTACTTAGCCGCATTTTGTTATCCCTGCAGCATGGCCTGCTCACTGTGAGGTTGTACCACATCGTCCATTTTGTTTCGGACTCCGCACGGCCTCCTTTTGGTACGTACTCTCTACTCTAGAATACTATGTAACATGTAGTCTCGCCGGTGCACCTACCTCGCATGGCCTTTGGAAATCTTTGAACAGCCCTATCTGCAGTTATGTATAGGCAGGCTGTCACTTCTACTTGCACTTTTTTATGCCTATTGGTGTAGAGCGTTTGCTCGTACAAACACTTGGACTGTTCATAACAAAGTGCTCTTATCGTACACCGATTGGTTGTGCATCCACTTTCCTACCTGCTGCGGTACAACACACACATTGGTCTCCATGTATTTTTGTTCGTGTATAATTACGTATACATGTTACGATGTGAATCAGATCCATCCAGAACTACAGCTTACTTATGCATAGCTAGATCCATACAACTGTTTTTGTAGTGTGGCCTATTGTTTATAGACTAATCCACTGTCCCGTAATTTAAACCATGTTTCTTTCCTTCTATCACTGGCTCTCAAGTTTGCCTCCACGCGCTGCGGCGCAAGCATCTAGTAAATACCACTTTGTGACAAACTTGTCGCTGATGAGGGCTCGATCAACATCAAGAATTGCGACAGGAAAGCAGCGAGAGGTAATATCATGGTGTAACCAGGATAGTGCGCAAGTAATTCAGGACTTGAAACAAATGTTTTATTGGTATTTTCCCGGGCAACGCAAGCATTTGTTTTCTGGAGATTGTAAGGACAAGTACGGCAGCATGCTGTAGAGTGTTGAGACCACCGAGTGCTATTATTTCCTCTGTTTCTATGGGGTCTCTTGCACATCTGTAAGGTGGGAGAGCGCTTAGCCACAGCACAATTCTGATGAGTTGTAGGACACATCAGATGTACATGCTACCACTAAGAAAAGATGAGATCTAGTTCTGACGGTTCGACAATTTCAATGCAGAGAGGACCCAATTCTAGTACTACAGCAGTGCACCCTCTTCTAAACTGAAGTTGGTGAACCATGAAAGTTGATGAACCGAACCATGTATTGCGAGTGCTGGAAGGCCTAACAGAATGCTACAGTGCTGGTCGTGCACTCACCTGCAAAGGGTCACATGAAACTGTCATTTTCTTGCTGAAACAAAAAGATTGCTTCGGCAGACATGGAAGTCCAAGCAAGTGACAGTGCTACCAAAGAAGATGATCTTTGGTTGCATTCAGTAAAAACATATATAGCATGGAATGCGCATCAAAATGCAACTGAAACTGGCTACTTAACATCTGTATCATCAGTCAAGTGAAAATGCAAAATTCAACACAATTTTCACTGTAACATGGTATGAGTCTTTAGAAATGGTAATGTCAGGAAGTTATGAGCTGCGATTCTGCAGGCGATTCAGTCAACATGTAGAAACTAGGCTTGTTGCTCATTCATCGATGCAACTTGGAGAGGGATTTTGTCACTATTGGACCACCATCCCGAATAGACTACTATTGGACTTTTGAGTCTCTTAAAGTATGTGATAAATTCACAAGTATCTCCATGAATTCTTTCATTCTGAATGAAAGAACTTAGAAAAGTGTAAAATGGTATTATCATTTAATCCAGAACAATACCCAAGCATCGGTTTAATGTTGTTTGTCAACAACAATTGTCAAACAGATAAATTGTGAACAACAAAAAAATCATAAACTAGCAATGTAGTTTTACATAACATAGCCCATATGTTGTGTACGTCTTTGTGAGGAAGACGTATCAAAGGATACGATGCAATGCGGCTGCGATTACTTCGGCTGGGAGAGCTAAAGCCGATTCAGATTTGGGCGTCGCTGAAACCATTTCAGATTCAGGTGACGTTGCCGAGTTGGAAGCGGCTACTGTTGCCGATATGACAACAAGGGATTAGGAGAAGCTACATCTCTTGCGGCAAGGGAAGGAAGATAGGGTAGTTTCTCCTTAAGAGAATAGAAAGAGTTTGTTTCTCCTTAAGAGAACGTATTAGAAACTATGTTAGTTTAGTTTCCCAATTCGGTTTATGCTATTAGATTCCCGAAAATTCATGTTCGCTTAATCTATAAAAAGCAACATATGTAAAAGAGGAGAAACTCAATCAAGAAATAGACAAGTTTTGCATCACAAGCTTTCGGCAAGATCAGAGCCTCGGAACGGCCGAAACAAGCCCAGCCGACCCGAGGGCGATCCTCGCCTTCGCCAATTTACCTTTTCCTTCGTATCTTCATCCTCCACGATCCACACCATACCAATTTTGGTATCAGCGCCATCACCACCACCCTTCGCCATAGAAACCAAGACTCTAGACGACGTGTTCCAACAACTCGCAATCATGATGACGGAGATCAGCGGCATCAAGGCGCAGCAGGCCGCACACAATCAAGTGGTTGCCGGGTGGAAGATAGGAGGCGGCACAGCAGCTCTGCCGACGGCTTCCAGCGGCGGCAACGGTGGCTTCCACGCCCGAGGCCGGCCTCCCGAATCCGGGTTTCGCGACGAGCTTTATTCGAGCCGAGCTTCGCTATTTTCACTGCCCTTCAGCACGAGGTTACTTTTATTCTCGAGCTCATGGTATTGCGGGATAAGATATTGGCCGACATAGCTGAATCCGGTTGGACCCTCGTCGACGGATTGATTTTATTCAATGGGCATGTTTATGTGACGCATTCCTCACTTCTTTGGGCCGAATTGTTAGCCGGTGCATATGATACTGGTCATGAAGGCATTCAAAAAACCTTGCATCTTCAACTCCAATGCTAATAAAAAAGGTTCGCGAATATATTAAGGGTTGTGTGGTATGTCAGCAAAATAAAACTGAACATTTACATCCAGCGGGACTTCTCCAACCGTTGCATGTGCCTTCGGCGGTTTGGGAGGATATTTCCATGGACTTTATTGAAGGTTTTCCCAAGGTGGACGGCAAAACGGTTATCTTAACGGTCGTTGATCGTTTTTCAAAGTACAACCATTATATTCCGCTTGGTCATCCTTACACGGCAAATTCCGTCACTCAGACCTTCTTTGGTGATATTGTTCGTCTTCATGGTATTCCCTATTCTATTGTAAGTGGTCGTGATCCCGTCTTCACTAGTAATTTTGGACATAACTTTTTCGTCTTGCAGGAGTTAAGCTTCACATGAGTTCCGCTTTTCACCCACAATCAGATGGTCAGTCTGAAGTGGTCAACCATACAATCGCTATGTACTTACTGTGGCTTCAATGGCTTCCTAGGGTAGAGTTTTGTTACAATACTTCTTATCATTCAGCCTTGCGTACCACGCCCTTTCGGGTAGTCTTTGGACGCGATCCTCCTACTTTGTTGACTTACCAGCCAGGTGCAACACGAGTTGCAGCTGTTGATCGGCAAAGGCATGATTGTGATGAATTTCTCAATGAAATTCGTGAACGTCTACTTCAAGCTCAGGATTACATGAAGCAACATTATGATAAACATTATTGTGAGATCACCTTTGAGGTAGGTGACTAGGTATGGCTTCGCCTTCATCACCGAACAGTCGTTTCCATCACCGATCAATAGCGTTCTAAACTGGCTCCCCGTTTTTACGGTCCCTTCTTGGTTGAAGAGCGAATTGACACAGTTGCATATCGTCTTCAGCTTCCTCCCAAAGCTCGTATCCATACTATTTTTTATATCGCTTTACTCAGACAACATATCAAGTCGATTCCTCCGGTTCCTGGCAATCTACCAAAAATTGTGCATGGTCGTGTAGTTCCTTCACTGCTATCTATCGTCTAGGCTAGTCTAAACTGTAGTACTTGGGAACTGCCCGTTCAATAGTTGGGTTGTTCTTCTGCCGATGCGACATGGGAGAGTTTGGATGACTTTCAACAGCGTTATCCTTTGTTCCAGCTCGAGGACGAGCTGTTTCGCGGAGGGAGGTAATATTGTGGACGCCTTTGTGGGGAAGACGTATCAAAGGAGACGACGCAATGCGGCTGCGACATTTCACTGGGAGAGTCAAGCGTTTATTCGATTTCAGGTCGCCAAACCATTTCGATTCAGTGATGTTGCCGAAGTTGAATCGACCATCGCTTCCGATATGGCAACAGGGGATTAGGAGCGGCTATATCTCTTGCAGCAAGGGAAGAGGAGCAGTAGTACTTCTTGCAGCAAGGGAAGGAAGATAGGATAGTTTCTCCTTACAAGAATAAAGAGTTTGTTTCTCCTTAAGAGAACGTATTAGAGACTATGTTAGTTTAGTTTCCTAATTCGGTTTATGCTATTAGATTCCCACAAATTCCTATTCGCTTAATCTATAAAAGTAACAGATGTAAAAGAGGAGAAACTCAATCAAGAAATAGACAAGTTCTGTCTCACAAGCTTTCGGCAAGATCAGAGCCTCGGACAGGCCAAAACAAGTCCAGCCGACCGAGGGCGATACTCGCCTTCGCCAATTTACATTTTCCTTCATATCTTCATCCTCCACTATCCACGCCATATCATCATATGCTCTTTCCTAACGGTATGGCACTAAAAGCAATGTTACCTTTTGAACCACTTTGGTCTGGCTGGTTTCTTATTTGCTGGTGGTGCAGAATCAGATTGGGATGCATCAGATTGCTGAGCAGAAGCAGAGTTCATCTTAGAATAATCAGACTGATGAGCAGGTCTTGAGGCAAGTGACAGTCCATCCAAAGTTCGAATTTCTTCACGGAGATATGGTCCTGATTTTACATCATCTGTATTTAACTCCGAACCTGCATGTCCAACACATGAATATCTCCTCTAAAAACACGTGGATATCCGGATGTCTAACAACCACAAAACTTGTACAGTAACATATGTACAAGACTGACGAGCCAAATGCTGAAAAAACAGTTGGTAATCATGATCCTGTGCATGTCTTCACATGCACTAGAAACACAACTTTACATGAGTGCATGACATGGAAACATGATTTTGTTAAGAAACAAAAAAAAAGTTAAAAACCTCAGCTAAGAAGTGATTGTTGCTTATTTTCTCAACATGGTACTCGTTATTAAGATTTAAGATAATACATACCTTCTGGCAGATCATAAGAAAAGAAGACATTAGCTCCAGGAACAAAGCCAACTGTGTAGAAGTCCTGTGATGTGTCTAGTATTCGCTTCTTTGGAGGAACTGTATCTGTTGTGGAATCAGATGGACCCAACATTAATAAATGGATTTAATTGATATATACCACTGCAAAGGTGATGTTTCACAAATATGCCACTGAAAAGTTTTTTCTTCTAAAAATGCCACTCCCTAGTGTAAAGTTTTACATTAGGGAGTGGCATTTTTAGAATTAAAAACTTTTTAGTGGCACATTTGGATCCATAAACTCTGCAATGGCATATATCAAATTTTCCCATAATAGATTGTAACTGGTACATGTCTAAGATATGATTATGGAAAATCTAAGGAAATGCCATTTCAGTGAAACGTGAGATGAACGGCATTAGAGCATCATGACAAATACCAGCCTACTTTAACAAGTTCAACATATATGAAATACAGGTTATGTGATGCATATTTTATCTAAAACATGCAATAACAAAGCTATCATCCGACCGCATCAATTTGGACACTGGTGTTATATTTCAATTTGAAGGGCATAGCAAAAAAAATGAATATGAAATCCATTGTTGACACAAAGCTTGTTAGAAGACAACACAATGAGAAGAGCTTTCCCATTTATGTTACTCACATATCACATATGAACTCATCAAATCAGTGTTATGACTTATGAATGGTTGTACCAAATTATTTTCGATTTAACTTATAGCACTTACAAATATAGAATGGCAGGTCTGGTCTAGCAATTACTTTCATGAGAAGATCCACCAGACTATGAACTGTCTCTGATGGATGAAAGTCAGCCTCAAGAATGTAACCATCAAGGAATCTCACCCTCATTACTGCCTACAGTTAAGGAGGTTAGCAACAAAATGGATGTTACCCCAAATTAGTTCCAGAAAGAGATAAACTAAAGAGAGCAAACAACTAAGCTTAAGACAACTCCATTTAAAAATTATAATGCTGAATTAATAAGAATAAGCAGAAAATTTCTTCGTAAATAAATAATTAGAACTATGTGCGTCATTTTATTTCTTAAGAAGATTACACATGCTAGCAGCTATAATTAGCAGACATGTTTGTTTCTACAAAATACATTCGTTCTTAAAACATGAACAAAGGTACTGTTCAGATAAGGCTAGATAAAAAAGAAGCTAAATAAAACTCAACTAGAAGGGGAACAAAAGCATTGGTACAGGGTGTATGCCACTTCTTCAAAATAATTAAATAGTAGTGTGCATTATAGCCCTACCTTTGTTATCTTTGCTCGTTGAGAAGCAAGTTCTGCTTCCCGCATTTTACTAGTCTTCAGAACTTTTGATTGTTCTGCACAGTGTCGTCATTTTAAACAGTGTTACAGTCAATAAATTAGAAGGTAAGTATGATATTGGAAAACACTAAGTAGATGTTAAAGTGTTAAGTGCAAAATGAGCAAGTTCTCAAACAATATTAAGTGCCAATATAAGTAACCTGCCATCCTTTTTGAAATCAGGTTGTAATAATCTGCAGGCTGAAGCTCGTAAAAGTGATCGTCTTCCTCTGGATGAACCATGCTTTGATGTCACAACACAACTACCATAAAGACAGAGAATGTAGTAAAGCAAATGCAAATAATGTTTTGTACCGTGATCTGCCCTAGGCAACGTGCTAGGTATAGACTCAAATGTTGTGCTTGAAAAAACTCGGATCTCATGACCAAGCTCTTCTGCCACTGCTTTCAGCTTGTCCTGGAATTTTTTAAACAAAACACAGATGTTAAACTCCATTTTACTCTTTCCTTTTCTATTTGTGGAAAGTAGAAAACAGATTGTTGATAATTTTTGACCGAAGAAGAAAATTTCTTCATGTGCAGTTAAAGAATAGCATTTGCAAAATGTTAAAACTGAGTTGTTTTAAAATACAGAATTGTAGAACTTATCTATGATTTAAACCCATCGCTTAACAAGAAAAAGGTTAATATGTTTTGGAAAAGGGTCGATGTGAGAAGCAAGAATTGCTACAAAAATTTAGTATGCTGAAGCCATAAATATCTTTCGGAAGTTTGCAGTAAGTTATCATATTTGACATGGCAGGGCATGAAATTATGAATGATCGAGCGTCTTGCTGAGGGCAACACAAAAGTGAGTATAAATGCTGTCAACAACAAGTGAATGGCATGTAGTTTTCAACCATTACCCTGTTTTGCAGAACATCTGACAGCGCCCCTCCAAACCTTTCCCGAGATACAGTACTGTTTCTCTTCCAACCCATCAATAACCTTACATGCCTAGCATGAAAAAGGTGTTGTAACAAAAGAAATAGCTTCGTGTAGATGAAGCTGCCGATCTCAACTAAACTTCTCTTGGCCATCGATGTCCATACAGCCAGCATTTCTCTCAAATGCTAACGACGCAGGCCACACGACACGGTGCTATACTGCTATTCCTTCACTTCCATCGCCGAGCTACGTTTGCCAAAAGCTACACAAAGGGGGCTCTTCGTTTGCCGCTAACTACCGATTCTTTGGCTCTATAACTGCGCTACCGATGCTTCCCTACGAAGGCTCATTCTCCCCTGAACCTCACGCTGCGTAGCCCTAGTTAGCAAGAACAGTCTGTTTGCGATCCATGGAAGTAAAACCTAGGTCAAAGAACCCCTCTTTTGCAAGGCACCCAAACATAAAGCCGGTTCGATTCCCAAATCGGCGAGCAAGTTTTCGCCAATCCCCAAGCAAAGCATCCGGAAAGACCGTCCCCTCCCGATCCCAGGCGCAAACCCTCGCAACACGTCCCGCTGCAAGCACTCCGCCCCAAGAAACGCGCCACCAAGGAACTAACCAGAGCATCCGGCGACAAACCAACAGAATTCGCCCAAGAAACGCAAGTACAGAAGTGGGTGAGAAGACGAACCGTCGCTTGGTTCGACTCCGCCGCGCCATCCAGGGCGAGCAGCAGCTCTTCCTCCTCCCCTTCCTGCGCCTCGGGAAGATACGGTGGTTTGTTTGGGGCACTCTGCTTCCATTGGGAAACCTTCGCCATGGGCGAAAGAAATAAGCGGGTCTTGGGATGCGGGTCACGTCCGAGTCAGAGATAATCTTTAGAGATAACATCTCTAATAGATAGTTTGTAGTATACTCTTTAACATTTATATTTTATTTTTTTTTGAAACGAGCTTATATGTTAATTAGAGTGGATTAATGTATCATATCTTGTTTTACGTGCACAACAGTCTCTTCAGGAAGAGACGATATGTTCTCTCCCTCCTCATCTCTCTCCTTTACATAGAATTTTGTTGATATAGTATAACTAAGAGACGATAATAAATACACTATTAGATATGCCCTAACCGTACCGTAGGGTAGAGGTCAGGGAGAGGGCAGGGGCTACCTTTTAAATCAGAAAATTTCTTACATGTGACTGAAACTTACTTCAATTCCTAAAATGTCACTAAAAAAAGTTTGTTTCCTTGTATGATATTGAGTTTTTAATTTCATTCTGTGGATGTCATAGGGATATACCCACGATTTTAGAATGATGAGACAATTGGCAATGGCGTTGAGGGTTTGCGGAATCACCCGTTTTTAGCGAGGTTCAACTGCTGTCAGGCCTCTAGCTGTCTGACCGGCCATGGGAGCGGTCAGACCGGCCATGCTTAGGGCCATTTTTCTGGAATGTGCATTGGCGATCGACCACGATGGATGAGCGGTCTGACCAAACCATCACGAGCAATCGACCGCCTTTTTAGGTTCTTTGGATTTTGGGTGGCCAAAAATAGAGGGCGAGGCAAGTGAGAGGATTCTCAAGACTTGGTCTTATAATTTTTGGAGCTTCCAGTCAAAAGTTCTATTCATTTGAAAATTCCAGAAAGATTTCGGATTTCCAAATTGGAATTTTGGCTAAGTCCCAGCTGGGCGGTCGATCGCTGAATAGGTGGCGGTCGACCGCCAAAGTGGCGGCCTGATTTGCTTTTGGCTTGTTCATCGGACAACTCGGTGGCGATGATTGTTTTGTTAGGTCAAGTTCATGGGTTTCATTGCATAGATGTTGCATGATGCATGTTTTGGCTAACATGGGTCAAGTTGTGAAGAATTTGTGCCCAGAAATGGTTGCTTGGCCTATTGTTGTGCAGGTGGCTTGGAGTCAACTATGGTCAACGACGAGGAGGACCGGGACTTGGTTAGGAGAACTAAGGTCCAGAACGGTCGTGGATGTCGAGTGAGATGGTTGGACTCAAGCAAGACGCAAGATGGATAAGAACCATAGAAGGCAAAGTTTCAGCAAAGATCTTTGTGAAGGTATGTGCTCATGCCTCATCAATTATGAGAATTGATGATTGTGCGCATCGTGCAGTGCTACATAACGGTTTGCTTGTTTGTGATGGTTGTAGGACACCGGAGCTAGGTCATGGTGAGGCAGACTAGATCAAGACTAGGCTAGGAGAACCGAGGTCCAGAACGATCGAGGTTGTGCTGGAAGATGACTAAGGCTAGCGGAATGCTTACAAGCTGAGAAGACAAGGAACTGGAGCGGAAGCTACCGGTGGTGAGACATGTGGTGCGCCAAATGACTTGGTCCCAGTCGCAAGCAAGGACGGTTCGGTGGCATCCGGACGCATGAGAGGCTTGGCGGGAAGTCATTGGGATCACATGGATGAAGACGGAGCTTGGGAGATGCTTCGAGGCGAAGGAATCGCAAAAGGTCGGTAGATGGGCATTTTGGGAAATTGCTCTACACCGGAAAAGTGGTAAGTGGTGGTGTGCAAAACCACCTTCTTGGCCTTGGCTAAACCGCGGCGCGGGACGATGCATGGGGAAGCGGTTTAGGTCAAGTAAAGATGAAGACGGCGCTTTGAGATACGTGCGTGTGTTGAACCCGTTTGTATGTGGGCTTAACGGGTTTCCTAATAGATTATTCTCTAGATGCTAGCCTCAATTACAAATAGGGCTAAGTGCTGGTTGCACTTTAGAACCCTTTGGCCATTTGATAACCCTATTTTGTGTTTTAGAGTTTTTTGGGAGAAAGGTGGAGAGCTAGGGTTTGGATTGAGTGTGTGCTCTTGGATAGAGCTTTGTCCTCCAGGATGGAGTGGCTGTAAACCAACATCAATCACAAATCTATCTTTGCAAGATTCCTCAAAGATGAGTCTCTATTTGTTCTTGCTCTCTATTTGGTGATTTTGGGTCTTTCTTCGATCCGCGAGTTTTCTGTTGGTTTCTTGCCTTGATCTAGCTTGCTGTGACATGTGGGAACACATCTATGATCATCTTGATCATCAATCACCCACGAGCAAGTCTCTAGATCATATTTCGATTTTGACTCGGTTTTGGAGCACACTTCGTTCAATCTAAAAAAAGATAGGAACTTTGGCATGGATCTATGCGATCCTTGATTGGAATAGGTTCCTAATATCTTAGAGAAGGTGTGTCTCAAGTTTTGTGGAGTTTGGCCTCATAGATCAAAAGTTAGGCCGATTTGAGTTTCGGTTTTCGGGTTGTTCTCACTGTTCTGGAAGAAATCGGTCAAACCGTTCTCAGCACGCCGGTCTGACCGCCCGACTAGATTAAGTTTGGACTGTTTTTATCTGTTCATCAGCCAGTCGGTCAGACCGCCCGTGGTAGCGGTCAGACCGCTCAAGGATCCGATCAGACCGTCGTATACAAATCGGTCAGACCGCTCAGCTTCTGTGAGCCTTTGATCTTATGCTCTGGGGTTTTGGATTGGATTGGATTCAATACAAATCTTCCGTTGTACTTGAATATTGATCTTCATAGTTTCTATAGCTACTAGAGTGAAATTGGTGTTGAATCCGATCTTGGTGAAAAAGTGATCGTGCTCCTATTCACCCCCCCCCCCTCTAGTTGTCTTTTCGGTCCAGCACATTCCTTCTGCGCCAATCCTATTATGTCCGTTAGTTTTCGTTGTCGTTAAGTCACGGAAACCTGACGTATTTTTTCGTCAAATGTCAGTTATACTGTCACTCCCTCCTATCTTTCCTCTCTCTTCTACGTTTCCGCTCAATGATAAAACCGGGCCACATGTCAAGTTGCAAATGTTGAGGAACCGTCGCTGGCGAGTACAGTCCGAGCGATTACCTCGTAGACAAACTCATAATCGTAAGAACAATATAAGAACACAAGAACAGAATAATAGATTGAACACAGATATATGAGGGGACCTTAGACTTGGGGGTCCACCTCCTATATATAGGCTACTGGATAGATGAGGAGCCTACCTGGGCCTGGACTCCTGGCCTGGGTTCGGTTTCTTAACACTCCCCTTTGGGAACTCATTCGTTGTGTTTATATCTCATCAAAATTCCATAAAAACCCAGTGGAAAATTTTGAAGAAAGAGTACACAACATGCGTTCTGCTGTGTTGCACGAATTGCCTCGTTAAAAATCTTAGCCGAGAAACTTCAAGAAAACTCGTTAAGGGAAAAATAGGACAATCCATCCAATTCCATTCGATCTCCAGGATTTCTTCTTTGGGTACTTGATCTTCGTGATCAAGTTTCAATAATGAGTTCATGAAGATTCTCCTCCTCAATTATGCACTTCTCTAAGTCTCATCATTCCAATTCCACGTATGCACCTTTCAGAGCTAGATGCTGGAAGTGACTTAGTAAATAAATCTGCTAGATTTTCACATGACTAAGTGAATAAATCGTTCATCTTTTGCAATTCATGAGCAAAGAACTCGGGGTTGATATGCTTTGTGAGATGACTCTTCACATAACTCATCTGCACTTGTGCAACACAAGCTGCATTATCTTCATAGATAATAGTGGGGGTTTATGCGGTATTCAATCCACACGACTACTGGATGTGATGAATCACCCGCCGAAGCCAAGCACATTGTCGTGAGGCCTCATACAGTGCTATTATTTCCGAGTGGTTCGTCGAAGTCGATACAAGACCCTGCTTTGACGATTTATATGAAATTGTAGTTCCACCACATTTATATGCGGGTCCGACAGGTTCCCGACATCTACATAGCTATTTATAGTTAGGTTTTGATTCTTTCTGTAGAATAGACCAGGTTCTTTACTTCCTTAGAGGTATCGGAAGATGTCATTTATTTCCCTGCCATTGCCTTTGGTAAGTTCTGCACTATACCTTGCTAGTAAGTTCACGGCAAATTCAATGTCCGATCTAGTACAGTTTGCTAAATACATAAGTGCTCCTCCTGCGCTCAAGTACGGGAATTCCAGTCCCAGAACTTCCTCCCCCTCTTCTTTAGGTCTGTATGGGTCCTTGTCTTGCTGTAAGAATCTCTCGACCATCGGCACTTTCGAAGGGTATACCTTTTCAAAGTCGAACATTTCTAACACCTTCTGAGTGTAGGTTGACTGATGCACTAATATCCCTTTACGGGCATGCTCAAGCTGCAAGCCTAGACAATATTTGGTTTTTTACCCAAATCTTTCATTTCGAACTCCGACTCCAGGTAAAAGTTTGCTTTTTTAATACCTTCGAGGGTTCCAATGATATTCAGATCATCTTTACACACTGACATTATACAAAAATCCATCCTTGGATCGTCATATAAATACACAGGGATAATTCTTATTGTTTGTGTAACCTTTCCTGCATAGAAAGTCGCTTCAAGCGATTATACCACATCATGTCTAATTGCTTAAGTTTGTACATTGACTTTTTGAGTTTTACACTGTACAGATTTCTATTTACTCTGTCTTGGCTCGAGACAGGGATATATTCAGGTATCTTCATATAAATGTCTGAATCCAATATTTCATAAAGGTATGCAGTTACCACATCCATCAATTTCACTTTTAACTTCAAGTTTACTGCCATTAAGATTAAATATCTAAAGGATGGTTCCGTCCATGACCAGGGAATACATTTCTTCATAATTATCTCTTGGGCGTCAAGATCGATGATTGTGGCAACTTTCTGTGCAAAGTAAGTGTCAACATAGGCTATTGTCTTATTCATATATTATCCTATGGTCACAAAGTTTATAGCTATTTCTTCAATGGGCTTTTCTTCTAATGCTTCTACTCGCTCACCGCTGCCTCCAATTGCAGGGGCAAATACCTTTAGTTTTCAGCTCCGACGTGTGCGCACACATCCATGCTAATGTCTCCATCCGTAGGAATATTCAAATCCGGTATGCCTTTTACTAAAGGTTCCATACTGGTGTCAGGTCTCAACTGGCCCCCCTTCTGGTTCTGGAGAACTTTGGTGATCAGCCATATCAAGTCCTTCTTATCCTTTTTCACCGGGCGTCCCCGGTTACTTCGGATTCGAGGGACCAGAGTTCTCGTCCTTTCTGAGGCCTTAGAACGGGATTAGGGATACCTTCATCGGTATTTCAACCCTCCCTAGTGCATTGCGTACATGCATATGTGACTTGGTCACGCTCTTCAAATCACTAAAGTGGTCAGACAGTTGATTCGTTAATGCTTACAAATCAATTATCTTCTGGACTTCAATATTTGCTTCACTAGTGCGTGGGTCATGTGCATGGATTTCAGTGATCTTCTAGACTTCAATTATCTTCTGGACTTCTCTATTTCCTAATATTTTCATCAAGGAATTGATTTCTTCCCCCTAATGACGGGAAACTATCATCATCTAATATACTATCAGCGAATCGGGCAGTATGCAAATCTCTCATCATAGGGTCTAAATACCTAATTATGGATGTTGTCTCATAACCAACACATATCCCAGACTTTCAGAGAAGGCCCATTGTAGTTCGCTGTGGTGGTGGTATAAGTACATAAATCTTGCAACCAAATCTTCAAAGATGAGAAATTTTCGGTGCTGACCCCTGCACTAGTTACATAGGTGAATGGATGTTATATGCTGATGGTCTAAAATTAATGAGAGTTGCTGCGAGCAGGACTGCGTGTTCCCAACATGTAGTTGGTACATTACAATTCTTCAAAGATGGTCGGGCAATAAATTTAATCATTCTAATTAATGCCTCTGCTAGTCCATTCTGTGTGTGGATATGCGATACGGAATGCTCAACTTTAATCCCCATTGCCATACAATAATCATCAAATGTCTTTGAAGTAAATTCTCCGGCGTTGTCCATTATGGTGGACTTCACATGATGAACAGTGAAATTATTCTTAATTTTAATTATCTGTGATATTAGCTTTGCAAAAGTGTGGCTTCCCGTAGACAATAAACATACATGCGACTATTTTGAGAAAGCATCGATGAGCACCATAAAATACCTAAATTGCCCTTACAGGGGCTGTATAGGACCGCAAAAGTCTCCCTGGATACGGTCCAGGAATGCAGGGACTTCATCCTTCGCTTTCGGAGTAGAAGGTCTAGTAATTAAATTCCCGGGGGCACATGCGAAGCACACAAAATCTTCCTGATTCGAGAAATTATTTACATTGACATTATGTCCCTGTGAATTGTTAATTATATTTTTCATCATTCTAAGACCTAAGCGGCATAATCCATCATGCTAGAGATAGAAAAGTTCAGAGCTTCTAAATACGATTTTCAGGGCAGTATAGGCTACAGATGCCTTAATATTAGTGTAATAAAGCCCAATTTCATATGAAGGAAGTCATTCTAATACCATTTTTCATTTTCTTCACGCTTTGTAATGAGTAGTTATTCCTTACCATACTCTTCTTCAGTCTCTACGTGGAAACCGTAGCGTGAATATCCTTGAGAGTTCTAGTCAATTCTAGGTACAACAAGGCTTCTTTAATGACCAAAATTGTGCCCATTAGGAGTATAATTGTGGCCCTTACTGAGCCTATTATACAAGCATCGCTGCTCGCGATTTTTATAAGACTACCAAGCATTCGTGTTGATCAACTGAAAGGATTTCGTCTCTCTCGAAATGGTATTTGTTGTGCCGCTATCCTGCTAAGCACACTTCCTCCATAGGGCGCCACACGTATTCTAATATAATGTACTTTATTAATATACAGCAGAAAGCAAGCAACACATAAATAAAATACTTCAGATATCAAAACATAACTTGCTATTATAAATACGGGAATAAGTCTTGCAGGACTCATTATAAGAATTTAATGATTTGCTCTCCTAGAGCTTACAACCATTATTCAAAGAATAAAATAATTTAATGTTCTACTTCGATTACAAACTGCAAGTTACTATAAAAGATCCAAGTGCAATGTGTGCACTAGATCGAATCATAAATTTGTGCCTCAATTTGCTCCATGGGGATCTTCTCCTCTTGGGCAACTATTGTAATGCCATTTTCTTTTAACCCGCAAGTTTTTGACCATGAGGTAAAACCTCATGTTTCACCAAGCCATTAGAGAGAGAGAAGTAGAGAGAGAGACAGAGAGAGAGGGACGGAGAGAGAAGGGGATAAGACGAAGCCCGCAGGCCAACATCCCCTCCCATTCCATTTCTTCCCCAACCGAAGGCACCCTATTGCCCACCCCCAAGCTCTTTCCCCTAGTCAACACCACGCAGCCAGCAGTAGAAGAAGAGCAAAGGGAGTAAGGAGGACAGGAGGAAGCAAGACGGTAGCCATGGCAAGCTTCGACCTGACATCGACGGCGATGTCCGACCAAAACTGACAGCAAAGAGGTGACCTCCCCCTTAACCGACAAAACAGTAGCTACTCAATCCCCCATTTTTTTTATCCATCCGGTCAAGCATGCATGGCAAGGTATAAGAGGAGGGGGGGGGGTAAGAGTAGACTACCTAGGGGTGGAGCTCGTGGGAAGTGGCGATCTTGAGGAGGCGCAGCGGCATGAGGCCGAGCCGGGCGCAAGGGGCCTTGGGCAAGACCGGTGAGGCGGCCATCGGGAGGCCGGGTGGTGTCGGTTGGGCGGAGGAGCTGGAGGTCAGCACAAGAGGCGGCGCCGACAGTGGCGTCGGGCCAGGGCAAGACGGTGGCCAAGAGGCACCGAGCGAGGCTGGAGGCGAGGCGATCTTTGCGACGCACCCGGACGATCGGGCGCGGCATGGTGAGTGGCGCCTAGGTGAGGCCATGGAAGGGAGCAGAGGAGCCGGTGGGAGGAGCCTCTGGTGCGAGAGATCGAATGAGGAAAAGAAATGAGGGAGGAGAAGCCAGAGAAGGCTTCGGCTGAACCAAGTAGGTAGGATGGAGAGAAAAGAGGGGAGAAAAGAGGGAAGAGGAAAGAAAAGATGGGAAATAATTATGGGTCATGCGAATAAATTCTTATGCACCCGGTTAGACGACGTGAACCCAAACTAATTAATATTTTGGGCATCGGGCCTGTAGATTAATGCCCGGAGAGAAGGGGTTCGTTCGTGTCGGATTACGCACATGATCATGTCGTTTGTATGTGTGCGTATATTGTTGTATTGTGTTGAGTCTGGTTGAATGCATGTTCAGGTGGAGGTTCTGGAATGGCGTCATCCACACGTTACCCCGCTCCGCTTGGTTAACAGGCAAGTGCATGGTAGAGCGATAGTTTGTAAGTGCTATGAAATATGTGATGTTGCGTGATATGATAATGTTTATATCATGATGCTTACATGGAAATGTTTATATGATACTGCTTACATAGAAATGTTTATATGATGATGCTTACATGGTAATGTTTATATGATGGTGCTTACATGGTAATGTTTATATGATGATGCTTACATGATAATGTTTATATGGCGATGCTTACATGAAAATGTTTATATGATGAAGCTTACATAGTAATGTTTACATGTTGATGCTTACATGATAATGTTTATATGATGACGCTTACATGAAAATGGTTACATGTTGATGGCAATAATGATGGGACAAGGTGAGTAATGAGACTACCCTGTTAATGGTGACAATGATGAATCATGTTAATGACAATGGACATGTGCATTTGCATCATGGCAAGAATGCATGAGCCAGGTCGGTGAGAAAGTCATGTAACTATTCCGGTGAGATCGGTGAGAAAGATACATGACTAATCCGGTGTGCTCTAGATGAAGTCTTACATCTGTAGGGACTAGATATAAGTCCTACAATGTAAGGACCCCATCCTAACGAAGATGGGGGGGAAGAGTGTGTCATTGACGGGTGAACACTCCGCGATACTGGTATCAGCCGATGAGATGCATATGAGCATGAGCATGTGCATGATGGTGCATTCGCATATATGGGCAATGAAGTGAGCAAATGAGCATGTAGAACAATTATGCATTGCACTAATGGAGAGTTAATGATGGAAATGATGAAATGATTATGTTATGTTTGTGTGGCAGTGCTTATCGTTTCTATTATGTGCTTGCTGAGTCTTCGGGCTCACCCTTGCTTATCGTTGGTTTTTAGGTGATCGTCGCAGATGACATGCTTTGGAAAGGGAGAATAGTACATCCACATCACATGTAGTTACTAATGCAACTCATTCTCCCTAGATAATTCTTTCTTTGTTGTATTATGTCTAGTTGTTAACTTAGCTGCGCAAGTTTGTAATAAATGATATGTGGTGGTAGCATTCTGGGCCTAGGATGCGGCTCAGGGTGTTACAACTACGGCTGCAGCCGCTGTGATGTCCAAATGAGGGATGATGGGGGCTACTACTGGGCTATCCACATCCATGAGTGCAACTAACGGATATGGATCTTTCGTGCCTGCAATAGCGAGGTGTGCCTCATGCTATCCTTTGCCCTTCTTCTTATACTGGAAAGCATCAATAACGTGCGACCCACGATCTTACTCTTCTTGCCCCTCTTCTTCGTGAGAGGTTTCATCACCTTGTAGCTGCTAGCATTTGCTTCATGGCCAACATTGCTGCTAGGTGGCTATGAGATGTAGTTCTTCCTCAGAACATCATCTTGAGCTTTCGCAACTTGCATGGTGTCAATTAATTCGGCGTACTCCTTGTAGCCGTCTTGACGATAGTTGTGTGCGTATTGCACCGCATTTGGGTGAAAGGTAGAGAGAGTCTTCTCAATCTTCTGCGTATCCGTGATTACATTATCACATAGTTGAAGACTTGTACAAGTTCTGGCCATGCCGGGTCAGTTGTCCAAACTCCTGGTACGTGATGCTAACCATTTCGATATTTATGCAAAGAGTTTATAAGATTATTGTTGGTAATTTACATAAAAGGGTTGCAAAATTCTCGTAAAGCTCTTCGAACTCCCTGTTCATGATGTCGTATTTTCTATACATTTTTCATGATTTACTGCTACTTCCAGTGATTAAAAAGCAATATAAACAATCACAAATAATCAAAAACAGTAAATACAATGCATAAATTGCATAGAAATAACAATAACAAAGTTAAACATGCTTCAAATACAAAAAATGAATTCTTGAGGCTTTTTTCTGCTGGAAAATAAATTTTCGGCGAATTCTGCTATTTTCAAGGGTTAAAACGTGAAATGTCAGTTCTGAGAAAATTTCGTGTAATGTTCAAAGAGTCTAAGGCCCTTTTTACAAAATTCCTCACCCGCTTAATTATCCTCGAAAGTTTCAAAATCATGAGGGTCCTTTTGCAAATTTTAGGATTTTCCACTGCCCCTTCCTTTTTTCTGTTTTCCTTTTTTTTCTCTATCCGAAAAAGTAAATTCGTCCGGCCTTCATGGGCCGGCCTTCTTGGCCCATGTGCTAGAGCAAAAAAACGGGGGGAGGCACCTTGTAGGGTTTCCCTACCCCCTTGCACACTCAAGTGGCGGCGGCGGCTCCGGCTCCCAAGCAGCGGGCGCGCCTACTCGGCAGCGACAATGGTGCCAACTGTGTGGATGCGAAGGCGTCAACAAGGCGCGCATGTGGGAGGCTCCGGCTCGATGTGACGGTCTTGAGCCAACACGCCACGGGCGCGGCCTCCGCGTCGGCGACGCGGTGGCTCCAGCCCGGTGGTCTGGGCGGCGGGCAGTCAGGCGGTGTCGCGAGCGGCAGATGGCCGAGGCGCGGCGATTAGGTCAAGGGGCCACGCGAGGGCTCGTGCAGTACCGACGGCGGTGCTCTGGCGCGTGTGGCTCAAAAGGGCCCGTGCACAGCCGGCGATGCTACGGGCGACCTACGGCGAGCGTGCGGCGGGTGAGCGGCCAGCGTTCAGGCACTGCGGGGCCTTCATGGCAGCGCCTTGATGCGGGCCAGCCTGGGCAAGCCCATGGTCGTAGCCACGCTCTTGGCGCGGACTCTACATCCCTTGGCGCAGACTCCATGTCTCTTAGCGCGGACTCCACGTCCTATTGCTCAATCTGTGAACAGTCATTGCGATACGACTTGAAAGCACCAAGAGGCAGGCCGTGAAGCCCAGACAAGTGCCCGGCCAATAGGGCCGCTGGCTCCTCCCCTGCTTCAAGCGCACAAGGCTTCGAGCTGACTGCCATTCGCAATAATTTTCGTGTACTGTTCATGTAATTACTATTCATACAATCATTGTTCACCCGATCGGCTTGGCCGGCGATTTCAAGTCGGCTCACGGTAGATTAGAACATATTTGCAATTTCCAATCTACGGTACAATCGATATTCACCTTTTAATGCAATCCACCGATCGGCGTTGTGCCGGCGATTTCAAATCAGCTCGTGGTAGACTATTGCGGATTTGCACCGTAGGTTACAATATAAAAGGCCAAATTTGCATAATTGAAAATAATATAGAAAAAACGATTCGATCTACGAGTGTCGTGCTACGACGGTTACCTTTCGATCCGAAGTGAGTCGATCGTACTGATAATATGTTGAGAAACCGTCGCTAGCGAGTCCAGTCCGAACGATTACCTCGTAGAAAAACATAGAATCGCTTAGAATAATGCAAGAACACAAGTACAGAATAGTAGATTGAATACAAAGATATAAGTGGTTTTTTGCTTCTCTTTATTCCTTCATCAATCGATCAATCTTTTATAATAAATAACACCCCCTATTTATAGGCTAGAGACCCTGCTAGGGTTTGGGATGGGGAGCCCATACTAGGGTCGGCTTCTGGGCCAAGCCCATAGTTTCCCAACAGCAAAGTACTGATGCCGCTGAAAAACTTGGCCAACACTTTCTTTCTCTTCTATCCCACTCTTCTCTCTTCTCTCTCTTCCTCCTCCACACTACCAGGAAGTGCTTGGCCATAGCCATAGAACTAAAAACAAGTTGCTGGGAGGGAGAGGGATATAGGGGATGTGGCAGCACTGTTGGAGGCACATTGGTGTGGCTCATGGTGGCGCGCGGCGGTCGACACTAAGAAGAAATAAAGTGGCAACACTGTATACAAGAAAGAAGAAATATAGGGTGTGCACGAGCTTTAATGATGCGTAAGGAACTAAGGATGCTCTAGGGGGAGGAATCGAATTGAAACTCACCAGGGAAGACATGGCGGTAGTGGAGAGTAGGTTTCAGCTGGAGTTGAGAAAGACGATGGCGCACGGCGCTCCCGTGGTTGAAACGCAAAATTGATTGAGGGGAAACGGAGATAATGTCCAGGAACACAATATGACGTGAGTGTTTTGGGGAGAAGATCACCGGATCGCCCAGAACAACGAGGTGAAGGCAGGATCGACGCTAGATGGCGCGGCGTCGTGAGCTTGGTCTCGTTGCTACTGTGGGGGAGATGTAAGGGGAGGAGGGCTGCGGATCAGATGATGGAAGGAGGGAATGAGGTGTTGAGCTGGGCGCACTCCTCGTGCTCCTCATGAACGTTGCCCCATAGTTCTCACCGTCGCCATGGCCAAGAGGGGATGAGGCCTACTGGAGGTGGGGAGGAGGTCGGTAGGAGTTCGGAATGCAGTGTCGCCAGTAGCAGCAAGGGATGAGACCAAGTGGAGGTAGGGTTGCGGTGACTAGGAGAGAGAGGGAGAGAAGAGAGAGAGAGAGGAAGAAGTTGATGAAGAAATGTGTAATCATCTTTTCACATCCCACTTAACAGCGCTCTTATGGCAAGCTGACGAAAATGGCACAAAATGGATGAAAGTAGAAACTCAATGGCATGGAAGGAAACAATCTTTTTTAGTGGCATATGTTGGAGTTTTGGGCTTGGCCCATTCAATGTTCCAATTAAATCCTAGAAAAATCTCAAAGGCCTACTCATGCATGGTGAAAGGTGAAAAGTTTAGTAACATATTACTAGTCTAGATGGGAGGAAACCAATATATAAGGTAAAGTTGGTCTTACCTAGTTGAAGCAAGCAAAAGAAGAACACACGCGCACGCTCGCTCGCCTCAGCACACCATCGCCTGCCCGCGATGTGCGCTTAAATGGTTCGACGATTTCGTGTTCGGTTAGCTGTGGAGTTGCGGCTTCTTTTTTGTACCTCAAAATCATGCATACTGATTAGAAACTGGAAATCGAATACACTGTTTCAATTGGCTTTCATGGCACACATTAACCGTGTTTAAAACAGTGTTATGACGACAGTTTTTAATAACATAATGGCGGCAGTTTCTTCTACTGAATCTGGCTCTACATAAAGAAGACCTCACCTCTCATATTTCAGTTTTTGACAGAAAGAGAGAGGCTCTTAGAATCAGAACATAGACAGACTCAGTTTCGTACTGTTACTCGGTTCCTCTGTGTTGTACGACCTCGACTTCTCCATCCCTTCTTCGGCATGCACCAACGTTGGGAGAGCAGCGTCTCCGAAGCCGACATCCCTCGTGATCCTGCACGGTTTGGGGTGTATCAGGTTTTTAGGAAGCGCTCGCGCGATTGTTCACGGCTTCCTCCTTCTCCACCATCCTTTGCGTGTCGTCTTCTTCGGATCGGACTCTACCGTGACCTTCGTTGGAGCGATTCTCTGTAAGTCACGGTGACATCATTTGATATTGCTAGGTCTTGCTTCCTAAATATTTGTCATATGTTCATGTCTACCACTGCTAGTAGCGTTCATGTTCTAGGCTTTGCCTTGTTAGTGTATATATATGAGATAGATATATTTTAGCCGACGATCATGTTACAGGTCCCGAATATGCCTAGTATATATGCTGCTGTTGATTCAATTATTATTTTAGAAATTATAATAATCACAAAAGTGCTCATATTCCTAACAGCTTATCCGGGATCGGAGTAAGGTTTAGTGGCGTGTAAGGAATTTCCTCCTTTTAAACTCACGTGGAAATTTAAATTCTGGATCTAAATGTGCCCTTAGTTATAGTTCTTTCACAAAATTTGTACTCCTCTGTTGCACACACGCGGCTAGACATTGCACACACGCGGCTAGACATAAGTAGTTTGGAAGTTTAAGCATACGAGTGAGTCATGGCCACTTAATGACACGGTTGGACGAGCGACTGGCATGTATTGAGGGTTTGTACACTTGGTTAAGGATGATTGAGGTAACTAAGGTGGAGCAAGGTGATGTACTAGCTTTGCACTTGCACTTGAATCACTTGTACAGCAGCAGATATCTTTACTGATATAAAAGAATGAGTTGGTTGTTGTTCATCAGCCTCTCCCCTCACACAGTTTTCAAAGAAAGCCACGCCGACATGTGGGATCGGACCGCTCACACAATATTCTCTCCTTTTTTAGCTTCTCTAACAAATTCGCGACAAACTAGGATCTTATCCCACCAATTTTCTCTCCTTTTCATGAGCTCTTCTAACAAATTTGCAACAATTACGATCTTGTGAAGCTACTACTTCCAGTCTCGACGGGGCGGCGTGATGCAATTACGATGTTGAGGGACGGGCATGGCAACTGGACCGAGGCTGCGAAGTAGATCAAGCATAGAGTAGAGACGGGACGTGGGCCGCAATGATGGAGACGAGGACGTCAAATATGGTAGCGAAGGAGTAAACATGTGGCAAGACGAAGCTCCACTGAGTGTCACGGCCCACGGCGGCTGTGCCCTAGACTGAGCCCAGTGACAACGGCTCAATGTGTTGGGTTAATACGAACTCAACGTATTGAGTTAATATGATTTTTTTATTCGTAGTAAAGCATAGTCCTCGTAAAAAACAATATAACAAAAATGGCTCTCGAACAGTTTGGGCTCAATTCCAGTTAGGAGTGGGAGTGGTTCACGCCGATCCATTGGATCACCAACCTGCTCCACAAATTCTAGTAAGATGGGCTGGAGGTTCGGTCCAAAAGCAATTAGGGGCAAAAGGTTCATGGACCTGTTGGTTTATAGGTTCAAAGGGTTCGACCCTAATCGCCCTCAGACGCAACCATGGCATACATTTCCTTGCGAAGGAGCTCGACCAAGAGCATCCAAAGGAGGATGAGAATAGTGCGCGTCGGCGCGTCCTTACTGCGGGCCTCGGTGAGGCTGTAGGACATGAAGCACAAAAAGAGCATGATGGTGGCGCGAAAGAAGATGCACATTGCCGTTGAGCACCCCCAAGTGCCGATCGGAGTGGCGCGAACCGGCGATTCTGATCCGCGTGCTACGCAACAGCGTATGTAGAAAAAGTGTCGATCCATCGGATCCATTGAATCATTGGGTCCATCTCCGCTGCGGTAAAAGGGGCGACCCCTTGCGTCCACGGGCAGCTTTGGGATTCACGGAGCAGGTCTGGTTTGAACCGGATCGAACCACGCCCATCCCTAATTCTAGTTTCTGGCTGGACATCGTCGGCCCCGGAGGGTTTAGAGCATCTTTAGTGTATTGACCCGATGTCGATTCAAAGTCTTGCCACATAAGCATTCTAGGAACCGAGCTTGTTTTTCTCTAATGTATTGAACCGATTCCTACTAATAATCGGGACCCACGTTTCATTAAAAAACCACAAAATAATAATATCATCTCTCAACCGTATTCTCTCCTATGTAGTTGTTTAATGCTTATATGAGTAGATTAATGCTTTGAATCGATTCCTAAGTAGAGTTCGGTTCCATGCATTTTTTTTGTTGGAATCGACCTTTCCAATGTATTGAATCGATTTAATATCTTCTCTCTTCTCATTTGAATCGGCTAAAACACAACATTAAAGATGGTCTTATGGGCCCATCGACATGACCTACCTGGCAAAGTCTTTTTCTCTATTTTTAGCGAGCTAAAGGCCTTTTTTCTTTCTCTATATGAGCGAGCTAAAGGCGTTTCCAGTCTCTGAGATTCCATGGGACAAACGCTAATATACCTAATGGAAAAACAAAACGAGACGCACTAATCGCTTGCATGTCTCCATCAATCAAAGGACGGAATTGATGGTCCTGTCAGTTAAAAGTCGCACACTCGCAATGTGGGCGGCGAAAAGTTTACGAATTCTCTCTAAGAAAGTGACACGAATTAAAAGGGTAGACTAGGGAGGGCTAGCATCGGCGTAGGATGGTGGACCTATGGAATAGCTACAATCTTAATTTCGCAAAATAACTCGGGGGTATATCCATCCTCTTCTAGACCATCCAATGCCCCCCCCCCCGGCCATCGTAGTGGGAGTGGTTGAGTTTGGGAAACGGATCCTATGTATGTACCGAGGAGAAAAATACAGAGGGACTACCGTGATTACCATTAGGGGTATCGTCTTCGACGTACGTCTAGATTAAGTTCTACAGCATCGAAGAGAACAACGAAGTCGCTATAATTATTTTGCTACAGTAAATATGTGTTGTTCCTACCATGCTTGCTATAGCAGCGCAGCAGAGTACCGTTCACACGTACTCAAAATACTGTTCCACATAGTGTTCTCTACTGTTGTTGCAGAGAACCCGGATTGTATGAGTTTTTATATTCTCTCGGTGCGTTTTGTTTGGATTATATGCGATACTCTTTTTGTTGCGCTATACTTGTCTATAGTCCACTGTGAGCACAGACAAAGAAAGCACCAAATCTAATAAATACTTAGTGAAAAATGATTATACATAGCCCTATTAAATGACATACTATAGTCACTTGACCTCTTTCAAAGTATTTAAGTAGGAACAGAGAAAAAAATTACAATAATTACACTTTAGATTATCTCGATGGACAAATATATTAAAACAGATACTCTGAGGCCGTGTTAGGGCATGTACAATGGTATAGACAATTGTTGTCGGTAATATCCCTCCATATCATCTATAGACAGCTTCTACAATGGATTGTCTCTTTACATATCTTTATAGACAGCTCTTCCATGTACAATATGTCTTGTTTCCCGTGTTACAATCGACTACTGTATGACAGACGGTCCAATTCTCTATGCATCCCATCTCTTCTCCATATCATCTAGTGTCATACGTATCAATGCTTACAGATAGCTGACGTTATATCTCTTACGAGAGAGAAACACGACGAACGGATGGATTCTTCGTTGAAATTAAGGGACTAGGGATCCAATGCAAGGATCAGCTATGCATCGCTAGTGTGTCTAGGAGGAACTAAGGAGTCGGTAAGGGGACGGGTTGCGTTCCATGTGCGATGCAAAATGCAGAGGCCGGTCAAAGGGTGGCGCGGCTGGCACGCGTGGGCGGGAGGGGAAGGAGGAGGATGTGTAGTGTGACCGGAGCCGGTAATAAGCTCGGGTATGCAGGGAAGACGCGGCATTTCAAACGAGTACTGCATTTAGGAGAAGGAAAAGATTGTGTTTGGTAAGGCAGAGACACACTCGATCATGCACTCACGAATTTTTTTATTAATCAACCCTTTTTTAATTTTTATTTTAAAGTTAACTCATCACAAACTTTTCTTTTAATTCTAATATCTTTGGTCATGTCACTACCCGTGACGTGACAAAACAACGCTGTCACGCCAGCCTGTATCTGGACAAGATCTTATCACACCACTACCCGTGGCGTGACAGTGTTATTTGATCAAGCCACGACCAATGGCGTGACAAAAGTGCTATTTTAGCGGACTTATTGTATGGCGTGACAATGTTATTTTGTCACGTCGTGTGTGGTGGCGTGACCAAAGAGATCAGAATTGAACATAAAGTTCGTCGGATGTTAACTTTAAAATAAAATTTAAAAAATGGTTAATTAATAAAAAAGTTCTACACTCACACGCACACCGAGGGTATCTCTAATATTTAGAGATAATCTTGTCTCTAATATATGCTACATCATTTTTAGAGACAAAATCTCCAATAGATAATCTCTAGTATACTCTACAACATTTATATTTTATAATTTTTCTTTGAAACGGGGCTACATATCAACTAGAGTAGATTAATGTATCATGTCTTGTTTTGCGTACACAACAGTCTCTTCTGTAAGAGACAACCTGTGTTCTCTCTCTCCCCACTCATCCACGTAGGATTTTGTTGACGTGACATAGCTAAGAGACAACAATAAATACACTATTGGAGATGCACTGAAGCACACACGCCAATCCACCGATTCCACCCACGCGCACGCTCCCACGCACGTTGGCACGTTGCATGCCCGCACATTCCAGTGCCAGCGGAAAAGGAAAGCTAGACTCGCCGTCGGATTACAGAAGCTTGTAGCCATACGAGGCAAGTAAAACGCGACTTGTACGGTGTATACTTACCGTCTCCTGGTCGTTTTTGGATATTGACAGTCTCCCATACACATCTTTGACTCTTACTTCTTCTATGTATACGTTAGGAACAATTATTAAAATTATAACGATATGAAAGTATATTTGCTGATCAATCTAGTGATATTATTTCCACATAACAAATCTAAATATTTTTGTGTATATTATTAACAGCCAAAGTTTTAAAAAATTGATTACACGCGTTCTAGAACAACGACGACGTGGAACCCCGCCGCACAGTAATCTAGTACTAAGTTGCTAAGGCGGATAGAATAGGATAGGACAGTCCGTATGCTTAGCATTAGCGCCGACGGAATGTGTTCGGTGAATTGGGCGAGTGATTCGGTAGGCTAGCTCAGTGCATTTATTGGTGCCCGTTTTCATTTGCAAGTTGCGTGCTAGCTAATCTTGCATGAATCATTGTACTAGTAGCAGTAGCAATGGAGAGCTTTGGATGCAAGTGTGCGACGGTGAGACTCCATCAACGCTGGTAAGATCGATCCTAGCTAGATTATCCTAAGCCAATGTTGCCTGCACTAGCCGCTTGTAATTGGCAATGGGGTAATAATAATTGAGCGTGCCCAAAGAAGGATTTGAGTATTCACCAACGTATGGTGTTAACCGGATGATTCAAGTGGAAGCAAAGAGTACAGCAAACACTCCCGAAGAAAAAGCCTGTGATCAGGCTTGTTTGTTTATCCAGTCCAGTGTGCTTTGCTAGCTTGTACTCACTGCATCGCTTAAATTTTTCTCAAAAGGAAAAAGAATCAAACAGCAGTGACTCAAGACTATGATTACAAGATCACCAATTCCTATTGGATTTTTTGTGAGTTTTTTGTGAAGGGTCTAATGGAAAAAAATTAGAAAAAGGGAGGGCACAAAAAGAAAGGAGAATAAAATACTTCTGGTAGAAAGAACAGGAGAGTTGGTCTGCTCCTAGAGCATTTACAACAGTTCACGTCAGTTGTTATTAAGGGGCTGCCACATCAGCATTTAGGCGATGTGAAGGAGAGAAGGTGAAGAGAGAATGTGAGGTTGTTTCTAGATGAAGAAACTAGCAAATTGTTAATACCAAGACACAAGAAACAACCAAATACTCTATTGGAGACTTACTTGTTACTTAAAAACATGTTTTGTGGATCCCACTGTCTTAAAGCAAAATATACACCAGATCATTTGTGCAGCTCGATTTTATCATTGATATGATAAATGAGCTAAAACATGTAGGCCACAAAGTTGTACTTCATTATTGATCATCAAGAATCATGCACATTTGTAGCAATTAAAGTCTTAGACACAAGCTTAAGAAATAATCTATTGGAAGACTTATTTCTTTTTATTAGATTTAGTACTATCTCTCCTCTTAGTAACATGTTAAGAAACAAACTACTGTAGATGCTCTTTGGTCTTAGATTATCTCCAATGTTGTGTTTTAGTTGGTTCAAATAAGGAGAGAAAAGATATTGAATCGATTCAATACATTGGAGGGGTCGATTCCAACAAAAAAATGCATGGAACCGGACTCTACTTAGGAATCGATTCAAAGCATTAAACAACTACATAGAAGAGAGTGTGTTTGAGAGAGAATATTATTATTCTGTGATTTTTTAATGTAATGTGGGTTCCATGTATTAGTAGGAATCGGTTTAATATATTAGAGAAAAATAAGTTCAGTCCTTAAAATACTTAGAAAACATGATTTTAAATCAACATTGATATTTAATACACTAAAATACACTAAAGATACTCTTGGTGCCCATGAAGATTCCCTGTGATGACTAAGCGAGAACAGCGCCCACGAAGATTCCCTGTGATGCAATTAATAGCAGCTCACCCCAGGAATAATTGCGGTAGAATACTCTCCCCCTTCTGCCTCTGCCCCTACTCCTGCCCTGGCTGCCTTCCCTTGCAGCTCGCGGCTCTGTCCAGTACGGCGCAAACTTTTTACTCCTCCGTCTCTCTCCCTTCGCTACTTTTGGGGACCTCAAGGCGAATCCAGAGAAGGCCAGGAAAAGGAGAGGTCTCCATCCAGCCCAAGAAAAGGTTTCCTCCTCTCCCTCTTCCTCCTCAATCTCGCCGTTCCTATCCGCCTCTCGCATCCGATTGTTCCTGTCCTGCGCGGTCGGTCCATGGACCAGATTCGGCTGCTCGGGCAGCGGAAAGATAGGATTTTTTTTTAGGGAAGGAGGGTGGTGGGGGTGATGGGGGCGTCGCCGCCGTCGCCTTATCCGTGGAGGTCCCGGTGGTGGAGTGGCTCCTGGACCAGGTCCGATTCATATTGGTTGAAATGATTTGGGCGTCTTGATTGGTTGGTTGCTTGTGTCCGGGAACAGGAGTTTCCTGGCTGGGTGGTGGATTCGCCAGGTTGGAGATCTTGTGTTCTTGGGGTGAGTTCAGGAGCTGTGGATTCGCGTAGATCCCTCTTTGGTTGTGTGGCTGATTTGTGGAGGTGGGATATTGCTAGGGTTTTGGTTGGCTGTGGTGGAAGATGATCAAACAGATCCTTGGTCGGCTGCCGAGGAAGCCGGGGAAGGGCGATATCCGGGATGCTGCTGCCGGGAACGGCAACGAGCCATCGAATTCTTATAGCGTTGCGAGAAGCGTGGAGCCGGGGAATAAGAGGGCAGGAAATGGGGATTATCCGGTACCAGCTAGCTCGAGTCCAAATCCGATGATGAATGGGACTGTGGTGTATCACTCCAATGAGCCACTGCCCGCGTTCAAGGACGTGCCGGCCTCGGAGAAGCAGAATTTATTTGTCAAAAAGGTGAACCTGTGCTGTGCGGTGTATGATTTCGCAGACCCGACAAAAAACGTGAAGGAGAAAGAGATGAAGCGCCAGACGCTTATGGAGCTTGTTGATTACGTCACTTCTGCAAATGGCAAGTTCTCTGAAGTCATCATGTTGGAGATCACCAAGTTGGTGTCAATTAACTTGTTCCGGAGCTCGAGCCCCACCCCTCGTGAGAACAAGTCCATCGAAGGAGTTGATCTGGAGGAGGAGGAGCCTCTGATGGATCCAGCATGGTCACACTTGCAGATCGTTTATGAGGTTTTCTTGAGATTTGTAGCATCACAGGAGACAGATGCAAAACTGGCCAAGAGATACATAGATCATTCCTTCATTCTTAGGCTACTAGATCTTTTTGACTCAGAAGACCCCAGGGAAAGGGACTATTTAAAGACAATACTCCATCGAATATATGGTAAATTCATGGTGCATCGCCCATTCATCAGAAAATCAATCAACAACATTTTCTACAGGTTTATATTTGAAACAGAAAAGCATAATGGTGTTGCAGAGTTGTTGGAGATCTTGGGCAGTATAATTAATGGTTTTGCCCTGCCGCTTAAAGAAGAGCACAAATTGTTCCTTGTTCGTGCACTGATACCACTTCATAAGCCAAAGTGTGTATCGATGTACCATCAGCAGCTTTCATATTGCATCACACAGTTTGTTGAGAAGGACTGCAAACTTGCTGACATTGTTATTAGGGGCTTACTGAAGTATTGGCCTGTAACAAACAGTTCAAAGGAGGTGATGTTCTTGGGTGAGCTAGAAGAGGTTTTAGAGGCAACACAGCTTGCAGAGTTCCAAAGATGCATGGTTCCGCTCTTCAGTGAGATTGCCCGTAGCATGAACAGCTCGCATTTCCAGGTTAAATCTCACCAGGCGCATACTCAAGTTTGGCTTGCATTTCTACTTCACTGCTCTTTATTGCATTTCTACTTCACTGCTCTTTATTGCATTTCTACTTCACTACTCGTTAAATCTCACCATGATATATGTTGATTTTGGGAATAATTGTGTGTTATCCCTTACGGCCCCCACACCTTTTATTTATAATGTCAAATATTACAATCCAACTCTACACAACTCCCGACTTGCACACGATTTGGACTCTTATTAAACTCTAATACTAACTCTCTAACACTCCTTCTCAAGATAGGCATGAGATAACAATTATGGTCATCTTGTTACATATTGCAATACCATTACTAGAATCTAACACTTTACCAAACCTACCATCGACTCCATAGCCAATACAATCACAAAAACTAAAAGTTGCTCAACGCCAATACTACCAGTGACGTCACGAAATCTATCTTCACCATCTACCAACTGCCCCGGTCTCAAACCTCCTCTGCCCGCACGCCCCCAGCCACCCTTGACCTCCACTTTGTTTGTTAGGTGCTAGGTCTTCTCGTATAACACCAACATATCAGTTTCTTAAGAGTACACACCACTATTTTTTCCTTTTCTTTTTGACATCACTGTAACTTTTGTTCTCTTGATTGAAACACTTATAGAAGATGTTAGATTTTAGGAGAGAAGAGAGGAATAGGGGCTGAATTCTTGATTGTATTGCAAGAGCCCAAGGGCTATATATAGTGTACAAGTGAAACCCTAGACTATAAACCCTAGCTTGACTACAATTACATCACTACCTCTACATGACTATTACACTAACATGACTATTACACTACTACCCTTAACACCCCCACTCAAACTCAATGCGTATGCAATAGCATTGAGTTTGAAGAGGACAACACTAAAATAAAAGAAAAATCCGAAGTCCGGGCTTGAAGACATCGTCGAAGCATGCAACTCTTGAACAAAAATTTGTCCTTCGGCTCTTCACACACGAATATTTTGATTTGGAGATGTTGAAACCGATAGGAATAGAAAGATATGCAAATCAAGCCGATGAAGAGAGATAGAGATGAAGAAGCGAACCAGATCCGCCCACCCAAGAAGTGAGGTGACGGTGTCGAATCTAGCGCTCGACGAAGACAAAGACGACGGACCAGATCTGCCCACCCAAGATGTGAGGTGACGGTGTCGAATCTGGCGCCCGACGAAAACAAAGACGATGGATCAGATCCGCCCACCCAAGATGTGAGGTGACGGTGTCGAATCTGGTGCCCGACGGAGACAGTTGATGATAACGACAAAGAAGGCTATTGGTCAAGAGTCGCAGTGATGCGAAGAGTTGATGATAACGACAAAGAAGGCCATTGGTCAAGAGTCGCAGTGATGCGCAGATGTGTAGCATGATGGCTACAAGAGAGGACCAAGAGGGCAAAGTCGAATCAACAACGATGATGGGGTGACCATACTCGATCCAATGGACGTACCGCGGTAACCCAAAAAAGAAGAAGCAACCAGTTGATCGACAAAGGATATGATGAACTGGCACGACTTCGACGAACTCAAAGAGAGATGTAATGGACTTGGATGGACTCAATGGAAATCAAAGGAAATAGACTAAAGATACCAGCAGTAGCAAATACTAGCAGCAACATACAAGCAGCAGATACTAGCAGTAGTGACGCAAAAGCACACATCAGCACAGCAACCAACCAGCATAGCAACAAAGCAGAGCACCTCAACACCCGCTAGCAAGAAGAGCAATTGAGCAAGAGCTTGGAGATGAAGATGGCGTGGCGACAACAAAAGCGGCAAGATGACCAAATTTCGACAGAGTCGGTGATGGAGATGGCCATGGCGGCAGCGAAGCCACGAGATAGGCGGATGATCTCGGCAATGAAGCGGATGCCAAAATCCAACAAGATGAGCCAAAGGTGTTGATTTTGGTGAAGATGAGCCAGCGGCGCCGGCAAAAGGTGGTCCAGTGAGGTCGAGGAGCTCCAGCAACACCGAGCTTGAGGACGAGGAACTCCAACGAGGAGCCGAACAGCAGAGCCGGCGAGGAGAGGTCGAGAGGATGAGGCCGAGCTGACGGTAGTATCTCCTGGCCGGGCGGCGCCTCTGGCCGAGCGCTTGAGGAGGTCGATGGCGCTACCGGACGACGAGGTGGGCGACGGAGGAGTCCGGACCAACCGGATCGGCAGGATGAGCTCCGGATCCCACCATGAGATGCTTTGGAGCAGAGGATCCGGCGTGGGCGGCTACGATTCGGTGTGAACGACGACACCGAAGACCGAGCGTGGATTCGCCGAGTGCCTCTTGAATCCGGCTTGATTTGCCATGGGTTGCTCGGGAGAGGTTGCTTGAGCTCGAGGAAGATTTACTAGGGAAGATGTGCGCCGAGCTCGTGGAAGATCCGCCGGCGAGAGGGAAGATGTGCCGCCGGCGGTGCTCGGCCCGCCGGCCAACTCCGTCCAGATCTGTTAGAGGAGATGATGTCGGCACTGGATCCGGTCGAATCCGACCGGCTGCAACGCCCCAGGTGACGATGGCGACGGCGGAGACCAACCGATCTGGTCGGTGATGGTGAAGGCGAGCTCCGACGACGAGGATGGCTAGATCCCACCCAGATTTGGCGACGCAGAGGAGGTCGGTGATGGAGTTGAAGCTTGGTGCAGAGGACCGACTTGACCATGGATGGCGAGCTCGGGGATCTCCTCCGCCTCCGAACTCGAGGAGGTGCAGTGGCGCGGATCCTCAAGCCGGCGGCGCAGATCCGGAGCTCGAGGAGACGTGCGGTGTGGATCCGCGAGCCGGGAGTCGATGAAGACGAGGCGACGGAGGAGCGACGTCGGCGTAGATCCGGATGAGGCAGCGACGGAGAGGACAACCCCACGCTCGCGAATCCAGATGAGACTGCGACGGGCGGTGAATGATCTGGTTGTTGATCGCTGTGGATTTGGACTACAAGACGATTGGCGGTGCTGATGCTGCTACTTGAAGAAACGAAGACCGAGACTCCGCGAGACTGCTAGCTCGAAGATGCTGACCAAGATTGCTAGCTGATATCAGTGTTGCTACTTGATATTAAGAAACTACATATGCCAACGAGATTAAGTGCTGCCCCCGGGAGTGGAGATTGCTTCTCCCGGGGGCGGCTTGGGTGGAAGAAGATGGTGGCTAAAGTTTGGATCTAAGCTCTGATACTATGTTAGATTTTAGGAGAGAAGAGAGGAATAGGGGCTGAATTCTTGATTGTATTGCAAGAGCCCAAGGGGCTATATATAGTGTACAAGTGAAACCCTAGACTATAAACCTAGCTAGGCTACAATTACATTATTACCCCTACATGACTATTACACTAACTACCCTTAACTTATAGAAGAATGATCTGATGCATCCTTGGTAATCAGAATAGTAACCTAAAACTTCACTTGGTGCTAGAAAGATATTTCGTACTACCAAAAGTGGTTATCAAGTACAAGATACTAATTGCCGCCCAGATTAGAACTTAAGGGTGCCACTCCTGTAGTTTGCTTTTTTTTTTCCTTTTGGTTTGGATGTATCGGATTCTGTTAGTTCTATTTAAAGTACTGCCTTTTACATTACAGGCTTTTCATCCTGCTTTAGGAAAGCATAGTGTCTTATGGAAGTACTGCTTTGTTGGACTGTACTCTGTTCATCAATTTTGGATAGTTAAAAACCTGTATATTTGCTGACTGTGTTCTTGTCCAAGTTGTGCCTGAAACAGGTCTTAGACATTTTTGTACAGTTTGAATCCAGGGTTTCCTTTTCCGCTTGCTATCATGCTCTTGGTCAATTATTCCGTGGTATGCAACAGGAGTCTGCTAATCTAAATAACATTTATCCTGTAACTATCATCAACCTGAATACTTGTGCTGCTTGGATACCACCTATTGTCTTGAACGGCATGAAGTTTTTATCGTTCATGTTAGTCTGGTGATTTTGCCTAGTTGTGTGTTTACTGGAGTAGTCATTGAACACTGCCTGTAGATACATGCCTAGGTACTTGGTGGCATCTGTAATCTGAAATTGTTTGTCAAGTTGTAGCTCATGCAGCAGTGGTAAAAAATATTTAGCAAAGCCATATAGCCTGACTCGCATTTTTCTCCTTGTCTGTTCCTAGGTGGCGGAGCGGGCACTGTTTCTATGGAACAACGACCACATTGAGAACTTAATTAAGCAGAATTACAAGGTGATATTACCCATCATCTTTCCCGCGCTTGAGAGAAATGCCAGGGGCCACTGGAACCAAGCTGTTCGGAGCCTGACATTAAACGTACGCAAGATCTTCTCTGATCATGATTCTGCATTTTTCGGGGAGTGCATGCAGAAGTTCAACGACAACGAGCTTAAGCAGGAGGAATCCAATTCGAAGCGAGAAGCCCTGTGGAAGCGCTTAGAGGAAATGGCTGCCTCAAAATCTGGCGGAAAAACCCCCTCAGGCACACCCAATGGCAAATCCAGTCAAGCAACTGGCTAGAATACCCCATAGAAATCGCAATCGTGCAATCCCTTGACCCATGCGTGATTCTCTGGAACTTGGGTTGTGATTTTAGTGTTGGAATTTTTTGTTGGTGAGTTGGCTTCCCCCCTGTTCTAGGCGGGTAGGATGTATTTGGTTTCATGAGAACTGCGTGATCAAAATGCACACATACAGGAGAATTTCTGCAAGATTTGGCATGTGTAGCGACATTAATCAGAACCATCATATAGTCCAATAAACAGCGTCAGGTTTGATTGCGGATATGCAGTTGGGTGGGTTACTGGAATTGCAGTGATCGTTGTGTTATATTTGTATGAGCTAGCATTCGTTTTGAGACACCATGTGATATGTTCTGTCGTGTTTTGTTTTCTCCGTACGCTACTGCCTTCAGCCTTCCTCAGTTTTGCACTTTTGCTGCTTCAGTTCAACTTTGAAGCACAGCTAGCAGGAGTTTTTTTTTTTAGAAACAGTTAGCACGAGCATTTGCCGCGAATTGGTAACACAATTTTTGGAAGAAAGATGGTAACACAATGATCAGAAATTGAAATAAATGGATGGATTCATCGTAGAAGAAATGTCGACAAGCAATGGTATGCACTTTCCTCGGTCCATTACCATTTAGTTAGATCACAAGTCAAATTCTCGGATAAAAGGCAGATTTTCCTAAGCGCTCTTTCCCCGTGAGGCCGTGACCGATTTGAAATGCAAAGTCAAATACAGCGCGTACTCCCAGGTGCCAAAGCAAACAAGTCTAGTCTTGCGCGGGGAGCATGAGCAGGGCTTTGGCAAGGAGCTGCTCTTAACACGAACAGAGCCTACAGGTCAATGACTCGCAATAGCTTCTGGATGCGGTTCAGCAGGAAGTCTCCTTGCTTGATGGTTGCCTGGTAGAAGGCGTTCCTCGCATCAGGTCGGTTCGTCTCCAAGACACCAGCAACTTTATCAATCTTGCAGTGAAGCTTCCCAGCAGCAATAAAGCGTGACAATTCCCTGCATCAAGAGGAAAATGTTAGCAACACCCATGGTCATTCACAATATAACCACCGGGATATGACATGTCAGAAGAACACACATAAAATTTAAGTGACTGCACTTACTGGTCTATGAAATCAACTGTCACGCCAAATGCAGCAGCCATTGCTTCCATCGTCACACTCTTGTATTGTCACGACCCGAGCTTCAGAGAGGTCTGACGTCTGTCCTCGGAACACTCCGAAGGAAGGTCCTGTGACAGTCCGGATCTCAGGGAGGTCGAAAGCCTGACCTGGGAGCACTTTGAAGGAGGTCCCGAAATCCCTGTGCGCAACCGAGCTAGTCCCAAGAACCAACAGCTAGCTCACACAGTGAACAAAAGTGGTAACATCCATCAACGCAACTTTATTAAAATAACAACAGAGTTGATTACAAGGGTGGCTTAACAGCCGGCAAACAAAACAGAGTGGAACAAAAGCGAAGCGGTCTACACGATCCACCACAGGCAATCGTCTGGAAGTCGCAGCCTAGTCGTCTTGGAGGTCCTCTAGCTCATCGAAGACGTCCTCTCCTGCTTAAACATGTCAAGCAAGAGTGAGCATAACAACCGTGCTCGCAAGTCATATCCGTCAAGTAACAGATTGAATGCATGCATACAAGGGTAACTCAAAGGAGGTCTTATAGGGTTGTCTTTGCATAAAGCCAAGTTTTGTTTCCAAATACATGTACTAAGTTTCAAAGCAGTTATACAATAACTAAAATTTATTTTCTAAATCAAGTTTATAGTTGGATAACTTTCATCAACAAGTGGTGAAGGATACCCTCCTATTACAAGGCTACCAGCCCGAACCCATTTGGATAGACATCTAAAAACCATTTCGTAAAATCTTTTGAAAACAAAACCAAAGATCTAACTTGGAGTGGCTTTGCTAGCATGTTCATGACCGTGGACACGACTATTCGAATAGTTTTACACTCTACAGAGGTGTACAACTTTACCCACAAGACACGACTTCTCTAGTTTGCTTCCGTCGATGCCACCACTCACTACCGAAGGTAAGTGGTCTATAGCATGTGACAAGGCCTTTACAATGTGTCATTCCACCGCAGTCCCCCCTCGCTAAGGTTTCGCCCCCTGTGGATAGAAACCCATAGAGTTCATAGCCCCCTCTTGCGCCAGTGGGAATGCATGTACGTAGGTCGTGAAAGACCACCTACACAGCCGGATGGAACGACTACGATGAAACATTGCAAATTAGTTGGCTAGGTCCACCCCATCCTGGACATGTGGTTGCACGATAGGGCTAACAAGATGCGGCTCGAAGACCAGTCCTTAATTGACTTGGGCGACTTCCACAGAACCTTGGGCATCAACCATAGAAACGAATCGATCCCGTGCATGAACATGCACCCATCCAAGCAACCAGTTCGCCCAAGTCCAAACCAATTTTCCTTTTTGCTTTGCTTTACAAAAACATTTTGCAAACTACCACGACAACCCAATGTCATGGATTAAAATATTTAGACAACATTGGTCTTTTGGCAGTAAAACTTCCCAAATCAAGATTTTGGTCTAACCTTGACTAAGCAGAGTTTTGAAACATGCTAATTTATACTAATGTACCAACTAGCTCTTTACTATGGCGACAAGGGATGATTGGATCAATAATCAAGTTCGGTTGTACAAAGAAATCAGGAATAACTATAAGGTTAAAACAGGGATTAAAATTACTTGAATTGAAATAAGCATGCAATAGTAATTTGAAACAAAACTTATATAATTTGAAATACTGAGTTCAATATGATCAAGGGTGTAACTTGCCTTGCTCGAAAGCTTGGGGGTCTTCTTTGCAGAACTCAGACTCCCCGGAGTCTTCGAAATCTACACGAGAAAACGAAGCAAATCAAACAAATGCCAAATAAAAACCAAATAAACTCCAAACAGAACGAACCAACCAAAACAAACAGCAAAGAATTGAAAAAGAACGGGCTCTCAGGAGAAGGCTTGACTAGTTGGAAGGAGGTCCAACTGGTCGGGAGGAGGTCCGAAGGAGGAGGTCCTAAGGACAGGATGTCCTGAGGACAGTACAACAACTCAACGTGGTCGTACGAGGACTACAACAGGATACGACTATGTAGCGTAGTCGTAGGAACGAATACGACTACGCAACGTAGTTGTAGGAACAAGGGAAAGGATCAGGGTACAGAGAAATGCATCGAGAGAGAGAGAGAGAGAGAGAGGCTGGAGGAGGACAACGACGGCGGCGAAGACGGCGCAGTGCTCCGGCGAACTTCTTGGCGACAAGGTGGAGGACAATGACGGCGGCGAAGACGGCGCAGTGCTCCGGCGAACTTCTTGGCGACAAGGTGGTTGAGGGTGACGTAAGCTTTAACAGACTCCTTGGCGATGAAGCTTGAAGCATGGAAGAACTGGTGAGAGCAAGAGAATTGGCAAAAAAGGTGATGATAGAGGATTGCTCAGGCTTATATAGCCAGGGGAGAGTCACTGAAGTACTCAAATGTGCACACGATCAAGGGCACGTGTGACAGAACAAAGCATGCCGAGCAGGTGAAGGAGATAATGGGAGCAGGTAGGGGAGGAGACAAGAGGGGAAGCAGGTGCTGCAGAAGTGATAACATTAAATGCAACACAACAGTATTTAATGCGCAAGGACAAATGCGTCAACAATGACACAACAGAAGGAAGGAGAAGGTGAGCAAGACTGACAGATGGGGCCGGTTAATACTCAAGAGAGATGGTCAAAACAAAGGGGAGGTCGCGACCAAAAAGGAGGCCGTGACCCAATGGGCGCACGTGACCAAGGGGAGGTCGTGACCACAAGGGTGTCACGTGACGAAGGGGAGGTCGCGGCCAAAGGACAAAAAGAGGAGGTCGCGGCCAAAGGGGTGGTCGCGGACAAAGGGGTGGTCACGGACCAAGAGGGTGGTCTTTGCGAAAAGACCAAGAGGGTGGTTGTGACCAAAGGAAAGTCACGACAAAAGGAGGAGGTCGCGGTCTAAGGGGTGTCACATAACCAGGGGGAGGTCGTGACCCAAAGGGAGGGCGTGACCCAAAGAGGTGCATGTGACCAAGGGGTGGTCGTGATAAAACGACAAAAGGGGAGGTCGACAAAACCACCCAGGAGGTCTCCACTGAGAGGGAGGTCCAAACGCGAGGGAGGTCTGAACCCTCGGATCCAAACGGAAGGAGGTCTGGACCCTCGGATCCAAACGAAGGGATGTCTGGACCCTCGGATCCAAACGAAGGGAGATCCAAAGAAGAAAGAGTTGGGCCGAGGGGAACACGGAGCGAATAGAGGAAAGAAAGAACTCCAACAAACTCGAAAGAAACCGAACTGATTTAGTTGAAGTTTGATTTAGTCATTTAAAGATCTTTTTTAAAATCTCAAGTTAAGCTTTGAACTCTTATCAAAACCAAATGTTTCTTTTTATTTTGAAAATTTCAAAAAGACTCGAAAAAACCGGGATGTTACATGTATGACTCAAGAAATTGTGAATAGACAACAGTGCGCACTTCACGCATGTAGTAGCGGAAACGAGGTTGCAGATAACGGTCTAACTTGATCTGCTCCGTCAAGCCAGCTGAGACAAACATGAACCAGATACGATAAATCCAAAGAGAGCTAGCCCCAACATGACAGCCATACGAGCATTACTAATCACGAGAATAAATGCAAGATCATGACAGAATAATGTGATTTTGTCACGTACAGAATGCTACAAAAATGACTTGTACTGACAATTGTAGAGGGAGTTGAGCTTGGAGAGGTGAGGTACTTTGCTAATTACGAATTTTTTACTGTTCTAGCCCTGTAGCGATAATTTATTTCGAAAATAGTCCTAACTCACCATAATTAGCAAAAATAGCCCCAAACAAGGCTCAGACAAGGCAGCTGGCGGGCAGGGACTCCGCTTCACCGGCGCGCAGCACCACCGCCCGGTGTGCGTCCCCAGTCCTCGCGTCGCCGATTTCTTTCTCCTTTCCTTTTTTCTCCTCGCTCGCACCGCTTGTAATCGAAAGAAGGCCGAAGCATGCGATTTTTCCTGTTCACTTTTCTTTACATCGCCGCTATCTTTCATTGTGCCGCCAGAGGCGATATAAACCAACGCTACGAGGTCGATCGAGGAAATCATAAGTGCGGTGCTGCTTCGATTAGCGAGGTTTAGTTCAGATTTAATTTTTACTTATTGCATTTTGTACCGCTAAGTACGCATTTAGATTTTGCTAATCGTTAGTTTTTGTCTATTTGCGCGAATAGCACGTACTCTACCACCCCTACTTGAAGCGGCATGGGGCGGCAAGCATCATTTATCACGCTTGGATTGATGGCGATGGGCCACCAACTCGTGACACGGGACCGAGGGAGGCTGGCGCCGACGAGCGATATGTTTCGAGGCTTCGTCAATCCGGCCGATTATGTTCGCCGCATGTCTTGAACACGGGCATAACTTCCTAATTGATGCCTCTTCTTCTTTCCTTTGTTGATCGTTGGCGTCGGAGACCCACACGCTCCACTTCCGGGGAGATGACGGTGACACCGCAAGATGTCGGCTTCATTACGGCCTTCTGCGCAGGCCGCAGCTTGTTCCGACCGAGGTCGCCAGACCGAAGGCGCGTCTCCATCATCGCTTTACGCCACTTATCCCGAGAGGTCAAAGGGCATTCCACACGGTTGGTCTGCGACGATTCATGCATTGCCCAATTGACGAACAGAGGAGGTGGTTCGATGCCACTTTATTGCATATTTGTTGTTTATATTCGGTGGATCATGTTCCCTAGCACGCAGGGACATGGTGTACCCGAAGTTATATTCACCTTATGGAGTCTATCGTGGACGCCGACGATGAGGACGGACCGCAGATGATTGGGGTTCACCAGATCTTGGCGCGACGCATCATGACTTTGTCAGGCGACGCTTAACGTCGCCGACGGAACAGAGCCCGTGTTTCGGGTTGCCACACGCTGTTATACCAGGTGGTCGGGAGCACTTCGGGTCGACGGCCAGAGTACTTCGCCGCCCCCGCCCATCCTTACCCGCACACACAACATTTCTATGGTGAGACGGACGAGGAGGATCCCGTGGAAGGCCCGACCATGGGATCCCGATGGATCGTGGCAAGATCTTGGGTGGTCTAGGGAAAGGGTGCGCCAGATATACCCCGAGTTCCACAATGAATTCGAGACCTGCATGAGAACGACATAGTATGGGCTCCTTGGGCGAATGCCCACGCAGGCATGGCCCCGACGGCTTGAGCTCGCTATGCCACCGTGATGCGGCGTCTTCGAGGACAACTTGTCATCCGGTGTTCTCCCACATGGTTGAGCCATACAACCCACAACGGGTGATGAGGCGCTTCGACCGCACCAGAGATCCCCGCTCTAGGGCGACATTGCTATGGCGTAGTCACTTGTAAGTACATTGCATTGCTTAATAATATTGTAGATCCTTTAGTCATATGTTATGTCGATTACCATAATTTATTTATTTTGTTGGACCTTCAGTGCACAAAGAAGGGCCGCAAGAGCGATGATCGGCTTCAAACGCAGCAACCGTGCGAGATGCATGGCGACGGCCACCGATTCCGCTTTGCGGAGGCACTACCGCATTTATCTAGGGACTTACGACACGCATTTTGGAGTGGTACGCACGAACACGCGACGAGATTGATCGCGCCTCGGCCGACATGCGGATCCTAGTCACGCCTAACGCTGACTTGGGGATGGACCCAAGACCGCAAAGACGCAATGACGATTCTGACGTTGAGTACGTAGTAGATTAACCACCCTCCAAATAGGGTTAACTAACAAAATTTTGTTTGTTCCAGAACCATGCGGTGGATCGCTTGGAGATCGCTATCGGCGCCGCCGCCGAACTCGAGCGGGTACAAACAACACAATGGACCGCCTTTTTCGGTCTTGAAGACGGTTATTGATGATGTCAAGCATGTCGTTCAGAACATGACTGCGGAAGGTCCAAATGATGTCGACTCGAGGCATCGGATGGAGCGTAGTCGCGTACCCTCGCCTCCATCTTCCCCGTCCGAGCGAAGTCGACCCAATGGCCAAGAAAGATGGGGGCCGAGTGTCCGCTGCGAGCTGCCACGCCAGGACTCTCACGCCGATGCCATCCTCATCTCGGAGGGACCCTACGCCGATGCCGTCCTCGCCTCGGAGGGACCCTCTGCCGATGCCGTCCTCGTCTCGGAGGGACCCTCGCCAAGCTGCGTCGTCGTCACAGAGGCACTAAGAGGACATTCCGAGAGCATGGACGTGCAACCCGAATCGCGGCGGATGTTATCCTGCATCTCTCTTGCGTGCCCACACTGTTGGACAATTTCCAATGGGCGTCTGGCGCCATGGTATGAGTCCTGCACACAATGTACCTCCTGCTTCAACCCGCAAGGTGAACTGCACTCCACGAGCAATTCACCCGACCCATCCCGCGACCACGAGCAATTCACCCGGCCCATCCCAAGAACTCGAAATGAGTTGGTGCCCTCCACGGATCCTACTACGGATCCTAATGCTTGGGTCACAGACTTGTTCTCAACGCCAGCCCTCTGGTGATGCCCTCCTATCTGCCAAACTACGGCGGTTGAGGAGCCTCGGTATGACTCAAGGCAAAACCCACGGCCACCGATAGGTTGACGCTTCCACAGAATGATTCGCCGAGACCTTTGGGAGGAACACTACGGAAGGCCAAGACAGGTACTATTCCCGACAAAGATGAGGAGCAAATAAGTGAGCGATAGTAGCATTAGTACTCTATTGTATGTTGTAAGTTGTGCTTCATTAAGTGATTTGTAATCCAAGCAGAGTGTGCTAATTGGAATGTAATTGGACTCTTGTACTTCGTTATCTATGTCCGTAGAACAATTTTATTCTCATTCATTAAGGATCGATGCATAGATAACGAGTGGACATTACATAATCGACGTTCTACTTGGCAAGAACAAGATACAAAAGAAGAAAGACCGCAAAAGTAACTAACTTAAGTAACTTGTGAAGCAGCTTCTCAACTCTTTCCATCCTGTCATGCAGTGTTTGAAGCCTTTTCTCTTCACTTTGCATGGGTTGATCGAACGCCGAGGCATTGCACCTAATTGCAAGAACACCATGGGAGTCTTGCATTGGTTCATCGGACGCCGAGGCATCGCATCTAATTGCACCAACACTACGGGAGTCTTCTTGCAAGGCGACAATTTGCATTGCAATATCTTGAAGCTCTTGGGCAGCGACCATCGACCCATTGCCAAAATCGACATGTTGTGTTCTACAAAAGAATTGAAGTTTCAAATGAAAGTAAGAAAACCAGATATGTACAACGCAATTCATTCGTGCTGAGTTTGCAGAAGTCACCGAAGATTTGAACACTTCATGAAAACTCGGGACGGATTCAGTTGGCGTATGAGAGGTAAAAACATTAACCCATCCACGCAACGAGGGCAAAGCAACCGCCGTCGAGTGATTGTAATTCTCTGCTCACTCCAATGTTCGATGAGGCCGAAGACATCTTCTTTTACACTGCAGGAAAGGAGAAGAGGAAGAGAAGAGTGAGGTCAATGGCAGCCAAAGCATCCATATATAGCGTTGGGAGCACGAAGGGGCTACTCTGCGGAAACGAGGACGTGACTGCAAGAAGCAGTGGAAAGCGTGAAGTGAGCACTATCTCGAAAGCCGGACGTGACCACTCTCGGAAAGCCGGAAGTGACAACTCTCGAAAGTCAGACGTGACCACTCTCTGGAAAGCTGGACGTGACCACTCTCTGGAAAGCTGGAAGTGACAACTCTCTGGAAAGCAGGACGCGACTACTTTCTGCAAAGCACGACGTAACCCAAACGAAGCGGTAATAATAACTCGGCGATGCAGTTACAAGGCAAATCATTACGACACTCACATCACTACAACACCGACATGACTCAAATACACCGGATAGCTTACGGATACTAAGTGGCGCCGGCGGAAGAAGGTCTACTCGGGCGGTTCTGAATGAGTGCCCACGAAGTCTTACATAGCCTACACCTTATTGGTGTTGGCCGATCTCCACGCTGGCTCGCATCCATGTCGCTGCGGATGTGCCTTGATCGACGCCTCCCATGGCCTCGATGCCGCGAAAGGTTTCATTCGGTGACCACTTCACCGCTCCCGCCATAGGTCCTCAGAGTGGCTTTCCACACCGTGAGAGTTGAACTCCCTGCTCCAAGTATCATACAGTGTCATATGTCGAGTACTCCGACATGTACATGCTAGAAGATTGGTGAAATACAACACATGCAAAGATATACGTGGGAGCAAGGCTTGTGTAAATAGCTTGAGGCTTGTTGCGTGCAAACCGCCACATCGCTTATGGTACAAACATGCTTCCGGTCACCTCTCATGTGGCCGCTGAACGCATTTGTCCATAAGCGATCTCGAACTTTCTTCTCACGCCATCCATTGTGATAGCTACATGGGATCGGGCCTTGTTAATTTTCTTCTCCATGTAGGCAAGGGTAACCTCTCGAGTATCGCTTCCTTCGTCCAAATGCTTTGCTTGGCCATCATTGCCCGATTCTGAAGTAACCGATCGCGGTTCCATGTCTCGCCTCTACAATGCGGTGATGGGAGGGCACGGACCCTTTTAACACACCGTTGTAGACCTCGGACATGTTGGTTGTCATGATGCCGCATCGAGCACCATAGGTGTCGTGAAGAAGGACCATTTCTCGTAGTCGGGGCATGCTCGCTCATCCACTCAAATAACTCGCTTATGCGGTGCTCTGGGCCGTAACCTCCACTTGCACGCTGGTTTCGACCTCAAGTTCCCGCCACACCAAGATCGAACTTGCGCTTCGGTTCAGAGGCGAGCTTCTTGAACTTCTTCATGAGGTCTTTGCTCGGAAGCGTGTGTGGAAGTTGGCGACTAGATGCCGCATGCACCAACGCAGCGCATGTCGCTCCATTGAATGGTGCCCTAGTACCGGTTCGCATGGTGCGCGCCGCGACAACAACCCGGCATGATGGCCGGTTATGACACACACATTCGCCGATCCCTTACAACATGTTGCTTTATGTTGGCTAGAAACCATAGCCAATCGGCAAGGTTCTCATTCTCCACAATTGCAAAGGCAATCGGAGCAATTGGTCGCTGCCATCGGCGCGAGAGCGGTGAGAATGGTGCCCTTGTATTTCTGTAAGGAAAGTACCGCCCATACTCGACGGGGCGACAATGGTGGAAGCTCGACCGCCGCCAAAAGCCCGTAAGACTCGATCAAGGATTAGGGAATTTGGGTTGTTCGACCTGTCGGGCCTATCGTCCCTATTGACGCATGTCCCCGGATTAGCATCCGCAATTTGCTTCAGCATTCTGGGGACTAGGTCGTACGCCTCCTTGTAGGTACCGTACAACCCTTCAAGGACCTTCCGCCGCCGCCAGACTCTTCAGTAGCTAACGGCATACCCTATTGTATTCGCCACGTTAGCCATCGTAACCTTAAGCGAATGGTCAAATCGGCGATAACCGCATGGCTTACAATGCTCGCGATGTAGGCCGAGGTTACATTCTTATGCGTTTGCAATGGCTCCTGAAGCTCACATGTGTGATCCGTCACGACTGTGATGCGGAAGGCCGTTCCCGCCCAGGAATCTCTCACAGACGGACTTTGCCAGGCAAGAGGTAAGAACGCGACTTAACTATGTAAGTGTCGGATTAGACCCGCACATAACGCATTTACATATATTAGTTAGTACAACCCATCGTAGATGGTTGAAGATACATCAAACAAAGTTCAAACTCACCAGTACACTCGGTAAGTCCGACCGGTCTTCACCGCGAAACTCACGATAGCTTGTTCGCCGCACCTTTGTGTGGGAAATGTTGCCCCACAAGCAAGGTGTCGCAGATCGAAGGCCCACGACGACTTCGTGCTCTCGGCGTAACAAGGGAAGAGGCCGCAGCAATCCAACCGACTTGGAACATAGTCCGTGTCGGCCGAAACAATGCCACCGACGATCCGCCCTCATCGTCGGCCATCCTCGCCGGATTGCGAGTCAAAGTCCTCCTCATCTTGGTGGCGGTTTCCTCGACATGTCATCGATAATCTCGTGACAATCAACACGAGCATCCCGCCATCTATCCACACCTTCATTGGGTTGGAAAGTACCGAATCTCCATCAACCGGGAGCATCTCGCGTAACGACGCCCGGGCGCCTCGAGACCTCTCCCATCGCCAATAAACCAAAGAGGGGGGCAAGAGCGCCGCCGCTCCTTGAACGGCGCCCCTGGAGGATTGAGCAGATAAACAAAATGGACGTACACCATGGGTCGCCCATAGATCGGAGCGTGAGGATTGATAACGATCTCCATGTACTCGCCCACATACATCGCCGTCACCTTCACCGGCCCCACAACATCTCGCCGTGTGGTGGGACCATGGTGGCGGTGACCGCTTATTACTATCTTGTTCCTAGCGACGCGCCTATCAAACAACTGCCAATGCACCTCGTAGCTCTAGCAAATCGACGCTGCGTGTTGGGAACGCTTACCAAGGCGCTACCGGCAACCGGACAAATCAACTCGATGCGACCAAGACGCGACGTTACTATGGAACACGACAAGGTTCCATTTCGACAAAAAATAAGACAATATTTCAACCAACACACAAGATAAGAACCATACGTGCGTTGTCGAATGAACTTACCGCTACGACGCATTAACTCTTAACCGCAGACACTAAGATCGCAAATTCAAACATGCATCGCATTAGTAACGACTAACGAATTCAAACAAAGGACAAAGAAAAATGTTAGGTACGGGAGAGGGAGGCACCTCACAAAGAGGGAGAGATTCCCGAGAGGAACGACGAGCGAGTGTGTGGCCGCTTAAATAGCCGAGCACCGAGACGCAACGTGGCGTGGGGCGTGTCCCTACCACGGCCAAGCGAGGGGGGTGTCCGCATCGCGCTTAGCGGAGGGGGCAGTCCGTCATGCACAAGTGGAGGGGCGGTCCGCACTGCGCTGACAAGCGGAGGGGGGCAGTCCTCACCATGGCCAAGTGAGGGGGTCGTCCAGCATCTGGCCAAGCGAGCTGGCATGTCCGCATCTACCAAGGCGGAGGGGGCGACTTTGTGCAAAGTGATAAGACCAAAGGAGACACTTTTTTGCGCCGACAAGACCACACGGGCAGCTTTATGCGCGAGGATAAGACCAAAAGGAGACACTTTTATGCAAATGACAAGACCACACCTGCAAGCTTTGCGCAGATGATAAGACCAAAAGGAGACAGCTTTCGCAGTGATAAGACCAAAGGAGACAGCTTTATGACCGACAAGACCACACGGGTAGCTTTATGAGTGATAAGACCAAAAGGAGATACTTTGGCGACCGACAAGACCACACGGGCGCCTTTGCGCATGATAGGACCAAAAGGAGACAACTTTGCGCAAAGGACAAGACCACACTGGCAAGCTTTATGTGAGTGATAAGACCAAAAGGAGACAGCTTCCCAAAGTGATAAGCCCAAAGGAGACATCTTTATGCAAAGGACAAGACCACACGGGCGGCTTTGCCCGAGGATAAGACCAAAGGCATAAAGGAGACAACTTTTATGCAAAGGACAAGACCACACGGGCCACCTTTATGCTAAAGGATAAGAAATTAACCACACCATGCCAACCATGGGGCTTATAAAAGGGGTTGAACCAAACCCAACACTACACAACACTACACAATAGATACTCGCCTATGGACTCTTCGCAAACTTCTACGCGAGGATGTTGAAGAAGCAAAATTGGCTTAAGCGAAGAGGAAACAATACAATACCCAGATAAATCAATGAAAGATGCTCCAAGACCACCACGCTTTCCGATCCCGCAATGTGTGTGTGGCGAACCGCCAGAGATCATTCATCCACACACCCACCACCGCACCAAGCGACTACGTCAAGGCACCACCTCGTAAGCATTTCTTTGGCACAAGATTGATTTTCGCCAACGCGTTGACTTCCTTAAAGTTTTAACTTCATCCCCACGAAATGGCGGCAGAGATGCGTTGCCACTTCTTCCATGGATCGACGTCCGGAGATGTACGACAGGCATTCATTCAAAGGCGATATGTTGAACTACTCGGTCGGGCCGAGAACTTCGTGCGGTGGAAACCTTACGCATCGGACCTGCTGAGGACGCACCGAAGGAGCCCAAGAGTCGCCCGGCGTAATCCATATCAACGACATGAGTTATGAAGAATTTACATCCTTTTTACGCTTTCCACTTACATCATACAATCACAGACATGGACGACTTGACATACCAAATTTCACGGGACATCCCCGCGACAAGGGCAAGGAAAGGCTTATGTGGTGAGCCCGCCCACCACAAATACCGTTCGGCCGCCGGGCGATTCAGATATCACGACGTGAGTTACGAAGAATTTACATCATTCTTCGTTTTTCACTATACGACGCACTAACATCATGGAATCGCAGGACATGGACGACTTGACATACCACCCGACGTGGCGATCCGCGACAAGGGCAAGGAAAGGCTCATCTTGGCCGAGCCCGCCAAGATGATGTATCCGATCGTCGAGCGTAATCCGTACGACGACGTGAGTTATGAAGAATTTACATCATTCTTCCGATTTCCACTATACGATGAACTTACATCGTAAAATCGCAGGACATGGACGACTTCGACATACCAGCCCGACGTGGACACTCCCGCGACAAGGGGAAGGGGAAGGCCAACGAGGAGTTCAATGCCGAGCTAGCAAGGAAGGGAAAATGGCCCGGTCCACGCAGTAGGTCAGGTCATTACGTAGTAGTCCCCCATCCTACCCCCATGTATTTTACTATCCCCTAAAGGCATGTGTACTTATATGGTCCGGATGCTTGTGTCGCAGTGTATCGTAGTAGTAGCGAGGATGACTAAAGCAATTAGCCGGACCATCATGCCATGTCACTACGTAATGTGCTTCTCCAAGATACTCTAATGTAGTTCTTGTTCCGTGTCTCCGCTAAGCCTATATTGCAAGTATGTCTTCATCGAGGAGAGACTCAGATTTTCGGACATCTTCATCATCACAACGACTGCTCCTAACCCCTCCAATCACATTCTCAGATAAGCTTCATAAAGTACCTCATCGACCGCATTTATATATGGCCAGATACGCCGACGATTTCATCCTCGAGACACTCCAATAGTCCCGATACCTTTTTATATATATGCGCCAAACTATGATTTAAACCCCGATTTCGATAAAAAACCCTACTCCTTGCCCTTATTTCTTAATGAAATTTTTTATAAATCTCGGTGCGATATTCATTTTCAATCAAATATAAGGAAATTTCGTTTTTTACAAAATATAATGAAATAATATTTCAACCAGGCGAGAGAAAAAAAACCATGGGGACACTGCTGTGTTCGGGTCGGGCAGTGTTCGCCAGGCCGGGGGCAGTCCCTCCGCCCACTAGCCGCTGACGAGCATTTGGGGCTATTTTTGCTAATTATGGCGAGTTGGGGCTATTTTTGAAATAAATTGTCGCTACAGGGCTACAACAGTAAAAAATTCGCCAATTACAGCCAGGATCTCGGGTGCATCTACAGCCTCTCATGATCCTTAATAAATAAGACATCCAAGCTAATAAAGCAGACCTGAATGAGCAAAGATGAATTACTACCTTTTGTTTTAGGAATACACGATCCAATGAGATAACACTTGTAAGAGCATCTTTAGTGTATTGAACTGATGTTGATTCAAAATCATGCCACGTAAGTATTCTTGGAACTGAGTTTGTTTTTCTCCAATATATTGAACCGATTCCTACTAATAACTGAGACCCACGTTACATTAAAAAACCACAAAATAATAATATCCTCTCTCAACCGTACTCCCTTCTATGTAGTTGTTTAATGTTCATATGAGTTGTTTAATGCTTTGAATCGATTCCTAAGTAGAGTCCGGTTTCATGTTTTTTTTTTGTTGGAATCGACCCCTCCAATGTATTGAATCAATTCAATGTCTTTCCTCTTCTCATTTGAATCGGCTAAAACACAACATTGTAGATGGTCTAAGGACCATGTAAAAGATGAATGTATCATAGGGGAACAACTCATAAGTCGTGAAAGTTGAAATGGAATCCAAAAATAAGCTAGTAGCTTTCTTGAAGTTTCTAGTAGCCATGCAGTACAAGCCTTCATACACTTTCAGTCTGTTCTTCCTCTCCCTATCACCACCACCCTCAAACAAGCTCCAATCCAGTGGGCGGAACTAGGTGGGGTGCCGGGTATACACCGGCACCTCCAAAATTTTGAAAAACTGCCAGTGATTAGTTCAGAGAATCAGAGTTCAGTGCCTCAGGCCAGCCCCAGTCGGTCCGTCACTGATGAAAGTCCAACCCAGTAAACAAAATGTCGAAAGTCCAGCCCACAGGCCACAGCTAACTCAGGCAGTCTGCAGTCACCACTCCAATCCTCTTAGCTCTCTTCAGTCCTTCGCCTCCCCAACACCAATCTTTCCTCCCTAGACCTTGAATTCCCCAATCCCCAACGCTGCGAGCCTGCGATGGCCAGGGTCTAGGGAAGCAGGCGACCGCGACGGGACGCCGAGATGGCTTGGCTTGGCGACGCCGCATGGTCGAGTGCCGAGCGGAGGCTACAGAAGCGCGGAGCAGACGTGGTCACGCGAACGTGGAACGCCAGATGGGCTCACAGGCGGCCCGCGCGGCATGGCGCGGGAGCAAGCGCCAGACGCCAAGCGGTCGGCGCCTCGGACGCGGATTCGCAGGAGGGTGGCGCGCGACGAGGAGAGCAAGTGACCGACAGATGGAGCTGGAGCGTTGGGTTGCTTGACTAGTTGACTTGGATTGGATTTGCCGATTTGGAAAGCCTTGGAGTTGGAGGAGAAGCAGAACAACAGCGAGAGCCGAGAAGGAGTGAAGGATTGAAGTATGAAGGAATCGGTATGCCGTCTCAGATTCTCAGTGATCTTAAAATTTTAATTGTGAATGGTATGCAGCCATAGTCCAAGGCTAGTCCATACTTGATACTTATGTTATATTGTTATGTGAATGTGAGTTTAATTGTGAATGGAAATTTGAAAATTTTGAGTATCAAATGCGCACACCCATCGAAAAATTTCTAGTTCCGCCACTGCTTCAATCAGATAAAGAAAGTTGCTCAGTACTAGACTTCGCAATGCAAAATCCCTAAACTAAGAGACTTCAAACTTACTTTTTGGCCTTGTCAATGGACTTTGAGATGAGATCAAAGTCCATATAGAAAAAGCCAATTTGTAAAGTGTACAAAACAAGGTCCATCTTTTGGCCAACAGCTACAGTGTTCCCTTCAGTAGCTTTAAGCTGCTCCAGTGTTTTTTCCTGAACTTTTGGTTATTTAGACAAGATTAACATGTTTAAAACATGCATCGACAACTTGAACTATGTAGAAGACAGTAGATATATACCTTCTCCCCAACCCTTATGAAATACAAGGATTTGGTTAGATGGGCTTCACGCACTTCACTCTCACCCAAATTCTCTTCAGCATCGGCAATCCTTCATGTATAAATAAGTGATATTAACCAGGAAGCTAATAACTGAACACAGCATAATGGCAACTCAGATGCACCAGAAGAAGGAAAAAAGGAAGCACTATACTTCTAGATACCAAGAGCACAAATTTTCACTTTGACCAAAATGTTAGGAACACTCTTTTTAGCACAAATTGCGACAGTTTAAACTCCAGCCCTTTATCGAGATCATTGATTTGTTTGTGCACACAACAGCTACCATCAGTCATCATTCCACTTCTGATCTAGATAGTTGGATGACACTAACCTAAACAACCACAGTTTTGCATGCCCTCAATACTGATCAACAACTCAGGATTGGTAAATCTGGTTAGATCAAAAGGTCGAGACCACAGAAAAGTTACTAATTATGATGTCCAGGAACAACAAACGCAACTAAAATAAAATAAATGAAGTTCAACACCATTTACAAACTACAGCTCCTGGCAAATGAGTTTCAGGGCCAAATTATCTCAGAACCTATCTGGAGTGGTCAAATTACGAACTGTATGGCCGCAGTACTAGATGCATCAACACCACGAATTTACGAAACGCTATAACCTAACCGAAATATCGAGCAGGAAAAGGAAACCGGGAGATCTACTCACTTCTTGTCGAGCTTCCGTATCTCCTCCTCAATCCTACAGCGCATCTCTGGGAGCAGTGCCGTGTCCATCTCCAGCACGCCGTCCGCCGCCAGCGACTCGTACAGTGTAACGCCTCCAAAATCTAGGACCGATAAACTCTTCACAACCACCAGGATGTACAGTTGCGAAGTAAGCAAGCTTCCGATTACAACAAAATCCAGACTTTTATCACAAAAGATTAAGACTTAACAACCAGTTTTAACTTGACACAGGCATCCAAGTCCAAAAATAAAATAATACAAAACAAAAGATCTTCCAAACCACAGGCACACTTGAACACGGTCGAGATCTAATAACAGTAGTTGTTGCCATCCGTGGGTCCACCAAAGTCCTGCTCAATATGACCCTCTGTATTTTTCCAGGTTTCTTCTGTAGATGTTTTGCAGATATTGCAAGAATAAGTACAACTTCCGTACTCAACAAGTCATATGGAAATTCTATTTAATTATATGCAAGGAGTTCAATGGATGGTTAGGATTTACCTTAACAAGCATATGTGGATGCATTTTGCAGTTAAAGCAGTTTATATTTAAAACAGTGAAACAATAATAAATAATAACAACAAAGGTTTCTCCACAAACTCAATTACCAACTTAACATATCAAAAACTCTACTTATGCCTTTGTATTGGAATCACCCATAACACAGCTTTATTAACCAGAAGCACGACGTATTCGAATATCTTTAATTATACACTCCGCAGAGCTGTCCAACTTTATCCACAAAATATCTCGAACTCATACTGTTAGAACATAGACACACAACACGTTAGTGTGTGACTGAGTTGATATAACAAAACTTTTTCACTACTCAACCTTTCTAGTCTCTACCCGGTAGGTTCTAACCCATACAACTCTCGGGAGACCACCGGCCCACTGTGGAATTTGTGCCCCGATGCTGATGGGGCCATACCATTGTGTAGACCAGCGAGTGTCCCTTTCCGGCCCACCTCTGTCCCATTCTCGATACTGTAGATATTCAATTGGAAGAGTAGTGTACTAATAGGAAGAGCAGTGTACTAAGCCAAGGAGCAATGACCACGCATGTGGTTGAGCGGTTTTCTGTGTCTGTTACTATGGCATAAGGTTCTTATCCTTACTTGTCTCTAGTGGGGAAGTGGACTGACAACCAACTAGTGGCCTTCCACCCTCTTGGCCCTACCTTTGACTCACTTTTACCATAAGTCTATTGGGTTGTCCAACTTTCTAGACCCAACCCTCAACTCTCCTCCAAAGCTATTGGCGAACTACCAATACTGCTTTTCAGGATTTACTAACACATTTGTGTGACAAAGCTATTTATATAACTAATATTTTATGTGAACTTGTCAAGGTGAATATGGCTTACAAGTGCTAGGTGGGTTTGTGTGTGGGGTAATGGGATTTATCTATTTATCATGACATTCAAAAGTATTATTTGAACATTTGAAGTAATTGGCACAAATACAATAATAAAAGTGATAATAAATATATGAATTATAGGCTCAAAATGATCAAGGAATGCCACTTGCCTCCTTGCACAAAATCTTCTAGATTCTAGTCTTGTTCGACGTCTTCTGGAGTCTAGTTGTCGAAGTCGTGACCTAGCGCGAAAAGAAATAAAACAAACCAAATAAAATCCGGCTTGGCAAGGAATGAGCTGGGAACAACATGCAAGTAAATAAATGTGGAAAAGAAACATAAAGAAAGGTTGGTGTGGGAGGGTAGGTATTTATTTGGAGCTTCATTGGATTAAACAGAGCTGAGAAATGGATCCATGACTCTGAAATGGTCGCAACGGATATAAGATGACAAATTAGGGGTTCAGACGAAAAAGAGTGTTGGATAATTAATAGTACTATTTTTACTATTCATATACAAAAAATGGATTAGTAACCAGTAATTGAATTACTATTTTTTAGTTAAAAAACAATATCTAGGGTTTACTGTTTTTGATAATGAACAGTAATCATTTTACTGTTCATTTCTCGGATTTGTGAACAGTAAACAATTTATTGTGCTATGAACATTGCAGGCTACCAAATTAGGTCGAGCCTATTTGGCTTTATGGCTCAAGGTCTGCCTTAAAGGCTCTGCGCGCTCAATTGTAGGCAGAGCGCCTCGGCAGTGCACTCTTACATGTGGGAGGGAGGGAGGCGAAGGGTCATGCGACGCTCACAGAGTGGCTTGCCATGGCGGGGAAGATGCGAGGGCTTGAGGTAAGTGCATCCCCCATTGGATTTTTGGGCGGGTTGAGGTTTTTGGGCGATTGGTGGTAGGGGTAGTGGCGCACGGCCGTGAAGGGGAAAGGTGGCGTCGATGGCGGTGTGGTGTTCCGGTGAGGTTGGGGTAGTGTGAGAGGGAGAGAAGGGGTCTCGGGTGAGAGGGGAAAGGATGGGGGAGGGGCGAAATCACCTCACAGGCTCGAGGGGGAGGAAGTAGTGGCGGCGGCGACTCCACAAATTTGGCCAAGACCGGGAGGAGGGGTTAGGGATGGTGCGGAGGTAGGAGATGGAGAGGAAGCTATGCTCGGGAGGGGCTTTTATAGGCCAGGAAAGGCGGTTGCACCAGGGAGGCGGTGCGGCAGGGAGGTGACGTGGGCTACCGGGAGCAATTGGGCGGCCGTGGAAGACACCGAAAGGGGGTAAGGTGGCGGCAAGGTGGTGGTGGAGAGGCGCACCACATTGAAGGCGACATGGGAGGTGGCGAGTGACGGAGGCAGCGCTGGCGAGGATGACAGAGGGGGCGATGATGATCGGGCGTGATGACGGGGAAGAAGGGGAAAGCGCCCGGGGAGAAGTACGCCACTGGGTAGGGGAAGCGGAAAGGCTGGGAAAGGAAAACAGGAGGGAGAATAAACTTGCCGAATTGGGAAGGATTTCAAAAAACAAGCCAAAACTTCAAAAACTTTTGAAATTCAAAATTTTGGGGTTGTTTCAATCTACCCCCCCCCCCCCTAAAAAGAATCTCGTCCCTGAGATTCACTCAATGCCAGGGGATAGATTGGGAAATCACATTGCATTTTCGATTCCTTTTTCCATGCTGCCTTTATAGTAACTGACAAGGTGGCTCCTGGATTAAATAGAACCAATGTTGATCTTACACGAAGTAAAAACATACCGGCAATACTGTTTGTGGCTTCTGCAGATTCATTGGTAGTGACATAATTAATTTTGCCCTAATTTGGTCCCATTGTTGGTCTTCCTTCTCCTGAAATTTGTTCTGGTCTTCTTAACCGTTCTTTGGATTGTAGCATACCTCCTTTGTTAGCGTGCATTATTGGAGTTGTCTTGTTGATCTGTAGTTGATTTTTCACTTGAGCTTTGGCTGCTTCTTGTGGCATACCCCTCATTGGGCAATGAAACTTGATATGGCCTGGTTGTCCACAGTGGTAGTAGTTTATTGATTTTTGTGGGCATTCCTTTTCGTAGTGATTTCCTCCACATGTATAACACTGAATGGTGGCTGACTGATTCATATTGTATTGTGGTCTTGGATTTGGATTGATGGGTGGTCTTTGTTGATATTGTACTAGTGGTGCTGTCATCATTCTTCTTTTGGGTGCACGAAGGTGTCATCTGCATTGCTCTTCTTTTTCTGATTTCTTATAATTCTGTTCTGGCTTCTTCTGATATTAGTAGTTTATTCACCACAGCTGACATGTTTTTGAAATCTAGGGCTGAAATGTGAAATTTCAGTGACTTTTGTAATCCTTCAGAGAATGTTTCCATCTTCTTTTCTTCAGTATCAACATCATTTGGGGCATATCATGCCAGATAATTGAATTGATGTAGATACTCTGTCACAGTAAGTCCTCTTTGCCGGAGAGCAAGAAACTCTCGGCATTTGGAGGCGATCACGCCATTAGGGACGTGTGCCTTATGAAAACATCCTTAAATTCTTGCCATGGTATATCTCTTCCCTGGTGGAGTGCTTGGTGATTCATCCACCATGCTGCGGCCTGTCCTTGAAGTTGATGGGAGGCAAAAATGGTCTTCTCTTGATCAGTGCATTGGATAGTGTCTAACTTTCTTTTCATGTCTCCTATCCAATCATCTGTTGCTAGTGGTCCTGGTGCAACTATAAAAGTTGGTGCTCTTGTTTTCTGAAAATCTGCCCATCTTGATCCTGCGGTGATTCCTCCATGTGTTATTCCTGGATAGGGTCCTGATGGTACTGGTGATCTGGTTGCTATATGTTCTAGGAGTGTAGTGTGTTACTCCATCATTCTGGTTTGATTTTGCTCTACTTGATATCTATTTCTTTCCATCATGGCCATTACTTCTGCCATGGTTGGCTGATGATCTTCTGAGTTGGTCTCATTCTGGTGGTCGTTATTGCCATGACTTCTTGTTCTTATTCCTGACATCTTAGGAATGTATTTCTGCATCGATTTTGACCAAATATAGAGAGGTGAGTAAGATTCAAACTTAAGTTAAGTGGAAAAAGATTAAGGTAAGGTTCAAGATGAAAAGAAGAAATTGAATTTTGACAAGGATGATATACAGGTACTGATAGAAAAACAAATTATCAGTAAATCAACATAACTCTTTTATTTATACGAGTTGTATACATATTACTTAGAGTATATAATACAACTTGTGTTACAACCAAAAGATCATCTAATTAGGGTTTACTATTTTTAACACTACTCTAGCGTATTTTGAACACTGCTTCTTTTATACCGCAACTTTTGGCGAAAAGTTGAAATTAGGTGAGAAGAAGATAAATCTTTTATAAAAACAAATTGAGATTTTACAAATCTAAGTTTAGATAAGATAGTAATAGAATGGAAAAGACAACAATAATACTTATATTTTTGTTTTCAGAAATTCTTTTATATATTTTCAAACTAAGATTTTTGAAGCTCTTCATTTCCTAATTCCTAAAGCCAACTTAAGGTCTCAACCTACAGTCAAGCTATGCTCTGATACCATTTTGTAACACCTCCAAAATCTGGGACCGTTAAACTATTCACAACCGCCCAGGATGTGCAGTTGCGAAGTAAGCGGTGTCTTAAGCAAGCTTCCGATTACAACAAAATTCAGACTTTTATCACATAAGATTAAGGATTAACAGTCAGTTTTAACTTGACACGGGCATCCAAGTCCAAAGATAAAATAATACAAGACAAAAGATCTTCCAAACCACATGCACACTTGAGTGCGGTCGAGACCTAATAACGGTAGTCATTGCCATCTGTGGGTCCACCAAAGTCCTACTCAATATGATCCTCTGTATTTTCCCAGGTTTCTTCTATAGATGTTTTGCAGATATTGCAAGAATGAGTACAACTTTCGTACTCAACAAGCCACATGGAAATTCTATTTAATTATATGCAAGGAGTTCAATGGATGGTTAGGGTTTACCTTAACAGCCATATGTGGATGCATTTTGCAGTTAAAGCAGTTTATATTTAAAATAGTAAAACAATAATAAATAATAACAACAGGGGTTTCTCAACAAACTCAATTACCAACTTAACATCTCAAAAGCTCTGCTTATGCCTTTGTATTGGAATCACCCATAACACATCTTCATTAACCAGAAGCACGACGTATTCAAATACCTTTAATTATACACTCTGCAAAGCTGCCAAACTTTATCCACAAGATATCTCAAACTCATACTATCAGAACATAGACACGCAACACGTTAGCGTGCGATTGAGCTGAGATAACAAAGCTTTTTCACTGCTCAACCTTTCTAGTCTCTACCCAGTAGGTTTTAACCCATACAGCCCTTGGGAGACCACCGGCCCACTGTGGAATTTGTGCCCCGATGCTAGCGGGACCATACCATTGTGCAGACCAGCGAGTGTCCCCTTCCGGCCCACCCTGTCCCATTCTCGATATTGTAGATATTCAATTAGAAGAGCAGTGTACTAAGCCAGGGAGTAATTATCACGCATGTGGTTGAGCGGTTTTCTGTGTCTGTTACTGTGGCACAAGGTTCTTGTCTTTACTTGTCTCTAGTGGAGTAGCGGACTGACAACCAACTCGAGGCCTTCCACCCTCTTGGCCCCACTTTTGACTCACTTTTACCACAAGTCTATTGGGTTGTCCAACTTCCTCGACCCAACCCTCAACTCTCCTCCAAAACTATTGACAAACTGCCAATACTGCTTTTCAGGATTTACAAACTCATTTGTGTGACAAAGCTATTTATATAGCTAATATTTTATGTGAACTTGTCAAGGTGAATATGGCTTATAAAGGTTTTTAACCTTGTCAAGGTGAATATGGCCTACAAGTGCTAGGTGGGTTTGTATGTGGGGTAATGGGATTTATCTATTTATCATGGCATTCAAAAGTATTATTTGAACATTTAAAGTAAGAATAATTAGTTTCCTTGTTAGTGGGGTTTACTTTCTTATAGATATATTACATCTATTAGAGATATGTTTCCTTAGAAATAGAGATTGTTTCTTATGGCTCAAGTCGAGTCATCCCTATAAAAGGGATATCATTGTATCTTCTTGGATCAACTAAGAAATAAATCAAGAGTTTCCAGTATCTCCTCTGTTAGAATAGGACTCTCCTTATGTATTTCCTTATTTGTATATAGCAATCCCCTTGTACTCCCTATGTATATTGCCCATTGGGCCCTCTTGAATGTACATACAATATTCCTAACATGGTATCGAGCATAAGGTACTAACCTAGCTCATTCCTTCATTTGCCACCCCCACCGCCGCTGTTCATTCCGACATTGCCGCCCACCCGTCCGTTAGGCTGAAGCGCCATGAAGTTCTTGCTCTGAAGAGCAAATGCCGCCGCCATCAAAGAGCAGCGTTGCCACCCTGACGGACCACCCGACGCTCCGCGATTGGGAGCCCGAGGTGAGGACGACGTTGTTTGAGCCGCTCTCCGTCGGCCGGACGCCGCCACCTCTGTCGACCGGAGTCCCGCCAATGCAGCCGCCGCCGCCAGCAAGGGGGAACCCTAGGTTCCCCCCTCGCGTCTTCATAGGCCTGATAGCAGACCGGTCTCTTTAAGCGTGAGCCGGCTCGACCCGCAAGGAAAGAAAAAAAAAGAAAATGTACGTCGCTCTAACCGCCACACCGTCCAACGCTACCTATTAGACTTCGTTGCCTTGGTCGCCGCGCCGTCCTACGCCGCCTACCGATGGCTTCCGTTCCTTCCGTTGCGATCACATTCTCGGGAACAAAGCTTAATGGGACAAACTACAGGTCGTGGTCTTCACTCATGGAGAGCACGCTCGATGGTCTCTGCCTCTGGGGACATGTCACTGGTGCTCGACCTTGTTCGCCGTCGCCGGTTTAGCCTCCTCCCAGACAGCGTACTTCTGTATCTCCTGCAGAAGATGAGGCCGCCAAGAAGGAGGCAGAGGCCGCCGCCGCTGCTGAGTTGCTGATGAGGCCTTTCAGTATGCCATAGACGCTTTTGAGCGCTGGTGTGCTGATGAGGCCCGTGTTCGAGCCATCCTGGTAGTCAACATCGATAATTCTATCCAGCCAAACATTGTTGGTCTGCGTGCTACTCATCATATCTGGGAGTACTTGCGCGAGCGATACCAGCAGAGCAGCGATGCTCATTTTTTTCACTTCAGCGTGAGTTGGAGACGCTTCGCCAGAAGGACTCCTCCGTCGATGACTTATTCTGAGCCATAGCCAGTCTCTGGCGCTAGTTGGACGAGCTGGCTTCTCTGCTTTGCCAAGAGTGTCATAAAGTGCAGAAGGCGGATTGTGATCGCCTTCGCCTTTATGACTTCGTCTGCCATCTTCGTCCAGAGTTTGAACCTGTCAGGGCTCAACTGTTGAGCCGCTCATCACGACCGACAGTCACCGAGACTCTTTCGATGCTTCGTGCTAAGGAGCTTCGCAGCGGGTTAGCAGCACAGTTTGTGCCGACCGTGCTAGCTACACCTTCATCTTCGACTACATCGACGGTTTCTTCTTCGACTGCAGTCCCTCCTCAGGCGTGTATTTTTGCACCAACTAGGGTTCAGTGTAATTATTGCAAGAACTTCGGGCACGACTACCAGTGTTGTGCGGTGCGAAAAAAGCAGAACAAGGCGCGTGGGGCTGGACGATCTAAGAAGCGGAGGCCCTTCCTCGACGGAGGACAGACCAAAGACGTCAGAGACCTTCTCGGCGAGGTGACTCTGTTCAGCAGATTAGCGCGCCAGCTCTACTTCAGCAGCTCTCTCACACCAAGAGGGTTCTCGCCACCTAGCTCGACATCTCCTCCATGTATTTCTTGGGTTCTGGATTCTGGTGCCTCTTTCCACATGACACCAGATTCCACATCTCTCACTTCAGTAGGACCTCCTGTTTTTCCTATCTCTGCTCAGACAGCTGACGGTACTCCTCTGTCTGTCAGCTGTCAGAGCACTCTTTTGTCCACTGACTTTTCTGTTCCAGCTGTTTCCCATGTTCCCCAGCTTACCATGCAACTTCTCTCAGCTCACCGATCTCGGCTGTAGGGTTGGTTTTGACTCTCACACCTGTTTCATCCAGATCGATAAACGAGATCAGTACTTGGGACCGGCCGGTCTTTGTAAGGGATCGTCAGGGTCTTTACATCCTTGATCGCCTCCACCTTCCGTACACTTCAGTTGCTCCTGTCACCTCTACGTCTCCTTCCATCGCCACCGCTGCCAACACTTCTAGCGTTTTTGTGCAGTGGCATTATCGTTTAGGTCACTTGTGTGGGTCCCGTCTTTCTTCATTAGTTTGTCAGGGTGTTCTTGGATGTGTTGCTATTGACACAGCCATGTTTTGTCAGGGTTGTAAGCTGGGCAAGTAGCTACAGCTTCCTTATCATTATAGTGAGTCATTGTCTTCTCGTCCTTTTGACTTAGTTCATTCAGATGTATAGGGACCTGCGCCTATTATCTCTAAAGGCGGGCATAAATTTTATTTGATCTTCATTGATGATTATTCTCGTTTTACATGGATTTTCCCTATGTCCAATCGTGGTCAGTTTCTTGCGATCTATCGTAGCTTTGCAACGATGGTTCGTACTCAGTTTGATTCTCCCATCCGTACATTTCACTGTGATTCTGCTGACGAGTATTGTTCTGACGCTTTTAGACAGTTTCTTTCTGAGCAGGGCATTCTTTATCAATCTTCTTGTCCTGGTGCCCATGCTCATAATGGGGTTGCTAAGCGCAAACATCGTTATCTGATTGAGACTGCCCGCACTCTTCTCTTTGCCTCTCATGTTCCACCACAATTCTAGGCTAAGGCTGTTTCTACAGCTGCATATCTTATCAATATGCAGCCTTCCACTGCTCTTAAGGGTGTCAGTCCTATAGAGCATCTCTACTCTCGAGCCCCCCAGTACACTCACTTTCGTGTTTTTGTCTGTACTTGTTTTGTTCTGCTGCATCCTCGTGAACACACTAAACTATCGGCCTAGCCAGTTGAGTGCGTGTTTGTTGGAGATATGAAAGATTAGGAAAGAGTCCAGAGTTTAAGTAAGAGTCCATGTCGTGTTGGAGTCGGACTGTAATATTTGGCACTATAAATAAAGGACGTAGGGATCCCAAAAGGGACACACAATTATTCCCAAATTTTCTACAGTGTTTCTTGGTTATAGTTCTGAGCATAAAGGCTATCGTTGTTGGGATCCTTCTGCTCGACGGATCAAGATTTCACGAGACGTTGTTTTTGACGAATCTCGACCTTTCTATCGAGATTCGGCTCCTCCTGTTTCCACCGTTGAGTCAATTTCATGGTTGTCTCTTTCTGACTCTTCACTCATTTCTCCACTATCACAGTCTTCCCCTGGTCTCTCTCCAGTGGTGCCTCCTGCAGCACTGTCTCTTGTTCCTACAGTATCACCGTCTCGTTTCTTTGGTATTCACTACTCCAGGCGTCCTCGTTCTTCCCCAGCCTCCTCTTCTGGTATCTTGCCGATACCCACATCTGATCCTCCTGTTGATGCTCCTCGTTACGTCCTTTGTGACCGGACATTCCTTCGACCTCCTGATCGTCTTAGATTTGCTCCGATAGCTCATGCTCTCTCTGTCACTGAACCTAGTTCTTATTGTGAGGCTGCTCCTTATTCTGAGTGGCAGCTCGCTATGGCAGAGAAGCTTGATGCTTGCCCTTGGAGTGCGGCCGCCGGCCTTGGCATGGTCATACCTCTTGGGTTTAGGGCCACTTGATTCGTGTACGGGACAATGCACAACTTACTAATTAGCGTGGGACTGTTAGGAAAGTTCGGTAGCTGTTGCTAATGAAACTAGAAAGTGCACCAATGTCCACTAGTGATATTTGGACCTGACAATTTTATAGCCACAGCCCACAGGTTGTGTTGAGTGATATAGCCGTACAAGTATTGCTATTGTTTTGAGTTTTGACTTCTTTGTAGATATGCTTTTTGGAAATTTCTAATCTGGCTTTGTAATTTGTAGGTACAATCCGTATGTGCAGGCCAGAAGCAGGATAGATCAGCTCAAAAGGCTAGGACATAGTGTGGATAAGGTTTGTCCTTAGCCCAATAGAGCATTCTGTCTTGGTTTGAGTAATTTCATGCACCTCCTAGTTATGTTTGATACATGCTATCATAAGTGCAAGATAATTTGAATATACTCTGCAGGTCGAGTTCATCTTGATGGGTGGGACTTTTATATCATTACCGGCTGATTATCGTGATTATTTCATCAGAAATCTTCATGATGCTTTATCGGGGCACACTTCTGCTAATGTTGAGGAGGCTGTTTGTTATTCAGAGCATAGTGCTGTCAAATGTATTGGTATGACAACTGAGACGTAAGTATGATTTGACAATCTGCCCATGCTTCTTAGTTTCATTTAAAAATGGGACATTTTGCTTTGTAACACTATAATGATGCATAAATTGAAAAATAGCATCTAATGTGAGAATAACAGGTGGACCATAGGGTCGCTTGTCAGTGATACATTGATATTATTTTCCAACTTATGATATCTTTGTAGTGCTACTGAGCAAATTGCCCCTTTGAAAATTCCCCGTGATTTTTCCCATGGGACATCCTGATTAACTTCAATTCTAAATAATATTTTGTTTTTACTAAATTCCAGGAGACCTGATTATTGCTTGGGGCCTCATTTGCGCCAGATGCTATCTTATGGTTGTACCCGCTTAGAAATTGGTGTTCAGAGTACATACGAGGATGTTGCGCGTGACACAAACAGAGGCCACACAGTAGCTGCTGTTGCTGATTGCTTTTGTTTAGCAAAAGATGCTGGTTTTAAGGTGAATGCCCGCTGATTCACTAATAGTTAACTTCCTTGTTGCTGTAGCTGCAGCTCCATTTAGGAAAATGATGTGTCCTTTTGCTTCGTCATGACTTACCATAATTCATCATTAATTACCTTTTGATATGTGGTTGCACACATGATGCCAGATTTACCTAATGTTGGAGTTGAAAGAGATTTGGAAAGTTTCAGAGAATTTTTTGGAAATCCAGCATTCCGAGCAGATGGTCTAAAGATTTATCCAACTCTTGTGATTCGTGGAACTGGTCTTTATGGGCTCTGGAAAACTGGCAGGTACTCTACTTATCTAGCGCTTGATACCATCTGTCTTGCTAGATCTTATTTTCTGTTTTGTGGTTTCTCTGAAGCTTTAGGGTGAGGACTGAGAACTTATATATTGGTTTGATTTGCTGTGTTGCAGGTATAGAAATTATCCACCTGAGCTCCTGGTGGATATTGTAGCAAGGATTCTGTCTATGGTACCACCATGGACACGAGTCTATCGGGTTCAGAGAGATATCCCTATGCCTCTTGTTACTTCTGGTGTCGAGAAAGGTAACCTTCGCGAGCTTGCTTTGGCTCGAATGGAAGATTTGGGCTTGAAATGCCGGGATGTCAGAACCCGTGAGGCGGGAATTCAGGTAAGTATGGAGTGCTTTGAAGTCATTGCCACATGCTTATAATTTAACCAAGGATGTGTCCTCATTATTCTTGTTTTGCATCTCTACGTAGGATATCCATCACAAGATCAGGCCTGACGAAGTAGAGCTTGTCAGGCGTGACTATTCCGCGAATGAGGGCTGGGAGGGAGACCTTCCTCTCATATGAGGATACACGGCAGGTATTCTCTCGATATTATGTAGCATTACTCAGAGTTCAGCACTGGGTCCCAAATTCTCTCGATCTTATGTAGCTTTACTCACAGTTTCCTTTTGCAAATTTTACAGGATATCCTTATTGGACTGCTGCGCTTGCGTAAATGTGGCCGCAACGTTACATGCCCTGAACTCGTGGGGAGGTGTTCAATTGTCCGTGAACTTCATGTCTATGGAACTGCAGTCCCTGTGCATGGTCGTGACGCGGACAAACTACAACACCAGGTGAATCTCATATTTATATGTAGATGCCATATGCAAACCACCCTGTGTTTTGCCCTTGGCCTCAAATGACTATGTTTGGAAATTAGATTTCCTGGTATGCTTGATCAACTGTAGTCACTGTTCTAGATCAATCTACGTTTTTAAACTGCTTACTAGTGTGTGAACATGGGGGTCTGGTGTGGTTAATTTTGTTACATATCACCACATTTGTTATGATGGGTTTACATTTCTTTGCTGAAGACAAAAGATTTCTATTGGTGTTTGCGCTTTGCAAAAATCAATTTTTTTAAAAATTTGTCTGAGGGAGGATAAATCTGAGTGAATGCAATATAGGTTTATTGGAATGGTACCAAGCCTACAGGCTGGCTCCAGCCATTTAGCTCACAACAGACACCATACACCCCTAAGGCCCAAACATGATCCAACACAAGGTTAAATTCCCTATTGGAGATCTCTTTAGTTCCCTAAATTTTCCCCGAAGACTCGTCATTTATACTATTTGACCCGTATTGTTGCTAATTGTGGTGCTTTTAAAGCATTTTGATCATTTAATACAACAAATTTGTACATTTTATTCTGAATCTTAAACCAACCTTAATAAATTGGAATTTCCCATGAAAAGCTTAACGACATGCAAAATCATTTTAGATACAATATATGATATCTTAACTAATAAAAGAACGAGTTTACTCCTGCGCAGCGAGACGATCGTCCTATCTTGGAACTCGTGCCGATCCTCCCACCCCTCCTGTGCGTGCCTTACACCCTCCCGGCCTCCAAAAAAACGCTAAGGAAAGACAAGAGAAAACTGTTGAACAAAACTTCGTGACGTCTGCAATGCCGCCCGTGACGGCGTCTACCAGGTGTGCTGCTGGGAGCGCCTCGTCGGCATCATGGCATCCGTGCTGCTTGTGCCTGAGGAGATTCACAAGGGCCAGCTCCGCCGCGCGCGGAAGGCGCACTCAGACCGCGTGGTCCTCCTCATCGATGACAACGCGGCTGCACATGACTTAAGCTATTAGGACTGTTTTGGTCCAATTTCAAATGTGTGCCGACAATTTTTCAATATAAATATGTGTTTTTTGCTTGCTTCGAACAACTGTTTGAGATTTTGTTCAATCCATAGAATGCAATGCGGAATTGTTTTGCATTCCTGGCTATGAAAATTTTTAGTGGGAGCTGATTTAGAAAGTTTCATATTTGTACGGACGCTTCACACGATATGGAAATTGTTTCGTTCAAAATATAAGATTCTGCAGGATCACGTAATCCAGAATCGATTCTTGGTCGTCCTAAGCATCGGACAAACTGGTTTTTTTCGGATGAAATTCGTTTGAATTTGCTTAAAAACCAGCCGAAATTTGAAATTCGAAATTTGAATTTGCAAAACCCGGCTGGGATTTTGGATCCCGGCCCCGGCTGGTAACCGGCGGTTACCAGCCGGGAATTTATTCCCTTCTGTCGCAACGCATGGACACCCTACTAGTGTTGTGCTTAATTTAGTGAAGTTCGAAGAGCCATAAGTGAGTGGCCTGTGATTGAAATGCCTGCTAAACATGACCATATTAAGGCTTTTGTCATGGTGTCATTACATTTTCATTTTTCTTCATCTCCAGGGGTATGGGACTCTCCTTATGGAAGAAGCAGAAAGAATCGCACGCAGAGAGCATCGCTCAAAGAAACTGGTTGTCATCTCAGGAGTTGGAACCCGTCACTACTACCGCAAACTAGGATATGAACTCGAGGGGCCTTACATGGTCAAAAGTATAGCATAATGTTTCTTATTATACATGAGTGCTTGTATTCCAGCTAATGTTTTATAACTTTAGTAGGTTTTTTTTGAAATGTTCATATTTACCCTCGTTTTAAGTATTCGGAAGTATGTCTTAAAGAAATGTTGTCAACCTTGTGATGATATTCTTTTCTACTGAAAGTCCCCTTTTGGATAAGCGCGGTGAGTTATTTCCTTTGATGCAAAATGCGATGGAAAGTTTGAATGGTTGGAGGCTTGGAGCAATACGTAGGTCTATCTATTTGTTTCATATTTCCAATCGTGTTGTGACCAGGATCCAAAACCCGTTTCCGGTGGAAATCTTGGTTGTCAGCTGGAAAAAAAAACCGGCCGGTTATCGGATTTCCTAGAAAAAATCTAGACGAATTTTGCTATAATTTGTTTAAAAACCAGCTGAAATTTGAAAATTAGAATTTAAATTTGCAAAATTTGAAAAAACCGGTCGGTTTTTCCGTTCCTGGTTACCACAGGTAAATTTGGTTACCGACGATAACCGACCGGTTTTTTCTTCCCTGTCAGGTTGTGACAGTGTAATGGCGAATAAGGTCTTGCCTAGCTAAGAATCTCCTACTGGTGAATAAGGCCTTGCCTAGTTAAGAATTCCCCACCCTGTTAAGGCTTTGTTTTGGAAGCCTTCCCAAACATGCTCTAAGTGTAGCGGGGAAGAATCTTTCCATCTCTAGGTCTGTACATCCATATGGAACTCTGACCCTGTGGGAATCCTATTGGGGATTGAAAATAGTTTTATATGTATTTTAAAAATGTAAATACGACTATATCAGTTGGTTTATAAATATTTTGGTATACTTTTTCACAAAGCATAGCTTCAAAATTTAAATTCTTAACGTGCTGGTCAAACAGCAGGGCGAACCACCCTGGAAGAGCCCGACCTTAAACGGCCAGGTCCGAGCTCGGCCTTACCTCTATTTTGGATTTTCTAAAATTTTTATTTTAAAAATAATTTTATACATGCCGAGCTTTTTAGGGTTTTGGGCCAAAATTGCGGGCCGAAAAACTGGGCTTGAGCCTGGAAATTTGGTTGGACCGCCTATGAACAGGTCTAACATGTACATACAAGTTTTAGTCCAAACATATGAAGAAAAAAACACATGTCTCATATTCAAAATCTATAATATATAAATAATATAATATATTTTTAATTATTTGTGGATCCGCGTGGGTAAGTTTGTCCCCGCCCACTAGGATAACAGGCCCCATCCCAATCCTGTTTCCACGGGGAAATTGTCATCTACACACGATAAGTTCTCAACTGCCTGGTTAACGATTATATATGAAGTGAACGGTCCAGATCTATTTGAAGTAACCTCGAAGGAAATCCGAAATGACTAGTGAACTGTCACTAAACTAGGCAGCGACTCGGTGTTACTTTTTCACCTCACCGCTACGCAGTCTCGCGACTACAGCAACATGCTTTGTAGTATTCTGCACCCAGGCATCCCTGATAATTAATCAACCGGGAGTCCCTTGACGAGTTGACGACTTATTTGGTTGGAGGGAATTGGTGGAAGGGGATGATAATTTAAGAGGTGAGGGTTATTAAATCTTTTGTTTGGTTGGTGGCTATGAGAATTTAGGTGGGATGGGGATTAAGGGTTTGAGGATCTAACTCCCACCATTTGAAACCCAGGACGAGGGTAGGAATTTGAAGGGAATTGTTGAGTAATAGATCTTAATCTTTTATCGTAACTTAAATTAAGACATAAAAAGTTGTAAAGAAATCTCTCACAATATCTTATCTCTCTCGCCAAACAGAGAATTATGACTAAAAATCAAACTCTACGTGTCTCATCCACTACAAACTCCCTCCTCTGAACTCCCACCCCCTTCTACAGTTCACTGTCAACCGAACCAGAGGCACGACAGATGCAGCAATCTACAGTTCGTTTCCTGTGATTTTCTGCAACACAAGTACACAACCCATGCTTAGAAAATTCACTCCATGATATCATGTGCACTACAACAACCCACTGCCTGCGTTCGGCCGTGTTCCGGTGGATTTGCAAAATTTCATATTCCTAAAGAGTATCCTACCCTACCTCCCCTGCTTACAACACTAACAGTCCCAGTGGGAGCCTGGTCCATCGAACAAAACAGAGCAGACTACCCTACAATTGCTGTTCCAGCAAAGCTCCATGAGTGCCTTCCAAGCTGTTTACACCTCCACTTCACGCGCTTCAGCATCCTGTGCTCTGTCAATTTTCAGCATTGCTTCGGCAAGAAGGTACACAGCAAGTGCAAAACAGTAGGGCAAGCAGTAAAGTAAAATGGGGCATCAGGGTTTTTTTGGTTCCTGGCGCAAGAATAATAAAATATTTTAGGAACGGAATAATTATGGCGCAAATGACTACATATTCTGTTGATTACCTGCCATCTTTAGTCTAACAGCCGAACGTGCTAATCCAGATAACCGCTACTTCTTTAGCAAGTACAGTCCATCCCTCATCTCAAGCTTATCATCTGATACTAGACCAGAAAGAAAACTCTGCAGTTGCTGCAGTGATTTATCATATGACGGCTCAGCTATGCAGAACATCTGAAACGATTAAGTTTGGAAGAAATTAATGAGTGGATAAAAGGTTAATAATAGAGAAAGGCACAGGCGACAATGTTTCATTTTTCCTACCTTTAAAGTGTTATGTATCCTGTCCAGTGTCATACTGCCGAAATTGGTTAGCATTCCAATGATGAATTTCTGCAGTGCAACCAGATGAGTAAAATGACTGGTAAATGTAGGGAGAACTGAGAAATGTAGAACTAACAAAGGGGTTGGCCATGAAAGCTATCTTTTCTCTCATTGGTGTGACTGTATGGATTTTGAACATTATAGAAAATTGTTCAAGATCGCAAGGAATCAAACCTCATAGACTGTCATTTCTTTCCTAAGTTGTTCCTCAACAGAGGCAACGGAGCTTTCACCTTCGTCCTCAGCCATTTGAAACCCTTTGCAGCGTTCATTCACAATGCTGTTTTTGTTGACATCAGACATGCTATCAACAACAGTAAAGATGTGATCGTCGGCATCTGGCCCAACTGATTCTGTCAGGACCCCCTACAACATATAGTATGAAATAGTTAAAACGTGCTTCTTAAGCAGACCACATTTAAGAAGTTTGCTTGGGAAATGCTTGTACAGACATCAGGCAGCAGGTCATGCTTAAGAATATCCTATATCCATAAAGGAAAACACAAGCTATATATATTTTTGTGCAGAATTCTAATCTAGATAGTATCAACCATCTAGTCCATCTGATTGAAGTCTAAACAGGTAATACACATTAAAAAATCATAGTAAAATTGATTCAGAGTTCAATTTCATCTTTGTTAGTAATGCCAAGGATGACGATGTTCACAATGATCTGGACAATGAGTCGATGACTCTTGAATTCAAAAGGTAATAACAGCATGCTAAATATAAACAATTTAAGTAATATGTCTCCATTCATGCATATATGCCACACCTTGCTTGTCCAGAAACCTATTCTTCTGTTAAGAGAATCCACAGGTATTCCGATTTCTGTAGCAAGCATCTTTGAAGTCCAACTGAAAAGATTTGATGATATTAGTCGGAAGAGTACATGGGAGACATACATAAAGACAGTTGTTTTACCTTGGTTTCTCTTGAAATCGCATTATGATTGCAGCATGAACAGGAGCTACAGTAAACTGCATACTTCTATCCTCGAATTGCAGTTCCAACTGGAAAAGAAAAGATAAAATTATGCCAAGCATTTCTATTCATAAGAAGACATGTTTCTTCAATCTTCATAGCTACCCACTGAACCATTAACTTTAAATTTGTCTTCTAACCTTGACCGTCCCAAGATTTTTCTTCCATAATAGATTTCGTGGAGTTTTTATCTGATGAAATCTTTTTGCATAATCAGACAGCATCTGATCAATTGAAGCAGGAACTGCAAGGTCTTCTGTCTACATTTGCACAAGATATCGAGAGGTTTAGTGAATCAAGAGAGCATTCATCAAAACAGAAAATGCTCACAGTTTAGTCATTCAGTAAGTGGAACACCAAGTCTATTCCTATAATCAACTAGACAGACAGTCATATTAATTGCAAACTAACTGAATGTAATGGTAAGGGGTTCTAAAAAGCTTTGATGTTCCCTCACCCAAAAAAAGAAAAGGAAAAGATTTTATGTCAGAAACAATGTATATACAAATAACAGAGATTTAAAGAAGGGCATTGATAGAAATTTGAGCCTTGTGATTTTTTGTATATACAAATAACCAAGATATAAAGATGTCTGTCGATGGTTTAGTATCGATCTTACGAATGAATACTGGAGACTTTCCTTGAATTAGACTACACAGAGAAAGACGCGGGGATTTTATATAGGTTCGGGCTTTCTCCTGAGAGAATAATAAACCTACTCCTGTGTTGTTGTATTGACTATACTTTACAACAGGGAAGAAATAACTAGAACTATGGCTTAATGACTTCTATCTGTTGATCGTGTTTCTGTTGTTGTTCTTGTTTCACTTGATCTCCTGATCTGCCCTCTGTCCACCGGCTTTTTACTTCTTATATAGCGCGTGAAGGGGTGGCAGTTGTCCCATATCAAGAGGCGTCCCACCGTTTGAAGAAATGTGCACGTTTTAATGACGGTTATTGTCAGAGACTAAATCTCCCACGTCGCCTTGCAGTTATGTCCAAGACGGGAGCTTAATACTTGCAGCTATCCCGGAGAATAACAATGTGTATTAACTACTATGTGTATTAAACACAGCACATAAGTGTCTCTAGTCGATTGGGTCCTCATGTCTGTAGGCTTTGTCAATCCTTTTGTATTTCCTTATATGCCTTTTGTATTTTCTTATCTGTATATGGCATATTCCCCTTGTACTCCCTATATATATTGCTCATTGGGCCTCAAGAATATAGACACAATATTCATAACAGACCATAGGGTTTGTCGTAGTTGATCTAGTCGTAGTAAAGCTTATAACCAGGGATTAAAAACCCGGCCGATAACCGGTTCCTAGTGAGGGGGTGGGGCGGGAAATATAATCCCAGCCGGTTTTCTTCTTGTTTAGCAAATTCAAATTTCGAATTTCAGTCGATTTTTAAGCAAATTCAAACGAATTTTATCCGGTCCCCCCAGCTTACGATTATAAGATGGTCGTAGGAAATCTTACGACCACTAGGTAGTCGCAGAAGAACTTACGATCATATAGAGTGGTCGTAAAAGGGTTTACGACCACTCAGCTAAACTTCTCCCTTACTGATGATAAGAGGTATCCTTACGAATAACACGAAGATGTTGCTATTTATAATAACAATTACAGATAGACAATTTAATCAATTGAGGATTATTAGATCCTTGTCAATGCCACTGACAGAAAGTTGGTGTTATGACTAGATGCCATAGTCAATTATTCAAAAAAAATGTTTTTGCTTAAGTCAAGTGAAATAAACAGTTCTGACGAAATAATCAGTTATTGATGAGACGCATCTCTCTTGGTTCAACTGGATAGCATGCCCGCTGAGGCAGAACCGCATCTTACCAATTTATATTTGCTGCTGGCTCAACTCCGTATCACAATTAATATAGCAAGTTATACTTAGTTGAAATGTTTTGAGTCATTAGCCATAACCCATAGCTCATTCAGAGCATGAAATAAAAAAGGGGGGGAAATCAGTAAAATGTCACTGATTCAGCTCCAGAGCTATTACCATGATTTGGATAAAAGCTTAGGTGCATACCTGAATTGGTGGCCAAAAGTTGGATGAAATTATTGTAGCATCAAGAACATCGTGAGACATTTCTGTCTCCTCTTGCCCGGCAACTACCAACAAAAAAAGAAGGGTTCAAATGTTGCTGCAGTAACAGTTGAACTTTTGGCTTGTAAAGACACATGCAGTATTTGAGCAGTACCAATTTGAGATGTCTTTAGTAAAGATGTTTTAATATTCGAGTTGGTTCTCTTCGAGTCAATCAAGTCATTAAGCATAATCTCACACTTTTGCATGCTGCTCTCACCAAAATGAATCTGCCAAAACAACAGTATCATAAGAAGAGTTATCAAGGCTAAGCAAAAAGCATAATGCATCACATGCAATCCAATCAAATGTCTTAGAAACATAACTAAGAATAGGATAATACAAAAGTTACAGTCTAACCTTAAGAAGTTCCAGCGTGCGGATATCGGAATCTATATCAAAATCAGATTTGTTGAGCAGTTTTTCTGCCAGCATTACACGATATTCGTTGACCAGTTGGTCCTTTGAGCCAATTATACTGACCATTAGTCCAAGTATATCAAATTTCCTTCTATTCCTGCTCCCTTTCAATGGATCTGCTTCTACAGGATCAGGTTCCCAGCTGTAAAAGTTGGAATCACAATGATTGCAGCCTTACTAATGTTCCCCACCTTAGAATTCAAGGAATAAGAGGCATTATAGTGAATGTAATGAATAAAGCATACCTTTCAGCATTTAACCATGCTTGCTTCTCATCAATGTTTGTATGATCATCATAGTCAGCATTTTCCTGGTTCTCAGCATCCCTGTTCAACTCTTCCAGAAGATTATCACCAGCATTTCCTGTCCCACTTGTGTTTCCTCCAGATGCATCAGTTAGCATTGTCACTATGCATTTGATAGTGTCTTTTCTACCTCTCAGATAATCCCTAATTGGTTCACCAACTGCTTCTAAGAACACACCAGTGGGGTCAATTGTCCGCAATGCCTTGATAGTGGACACGTACTGGTGCAATATATCATTGGTTGATGCACCAGCAGTAAGCAAGCGATATCTCAATGACGAGATAAATGAGTCGACAAGCTTAGAGTGTTGACCCGTGTACTCCAAACACTGCTTTAGGTCTTCAATAGCAGGAGAGCTTCATCAATGCACCAAAAAATAACCAGATATTAAATTTTTGCACAAGAGCACAGGCATAGTAACAAGAGAATAAAATAAATGTAACATGAAAGGAACTTCATAACGTAGCTCAGAAGTTTGAGATGGCCATGTGAACAAACTTGGTTAATACCTAAGCATGAAGAGCAAAAAAATACAGTACGACACATGAAAGGAAATTAAAATGTTTGGTTCAAGGTGGAGTTAAACAAATCATCAAATATTCATTAGTCACAAAACAAAAACTACAAAAATGAAACGATAATTAGATGAGCTACAACATGATAGATAAGCTAACTATATTACACTTCCTCCAGTTAAATGAGGATAGACTGCGACGTTACAGGGATGTTAGCCATAATTTTTTATGAAGACATTGCAAAAGTTCCCAATAGATAAAGCGACCACAAAATGTGAATGCTTATGGAAGTGAGGAAAATTACTCAAGCATATAAAAACAATATGCTATGTTGTCACGGCGACAAGGCGAGGCGCTCCGGAGGTGCCAGGACGCCTGCCCGCCTAGACAATGATTAGACGATGGCAGGAAAATAGGAAAATATGATAGTTCATAGTTGACAGTTGACACTTGCATTATTGTAATGCATAGAGCTATAGACCTAAGCAGTGAGCTACAATGATGTATAATGTATATGTATTGCTTTTGTCCTACATGATCTTTTCCTTTTCTCTCTCTCCACCATTCTCTTTTTTTTTTGGGCCGAAACATTGCTAGCCACCCATTTCTTTTCCCTATCTTTTCTTTATTCCACTCTCTCTCCTCCTTATCTTCCCAGCCGAAAGCACTCTTTATTCCACTCTCTCTCTCTCTCTCTCCTTATCTTCCCAGCCGAAAGCACCTGCTCATTTCTTCCTTCTTCTTCAATCCTCATTCTTCCTCATTTCTTTCTTCCTCTCTCCCCCATTTCTTCCCTGAAGCGCCGACGCCGCCACCTCCTCCTGCTGCCCCAACGCGCTGCTGGGCCTCCCCTGCTCCGGCTCCCCGACGTCGCCCCGAGCTCTCTCCCCTCGAGCTGTGCCGCCGCCCGAGCTCTCTTCCTCGAGCCGCCGCCGCCGCCGGCCCGGATCTGGCTCCCCAACGTCGTCCGACGCTGGTTTTCCTCTGCTAGCGACGCCACCCCAAGTCCCTTAGCTAGGCAACCTAGGCGATGACCCTTGGCGTCCACCCTAGAGCGCCAAGACGCCTAGGCGACGCCTTGATAACATAGACAATATGTAGATCTTCAATGCCTGTTTAAATGTTCAACATCATCATATAGGGAAAAATGACTAACCTCTCAGGGTAATCTACTATAATTTCAAAAAGTTTGCCAATTCGTAGGTCCTGCAAGGTTTCGTAAGCAAAATAATCAAGGCGCATGTGCCATCTCACAAGGGCTTCAGAAGGAACACCAATCCCTGGGAAGGAAGAAGGGCGTGAGGCTAAGGGTGATTTGAGACCAGATGATCCACTTTCATAGTCAACAGAGTCCCCCAGATATGTCAAAAGAGCATGCAAAAACTGAAGAGGAACAGCCTGACAAGATCCAAAATTTTTGTCAGCAAAAACTGACGAGGTAAGCACTAAGCAGCATCTACAGAGAGAATATAAAACTGAAGAGGAACAACATGCAAAAACTAGTGTTCCCCTAGGCGCTAGGTGCAGCCCTCCCGCCTAGGCGGCGATTAGACGCTAGGCGCTGGTCTGCCGCCAGACTAACGCCTAGGGGAACACTGGCAAAAACTGAAGACAACAGCTTGGTAAGACCCGAAATTTTTGTCAGCAAGAACTGAAGAGGTAAGCAGCATCTATGGAGAGAATATACAAGCATAAAGCCAAATATCATATTCAATTAGCCAAGAACTGTTAGAGCACTATAATAACGATTGATATCAACTAATTTAATATGCTTACAGAACTGGTCAAAAGGAGATATCAAGAACTGCAAGAACATTGAGGCAAAGATGTTCCAAGGGCACACTAGCCCATAACAGGTGCACTGTAGTGACAGCTCTGTTGCATAAATAGTGCATTCCTGTTCCAATTTGAAGCTTGAGCAAAACAGGCTAAACCTACAAAGAATAATATAGCCTTGCAAAGCTCAACTACTTAGGTAGGCTGGGCATAATACGAAGCCATGAAACTTCAAAAGAAAAAAGATTTGACGCAGTAAGCGATAATGCTTATAAATGGATAAACTTTGCAAAATGGGGCTACTAAAGGGTACCTGAATCCACTCCTTGACACACCCAAGGACAGGAATTCTGTAATCATCACCAGCTAGTTCATATACTTTAGACTGCATATAAGAATAAGTTAAGAATTAAGATAAGGTTAGTGCCACAAATTCAAGAGTATTGATGCCAACAGAAGAGACGGAATAGGTGTTAGGCACAGAAGCGCATGTGGACCTTTAAAAGCCAGATTATTGCAGAGGAATAAGCATCTTCAGTTATTGATGTAAAACCAAGACATCTAAGATCACGAACAACTTTTCCAATGTTCTTAACCACATTGCTACTGTCTGAAATAACTGTTTCTTGATCATCAATCTCCATTTTAGAATGCCAAGCAGAGGCATTGCTCCTTTCAAAAAGTTCATGACTGCCAAGTTGGTCACTGTCATAAGCTCCAGCCATCATGGTATTTAGTTCTTCCAGTTTCTTCTTGAAATAGACATTTAATATCTCTGTAATCAAGTAGAAATAAAAATTTACTCCACTTCAGGAAGTTGACAAACAATACTAAAGTCAAGTGTCAGCAAAAATACTAATTAGATTGTAATAATTTCCATTTGAATTAATTAGTAACATGTGCTTACGTCTTCCAAGAACATGGATGTGCAAAAAGCATGATGTACTCTCTCTCGTGTACAAAAAAAAAAAGATAAATGTAGCTACTATACCGGCAGGGAGGGAGGGAATAAAGACTACAAAATCCTTAGATCAATCGAAGTAAAATTGTGAACTAACCTTGTAGAAGACAAAACCAAAACAAAAGAGGGCCAGAGCCCTACAGCGGTGATGTAGAATAAATGGACTATGCAAAACAAAGATTCACACATTCATAAATGTAGGAGCTAACTTGTTAGCCATTAATTTGTGATCCAAACGCTCCAAAAATTAAAGGTAGAACCAGCTGGGGAATTTGCATCTAAGTCTGACTCTATAAATTTTAACACTAAATGACATCCTCCCCTCTACAGGAAAAGAGAATATCATACAAACTTTGGCAAGAATTAGTGCTGAGGAGACAACATTCCAATTTAGTCAAAACTGGTACTGGCAGACCAGGTGTTGTCATCACAGGAACTTCTGATGTCAATAACTGGTACCAAGTCAACAAACTGAAAATATAACAATGTTCGATTTTTTTGTGCACCCTACCGTCATGATTGTAAAGCATAACTCAAAGAAACAATAAAACATACCCTAAGGTTCATGAATGGAAACCACTGTAACCCATAGAGCATTAGTTCAGTGTCAAACACAAGTCTTTTCTGCCAATAAAACAGATAAGAAAAAGATGCTAACCGGGAAAGCTCAAGGGTAGTGTTGTCAGAAGTACTGAAGATACCATTAACTGGTACCTGGGCATTAAGCTGGAACTACAATCTACTGATTTGGATTTTCTGTTTGGTGTCCTGTCCTCGTATGCTTGTAAAGCATATACTAGAACCAAAACACATTTTTCCTGGTAACTCTTTTCCAAGCATATGTCCTCCAGTGCTCTACTTAAGGCATGCTCAGGCCAGTTCTCTTGAACCTGAAATTCATGAGTTGAGACTTGAGAGATCATGCTATTGAAAAATCTTAACAAAACAAAACCAGGCGTCTCAAATTAAGCCTACCGATGAGACTACTACTTCACTATTTGGAATGTTTGCTGCTTTTGAATTACTGTAATTTAGTTCGATGGTGTATATCAATTTAGAACCGCACACACAATTTCAAGCATACCAGCATATTCAGGGTTCAAACTGAGCTTGATCCTACTCCAGTAGATCATTTTTATGGCTAGTGTCTAACAAATGTATTGACTTATCATTGAAAGTGACTTCTGAATATTTGCTTTGCTGGGAGGATTTTGCGATTTGAGATTCAAGTATCAAGCAAACTCTTTTCTTCTTGATTCAACATATGACAGATTTTATATCCTTGTCATATGAAAAAAAATTAGCAAAATATGAATCAGGTAAGACGCCATTTTTGCAAGAAATTTCCATACTTTAAAGAAAGGTTTGAATAAATGAACAATTAGGTTTACCATAACTTACACATAATTTAATTCTTTCTACCGCAGAAGAATTGCAATAAAGATGAAATTGCTTCCAGAACTTCTTGACTGCATTATTTCTAAATGTCTCCTGCACCAATAGGGATAGGTTGGAAATGGAAATTGAATTTAAAAAAACTCCATATCATCATAGAAATAATATATCAATGCAATTTCAGAACTTTAAACAGTTACCAGACTAACATCCATAGTTACCGGATTCGCTATAAAACCCCGTGAATCGCAAATCGGATTCGTCGAACCCAAACCGGTTTAGGGTACGGTGTTCATGTTCGCAGTGGAAATTGGAAGAAAAAGTGGCGAACTAAAAACCTGAATCCCGCACTACAACTCGGACGAACTATGTTTCTGGTAACTATGCTAACATCAACAAATATTGCATCTTTAGACTAGGTCCCTCGTATCCTACATGCATAGCATAGCTAACTGAACTAAAACATTAAAACAAACATAAATAAACGAACAAGCATTTACAATTGTAAATCCCACCTGCCAAAATGGGGCGGTTTCTCGTTACTGATGATTGAACAACAATCGCTAAACCAAGGTGTTCTAATTACTTTGACAACTAAACTTGCTCCCCCTAATCTACAGGGACCTGTGGGCAGTGGTCGCACGGCAAGGAAGAAGCAGCGACAGCGGTAGCACTTCAACATATTAGGATGTCACTTGCATGAGATTAGGGTATTGGTTCGCTGTATAGTTAGCCGAATCAGTTAGTTGCATTTGATTAGGATATTTATGTTACGGCCGTGTGAGCCAAGCGGTCGCACGAGTCCATAGGAAGCCAACAATGTTCCCGTCACGTAATGGTCAAGATAGAGATATAATTGCATTAGTTGGCTTTGATCTCGTTAGTTGCATTTGTTGCTTTATCTGTAGTTCATGCATGTTAGGGGCGCCTATTTATGAGGCTACCAAGATTCCTATTGAATTAAGCACAGGGGTGGAGCCAGGATGTTGCCATAAGAGGGGCCGATAAGAGACATGAATTTGGTACTACGATCCTATCATAATATAGACGCCTTGAAATATTGATACAAATTAAAGGCATTATTAAAACGAAATTCTTTTATATCACATAATAATTGGAGCTTAGACTATCATAATAATATAGCAACCAAATACATATCGTGATCATCGCTGTGGATTTTGGCGCACACTTACGCTTCACATAGTCACCGATGGCCTAGTTTGGCGCATATTTACACTTCACCAAGTCAACCGACGGTGTGACGAAAACTAGATACATATAAGAAGTGCTTGATCAAGCCCTAAACGTATAGAGATGAAACGTTTTGCACTTTTTTGGGGGAAATTAGGGAAGCATTGTGCACTAATGTCATTATGCAGTATAAATTAGACTCGGTGCAAGCTTGAAGTGTTTGAATAAAATAAAATCCGGATGATAGATAACGTGGGCTCATGGACCATGAACTAACTACTGTGCCTTTTAACTTCACCGAAACTGCTACTTAATCACATAAGTTAATTAGTAGGGGCTAATGCTAATCAAGTTCTAATATTGCATCCTAATTTAACCTTTGCATGAATCATAGGGGGGCCAGGCTCCTGCCAGCCCCCACTTCCCTTTCACCACTGATTAAGAAATGAATAAATTAAGAAGTTCCTAGCCTCTCCCTCTCTTCTTCAATCTAGCATCAAAGCCTTGGCAGCGGCATGGCAGGCCGATCAAGGGCGAGTGCCCTACCCTCGGTCCTCAGACCCGTACCCAACCAACACCCACAACACTGGCATATAACCACCCTTACTCCTGCACTATGGTCATCTCTTCCTATATTTAACTACCTCATGGACAGATGTAAGAAGGGTTAACTACATCTTGTACATATGAAAGAAGGGAAGAAAGTAGAAGAAACAATGAATTCTTAATGAATGTTCACAGAAAGCAAGCCATAATCCTACTGGTTCAGGTTTCCATAGTGTGGCATAGTTCAAGCCTTCAAGGTTTATGGCCTCACTGACTAAAGCTCGCTAGGGACGAATTGGACTTGTTTGTTCGCGCTCCAATACTAAATCCCTCGTTCCAGCGCTGATTCCACTCGCTATTTTCACTTAGGCATTTGCACAAACACACGAGTGGACCCTTGGTCTCAAGTCTCAACCCCGAACTCCCACACTACGCCCTCCACAATTCGGCACAGACGTTCTCGCAAACACCCAGCAGTACAGCACGCAGAGCGAGGAGTCGTGCGATTCGGCAGCCCCAGTCTCTACTAGCACGCGGCAATAGCAAGACAGCAGCAGGTGTGTGTGTGTGTGTGTCTGAGAGAGAGAGAGAGAGACGGGGGGTGCGGACCTCGAGGGTGTGGAGGAAGTAGTCGCGGACGAGGGTGGCGAGGCCGCGGGCACAGAGGTCGGCGACGACGGGCGCCAGGCGCGGGCCCACCGAGAGGTCGCCGGCGCCACCGACGAGCTCGCCTGAAAGAGCGCAGAAGCGGGCCCACATATCGAGGGCGCCGTCGGCGTCGTCCAGCTGCATCGCGAGAAGCAGGGGAAAGAGGGAGACGGCGAGGAGGAGGCGAAGTCCAAAAACTCCGAAGTCGAAAGGGGGGAAAGGGCGTGCGGCGCGCGGAAGCGGGGGACAGAGCGATGGAAATGGAATGTTAGGATGCGTTTGGATGGGTGAAACCAGGAACGAGATGATATAGAATGAAGTTAAATGAGATGGTATAGGTAGGATGTTTGGTTGGTTAATTAGATATGATGATATAAGATTTTATTTGGTTAATTAGATAGGATGGTCTGAATGGTTCAAGTTGGTGTTTAGTTTAATGGATGAAAGTGGGTATGGTAATCCTCTCACTAAGGTTGTTAGTTTACACTTCAAATAGTAATTTTGGCAATTTTTATTATATTTGAGCAGTCGTAAGTAACGCAAGTAAAATTTCATTTGTCCGATAATGCAATCCCGATTATTTTATTGAATTTAATTGAAGTTTATTTTATTTATTTAAAATATTTTTCATTTTCCAAAAATACCGAGAAATACCATAAAATTTAGAGTGCTGAAAAATGCAAGAATTTTCGACATTAGCTAGGTCATGATTTTAGATGAATTTAGGGGAAAAAATATTCAATTTAGAGTTAGCAAGTGAAAGTTATAGTAGTTTTGAAAATCAGGTTTTGCAAAAAGGCTGAAAAATACACTTCGATTACTATTTATTCGATTTTAATTATTTAGTGAAGTTTTGTAGAACAGTGGTGGAGATAAGGATTACATAGATAAATAGAGAATAAAATTATAAGACCAAAATAACTTGGTTCACCTCAATTAAAGTTCACATGAATTAATAATGAATTTCCAAAGTTAAAAACATTTTCTAATGTAAAAATAATAATTCAGTTTTGGATTAATTTCCAAAATCTATAATTTCTGGGGCGGATATAAGTTTGAAACATATTCTAAATTAAAGTTCACTTAATAAGAAAATTACCAACATTTGTTTCACTTGATTTGAAGTTATTTTGAATTAGTTATGCATTTTTTAAGTTATTATATTTTCGATGTGTTCGGGCCATCTGATCAGACCCTCTCCGATCGGACGGATCGAACAGACCGACCTGTTCGAACGGTCTGAACAGTCCCTCCGATCGGACAGTCCGATTCCGATCAAACCTTCCTACTTTGATCGGGCTCTATAAAACAGCAAAAAAAATTCTAAAATCCTAAAATAATTCAGGGAGGTTCCTAGGATGTCCTAATACTCGAATAAAATTTGAAACATCACTGTTCAAATGTTATTTGCTTGACTAAATTCAAACCTAGCTTAGGTTGTTGAATAGAGTTTGAATTTTGTGTGGGTTGAATAGAGTTCCAAAAAATTAGAGAAAAATTATATTTATTCATGATAAATATTATAGTATTTGAATAAATTATTTTTACAGAGGTCTTTGTAAGGACTTAACTCCGTTTTCTTTAGAGGAGTTGATTTAGGACTTAAGTAAGGTTTGACTCCAAAAATATGATTGATGTTTCTTTCTTGGATCAAATTGTAAACCCACTGCAGAATCAAAACTTCCACTGCAGTTACAGGACATGAACACATAGCACATGACCATAGCTACATTAGGCCCACCAAAATGGAAATACAAAATAGAACAACAGTTACAGGAACTATAAAATAGAACAAAAGTTACAAGAACTAGAAAATGATTTACCTTTCTGGTCAAAAGAAGGATTTATCAGACACGAACACATTGCAAATAAATCTTCAGATGCACAATTACAGGTGCAGAGCATAGAGAAAATACATTGCTAAATACACACTGCTCAAAACCCAAAAAGGAATTCTGACAACAAAGACAACAGATATTTTCAACATTGGCAACAAAACAAAGCACTAATACATATTGTCCCAGTGCCATTTCAAAAGTGCATATATTGTTGATTGCAGTACAGAAATATGTATTTTAGGAAGGACTGAAGACCATACATTGGCATACAAAAGAAGGCCATACACATAGGCACTATCACACTAGTCGTTCTTCAACCACATAAATATGTTTACAACCACATACATAGGTTTACTTCTCGATACCAAAATAAGTCCTACTGCAATCTAACGCTACTAGTTCAGAGATTATTGTTACTGATGTACCTAGCAACCCAAACAATCTTGTTTGAGACGCTCAACTTGTTGAATGCCCGGGCAAGAGAAACATTCTCACACAAATGAGCATTGTAGTGGGTGAGATGTGCTTCCTAAAATCCCGGGAAATCCATCATATTGTCCCAAAGATCTTCAGGAACATCTATATTTGCGGCACCCGCCTTCTCAGTAGCCTTAGCAAGTCTTTCTATGCCAGTGGTCATGAAGGAATACAAGTCTTCATCATTGGATATCTTGCCCCTCTTCGATGGTTTACTTGCCGATGAGTCACCTCCACATGTGGCAAACATTGTCACCTCTTCGACACCACCATGTCCAACAACTCTTTTACCTTTATCCTCTGTTGGAGACTTTAGTGTTTCCTCATCGGATATTTCACTAACATCTGTACCAATAGGGTCATTACCAATAGGGTCATTTGCTCCCTTTGCATACTTTTCGATAGCCATACTATTCCCAAATATAGTGGCCATCTCATGATAGTGCTCAAAGGGAGTGTTCAAGTAGTCTGCATCACCGCGGTGATCCTAGACATTAAAGTAGATTTCAAACTAGGTATGATAGCTGTAACATCCTGGCTTTTCCGAGTCTTTTTGAATTTTCAAAATAAAACGAACCGTTTGGTTTTGATGAGAGTTCAAAGCTTAACTTGAGTTTTTTTTTTAAAAAAAAAAGAGAGCTTTAAATGACTAAATCAAACTTCAATTAAATCAGTTCGGTTTCTTTCGAGTTTGTTAGAGTTCTCTCTTTTCTCTGTTCGCTCGTATTCCCCTTGGCCTAGCTCTTTCTTCTCTAGACCTCTCCAGACCTCCATTCGTTTGGATCTAAGGGTCCAGACCTCCCTTCGTTTGGATCTAAGGGTCCAAACCTCCCTTCCGTTTGGACCTCTCCCTCCGTCCAGACCTCACTCTCGTTAGACCACCATCTTGGTCTTTTTGTAAAGACCACTCTCTTGGTATTTTTGCAAAGACCAACCTCCTAGTCCTTTTTGCAAAGACCACCCTCCCGGTCAAGACCACCCCTTTGATCGCGACCTCCTCTTTTGTCGTTTAGTCGCGACCTCCCATTGGAGTCACGACCTCCCTTTTTGCCCTTTAGTCGCGACCTCCCCTTTTGTCGTTTAGTCGCGACCTCCCCTTTTGTCCTTTAGTCACGACCTCCCCTTGGAGTCACGATCTCCCCTTTTTGTCCTTTAGTCGCGACCTCTCATTGGAGTCACGACCTCCCCTTTGGTTTGACCACTCGTCTGAGTGTTTATTGGCCCCAATTGTCAGTTCTGCTCACCTTCTTCTTCCTCTCGTCGCGTCGTTGCTGACGCAATTGTCCTTACGCATTAAATGTCGTTGTGTTGCATTAAATGCTGTCTTCTGCAGCACCTGCTCCCATCATCTCCTTCACCTGCTCGGCATGCTTTGTCATGTCACACGTGCCTTTGATCGTGTGCACCTCTAAGTCCTCCAGTGACTCTCCCCTAGCTATATAAGGCTGAGCAGCCCTTTATCATCACCTTTTGCCAATTCTCTTGCTCTAGCCAGTCCTCCCGTGCTTCAAGCTTCATCGTCAAGGAGTCTGCTGAAGCTTGTGTCATCTTCAACCATCTCGTCGCCAAGAAGTTCGTCTGAGCGATGTGCCATCTTCGATCGTCATCGCCGTCGTCGTCCTCCTCCATTCTTCTCCAGCCTCTTTTCCTCTCTCTCTCTCTCTCTCTCTCTGTTTCGGTGAGTTCCTCCGTGTCCTGTTCTTTTCCCTTGATCCCACGACTACGTTGTGTAATCATATTCGTTCCTATGACTACGTTGTGTGGTCGTATCCTTTTGTATCTTTTCTTACGACTACGCTGCATAGTCATATCCTTGGTATTCCTCGTACGACCACTTTGAGTAGTCGTATCCTCCTCAGGACCTCCTTCGCAGGACCTCCTCCTCGGGACCTCCTGTGCCCTTTTGTTGTCTCCTCAGGACCTCCCTCTCAGTTGAACCTCCTCCCGTACCTTGCTGTGGTTTTAGTTTGGTTTATTGGAGTTCATTTGGTTTTTATTTGGTCTTTATTTAATTTGCTTCGTTTTCTCGTGTAGACTTCGATGACTCCGGAGAGCCCAAGTACCCCGAAGAAGCAGATCCTCAAGCCTTCGAGCAAAGCAAGTTACACCCTTGATCATATTGAACCCAGTATCTCAAATTATTTAATTTCTGTTCCAAATTACTACTGCATGCTTATTTCAATTCAAGTAATTAAAATCCATGTTTTAACTTCATAGTTATTCCTAATTCCTTTGTACATTCAACTTGATTACTGAGTCGACCTTCCCTTGTCACCATAGTAAAGAGCTAGTTGGTACATTAGTATGAACTAGCATGTTTCAAAACTCTATGCTTAGTCAAGCTTAGACCAAAATTTTGATTTTGGAATTTACTACCAAAATACCAATGTTGTCTAAATGTTTTAATCCATGACATTGGGTTGTTGTTTTAGTTTGCAAATGTTTTTGAAAAGCAAATAAAAAGAAAAATTGGTTTGGACCCGGGTGAACTGGTTGTTTGGATGGGTGCATGTTCATGCACGGGATCGATCCATTTCTATGGTCGATGCCCAGGGTTCTGTGGAAGTCGCCCAAGTCAGTTAAGGACCGGTCTTCGAGTGTATTTTGTCATGCCTCTCCGTGCAACCACATGTCCTAAATGGGAAGGACCTGGCTGACTAATTTGCAATATTCCACCGTGGTAGTTCCATCTGGTTGTGTGGGTGTCTTGATGACCTACTTTTATTTATTCCCACCTGGCACAAGAGGGGGCTTAAATCCTGCGGATGGTTAGTCCAAAGGAAGTGAAACCTTAGCGATGGGGGACTGCGATGGAATGGCGCATTGTAAAGACCTTGTGATAATCACTTAGTCGCACACCTACGGAAGTGTGTGAGCGGACAGTATAAGTTGATTATCTCTTGTGGGTAAAGCTGTACACCTCTGCAGAGTGTAAACTATTCGAATAGCCGTGTCCGCGATCAAGGACATGCTGGCAAAGCTGCTCCAAGTTAGATGTTGGCTTTATTTTCAAAAGACCTCTTTGAAATGGTTTTTGATATCTATCCAAATGGGTTTCGAGCTAAAAGCCTTGTGATATGAGGGTATCCTTCACAACTTGTTGATGAATGTTATCCAACTATAAAATTGATTTGAAAAATGAATTTTAGTTATTGTATAACTGCTTTGGAACTTAGTACATTTATTTGGAAAGAAACTTGGCTTTATGCAAAGACAACCCTATAAGACCTCATTTGAGATATCCTTGTATGCATGCGTTCAATCTGTTACTTGACGGATGTGACTTGCGAGCACAGTTGTTGTGCTCATTCTTACTTCATTCTGTTGAGCAGGAGAGGATGTCTTCGATGAGCCAGAGGACCTCCAAGATGACTAGGCTACGACCTCCAGACGATTGCATGTGGCGAATCGTGTGGACCACTCTGCTTTTGGTTCCGTTGTAGTTGTTTCTTGTCGGTTGTATGCCCCTTTGTAATCAACTCTGTTGTTATTTTAATAAATATGTGGTGATGGATGTTACCACTTTTGTTCACTGTGTGAGCTAGCCGTTGGTCCTTGGGACTAGCTTGGTTGTGCACAAAGGGTTCGGGACCTCCCGGGTCCGACCGTGTGGTCATGCCTTTGGGTGATCCCGGGTCCGGTTGTGACTTTGCGACCTCCCTGAGGTCCGAGTCGTGACAATAGCAAAATCAGTTTGATAGATATGAAAGTACAGAAATTATCTTGACATGACTAGTGTAATGTCCATGCTCAAGCCTGATAGTGCATGTGTCTTCATCCCAAAGAACACCACTTAGGTTTTGGAGCTTGCCTATCTTTGACCAAATTTTTTTCCACTTCCTCAAGTGGTTTTGAACCTGACCTCCAGTAACATCCACCTTTAGATGGCCATTCAAGGCCCTCGCACAATTTGTTGAGGTGAACTTTTTTGAAACCAGTGCACGTTCTATTGCCATTGGCCACAAGATTAGCCAAGTAGCTCAAGACAAATGCAGACATTGCATTTGTCCAGACAACCCCACCACTAGTGTTCCCCACTATGTTACCAACCATGTTATCCCCATGTTCAGAGTCCATTTCCTACGAACCAAAGAAAGCAACGGAAAGTCACGTGAACCAAATAAAATGTTATTACAATAAAGGTTCGCATACACGTCTTCAGATGTAAAACTGTGGCCATAGTCTTCAATTATTTGAAGACATTACATATTTAATGGTTTTGGTAGTTATGACGGGCTTACCACATTTCGTTGGCCATAATCTGCCTCTGGTCAACCGTGGCTCTATGGTCAATAGCTTGCTCCCTTGCTATCCTACAAGGGTTAGGTGTCCAAGAAGTCTCCGGTACAACGAAATGATCACTTCCTTGAGAAAGAATCCAGTTGTGAAGGATGCAGGAAGCTATGACAACATCAACTTGAGTTGCGAAGGGGAAGAATGGGATGGCATCATCGAGGACTTTGAACCTCCTCTTGAGTGATCCAAAGGCGTGCTCTACGCTCACTCGCAGAGAGGAGTGCTAAGATTGAACAATTCCTTTTCATTTAGAGAAGGATTGTTCCCACACTCATTCAAGTGGTTCCTCACACCTCAAAGATGAGGGATGAAACCAGGTTTTGCTCCATATCCAGCATCCACTAGGTAGAATTTCCTTAAGACACGAGGAAAACATTGATGACAATGCTCTTTAATAATCGGGTATGGATATGTACTGCTACGAAGAAGCTATTTACCTTCAGGGACATGTATTCCATTCACACGCTCTATTGCATCGGATAACACTGTAGCATCATGAGCTGTCCCCTCCCAACCAGCCAACACATGTGTGAAACGAAGATCCAAGTCTACATCTGCCATGATATTTTGAGTAGGAAATGACTTCCTCCGCAAAATGTCGCCTCCATAGGCTTACTAATAGACGCCCTTATATGTGTACCATCAATGGCTCCAATACAATCCTATTGGGTCAATAAATAGAAAAAAAATAGTAATTAACAAATGTTCCCCCAAAAGTTTCTATGAGGTATAGTTGCTAGGTATGATACCTTAAAAAATAGATCCCATCTTGGGTTCCCTGCAATTTTGCTTGGGGTCTCCAAAGAAGGTGGCCTAATGAGTTCATTTCGTAGCTCAATTATGGCATAGAGGACATGTCCAAAATATTGGCTAACTGTCTCACCTAATCGAGTAAAATTGGTACCGGCTAGCCTATTTCTTAGGTTGTGGCCAACTGTGTTCAACAACATGGCAGCTTGCTCCTCGGCACATACATGTATAGTGTCACTAAGCAAATATCATTGTCTCAAGACTTCACACAACCGAAAGAACGGAGTTCGCTTAAGTCTAATTGTGTTAGTACAAGTTATTTCATTCTTCCAAATTATATTATTCAAATAATCAATTATAATTCTACCCCTTTCCTCGATTGGGCCATATGTAATACGGTCTCTCCTATTCCTTAGTCTAGACCGTACGAACAAAATAACCAAGCAAGCAGCCACGTATGTAGCAGCGCCAATAAACAACATCTTTCGCCTTTTCAGCCTCCTCTTGTCCATCTACAGTTCACAAGTGCCAAGTATAATGAGGGAGCAATTTTACATATACAATGTAACGTCCTAGTTTTCCTGAGCTTTTTGAGTTTTCAAAATAAAAATAACCATTTGGTTTTGTTGACGTCCTAAAGCTTAAGTTGAGATTTTGGAATTAAAGGTGTTTAAAATGACTAAATCAAACTTCAATTAATTCGAATTTGGTTTGTTTTGTTTGCTGGAGTTCTCGGGTGTTCATCCTCCCTTTCTCTGTTCATTCCATTCCCTCCTTCTCGTTTGGACCTCCCTCCATCTGCACTTCCTTCTCGCTTGGACATCCTCTCGCTTGGACCTCCCTCCGCTTCAGACTTCCTCTCGTTTGGACCTCCTTCTCGTTTAGACGTCTCCCTCGGTCCAAACTTCCCTCTCGTTTGGACCTCCCCTCCAGTTCAGACTTCCCTCTCGTTTGGACCTCCTTCTCATTTAGACCTCTCCCTCAGTCCAAACTTTCCTCTCGTTTGGACCTCCCTCTCGTTTGGACCTTCCCCCAATCGAGACCTCCTGGGTGGTCCTGGAGACCGGTCGTGACCTCCTCTTTGGTCACGACCACCCCTGGTTGGACCACCCTCCCGAGTTTTGACTAGCCCCACCTGTCAGCCATGCTCACCTTCTTCTTTCTTCCGTCGCGTCACTGCTGACGCAAAGGTCTACGCGCATTAAATGCTGTTGTGTCACATTAAATGTTGTCGCTTCTGCAGTACCCATTCCCCCTCTTGTCTCCTCCCCTACCTGCCCCCATATCCTCCTTCACCTGCCCTTGAACTCGTGCGTCTCTGAGTCTCTCAGCGACTCTACCCAAGCTATAAAAGCCTGAGCAGCTCTCTTTCATCTCCTTTTTCCTCATCCAACTCTCTCGCTCTCGCTCAGTTACACCGTGCTTGAAGTTTCGCCAAGGAGTCCGCTGGAGCCTACATCGTCTTCGACCACCTCGCTACTGAAGAGTTCGCCGGAGCGTCCGCACCGATCGCCGTCCTCCTCCTGTCTTCTCCGATCTCTCTCTCTCTCTCTCTATCTATTTATCTATCTATCATGGTAGTTCTTGGATTTTGTCTGGATTTGTTGTATTTATTCGGCTCTTTTTGCACGTGTAGATTCCGGCTTCTCGGAAGAGTTCTTGGACCCGACGACCTCTACCAAAGAATCTCAACTCTTCATCGAAGGCAATTCGTACACCTTTGATCATGTCGTACCCAGTTTATGAAAACTCTATTGTTTTATACCAACATGCATGGCTAATTGTATAAAAATGGTTTGGGAAATAGCTAAATACCTACTCGGTAGTATGACTCCTTGAATACTTGTGATTTACATGTTGACATGTACCATTGGACACCATAGGTTGGATAATCTTAGTTGGACCTTTTTGTATTACCAACATGGGTGCGTATATTGCTTAGACATGTTTTAGTTATGCGACGTCTCTTGATCACATGATTCTATGATAATGAATATGACTTAATGATATATGAAATTGTGGCACGGCCACTGTGGTTAAAAGATGTTGTGCCATGACTAGGGTGGTCATTTGGCTGGGATGAACCCAAAAATGTTTTATACTCGGGCGAGTGATCGTGCAGTAAAGAGGGTGCAGGCAGCACATTGGGATGTGGATGTCTCGCCTGAGTAGTCCCTAAGGACTTAACCTTGCAAGCCATTGATTTGGGCCATACTGTGCAACCACAAGTTCATTATGGGGTGGACCTAGCCAACTAATTAGCAATGCATTGAGTCGGTTCTGTTTGGGTTGGGAATGGCGCAAGAAGGGGCTAGGAAGGTGAAACCTTAGCGAGCAGAACCGAGTCAAAACGGAGCTTTGTAAAAGGCTTGTCACGTGCTCTAGACTGCTTACCTAAGGTAGTGAGCAGGGGCATCGACGGGTGCCCAACCAACTAGAGAGGTCGTGTCTTGTGGGTCAAGTTGTACAACCTCTGCAAAGTGTAAAACTATTCGAATAGCCATGTCCCCGGTTATGGACAATGCATGGTGATTTCACACAAGGGGTAGATTTTCTAAAAAATGTGGTCGTGGTTGGTTCCGAGTGGCCTGGGTAGTGAACAGGGTGTTTGCGAGTGGTTTGGAAAGTGAACAGGGTGTTCACGAGTTGTTTCAAAGAAAACTTGATTATTTACGTATTAGTCTTTCAACTTGTACTTTGCAATCTACTTACTGTATTTCCAGTAAATTCAGCTTTCTACAAAGTAACCATAAAGCTATCCTTGTCAAACCTGGCATGACTACTATGTGCATACATTTCCCTACGACTTGCTGAGTACACTCAAAGTACTCACGGCTTTTATGCCCTCTAGTTGATCAACCGCCGAAGAGGACCCAGAGAGCTCTGAGCTCTTTGAAGAGGAGGTCTTCGAAGACCATGCGTGCTAGGAGACGTCCTCCACTCGACTGCCTATAGGCATGTCGAAGGGCCCCACGAGTGTTTGGTGTTCCGCTGCGAGTTCTCTCTTTTGTTGTAAGCCCTGTGCGGCAGACCTCTATAAAAACCTTGACCATAAGGTCTTTTGCTTCTATTAATAATAATTTGTCTTCTTCGTCTTTAGTTTATTGTATGGTTTTGATCACATTGATGTTGAAACTGTGTGAGCTAGCTACTGATCATGGGACTGGCTCGGAATGCACAGTGGGTCTCGGGATTGCTTACCCGGGGACCCGACATACAAGCATTAATTTTCCTAGACTCAACAACAGCAAGCAATATTTCACGAATGGACGCAAGAACAGCAAACAATATTTCTTATTTCTTGCACATGCCAAAGCACATAGCCCAACAACAGCAAGCTCTGTTTTTGGATTAACATCCACAATGTTTTATGCATGTATTGCTCAGATCAAAGCACATCCAAATTTCGCTTAACTTGCACATGCGTATAATTTTACTTTGATCTATTTAACTGGACTTGTCATAGGCAGACAATATGTATCAGTATTTACTTGGAGCATAGTCATAGGCACCCAATAAGCACGAACATTGATCTTTCACTGGACACGTAGATGTAGAAGCAATTTTACAAGTGGAGGCATTTTTCCAGGCTAGACTTAATTCCTCTCTACACATTTCTTGAACATGCCAAAGCACAGCATACAGGGATCTAACTATTTTGCCCGTAAGTACATCTGCAACACCTAGATCTACCGGAAAAAATACCAACCAGAGGAAAAGATTTGGGATTTGGGGCCATACATTTGGTTCCCACGATAAATCCACAACAGGTTGAGGGAAGGGAGGAAGATCGGGATGGGACGAAAAAGGAGATGACAAATCGAAGTTCCACCCGGTCTTAGATCCACTTCACACCACCGTTGGACCGCTAGAGACGCCGCCCTTTCCAGATGACAGCGGGGCCAAATCAAATCGACGGAGAGAGGGGATTGGCACCTTGTGGTCGGTGGCGGAGAGACAAGAGGCGGCGCCTTCTAAATCTCCAAGTGCCGGCGGAGCGGAGAGCAGGGATGGCGCCGATAATCTGTACAAGGGAAGAGCAACGACGGCATAGCTTCGGGAGAGAGCGCAGCGCGAAGGGAGAGTGAGCACACACTCAGTGCTTCTAGACGAGGAAAGGCTGAACGATGTGGTTCAGTCTTTTTCCTCGAACGAGACGATTCGGAATCAGAGTGGCATATTCTCTCTTGTGGAATGCCTCGGTGCGGGATGGAGCGGTTTAGTTTAGCGAACCAAATAGACGGACAACACCATTTCCCGAACCGAACGGTACAGAGACCATCTCATCCCATGAACCAAACACTACCTTAGGCGATGTCGTGTCAGGATCCCTTGCTCCTCTGGGTCGGGTGTCCGTTCGGACGATGGCTCGAGGCCTCAAGCCTTGATGCAGCCAACCTGTCACTGGATGCAAAACTTATGTGTGCTAGAGTTAGAGTCCGCGACAGTGCAAAGTGTTAAGAAACCGGGCCCAGACCGGTAGCTCTAGGCCCACGTTGGCCTCCTCATCCATCCAGTAGCCTATATAAAGGAGGGGGGACCCCAACATTGCAAATAGTTTTTCATAAGAGCAATAAAGAGAAGCTTGAAGTCTCCTCACATCTCTGTGTTCAATCTATTATTCTGTTATTGTGTTCTTGCATTATTCTTATGATTCTGAGTTTGTCTACGATGTAATCATTCAAACTGGACTCGCCAGCGATAGTTCCTCAACACATTATTAGCACGATCGACTCTCCTCGGATTGAAAGGTGGCCGTCGAAGAACAACACTCATAGATCGAATCGTTGTTCTAGATTGCTTTTCAATTCTACAAATTTGGCTTTCTAGATTGTAACCTACTGTGCAAATCCGCTCTAATCTACCGCAAGCCGACTTGAAGTTGCCGACCAATGCCGATCAGTAGATTGCATAGAAAAGTGGATGTCGATTGTACTGTAGATTGGAAATTACAAATATATTCTAATCTACTGTGAGCCGACTTGAAGTCGCCGGCCAAGCCGATCGGTAATTGCATGAACGATAATTGCATGAACAATACACATTGCATAAATAGTAACGATTTTCCCCATTTTTTGGCCGACGGCCTAGAGCGCCACCGTGGTGATACCCTCAAGACGGTTCCCCCTAACTATCACGGACCATCGCCACTGAGTCAGATTCCACCGTGGCCTCCAAGACTCAGGCCGCCGCAAGGCCATGGCAACGATGGAAGCAAAGAAAACGGGGAGGCTCTGGTCGTCGCGCTTGAAGCCTCCGGCCAGCCGCCTCCACCGCACGACGCCACACACGGCCGATCATACGCTTTAGCCATCGATTAGCCTCGCGGCCGATCACGACTTCCACGCAACGACCATTCGCACTAATGGCGCTCAGATGCGCCATCGACCTGCCCTCTTTCGCGCTTCCGCCTCGCCGCCTAAGCGGCTCCCCTGGCTTGCCGCACACCCCGCCTGCCGCCTAAAAGCGCTCTCCACGCCGCCTGCATGCCCCGCCCACCGCCTTGAAGTCGCCTCCTCGCCCCGCCCACCTCCGGCGCCGTCTCACGCAAGCGGCACCACCACGCCGCCTGAATGGGCGCCATGTGAAATCCTGAGCTAGGAAACCCTAGCTCCCACTTAAGACACGAAAGGGCAAGCTGGGTCAGTTTTTCTATTCAAAAAGTGAATAGGTCGGCCCATTTTTGGAAAAAGAAGGGAAAATAGGGAAAAGAAAAATGGAAAACCCCGAATTTTGCAAAAAGAACCCTCAGAATTATGAAAATTACGAGATTTTTTTCGCAAATAAGGAAATTTTGCGGAAAACCCCTGGAGTTTCAGAAAATTGCGTGATAATTTTTCTCAGTGCTGAAATTTCACGATTTAACCCATGGAAATTATAGAATTAGCCAAAAAATTCAGTTTCTGGTAGAAAAGGACCTCGGGAATTTAATTTTTGAATCCATTTTGGCATTTGAAGCATATTTAACTTTGTTATTGCTATTTCTATGCAATTTATGTATTGTATGTATTGTTTTGATTATCTGTGATTGTTTATATTGCTTTTAATCATTGAAAATAGTAGTAAATTATGGAATATGCATAGAAAAATACAGGAACATGATGAAAATCTTTGCAACCATTTTATGCAAGTTACCACCAGTAATCTTATGAACTCTTTGTATAAATATGCAGATGACTGGCATTACGAACCTGGAGTTCGACGAGCTAGCCCAGCATGGCCATAATTACTTGACTCGCGTATCAGATGTCGAGATCGTACTTCGAGCCAAGAAGCTCCGTCCTGCTATCGGACTTGGCACCTGGAAGGATGTCATTCCAACTGCTGAGGAGAATGATCAAGCACTTCATTTCCTCAGACACCATCTCTACCTAACGCTCAAGAATGAGTATATGGCGGAGAAGAATGCACTAGCTTTACGGACCGCCCTGAAGAAGCAGTTCGAGAAGCTGAAGTACACCATTCTTCCTCGTGTAGAGTAGGAATAGAACCGACTACGTTTTGCTGACTACAAGACCGTGGGGGAGTATAACTTTGCTTTACACAGAATTTGTACCAGTCTTCAGCTCTGTGGTAAGGCAATCACGAATAGGGAGAAGATTGAGAAAACCCTCTCTACCTTCCACCCGAATGCGGTGCAATCCGCACGCAACTACCGTCGAGATGGCTACAAGGAGTATGTCAAACTGATTGACATCATGCAAGTTGTGAAAGCTCAAGATGGGGTTCTAAGGAAGAACTGCATCTCACAACTGTTTAGTAGCAAAGTTGGCCATAAAGTCAACGCTAGTAGTTACAAGGTGAGGAAACCTCACTTAAAGGAAAGAGGCAAGAAGGGTAAAGTCATGGGTCGCAAGACCAAGCAGAATGCTCAAGCCAAGAAGGGCGAAGAAAAGAAGCGCGATGAGAAGCCCTATGGTCAGCAGGACCAAAGTTGCTACAAATGTGGCACATGGGGACATTGGTCACGTGTTTGCTGTGTGTCGTACGACGTGATTGATGCTTTCAAGGCTAAGAAGAAGGTCAAAGGATAGCACGAAGCACACCTCGCCATTGCAGGCATAGAGGATCCACAGTTATTGGTTGCACCAATGGATGTGGACAGCCCAAAAGCAACCCCCATCACACCTTCTTTGGACATCGCAGTGGCGGCAGCTGTAGTTGTCGAAGAAGATAAGATGGACATGGAGCAGATTCAGACATAAGTTTCTTCATACTTCGCTGATTCGATCTAGTGCACGCATTGCACTTAGATTTTTATAGTCATTTGCAGTTTATGGTTGTAATAGAGCTTTGAATTATCGAATAATGGTTGTAAGCTCTAGAAGAGAAAAGCATTAAATTCTTATGATGGGTCCTGCAAGACTTTTTCTCATATTAATAATAGCAAGTTATGTTCTGTTTTGGAGTATTTTATTTATGTGTGGATTGCTTCCTACCCCATATTAATAAATACTTTATATATCAGAACGTGTGTGGCACCCTATGCAGGAAGTGTGCTTAGCAGATAGCGGCACAACGAATATCATATCAAGAGAGACAATAAATTTCCAGTCGATCAACAAGAATGCTGGCAGTCTTACGACAATCGCAGGTAGCGATACTTGTATAATAGGCTCAGAAAGAGCCACAATTGTACTCCTGATGGGCACAACATTGGTCATTGAAGAAGCATTGTTGTACCCAGAATCGATTAGAACTCTCTTAAACTTTAAAGATATTAGCACTAACGATCTCCATGCAGAGACTGAAAAAGAGTATGGTAAGGAATACCTACTCATTACAAAGCGTGAAGAACATGATAAAATTGTATTAGAATGGCTTCCTTCATACGAATTTGGGCTATACTACACTAACATTAAGGCACCTGCAACCTATACCGTCCTGAAAACCACATTTAGAATATCTGAACTTTTATGTCTCTGTCATGATAGATTAGGCCATCCCGATCTTAGGATGATGAGAAATATAATTACCGATTCTCAGTGACATAATATTAATGTAAAGAACTTCCCGAATCAAGAAGATTTTGTGTGCCCCGCATATACCACCGGAAAATTAATTACTAGACCTTCGCTCGAAAGTGAAGGATGAAATCCTTGCTTTCTGGGCAGATCTAGGAGACATTTGCGTCCTATACACTCTGTCGTGGCCATTTAGGTACTTTATGGTGCTCATCGATGCTTCCTCGAAATGGTCGCATGTATATTTATTGTCTACGAGAAACCACGTTTTTGCAAAGCTAATTTCATAGATAATTAAAATTAAGAATAATTTTCCTGATCAATAGGTTAAGTCCATCAGAATGGACAACGCTAGAGAATTTACTTCAAAGGCATTTGGTAATTATTGCATGGCAATAGGAATTAACGTTGAGCATTCTGTACCGCATGTCCACACCTAGAATGGACTAGCAGATGCATTAATTAATAGAATTGAATTTATTGTCCAACCGCTTTTGCAGAATTGTAATTTACCAACTACAAGTTGGGGACACACAGTCCTGCACGCAGCAACTCTCATCAATTTTAGACCATCAACATATAACATCTATTCACGTATGCAACTAGCGCAAGGGCCAGCACTGAAAATCTCTCATCTCCGCAGGTTTGGTTGCAAGGTTTATATACCTATACCACCACCGCAGCGAACAACAATGGGCCCTCTCCGAAAGTCTGGAAAATACGTTAGTTATAAGACATCATCCATAATCAGGTCTCTGGACCCTATGACTAGAGATTTGCATATAACCTGCTTCGTTGATAGCATATTTAATGAGGATAGTTTCCCATCATTAGGGAGAGGAAACCAACCTCTTGATGAAAAATATCGGGAAATAACGTGGCAAGCCACTGGAATCCATGCACATGACCCGCGCACTAGTGAAGCAAATAGAGAAGTCCAGAAGATAATTGATTTGTAAGCATTAACGAATCAATTGCCTGACCACTTTAGTGATTTGAAGAGCGTGACCAAGTCGCATGTTCATGTACACAATGCACTGGAGAGGGTTGAAATACCAAAGAAAATTGGAGGTATCCCTAATCATATCCAGAGGCCTCAGAATAAAATGACGAGAACTTTGGCCCCTCGAATCCCAAGTAACCGGGGACGCCTGGCGAAAAGGGTTAAGAAGGACTTGACACAGCCGATCACTGAAGTTCCCAAAATAAGAAGGGAGTCAGTTGAGACCTGGCACTAGTATGGAACCTTTAGTAAAAGGCATACCAGATTTAAATATTCCCACGGAGGGAGACATCAGCATGGATGTGCGCACACACATCGGAGCTGAAAAACTAAAGGGACTTGCCCTCGCAATTGGAAGCAGCGGTGAGCGAGTAGAAGCATTAGAAGAATCAGCCCATGAAGAAATAGCTATAGATTATGTGACTACGAGAGAATCTATGAATAAAACAACAGCCAGTGCCGGCATTTATCTTGCAAAAAAAATTGCCACAAACATCGATCTTGATCCATAGCCTGCATCGCTCGCTGAATGTAAGAAAAGATCGGATTGGAAAGATTGGAAGAAAGCAATAGAAGCAGAATTATTATCTCTGAATAAAAGAGAGGTGTTTGGGCCTGTAAGCCGCACGCCTCCCCATGTGCACCCCGTATGGAATAAGTGAGTATTTGTTCGAAAGATAAATGAAAACAATGAAGTTGTAAGACATAGAGCAAGGCTCGTTGCACAAAGTTTCACTCAACGACTAGGAGTTAATTATGAAGAAACCTATTTCCCGGTCATGGACGGAACTACCTTTAGATATTTAATCTCAATGCGAGTAAACTTAAATTTAGAAATAAAATTGATGGATGTTGATGAACCACAGAGGTCCTGATTTGGCCCGATCTTTCGATGAGACAATAAATTTGGTAGTAGTCGCTCAACTCTCACGATCCTGGCTATGAACTCGCAAGGCCCGAAACCACGCAATCGCTGAACTGCTCGACAAGTCTTTATCAACTGTGCACGAATACCTGAAAGACCTGACCACGAAGATCAATTCCTGCATACACCGAAGAAGCACGCAAGAACGAGATAAATAAGCAATCTGAAATTGCAAATAGGAATTGAAATTGTATTGATAAATGGGGTTCCAAAGAACAATGTTGCTGTTGATCTCGCCGAACAAGAGGACAAAGTATAAAGTAGCAAAGTTAAACTTCAATCAACAAAACCTGAATTTTGCTAAAGGGCGATGGCTCCTATATGAGGAGGACGGCCAGGAGGTGGGAACCCTAGGGCCGGTGGTACTGTTCACGGGCATTGTTCACGTGAACAGTATGGGCTCCCTAACGTGTCTGACCAACATATGGGCCTTATGGGCCAAGTCGGCCCATATATTACATAGCCAGTTGGCCAATAATTAGTGACGCAGCACCATGGCATATAGGCATATCTCGGCTCGTAGGAGTAGAAGTAGCTCGGTCCAGTTGGTGAATATGGCATTGCAGTGACTGAAAGTCCAATTGGAGAAGATGTAGTTGAAGTAGAGGATGCAGTGTCGCAGGTCGAAGTAGTGATTGCATTCTTATGGTCGATGTCCTCATCATCCTCCCTTTCTTGAATTTGAGTCATCATCGACTTAATCGCTTTCTCCAAGTCATCACTCTTATGCAAAAGGTTAGTAGCACCAGGAGGACACGAAGATTCTTTGCAAATCATAAGATAGCATTCAGATTCATGTTTTTCCATGTCAATGCAATTAGATTTTGTAGCTAACATAATAGGAGCTTTCAATTTAATTTCACTTGGAGCTACAATCTTATGATCAACTCTTGTCTTCTCTTTACTTGTTCTCTCAGTTATTTCTAATTCATCCTTTAATATGGCAGCAGGAGACATTAGAAGCAAAGTGATTTTCTTTTCTTTATATGTGAAAGTATAATGATTAGATCTACCATGATGTTCAGTATATCTATCATGGCAGCAAGACGCCCCAATGGTTCAGCGACATGGTGTGTGCTTGCTGTCAAATCGCCTAATAGTTGGGCGACTTGGGACTAGTCGTTCAACCATTGGACAACTCACCCAAGTCGCTCGACCACCGGGCGACTACTACGCATGTAGCTCGACTGTTGGGCGATTTTGGGTCATTCGCCCAATGGTTGAGCGACTAGTCCTAAGTCGCCTAACGGTAGGACAACATATAATTATTTCTGTAAAATAAAAAGGCAGGTATATTACTGTATTTCAGAATAAAAAAATGATTATTTTTAAAAATTTTCAAGCTCTGCCTCCGCTGACCAAGCTTACCACGATAGAAGCTATGTTTGATCTCTCTCATTGGTTACTGGTTAGGTCTCTTCTCCAGTTACTTCTTTCTTCATGATTTTTTAGGAAGGTAGGATCCGAGGTATTGGTCAGAAACTCAGAATACAATACAACACTAAAAAAGAGTCCGTTTATATAAGATTCGACTATTTTCTCGACCTAAAACAGACAAATTTTAGTTCATCTACAACTTCATTATACATAAATTACAGTAACTTATTTATGTATTTTTTTTGGTTACTGTAATTATTCTCGAAGGTCTTAATAACTCATATTTCCATCTCATAATTCAAAATCTAACATATACTTTGAGAGATCGAGCAAAAACAAAGACAAAAAATAAAATTATATACTAACAAAATACGGCAATACGGTGAATCCGTTATGTTCTGAAGTAAAAATCATAATAAATTCAGATCCAAATTATCAGATAAGAGGAAATACAAATCTCAAAATATATAGGACGGATGAAATTCTACTATTTTGAAGAAGAAAAAACAGTCGAAGTTTGTTAACCGCTAAAAAATTTGAAAGAAAAAAAAGGACAGTGAGGCGATGATAACGTTGCTGGGCCGAAAATCGTGAGAACAGCCTACGAAGGCCCAGTTCGAGCGGCGGCGTCTCCGGCTGACCGGCCACTCCCCTCCCCTTCTCCCCGCGAGGTTTTAGTTCCGCCTCCGCCTCCGCGAAGTGAAGCAATCGACAGGGAGAGAGAGGGGGAGTTCGGGGAGATGGGGAAGAAGCAGAAGAAGCCGGGGAAGGGGAAGGAGAAGACGGAGCGGAAGACGACCAAGGGCGACGAGAAGCGCGCCCGCCGCGAGGCCCGCAAGATCGGCGAGGAGGACGACATCGACGCCATCCTCGTCCGTACTACCCCCCTCCCTCTCTCCGCCTCAGTTCGTCCCACCTCGTTCCATGCGTTTTAGCTCGATCACGATTCACGTGCGGTCGCCACGGTTGCTCGCGTTCCAGTAGTGTTCCATTGTGCGGTTGTGCTTACCGGTTCTGACGCGGTTGAATCTTCTTCTCATGAGCCTTTTCTGCACCTAAGCACGCGTACCTTACCTAAATTTACAATTTTTTAAAACCTTTTTCTGCAGTTTTTTCCTATGTGAATTATCTTGTCTGCGATTGCTGTTTGTTGCGTTCTGTTCTACTGCTGTTCTGCATCTGATAGAGGACTCTGGTGATTGAAAAGCTGGTTTTTTTGTGTGCATTTCATCGTGCTGCCAGTGTCTGATCAATATCGTCTTTGGTCTATTTAGTTGCTTTACAACTCGTCATTCTTTCTTCTTGTTATGTGCATCCGTTTATCCTCTTTTGCTTATTTTTCCTCCTTTGGGTTATTTCTACTGCAGAGGAACATACAGAAGGAGGAGGCGAAGAAGAAGGAAGTCCATGTGGAGGAGAATGTCCCTGCACCATCTCCCCGGTCCAATTGCTCGGTAAGGCATTGTGGAGCTTCAAGTGCCAGTGGAAGAAGTTCCTTTCCATATTGTGGTAGTTCTTTAGTTGAAACGATTTGGGTAACATTTATATGCTTGTGATGGCCATGTTTGGGTGCTTAGAATTTCGATACCCCAGTCTAATTGTAAATGGGTAAGATTGGCAAGTTTCGATCAGTCAAGATGGGATTTTTTAATGGAGTTATTTGATTTTTTGAAACGAATGGTGTTATTTGATTAAATCTGATGATTTTTTGTTGATACATAATTGAACCTGTCATTTGTCCCAAGTCTCAACTGATTAGTTCTTTCCATTAGGGAATGAGCAATGTCGAAATACAAGCCTTTGCTTTACGGAGTGCTTTTATAAGGGCAAAATGTGTGAAAATATGATGATTGATCGTTTTGTTTTGGAATTTTATTGTCATCTCATGGAGAAATTTGTATATAACTTTTTAGCTGACCAAGTAATTGTTTGGAAGATTTAGTTGCAAAAGTTGACATAATTCCTTCTTAAATGCAGCTTACCATAAACCCATTGAAAGATACAGAATTGATTCTCTATGGGGGAGAGTTCTACAATGGTAGCAAGGTGGGGACCTTATCTTCTGTGATTTCAACTGTTCATCCCATAAGATATGAGAAGATGATTTAATTATGTTTAATCTATTTTACTTGTTTTGCTATGCGGTATTCCTTTATATACTATTATCTTTAGTTTTCTGTCATTGCACTTCCATCTTAATGTAATGGTTTCTTATCCTTTTTCTTAGAATTTCGTTGTTAGTTTCTTCTTCAAGGCAAATAATTCCATTAGTGATGAATAATATTGACAATCTGTTTCTGCAGACCTTTGTTTATGGTGATCTTTATCGCTACGATGTAGAGAAAAACGAGTGGAAGTTGGTATCTAGTCCTAACAGTCCACCTCCACGAAGTGCTCACCAGACTGTTGCCTGGAAGAATAACATATACATGTTTGGTAATAGAACTTTATTCTGGGGAGGGCATTCTATGAGTAAAAGTGCTGTTTTAGTGTACGAGATTTATTTAATTTTTTCTCTTTCTGTTGATGTTTCAGGTGGGGAATTTACTTCACCAAACCAAGAACGTTTTCATCATTACAAGGTAGAAGACTAAATATGTTAGTCTAATTTTTCTCATTACTGTTTTGGAAATGTTTTCTTGGCATTAGGCATTTCACATATCTGCAATGATAAATTATGGCGATGGTTTCAGAAGCATTATACATTTGGCTTGGATTTTCATTTTTTAACCAAGAGAGAACGCTGATCCCATATGTGTAGAAACTTATAAGTTCGAAGTCACTAGTAGAAATTAGCATGTCGAGTCTTTCTGCCATTTATAAATTAAGAAATCTGACTCTTTATCATAGTTCACCAGTCTTTTTTTGTATGTGCCACACATGACACTGTTTTATTCCTGATGTGCTTGTTTCTTTCTGATTTAAAATTGAGGGGCCAATATCAAGCTCTATTATGTATCTTAGATGCAATAATCATATTGTTGGTACATTTCTTATTCCTTGGCTGATTTTGTACTGTAGGATTTTTGGACGTTGGATCTGAAAACAAACCAGTGGGAGCAAATTCTTGCTAAGGGTTGTCCAAGTGCACGTTCAGGACACAGAATGGTTAGTGTTTTTATGTTGAATCAGTTATTAACTGTTATGGTCCCCTTTTTTCCTTAATCTTTCTGCGCTATGAGCACTAGCAAAATATATATTGCTGTAGTACTAGAAGTGTTTGAAGGAACTATGTAGTACAAGAAGTTGTAGGAAACATGAGGTTGTGATGCAAGCTGAAGATAGTGTTTGGCAGTTCTTTAGGATGAGCAATAGATTTGGGCAACGCAATGCTTAAATATGAGAAAGAACAAATTTTATCAGGTAATCTATGGAGTTCTCTAAGCAAAGAAGTGGGTTAACATAATTAGCCAATATTATAGATACAAACCGATGACAGATGTTTTCATCGCTCAATATCATCATCCAATGTTAAGAGGGACAAACTTCCTCATGGTTATTTCGTTAGTTCAATGAGGCCAACAAAGCAGTCAATCCTTCTAAAAGTAGTCCTGAAATGGGGTGCTTTCTGTGCCCTTGCTTTTTTGTCCCTAAAATTTCTGTTATATATTCACATATATGTATATCCTTTTTCTTTCAAGGTTAATCCCATGTTTACTGTGCTGTCTGCCGTTTTGTCATATTTAAGCCATTCTATGTTTCTTTTTCTACAGGTCCTCTACAAGCACAAGATTGTTCTATTTGGCGGCTTTTACGACACTCTTAGGGAAGTGAGGTTAGTATAATTAACTTGTATGTAACTCTGTTTACCTGGTGATCTAGTTACTTAAGTAATATTTATATATGGATCTTGTTCTAGAGGGAATAGTGGTTATGTCCAAATTATGCATCACTTGAATAATACTATAATAGTTCAACATTCTTACAGTTGATCATCCACAATGAAACAGAGAAAGAACTGGCGACATAGAGTTTGTTCTGAATAAGTAATATGGCATAATCTGATCTGAATTTCCTTGATAATTATATCCTTCTGCAGGTACTACAATGATCTGTATGTTTTTGATTTGGATAACTTCAAGGTGAGTACACCATGTTGATATAATCTTTCATTTAATACTGTTAGTGACATAAAGTATCTCTTAGACTCTTAGTAACATATGAAATAAAGCCATCTATTTCAATGTTCTTATTTTAGTGGGAGGAAATCAAGCCTCGCCCTGGGTGCTTGTGGCCAAGTCCAAGAAGTGGCTTTCAGCTTGTTGTCTACCAAGATCAGGCAAGGCTATGTTTTTGTTTTCCTAGATAGTTAGGGTGTTGGAACTTCCGAAATGTAGTTTAGTTTAACTCCACACCAACTTTAAGATGTTAACGTGCCACACAATTTTCACTATTTGCTATTGGGAGTGCTCTTGTTGTGATAGTTAACTTCTAATGTGACAACTGATGCCTTTTTGTATCATACACACTGTCATGTTGACATCACAGTAAACTGCTTTTGCTAGAACATGGCATTGTAAGAAATGAATATAATTCTTGTCCCTATAATTTATTTCGTTAGATGATGCATGGTGATAGATTAATGTGCATGTCTTAGTTCAACCAAAATCAAAATTTTGCTCCAGTCAACCAGTTCTGGCACCTTTAGTTATTTCAGTCATTAGCCATGCAACAAGACACAAGTTATGATACAATAGCTGAAGATGTGACTTGTTATGCTGGTTTTTTTTTTTACTAATTTTGTTTGCAAGTATATTAATAGTCTTCTTTTTCTGTAGATATATCTATATGGTGGATATTTTAAAGAAGTTTCTTCTGACAAAAATGCATCAGAAAAAGGAACAGTTCATGCAGATACATGGTCTCTTGACCCTCGTACTTGGGAGTGGAATAAGGTCAACTCTTGCATTTCTCTTGAATTTCGCATCTACTGAGTTCTATCCCATGTACTAAGTCCAAGAATTTATATCTTGACAATGTTTTGAGTTTTGCTTCAAAATCTGCATATCCCTGTTGAATGTTTTGCATATTTACTGTCTTTTTTCCCACCTGAATCCTTGATAGGTTAAGAAGACTGGGATGCCGCCCAGCCCCAGAGCTGGGTTTTCGATGTGTGTCCACAAGAAAAGGGCTGTCCTTTTTGGTGGCGTGGTAGATATGGAAGTTGAAGGTTACTTTCAACTGAACTTTGCTCCATGCTTAACCACTTAGGTTCTTCTTTATATTTGAAATATCATGTGTGTTAAGTTTCCTCTTTTTGATGATTGAGATGGTCAAATCCATCCATTTGAGTCTTAACATGCATGGAGTGTTCTTCTGTTCACCCAAATATTTCCAGTTTCTTGTATTTTAAGGAATTTTCTTATTAATTAACCTTTTTTTAAATTTTTATTTTAAAGTTAACCCTCGACGCACTTTATTTCCAATTCTGACCCCTTTGGTCACGCCACCACCCGTGGCGTGACAAAACAACGCCACACGCCCAGATCTCTTGTCACGCCACCACCGTGTGGCGTGACAAGATTTAGCGGACTTATTCTACCGCGTGACAGCGTTGTTTTGTCACGCCACGGATGGTGGCGTGACCAAAGGGGTTAGAATTGAAAATAAAGTGCGCCGGGGGTTAACATTAAAATAAAAATTAAAAAAGGTTAATTAATAAAAAAGTTCTATTTTAAGCCAATGGTCTGGTAGCAAACAAATTTTTTGCTGATAATCACGCAATCTTCTGATATGTATTGAACCAAGGACTTTATGAAACAAAAGCATATTGAGAGCCCCAGTAAAAATGGGATAGGATGTTTCACAGCCAGTGCTGTGTTCAAGCCATCTTTGATTTTATTGATTTATTTTGGTTCCTGAACTTTTGGATTGTTTAAGGCAGAAGTTGAGTTGTACAATGTTAATAGTGTGATCGATCATAGGTGGTATAGGGTTGTTATATTTATAATCGGGAAAGTTTGTATCAAATGCACCTGACTACCCATTCAACTGTAACGAACTGTGGATGCAAATTCTACAATAACTATGTAATCAAAGTTGTACAACTCAAACTCATCATGCATACAGACTCTGCTAGAAAAAAACTGACTGGGAAGATGAAAATTCACAAGGCGACCAAAACCAAAATCCACAAACCAAGGAGTAGCTTCTACTTTTTTTTTTTGTAAAAAGTTCAAGGGCTACCCTTTATATTTTGTAAAGGGAGATCTGATTATTTGCCACTGTCAAAGATATGTAATTCAGGATTTGCTACTTATGTGTGTATGACATGTGGCTCTGTGACCCAGATGTCATTGACACATGGAGCGACAAATCCTGAAATCCACATCTTTGCAGTGGGAAATAATTGATTATTCCTTTTGTAAAACCTCTGCTGATCCCCCCCCCCCCCCAAATTATGTGATTGTAGGTGATGTCCTTATGAGCATGTTTATGAATGAGCTGTATGGTTTCCAGTTGGACAATCATCGTTGGTACGTTCCATTTTAGCACCCTATATGCAACTTCAATACTTACTTTGATTTATAGCTAATTTGTCTACTGTTAGTGTGCTTTTTTTTTTAATTATTAATATGGTTTTGACTTGTCGGCTGAGTCCAACAAACTAGTGCGACTGCTACATCTAACAAAATATCATATTGTGCCATTGCGCGAGATGTTAAGAGTGTTAGCGCTATGACATAGCCAGGCATTTTCAGCTTTTGGCCACTCTGAGCATCATTAAATTGAAATATGAAACTATTATGCTTCTAACTAGGTTTAGAAATATTAAACCTTTTTCAATTGATGTGTACTTTTTTCGTGTGCCTATCCTCTTATGTTGAACTTCCCTTGTAATCTTCTTGTGGTTATCTAGATAACTATTCTAAAAATTATATATTATATAATACTCTTGAGACCCCTTGTAATCTCCCAAGCACATGCTTTGCTTTACAGGAATTATTCAGTAATGTTGGATGTGATTGGCACCACTTACATTTTTAGGGTGTGTTTGGTTGGTGAGATGAAGTTGAATGTGATGGGATGATCATGTAGCATGTGGTTCCATTGTTTTGGGTGAATGAGATGGTTCAACATCTAGAGAGAATATTCCACAAATTTTTATCCCACCATCTTGGATGGGATGGTTCCATTCATGCAATCAAACACATAGATGACTTTTTTTCTTGAACCAACTCATACATGTACCATTTGGTATAAGCAACCAAACACACCCTTACTGGCCCGATGTTCACATATTCTCCAATTTAAATGTTAATGTTCAAGCCTAGATGTGAAAGGTTACGCTTTCTTATTTAGTTTCTGTTTTATGTTTGTATGTTTTTTTAAGGCTTATGTTTGTATGTTGAATGGATTGTTTTCCTTGAATGTCTCAGGTATCCTTTAGAGCTCAGGAAAGACAAGCCTGCTAAAACTAAGGTGATTTCTCAAATGTAATCATGTGATCAGCCATCTCCTGTTTGTAGTTGGTAAATTTTAATATACCAGATACATTGTAGCATCTACTTCGCAGAAATCCATTCCATTAATTGAGATACGAAGACTAAGTTTGCGGTTTAGAGTAAAGCTTTTGTTTAAAAAAAGTGCATATGTGACTGCGTACATATTTTGAACTTAAATATATAGTAGTTTTTGGATCTTTGCTTAAAGCAAGTGGAAAATTTAGCTATCTTGAATGCTTACTTGTTAGTTATTACAATATTATGCTGATGCTGGTATATCATGCATAGACAAAGGATATCAAAAGAAAAGAACCAGCAAATGACGCAGATGCTAATCTTGGCAATGAGGAGGATGAGACCATGGAGGACTCAGAAGAAGCTACTAATGGACAATCTGAAGTCCATGGAGTTTCTAATCACTTGACCAAGAGTTTAACCTTAACTAAAGTAGGCTCAAGCAAAAATTCTGATGCTCTCTCTGATTCAACAACACAAGAAGCACCCCCAGAGGTTATTTCCATCTTTGACAAAAAAAATTTGGATCATCTTTGACATTTACATCCTAATGATACTTCTGTTGCTCGTTAACTTTTGGTACTGACAGGCAGTGAAGCCCAGTGGTCGTATCAATGCATGCATGGCTGTAGGGAAAGACATACTCTACTTATACGGAGGAATGATGGAAGTGAAAGATAGAGAAATTACTCTTGATGATCTGTATTCACTTAACCTTAGCAAACTAGATGAGTGGAAGTGTATCATTCCGGTCAGTTGTAGATTGGCTTTTTTTCTTTTTCTTCTTTGCCATTTTGATGTTTAATTAACAGTGGTGTTTATATTAATTGGAGTATACAACAAATTATCTGCTAGTCATTTCATAACTATTCCCATTTCTTTCAGAACTCATCCTTGCTCCCCCTTTTTTATGCAGGCATCTGAATCTGAATGGTTAGAAATTTCTGAGGATGAGGATGAGGACGATGATGAGGCTGATGATGATGAAAATGATAGTGGGGATGATGCTAGCCATACAGATGAAGATGATGAAGAGGTATTGTCATGGCGGGGCCCACGGGTGCATTAGTAGTTAGGAAATAGAAATAGAATAGTTAGTTTCCTTATTAGTTGGATTTACTTCCTTAGAGATGTATTCCATCTAATAGAGATAAGTTTCCATAGAAATAGAGATTGTTTCTTAGAGGTCAAGTCGGATCGTCCCTATAAAAGGGATAGCATGTATCCATTACCAAGCAAGCAAAAAAGATGAATCTAGTCTCCCTCCTAAGGTTCTATCATCCTAGTCTATAGTCTAATCTCTCATCCCACCAAGCCGACGCCGTCTGGCCTTCTTCCTGGCGGTGTTTACCCCGTGATGATCTAAGATCATTACAGGTATGCATTAGGATTTAATCTTCTCATACACATGCTCGGGAGAATCAGTGTTAACCACCTGGTTACCCTGCTTCCCAGAATCCCAATGAGATCCAAGATTAGGTTATACTGGCCAGAATATTGCTGAGTTCACATGGGTTATGACTGATAACTGATTTATCTGATTCTAGTCAGGCTTTACATTTCCCCTGTCACATAAAACACAGATTTTTCGAGAATATTTCTTGAAAAAAATGGGGAAAATAGTCTTAAAGTCTTAACTTGATGTTCCCACAATTTTACCAGAAACCAGACAGCCTGATAATTTGCAGCCTGTTTTGTTTCAAGTTGAGTTTAGGCGTTAGGCTAGAATACTGCATGACAGATGACCCAGTCAGAAACCAATCCATCAACATGTTCCACTCTAGGAATAGTAATTGGAATCTTGAAGAGCATCATTGTCATGCATTTTTTTTCCATATAACCGAAACTACTAGTATTTTGTAACTTCGATAAACGGAGAAGGTGGCCAGCTATAGCAGTCTAGCAGAAATATTTAGAACTAGGGAGGCTCCAGTCTTAATTTATTGATGTTTATATCTCGTTTGAGATGTCATTCCTGAATGCTATAACGATGTGCTTAATACTAACAGTAGAGTACATCATACTTGACTTCATAAGAGATTGAAAGCCATCTAGTCTGTGCAGCTCTGAAGGAAATATTTTGGCTTCTACATTGTCTTGGCATTTTATTCCTTCAAGTTTCAATTGCACTATATAGTCAAGGTAGACTGTTGATAAAGGGCTCATTTTGTAATATTGCACTGAAGACGTGAAGATAGTTGGCAGTCTAGCATGCTTGCCTATGGAAGTGGCCAAACTTGAGATGCCAGCTCCTGCTCCCTGTCAGTTATATTAATATTGTTCTAGCTTTTGGTTACGTACAATGATGTTACAGAAAAATATAAAGCCAATTTTCCTGTAATGCCACATAATTCTGGTTTGTGATGAATTAGTCTGGTCGGAGGTTAGAAAAGGAGTAAGAATGTTTTTGACCAATATGGTTAATATCATGGCTGAGCCCTGTCATCTTTCTGAGCTTTATAACATTTTAATGTTTATTATTTTCCTTTAATGACTACAGTTTTCACCTATATTGTGTGGTTATTAATCTGTATTCCTCAACATGCCTGTGTAGTCCGATGAAGATGCTGAGAACAATGTAGATATGTCCAGTGCTGTATCTCTACTGAAGGGTGAACGTAAGAACTTGCGTAGAAAGGAGAAGCGTGCTCGAATAGAACAAATCAGGGTTATCCTTGGTCTTTCTGATTCTCAAAGGACTCCAATGGTAATCTTGTAATTGATTAGCATTTTTTTTGTTTTTTCTGTTGTTTTTAGATTTGTTCGTAGCTATACCAAGGACATACCCTTCAGATGTTTGTTCCAGAGGAATTCTTGGCGAACTGTTTGTTACCTGCAGTCAACAAAACCAATTTGTTTTAACTTATTTCTGTTTGTTTATTTTGAAAGCCAGGAGAATCGCTGAGAGATTTTTACAAGAGAACAGATATGTATTGGCAAATGGCTGCCTATGAGCACACTCAACACACTGGAAAGGTTAGTTTACGTTGCTTCAATATCTCCATTAGACATTGGTCATACTTTTATTATATTCTCCTGTGGACTGTATGTTGTATTTAATCTTGCACCGTCCAATGCCAGGAGCTCCGCAAAGATGGTTTTGATCTTGCCGTAACTCGATACAAGGAACTCAAACCCATACTCGACGAGGTATGCTATATTTTGTTTGAAAGACAAAAGATACTCAGATTTGTAGTATATATATACTCACTTTTGCGCGCCCTCTTCAGCTGGCTGTGCTGGAGGCTGAACAGAAGGCCGAGGAAGAGGCCAGTGCGTCAACTAGTTCCAAGAAAGACACAAAGAAAAGCAAGCCGAAGAGTGCAGCAAGATAGCTTTGGTTCGAAATCAGTGTATTAAGGCCTGCTCGAGCCATTCAGGGGAAACTTCCCCCCTGTGAACGCAAACCCACTCGGATAGTTGGGGCATCCTGAGGGACCCCATAGGGTGTACTTAGATTATAATTCATGGGCAAAATTTTCATCTAATCTACACCTCAGGAACATGCCTGGAAGAGTGTGTATACAATTTTGTTTTGTGCTCCTAGGAATTTGGTACGAGTGTTTACAATTTTGAATGGATGTTGATGGCTTGGACGTCGATCAGTTTTTCCCACAACAACGTATTCATGCAAGATGGTTTATCGTACAGTCATACTACATGCTAGTGTTGAAATATCCTCTTGTACTGGTGTAGTGGTGTGTTACTGCCTGTGGCGATTGGCCTCTTATCCCGACGTGTCTTGTAGCCCCGCCGTGCCCGGTGACGCCCTCAACGCAGCTGGCAATTAGCCGGCTACGTCACGAAACGCCGCTGCCGCTGCCGCGGCACCGAGACACCCCTGCCCGCGCTGCCGCCACCCCCGCACAGCACCGTGCTCCGTCCGGAAAAGCCACGCCGTAACCCACAAGCCCTCGGCGCGCTTCACCTCCCCCCACCGGCACGCCAAACTGGCCAGTGGCAATGGCAACCGGCACATGCGGTAGTGGTGGGTTAGGCCGCCCGCGCGAGCAGTTTTCGCCGCCAGTTTCCCACCGCCTGCCCTGAACCAACCTACTACTTAAAATTTAAAGTTGGTGGTCATCTCTCCTCCCCATCTTTTCACCCCTGTCCCTTTCTACTGACATGTGTACTACGTTATCAGCAAATTATCTCCTCGCATTGTGCGCTCCCTGCCCCTCCTCGTCCGACAAAGTTTGTGACGCCATCTGCGCTTTCTCCTCCTCTCCGTCCTCGCTACCACCCCCGCTCTTCTGCTCTACTCCGCGTGCCTCCGCCCAGTCACCCATCGCCGCTTCCATCGGCTGGATCTGGACGGGCCTCACTTCCTCCTCTCCACTCCCGCTCTTCTGCTCTGCTCCACACACCTTGATGAATTGAGATATATTACATCTACGTAATTGATAAATGATTATATTCATGAGATGTTTTGTAGCAATGCACGATCACTTAACTAGTAAGTCTAAATGTTTAATAAGGTCATTCGCAATTCACATCAACTTTGGTAAATATAGTATTTACAGATACCGAACCAAAATAAAGTGGCATTTACCAAAACCGAAGCGTATAAATAATATTGTATTTACCAAATTAACGAAATCATATTTACCGTATACACCGTATTTATCGAACCGTATTTACCAAAAAAAACAAATGAACAGCCTTAGTTGCACCGAGAGGTGGTTCTGGGAATTTGTCGTGTATACGGTGTGCTGGAGTGAGTGTAATACCCCAGCCCGTTCGTAGTGCGACCACATGTGGTTTGGGAAATTTGCTGCGTATATGGTGTGCGGCCGAGGGCACCAGCTCTTAAGTGGGTGAGTGTAATACCCCGATCTGTTCGTAACATGGCACATGGGCCTCGCTGCATAGGCACGTGTGCTTGTGGGCCCACTAATGGGTACCAACGACATGGAGGTTGCACCGAGGAGTGGTTGTGGGAATTTGCTGTATATATGGTGTGCTGGGGTGAGTGTAATACCCCGGTCCATTTATTAGTGCGGCCATATGTGGTTTTGGGAATTTACCGTGGGGCGAGTGTAATACTCTAACCCATTCGTAGTGCAGCCCATGTGGCTCATGTGGAGTTGTGAATACCCCGATCCATTCGTAATGTGGCCCATGTGGAGTTGTAATGGTAAGATTAGTCCCACATTACTTGTCTAAAATGAGCTGTAATAGTATATAATGTCTATTGTGTTTAAACGTAGTACCTTCGGATTAACCTTTTTACACGAAGTAAGAATGAAAATATAGATGGAGTGCTATGCATACGCGAATCTGCCCTATAGATAGACTGAGGGCTTGTTTGGAACGGCTGGGCTTTTTCGAAAGCGACTTCCTACCAGGTCAGAGGGTTTTATGGTCATGAAATAACGATCGGGCTTTTTCGATTTGTTGTTTGTCATCGACTTTTAAGTAGATCGCAAGAGCTTCCGAGATGAGAAATGTTTGAAATACCCCTGAGAACAGTAATGGCTTGTTTGATGTCGTTTAACGCAATTAACAACATTTAACGATATTTAACACCATTCAATGACATTTAACAATATTTAACAACATTTGACAATATTTGACAATATTTAACGACAAGTTATTCACATAGACACAAACATTGAACATTGCAATAACAATCAGTGAAAGCAATTATGGACAATTTGTATCAATTTAGCTGTATATGTAACAAGAACATGCATTAATGGACATAATTACAATAAGAGTAATCAAACAGATTTCTGTAGATGTTGAGGCATCCAGAGTTACTTCATAGTCCTTGTTTAAAGGATTAAACTTCTTCTGAGCAAGTTTCACTGATCCTCTAGATATCAAGTACACCTTACCAACCTCAATTAGGTCATAAAACTGATCAAGTACCGAATTGAAGCATGTTGCACGAATTTCTCCACAACAAGAGGACCAAAATGTTTACTTGTACATAAAGATGCTATCACTAAATTGCTACTTTCAAATTCTCAAGCTCTGCAACATGTTTACAACAGGGCAAAAATAACAGTAAGGCTGAAACAAGCATGAACCATGAATCCTGAAGCAATCAGAACAATCAACTAGAATTAGAGAGATTATTCAATAATTATTCTTGCAAATCTGCACATGGATGATCCACCAAACCAACTCATGCACTTCTTCTATACTATCCATTAAAATACAACTGGTGATACATGGAGATTTCACTTATTACATTACTGACAAAATACAACTGGTCATACATAGAAGGAAGAAATCATCTTGGGGTCTTTTCGGATACCATCAGGAGCACATATGCCACTGCTAATATCGACTCCATTTGGTTTCAGAGCAGAAAATGCTTACAAATGAACTTTTCATGTTATACTTGAACCATACCTTTTCTCTTACAAATGAACTTGTAATAATCACAATGAGCATAGCACTACCAGTTCATCAATCACATGACAATGATCAACCTGCACAAGATTGTACAATAGAACCAGCCTTCAACTCTAAATACACAACACAACACTAGTCTTAAATCTTACATCAACTCTAGAAAAATGAGGTTATGATAGTCATGGTTATGAATGTAAAACCAAGATATTTTGCTATTTATGTAGTTCATCCTAAACTTAAAATGTTTAGTTCACATTTTTGAACTCAGGAGCTATTAACATCGGTCCACCAAACCAACTCATGCATTTCTTCTATACCATCCATTAAAATGAAGCATCTACCAAGAAGATTTATCACCATCTAGTTACCAATTTAGCAATTGTTTACACAATTGATATATCACCATCCAGTATATATGTACGATACAATTCAGATCATCCCAAGAAGACAAGGAGAATTAAGAAGGAGCCCCACACAGTGCAACACATTTGTCACATTTTGATAAGACCTCTGCTTGATACATTTCCATCCTCTGTACACATTAACAACAAGTCGACAAGTGAATTCATCTACGACATCGACATTGCAACTACCATCTCAAGAAGACAAGAACAGCTACAGTCGAACCAACAAAAAGAAAAGGAGAAGCAAGAAGCCTCCTGAGCAGCCGAGGAGGCGCTTGACGATGGGGAGAAGGAGGACTCGGTGACCTTGTCGGCATCGAAGGTGAAGGAGATGCTGCAGTCGTTCTCGCCCCATCCGGAGCTGTCGCGATCGGGGTCAGACCAGAGGAGGTCGCAGAGGAGGCGGAGAAGGAGGAGAGGGGCTCGACGGCGGCTTGGGGGAGGAGGCCAAGGCTGGGGGAGGCGGGGAGGAGGGGCCGCCAGGGGAGGAGGGCCGACAGGGGAGGAGGTCGGCATCGGGAATGTGGGGGGCCAGCTCAGGGAGAGGGAGGAGATCGGCGGCGTAGGGGGGAGAAGGCCAGCGTCGGGGAAGAGGGAGGTGGCTAGCGTCGGGGATGTGGGGGGGGGGCGACTTGGGGAGAGGGAGGAGATCGGCAGGGTGGTGGGGAGGAGGAGGACCAAGGGTGGCAGAGGAGGAGAGGGGTTTAGCGACGGCTCAAGGGAGGAGGCCGACATTTGTGGGGGGGGGGGGAGGGCCGCGTAGGGGGGAGAAGGCCAGCGTCGGGGAAGAGGGAGGTGGAGGAGGGTAGCGCAGAGGAGGGCACCAGGGAGATCCAGATTTGGATCTGGATCTACGAGGAGGAGGTGCCCCAGGGAGGAGGCTGACGGGGAGGAGGTGCGTACCAGGAGAGGAGGCTAGGGGGAGGAGGGCACTAGGGCAGGAGCAGGAGGCGACTGGGTGGGCAGGGGAGAAGGAGGAGGCGAGTGACTGAGGGAGGGGGGAGGAGGGAGTCGAGCGGGCGGACATGTGTGAAAGCATCTAGGCCCCTAAAATTGTTTTGGTAATTAATGATATTATGTGAATATAGGATTAGCGTGTTTGTTGAGTATTTACAAGGTTAAGTCCCATTTGTGAGTTTGATGACTTGAAGATGCATGCTAAAGGACAACATGAAGATCTACATGGCTCAAAGGCAAGGTACAAGTAGTCTAGGATCCTTTTATGTTTTACCGGTCTTAGGAGAATTGGTTGGAAGACCGGATTATAGGTTAAATGCCGTCCTATTAAGAGGGATCATGACTAGTAGCTTGATAGCTTGTTCTTGTGCAAATTGGATCAATTTAGGATCATGCATGCATTTGAATTTGGTTTTGGAAAGCCAACTTTGTTTTTCAAAGAAAACGGTAGTACCGACGTTAAGTCAGCGGTACTACCGCTCAGCGGTATGATCGGATTGTGGTGCGGTACTACCGCACGTCGGTCGTTCCGATTTTTAATTGGTGGTACGTTTAAAACAGTAAGCCACCTTTTTTGGTTCGATGCCTCTCCTAGAAATCGGTAGTACTGCGTTCTCATGGCGGTAGTACCGCTCTGCGGTTGCACCATTTTTCTTGTGGCGGTACATATTTTCTAGAGAGCACTTCTTTTCAGCCAAGTTGGAAACCTTGCAAATGGTCGACGCTTCCTCCGGCGGTATGATCGATTAAGCAGTAGTACCGAACTTGGTTGGCGTGCATCATCGCTAGGATTTTCAACGGCTATGTCGTAATAGTTGATGCTATCGTTCTAGTCGCATGATTTTCTCGACATGGGTGCGTAGTACCGCTCCGTGGTTGGCAATATATCAGATTTAATGAAAGTTGGGGATTTCTCTAACGGTCGATTTGTTGGTGGGGTTATAAATACCCTCCACCGCTCAAGGACAAGGCGCTAGAGTTTATTTATCATCTATAGAGCCTTGAGCAACCTCTCAACACCAAAAACACTCTTGTGCATTCATTGTGAGGTTGTTGAGTTCATTCAAGTGCATTCACTCATTCTAGTTGATCCTTTTGCACTTGAGTGCCGTCAAGCGAAAATCGTTGATTTATTACTCTTGGAGTTTGGCTGAACTCCTAGACGGCTTGGCGGTGATCGCACGGCGATCTCTTCAAGAAGCTTGTGAAGAGACCCGGTGCCAAGATTGTGAGTTGCTTGGAGTTCGCCATCTCCGGAGCGGAGGAAAAACTACCAATAGTGATCGAGAGAAGGCTTAATTTGTGGAGCCGACTTGAGTTGTCAAGCTTCCTCAACGTGGATTAGTGAAGACCGACAAGTCTTCAATACCACGGGGAAAACTTCCTTGTCTCAATTGTGGTTATTTCTTGTCTTTACTTATTCCGTATTTACAATTCTAGCATTTATCTTGTGTTGAATTGCTTAGCTAGAATTGTATCTAGTATAGACTTATTTCTTAATTAGCTTAATTTGTTTATTAGTCAAAAAGTTTAAAAACCTCCTTATTCACCCCCCTCTAGTCGATTATCCTTGATCCTATAATGGGGGAGGAGGGTGCCGGGGAGGAGGAGGCTGGGGGAGGTGAGCGGGCGGGCGGGGGGAGAAGGAGGAGGCGAGCGGGGGTGGAGGGAGCCGAGCAGCCGGGTGTGGAGGAGGGAGGGGGTTTTGTGCGGAGGGCAAACACGGGTAATTACCCCCCAACTTTGGGGGCAAACTCGGAATAGAGGAGGTGGGAAGCGTGGGAAGCTGCGGAAGGGCGGCTTCCGGTTTCGGGCTTCCTCCCATTAAACGAGGCTTTTGGCTTCAGAAAAAGCCACACACAAAAGCCGCTCGTTTGGTTCGGCTTTAGGCTTTTTCGGGAGAGGCCTGAGCATCGAGCAGATTTTAGGCCGAGTGTTACAGTGTGTCGTTTGTGTTAGGAAAACCTGGGCCCAGACCTTGCAGGCCTGGCTCATAATGGGCTCCTCATTCACCCTGAAGACTATATAAAAGAGGGGATCCCCAACCATTGTATTACCGTTTACAGAAGAGCAATAAAGAGAAGCAAGAAGTCCCCTCATATCTCTGTGTTCAATCTACTATTCTGTACTTTTATTCTTGCATTGTTCTAAGCGATTCTATGCTTGTCCACAAGGTGATCGTTCAGACTGGACTAGCCAGCGACGGTTCCTTAACACGTTATCAGTACGACTATGCTCTCTAGCCTACACAGATTGAGAAGCTAATCGTCGAGAATGACACTCGCAGATCGAATCGTTTTCTAGATCGCTTTCAATTCCGCAATTGTTGTTTTCTAGATTATTTTATCCTACGGTGTAAATTCGCTCTAATCTACCGCGAGCCGACTTGAAGTCGCCAGCACAATGTTGATCGGTCAATTGCATGAAAGAGCATATGTCATCTGCACAATGGATTGTAGATTGCAAATTCCATGTAATTTGCGCAAGCCAACTTGCAGTCGCTGGCACAATGTCGATCGGATGGTTAATCAAAAGTAAAAGGGATTGTTGATTGCACAACTGTTGCATGAACAGTAAAGAAAAAAATGGCCGATGCAACAGACGGCCAAGGCCGCCATCAGGCACGCGATGTGCTATCGCTTTGCATGCCGCCCGCACACGACGCCATGGCGCCCGCATCGCCCTAAGCCACGCTGACATGGAGCCGAACCGCCGAAGCGCCAAGGCACCATCGTTGTCCCGAGTCTCGCTTCGTGGCGTTTTGCCGACCACATGCGCCGCAGCAGCCAGCGCGCTGTGTGCATCGCTGCGTTCGGTTGCCACCCGCCATGCGCCGCCGCCATGCGCCATCTTGCCGCCGCCGGCACAAAACATGGCCCGCCCCATGCACGGCGAGCCACCGCTTACCAACGCCGCTTCGCCGGAACGCTGCCGCCGCGCTCAAGGCTGAAGCGCTACGCCTGCGTTCGTAGCGCCGCACCCATGAGCTCGCTTCGCCGCCGCTTAACGCCGCTGCTCGCCGTGCCACCACACTGAGCTAGCACCGGCCGCGCCACCCATAAGCGTGCTCGACACGCAATCGTGTCGCCGCTTTGGCCGCCTCGTCCGCTGCCACCGCCCTTTAGGGGAATAGGGTAATGGGAAACCCTAACCACCCCCCTTTCTTTTAGAACCGACTTTATGGGCCAGTGGACCGGAATGGGCCAAAAACGGTCGACCCATTTTTTCAGATAGAAAGAAAAAAAAAGGAGAAAAGGAAATCTTGGACTTTTGCAGAAATGGCCCTCGGGTTTTCTGAAATTACGCAAAAAAAATCTCAGAACTGAAAATTTGCAAATAAACCTTCAAAGTCCTGAAAATTACGAGGAAATATTTCGAGAAAGAAATGCTTGCAGAATAACCCTGAAATTTGGAAAATCGTGCAGAAAATTTTCTCAGAATTGAAATTCAGCGGTTTAGCCCCTAGAAATTGCAGAATTCATTGAAGAATCATATTCTAGCCAAAAAAGACCTCGAGAATTCCAATTTTGAATTGTTTTGAGCATTTGAAGCATGTTTAACTTTGTTATTATTATTTCTATACAATTTATATATTATATTTACTATTTTGATTATCTGTGATTGTGCATATTACTTTTAATCACTAAAAATAGCAGTGAATCATGATAAATGCATAGAAAAATACGGGATCATGAACTGGGAGTTCGAAAAACATTATGGGAATTTTGCAACCATTTTATATAGATTACCAGCAGTAATCTCATGAACTCTTTGTATGAATATGAAGATGACTGGTATCACGAATCAGGAGTTCGAAGAACTGACCCAGCATGGCCATAATTTATACATAATTTGTACCAGTCTTCAACTGTGTGATAACGTAATCACATATGAGCAGAAGATTGAGAAGACTCTCTCTATCTTTCACTCGAATGCGGTGCAATCCGCATGCAACTATCGTCAAGACGGCTATAAGGAGTGTACCGAATTGATTGATATCATGCAAGTTGCGGAAGCTCAAGATGATGTTCTAAGGAAGAACTAAATCTCACAGCCGCCTAGTAGCAATATTGGTCATGAAGCCAATGCTAACAGCTACAAGGTGAGGAAGCCTCTCACAAAGGAGAGGGGAAGAAGGGTAAAGTCGTGGGTCGCACGTTATTGATGCTTTCCAGTCTAAGAAGAAGGGCAAATAGCAGCATGAGGCACACATCGCCATTGCAGGCACGGAGGATCCACATCTATTAGTTGCACTCATAGATGTGGATAGCCCAGTAGCAGCCCCCATCACCCCTCCTTTGGACATTACAGCGACCGCAGCCGTAGTTGCCCAAGAGGAGAAGATTGTCATGGAGCAGATTGAGGCAGAAGTTTCTGAATACTTCGCTGATTCGATCTAGTGCACGTATTGCACTTGGATCTTTTTATAGTAATTTGCAGTTTGTGATTGAAGCAGAACATTGAATTATTTTTGAATAATGGTTGTAAGTTTTAGGAGAGCAAAGCATTAAATTCTTATGATGAGCTCTGCAAGGCTTAATTTTTTCGTATTTATAATAGCAAGTTATATTATGATATTTAAAGTATTAGAACACGTGTGGCGCCCTATGGAGGAAGTTTTCTTAGCAGATAGTGTCACAACGAATACCATCTTGAGAGAGATGAAATTCTTTCAGTCGATTAGCAAGTACACCAGTAGTCTTACGACAATCGCGAGTAGCGATACTTGTATAATAGGCTCAGGAAGGGCCACAATTATACCCCCGAAGGGCATAACTTTGGTCATTAAAGAAGCCTTGTGTGCCCAGAATCGATTAGAATTCTCAAGGATATTCGCGCTAACGGTTTCCACGTAGAGACTGAAGAAGAGTATGGTAAGGAATACCTGCTCATTATAGAGAATGACTTCCTTAATATGAAACCAGGCTATACTACACTAATATTAAGGCACCTGCAGCCTATACTGCCCTGAAAGCCGTATTTAGAAGCTCTGAACTTTTCTGTCTCTGGCATGATAGATTAGGTCACCAAGGTCTTAGGATGATGAGAAATATAATTAACAATTCACAAGGACATAATATCGATGTAAAGAATTTCTCGAATCATGAAGATTTTGTGTGCCCCGCATGTGCCACCAAGAAATTAATTACTAGACATTCTGCTCTGAAAGGGAAGGATGAAGTCCCTGCATTCCTGAAACGTATCCAGGAAGACTTTTGCATCCTACATAGCCCCTGTAAGGGCCCTTTAGGTATTTTATGGTGCTCATTGATGCTTCCTTGAAATGCTCACATGTATGTTTATTGTCTACGAGAAACCACACTTTTACAAAGCTAACCTCGCAGATAATTAAAATTAGAAATAATTTCCCTGATCATCATGTGAAGTCCATCAGAATGGACAATGCCGAATAATTTATTTCGAATGCATTTGATGATTATTGCATAACAATGAGAATTAACGATGAGTATTCCGTATCGCATATGCACACTCTGAATGGACTAGCAGATCTGTGAAGAATTGTAATTTACCAACTACATGTTGGGAATACGTAGTCCTGCGTGCAACAACTCTCATCAATTTTAGACCACTAGCATATAACATCTATTCACCTATGCAACTAGCGCAAAGGGTCGACACCGAAAATTTCTCATCTTCGTAGATTTGGTTGCAAGGTTTATGTACTTACACCACCACCGCAGCAAACTACAATGGATCATCTCTGAAAGTCTGGGATATACGTTGGTTATGAGACAACATCCATAATCAGGTATTTGGACCCTATGACTAGAGATTTGCATACTGCTTGATTCACTGATAGTATATTAGATGATGATAGTTTCCATGCACATGACCCGCACACTAGTGAAATAAATAGAATAGTCCATAAGACAAGTGAAGCCCAGAAAACAAGAGAAGTCCATAAGATAATTGAAGTCCAGAAGATAATTGATTTGCAAGCATTAGCGAATCAACTATCTGACCACTTTAGTGATTTGAAGAGCATGACCAAGTCGCATGTGCTTACACGCAATGCACCAGAGAGGGTTGAAATACCAAAGAAATAAAAAGATATCCCTAATCCCATTTTGAGGCCTCATAAAGGACGAGAACTCCGCCCCCTAGAATACGAAGTAACCGGGGACACTTGGTGAGAAAGGATAAGAAGGACTTAACACAATCGATCACTGAAGTTCCCCAGAACCAGAAGGGGAGCCAGTTGAGACCTGGTACCAGTATGAAACCTTCTGAAAGGCATACTAGATTTGAACATTCCCACGAAGGGAGATATCAGTATGGTTGTGTGCGCACACATTGGAGCTAAAAAACTAAAGGGGCTTGCCCCCCATAATTGGAAGCAGCGGTGGGCAGGTAGAAGCATTAGAAGAATCGCCCTATGAAGAAATAGTTATAAACTTGGTGACCACGAGATAATATATGAATAAGATAACAACCAATGTCGACATTTACTTTGCAAAGAAAATTGTCACAATCATCGGTCTTGATCCAGAGCCTGCATCGCTCGCTGAATGTAAGAAAAGATCAGATTGAGAAGATTGGAAGAAGGCAATAGAAATTGAATCATTATCTTTGAATAAAAGAGAGATGTTTGGGCCTGTAAGCCGCACTCCTCCCCATGTGCACCCTGTAGGGCATATGTGGGTATTTATTCGAAAGAGAAATGAAAATAAGCAAGGCTCGTTGCACAAGGTTTCACTCAACGTCCAGGAGTTGATTATGAAGAAACCTATTCCCCGGTCATAGGCGGAACTACCTTTATATATTTAATCTCAATGACAGTAAACTTGAATTTAGAAATAAAATTGATGGATGTGGTAACTGCATACATTATGGAAATTTGGATTTGGACATTTATGGAAGTGCAACTTGTGTTGTACAAGTACAGATGAGTTATGTGAAGAGTCAACTCACAAAGTATATCAACCCCAAGTTTTTCTATGCTCTAGAATTGCAAAAGATGGATGAAATTAAAGTACTGTTTACTAAGTCATGTGAAAATCTTGCAGATTTATTCACTAAGTCACTTCCAACATCTAGCTTTTAAGGGTGCATACATGGAATTGGAATGTTGAGACTTAGAGAAGTGCAGAATTCAGGGGGAGAATCTTCACGGACTCATTAGTGAAACTTGATCACGAAGATCGAGTAGCTAAAAAATAAATTGTAACATTCCAAAATTTCAAATTTAGTTGACTGAATTAATTTAATTGTTAAATCAATTAAAAACCCCCAACTCGTTTTGGGCCGAAATCCAAATTTTGGCCCAATCCCTTTTCTCCCGCACGGCCCAAGCCGCACCGCACACCCCTGCTCTCTCACCCCCGGTCCCACCTGTCACTCACCCCTTTACACGCGCGGCCGCGCGTTAAAACCCACCAACGCACGTCAACCATTGGATCAAGAACCAACGGCTAGATTTCGTGTGACTTCCGGATGGTCCAAACAGCCCAACGCGCGTGAACCGTCCGATCTAAAATGGACGGCCATGATTCGTTGTAACTTTCGGACAGTCCGAACGACCTATTCTTCGTGGACCGTTCGATTTAGATCGAACGGCCAAGAATCTGAAAATCTGGACACCAAGGCATGAGAAGAATCACTGAATATGATATCATCCGCATAAATCTGAACCAATAAAAAGTCACTGCCATGCCTGAGAGTGAACAAAGTTTTATCTACCAATCCCATTTTGAAGTCATTTTTAAGCAAGAAACTCTTAAGCCTATCATACCAAGCTCTAGGGGCTTGCTTCAATCTATACAAGGATTTGGAGAGCTTGAGCACATGGTTTGGGAATTTGGGAGTTTCAAAACCAGGAGATTGCTTGACAAAGACATCTTCTTCTATGAAATCATCAAGGAAAGCACTCTTGACATCCATTTGAAAGAGCTTAAAGCCCTTAGATGCCGCGAAAACAAAATACGAATGGCTTCTAATCTAGCTACAGGAGCAAAGGTTTCTTCAAAGTTTAAGCCTTCGACCCGGGAATAATCTTGAGCTACAAGCCTAGCCTTATTGCGAATTACCAACCCATCCTCACTTTGCTTATTTTTGAAAACCCATTTTGTTCCAATTACATTATGATTTGGTGGAGGTTCAACTAAGGTCCAGACTTTGTTTCTGTCAAAATTTTCAAGCTCTTCATGCATGGCATTGACCCAAGAGGAATCCGATAAAGCATGGGTGACATCTCGGGGTTCAAAAGACGCGACAAAAGCAGAATACACATGAGAATTTGGAGAGATAAACCTGGAGTGAGTGACTCGCACATGAAGATCCCCGATCATCTGCTCAGATGGATGCTGTCGCTAAATGTGAAGAGGAGGTCCTGGTGCAGAAGTGGTCTCTACCTCATGGACTGTGGAGGTAGGAGCAGAGCCACTCGGATTGTCGGTGAAGGTGGGAAGAGGTTGCTCATCAGAAACTGGAGAAGTAGAAGCAGGCTCTCCAACCACCTCAGAAGTGACTGGAGGATGGATTGGGTCCTCATCCTCAGAGTCGTCATCGACGAAGATGCTTTCAGAAACCTATGTACCTGCACCATCGGGTCTAATACCGGGACTAGCCTCATCAAAAGTGATTTCACAAGTCTCAACAATTTTGTTAGTATTCAAATTAAACACACGACAGCCACGAGAATGAGCAGGATATCTAAGAAAAATGCCATCAGAACATTTTGATTCAAATTTATCCAAGTTGCCATGTTTAAGAATGAAGCACTTACAACAAAAAATCTTGAAATGAGAGACTTTAGGCCTATGACCAAATCTAAGCTCAAAAGAAGTCTTGCCTATGACAGATCTCAAGAACACCCTGTTGGATACATAGCAAGCAGTAGAGATCGCCTCAGCCCAAAATCTCCTAGGTGTGCTCTGCTCATCTAGCATGGTCCTAGCCATCTCTACAAGGGTATTGTTCTTCCTCTCTATAACACCATTCTATTAGGGAACTCTAGGTGAAGAGAACTAATGCTCAAGTCCCCTATCAGTGCAGAAAGTGGCAAAGAAAGAGTTCTTGAATTCTATCCCATTGTCACTTCTAATGGCTCTCAAAGCTCCAGGAAGATCAACAGCTAGTCTAAGGACCAATTCTCTAAAATAGCCAAAAGCCTCGTCCTTAGAAACTAGAAAATAAACCCATGAATACCTGGAGAAATCATCCACTATCACAAGCACCTACCATTTTCTACCTACAGACTGAACTCTAGAAGGGCCAACAGTGTCTAAGTGCAAGAGCTGACCTGGTCCATCAGTCATCACTAAAGTAAGAGGTGGATGAGAAGCAGAAACTATCTTACCATGTCTACAGGGTGTGCACACAAGATCTCTAACAACCTTTAGCTTAGGCGAACCTCTAATCAAATCCTTGGAACTGACTCTAGTCAAATGGTCAAAGCCTATGTGTCCAAGTCTACGATGCCACAAAATTAGATCATGAGAATCAGAAGCCATAAGACATCTAGGACTGGAAGCAGAAGAGACACTAAAATCAGCAGAAGAGATCTTCTCAAACCTAGAGATCCCAAAGACATGCTCACCCGAGGAGTCTAGAACTCTACACTCACCACTCTTGAACCTCACTTCCAGACCCTCATCAAGAAGCTGAGAAACAGATAGCAGATTATACCTCAGCTTACTTACCAAAACGACGTCCTTAAGCATGAACTTGTTGTTGACACGCACTGTGTCCTTGGCTGTCACGGTCCTGGTAGAAGCATCCCCAAACGTGATCAACTCATTGCCGGATGCACGTGTGAGGGAAGAGAACCATCTAGAATCTCCAGTCATGTGTCGAGAACACCCAGAGTCAACAAGCCATATGTCCTCCTTTCTCGCACGACGGACCTACAGAGTACGAACAGGAAACATCTGTGCTTCAGTACTGGGGTTAGTGATAAAAGGCTTGGGAATCCAGTACTGAGTCACACGATGTTTAGGCAAAGTAGTAGAACTCGCAATAAAATGGTTAGATGAATAATCATAAGAATGCACACGAGAACCACCTAGACCTCTCCGAATCGACCTACCAAAAGGTCGATACTTCCCCTGTCTAGATGCTACCCGTGGTCTCTCCTCACGATATCCTAACCCAAAATGCTGCCTAGAGCCACCAAAAGAGTCAAAGAAGCCATCTACAAATCTAGGCCTATGTCTAGCAGGAAAGACAGGCTGCCTGGCTCTAGAGACTATCACAGATGAGGGAACTCCTCTAATGGTCCTCAAGGCACTCATCCTCTCCTTCCTCTCAATCTTGGCTCTACAGAAGCAGAACTCAACGATGTGGCCATCCTTCTTGCAGAAGGTGCAATGGTACTTGACCTTTTGAAGGGTCTAACCTGATGAAATTGAAGCACTTGTCTTGCTTGAAGCGGTTTGGGCAAAACCTGCAGATCTAAACAATATCTTAGATGGCTCAAGGGGTTCTACCTCAAACATGCCACTCTCAACAGTTCTCACAATCTTAGGTGAATGGTTCTTGGAATGCTCTAGGGAATTTAAACCTAGGCCTCTATTCTTCACACTCACCTTAGATTGATCAAGAATCATGTTAAGGTTCTTCTTCCCACTAGAAAATCTCTCAAGAGTCTTTTTGAGGTAATCATTTTCTTTGGCTAGGTCCCTACAGGTGACACACCTATTTGACTTGATTGTCCTAGCAAGCTTTTCTTTAACAAGAGCTATCTCAACCCTTAGAGCCTCACAAGACACACAAGAAGCATTCTCAATCCTACTCACTTGCTCTTTGAATTTGACTCTAAACGCCTCTTGTATCTCATCTAAATTTGTCCCAACTTCAGTACAAAAGGCACAAGAAGCAGAATCAACAACTTTCTTGGATGCAGTCATGGACATGGATTGTTTAATTTTAGTTTTCTCCTCTAGAGTCTTGTTTAGAGCTCCATTCTCCATTGTGAGTTTAAGGCAATTTTCACATGATGCAGATTTAGAATGAAGAACCATTTCAGTCATTTCTTTCATTTTAATCTTATTATCCTCACAATGAGAACAAATGTGACTAGCATCAAATTTCAGCAATTCTTTTGTAGTACTATCTAACTTTAATTTAAGCAAAGCACAATTTGAGCAAGGTGAAGGAATAGCATCTACAACAGTCACATCTAGAGCAATAGCATCCATACAAGCAGGACTAGATTTGAGAGATTCTAGTTCATCTAGAGCATCTTTAAGTTGATTCACAACAGAGGAATGAGCAGATTTCGGATTGGTCAATTCATTATACAAGCTAGAGCAAGAATCACAAACATCAACATGATTAATGGATTTTAGCCTAACAATTTCTAGGTTCAAGTTATCAATCATGTTGTCCTATCTCTTAATTATTTTAGCTTGCTTTTTCAGTTTTTGTTCAGCAACGACCAAAGCACGTTTCATTTCATTGAGTGAGGGGCATACCTCATCGAGATCGCTGAAAGGGTCGTCATCGTTGGAGGAGTCGACGTCGTGCATGTCCTTGGCCATGAAGTATATACCGGTGAAATATTGGGTCTTCTTCTTGCCATGAGAATCATCGTCGTCGTCCTCTGTCCCCGAGTCCACATCGCTCATATCAACACTCTCAAGAGCGGCAAGGGCCCGGCTGAAGAACTTGCGATAGTTGGGCTTCTTGGCTTTTGCATCCCTTGCTTGAGGACGTCTCCGGGAGTCCTTCTCCTCCTTGCCCTTCAACTTGGGGCACCTGGCACGAACGTGGTTTGGCTCACCACACTCAAAGCAAGTGACAGGTCCACCTCTCCTTCTGCTCCTCACCTTGTTGTAGACTCTCGAAAATTTTGTGGATAGGAGAGCTAAATCATCCGTAGGTAGCTTCTCTAGCTGCTTATCGCTCAAAGAGTGTAAAGCGGACAATGAAAACCCAGATGAGCCAAAATCCAAAGAATCAGAAGAACTACCCTTAGATGGGTCAACCACTAAAGCCATCGACTATGTCTTAGGGAGACGCGAGATAAAGTTAATCTCATGCGTCTTCAACCTCGAGTAGAGCTTATCCATGGTAAGCTCATTCATGACAGTGTTGTCATTGATGGAAGTGATTTTCATCCCAAGAGCTGACGTGCATTTTCAGATTCAGTGAATACAAGATCCACAGCACGCAAATCATGAAGGATCTTGGAGAACCTTCCCCACAACTCATCCAAAGATTCACCAGGCCTTTGTTCGATCTTTGAGTATTCTTTCTTGAGTTGGTTCTGTCTCACTTCCTTGATCGCAGTAGAGCCCTCGTGGTAGTCACAGAGGGTCTTCTAGATCTCATGAGCAGACCTCAAATGAGCAACACGCTCAAACTCAGATCGACTAATCCCTTGAATCAGAAAGTTTCGAGCCTTGCTATTAGCCTCAACATCTGGAGTGATCACATTGTCATTGGCTGGCACAACATAGGGATTTTTGACCTTAAGTCAAATTGTGTGCCCTTGAGCCTCGATGTAGGCATGCATGAGAGCCTTTCAGTAAGCAAAATTGACTCCATCAAACACAGGTGGTTTGGTGGAATACTTGTCAGACGCCATGGCTCCTCAGACCGGTTAAGATCTATAAGAAAAGCTAACCGGGCTCTGATACCACTTGTAGGACCGGATAGGTGCCTAGAGAGGAGGGGGGGTGAATAGACACTCGCTCAAATTTCACCTTAATTAGATTCAACACAAACTTTTCTCCAATAGCTACGAAAGCTAAGAAGATCAGTATATACGCATAGTGAAAACCTTGTGCTGAATCCAATCAACCCCCAAAGCAAAAGACCCAAAACTCAAGAGCTTAATCCCTCGGGCCGGTCTGACCAAAGTTCAAGGCTCGGTCTGGCCAAGGTGCGCACTGACCGACGGCTTAGGCGTGGTCTGACCGGGATCCGGACTGACCGGAGTATAAAATTCGGTCTGACCACCCTGACGATGAACAGAACAGACAACTCGGGTTCCAAAACGAAAATCGATCAAACTTTGGATCTATACGGCCAAACTTGACCAAACTTGGAACACACCTTCCTAAGAATATCTGGAACCTATTCCAAGCAACGATTGAGTAGATTCACGTCAAAGTTTTGACCTTTTTCCATTTTATCGAATGAGGGTTCAAAACCGAGCAAAAACGAAAAACTTGATCCAAAACTTGCTCGTGGGAGATTGATGATCAAGATGAGATGTATTCCCATATGTCACAGCAAGGTAGATGGGGGCAAGAAATCACTAGAAACCCATTGGATCAAAGAAACAACCAAAATCACCAAATAAGAAGGAAGAACACAAGAAGACTCATATTTGAATAATCATCCATGGATTGATTCGCGATTGTTGTTGGTTACAGCCACTCCCTCAAAGAGGACAAGAGCTCAATCCATGAGCACTCACTCAACTCATCTCTCTAAAACCCTAAGCCTCTCATTTCCTCTCTAAGCTCTAAGACAAACTAGGGTTTTGCAAATGAAGTGCTTGGGGGCTGCTTGACAGCACCCTTCCTATTTATAGTGAGGCTTAGCTTCTAGAAGAATTAACCCTAATGGGCTCCCATTAAGGCCCAACACAAACGGGTCACACACACACGTATTTTAAAGTGTCGTCTTCACCTGTCTTGACCTAATCCGCTTCTCCAACGCACCGTCTTGCACTGCGGGTTTGCCCAAGGTACAAAGGTGGTATTTAGTGAAATTAGCAAAATACCCCTTCTTGATCTTTCTCCGAAGACCAAGTCCAATCTTGGTGAAGCACTCGCCTGCTTCGCCACGTGTAGGTTGATCAACGACTCTCATCATGTCGGCAAGTCTCTCCCGCCCGACTCCCACCGAAACCACCATGGCACTTGCACTGACTCCCGCGCCGCTTGATCCAACCAGTCGCACCGAACTGCCCGTTCGGTCACCTTTGTCCAATTTGCGCCATGCTTGAATCCATTGACCTCACCCGACATCCTTGATCGTTCTGGATCTCAGCTCTCCAAGCTTAGTCCCGATCATCCTCGCCGTTGACCGTCGTTGACCTTCAAGCATCCTGCCCAACAATAGACAAAGAAATCGATTCTGGGAACAAGTTCTTCACAACTTGACCCACGTCAGTGAAAACATGCATCATGCAACACATGTGCACTATAGCCCATGAACATTACCCATCCCAAAGCCAAACTTCCAAGATGGCAAAAGAATAAGCACAAGTTCGGTCAGACCACAGTTCACTAGCCGGTCAAACTGAACCAGGCCGTTCTGACCGCTCTTAACACGCCGGTCTGACCGCACCAGTTCTGACAGCTTTTCAACTTCGCCGAAAATGCATAATTCGACAAACCTTTAATGCCATTGCCAATTGTATCATCATCTTAAGATCATGCATATATCCCCATGATATCCACACGCATCGTGATTGCCGCACTTCCCTCTCTCTTCGCATACCCTCGCCGGCCGCCGCCATGCCGCACAACGCCGGCGACCATTGGTCTTGACGTCGGTGCCGCCTTTTGCCAACGTGGTGCTGCCACGTGCACGCCACATCACCGCAATCTAATCACTGCTGCCCATGTGGCGATGACGTGTCCGAAGTAGACATGGTCCATGAGGACCGAGCCACTTACAAGTGGGGCTCACATGTGAGGATTTTGTTTTATTTCTTTTAATTCTGAAATCCTGAGGGCTGACGTCATCCTTGCACAGTAATTGGAGTTTCCTTTAAAAAAATAATTCAAGAAAAATCATTTAAATTCAGATTTAGGGTTAAAACTTCCAAAACCCATTTCTTTTGCATCCAAACTCCGATTTGGGTGTTTCAAATTTTGAAATTTGTATAAAATTAATATCTAGCTAACTGAACTAAAATTATTTTATTTGGAGTTAGTTTGATTTATCTTTTTGAATTTATTTGAATTTCAATTGAATTTGTCGTATTTTCGCGTATAGACTTCGACGACTCCAGAGAGTTCGATCCTTCAGAGGACTTAGAGTATCAAGACTTCAATGAAGGCAAGTTATACCATTGACCATATTGATCCCAATATTTTAAAGTTATTTAAATTCGGCTTTTAAATTATTATTGCATGCATACTTTTATTCAATTATTTTAATTCCTGCTTAAATACTTAGTTATTCCAATTCCTTTTATATAGCCAATTTGAATATTGAATATCATTTCCTTGTCACCATTAGATGAAATAATATTGAGAATAATCTTATGCTTAGCCAATGCTTAGATCATAATTGTGATTTTGGGAGGATTTAGCCAAATCATTTCAAACCTGGTTTAAATTTGAATATATGGTATTGCTTTACCATAGAAAGTTTATAAAGATAATTTTATTTAAAATAGAATCAAAATGGGTTTGGATTTGGGAGAAATGGATGAATGGTGGGTGTAGGTTTATGCACGGGCTTAATCTGGTTAGGATTAAGGTCCGGGGTTTAATTTGGAAGACGCCCAAGTTAGTTAAGAACCGGTCTTTGAGCCGCATCTTGCTATGCCTTACCTTACCACCACATGTCTTTTCTGAGCAGGACTTGGCTTAATAATTTGTGATACCTCATTGTTATTTGTGCCATATTGTTGTGTGGGTGTTAGTCAGACAGTAGTCCCACCTGACGCAAGAGGGGGCTTCCGGAGGATGATCAGTCCAATAGAAGCGAAACCTTAGCGGGCATAAAAACTTTAAGATAGAACATTGTAACGGTCTCGTGATAATTGCTTAGTCACAAGCCTTTGGAAGCCTGTATTGGCCGACTTTAAATGCAAATTATCTCATGTGGGTAAAACTGTACAAACTCTGCAGAGTAGAAAACTATTCGAATAGCTGCGTCCGCGGTCATGGACATGCTAGCAAAGCCACTTTAAGTTAGATTTTGTTTTTTGGTTTTAAAATGAATTCAACAAGTGATTTTAGGATGGTTGATCCTTGTGGTAAAATTGGGCGGTTAGCCATGTGATAGGAGGGTATCCTTCACCATTCAATCATGGAGGTTATCCACACTATACAACTGTCATTTTAAATCTGATTTTAAATATAGTATAAAAATGACCTTGGAAATTAATATGAGTATTTACACTAAAAATGCTGTTTTATGCAAATAAACCCTGCCAATCTCAATTGTTTACTTTATGCATGCATCATAATTCATTATTGGGTGTAACTTGCGAGCACGGAAGTTGTGCTCACTCTTGCTGAATAATCTTTATTCAGGAGAAGACTTCTATCAAGACGGTGAGGACACCGACGCTTAGGCTACGCCTCCAGACGATTGCCTGTGGCGAATCGTGTGGTCTACTACTGCCTTTTGCTTCCGTTGTGTTAATTGTTTATTTGGCCTTAGGCCCCATTTGTATTAAACTCCGAATTATTATTAATAGAATGCGCGATATGTTTGTGATATCATTTTTATGTGACTGTGTACACTAGAAATCCTGGACTAGTGTATGAACACAGAGGATTCGGGATCCTTCGTTCCCGGGTTCGACATAAATCCTAGAGATTAAATGAAATTGGGTGAATTGTACTCGTTTTTCCTTGACGAGTTTTCCTGAAGTTTCTCGGCTAAGGTTTTTAATGAGGCAATTCGTGCAGCATAGCAGCACGTGTATCATGTACTCTTTCTCCAAAGTTTTTCCCGTTGGGTTTTTTGTGGAGTTTTGACGAGACATGAACATGATAGATGAGTGCCCAAGGGGGAGTGTTAGGAAACGCTGGGCTCAGACCTTGCAGGCCTGGCCTATGATGGGCTCCTCATCCACCCTGAAGACTATATAAAGGATGGGACTCCCAATCATTGTATTACCGTTTACAGAAGAGCAATAAAGAGAAGCAAGAAGTCCCCTCATATCTCTGTGTTCAATTTACTATTTTGTACTTTTGTTCTTGCATTGTTCTAAGCGATTCTACGCTTGTCTACAAGGTGATCGTTCGGACTGGACTCACCAGCGATTGTTCCTTAATAGTTCGCACTGGCATGAACACGCTGCCCCCTCTCGTCTACGCCGCGTGTTGGCTCCAAGTGTGGTCAGGCAGGTGTGCAGCGCATGCAAAGTCCTCACCCGCTCATGTCTGTCCGTGGCTCCGTGTCGGGCAGGCGTGTCGCGCGTTCCTACTTGACACGATCAAACCCCCGCTTGTATTGAGATAATATCTTGATACCACGTGTCTATGTCCATCGATGATGCACACTTTCCAATACAAAAATGGACGACTAGGAGTGGCATTGGCTGAGAACCATGCATGGTAGATGATGCCTAACTTCTCAGGTCATGTACAATGGTTTACATCAGCTATCTATAGCATCTGTCACGTAGGATTTAAGCTGATATGGATGAAAGAGAACAAAGAGAGAGAAATGTTATGTCTACAATCCTATAGCCGACTGTATCACCAAAACCAAAGAAAACATTAAAAAATTATGTGATGTTTATAATCCTGTAATCGATTGTATCACTATAACCCATTATATATATTATCTTTAATGCTATCTATATATAATATAAATAGTTACTATAGACAGTTGGTACATGCCCTCGGATCCTTAACTGAACAACGGAACCATCTTTTTTCACCTACAACAAGAGCTTCGTTCCCACACAAAGAACCTCATGTACACTTTCATCTAAAAAAGCGTTGTACTCCCTTCGTTCTTAAATACATGACGTTTGACCAAGCGTGCAGTCAAACTTATATAACTTTGACTATTACTTTTCATATGATTTTATTAGTAAAAATTACAAAATTATTATATTATGAAAATATTTATCATGATAAATCTAATGATACTATTCACTCATGATCAATCTAAATATTTTTTTTATATATTATTAGTCAAAATTAGATAGATTTGATTGTACGTTTGGTCAAACGTTATGTATTTAAGAACGGATGAAGTATAATTTGCGTGGCACAAACCAGAGACTTTTAAATACTCTGCCTGCCTTCTGTGAGATGACTCCCGAATTTACTTCCGCTCATCAAACCTCAACGACCAACCTGCACCACCTGTCCATCCACTCAACCCAAGGTAGTCCTGGTCCACCACACCTCCATGAACCATACTTGCACCTAAGGTGAGCATGCTCATAGTTTGAGACGTGCCTGGGGTTATTTTGCTACCTCGAAATTTCACCCCAGTAGTGGAAGAGTGTAATCTACGCTGCCTAATTTCGCGATTAGAATATAAGGCTGGGATTATAAACAAAACTTTCTTGAGATGTTGGGCATGATTGGTTTGTCACCGTAGGGAGTTATATCAAAATTTTGGTAATATTAAAATCCAGACAATACTAAAAATTAAGGAAAAAATGTTGTTTGAATCATAGTCATACCAATTCAAGGGTAATATCGAAATTGATGTGTTTGAATTGCAGTTATACCAAATTTTGCCAAATTGTGAGTATGACACGTGGATCCCGCATGACGTATACGTTTTTTTTTGCCTCAAAAGATGTCAATATGGGTCTTGTTTTGTTGATAAAATGATAATAAACACAATGGTTTAAACGGATCACAAATCGGAAACTCGGTTTAGAAAATATAGTCATTTAAAAGTGGTTAATCATACTAAATATGTATTTAATGCAACTAAGAGACAGCCATTATGCACTTGCCACCTGTCCCAGCCTCTGGCTGCTGTCGAGCCAATTCTTGGGCGGGCATTTCTGCCACCCGAACGACGCTAAGGATGCGCGACGAAAAAATTTCGCAATGCTAAAATTTTGTAGGCAAAGTTAACTATTGGTAGGGAACCAAATTATAAAGATATTGCCAAAATTTTGATTTGACAAGTTAAACCCGCGAACCAAACAGCCCAACATTGTCTCCCAAATCTGAGCCCAATTTTTTTGTTGTAGAATTACTGTCCGTCTGTATAAATAGGTCTCGACAGTAAACCATAACATTTACTGTAGCAAAATCAATTCCACCTGTCCACGCTCCATCAAACGGCCGACCGAGGGGAGCTACGGTTGAGGGCACTGTGCGCTGTTGTTGGTTGCAACGGCACCCAGTCCCATCCAGCCAGCCCTTCCCCCTCGCATGCTATATGTATAGCCAGTCTCCGACCCCGATCGATCGCATCCGACGCCACGGTCGCGCGCTGCCACTACAGCTAGAGCGTCCTTCCGTCCCATTCCATCATGGCTGGTGGGGTGGCGAGCGCGCAGCCCGCGTGGGCGCTGGCGCTCGCGTGGGTGGGCCTCCTCGTCGCCGCGCGCGCCGCGTCGCGCCTGGCGCTGTGGCTCTACGCTGCCTTCCTCCGCCCCGCCAAGCCGCTGCGCCGCCGCTACGGCGCCTGGGCCGTCGTCACCGGCGCCACCGACGGCATCGGCCGCGCGCTCGCCTTCCGCCTCGCGGCCGCGGGGCTCGGCCTCGTCCTCGTCGGGCGCAGCCCCGACAAGCTCGCCGCGGTCTCCAAGGAGATAAAGGCCAGGCACCCCGGCGTCGTGGTCCGCACCTTCGTCCTCGACTTCGCAGCCGACGGCCTCGCCGCCAACGTGGACGCTCTCGGGGAGTCCATCCGGGACCTCGACGTCGGCGTGCTCGTGAACAGCGCCGGCATGTCGTACCCGTACGCGCGCTACTTCCACGAGGTGGATGAGGAGCTCATGAGGAACCTGGTCCGCCTCAACGTCGAGGCGCTCACGCGGGTGACGCACGCCGTGCTCCCCGGCATGGTGGAGCGCAAGCGGGGCGCCATTGTGAACATCGGCTCCGGCGCCGCGTCCATCCTGCCGTCCTACCCGCTCTACAGCGTCTACGCTGCCACCAAGGCGTGAGTACTTCTGGCTTCTCGTCCTAATTACTTCCTTTCTTTAGGTGCCTGTATATCGGTAAATGCGAATGCTAATGGTTCTTGCTTGTTGGTTTAAGTCTTTTAGATGATGGTAGTGGCAGTACTATTATTGAGGTTCAAACTTTAAAAAATAAATCCATTCTAAGTAAACAATAACCAGGATCATGCAAATCCATTAAAGAAAAACAAAAAAAGGTTAATATTTACGTAGGCAGTTCCTTTGAAAATAATAATAATAATATAATTACATAGGCAGAGGAGTGCAAAGAATGACCAAACAGAAAAGGGGAATAACCACGGTTCACGCGGTTAAATAGTAAACCTTTCCTAATAATCGTGGAAAGACTGATAGAGACGTTATGTGATGCTATGTTCTTTGGATAGATCATTGCTTTCTCTAGATTATATAGGACATTAATTTGTTTCAAAAGGCTGCCTATAGGATATAACGAAATGCAAACTCAAAAGGGGTTGTATCTCAGCTAAAGTGAATGTTTTCTAATTTTGAACTCAACTAACTGTTCATTAGAACCGGCATAAGACTACTCTGTTTTCAATTTCTCAGGTATGTTGATCAATTCTCGAGATGTCTCTATGCTGAGTACAAGAGCAAAGGCATTGACGTGCAATGCCAGGTACTAACTAATAACTCTTGTTGAATAATGCATTTCACCTAATTGCTCAATTTCTTCTTCTTCTTATTGTTTCCTTTTATATAACTGAAGCATTAAACTTTTTAATATTCCCTGCTGTCTGCTACCCAATTTTTGGTTGATCTCATGTAACCCTTCCAAATTCTCTAGCATGGAGGATTGTTGTATTTCGTTGATGTCCTTCTGGTGTTAGTTTGCATACCAGTCAAAATCTATAGTTCTGTATGCCAAGGAAGGCCAATAATTAGCTGAATGAGTACTTAGGTAGCAGTTAGTAAAGACAGTAACAAAAACATGATTTTCTCATGCTATCTTGAGTCAATTAAACTAGCTGTACTGGATTGTACTAGGTACTGTTAAGTACCTTCGCAATCTGTTGGATGGACGATGGCATAAGGTGGTTTCAACAAGAAACCGAAATCTGCATTTTCTGGGAATTAAATCCAGTACTTAAGTGCTTTTAATTCCTCCAACTGCACCAAATAAGGACAAGCATCGCACATGGAAACAGCGGGCACATTTCATATCAGCCCATTTAAGACCAATCCGTCGGCCCTCTTAATTGAAACCAAGCCATTTTCATTGCATCCTCGCTGTTGCTGTATATTGTTTTCTCAGTCCTTAAGCGTCTCAACTTTCAACTGTGCAGTGCAGTATTTAAGATGCCCCGTCGAATCCGTAACTCATGTGGAACCTTGTCAGAAGTTTTATGACAAGCAAGCCCATAAGTCATCTGAAATCTTGATATTTAATCTGCTCAGGTACCCATGTACGCCGCGACGAAGATGGCCTCTATCAAGAAGGCTTCCTTCTTCGCCCCCTCCCCGGAGACATACGCCCGCGCTGCCATTCGCTACATCGGCTATGAGCCGACGTGCACGCCGTACTGGCCGCACGCCCTGATGTGGTTCCTAATCTCCGTGTTCCCCGAGTCCGTGGTCGATAGGTTCCTCCTCAACATGTCCATCGGCATCCGCAAGAAAGGGCAGGCCAAGGAGGCCAAGAACAAAGCACAGTGACAGTGACGCTGTCAGAATTCAGATACTCTAATAGCTGAATCCTTCTGGGCATGTTTCACGCCACGGCTCAGAAGCCAATATTTGCAGCTTTAACGTAACGTGGGCATTTAATCCACATTACCTCCTGCTCGTAATGTGTTGCGTCGACAATGTTTGTAATCTGATGTAAGACTGTAACATGAATTGGTAGCTTTGCATGCAAGTTGCACTCATGGAATAAGATTTCTGCTCTTTACTAGCTATTCGGTGTTTCATATGTGTATCACTGACTCTTTGGTGATAAAAGAGTCCACTGCAGCGTTGCTTTGACAAAAAAATATTAGCACGAAGCTCGCATGTGCAATTGGGCAGCTAGATTGAGTGGTTGAACATGCACGCATGCTTTCAAATTGGAACAAAATAATGGAAAGTAGCTAAGGCAATCGACACAATCTTATTGTCCTGTCTTTGTTCGCCGCGCCTTGACCCTATTTCTTTTTGCTATCTTTACAGGAGTTTTTGGCCTAAATAATACTATTTAAAACGGTATTAGCAAAAATGGCACTTTTACATGTGTTGCATCTAGAATGTTTGTAATCTGCTGTAAGACTGTAACATGAATTGGTAGCTTTGCATGCAAGTTGCACTCATGGAATAAGATCTCGGCTCTTTACTAGCTACTAGCAGCAAACCCCTGCGTTGCCGCGGGCCCAAAAAAATCCCATGTATAACCACGACTTAGAGTTACGTGCGTGTGTATGTCTATATATATATATATATATATATATGTTGCAGTACCATCATGCAATTAGATCGGGAATGCTATGATATACATCTGTGTGGTCAAACAGTAGCTAAACCTGATGTGTCTTTGTCCATCTGGTATATTAATTTCAGAGACTTTACATGTACCTCGTGAGGAATAAAAACTTGGTAGAGCAAGAAAAAGTAGAAATATAGCAGATGGTATATTAATAAGTATGTAAAGTATTTAAAGGCAAAAAAAGTTCGGAGCTAAGGGAGTTTAGATTCATACATTTCCTTTGTAATGAAAATGCTGTCTTGGTTGGTACTTCAGATTTTTTTTACGAATAAGCATATGTTAGAAACAAAAGAGAGATCATCAGTGCGGAAGTTTTGAGTTATACCAGACGTAAAAGAAACATGCAAGACATGGCATTTACTTTCAGATTAACGAATTAACAGGTATAAGTCCTTTCAGTAATAGAACCCATTCGCTAAAAACATAAAATTTTAAATTAGAAGAAAACAGTCAACGTAGTTTTGCTATGATTTATTGCCTACAGCCTATAATTCCTAGAGCATAGCTCACAAAATCTTTTTAAAATTCTCAATGAGGTAAATGAGAACAGACATACATATAGGGTAAAGACATCTTTTTTCAGATTTGCACTAAAGTTCAAATTTGATACCATGGCATGCACCATTGAGATGACATCAAGTTTCAGATCAATAGACAATAAAAGAGAATTAATTACAATACAAAGGTCAATCGGGAAAAGGCATAAGTTTCCTACTTTTAATGCTTTATGAATTTAAGATAAACACAAATTGCACATACTTTGCAGAGAAGAAAACATTCAACATAGTTTTGCTATGATTTAATGACTACAACCTATAATTCCTAGAGCATATTTCCCCAAATCTTTTTAAAATTTTCAATAAGGTAAATGAGAATAGACATACACATATGGTGAAAACATTTTTTTCAGGTTTGCATTGAAGTTCAAATTGAATACCATAGCATGCACCATTGAGTGAAAGCCTAGGCTTACCATCATATCCGACTGACATAAAAACATGATAGAAGTTGTTTCTGACAAAGGATAGAAACATAAAATTTTAAGAGTAAAGTCCATTACGGTCCTTAAACTTTTTATGTCAGGTCATCCCGGTCCATAGACTTTCAAAGTGTGTCATCCCGTCCCTAAACACTGCTTGTCTCAATTAGTCCTTAAACTTTTATCTTTGTGTCATCCTGGTCCATAGACTTTCAAAGTGTGCTATTCGTGCCTAAGCAAGAGGGCTATGTTTGAGACCCAAACAGTGTTTAGGGACCGGATGACACACTTTGAAAGTCTATGGACCGATGACACAAAGATAAAAAATTTAAGGACCGGTAATGGACTTTACTCTTTTTAAATTAGAAGAAAACAGTCAGCATAGTTTTGCTACGATTTATTGCCTACAGCCTATAATTCCTAGAGCATAGCTCACAAATTTTTTAAAAAATTCTCAACTAGGTAAATGAGAATAGACATACATATAGGGTAAAGACATCTTTTTTCAGATTTGCACTAAAGCTCAAATTTGGTACCATGGCATGCACCATTGAGATGACAACAATTTTCAGATCAATAAACAATAAAAGAGAATTAATTACAATACAAAGGTCAATCAGGAAAAGGCATAAGTTTTCTACGATTAATGCTTTATGAATTTAAGATAAACACAAATTGCACATACTTTGCAGAGAAGAAAACATTCAACATAGATACATCGAACATCCTTGTCTCGCGCATAACCTTAAAAGCTTCAACTGGATCTGCAGGAAATCAATCCTGATCATCATCAATCTATAAAGGCAGAAAAATACTTCAAAATCTGTAATGATGCTAAAAGCCTAGGCTTAGCATCATATCCGACTGACATAAAAACATGATAGAAGTTGTTTCTGACAAAGGATAAAAACATAAAATTTTAAATTAGAAGAAAACATTAAGCATAGTTTTGCTATGATTTATTGCCTACAGCCTATATTTCCTAGAGCATAAGAAGGCATAACAAGATTGGAGCCATAAGATGGACACGGCTAATTAGAATTAATTAAAGACTGTATGAAAGGCTTTCTTTCCTTCATAAGAAGGCATAACAAAGACCAGATAACATTAGTTTTCTTCTCAACAAAGACCATGTTGCCGATTGGTGACATAATCCTTATTTTGCAAAGGAAACCATTCGCTAAATGAACCATAGCTGCATTTTTACTGACCTGAACATGGTGATGTTATACCTTGAATTGACACATCCATATAATAACTTTTGGATCACATATTCACAGTTGCCCCCACAAAGGTATTTTCACTGAACACAACTTGGCAACTTCAATAATGTATTTAGAGCTAATGAGTCAAGAATATTCCGCAACAGGACATATTCCAGGTTTTGCACACAGCATCTTGCAAAACTTGATAGCCCCATATATAATGCCTAAAGCTATTCTTTGTTTTATTCCAAATCGTTGTCTTTATATATATATATATATATATATATATATATATATATATATATATATATATATATATATGTGTGTGTGTGTGTGTGTGTATCAAATAGCATATACGTATGTACTCACCCCGACTATTGTATGATCAGTTGCAGCCAGTATACCTCTGATGGCAAATAAAATATGTTTTGTTTAGCAATAGATAAACGAATCCACAATCTTGCGCATCAAAATCTTGTAGCAGTGGTAGTTCATCATATATAAAAAAAATTCTTGATAGCAATTACTTCAATCAATGCATATTGGGATAAGGTAGCTTACGTTAACGACTTCCCACGAAATACAATTTGTGGAGCAATAGCAACAATTATGCAGAAGCCAATGTGGAGCTACATTGAAACAAAGACACATAATGAAATTCAGTCAAGTTCTCCCCCAGTCAAAGCCTCACAAGCCACACTTATATGTACTGCATATTATGTGAACATCTATTATATTTATGCATTCCTGGCAAGCTTCCTCCTGACGGTGCTAAAGTCCATTGGGTGCTCAACCACACCATGGTAATCAGGCAACTGCATCAATCAAAACAACCACACATCATCATCACTCAATAAGCCCCCCTAATAAATTAGCAACTCCAACAAGCATGACAAACGAACAAACGCCCTCAACTCCTATGTATGTATAGTTTCAGATCAATAGACAATAAAAGAGAATTAATTACAATACAAAGGTCAATCAGGGAAAGTCATAAGTTTCCTACGCCTAATGCTTCATGAATTTAAGATAAATACAAATTGCACATACTTTGTAGAGAAGAAAACGTTCAACATAGTTTTACTATGATTTAATGACTACAACCTATAATTCCTAGAGCATATTTTGCCAAATCTTTTTAAAATTCTCAATAAGGTAAATGAGAATAGACATACACATAGGGTGAACACATTTTTTTTTCAGATTTGCATTGAAGTTCAAATTGGATACCATGGCATGCACCATTGAGTGAAAGCCTAGGCTTAGCATCATATCCGACTGACATAGAAACATGATAGAAGCTGTTTCTAACAAAAGATAGGAACATAAAATTTAAAATCAGAAGAAAACAGTCAACAGAGTTTTGCTATGATTTATTGCCTACAACCTATAATTCCTAGAGCATAGCTCACAAAATCTTTTTAAAATTCTCAATAAGGTAAATGAGAATAGACATACATATAGGGTAAAGACATCTTTTTTCAGATTCGCACTGAAGCTCAAATTTGATACCATGGCAGCAATTATGCAGAAGCCAACGTGGAGCTACATTGAAACAAAGACACATAATGAAATTCAGTCAGGTTCTCCCCCAGTCAAAGCCTCACAAGCCACACTTATATGTACTGCATATTCTGTGAACATCTATTATATTTATGCATTCCTGGCAAGCTTCCTCCTGACGGTGTCAAAGTTCATTGGGCGCTCAACCGCACCATGGTAATCAGGCAACTGCATCAATCAAAACAACCATGCATAATCAGCACTCAATAAGCCCCCCTAATAAATTAGCAACTCCAACAAGCGTGACAAATGAACAAACGCTCTCACCTCCTATGAATGTATCCTTCTTGCAGAATCAAACAACATTAGAAGAAGTTGAACCAAATCTCATTTCGCGTAAACGTAAAAGCTGTGAAACACGCACTTCTACAGGTTGTCAAGAATCATCTCCAGCGCCTTTCGATCCGGTAGCGGCGGCGTCCTCGCCATCCGTAAATCGAACTCGCAAAAAAAAATCAATTTCTTCTCTAAAGAAAGGCACAAATAATCACAACATCGACCAGGAAGAGATCAAGAACAAAGAACAAATCGAACTCAGCACCGGCAGAAGCTTGTCTGCATAGCCACACATTGCTGTTCTCCCCCATCAACCTGAGAGGAGCAGATCCCACGTTAAAGAACTTGTTGGCGGGCGGCGAGACGGACGAGGCCGGGGCGGTGGTGGATGCGGCGGGGAGGGCCGCGGGCGAGGAGGTGGTGGTGGTGGTGAGGGACACCATCGGGAGGAAGCAGGGGCGGAGAGGAAGGTGGAGGGGATGGGGCTAGGGGCCGGGGGAGAGGAAGGTGGAGGAGTTTGAGGGCTAGGGGAGGGGAAGGGGAGGAGCGGTGGCTGGAAGGGGAGGAGCGACGGCGGAGAAAGCGTTGAGGGACCGGACGGAAACATGGAGGGGACCAGAGAGCGACCGCAGGGTGGAGGGGACCAGAGAGCGACCGCAGGGTGGAGGGGACCAGAGATCGACCGCAGGGCGGAGGGGAAGATGGAGGAGGCCGGGGAGGAAGGGAGGAGTGGTGGCGGCCATGGGCATGGGCGAGGGGCGGTGGCCGGGCGCGAATGTGGGGAGGAGGCGAGGTGGGGGCGTGGGAGGTGGAGGGGAGAAGGAGAGGGGGGGCGTGGGGGGTGGGCGAAGGCGCGAAGGGCGCATGGGCGAAGGGAGGAGCAAGTGGTGGTGGCGTGGCGCAGATGTGGGGGGAGGGGGCGAGGAATACATCGGCGAAGCGGTGAAAGACAACGCGTCCGTTGCTACCACGTGCCCAGCCGAGATGCTCACGTGGCAATCGAAGAGCACAGGCAAGGAACGGCCCAGAATCGGACGTTTGAAAAGCGACGTAGCGAAATCGAACGTATCAGACGTGCATAGTCGACGTGGCCACTTGAGATGGAGCAAAGAACGTCTCCTTTTATATAGTAAGATTCGGTGTTTCATATGTGTATCACTGACTCTTTGGTGATACAAGAGTCCACTGCAGCGTTGCTTTGACAAAAAATTATTAGCACGAAGCTCGCATGTGCAATTGGGCAGCTAGATTGAGTGGTTGAACATGCACACATGCTTTCAAATTGGAACAAAAGAATGGAAAGTAGCTAAGGCAATCGACACAATATTATTGTCATGTCTTTGTTCGCCGCGCCTTGGCCCTATTTCTTGCTATCTATACTATTTGAAACGGTATTAGTAAAAATGGCGTTTTTGCAACCGCAATTGCAAAAATTACGCTCTCATCCGCACAACCACGGGACGGATAAGCCACGAGATGACACGTGGCTCCTCGTCCGCATGGCCACGGACGGACTGGACGACACGTGGCCCCTCGTCCGCACGGCCACGGGCTTGTCCATCCCCTGGCCGTGCAGACGAGAGCATCATTTTTGCAATTGTGGCTGTGAGGACGTTATTTTTACTAATACCGCTTCAAATAGTGCCATTTAGGCAAAAAAAAAGTCTCTTTAGAGTCGAGAAACTCTATTTTGGTGAAGTGCACAATGTTAATCGCTTGGATAGCTAATTTCCCTAGTAAAAGGCTGTATTTCGAAGGTAGAGGAAACTCTAAGGTTTTCTGTTTGTAAAAAAGACAAATGTTTATAGACAGAATAGAAACCAATAAGAATTAAGTATGTTGCCTCTTTTTATTATGCAATTTGCCTATTATTACTCCATACATTAAAAATAAACTAGCCCATTGGTCAATTGCGCGGTTTGGTATAGTATAGTATAACTTGACGTAGTTCCAAATTTTAAAATTACTATTTTGCAATCTAAATTTGAATTTGGGATATTTCATTTCATATTTAATTAGCAAATTTTGTTTAGAGGATTGAGAGGTAGGTCCATCGAGGAAACTTACACTCTCAACATTTGAATTAAATGTAGTGCTACCATTTTTTTTCTTCAAAACAATATCTCTAAACCACTATTGAATCTAAGCATTGAAAATTAAGGCCCACCAATGTTTTTAGATCTAGATCTTTTTCATATATATATATATATATATATATATATATATATATATATATATATAAGACAACTATAGAATTAAGCCTTTAAAATGAGGATCCACTAATTAATTTAAGGGTTAGATGTTTTTCTTTTTTTTAAGAATTTCTAGCATACTGATATTTTTTCTTAGCAGCTGTTGAAGGACCATCATTGACTTTTAATATATAATAGATGTGTTCGTTGAAAAAAACAAGTTTGAAAATTTGACGAAAGTGATTAGGAATTCAAAGGGGTGGCTCCAAATAATTGGCCTAGCCTAAAACGTACCCTCAACACTACAAAGTTTGAAAAAAAACTGATTGCTTCTAAACAGACAACATGTTATCTTAAAACATCATGTCCTACGTCACACACACACACACATATATATATATATACTATTTAAAAAAATGAAAGTCGATCTAGATTGGTAAAACATATAGCAGTAGCTATGGCCGATGGGCTCACGGATGAAGATGCTCTGATTGGTTAGGACTTAGTGCCAGTTGCCACACGCTTATACGCGTGTGGCTGAGATGCATGTCAGCAGACCCCGAATATGTACGGTCGTGAATTGCACTGCAGCGATTTGCTGTAGCAACCACATTTGTCCGTCCGCGTTCGATCTGACAGTCTATGGGAGTAAATGCAGATGACACTGTGCATGCGCAGGGTCCCAAATCCGGCAGCATAGGCGCGTGGTGCCGAAAACTGTTGAGTGGCGCTGGGTAGGTACATACTACGGCGACACGTAATATTTGGTGCACAACTTCACGTATTAGAACTGTTGTTTCCACTAGGTGATGATTGTTCCGAATTTTAGGCAGATACGACACTTTTGCAACCTGTATTTGCAGTATTGGCCATTGCGAACACATATTTGTAAACTTGACACCGTTGTCGTACGGCCACCGTGCAGCAACGGCTCCCACGTCGCCACGTGGCCCTCCCCGGCAGTCCCGTCGCCAGCTCGGCCGTTGCCCCACGGCGGCCGTGCGACAATGGCCCACGCGCCGCCACGTGGCCTCCCCTTCCGCATCGCCGCTAGGGTTTGGAGAAATTAGGGTTTGGGAAATTAGGTTTCGCGGCTGCTTGTAGAAATTTTAAAATATATCAAATGAATTCAAAAAATTATAAAATTTTATGTGGAGCCTTCTGACACAGTGTACTATACGGTGTAAATTTGCTATAATTTTATTCGTTCATAATTTTTCTCGCAATTTCATATAAATGTACTGTTTGTACGAATTTGTAAATGTAGAAATTGAGCTCCAAAAATTATGAATTTTATTTTGAAGGCTCATCACGCAGTGGACTTGATTGTGTACTGTTTGGACAATTTGATATGTATTCTGGAATTGTTTCAAAAATTTAGGATTTAGGTCGCGAAAATTTGGATTTTAGGTTTCGGAAATTAGGGTTTCATGATTTCATGTGACTTGGAATGTATGTGACTTGGAATGTATGGAAAAAAAACTGCATTTCAACTCCATTCGAGATGCCGATATATAATATGGCGCAGGAGTACACACATAATAACAAAAATACACGTATAACTATAGCAAAACAAAACATGAATACAAATATACCCAAACATAATCGCATAACACGGGATATACCAAAGTCTAGATAAGCTTGTGCATGAACCGAGATGAAGGAGGACAGGGTATTGTCACATGTAACCCGATCAAATAGGACACTCTTTGTTAATTTAGTAGTCTACTGTGGATGATATTTTTTTAATATTGTATTGTACCACAGTCTGGATAAGCTTGTAAATGAACCAACTGAGGAAAATACGTGGCATGCAGATCATATAACGATGTACCATAACCTCCGACTTGTGTGCGTTTCAAAGGCTACGGTACATCGTTATATGATATGCATGCCATGCATTTCCCTTAGTTGGTTCATGTGCAATATTATCTGGCGCGTGATACAATACAATATTAAAGAATATCATCAACAGAAAACTGATAAATTAACAAAGAGCGTCATATAGCATTAACAAATAGGTGTCTACAACTAGTCTCCACAGCAATATCTATATTCTTGGTGAGCTCACCTCATCACATAGTAGCACCTTCGATGCATGTTGATTGGTGTTTGTAGTCTCTTCAAGCCAGTAGCACCTTCGTTGTCTTCTGACATTCCACGTTTTCTAGACACATTGCTTTCTCTATAGAAATGCTGATGCAGTCCAGTGTTACTTAGGTTAATACTAGAAAATGAAACTCCAGTTGCATCTACAGGAAAGCTGATGCAGTCCACATTGGAGTTGGACATGCTGCATAATATAAAGTCCAATAGCGAGTGCCCCTTGTCTCGGGGCTGCCCACGGTGGCGACGAGTGTCGAAGTCGTCCATGTCCTGTGATTATCTGATGTAAGTGGATCGTATAGTAAGAAATGTAACAAGGATGTAAATTGTATATAACTCACGTCTTCGATACGGAGTGCACCCGGTCCACCGGATACGCTACGACGTCGGCAGGTCTCGGTCGGAGGAGCCTTCCCCTTCCCCTTGTCGCGTGACTCTCCACATCGGGCTGGTATGTTAAAGTCGTCCATGTCCTGCGATTCCATGATGTAAGTGCACCGTAGAGTGAAAAACGTAACAAGGATGTAAATTCTTTATAACTCATGTCGTCGATATGGATTACGCCCGGGCGACCGGATACGCTATTGTAACACCCCAGCCCAACACTGAGCCTGGAATGCCACTAAACTACCCTTCCAACTAATATTCAACAACACACTATAAAAAATTTCAGCAACCAAAGCATTAATAAAACCCATCCACAGGTCACAATAGAACATGAATAAAGATTTGTCAAGCATGAATAAGTAAGCGAGGGAAACATAGCTAGATAATAAGTCTAAAATGGCACCAAACCAGTAAATCCAAAACCTTAGAACAAAATAGACTAGTCCAAAACATTCATCTAAACTTATTCAACTTCTAACATGTCCTAAAAGTAGTCCAGCAATAATGAATCACATGGTTCTCATGGCAAATAATCATGTGTCTGAAGTATGAAACTATCCCATGTGCACTAGTCCCTCTCTATCATGACACCCTCAACGATCACCTAAAAACAACAAAGAGCAAGGGTGAGTCCACGACTCAGCAAATACATCAATATACAACGAACAATGATAAATCAACAGTATTCAATAGCTTCATTATCATCACATGTCCTTCTAGTAATATTCTCATGACATTATCTTCTCTTTGTTTTCACACACATTCATCTCATATCTCAATGCAACTCTACTCTACATGTCCACATGCACTTCTTTCGCGTATACCGGTATATGTGAGTGAACGCTCGCGACAACGTTCACTCTCAAGCCCACTCCTTCTCAAGGATCGAGGACCTCCTCCACTCCCATGGAGTTGTGATCAATCATGATCACCTGCTCATATGCAAAGATGCTTATGAATGCAAAAATGCATAATTTCATCATATTCATCATATCCAACTTTCCTCATGTTCGTCAACAAGATATAATCATACCATTCCACTGCTTGCAATTAAATAAAAATAAAAGTACAACAATAATGGTAATGAACGATAAAGAAATACAGTGATCAATCATCGATCGCTATCTACCATGTACTTGCCTTTACTAGTTGCGACGCACAGTTTGGCTAGAAGATGGCAACAAGCACGACGTCTCTCCTACATTAAACACTCAAATTTCAATACAAGCTACAGCATCACAAGAACAACAATTAATTGACATCGCTACTACATGTTTCCCCAAATCCACAACACTTCCCTAATATCGAACAGTCACCCCTTACTGTCCTGGTATTAAAAATAGCGTAACTTTTGACTCATAAGTCCGATCATGGCAAACCACCAAGTTCTGGAATCTATACAAAATTCCCCATATTTTCTTAGATTACCAAGACTTCTAATTAAATCATCCAACCCCCCATTTTTATTCCAGAAGACTGATCTGTCATCTTCTGGACAGCGAGCCTTACTAAATTCATAACTTGAAAATTACTCGTCCGCTCAACATGATTAAATACTCCATGGAAAGATACCAAAATTATACAATTAACTAGTAGATGATATTCCCAAAATTCGCCATTAAGGTGCCCGAATAAATTGTACAACAGAACAGCATACTAAACAGATCTACTAATCGGCCCCTTGACTAGAAAATTCTAAAAACCCTCTCTAATTAATCTCGATTCAAATCTCTAAGTAAATCTCTCTCTATCTACTGTTCAAGACAGCATGCATCCATACAACGCAAAGATACACTACTAGTTAATTTCTAGTGCTAGTTGCACTACTTGTAGCCACATGCATACTAAGAAATCTTGCACTACTAGTTGATGTCTAGCACTAACAGCCAATCTGGAAAGGTTTCACGTTTGCTTTTCCAGCATGCATGCATGCATACTATGCAAGGTGGACAAAACTAATTAACTACTAATGTAGTCCTTATCTAACGCATGAACAGCAGCAGCACAATTGGCAAATGCTTCCACGTGGCTGCACTGGATCGGCTGGAAAACTCACGCATGCGCATGCAGATGGTGCTGGCACCAAGCGGCAACGCGGCAAAGATAGTCGCTGGTCGGCGATGCTCCCACGCATTTCGGCGCGCACGCGCAGGCTTCATGCGTGGCTTCACGTGGACAAAACCGCTAACACTGCAAGCGCTGGCAGCTAGCGCTCAAGGATGGCGGGCACTCCTGTGCGGCCCACAACGAGACACGCAAAGACGCGCTGGCAAGGATCGAGTGGCGGCTGGCGATCGGGAGGCAGAAACAGGGGAACATATCTGGTGCACATAGGTGTTTTGGTAGACATATGCACATACGCGATCCAGCCCCTCGATTCACAAATCTACGGCCGAGATTGACGATGCAATCCCACCTCCCACTTAAATGCACTTTTGCGAAAACCCCCTCGCCAGATTGAAACACAATCAGTTTAAGTGGGAGGTGGGATTGCATCGTCGATCTCAGCCATAGATTTGTGAATCAAGGGGTCAGATCGCGTATGTGCATATGTCCACCAAAGCCCCTATGTGCACCAGATATGTTCCCGCAAAAGTGGCGGTGGCAGAAAGAAGAAAAGGAAGACTAGGGTTTCTGGACTCCTCGCCCCTCATGATCCTTTTTGATCCTTTTATCTCGGTACGAACCAACTCCTCTCTAAAAGCTCCAAAATATTCTGTTTTTACGTATCTCCTTTCGTCTAATTATGCATAGACCCTCAAGGGGTTATTTTCGGGATATTACAGCTATGGCGGCTAGGCTCAGCCGCATGAGCCTTTCTCTTCCCCTTGTCACGAGACTCTCCACGTCGGGCTGGTATATCGAAGTTGTCCATGTCCTGCGATTACATGATGTAAGTGCACCGTACAGTGAAAAACTTAACAATGATGTAAATTCTTCATAACTCATGTCGTCGATATGGATTACGCCCGGCCGAGTCCTGGGCTCCTCCGGTGCCTCCTCAACAGAGTCCGATACGTAAGGTTTCCACCGCACGAAAGTCTTGGCCCGCTGGATGAACACCCTGGCGTACATCTTCGGGCCGTCAATCCACTAGAAGAAGTGGCAGTGCATCTCAGACTACCATTATGTGGGGATGAAGTTAAAAAAATTATGGAATTCAACGTAGAGAGGCGAAAATCAATGCGTGCGAAAGAAATGCTTACGAGGTGGTGCCCGCACGTGTAGTACGCCCGGGCGGAGGTGTCTGGGTGTGTGGACTGAATGATCTCCATCGGCTCACCACACACACACACTGTGGGACCAGAAACCGTGGTGGTACCGGAGCATCTTTCATTGAATAATCTGGGTATTGTAAATGTTTAACCTTCTGTGCAAGTCACTTGCATTTCTGCAGCATACCCGCTTAGAAGTTTGTCGATAAGTCCGACATATCTGGGTATCCTAGAAGTTTTGCTATACATCACAAAACAATGTGGATAATACATTAAATTATGACACTGAATGACGACCAGACGAGCTCGGTCTGTTGGGACAATCCTTCATTGAGTGCCCAGGGGTATTGCATATCCAGCATTTGATTGTGCGGCTAATACTGGTACGTTAGCTGGCATCCATATCGTTTCGGAAGCACCGCGTCTGTCGTTGCCCCTTCCCTATTCTCTTTAAGTCCATGTTGGGACCCCATTACACCATGTCCGGCCAAAGATTATTGTAGTTCATTTCCAAGCCGTACGAGTGAAACTCTCCACTCCATGTACCGAAAAGGTGATGCATGTCGTAGTACTCGGAGATGTACGACATAGACATCTGCCTCATTTGCGCACACGCCTTGTACACATGCGAGCATGGCTTGTGGAAGAGTTTCGGCTTGTTGCAGGTGTATGTCACCACATCACTCAGGTGCATGCCTGTTTTCTTTCTCCCCTCGCATGACTGTTGACGTATTTCTGCTGAAGCCTAATCTCGTACTTCCGCTTAAGGCCGTCTATCACCCAGATGTCGTCATCATCCTGTACCTCGCACCGTCTGTGTCAAAGAGGAGGGATCATTCTCCAATTCAGGAACGTGGCCATTAATCCAATCCGAGAAGCTTATGGCACTGCTAGGTTGCTCTCCCTCTGGAGTGGACTCCCTTATATGCCTCATAGTCCGGTGTTCCAGGTCTCTCAAGATTGATTCAAACTTCCGCCTCTGGTTCTGCAGACACAATGCCTTGAACGTCTTTATGACTTTCTGACTGCGGAACCGTGTGAACAAGTTAGATACAAGATGCCTCATGCACCATCTGGATTGCACATCGTTCCACTGGTGAGATGGATCTGTCCCACGCTGCATGGTGTTGATGGCCACCAACAACCCAACATTGCGGTTTGTCATTAGGCATACGTTGGGCCGGTCTCTCACCACCGCCCTCTTCATGTTCTCCAGGAACCACAGCCAGCTGGATGTGTTCTCGCTCTCCATAATGACAAATGCCACCGGGAGAAGCTGGTCATTCGCGTCGGCCGCCACCACAGTGAGGATGGTGCCCTTGTACCTCCCCATGAGGAAAGTGCCATCCATCATTAGCACGGGACGACAGAACTTGAAGCCATCGATGGCCTGAGCAAAAGCCTAGAACACTCGGTCCAGTATGAAGTGGTTGGGTCATTTCCCAGCATCTTCATGGTCAAGCCTGTCTATGTACGTGCCGGGGTTTGATTCGGCAGTCTAGTAGATATTCGTGGTAGTCGATGTATGCCGACCACCATGTTTTCGCCCCTCATTTTGCACAAAATTAGGCGCGGTACTTCCCTCCGAGGCAGCACATTCTGTGCTGCCATCTTCAGACTCGGGCTACGCTTGCCTACTTGTAGAGACCTCGGTATCATCAGGATTTCTCGGTGCCATGCGTACGAAATTCACGTACACCATAGGCTTCCCGTGAATGGCCGCCTCGGGCTGGGAGACAATCTCCATGTACTGCCTCCATGCTATGCTTTTATTCACCTTGACGATCTTCCACACATAATTCGTGCTGGTGATCGTCTCAATCGCAACTTTCTTCGTCGTTGACTTCGTGACGAACTCCCTCCGGATGCAGCTTCACAGCTCGTGAATATTCATCGCGTGAAGCCCTTCCACCCGGACCACTTTGTACTGGCATCTCGTCAGGTCCAACCCATCGGGTCCGGTCCGTACGAGACCATCGTTGTAAAACACTAGCAGGTGTTGCATGTTCGAAAATACCTAAAGCCACAACAACCTCATCCGCTATTACCTAAAACACTAACAAGTCTAACTCATATGTGTAATTAAATACGACAGATTGCATGCAAGTGATGGATTATATATGTGTAATTAAACATGAATAATTACTACTAAATTTATTAATTATGACTAATTAATTATCTCTAAATTAACCAATTATGATTGATTAATTACCACTAAAAATTATCAAGACTACATTTTCCTTATTTAATATGTCGTAATGATGACTACTAAACTAAATACGACTAATTAATTACCACTAAACTAATTCATTACTAGTGAACTAACTAATTATAACTAATTAATTACGTCTAAACTAACTAATTACGACTAATTAATTACCCCTAAACTAACTAATTATGATTAGCTGACTAAGACTGATTAATTATGACTACGGTAATAACGGCAAAAGCATCCGATAAATTATCGACCCTTTGGAAGAAAGTAATAAAAAAAGCTGAGCGACGAGAAGCAAGAAAACAATTAACCTCCCAATAAAATTAATTATGTTACATTATCTGAGTCCTCAGCGACAAGCGCAAGAACGAGAATCGAAACGCAAATGAGATGAGCGAAAAGCGAGTGCTAGAGTTCGGTATTTATAGCCGAGCGAAGGAGGAGTCGCGGCGTTGGCGCCAGAAATTCTGTTAGCGTTGGCGCCGAAATTTCTGGACAAGATGACAGATGTACGAAAGAGGAAGGAGGGACGATAAAAAAAATGACCACCACGTGATTTTTAAATTCTCCGTAGAACAATGGGGCGGGGCGGGAGCTGGAGTCGGGCACCACGACACGCCTTCGTGTGTGCTTCCCACGGACTGATAGATAGGCACATTTTTTTTGTTTCTTCTCGTTGCAAGCTTTTTACGAGCGACGACATCGCCTAATTTCTTTCGTCAAGGACCGTGGCATCGGAGCCCATCCACTGGCGTCAATTCATGTCGGCGGCAACCAGGGGCGGACCTGCCAATATGGCAAGGTCTGGCAACTGCTAGACCTCCTTCCCGTCGCCGACCCCCCTACCCCTCGGTATGGTCGCTCTTAGGTGGTCCACTGGTCCAAGCAAAGCACCGGCCGGTGTTGTTGAAGATGAAGATCAGAAGAGAAGAAGAGGCTGAAGAGCAACTGCCTGCCTGGGCGCCTGGGCCGCCATTCGTGATCTCCTCTCCAGCGTCGTGGGCTCGAGGCCCACCAGCCAAATCGAAAAATCGCCAAATCCCAGTGCCCCTCACCCAAAATCCCCAAATCCCAGATCCAGTGCCCCTTACTCAAAATCCCCAAATCAGAAAATCGCCAAATCCTAGATCCAGCGCGGCGGCTAAGGGCGCCGGCGCTGAGGTGACCAACCATTGCTGGCGGCCACCCGGCTAGTGCTTGAGCATTAGTCAAGCGGGGGCGGTGCACAATGACAGAGCACTCAAGGCGTTAGGCCGAGGCGTCGGGAGAGCCAAAGAGGGGAGACGGAGCCGAGCGTCGAGCCGCCGCCGTGCCACCGGCCGGTTCCACCGCCCAGCCTCCAGCGCCGTCGCGACCCACGGCCACCCGGTGTGGGGTGACGCCACGCCAGTCGCCGGTGCTCCAGCCACCTCAGCCTCCAGCGCCAAGTGCCAAGCATGGCGGCCATGGCCGGGCGACGCCAGCTCAGACCAGAGTTCGGCTCCTTCCGCCTCCGGCCTCCCCTAGTCCCCTCGGACCTGCTGCTGTGGTGAGTGGTCGCTAGTCGTCGATCTGCAGAGGGCCCGGCCAGAGGCATTGAGATTTCAAATTTGAGAATTGAGATTTGAGAGTTGAGACAATGTCAAAAATAAATAGTAAGTGGCTGACTGGTGAATGGTGATTTACTTATTTGTGATTTGTTAATGATATGTGGTATGAATTAGAATATTAGTTGATATGTCATATACTCATATTGATATGAATATTGAATAATGAATTGGTTGTTAAAATTGAATTGGACAGCACATAATCACAGAAAAATATTAAAGAGATTTGAGGTATCTATGTTGATATTATTGAAGTATTGTACTGTGCTTGATTTTGAATGATTGTTTTTTTTAATTGGTTAGAAATGAATTTGAAGAGATACTTTAGCAATCTTTCTTCCCCAAGTACCGGTGCTCGTGGTAGCGCCGCACAAGCACAAGCACAAGGTACTGATGCTGATGCAACAACCGTCGGTGTTGCACGAGAACAAGCAGACGGCGGCGCGATAACGGCACAAACACAAGGTACTGATGCAACAACCGTCGGTGTTGAAGCCGCAACCGCCGCACAAGCACATGAAGCGAGAGTCGAAGCAGCAGAACCACAACAAGAAGCTAAAGGTATTAAGGAGTTTAATCCAGATCATATTGGTGTTGATCCGGGACTTCGTATTCCAATTGACGAATTTGATCCAAACATTAGAGATCAAGTTAGAAGGGCTTATTTGTCGAAGGGCCCGACTCAACCAATTGGTCATACTTTTCCTCGCAAACAATATGGAAAGGGGTTTAGGGTTTTTCGTGAAGCATGTTATAAGAAATATGATTGGTTGGAATATAGTGTGGAGAAGGATGTGGCCTTTTGCTTCAATTGCTTTCTTTTTAGACATGATCCCTTGAATGACCAATTTGGTCACGATGTCTTTACAAAAGTAGGGTTCAACACTTGGAAGAATGCATACAAATCATTTCCTAATCATGGTGGTGGGGCTAATAGTGTCCACAATAAATCAAGGGCATCGTATGAAGATTTTAAGAACCAAAGGTCAAGTTTGTCACATAAGGTTGTGTCTCATGCCAAGGAATCAAATCAAATATGATATTCGTGGTGTCTCTGCATCTTTAGATTGTGCAAGTTATCTCCTAATGCAAGGTCATGCATTTCGTGGACACGATGAATCTTCTTCTTCCTTAAACAAGGGCAATTTCAAAGAGATGATTGATTGGTACAAAGAAAGGAAAGAGGAAGTGAGGCATGCATTTGATGAGCTATGTCCTATGAATGCCCACATGACTTGTCCAAAAATTCAATGGCAGCTTGTGAAATGTTGTGCCCAGGAGGTCACCAATGTGCTAAAAGGAAGAGATTGGAGATAGTTTTTTCTCCGTCCTTATCGATGAATCTCGTGATATATCCATCAAAGAGCAAATGGCCGTGATTGTGAGGTTGGTGATTGATTATGTGTTCTATCATTTCTTTTGAAACTTTTCATTGTTCTACTCAACTAATTTTATATTTTGTCATACGTGTTTGTGAACAATAAAGGAAGGTTATGGAAAGATTTTGGGGCTCCAACATGTCACAGAGGTAACATCAAGTGCATTGAATAGTGCATTGGTTGGGATGTTAGCTAGACATGGTTTACTTATTGCTAGACTACGAGGGCAGGGGTATCATGGGGCTTCAAATATGCGAGGTGAATTTAATGGCCTTCAAAGATAGATTCGTGATGAGAACCCATATGCTTTTTATGTTCATTGCTTCGCTCATCAATTACAGTTGGTAATTGTTTCTATCACAAGTTGTTGTTCGTCTATCCATGATTTCTTCGAGTATGTGACTTTGATTGTGACCACCACTAGTGCATCTTGCAAGAGGAGGGATGTATTGCTTGAGAAGCACCGTCAAAATATTTTGTGTAAGCTAGAGAGCGATGAAATTTTTTCAGGAAGAGGGAAACATCAATGTGGGGCACTCATTATGCAACCTTACTCCGTATTGAGTCAATGTGGGATGCAGTGATAAATGTGCTAGGCATTGTGCATAAAGATGGGCGTAATCCATCTAAGGCAGCAGGTTTGATGCAAATAATGGAGAGCTTTAACTTCGTGTTCATTTTAAAGATGATGTTGAAAGTGTTTCGCATTACAAATGAGTTATCTCTTGTCTTGCAAAGGAAGGATCAAAACATTGTTCAGGCCATGTCATTGCTTGTTAATGTGAAAGCACGTTTGATCAACTTGAGGATAGGTGGTTGGGAGCCATTATTTGCAGAAGTCAAAATATTTTGTGATGCAAATAAGATTCAGGTACCAAATATGGATGAAGCAATACCAAGATGGGGCCGATCAAGGCGAGATGGGATCACAATAACTCAAGACCATCATTATCGTGTTGATACTTTCTTTACAGCTATTGATGCTATTGCCACAGAGATGGATCATCGCTTCAATGAGGTATCTTCAGAGTTACTTGTATGCTTTTCTTGTCTTGATCCAAGAGATTCTTTCTCTAAGTTCGATGTGGATAAGATTGCTCAACTTACGGAGATATATGATAATGATTTCTCCATTGCTGATCGTGCGACTATAAGGGATCAACTTGAAACATTCATTCTTCATGTGCGAAGAATTGATGATTTTATTGTTTGTCATGATCTTCGAAGTTTGGCCATAAAGATGGTTGCAAATGAAAGGCATATTGTATTTCCATTGGTCTACCGCCTCATTGAGTTAGCATTGCTGCTACCGGTGGCAACAGCATCGTTTGAAAGAGTCTTCTCGGCTATGAATATTATCAAGACCGATTTGCGCAATAAGATATCCGATGATTGTCTTAATGACTTGATGGTGTGCTACATCGAGCGAGAGATATTTAAAGGACTTGATCGTGATAAAATTAAGAAACGGTTTCAAGCCATGAAATCTCGGAGAATGAAATTGCCTCGTTCTCCTAATCGTAATTAGTGCTTTAGGGGTATGTCTTTTGACCTCTCTTTTTTCTGTATCTTTTATAATTTATGATCAATTAATCATGACATTACTGATCTATTTATTTTTGACAGGTTACTTCTTCTATGTACTATTGTAACATCCCAAAAATTTGGTCTGTTTTAAAGTTTTAAAAAGAAAAATAACCATTTGAATTTTCTTGTTAAAGTTAAAAGCTTAATTGGAATTTTCAGAGTTCAAAAATAATTTAATGTGATTAATGTCAACATCAACTATTATCAAAATTATTTTATTTGGATTCTATGAACTTGGATATATTTTCTAGAATTTTTCCGAGGTCATTTGTTATTTTCCAAGTTTTATTTGGAGTTCTTGTTATTTTCTAAAAAGAAAAAGTATTTTAAAATCTCAGAATAGTAGCTGGGCCGAAACCCTTTTCCTTTTCCGTGCGGCCTGCTCCTGTGCGGCCTGTTTTCCTTTCTTCGGCCTAGTTCCGCTCGGCCTTTTCCTTCTCACGCAGCGCGCGTGCGCCCCTTTCTTCCTCTGCCTGGTGGGGCCCGCACCATTGTCTTCCACCTCTGGTCATCTTTTTCATGCGCGCAGTTCGCCGAATCGCCATTGCCGCTCTTCAAAGCCTCGTCCGACAGAATCAATCTCCAACAAACTTATCTCGGGAAAGCGTGGCAAACTCAATCTCTCTCCTTTCCGCAGCCGTATCTGCCAAGGTCTTATCTCAATTCGGTTTCTATCCTTAAGAACCAACCGAGTCCAATACGACCCGATTTGGGGGTTTCCAAATCCGTGCTACCCGCACCCTATATAAGGGACCCCAAGCTTCGCCCTTGCCTCCTCATCCCGAATCCCCACCTCGTCCCCCTCCTAAAGCCCCGCTGCCGCCGCAATTTGGAGCATTAGGGTTTCGGTCGCCGCCGGCTAAAACCGGAATTTCGCCGCCGCCAGCGACGCCTTGTCCCCGTGGAGTGCACCATGGGCATCCTCGTCGCAGCCACTACCTTGTGCACCCTTCCGTTGCTCCAAGACGTCTCCGGTGGTTGTTCCCGACAATAGCTGACTTTGTCCTCCGCTCCGTTGCAAACTCCGATGATCCTCGTCGACCTCCAGAGCCAAAAGGTATACCGATGTGAGCGCAATAGCGAAGCTTCACTGCTTACACCACGTCATTGCCGCCGCCGCCGCTCGCCGTTGTTGATCGGTCCAGAGCCTCGCCAAGAACCCGCCTTCACCGGTAGGTGTGGCGATCAGCGTCATAAATGAGTCAACCTCCATGTCAGCCCGGGTGTACATGTGTCGCTCGCTTGGCAGCCCCGTCGCCTCCACGTCAGCGCTAACGTGCCATCTAAATCTAACTCAGATCCAAACCCATCTAAACCTAGTCCATGTGAGCCATCACACTAACTCATGGGCCCCACCTGTCAGGTTGTTTTCGCCCCGTCCGAACATCCCTTGCTGACGTCAACGTTACGTCATAATCTGGGTTTTTCAATAGAAAAATAATTCGGATTAATCCATAAATCCAGATTAGGGTTTTCTTTAGGGTTTCAATCTTCCAAAGCCCATATCTTTTGTATCCGAACTCCGATTGAATCCATTCAAATTCCTAAATTCATCTAAATTCAAGATCTAGCTATCTGAGATTTTTATTTAATTTTTGGAGTTTATTTGCTCTCTGTTATTTATTTATTTGGTTTATTTGCTTGTTTGCGATTAGACGTTGATACTTCGGGAAGCTTTGAGCAAGGAGGAGTCTACCAAGATCAAGATCAATCCCAAGATTTATTCCAAGGCAAGCCATAGTCTTTTGATCATATTGAACCTATGATTTCAAAAATATATTATTTTATACAATTGCATGCTATTTTTATACAAATTATTTTGGGATTAGTTATTACCTGTTGTCATTATGCCTCCTTTGATTATTTGAATGCCATGAATCCTTTGTCACCTTAGTGTGGATAATTTTAGTTGGACATATTCATATTGCCAACATGGGTAGCGTATTAATGCTTAGTTCAGCTTAGATACGATGGGTTTATCATCACATGTGTCATAATGATTAATCTTGACTTAATGATATATGTAATCGTGGTGGTGAGCCACTCTTGTTAAAATTTGTGGGTACCATGACGGGGTGAGTCATGGGTCTTGGTTAAACAAAATGGTTTTCGCTCGGGCGAGTGGTTGGTGGATAGTGGGGGTGTGGATGGAACACGGATTGGGTTGTGGTAGTCTCACCTGAGTAACTTGTCAAGGACTTAATCTTGTGCGCCATTGAACTGGGCCTTAACCGTACAACCACAAGTCTAGTATGGGACGGACCTGGCTGACTAATTAGCAATGTTTTAATTTCGATTCTGTCGTGGGAAGCGTGAGTTATGGGAAATGTATTCTCACAGGCGCAAGAGGGGGACCCTGTCTGGTTGGAAAGACATTCAGTGTTGAAACCTTAGCGGGCAGAATCGGGTTAAGAAGGAGCTTTGTAAAAGCCTTGTGATGATCACTTAAGTCGCACACCCAAGGAAGTGTGGTCAGACTCTTTGAGTTGATTAATCTCTTGTGGGGAAAGCTGTACAACCTCTGCAGAGTGTAAAACTATTTGAATAGCCGTGTCCACGGTTATGGACGTGCTCGGGGATTTCACATGGGAGATAGAGTTTATTTAAAATGAGTCGGAGTGTGGATGGGAAGTTCACTTGATGAATATAACGTTTGTTTGGTGAACATGTCATTCACTTGGTGGTTTGTGTCGATTGGTGAATTGGGGATTCACTCATCTTTGGTTTGGTTGGGAAGTGAATGGGAAGTTCACTAGTTGTTTCAAATAAATTGTTTATTATTTATTATTGTTTTCAACTACGCATTTCAATCTATTTATTGTATTTATCGTAAATGCTGCTTTCTGCAAAAGAGCCATACAGCTAAGCTTGTCAAGCCATGCATGAATACTAATTGCATACATTTCCCTACGGTTTGCTGAGTACATTCAAACGTACTCATGGCTTGTGCCCTCTGTTTAAATCAGCAGTTGAAGAATATCAAGCTGCCCAAGAGTTCTTCCAAAAGGAGGACTATGAAGGTTTTGCGGATTAGGATGCGTTCTCCACTCGATTGCCTGTGGGCATGTTGATTGGCCATTTGAAGAGTTCTGTTCCGCTGCAAGAGTTTTATTTGTTTCTTTAGCCCTGCGTGGCAAGTTAAGTAAACGTTGACCATAAGATCCAGTTATTATTATTTGTTACTTTGAGATCTTTTTAGTTAAATCGAATAAATGGATGGTATTTCATCACTGTTTCCTGTGTGAGCTAGCTACTGATCTGGGACTAGTTCGGAAAACACAGAGGGTTCCTGAGATGTATTTTCGGGTCCCGACAACTATCTTTATTCAAATTATTATGTTCGATAACTCGGTGGCAAGTTGTTAATTAAGCTTCATTAGTGAGGTATTTCTTGATGTCCTACATTTATCTTCAGTCGTTGATACCGTTTAATGTAATATATCGTTTTGGTGTGATTGCAATATAGTTCACATATGAGTTCTTTTGATTTGGGTAATACATTTTAGTCCGTGTTTCCAACTCTACGTCTTCGCCATACCTAAAATTATATCCTGGGTCCGCCACTGGCGGCAACGGCAAGTAACGCACAAAGCCAGGTACAAATTAGCACTATTATTGCTTCTCACAAAGTTTCTTTTCTTTTACTGGATGTGGCATCATTGTGTAGTAAAACTACACTAGAAGAATCGCTAGATACAACGTCCTGATAGGACTAGTGCGAGACTTCAAACAACTTTCTTGGCCATTAATTTAGTCATTTTTTTACAAAGTATACCCAATAGATCGTGTTAAAGTGTGATCCAAATTCTTTGACGTGTTCGTGTCAAACACAGCGCCGACTCGCGCTAGACATAGCGTCGGCCCACACAACGAGTCCAACTTAATTTTGTATTCTTCTAGGACTCTTATTCTCTAGCATATATGTACCCCTGTAGTTGCACGGTTGAGACACGCCGAAGTTCCCCATGCTTGTACTCCTCATATAGTGAATTCCGTCTTCGTGCATCCGTGGTTTTCCCCGAAAAGGTTTTCCACGTTAAATCAGTGCCTCCCGTCTACTCTTTTGTCGTGCGTTTATAACAAGAGCTCTGGATTCGAAACCCTAGAGCCCTCCTACCAAGCATCAAATTTCGAGGAGAAGCAGACCTCGGCAACAAAAACCAATTTTGGCTTCAATTGCTACAAGCATACAAGAAGGGCACCAAGAAGCTTCCCAAGTTTCTTTGCTACACATACACGAAAGGTGACGAAGATCTAATAATCCTCAATTAATTAAGTTATTTATCAATAACATTTATAGATAACAATGTATTATATATAACCTTCAAAGGTACCCCTCAATATTAACAATGAGGGAAATCATACACATCCAGTGGTCGTAAGTTCTTCTATGACCACCTATTGGTTGTAAGTCTTACTACAACCACTCTATATGGTCGTAAGTTCTTCTACGACCACTCATTATTAGTAAGTCCTACTACGACTGCCTCATGGTCGTAAGTCTTACTATGACCAGGTCATCTACGACGACCCTATGGTCGATAAAGCCAACAGATATGTGGGCACAATCGACTAAGGACATTTTGTACGCCGTGTTTATTACACATAGTAGTTAATATGTGTCGTTATTCCTGAGATAACTACACGTATTAAACCCCTATCTCTGACATAACTGCAAGGCGATATAGGGGGTGCATCTCTGACAATAATTGCCCTTAAACATGCGCATTGCATCAAACAACAAGGTGTCTCTTAGCGTGAACAACAGCCACCCCTTCATGCGCTATAAGGAGTAAAGTCGGTGGACAGTGGAGAGAGACCATCAAGCAACGAAAGAGATAGGAGTCATTAGTCTTAGCCTTTGGTGACTTTTCTTCTGTAAACACAATCAATACAGTAAACACATGAGTAGGGTTATTATTCTCTCAGAAGAAAGCCTGAACCTGTATAAAATTCCCGTGTTCTTTTATGTGTGGTTTCGCTCCAGAAGAGCTCTAGCATTCATTCATACGATCGATAATAAACCATTGGTAGTTGGCGTCGTTGCCTGGGAACTTTCTATTTCTCTTTTCCTATTCGACAAGTTGTCTTCATTTTTCAACTATCATGCTTTCATAACAGGAGAGTGATATGAGAAGAATTGATTCGATTTGTCAAACCACGCAGAACTTGATATAGATGTCTGCTACGAGTACGAGCAGATCATCATTCGTATGATGGCAACGCCGTTTCTAGGGATTTTTCACTAGACCCAGGAGACCATGCCACAGATAAGGTTGATGAGGGAGCTCTCTCCCCCCACAACATTACGCCTAGATGAGGAACCAGACTCCTCAAAGGGCAAGAGTCCATCCGACCAGGGTCAGGATCGTGCCACGGCGAGTGCAGAGCACAACGAGGGTTCTCCCTTCAAATGTTCAAGCCCGTCTGAGGCCGTCCGATCTAGGACAGCAAGTTCTAGAATCCATGATTCCGGGACTCAATCAACACTTGATAATTGTTACCCTTCGGTTACCCCCACGAGGTGCATTGTCGAGCCCGCTTCACTTGCGGATTCGACCATACCCCCTAGGGTTCACCTTCAGTCGGAGACAGTTATAACCCGAAATTTCCTTTCCTAGAGGGGATTGCTCCAAGTCATGAAGCGTAGTTTTTCGACTATTCCTCGAGTCAGGAGGGCTCAGCCACGAGTGGAGATAGTAGCACTCAGGAGGTCTTTGTTCTCCCCTTAGATCCAAATCTCTCTCCAAGAGTTAGGGCTGGGGTTGCTTCCCATCACACACTCACTCCGGGCTCTCGTGGTGATGACGAGAACGCCTCCAGTGATGACCAGGATCTCCACATTCATGAGTGTGACCAAAATCCTAGAAATGATCACTCTCCACTGAGGCATGCTCCAACTGACTCGGACGTCAATGATCCTGAAACCATTCAGAGAAGAAGAATTGCTACCCAGAGGTCCTTACCTGGGCACATCCAATACCAGTCAGAGAAAGCTCAAGAACTTCAACAAATCAAGGACCTAGTTTAAAACACAACTTAAGAGCTTGGACAAGCGCCAGGCTACGACCTCTTTGCTCAAGAGATTGCACGAAGACTTCAGGACACAATGGTTAGGCTTGAGCGGACTCGGCAACATCGTCCTGGTAGTCATCTCAGGACAACTCCATCGAACGCCAGTCGTTCGGATGACTCTCCTCATGGAGAATGACAAGACAATAGGTATGGTTGATATCCTAACCATGTCTCTAGTCGGATTAGAGTCCCACTAACAATTGGTGATCGATAAACTCCTAGAGGAGGTGGTCGTTTACCACTTCTTCGAAGAAATCTGCACCAGCAGATGGAGCACGAGGAGTATTACCCTCGTAGGGCTGAAATCTATGATAGATCAGGCCCACTTACCACTTGGTATCATCGAGTACGATCGCCTGGTGATGTCCACCATTCTTTCCCACAAAGAAGGCGTTATGATATTGTTACTGGATGTTGGACATTTTCGCTTGACCTTCGAGAAGTTCCTTGGCCGCCCTAGTTCCGACCAGTGAACATGGAAAAGTTTGATGGGTCACAAAATCACATCGAGTTTCTTCAAATCAATACCACCGCTGCTGGAGCAGCGGGAAGAGGAAAGCATGTCATGGCCAATTACCTTCCTACTATGCTCGGTCATGGTTATTAAATCAGTTACAAGTCGATCTATTCATGGCAGCACCTTTAATCACATCTATGGAGGATCGTCAGCATACGAGTCAAAACGATAGCTCAAAGCTGTCGAACATGAGGTAAATTCCATCGACCCTCCTGTGAGAACCCTAACAACTTAAATTAGACTAAACAACGATAAGCGACAATTAGCAATAAATTAAATTCATCTGAACGAGAAGATAAATTAAGCTAAGCTGGTGTTTTCTAAGAATGAAACTATAAATAAACAAGGAGCATGCAAAATATTTTATCAGTGTGGTAATGCTAGTACAAACATCTATATTATGGCATGAGCAATGTTGAGCTTGATAATGATAAGCTATTTTTATTCCTGGAGTATGTCTAGCTGCTTTTAAGGAACATGCAAGTGGTAAACCATACAAGAATCATACAAAGTTATAATATAGATGTTAAATATGTGTATTTTTATAATTCTGTAGAATCGCCGATTCTACGATTTGATACTACTATTTCGATCCTACCGAAGGCAAATCGATCCAACTCAGGATCTCGACTCTGACTACCTTGACTGCTGGTTGTGAAATATTAAGTTTTGTAGATGCATACTCTGGTTATCATCAGATAAGTATGTGGTTAGATAATGAAGAAAAAACCTCATTTATTACACCATTAGAAATATTTTGCTACGTCAAAATGCCATTTGGTTTAAAAAATATTGGTGCTTACTTACAACGATTGATGCAAAAGACCTTCCTTCCTCAACTTGGTTGAAACTTAGAAGCCTATGTTGATGATCTGGTCGTAAAAAGCATACAACGTCTTAATAATATTTCTGACCTGCAGGAAACATTCGACAACCTCAGAAAACACCAGTTGAAACTCAATCCTGAGAAGTGTGTGTTCGGTGTCTCTTTAGGAAAGTTGCTTGGATTCATTGTTTCTGCACGAGGAATATAAGCAAACCCTGAAAAGATAAGGGCCAGAAACTCACAGGATGTATAGCGGCTTTAAGTCGTTTCATCGCACGACTGGGAGAAAAATGATTTCCTTTCTTTAAACTTATGAGGAAGCACGAGGGTTTCGAATGATCAGAGGAGGCAAATAAAGCATTCGAGGATGTCAAGAGCTATCTTACGAGTGCCCCAGTTCTGGTTTCTCCTAAAACAGAAGAAACACTCATAATGTATCTAGCTGCTACGCCACAAGCAGTAAGTGTAGTACTAGTCGCCGAATGTGAAAACGTTCAACGACCAATTTACTATGTTAGTGAAGTTTTACATGGGCCTAAGAAGCGTTACCCTTTGATCCAAAAACTTATATATGCCATCCTCATGTTTTCGAGGAAACTAAGGCATTATTTTCAAGCGCACATGCTAATCGTGCTGCCTGAGTTTCCCTTAGGAGAGGTCCTCTAGAATAGGGATGCAGCGGGGCGCATGACAAAATGGTCGGTTGAACTTGGGGAGTTCGATCTCCATTTCATGTCCTAAATGGCCATTAAATCCCAGATCTTGGCAGATTTTATCGCCGAATGGATGAATCGTAAACCTGTTGAAGGACCCCAATACAAATCCCACGACCAGTGGACAATGTATTGTGATGGGTCACTTATGCTAAGTGGCTCGGGGGTTGGGATGGTCTTGGTATCTCCTACAATAGAAACATTAAAATATGTTATTCAATTAAACTTTCTTGCTACTAATATTGTGACATAATATGAAGGTTATTGGCTGGCATACGAGCAGTGAAAGCGTTAGGGATTCGATGACTACTCGTGAGAGAGAAGACTCTCAATTGGTCGTGAATTAGGTCGAAAAAGAGTACCAATGCTCTAATCCAACCATGTCTTAGTACTTATCGGAAGTTAGGAAACTTGAAATGCATTTCCTCGGTTTCGAGGTACAATATATCTCTCGAAAGGATAATTTCCTCGCTGGTCAGTTAGCTTAAATAACTTCGTAACATCCCAATTTTCTGGAGTTCTTAAAATTTTTCAAAGTAAAAAGAACCATTTGGTTTTGATGAGAGTTCAAAGCTTAACTTGAGATTTTCGGAAAATTCGAGTGTTTAAAATTACTAAATCAAACTCCAACTAATCCAAAGTTTGGTTTATCCGGAGTTGTTCGAGTTCTGATCTTGCTTTCCTTTCTCTCTGTTCGTTCAGGCCTCTCTGGACCTCCCTTAACCTCTTCTGACCTTTTCCCCGTTTTGACCTCCATCTTTGTTTAGACCTCTTTGTGGTTTAGACCTCCTTATCTGTTTGAACCTTTCTTCGGTTATGACCTTCCCTTGGGTCACGACCACCCCCGAGGTGCTCCCAGCTCGGGTTTGTGTTTCAAACATCCTTGATTTCAGAAATCCGTCGCTCGGGTTGAATTCCTCCTTTTGAGATCTCTTTTGGTTCCATCTTGACCGTCCAGACCTCCCTTCGTTTGGATATGAGGGTCCAGACCTCCCCTTGTTTGGATCCAAGGGTCTAGACCTCCCCGCCGTCAACCTCTTTTCTCTCTCCTCACGCGGGCGCGCTCAGTCCGAGCCGTCCGATTGTGCCTAGACAGCCCGATGTTTTGTGCTGTTCAAGCAATCCGAACTTCACCTCTGGCTTGGGCCGCCCGATTAAAATCGAACGGCCAGATCAAGTTGAGTTCGGGCGCGCGCTTCGGACTGTCTTGGACCTCCCCGTTCTTGTGGTCTCTTTGAAAAGACGACCCTCTTGGTCTTTTGCAAAGACCACCTCGGTTGGTCTTTTCGCAAAGACCACCCTTTTGGGTCGTGACCTCCTCGGTCTTTTTGCAAAGACCAACCTCTTGAGGCCAGGACCTCCCTCTGGGTCACGATCTCCCCTCGCGGTAGCGACCTCCTCTTTGGTCTTTTTGCAAAGACCACTCTCTTGGTCGCGACCACCTCTTCTGGGACCGCCTCTCGTGTCTCAAGATCTGCGGGGAGAAAAGTCTTCGTGCATTTAATGCTGCATTAAATACTATCATTTTCACCATACCTTGTCTTTTCCTCTTTGGTCACCTCTTTTACCTGCTCGTTTCATTCCTTTACCTGCTCCCGTCGTGTGCATTAAATGCACTGTCCTCCTCCCTGGACCTCCCCATGCCTATATAAAGCACCGGAGAGGCCTCCTGCTTCCTTTTGTTTCCCAGAACCTTGAACCTCCCTCGGTAGAGCCTTTTCTTCTTCGATAGGAGCTCCGATTCAGTGAATCAAGTTTCTATTTTCGCCCTGATCCTGTGTTTTTCTTTGGCTTTGATTTGGTTCTTTCGTTGGAGTTTTGTTGGTTCATTTTATTTACTTGGTTCTTGTTCGCACGTGTAGGATTCGACTGTTCCGAAGATCTCCTGGACCCAGCTTTCTCAGTAGAAGACCCTCAGTTCTTCAGCGTAGGCAAGTTATAGACCATTGATCATGTTGATCCTAGTTTACAAAAGTACTTTGTTTTATACCAACTCGCATGGCTAGTTTTGTAAAAAATGGTTTCGGGAGTAGTTACAACACTCACTTGTCTTATGACTCCTTGGATAATTGAAAGCAACATGTTGACATGTACCCTTGGAAATCCGTAGGATGGGTTATCTTAGTTGGTTATGTCTTTGTATACCAACATGAGTGCGTTTTATTGCTTAGCCATGCTTTAGTAGACGATCAGTCTCTCGATCTCATGACTCAAAGAATGATTGAATTTGACCAATGTGCTATGGAACCGTGGCAATGCCACTATTGTTAAAATTTGTGTGCTATGACCAGGGTGGTCATTTGGCCAGGTTGAACCAGAAAATATTTTATGCTCGGGCGAGTAGTCAGGGAGTGAGTCGTGGGTGCCTTGAGCACACTGGGTTTGTGGTCAGACTCGCCTGAGTAGCCAACTAAGGACTTAACCTTGTACGCCATCGATCTGGGTCACTCCCGTGCAACCACAAGTCCATAATGGGGTGGTCCTGGCCAACTAATTAGCGAGGTCCTGATGCGGTTCTGTCGTGGTGGTCGAAATGGCGCAAGAGGGGGCCTAAGCATGGCGAAACTTTAGCAGGCAGAACCAAGTCAGGATTGACCTTTGTAAAGGCCTTGTCACGAGTTCTGGACTGCTTACCAAAGAAAGTGAGCAGGGGCATCGACGGGTGCCCAACCAACTAGAGGACTTCGTGTCTTGTGGGTAAAGTGTGCAACCTCTACAGAGTGTAAAAATCTATTCGAATAGCCGCGTCCTCGGTTATGGACATGCCCGGTTCTTTCACGCAAGGGGTAGATCTTTCTAAAAATTGTGGTTTGGATCCGAGTAGTAGTTTGGCTCATGACCAAGGTGGTCGTGGGATGTTTTCAAAGAACTTGGTTTACTTATGTATTATCTTTTCAACTTGTGCTTTACAATCTACTTAATGTATTTCCTTTTAAATGCTGCTTTATGCAAACTAACCGTACAACTTTCTTTGTCAAGCCTTGCATAAATGTTATTGCATTCACTTTCCCTATGGCTTGCTGAGTACATTCAAAGTACTCATGACTTGTGCCCTCTGGTTAATCAGTAGCCGAAGACCTCCCCTGGTGCTCCGAGCACTACGAGAAAAAATTCGTTGAAGACCTTGTGGACTAGGGGACGTCCTCCACTCGATAGCCTGTGGCTCGCCGAGTGACTCTGCGTTGTATTTTGTTCCACAAAGTGTTCTTTTTTTTTATTAGCCTGCGTATGGCACCCCTCAGAAACAAGCTTGACCGTAAGGTCTTTTGTCTATAAATATTAATTTGTCTGCTTCATCTTAAGTTTGTTGTATGGATGTAATGACACCGATGTTGAGTCTATGCAAGCTAGCAATCTGATCTTGGGACTAGCTCATTGTGCACAGAGACTGGGACCTCCGGGTGGACCTTCGAGTTCTCCTGGGTGGTCCTAGGGGACGTCTTGGGAAGTCTTGGAGGACCTTCCAGACCTCCGGGTGGTTTGGTTGGACCTCCTAGGTGGTCCTGGGAGATCCCTCCGAGTCCTCTCGGGTCGGGTCCTTACAAACTTCTTCCCGATCACAAGTGCCACAAGGAGTCTTCTTGGAACAGCTCCAGAAGCCGTCCCTGGTCGAAACATCAGAGGCATCTCCTATTGAGATAGCCTCCATAGAATACGAGGATACTTGGATGAACCCCATCTACGAGTATCTTTAGAAGGGTACTGTACCCAATAACGATCTTGAGACTGATTGTTTATCCCGTAAGGCAAAAAATGTGTACTTTGGTCGAAGGAGTCATTTACAAACGAGGTACTCTAGTGTACTTTGGTCGAAGGAGTCCTTTACAAACGAGATACTCAAGGGGTTCTCACGCGATGCATATCGCAGAAAGAGGGATTAAATATCCTTAAATAAATACACGGAGGCATCTGTGGGACTCATGCTTCCTACATAACACTGGTCAGAAAAGCCTTTCGACAAGATTTCTACTGGCCAACAACTCTCTATGACGCTAAAGAGTTTGCTAAAAAGTGTGTACAATGCTAGTTTCATAGCAGGCAAATACACCAACGGACTCAAGCATTACAAATCATACCTCTTTCTTGGCCTTTTGTGACCTGGGGTCTCGATATCATATGACCGTTCCTAAAAGCACCAGGATGCTTCGAGATCCTTTTGGTGGCTATTGATACATTCATAAAATGGATTGAAGCGAAACATGTGACTGTGATAACAACGGAAGCATCCAAGAAATTTATGATGAAAAATATGATAACTCGATTTGGTGTGCCAAGTTGAATCATAACAGATAATGGTACACAAATTTCGAGCGCAAAATTCCAAGAATTTTATGAAGAATTGGGTACTAAGCTATGTTATGCCTCTATCACCCATCCACAAAGCAATAGGGTAGTCGAAAGGGCAAATGGTCAAATCATGTAGGGAATTAAAACTCGAGTTTTCGACCAGTTTATAAAACGCTCGGGGGCTTGGGTAAAAGAATTACCATCAGTATTATGGGCAATTCACACTACCACTAGTCAGGCTACAAGCGAAACACTATTTTTCTTAGTTTTTGGTGCTGAAGCTATGCTTCCACCTGAACTAAAAATTCGATCGACAAGAGTCGAAGCCTATAACGACTCTGGCCAAGAACAACTCCGAACTGATGACATCAATCTACTCGAAGAAAAGAGGAATTAAGCCTTAATCCGTTCGGCGGTTTACTAATAAGCCCTATACAAATACTACGATCGTAAAGTCTAACCTCGCAGCCTTGCTGTAAGTGATTTGGTATTGAAAAAGATTCAATCATAGTCTAATCGGAACAAATTTCCCCCTAAACGGGAAGATCCTTACACAGTAGTCAAAGTGACGCGACCAGGCTCGGTACGAGTAGCAATGGAAGATGGTACAATTCTTTTCTAATTCATGGAATATCGACCAGTTGCGAAAATTCTATGTATAACATCCTATATTCTCAACAAAGTTTATGTTTTCTTTGATTTTTATTGTCTTAAAATATCCATTGAACAACGCTTCGATATTTTTTTATCACCTTTTACAACACTTGTTTTTTCTTACACTGGTCGAAGGAAGGTAACATCACCTAGTCGAAGCCTTTCCTCTCTGCATGTGATCATGCTATTTTGTAGGGCTATTTTTGTTATTTCACTTCAAAAAGAAGCTAAATGAGACAAACTTCATGTTGGTCTGGAGCGAGAAGCCGAGAAGGTATGTCACATGATTCCCCGGTGTCGTACTGGTAGCTATTGCGGGACAAAATAGCAAAAATAGCTCATCCACAAGCGAATTGGCAAAAATGGCACCGCACGGAGTTGCAGCTACAGTGTTCGTCCGTGCGCTCACCACATGAACTCGGCAAAAAAATGTGCGCTGCAGTGCTCGTCCGTGCGTCCTCGCACAGACTCGGCTAAAAAAATATGTCGCTACAGTGCTTGGCCGTGTGCCCCTCGCACGAGCTCATAAAAAATATGTTGCTACAGTGCATGAATAGTGTTGCTGCAGTGCATACGCTGCTTTTTTTTTCAGATGCGGCCAGGTATCCTATCGACACGTTCGTGTTGCTATTTTTGACTTTTCTCTCTGAAAGATGCTAGAATTGTTATTTCGACGTCAAACAGTGTTAAATGAGCCCAAAACTCGGTTGTATGTATAGCATTTCTCAAAAACTAAATAGATCCATTTGCCGCTTATTACTCCGTACGTTAAAAACTAGGACGCGACTAGCGCTCAGATGTACGGTCTGTGCGCTAGCGCCGTACGCAACGTTGGGGCGTTGGATTTCGGAACACAGCGTTGCAGCCGTCCATCTAGCAAGCGAACATCCTCCCGGTCCGAGCGCAATAGCAAGTGCGAGCCAAGGCGACCGGCGGCCTCCCGGGCGCATGCAGGAGCCGAGAGAGCGCAGGGGCGTAGGGAACCAAAACATCACCGTGAAAACATCATCTCAAAAACAGCCAGAATAAAAAACAAAGCATTTGAAAAAAAACACACATTGAAAAAATTGCAACATCACCATTAATAGTATGCAACATCATCGTTAATAGCATGCAACATTTTTTTTTTCTATAGATGCAACTTTTTCCTATAGATGCAACATTTTTTATCTACATATGCAACATCTCAAAAAACGGTATGCAACATTTTTTTCTCTGCATATGTAACATCAGAACAATTCACTAGTTTTGCAACAAAAATTAGAACAAAAAGAAGGGGAAAAGGAAGGGGATGAGCCATCCAAGAACACGGAGGGAACAGAGGTAGTCGACGTGGGTGGAGGCGAGCAGCACGCGCCACCCGCTCCCATTCACCTTGTTGTACCGATCCTTCCTGCCGCTTTCTCAGACCCCACCAAGGCCTTTTTTTGCTCGGCATCCCAAGATCGCTGGCGGCTCGAGGCGCAGAAGCCGACAACAAGTGGTGCATTGGGCGGTGGCGGGAAAAGGTCGCCGGCGGTGGCCGGATCCGGCTCGACTTGAAGTAGAAGAGGGGAGCTGGAGAGGAGCTCTTGTGGAGGAAGATGATGGAGATGTTTGAGATCTGGAGATAGGAAGAGGGATCGGGAGAAAGGAAGAAAGAGAGATGAAGAAGGTGAAATGAGGCAACGCAGGTGGGGGAAAAGAGAGTGGAGTGGGTGACACTAATAAATGAAGGTACGGCGGAACCGACGTAAGGCTCCTATCAATTTCCTAAAAACTAAATTCGAAATTTTCAAGAAAGTAATTAGGAATTTGAGAACTTTTTTTATTAATTAATCTTTTTTTAATTTTATTTTAAAGTTAACCTTCGACGCACTTTATTTCCAATTCTGACCCTTTTGGTCACGCCACGGGTGGTGGCGTGACAAAACAACACTGTCACGCGTCAGGATAAATCCCCAAAATAGCACTTCTTGTCACGCCACTGGTTGTGGCATGACCAAATAACAGTGTCACGCCACTGGAAGTGGCGTGACAAGAGTTTGATCAGAAATGGGCTGGTGTGACAGTGTTATTTTGTCACGTCGCGGGTGGTAGCGTGACCAAAGAGGTCAGAATTGGAAATAAAGTGTGTCAAAGGTTAATTCTAAAATAAAATTCAAAAAAAAGTTAATTAATAAAAAAAATTCGGAATTCGAAGGGTGGCTCCCAATAATTGGCCTAACCTAAAACGCACCCTCAAAACCGCCACGCCGCTCCGTCTCTCTCTCTCCGTCTCCTTCCCCTCCCCTCACTACTGGCGGCCGCAACCCCGCAATGGCTGCCTCGCCGCAGCCACCATCTCCGCCGCCGCCGCAGGCGCGCTCCCCCGGCGGATACGGCCCCGTGTCCCTGTTCCTCGACACCGATCTCGGCACCCGCCTCGCCCTGCTCGTCGCCGCTGACTCCACCATCCGCCACCTCAAGTGTACGCCCTCATCGCCTCCTCTCCTCCCTTGAGACCGAGAAATCCTTGACTGATTCGTGTGATGCCCTCCGCGCAGCACAGGTGGCCGTGGAGCACGCCGCCGCCTTCCCCGACCTCGGCCCCGTTGCCGTCAAGTCCTTCCAGGTCCTAATTTATGACTTTGATCAGTTCTTATGTTTTTTCAGGAATTTTTTTACTCTAATAGGATCCTAGTGATCGCTTAGATTTCGTGTAGTTTGGGGTGGAGATCTTCTTGTGCTAGGGATGTTTTAGTGGAGGTTTTGTCCAGTGTTTTATTGGAGATCTTCTTGTGCTAGGGATTTCCATATAATTAGCATGTGCGAGCTTGAAACCCTGCAAAGGGTAGTGCAAGTTTCTAAAAGTGTTGTGATTTTGGCAGGTGCGGCGGAAGGGTGCAATGTATCACCTCTCTGATTCGATGATAGTGAGGAGTGCCTTTGCCAAAGTCAAGGCTGGGTGCTTTCTGCATGTCAAGATGGCAGCAGCAGTGACAGACGCACACTGCTGCAGAGAGGCTCCGGCAATGGAGGATAGAGGGAGATCCAGTGAAGGCTGTCTTGGAGTTGGTGTGGACAACCGTGTTAGGGAGTTGCCTGCGACGATGTCAGAAATTGCAAGTGATGTGCTTCCTCAAGGGCTGGAAGGTATATGAATTGTATATTGTTAGCATTACTACCACTTCCTAATGTTCCTATTGTTGGTGAAAGTGTTATGACTTATGAATATGTTCACGTTAGTTAACTACTCTGTTCGGCTCAATGATAATTCAAGTTTGTGTATTTCTGACGTCAATCTTTGTAACATATCTCTTGCATCAAGATCAACCTAAAGTTTTTTCTCACTCAGTGCAAGCTATAAGTCCCAGATTAAGTCAATAAGTCTCATATCATATGATTAAACATCTCTTCAATGTATATGTATTTGTTTTGTCTTAACTCTTGAGGCATGAGGTTGAAGCTGCAATTTTCGAAAGCTAATAATATGAATCTCCTTTTTGTATTTTACTTCTAGTTATAGTAAAATCCAATCATTTCTGTTATTTTTTGAAGGGGGTGAATATGCTGCAGTGTTGAATAATGTTCATGCACATGATGCAGTGCCAGATGATGTGCTTCTGTCATCCTCATCACAGCATAATACTGAAAGAAAGAAGAATGAAGCAGCAAGCCTGGCGAGTGATGTAGAAGCAATTTCTGTTCCAATTATTGACAAAGCAAAGAGCCACAAGTGGAGGATAAAACATGATAATCAAACCAGGGGGGCTTATGTTAATTCCACATCTGTAGCAAATGTTGATAGATTTACAAATCAAAGCAATATGTCCCAGGTTGGAGAGGAGGTACACACAATAAGGGAAGACACTCTGCCTAGTGATGGAGGCCATGATGTAGGTGTTGTTCCTGGCAACGAGCAATTCGGGATAAACGAGGGAATGTTGGAAGAGATTCATGCATTGGATGATCTTTCTCATGAAAAGGAGTGCAAAAAGGCTAGGAAGACAGGTTATTTTGACACATCAGTTGCAGGTCCTATTAGAGAAACTAATGAGTCTGGAACCAGAGATGCGACTAAATCAGATAGGGTTCCACCAGAAGCAAACACTAATTCTCGTGGGGAACTTTCAAGCAGTTCTTTTCAGCAAGAAGTCCATGCAAACGTACAAGAGGATTCCATCCAGCTAGAAAATCCAAGCATTGCTGGAAAGAATAAGAAAAGGAAAAAGCGTCAATCAGTCGCTTCCAATGAAGTTGTTTCTGCCCAAGAAATGACAAAACCATCAACTGGAGCAGTGGAGGTGCCAAAAGCCATAGGTGAAGTTCTGCTTCATAAAGACAACCAAGGGCTACAAGGTAATAATATCCATGGACTCTTTTACAATATAATACTATTTTTATATACTGGAATTTGTTAAATCATGGTAAACTCCGTGGTATTTGTGTTTGAATTCAATCATAAAGATTTTAAGAATATGCTTGATTTTACAATCATTTGTTTTGGTGTCAAAATTTTGGCTTTGATGCCTGTCCTGGACAAAGAATGCAAAATGGGAGTCTTGAAATACATGTATTTGTTGGCCCAAAACTATCACCATGTTCTAAAGTTTCCTCAAATATCCAAGAACTATAAATCCACTTTCTCACCTCTCTGGCTAGGCATGCATTTGGAAAAATCTATTTTTATTTCTCGATGCACATATATTGATTCATTTTCCCTTTTTGTTACCCAGTTGATGGTGCATATAATGTTGAATTGACTAGCAGAGACAAAAGTATGGTCAGACCATGTGACATGCTTCTTTCATCAGCACAACTCAATAATGGAAACCAGGGAACCAAAGATGTTCGGTTGGTGAGTGATGCTCAGGCAGCTACTGATCTAGTTGCTGACCAAGGGAATATTATGCTTGTACATAAAGGATCTAGAAATCCTACCATTGGAGATACCGTTAATTCAACATCTGAAGTTGTAGCTGGTGAAGAAAAATCTACAAAAGGAGGCAATGCCCCTTGGGATGGAGAGGAGAAGCATGCCAGAAAGAAACAACCTATAGACAATGATGGAGGTCATGATGAAGTTGTAGTTGAAACAAGCAACATGGAGAAAGCTGGCAAAAGCAAGAACATCTTGGAGAAGATACATACAGCTCGTAATACTTCTCAAGAGAAGAAGCGCAAGAAAGAACAGAAGGTTGGTTCTGTTGACATAGCTTCCATGGATACTGCTGGAGAAAAAGATCAGTGTGGATATGGAGAGAATGCAACCAAATCGGATATGGTTTCTACTCAAGGGGGAATTGTAAATGACCCTTCTAAGCAACAGATCTCAAGCAATGTGCCGCAAGGGGATTCTAATGTAATGGAAAATCCAAGTGGTGATGGAAAGCGAAAGAAGAAGAGAAGGCGTCGCTCGGAGTCTTCAAAGGGTAGTGATCCTACTCATGATGTTACAAAATCATCTGGATTAATTACAAATGAAAGCTCAATACAAAACACAAATGCTGCTCCCCTAGATGCAAAACAAACAACACCAGGCACTATAGGAGAAGCAACTGTCACTGACCACAAGAAGCTTGATGAAAACCTGGATAAAGAAACTGCAAATGCAATTGATGAGGTATTGGCAGATTTAAGATCCACAGACAGCTTAAGTAAGGATTTGGATGGAGATTTGTTAACAGAACAAACTCACCTAAGCAGCAACCAGAATGTCTTACGACTTCTTGGGAACGTTGGGGATAAAGGTGGTGTTAGTGCAGCATTACCTCCAAAATATCCAGCAGTGGTTCTCTCTGATGCTCCTAACAGCTCACCTAGTCATAAGAAGTCTAAAGGAAAACAATTGAAAGTTCTGTCAACCGTGCTTGGCTCATCTCATTCGTCAGGTGGTATACCTGAAGAAAGTGCTAACACAGAAATAAGAGAATCTGAGAAAAACAGTGATCTTCAGGATATTGTAACTGAAAATATCATAGCACAAGCTGATGACAAAACCAAAGCCACTAAGCGTCAGAGAAAGAAGATATCCTTAAAGCATGTTCCTACAGATAATGGTAAAGCTAGTCAGTCTTCGGGTGAGCAAATCAATCAGATTGCTACAGAGGACTTAAAGGGAGCAAATACTACAAAAGCAGATTTGGTTCAAGTAGGTTCTGTAATTGACACTCCTGCGAGTACTGTTGGAAAAGTACAGCAGAAAAGCAAAAGGTCTTCCAAGACTTGGACTCCTAAAATACAAGAAATTAATTATTCTACACATGGGCAAGATAGTCACGTCGCTGAGGACAGCCAGGACGAATATGTAATTGGCATTGGTGGGACCCATTATAACGAAAATGCAGTAGGAGCTCCAACACAGTCACCTGTAGTTCAGAAAGATGCCATGACTGTCAAATCTGCCACCGATAATGCTCGAAAGGGAAGGAAGAAATCTGTCAAGACTGAACTTCCAAGTCAGGATTCTACTTTGGAACATGATCCTGATGCAGATTTGATTAACTCCAGGGCTGAACGGAGAACAGTTGGTCCTAAAAGTTCTGCTGATGCTGTTGAACCAAATGACTGTGTGGCGGTTCATCCTGGCAATGACAAAATCAATTTCCTTCAACATTTTAGCCCCAGTGAGATGAATGATCCATCTGTTTCTGCAGAAAACAATGAAGATGAAACTATAAGGGAAGTTAAGGACAAAAAGAAGATCAAAAGAAAACCAGATATGCAGTCTCAACGTGCTGGTAGTATTGAACCAAATGATCTGCTAGAATCCCATCTTCATACTGACAAAACTAGCTTAACTGATCATTTTGGTACTGGCAATGTGGGTGTGCCATCTGTTCCAGCAGAAAACATGAACAGAGAAGATGGAAATGTGAAGAAAGTTAAGGAGAAAAAGAAGAACAAAAGGAAATCGGATTTGGTAAAGCCTGTTTCCGATCAGGATAATCCTTATGGTGATCATCAACACACTGATAATTATACACAAGATTTGCTGTATTCTGTTGTGCAGAAAGGAATAATGGAGCAGGACAATGGAAAAGAGAACAATGAAAAAGTTATTCAGAATAATGGTCTGCTGCAACCGGAGACAGAAGATGCCACATGTGATAGCACTATTGAAAAGAAGATCCACCGAAGCAAGTTTAGTGCTGATAGTCAGAATAATTTGCCCCTCGATAAGGATCATGAACATACGAGCAAAGAACAAAGGAAGTCCACTTCTACAAAGCACCATGCTAAGAGTAAAAACCATGACGGGCCTATCAATGGAAGGACAGGTCCAAATCCTAAGGCTATAAGCAACCTTGTTAAGAGCTTTTCCATGAGCCCACCAGCATCAAGTGACAGCACAATGGGCACGCCACAAAATGCTAACCGATATAGAGTAGCAGTTCGGAAAGTTCCAAGAAAAAGGTATGAACAGACCAGTGACAAATCCAAAAAAAATAATAGTAAGAGAGGCACCGGTGCAATTTTCAATGATGCCATCAGTGAAGGCTCTGATGATGCATTGGACACCATCAGTGAAAAGGCTGCCATGGAAGCCTCATCAGATGATTCATCCACATCTGCTGACTCAGGTAGGAACCTCAATGAAATAGTATCACATGGAATAGGTACTAGTTTGCCAACATTCTGTTGGATTGCATTTGCACTTGGTTATTCATTCATTAAATACTTGGAATTAAAAAATGTTGTCCCTTTGTGTGTTTATCTATTAATACTTCCTGAGGGTGGATATCCTGTTCTCAGACAAATTCGGGAAGTAAGAAAAGTTAATGAAGGCTTGATATCTCGTTTAGAAAAATGATCAGCCTACAGCTACAGGACAAGTTATATTCCTATGTTCATTCAGAAGTTCTTGCATCGACAAATTCCTTTTTGTGTATCTCCAGAATGTCATATTAATATTTCTAGTGCTGATTCTAGTGCTCTGTTGATAAAGGTCCACAATTTTTTACTTAATTAAGGTAAGCAGTGTCAGTAGCAATATACTCTTAGTTTCGAGCAGGCTTTTCCATGATGTCCTGTTTGTCTTGGGTTTGTAATTCAGTGTGATTGCTTATGAGTTATTTTCTGACATTGCATCAGATACGGTAGCTCCCTTATGAAAATGATCTAATTGATGTACCTTTGACAGGTATTTCATCTGCAGCCCATGATGGAAGTGATGTGTCTGGTGATGATGGCATCGTATCATTGTAAGTTCTCTAATTTATAAAGACAAAATAGTTCTTAGCAGAAACATAGATCAGTTTTACTGCAGTGGAGACGAGTAGCTATGAATGTTGTATTGCAGACATATCTATAATGATTGCACAAATTCTGATAATCACCTGAAGTATATCTTGTGGGGAGGGGGTAATGGAGTGACACGACGACATATAACACTAGTTGTACAGAAGCCTTATTCTAGAAGTTAAAACAACCGCCCATTGGGAGTAATTGTACGGTAACTTTTTGGATAGAACTTGAATGGAAAAACATGACTGCTTTCTTCTGATCTTTAGCTGAAGCCTGCTGACTCCTGAGTTGCTTTCCTCCCATTTGTTCAGATCACAGAAGAGACTCAAAGAGGGGCTGCATATTGGCTCCATCCTCCGAGGCTCCAGTAGCTACAAGAAGGCGAGGCAGAAACAAACCGAGCAGTTTGATGACACCGAGGTACCTGATAGCCAGCCAGTGGACGGCCTTTGAGAGTTGAGACTGAACCCAATGCGCAAATGAAGAAGCACGGACACTGCTTCAGCTTTCCATACTTTATTATCCACCTGATACGACGAACGATATTCACGCAAGCCCCAAAGGTTGGGCGTTGCATGGTTGTAGCTCAACCTGTTTTGTCAACATGTAAAAAGGAAAATGCACCTGTCCAACCGTATAAATTTGTACGGAGTCTTGGTTATAAGTTTCGTTGGTAGTCCTCAAAATTCAGTCTTTTGCCAGGTTTTACCGTGGCTATTTTTGACAACAGAATGCTCTGCGCAACTTCTTAGGGCAACTTTGCAGTTTAGTAGAGCACCATATGAATCTTCATCCATGAGCTGTGGCCTATGGATCATACTAAATATCTGGTAATGACATTCGAAATAAGTTCAGAAGCATCTAGAAAAGTCGGGTCTCACTTCACAAAACCATGCGCTGCAAGAACTGCGAAATATAAGCAATAAGCCAACAAGCAATGCTCATCACCAGCGATTGAAAACCCGGCTGCAAGAACTGCGAAATATAAGCACGAGCCAACAAGCAATGCTCATCACCAGGGATTGAAAACCCGGCGGTTTCTGGCCGGTCTCACTTCACAAAACCATGCGCTGCAAGAACTGTGAAATATAAGCAGCAAGCCAACAAGCAATGCTGATCAACAGGGATTGAAAACCTGGCGGGTACCGGCCGGTAACCGCTTACCGGAGGGTGGTCGGGATTCAGGATCCTAACGGTTTTTTTAAATCCAAATTCAAAATTTTCAGATTTCGAATGGTTTTTAATCAAATTTGAACGAAATTTATCTGGAAAACAAATTGTTTGACCAGCAACCGGACCGGTAACCGGCCGGTACCGGCCAAGGAGCGGGATGTAATCCGGAAACGGTTATGTGATCCCTGCTCATCGCACCAAAAGGCTGCAACAAAATCAAGCACCAGACTAGAATGATCATCTGAACGGGGGGCTACCGCTACCAGGATGTAATGCTCAAAATATACAAATTATACAGGGGAATGGTCAGGATTAGTTAGCTCATAGCTGCAGCATCTACACATTTGCAGGGTAAGGTTTTTCTTCTTCACTAGCGTGTTAGCTACACACCGCATTATCAAACTTATCACAGAGTGCGAGCGTGGCTCGTCATTTGCAATTCTGGATCTTCATCTCTGATGTTTGCTGTCTTCCCCATGGATTTCTGGCTAAGCATTCGCGCAATGCCGTTTCTCAGCCTTTGCACTTGGGATCCATTGGCGGACTGGCTGCCACCCATCGTCCTCTCGAGCTCTAACAGGAGTGCCTTTACTAGAACGTCGAAACGGCGTTTGGCTGTCGGATATCTTGACATCGACTTTGTGATTCCTTGCAATCTTGAAGCAGCAGAGGAGGAGCAAAAGATTTAGAAAACGTCAACGATTCATACATCAAAATAAACGGTGAAGGGGAGTGAGTACCTTCGAGCAAATGCGTCTATTTCTGCTCTTTTTCGCTCATCCAATGACGGCAGAGGGCAATCGGGATCACCAATCAACAGAACTCGCATTTTGAGATACTCTTCCTCATCTTCTGTAAAATTCTGTGCTTTAATTTGTTCTTTGATGACCATAAGAGGGTCAAAGAACCAATCAAAGAGAGCATTTTTAGGCCTATTGTCAGATGTAATCTCGGAGCCATCACCTACATATTTTCCAAAGCATTTCAGGCTTAAGTCATAAGACCCCTTCTGGTGGAAGATAGACACTTTTGGTGTGCACTTACTTAAGATTAGGCCATCAGAATTAGCTTTTGCAGACCGAAGGAGTGCATTAAGGATAACATAAGCTGGTAAACCAACGTTAAGAACCCCACTGCCAACTTTGCCTGACTTTGTTTCTTCAATGTCTTTCATTGTTATGACTCCTTTATTAACCAAAGCCTCCCCATGGCGCTTGCATTCGGCAAATAGGCGGTCTAGCAACTGCACAACCGCATCTTTCAGTTATACTGCCCAGATTCCATCAGTTTAAATACTATTAATAGTAAAAAGCATTGCTCAGTGAAGATTATAAGATCGAATAACCAATTCTAAGCATGTAATATTACTATTGGATGTACAAAAAGTGAATCTGTGCTAAAAAAATTGCAATACCAATAAGCAATAGCACTGCAATCTACCAATATGATCTGCTAATTATTAGCAGGAAAAGATCACCTTGAATGGATTGAACTCATCGATGCTGTTCTTAAATGATGTAAGACGTAATGGAAGTTTCTTCCCTTCTTGCTTCTCTTTGTTGAATGAAGCTGGCCTAGATAGGTGGTCACCATGTGAAGAACCTTCATTTTTCCGATATTTAAACCTAGAGACTTCAAACATAAGTACCAGAAACCTTAATTTTTTTAGGATATGAACCAAAGGTATGCAATATGATTTATGGCTATACCTTGGAAAGCGAGATCCTGGTGCCATGTCAAGTACGTCATTTGTGTATTCATCAAATATGGACACGGATGAGATAACATAACAGAGTCCCATGATAAGGGATGATTCCTGGCATATCCACAACAGTAAGCTCCATGACTTCACTAGAAATAAGTTGCATCAGCTAATATTTGTCACTAGATGACAATTTGCGGTAGAAATAATTACTTTTAGTTACCATAGAAAATACAAAGTTTCATCAATATACTTGAAAAGGGAAATTGCGGTCATACCTGATAAGCCACAACTGCACCATATGCGCCTAAAGGAATACTGGAGAGGATGGAGGCCAGAACAGCTCCTACTACAGCAAATGGCCAAAGAAGAATAGCAAGACCTGCGAACGGCACACAAGCTGTCTCCAGAAAAGGTCCTTCTCTCCCAATCAAATCCTGGATCAGCCGTTTCCATCCTTTGAAAAGCATCACAGGGCACTTGTAGATGGCAATTAGTGTGAACATTATTCCATCCAGTATGAGTCCACAAGCAGCAGATAATAACGCCCCAGGAATATGAAGCAGTCTGGGAGACAGATAGTTATATTCGTCCTTTCATTATTCATCATCTTCAAAGAAGTAAGATCAGAAAGGTACCACCTAAATATATTGCATTGTATCTGAGGATCATTTCACTCGAAAGTAACTTCTGAACCTATGCTTTTTGCAAGTGTGATCTCAAGTCAAGCACAAAGCAGAAAGAGTGCTACTTGCGTATTAAGCTGAAGGATATATGCTAAAAGGAAGAAAGGGGAAAGGTAACCCAGAAAAGTTTGTGATCTGGAGGTGTAAAGGTAAAAATTCTAAAAAAGAACAGGAAGCAGACCTTATCTCATACGGCTTTCCATCAGGAGGTGCCTGAAGAATCAGGTCGTCCATAATTGAAAAATAGGAGTGGAAAAGCAAGTCTTTCACATCCCTGACTACTGTACAGCTTCTGGTGATAGTACTCCATGTTCCATCCTGCAGTTTGAGATAGTAAGAGGCATGCAAAAGAAGTTTTAACAAAGCAGCATAAGGGTAAACACAAAATAAATAACAATTATCATCAAAAGAAAAGGTTTACCACAAAGCAGTGGACAAACGGCTTTTCTTTGCCTTCTCCAACTGCACCAAATGTAGCCATTATTGGTGCTAGAAATCCATATACTGCTCCAGCAAAGGCGCTTCCCGGGAAGCCAACTATCAACCATAGTATTAAAAGTGCAGCAGCAGCAATAAGGAGCAGAAGCTTTACTACAGGTCCCACCAGCTTACTTCTGCCTTCAAGAAAAAGAGGACACAGAATATGAGTACTTTGATGAGTAAATGAGGTTGCTAAGAATGGAATTGCAGAAGATGCACACGGTACCTGATAATGCAGTAGTATGTCCAAATCACATGCATGGGCCATAAGCCCAGAATTAGTGCAGATATTCCAATTGCCATAATAAGGCATGCCCAAGGGCATAGCAGAACACCTGGCAGATAAAAATGAGGTAAAATGAGGATTGCACATCAGAGTTCAAAGATAAAGAAGAATGAAAACAAAGAATGAACACAACAGCATTGCATTTTTAGAATTCACATAGGAGTATATATTAATTCTGTGCTATCCCGTCATTTTTACAAAATCACACTTGTTCCGTCTTTTGCTGCTACTTGCAATTCTGGTTGCAGTAAATGACTGACTATACATTCATACACCAATAGCCAAGATATTGAAGTGAAAGCTCCCAAAAGGGACAACAAATACACAAGATCGTAAATACACAAATCCAAAGGCTAACTTCAAGGAAGTTGATAAGCGCTTCTACAGAAAAGGAAAAGGAGCACATTTTCTGATACTGGTCTCCAACTGATGCCAATTCTAAGCAAAACCAGCCACAATATTTTTGAAGCCAGAAAATATATGTATTAACCAATAAATCAACACATTTAATTGAAAGCATACCCTCGAATAAAGAAAATTGAAAGCACACCAACCATCAGATCATCAACTAAGTGTTCCTTCTGCAAACTAATTATTCAAGCCAAGTCAAATCAATTTGGTCCTATCATAACTAAAACTAGAACAATATAGCAACTATTTAAACTGATCCAAGCTAAATGCTCCAAGAAAGCATCATCTATACAAGCAGAACAGAAACCATGAGACGCAACCGCACAAGGCAAGGAAATATACAAGGGTTACAGTTGCACACATGGCCATCCCGTTTACTCACAGATCAGACTAAATGCATCGATTCAGTTCATCAGAAAAATGCCAAAATGAACCGAGAGAGTTGAGCAGCGCGTCACCTTTGATGATCCCCAGGAGGAGGAGGCCACAGAAGTAGGGCAAGAACTTGAGGAAGCTCCAGAGAGAGGCCCAGAACCCACTCGGTGGCTCCATTGGCGACTTCTTCGGCCTTCTCCAAACCAACCAAGAGGACAAGACACAAACTTTCCTCCAAAACCCCCCAATCCCCCAATTCAAAGAGTTTCAATGGAACCAAAATCCTCAGAAGCAATCCTTCCTCCAAGCCAAACTAGGCAAAACTGTCTGCAAGTTCACAGGCAACAACCCAAACACAAGAAAGGCTACAAGAATGTCTTCTTCATTCGAATTCAAGAACAGGAAAACCCTGAAGATGGACCCAAAAAAAACCAGGCAAGGAGGGACAACCTAGGGACTGCCAGCAGTGTGAGCAACAGGACAGGAGAAGTGGGCCTCTCTCTGGTGTCAGACAGGCTGTGCTGCTGGCAGGAGCTTGGAGGAGGTCAGGAGAGCTTTGGAGACAAATGGTGCAGGAGAAGATGGAGGATTGATTGGTGGTGGGCAGCATGGGTAGGTAGTTACCAGAAAATGAGCAGTGAGCACCCAAAGAACCTGCAACTCAATCCATTGGTGGAATGGAGATAATGGAGCCGATTAACCGGATTAAAAACCGCCCTAGGAGGGTTAAGAATCTGATGCTAGCCAGGCTTGGAAAGAGAGAGAGAGGGAGGGAAGAAAGAAACAGGATTGCTGCAGAATCTTGCTTTTGGGTGAGGAAGAAGGGATTGATTGGGTTGTGCGGGTCCTTGGCTTTTGGTGGGAGCTTTTCGAGCCTCCTCTCCTGTGGTTGCCGTGGAGGAAGAGTTCGCACGGTGCACGCGGGCAACGCGAAAGAGGAAGCAACAACGGCTGCAAAACACACGACACCAGATGACGACACACACAAAGAGAGGGTTTGGTAAATCAAAAGCAGGTCAATACGGACCGTTCACCTGAACAATGTCGACCAAAAGTGACAGCTGCAACGGACTGAAAGTCTGAAACTATCGGTGAACAGAGTATTACTCGTTAAAAAAGGGTACTGTTAAGAAACCGTAGACTATATAAAGTGGGACTCTATAAAGAGGATTTCTAATCATTGTACGTGTTTTTGTGCAAGATAAATAAAGAGAAGAAAAAAATCTTCCTATATTTCTGTGTTCAATCTACTATTCTGTTCTTGATTATCCTGTATGAATCGATTTCTGTCTACAATGTGATCGTTCGGACTGGACTCGTCAGCGACGGTTCCTTAACACGTTATCAGCACGATCGACTTCGGTCTACCTCTAGGTCTACTCTATTCGAATCGAAAGGTAACAGTCGTAGCACAACACTCGTAGATCGAATCGTATTTTCTATATCGTTTTTAATTCCGCAATTGTTGCTTTCTAGATTGTTTCTCTACGGTGCAAATCCACTCTAATCTACTGCGAGCCGACTTGAAGTCGTCAGCCAAACTGATTGATAGATTGCATGAAAGACAGAATGTTGATTGCACTGTAGATCGATGCATGAACAATAAACAGTAAACTATAGATCGATGCATGAAAAGTAAAAAAGAAAAAAAGAAACGGTGGTGCAACCCGTGACGGCCAGCCGCCAGCGTGTTAAATAGCACGACCGCGCCACCTCGCCAACCTCGCACGGCGGCCGAAGCCGCCAGCGAACACCGCGACCACGCCGCCAGCACATGGCAGCGCCGAAAGTGCCAACCCACCAGTAGTCGTCGCCAGCCACGCCACACCACCGCCTGCGACGCCGCCTTGCGCGCCGCTGCCGCGTGTCGCCCGCCGCAACAATCTTTGCGTCGGACTGCAGACCACCCTCCGCCGCTTCCGCGCCGCTGCGATTAGCCTCGCATGATCGCGCCGCCGTCGGCCCATGCGAGGCGCCCACGCCATGAAGCGCCTCTGCGGCTATGACCCGCATAGCCATGGTATCACGCCGCCTCGCATGGCGCTGCGCTTGCTTTGTCGGCCTCGTCGGACGCGCACTTCTACCCTTGTACAAGATCCATCGCGCCGCCACCACGCCTCTCGGCCCTCGCGCCCGACAGACGTGACCACTGCCACATCGCGTGTGGTTCTTGCAACGACCTACCACCGCCCTCCACGCCGCAGCGCCACCATGGCAGTGCTTGAAGTCACCATCACGGCCTCAAGACGCCTTGCGCCATGCATCGAAATCGGGGTGGAAACCCTACCCTACAAGACCTTTTGATGCATGGGTCATGGGCCATAGCGGACCAGAAAAGGCCGAGTGGGCCCGGCCCAAGTCAATTTCGGGAGAAAACATAAAAGGAAAAGGAAAAAACCGAGAAATTTGCAAAAGGGCCCTCGAAATTCTGAAAATCACGATAAATTTTTCGAGGATAAGGAAATTTTACAGAAAATCCCTCGGATTTTTTGAAAATTGCACGGAAAATTTTCTCAGAACTGAAAATTAGCACTTTAGCCCTTGAAAAATGCAGAATTCACCGAAAATTTATATTCCAGCAGAAAAGGACCTCAGGAATTCTATTTTTGAATAGTTTTCAACTTTTGAAGTATGTTTAACTTTGTTATTATTATTTCTCTGCAATTTATGTATTGTATTTACTGTTTTGATTATCTGCAATTGTTTATATTGCTTTTAATCACTAAAAATAGCAGTAAATCATGAATAATGCATAGAAAAATACGAGAACATTATGAGAATTCTTGTAGCCATTTTATGCAAATTACTAGCAGTAATCTTATGAACTCTTTGCATGAATATGCAGATGACTAGCATTACGAATCGGGAGTTCGAAGAGCTGGCCCAGCATGACCAGAATTACTTGACTTAAGCATCAGATGTCGAGATTGTACTTGGGGCCAAGAAGCTCCGTGCTGCTATCGGACTTGGCACCTTGAAGGATGCCACTCCAATTGCTGAGGAAAATGATCAGACACTTCACTTCCTCAGACATCATCTCCGCCTAACGCTCAAGAATGATTATATGGCGGAGAAGAATGCACTAGCTTTGTGGACCGCACTAAAAAACGGTTCGAGAAGCTGAAGTACACCATTTTTTCTCGGACAGAGCAAGAATGGAACTGACTACGTTTTGCTGACTACAAGACCGTGGAGGAGTACAATTCTGCATTGCACAGAATTTGTACCAGTCTTTAACTCTGTGGTAAGGTAATCATAGATGAGAAAAAGATTGAGAAAACTCTCTCTACCTTTCACCCAAATGCGGTGTAATCCGCACGCAACTATCGCCAAGACGGCTACAAGGAGTATGCCAAACTGATTGACATCATGCAAGTTGCGGAAGCTCAAGATGAGGTTTTAAGGAAGAACTACATCTCACAGCCGCCTAGTAGCAATGTTGGCTATGAAGTGTGACGAGGATCTAATAATCCTCATCTTATCTTTTATTTATAATTCTTATTATAAGTAAATGTGACGTCATATGGTCCCTGAGTATACCTCTTAATTTTATAAGGGAGGAGCCTATTAGGTGGTCGTAAGTTATTCTCGACCACCCCCATAATCGTAAGTCATGCTACGACTACCACATAGTCGTAAGTCTTGCTCGACTACCTTATGGTCGTAAGTTCTTCTACGACCAGGTCATCACAACCACCTTATGATCAATTAAACCTCTGAGACGAGTGGGTCCAATTGATTAAGGAATTCAAACGATCATCATCTGTTGTTATTCTGCGAAGTAATAGCACGTAATGCTCCATTATCTCGATATATAGGCACGGTGGCGTGGAGGAGTTATCGCCGGTGATTCTGCCAACATGCGCCATTCGAGGATGTGATGAGCGCCACTTCACCGGAGAAACGCCACTCCTTCATGGACTATATAAAGGCGACAATCGAGAAAGGAAGGACGACCGCATCGGGCTATCAGGAAGACAAGCACTATCATCTGTAATAGTCTTAGTTTTTCTCCTGATTGTTCAGAATACACTCAATACCATACACACAGGAGTAGGGTTGTTATTCTCTACGGAGAAGGCCTGAACCTGTATAAAAATTCACGTGTCAATCTCTCTGCGTGATTCCATTCTAGGAGACCCCCCGAATCAAACAATCTTTACGTAAGATCGGTTCTAAAACACCGACAAAGTGAATGCTAGCAGCTACAAGGTGAGGAAGCTTCGCTCAAAGGAAAGAGGCAAGATGGGTAAGGTCATGGGTCGCAAGACCAAGCAGAATGCTCAAGCTAAGAAGGGCGGACAAAAGAAGTGCGATGAGAAGCCCTATGGCTAGCAGGACAAAGGATGCTACAAATATTGCATATGTGGGCATTGGTCACGCGTTTGCCGTGAGCCGCGGCACATGATTGATGCTTTCCAATCTAAGAAGAAGGGCAAAGGACAACATGAGGCACGGAGGATCCACAGTCATTGGTTGCACCCATGGATGTGGACATCGCAGCGGCCACAGCCATAGTTGTCGAAGAGGAGAAGATTGACATGGAACAGATTCAAGCAGAAGTTTCTTCGTACTTTGCTGATTCGATCTAGTGCACGCATTGCACTTAGATTTTTTTTAGTCATTTGCAGTTTATGGCTGTGGAACATTGAATTATTGATTAATGGTTGTAAGCTCTAGGAGTGCAAAGCATTAAATTCTTATGACGAGTCATGCAAGACTTATTTTCCCGTATTAATAATAGCAAATTATGTTCTGTCTTGGAGTACTTTATTTATGTGTGGATTGCTTCCTACCTCATATTAATAAATACTTTATATATCAGAACACGTGTGGCGCCCTATGGAGGAAGTGTGCTTAGCAGATAGCGGCACAACGAATATCATTTTGAGAGAGACAAAATACTTTTAGTTGATCAGCAGGAATGCTGGTAGTCCTGTGACAATCGCAGGCAGTGATATTTTTATGGTAGGCTTAGGAAGAGCCATAATTATACTCCCGATGGGCATAACTTTGATCATTGAAGAAACCTTGTTGTACTCAGAATCGACTAGAACTCTCCTAAGTTTTAAAGATATTCGCGTTAACGGTCTCCACATAGAAACTGAAGAAGAGTATGGTAAGGAATACCTGCTCATTACAAAGCGTTAAGAAAGAGGAAGTATTAGAACGACTTTCTTCATATGAAACTAGTCTATACTACAGTAATATTAAGGCACCTGCAGTCTATACTGTTCTGAAAACCACTTTTAGAAGCTCTGAATTTTTTTGTCTCTGGCATGATAGATTAGACCACCCCGGTCTTAAGATGATGAGAAATATAATTAACAATTCTTAGGGACATAATATCAATGTAAAGAATTTCTCGAATCAAGAAGATTTTGTGTGCCCCGCATGTGCTATCGAAAAATTAATTACTAGACCTTCTGCTCTGAAAGTGAAGGATGAAATCTCTGCATTCCTGAACCGTATCTAGGGTGACATTTGCGGTCCTATACAACCCTTGTCAGGGCCATACAAGTACTTTATGGTGCTCATCGATGCTTACTCAAAATGGTTGCACGTATGTTTATTGTCTACGAGAAACCAAACTTTTACAAAGCTGATCTCGCAGATAATTAAAATTAAGAATAATTTCCCTGATCACCATGTGAAGTCCATCAGAATGGACAATGTCGAAGAATTTACTTTGAATGCATTTGATGATTATTACATGGCAATGGGAATTACCGTAGAGCATTTCGTACCGCATGTCCATACCTAGAATGGACAAGCAGAGGCATTAATTAAAAGAATTAAATTTATTGCCCGACCGCTCTTGCAGAATTATCATTTACCAATTACATGTTGGAGACACGCAGTCCTGCATGCAGCAACTCTCATCAATTTTAGACCGTCGGCATATAACATCCATTCAACTATGCAACTAGCGCAAGGGTCAGCATCGAAAATTTCTCATATTCGCAGGTTTGGTTGCAAGGTTTATGTACCTATACCACCACCGTAGCGAACTGCAATGGGCTCTCTTTGAAAGTCTGGGATATACGTTGGTTATGGGACAGCATACATAATCGGGTATTTGGACCCTATGAATAGAGATATGCATATAGTCCGCTTCGCTGATAGCATATTTGATGATGATAGTTTCCCATCATTAGAGGGAGGAAATCAACTCCTTGATGAAAAGTATCGAGAAATAACGTGGCAAGCCACGGGAATCTATACACATGACCTGCGCACTAGTAAACGAAATAAAGAAGTCCAGCAGATAATTGATTTGCAAGCATTAGCGAATCAACTGCTTGACCACTTTAGTTATTTGAAGAGCGTGACCAAGTCACATGTGCCTGCACGCAATGCACCGGAGAGGGTTGAAATACCAAAGAAAATTGAAGGTACCCTAATCCCGTTTAGAAGCCTTAGAATAAAAGAACAAGAACTCCGGCCCCTCGAATCCCAAGTAACCAGGGACGCCTAGCAAAAAAGGATAAGAAGGACTTGACACAGCCGATCACTGAAGTTCCCCAGAACCAGAAGGAAAACCAGTTGAGACTTAGCACCAGTATGGAACCTTCAGTAAAAGGCATACCGGATTTGAACATCCCCACAGAGGGAGATATCAGCATGGATGTGTGCGCACATATCGGAACTGAAAAACTAAAAGGACTTACCCCCGCAATTGGAAGTAGCAGTGAGCGAGTAGAAGCATTAGAAGAATCGTCCCATGAAGAAATAACTATAAACTATGTAACCACGAGAGAATATATGAATAGGACAATAGCCAATATCGATATTTATTTAGCAAATAAAATTGCAACAATGATCGATCTTGATCCAGAACTTGCATCGCTCGCTGAATGTAAGAAAAGATCAGATTGTGAAGAAGGCAATAGAAGCAGAATTATTATCTTTGAATAAAAAAGAAGTGTTTGGGCTTGTAAGCCACACGTCTCCCTATATGCACCCCGTAGGGCATAAATGTGTATTTGTTCGAAAGATAAATGAAAATAATGAAGTTGTAAGATATAAAGTGTTGAACCGAAAAGGCGACTAGAGAGGGGGTGAATAGGAGCACGATCTCTTTTAAACATTGATTAAATTCAATATGATTTTCACTCCAATAGCTATAAAAGCTATGAAGATCAATATACAAGCACAGTGGAAGACTTGTATTGAATTCGATCAAAACCCCGAAGCAAATAGACCAAAAACACAAAAACTCAAAACCTAAATGAGTTGGGCGGTCTGACCTCCATGTAGTTGGCGGTCTAACCTCTCAATACATGGCGGTCTAACCTCCAGGCCAATGAACAGTAAAATCAGCACAAACTCAAAATCACAAATTGGTCTACTTTTGATCCGTGACTCCAAACCTTACCAAACTTGAGACATACCTTATCTAGGATGTCAGGAACCTATTCCAATCAAGGATCATGAAGATCCATACCAAAGTTCTGACATTTTTCCGTTTGAGTGAAGGTTGCTCCAAAACCAAGTCAAAACCGAAATATGATCTAGAAACTTACTCGTGGGTGATTGATGATAAAGATGATCTTAGATGTATTCCCACATGTTACAGCAAGCTAAATCTAGGCCAGAAACAAAAGAAAAACTCGCGGATCAAAGAAAGCCCCAAAATCACCAAATAGAGAGCAAAAACACACTTGATGGATGGATGGATGTGGTAACCGCATACCTTTATGGAAACTTAGATTCATACATTTATATGAAGATACCTGAAGGTATCTCTATCTCGAACCAAGACAGAGCAAATAGAAATCTGTACAGTGTGCAACTCAGAAAGTCACTGTACGGACTTAAGCAGTCAGGCAGGATGTGGTATAATCGTTTAAGCGACTTTCTATGCAATAAAGGCTATGCGAATAATGAAGATTGTCTCTGTGTATTTATATGACGATCCCAAGATGGATTTTATATAATCTCAGTGTATATAGATGATTTGAATATCATCGGGACCCTTGGAAGATATTAAGAAAGAAAGCTCTTACTTGGAGTCAGAGTTCGAAATGAAAGATTTGGGTAAAACCAAATATTGCCTAGGCTTGCAGCTTGAGCATACACCTAAAGGGATTTAGTGCATCAGTCAATCTACACTCAGGAGATGTTAGAAAGGTTAGGCTTTGAAAAGGCATACCCTTCGAAAGTATCAATGGTCGGAAGATCCTTGCAGCAAGACAAGGATCCATACAGACCTAGAGAAGAGGGGGAGGAAGTCTTGTGACCGGAATTCCCGTACTTGAGTGCAGTAGGAGCATTAATGTATTTAGCAAACTGAGCTAGATCGGACATTGCATTTGTCGTGAACCTATTAGTAAGGTATAGTGTAGAACCGACCAAAAAGCATTGACAGGAAATAAAGAACATCTTCTAACACCTCCAAGGAAGCAAAGACCTTGGTCTGTTCTACAGAAAGAACCAAGACCGAACTATGGCTAGCTATGAAGATGTCGGATACTTGTCGGACCCACATACCGCTAAGTCGCAAACATGCTATGTAGTTCTATGCGGTGGAACTACAATTTCATAGAAATCATCTAAGCAGAGTCTTGTATCAACTTCGACGAACCATTCGGAAATCATAGCACTGTACAAGTCCTTGCGAGAATGTTCTTGGCTTCGGCAGATGATTCATCACATCCAACAGTTGTGTGGATTGAATATCGCGCAAACTCCCACTATTATCTACGAAGATAACGCAGCTTGTATTGCACAAGTGCAGATAGGTTATGTGGAGTGTCAACTCACAAAGAATATCAACCCTAAGTTCTTCTATGCTCATGAATTGCAAAAGATGAATGAAATTAAAGTATTGCATAGTAAGTCATGTGAAAATTTAGCAGATTTATTCACTAAGTCACTTCCAGCATCTAGCTTTGAAAGGTGTATACGTGGAATTAGAATGGTGAGACTTAGAGAAGTGCATAATTCAGGGAGAGAATCTTCATGAACTCATTATTGAAACTTGATTACGAAGATCGAGTACCTAAAGAATAAATCCTGGAGATTAAATGAAATAAGGTGGATTATACTTTTTTTTCCTTGACGAGTTTTTTCTGAAGTTTCTCGGCTAACGTTTTTAATGAGACATTTCGTACAACACAATAGAACGTGTTTCATGGACTCTTTCTCTAGATTTTTTCCCACTGGGTTTTTGTGGAGTTTTGATGAGATATGAACATGACGGACGAGTGCCCAAGGGGGAGTATTAAGAAATCGGGTCTAGGCCTCGTAGGCCTGGATCGTGGTGGGCTCCTCATCCACCCCGTAGACTATATAAAGGAGGGACTCCCAACCATTGTACGTGTTTTTGTGGAAGAGAAATAAAGAGAAGAAAGAAGTCCCCCTATATCTCTGTGTTCAATCTACTATTCTGTTCTGATTATTCTGTGTGAATCGACTTCTATCTACGAGGTGATCGCTTAGACTACACTCGCCAGCGACGATTTCTCAACGCAAGTACCAACGACTTGTGGGCTAGGATCCCCCGTTAAGCAACAGGCGTGAGAACCAGCTTTCGTTCACGAATCTAGGAATTTTGAAGGAAAATAGGCACGCGTTATCAGCGTATATATGTTTGGTGTCCTACGAAGTTCTTGTAAGAATCCTGATTCCAAGTGACCTGGATGGGTATTCTCTTTCGTCCAGTCACACGAAGTTACTGACATGTTTATTCTCAATCGTCTTGTAGACAGCCCAAACATGCCGTTAGTGTCGTCCAATGGCATAACCGCCGGCTAACCGGCACTGTTATTTGTTAAGATAAACCACATCACGGCATTTGTACGTACGTTCTACTCTAGGACCTACTCTGTCTATGAAAACAAAATTCATGCCCTAAAAAAAGTGGTAACTTTAGGGATGAAAGTGGACGCGGGTTGTCCACAAGCCCGCTTAACCCATCCCACAAAAAAGACTAAGCGGGTGTTCGTGGGCCAATTGCTAATTCTAAGTGGCTGATGTGGGCAACCCGCATAGTCCACAAAGTTTGCGACAGGCCCGCTAGGACTGCCCTCCATGTCGATTGAGTCCCTTCCTAGTCTTGCTCGACTTCTACGATCATCGGGAGCTTTAAATACGAGGCGTCAGAGGCAAAGATGGTGATCGCCTCCTCTTCATCCAACCCAGAATCCAGGGCGATGGCGCTGATCCGAGCCGCAATCGGTTCTTCTTGAATGGATCGGAAAAAGGATTGCTCCAAATGTCTTCATCAATGGGAAACACATCGGTGGTTGTGATGGTGAGTCATTTTGCCCTCTACTACTATTTGACACCGACATTACTATGCTTCTTTGAGTTTGAATCTTGAATTCTTGACCACCTAGTCCTTTAAATGCCAAACTTTGGTATACAAGCGCTTGCTTGCTTGCGATTGGATCTCTCTGAAGTTACTGACCGACATGCCAATGTTTTTGGGGTAGATATCTTGTGGCATTGAACAATGGAGGAGCTGGTGCTTTTGCTTGACCGAATTTGGAGCAATCGCGGGATTCTTTGCAAAGACAACTAGCACTTCTTAGTTCGACCGAGAGTTGCCTCCAGTGTCCTCTCGAGCACACGAGACACAGGGTTCGGATCTTTGGAGTTGCCACCCATGTAGACCGCCGGATCTCGCTCTTGAGGCAAAAGATTCCGCTGGCCTTTGTAAAGCAAAACGCCGGTGATGTTCGCGCCGTTGCCAAGCGTCACCGTAGATGGGAAGTCACGGTCCATGGTGCTCGCGCCCACCGTGGCTATCCACGGCGATAGGTTGGTGAGGCTTATCGGGTTTGGCTCGCCGTTGCCAGCCGAGCAGGCAATGAACACGCCCATCTGCATGGCCCCAAACGACGCTATGGACAAACTGTTACGGTAGTAGGGGGAGGCGCCACCAGCTAGTTGCGGGCTAGTGGCCGCCGCTTATGCCCGCGTAATGCTCGGCGGGCCGCCGCATTTGCTCGCATAACACTAGGCGGCCGGTGCGGACAACCATAACTTGTTCGTAACTTGTCCCACTTGCATCCTGAGGTATCTTACCTGCCTAATCTAGGGAAAGTAGACGAAACTACGTCCGGAACGCCTGATGCCAAGCTCCTTTTCGTGATCTCGCTGCAGCTGAAGAGTCCCTTTCGGATGATATGTTCTTGAAACTGCAAAGAATGTATAGAAACCGAACAAAATTTATGTGGCTATATCTCTCAAAAAAGGGAAAGAAAAAAGTTTGTAGGGAGATCATGGATAGCTGATACTAATCTTAGCATGCTGAACAATTGTCAATAGTGTCGAGATGTTCGGAGAAACCCTCGTTTTCGGAAAATTCAGGCTGTTGTTAGGGCATAGACAGTTTGACCAGCTATGGAGCGGTCAGACCGGCCGATGCCTACGGTCTGACCAGCATTGGCCTTGTGGTCAGACCGGCCTGAGGCACAACGGTCATACCCGCCACATATGGCGGCCAGATCGGCCAAAAAGGTGAAAATATGAATTTTTTTTTAAAGAATTGGCCAAAAATCACGTGTGCGAAGGTGAGAGAATGCGGTTGCATTTGGTCTCATTAAAAATAGAGTTTTGAGGAAAAACTAGATAGAGTTTGAAATTTCTAGAGAGAGTGCAAGTCTGTGAGCTAGGAATTTTCCCTAAGTCCCAGGCGGTTTGATGGGTAGGGGGCAGTAAGACCAGTGGTCCGGCCAGTACAGTTTCATGCGCCGAGTAGGTGGTGATTTTCGTGCGTTTGGCCACAGTCATGAGTTTCAGTGCATAGGTGTTGCGTGATGCATATTTTGGCTAACATGAGTCAAATTGCGGAGAGCTTGTGCCGACGAGGATGATCGGGACTAGGCTAGGAGAGCTAGGTCCAAAACGATCAATGATGTCGGGTGAAATCATTAGACTTAAGCATGATACAAGATGGATAAGAACGACTAAACGGGAGGTTCGATGCGACAGGTTGCATCAAGTGGCGTGGGGTCGGTGTAAGTGTCATGGTAGTTCCGGCAGAAGCTGGATGGGAGAGAATTGTCGACATGAAGAGAGTCATTGATCAACCTATACGTAGCGAAGCATAGAATTATTTCACGACGATTGAACTCGGTCTTCAGAGAATGATCAAGAAGTGATATTTTGGTATTTTCATGAAAATACTAGGTTGATGATCTTTAAAAAAATCACGATGTAAGACGGCACAAAGACGTTTAGATACACGATTAGACGCTCCTATTCAAACGCCACTGTTTCGGTCCAAACAATTGCCAGTGCGACGCTGAAAGATTCCCATTCCAGGCAGGGACACTTGTACGCGCGGATCTCTGTCTGGAGAAAGTACTAGAAGCGAGAAGAGGTGGGACGAACGCGGCAGATGCATTATTTCGGATCGGAAACGAGTTGTCGGCTTTACGTTCCTCCCCCTTTTGGGTGCACACCGTGCCTGATCCATGTGCACTGTGGAGCCCTGTTCGATCTCCTTTTCGCAAACATTAAGGTAGTTCAACAACAGTAGTCCAGATACTATCCCCTAAAAAAACAGTAGCTCAGATGCTCTTGGCCATATCTTCCTCCAAATCTCCCATTATTATCGACCCTGTCAAGCTCTCATTCCTGCACAAAACCCTGACAGTAAAAAGATACTGCTACTCCATACGGAATACAGTCGAGAGTTGAGACAGACACGGTTAAGAAAGTTGCTTTGGTGATGTTTCACTTCAGCGATGGCAATCAACCGGCCGGGGGGAAAGATGCATCCAAGCGGTAGACTTCGCTACGTTTCCACTGGAAAACGACGCGAGTGTGTATACATACATACGCCTCCGTATTCCGGCCGGTGCCGTCGTGCCGACGGGACGTCTCGCCACAGAAGGGGAGCTTCGCGTGAAAGCAAACATGTACTGCGCGATCGAGACCACACGTCCAAGCCGCAAGCCAACCAAAAGGATACAGCTTTGTCATCTCATGGGATCAGCGTCCCAAGCGATGGAGAATTGCTTTTTTTCCTTTTTCTCGCGAGTGGAGGATGACCTAATATCCGTCCTTTCCGGTGTGGGATCAAGTAGGTCAACGCCTGCGTCGAGACAGTATGATGGCGTAATGAGTTCAGGGAGGAACACACGAGAGAGAGAGAGAGAGAGAGGCACTACTGCTTTGGACTCTGGATGCAAATCCTGACTGGGTTACACATACTACTCATCTTCTTCAGGGTTGGCAAAGTAGCAAAGCGTTAAAGGTGACCAAATTCATGGGAAGGTTGGTGAATTGCCCAGATTAGTGATGTCAAAACTGGTAACGCTCCGTGATGGTACGATGTGGAAATGCATTTAGGAGTCCGTTGAGGAGTAGGTTGCGTTCATCTCCAACTTTCCTTGCTAGGAGGAGGCAATCTGAATTCTGGGATATCATACTGTAGCATAAACTTCTGAAAGACTTCACTGATTCAGTACCTTTCTGTCAGTGTTTAGGTTTACTTCTCTTAGAAATCAGTTTTTTAAGAACAATCTTAGAATTCAGTTATGTTAGGTGATTCTACTGTAACTGAGTCAAAGTATCATGAGGTCTGTCTTTGGGAGATTGCCTATTTTCTGATGATGCAGGCTACACAAAGCACATACAGATTTATAGAATCCTTTTCTTGCATCTGAAGTGTCATCATGGTTGTCATTCTTCTAGCCAAGACAAACACTCAATGATAAATTGATACATCTCCTTCCCAAACATTCCACAACAGAAATACTTGTAGCAATGGAGCTTACACCATGCCACAGGCACAATCTAAGATTTGCGTTCTCCAATCAAAAAAACTACTAGCATGCATGGCAGCCACACTTAAAAGACTTGCAACAACTAGCTACACATTGCACAATCACACAATTAAAGTAGTAGTAGTAGTACTCTAACTCTCACATGAGGGGGCCCTTTGCCCTTCCATGGAGTGGTACTTAGTGCTGATCAACAACACTTAGTGCCGATCAACAACATTGAATCATCAATCAGGAGGAGCAGACTACATCACACCATGCATCAGGTTCCCAACATAAAAAGCTTTCTAAGAAGCTTTTGAGACCTGACCACCTGATGGTATGATTGATTTTTAATCTAACTGTTAGTGCGACGGCGAGGCGGGCCGGCTTACACCTGGATAAAAGGCTGATACGGGCTCTGCACGGCCTGGGCCACAAGCGCGGCACGGAGCTTCATGTCCTTGAGGGCAGGGTCCTCAAGGAGCAGCACCTTGTCCTTATCCCTCACCCCAACCATGTGGAGGTGGTCGATGTCCTCCCTCTCCTTGCCCCTGAACAGCAGCCTCTGCTCCCTGGGCTCCAGCCCTGTCACCATGGACAGTATCACCTTCAGCTCCCCTGAAATAATTATGCACAAAACATGTTAGATCTTGATCTGTATTATATTATACTCAGTTTATTTTTCTGTGACAACAGACACATTTTTTTCTGAAGATTAACAAACACATTTATCAGAGAATATGCTTTGTATAAGCAAACAAATTGTAGGAAGGTTCCACTCAGGTTCCTTGTCTGAAATCAGAACCATCGTGTGCTGGCAGTGCAGGTAGGCTGCCGCATTGCTGATAATTGTGCAGACATGTCCATGTCATTGTTTGTATTTTCTATTACAAGAACGACACCATGGTCTAGTATTCTAGCTGTGGAGTTGCTGAGGAGGAGAAGGTGGCAAACTGGCTCTTGTCGATCAATCATTTTATTACTGAAGCAAAGCAGGTGACCATGCTAATGGACATATATATCTCATATCTGTACGATAAGATTCAGGAGTTCACAAAGGTCAATTGGGAGAATTATTGGTAAAATGAGTAGATCTGGCTGTGTAAACAGGACCATATGTGTTGTCAAAAAATGCTTTGACCTGTTTTAGTTGTTGTCAAAGTTGCTCTTAACTTTCAGCAGTTAGCACCCATGAGGGGCCAAACTGCAACCGAACAATGGATGCACGGGTTTTCATGTGAACTCGGGGAAGTAACGAAAGGCAACTAAGTACCAACTATAACTGCCAATCGACAAACATTACACTGCATCTAACATCGAGAACCAAACAGCTGAACTAGCATCTTCACCGATGAACTTGTCTGAAAACCTGAAGTTTACTGGACATCTTGGTGTACACAACATATGCAACACCTGAATTGTGTAAAGGAGTGCCAGTGTGCATGCCACTCTCAGTCCTCAAGCCTTTATCGTGCTTGCAAAAAGAGCTTGGGGAATCATGCATCTTTACCACAAAAAGATGTGCTTCTGCTTAGGGGAGAAGCCCCAAAAGGAATCATGGCTAAATCAACTTTCCAAGAACACATTCTGCCAATCACACACACACCGAGAAGAAAGCAAAGAAAATCAAATCCAAAACATACTAGTTTATCTCCGTTCTCCAACCATCTAATCAACTTTTGTTAACTTCGCTAAGATGAGAGAATTGGCTTGATCAGCAAACGAGTAATTAAAAACTTGTATCAACACTCACCAAAAGTGCAGGTAGCTCCAATGGACACATCATGCCATGAGAACCCGGTGGCCACCCTCACGGTGATCACCTCCACGTCCCCCCTCCCCTCCCTCTTCTGCACCAGCATCCCCCCCGGCCTCACCTCCCACTCTATCTCCCCGCCGCCGCGGCCGGCACCAACACCGCCCTCACCACCGCTACCAGTACTGCCCTTGGAGCAGCTTCTCTTGAACAGCCTCTTGGAGTACCTCAGCTTGACCATTGTCACAAATGGCAGTCTCGTTCGGATAACTTGCAACAATGACGGGCAGCAGGAACAGCGGTGACTAGTGGTGGGTGGTGCTGAGCTGGTGATGTGGCCATGGAAGCAGAGCCCGGTGCGTATATATAGGAGACGAGGAGGGGTCAGGGTATGCAAAGGACAAGCTTTAGAAGCGTGCGTTTGTTTGTTCAGGGCGCCAATGAGGGGGGACACTGGGACAGGCGATCTTCGCAAAGTCCACAGCGGCAAACTCACAAAAGGAGAAACAACTTGTAAGGGCTATAGCTCGAGAGAGCTTCCATGAAGCGACCTGGCTGACATGTGGGGCCGGTTCCATTTCATGCTCCACCTATAACACTGACAGTAGTAATCAAGTAAGAAATGATGGCTACAACATTGGAGGCGAGAGAATGGTTATATAATATAACCACTTCAATAGTTTGTATATTTAGAGTGTTACTAAAGTTTGCATCTAGACGAGAGAGAATGGCTAATTTTTTAGATAATAGAAGAGAATGACAAATTTGTAGAGAGATGATCTCACTATTTTTTTGGTTTCCAAAAAATTTCTCACTTTCCTCTCTCTTCCACTTACCAAAGGCTGACATGACATAGTTACCGTATCAAGCAAATTTACTTGTTTCTGTTTAAAAAATTACTTACTGGGAGTGCCGTGAGCTGGAGCATGTGCACAAACACGATTGCTAGGGCATGTATAATATGAAATGCTTATATACGAGTGCTTAAAGAAAGATAATATAGCCACGTCTTAAGCACATATGTAAAAGTCATTTCCTCCTATGAAAACATCTCTTTTGTAAGTGTTTTGATGATTGTATTACCAATTAGTTATATATAGTTATATACATAAACACATCTTAAACACCGGTGTCTAATCAAGCATACATGCTACAAAATAAGCATCTTATCTATCCTATGTGACAAAAAAAATCAGTTTTTCTTTGCAAAACATCTCTAAGCACTTGCACTGTATATGCTCTTAAGGGCATGTACAATAGTACAGACAGCTGCTGTCTATAACAACTATCTATGTCACCCGTAAATAGCACTAAAGATAGCTCATACAATGGTATAGACAGCTGCTGTCTTTTTAGTTGTCTTTATAGAACACACAATCTTTTAATGTTTTTTGTTTCTCGTGATACAGTCGACTACAAGATTGTAGACATTATCTTTCTCTCCATTCTCTTTCATCCACGTTAGAAAAAATCCTACGTGACAATGACTATAAATGGCTAACATAATCCAATTGTATATGCTCTGAGTCAATCGGTTATTAGGCCGCAAACCCACCAGAGTTATTGTAATGGCGGTTGGTCGCAAGTTTTCCGGCTTGTGTTTCGCGCCTGATAACAAGGCTTTGATGGACACGTACAGGGGGGAATTAAAGATGATGGCGTGATGATTGTGATGAGCTCAGTGTGTGTTAATTATGAAGCGTTTGGTAGATATATTTCAGCTTTTAGGGGGCTCTAGTGGTGGTTAAGGCGGCATGTGGGGCTTGAGATGTTTTCTAGGGCTTGGACTTTGGAATTGTCTAAAACATCTGAAACTGATTAAGTATATCTTTTTTGTGATATAGGTGTACTGTTTTAATCTTTGCATGACAATCATTAGGGGTGGATATCAAGTCAGGTATTTGTTTTATCGAGCTTTTCCCGAAATTGATATAGTTAATTTATTATCATTTTATTTATAGTTTGGAAGTATTTTTAGAACTGAGCTAACGAGCCGAGTCAAAGCGAAATCCAATTTCATTCGAAATTGAATCATTTCAATATTTAACCAATTAACAAGTGTAATTGGAGCAAATTTTAACCGAACTAACGAGTCCCATTAACGAGCTTATTTTTCACCCCTAACAATCATACACGTGTGTGTGTCTCTCTCTCTCTCTCTCTCTCTCTCTCTCTCTCTATATATATATATATATATATATATATATATATATATATATATATATATATATATATATATATATAACTTAGATTCTCAGTTACCAGCTAACCATGAAAACACACAAAAAAAAGGACGATATTTTGTTTGAACGGGGAAAAAAGGACGATAATACATATGCTTAACAAAAGTACTTCACAGTCCATTCAATAAAATATTAATGATTTTACTTAGTGACTCGTCAGGGGCTGAATCTGAAAACTGAAATCACCCCATCTCAAAAAAATAAAGTCCTTCAAAGGGCGATCGTTGAATCAACTGGTGTCACACGAGGATTTAAAAACCGGTTACGGGAAAAAAAAAATATACCGGACTCTGGCCAGTACCATTTACCGGCCGGTTACCGAATTGGTGACCGGTTCGCTGTCGCACAATTTCAATTATCAAACTTGAATTTGGCCAGTTTTCGACCGGTTTCCGTCCGAAATTACTATTCATCCATTCAAATTTTAACTTTAATTTTTTTGGGCCGATTGTTTTTTTTTACCGGTCCTGGCTAGTATGGCTGGTTACCGCCGATATTTTTATCCTTCGGTGTCAAGTCCCAATTATAGAACTAGCTAGCCGACATTGATCATCCTCTAGAGGCGATCAACACCCAACCGATCATCATTATACATACATTTGCATCTCCTGATTCGTGACTACCTTCCAAGAACTTCACCAGCCATGCATGTGGTTAGTACTACTCCTCTGCTGAACGAACGTGCGCATGATATAATTTAGAACAATGCGCTTGTCCTGGTGCCTCGGAGTCTCTCCATCGTTCTTGAGCTAAGCCTTCCTCTCGATGACTTGACACGGAAGCCCTGAAGCCACATGTGATGCGGCTTGCTTGGATTTGGATTCCCCGTCGTATGTGGCGACAATATTGGCTAGTCATTCGATCGATCGATCGATCCCATGCGATATGTGCATGCGATGGCGTTGAGAATTATTACACCATGTGATACATGTCCACCTGATACAAAGAGGAGTGTAAAAGAATGATCAGTACAGCTAGTTAGGTGCACTTGATATGAATGAAAACTTTCGTAGATGCTGTACTGTCATGATCATAAAAGAACCAATGCCTGTAACTTATACATATTGTAGTTGAGTGGCGTGGTCAGTAAGTTCAGAAAGATACTGGTATGCTACAGTACAAATCTATAGAGGTTTTCGGTGGCTGGTGTAGCGCGGTATAGTTTAGTGCTTGTTGGTGTCGCCTCTTCTGTTGTCTTGGTGTTTCAGTGCCATCGGCCATTTTGGATTGATGTTAGTATTCTCTCCTTCCTATCAATAAAATGCCTATCAATGAAGGGTTATTTTGATATATGCCGCTATAAAGTCGTTTGTTTTGATATAGGCCATCGCAAAGTTTTAGCTTCGAGATATACCATCACAGAGTTGTTTTTTTTTGAGATATGCTATTATGAGAAAAATTGGACCAAATTGCCCCTGTCTTCTTCCTCCCTCCTCCAAATCCCTCGGCCACTCCCATGACTGCCACTCACTTCTTGCCGCCTTTGGAGCCATTCAAATCTCCCTCCTCTCTCGGCATACACAAGAACACAACGCAATTGGAAGATTCTACATGGAACACCATGGCTCGTACAAGAAGAGAAGTGATGAAGGAAAGGGATAAGAAAAATCTAGCAACATGAGAGCAGGAAGCTAAGGCCTTTATCCTCCCAAGCTCACCACACCATCTTGCACCGGCTCAAATCCCAACTCCGGATCTGTTCAAACAATGACGGAGGCAAGCTATACAACTCCAGTTCGGTGCAGTTCACCGCTCAAATCCCAGTTCAAATCAGCTCAAACCACGACGGCGACAACCTCTGCAGCTTCAGTTCGACGCAGGCCATGGCCCCGAGACACCTCAACCTCTTGCTCTCTCACAGTGGCGGACCTAGAGTTTTTGGGATGAGTGTTTGGAGTTAACAAAATATTGTTCAATGAAAAAAGTAAAGACCCACGATAGAAAAAAATTCAAAACACAAATTGTTCGTATTAGACACGACATCTCAAAATAATTTAGAGTAATCACAAAATAATTAAGAAAAAATATTGAATTAGGAATTTAAGATTTGTGATCAAGAAATTCAGGAATGGAGATGTGTATGTTCTACTATCAACATGTGCGATCTACCCCACCAGCCCTAGCGGCGCGGCTACTGTCTCGCAGTCCCTTCCAAAATCCCAGGACCACGTCTCCCACATGGCCCGTCTAGGCTCTACTCGGCGCACACCGCTGCCTACTTTTCTTGGCACTTGCTACCTTGCCCTTCACGTGCCGCCGCCAAGGTCAAGCCAGAGCCGTGGAGCCGCCCTCGCCTCACACATCGCCTGGTTGTTTGGTGGATTCGTGCGCGAGTGCTACCTGATGACCCAAGAGATACATGTGTTGGGCTGGAACCTATTGAGTTGTTGGGTTGGTCGGCTAGGCCGCACTACTTGAGACAAATGACAAAAGGGGAGGTGTGTGAGTGGTCTGAAATCTACTAGGGATATAAATGTGAAGTATTTGTTCTAATTATCAATATATGTCTAATATACCTACTACATACAGAGTATTTTGCAAAAAAAAATTGGGTGTTCAACTGAACACCCATCGCCCTTGCTAGGCACACCCCTGCTTGCTCGGTGCCTCACAACAAGAGGCCGCCGCCTCCTCCTCCTTCCCCATGGCCAAGTCTGCGGAGACCAAGAATCGAAAGAACAATGACAAGAGTGACGAGAGGACCCGCAACCGCAAAGGTCGGATTTTTACCTCAACCTTAGTTTGCGGCCATGGACGAGGAAAGACGCAACGCAGAAGGACGGAGAAGGAAGAAAGCAAGGGTATTATAGTTAAATTGTTCATAACGGCATATTTCAAAGAAAAAATACTTTGCAATGACATATGTTCAAGAAAAAACTTTGCTATGGCATATCTCAAAACTAGCAACTCTAGAGTGACATATATCTAAATAACCCATCAATGAAACGAGACAGAGCTTCTGCATTTGTTTGAAAACAAGGAAAAGAAAAATATACAGTTCTGGTTTATTCCAAACCCAAACTCCAAAGTAAATGAGAAGTTAACAGCTAGGCTGGTCTCTATGCACCAACATATACTGCGTTGGTTTTTGCTAACAAGTGTAGCACTCACGGGAAAAACTGAACAGAACAATCGATCTACTATAGTTTTTTTGTTTTTTGTTTTTTGAAGGGGACTATAGCTTGTTGATATACAACTATAACAACAACATCATAAGTAGGGAACAGACACATCTCTGAAACACATACATAGATCAATAGATGACTGTAGGATCGTAATGACAATCAGAAGAGGAGGTTGAATGATTGCAGCGAATTGACCCTCAAATTCTAACTTCTTCTTGTTATCAAGAATTCCAGCAACTTCTCTGTTGACTTGAAAAACTTCACAACCGAGACCTCCTCAGGTGCACAGGAAGAACATCAAATCAAGAATCAAAGTAGAACGAATCTGAACTTTATATATCAAACTTGATTTGTGTCTATAGAGAGCTTAGCAAGCACCACTCAAAACCCTAATTCAAAGGACCTTACAAGCTGTAGCATAAACAACAAGAAAGCTACAACAAAACCCAAAGAAAAGCACGTAACCCTCAAAAATCCCCTCCGGGCCGTACCCTCGCTTTCTCTTATAGCCTAGAGTTATATCCATGTCCAACACGACACCAATACGGATTCTAACTCAAACCAACCGATTTGGAACTCCTTCCAAATCATCTTTCAATTCTCTCACGTCGTAAGCCTCCGGGACACCACCTCCGTAGCTTAAACGTGATCCCTTTGATCTCCACGTGCTCGAGCGTGATCCAAATCACCTCTTGACATCCACGACTTCCAAGACCTCAGATTCCTCATCCTAGTCCGAGTCAATCCCGTCACCGATTGTGATTCGTCCTCACGTCTCAACCTGCACATGCAAAGATCAAAGAAACCCCAAATCTTGGCACAAGTTCTCCAACTTGACCATCCATTAGCTCACTCACACCCATAAACACTATCATGCATCATGCAACAAGATATAGCTTACGAATTCAACAAATCCGCGGTCAATTCCCGAGCAATGACTTTCCAGTACAATCCAGTACTACCGCCATTGTAGGTCGGTACTACTACGCGACACGCGTCGTCAGCCTCAAACACACCGTACTACCGATTCTCAAGAACTTCAAAACTTTCAAAACATCGCTCGGAAAAACCATGCATGAACCTGCGATCATACAGATATCTTGCGGTACTACCGCCGTTCAAGTCGCGAAATACCGCTCACGATCGTTCGCTCCAAGACTCGAGACCATCCGATTTTCATTTAATCTGTTCATGTCGAGATTCTCTCTTCGAAAAACCAAGTGCGGTACTACCGCCAGTATGACGCGGTCATACCGCTCGAGAAGAAATGCAATGTCCAAGAAAAACAAGTGTTCGCTTTTTCCATACCGCCAAACACACAACGGTATTACCTATGCAGATTACTCAAAAATCAAATGGTACTACCGCACCACTTAAAAAGCAAGCAAAGTATGTCGAACCTCTTTCTCAAAGGAAAACAAAAGCGGTACTACCGTTATTAAAACAACGGTACTACCAAATTTAGGTACTACCGCCATTCAACTCATGCAGGTACTACCGTTCCAGGTAAGTTCTCAAAGTCCTCAGAACAGCGTCCTTTGCCACGTGGACGCTCCAGATCCATGGGCCGATCGGACCATGGGTCTCAGCCGTTGATTTAGAAGCAGCAGAGAAGGTCGAAACGACCCACTTGATGTCATCCGTTAGATTTCAATCCAACGGTTCAAAGTCTTTGAGCGATTCCGTGGTCCGACGTTACAACTCAATATCACCGTTAGATCAAGATCTAACGAACCGAAACAAAACGCATCGAGAGGAAAAGACTTGCGGTACTACATCTGTACACCATGGTCATACCGCAATCCGGTAGTTCCGCACAATACAAGCCGGTACTACCGATAATCCTGACAAAAGCTGATTTTCGACAGAATTCAACAGAGCTCAAAAGCAAGTCAGCAAAACGATCAAAAGCATGTTCCAGAGACAATGTATTGAACTTTAAGCATCAAGACTAAGTCTTCATTATTGACAATGTATTCATCATCAAATATCATGACCAAAAACCTCTTAGTCTTACAATGACACATATGTCATGTACATAGATCAATGAAGGAGGATCACCAGTTTTTCAGATCAGTTAGAGGGCCTTGAGACTGCAGAACTTGCTAGTCATGCACAACACAAGAGGCCAAACACCTGTCATCCAAGAAAACCAAATAACGAACCAACCAAGAGAGAGGGAGAGAGAGAGAGAGAGAGATTCTAGGACGAAAACGACGTGATTGGAGCATACGCGCGCGTGGCGCGGCTTCTCCCACGTGTCCTCCTACAGGAACAGAATCCCAAGCCCAACCGATCGACCACCACCCATCAGCTAGCGCAGGATCAAAATATCTCCCAACCAATCTCCCCACGCTCCAGCCAGCCATCCATCTATCCAATCCTTCCTCCTTCGAAGAGCTGTAGTGCGGATTCTGCAGAGCAGAAGCAGCAGCAGCGAGCAATCCGCCATGACCATGGTTGCTTCCACCTCCATCGCATACCACATGGTTAGGACACGGACACAATCACTTTGATTATTAGCGCTGCATCTTGTAAACGATTAACTTTAAGCTGCAAGGGAAGTATATACTGTTGTGATAAAGTGAACTGAGTAAACTTTGCTTCTTTGCCATGGATGGGACTGCAGCCGCGTTTCGCGGTGGTGTGCAGGAAGAAGGATCGTGGGGACAGGGAGCGGGAGAAGGAGCACAAGTACCCCTTCAAGGTCGTCGAGATCACGCCGCCGCCGCGATGCCTCGGCGTCCGCTGCTTCCCCACAGTACGCACGCACGCATCATCGATGCATCTCTGTTAATTTGTTCCTAATTTGTTCTGAATTCTGATGCTGCAGCTAGTTGGTTCATAAAATTCCGTCTCTGTCATGTGGTTGTAGTAGCACGACAAGTGTAGCGTTTTTATCTGAAGCTTCCGTAAGACGAGCAAAGGCGTGTGGCGCACCATGCAAACTGAACATGTTCTTGTAAAAAGCTAGATGCCGAATTCGTTAATACTCTGTATAGGTGTGGCCTATCAAATGCTCCGACCGTTCGGTCGAACCACTACGGCTTGACCAGACCGATGCTTAAACATGCGATCCAAGAAAGCAAACGTTATCTAAGTGGTAATTAATTAGGTGTCAAATAATTCCTCGGCAAATTAACCGTAACGCCCTATTTTTGAGACAGTTATATATTTCACAACCGTCCAAGATGTACAGTTATGAAGTAAGCAGCATCGCAAGCAAGCTTTCGATTACAATAAAAACCAAACTCTTAATACACAAGGTTAAGGCTTATCAGCTATTTTCTACACTGACATGGCCATCCAAGCCCAAAGTTAATATATTACGAGACAAAAGATCTTTCAAACCATAGACACGTTTGAGCGCGGTCGAGACCTAGTAACAGTAACATCGCCATCTGGAGGTCCACCAAAATCTTGCTCATTAAGATCCTCTTAATTTTCCCAAGTTTCCTCTGTAGTTGATATTATAAGAATGAGTACACAACCGAACTCAGCAAACCTCATTGAAAAGCTATTTAATTACATGCTAGGAGTTCAATGGAGTGTTTAGGGTTTACCATATCAGGTATATGTGAATGCATTTGAGTTTAAAACAGTTTATCTTTAAAACAATAATAAATATAACATTAGGGGTTTACTCAACAATTGCAATTACCAACTTAACAAATCAAAATCTCTATTTATGCCTCATGTACTGGAATCACCTATGAACACAGCTCCATTAACCGGAAGCACGATATATTTGAATACCATTTATTATACTCTGCAAAGTTGCCCAACTTTACCTACAAGATACCTCAACCTCATACTGTCATATCATAAACACGCAACACGTTAGCGTGTGACTGAGCTGAGATAACAAAGCATTTTTACTGCTCAACCTTTTTAGCCTCTACCTGGTAGGTTCAAGGTCCATACAGCCCTCGGGAGACCACCGGCCAACAGTGGAACTTGTGGCCCGATGCTGACGGGTCCATACTATTGTGTAGACCAGCGAATGTCCTTACAGGCCCACTCCTGTATCACCCCTGTTCTGCGCTGCTCTCTCACATAAGAGCGAACACCATTCCTATAGATATTCAATCGGGAGAGCAGTATACTAAACCAGGTTGGAGTGACCAAACCTGTGGTTGAGCGATTTCTGTGTCTGCTACTTGGCACAAGGTTATTATTCTTACTTGTCATCTAGTGAGGCGATGGACCATTTACCAACTCGTGGTCGTCCACCTCTAAGTCTCACCGATGACTCACTTTTATCAAGTTTATTGGGTTATCCAATCTCTTGGTCTCAACCCTTAACTCTCCTCCAAAACCATTGGCGATCAGCCAATACTCTTTTCCATAATTTATAAACACATTTTGTGATAATGCTAAATATCTAGCTATTATTTTATGTGATATAAATTTGTCAAGGTGATATGGCCTATAAGGAATATGTGGGTTTGTATGTGGGGTAATAGGATTTATCTATTTATCATGGCATTCAAAAGTATTATTTCAATATTAAAGTAATTGACATAAATACGTAATGAAAGTAATAATATAATTACATGAAATATAGGCTCAAAATGATCAAAGGAATGCGACTTGCCTCCTTACACAAAGTCTTCTATTAACTTGTCTTGTTCGGTATTTTTCAGAGCTTGGTTGTTGAAGTCGTGACCTAATATGAAATAAAATAAAATAAACCAAATAAAATATCTGGCTCGACAAGGAATGAGTTGGGAACAATATGCAAGTAAAAACAATTCGAAAAAGAACTAAAATAGGAAGGTGGCGAATATGATTTGTTTGGAGCTTGATTGAACTGAACAAAGTTGATAAATGGATTCACGGGCTCGAAACGGTCGAAATGGGTATATAATGTCGAATTAGGGTTTTGGGTAATAGTGTTGGTTTACACTATTCATAATGGGTTAGGGTTTTGAATAGTAAATGGGCTGAAAAGTGTTTGAGCTGAATTTGGGCTTGGAACGGTGCTGGGTTCACTGTTTTCTGACTGTGAACAGTAACAAACAGTGCTGCATCTCTTTGGGTTGGGCTTTGAACAGTAAAAAGGGTTGCACAGTGTTACACAGTGAGTTGCGCACGGCTTAAAGCCAATGCGCACTCCTGCGCACCCGAGCCGGGGAAGAGGAAAGCCACCGACGGTGGGGAATGGTACGATGAGCACCAGGGCGACAAGGGCAACCCATTTTTGGGTTGGGTTCGGACCAAGGTGGCTCAAAGGTGGTGCTGCGACCGAGACGACGCATGGCCGAAGCAGGGGAAGGAGGTGGTGGCGCTTGGGTGGTGCTCCTGCCAAATTGGCCAGGGCTAGAGCTTCAGTGGAAGAAGGGGAGTCCAGGAGTAGTGCTGGTGAAGTGGGGGAGGCTCTGAGGTGTGTTGGCGTGGTGGCCGTGTTGGGCATGGCGGTGGTGCTCGGTGCCTACGAGATTCCGGTGAGGATAGGGGTGGGGATGGTGGGGGAAGGATGTGGGGTGGTGAGGTGAAGCTAGTGCCGAGGTTGGGAGGGAAGGGGAGCAATGAAGGTGGCGAATTTTACCTTTTGGTCGACGGGGAAGAAGAACCGTGCATCGGCATTTCTTGGAATTGGCCGGCTTCGGAGGGGAATGGGTGATGGTGGTGCTGGAGGTTGAGGATGAAGGTGGAGGCACGCTTTGGAGGGCTTTTTATAACCGGTTGAGAGGCGGTGGGAGCAGCGCGTGCACGGAAGAAGGATCGTGGGGGACAGGGAGCGGGAGAAGGAGCACAAGTACCCCTCCAAGGTCGTCGAAATCACGCCACCGCCGTGATGCCTCGGCGTCCGCTGCTTCCCCACAGTACGTACGCACGCACGCATCATAGATGCATCTATGTTAATTTGTTCCTATTTTCTTCTGAATTCTGATGCTGCAGCTAGTTGGTTCATAAAATTCCGTCTCTGTCATGTGGTTGTAGTGCTAGCACGACAAGTGTAGCGTTTTTATCTGAAACTTCCGTAAGACGAGCAATGGCGTGTGGCGCACCATGCAAACTAAACATGTTCTTGTAAAAAGCTAGATGCCGAATTCGTTAATACTCTGTTTAGGTGTGGCCTATCAAATGCTAGGACCGTCCGGTCGAACCACTACGGCTTGACCAGACCGATGCTTAAACCTGCAATCCAAGAAGGCAAACGTTATCTGAGTGGTAAATAATTAGGTGTCAAATAATTCCTCAGCAAATGAACGCATTGTTCCAGATTGCTTCAGAAGTTTTGTTGCAGTGTCACGGTCTGCTAGCTACATATAAGTTTTCCCCTCAACAACCTTGACAGCTTAATTTGCAGCAAGCCGAATTGACAGTCGGTGCTCAAACTCCGTTAACTGCTGTTCTTGCCAGATTGGCAGGAGGAGGAGTTCTGCAGTTATCTTCTTGAACAGCAGCAATGTACTTGAACTCGAACAGCAATAATACTCTGCTAGCTAGCTTGCAGCATGATTTTCTTATCGTGCTTCTTCTTTTAGCCTCTTCCGATCAATTCAGAACTTCTGTATAGCAATAATGCATGCCATTCTTTCAGGGTTTACTCCCACAATCCCACCACTTGTCAGCAAGAACGTACTTTTGCAACAATGCCAGCCTTGTCGGTCAGGGTTTATTCCCCGAAGTAATTAAACAAGCATCAGGGATCATTGGATTAACCTTTACACCTGGCAATTCTAAGTTAATATATACAGATGAGAGTACTAAAAGGAATAGAAATTCAGCACATATGCTACTGTATCATCCTTTTTCCTGTATCTTTACACGAGTGTTCACTCACTGCTATGCATGTTGCTGTTGCGTGATGCCTGTGCATATACTAAACTTAGTGTGTGGGCGTGTTAATCTGTATGCAAGCGCTCACTCACTGATATGTTTGTTGTTATTGCGTGATGGCTGCGCGCTAATGGGAAGCAGGACATCCACTGCGGGGAGAGCGTGACGATCGAAGGGCAGGCGTACACGGTGTCGGCGGTGACGCACAGGTACCAGCTGCGCAAGGGGCGGTACGAGCCCAGCGAGAAGCGCCTCGACGTCCTCTCCACGGGGAGATACATCCTCAACCTCTACCTCGAGAGCCTCCTCGACAAATCATAAGCTTCACACAATTTGAAGTACCTGCTACCTGTCATTCCTCAATAGTTATATATCTACACGTACATTTCTGACGAGAGATCGATGTTAATTGGCAGATCCCTGCCATCATTCTTGATGGAGAGCCTATATATCTACTACTTTTCTCATCTATCTACTTTTCTCGTGAGAGATGTTTGTAGCAAATATATGCATCGTAAAAGTCCACTCGACGTTGTTGTACCCACAAACTAGATAATAGAGAGAAAGGGGTTCCTAGGTTGCTGTAGATTAGACCTGTTTAAATGTTGGGTCGGATCGGACTTGAAAAGCCCGGTCAAAAATTTTCTGGCCCAAGTCCGGCTGGCCCATCCAAAAACTGGTTTTTCCATTAACAGTGCTATTTTATTCATTTTTTGGAATTAAAAACTAATATTTAATTCATTTTCAGCATTAAATAAATATATTTTCACTTTTTAAATTGATTTTACAGGAATTTCGGTCGGGCAGCTTCTATCGGGCGGTTTTGCGGTCCCAAGTCTTACCAGACGGCGTCGGGCTCGCCGGCCGACGTCGGCCGCCCGTGAACAGTCTCAGAGATGCAAGGGAATCGAGGGCCCTCAAAGGTGGCTAATGGTATTTTAGTGTGTTAAGAGAGTGTCTTTATTGCTCAAAAAGTCCTCTGCCCTATTAAGCTGCTTCCAGTGCTCCACTCTGGCTGGTATCTAAAGCTTGTTATGTAGGCAAAATGATGATGTGACACCATAGTTAATGAAGAGAGAGGGTACTCTAGTATCTAATCTGGATACCGGTTCGGTCTCGAAATCCAACCCATAAAATTTATTGTGATCGATCCCGTACATTGGGAAGATCATGCATGCATTGCTTTAGTACATGCCACAAATAGCCCACAATGCTCAAATACTAGTAAAGATCATGCATGTAATTAAATGAAACAGCCTAAGATACTACACCATAAGAAACCATGCATTGGGAAGATAGTATCCTAACACTCCTTATGCAATAAAGAAATTGCACTAAGATGATGTCCATTGGGAGCAGCCTTACATAGGAGAAATGAACTATTTATAATGTTGCATCTAAGACACAGGAGATTACAGTCATATCCCTAAAAAGGTCATATGTTTGTAGGGGTTGCAGAGTCTTTTCACCTTCTTAGACGTAGCCTCCGGTGCACAGTAGATCCTCATGGACTTGGTCTACCATGCCCAGACTCCTGGTCCGTAAGTGACCTTCACTCCCCTCACTCCATGCGAGGTGGCCCTAAAGCGGAGGCTCCCTGGACCCCCTCACTCCCTGCGAAGTGGCCTGAGGGGACACCTTCGTTCCGGGGTGTGTTGTACTCTTCAGCCAAGTCTGCCTTCGGTAACCCTCCTGTACCCTTTAATGTGTGCGAAGGGGTGCACAGTACCCTTCGACTGTGTCGAGGTGTACCACTGGTTTGGTGTCTTCGCCAAGCGTTAGGGCCAGTGGGCCACTGTAACAGCCCCGATTTTCAGGACCGTTAAACCTTTCACAACCACCTAGAATGTGCAGTTGTGAAATAAGTAGCATTTCAAGCAAGTTTCCGATTACAATAAATTAGACTTTTATTACATAAGATTAAAACTTACCAGTTAGTTTTAACCTTACACGGGCATCCAAGCCCAAAGTTAATATAATACAATACAAAAGAACTTCAAACCACAGGCACGCTTGAGCGCGGTCGAAACCTAATAACAGTAATCATTATCGTCTGGGGGTCTATCGACATCCTACTCATAAGGATCATCTGCATTTTCCTAGGTTTCCTCTGTAGATGATATTGCAAGATTGAGTACACAACCGTACTAAGCAAGCCACATGGAAAAGCTAAATAATTACATGTAGGGAGTTCAATGGATTGTTTTAGGGTTTTACCATATCAGGTATATGTAGATGCATTTGGAGGTTAAAGCAATTTAACTTTAAAACAGTAAAACAATAATGAATATGACATTAATGGTTTCTCAACACTTGCAAATACCAACTTAACATCTCAAAAATGCTACTTATGCCTCATGTACTGGAATCACCCATTAACACAGCTTCATTAACCAGAAGCACGGCGTATTCAAATACCTTTAATTATACACTCTGTAGAGTTGCTCAGCTTTACCCATAAGATACCTTAAACTCATACTGTCAGATCAATATACACGCAACATGATAGCGTGCGACTGAGTTGAGATAACAAAGCATTTTCACTTCTCATCCTTTTTAGCCTCTACCCGGTAGGTGATGGACCATCCAACCCTCGGGAGACTCCACTGGCCACAGTGGATCTATTGGCCTAATGCTGATGACATCTACCGTTGTGTAGACCAGCTAGTGTCCCTTTAGGCCCACTCTTATCCCACTCTAGTTTCTGTAGATATTCAATCGGAAGAGCAGTGTACTAAGCCAACGAGGAATGACCACACATGTGGTTGAGCGATTTTCTGTGTCTGCTACTTTGGCACAAGGTTCTTGTCCTTACTTATCTCTAGTGGAAAAATGGACTGACAACCAACTCGTGGCTTTCCACCTTCTTGGCCCCACCTTCGACTCACTTTTAACACAAGTCTATTTGGTTATCCAACTTTCTGGACTCAACCCCCAACTCTCCTCCAAAACCATTGGCAACAGCCAATACTGCTTTTCAAGATTATAAACACATTGTGTGACAAAGCTACTTATATAGTTATCATTTTATGTGAACTTGTCAAGGTGAATATGGTCTACAAGTGCTAGGTGGGTTTGTCTGTGGGGGTATCAGGATTGATCTATTTATCATGGCATTCAAAAGTATTATCTGAATAATAAAGTAATTGGCATAAATACAATAATGAAAGTAATAATATAAATATACGAAAAATGGGCTCAAAATGATCAAAGTAACGCGACTTGCCTCCTTGCACAAAGTCTTCTAGACACTGGTCATGTCCGGCATCTTCTGAAGTCTGATCGTCGAAGTCGTGACCTAACGTGAAAAGGAAATAAAATAAACCAAATAAAATCCAGCTCGACAAGGAATGAGCGGGGAACAACATGCAAGTAAATAAATCGAAAAAGAAGTAAAAGAGAAAGGTGGAGCGAAGTGGTAGGAATTTATTCGGTGTTTAATTGGACTGAACAGAGTGGAGAAATGGATTCACGGGCTCGAGCCGGTCGATTTAGGGTTTCGGGGTGAAAAGCGTCAGATAATGAATAGTGATAATTTTTACTATTCATCTACGAAAATGATTAGCGAACAGTAATTAGGGCTTACTGTTTTTGGATTATGAACAGTAATGCCTGTGAACAGTAATCGTGTTGCATTGTTCATGGGTTGAAAGGAATAGTGATTGGGCCGAAAATGGGTGAACAGTAATTGTGCCGGCCCATGGCCAAAAGACCCGGCCTTAAAGGCCTAGCTCCCAAGCGGCTTGAGAGCCGCGCGGCCAAAGGCCCGTGCGCTTGCCCGAGCAGAGGAGGTGGAAGGCCGGCGGTGCTCCAGCGGCTCCGTTGACCGGTGGGGAAATTGGGTGGTGCGGTGAGCACTAGCAGGTGATGGGGATTACGAGGGTGGCTTTTGGTGGAGCGAGGGAGGCTCTCTGGCGGCTTGGTGGCGGTGGCCGAGAGAGGCGCGGCGGAGGAGCTCGGTGCCGGTGAGCTCTAGTGGGATTGGGGGGAAAAGATGGTGGGGGATAGTTGCAGGAGGGCAAGGGGAAGCTTACGTTGGTTCAATTGGAAGGTTGGGTGGACTGGGGTGGCGAATCGTCGCCAGGTTCGTCGGAGAATAAGAGTGGGGCGGCGGCGATTCGCAGAAAATCGCCGGTTCTAGAGGGGGAGGAGTGAAGGGGAGGTGTTGGGGTGGGAGATGGTGAGGGAGAGACGCTCCGGATGGGCTTTTATAGGCCGGGGAGAGCCGGTAGGAGCAGGGAGGCGGTACGGCAGCGAGCGTGACGTGGTTGGCCACACGCGGTTGGGCGGCCGCGGGCGGCGCCGGGAGAGGCGAGGTGGAGATGAGCGCCGCATTCAAGGTGAGGCGAGGTGGCGGCTGACGGAGGCGACGCTGAAGGGGATGGCGTCGGGGAGATGACAACGGGGAAAAAGGAGAAGACGCACAGGACAAAAGCCGTTTTCAGCTGAAGAAAACGAGAGGTAAGAAGGAAAAACGGAATTTGGGTTTGAATTTCGGGTTGCCTCAGCCGTCCTACGACAATTGTCTTTGCCGAACGTACACTTGTCTCGTGGATGATGGATGGTGTTTTGAAATCAGGCTGCAACAGAAAGCGAAGCCTAAAGTTCAGTAAAGCTAAGCTGTGCTGGCGCTTGTTCCCTCCAGCCAGGAGTCTGCCAAAGTGTTACGACGCTAGTACATGCGTGCTTCACTTCAATTTGTCCCATCATCGACACGTCTTGCGTTTGTTTAACTTTGCCGACTTGCGTAGATGAAGTCATCGATCAAGTCACAAAGAGATAACCATACAGTGTGTAGAGATGGATGCCATCTTATACGTGCAGAGTCCATGTGACTGAACAATGCAAGAACATGCAGGGACAAAAATACTAGAACTTAGAGATGCAGCCAGCGAAACACGAGATGGATTTGTTGTTTGTTGCTAGTACTTATCGGTTTTTATTACAGATGCAGCTACAGGAAGTGTGAAACCTGAGAGAGTTTTTTTCTAATCATTTTAAAAAAATATTTTAGAGATACCGTCTTCCTATCTTTATTTTCAATTCTGACTTTTTTGGCCACACCGTAGCTGGTGACCGTGACCAAACTATGCTATCACGTCACCGATCGTAGCGTGATCATATCTGTCACGATAACTCTTCGAGCCAACACGCGTCCGTTTTTGAGCTAAATCCTATCACGCTAAGAGGAGTTGTGTGACACACTCGTTTGCTATGCCGAGATCCGTGACGTGACCAAAATGGGTCTTTAAAATATTTTTAAAAAAAGATTAAATAATAAAAAAGTTCAACCTGAGAAGGATAATTTGTTGCTACTAGTTTGAGTTACAGATGCAGCCAGAGCCAGAAGTGAAAGCCTTGCGTTACGTGCTCCATCCATCTGGAACGTCCATCACGGCAGCATCGCTTTGTCGCCGCCGCCACGTGGACCGAAAGGGGCACGCCCCTTCCCCACACGCTGCCCTGACTAGGCCGCGCGAGACCCCCACGCCAGCCATCCCCATCCGTTGCTCTCCTCAGGCTACCCACCCACGTGCACCGCGTCCATACGCCACCCGCTCCACAGCCGTCCGCCCGTCCGTTCCACACACCCAGACACCCGCTGGCCCATACGTCCGTTCCACGGGAAGGAGCTCCCCGGCCCCGCTCGCTACACGGCACCAAGACAACCACGCCACTCAAAGTACAACATAGCTGACATGTGGCCCCGTAAAAAATTTCACTGAGAGTTAGAGATTTCAACCGCTAGTATTCAGGTGCGCGTAGCAATTTATGCCAGACAACGCGACGAATTCGCCGACCTCTCTGTCAGTCTCACGGTGGTGCTTGGGAAGTAAGAAAAGAAAAGGCCAAGAATTCAAAGCTGTTAATTTTTCATTTTAACCCGGGGATTAACTTAAGGGACACGGGTAAATGTAATTAGCGGCCCATAAAATCAGAACGGGAGGCCGATAAATAAAAAACTCACTCCCCCTCTACGCCCCTCGCGTCCCCTCCCCCTCTAGCCGCGCGGCGCACCGCACGCCTGAGATCCGCGTCGGCTTCGCCGTCTCCACCACCACCCCGCCGCCTCCGATCTCCACAGGTATCTATCGCCATCCGCTCCTTCCGAATGGTCGTGGCCCTCGTGGGTTTGTTCGATTCGGCCTTGATCTCGCTCGATTTGGTGGTGATTTGATTGGGTGTGTGCGTGTGTGCGTGGTGTAGGGCGGGCGGAGGAGGAAGAGGGAGATGGCGGCGGGGGAGGGGGCGAAGTCGCCGACGAGGATGCTGGCGGAGGGGCACCTGCGGGTGGCCACTGGCGGGCGCGCGCCGGCCGACGGCGGGATCGCCGTCCGCCACCTCCCACACCACCACGCCGCTAAGAAAGGTGACTTCTTGATCCCTATGCCCATCTCTATATATCTCTCTATAGTCTATAGCGCTGATTTATGTTATGTTGTGATATGCTGTTTGGGAATTGGGAGAGGGGTGGTATAAATAGAATCGTAGGGAGTGGAAATGTTTGGATTCGCTGTTGGTTGGGGTATGGCCTCTAGAGGGTGATTTGATGATGGTACGTAGGAGAGGTGAGGGATTTGGTTCGTCCTAGGGTTGCCTGTTGCTATGCATGCTAATGGATTAGCTTGGCTATTGAAGTACATTGTTTATTAAGTATGGCGATAGGTTTGATGTGTGTGAAGTTGTGTCAGTGCATCGCAAGCAATAGCAGAATGGGATTGTGTTTGTGCTGTTTAATCTTATAGGCTTTGTGATGGGGTTTAGATTGGCGGGAAAAACATTGGCGTTTGATTCTTGTTTGGTTTGATGCCGGTGGAGTCCTGATTTAGTAGGTTGGTGACGGTTTCTGGTAGTTCTAGGTTGTCTTGTTCTTCTTGTCTGAAAGGGTTGAAAACCCTAATTTTATTAAAGAGCAAAATCCTTAGGGTCACAAAGTTGAAACGGCAAAAAATACACGGTACTGTTTTTTTATTGGATGTTTGTTCATGCGATTGGTAACGCATTTGTCGGTTCCGATATAGTTGATGCGAGTACAGTCCTTGCGCTCCATGGTTGGCTGGTATTATGGCTACATGTTCGGAGGGGCTTAAGCTTGAGCTTAATGCTGACAGTTTCTGATTGTTTTTGGTTGTCCTGTTTGACCGGAAGGGTCTAAATTTTTTAAGGAGCAAAATCCTTACGAGTTCAACAAAGTTGAAACGTCCAAAAGTAGATAAACAAAAGGCATGGTACTGATTTTATTGGAAGTTCATTCTGCGCTATTAATTCATGCAATTAGCAATACATTTGTCGGTTTCGATATAGTTGGATGCAAGTATTTCCCTTTGTTTCACGATTGGTTGGTATTTATGGCTACATGTTTCGAGGGGCTTAAGCTTGAGGTTAAATACTTAGAAGCTGCCAAAAGTGTAAGATCCAATTCAGGGATCTTTTCTATTTTTCCGTAAATGTCCTGTGCCATATATTGAGAAGCTCAAGCCGTGTATTGCCAGAATGGAGAATTTATTGAGTTCAAAATTTATTTGAATTTTTTCACTCTTCTTTTGTTCTGTTACATCATGATGCACAATCAATGCAATAAATGCAATTTAATCGAAATTATTTACTTCTCAGAAGACAATATGTAGTTCTTTTCTGTTATTACTCCTGTGTAGATTTGCTGTTGTTTTTTCTTTGCAAAATACTATGTTCTGTTAATAGTTCATACTGATATTGTTGTGACTTTGTGGCTTTCAGAAGGTGTTGGTGGGAAAATTGAACAAGTCAACCTTGAAGATGCAGATTCCTTACCATCTCAAGAGTTGAACAAACTAGTTAATGGGAACAGTAAGGTTTGACCCAGCTACTCTCTATGATACTACCAACATTGTGTTCTTCGTTGGTATGACATTCTAATCTAACAATGCTTCACTGCAAATTCAGGTTCCTGCTACATTAGATGACTATAGAAAGCTTGTAGTTCCAGTAATTGAGGAGTATTTTAGTACAGGAGATGTGCAGCTGGCAGCGTCTGAGCTAAGGAGTCTTGAATCTGATCAGTTTCGCCATTACTTTGTCAAGAAGCTCATATCCATGGCAATGGACCGTCATGACAAAGAAAAAGAAATGGCGTCAGTTCTGTTGTCTGCGTTGTATGCTGATCTATTGAGCTCCTCCAAGATGAGTGAAGGGTTTATGATGCTTCTGGAGTCAACAGAAGATCTAGCTGTTGATATACCAGATGCTATTGATGTCTTGGCTGTTTTTGTTGTACGTGCTGTTGTTGATGAAATATTGCCTCCTGTTTTTCTCACTCGAGCCAGAGCACTGCTTCCAGAATCTTCTAAAGGTATTGAAGTTCTGCAAGTTGCTGAGAAGAGCTACCTGTCAGCTCCCCATCATGCGGAGGTAGTTGAACGCAAGTGGGGCGGGAGCACTTACTTTACTGTAGAAGAGGCGAAAAAGAGGATCCAGGATATTCTGAGAGAGTATATTGAGAATGGAGATGCAGATGAAGCCTTTAGGTGCATAAGGGAGCTGGGCCTTCCATTCTTCCATCATGAGGTTGTGAAACGTGCTCTTATCCTTGGCATGGAGAATCCTTCGTCGCAGCCATTAATTCTAAAGTTGTTGACGGAATCAACTGCGGGTTGCTTTATCAGTTCCAATCAAATGTCGAAGGGCTTTTCTCGGCTAGCTGAGAGTGTTGATGACCTGAGCCTGGATATTCCTTCTGCCAAAACTCTTTTTGATAAGCTGGTTTCAACAGCTATATCTGAAGGATGGCTTGATGCTTCATTCGGTAAATCTGCTATCACTGATGAAGAGATGCGAAATGCAAGTGGTGAAAAGGTCAAGCGTTTTAAAGAAGAATCCGGGCACATAATTCAGGAGTATTTTCTCTCAGATGACATCCCCGAACTTATTAGAAGCCTTGAAGAGCTTTCATCCCCAGAATACAACCCCATTTTCCTGAAGAAGCTTATTACACTTGCTATGGACAGGAAGAACAGGGAAAAAGAGATGGCTTCTGTGCTCCTTTCTTCACTCAGCTTGGAACTATTTTCCACTGATGACATAATGAAGGGATTCATAATGCTCCTGCAGTCAGCAGAAGACACTGCCCTCGATATTGTGGATGCTCCCAGTGAACTTGCCCTCTTCCTGGCCAGGGCAGTGATTGATGAAGTCTTGATTCCACTGAATTTGGATGAGATCAGTAGCAAGCTACGACCTAACAGCAGTGGTAGTCAAACTGTCCAGATGGCTCGCGCCTTGCTTGCAGCTCGCCATTCTGGTGAGAGGATACTGCGCTGCTGGGGCGGTGGCACTGGCTGGGCAGTGGAAGATGCAAAGGACAAGATCTCAAAGCTCCTTGAGGAATACAACATTGGTGGCCACTTGGGGGAAGCCTGCCAATGCATCCGTGAACTTGGAATGCCCTTCTTCAACCATGAAGTGGTGAAGAAAGCGCTGGTTATGGCAATGGAGAAGCAGAATGAAGCTAGCATCTTGGCTCTGCTGCAGGAGTGCTTCGGTGAGGGGCTGATAACCATCAACCAGATGACAAAAGGTTTTGCTCGCGTCAAGGAAGGCCTCGATGATCTGATCCTTGACATCCCGAACGCACAGGAGAAGTTTGGAGCATATGTGGAGCTCGCAACAGAACGTGGCTGGCTGCTGCCTTCCTTCGCCTCCGTTCCTTGAGCTTCCCCAGCCGGCTAAACTTGGAAGAATTTTCTGTGTGTACATCTATACCCATGCTGTCTTTAGCACCATACCAAAATTTTCCTGTTCCTAGTCTACCTGAAGCCGTTATGTTATCGTATAGGATGGTCGTGTTGATACTTCATGAGATTGTGTTCTATTGTTTTGGTCTGGGAGGTAAAACTTGGAGAGTTAAGAATAACACCATTTCGTTTCATGTTATGAGATACCATAAACAGTTGTGGTCTTCAAGACCAGTGGAATTTTTGTAATTAGCTGCCCGTGGCTTTCAGCTTTTGAAGTACCGTCTATGTGGATGTGTTTGTTGGTCAGTGCTGTTTAATTTCAATTATTCTGTATCATGTATCATAGTTTTTTTCCATTCATTTTCGCCTTCTTTGGGTAGGATGTTGTAAAAGATGGTTACAGGCGCTACCTGCCTTTTGATTACGTTGCAGTCGGTGTCAGCATGCATGCCATAAATTGCTGGTATACACCAATTTGCCCTTTTCTTCGACGAAAGTTACACAAAAGTATGCACTTTCTTTCTTCAGCCACACAAGAAAGCATTGGAGCAGGGACAATACTGCATCCCCCAGTGGGATTAATCAGTGCCAAATATTTCTTTCTTGCTTTCTCATTTTCCTAAAAAACATTTTGCTTTCTCGTAGGACCATATAAAATGGGGACCCAGAGTCCCAGAGCTTATAATCCATAATCTTTAGTCTTTTATTTTCGACCAAAAAAACTTTAATATTTGGAATCACGATTTGTCGCTATAATTCTACGTGATCCTACGATCAGATCTCATCAAACCGAAAATGACCCCAGTCATGACAAGTTCGAAGTTTGAACCGAATAAATTCAAATGACATTATTACAATGCAAAAACCGGAGCAAAGGTATAAGCGATTTGCCACGTTAAGAAGTGAACCGGAAGCAGTTCACACTCGCAAACTGCAATTTACTCTTAGTAATAATTAGTTTTCAACTAGTAGAATGATCGTGCGTTGCAACGGAACCCTAAACCTTACATATATAATATTTCTCTTTAACACATAAAGTGAATCAATCAATTAAAAGATTGTGACACATATATCTACAAGCATCACATTAGTACAACATGATAGAACAATCACTTCATACGATAATTATGTAAATGAACGGTAGCAAACAATATTTTTCCATAATATACTTAATACATTAAAAAAATAGCAGACCATCATGTAAAAAACTACAAACCAACTAATAAAATAGACATAATGCACTTAACAAAAATTTAGAAATAAAGCTGATACGGTAGCTTTATGGAAGACTCATCCTCATCTATATCTTGTCATGTAAAGAGAAAGAAAGCACACTATAAAACGGACAAAAAAAGTTAAATATCGTAAATCCATTATATATTAATTGTATATTATATATAAGAGATGTCAAAAAAATTAGTGACTTACTTACGTTATTTAATGTCCAACATTCAAGCAAGTGCATCATTCCTTATGTGAACAACATGCATGCCAAAGTTTCTTTCGTTCACATCGTGCAACACTACTTATCGTAGTTCTGTTTAAAAGGAGTATTGATTAAATTATGGAAGATGTGCATACATTATTTACATGGTTGTTTACATTCGAGCTCTTGTGTGCTAGCACCTTGAGGTCCAAAGATGAAATTGCTATAACTCATTGTCATCAAGCAACTTTTTCAATAATATAGTGTATAGGATTAGTTTGTTATAATAATTTATTGAGTACAAGAATAAGATCGAATTAGCTCTACACATACCATACTGACTATTCTTCTTCAGCATTGTCACGACCAAAACATGGTGCTCTTCACCCGCAAGTCTCCACCGTGTTAGATACTGCACAATAAGCCCATCTCAAACACGCACGAATACTAAGTTGTGACTAATGTATAGAAAACATAGCTCAATTAAAGTTGTGCAATAAAATTGTGTATAAATAAGACTACTTATCGTTTTTTCTGCATACATATTTGCATAATTTCTTCTTATCAGTACAAGTCTTATAACATCTTCCGACCAGGCAATGTGTTATATGGTATTTTGATTATGGAATAGATCTGCAAACTAGTCGAAATCATACACTGGTTCTGACCAAATAGATTTTCTAGTGTTAATTGGATCATTTTTTACAACATAATCAGCGCATACTTTGTACAATGGTAGCAACTTATACTCTTTTTTCTTGGTCTACTGCTTCGTTAGTAAGTTTTCTACTGACACAAGCAGTTGGGGGCTAGGAAATATATGAGTACTTGCCAAAGTTAAAAAGATAAACATGAGCTTTACTGATAATAAAAGGTAAGTTTTTACAATTCTAATATTACATCAATCTACTCTTTGGGGCCAGCAGACTGGTTGCTGTGGGACGGAGATCCGACCTCCATTCCTCCGCAACCTTGTTTCCAAAGGACATTACTCCCTCAAAGATCTTGGCTGCTTCATCCTCCGAGCAGTTGAAGTCTGTTTCAATAGCTTGGAGGTTGATAGAGGGGTCAGAGACTTTAAGCTTTGCCAAAGCAAAGCTAACTCTGTTAGCAACAACGTCCTTCATTGTCTGTGCATGGTTTCTTCGAGTAGTTGCGAGCAGATTTTGGAGGCACTCGACTTGTCGGCTAAGGCAATTTGCCTTCTCCATTGGATCTCTTGAAAATGGTAGAAACACTTGCGATCCCATATCGACAAGCATTTTGTTGAGAATAATAACCTTCTCTTCAAGATTTCGAGCGAGTTCTTTCTATTTGTCGTGCTCGAACTCAATGGCTTTTCTCTGTTCTTTCTAATTTTTTAGCTTGATCTGCACGAGTAGATTGAAAGTTAATAAAATACAATTGTAGCACATAATGAACTGGTCAAGGTTTACGATCGGTTACCTTGAGCTTTCTTCTCGAATGCTTCAATAGCTTCCTTGTGCTTGGAAGAGGCCTCGCTGAACCTAGTCGACCAGTCTTCGATCGACCGATCTTTGGCCTCACACTTTTTCTCAAGCAGAGCTATTATGGTTTCTTTAGCCATAATCTCTTTCTTATTTACCTCTAATTCTGTCAATTATGATAGAAGGAGAGTTAAGAAACAACGAGAAGCAAAATAAAGGAAAAAGTCGAGAAGATTTACTCACTTTTTAGTTCAAAATTTTCTTTTTCCAAGTTAGTTATTCGCTGAGTCAGTCCTCTAACCACAACAACATTCTCCACTATATGCTACAAAAATAGCAAAGTTTTTTAATAAACTTTGAAGAAAAGACTATAAGGGTGGTCATAGGTGCTTACCTGGATCGCCATGTCCGCATATTCGGAGTAAACAGCATTAGAACTCATCTCTAATTGACGGTCCAAAATTCTCCTCTAGGCATCATCAAGCTTCTCATCATCGAAGATCCGAGGGCAATTGGGGAAGTTGCTAGGGTGAGGGGATTTTCTCAATAACGAAGAAATCCTCTCTCCTTGAACGGTCCCAGCAGGGGGTGGAACCTGTTGAGGTTCTTCTTTGACTCCACCCTCCTTAGAAAGAGTCGAAGCCACCAAGGAGTCCTGAGCAATGGGGCCAGAACTGGAGCTGCCACCTGCTCGGAGGCTGGCCCGACCACCCTTTCTTTAGGAATTTTCTCCTGATGGGTGTTCTGGTCCGAAGTGACCGGAACATCAGAGGATCTGTAAAGAAAAGAAGAAAGAAAAATGTGAAAGTTTCGGAATGCAGGAAACACTAAAGGTATGAATTTACATAACTTTCTTTATTTTTCATACCTGGCTTTATTAGTCTTGATTGTGAAATGCCCCGGAGCAAAGTCCAAAGCGCTTGCCTTTCTCTTTTTCTTTTCAATCGATTTCACCGGTTCCGACCTGAAAGGGCCGGTTAGACCCCTCACAATCTCTGACTGTAGATCAGAAGAAGTCTCTTTGACCACGAGGTCGGAGATAACTTTCCATACTATTTGGTCGGAGATTGTGGTTTAGACTATTTGGTCGGAGATTGTGGTTTTGTCGACTTCTGGGACGGTTACTTCAGTAGCAACCGCCTGGTCGGTCACGACCACTTCAGAGTCCGCGACCACGGTAACTTTGGTCGGCGGATCTTCTCTTTTTCCCGCCTAATTAAACATCAAAGTTAGTTTGGCGATGGAATACTTCATCTAAAGTGTACATTTCCTTTTCGGTGCTTTTCCTAACCACCAAAGGGCCACCTTCTTGGGTGATCGTTAGGGCAGAAGTGGTCGGAGCGTCGATTGGATCAGAACTCCTGGTGAGCTCGTTGATCTCTAACCCGACCAACTACGCATTGAGAAATGCTATAGCATACCAATCGGAAAAATACATAAATGATGAAAGGAAGTTTTTTATTTTCACCTTGAGCCTCTCTATTCTCTTCGCTAGAGAACAAGATGCCAAAATACGGGAAACCTCAGCCTTGACATTAGGCTCCCCAACACATATCATCTTGATTTGTTCCTTGATTTATTTAATGGAAAGGGTTGTAGAAAGAGAAAAGAGACTATAAGGTTACAAAATAATCAACCAAAATAAACAAAACTGGTCAAGATTTGTAGGACTAACATTCTGCAGAATCAATGATCGTATTGTATTGTCACAACCAACATACTAGAGCACAGTACGTGATCAGAGCTTCAGAGGACTTATCTGGTGTGTGGAGAAATCTCTCACCACATGCCAAAAAGTTAGTCCCCTGATTCTAATGAGTTGGATGGCTTCGATCCAACTCCCCACTCTTCCCTCCTTCGCGGAAGAACGCCGTCTTGGGTTCTCGACCGCCACCTTGCCGGCGAAGCAGAGACTGTTTTCTTTGGTGACCGTCATGTAGAACCAGCTTTTCTTCCATGACGACCACGAGGACTTGGAATACATGCGAATGTACTCCTCAGTCTTCCCGTTGCGGAGGCGTAGAGCGCACTCCCCAGGTGATGCAGCCGATTTACCCGACTTCGACATCTTATAGAAATATCTGAAGATTTCCAGATCTGGCGGAAGCCCCAAAGATGCTTCACAGAGTAAGATGAAGATGTTGATGTTGGCAATCGAATTAGGAGCGAGATTCACCAGCTCCACTCCGTAATACTCCAAAACTTTGGAGAAGAACGAGTGTACTGGTAATCTAAATCCTCACTTGATGTATGCGAGGAAAACAGGGATTTCTCCCTCTTCGCCATTGGGAAAATGCTCTCCGACCGCCGATCTACAACGGATCAAGTTCCAGTCAAGAGGCATCTCGATCTTCTCCGGGCTCTTGAGCTTCTTCATGCTCAAATCAGAAATAGGCTAATTGATGATTGGGTCCGACATTGTTCGATTTTGGGCGAGAAGATGAGAGGTAGTTGAAGAAAGTTCTTGACGAAAGGATGAAGGGGCAAGAAATTCTAAGAGCATAAAACCCTTGAGTCGGCGCATTCAAGGGATTTTATAGCCGCACTTCATTAACTGCAAAAGGGGGTTGCCCAAAAACCCAACAAGCACAAATCTCTCTTTGGTTTCCCAGATAGTTTCTCAACTTTAAAGTGAATACGGACCACCTTGTTAACTTCGTCATTAAGACGAAGGTTTTTCCCGATAAGGATCTTCGTCGGAAGGGGTTCACATTACAAATTCACTTAAAGTTCGAGGGCTAGCTGACGGGGATTAAATTCTTAAATATTAATTAAAAGCCACATAGTGTAACACCCTGGCTATGCGAAAGCCAAAATGTTACATAAAACTCTAACACAAATCAACAATACAATTTAATTTCAACATTCTATCAACTACTGACAGTTAAAGTCCAACACATAAACTGACGATTATAAAATTTGTTCTAAATTTCAGCAACATAACAAAGCTCTAATTATACGATCATAATAATCCATTCGAGAGCATTACTATCAAGAATACATCTAATGAGCATAAAGCATTAAATAGATCATCCAAAACATAACGACGAACAATAGCAACCACTAGGATTGCTAATTATTACAATTCCAAAATTCTCAACTGAATGATAATAGCATATTCATTAACTAAAAGTGAAATATGTGAAATGCGTGAAGTTATCCATGTGACTACTCCCTCCCAAAGCATGCCGTCTTTAGTGTTTACCTAAAACAAACAAACACTAGCAAGAGTGAGTCCACGACTCAGCAAGTATAACAGAATGATATGGAAAATGCTGGAACAAGAATATGACATTCACAATATTTGAATACATAAGTAACACGGCAGAAATCATATGCAAGAATGAAAATGCATGATCTTCTCTTCTGCTTATACCGGTATAGCTAATGAACACCCGTCGGTGTTCACCTAAGCCCGTATTATCCAAAATGTGGGGATCCCAGGCCCGTATGAAGAATCTTTCAAACGGGGATCCAATTTACCCGTATTAGAATGACGGGTCTTATTTGCCCATATTAGAATGATGGGACTTCACTATCCACTCCCGTGGGTGAAACATAAATAAATGAATGGATGAATGAATACATTGAATTGAAAACATACTCTCAACGAAGCATGGAATATCCACCATGAAAGGATTCATATAATACTGGAATTATTTGAAATTCATAGAATTTCAGCCATATCATAAGCAACAATAACTTTGAACGATTAAACAATCAAGACAATTTAGATTGCACTTGTCTCAATCGTGAGACGGATGATGACGACGAGAAGACTCTAGCCTCGGTGCTCACCACACCTGGCAACCTTAAATTATACTAAGTATATCATTCAAAAGTGCACAACATAGCAATGGAACAAACTGAAATCAATCGCTCCTAACCGCAACCCGAAACTTAACCGATACACTCACAATTCAAAATTTGTCCAAACAAATAGCTATCAAAGGAAAATCCATAACTTTTGAGTCAAAACTCCAAAGGTCACGAATCCAAATTTTCTGGAATCTTCACAAGCATAGCTAAAATTTCTCAGGTGACCAAGAGATCGAATTATCTCATCTAAGCTTTTGTTTTTACTCTCGAAGACCGTTCTGTCATCTTCGGTACTACTGACTTGGGAATTTTATAACTTTTATTTGGTACATCCAAACCAGCTGTTCTAAGACTATCTGGAAACTACAGAAAACTAGTTTTCTCAATAAATTTATCACAATTATTCCCACTATAACATCCCAAAATTTGGCTTTTCAAAAATCTTTTAAGTAATTTAGGACCCTGGAAAATTTCACCAATTTTATTTGAGTTAATAAAGCTTAATTGGGAATTTCCTAAATTAAAAATATTTAATTTGACTAATCTAAACATCAAATAAATAAAAACCCGTGTTATTTGGCTTCCTTGTGTTCCAAAGAATTTTCTGGTATTTTCTGAGATTTTTCTAAATTTGTTTGCTATTTATTTGATCTCCTTGATTTTTAGGATTTTCTTTATTCCGAAAATTCACCATTTTCTCTCTCCTGCCATGTGCTACAGTAAATCACGAAATATTGTTCATCTTCATCTCCACGCAACAGTCGAGAGTCCATAACTGATTCCAGTACGCTCCCATGCGTATCTCCACCTTCTAAAACTGATATCTTTCTCTACGGTGCGTATAAAAGCGAGCCGTTTGTGCTCACGCGTCCGTCCTGATCTCCTCTTCCAATCCTCTAAATTGGTTTCCTCCGAATCGTCCTCGTTTCATCGCAATCTGTAGAAAACTGAGCTTCAACCGAAGTTCTTCTCCGGCGAACTGCGCCTTCATCCGACGTCCACCGGCCGAACCGTCTGCGGCGTTGGCTTCGCGTCGTCGTCCTCTACGTCATGGTACCATCCACTTCACCCGAAGATCGCCAGAGCCATGTCAAGCCGTAAAGCCGAACCGTGTTCATCGCGTTGCTCGCTCCCTCGGTGTGTTTTTCCAAAATCCGATGGCGCCATCGCGTCGCTCGCTCGCTTCTTTCCGCTTTGCCCTTCGCCGCCGCTGCGTCTCGCCCGCCGCCGACGCCGTCGGCGCATGAATCACCGTGTGTCGTGTGCTCCATCTCACTCTGTAGCTTTGTTCTTGCTCGTTTAATCTGTGTTGATCCCTCTATGTTTGTACTCATCTATTGGTTCATCCCTGCTAGTCTTTCTATATGTTAATTCCTTTCTCTAATCCATGCTTTGCCAGGCTAATGCTAATCCCCTGCCACCTCCTTGCACCAAGAATCAGCCACGTCGCTGTTCCTGTTCGGTTCAATGTCTTTTGCCCTGTGCGAATTCTTCTCTGGACGTTGGTGGTCTGTTGTGTTTTCTCTTGGCTTGTCCAACCTCTTTGCTCCCTATTTTCCCTAATCCTTGCTATGCCATCTCATGCCACAGAGCCGTCACCTCCATGTCTTCTTGCGCCACATCCAGCCGATGCAAATTCCATACGCAAGAACCGACCGATGCATGGGACAAATTCCTCATGTATGTATGTGTTGATTCATTGTTTCTAAACCAATGCAGGTAGTATTTTCCCTAATACATGCTCCCTGATAATTCTTTGTTTAACCCTTGCTTGACCTTTTAAATCTCAAAATCTACCATCCTACACCATGCGCCCCATTCATCATGCTCCCCTGTTCATGCATGCATGAGTCCAGTACATGAACCTGGTGCTTCGCTTCGTTCAGTTGTGTTGAAGTCCTTTCCTGTGAAGCCTCAAGTCCCCCTCTCTACTTTGTATTGATTGCTTTGTCATCCGATGCTAACTCTTGCCATATCAATTGAAATCTCATGCCATCAGGCACCATGATTTGGCCGAAGCTATGTGCCTGTAGCATGTGTTTGGTCCCAATTAATGGGTTCTGTACGCGGGCTGCTCTCTGTTGCTTATTCCTTGTTCTCTTCCATGCGGACCCTTTGCCAACCATATCATCCAAGCCATATATATCTACCTCACCTCCATGTCCTCACCTAGCCAGCCATGTCATCACCCTTGTGAGGTGGCATCCAGTCATCAATCGTATGGCAGCCCATGTGGCACACCTATCCAAACCCTTTACCCAGTGTTGAGTGGACATGGTTCATCGTGAACCAAGCCTATGACCTGTGGACCCCATTTGGCAGTACACTGTTCCATAGACCCAATCTATCTTGCATCATAAACCCTAGATCGTGGACTTGGTCTATGAATCAATGGCCCACCTGTCATCCTCCTTGTCCTTTTCGGAAATTCATTTAATTTCTGAAATCCAATTATCCAGTTGGTCTCACATGTCATTCACTACCTTTGTTCTCTTTCACTTACCAGTGGACCCCACTTGTAAGTCTCTAATTCCTTTTATTCTATTTAATCCAAAGGAATATTCTCTGAATATTCTTTTATCTCAATTTCATCATTTCATGTTATTCTTCCGAGAGTCATATCTTTTGCATCCGAACTCCGTTTGAGTCCTTTCAAATTCCAAAGTTCATCTCAATTCAATATCTATTTATCTGAGATTATTATTTAATTTTTTTGGAGTTTGTTTGCTCTTTGTTGTTTATTTATTTGGTTTATTTGCTTGTTGCGAGTAGACGTTGATACTTCGGGAAGTTCTGATCAAGAAGGAGCTGAAGATCAAGGCCGTAGAAGATTAAAGATAAATAAGAGTATCATTGCTATAGCAAGGCAAGTTATACCTTTAATCATATTGAACCCAGTTTTCAAAAGTTATATTGATTCAAAGTATTGCATTTACTTTAATTGTTTATTTCAATGCTTTTGGGATTAGTTAATATCCAATTGTTATGACCTCCTTGTCTAATTGTATGCCATAATCTTTTGTCACCCTAGTTTGGTTTATTTAGTTGGTGCTATTGTATTGCCAACGTGGGATTGGTTAGATGCGATTAGATTGCTTAGCCATGCTACGAGTCATCATCTCATGTAAGTTGCAAATATAAACTTGACTAAGTGACTATGGAACTATGTGATAAAAACTGTGTGCACTATGTGCTATTACTCGTTGATGGCATATGTTGCACATAACCAATAGGGTGGGAAAGGATTTAGATGGAGGCAAGTAGACTGTGTGATATTTTGGTGGAGCTATGTGTGTGGGCTTAATAACCTGTGTGCATAGGGATTTGTAGTTTAATTGGAAGTCTTGCCTTGGTCAATTAAGGACTTAACTTTGTGCGCCATTGAACTGAGCCTCTCGTACAACCACATGCCTGGTATGGGACGGGTCTAACTTAGTAAGTTATGGATTCTTGACATTGGTACTCAGGAAGTAGGTTAGGCTGTGTTGCATGGGTGGAGGTGTGCTACCAAGTAGTCACACCACGGGGCGGTTCGCCGTGTCCCTGTCCAACGGTGTGTGTCGGACTGACTTCCTGTGTGGGGTTGTTCGGCGGTTTGTAAGCACACTGGGAGTATCAATGCTTGAAATGAAGTTTCCGAAAGGTTTTGTTGTGATCAGTTTTGATCCAGTTGATTGCATCTTGTGGGTAAAGTGTACAAACTCTACAGAGTGTTAAACAATCTATTTGAATAGCCGCGTCCGCGGTCATGGACATACTCGGGGATTTCACACGAGGGGTAGATTTTCATAAAACTTGGGATGGGACAGCTGTGTGAGATAACTTATGCAGCTGTGTGAATAACTTGATTAGGCTATGTGTATTTGTGAAAATAAATAATAAAACTTATTATTGTCTATTTGTTTTGAATTATGCTTTCAATCTATTATTTGTATTCAATTGCAAATGTTGCATTTCTGCAAAAGAACCACAGAAGCCATTCCTTTAGAATAAGCCTGCATTTATAATTTGCATTTTGTGGTATGACTTGCGAGTACGGTGTGTACTCATGCTTGCTTTAATAAATCAAGCAGAGATGAAGAAATCATCGGTCAATAAGGTTTACTTCAAGGATCATGGAGAAACTAGGTCGCGCACCCCAGCCGATTGCCTGTGGGCATATGGATGGGCTTCACTAAAGTTATTCTGTTTCATTCCGCTGCAGCTTCATTGAGCTATTTGCCCCTCTGAAGCATTAACTGTAAACTTAACCTTAAGTTCTTTACTCTGATGTTTATTGTTATTTGCCTATTTATTAGTTATCTTTGTATATGGAAATGATATTTCACTGATGTTGCCACTGTGTGCACTAGCGTGATCCTGGACTAGTGCAGTATACACAGAGGGTCCAGAATTGCATATTTTGGGTCCCGACACCCACTGTGCAACAAAGGTTGCAAACAGCCAAGTCTTTCTCTACTGTCCACAACAGAAGGACAGACTACAACATTAACTTCAAAAATTCATATCTTACGTTCTAAATGTTCAAAAATTATGAACTTTATCTTCCTGGAATCATCATAAAGATATCTACATAACTCATGGAGACAAACTATCAAATTCCTCCATCTACAAACCTTAATTCACAGAACTACGTTCGCTGCCCGAATCCTGAGACTGAATAAGCACCCCGACTTGCAAAAATCATAATTTATTAATTATCCATCCAAAAATTATGAATTAATACTTTCTGAAAAGACCACGCGAAAACCCACATAAGTCTAGGAGACACTAAACAGATCTGCTTGGAACTAACTCAATTTGGCGTGTCAACAGAACGACAGAAACAATCGATCTACAACAGCAGTTACAAAATAACTATTGACAACGAATCGCATAAGAAAGGTCTACTAAATCTAATGGGGAATATGAAATTACCCACAAAACCAAAGCTGGACGTCACTGAAGTCCTTGCGAAGTACTCCCTTCTTCTACCTCTTCCTTCCACTCCTTCTCCTTCCCCAATGGCCGGTGGCACCCGAAGGGTTCTTCTCCCTCCCTCCTTCTTGGACAGCAGCAAGGGCGGAGGGGGGGCACTGTAGCAGCGGCGGTACTGTAGCACAGGTGTGCTATAGTAACCCCTAGGGTTTTTGGCTGTCCTTAATGGGCCAAGGCTATGGGCCATCAAGCAGCAAATTAAAGGTCTACGAATCGCATAAGAAAGGTCTACTAAATCTAATGGCTGTCTCTATTTGCATCCACACTAGCAAATATAAGATCATCAAGCAGCAAATTAAAGAAAACTTCCAGATTATTATCCACTAAGACAACAGGCAAATACATCCTTACCTCTCCCTTCCTACACAATTAAATTAATCCATTGAGATCAAGTAATCCAACAGGTTTAGCAACCTAAACAATTTTTAATAATCAACCTTCTCATCAAAACATACTATTATCCTACCACTCCACCATCATGTAAACATAGATTCTAATTACATCCCATCAGTTGACCTCTTAGGAATGCTCAACACCATACTTCGATACATAATAATTGCACCAGCAATTACATATGATCAATACATATCCATAAAAGATAACCCCAAGATTAATAGCCATTATGACAATAATCTAACACCTTCTGGACTTAATCATTCCAAATGGTTAGACTGACACGTTGAGACCCGCAAATCCAATCTATCCAAAAGCTTACCAAATTTATCACCCATAGTGATCAAACTAGTTCACCAATGTTCTGTACCTTTAATAACCCTTCTGAATCCATTTAAGTGTGGACATACTCTTAGTTACTACCCATCAGGTAATTACTCTTTGACAACATCAAATTAATCAACTTCAATTCCAATGATCTAGGTTAAGACCAATCATGCACACGCCACAGATCTGACTTGATAACTCATACATTAACAACGAACTTCTATGTTTACCATCTCTCGCTTAAACATAACAAGACATAACAGAAAGATTTTAATTCTTTTCAGAACAAAGGGCGTTAAATTTCAACACTTGAAATAATCCCAAAAGAAACACAGAAGTCAAAGTTTTCACATGTTAAAAAACTTGCAACAGGAAACTTTTAGTATCCAAAATACCAAGCGAATAAATGATTCATATTTTCCAATAAGAAGGGCAGACCTCCCATGAAAAGATCAATCGTGCTGTTAACCGATGATCACATAAGCAACAATAGATCAGCATTCAGGAGATCAAGTAATCACTTTATGGACCAAGGAAGACCCGTGAAAACTTCACCAGCTGTATTGTAAGCACTAACTCAAGAAAATTCATCAACAGCAATTGTAACTAGAATTGGCCTAAATCAAGCTCAAGAAGAGAACAACTTTTCTAAAGAAATTCACCCTCAACACCTATAACTAGGGTAGTCAGGGTAGCTACTCCTCTATTTTCATACCATGATTAGTGGTGTAACCTGGTAAAGCCTAGGGTCACGACCACGACCTCAACATCTCAACTTCAACTATTACCACACATAACTAATGTAATAATCAAATCATAAGCATTCATTATTAATTCATAACAGCATTGATCAAAGCAACATAACGAAAACGTAAATGCAATGATGGACCCATTCCCATCTTACTGTGCACAGTGTGTTATTTTAATAATTCAATTACCATGGATCTAATGCTCGTTCTGATACCAACTGTAACACTCTGGCTAAGCGAAAGCCAAAATGTTACCTAAAACTCTAACACAAATCAACAATACAATTTAATTTCAATATTCTATCAACTACTGACAGTTAAAGTCCAACACATAAGAGGATGATTATAAAATTTGTTCTAAATTTCAGCAACATAACAAAGCTCTAATTGTACGATCATAACAATCCATTCAAGAGCATTACTATCAAGAATCCATCTAATGAGCATAAAGCATTAACTAGATCATCCAAAACATAACGACAGACAATAGCAACCACTAGGATGCTAATTATTACAATTCCAAAATTCTCAACTGAATGATAATAGCAGATTCATTAACTAAAAGTGAAATATGTGAAATGCGTGAAGTTATCCATGTGACTACTCCCTCCCAAAGCATGTCGTCTTCAGTGTTTACCAAAAACAAACAAACACTAACAAGAGTGAGTCCACGACTCAGCAAGTACAACAGAATAATATGGAAAATGCTGAAACAAGAATATGTCATTCATAATATTTGAATACATAAGTAACATGGCAGAAATCTTATGCAAGAATGAAAATGCATGTTTTTCTCTTCTGCTTATACCGGTATAGCTAGTGAACACTCGTCGGTGTTCACCCAAGCCCATATTATCCAAAATACGGGGATCCAAGGCCCGTATGAAGAATCTTTCAAACAGGGATCCAATTTGCCCGTATTAGAATGACGGGTCTTATTTGCCCATATTGGAATGATGGGACTTCACTACCCACTCCCGTGGGTGAAACATGAATAAATGAATAGATGAATGAATACATTGAATTGAAAACATACTCTCAACGAAGCATGGAATATCCACCACGAAAGGATTCATATAATACTGGAATTATTTGAAATTCATAGAATTTCAGTCATATCATAAGCAACAATCACTTTGAACGATTAAACAATCAAGACAATTCAGATTGCACTTGCCTCAATCGTGAGACGGATGACGACGACAGGAACGCTATAGCCCCGGTGCTCACCATCACTTGACAACCGTAAATTATACTAAGTATGTCATTCAAAAGTGCACAGCATAGCAATGAAACAAACTAAAATCAATCGCTCCTAACCGCAATCCAAAACTTAACCGATACACTCCCAAATCTCAATCTGTCCAAACAGACAGCTATCAAAGGAAAATCCATAACTTTTGAGTCAAAACTCTAAAGGTCACGAATCCAAATTTCCTGGAATCTTCACAAGCATAGCTACAACTTCTCAGGTGACCGAGAGATCGAATTATCTCATCTAAGCCTTTGTTTTTACTCCCGAAGATCGTTCTATCATCTTCGGTACTACTGACTTGAGAATTTCGTAACTTTTATTTGGTACATCCAAACTCACTGTTCTAAGACTCTCTGGAAACTACAGAAAACTAGCTTTCTCAATAAATTTATTACAATTATTCCCACTGTGCAACAAAGGTTGCAAACAGCCAAGTCTTTCTCTACTATCGACAACAGAAGGACAGACTACAGTATTAACTTTAAAATTTTATATCTTTCATTATAAATGTCCAAAAATTATGAACTTTATCTTCCTAGAATCATCATAAAGATATATACATAACTCATTAAGACCAACTAACCAAATTCGTCCATCTACAAACCTTAATTCACAGAACTACGTTCGCTGCCCAAATCCAGAGACTCAATAAGCACCCCGACTTGTAAAAATCATAACTTATTAATTATCCATCCAAAAATTACAAATTAATACTTTCAGGAAAGCCCACGCGAAACCGCACATAAGCCTAGGAGACACTAAACACTGGATCCGCTTGGAACTAACTCAATTTCGCGCGTCAACAGAATAGCAGAAACAATCGATCTACAATAGCAGTTACAGAATAACTATTGACGACGAATCGCATAAGAAAGGCCTACTAAATCTAACGGGGAATATGAAATTACCCACGAAACCAATAGTGGACGTCGCTGAAGTCCTCACGAAGTACTCCCTTCTTCTACCTCTTCCTCTCTTTCTTCCTCTTGTTCTCCTTCCCCAATGGCCGGCGGCACCCGAAGGGTTCTTCTCCCTCCCTCCTTCTTCTTGGACAGCAGCAAGGGCGAAGGGGGCACTGTAGTGACGACGGTACTGTAGCATAGGCGTGCTACAGTAACCCCTAGGGTTTTTTGGCTACCCCTAATGGGCCAAGGCTATGAGCCTTTGGCCTAAAATTTAATCCCTCTTCTAGAGAAATTCTGAAATTCCATTTTAAATCCCGATAAAAAGGTTTGAAATTCAATTATAATTCTAAAAATTGAACGGGATATTACACATAGCTTATGTGGTCGTAGACCTAGTGGCTAACGACCCTTGTGGTCGTTAGAATCCTATACCCATTGCACGACCAGATGACTGCTCGAAGAAGCTTTGAACTGGCACTTGGATCTAATTCCAAGTGCATCCCTTCCGTGTGATGAATGGAACATGTGTCTTAATTGCTCTAAACCACGCGAAGTTTCTGGCCCTAAGTCACTGACAATAATCACTATATGGTTTTATCTCCCACTGACATCAACTGCTGGTCAGTTGGCCTTTTACCAACTGCCACTGTTCCTCCGACCAGACGCGACACTTCCAAAGGGCGCCTCTTCCAGGAGTAGCTTTCACCACTTCATCAGTTATTTAAAGGAGAATACAAACGGCAGGAACAACATCGAACAACAACGGATTCAAACAAGTCTACAACACAAGACAATTAGAGCAAATCATTGTGTGGTTCTCATTGTAATTAGGGCTAGTCTACTGCCTTATTTAGGGCATCCTCTTATAAAGATCCAGTTCATTGCAATAAAGAGCAATCACATTCTCATCCAAGAACTCTTAGTCATTTTTCTCTATTTATTTTGTAAGATCGATGACTCAATCGTCGACAACTGGCAATCTGGTCTTCCCACCAAACACCAAGACCGGTAAAAAACTATTAATAAAACTTAGCATATGCTAGTCATACCTTTGCTTTGAGCATTCATCTTGAAGTGTTTTCTTGATAGCTAACCACTACACTCTAAGTTTGGGTTCTTGACTTTGATAATCATCAACACACGATGATTCTCTTTACTCCGTGATCTTGACTTGACGCTTATCAACACATGATAGCCTCCTTTATCCAAAGTATTGATTTGATAAGTTTTAACATATTGAGCCGTCAATTGCTTTTCATCATCATGTGACTTAACCTATTTTATCAACTCATGAAAATATTAGTCATCATGACGATTGCCATTAATTACCAAAATACTCCATTAACACATACTAACGGGTCTAGATTCTTCAGTAGAGGAGGAGGTTTTGGAAATAACCAAGCAGGTAGGGAGAGAGGACTCCGCGGGGAGCTTGGCAACGATGAAGCGGGAGAGGAAGGCGATCACTGGGGAGGAGGCGACGGTGGCGACTGTGGCGCACGTGAGGCCGCTCTTCACACAATGATTGGGAGGGGGGAGTGGTGGGCGGTTGGGGCCTCAAGCTCATTGGCCTCGTGGGGAAGTCCAGAGGAACAGTTGAGGTGTGCAAGCACCGACCGGTTTGGAGCATGGGCGAAGAGGCAAGCTGAGGAACGGTTTTGTGGATTGCGGTGGCCCACATGTCGGCTCTAATTTCATGTGAGTGAGGGGGAAGGACGACCGCCAAATCCTTTTTAGTAGTAGACATTAGGGGCGGGAATGGTCCAGCTTAATCCAATGGATTGTTGATCCGCTCCAAAAATTCTGGTAAGATGGGACAACGGTGCGGCCCAGTAAAAAATTTGGGCCGTTCGGCCGATAACCTATCGGTTCGTTGGTTTGAGTGGATCGACCCTAAGTGTCTGCTTCTCGTTGTCTTGAGCATCTCCTCCTGCCTGCACCTCTACACATCTGCGAAAGCTTCTTGAGCATCTCCTGCCTGCACCTCCACCTACACAGCCACCCAAGATGAGAATGGAAAAAGGAACCAGAGCGACTGAGAAGAAGGCGGCTGGTGAAGTAAGTTACCTGCGCGAGGAGGTCGTTGAGGACGACGAGGTCGTAGGAGGTGGTAGGAGCCGAGGCGGCGATGGGAAGGGGGGAAGCGGGACAGGCTCGGGGAGGAGCTACCGGGGGAATGGGGAGCAGAGCGAGGAGGTCAGAGGAGAGGGCTTCCCAGCGGGAGAGGCGAGGAGGTCGGAGGAGAGGGCTTCCTAGCGGGATAGCTCGAGGAGGTACTTGTCGCGGAGGTGGAGGAGAAGGCTGCATGGCGACGCCGGAGGATGACGGTCTCGGGGGCAAGACCGGGGTGAGAACCTTGCCACCGCCACTCGGCGGCCAGTAGAGGTCATGGGCGCGCTTAGTAGACGGTTGTCGTCGTTCAGCAGATCTCCCACTCGCCGTCATGGCCATGGCCCACCATCGGCCGGCGATGGTCTGGCGCAAATTCTGAGGAAGGGTTCCGGCGGTTGTGTGGTGCCGATTTGGTGCGGGGACGGGGAGCGTGCGGTGGCCGGTGGGGGATTTGGATTTGGATTTTGGGATTGGTAAGTTCATTCACTTCTTCCCCCTAGCAAGCAACGACAGGGCCAAACCACATGATCCAAAGGTTCTCATGGATCAGGAGAGGGATGCCAAAGGGGTCGAACCATTAACCCGAACTAGAACTCTGGACACAAGGGTCAGTTCCAGGGTCGAACTGATCCGCACCATTCCCACCCCTAGCAGACATAACAAGAAGCTTGATACGAATAGCATGAGCTATTGGTAGATGAGCAACCACCATCACGCCATGCTGCAGAGAATCCGGGGGCCACGAGAAAACCACTTTGCTGATGTGGCACCGACTGGCATCTATATATATGGGAGACCTCTTTATCTCTCTCCCCCCTCTCCAATTCCCCCGAAATTTACCACCATCCCCAAATCGCAAGTGCGCAACATTGCAAAGATCAGATAAGCCAGGCAGATTGATCTTAGCCCCCGTGTGATCGGGTTGTGCCTTTCCGAAATTCCATGTGATCCCAGCATCCCTGGCCCTGAATTTTGTTCATATTTTTGAAAAAAACCTTCTGTTGGGATCTTTTGGTGTGGAATTTGTGGGATCAGGGAGCTGTGGGGAATCTCGTGAGATGAGGGTGGTTGTTTGATCGTGTTAATTCGATCTATGCGGGAAATGAAGGATCTTTGGTTTGTTCATGAAGTCCTCTTAGTTTCTTCAGTTCTTTTTGGGTGATTGTGTTTTGCGGAGTTGGGGTTTTGGGTGATGTAATGGGAACTTGAGATGGCGGATGCCTTAAAGATTGGATTTTGTGATCTGGACCTTGATTGGATTGTGGAATTGTCGCTTCCCTCTTCATGATCATGATTCATGGATAATCCTTTTTTTTCTTGCTTGAATGTGTAACTGTGTTGGTGTTGATTGATCAGTGATGATCATGAACGGTGATGGGATCTATGATCCGTTGATCATGTCAAAATTCGTGGGATTTTTTTTCTTAACAAGTGTGTATAGGAGCTATAGTATTTCCTTGCAGTTCGTGTTGTGCATTGGATTCTGGTAGCAGTATAGTAGTCAAGTGATAAGCTTCTCTTAAAAAGCTGGGATACTTAGATAGACCTGTACGATCAGCTTGAGGAGTGGTATTGTTGTGGCCAATCTCGTCTTCATAATTGCTCAATTTAGGATCACATCTAACTCTATCATGCTGTATGATCATTATGTATTTCTATCTTTAACAAGAAAGTGTAAGTGTGTACCATGAGTTAGACAACCATATAATCAGTTGCTGTTTTGTATTCTTACAAACTACAATGCATTTGACTAATTACTTTCTCTAGAAAAATGCATTTGGATAGTTTATTAAAGATCCATGAGTTTATACATGATTAACTGGTAGTCATATTTGTCCATTTGGCTACCCAGTGTGTAATTTTTTTCTTTCTTGGCAGCTCTAGTTCACTCCCAACTTTGATCCCACAAGGGCACTGCTAGATCATGCAGTGCCCAATGGATGCCACAGCAAGCAAAGCCGCTCTGGTTATACAGTTCCACAAAATAGTCAATGAGGCCACCTCCCATTCAGCAGTGGAGCACTCTAAACGCCAATGCTATGGAAATGAAGCCACAGAGCAATTCCCCCTAACAGCGAACCCGTCCATTCTCCTCCATGTGCTCTCATCCTGCGAGCTGGATCCTGAAGATCTTGCTGCTTTGGAGGTACAACTACATTCTTATGCTTTCAGCGTTTGAGTTTTGAACTGCTGCTGATGATGATGTGATGACAATGGAGGGGTCCTCTGTTGTTTCAGGGTACTTGTAAATTCTTCAGAAAGCCCGCAATGTTCCCACCAGACTTTGCATTGTCTCTTCCAGAACTTGCAGCATTCGATATGTGCCAGAAAAGGTCCATATTTAGGCCAATGAAACAAGAAGAGAAGGAGCGGTTGAAGCAGCGGTGTGGGGGCTCTTGGAAGCTTGTACTTAAGTACATTTTAGTTGGCGAGAATAATTACCGCCGAGGGAAATCTCAGGTTATTGCTGGACCAGGCCACAGCATTGTTGTAACAACCAAGGGGGAGGTATACTCATTTGGTGCGAATTGCTCAGGCCAGCTTGGCCTTGGGGATACAGAAGATCAGTTCAAACCATGCCTAATCAGGTAATATATGTTGATTTGTCTGAAACTCGAACTATGTGCCAAGGTCACAAACTTAAACTGTGGCGGCCTTGTAGGTCTCTGCAAGGCATCAGAATCATACAAGCTGCAGTTGGATCAAGGCGAACAATGCTTGTGAGCGACACCGGCAGTGTCTACACATTTGGACAGGATATTTTTGGGGGGATGGAAATCTTTGGGACAGCTGATGTTAACTACATTAGCAGTCCTAAGTTGGTGGAATCACTGAAGGGCATCTTTGTGGTGCAAGCCTCTATAGGAGGCTACTTCTCCGCAGTTCTGTCCAGAGAGGGCCAGGTTTATACTTTCTCTTGGGGGTGTGCCGAGAGGCTTGGTCATAGCTCAGATCTTACTGATGTTGAACCTCGTCTTCTCTCTGGACCCCTTGAGGATGTTCTTGTCGCTCAGATTGCTGCCGGCAATTGCTATCTCCTTATGTTGGCCTACCAGCCTACTGGAATGTAAGCATTTGCTCCTTTGCCCTTTTTTTTTAAGGAATACTTTGCCCTTTATTCATAGCTGGTCTTGTTGCTACAATTTTATCCAACAAGGCAATAAGCATGTTCATTCACATAATTGAACAACTTCGCTTTGAAAGAATTCAGGGCCATGAACTTTTCGTGATTTGGATAGTTACATTCTCTTGTGAGTAGAAAATTTGACCTTCCGTGTTAATATGCAGGTCAGTGTACTCTGTAGGCTGTGGTTTAGGAGGCAAGCTTGGGCATGGCAGCAAGCAAAACGAGGGTATCCCTCAGTTGATTGGACATTTTCAGGCATTCAACATAAAGCCAATGTCGATTTCAGCCGGCGCTTGGCATGCCGCAGTCCTGGGCTGCGATGGACGTGTATTCACCTGGGGATGGGGTACCAATGGCTGTCTGGGACATGGAGATGATGAAGAATGCATGACCCTCCCCACGGCAGTGGAAAGCTTGAGCAATGTGAAGGCTGTGCATGTTTCAGCAGGCGAATACACCACCTTCGTCGTCGCGGATAACGGGGATGTCTACTCCTTTGGATTGGGGGAATCCTTTAATCTAGGCTTTCAGGTTTGATCATTCTCTTTAAGATGCTTTTTGAGTCTTGATCAAAATTTGGTACAGTAACATCCAACTATTGATCTTGGTTTCAGGAGTTTGACACGATAGATGACCATGTCCCAACCCCCAAGTTGGTCACTTCGCTTACCGAGCTAAACGAGAAGGTTGTGCAGATTAGCCCAACCAACACCTGGGACTGGCTTAACGAAGATATGGGATTGTCTCATACAGTTGCCCTCACTGAATCCGGTAGGCTATATGCCTTTGGGGGAGGCATCAAGGGCCAGCTTGGTGTCAAGCTTGCCGAGGGCCAAGAAACAATGCCAACCCCGGGCTGTGTTGCCATTGATCCCCTCTAGTTCCTCCAGCATCTACCTTACCATTTATTTCCCATGGTAACGCGTGTGGGAAGCGCATTCTCAACTTATAGGGGTAAAAAAAAAGTTGTATTTTAGAATGTAAATATTGGGGAACAATTGGTTCGTTTTAGAGTCTGGACTCTAGGTTTTGTGGTGGCCTCTCTTTTGAACAGTGGACAGATGATGCCATAACTTCGTTTGGTTGGTTTCATTCTTGATTCTTCATGCTCTGTTACCGAAGGATCGGTTTGTTGTATGCCGTGCGTGGTAGTGATAAGTGAGAAGAAAAAAAATACGTTCTTAGCACCATCACCACTACTAGTAGTATGAAGTAGTTTGCTTCTTTTTTGCAAAGGAGCTAAAGTAATGCCCTACAATAACAAAAATTATTAGATACAATCGGCAGCGGGAGAAACATAAGAGAAATCAAGAGGTTGCGTAGGCACAATACAATCATAGCTAATTGGTTGTGATTTAAAAGGCCTGGATAACATATAATTGTTGTGATTTAATCATAATTAGGGCTACCGGATTGGGGATTAGATATTTAGATGCCTAGATCTCTCATTTTTTCTGGTTGTGATTAATTGGTTCAATAAACTGAACTTCAAACGACAATTCACAAAACATTCAGGTATAGAATGTTTGTTTGATCGGCTTCATTTTCCGGTTCTGCAGCAAAAGGTGTTCAAATTCAGAAATAACAGAACTATTCACTGGGATTGATCATTGGCATGCTGTACAAGTGACCACTGGCACTACTATTCCTTTCATGAAAGAACTGGAAACAGGCTCTTCAAGTCTCGTGTCAAATCTGCATAGCTAACAAAATCTGACTAAATTCAGCCTACAGATCAATAAGGTCCTCAGTTGTTTTACCAATAACAAGAACTCGCTCGGCACAACCATCTCAGCTATGTAAACTGAATCCCTTCCGCTAAGTCTCCCAAAAAAATGCAGCCGTAGGTGTCCAAATCTCCAGCTTCGGACAAACAAAATTGACGTAGCAGAATTATGTGATCCATCTTGTTTGCACATCCAATTCTGCGCATTCATAGAGATGCAAAAATAAGTCGAATCCTTAAAAAAGCAAAAGGCCTTACACTCTTTACAGGAGATTAAAAAAAAAGTTCAGCTTTTTTCTTTTGTAGATGTTGTGCAACCATTGTTCACTTTTCCCCAGCAGCAATGTTTGTGCTGACTGTTGCAGGGGCTGTCTGCAACTATGCTTGCAACAAAGCACCTGCTGATGTGGGGGATAACTCAGGCACCGATGGGGTCAAGAAACCACATGACCGCTAGTGACTGAGCAAGCAAGAACTCGAATTCACATGGCATACTGATGTAGTGGTGTGTAAATATAGGGAATGTACCTGTTAAATGGATTGTTTAGGGCCCCTCCAGCAGAGCAGATTCGAACCAAACCACGAGTTCTTGATCGACCTGCGGGAGAAACAATGAGTTCGGCACTGCATCATAACACTTGCAGGCAGTAATGTAATAACACTTGCAGGCAGTAATGTAATTGAGTAAACAGTTGCATGCAGTTCTCTGACTAAAATGTTCCTCACTGAAGAAGTGTTAATGAAGACTATCAATGAAAACACTGTGAAGTAATGTCAAGGGATTCAGATCGCTTACAAGTTCTCATCTCTTGAACTGTAAGTAGCACGTGAATTTGATCTTGAACACTGGTCATAAGGGTCATATGTGCAGAAATATGTATCAAATTCCTTCTTAGGTAGGAAATCCATCTTGTTGTGCGGCTGTATCCTCAAACAGATTGTGTGTGCCGCATCCGATGAGAAGAACCTCTTTTGAAGCTTCAATGTTCGTGAGAAGCAGTTTGGTTGAAGGTCAGGCTCCTGGATGCTATCGAAACGACCCTGCTCACTGACGCCCTTTGAGTAGTTAGTCTCTGACCTGCATGTCCTTGTCAGGTCATCTGTCATGGATCTGTTCGATGTCAAGGTGCTCCGAGCATCGTCCTCACACCCATGAACTGTTGGTTTAGAACCAACGCGTTGCGTGATGAATGGCGATTGCTGCTGACTAGAGGAGTAGCCTTTGACCGGTGTTTCTCTTGCTCCATGCCTCACATCTTCATCATCGGTCACAGCCGAATCTGACAGCTCTTGCTTCTGGCCTGAGCAGCTGAGTAGGCTGAATGACTGTCTCTTCAACCTTGCATCTTTTCTCACTGCACGCGGTACAAGTTTGAATCTGATCTCCACGTTGCACCCGAGAACATGTTGTAACGCGCTTTCTATTAGGCTTTGCATTTTCTCTGCCCTTGATAGGTGATCCGGGTGGCTGAATCCAACTTCCGCTATAGCCAACTCTGAGAATTTTCACATGTAATAGTCATACTCAGCACATACCTACGAGAAGGCTAAAATCAAGAACAGTAAAGATGGCATACGTGAATTACCTTCTGTGACATGGACTGATGATAGGAAACCTTCTTTCCTGAGGAAACTTTTTGCTGACCTTGATTGACACTTTCCAATGGCTCTCTTCCAGATGTTTTCAAGCTTAAGACGCCTACAGTGTCTCTCAGAACAGTTGGACTTGTTGCTGTTGCATGCATGACAGAAATTGGAGCTTGAGTTCACCTTGGAAACCCAGTCATCTGCACATTTGGATATAAAAAATGGTTATGATTCTGTATGGAGATCAGAATTACACATAATATCTTTGATAATACTTGCCTGTATATCCAGTTGCTGAATGTGCATGCATGTCATTCGATTCTGCGACTAGGTTAGATTCATTGGAGCCAAACTGCAAAAGCGCAACTGTAACCCAAGTAGCTTGATTTCTTGATGTCCTCAATTGTTTTTCAGTTTCCGATAGTATTTTCAGTGCATGTCTTAGTTTCTTTATTCCAACCTCTGCTACTGCAAGATCATAGCATAAAGGGTAAAAAAAACCACATAAAGTCACGTAAGGGTAAAAAAACCTTGTGGAACAAAAGGGTATGTGGATAGCAACCGTTTGATAGTTCAAGATGCACTTGTGATCAGAAGTTCAGAACAGGTCATACTATGAGTGGTTCTACAATGACTTGAGAAATGAGAGCATGCAACTTTTCCTTTTTCATTGGTTCAATGAACTTGCAGCAAGAAACAATAGCAGCGTGCTGGTATATGAAAGTAGAAAGAAACATGTCAAGGAAAGGAGACATACACGCATATCTTCCCAAGAAACTTTTGCTGACTTCAGTGACTGCAGATTGACATCGTCCTGAGAGAATGTCCATAATAAGGTTTGCCAACTGAGAGACCAGCTGCAGAGGATCAATTGCTGACCCCATAAGCTCTCTAGCTCGTCTTACAGTATTAGTGGTGTCCGACGACAATGCTAGATCAAGCAATTCAATCAACTCGTCATCAGACACTGATCCTACCTGCAAATAAAAAAGGTAGAAACGTGGTCATACAGACTACAAAATTTACTTAGAACATCAAAGGTAACACTACTCACAAGTTCATGCACAAGAGAAATCGTGATCTTCTTCCCAAGCAAACTGAGCTGATCAAGCATTATTTCTGCATCTCTAAGAGAACCATTAGACTTGGCAGCAATGAAGTACAACCCATCATGGTCAAATTCCATTCCTTCCTCTCTGCAGATTCTCTCCAATCTGTAGACGATATCTGCAACCTTTATCTTCGGAAAATGGAACTTCTGGCAATGTGTGATGGAAGTGCGAGTTAGGCTATCTAGGTCAGAAGTGATCATAATGTACACAGTATGCCGATATGGCTCGTCAAGACTCTTCAGTATCGCTGACCATGCATCCTCTTGTAAGAGATGGCATTCATCCACAATGAAGACCTTGAAGCGTGATGAGTATGGGACAAGAGCTGCACTCTTGAGAAGCGCCTTTACTCGACCTAAATGATCCATTTTCGCCGCATCGAGTTCCTTCACGTCTCTACTCCTCCCGGAGAAGAGAATGACACACTCTTTACAGAACCCACATGGCCTTTGCTCTTCGAGAGAGAGGCAATTCAGAGCAGCTGCGAAAATCCGTGCAGTGGATGTCTTGCCTGTACCCCGGGGGCCATGGAACAAGTACATTGGAGCAACCTTTCCTTTGCAAGAGGAATATAAGAGAGACTGAGCAACCACATTGAGGCCAATCAGCTCACTGAAGGATCGAGGGCGAAATTTCTGGCTTAAACACCTTGGCGTCTCAGTGTATGGTACATTGTCCTGGAACGCTACCTCAGTCTCCTCAGTGGATAAGAGAGGTTGCTCTGGACCGTCACTATCGGAATAAAGATCACGGTACTTTGATGCTCCAGACCAGCAGTAGCTTATCCCACATCCACTGAAATTTGATCCAACAACATCATTCGACCTCACTCGTGTTTCTTCAGTTCTTCTTGACCCAACTGAGCGTGCCTCACTGGCTGACATACAAGGGCTGCCGATACGGCTCATTGCAGCAGAAGACTTGTTTCTGAATTTAGAATAACCTGGCATTTTCACTTCTTCATCAGCCTTCTCCGGCAACGCGAGATCTGGTCGTTCATAATAGTTCACTTCCTCTTCTTCCTTCTCCTCTTCCATATTGTTTACCATACTGTTTGCCAATTGTCGAATAGAGCTATGATTAGAGTGGTTAGTATCCACAGACTTGCGATGCCCATCTTGGCGCACACGATGAACTTGCTTGTTTCTTGGCGGGTTTAAGCCTCTGATTTTGACAACGGAAGATTTCCTATAAGATGCAGTTCTTGCATTTGGTGCCCGGAAACTCCGTTCTGACCCCATTGTAGCTTCAGCTTCCAAATCTACATCTTCTTCAATCAATTGATGGTGTGCTGACCTGCTTAGCTCCAGTGTGTTGCTAGAGGCAGTCTCCCAGATCATATTGTCAGAAGCAGATGCATACTTGCTCAAAGAGTTTGTTGCTGGATCCCGCAGCGATCTCACTCTCTTGAGCTGCACTAGGGTTCTTGACAGTGGAACATCCACCGAGTGGCGCCTCATGTCCGTCATTTTGAGTATGTGGCTATGTGCCTTCCTGTTCCAACTTATCCAGCAATAGTTTATGATACTATGACTCAATGTTGGTTCCTTTCTTGATTAGGACTGTTTCCATTTTAACCAGGTCGCAGGAACCTGCAGCAAATCAGATACAAGAACCATAAGAATGCTGAAGTTTCAGATTTCATTTTCATTTCCATTGCAAAGCAAACATGGTGCTCCCATTTTGGCAAAATCAGATCCAAGATAAGTTAATCATAGCTCATTACATCAAAAACACAACTTCAAGAAGTAACATACATGGGGTAAAATCCTTTCACGGTTTTCAGATAAATCAGAAGGCGCCTACGTATTCGGCCCTACAAAAATTAAATCCGGGACCCCAAGATAGGGTGTTCACCAAAAAAAAGCATCCTGAAGACAATTTGTAACGTAATCTTGGAGCATTTATACACACAAGAACAAGCACATAGCAAAGTGCGAAAACCCCAGGTTACAGATGTACAGATCAAGGGGATAAAAATGGTTTCATTCTGCTGGCAAGCAAACACTAGTGGGGGAAGTATCAAAGAGTCACCCATCACTTCACCTTTTTCACTGAAAATACATAAAGTAAAACAGTACAAATAATCCACACATTCTCTCCTTTTCTAACTAACGTGACCCCCAAAAAAACAAATACCAAGTGTGGAGAAAACAAAAAAAGGGTCAAATCCGCCTCCAACTGTCTGTAATAAAAAATAGAAATATAGAACAGCTGTGCACAATTGCAAGTACCAATCATCACCAACCAACAAGTAGAGATATCTAACATGAGTGACACATAGAAAAATAACTCCAAATCAAAACCTAAACAGCCAAAACCCTTCTCAGAACACCAAATGGAACCATTCAAGAGTACAAATGGGCCAAATCTTGGTCCCATTCCCCCCTCCAACTAACAGTAGGTTTGTTTTGCATAAATACATCAAAATGCATGGCCCTTCTCCTCTCCTCTCAGAAACACATTACAAAAGCCAAACTCAAAGCCACAAATCTGTTCTGCATTTCCCCCATAGCCGCAGTGCAAGAACCACAAGATCCAGCACCAGATTAGAACAAAGAAATGCACAGCAAGCTGAAGAAACCAGGAACAGAGGCACTCATCGGGACCAAGGAAACAAAGCAAGAAAGAGAGAACGCCTCCTCACCACAGAGAAGCCTCGGCACACGGCTGGAGAAGAGATCACGGCAGGAGGCGGCGGCGGCCGCACCCGTACGGCAAGAGAAAAAAGGCAGGGCTCGGGACAGGGCGATGTGAGCGTGCAGTATGGTATGCTGCGAGTACAATTAGCTTTGGCTCAGCTCAGCTCAGCTCGGCTAGAGACTAGAGAGAGGCGGTGACCTAGTGAGTGGTGACCCGGTGAGCAGCAGCACAGTGCAGCAGTGTGCTCATGTGCTCAGTGGCAGGATGGTAAGAAAAGCACAAGTTGGGGGATTAAACAAATGCAAATTATGCAATGGCCACGGTGATGGCATCCATGGGTGTGGCCGTGTGGGGCACTGGGCTGTAGGGCTTTGCCTCGGGACTGGTGCCGGGTGATGGCGCTGCTGTAGTTTTGCTGGATGGGAGAGGGTGGTGTCCATGGACCATGGTGGTGTTGCGGCAACAGGGACATCAGAGTAGTCGCTCTCTGTTTCTTACCGTCTCTGAATTTTCGTATACTGGCTTGTGTGGCTTGTTGGTTATCGTAGGTCTCAGGGTTACGCCGTGTCGGCGATCGCTGCGGAGAGCTGGAGACTATTTGTATGGATCTGTTTGGTATAACTTTAATTTAAGTTTTTGTAGCTCTAACTTCAGCTTTACATCTAGATCCGTATCTATAAGAAGTTAGAGTGGTTTGAGAAGATGTTTGGTTAGGAAGTTGACTCCAGCTCTATAAATAATAAAAATACTTACAATGTTTTTCATATTCTTAACCTGTAACAGATAAGTAAATTTCAACCATGCTGTGCTTTTATTTTTCAAAAAAAAAAATTGTCCATGTGTAAAGCATACATAAATATACGAAGTTCATAACAAAGGTTCTAATTCAATGAGTATTATAACAAAGACAAACATATGTCTTAGATAGAAAGCAATGAGAGGTTGCGTTATCATCGGTAACTCACTTCCGTACTACCCAGGTCACCAAGAAGTAGAAGAGCCAATATCAAGCCAAGGAGAAATAAGTCGCCGCCAGGGAGGGAGAAGTCGCCCTAGGGTCCATATGGATGAAGGATGGGATGGTCCTGTATCGAATGATTCGGGAAATAGGCAGATTCAGCTGTTTGGTTCGGTGGATCGGACCTTTTGATTCAGTACCAACTAGTTTCATCGCAAAGCATATTCCAGAAAGATGCTGTACTGCGCGGTTCGAACAAATTTTCCGAACCACGCGGTTCACTCTCTCCTCTTCCCCGCTGCGCTCACTCTCTCCCCCGCTGATGCGTACATGCTAGGGGTGGCCCGATCTTCACGGCGTAGGTTGAAGAACAAAGCAAATCTTACTATGGACAGCGGGGATAACTAGTTGTGAGCAGCGGAAAAAGGTAACTAGCTTTAACCTGCCAAGGTTGGATGCAACCAAGCTTTGGGAAGAGACGATCATAAGCCTTCTGGACTCCGACCCTCTACCCGAACAATCACAGAACCATAATCCGGAACTAATCCACACAAAACGCTCGAAAGCGTAGAGCACGAATTAGGGGATCCTAGAGGAATCTTCTTACGAATCCAAGAGAACTCACAAGAACAAGGAGCAAGGCACTCAGCAGTCTTGCTGCAATTTCATATATCGATTTGTTAAAATCTCAAAAAGCACCTCCACGGATGGGGGTAGAGGGGTATATATACTAGGAACAACCCTCCTAGCTGGGTATGAACATAAGTCACCACGTTGGAAGGTGGAAGGCCAACTGGTTGAAGCATTCAAGGAGTCTTCTCGAATTCTCGCGCGTCTGCTCAACTTCTGCGCAGTTTTTAGTAAAACAGCAATAATTCTCTCCTCGGAAGTCCAAATGACGAGCCGTTTGTTGGAGGTGAAAATAGACTTGATTATATTTCCATCCATATAGGTTATTCACAGTGAAACGTGACAGGTTGGTACGCCTTGCCCTGACTTTTCTGTTTTCGCGCAGCATTTATCAGCATGTGCAGCTGTTACTAAAATGACCATAACTTTCATTACATAACTCCAAATGATGCATGGTTTGAAGCGTAGGAAAATAGACTTGACAAGCTATCCATTGGTCTGGTGTATGCTGGCTGGAATCATTATAATTCATGCAGATAATGATTGCAAAACTCGTTGGTTTTCTGGACCTCCTTGTTCCTCTCCAATGCACCTGAGTTCAATCAAAGAAGAGGACATTGGAAGCACTACTAAGTTATTGAGATCTGGAATAGGTCCTAAGTTAGCGTTTACTTGATGAAGTATTTGTTTAGCACGTCTTCTCGTGATTGGTCTTTGATATTGTTGGTCCTTGAGAATATCTTGGTCGTAGAGATGATCATCTTCAGCATAGTCATTGAAGGTTGGGATGTCCTCATCACCCGCTGCGCTCACTCTTCTCGCCCCCCACCCCGCTACGCTCCTCTCTTCTCTCCCCACTGCTGCTCCTCTCTTCTCCCCCCCCTCCCCGCTCCTCTCCTAGATCTGGCCCGGCCGCCGCCCGCATCGCCACCGGAGAACATCATCTCCCCCCAAAAAACCCCACCGGGCGCCTCGCCTCCCATGTAGTCTTTAGCTGTCGCCTGCAGCTATCATAATCGTAATTACTTTCCTTTCTCTGCAAGGTTAGGCAACCGGGAGAAGGTAAACATGGTCTTGGCCAAAATTTGTGATAAAAAACAGACAATTAGTATTTGAGGAAGCTAGGGTCTTACTCTCAATAGGTCATAGGTGCACCTTAAAAGAGTTCGTGAGTGAAAGGGGTGGTGATAGGAGATTGAGTGAATAAAGATGGAGGTGTAGATGTTAAAAACATTAGTAAAAGGCACATAGATAAAGGCGAAGGAACCAGCAAGCGAAGTAAAAAAAAATGCATGGTTGGAGTCAGCGTTTTTTTTTACGATAGAGTGAGTGGTTGTGAGAACCCGCGTAATTAAGCTAAACTAATCAACAGTAATCGGTAATTAGCTAAATTAAAAATTCATTAAATAATTGTAAAGCATGATCGCAGTAATCTTTTAATCGCATAATTAACGCTTTGAACGCGTTGTAAGTAAGCAAATATTCTTATTCACATCACAATTATACAACAATCCAATTACAAAAAGAAATTCAAATATTACAATCCAATGCTTGATGTATAATTAATATTTCAACTCCTTTACAAACATCAATTACAAGAGTTAAGTAAATTTCAAGCAAGGTGCTTGCATTCATTTGACCAAGATTCATTATCATTCCATCTCGCCATCCTCCGCCTTTCTTTTTCAACCTAGAGCTAAAGGAGTTATTAGTAAAACCGAAAATAGTAGTGCTAGTTAGAGTAGAAGAGGAGGATTGCCGTCGGTATACCCTGAATTCAGTAGGTCTTCCATACTAACCTAAGTTAGCTAGTCCCTCGATCGCCAAGATGGCTCGACCCATCAAAGTAGTCAGCATCTGTGGTAACCAAGATATCCAAACCAACCTAAGCTAGTAGGCACCGTAACTTTTGGGGTTGTCATCATTCGCGTCGTGAAGCCAACACCCACCGGTTTCAATTACCTTAGCCACATTAAAAGCCATCAATACATTCCTATTCATTATCGCCTCTGCTTCAACACATCATCGGCAACCTCAACCAACGCCCACAAGATTTAGTTCCGATTAACCTAAAGCCCGCAGAGGTAACCATATTGCCCACAAAGATCATCATTTCAAATCATATGCATCGAACAGAAGTAATAGTAAGGAAGTAGATAAGGTTGTGGTAAATATGAATAGGAAGCCAAGAAATATGAAATTACCACATTGAGGATAGGATCAAGCCCAAGATACGATAAGACCACCTCACCTCAACACTCCACATTCTCATCACCATTGGCCACAAGAGGAGGGAGAACACAGCAGAGAGAACCCACCAAGGCGACCCAATCCATTCCCCACATAAGCCACATTCCATTCACAAACCCCTCTGCCATTCCCCAAGGTCAAGGCAACCAGCATCGAGAGCAAAGAAAGAGGAAGAGCCCAAAGATCCACACCACCACCACCGCAAGCCCCAAAGCTGCAGGGGAGAGGGAGGGCACCAAGACAGGGCGTGCCAGAACCCTCTTGCCCCATATCGAACCCAACTAGAGGAGGGAGAACCAGAGCAGCCTGTAAGCACCAGGAGAATCCCCACCACGCCCACCACCCAAACCAAGGAGCAAAAGGAAGGAAGAAAGAGCACCAAAGAAGTCGGCACTACAACCCGCTCCCCATCCCCAAAACCCTAGCAGAGGTAACCCACCCCACATATATGCTTGTTTAAATCATCCACTAGCATCCATTGAATCAGCAGGCATCAGGTAATCAATCCCATCCACCCTCAGTATATTCAAGTCATCACAGAGCAGAGGGGGAGGTTGAGAGTCATCAAGCACAGGGGGTTTAGTACCTTAGTATTGCATCGCCAAACAACCCTCAAATCACCACCAAAGACCTCCCATTTGCATCATCTAGAAGCAATCAAACCACAGTTAGCCATGCATACCATTCAAGCATCATTAAGCAAATCGATTAAATCAACTAAAGTAAAAATCAAGCTTCAGAAGAGGGTTAGGAGAGGTAGGGAGGTAGGCTTAATGGGGAACCGAGAGGAACCGAGGCGCCGGCGGCCATGGGCCGAGCCGGCAATGAAAATGAGCGCAGGGGATCATGGAGCTTAGGGCGGCAATGGCCGAGGAGGAGCCGAGCCGAGGCGGCGAAGCGTGGCTTGCCTCGGCCTCAGCCGCCACGGACTCGAGGAGGGAGGCTTGCGCGGCAGTGGCAGGCGGAAGCGATGGGCCGAGCCCACTGCAGAGTTTCATCATCCGAGCCGACAAGGAGAGAGGAGGCGGTGGAGCCATGGAGAGAGGAGGAGCCGTGGAGAGGAGGCGCTGGAGAGGGAGCCCCCATGGCGGGCGATTCCAGATCGGGAGAGGCAGAAAAAAAAAGAGAGATGTGAGGGAGAGGTAAGAGTGAAGGAGAAAGAGAGTGGAGAATAAAAGGAGAAGGGGTGGTCGGTTGAGAAATTAGAGAGAGTAGGGGTTAAAAGGAGTAAATAGAATTAGGATTAGAATTTAAGTGCAATTTTTGAGTGCTAATTTGTAGATGTATTTCGATTAGACAAATAATCCTAACTCTTAGCAATTGTTTAGATAAATTGGAGTAATCAAGATAATTAAATATGTGATTAGTTCGAGAGTTGAAGTTTTTACTTCCGTACCAAATAAAATCAAATAGATGTTTGAGCGCATATAAAATTTGTTAGAGTGCTAATTTTCGATTGTATCTAAATTAGATCATTAATTTTAGCTAATTAGCAAATCGTTTAGCTAAAGCAGAATATTAGAGATAATTAACTTGGTGTTTATTTAGAAAGTGGCAGTTTTACTTTCGCGCTTAAATAAAATCCAATAAGTATTAGTTAGCAAATAGAATTTGCCAGAATTGCTAAAACTCAGTCGTGTATAGCTTTTCCCGTCGTTCTTTAGATCGTATGTATCTGTTAGTCGTAATCCTAAAGTCGAATAGAGGTAAATACACAAATAAAACTTGTTAGACTTACTAAAATATGATTATGTGTAGCTTTTCTCGTAGCTCATTAGATCGTGTGCATCACCGAGACTAACCCTAGAATCGGTATGCTAGAACGATAGTAATGGGAGAGTGCTAACTAACCGGGGGTTTGGAAAAGGTTATTGATCTAAAATCCACTAATAAACACAATCATCTAACTAATATACTCTTAGTAGCACCAAAATGTCACTAAGTATTTACTTTACTATTTATTATCCGTTCCATCGCATATTTGCAGCAGACGAGCCGATGCAGGCGGCAGTAGTTGAATCGGATTTTATCGGCAGTAATCTTTTCGACTCGATTGAAGGCAAGCTACTCTCTTGTTCATTAATATAGCTATATTAAATGTAAACCGTACCTTATTCTATCATATATGTATTGCATTAAAACTATTTCTCAAAACTCAAATCAAATAAATGAGTTAAAGATGAGAAAGATGAAAAGAGTTGAGAAATGAGAAATGAGAAATGAAAGAAAAGCAGAGTAATATTATGGTGGGTAAAGGGGGCCCTTGGTCAGGATGAATGAGGGCAAGAGGTGGGACCCCTTTACATATGGTTATAATATAAGGACAAACAAAACTCTTACTCGGTCGAGGTCAGATCTTGATACAACCATTTTCTGTTTTGCATGTAAAATGCTACCATGTTACGTAATTATGCTCTCCACACCGGGTATGTATTATGTGTGAGTGTAGTGTAAAGAAGAGGTGCTATATCACTATGTGGAGTGTTGGGTGCAGAGAGGATGAACTGGCCCAACCAACATTACCCGAACTCGGTGGTGGCAAGGTCAGCACCGACGGAAAGTAATGGGTGGAGAGATTAATCACGAATCGAAAAACGCTCAGATTCGAGCTTGAAATCGCATCAAGGGAAATGCGGTGTACCTAGCATCAAGAGTTCAGGATAGCTATGGGTAAAGTGGTACAAGCCTGCGTGGTGCTATACAAAATCATGAATTCATGCCAGTCTCCTAGATTGGAGTCTACGGGAACCGCTAGGGGTCTTTCTTCTCTCCGAGTAATCAAGTAGTCTTTTTAGAATTAAAATTTGCAACCTAAGTTTTAAGGTTTATGTTCAGAGTAAGTGAAGAGATAAGAATGTTGCTAAGGATGAAAAGTTATAGTCATCAATTGCATTTTAGCTACTAATGCTTGCTGAGTACACTATAGTACTCACTCTTGCTATCTTTCCCTTGCTTAGATCCTGATCCACCCGGGAGATATTCCGAGTAGGATGAGGAAATTTTGCAGGTATCGAGAAGGCCGTAGGTGACGGGGGCATTGGTTGCGAGAAGCAGGGCGAGATGATCGTCCCTTTTGACCCGTGAGACGAGGAGACTACCAGAGGAACCTAGTAGGAAATAGCGGAAAGTGTCTTTCCATGTTTGTAATTAAATTATTGTATTTAAAGCCTTAGACCTGTGTGGCAACTGTTGTAATAAAGAACAGTTTCTATTTTATTGTTCTGCTGCGCAACTCTGATAAATGGCTTACTATTAGTTGGAGCAGTGTTCTACTGGGCAAACTAATAGTAATCCGTGTGCCTAAGTGTGATTACCTCCTGGGTAATGACACGGGGTGTCGCAGTGGTTATTAAGAAGAGAAAGACTACAAAACGCTATAGTGTTTTTCTTTAGAACAACGTGATAGCACCTCCGTTTGATGCAAACATAGGGGATCCGATGCTAGATCGTGCCCGATGATGCAGGGTGGAACGATGGTTCCTGTTCCAATGGACAAGGCATGTGCACTTCATCTTCTCGCAGGGAGTAGAAGTAGGATTCCCTCATAGACCTGGACGGCGGCGCGCTCGTCGACCTCGTCGCGTCGCCCGACCTTCACGCCGCATCGCGGCCGAGGCGAGGCGCCGCGTCGCGCCTCGGCCCCGTCGACGTCAAGTAGGTGCACGTGCTCACCAAGGGATGGTCAAGCCCGCTCCGTGGGTTCATGTGCGAAAACGAGTACCTCCATTGCCTCCACTTCAACTGCATCCGCCTCCCCGATGGCAGGGCACTCGTCAACATGTCGCTCCCCATCGTGCTCGCCATCGGCGATAGGGAGAAGGAAGACATCAGGGACAAACCCGACGTCGCGCTCGTTGGGCCCAGTGACGACCTCCTCGCCATCCTGCACAGGTTCGATTCGTTCTCCGTAATGCTCCTCCCTATCTTTTTGGTGGTGGCTTATGATTCATGACTGATTGCCCATTTTGTCGATCTCTCTGTTTATTTGTTTCTATTCATATCACGTGTTCTTGATGCTAAAGATGCTGCCATTTTGTTCGTTCTTGGCTCGATCAAACACAATGGTTGCAGTTTTCGTAGAAAAATAACTAGGACATGATAAATTCGCTCACATTTACTGCAGTTTGGGTGTGAAAATTCTGTTTACGATTATAATTTTGCAATCGGATGAAAATTTGAAGGTAAAGGAATGTAGCAAGCATTATCGGTTGAAGGAATTCTATTTTGACTCAACCAACTTGCTCACAATTTTAGAACTGATGTATGCCGTACTAGCTGTCCTTTAATTGTGGGAAGCTTTCACGGAAGGATCTTACGCAGTGATGCTGCTTCAAACACGATGAAACTCGATGAGACTTGATATGAAACTTCATGAAACACTTCAATCTGAGTGAAAATTGATGAAACACGATGACACTCCATGAGACTTAGGATGAAACTCCTTGAGACTTGGGATGAAACAATGGTACTTTGGGATCAAGCTATATGAAACTTGATGAAACATGATGAAACTTCATGAGACTTGATGAAACACGATGATACTGCATGAGGCTTGATGAAACACAGTGAAATTCCATGAGACTTGTTGATGAAACACGATGATACTACACGAGACTTGATGAAACACGATGAAACTCCACGATACTTGATGAAACACGGTGAAACTCCATGAGACTTGGGTTAAAATACGATGATACTCCATGAGACTTGATAAAACATGATGAAACTCTATGAGACTTGGGATGAAACAATGGTACTTTGGAATGAAACAATGAGACAATGGTACTTTGGGATGAAGCGATGGTACTTTGGGACGAAAGAATACGAAACTTGATGAAACACGATGATACTCCGTTAGATTTGGTGAAACTCGATGAGACTTGGGACGGAACTTCATGAAAGACTTCAAATATTAGCATGAATCTGAGTGAAACTGGATGAAACACGATGATACTCCATGAGATTTGATGAAACACGATAAAACTCTATGAGACTTGGGATGAAACAATGGTACTTTGGGATCAAACTATATGAAACATGGTGAAACTCCATTAGACTCTATGAAACACGATGATACTCCATGAGACTTGATGAAACATGATGAAACTCCATGAAACACTTCAAACATTAGTATGAATCTGAGTGAAACTGGATGAAACATGATGGTACTCCATGAGACTTGATGAAACACGATGATACTCTACGAGACTTGATGAAACACGATGATACTCTATGAGATTTGGGATGAAACTCTATTAGACTTGGGATGAAACAATGATACTTTGAGGTCAGACTATATGAAACTTAATGAAACTCCATGAGACTTTACGAAACACGATGATACTCTATAAAACTTGATGAAACACGATGAAACTCCACGAAACACTTCAAACATTAACATGAATATAAGTGAAACTGAATGAAACACGGTGATATTCCACGAGACTTCATGAAACTGGATGGTTAGATGCTATACCGTTGGGATGGCTAGATGCTATACCGTTGGGAAGGGCTCCCAATAGTATAGCGTGCCCTAGTTGCTCTCTATTAAGAAACAAAATGCTAGTTTTGCTCTTTTTTCCGATTAATTTTGCTTTTATTTAGCACATCAACTTTAGTTTTTTTCGAGCATAGCATTATGAGAGGAGAAGATTCACTATAGTTGACATATTTTTCAAGAGATTTTTCTCCTTTTGCTGATGAAATATCATGGATCAAACACCAGCTAGGTCTACATATGAATAAAAAAATTGCCCAACTGAAATGCGGCAGAGCGGAACCCTGCACCGAGGCCTTCCTCAAATATCTTGGACCAGTAGGGTCTAGGAAGAAAATATGAACGAATTTCCAACAGTACCATGAATACCACGAAAAGGCAGGATGACGAGAGAGAAACAAGTCGTTCAGTTCGTGTCAATGCCCGGTGTCAATACCGAGAGAGAAGTGAAGAAAATTGTGCCGGAAATAGCAGGAAATTTTCTTCGAGAAGGGCGAAAGGAAAAGAAATTTTCGTTTGCCGTGTGGCTGGGTGCTTGGGTATCATCATCTACCTAAGGATGTGAAAGGCTACAAGAGATAGGCGTATCTCTCTCTCCATTTGCGCCGTGCGCTATAGGCTAGCAGGAGCATAACGGGACGTCTAATCAAAATCCAGCATCACATCCTGAGGTCACGGAAAGTTATTGCACTTTTTTGACCGGAATAGGCCATTCTCTTTTAATTTCTTTACATATATACTCGCACCCTCTTTTAATTTCTACTCAATATTCCACTTAAACTAGTATATTGTACTTTTTATCACTTTTAGAATACTTAAATACTAATTATAAGATACTTCAATGTGATTTGACTAAAAAAATCCACTCGAGCCTTTTATTTTTGCTATATAGCTTTTTTCATATATAAAATAAGTATATACATAATTTTCGCTATAAAAATGACTTTAATAGAAAAATTCATGAAACTCACTTTAGGTATCTTATAATTATTATGAGAGTATATTTTAGTGGTATATGAGAAATATGTGTGTGTATATATATATCCTTCTATTCATATTTTTATTTCTTTTTTTTTCAAAGTGAGGCAGGAGCTCCGCCGTATCTTTATAGAGGAAGAAAAAACAGTGTGTAATTACACATTAAGAGGAGGCGAAACCCCGGTCCTCAGCCATGGGGCAACAAAAAACCTCCAGACGAGGGTGACGACAGCAGAAAATCCAAAAAAAAAAGTGACTATTCTGCCGATTGGTTTCCTCTTCTCCTTAGCATTGTTTCATGTTGGATCAATGTTACAACCTGCTGCACCGGAAGCGATTCGTTTTGGAAAACACGCCGGCTGCCTTCTTTCCAAATGTTCCAGCAAGCAGCAGCGATGACTCCACTGAGCTCCGATGGATGCAAACATTGATTTTTTTTAAAAAAAAGATAAACTATTTTTAAAACATTTTATAAAAATAAACCACAATTTATTTTAGTTTTACAGAAATAACACAAAGTCGCTGGCCCATCAGGTGACTAGATCCAATTACGTCATGGGGAAGCGATTTCAGCCTAACCAGCCCACAACAACGCCTCCGTTGTGTGACTGGTAGGTGTTTGACACCAGTCGCGCCACGCTACCGCGACTGAGGGCCAGTATAATGTCGGTTTATTCCAATCTAAATCGACTCGTGCGACATAAAGAAGGGAAGGGAGAAGAGCGTCGACAGAATAGAGGAGAGGGGAGGAGGAGGAGACCCTGCCCTTGGCTTGGCGCGTCTCCATGTACTCGTCTTTTTGCGATGAGTTCATTGTACTTATGTAATTTGTTGGTCACTTCGATAAAAATATATTGTGTTGAAACAATAAACATAGCTTAGTGGTAGAACTATGGTTTATAGTTGTAGATCAGGTAATTTTGGGTTAATCACGCATATAGTGTTACAATGTGGGATATCTATGTATTTATTATAACGTAAAAATGTTATGATACCTCTATTAGTAGATCGGTTATCGGAAGATCTAGGTTGCTTAGGTTTAGATCCGTAAGATATATGGATAGCGGTTTTAGATTATTTATATTTTTCAATTTAATTGAACATTTACACTCTCATTTTTATAATTAAATTGAAATAGAGAGTATTTTTTAATATGCACGATACAATTTGGTTTTCGTTAGACTCGATGTAAAATCAAAGCTAAGTGTATTGAAATTATTTCTTTAAAAATCAACCTACTGTCGTCGAGTGAGAACACGATTGGGCTCAGTCGCAGGCCTAATGTGCGACCAGGGTCAATCGCGTTCTGGCCTAGCAAATGTGCCCGGCATGACCACGGGTCTCAGTCACCGAGCGATTGAGTGCAGCTACGCAATGGTCCGACTGTAGGTTATTTTTAATATTGAAATATGGTTTATTTGTGTGATTTTTTAATAAATGGCTTGGTTTGGAGAAAAAAATCTGGAAACCTTGATGCGTTGTCCAGGCGGTCACCCTTGCCAATGCTCCTCTTGCATAAACGCAATTGAAACACAAATGTTTAGCCGTCTCATTTTCCTGATCGCAGAGCCGACAAGTAACACTACGAGGCTAATCTGTCGGCAGTGAGGATTTTCGCTTGTAGCAGCAGCCATGCGAAAAACTTGGTCTTGGTCTCAGCCCGCGCCCTCCAGATGATTGAAGCGTTGAACTGTAGTAATAAGGGACATAGTACAACTCCTGCGTCGAGAGGAAGAGGAAGTACCTTCTTTCAGACACTCTGCTCCATGTGGCCTGAACACAAACATCATCTCTTTCTTTTTCGTATCGCTCGCAACAGTTCGAACACTTTATCTCTCCGTTTCTCATCCACTCACTTCTAACTTATCCTTTCGTTCCCATCCACCCGCTTCCCCGACTCCCCATGACTGCCTCCTCCTTCTACTCTCTCTCTCTCTCTCTCTCTCTCTCTCAAAAACAAAACGAAGGTTTGTCTGCGAGCTCTTCTTCGACGCTGAGCCGCTCAGGGAGCCCGGCAAGCACGCGCGGGATGCCTGTGCGCTCTGTGCCAAGCCACCACACGCGTTGGAGATGAAGCTTGTCAAGGAAATGGAGATGATCCTCAAAGCGTTGAAGATCGGCGCCTACTTGGGCAGTTCAACTCACTACCGCTACACCACCGAACACATTCTCTGCCACTCATTCCTTATCCTCTGCGGTTGATGCTGCAGTCGGACGAGATGGACAAGGAGCTGTGGGGGCTGCACCACGACCTGGCCACGCTGCTCGACCCTCGTCCACCTCGGCCACACGTCACCTCGGCACTCCCACACCTCTACCGCACCTCGTCGGGCCGTGCATCGCCTGCCGCCGCGGGTGGCACGGGGCCGAGCACTTCCTGGCGTCGCCGCCCGCGTCAAGGGCGGTGGCGAGAATGTGGGACTACGGCGAAGTGTACCGCCTGGAGGTGCGTGGCGGGTCGATGGGGCTTCTCGGGCCATCTCCTCCGCGTCTGATGAGTTGGGTATTTTGTTACAGTCATATGTTTTTTTGTTGTAAGGGGTGATTTGAGATGTTGGGACTACAATTTTTTAATGTTGTATATTTTTTAAAAAGAATTTCACAATGTTGCATCTGGTGTTGTTCATTGTTGCATGTATGAAATCAGAATGTTTCATAAGTTAGGCTCAAATGTTGCAGCACCCGATTGTTTATTTGCAAACTGGTGAATTGTTCTGACGTTGCAATCCGTTGGGAAAAAAATGTTGCGACCATCGAAAAAAAATGTTGCAAAGCCAACCCCATGAATCCGAGCATTGAAAAAGTGTTGCACACGATGAAAAAAATGTTGCACGCAATGAAACAAAATGTTGTGTCCATGGGAAGGCACGACACTATCGTAATTTATTTGTTTGGGATATTTGGTGAGAATTTGATATTTTCTCAAAATGTTTCATAAGTTAGTTGCAAATGTTGCAATAGCTATTCAAGATGTTGCAAGTAGTTTTTGGTGATTTCTCAAGTCTGGGTGGTTTCCCAATTTGTTGCAAATATTGACTATTGCACAATGGAATGAATTTGTTGCGGTAAATTGTTGCACCCTTTTTTTTTTTGAACACCTGATGTTTTTTTCTTCTCAATCTCATGTGTTCTGTTGCACTTCACTGACTAGATGTTGCATTTAGAGGGTGATGGGGGCGTACGATGAGAATCCTCTCATCAGACGTCCAAGCCGTAGTCGTTCACTAGTAATAACCTTTGAATCGAGCAGCATAAGTTGAGCCAGCTGAATATTGGCCATGCATGCTTGGTCCATTTCCAAACTGTTGCATCTGGCCGATTTGGATCAAGGGATACCTGGGCAATCAGCTGCCAGAGATTGACGAATTCTGCCACAAGCTGATCCAAGTCCCATTTGTGTTTCACCGTTCGCCGCTTCTGTTTAGTTCGTAGTGGCGGAGCTAGGATTTTGACGATGGGCAAACTCATCACAAATGAGTTATTCAAGAAGGACAAAGAAGAGCTCTTAGAGACATCATCCTCAAAGAAGAAATTACCGCTTTCAAGACCAAAGCGGAATCAAGTGATGATGAAGATGAAGAAGAAGACTCCAACGAGGAGTATGCACTTCTTGTAAGAAGAATGAAGAGGGTCATGAAGAGACGTCCCAATAGAAGCTACAACTTCGACAAGTACAAAAAGGGGTAATTCTCAAGTGACAAGAAGCGTTATAGCAACATTCGATGTTATAATTGTGAAGAGAAGGGGCACATTGCTTCTCGTTGCCCCGAAAAGAAGGATGACAAGGATAAGCCTTACAAGAAGAAGGGGTATAATGGTAAGAAGAAGCTTTTCAAGAAGCTTCACAAAGATGGCAAGCATGAAGCCCACATTGGAGAGTGGGATTCAAATAATGAGTCAAGCGACTCCGATTCCGATGAAGATGAGTCCCCTAAGAAGAAGGGACTAGTCGGCATTACCATCAAGAAAGCTCTGTCGCTATTCTCCACTCCTACTTGCCTCATGGCAAAAGGAGATAAGGTGTCATTCTTGGCAACTCCTCATGCCAAAAGCCCCGTTGGTGTCATTCTAGGCAACTTGGGAGAGTTGAGAAATAGTGTCACCAACGTTTCATATTTATCCGGAAGAGCCCTAAGAATTTTGCACACAATATCAACATTAAGAAGGTTAGTCCCAAGGCTTTTGAGCTCATTCACAATGTTGTTGAGTCTTGAATACATCTCATTGATGTTTTCATGAGGCAACATTATGAATGTCTCATATTTGATCCGAAACCTATGCAATTTGGCTTCTTTGACTGTGGATGTACCCTCATGGATTTTCGAGAGAGTTGTCCAAATAGCATGAGCATTTTCCAAGTTGCTTACTCTATTGAACTCATTCGCGTTCAAAGCGCCAAAGAGAGCATTCATAGCTTGAGCATCTAAATGAGCATTACGCGTATCTTGATCCATGAGTTCTAGTGGATTAATAGGCATAGCGTAACCCTCATTTACGATTCTCCAAACGCTTGAACTCATGGCCTTTAAATAAATTGACATTCTAATTTTTCAATAAGCATAATTAGAGCCATCAAACAAAGAAGCCCTTCCTAAAGCCATTCCCTCACTAGCCATCCTTTTCTCTCTTAGACGGTTAAGTCTAAATCAATGAGAAACCAAGCTCCGATACCACTTGTAGGATCAAGGATAACCGACTAGAGGAGAGTGGATAGAAGGTTTTTAAACTTTTTAACAATTTAAGCCAATTTATAACTTAGTCTAAACAAGTTACACTTCTAGCTAAGCAATTTAATCACAATAAAAGAGCTAGAAATGTAAGTGCGGAAATAGTAAAGACTAGGAATAACCACAATGAGACAAAGATATTTTCCCGTGGTATCGAAGACTTGCCGGTTTTCACTAATCCACGTTGAGGAAGTTTGACAACTCAAGCCGGCTTCACGAATTAAGCCTTCACTCGATCACTATGGTTGTTCTTCCTCCGCTCCGGAGATGGCGAACACCAAACCATTCGCAAGCTTGCACCGGACCTTTTCACAATCTTCTTGAAGAGATCACCGTGCTCCACCGCCAAGGCCGTCTAGGAGTTTGGCAAAACTCCAAGAGTAACAAACCAATGACCTTCGCTTGACGGCACTCAAGTGCAATAGGATCAACTAAGATGAATGGATACACTTGAATGAACTCAACTACCTTACAATGAATACACAAGGGAATTTTGGTGTTGAGTGAATGCACAAGACTCTCAAGGATGTTAAATGAACCCACTTCACTCTTCCTTGATCTGGTGAGGGGGTATTTATATCCCCACCAACAGATACTAGCCGTGGGAACAGAAAGCCACAAAAATCAGCGAATTTCGGTACTACCGCCGGCTAAGGGTCGGTACTACCGCACCCTCGTCAGAGTTTTGTAGCGGTTATAATAGAGGCATTAAAACGTTCTGACATAGCCGTTGAAATCGCATCGCGGTACTACCGTCAACTATCATGCGGTATTATTAGCTCAAGCGATCGTCTGGCTCCTAAGTCTTGATACTACTGCTTCAAGCAAATTCAAACTCAGCTGAAAAACACACTTCTTTGGAAAACATATACCGCTCCACTAAAAAAGGAATAACCGTAGAGCGGTAGTACCGTTCAAACAACGCCGGTACTACCGTTCGCAGGGTTATGCAAATCTAGCCAAAATGGAGCTTCTCTGTAATTTTTATACCGCCTCAAAATAATCGGAACAACCGAGAAACGGTAGTTCCGCTCAGTATATGCGGTATTACCGCTACACAGTGGCGACCAGAGAACTTAGCAAATATTAAACTGGACATGTGGACGGCTCAGATTAATTGGGTCGTTCGGACCACTTTTTAACCACACGATTAAGAACGGTCCGAACAACCCACGGTATTACTGCCAAGTAAAATGCGGTACTACCGCTCTCCGGTAGTTCCGCTGAAATCTATGGTATTATCGTGCTACGGGAGAGCAACCAAGTCCAGAAACGTGTCTCACTGGATTTTACGTACCGCCAACAAACAAACGGTAAAACCGTAGTATGGTACTACCGCAACACAAAAACTTAGACAGCGCATTGATTGAACTAGCCACATGGACAGCTTAGATCAATTGGGCCATTCGGACCACCTTTTTAACCACACAATTAAGGACGGTCCGAACAGCCCACGATAGTACCGCCAACTAAAATGCGGTCATACCTCTCAGCGGTAGTTCTGCCAATAATCTTCTGGTACTACCGCGTGTGCTGTCAATTTTCAGAAAACTTTCCAATTCAAATCCAACAACAAATTCAAATGCAAGCATGATTCTAAATTGATCCATAAGGCACAAGAACATATTATCAAGTGACTAGTCATGATCCCTCTTAATAGTACGGCATTTAACCTATAATCCGGTCTTCCACCAAATCTCCTAAGACCGGTAAAATACAAAAAGATCCTAGACTACTTGTACATTGACCTTGAGTCATCTTGATCTTCATATAGTCCTTCAGCATGCATATTTATGTCATCACACTTACCAATGTGACTTAACATTGTAAATACTTAATAAACACGCTAATCCCATATTCACATATTATCATTAATTACCAAAACAATTTTTTAGGGGCCTAGATGCTTTCAAAGACGAAATTTGAGCCATGTGAACCGGCGTGAGTAGAGAGGGCGCCATTGATCCATCCGCCGCGACTTGAAAGCCCGAGGTAGGCGTCGCCGCCAACCACGGTAGGCATGCGGTCTTGAGAGCGCCGGGCCGGGCGGAGGCCTTGAGGCCGAGGCAGCAGCCGTCGTGCCAGAGGACAAGCAATGGTGGCGGGTGGTGGCGCCAAAGCTCGATTCTTGACACGCTGCCAAGACTGAGTCTGGAGACCAAAGAGAGAAATGGAGAGAGATAAGAGGAGAGGCAAAGTAAAAGCCAAAAGGAAACGTCTGGGTGGGGAGCTCCAACCAAAAGACTAGCGACTTGCGGAAGCAGTGGGCTTGATCTTCATCTGTTGGGCTGGGTCGAATAACAATTGGGCTGCTAGGAGTTGAGAGTATATATATGTTAGTATGTGTAGTGTATACTTTATGTATTAAGGGGATATATATCAGTTTTTTGTGCAAAATTTTTAGTGGTGCGACTGTATCCCTATACATCTACTGTAGCTCTGCCCCTGTTAGTTCGGGCCAAAGAGAGGAGGAGCGATACCTTTCGGAGCCATCCCTCGCAGCTGTCTAGAGTGCCTTACTTCACTTTTACCTCTTAACGTGATTTTTTTATCGTGAGAAGAGTTAGCTATATTTGGAACACGAGAATTTCTTTTGATTCCTATAAAAATTGAATTTGCCCCGTGAAATCCCCGCGTTCCAAATGGACCATTAGTGGAAACTTGTATGAAATACCTCAGAATACGTTTGGAACATGGGATTCCTACATGGCAAATTTTTGTATAGTCTTTTGATTTTCGTCGACGGGTTTATATTCCGAAATAGAGAGGGTAGTCACTAACGTTGATCACTTGTCCCTTGGTTCCATCCCCTGGCCTATTCAGGCTACCCTACCTAGCCACCAGATTGGAAGCATTCTCCTATAAGTCTTGGTACTGCAGATGATTAGTGTTTGTACACAGGCACTATAGGTTTTGTTTGATTGGTTAATGCATGATTAGCTAAGATGGAGCTTGATTAACAGCTACTTCTGTAGGCAATCAAATTTGCTCCCTGGTTTGTGTCTACTTAAGCTAGTTGCTGCTAGTAATGTTTGCGGCCGGATTTACGCCGGCCGGTCTACATTGTACCACAACGCTTGGCTCTGAAAGAAAACACTTGCCTGAGCAGGACAGCATCTGTGCATGACATTACACTAGGAAGCATCCGTGTTCTTCTGACCATAATACGCTATCATAAACCAGCATTATTACTTTGCCCTGTAGTCTAAACTAATCCGTTCCACTTTCTAAGCGAAGTCCATATGCAATCACTACCATCCCCCAAGCCGTGAAACATCGATAATTGTGTCATGTCACGTGCCAAAGTGCTCTCGAAAGATTCTCCTCTCTTTTTCTGCGAGCAGTAATAGTGATACAGGAGCTTTTTGGTTCAGGACCCAGTGAATTAATCCCAAATTTGACATAGTCAAACTTAAGTAAAGACAAAATTCGGCAAAAATACCGTTGGTTGCATTGCGGTTAAACTAAAATTTGGCGTTATCAAAATTTTAGTGAACGGTTTCCCTCCTCCTTAGATTGCTCACATGTGACATTGAATTTTGTTGACGTTACCAAATTTTTGTTGGCGTTACCAAATTTTTGTTTGCATCACCAAATATTGGAAGCAAACCAAATGTAGCCAATTTTTATTGGCGTTACCAAAATTTGATTTAGTTCACGTTGGTAACAAACCAAACATGCCTCTCCATTGTTAACTACTGCATTTTCTTGTACAATATCCCATTCTTGTTAACGAACAATTCTTATAAATTTCACAGTACTGTCTAGCAAGCTTAATTACTAGCCAAAGCTTATATATATATATATATATATATATATATATATATATATATATATATATATATATATTGTTAATATGCATAAAAGCATTTAGCTAAGGACTTGCTTCGGATACGTTGTATGCATGATCCCCCTGACGTAATGCACAAAGGCCCGTTCTGTCTTCTCTGCGAATGCCACCTATTGATAAGCAAAGAACTCTGAATTTCCCAAAAACATATTCTGTTCATTTGTATAGCAGTAGCGATCAAATTAACCAAAGATAACATAGCAAGTTAGTTTACCTTAGAAACGAAGGAAATTAAATTTATGCACAGATATCCCACCTCTCCCTTTTCCCTAGAAATCTATGCCCTGGTCATCCCAGGGCCCATCGGAAAAAAGATTCTTGGCACGAACCCGAGCCGAAGAGAGGGGTCCAAGCTAGCCGAACAGGCAAGGTTCTCCCTCGTTTCTCTTGGATTCGCGATGGCCGTTCGGAACCGGTGAGCAGTCGAGCTGAGCAGTGAGCACGCGCCACCACCCCAGTTTCTCTTGGATTCTCAAGCGACGAGAAGGGGTTGATTTGGAGCCACATGCGGCAACCACGCAGGCAAGAGAAGCTCCTTCGCCCCACCAACCGTTCTTAAACGAATGCATTACCCGAGAACACAGTAAAATCACTACTGCAAACGTTTCACTGTTTCTGTAGTATTTGATACCGTTTCTATTGTACTACTACCGAGCGCTGTTCATGCAGGCTGAAATAGCTGTTCACATAATGATTTACTGTACTTCAGCAGTGGATCTGGATCCTGCGAGATCATATCGATGCAATTTAAAAATGTAGAAGAAACGCTTCTAAGGGCTCGAACTCGACTGGATTAATGGCTCTGTCTGTTGTCTCCTTGCAGTTTGTCGTCCTTATTCCCTGATCTCTGCTGCTTTGGTGGTGCTCATAAAACAAATGCTACTGGTACATCCGGCCTTTCGATCCTTGCGAGGTTGGTAAGATAACAGAAGTGTTATTTTTGTCCATGGAGCATTGATTGTGTGATGGATGGGGTTTGGTGCCATTGCAAACTGTTCTGGATTGTAGTGAATTGTTCCGGCCTGCTATTCCAAAGAAGACGAGAGCTTGAAATCTTGATCGACCTAGATCGTTAAATAATGGCATGTTGCAAGATGCAGATGATTTGGATTTGGGAACAGAGAATTTTTTTGGCTCATTTTACTATGGTATATGACGATAATATAAATCAAATCTGAGATTAATTTGTTAAAGATATAATTGACTTTTATTTGTATTTATAAATTTTTGTGAGGGTATTAGAGCATCTTTAGTGTATTGAACTGATGTCGATTCAAAGTCATGTCACATAAGTATTATAGGAACTGAGCTTGTTTTTCTCCAATGTATTGAACTGATTCCTACTAATAACTGGGATCCACGTTACATTAAAAAACCACAAAATAATAATATCATATCTCAACCGCACTCTCTCCTATGTAGTTGTTTAATGCTCATATGAGTTGTGTAATGCTTTGAATCGATTCCCAAGTAGAGTCCGGTTTCATATATTTTTTTTTGTTGGAATTGACCCCTCCAATATATTGAATCGATTTAATACCTTCTCTCTCCTCATTTGAACCGGCTAAAACACAACATTGGAGATGATCTTAGAGTTGAAAATATTAATCTTGTGATGCGTGATCCGCATATGGGTAGTTACAATTCTACTTCATCGAGATTGTACTACTCATACTATTAGGTGCAGTGTAACTAAATCTTAATTAATCTGAACCATTAAATCAAAGAGGATCGAAGGTCCATACTAAATTGACTATACCGTAAGAAGTCTGCTAATAAGGGTGTAGCGTCGAGCTCGAGCGATGCATCTCTGCCCTCGGGCGTTTCTGGAGATTTCACGTTATTCAGGCTGCGTCGGACGATCGCATTCGACGGCAAAAATGGAAGGCCACTCATAGTGCAGGTAGCTCGTATTGGACCAAGCGTTGGTACAGGGCCCAGCCTGTTAAGACCAAAGCCCAGTCACTCTCCACCCAAGCCCATCCGGCGCGCAATCCTACCGTCCGCACGAATCACGAGGCGGCCAAGGGTCGTAACTGACAGCCCCAACCAAGTCCCCCGGAGGCCAGTAAACCTAAAACCCCGCGGAGCCCAAGACGCAGCCGCCGGCGGAGGCAGCGAAGGATGGCGGCGGCAGCGGCGGGGGACGGCGGAGGGGCGCCGGAGACCACTGGAGTGGAGGCGGCTTCCACCTCCGAGCCGCGCGGCGCCACCGGCAGCATGTCGCAGGAGGACTGCGTCGCCGGCATCCGCTCGGCTCTCAAACGTACGCACGCACGCTCGCCGCCCTGGCTCACCACCGCCGTCCACCGTTTATTGCTTGCTATCGACGTTTCTGTGAACCTCCACGTCCTGATCTGTGCTGTGAATTTTGATGGATAGATCCGACGGTGCGGTTCCTGAGGGAGCGGATGGAGAAGGCCGGGTGCCCCGTGTTTCCGCGGCTGATCCAGGCGGCGACCTGCTCCTCTGCCGGGGGCTACGCTAGCCGGGAGGGGGTATGCTCTCTTTCCTTCCCTTTTTTCTCTCTCGTTACTTCGAAAGTATCGTAGTATATGCTTAAAGGTTGGCACTGCCAGGGGTTCTGAAGTTTATGTGGGCTATTTGCATTGCCTGGACTATGGTTGTAGCTAGAAAATAGGAAGTGTATGTGTGTTTGTTCACAAGTCGTAACAATTCAGTGCGAAGCAGGACGTACTACGAATTATGTTGTCTGAAATTCGTAAATGACAGCTCTTTAGTTGTTTGGGAACAAGCTTACCACAGGATTAGCTAGGATGGTGTTTGGTTGCTCAAGATTTGGTAATGATGGTATAGAGATGTTGTCTTCTAAGCATGTATTTTTTGCTTTTCTGCGGTGCAGTGGGAGGGACAACTGAAATTATGACTTTTTTCTTCTTCTTCTGTTCAGTATTGAGAGCACTGAAAGTGTTCAGAAGCTAGATTCGAGTATTCAACTGTTTTATGTAGGTGGATGGAGTTTTCCTTTGAATATTTATGTTATTTTCACATTTGCACCTCAATGGGCAACATTTTACACCAAGGGTAGACAGAGCTGGTTTCTATTTTCCTGTTATTTTTATATCTTTATATGATTTGCTATGAGTTCATAAAAGCCTAGCTAGATTGTCATGCTATATTTGTAAGATGCTACTTGCTAGTATATTCGGTAACTGTAACTTCAGTATTTGGGCAGCATAATATTATTGTGTAATGTCCAAATTCTTGGTTGACCCTGAGAACAGCCTCCTTTTTTTCTTCTCTCAATAGTATCTTTATAGCTCAGCCAGTGCAATTGTCACACATATTATATTCTTTTCTTCAGTGTTTTCCTTGCATCTTTGCTCGTGGGTTCTATTTCAAGCAAACTACTAAAGAGAGAACTGCCCTAACTTTCCAATTTTTTTTGTCCAGGTGAAAATTTGCTGTAATCACATGCAATTTCAAGATGAGATAAATCAGGTCCTCATTCATGAATTAATACATGCTTATGATGACTGCGTTGGCAAGAACTTGGACTGGAAGAACTGCGCTCACCATGCTTGCTCTGAGGTAACAAAGTACTTATCATGTAAACTGGAGTTATTGGCATGCTATTATGACACAGAAACTTATGCTCAGTTGTGAGTTTTATTGATAATTGACTTACAGTGCGTTTTTCTATTCTTAGATTCGAGCTAATCACCTTAGTGGTGATTGCCATTACAAACGTGAATTGTTGCGTGGCTTCATGAAGATAAGGGGGCATGAACAAGTAAGTATTTTTCTAGCAAAAGCTAGTCTGTTTTGCTGTCTTGTTATTGAGCTCATACCACTTATGTATTTGGTTCTTTGCTATGTGAAAGCTAATCTTGTCTGGTGTCCTTTTATGTTCCATACATGCATCACATCTTTGCATATGAACTATCCAGTTCAATCGAACTTCTGTTGGCAAGAAAATAGTTGGTTACAAACTTACAGTAGTCAAATATAGGGAGCCACTAATGGTATTAACTACTGAGATTTGTTTTGAGCTTCCAGTGATTCCCTGAGTACTTGTAGCTAGTGAGTGCGCTTTCACAGTTAGTTTTTTTTGCTAACTGAATTTTATGTCTGTTGTGACATTTTCTGAACTTCTGAAGGAATGTGTCAAAAGGCGGGCTCTGATGTCTGTCAAGAACAACCCTTACTGCTCGGAGACAGCTGCAAAAGATGCAATTGAGGCTGTGTGGGATATATGCTACAATGACACGCGCCCATTTGACAGGGCTCCATGAAGTATGTTCGTGACAGCAATAAAGTGTAACCAAGTTTGTGCACGCCTGCTGGGATAGTTTTGTTTCCCTTCAGAAAATTGTATTCAGCAAACTGTGACAACAAAATTCAGAATTTTTGTGCTAGAGCAAAGATGTGACAACAAAATTCAGAAATTTTGTGCTAGAGCAAAGATGTGTGTCATGGTACGAGTCCGCGAACAATGTAACAAATTATTTCATGTTATTCAATTCTTTTACATGATATATTGTGACAAGGTTTATTAAGCTCCCAGAAAAATGTGATGTCACGGCTAATTCTTCACTAGGAAAAAGTTGCTGAAGATGTCTACTTTTTTCCCTTTTGAAATTCAAACCATCTGGAAATGCATTCAGACTTCATAGTCAAATTCCAGTTAGGATTATTTTTAGGGAAATTATTTTATATGCTACTGCAAATGTTCTGGATTTCTGATCTGCCATTACAAAGTAATATCTCCTTGCATGTCACTGCAAACTCAAAACTATAACCTTTTATGCCATTGTTGTTAACTCCGTTCATTTTTTTAAATACCCATATTACCCTCTCTATTTTTCTCTTCATTGGCCGCATACTTTTTAAGTTTCGTCTCAACAATACTTTAAGCCACTTCTGTCACTATTCACAATTTCACATCATATGGTGCGAATAAGGTACCAAACTACCATGCACATATAGCATGGATTGCTATCAATAGCCAAAATGGTGTTAGTGATACACTAACACAGAATGGGTTGCTAATTAATGTAGATGTCAAGATTTCACCAAATTTGTCTCATTTGAAAACTCTATTGCTAATTTGCTATACCCTGAAAATCTTCTCAAGGTCCTTGTTAGTTGTTTGTCTTATGCAAACAGGCTATACATATCAAAGGGGTGCCCAGGACACGAACAATATGGTAGATTAATGTTAGTCCAAGTGATTAGGTGACTGCCATATTTGGCCAACAACATGGTAGACCAATGTTACGAGGCATGAATCCATCGTCTTGAGTATCCTGACCTCAATGTACATGCAGCCCATGTACAGCATGCTCAAGCTAAAGTAGGTGATATCTCAAGATTCTGATACGGCAAATGGCGACAGTATCATGTTATATATGCTCGACAATCTTGATCACTACGAGGTTACTTTTGCAAAGTATTAGGGCACTAAAGTATCCATAGCCAGCAACAATAGTATGTCTGTTTCAGCTGAAGACAATTTGAGCATGGCTAATCCAGGTAGAATATATGAAGCTATCGACCATAGCTACCCAATGATGTTACATTCATCAGTGGCATGCCGATCTTGACGACAACTAAAAAAAAGGTAACCAAAACATATCCCAAAATGTTTGCTCTGGCAGAAAAGAACAGCATCAAGGAATGAATCCATATTATCACTGTCAAGCTAACTACTTTCACAAACTACGAGGGTACCAAAAGCAGCAGCGGTAGGCAATAGCCTCGCCTCTTTTTCAGCTTAAAAACAGCCCTGAGGACAATCAATCTCAAAAGGACACTACAAGCTAGTAGTAATAGGAAAGCAATCAACCAATGGCATTGCAAAATTTTCTTTCTGTTCTACAGCCTACAGGTGCATAACACACACACTAGCATGCGAATCTTGAGCACATCCAAGCTACCTACACCCAGAGGCCATGAGGTTACTGAGAGCATCTACAATAGTCTACGTCAGCTGTTACTAAGGGGTTGACACATCAGTATTTAGGTGATGTGGAGGAAAGAAGATGAGGAGAGAAGGTGAGGTTATTTATAGATAAAGAAACTAGCAAATTGTTAATACCAAAACACAAGAAACAACCAAATACTTTATTAGAGACTTACTTGTTACCTAAAAACGCGTTTTGTGGGTCCCACTGTCTTAAAACAAAATATCCATCAGATCATTTGTGCAGCCCGACTTCATTATTGATATGATAAATGAGCTAAAACATGTAGGCCACAAAGTTGTACTTCATTATTGATCATTAAGAATCATGCACACTTGTAGCAATTAAAATATTTGACACAAGCTCAAGAAACAATCCATTGGAAGACTTGTTTCTTTTTATTAGATTGAGTACTCTCTCTCCTCTTAGTAACAAGTTAAGAAACAAACTATTATAGATGCTCTGAGGGCATCTTCAATTTTTATTAGATTGAGTACTCTCTCCTCTTAGTAACAAGTTAAGAAACAAACTATTATAGATGCTCTGAAGGCATCTTCAATAGTGTATTTATTGTCGTCTCTTAGCTATGTCACATCAATAAAATCTTATGTGGAAGAGATAGAGGGAGGAGAGAGAGCACAGATCGTCTCTTCCTGAAGAGACTGTCGTACACGCGAAACAAGATATGATACATTAATATACTCTAGTTGACATGTAGGCCCGTTTAAAAAAAATTAAAAAAATATAAATGTTGGAAAGTATGTTAGAGACTATCTATTGGAGATGTTGTCTATAAAGATGATATAGCATATGTTAGAGACAAGATTATCTCTAACTATTGGAGATGCCCTGAAGAAGCTATAGAACACAGTGCTAATTAAACAAAAACCATGCTTAATTAGTTAAATCTCGGCTTTGGTATTCGTGTGCGTGCCGGGGCTTAATTAGTTAAATGCCATGTGGTTTGCTTGGCCGAGTGGAGCTCACATGAGAGACGCCATTAAACTAGCTCATCAGCTCTCGGCCCCAAAAAGCCAAGGCAAGCCGCGGGCTTAAACAAAACGCAAGAGCTCCAGAAACTATAGATTCTTCCCATGGGATGCGTCGCGCTCCGAAGACCAAGGCCGGGGAGGGGAACAAGATGGAGGTATTAAAACTCAAAGCTCTGTACCGGGAGCCAAATCTCCTGTCCTTTGACTTGCGAGCTGCCTGGCTCAAATGCCCTTGACTTGAGCTTCGCTCTATATATACATACACGCACTTGCGCACATAAGCAAAGAGGTAGGTGAGAGCTAGCTAGCACAGGTGAGAAGGCAGGCAGCATGAGGTTACTTGGGATTGTGAGGCTGGTTGCTTTGGTGCTCATTGTGGTCATCAGCTCATCACTTCAACAGCAAGCAGCCGTTGGTGAGTCATCTGATAATTAACTTAGTTTTTTTTTCTCACCTTTGCTGCTAGCTCTTTACTCCTAATGTGAGCTGTTTAGTAGTGATCACTGAGTTCTGAAACCATTCTTCCGCTGTGGATTGAGAAGGTGCTATCAGGCTGCATGACAGAAGGCAACACGCGGAGCAATGGGCGGAGGAGAGGAAGCAGATGAGGTCGTTCATGACCATGGACTACTCTAGTGTGCGGCGGCGCACGCCGAAGCACAATTGACTCAGCTAGCCATTAGATAGCACCAGAAATCCTGAAAGTTTCGACTCACCGATCTCAAGGCTCCGGCAGCAACCATCTATTGGAGCTAGCATGATGACAGGAGAAGTTGATCCATCATGTGCTTCTTTTTTCTTTCTTTCTTCAGTATGTGTATCTATGTCTACGTGTCCAGCGTGCAGATGTGTGCACACAAATTTTGCCCCCTGACCAAATGTTATTACTAGGATATATACCCAGCTATAGTATTACTGCTAATGCTTACTTTTGGTTACATTTTTGTAAGAAGGTGTTGAGGTCTTGTAGTTTCGGTTGGTATAAAGTTTCTGCTTCTTCTGTAAGTGAAATAGCAGCAGGCCAGCAGCTAGACTCAAATTTCAGACTTGGAAATGCTTATGTACTAAACATGTCAACCATAATGGAAGAAGTACACTGATGGAGCATTTGCTATATACTGTTTGCTCATGTATTCATCGACTGTTCATTGTTCATAACCATTGGAGTGAACTCATGTTTCATGAACAAATCAAGGCATGTGATTCTCACTTTTGGCAGACAATACTTTTTCACTCTTTCAGAAGGTGGCATCTAAGCAAAATGTGATGTGTGCCATGTAAACTGTTGCATTACCGCTCGTATGGCAGACAATTTTTTTCACATTTTCACTTGATTTGAGTTTTGTGCATCGTTTGACTGTATGAAGTTTGAACAGCATGAGCGTGTGTGCTGTTCTATCAAGAATCATCACCAGTGGATAACTGGAGGAGGAGGCAGGCAAATAATTTTAGACATAACTTCTCATGAAAAGATGCATATCTTGATTGTCTCAATCTCAGCCGTTCCGTTTCTGATTAACCGGCTCTTGTACTCTCAGAAGGTCAGCTTATTTAGTCCCTGTCTAGCTAGTGTCTATGCCGTATCACTATATCACCTTTCAAATACGTCAAAAAAATACCACCTTTCAAAACTTATCCTGAACATGTTACTATTTCAGTTATTTTGACAGCACGAAAACAAAGACCATTCAGTGGTCCACTTTACAATCACTTTATCTTTGAATTTTATTTTTCCTTTTGGATGCTCAGCAGATGCCAGGCACGACAACAGTAGTACAAATTTACGAACCTCTGAATGAGCAGAAGGGGGGCTTATATTTCCTAGAGTTTCAGGCAGAGATATCTCCCATATCAGAAAACCTGATGGGAACTCACAAGAGGAGGAGACACGTACTTAAATTGACGCTCCTACTTTACTGAATCTACCGCGAAATCACCGAGCACCGCTACTCTAATTCACACTGGTCTCGCTTTGCAGTTTGCCTTGCCGTACTACTAAACGAAAAGCGGAAAAGGGCTTCGTCGATCAAAAGCAAGGATCACATGGACCATCCAGGGCTCTGTGGAACTAAAAGAGTCCAGCAGAAGGGTGATTAGGCTTTTGACCACCGGTTTCGCCAAGCTTAATTTGACGCCCCGGCACGGCTGCTTCGGGAACGTTGCCTTTTTCAGTACTGCTCAGGTATGTCTAATAGTTAGAGATAATTTTATCTCTAACATATGCTACATTATCTTTAAAGATAACATCTTTAATATATAGTCTCTAGCACACTCTCCAACGTTTATATTTTATGATTTTCCTTTGAAACAGGCCCACATGTCAACCAGAGTAGATTAATGTATTCTATCTTGTTTGGCGTTATCCCGTCTTGTTTCATGTGCACAACAGTCTCTTTAGGAAGAGACGATATGTACTCTCTCTCCTTCCCCTCTCTCATCCACGTTGGATTTTGTTGACTTGGTATAGCTAAGAGACGACAATAAATATACTATTGGAGATGCCCTCAGACGTATATTATCAGTAGTACGGCATGGTCGTTAGCTTTTGCAAGTGATGGGCGTACGTACACAGTACACACGAAGGAATTAAGGTATGTAGAGCTGCACGTACGTACTCCGTTAGCTAGGCTGGGCTGGCCCTGTATGTGCACTGCACACTGCTTATACTATACAGTTGCCAGGTGAAGTGCGCCCGGTCACTGGACCCCGCATGTCAGTGACGGTTCAGACAATTTTGTTCCAACACAGATTGTTGGCACAAAGTGAGGCTGTGCTGCTTGTTGTAATCCAAAGCTGCAATTTTTGTCTGCGTCTCCGTCAGCTACGTAAAGCAAGTAGTAGTAGTAGACTAGCAGTGAACAAGGGGCAATCACTGGGTGCGGGGCTACTGTGATAGGCGGGGCAACAAAGCGAAAAAGCTCCAGACAAATGATTGATCGCACTGAAATATTTTGGAGACGTTACGAGTTTGCAGCAACAAGCCTAGCTAGCTACCGATCGATCGAGCATGCAGAAAGGCGGTCCTAAGAACACAGATCACCGTGAGCCCATTCGCCGCTCCGCCTAAAACTTCACCGAAACTCGAATTTCACAGGACAGGGGCAGGTATCAATTATACTAAAGCTTTCTCCACCCGAGGAATCCGTACAGCGCGCGCGGTTAGAAAACCTCAACAGCCGAGCCAGTGAAAACGTACGTACCGTGTGCTGTCACGCGGACACACGGGTGGATTGGCCGAGGGAAGACGTGTGACTTTGGTTGGTGTCGCGCGCGCGGTGTCGCCGTGCAGACCGAGGTGGCGCGGCGTGAGATCTGAGGTGGGAGAATTTTTTATATTAATTAACCTTTTTCTTAATTTTATTTTAAAGTTAACATTCGACGAACTTTATTTTCAATTTTAACCTTTTTGGTCACGCTACTACCTGTAGCGTGACAAAATAATATTGTCACACCAGCTCATATCCGGGGGAGCTCTTGTCATGCCACCACCCATAGTGTAACAGTGTGGTTTGGTCATGCCACGGGTAGTGGCGTGACCAAAAGTACTATTTTGGGGACTTATCCTATGGCGTGACAATATTGTTTTGTCATGTCACGAGTGATGGCGTGATCAAAGGGGTCAGAATTGAAAATAAAGTTTGCCGGGGGTTAACTTTAAAATAAAAATTAAAAAAAGGTTAATTAATAAAAAAATATTCAGGGTGAGACAGTGCTCCGCGTAGTTTAATTGAAGTTCTATGTTGCTGAATCAATCTCTATAATGTAGATTAATTTATTCAGAACAACTAAATAATTTTTTTGTGTATGTATAATTCATGCATCTATTGACTGGTCCAAATGAAAGTCAATATTTGGCGGAATTATATATGTAACGGTCATCAAGTTTTCATGTAAACAATAAGTCGGACAAAAGTAAGACATATTGTTTGACAGAATTTACTATTAGTATTTGTTTGCTACATCAAGGTTACCACTTGCAAGTTAATATTTCTGTCCAAAGATTAAATATTAATGTAGCGCTAGGTATCTTACGTGCTGGAATATACCAAATTCTGAATCAAACCTTAAGGTTGTCATTCATGATCTGATATGAGCATTTAATTCATTCTTTTATTTTAGTTGCAAATCCTGCTTCCAATATTTCTGTTAGCATCAATTCTATACCTATGCTTACTGGTGCAAACTTTAAAGAATGGAAAGAGAACATTTTGATCGTTCTTAGGGTAATAGATCTAAACCTTACATTTCATAAAAAAACAACCTGCTGCTCTTATGGCTAACAGCTCCATTGAGGAAAAGATGGAGTATAAGAGGTGGGATCGTTCAAATCGCATGAGTTTTATGATCATGAGGCGTGCTGTCCCGGAAGTTTTTCGGGATAGCACATCAAAACAGACCACTACAACTAAGGGTTTCCTTAACAGTCTTGAGCAGAGGTTCGCCAAAAATGAAAAGGCTGAAACAAGTACTCTTTTGGCAAAACTTATCTCAATGAAGCATAAAGATAAAGGAAACATAATGGAGTACAGTATGAAAATGTCTCATCTTGTTTCAAAATTAAAGGCACTCAAGTTAGAGCTATATAAGGATTTGCTTGTACATTTAATTTTGCTATCCCTTCCTGCACGCTTTAATCAGTTCAATGTGAGCTATAACTGTCAAAAGGACAAATGGTCTCTTAATGAGCTCATCTTCTATTGTGTGCAAGAGGAGGATAGATGGAAACAAGATAGAACAAAAAGTGCTTATTTGGCTATGACCCCTAAAGTCAAGAATAACAAGAGGAAGAGTAAAGAAGTTGCAAGTACGCCATCCACAAAGAAGAAACAAGGGCCTGAATTAGCTTGTTTCTTTTGTAAGAAGGATGGTCACGTAAAGAAGGATTGTACCAAATATCATACTTCGTGTGCTAAGAAAGGTACAATTCTTGATATGGTTAGCTCTGAGGTTAACTTAACTTCTGTACCTGAACACACTTAGTGGTTAGACTCTGGTGCAACATCTAACATCAGTGTGTCCATGCAGGATTACCTGAACTGTCGAAAGCCAAGTGATTCTGAAAAATTCATCTATGTGGGCGATGACAAAAAGGTGGAAGTTGAGGCTATAGGCACATTTAGGTTGCTGTTAAAGACAGGATACTATCTGAATTTGAAAAAGACTATGTTAAAGACATGATACTATCTGGATTTGAAAAGGACTTAAATTGTATCGTCTTTTAGGCGGAATTTGGTTTCTATTTCTGTATTGGACAAATCAAGTTATAATTGTTCTTTCGAAAATGGTTTATTTAGTCTTTTTCAGAATTCCAATAAAGTTGGTACCGGTTCTTTAATTTGGCATGACAACCTGTATTTGCTTGATACTATTGCCTTATATAATGAAGTCCTGCATATGGTTTCTCGTGGTATAAAGAGGAAATTTACAAATGAGAAATCAAGTTCCCTATGGAATAAGTGTTTAGGTCATACCTCCATGCAGAGAATTAAGAGGCTTGTGTCAGAAGAAATTTTAGATCCTCTGGATTTCACAGATTTCAACATTTGTGTTAATTGTATTAAGGGAAAACAAACAAACATGAGGAAGTTAAGTACTAATAGAGCTTCAGATGTCTTAGAACTGATAGATACGGATTTCTACGGCCCATTCCCTACGGCTTCTTGGAATGGCCAAAGATATTTTATCGCGTTCATAGACGACTTCTCGCGATATGGTTATATTTATCTTATTTATGAAAAGTCACAGTCCCTGGATGTGTTCAAAAATTTTAAAACTGATGTGGAAAACCAACTTGGCAAAAGAATTAAGGCCGTTCGAGCTAACCGTGGTAGAGAATATTATGGCAGAAATGACGGATCAGGTGAACAACGTCCAGAACCTTCTTGCTAAATTCCTAGAGGAATGCGGGATCGTCCCTTAGTATACCATGCCAGGATATCCTAGCATGAACGGTGTTGCTAAGAGGCGAAACATGACTCTTAAGGATATGATGAGGAGTGTGATTAGTCATTCTACCTTACCAGAGTCTCTTTGTGGAGAAGCATTGAAATTGTAGCTTTACTCAATAGAGTACCAACTAAGGCAACTAACAAAACCCTGTACAAACAATGGATAGGCAAAAAGCCTAGCATCTGGCATGTACGTACAAGGGGATGTCCATCTGAGGTAAAGCCGTACATACATAATGAGAAAAAATTAGACTCAAGAATTGTTAGTAGCTATTTTATTGGTTATTCTAAAAGATCAAAGGGTTACAAATTCTATGATCCCACTACTAAGATAATTTTGAAACGGAAAATGTCCGGTTCTTTGAGGATGTTGAGTTTGAAGGGGGAGATATGGTTAGGACCATTATTTTTGAAGAAGTTTCTGAAGGGGATTTATTTCCCCTTTTTTTGGTTATTCCCAATAATTATCGGGATCATGTTGTTTTACCCGGTATTATTGAGAAAAATACAAATCAAAATAATGTCCATGAGGTCCCTTCACAAAATGATATTCCTACAAAATAACAAACTCATCAACTCCAAGAACCAGTGCTATTAAGGGTCTTGAGCTTCATCAGATGGATGTAAAAACAACGTTTCTAAATGGAAACATTGATGAAATGATTTATATGGAGCAGCCAGAAAACTTTGTGGTCAGTGACCCAAAGCAAATGGTATGCAAATTAAAGAAATATATCTATGGGCTCAAACAGTCGTCCCGACAATGGTACCACAAATTTCATGACATTATTATCTCGTTTGGCTTTGAGGTAAATACAGTTGCGGATTGTGTGTATCATAAATTTAGTGGGGGTAAGTTCATATTTTTGGTTCTGTATATTGATAACATATTACTTGCTCAAGTTTGCACTAGACCAGATATAACATGTATAGTTGGAATGCCAAGTAGGTATCTAAACGATCCAAGATTGGATAATTAGGTCGCAGCAAAACGGGTGTCACAGTATTTGCAAAAGACGAAGAATTTCATGCTCACATATAGGAAATCAGATCAGTTGGAGATCATTTGGTATTCCGATTCTGATTTTGCTGGTTGCCAAGATACTTGCAAATCCACTTCAGGTTACATCTTTCTACTTGGTGGAGGTGCGATTTATGGAAAAGTGCTAAGCAGTCACTCGTTGTCCCATCCACAATGGCAGCTGAGTATGTTGCTTGCTATGAGGCTTCAAATCATGGGATATGGTTGAAAACTTTGTCACATGGCTGCGAATTTTGGATCAGGTCGACAGACCACTAAAGTTATATTGTGACAATAAGTCTGCAGTTATGTATTCTAATAACAACTAGTGCTCGTCAAAGTCTAAGCATATAGACATCAAGTTCCTAGTTGTGAAAGAAAGAATTCAGAGTGGTAAATTGTCAATTGAGCATATTGGTACAAACTCCATGATTGCGGATCCATTCACTAAAGGGTTGACACCTAAAGTGTTCTATGAGCATGTTGCTCACATGGGTGTGGTTTCACCTGAGGAATTCAGTTCTAGTGTGAGTTTGTAATTTTTTTATGCTCATGTGATAACACTAGTTTAGTGTAAAGACCTTCAGTTATAATATCTAGAGAAATAAAGTTTATGTTCTTTTACTATGAATTCATATCATCTCATTTGGTTCTGAGAAGATGTTTTTGATCTCATAAGAAATAAAGTTGGACCAGTTGAAAATAGGCATGTTATAATCATATCTCATGTAATTTCCATGCTACATATCTATATTTGATCCATGTCGTTCTTTTATGTTGACATATGTGACCATTGATGGGTTTAGTGACGCTTTAAAGTGATGAAGACCGCTTTGATCCTATGTTGATATAATTGATGGATCAGATTGGTTTAAAGATGCTCATGACATAGATAGCATTTTTGTAGCTCATAAAGTATTTGATATATATTTACTCATTTGTCCAAGTGGGAGATTGTTGGATTAATTCCTATTATGTGGACCTACATGAGTTATACATTAAGTGATCAATAAATTATTTATTAAGAGCCCGAGTATTTATTAAGGAAAATATGGAGTTTGATTTTAAATCTGTGTAGAAACATATTTGGAATCTATCTATAATTATAAGATGCGATAGGATTCTATGACAAAATACTATAAATAAGAGTCAGATCCTCTCGGTAGGGTAATACATGCCATACCACCTATCCCCATCTGTAGTTGAAAATTTTGGCTTATCTTTTGTTGGAAAAGACCAAAATCTAGGTAGACAGAACAACAGTTCATCTACTACTTCGGATTAATTATTCATCAATCAATGGCATCGTTATCTTGTATGTATTCTGTCTGATTGGATTGTGTGTTGCAACAATCGTATATTAGATCTGTTAAGTTCTAACAAGCCGGCCCTCGACACGAGGCCTGCGTGGTGCGTGGCTGCGTGGTGCTCGCCAACGCCAACGCCAACGCCTCTCCTCGCCCCGAGAGATGCTGATGCCGCCTGCCGTCTCGTTGTTTCGCTCGTCCATCCGTCCATGGTCCCCTGCCGGCTACGTAAAGCTGGAGGAAAGTGTGTTCTTTTGGGGGCTCGCAAAGCTGGAGAAGAGGCGTTGCTCACGGTCGTTGGAGTTCGGCCACGGCCATTCGAGGTGAGCGGTGAGCCAGGGCTGCGCGCACAATGTAACGTTCTTCCTCAGTCTTAGGTGGCCAATGATTGTCAGGTTGGGCTAGCGTTCCTGGATTTGTTAGGTACGAAGAAGGCGGCCCAGTCCAGCCCAGCCTTGGAGAAGGATTAAGATATTTTTAATTTAACTAGGGAGTGTATATGTGTTATTTTGGGCCTTTGGGGCCGAGGGTTAGGCTTCAGGCTCGTTTTTGCAAATTTGCCCCCAAGTTCACTGTACAATTGCTTGCTACGTCTTCCTCTATTAGAAAAAAATTGTTTGCTACGTTCCCCTGAAAAAAGTTTGCTATGTTCGTGCTTAGATGAGATAATCGGGGTAGCTGAACGCCAGGGTGATATATGAAAAATAACATATAAATTACTGAAAGAACAGCATCAGTTCCATGCTTCAACTCAAGTACATAAAAGGCTAGCTAGCTACAAATAATACAGACCCTACAACATTTACTCTGTACAATCTAAATTCACTAGTACACCTCCCTGCTTACACGCTTACACGACAAGACCATGACAACGTGACACGCTATTTTGCAGTACTCCAGACGATTAGGGCAAAACCATCCATGCCAGACGGAGATGGCCGTGTGTGATTTTCTTCTCATCTCGATTTGGCCACTCTGCTGCTGTACCTCGCCCACGACATGGCCACAACCTCCGGTACCTCCCCGTCGGCCAAGCACGACATCACCCTTGCCCTCGTCACCTTCTTCACGAGAAGACGCCATGTCTTGTCCGCTTTCTCCGTCTGCAGCTTGGCCTTGAAATGGCTGCGCAAATTAACCAACCACAACGAAACGTGATCACTTCCCAATCCTCTGATCTAACCATGATACATACGTAAAAAATCTAATCGGCACACTCCAAATATCTATTAGGCATGCGCCGATCAGATTCGTCGTGCCTGCGGACGGAGATTTTTCGCGGAAACGAAGGAAAGCTACGTTCAATTTTCGCGGTACGAACAAACGAATCCCATTGGCAGAGAGGGCATCCCGCCAACCTGATTCTTGGTTGGCGATCTAGTGACATTTTCCCTGACATCGTAGTACTCTCGCCGGACTATTTTGTAGCGACTCGTCCAGAGTGTCAGACTCGAGCACAAATATCTCGAGTGTATCACAGTAAGATATACAGATTTACCACGCGAAGATGTGTGTGTGTGTGTGTGTTTTGCTTTCTCACCTGCACAGCGGCACGCGGCAAGCCTGGTCCGGCCGGTCGCAGACGGAGGCGTGGAGGCGGAAGAGCTGAAGCATGCGCTTGCACCGCGTGCAGCCGCCCGGCGCGATTTTCCTCGCGCACGTGGCGAAGTGCCGCATCAGCAGCTGCAGGCCCCGGCAAGTGCGGGCCCTCACGCACGGCGCGCGCTGCCTGGACGGCGACGGCGACGGCGCGTCCGCGCAGGAGCAGGCGCCGTCGTCGGAGAAAATGTGCTCGAGGGAGGCCATGGCCTCGCCGAGCTGCCGGTACGTCTCCTGGGACGCCCTCTCCCGCGCCCACCGCTCCCTCCGCTGGTCGGCGTCCTCGAGGAGCTGGAGGAGCTCGAGCTCCAGCGCGGGGTCGTGGCGGCGGGCGAAGCGCCAGCCCTCGGACCTCTCGACGGCGGCGAAGTCCTTGGCCGCGAGGCGCGTGCACCGCAGGTACAGCCGCGGCGCGTCGCAGAGTCTGGCCAGCTTCAGCATGTCCACGGCGCGCTCCGGCGCGAGCCGCGCGGACACGGCTGCCTCCGCCGCCCGCTTCAGCCACCCCACCCGGTACGCGTGCGCCAGCGCCAGCAGCTGCGCCCCGTGCGCGCCTACCACCTCCTCCTCCTCCGGCGCCACCCTGCGAAGGCGTTCTAACGTGTCAGATCATTCTGTTCGTTTGCACGTGAGCGGAAGCGTATGTTCCGTCCGATCAGAGTGACTAACGGTTCGGATCAGTTCAGACCAGATAAACTATTCGATATTTGTATTACCTGGAGGCGTAGAGGAAGTGGAGGAAGGCGAGGACGGCGGCGGAGGGGACGCCGAGGACGCGGATGGTGCACTCGGCGTCCCACCCGCGCCGCGCCCTGCCGATCATCTGCTCCAGCACCGGCGACGCCGAGGCCTAATCGCCGCCAAATTCCAAACCGAAGAATCAACAACGATGCAAAGCAAGACCCTGCCCGACCCAGAGCCCAGAACTGACCGGGATGGAAAACAAAGAAGAAACATGAATGCCAAGTTTGCTTACAAGAACGTAGGAATGCGCGGCGATGCTCCGCCCGTCCGACGTGACAACCCGCACGTCCGCCGCCGCCGCCCGGAGCGCATCGAAATCCGCGCAGAACGTCATCAATCCCTTCCAAAATCCTTTGCCAAAAATCCCTGTGTTCTCCTGATCAACAAGGCGAACTCGACGTCTAGCTAAGGAAAGAACTGCTAAAAAAAATTCTAACGAACGAAGCGAACGAATCTCCTAGCGACACGGAAGAGGTATGGGAGAGGAGAGCTCAAAGCCTCAGGCTCAGCGACAGCTATATAATGCCGTGGAGAAAGGAAGCCGACGCGAATCACATGCACAGCGCACAGCTACCCCCGGGCTGGAAATAAACGGCGACAACGGGGAGGATTTGTTGGACCGGTGCGCGTCATTTTGGACGGCAGGACATAATTAGCCATTTGCCAACGATGGATGCGTCGAGAAGAGATTGGGCTGACCAGAGACTCGGCTCGAGGAGGAGGAGGATCCGAGTCAGCAAGCGGATCGGGGGAGGCCGCTGCGGGGCCCACCCGCAGCGTGACGGGCTGCTGCCTCGCCTGGCTGGGCCGACCGCCGGGATGCGGCACGCGTTTGGCTCCTTTTGGCTGCGCAGTTGCTGACTCGGACACACGTGTTAAATCCTACCTCTTTTATTGGATGCGTATCCAAACGCATGTATTAATCTGCAGTTCTTATATCTTGACGATGATCTCTCGTGGCTCGCTGCTTCATCAGATAGATCAGGCTTATCCTCAAAATAAACTTACATGGTTATTATTATTTGCCTAATTGGGCATTCGTCCATTTTTTAGCTCGTCTGTAGAGCGTTATTGTGCATCTTATTTTTGGGGACACTTATTTACTCCTTTCGACAACAAATAAGCGTGGTTTTGACATCGAAAAGGTCTCAAAAGTACGTAACTTTGGTCACTGATTTGTATCTGCGATTTTCTTTTTGTAAACCGTAGCAAAATTATAGTGTTATTAAGGTATTTTCTACGACAAATCTACTTGCGTTATTTTCGTATTATCGACGTTATTGTCATACTATCGGTCTAGATATTCATAGATATATTGTTGGTCATAGTTAACATATCCTAGAACAACACTTACTTTGATCTCACAAGAAAATGGTAACACTAATTTTTTAACCGGATGGGTTACCACGGTGAAGTTAGCGTCAGATACTCAATTGTTTCGCTGATAGCCAATCGCGTTGGTGGAGCAGGTCGATAGGCGAGGTAGGAGATCAATTTCAGTCGGCATCACACGATAAGCGAATCAAATCGAGAGTGCCTCACATGGAGACGGAGTACGGACGACGATTGAACGTGACTTCCTGCCGCTAACCACCAAGCCGGAGGGCCCCATGCCATTGCGCCCAGACCGCGACATCACAAAGAGAAGTAGGAGGGCGAACGGAGAAGCACGCAGGGGCAAAAACACCATCAATCTGGCGACACGTAATTGGAATTTACGAGCGCCAACCTACAGCGGCGGATCCATGATTTAATTTTTGGTGTGACGGAGTAAAGAGTTAGAAATATGGACCAAAGTGTATTACCTAAATCAAAAGAACTCATATGTGAACTATATTACAATCACACCAATACAAGTATATGACGTTAAACAGTATCAATGAGTGAAGATAAATATAGGACATAGAGAAATACCTCACTAATGAAGCTTAATTAACAACTTGGCACCAAGTTATCGAACATAATAATTTGAATAAAGATAGTACATAGAAGAAGCAACCTGTCAAAAATAAACGGATCAGTAGTGTCATGATTAGTTGATCATAAATGATAAAAGATGCAGAAAAAAGAGAAGTCAAAAGACATACCACTAAAGCACTAATTACGATTAGGAGAACGAGGCAATTTCATTCTCCGAGATTTCACGACTTGAAACTGTTTCTTAATTTTATCACGATCAAATCCTTTGAATATCTCTCGTTCGATGTAGCACACCATCAAGTCATTAAGCCAATCATCGGATATCTTATTGCGCAAATCAGTCTTGATAATATTCATAGCCGAGAAGACTCTTTCAACCGATGTTGTTGCCACCAATAGCAGCAATGCTAACTCAATGAGACGGTAGACCAACGGGAATACAATATGCCTTTCATTTTCATCCATCTTCATGGCCAAACTTCCAAGATCATGACAAACAATAAAATCATCAATTCTTCGCACATGAAGAATGAAATGTTTCAAGTTGATCCCTTATAGTCGCACGATCAGCAATGGAGAAATCATTATCATATATCTCCGTAAGTCAAGCAATCTTATCCACATCGAACTTAGAGAAAGAATCTCTTATATCAAGACAAGAAAAGCATACAAGTAACTCTGAAGATACCTCATTGAAGCGGTGATCCATCTCTGTGGTAATAGCATCAATAGCTACAAAGAAAGTATCAACACGATAATGATGGTCTTGAGTTATTGTGATCCCATCCCGCCTTGATCGGTCCCATCTTGGTATTGCTTCATCCATACGTGGTACCAGAATCTTATTTGCATCACAAAATATTTTGACTTCTACAAATAATGGCTCCCAACCGCATATCCTCAAGTTGATCAAACGTGCTTTCTCAAGTTGATCAAACATGCTCTCACATCAACAAGCAATGACATGGCCTGAACAATGTTTTGATCATTCCTTTGCAAGACAAGAGATAACTCATTTGTAATGCGAAACACTTTCAACATCATCTTTAAAATGAACACGAAGTTAAAGTTCTCCATTATTTGCATCAAACCTGCTGCCTTAGATGGATTACGCTCATCTTCATGCACAATGCCTAACGCATTTATCACTGCATCCCACATTGACTCAATACGGAGTAAGGTTGCGTAATGAGAGCCCCATCTAGTATCTCTATGTCTGGCCAAGCTAGTTTCTTGATGTTTCCCTTTTCCTGAAAAAATCTCACTGCTCTCCAACTTATCCAAAATAATTTGACGGTGCTTCTCAAGCAATACATCCTTCCTCTTGCAAGATGCACTAGTGGTGGTCTCAATCAAAGTCACATACTCAAAGAAATCATGGATAGACGAACAACAACTTGTGACAGAAATAATTACCAACTGTAATTGATGAGCAAAATAATGGACATAGAAAGCATGTGGGTACTCATAATGAGTTTGTCTTTGAAGGCCATTAAATTCACCTCGCATATTTGAAGTCCCATCATACCCCTGCCCTCGTAGTCTAGCAATAAGTAAACTATGTCCAGCTAGTATCCCAACCAATGCTCTCTTCAATGCATTTGATGTTACCTCTGTGACATGTTGGAGCCCCAAAAATCTTTCCATAACCTTCCCTTTATTGTTCACAAACCTGTAGGACAAAATATAAAATTAGTTGAGTAGAATAATGAAAAGTTTCAAAAGAAATGATAGAACACATAATCAATCACCAACCTCACAATCACGGCTATTTGCTCTTTGATGGATATATCACGAGATTCGTCGATAAAGACGGAGAAAAGACTATCTCCAATCTCTTCCTTTACACTTTAGTGACCTCCTGGGCACAACATTTCACAAGCTGCCTTTGAATTTTTGGATAAGTCAAGTGGGCATTCATAGGACATATCTCATCAAATACATGCCTCACTTCCTCTTTCCTTTCTTTGGACCAATCAATCATCTCTTTGAAATTGCTCTTGTTTAAGGAAGAAGAAGATTCATCGTGCCCACGAAATGCATGACCTTGCATTAGGAGATAACTTGCACAATCTAAAGATGCAGACACACAAATATCATATTTGATTTCAGATTCCTTGGCATGAGACACAACCTTATGTGACAAACTTGACCTTTGGTTCTTAAAATCTTCATACAATGTCCTTGATTTATTGTGGACACTATTAGCCCCACCAACATGATCAGGAAATGATTTGTATGCATTCTTCCAAGTATTGAACCCTACTTTTGTAAAGACATCGTGACCAAAATTTTCATCCAAGGGATCATGTCTAAAAAGAAAGCAATAGAAGCAAAAAGCCGCATCCTTCTCCACAGTATATTCCAACCAATCATATTTCTTATACCATGCTTCACGAAAGACCGTAAAACCCTTTCCATTGCGAGGAAAAGTATGACCAATTGGTTGAGTCGGGCCCTTCGACAAATAAGCCTTTCTAACTTGATCTCTAATGTTTGGATCAAATTCGTCAATTAGAATACGAAGTCCCGAATCAACAACAATGTGATCTGGATTAAACTCCTTGATACCTTCGGCTTCTTGTTGTGGCTGTGCTATTTCGGCTCTCGCTTCATGTGCTTAAGATATTTCATCTCTCCCACGTCTAAGTCAAGAGGAAAAAGCACTAAACCGACCCCCACCCCTTAACTTCCTCCCTAATATTCAATTTCACTCGACGCTAGATAGTCCAGCGCTCCGGTCCTTTCCCATTCCCCATTCCTTTCTTTCTCTGGAGCTTCTTCAGCCGAATGGATCTCCATGGCGCCTCCTCCCCTTGCTTCACGGCTCGGCCACGCCTAGCCGCCTACTCCCTGGTTCGCCTAGATAGTACAAGATCTGTGGACAACCCGTGGGCGGCGACGGATCTGGCTGGCGGCGGCGCGTCGCCGAGGAGGAGGACCACGCCGTTGCCTGTGATAGGCGAGGCGACTGTCATGGGGGCCGAGTCGTGGCCCAAGCTGGAGGTGGTGAGGCAGAAGATCGCGTTCTGTTCCCCAGTGTGTTCACGGCGAAGGGCACCGGACCCAGGAAGATCCCTAGGTCTCCTTATAAGGTGAGAAGGGCACCTTCGGATTTGATGGTTTCTTGATTTGCTTTTTTGGGTGTCCTCTGTTTTTTGATTGAGCCTCTGGTGGTTCTTTGGATGATAAAGATTTGATCTTTCTTTCTCGGCTACTCTATTCCAAGATTCTGAATTATTTGCCATGTATAAAGAGTCGGATTTTGAAGGATTCATACTGAAAATATTTGATCTTACGGGGATTTTTCTTGCTGTTGCTTTTAGGTGCTCGATGCGCCCGCATTGTAGGATGACTTCTACCTGAACCTTGTGGATTGGTCGTCACATAATGTTCTCGCAGTCAGGTTGGGAAATTGTGTCTACTTGTGGAATGCATGCAGTAGCAAAGTGAGCAACAAAAGTCATCCTTCCATGATTTCTTTTTTGAGACTCGTAGAGAGATTGTAAACAAATTTAACACTGTACAGGTCACCAAGCTTTGCGATTAGGGGTGGGCGACCTTTGTTTGTTACGTGGGTTGGGCGCGGCGTGGTACTCACCTAGCGGTAAGGGACTAACCAAGGCAAAGTTCAGGTTAAATCATGCTCCCATCTAGAATGATTAAATTATGTTGGACTGAAACAACGACTAGAGGGGGTGAATAGGAGCACTATTTCTTTTTCGCTTTGATCGGATTCAATATGATCTTGATTCCAATAGCTATGAGAGCTATGAAAATCAATATATAAGCGTAGCGGAATACTAGAACTGAATCCAATTCAAACCCCTAAGAGAAACAACCAAAAGCACAAAAGACTCAAAAATCGGTACTACCTCCATGTAACGAGCGGTACTACCAATTAATCGGTACTACCGTAGTTTACAAAGCGGTACTATCAATTCCAGAAATCAGCACGAGAACGAAATCCAAAATTGATATAACTTTTGATCCACAACTCCAAACTTCACAAAATTTGAAACATAACCTCTCTAGGATTTTAGGAACCTATTCCAATCAAGGATCGTGAAGATCATTGCCAAAGTTCCAACCTTTTTCCGTTTGAGAGAAGGTTGCTTCAAAAACCGAGTTAGAGACCTAAATATGATCTAAAGCTTGCTCGTGGGTCAAGGATGATCAAGATGATCTTAGATGCACTCCCACATATCACAGCAAGCAAGATCGCCACAAGAAACCAAAGGAAAACTCACGGATCGAAGAAGGCTTCAAAATCACAAAATAGAGAGCAAGAACACAAAGAGACTCATCTTTGAGAAATCTTTCCTTGGATTGATTTGATATGATGTTGGTTTACAGCCACTCCATCAAGGAGGACAAAGACTCAACACATGAGCACAAAATCAAATCCAACTTTCTAGAACCCTAACCTCCCACTAATCTCTCCAAAACCCTAAGAACAAAAAACTAGGGTTTCTCAAAAGAAGGGTTGGGGAGGTGCTGGCCAGCACCCTCCTCTATTTATAGTGGAGGCTAGCTTCTAGAAGGAAAACCCTAATGGGCACCCGTTAAGCCCACACACAAACGAGTTTCACTTACGCACGTATTTTAAAGCGCCGTCTTCATCTCCTCTTGACCTAAACCGCTTCTCCTTGCGTTGTCTTACGCTGCGGGTTAGCAAAAGGTCACTAAGGCAGTTTTTAGGTGAAGTTACCAAAATACCCCTTCTCGATCATCTCCGAAGACCGAGTCCAATCTTCATGAAGCAATCCCATGCTTCGCCACGTGTAGGTTGATCAACGGCTCTCTTCATGTCGGTAAGTCTCTCCCATCCGACTTCCACCGAAACCACCATGTCACTTGCACCGACACCCGCGTTGCTTGATGCAACCTGTCGCACCGAATTGCCCGTTCGGTCATCCTTGTCCATTTTGTGTCATGCTTGAATGCACTGACTTCACCCGGCATCCTCGATCGTTCTAGACCTCAGCTCTCCAAGCCTAGTCCCGATCATCCTCGCCGTTGACCGTCGTTGACCTCCAAGCAACATGTACAACAATAGACTAAGAAATCGTTTCCGGGAACAAGTTCTTCGCAGCTTGACCCACGTTAGTAAAAAATATGCATCATGCAACACATATGCACTGAAACCCATGAACTTGACCTAACGAAAAACCATTTCACCAAGTTGGCAAACATTCAGAACACAAACGGAACTACCGCCATGAAATAGCCGGTACTACCGCACTGCGGTAGTACCGCTTCTCACTGAAGAACAAAATTCCCAAAAACACGTTCTCTGAAAAATCCATACCGCCAACTAAAAACCGGTATTCAAATGCAATGTAATACTGCTCCCAACTTGCGGTCATCTGCTCTGCAGATACTACCGCTTCAACACTTCGGTCATACCGCCTGCGATCGTACCACACCTTACTTGCCGGTACTACCGATTATCCTGAGTTTGCTGAAAACAAAAGATTCGACAAACCTGAAGACTCATTGCCAATCGTTTCATCATCCTAAGATCGTGACCATATCCTCATGATATCCACAAATTGCATGTTCATGAATTTAGGATGATACTTAAAGCATTTTTTTTACTGAAAACGTCCAACACAAACATAAAACAATATAGTTGTACACTGAGTTACAAGAAATTCAAAATTTTTTGCAATACTGTTACCAGCTCACTAGTAGGCCTTGTGGACAGTCTTTTCTCTTTACTACATTTTTTTAGAAAACTTCATGAATGTATTCATGACCATTTTTTGATGGGTACAACGGAGTTTTGTGGATAACTTGATTACTGTCAACATCAACTTCAGTTATGTGTTCAAAGAATAAATGTGTTCCAATTTAGCTCATTTCTCAGTTTATATACTTTTCTTTGCTAAAAATGACTAATCCTGTTGGCATTTGGTGTTGTAGGCGAAGTTGACATTCCAAGGGTGTTTGTAATTCTGATTGTCCATCTTGCATTTTATCATATGTAGATAAGGGATGCAACTCGATGTAAGAGAATAAGAACCATGGAAAGCCATCGTATGCGAGTAGGTGCTCTTGCTTGGAGTTCTTCATTGCTTTCTTCTGGCAGTCGCGACAAAGAGCATCCTTCACCATGATATCTGTGCTCAAGGCGACTATGTTAGCAAACTTACTGGGCATAAATCTGAGGTAATCTTTTCTTAATTATCCATATAATATGCCATTTTGTGTACATAATTAAGATGATCTTTTGCCGATTTGATCCAATGTCTGAATTATCCTATTGGTTGGTGCTTCATTTTGCGAATCCAATAATGTATATCTACATATTTCCAAACATCTTTCAGGTCTGTGGGCTCAAGTGGTCTTATGATAACCGTCAGTCTGCGTCTGGTGGTAATGACAACAGAGTAAGATCCATACATTTCCATCACAATGGAGTGCATGCCACATGGAATTCACGATCTTATTTTATTGTCATACTAATGTTTTTCCTTTTCCAGCTTTTTGTTTGGAATCAACATTCAGTACAACCATCACTGGAATTCATTTATGTTTCTGAACTTCTATCGATTTTTGTTGATTTCTATAATTAAGCATGATAACTCTCTGAACCTTTGATCACAATTACTTATTGAAGAGATGAGTCATATCAATAAATTAGTTTCCCTGAAAAATCAGAAAAGATATAGATCCTGCAGGCTGAGCTCTACCCTGCTCTTATCAAGAGATTTGAGCGAAGCTTTCTGGGCATTTTAATTGCAATGTTTCTATGGTTGCAGAGAAACTTCTACCTTTAATTGTTCACGCTTGAGACCTTCACAGACACCTCTTGTCGTGAAGGCAGAGAATTGCCTATATAGAATTGTGGAAGGGATAGAGTTAATCATGCTGTTTGTTGGTATGTACTGACGATGCTAAATGACTTAACAGATCTGTAGCAATTTGGAATTTAGATGTAGTCTGGACTGGAGTTAATCTTAATCTTCTTGTCTTACAGCTTATGTTTGATTGATTGCCATATTGAGGACTCCATCTGACAACTTATGTTTGCTTGATTGCCATATTGCATTTACTTGATTTGTTCTGGGCTTAAAAGATAGTCTTCCTATAAGCTTGCGATTATTGATTGGGAATTGCTGCTCCATGTATGTACTTGCCAATTGTTTGGAAGAGTTGGAATGGTACATTTTACTTTAATAATGCACTAAAAGAACTTTATTTCTCTTTTCAGATTGAGAAGATATGTTGATGGTTTGGACTGTTTGGCAAACTTGTATGTAGAATGGAGAATGTTGGAGAATGGAGAATTTTTTTTTATAGAACCATGGGGGCATAGAGAATGAAGACTTTCCACTAAAAGTATAGACATGTACTTACATTTATGTTTTAGGGCGTGTTATGTTATTAGATCATGATGGTATCAACTGTGCATGCCTCGCGTCTAGACTTGTGAAGCCAGTTGGAAATTCTTTGTAATAAAATAATTTTTTGTTGATGTTAATGAATTTTTTTTTGTTATACACTTTGATATATGTGTTTTGTTTAACCCCGTATGCCCTAATTGATAAGCCTAGCCTAGACATGATAAGAACACCTTTTGCAATGATTAGATGCGTTGTAAACAATCCTAGAAACGATTTGCTAGTATCCAATGCCCACACATATATATGTTGCCACTATATCAAAATATGCGTTTGTAACCTTACAACGCTTTTATTTACATGTTACCAACAGTTGTATATGTATTGTCATAGACCTTGGCAACGGTCTCAATGGCAATACATACTAAATACGTTGGTATAGACTCTATCAATATTTATTTAAACTTCTACCATGTATATATATATATATATACTAAAGAGGTGTTCATCTTGTAGCTTGTAGCGTAGTGTGACCGGCAGGAAGGGGATGGCCGGCTCTGGAGATATCAGCGCCTCAGCGGTGTCGGTTGATGTGAGGAGAGAGAGATGAGAGGAGAGGAGGGAGGTGAGTGCGTGATGAGACACGAGAGAGAGGGAGATATTTTTAAATTTAATCAGTAGTGGGTCCCATGCTAGCGAGAGAAGTATATGCTAAACACTGAATGGGAAAAACAGAGTTATCTTTGTATAATATGACAGTGAGGTGACAAAGTTAACTCCTGTCACACAGTAGCCAGCTTGAGTGGGTAACACTCGGTGCATGTACCGTGTACGTCGCTATCGGAGCATTTGGTGTGCGGTAAAAAGAGGACAGGATTATACGAGTGTGGCGAGTGATTTTTTCTTACATATTTTTTCGAGGTGAAGTCTTTGTCACTTGTCACCGTGTCTGTGCATGGAGCTCAAGTTGGCTGCATGAGATATGCGGCTATGCAGTAGACTTCAGACTAGTAAGGGTCCATTTGAAGTGAGGAATTTTACTGGATTTTCGCAAAGATTTTGCCCCAAAAAAAACTGTTTAGTTTCCATAGGGATCAGACAAAAATTACTACGTTCAAGCAGGCCCAAGTAATCAGTTCTTATGGTACTAAAATTCTTGAAAGTGATGAATGTCCGAGGCAAACTGATTGCGAAATCGCGGTACCAGTTCGTAGCTGCCAATACGTCGCATTCAGAGCACATCTCGTCCGCATATGCATAGAGGCAAACTAATTATTATTCTCCTGTAGGAAACACGACAAAGTAGTGGAAGCCAGCCCTCTTCTCTTCCGGTCCCAGTGACTCAGTGAGGATATCATTCAGAAATCGAGACAAGAGTGTTGGTTCCATGTACGATCGCCGTACAGTAGACGCGGGTACAAATCATGGTCCCTGCACATGAAGCTTCACAGAAAGATGCAGAAACCTCTGATGATCCTTCGCCTGCCGGCCTGCGAATGGATTACGGATGCACGTCCGCTGAGCTGATCAGCACATGGTGCGTGGCCATGGCAGGGAGAGATGGGCGGCGCAAATGGTTCGAGTTGGCATCGAGGAGTCTTCCACTCCGTCTCTGACATGCAATCGCGTATTGTTGGACTCCAATTGGAGTACTGCACAATGTGCCGTCCATGTCTCTCTTCCTCCATGTGTATATACTTGAGGAGTACTGCACAGTGTTGCTCTTGGTCCAATCAATGCATCCCATCACAAACAGTGTATCTATAGAAGGCAAAACGATTGTTTCGTAGGTACGTGTCGCAAATGGCAAGACAAAAGTAAAACGTGAACTTACCCATGGACGTTCAGTGGCACCCGCGCCCCCCGGGGGAGGGATCTCCTGGCGCATACCGAATTGCGCATGACCCGCTACACCTAGTAGTCCTCCACGAAGACGTCATGCACCAAGGGCCTCCGCATGAACCAGTACTCTTGGTTTCGCGTGCACAGCTCGGCAATTGGTGAAGTGTAGCGTACACTCTTCGAGTGTCACGGTGACCGATGACCACGGTCATCCGTCGGTGATCAAACATCGCAAGCGTTAGTCAAGATGCGGCAGCGTGCGTAGTGATCGGCACATAGGTGACCTACGGAATAGAACAACGCAAACTTAGCACACGAGATTGAAATACATTATGAAAAATAATAGATGTTGAGGAAACTTACTCGTTGGCAGCACCACACAGTACCCATGGTCGGCCGGTCCACGTCGTCGCCCTCGACGTACATGCTGACTGTGTACGCTAGTAGGTTCAGCTATGGTCGTCTAATATGAAAACGCTCCAAGGATCACAACTGAAGTAGCAACAGACATCCTCCAAGAATGGAGCTCTATCGGGCCAGGTGGGACGCGTCGCACACAGCATCGTCGGGTCCCAAGCGTAGGGCTAGATCTCCTCCACCGGCCAATCCACCAGCTCTTGTGCGTACCGGATCATGTGCTTGTCGACGCTGTTGCCATGGGACCCAGGAACATCACCCAACCGAATAGCCACAACAAGTAGACCTCGAAGTACCTCCGTCCACCGCCATATGCTTGGGTTACAATAAGACATATACACATCAGCAAGGTGCACAAAATCAATTTATGCGAGAGGAGAAGAGTTTCGAAGACTTACGTAGAACGGATAGATCCACTTCGACGTCGGCACGTGGGTGCTGCTGAATTCGCCAGGAACCTCGCTAGGAACTTCGTACGCCATGTGACCGGGATGTCGTACGCTGCCATGGGGAAGCCTGCGCAGGGCAACCCGGTCAGGAAGCTCACGTCCTGCAGCGTCGGTGCTATCTCCCTGCACGGAAGGTGAAACGTGTGCGTCTTTGGTCTCTACCGGTCAACCAGCGCCTGTCACATCCTCAAGTTAATAAAGAGGTTTACTATGTATCCCATCAGCATGCATAATGTTTTGAAGCATTTGCATAAAGTATTGCACTTGGAAAATCTTATTCAAATATTAAACACACACTTAATGAAGTTAACTCCAAAAGAAAACTAAAACAAACACTACTGAAGTTCCTCTCGAAATAATTTATTCAAATACTACATTAATTTTCTTGAATTAATGTAATTTTTCCCAAATTTTTGGGAAAGATTTTAACCCTCAGAAATTTCTAACACGATCCACTAACCTAATTTAAGTTGGAATTTAAAATGCACAAAGTATAACTTGAACAGAAAGGTTCAAATTTTATATGGGTACTAGGTCATCCTAGGAGCACCTCTGATTTATTTCAGATTTATAGAAAGTTTATTTCTATTTTTAGTGGCCTAGTCAAAGTGGTAGTTTAGATTTCAAACTCAATCAAATGAGTTTAACTAGAACCATTAAGGACCATCTGATCTTAATCGTGTGGCTCGTACGCATGGTCCAATCCGCACCAGCCCAGCCCAAACACAACTAGGGTCATTATGGACCGTCCGATGGAAAAGCAACGCCCCAGATCAGATGGGCCGTTCGGACCATCCGAATGCGCCGCGCGTGTGGATCGTCCGATGCGAAATCAACGGGCCAGATCAATTGGGCCGTTCGGACCATCCGAACGCACCGCGCGTGTGGATCGTCCTATGCGAAATCAACGAGCCAGATCAATTGGGCCGTTCGGACCGTCCGAACGCGCCGCGCGTATGGATCATTGGATCTTAATCTGATGGTCCACGTGCATGGTCCGAATGTCCCACTTGCGCGCGCTGTACCGTTTCGCTGTACCGATCAAGTCTGCCGGGACGTTAAAGTGGAAATTTAGGGGATTAGCTTTTTGGCAAATCTAATAGTGATAACTTCAGTAGGTATTGATGTGATTTTAGGAATGGATTGACTATCCAAAAACACGGGGCAAATCAATTGTGCTCAACGGTCTATTTCTGTCACAAGCGAAAATGGCAATCAAATCGTTTTCGCACATTTAGTAGGCAATTCTCATCCCTATGCCCTAGAAGCTAGTACCTCTCTCAAATTAGAGAAGGTACCAGTGGTATGTCAGTATCTAGATGTATTCCCTAAAGAACTCCCAGGCATGCCCCCCTGATCGAGAAGTTGAGTTCGTTATCGAGGTGGCACCCGGTACTGCATCCATTTCAAAACGACCGTACCGCATGCCTCCCAATGAGTTAGAAGAATTGAATAAGCAACTCAAGTAACTCCAAGATAAAGGCTTTATTCAGCCGAACTCCTCACCCTGGGGATGCCTGGCTATATTCGTCAAGAAGAAATACAAGAGTTTGCGGGTGTGTGTTGACTACCGTCCGTTGAACGAAGTCACTATCAAGAACAAGTATCCGCTCCCGTGGATTGATGATTTGTTCGATCAATTGAATGGAGCACAAATGTTCTCCAAGATTTATTTATGATTGGGCTATCATCAAATCAAGGTCAGAGCTGAAGACATCCTGAAGACGACATTCTCTACTCGTTATGGTTTGTAGGAGTATACTGTGATGCCCTTTGACTTAACCAATGCTCCGGGTTACTTCATGGACCTTATGAATTTAGTTTTCATGGAGTATTTGGATCAGTTTGTCATTGTATTCATTGATGGCATCCTTGTCTACTCCAAGTCCGATGAAGAACACGAGCGGCACTTGCGACTCGTGTTAGAGAAGCTTCGTCAACATCAACTTTATGCCAAATTCAGTGAATGCGAGTTTTGGCTTCATGAAGTTAGTTTCTTAGGTCATGTTCTATCCAAAGACGGTATCACTGTTGATCCAAACAGAGTACAAGATGTCCTTGATTGGAAACAACCTAAAAGTGTTACCGACATTCGCAGTTTTCTCGGACTTGCGGGTTATTGCCGTAGATTCATCCAGAATTTCTCTAAAATTGCAAGGCCAATGACCCAGCTTCTGAAGAAAGAAAAGAAGATTGAATGGTTAGTAGAATGTGAGCAAAGTTTTGAAATCTTAAAGGAATGTCTAACCAAAGCTCTAGTACTCATCCTGCCTGATGTTCGCAAGAGCTTCAATATTTACTAAGATGCATCTCGCCATGGGCTCAGTTGCGTGCTCATGCAATAGAGCCGAGTTGTGGCATATGCATCAAGGCAATTGAGGCCTCACGAAGTTAATTATCCCACGCATGACTTTGAACTTACAGCCGTAGTTCATGCTCTTAAAATTTGGCGATATTAGCTCATCGGTAATCGTTGCGAAATCTACACCAATCACAAAAGTCTCAAATACATCTTCAACCAAGCTGATCTGAACTTGAGGCAAAGAAGATGGCTTGAATTAATCAAAGATTGAATTAGGACTCCATTATCGCCCCGGAAGCACCTAGGTGTATCCAGACCTGGAGTAGAGGTTATGGTGGAGTCTAATGAAGAAGTAGATCGCACAATATGTTACTGAGTGCGATGTATGTCGGAGAGTCAAGGCTGAACATTTGAAACCAACGGGTACGCTCCAACCATTGCCCATTCCAAAATGGAAGTGGGAAGAAATTAGTATGGACTTCATCACTGGACTTCCAAGGACTCAATCTGGATCGGATTCCATATGGGTGATTGTCGATTGTTTGACAAAAGTTGCCCATTTCATTCCGGTCAAGGCCACCTACACTGGGGACAAGCTAACCGAGCTTTTTATCGCAAGGATCATTTGTCTCCACGGTGTGCCAAAAGTAATAGTTTCAGATAGAGGTCTGCAGTTCACATCCCATTTCTGGAAATGCTTGTATAAAGCAATGGGGACCAATCTATCAATCAGCTCCGCTTATCACCCGCAAACGGATGGACAAACTGACAGGGCGAATCAAATTTTAGAATGCCTTCTCTGAGCATGTGTGTTGTCATATAGTAAGAATTGGGAGAAATGCTTACCATTTGTAGAGTTCTCCTACAACAATAGCTTCCAATCAAGCATACAGATGCCACCCTTCGAGGCATTGTATAAGAGAGCTTGTAAGACACCCTTGAATTGGTCCGAAGCTGGGGAGAAACCATTCTATGGTCCAACCTTGGTGGAGTATGTTGAAAAGCAAGTTTGTATCATCCGTGAGCGACTTCGGACGGCTTAATCTTGTCAACAGTAATATGCTGACCGTCGTCGTTACGAGTTGAGCTTTGAGGTCGATGATCATGTTTACCTTAAGGTCTCTCCGATGAAAGGAATGCATCAATTCCAAGTTAAAGGCAAGTTGACACCTCGCTACGTCGGACCATTCCGAGTTATAACGCAATTGGGATTGGTGGCCTATCAATTGGAGTTGCCACCATCACTTTTAGCGCTGCCATCAGAGGGCCAGTAGCGACGATGGCCTTGTCGACCAAGGTCTGGAAGTCGGGGAAGTCAACGATAAATAGCTTGTCCTGAAGCTCCTTAGACAAGCTATCCATGAACTTCTCCTGCATGGCCTCATTAGTGGCCACCTCCTCTGGAGCATAACGAGCCAGATGGTTGAACTCGTACAAGTACTCCGTGACCGAACTGCGCCCTTGCTTGAGTGAGAGAAACTCCTTCTTCTTCAGCTTCATCACACTGGCAGGGATGTTAGACCGACGGAAGGCAACACAGAACTCCTCCCAAGAAATTATGTGGCCTGCGGGCTGCATGGCGAGAAAATTCTCCCACCACGCAAGAGCTGCACCCTCCAACTGATAGGATGCGAAAAAGTGCCTTCTCCGCTCCTGGCAGCGGCGATCTTGAGCTTCCGCTCAACGAGGCCAAGCGATCGTCAGCATCGATGGGTCCTCGGACACGGAGAAAGTGGGCGGTGGGTGCGAAGGAACTGCAAGTCCCCTCGCGGTGATGTCCACTTCCTCCCCGATCGAGAGGCACCGGAAGAGTGGAGGTGTTGCGCGATAACCTCTAGAATCTGATGCGATCCATTCGGTTTTGCTCGTCGAGCAAGAACCAGAAGCCATGGTCGGAGGAGGCGGGAGCTCCTCATCCCACCACCGGTGACTCTCGACCACTCTGAGTTCTTCCGACCATCTTCTTTGAAGAGAGAAAGAGGGTTAGCAACAAAACCCGAACATTAGAAGCTAAAGAAAGCGAAAAGCTATCGACTAGGGGAATAGAACATCACCCTAACCGAGCGCCAACTTAAAACAGCAAGACCACAACTTTATAAGCTTACAAAAAGGCTCAAGAATAGCAAGGAAACACAAGGTGCAAGCTCAACCTCTCGACACAACAAACCCGTATTGAATGAACGAGCAATCGGTTGAGAAGGCAAAATTTCAGCACACAACTCTAGGTTTAACACCACGAAAGAGCAAGGTAAAACCAGCAAAAGAGGTGTTAGATACTCAGCCAACTAGTATCACATCTTACCCTTTTATTCCCACAAGTTTTAGTTGTATTAAACTCTCATTATCTACCCTATTTAGAAACCTTGAGATTGCTGTCTGGAAATTTGATGCTTGCTGTCCAGATTTTGCATCCAAGCTCTTAGCCGAAATCACCGACTCTAGAAACTTCAAAATCTTGTAAAAGGGCAGCCAACACTTCAATTTGCCAATCTCATTGATTCCCAAAACCCAATTAAACGATAATCACTATCTTTTGTGAGAAGGAGAGGGAAAACAACTTTTAAAACTCAAATTAGAGCAAGATGAGATAAGCAAGCTAAGATAAGAAAGGAGTAAAATTTGAGATGTTACTTAAGCTTTCATAAAGCATTTGATATTTTGAACTAAGTTTTTCAAAACATCCTAAAGACGACCAAGCTAGGGTTACTACGGTCAGTATGGCTCTGATACCAACTTTGTGAGGACCCCGGCTTATTTGGCTTGTAATGCTTAGTTCTCCATTGACCCTAGTATCACAAACAAAATAACTCATGTCTTCGAGATATGTATACTTCCCAGAAATGCAGTATACACACCTCTTTACAAAATCATGCATCAATGCCATTCAAGACATAGAACCAAAGCCCGAACTAGATTAAACAAAAGACATGCATAGAAGAGTTATTACGAAAGGGGCCGACCGACCAAATAACAACTAAGAGAGATACATAAACAGCGGAAGCAAAAGCCATAAGATGGCGATAAACAAAAGCCAATTAGTGTGCCTTTAACCCACAAGGCAACCAACCGGGCCGCCAAGCTAGTCGTCAAATCCATCGCACAACTCACAAAAGTGATACCTTGGGGGATCAACCTCCTCTGCAACAAATTAATTAAGCAAAGCAAATGAGTACAAAAATGTACTCGCAAGACTTACGTGTAGTGTAACAGACCTATACATATGCTACATGCAAGCTCATTTAAGTGGAGGCTGTAGGTTATTTTCAGCATAAAGCAAGTTTTCATTTGCAATAATTAAATAGATTCAAAGCAGTTTTACAATTCATTTTTAATTTGCAAATAACAGCGCGACAACAACATAATAACAATAGATAGATGACAACAACAATCCTGGAAGTGACTAACCCAATAGTCACTACAACAATAGCATGAATTACCCATTCATACCACCCACATCAAGTTTTAATTAAAGGTTATAGTCTAACTCTCGAAAGACCTCCCCAAGCGTGTCCATAACCTAGGACAAGGCTATTCGAATAGTTTGAACCCTGCAGGGGTGTACCAATATACCCACACGTCAGACCGCCTTTTCACCAAGCTATTTAGCACACTTCCTTTGGTGTGCCGGCACGGCTAAGTCCTACGAGACATTTCCAATGAATGATGCTAATTAAGAGTCGCGACAACCTGAAGGGTAGGATACACCGGCCCAACCTAAGCAACTGCGGTGCTCTTCCCCTTATAAAAATAGTTTTAACCACCAGCGACCCATAATTAACACCTCCCAAAGTACTTAGTCAAGAGGGGTTCCCAACACCCTCATGTGGTTAGCACGTAAAATTGCTTGGTTTAGTGTAACAAGATGTTCGGTCCTTGTTGACTTAGGCACCATTCCACATCCCAACAAATCACACCATCGTCCATTGTGCCCAAGTCCAAATAGTTTTCATTTTCAGTTTTGTTTTGACTTTACAAATTAACAAAGCACAAGTGCTGGACATAATGGAATAATAATTAGATTTGTGTGATCAAGATCATCGACTAAGTCGATGACCGCCCAATCCTACCGTAAGCTAAGCATTTCTAAGCAATACCAACACGTGATCTACTAAGTAATGAGAGCGCATCCAACGAACTCTACATCACAGCAAGATAAGTAGAGATTGAACATTTACCTACAGAGTATGCATCTATAGGATCAACTAATCGATAATCATTTAACAACAAAAATAGAGCATGCATACATACACTTTGCAAACAATATATTAGACTTTGAAAGTAATGGGATTAAACATGATCAAACTACTTGCCTTGCTGGATTTTCTCACTAAGCTGTAGAGGATCACTCATGGGATCAACGCACTCGTCGGCACCTAACGAAAAAGCGAAAAGAACCGATAAGAACGAAGAAAACCGAAAAGACTCAACAGCCAACTTTCTTCAAATGCTCTGAAATTTTTACAGAAGCAAGGGCATGATTTTTAAGGAATTTATCAACAAGAACCAATTGAGTTGGATTCTCAATGCAAAAGTTATAGCCAAAACAAATCTGCTCAGCCGGGAAAATGCTGGAAAATTCAAATCGGTTACTGTTCATCCGAATTAAATTCTTTAGCATAATTTTCCAAAGAGGTGTTGCACCTGGGATTTTTATGGTAAGTAAAACACCTCATGATATGAATAACACAATTGAGTTCACCTCATTTGGAGCTAGTATGCATTTTGTATGATTTTTCCAAGACATGCACACTAGAACAAAACAAAATGCACCCACGAAGATTTTGAAAATAGTGACATGGCTAAAACCTATTCTATCATTTAGTACACTAATAGAGGAAGCCAACACAATTGGATTCACTCAAAAAGGATCTATAGAGAACTACTTATGCAATTTACAAGTTAAATGCAATTTTTAGAACAACATTTAAAGCCTATTTCTAAACCAATTTACCAATCCATTTTCTGGAGCCGAACTAAGCTTACAACCATTTTTAGATTAAAGCTGAGTTCAAACTAGAACTAACAAAATTTGAATCAACTCAAATGGAGCAAAAATGAAATAGCTATGCAATTTTGAAGTTTATTACATTTTTCAGTTTACATTTAAATCTCTCGGGAAAATCCTAAACTCAATTCGACGTGGACAAATGTGGACCGTTGATCTTGAATCCAATGGCCCGAGTTGAATCGCGTGCGGCGCATTTGGAATCCCCGCGCGCGAAAGGGGGCGGCGACTGTGGACCGTTGATCGCGAGATGGACGGCTCACGTTGAACCACAACGCGCCGCGTCGACCTTTGTCTTTGCCTGCGCCGACAATGCGGTCACCGGCTTCAACGGCGAAACGCCGGCGACCTAAAGCACGGCGGCGCAATCTGATGCCAGCTATGGGTGCGCAATAGCGGTGTCACCCAATTACCACCACACTGCGGTGGTGGACGAGCGGCGGCTAGTCAAGAAGAGCGGCCAAGAAACCCGCGGCTAAATGCGAAAACGAAATAGAGCTTCGCATTGTTACGAAGCAGTGCCAAAGCCCCTAGGGATTACTTAGAAGGTTACCTAAGAGCGGAGGAACCGAGGAGGCAGGAGCTCTGGCGGAGGACCTTCTTGCGCAGAAGAGGACAACATGGGGAAGAGGCCTGGGCCAAATTAACCATACCGGTCATCACAACGGCTCCATTAAAGCTCAAGAAAGGTTCGAGCTAGGAATTGGGAAATAGAGCACCGACCAAATCGGAGGCAAGGGTTGAAATCGGCATAAGCTCCAAACTCTGAATTCAAGCCGCCCCTGTTGAAGCAAGCCCAAATCGAGTTAGGGGAAATGATCAGCGAGGTGAGAGGCACAAGCTGACGCAACGAGAGAGAGAGAGAGAGAAGCCACTGGGGCACTGCCTTCACCGACGAGCTCCAAGGTCAACAATGGTTGCAGTGGGCTTCGGGTGTTTTGAGCTCAAGCAAGCACAGTGGGTGCAAGCATAAGCTGCGGGGTGGTGAAAGGAAGCTAAGGAAGGAGCGAGGGAGCTTTTTATAGCCAGGGAGCAGAGGCAATGAGCTAGGGTTAAGCTTCATGGTGAGCTTAGCCCACAGCTCGGTCCATGGCTCAACCCGCACGGATGGAGGGGACAGCTTGTAGAGGAGGCGACAAAGGGGCTAAAGCACCTTTTAATTAAATGCTTAAACAAAAGAGTCATTGAGAGGTGACAAGGCCTTTGCTCTCCCTCTACCATAGGCGCCTGTGAGACCGAGGAAGGAGAAGAACAGGTCTGTGCGAGCCCACCAACAATGGAAGAGAAAGGGACGGCTTGAGCCTAACAGAGACCTGGCGGTCGCGCCAACCAACATCATGAGTGGGTTGATTTAACCAGTTAGATAATTAAAGGGGGAGGTCGTGACCATTGGATCTAAATCGGGGGGTTCCGAAAAGGAAAGGGGGAGGTCGTGACCGCTAGATTTTCATCGCACGGTTCCGACAAGGAAAGGGAGGTCGCAGCCGTTAGATTTACATCGGACGGTTGCGAAAAGGAAAGGGAGGTCGCACGCTGAAAGGAGATAGGAGGTCATGGCCGTTGGATTTGCATCCAATGGCGATTAACAGAGGTGGGAGGTCGTGGCTGTTGGATTTGCATCCAATGGCAATCAACAGAGGTGGGAGGTCGTGGCCGTTGCGCGCGATGTTGACAAGAGATGGGAGGTCGTGGCCGTTGGATTTGCATCCAATGGCGATTAACAGAGGTGGGAGGACGTGGCCGTTGGATTTGCATCCAATGGCGATCAACAGAGGTGGGAGGTCGTGGGCGTTGGATTTGCATCCAATGGCGATCAACAGAGGTGGAAGGTCATGGCCGTTGCGCGCGACGCTGACAAGAGATGGGAGGTTGTGGCCGTTGGATTTGCATCCAATGGCGATTAACAGAGGTGGGAGGTCGTGGCCGTTAGATTTTGATCTGACGGCGACGAAGGGAAATGGGAGGTCGTGGCCGGTGGATTTCGATCCAACGGCGCTAACTTCACGCGAGGAAGAACTCGGGCTGGTGGGATGCGGTTGGGTTCGACCAACTTGAAGGTGGCAGGACCCAAGGAACAGTGCTCCAGATTTGAATTTCAATTTGAAGACTGAGTTTGGGGGAATTTTTAGAGATAGCAAACTAACTCCAAAAATTCTGAAATTTTGACTAGAGATTCCTCACTCTAGGATTAACCTTAAATAAAATTTCCAGAGATTTTTATGCAATGCATTTTTCTCAAGAAATTCATCAAGGTCTGTTCTAGGGTTTGACCAAAGGTCAAACTGGTTTGACTTACCTCCAAAAATTATCAAATAATTTCTAAAAATTATGAAATTTTTCAGAGGGGTAACACATCATCCCTAGAACCAAGGAAAAATATTTCCAAATGTTGGATACCAGATTCTTGGCAAAGTTGAATAAGGGTTTGACTTTAGTCAACAAGAGGTTTAGGTTTTTGAATCCCACAACTCTTCACGAGAATCATAGAAAAGTTCAAGAGTTTCAAGATGTGAGAAAAGTGTTAATTTCTTCTCATTTAATTACATTTGAAACAAATACTCATATTAGGTTACATTTGAAACACAAACCCTGGTTTGGTTACATTTGAAACACAACCTATTTTTGGGACGTTACAACTTGCATGAATAACATTTGCATACTTTTCCCTACGGCTTGCTGAGTACATTCAAAGTACTCACGGCTTGTGCCCTCTGGTTGATCAGCAGCTGAAGAAGACCACTCAGATTGCTTTGAGCTCTTCGAAGAGGATGTCACTACTACGATGCTATCTTGGGCCTTTGATCACGCATTTGGTTCATCGAAACCGTCAAGATAAACACAATCTCGAGCGGTTTTTGTTTACCCACCGTCATGTTATTCTCCGCGCTAAAACCATCGTGAAAATGCCATATCACGAGGCGGTTCGACCAAAATCGCCTGCGTGATATTACCCAATATCACGACGGTTTTTTGTCGACCGCCTGTGATATTACCCAATATCGAGACGGTTTTGGTCGAATCTGTATCGTGATACTTCACGAGCGGTTCCAAACATGAACCGTCGTGATATGACATCTTCACAGACGGTTTTTGTTAAAAAACCGTCTGTGATAATTAACTCATCACAGACGGTGCAGTGTACATATATATATATAGCTCCCCGGCCAACAGAGATCTTGATCTCCATCTCTGGCGCTATGGTAGGTCCATCGTCGTTCCGTGCCCGGTTTGAGTATCGCCTCACCTCACTGAGCCAGCCCGATCCATTTCAGCTATATTGTCGCGCGCTGAGGAGCTTGCCACCGTCGCCTCTGTTCACCGATTGACGACCAGCCTCCTTGGACCTTTCCCCGACTTCATTGACACCTCGTGATCGAGGTGAGCTAGTACTGGAGCATAAGCATCCTTTAATTTGAGTAGTTTCAGGCATTTACGCCGAAATCGCTAGTTTCAGGCGCCGCCACGGGACATCTGATCACCGTCGGTTCGCCTCAGGCGACCTTAGGGCCGAGCACGACAATTAGCAATGCGATGCATGTCACCGGCCCTAAGCCCAGTTTGAGCTTCAAATCCTACTGTTTTTAATCATTTAGTTAATAAACTAACGAGTCTATGACATATGGGACCGCCATAGATTTTAATTTATAAATAAAATCATGAAATAAAAAAAATGAGTCACTGACAAGTAGGGCCCACATGTAAGTTAATAAAATCCGAAAAAATGTAAAAATGAAAAAAGCGTAATTAAGCCTCGGAAAATACGCTTTCAAGTCACCCTTTTATTTATTTTCGTGGTTTTCAATACTAACCGTGTGATGGACCGAAATTTGGATGTCTGTTGAGAAGCGTGTGAGTGAAGAGTACATTAATGGCGTGTCTGCTTACAAGAAGGCCGAGGAGGATATGTTGAATAAGGGGCGAAATATATGTCTTGTCCATGCATTGATCGCGAGAATCAAGATGTTTAACAACCGAGCGCAGATCGAAGCACACTTGATTTGAAGGGGTTTCAAAAAGGGTTATACATGTTGGACCAGTCACGGTGAAGAGCATATTATACAGGAAGTCAACGATATGCATATTATACAGAAAGTCAACGATATGCCGCCAATGATGTCGATTGTGGTTCTGATTCGGATAGGCTGCACGATGACAATCTAGATCAAATGCTTCACGATGTAGAAGGGAACTGTGATGAGAGGGAGTATGTTCAATTTCGGGGCTTGATGGAGGACTCGGAGAAACCTTTGTTCCCGGGCTGCAAGTCGGAATACACAAGGTTGTCATCCGTGCTTAAACTGCTGAAATTGAAGGCAAGCAACGGTTGGTCCGACAAGAGTTTCACTGAGTGTTAGGTCTCTTAGCGGATATGCTTGAGGAGAAGCGAGTTGCCCAAAACCACCTACAAAGCCAAGAAGGTTCTTTGTCCATTGGGAATGGAAGTAGAAAGAATACATGCATGTCCGAACGATCATCCTCTACCGTAACGAGTATACAAACATGCATGTATGTCCGGCAGTGCAACGCATCCCGACAAGCGTAAGAATCAATCAGATGACGACGAGGGAATTGATGTGAAGAAAGGACCTCCTGCTAAGATGGCGTGGTATCTTCCTGTAGTTCCCCGTTTGAAGCGGTTTTTTGCGAACCCAAAGAATGCAAAACTGCTGTATTGGCACTCAGAGGAGCGTAAGAATGATGGAAAGTTAAGACACCCTGCTGATTCCGCCCAGTGGAGAAACATCGATAGGAGGTTTGCAGACTTCGGTGCAGAACCGAGGAATATAAGGTTTGGATTGAGTACAGATGGAATAAATCCTTTCGGTAACATGAGCAGCCGACATAGCGCTTGGCCCGTGATGCTCTGTATCTACAACCTTTCTCCTTGGTTGTGTATGAAGCGGAAGTATATTTTGTTGTCGATACTTATCTAAGGGTCAAGCAACACGGGAATGATATTGATGTGTACCTAGCACCATTGATGGAAGATCTAAAAATACTGTGGATTGAAGGGTGCAGTATGGGATGCGTACAAACGAGAGAACTTCATTTTACGTTCCTTGTTGTTACGCACCATAAATGATTATCCCGCCCTTGCTAATCTGTCGGGCCGAGTACAAAGGGGCCAAAGCACATACTCACCGCTTAGATGATACTTGAGAGTGTGTGGCTGAATCACTCGCGAAAACCGTGTACATGCGTCATCGTAGGTTGCTTCGAGGGCTCACCCATACCGCAGATGAAGAAACAATTCGATGGAGAGAAGGAGGACGATTCGGCTCCAAGGCATTTAAGCGGAAAAGAGGTCTATGATATGGTTAAGGATTTAGATGTTGTGCTTGGAAAGGGATGTAAATCGAGGACCCGTAAGAAGAACATGTGGAAGAAGAGATCAATATTTTGGGACTTACCTTATTGGGAGCACCTAGAAGTTCGCCGCTGCATCGACGTCATGCACGAAGAGAAGAATGTATGTGATGACTTGATTGGTCTCTTCTTGAACATTCGTGACAAAACAAAGGATGGTGTCAATGCACGCTTGACTTGGTTGATATGGACATCAGACCTGAGTTAGCACCAACAAGGACCGATAAAGGACGAACGTACCTTCCCCCTGCTTGTTACACTCTGTCCAAGGCCGAGAGAATCGAACTATGCTGGTGCTTGCATGGTGTGAAAGTTCCGTCCGGTTACTCCGGCAACATGAAGAAACTTGTTTCGATGGAAGATTTGAAGTTAATTGGCATGAAGTCTCATGATTATCATGTGTTGATGACACAAATGCTCCCTGTTGCAATTAGAAGTATTTTGCCGATCAAGATCCGAGAGACAATCATGAGGCTGTGTTATTTCTTTAACACAATTGCTCAGAAGGTCATTGATCCCAAAGGACTAGATGCTCTGTAGGACGAGGTGGTGACGACTCTATGTGATCTTGAGATGTATTTCCCTCCATCATTTTTTGATATCATGGTCCATCTCATTGTTCATATTGTGAGGAGATAAAGATGTGCGGGCCGTGTTCCTCGTAGCATGTACCCGCTCAAGAGGTTCATGGGAATTCTCAAGTCATATGTACGGAATCGATCTCGGCAGAGGGCAAGATCGTCAAAGGTTATGCAACCGAAGAGGTCATTGAGTTCTGCGTCGATTACATGGCTCAGTCGAACCGATAGGTGTGCCTCGATCTCGCCATGAGGGAGGCTCGAGGGTATCGGGACCATCGGAAGGAAAGCAATCACTCCAAATATGGATCGTATGCTCAAGCCCATTTCACGGTCTTGCAACACATGACCAAGTGTCCCCATATATCGACCAAAGACAAGGACGTGCTTGACAGAATGAATCCAGTGCGGCCGGATGTTTGGATCACGAGACAACACAATGAGCGGTTCAACCAATGGTTGAAGGAGCGACTTGCTAGGAGCTCGTCAAGTGATATCTTGACATGGTTGGTAAAAGGCCAACATTTACAGCTTGTAACATGGCGAGGATCGACATAAATGGGTACACATTCTATACGCAGCTTAGGATATAAAAAGCACTAACTAGAACAGCGGTGTCCGCATAGATGCATTCAGTACCGATGGGCTGAGGAGCTCCTACTATGGGAAAATAGAGGAGATATGGGAGCTCGACTCGTGCTTTTCAAGATCCCCTTATTTCGTGCCGTTGGGTCCATCTCCCACGGTGAAGGTCGACAAGTGCAGGCGTCACTCTCGGGACCTCGAACGTGTCGGATACAAAGACGAACCATTCGTCTCAAGCTAACCAAGTTGTTCAAGTCTTCTATGTTACCGACCCAAAGAAATAAGAAGCGCCACGTAGTTCTTCATGGAAAAAGGAGGATTGTCGGAGTTGAGAATGTAGTGGACGAGGAAGAATACAATCAATTTGACGAGTTGCCTCCTTTCGAAACGGCATAAGGGTCGAGGAAGAAGAACGTGATTTAAACTAGCTACATACGCGTCGATCATCATGAAGGGCTAATTTTTAAAGATTAATTGAACAATGTGTGTATATATATTTACGTTCGATGAATGGTTAATTTTAGTTCATTTGAGTTAATTAATTGATTTGTACTGTGAAATGGATGTGATTGTTTCTCAAATGAATGTGAATTGGATGTATATACATGTACTTGTTGTCTTTTCTGCTTGTTTTAGAGGGCATGACTAGCATTTCCTGAGGCTAGCCAATATACAGAGATCTAGATATTAACCAATACAAAATAATATCGTAGACGGTTTGAACTACAAACCGTCTTACATCACATATCACAGACAGTTGTTTATTAGAACCGTCTGTGATACATGTATATCACGGACGGTTGTTTATTAGAACTGTCATGATACCTTACTCAACACGGTTCTCACTTAGAACCGCTCTGATGATAGGTATCACGAGCAGTTCTAATTGAGAACCGTCTGTGATGTCCATCCCTATTTATATTCGGACTCTAGCTAGGGTTTGCCACGTCGCGCCCGCCACTCTCAAACGATCAAGTTTCTCAACTCCTCTCGCTCTCTCCTCCCAGGCCTGTCGCGCCGTCCTCAACGCCGCCTCGAGCCCGCGACTCCTCCCGATCCGTCGACACCGCCTCCTCCTCCCAAGCCTGCGCCTCGAGCCCGCCGAGCCTCCTCCTACAACCCGTGGCGCCTCCCAGAGCCCATCGCCTCCTGCCCGAGCCCGCCACCTCCTCTCTCCCAGGCTGGCGCGCCTCCCTTCGACGCCGCTTGTTGCTTGTTCTTCCCAGATCGCTTGCTCGCTCGTCCTTCTCCTCGACGCTCAAAGGTAACCAATGCCGAAGTTCTTGAGCCGACGCCTTTCCTAACTATTTCTATCAATAATCTGTCATGGTCCCTCATGATAATTATACTTGTTTTAGGAATTTGTATTTGTTCTAGTCAGTTATTCATATGGTATTTGTTTTGATACTGCTACTAGAATATATTACAATGTGGTGTGGTGGGCTTGAGATGAATGCTCTGTGATGATAATAGTCTTGTACTGAAATTGTTTTGATAATCGGGTTTGTACTTGAGCTCTAATTGGAATGCTTAATCTACATCTGATAGCAATATCAAAATGTTAAATCTTAGCTTTATGCTGATTTCATTTGTTCACATGATGTTCTATTTCTTGTGAAGATGTCTTCCGCTCATTCTGAGTCATCGCCGCCTCATGTGTCTGATGATGCACCATCCTCTAGAACAATATCCAACCGCGGTAGAAGAAGAGGAATATTGAAAAGGCCTGGGGGCAAATTACCATCACGGAGGTCGATCAGTCTGGGACCCCTATCAATCCTCGCCGAGCAGCGTCCGCATTCCGGGGAATGGTCGGAATAGTTGCACGGGAACGGGTCAGCGTCACCTACGATTCGTGGAAGGTGGTGCCCGGACCACTGAAAACTGATGTGCTGGCGGATATTCTCGCATCGTTCGAGATCCCAGTAGAACACCTGGACTCTGTGCGACGACACGCGTTGCTACAGGCATGCAAAGCGTGGAAGAACTTCAAGAGCACACTTGTTAAGAACTACGTGGAGAAGGATCTGAGGGCGCCCTTCCACAAGTATCCATTCTTGGAAGAGTCCCGGGCCGAGTTTGTGGCGAAGAAGACGACAAATGAATTTAAGAGTGAAAGTACGGCGCACACGGCCCTCCTGGCAAAAAACAAGCACCCACAGACTCAAGATCACTGGTATGCGTAAAGCCCCGATATGGAGGGATCAGAACAAAGCGAGCAAGCTGCTCAATGTCTCCTGCTATTTCCGAGATCAGCGATGTGCGCCCCGACGGGGTTATTTGCGAGGTTATGTATTGGGCCTACGGGGCAAGCGTACTTTCCAAACCCCGAAGACCAGGAAGTGTCCCAGTGCTTGGTAAGATATCGAACTACCTAGTTTGTAATTACTCCATAACTTCATAGGAAGTGAAATGACATATCGGGCTATTGCGGATAACGCCGAGTGCACAATCTTCCCAAGGCTCATTCCAGCAAGAGAAGGAGAAGATATACTCTCTGCGGCCCTAGGAAACAAATGAGCATCCGAATCGCACGAGAGGCGCCGTGTTTTGTTACATGGGAACAATGGTTCCAAGCGGACTCGGATCGCACAGGAGTAGGAAGAGAGCAAAAGCCGAGCGATGCAAAGCTACGAGAGGATCTTCGTGCATCCCTCAAAGATGAGCTCACCGAAAAAAATCAGAGAGGAGGTCACTCAAAAAATCAGACAGGAGGTCACTCAATCCTTCAGATTGGAGATTCGTGCATCCGAGCAAAAGCAGATAGAGACCTTTGAGGAAAGGATTAGGGGATTGCAACTCCCAAATCAGTTGGAAGCCCTGCCCTCTTATCGCTAGCCACCCCCAAACATCCGAGTAGTCAAGGCGTCAACCCTAACCCTACCACAATAGGTGACGACAGATTTTCCGTCGATGACATCCGGGTAATAATTATTATCTCCGAATGCTCAATCCATTGATAGGCTTGTTGGAGTAGCTAATTTTTATCGTTATGTACGAGGTGGCTACGGCGCAAGCTCCAAGTGAGATATGTCTCTGCTGCCCTAGATGTTTGCTTGGGGCGGTGTATCTATCCGTGTCGAGCTTTGGTGCACGGTGCAAATCTAGCGCCGGGTTTCGCAAAAGTGAATGTGGGCGGTGTTTGTGCCAATTTCGAGGCCGTCTCAATAAAATTCCTCAAACGATGAGGTCATGACTCTAGGGCAAGCCGTTGGAACATTCATCCAAAGGACCAAGGAGGACATCCGCCGAGCTACCGCTCGGTGTCAACTTCACGGAATGTCTCGCAGCGGCATCAAGTCCACGGACTGATCGCACCGGCTACTCCAGATCGACACGGCAAGGGCCCATTGATCACATGTATCTACACCTCGTGCTCGATCGACTCTTGTGAAGTCGACCTATACAAAGCGAGGCAAAGAAAGGCAAGGGCAAATCAAGACGATCGAGTCCTCTCGATATCCCTTCTGCCGTTGGCGGAAATTCAAGCTAGGCGAGCCGTTGCTCGAGAAGTTAGACGACCATACCCTAGGACCGGATTGCATGGAATTGCATACATGGTACATGGAATACCCAACAAGCGGGCTGATCAACGACGCCGGGTTTCACCGTCAAGTTCAAGGAGGATCATTTTAACCACGTGTATCAAGACGCTGTCTTCACGGTGACCTTCGACGACTTGTTCTGTCTCTTCAACCTCGATGAGCTGGACGTCTCACTCATACGATGTTGGACATTGTAAGTGTGTACAATCACGGTCAATGTTCGTGTAATACCGATAAATGTTATATATAACTCTGTAGGACTGGAAAGGCGACTAGAGGGGGGGGGTGAATAGACGCTTTTGCTATTTTTCACCTTGATTAGATTCAACATATATATCACTCCATTAGCTATGGAAGCTATGAAGATCAATATACAAGTACTGTAGAGGACTTGTGCTGAACGCACAACAAAACCCCAAAGCAAAAAACCAAAAACCAAAATTTTAATCAAAAGGCCGGACTGACCTCAGGCAAATGGCGGTCAGACCTCAGCCGACCCGACCAGCATACGGGCGGTCAGACCTCAGGCCGGACTGACCTCAGGCATACGGGTGGTCAGACCTCAGGGTCGATGAACAGGGCAATCAGCTCGAAAACCAAAACTAAAATTGGTTTAACTTTTGATCCGTAAGGCCAAACTCCACGAAATTTGAGACACACCTTCTCTAAGATATTGGGAACCTATTCCAATCAAAGATCACAGAGATCCATGCCAAAGTTCCTCTCTTTTTCAGTTTTACCGAAGGAGGGTTCAAAACCGAGCAAAACACGAAAACTTGATCCAACACTTGCTCGTGGGAGATTGATGATCTAGATGATCTTAGATATGTTCCCACATGTCCCAGCAAGGAGTAAGAGGGCACGAAATCAACCAAAAACCACAGGATCAAGGAAGCACTCAAAATCATCAAAGTAAGGTGCAAGAACAAGAAAAGAAAGAAGAGAGCTCATCTCAAAGAACTTGCAAGGATTGATTGATGATTGATGATTCGTGGTTACAGCCACTCCCTCAAGGAGGACAAGAGCTCAATCCATGAGCACACACACAATCCATCTCTAGAGCCTAAGCCCTCTTTTCTTCCTAAACCCTAACACCAAACTAGGGTTTGCAAATGGAGTGCTTGGGGGCTGTGTTACAGCAGCCACCCCTATTTATATGGAGGCTTAGACCTTCTAGAGGGTTAACCCTAATGGGCTCCCGTTAAGGCCCAACAACAACGGGTTACACACGCACGCATTTTAAAGCGCCGTCTTCACTTCTCTTGACCTAAACCGCTTCCCTTGCGCCGTCCCGCGCCACGGCTTAGCCAAAAAGTCACAAAGGCGGTATTTGGTGAAATTACCAAAATACCCCTTCTCGATCCTTCTCCATGGGCCGAGTCCAATCCTGTCGAAGCAATCGCCTGCTCCGCCACGTGTAGGTTGATCAACGGCTCTCATCATGTCGGCAAGTCTCTCCTGTCCGAATCCCATCGGAACCTCCAAGGCACTTGCACCGACCCCCGCGCCGCTTGATCCAACCAGCTGTATCGAACTGCCTGTTCGATCCACTTGTCCATTCCGCGCCATGCTTGAGTCACTTGACCTCACCCAGCATCCATGATCGTTCTGGACCTCAGCTCTCCAAGCTTAGTCCCGATCCTCCTCGCTGTTGACCGTCGTTGACCTCCAAGCCTCCTGCACAGCAATAGATAAAGAAATCGTCTCCGGGAACAAGTTCTTCACAACTTGACCCACGTTAGCTCAAAACATGCAATATGCAACACTTACACAACGATAAACATGGATATGACTTACCCCAAAATCAATTTGCCAATTATCTCAACATTCAACACAAACTCGGTCGATCAGCTTCACCGGCTTGGTCCAGACCGCTTAGGCTTGGCCGATCGATCACCACACAATCATGATCTGACCAAGATATGACCTGTTAGCTTTTCTAAATTCGCCGAAAACACGTGAAACTTCAAACCATCAAAGCCATTGGCAATTGTTTCATTATCCTAAGATCATGAGTATATCCCCATGATATCCACAATCTCCCCCTTGATGAACACATTGGCAATTTCTCAGAAAATGTAGTTTTGGGGTTTGAAAAGTAAAATACTCGCAGTTTTCGCGCAAAGGCACAACTTGGTCCAAATGCAAGAAAAAGCAAAGGAAATGACTAAGCTGGCTTCAGAATAGCATAAGCAAGTGAGATAAGGCAAAAAGAAGCAAGAGAGCTTCAAATTCCAGAGAATAGCCAAAAATCTCACCTAGGTCCATATGGAAGAACAATTGTTCTATTTGACCTTCGATCATCGTGAGTCTTCAAGAATTGCAATTCAAAAACAGAAAAGGCAATAAGACCAAAAGAATGCAATTGAGATGCTCCCACTCACTATGATCACCAAAGTTTTCAAAATGTCCAATTTCCTCCCTATAACTCCAAAAAGCTCTAAAACAACATTTTCACCAATCTTTCTCCCCCTTTGACAATGAATTCATCAAGGTGCATGGAAGAAGATAGAGCATGAATGTAATGGAATGGCTGCAATTTTTCAATTTTTTAGTTTTTTTTATAATTTGAGCAAAAAGGAGCCATGAAGATTATCCATGAAAACTGTACAAGTATTACACCAAGCCATATGATGTGAAGAAGCTATGTTCAATCATGGCAAAACATGTACAACAAAGCTAAGGCCAAAATAGCAATAATCTGAGATTAAATGAATTGAAAGCATGATAAGGTGCTTAAGATCATAGTTTCACTAAAGGTATCCAAACATGAGCCAGGCCATGTCTATAAGCAAAATGAAGCCCAAAAACAGCAAATGAGTCAATTTTGAGCATTTTCAGTTTAATCACGAATCAGATTGTTCAAGCATTTAGAATTTAGCACTTTGAGCATTTTGCTGAAAATGATTGGTTTTTATCTTAGTAAAGCAAGTCCTGGACTAGGAGCCATCCACAACTGCCTCCTAAGTTTCAACCAATTGCCAATTTGTTTGATTAGCATTGTGCTAGATCTCAAGCCTCACTACGACCATCCCAAGCAACAAAAGCTTAAGAGAGTGGTCTAGGTCATCCAAAACTTCCCCTGAGTTCATGCCTAGTGCAATGGCAAGCTGTCTCATGAGAAAGAATTGGTGAGATCAGTTTTTTCGCACATAAAAGCTCATTTTTCATTTGCTTGACTTAAGAATTATCATAGCTCAATTTAAAACTCAGAATAAGTTCAAGACTCAATTAAGCCTATATGACATGGCATGAATCATGAAAGGATCACTACAGCAAAACTAGTCACAAGATCCAACACGTCATGTTTTGATTCAAATTGCTCACAGATAATAAAGCTAGCATGACAAAAGCTAAGCTATACAAGAAAAGCCATAAAAGAATTCTAGCAAACTAGCACAAGACATGGCAGGGGTATAAAGTATGAAATCAAGTCATACAAGAATAATAATCAAAGCTCCACAAGATTATATTACAATGCAAGTTGTTAAATTTTAAAATACATTATGATACAAATGAATGCGTAAAGAGCAAACTCCCCTCAAAGCGTACTCAAGAGAACTAATAACCCCCAACTCTCTCCGCAAAGAAGCAAAACGAGAAGAATCAAGAGCTTTAGTGAAAATGTCAAGAACTTCGCTGGCCTGACTCTACAAAGTGAAGCACAACATCACCCTTCTCAACATGGTCTCTAAGGAAATGATATCTAACATCAATGTGCTTAGTCCTCGAATGTTGCAATCGGGTTTTTAGCAATATTAATGGCGCTTAGTGTTATCACGTAAAAGAGGAACACTACCCAAAGACAACCCATAGTCCCGCAGAGTAGACAAGATCCAGAGAACCCGAGAGCAACAACTAGTCATAGCCTACATACTCGGCCTAAGAAGGATCAGTGCAATGCATTTAATCGCTTCCTAGATGACCAAGAGATAAGAGATGTGCCTAAGAAATGACAAGCCTGTATACTCTTCCTATCCACTCTACACCCAAAGAAAATCAGCATCGTAAAAGGCGCGAATGGAGAGAGCGAAGAAGAAGAATACCAAAGTCCAAAGTCAAGAGTGTCCTCAAGGTACTCAATATGCGACGACCGCTTGACGATGAGAGGCTCGAGGAAACTCGAATCGAGCGCATGCACACACAAAGAAATCGTATGTCCTACTCGGCAGGAGATAGTGGAGGGAGCCAATCATGTCATGCAGATTCTTCCGTCCACGTGCTCTCCATCCTCATCGTGGTCCAAAGACGGTGGTCGTGGGCAATGGGAGTAGACATTGGCCTCATCGCTTCCCATATCGAAGCGTCAAGAAGGTCCTTTGTATACTTACTTTGATGAATGAAGGTGCCTTCTTTCGCTTGCTTGACTTGAAGACCAAGGAAGAAGGTCAATTCGCCCATCATGCTCATCTCGAACTCCCTACTCATAGAATCAAAATCTGACACCAAAGCATGAGCGAACCATCAATATAATATCATCCACATAAATTTGAACCAACAAAAGTCACCGCCATGCTCGAGAGTGAACAAGGTTTTATCAACCAATCCTATTTTGAAATCATTTTAAGCGTAAAACTCTTAAGCCTATCATACCAAGCTCTAGGGGCTTGTTTCAATCCATACAAGGCTTTGGAGAGTTTAAAAACATGGTTTGGGAACTTGGGATTTTCAAAACCAGAAGGTTGCTTGACAAAGACCTCTTCTTCTATGAAACCATTCAGGAAAGCACTTTTGACATCCATTTGAAATAGCTTGAAGCCCTTGGATGCCGCAAATGCTAGCAAAATGCGAATGGCTTCCAATCTAGCTACAGGAGCAAAGGTCTCCTCAAAGTCTAAGCCCTCTACCTGGGAATACCCTTGTGCTACAAGTCTAGCCTTATTGCGAACTACCAACCCATCTTCACTTTGCTTATTTTTGAAAACCCATTTTGTTCCAATTATGTTATGATTAGGTGGAGGTTCAACTAAGGTCCAGACTTTGTTTCTTTCAAAATTTTCAAGTTCTTCATGCATGGCATTGACCCAAGAGGCATCGTAAAGAGCATGGGTGACATCTCGGGGTTCAAAAGAAGCAACAAAAGGTAATGTGCATGAGAATCAGAGAATGAACCCGAGCGAGTGACTCGCCATGTAGATCCCCAATAATCTGCTTCGTGGATGCTTTGTTGTTTGAATCTGAAGAGGAGCACTGGTGCAGTGGCATCTACCTCATCGGGTCAGGAGGTAGGATCGAGCCACTCGATCGTCGGTGAAGGTAGGAAGAGGTCGCTCATCCGGCCGGTAGTAGAAGCAGTGCTCTCCAACCATGTCAAGGGACTTGAGGATGGATTGGGTCCTCATCCTCGAGTCATCATCGATTTAAGATGCTCTCGTAAACCCATGTACCGCATCATCGGGTCTAGTACTGTGACTAGCCTCATCAAAAGTGATTCGCAAGTCTCAATAACTTTGTTAGTGTCAAAATTAAATACACGATAGCCACGAGAATGAGCAGGATATCCAAGAAATATGCCATCAGAACATCTAGATTCAAATTTATCAAGGTTGCCATGTTTAAGAAGGAAGCACTTGCAACCGAAAATCTTGAAATGAGAAACTTTGGGCTTATGACCAAATCTGAGCTCATAAGAAGTCTTACCAATTACAGATCTCAAGAAAACCCTATTAGAGATATAGCAAGCAGTAGAGATCGCCTCAGCCCAAAACCTCCTAGGTGTGGAATGCTCATCTAGCATGGTCCTGGCCATCTCTACAAGGGTCCTGTTCTTCCTCTCTACCACACCATTGTGCTGGGGGACTCTAGGTGATGAAAACTAGTGCTCAAGCCCCCTATCAGAACAAAAAGTGGCAAAGGAAGAATTATTGAATTCTATCCCATTGTCACTCCTAATGGCTCTCAACGCTCCAGGAAGCTCAACAGCAAGTCTAAGGACCAACTCTCTAAAGAAGCCAAATGCCTCGTCCTTAGAAACTAGAAAATAAACCCAAGAATAACTGGAGTAATCATCCACAATTACAAGCACATACCATTTTCCACCAGCTGACTGAACTCTAGAAGGACCAACAGTGTCTAAGTGCAAGAGCTGACCAGGTCCATCAGTTATCACTAAGGTAAGAGGTGGATGAGAAGCAGAAACCATCTTACCATGTCTACAGTGGTGTGCACACAAGGTCTCTAATGCCTTCACCTAGGCAAACCTCTAATCAAATCCTCACATCGACTCTAGTCAAGTGGTCGGCCTATGTGACCAAGCCTACGATGCCACAACACTAAATCATGGGAGTCGGTTACAAGAAACCTAGGGCTAGAAGCGAAGAGACATGGAAATCAAAGACGTAAGATCCTCTCAAACCTAGAGATCTCAAAACAAGCTCACGAGAGGAATCTAAAACCCCAGACTCACCACTCTTAAATCTCACCTCTAGACCCTCATCAAGCAGCTGAGAAACAGATAGCAAATTATACCTCAGCTTACTTACCAAAGCAACGTCCTTGAGCATAAACTTGTTGTTGACGCCAAGACTATGCCCTTGGTCATCACTTGCCCCAAAGAGAAGCATCCCCAAATGTGATCAATTCATTGCCGGATGCACGCGAGGGAGGAGAACCATCTAGAATCTCCAAATATGTGTCGAGAACAAATGTGAGTCAACAAGCCATATGTCCTCCTTCCTCGCACGACGGACCTACAAGGCATGAACAGAAACATATGTGCCTCAAGATCAAGTTAGTGATAAAAGACTTGGGAATCCAAAGATCGAGTCACACGATGCTTAGGCAAAACAAGAGAAACAAAGAAGAAATGGTTAGGAGCAAAATCATAAGAATGCACACGAGAACCACCTAGACCTCTCCGAATCAACCTACCAAAAGGTCGGTACTCCCCTGCCTAGATGCTACCCGTGGTCTCGCCACGATGTCCTAAACCGTAACGCCACCGAGCCACCAAAGGAGTCAAAGAAGTCATCTACTAACTCGTGCCTATGTCTAGCAGAAAAAGCAGTCATCTGCTCTAGAGACTACAAAGCAGTGAAGAAATCATGGAGATATGCCCTAGAGGCAATCATAGAGATGATGATATTTCGTTGTATCCATGATTTAATAAATGTTCCTTGAATATTACCTTTGTGTTGATTAACAAGTATGTGACTTGTTTGTGAAACTCTTTACTTATATGGTTATTCTAAAGTTGTCCCTAGTCGGAGTTCATGTGAGGACACACGTGAATGATGGATTAGCACATGTATCGGTTGATGACCATGTTTCACAGGTCATAGACATGGAGATGTCAAACCAATAATGTGGACACATGTTTAGAACACGGGGTTGGACCGACCCAACATGAGACATAACAATTATACTTATGGTTCTCTCTACACAATGTGTACGCCTTTGTCCTTAGACCCGAGATTGTCGCATGTACTTGAGATGTGAATCGACCTACTTAGGGGCTATCAAACGCTACTCCGTGAATCGGGTAGTTATAAAGGTAGCTTTTGGTTTGTCATGAAGCATGTCATGAGGCATGGTCACGAGATGGGATTTGCCCTCTCTACCGAGAGAGATATCTCTCGCCCCTCGAAAGTGATCGGATCCGTAAATGCATGGCCATGCTACTTAAGGTTAAGAGTTAACCTAGTAAGGGATTCCTGATCACGTGATCGAGAAAGAGTGGTCACTTGGAGCTCAATCAATATCGTGAGGCAAAGGGATTGGCATGTACATAACGCTGTGATGGTTCGTCCGATATGATCTTTGTGTACGCTTAGGAGTTGGCACGCCTTGCTAGAGGGCGCCACCAACTATTGACCAAGTATGTATACTCGCACATGTCTAAACATACGTGAACCTATAGGTCACACACTTAGTAGTCGAAGCCTCAATTCGGATTGGATCCGAATTAGATCGGGCATTGAGTCCTAATGGGCCTCTATTAGTAGAAGCCCATTGTAAGGACGCCTATAAAAGGAGGGCAAGGGCGACAAGATTGGTGATGAGTTTTTCGTGACATCCTCAAACCCTAGCCGCCACCCTCCCACGCCTAGTCGCCTCGCGATCTAGTAGTCCCTGCGGCGCCGCTTCCTCCCGCACGTGTGGATACCTTTGAGGCGCCAGATCAGAAGCGCTTGGACGAACCGTAAGAGAGGAGTCAGACGTGGACGCCGCGACGAGGACGAGGAAGTAGTACGACTACTCGCCTGACGTCGTCGCATCGACTTAGTACGACTACTCGCCTCGACGTCTTTGATCAATTTCCGCGACTCGCTGCCTAGTGGTAAGACCGTGATCTATAACTGCAGTGATCTTGGTTTACGGGTAGAATTTTTATTAATTTGCGCTAGTGTAGCCTACCTGTAGCCCTACAGAAACTCCTCTAATGGTGCTCAACGACTCATCCTCTCCTTCCTCTCAATCTTGGCTCTACGAAGGTAACTCAACAATGTGGCTATTCTTCTTGCAGAAGGTGCAATGGTACTTGACCTTTTGAGGGTCTCGACCGATGAAGTAGAAGCACCTATCTTGCTAGAAGTGGTTTGGGCAAAACCAACAGATTTGAAGATTATCTTGGATGGCTTAGAGGGTTCTACCTCAAACAAAGCCACTCTCAATGCACTCTAGCAACCTTAGGTGGATGATTCTTGGAATGCTCTAGGAATCAAAACCTAGGCCACTATTATTCACACTCACCTTAGATTTATCTAGAATCATGTTGAGTTTCTTCCTCCCACCAACAAATCTCTCAAGAGTCCCTTTGAGGTAGTCATTTTGTATGGCTAGTTCATAACAAGAAGCACACTTATTTGACTTGCTAGCCCTATCGATTTTTCCTTATAGTGAGCTACTTGCTTTCAAAGCCTCACAAGACACACAATAGTTATCCCTAATCTTATCCAACCGCCGTTGAACTTAACTCTAAAAGCTTCTTGTATCTTATCTACATTATGCCCAAGTTCAATACAAAGAGTACAAGAATCGAAATCAACAACTCTCTTGGAAGCAAATATGGACATGGATTGTTCAATTTTAGCCTTTTCTTCTAGTGTTTTGTTTAAAGCATCATTCTCAATTGTGAGTTTAACACGCTTTTCACATGAAGCGCTTTTAGAGTAAAGAACCATTTCACCATCTCCTTCATTTTAATCCTACTATCCTCACAATGAGAACACATGTGACTAGCATCAAATTTTTGCAATTCCTTCATAGCGCTATCCAATTTTAATTCAAGCAAATCACAGTTTGAGCAAGATAATGGAATAGCATCAATAGTAGTCACATCTAAAGCAATGACGCTCATGCAAGCAGACTAGACTTGAGAGTTTCTAGTTCATCAAAAGCATCTTTCATTGACTAGCAATAGAGGAATGAGCAGATTTCAGATTTGCTAGTTCATTAAGCAAGCTAGAGCAATAATCACAATCATCGCCAGGATTAATGGATTTGAGCCTATCAACCTCTAAGTTCAAATCATCAATCATGGCATCCTGCTTTCTAATCATTTTTTCTTGCTTATACATTTTCTTTTCAAAGATAGGCTAAAGCACGCTTCATACTAGTAAGTGAAGGACGACCTCATCGGGATCGCCAAAAGGTCGCCGCCGTTGGAGGAGTCGACGCCATGGCTGCCGCTAGCCATGAAGCACATGCCTGAAGTCCTCGGCCTTCTTCTTGTCATGAGAGTCATCGCTGCCGCCCTCCGCCTCCGAGTCCACATCGCTCATGTTAACACTCTCAAGAGCGGCAAGGACTTGGCCGATTTAACTTGCGATAGTTTGGCTTCTTGCCTTTCTTGTCTTTGGCTTGATGACGCCCGAGAGTCTTTTCTCCTCCTTGCCCTTTAGCTTGGGGCACTTGGAGCGAATGTGGTTAGGCTCACCACACTCAAACAAGTGATAGGGCCACCTCTCCTCCTGCTCTCACTTTGTTGTAAACTCGAGAATTTGGTGGATAGGAGGGCTAAATCATCTTCGTGTAGCTTCTCTAGTCGCTATCGCTCAAAGAATGTAAAGTCGACAAAGAAAACCAGATGAGCCAAAATCAAAGGAATCAATGAGCTACCCTTAGATGGGTCGACCACCAAAGCCATCGACTGCCTCTTGGGGAGACGCGAGATAAAGTCAATCTCATGTGTCTTCAACCTCGAGTAGAGCTTATCCATGGTAAGCTCACTCATGACAAGATGTTGTCATTGATGTATGTGATCTTCATCCCCAAACCTTCACATCAAGAGCACCCAAAAGTCGGGCGTATGCTCTCGCACTCGTGAAAACAAGATCAACAACATAATGTCATGAAGAATCTTGGAGAACCTCCCCACAAATCATCTAAAGACTCACCGTGTCTTTGCTCGATCTTTGAGTATTCTTTCTTGAGCCGGTTCTGTCTCACTTCCTTGATCGCAATAACCCTCGTGGTAGTCACAAAGGGTCCTCCAGATCTCGTGAGCAGACCTCAAATGAGCCACACGCTCAAACTCGATCAACTAAGACCTTGGATCGAAAGTTCCAGCCTTGCTATTAGCCTCAACATCCGGATCGATCACATCGCCATTGGTCGGGCACAACATATGGATTTTTGACCTTAAGCCAAATAGCGTGCCTTGAGCCTCGATGTAGGCATGCATGCGTTTTCCAAGAAGCAAAATCAACTCCATCGAACACGTGGTTTGGTCGAATACTTGTCGACGCCATGGCTCCAAAGACCTAAGTTAAGATCTATGAGAAGAGCTAATCGGCCTCTCATCGTTAAGAAGGCCGATATTCAGTACCTTCAGACACTCTTGACTTTGGACTTTGGTATTCTTCTTCTTCGCTTCTCCATTCGCGCTTTTCTCGATGCCGATTTTGTCGGTGTAGAGTGGATAGGAAGAGTACTGGCTTGTCATTTCTTAGGCACATCTCTTATCTCTTGGTCATCTAGGAAACAATCCTCAGTTGCATACCCATCGCCGAGGCCGAGTATGTAGTCAGCAGCCCAATAGTTGCTCTCGTGTTCTCTCGGATCTTGTCTACTCATGACTATGGGTTGTCTTTGGGTAGTGTTCTCTTTTCTCGGACAACACTTCGCCATTAACATTGCCAAAACCCAAAGGCAAGATTCTAGGACTAAGCACATTGATGTTAGATATCATTTCCTTAGAGACCATGTTGAGAAGGGTGATGTTGTGCTTCACTTTGTAGAGTCCGACCAAAGAAAGTTGTCGACATTTTCACTAAAGCTCTTGATTCTTCTCGCTTTTGCTTCGCTAAGGGAGAGTTGGGGTTATTAGTTCTCTTGGCCTGCTTTGAGGGGAGTTTGCTCATTTTGCATTCATTTGTACCATAATGCATTTTAAAATTCAACAACTTGTATTGTAATATAAACTTGTGGAGCTTTGATTATTATCCTTGTATGACTTGATTTCATGCTTTATACCCTGCCATGTCTTGTGTTAGTTTGCTAGACTTCTTTTATGGCTTTTTATGTATAGCCTAGCTTTTGCCATGCTAGCTTTATTATCTGTGAAAAAATTGAATCTAAACATGACTTGTTGGATCTTGAGACTAGTTTTGCTATAGTGATCCTTTCATGATTCATGCCATGTCATATAGGCTTAATTGAGTCTTGAACTTATTCTGAATTTTACATTGAGCTATGATAATTCTTAGGTCAAGCAAATGAAAAATGAGCTTTTCTGTGCGAAAAAACTGATCTCACCAATTCTTTCTCATGAGATAGCTTGCCATTGCACTAGGCATGAACTCAGGGGGAGTTTTGGATGACCTAGACCACTCTCTTAAGCTTTTGTTGCTTGGGATGGTCGTAGTGAGGCTTGAGATCTAGCACAATGCTAATCAAATAAATTGGCAATTGGTTGAAGCTTAGGAGGCAGTTGTGGATAGCTCCTAGTCCAGGACTTGCTTTACTAAGATAAAATCAATCATTTTCCGCAAAGTGCTCAAAGTGCTAAATTCTAAATGCTTGAACCATTTGATTCAAAACTGAACTAAAAATGCTCAAAATTGACTCAATTTCTAGTTTCTGGTCTCCATTTAGCTTATAGACATGACCTGACTCATTTTTGGATACCTATAGTTAAACTATGATCTTGAGCACCTTGTCATGCCTCCAATTCATTTAATCTCAGATTATTGTTATTTTGGCCTTAGCTTTGCTGTACATGTTTTGCCATGATTGAACCTAGCTTCTTCACATAATATGGCTTGGTGTAATACTTGTACGGTCTTCATGGATAATCTTCATGGCTCCTTTTGCTCAACTTAAAAACAAAACAAAAACAAAAAAAAACTGAAAAATAAAAAAATTACAAAATTGCAGCCATTCCATTACATTCATGCTCTATCTTCTTCTATGCACCTTGATGAATTCATTGTCAAAGGGGGAGAAAGATTGGTGAAAATGTTGTTTTAGAGCTTTTGGAGTCATAGGAGGAAATTGACTTTTGAAAACTTTGGTGATCATAGTGAGTGGGAGCATCTCAATTGCATTCGCTTGGTCTTATTGCCTTTTCTGCTTTTTGAATTGCAATTCTTGAAGACTCACGATGATCGAAGGTCAAATAGAACAATTGTTCTTCCATATGGACCTAAGTGACATTTTTGGCTATTCTCTGAATTTGAAGCTCTCTTGCTTCTTTTGCCTTATCTCACTTGCTTATGCTATTCGAAGCCGCCTTGGTCATTTCCTTTGCTTTTTCTTGCATTTGGACCAAGTTGTGCCTTGCGCCAAAAATCATGAGTATTTTACTTTTCAAACCCCAAAACTACATTTTTCGAGAAATTGCCAATGTGTTCATCAAGGGGAGATTGTGGATATCATGGGGATATACTCATGATCTTAGGATGATGAAACAATTGGCAATGGCTTTGATGGTTTGAAGTTTCACGCTGCTTTCGTGAACTTAGAAAAGTCGACAGTCATATGCGGTCGCATCAGCTTGCTTGTGTGGTACGGCCGAGCGTGGCTGGCGCTCGATCGCCGCGAATCGCTGCGGTCGAGACCGAAGTTTGTGTTGAATGTTGAGATAATTGGCAAATTGATTTTGGGGTAAGTCATATCCTGCTTATCGTTGTGTAAGTGTTGCATATTGCATGTTTTGGCTAACGTGGGTCAAGTTGTGAAGAACTTGTTCCCGGAGATTTATTTCTTTGTCTATTGTCGCAGCGTGGCTTGGAGGTCAATGACGGTCAACGGCGAGGAGGATCGGGACTAAGCTTGGAGAGCCGAGGTCCGTAATCCATCATGGATGCCGGGTGAGGTCAAGTGACTCAAGCATGGCGCAGAATGGACAAGTGGATCGAATAGGCGCTCGACATACCGGTTGGATCAAGCTGCACGGGGTCTGCAAGTGCCTTGGAGGTTTCACGGGATCTTGACGAGAGACTTGCCGACATGATGAGAGCCGCTGATCAACCCACACGTGGCAGAGCAAAGCATTGCTTCGACAGATTGGACTCGGGTCCATGGAGAAGGATCGAGAAGGGTATTTTGGTAATTTCACCAAATACCGCCTTTTATGAACTTTTGGCTACAGCCATGACGACAAGTGGGAAGCGGTTTAGGTCAAGAGAAGTGAAGACGACGCTTTAAAATGCGTATGCAGTGACCCGTTGTTGTTGGGCCTTAACGGAGCCCATTAGGGTTAACTCTCTAGAAGGTCTAAGCCTCCATATAAATAGGGGTGGTCAGAATACGCCCCCAAGCACTCCATTTGCAAACCCTAGTTTGGTGTTAGGGTTTAGGAAGAAAAGAGAGGCTTAGGCTCTAGAGAGATGAATTGTGTGTGTGCTCATGGATTGAGCTCTTATCCTCCTTGAAGGAGTGGTCAGAACCACTAATCATCAATCATCAATCAATCCTTGCAAGTTCTTTTGAGATGAGCTCTTCATTCCTTTCTTGTTCTTGCACCTTACTTTGATGATTTTGAGCGCTTCCTTGATCCCGTGGTTTTGGTTGATTTCGTGCCCTCTTACTCCTTGCTTGGGACATGTGGGAACATATCTAAGATCATCTAGATCATCAATCTCCCACGAGCAAGTGTTGGATCAAGTTTTCGTGTTTTGCTCGGTTTTGAACCCTCCTTCTGTAAAACTGAAAAAGATAGGAACTTTGGCATGGATGTCTGTGATATTTGATTGGAATAGGTTCCTAATATCTTAGAGAAGGTGTGTCTCAAATTTCGTGGAGTTAGGCCTTACGGATCAAAAGTTAACCAATTTTAGTTTTGGTTTTCGAGCTGATTGCCCTGTTCGTCGACCCTGAGGTCTCGACCACCAGAGTGCCCGAGGTCGGCCTCGCCTCGAGGTCCGACCGCCTGATGCCCGAGGTCGGCCCACCGAGAGGTCTGACCACCCATTTGCCCGAGGTCACCCGACCTTTTGATTAAAATTTTGGTTTTTGGTTTTTGCTTTGGGGTTTTGTTGTGGTTCAACACAAGTCCTCTACAAGATTTGTATATTAATCTTCATAGCTTCCATAGCTAATGGAGGATATAGATGTTGAATCTAATCAAGGTGAAAATAGCGAAAGCGTCTATTCACCCCCCCCCTTTAGTCGCCTTTCCGGTCCTACAATATTCTTATCCCTACAGACCTCTTACAAGTGGAGATTGACGCTCGAGTCAAGCTTTTCTGTGAGAAGCTCCCAGCCCATGTGGTGGCGCCTCCAATCCTGGCAGTTTTGACCCTAGAGGACAAGGTGGAGCGCCTAAAGGTAATCAAGAACTGATTTTGTATTTAGGACTTTGTAGTCACAGAAGAACTTATGATTGGGTACTGATCGTAGGAAGGCCTACTGACGAGGATATAATAATCCTCATTTTATCTTTTATCTATAACTCCTTAACCAAGTAAATATGACGTCATATGGTCCCTCGAGTATACCCCTTAAATGTTATAAGGAAGAGCTTCATCGGATGGTCGTAAGTTCTTCTACGACCACCCCATAGTCGTAAGTTATGCTACGACTACCCCATAGTTGTAAGTCTTGCTACGACTACCTCATAGTCGTGAGGTTCTTCTACGACTAGGTCATTTATGACCATTTTATGATCAATTAAACCTACGCATAAGTAGGCCCAATTGATTAAGGGATTCAAACAAATATCATACGCCGTTATTCGCCAAGTAATAGCACGTAATGCTCCATTATCTCCGTATATAGTCATAGACGACGTGAGGAGTTAATACGCCGATTACTACCAACGCGCGCCATTACAGATGTGATGAGGCGCCGCTTCACCGGAGAAACTGCCACTCCTTCACGTACTATATAAAGGCGGCAATCAGAGAGGGAATGGGGCCATGAATAATACAAGCACTATCATCTGTAATAGTCTGAATTTTTCCCCGATTGTTCGTAATACACTCAATACCATACACACACAGAGTAGGGTTATTATTCTCTCCTGAGAAGGCTCGAACTCAGATAAAAATCCCCGTGTCAATCTCTCTCAAGTGATTTCATTCTAGGAGACCCCCCGAATCAAACAATCTTTACGTAAGTTCGGTTCTAAAACATTGACACCTACGATCAGGTTTTAGTCGTAGAAAAGCTTACGACCAGGGGATTGCCGTAGAAGAGCTTACGACTTGGTTATGGTCGTAGAAGAACTTATGACCGTTTTATAATATTTCTCTTTCTGATTTTCTGTAGAAAATAGGCATGGAGAACCGTCGGGACGACGAAGAAGTCGAATTGATGGTGGTCGGTGCGGCCGTAGAGCAGCTTGTTTCTCCCCTGACCAAGAGGCGTCGACTCGTGAAAGTCGCCGACAAGGGTGGAGCAAGCTCGAGCCCTGCTGTTGAGCAAGCAGATGCTCCTCAGACCAGGAGGAGGAGGCTCACGCAAGTTGTTGACAAGGGGAGCACAAGTTCGAGCTCCGCTACTTCGTCTGCACCTTTTGCTAATCTTGCGGCGAAAATAGCTACTGCAGAGGAAGCAATCGCGGCAGGAATAGCTGAAGTATTCAAACCTAAAGCCCACAAGATCAAGGTACCCTTCTACTTTGACAATAAGACTTTCGCAGTTTCTGCTTCCCGTGGCTTTATCAAGTGACTAGAAAAGAAGAACTGGAAGAGTTTCATGTCTTTTGTGAAGGAGATTGCTGCGCCAGTAGTACCTGTGGTCGAGGGCAGTGCTGCTCTTGAGGTTTCGACCATCTAGAGAGCCAAGATGCTCAAAGAGCGATGGCGGTCGATCAAGACCCATGACCAGACGTGGTCATGACCATTCCTCAACTTAAGTCTTGACCAGACGTGGTTGAGAAAAAGTCAAAGAAACCATCCTTAGGGAAGGCTTTTTCCAAGTTCAAGATCAAATCCGGCACTCGAAGGTATGTAAAGAGACAAAAGTGTAAGAACAACATTTACCTTTTACTTTTTACCACCTAATCGTGTTTTTCTTTATGATCTTAGCCCGACTCCTCTCACTATCAAGGATATTCCTGTCAAGGAACTCACTGCTGTTTCTCCGGCAGACAGAGGAATGTCAAGGGTAATGGTCGGCGGTCGCCCATCGCCTAAGCTGCGGAAGGCGCCACAGCTACGATCGTTTAATCCCGGATCTCCGGATCCAGACCTCTATGTATATCCGCACTATTCCTCGGATCAAGAGCTAGTGCACACAATGCAACATTGGTGTAATCAAACCGCATACACCAAACTACAGATGAAGCAGACAAATCAATATTTAATAGCAAAAAGGACCTTATGGTCAAGTTTTACAAATGTTGCCACGCAAGGTTGAAGATAACAGAGTAAACCTGCAGCGGAAAATAAACAAACTCGTGGAAGCTATCCGACATGCCCACAGGCAATCGAGTGGATAACGCATCCTAGTTCGCATGATCTTCAAAGTATTCCTCATCTTAGATTCCTCGAATTCTCGATTCTTCTTCTGCGGATCGATCAACCAGAGGGCATAAAGCCGTGAGTACTTTGAATGTACTCAGCAAGTCATAGGGAAATGTATGCAAATAGTATTTATGCAAGGCTTGACAAGGATAGCTTTATGGTTATTTTGCAGAAAGCAGTATTGACGGTAAATACAGTAATTAGATTGCAAAGCATAATTTAAAAGATTAATACATAAATAATCAAGTTTCTTTGAAACAACTAGTGAACACCCTGTTGGCGTGGCCAGATTCCACCAAAAAACAGTGAGTTGGGACACATGACATCTCTTGGACTTAATTGGTGACATTTAATGCAAGTCAAGTTTGATTAACAAGCTTCAAATGATCATATTTCCAAAATCGAGTATCTGATTTGCGATCCGATTGAACCGTTGTGTTCCTTGTCATTTAATCAACAAAACAAGACAACTATTGGCATATTTTGGTGCAAAAAAGAATATATATCGTGCAGACCCCACATGTCATACTCACTTTTTTGGCAAGTTTTGGCATGGCTGCAATCCAAACGAATCAATTTCAGCATTGCCCGTGAATTGGCATGGCTGCAATCCAAACACTTTTTTTTGCCCTGATTTTTGCACTGCCCTGGTTTTGGCATTACCAAAATTTTGGTTTGGCACGTTAGGGCCATGAACCAAACAGGCCTGTAGTGCATGCACACCATGATACGGCCATAACTACTACCAAAGCATTGGTTTGCATCCCTAAATTGCAAACTAATGCTAGCACTCAAATTACGCGCAATTGGTGTTAAGAAAAAGTCAAATACATTGGTTTAGAGGACCATTTATAGTTGATTAGATCTCGATTGCTGGCCCAATCTTCGAGTGTACCGTGAAAGATTGGGCCAACAATCAGGATTCATCTAATCAACTAGGTGGATCCTTATCGAAGATCAGTAGCAATCTCACAAACCAATTCGGTGAATTGAATTGTAAGAAAATCAATACACTCGCAAACCAATCTAATAGATTGAATTGCAAGTAGTAGCCTTCGTCAATAGTACTCAAGCAAGAGATAGATATCTTGATCTCGCCTCAATCTTACTCCTCAATCACTCCAACTCATATCACAACTCATGAACACACGATATGCGCCAAAACGGCTTTTTCGATTTTTATTATCTAAATCATAACTTGTCCACCTATATGGTGCGCCATGGGGGTTTATATAGCCTCCCACGCAAGCACAAGACTTGGATGATAGTATCCCGAATTGCTACAAGATTCTAGTCCGATTACTATTCACGTGAACAGTAATTCGAGTCAGATCGCTCACGTGAACAGAAACCGAACCAAAAAATACTTTCTTTATTTAGAATTTAAACTACTCTAGTTTTGGAATAAAATATTAATCACCAATTGGTCAGTCCGAATTGATCCAAATCAACCAACCCACATGCCATGTTCCCGACGCCCTTCCATGCATGGCCAAGTCTCCTCTTGGTTTCCTTGTGTTGTGGGCTTTCCTTCTCTTAGCTTCTTGCGCTTAACTTGTTCCATGCACTTGATGCTTCTTTTGACACCAATGCAACTCTTGCCGCCATACCACCACATGTCTTTTCTTGGATCAGACGACGCTGCTTAGGGTTTTATCCCGAGAGAACATTCCTCTCGCTGGCACAAGATCCCCATCCACCCTATCGCCTTCACAACATTTTGTTTTACCTTTTGCAATGCTTTTGTTGTAGTTATGGCAGATCATCCTCCCTTTCTTCTAGAAAAGACGCCCTCGTCTTTTGTGTAACCTCGTGAATCTCCGTCGGGGTAGTCTTCACGATCGCTTTTTAGCTATGATCTCAAAGATGAATAGAATTCTCGGCATATGACACAGGTATATGATCTTCCCCGATGCACCAAAGAGTACTTGTTGGACCTCCCGTGGTGCGTAGCATTGCGATCATACTGCCACGGACGCCCCAACAGCAAGTGACATGCATGCATAGGCACGACGTCACACTCCACTTTGTCATGATAGTCTCCCACTGAAAAACAAACTTTGACACGATGAGTAATTTTCAGTTTACCAACATTATGCAACCATTGTGCATAATACGGTTCTGGATGCCGCCATGTTGTCAACCCCAAAGCTTTCACCAAATCGTTGCTAATGATATTGTTGTAGCTTCCACCATCAACGATAAGCTTGCAAACTTTGCCATTGATTTTGCACCCAGATTTGAAAACGTTGGTTCGCTGCCCCGTTGTGAGAATGGAAGTGTTGTCAACTCGAACCGTCTTGGTCAGCATACAAAGACCATCTTGTGGTGCCTCACTAGTAGTTTTGTCATCATGAAACGACACCTCTTGCTGTTTTTGGATAGAAAGAAGCGTCGCCAATTCTGATTTCTTCGTTCTTCCTCGCCAACCGTTCTTCTTCATGTTTCTTGGCCTTTAGCCTTTCTTCTTTGCTTTTTAATGTCTTCTTGGGCCTTGTCTCGTCGCTTTCTATCTTCAAAGTACCTTGACGAGGACCAAGATGTAATATCCTTTCGTGTTCCTCTCCATGGAAAGGAGTACCGCATGACGGGGCGTGATGCAACTCGGTGTATGTGTTGTTCTTTCAACCAATATGCACTAATCGCCAACGAACATGCTCTCATATGCATAGGAATCACGTCACAAGTAATAACAGCAGTATACCCATCCAAAGAAAATTTTACCTCCACTTTTTTTGTGATCGGAATGTGCTTGAACCTCCAAAGCAATAGATATGGCTCTGGATGTGGCTTTGTGATCAACCCCAATCATCCACAAGTGTTTGGCTTGCGGCGTTTGTCAAGCTTCCGTGACGATCATCATAGCACAATCTGTGTTTCCCACTCGACACCGATTGAAGAATATGTAGCTCGGATCGTGGAGTGGATCCTCCTCACATTGATCTATAGTGTAGCTGAATTGCATGACCAACTTCATGTCCTTCGTATCGGCCATGTCGATACTTGATCTTCGCAGCAACGAAGTACCGTGAGCAACTGAAGCTCTGATACCACCTGATAAGGATCCACCTAGTTGATTAGATGAATCCTGATTGTTGGCCCAATCTTTCACGGTACACTCGAAGATCAGTAGCAATCTCACAAACCAATTCGGTGAATTGAATTGTAAGAAAATCAATACACTCGCAAACCAATCTAATAGATTGAATTGCAAGTAGTAGCCTTCGGTCAATAGTACTCTGAAGCAAGAGATAGATATCTTGATCTCGCCTCAATCTTACTCCCTCAATCTCTCCAACTCATATCACAACTCATGAACACACGATATGCGCCAAAACGGCTTTTCTGATTTTTATTATCTAAATCATAACTTGTCCACCTATATGGTGCGGCCATGGGGGGTTTATATAGCCTCCCACGCAAGCACAAGACTTGGATGATAGTATCCCGAATTGCTACAGTACTCCTAGTCCGATTACTATTCACATGAACAGTAATTCGAGTCATTACTGTTCACGTGAACAGTAAACCGAACCAAAAAATACTTTCTTTATTTAGAATTTAAACTACTCTAGTTTTGGAATAAAAATATTAATCACCAATTGGCTGTCTGAATTGGATCCAAACTGAACCAACCCACATGCCATGTTCCTGACGTCCTTTCCATGCATGGCCAAGTCTCCCTCTTGGTTTCCCTTGTGTTGTGGGCTTTCCTTCTCTTAGCTTCTTGCGCGAACTTGTTCCATGCACTTGATGCTTCTTTTGACACCAATGCAACTCTTGCTGCCATACCACCACATGTCTTTCTTGACTGCACGCACGTGCTAGGGTTTTATCCCGAGAGAACGTTCCCTCTCGTTGGCCAGCATCCCCATCCACCCTATCGGCCTTCACAACATTTTGTTTTACCTTTTGCAATGCTTTGGTTGTAGTTATGGCCGTATCACACCACCTCGGCGTAGCCGGTGCCGCCGCCGCAGACGTCGTCGTAGGTGGGACCATGGAGGTGGTCCTGCGAGTAGCCCACCTCCGCAGCGCCACGCCGACAAAGGCCGGTACGCCGTCGACTCCACGCCGAAGCAGCCCTCCGCGAACCACGCCAACTCCAGCCCTCGCCGCCAACAGGCGTGTCGTGTCCGCCCAGTATGAGGTTCGCCACGCCGCCGACGCCGAGTGGACATGGTGTCGAGGGTCGGTCGTGCCTATCTGTTGGTGATTTCTGATGGAGGGTGTAGTTTGGAAGCCTTGATTTGTTGAGGGCGGCGATCGATCGGATCCTGGTTTTATGAGCACTTCTGGCTTCTGCTCGGCTGGACCTTTTTGTTTTGTTCCGAGGTCATCGTAATTTAGGGGGTTTGGCCCCTTGCTCCAAAGAAAATTGAATGGTGCAAACCTGAGATTAAGTTTAGACCACGATTTGTGTATTATTCACACATTTACGACTGACCTCAAGATTTCAAGTCAATCCTACAAAAGCTTTAGATTTTGTGATGGTTAGATCAAAATCGATGAGACTCATCCTATCGCTCCCCCTTCATATTGTCCACCTATCCACGCAGCCCTAACGACCATCACTACCCTAAAAACACCACCTCATAATTGTGTGCCACCGTGTCAAGGCTGAGTAGTAGCGAGAGCCTCAGTCAGAGTTTCAGAAGAAATAGCAGCGCTACATAAAGGAAGCTGTTTCTCACGTTGAAGAAGTCAAAAAGTTAGATTCTCGACTAGCTGGTAAGCAAATGTTTTCCTGTGATTGGTTGTGTTTTCTTCTCGAGGTCATTTCATCTGATTAGTCTTATTCTTTTCAGAACAATCAGTACAAATAAAACGACTTTGCAAGACTTTGACTCACAATGAGGAGGAAATGAAGGCTTCAAAGATCAATCTTCAAGACAACGTTTCACTTCTGAACACTGTACTCGGTGGACTTCATGCTGAGGGGATTACTCCTCGAGACAACACGCTATCTGCCCACTCGAGTGCCATTGGCGATCAAGTCGGAACATTGCAAGAGTTGGTGACTACTCTGAAGGTTAACAAATTCGATTCGATAAAGGATGCGGTCCAAGAGGGAATAAGATTTGTCTTAGCAAAACTTAAAGCTCATAACCCCAGGCTTAATCTGCAACTTGTCATAGACGACTTCGCCTACCCTGAAGTAGAAGCGGAGCTGTTAATGACGACAATGCAGTTGATCGCCGAGGTAGTCACGGAGGATATGCAAATAAGATCTATGTCGACGATCGAGTCACCGATCTTACAAAAATAAAAGAGGAAAATGACGTGATGTTTCCTCAGAGAGAATGGGGCCGCTCTTTATTGATATGAACTGGATTTACATAGGGGTGCTTACGACCTAACTAGGGACTAATCCTAATTACACTGAGTGTGAAGATTGCTATGCTCTGATCTGATGATGCTATTTTGCTTGTCTCAGATCAGAATCTCCTTGTTTGCCTATCTGTCTCTTGTTTTCTTGTCCGCCCCTTGGTCTTCTGTGCTCCACTCTTAAATAACTTCCAAAGAGGTGGCAGTTACTCCTAGAGAAGGCGTCCCTGGTGAAGCGTTGCGACTGATCGGGGCGAGGTGTCAGTTAACAATGTGTTAACTGCTCTGCGGTTGAGTGTCTTAGAGACACTCAACCGTATGGTGTTTCTTGTCAATGTCTTTAGGACTATGTAACCGTGTGATATACAACACATGCTATATTCATCGGACAGTTAGAATGTACTTGGGATCAGTTACAAATACCAGTTCGTAGCTTTTTCGAGCAGCTACCTGATCGGAGGTTAGGTACAGACCTTGTCCAACCAGGGTACCCTTATGTAACTTCTGGAATCCTTACGACCAGTGAGGTCGTTAGCCTTAAGGGTTACGACCACGAAGACGTATGGTCTTTTATTATGTATTTAAGATAATACATAGAGATTTTAATCCTCGTCAATCTCCTTCGCTAGAGTAGTCTATACCAAAATCTTGAGTCTTGTAAAGACAAATTTTTGTTGATGTTGATATAAAATCCTTCCTTATTCCTGAAAATCATCTTGTCGAGTAGTTAGTAACTCATTAGATAATGAATGGAAAAAAGAGCAAGACTAAGAATTGAAGTCAAATTAATAACTTTATCCTAGCCCTCGACCATTTGCTTAGTTTATTTAGATAAATCGAGTAAATAGTGTGAAATGAGTTTTCTTAAAAAAGGGAGGTTTAGCTAACTTGTAGTTTTTCGATTACGATTGCCATGCACTGGTCGAAAGAGTAGGAACAAGTCGATACTAGGAATTTCTTTCTAGTGAGTAGGACCACGTGCAGAGAGGAAAGGCTTCGACTAGGTGATGTTACCATCTCCGACCAGATTAATCAAATCAAGAACGGTCAACTTGAGTTAGATAAACGTCTGGAGTTCCTTTAAAAAATTTATTCAACTTATTTTAGTGCACTCAATAGGTTCGCTCTGGTAGCAAGAGTTAGAAACAGAACGACGCTAGGAAGTTCCTTCCAGTGAGCAGGACCACGTGTAAAGAGAAAAGTCTTCGACTAGGTGTTGTAACTTCCTCCAACCAGTTAAAACGAAGCAAGTGTACCAAAAGTGGTCGAGCAAATTTGAAAAGTGTAATCGGCTTAATTTATTTTTCAAAAAATGAATGAAAAAATAAAATAAGGTACGAAGAGTCAGCTTAACATTATTTTGACCATGTTTTAAACCCAAACTCTTTGTATTGGCAGCGAAAAGAGAGGAATGAGTCGACGCTAGGAAGTTCCTTCTTGTGGGTGGGACCACGTGCAGAGAGGAAAAGCTTCGACTAGGTGATGTTACCATCCTTTCGACCAGTGTAAAGATAAACTGGGTACTAGTCGTAGAATGTCTTACGACCAGTGTATTGTCGTGGAAAAGCTCACAACTAGGAACTGGTCGTAGGCGGACCTCTGACCAGGGTATGGTAGAAAAAATTGTCAAAGCACTACTCTAAGTAAGACAATAAAGATAGAAAGAACCTGATGCATTATTGCAATATTGGTCGTTTACACATAGAATTTGCGCAACTGGTCGATATTCCAAGAATTAAAGAGAATCCGGCCGTCTTCCATTGCGGTCAGATCGAATCGGTCGCAGAACCGATCATCGTGTAGGACCTTCCCACTTAGGGGAAAGTTTGTTCCGATTAGACTGGGATTGAGTTTTCCTCAATACTAAGTCACCCACAGCAAGGCTGCGAGGTTGGACCTCCGATCATAGTATTTGCGCAGGGCTTGCTGGTAGACTGCTGAACGGATTAAGGCTTAATTTCTCTTCTGTTCAAGCAGGTTAATGTCATCCGCTCGAAGTTGTTTTTGGGCTGAGTCATTGAAACTCTCGACCCTTACAGACCAGATCTTTAGTTCTAGTGGAAGTATGGCTTCAGCACCGAAAACTAGGAAAAAAAAGGTGTTTCACCTGTTGCTCGACTAGCAGTCGTGCGAACTGTCCATAATACTGAGGGTATTTCTTGTACTCAAGCCCCCGAGCGCTTAACAAGCTGGTCGAAGACTCGAGTTTTAATTCTCTGCATTATTTGGCCATTCGCTCGTTCGACAGCCCCATTGATTTGGGGATGGGCAACGAAAGCGTAACATAGCTTGGTACTCAACTCGTCGTAAAAATCTTGAAATTTTGCGCTCAAAAATTGTTTACCATTATCTGTGATTACTCAACTGGGGACTCCAAACCGAGTAATCACGCTTCTCATCATGAACCATTTTGCGGCTTCCGTTATTATCCTAGTCACAGGTTCGGCTTCGATCCATTTTGTGAATGTATCAATAGCCACAAAAAGGAACTCGAAGCCTCCTAGAGCCTTTGGGAACGGTCCTAGGATATCGAGACCCCAGGTCACAAAATGCCAAGATAGAGGAATGGTTTGCAATGCCTGAGCCGGTTGGTGTATTTGCCTGTTATGAAACTAGCATTGTACACATTTCTTAACCAGCTCTTTGGCATCGTAGAGAGCTGTAAGCCAGTAAAATCCTTGTCGAAAGGCTTTTCCGACCATCGTTCTGTAGGAAGCATGAGTTCCACAGATGCCCCCGTGTATGTCGCGAAGGAGGTTTAGTCCTTCTCTCTGTGGTATGCATCACATGAGTACCCCTTGAGTTTCTCGTTTATAGAGGACTCCATCGACCAAAATATATATTTTGGCCTTCCGGGATAGACGATCTTCCTCGAGATCGTCATCGGGTATGGAACCCGTCTGAAGATACTCATAGATAGGATTCATCAAAGTATCCTCGTATTCTAGAGAGGCTGCCTCAATAGGAGATGTCTCTGGTGTCTCCACTAGAGACGACTTCTGGAGTTGTTCCAAGAAGACTCCTTTTGGTACTTGTGATTAGGAAGAAACTATCCGAGCAAGCTGGTCTGCGAGGAAATTATCCTTTCGAGGGATGAATTGTACCTCGAAACCGAAAAAAATGCTTTTCAAGCTTTTGAACCTCCGATAAGTACCGAGACATGGTCGGATTAGAGCACTGGTACTCTTTTCTGACTTGATTCACGACTAGTTGAGAATCTCCTCTCACGAGTAGTCGTCGAATCGCGAGTGCTTTTGCAGCTTGTATGCCAGCTAGCAAACCTTCGTATTCTGCCACGTTGTTAGTGGCCTGAAAGTTTAATTGTATGGCATACTTTAAGGTCTCTCTGTTAGGAGATTCCAAGACCACCCCAGCCCCTGAGCCACTTAAAGTAAGTGACCCGTCAAAGTACATCGTCCACTGGTCATAGGTATCGTATTGGGGATCTTGAACAGGTTCAGGATTTGTCTATTCGGCGGCAAAGTCTGCCAAGATCTGGGATTAAATGGCCATTCGGGACACAAAATGGAGGTCGAACTCCCCAAGTTCTACTGACCATTTAGACATGCGTCCCGTTGCTTCCCTATTCTGGAGGATCACTCCCAAGGGAAACTCTGACGGCACAATTATCTTGTACACCTGAAAATAATGCTGCAGTCTCCTCAAGGACATGAGGAGGGCATAGAGAAGTTTTTGGACCTAAGGGTAACGCTCCTTAGGCCCGTGCAAAACTTCACTAACGTAGTACACTGGTCGTTGGACGTTTTCACGTTCCACGACTAGTACTGCGCTCACTGCCTGTGGCGTGGCAGGTAGATAAATTAAGAGCTTCTCTTCTGGTTTCAGAGAAACCAGAACAAGAGCACTCGTAAGATATCTCTTGACATCCTCAAAGGCAGTGTTTGCCTCTTCCGACCACTTGAAACCCTCGTGCTTCCTTAGAAGTTTGAAGAAAGGTAGTCCTTTTTCTCCCAGTCGTGCGATGAAACGACTTAAAGCCGCCATACACCCTGTGAGTTTTTGGACTTCTTTCTTCGTGGTTGGAGGGCGCATCTGTACAATGGCCTTTATCTTTTTGGGGTTTGCTTCTATCCCTCGTACAGAGACCAGGAATGCAAGCAATTTGCTCGAAGAGACTCCGAACACACACTTCTCAGGATTGAGTTTCAGGCGGTGTTTTCTGAGGTTGTCGAACGTCTCCTGCAAGTCTGAAACATGATCAAGCCGTTTGATGCTTTTTACGACTAGATCATCAACATAGGCTTCCAAATTTCGGCCTAGCTGAGGTGAAAAAGTTGATTGCATCGAGCGTTGAAAAGAAGCGCCAGCATTTTTTAGACCAAATGGCATTTTGACATAACAAAATATACCAAATGGAGTAATAAATGCGGTCTTTTCTTCATCTTCTAGACATATATTAATCTGATAGTAGCCAGAATATGCATCTAGAAAACTTAATGTTTCGCAACCAGCAGTAGAGTCAACCAACTGATCGATACAAGGTAAAGGGAAATAATCTTTTGGACAAACTTTATTAAGGTTAGTAAAGTCTACACACATTCGCCACTTGCCGTTAGACTTCCTAACCAATACAGGATTGGCCAACCACTCTGGGTGGTTGACTTCTCTTATAAAGCCTGGTTTAAGTAGCTTGTCCAATTCTAACCTTATAGCATCTCATCGATCTAGGGCAAATCTCCGTAATTTTTGTTTTACGGGTACTTTGTCAGGCCGTAAAGCTAGCATGTGCTCGATTACTTCCCTGGGGACTCCGGGCATGTCGGATGCTTGCCACGCGAAGTCATCTGCGTTTGCCCAGAGGAAAGTGATGAGGGCGTCTTCCTATTTAGGGTCGGAAGTATCCCCGATGTAAACAGTCTTCGAGGGCTCCTCTGGATCTAGGGAAACCTCCTTGACTTGGTCGTTCGGCTTAGGTACAGCTTTAAGCTTCGACTGCTTGGTCAAAGGCTGCCCTTTTTCTTTCCGAGTTGGTATCTAACCAACCATCTCGAGGGATCGACGGTCACAGATATGCGTCATCTTCTTATCACAATGAATTATGATTACTCCTTTGGGACCTGGCATCTTAAGACATTGATACCCATAATGAGTTGCCATTAAGAATTTTGCCAAAGCTGGTCGTCCGAGTATGGCGTTATATGCCATATCGAAATCGACCACATCAAAGGATATCTTCTCTGTCCTAAAATTATTTGGTGAACCAAATGTTAAAGGAAGAGAAACTTGATCAATAGGTTTGGCCGAAGATCCCGGTACAATACCATGAAAAGAGTATCTTACCGGTCTTACCTTGGTCCTGTGTACTTGCATCTCGTCCAGGGTGTTCGTAAACAGAATGTTCAACGAACTATCACCATCAATCAACACTCGATTTACTCGACAGTTGTTGATGGTGGGTTCGACCACGATCGGAAAGCGACCTGGTCGAGTCGAAGGGATCGGGCAGTCACCCTTCTGGAAAGAGATGATGACTTCTTACCATTTCAGCAATTTATTGACAAGAGGTGGGTCAATTGAGTTTACCTCACGTTCGACCACCTTAAGCTGTCGCTTTGACTCGTATGCCGATGATCCTCCAAAGATGTGTTCGATGGTGTGTTCGGGATCTTGAAATGGCATGTCCTCGTTGTCGTCCGACTGTGTACGACCACTTCCTTGCCCTATCTCTTTGAGTGTAGGAAGTGGCCCTTTGCCGTTGTAGTAGTCTTCAAGTTTTCGTTGGAAAACTCGGCAGTTGCGAAGGTCATGTTCTTTCTTTTTATGGAACGAGCACCACCTAGGCTTATCGTTCTTCCGTTCAGGACACTTACCTTTGCCTCAATCGGAGTATTGTTTGGAACTTCATGGCTCCTTATCGCTTACGGCCAGGACCTCCTTAGAACCATTAGCATGAGGCTTTTGGCCCTATACCTTGGTATTGGATTTATTGGCCTTTTTATCCTTCTTCTTGCCACCTTCGCCAGCCTCTTGAGGATGCTGGTCATCTCGATCGATGATTTTGGTCTACTCGACTGCTTCGTTAGCAGTCATGTACCGATCAGCCATCTCGAAGAGTTCAGCGACGGTAACCGGAGGATGCAAAGCGATGTCCTCTGTGATTCTTCTGCTGCGGACTCCCTACTTGAAGGCTCTGAAAACAGATGAGTCAGAAACATCAGGAATTGAATTGCGAACCTGACTGAAACGCCTGATGAATTGGCGTGATGTCTCGTGGTCGTTCTGTATTATCCTGTGTAGGTCGTCCTCATTCCTGGGGCGATGGTAGGTACCCTGGAAATTGGCAAGCAGAAGATCGCAGAGGTGTTGCCACGAGTAGATCGACTCGAGTGGTTGGTTTAACAACCACGATCGAGCGGACCCTTCGAGCATAGTCGAAAGGTAATTCGCCATGACGCGCTTTCCTCCTCCTACCGCTCGGATAGCAGTCGTGTAGATCTGAAGGAATTCGATGGGATTTTGAGACCCATCAAACTTCTCCATGTTCCCTGGTCGAAACGGCGGTGGGCAGTGAACTGCTCGGAGGTCAGGCGAGAATACCCGATATCCATTAATCATGTCATAACGCCTTCTTTGCAAGAAAGAAGGGTTGACTTCGCTAGGTGATCGTACTCAACGATACCTAGCAATGGGTGGATCTGACTTATGGTAAGTCTCGATCCTACGAGGGTAATACTCCTCGTATTTTGTCTGCTGTTGCATACCTTTGGGTCAAAGTGGTGAATGATTACCTCTCCTAGGAGCCTTTTGATCATCAGGCATTCGAGGAACCCTGTTCCGGTTTGGGGAACGATACAATTTGCGTCGATCTCCATGCGGCGAGTTATTCGAGCGACTGGAAGCTGATCGAGTCGTACTGCTACGACTTCTAGAGTGATATCGGCGAGGATGTTCGAGCTTGTTCATCGTGCTTCGTAACCTTTGTGCGATCTCTTCACTGAAGAGGTCGTAGTCAGGTGCCCGGACAAGTTCTCGAGATGGATTCTCGAGCAGGTCGTTGATATGTTGAAGTTCCTGAGCTTCTTTCGACTGAGTGCACCCAGGAAAATTTCTCTAGGTTGCAACTCATTTCTGTCGGATTTTTTTAGAATCCTCCATATCTGATCTTTGAGCTTGCCTCAGTGAAGTGAGATGATCTCGAGAATTTCTCGCATGCTCATCAGAGTATTGACTCTGGTCATCGTCGGAGGTGTCCTTGTCATTGCCACGAGCGGTCGTAGGGTGTGATCATCGGGAAGCATCCTCAGCCTTGCCTTTAGGAGAGTTATTGCTACCTGAGGGAAGGACGAAGACCTCCCGTTGATGATCTACACTTGCGCTTGAGGCCTCCTCACTTGAGGAGTCATCAAATGGCACCATCTGGCGACTTGGAGTAAACCCCTCCAGGAAGGGGAATTCTGGGTTATAACTGTCTTCGTCCATGGGTGAGCCCTGCATTGGGATGGTCGAACTCGCAGGGAGAGCGTGTTCGATCGCATCCTTGGTGGGGCTTACCGGAAAGAGAGAACCACCAGGTGCTGATGAAGATATAGAATTACGACTTCCAAGAGTTGTCGCGCCTGGTCGGATTGCCTCAGGTGGATTTGAACATTCGGAGGGAGAACCCTCGTCATGCTCTGAACCTGCCTTGGGACAGTCCTCAATGTGGTTGGATAGACCCTTGCCCTCTGAGAAAGCTGGTTCCTCATCTAGACGTATCGTTGTGGGGGATAAGGATCTCTCCTTAACACCATTAGTGGGATGGTCTCCTGAAGAATGATCTCCAGAGGCGACATCACCATCGGATGATGCATCACTCGGCTCGTAGTCGAAACCGGCATCCATGTCGACATCTGCGTAAACGGCCAAGTTGAACCAATTCTCCTCGTTCCACTCTCCTGCCATGAGAGCATGAGAGTTTGGAAAAGACGAAGGAAAACTGATGACTCGAAGATCCCCACGGTCGGCGCCAACTATCGGTGTTTTAGAACTGAACTTACGTAAAGATTGTTTGATTCGGGGGTTCCTCTAGGCTCAAAATCACACAGAGATAGAGACATGGGGATTTTTATACAGATTCGGACCTTCTCTTGAGATAATAACAACCCTACTCATGTGTGTGTATTGAGTATGCTGGATTACAAGATCAAGAGAAAAACTAAAGTAATGTGTCTCTGATTGTTCCTCCAATCCTCTCCCCGATTGTCCTGATGATTGTGCCTTTTACACAGTTCTCAAAGTGCACCGTCGTACCTCCAGTCTAAAGGCTGCCCTAATGTTCCAGATCGTGGAGCCGTTATATATTGGAGGTTATTGTGGGAGTAGTAACGTTCCCACGTAGGCAGTTATCATCATAACAGAGGGTTAAATCGTGCTATTATTCCGGAGAATAACAGCGTAATTGATTGCTCATATCCTTGGATATGATACAGAAGATTCCCTGATCGATTAAGCCCACATGTTTGTGAGCCCTATTGATTAGGGACTGGTCGTAGAAGAACTTACGACCAGGAGGTGGTCGTAGAATAGCTTACGACCACAGACTGATCGTAGGAAGACTTACGATTATGGAGTAGTCGTAGAAAATCTTACGACCCCGAGCTTCTTCCTTATAGCTATTAAGGGGTATACTCAAGAGTTATATGACATAATTATTATCTATTATAGATAAATAAAAAATAAGGATTATTATATCCTCGTCAATACTACTATAACTCATTTTAGACAAATAATCTGAGACTAATTCCACCATACAACCAAATCTTGGCCGCCCCAGAAACAGACCAGACCAGACCAGGGTATTACAATGTTAGCTCTTAATTTGTAGGCAAGCTTAATTAGGTGTGCTTGTTGAATACTTCTGTCATAGTGGACTCTACTTGACAGCAAATCTTCTTGGGCTAAGTTGGGTTTGGGGCCAGCTCAACTTATTAATGAGACCTTGATATTCGTGTACCAACCATTATTGGACAGTTTGCACAAACACCACCCCAAATCCCCAATATCGTGCGCGCTCCTGGACCCAGTACACCTCTACAAGACTACACGGCAGTCCAGCGGCGCGGTTATACTCCCAGATTTCACCTGACCCCCAAAAATGGCTGGTGGCGACCTGCGCAGCCTGGCCGCCGTCGCGGCCGCGGTCACCGCGGCCATGTACTACGTGCGTTTCGCCGCGCGCCGCCTCCGTCCGGGCCTCCCCCGTCTCGCCGCGTTCCTCCCTGCTCTCGCCGTCCTCCCGCTTCTCCCCCTCGCCTTCCGCGCCGTCCACCCCCGCGCCATCTCCGGGTTCTTCCTCGCCTGGCTCGCCGAGTTCAAGCTCCTCCTCCTCGCCACCGGCCAGGGGCCCCTCCACCCGTCCCTCCCGCTCACAACCTTCGTCGCCGTCGCCTCCGGCCCCGTCAGGCTCCGCGATGCCAACCCCAGGAACACCCCAAGCTCGTCGGGTCTTGGCCTCGTCTCCTCCGCCGTCATGGCCGCGCTGCTCGCGGCCATCGTGTCGCTGTACCGGTACAAGGAGCGGATGAACCAGTACCTCCTGTTGACCCTGTACGCGTTGCACATGTACCTCGCGCTGGAGCTCGTCCTGGCGTCGGCGGCCGCCGTGGCGCGCGCGCTGCTGGGCGTCGATCTGGAGCCGCAGTTCGACCGGCCCTACCTCTCCGCGTCGCTGCGGGACTTCTGGGGCCGGCGGTGGAACCTCTCGGTGCCCGCGGTGCTCCGCCCGTGCGTGTACCGCCCCGTGCGCGCGCGCCTCGGCGCCGCCGCGGGGGTGCTCGCGGCGTTCCTCGTCTCCGGGCTCATGCACGAGGCGATGTTCTACTACATCACGCAGCGGCCGCCGACGGGGGAGGCGACCGCGTTCTTCACGCTGCACGGGGCGTGCGCGGTGGCGGAGGCGTGGTGGGCGGGGCACAGGGGGTGGCCGCGCCCGCCGCGCGCGGCCGCGACCCCGCTGACGCTGGCGTTCGCGGCCGTGACCGGGTTCTGGCTCTTCTTCCCGCCGATCACGAGGCCCGGGGCCGACAAGGAGGTGATCGCCGAGTGCGAGGCGGTGGTCGCGTTCTTGCGGGACGCCGGTGGCTGGGCGGCCGGCTCCGTCCGGTCGGTCTGGACCGGCCGCTCGTAGGTTGGACGACGGGTGCGGCACGATTCACGCGTGAACGTGCATGTGCACACGCGATGCAACGCTAAACTCTTGGGTAAAGAATTGGCGCGGGCAGTTGGGCTTGGGCGGCGCCATGTGCGTGCGCTGTCTGCGACCGAGAGCAATTCATATGGAGCCTGTAGTAAAGTAGGGCGGCATGTGCGGCCGAGATAGCCATTTGTTTATAAAATTGTACCGCAAGCATATTGATAGTTTGATTCTCTGTTTTCTCTGGTTTTTTGTGGAGAAATGTTGGATGCATTCATCGAGGAAATTAAGACCTACCTTGACCCTGCTAGGATGATCTTAACACCGGGTGTTGCAAGTCTGCAACAGGATACGCACTGAAACTCTGAAAGAGGACGCCAAAAGTTGTCGCCTTACTCTCTCTTTTTGGTGCGTGCAAGACACTCCTCTTCAGTGAGAAGCAGACGTCCATCAGAGCCGTTTGAGTTGTCGCGCGCGTAGCGTTTGTGAGGACCTCGGTTTATTAGACTTGTAATACTTAGTCGTCCATTGACCCTAGCATCACAAACCTAATAATTCATGTCTTCGAGATATATATACTCCCCAGAATGCAGTATACACACCTCTTTACAAAATCATGCATCAATTCCATTCAACACATAGAACCAAAGCACGACAAGATTAAAAGACATACATATTATAGAGTTATTATAAAAGGGGCCGACCGGCCAAATACAACTAATAAAAGTAACACAGCGGAAGTAACATGCCATAAGATGGCGATAAACAAAAGAGAGCCACAAGGTTTGCCTTTAGCCCACAAGGCAACCAACCAAGACGCCTAGCTCGATTCCCAACCGCAGCACATCTCACAAAAATAAAGCCCTTTGGGCCCTACCTCTTCTGCAACAAAGTTATTAAGCAAAGCAAATGAGTACAAAAATGTACTCGCAAGACTGACGTGTAGTGTAACAGAACTATAGTTTAACTACATGCAAGCTTTATTTAAGTGGATGAGGCTTTGGACTTATTTTAGCATAAAGCAAGTTTTTATTTGCAATATTTAAATAGATTCCAAAGCAATTTTGCAATTCATTTTTAATTTGCAACTAACAACGAGACAAGTAACATAATAACCATAGATAGATGACAACAACAATCCTGGAAGTGACTAACCCAATAGCCACCACAATAGTATGAACATCCATTCATACCAACCCATCAAGTTTTAATTAAATGTTGTAGTCTAGTTTTTGCACGACCTTACCAAGCATGTCCATAACCTAGGACGAGGCTATTCAAATAGTTTTAACCCTGCAGGGGTGTACCAATGTACCCACACGTCAGACTGCCTTTTCACCAAGCTATTTAGCACACTTCCTTTGGTATGCCAACACGCTAAGTCCTCTGAGACATTTCCTATGAATGATGCTAGTTAAGAGCCGCACACACCAAAGAGTAGGAGACACCGGTAAAACAAGCAATCAGGAGCTCTTTCTCTTATAAAAACGGTTTCATCAGAAGCGACCCATAACTAACACCTCCCAAAGTACTTAGCCAAGAGAGGTCCCATATCCCCCTCGTGTGGTTAGCACGCATAAGCGCTTGGCTTAGTGACACAAGTAACTCGGTCCTTGGGGACTTAGGCACCATTCCATTCACACCCAACAATCACACCAACATCCATTGTGCCCAAGTCAATAACAGTTTTGTTTGCATTTTTATTTTGTTTGTTTACAAAGTAACAAAGCGCAAGAGGGACATAATGGAATAATAATTTTTAGTGTGATCAAGGTCATCGACATAACGTCGACAACCGTCCATTTCTACCGTTATCTAAGCATTTCTAAGCATTATCAACGTAACTATTAAGTGATAAGAGTCCATCCATCGATCTCTATATCACAGCAAGATAATCCTAGGCTTAGTAGTAGAGAATGAACATTTTACCTACAAGAGATGCATCTATAGGCTCAACTAATCGATAATTTAACACAAAGTAGCAATGCATACATATAAGTGAAACAAAGTATTAAACTTTAAAGTAATGGGACATTAATGGGATATGATCAAACTGCTTGCCTTGCTGTGGCTTGTCACTATGCTGCAGAGAATCACTCACGGGATCAACACACTCATCGGCACCTAATCGAAAAGGCGAAAAGAATCGATAAGAACGACGAAAACCACAAGGACAGCACAGCAAACAAATTCCAAATGCTCTGAAATTTCTACAGCAGCAAGAGGGTGATTTTTAGGGAATTTAGCAACAAGAACCAATGGATTTGGATTCTCAATGCAAAAGATATGAGCAAAACAATTCTGCTCAGCCCTAAGAATACCAAACTGCTACTATTCACTAATTTAATTATTTGGCAATATTTTCTAGAGAGGTGGTGCTACTGAGATTTTTACAGTAAAACCAGCACCTCATGAGATGAATAACATAATTGAGTTCACCTCATTTGGAGCTATTATGCATGTTTTATGATTTTTCAAAGATATGATAAAGAGCACAACTAAAATGTACCCACAATCCTTTTGACAACAGTGACATGCCTAAATCCTATTCTAACATTTAGTGCATTAACAGAGGAAGCCAACAAAGTTGGATTCACTCAAAAATAATCTACAGAGAATTACTTATGCAACTTACAAGTTAATTTGAATTTTTAGTGTAACATTTAAAGTTAGTTTTAAAACCTATTTGCAATTCCATCTTCTGGAGCTGGACTGAGCTCATAACCAATTTTAGGTTAGAGCCCAGATCAAACCAGAGCTAACACAATTTGAAACACTTCATTTGGATTTAAAATGAAATAGTTAGGCATTTTTGAAGTTATTACCTTCTTCAGTTTACAAAATAAGTGTTCTCTGGAAATTCTAAAACCAAAAAGAACAGGGAGGACATGAGCCACAGATCACGGATCGGCGGCTCAAGACCTCCCAAGTGATATCTTGCGCGCCTCGCGAGTCCAGAGGACATGGGCGTGGATCTTGGATCCAGCGGTCCATGTCCTCCCAAAGAACGCGTCTTGGCAGAGAGGAGGTCGTGGTCATTGATGCTACATCCAACGGACCTAGCGAAAGAAGGAGGACCGAACGGCCCAGATTAGCGAGGAGATCCTCAGCGGTTGAGATGACCTCGAGGAGGTCCTCTGCGCGAGGTCTTATCGTCTCGAGACCTCCGAGGGAGGTGCAGGCGGCTAAGATCTCACATGAGGAAACTGGGCGTTCAAGATCTCCCGAGAGGTCTTGAACGGCCAGATCAGCGCCACGGCGCTTCGTGCCTTGGCCTGAAGCTGCAGACGAGGAGTTAAGGTGGGCGGAACACAAGGAGGTCCAGCGCTTAGGCGGCGATAAATGCTCCCAATGATGGAGCATTCTTCGCTAAATCTTTGTCTTAACAAGATTTGGGCGACTTGTTCCGACAAAAATTTTACCGCAAAGGCGTGGTCAATGCCGCGATGCACAGACCTCATGGCGACCACCAAGGTACCAGCGTAGCGCAATAGTGTTGCGCACACAATGGACCTCCTCTCAACGGCGGCGATGACCTTGAGCGCCGTGCCGAGAGAGGAGCACGATAGCACAACACGGCAAAAATGACAGCAGCTAAAATTGAGCTCCGCAGCATTCATACAAGCGTGTGCCAAGCCTAGGGACTACCAGGAGGATTACCTGGAGGTCCAGAGGTGCTGAGGAGGTCGAGGAAGGTGAGGACCGGAGCTGGGGAAGACCAAGAGCTCCACGGCCAACGTTGAAGTCCTCTAAGCTCCAAGCTCCACTTAGTCCTTTCCTAAAAAGGTCAACCCAATGGAGTTAGGGTTAACTTCCAGGGAGGTAGAGGAGTGAAAATGGAGCAGAGGTTGAAGAGGGAGAGCCACTGGAGTACTCAATGCCCGAGGAGCTCCAAGGTGCTCCAATGGCGGCCAAGAGAGCTACGGGTGTTTTGAGCTCACAAGCACAGAGGTGCAAGCAAGGCAGCAATGGTGTGTAAAGGAAGCCAAGGAAACAGTGGGGAGGTTTTATAGCTAGGGCAAAAGAGGTCATAGACCGAGTTACTTGTGTCACTAAGCCAAGCGCTTATGCGTGCTAACCACACGAGGGGGATATGGGACCTCTCTTGGCTAAGTACTTTGGGAGGTGTTAGTTATGGGTCGCTGCTGATGAAACCGTTTTTATAAGAGGAAGAGCTCCCACAGTTGCTTCGGCTGGGCCGGTGTCTCCTACTCTTTGGTGTGTGCGGCTTTTAACTAGCATCATTCATAGGAAATATCTCGTAGGACTTAGCCGTGCCGGCATACCAAAGGAAGTGTGTTAAATAGCTTGGCGAAAAGGCGGTCTGACGTGTGGGTACATTGGTACACCCCTGCAGGGTTAAAACTATTCGAATAGCCTCGTCCTAGGTTATGGACATGCTTGGTAAGGTCGTGCAAGAACTAGACTACAACATTTAATTAAAACTTGATGGGTTGGTATGAATGGATGTTCATACTATTGTGGTGGATATTGGGTTAGTCACTTCCAGGATTGTTGTTGTCATCTTTCTATTGTTATTATGTTACTTGTCTCGTTGTTACTTGCAAATTAAAAATGAATTGCAAAACTGCTTTGGAATCTATTTAATTATTGCAAATGAAAACTTGCTTTATGCTAAAATAAGTCCAAAGCCTCATCCACTTAAATAAAGCTTGCATGTAGTTAAACTATAGTTCTGTTACTCTACACGTCAGTCTTGCGAGTACATTTTTGTACTCATTTGCTTTTGCTTAATAACTTTGTTGCAGAGGAGGTATGGCCCAAAGGGCTTTACTTTTGTGAGATGTGCTGCGGTTGGGAATCGAGCTAGGCGTCTTGGTTGGTTGCCTTGTGGGCTAAAGGCAAACCTTGTGGCTCTCTTTTGTTTATCGCCATCTTATGGCTTTTACTTCCGCTGTGTTATCTTTATTGTTGTATTTGGCTGGTCGGCCCCTTTTATAATAGCTCTATTATGTATGTCTTTTATTCTAGTCGTGCTTTGGTTCTATGTCTTGAATGGAATTGATGCATGATTTTGTAAAGGGGTGTGTATACTGCATTCTGGGAAGTATACATATCTCGAAGACACGGATTATTATGTTTGTGATGCTAGGGTCAATGGATGACTAAGTATTACAAGCCTAATAAACCGAGGTCCTCACAACGTTGCTCTACTGATCGAAGTCGATCAGTGAGCTCTTCGATCGACAACATGCTCAAGTCAAGCAATGTCTCGATCGAGATTGCCACCTGTGTATACCTGGGTGGCACAACACGAAGGAATTTCTTAACTACATTTTCTTCTTCCAACGTGTTGCTTAGGATCCGGAGATTGTTGACGAGTCCCGTGATCCTCATGGAGAAGTCGTCCACCTACTCACCATTCATGAATTCGATAGTCTTGAACTCCTTGCGAAGCTTCTGTGCATTCGCCTCGCGAATGCGCTCGACGCCCGTCCACATCGTCTTCACGGCGTCCCACGCCTACTTGGTCATGTCCTTCACCTCCAGTGTGGATAGCATGTCCGGCGACACCGCACGGAGAATGGCTGACAGCGCCAGTCTGTCGTCACGGTAGTCAGCGTTGCCAGGTTCGATCGCCTCCCATAGGCCTTGTGCCTGCAGGTTCACCCTCATCACGTGGGCCCAGTCGATGTAGTTCGTTAGCGTCAGCGTGGGGTAGACCACCGATTCCGTCGTCTCCCTTACCACCTGCTGTACCACACGCTCTTGGTAGTCGTTGCTGCCGGATCTAATCTCGCGATCGCCATTGCCGCCGAGATTGATCGTGCGAGTAGTGGTACCGCCACCTTGGGAAGGAGACCTGGTAGGAGAGCGTGAACCTTCGCACAACATCTTCACAGGCAGGAGAGTACGAAGCTCTGATACCAATTGTTAGCCCACTCGCGGTGTCTCGCTGCACGGCGCTGGAACCTGTAACATACACACTCGCTTGGTACACTAATCAACAGAGGTGAATATGTGAACATAAATACGTTTTTTTGTGCTGCTAAATGCCACAACTTTTCTTTTTTTTTTCCTCTCCTTTTATTCTGATTACAAACCAAAAAACTACTACATGCAATCAAGCGGCACACTGCGTTCTGACAATAAACTAAGCGTCAATCTTTGTGACTCAACCATGCAAAAACAAGGAAACTGAAACATAACTAGCGTCATAATTATCGTTATAACTAGCATCAATGCTGATTGTAGCTCAGCCAAAACTGAAAGTGACATAAAAAACAGTAAACGCAATAAATCAGTAATCAAGGATTATTCAACACGTGTCTGTGCACACGCGATGCAGCGCTAATTTTGTGTCGTGGGTAAAGAATTGGCGCGGGCAGTTGATCTTGGGCGGCGCCATGTGCGTGTGCTGTCTGCGACCGAGAGCAATTCATATGGAGCCTATAGTAAAGTAGGGCGGCATATGCGGCCGAGATACACTACCAGAAACAGGATATTTCCCGAGTGCCCAAAACACTCGGGAAACGAAGGTAAACACTCGGGAAATGCTTTTCCCGAGTGTCACACTCGGGAAAAAACACTCGGGATAGTTTAGTCGGGATAATAACAGTTTCCCGAGTGTTACACTCGGGAAATTCGACTTTACCGAGTGCTACTATTTACCCTCAGGAAACTCGCACACTCGGGAAAAAATCCAGCTGAACGGCTTCTGCGCCCGTAACGGGAATATTTACCGAGTGTTGACACTCGGTAATGCGCTGAAAAAACACTCGGGAATGTGTCAACGTTTGACCGACGAAACCATCAAAAATTGACACCTGGCTATTTTCCCGAGTGCATAGCGAAAACGACACTCGGGAAATATTCCGACAAATCTGGCTGGAATTGCCACGTGTCATGTTGTCCCGAGTGTTGACACTCGGGAAAGTTTTGTCGGTTCCCCGAGTGTTGACAACACTCAGGAAACGCAGAAAACACTCGGGAAAGCGACAAAACAGCTGAACCAAAATTTTCACAAATTCATTTAAAATCCATTCCACAGCAATCAAATAATCCATCCATCCATTCCACAACAATCAAATAATCCATCCATCCATGCATCCATTCCACAGCAATCAAATAATCCATCCATCCTTCCATGCATCCATTCCACAGCAATCAAATAATCCATCCATCCACCCATTCCACAATATATGTATATATATGTATGTATAGACATCATAACAGGTCCCAAGCTCACAACATTCAAGTTCAAGTTCGAAAATGTAAGCATCAGGCATTATACATATGACAGTTCGAAATAGTAATTTCATACTCTTATGTACATAAAAGAAAAGCAAGTATCAGTACAACCATTTGCATGCATGTAATTTCTGCTTCAATCTTCTACGCACAAAAGCATCATTTTGGAAGTTCTGCAGATAGAGCAAAACTTAATATTAGTGCCATCTTACAACAAAAGTTAGGAATTGATATTACATGAAAAGATAATTAACCTAACTATTGACAAAGCAAAAAATTCCTTTAAATCATGATGAACAACCTAATAACATGGCAAATCGATTAAGAACATGAAAAGCACAGTGCTAAAAATGTTAAACTCAACTCTCAATATTTTGTCATTGTGAACTCTTGATCAACATTTATGTCTCAAGCACTTATCATCAAATTCATAGAAAGGAGTGTACATACAAATTATTATATGTTGACACATTTCAAAAGAATTTATGATATAGCTATAGAGAATTAGTTATATATGTAGCCATTTTTATCCATTTTTAGCAATCACCGATTGTGAATGTTTTCTAATATTGGTATCCTTTTAGTATATCATGAAAATAGCAAGCACACAGTGGTGGCCTCTCGGCGATGGGCGTTGTGTGAACATTAGGAAGCGATCTTGACTTGGCATTAGCGATGAAAGCAACCGATCCCGCTGTTCCTACATTTTCATAAGAAATCGCATTATAAGAAATTTGCGATGGCGACCAATAATTACATTGCATGTCATTGCAATGTCTTACGAATCAGCGCAACATAAGAGACTAACAATATAATAATCGGTATGCGATTACTAACCGAGCGGATAAGTGAGGCGAAGGTTCCCCGACGGAGAGACATTAAGTCGAGTCCGGTCCCGAGTGCTGCATATTTGTTTGCACATTGCCATACATTAGCCAAGTATGAATATATATATATATATATATATATATATATATATATATATATATATATATATATATTGCATATTACTTTGTTATTGTACTACCACGCTCTAACTAACTGCAGGAGCATTTGCTCCAACCATTGCTTAGCCTCAAATTCTGTCATGCAAATGCTGAAGCTCGTAAAACTGTGGATCGGGAAACATGTGATGGTCATTGTCGACTTTGAAGGTGTACTTCATCCGTTGATCAAACACTCGTGGATCGGACCTCTGAGAGGGTTGTCGGTGTGCTAATGTACGGCACCCATGAAGAAACGACCATATTTCTTCCCTTTCGGCCTTGTACCTGACACTTTCGCGTCTAGTGGTGAATTCATGATGTCGTAGTCCGGGCCATGAATCTCCTTAGCGACATCGATATATCTGACTGTTGGACAAAATCATCGAGGCGAAAATCATCGGGGACAAAATGATCGAAATCGTACCAAGTTCTCATCGTCATTTGGTCGCACAAAGGTGCCCTCCCGATCACCCTCCTAGCTGCTACATATGCCTCCATATCGAGAGCAGTCTCTGCTTCTTCTTTCTGCACCCAAAAAACCACGGCGGTCAATACATATGTATCTACAATATACAATCAATATGAACATGTTGACCTACCAGTTCTTCTTGTAACGTGCCATGGAGGAGCTGCCTTGATGATGTGCTGTCTCGTCCATCAACAATCTCCGCTCCCTAGCTCCACGAGAGTTACAGTAACCATCGTTAGTTGCACCACTGTCTTGGACAATCTGCGCCATGCATTTTCACATTAAGGGCCCACCAAGGTATTGTCTAAATTAACCAAGTGTTAAATATGAATAAACTAGAATTGATTGTAATCAAGGACATCGTTTGTTCGCTTGGTTACCTACATGTACTCATCCAAAGTGATATTAGTTAAACAGCGTCGGCCCTCTGAATTTCTTTGTCCAAGCACTTGTGTGTGGTAACAGATCACCGCTTGGATGCGTGCTTCAGAAAAACATCTGTGGGATCGACTTCTTAACACAATTACGCAAAGACTCTCCTAGAATTAGCTTCTGTCCCTCAAATTTCATCGAAACCACCACTACAATCCAAGAATAAAGAATTGATAAAGAATAAGATGATTAAGTTAGTTGATGAAAGCGAAAAGGAATTGATAAAGAATAAGATGATTAAGTTAGTTGACATTTATTACTTGGCTACTAAACATCCAAAAGAAACACACACACACACACACACACACAAAGTATCCACCCTTCTAGTAGTTTAGCTCAGTTTTGCTTGCTTGTCCCAGAGTAATTGCAAAGACTTACATATTACTTTGACAATCTGTTGCTTTACATGTTCACTTTTAAGACAAATAACATTTTTTCTGTTGCTTCCGAATTTTTACAAAAACCATCATTTTCATGGTTATGCATCATCTAGTTAAATAAATTAGAAACAATGGTTCTTTAAATCAAATGGGTACAACTCATTGCGACTCGAGAGGTGTGACCTAATCAACCCTAACATGCATAGGAACACATAGAAGCATATTTGAATATTTAGTCACTTACCCAAAAACTTTCCTCCACTCGCTGCAAACAGCTGTCAAATGGAACCTCTCCTTCAGCAGCGACGGTATCTTCAGCAGCCTTGTAGTGGCACCATGTCCATGCAGGCTCCCGCCTTCCTCTGTAGGTGACCAACCCAGGGAAGTGCCATCGAATCAACACGCCAATTATGCCATTGAAGTCTACATTTGTCACCCCGCCTTCTTCTCGCCATTGCTGCATATTAGTTTTTTGAGGTATGCAATTAAGTGGGCTAAATTAGTGAAAGTGCAAGCAGCTTCTTATGTGTCGCCAACAGAACGATGTGATCTTCTCCTCCTCTCGGGTTGGTCGTCGTGGTAGGTTCGCAGTCCTCGCATCCAAAATTCTTGTGTCTCATGGTGCTCATCCTCCTCACCTCCGCGCCTCGGGTACTCTTCCTCCTCACCTCCGCCTCACGGTGCTCACACTCCACATCATCGGCCTGCGCGAGGGTTGCGGGTCTGAGGCTGATCTACTAGAGGTAGACCCCACGCCCCCTCGAGGGCATGCGCTGCCTCTGCCTCGTCGAGTGGCCGCGGCTGCCTGTGCCTCTGGAGGGGCCGAGGCTGCCCTGTGCCTCTGGAGGGCATGGCTGCCCTGTGCCTCTGGAGGGGCCGAGGCTGCCTGATCCTCTGGAGGGGCAGCGGCTACCCTCTGCCTCTGGAGGGCGTGGCTACCCTCTGCCTCCTCGAGTGGCATGGTGCCCCTCTGCCTCCTCGAGTGGAAAACAAGCGTCTGCCTCGACTAGAGTATCTTGCCTCGCCCCTCATATTTTGGTGTCTGAAATAAAATGAAATAAAATAAATCAATTAATATAAGCGTAATCAAGTAAGCTCATAGAAAAATGTAATATAACGTAATCAAGTAAGCTCATACAAAAATTAAAAACATGCAAACAAGTAAATGGAAGACATACAAGATCATGCTCAAGTAGTCATCTACAATGGGATCCTCATGAGATGGGCCCTCCAAAAGTCATCGTCACTATCATGAGGTGTTGACTCAACCTCATCCCCTGCGATGCCATCAATGTCTAGCGATTAAGTAGTTCCAAGTCCTCTTGGTTTACAACCTCATCGGCATCGATTTGAATATCATCCATGTGATCGTCCTCTTCCCCAATTATTATTTCAAAAGTCACTGGTAGCCCATCTTCTTGAAAGAATAGGTCAACACCATTGTTGGTCTCCATGTTGTAGTCCTCGCTCACTAGGGGTAGGTAGTTTACCATATGGTTGCACCTTATGTACTACCCACCAATCCACTAGACTACTCATAGTTTTGCATGGAGTGCGGGATGTAGTATACTTGGGTGGCTTGTTGAGCCACAATAAATGGGTCATTGCTGGTAGGATTGATTGATGCGCAACTTCAACCAAATTTCAAGTGATGTATCGTCGACTCCCTAAGCGGATGGAACCAATGACATTTGAATAACATAAGTTTGAGAGGTTTGCTACCATGGAAATATAGTTCAATTATTTCTTCAATTACTCCATAGTATTCAACAGGTGTATCACTCTCATCTTGTCCTATAGTCACCAATCCTTTGTTAATTGTTGTTGCATTAGGCGTTCCTCTCATGTGTCGATGTTCTAAGCGGTACCCATTCACATCGTAGGTACTATAGGACAAGACCAGAGTGTGGCATCCTTGAGCAACTTGCTTCAATTCGCTTTGCTCATAGACTTGTCCTTGAAACTCTCTGACATAAATAGAATTGGTTTCATGTATTAGTTCCTCATTACTTAGTAAATATTATGTGCAAGGGGAGTAGCTAATAGAGAAGTTACTCGATAGAACCAAGTCGGAAATTAGGTTTACAATTCCCATCACCCTTCCTAAGAAGGGTCGCAACTTGTTTTTCGGATGGGTCTCGGCGTTGCTTCCACTCGCTCTAACAAATTCCCTATAGGCAACAAGACAAGTAGATTAAAACACTCATACATCAATTATTGGGAAAAAATAATTGTTGCATACCTAATGTAATCATCCACTTCGGAGAGGTTGGTAAAGACATACAACATCATAGTCAACCACTCATCCCGCGATAAAACTTTGGGAGTACCACCGCTTGAAGTGTCACCTCTTCCTGAAGAGGCTAAGTTAGCAATTATTTTAAGGATGCCAATATTGTATCGTGAGGTTTGATTGTGCACCGTCGAACATTGTCGACAAAGTATATTGATGTGAAATAGGAAATTTCCTCAATTATATGCGCCTCGCTATGGATGCTTCAACACGCGATCGATTTTTGCTTTGCCTCGTAGTTCCTTTTGTTCCTCTCAATTGGATACATCCACGGTTTTGCCTTTGGTCCCCATCCTAGCTTCATAGGGAAGATGGAGAATCAAATGTTGCATTGGATTGAAGAAGCGGTGGAAAGATCTTTTCCAACTTACAAAGCAACACAGTACTTCACGCTCCATAGTTGACATTACCATGGGATCTATCTCTTTCGCACATAGTCATCGATAAAAGAAGCTCAACTCCGCCATCACTTGCCAAACACACTCGGGGACGTAGCCATGGATCATCACAGGCAAAAGGCGTTCCATGAATATGTGGTAGTCATGGCTCTGTAGACCATTGATGCGCATGGTAGCTAAATTCACTCCTCTTCTTAGATTTGCTGCATACCCATCAGGAAACTTTAGAGTCTGAAATCATTTCAAAATCTCCTTCCTCTGAACCATAGTTAGGCAATAACTAGCTCTTGGCTTCTCCCACTTGCCAGTAGCTGGCTTATGGATCATATTCAGCGAGGGCCTGTTGCAAAGCTCCTCCTGATGAAGGCGAGCCTTCACATTGTCCTTCGTCTTGTCTGGAATGTCAAAGAATGTGCTAAATATGGCCTCTGTAACATTCTTCTCATTATGCATTACATCTATGTTATAGGGAAGAATGAGCTTATGGAAGTATGGCACCGCCACAAACTTGAAATGTGAGTCAATTGTGCTCCTCACCATATTTCTCGAACCCATCACCATCATCAAGAGGCTTCAAAGCATCTAGCCGCACCTAACCTCCTCACCGCCAGACGGCGTGATGGTCCATCTGCGGACATCAATATTGGCCCTAAATCCGGTTGTGTCACTTCAATTCGTGGTCAATTGGAAGGAATTGACGATGACAATCGAAGAAGGAGTGCTTGCGACCATGCTTTAGCCAACACCCACATAGCGTCTCCCTCAGATTGGGCATGGCATCTTCCCATGTACAGACCACCCACGTAGAATATCTCGTCTGCAGGAAGTCATGCATGGATGTGTGATACGCGACCCGCATGGTGAAGTTCTGCTTCAATGCCCGATCATATGTCACTATGCCTTGTTCCCAAGCATGTAACAATTCATCCACCACCACTCCATGAATACACTCATATTCTTCCACAGGTACTCGGGACCGAGGATTATCAAGAAAGGAATATGTCTTTATACGCATGTAAACGCCGTGGGAGGTTAAGGGAATGACAAACACGAGCCAGCAGGTTGTATGGCGCGACCCCATACCAAATGGGTTAAACCCATCGATTGCAATTGCAATTGAGCGTTAGAGGCTCATGACAAACTCTACATAGTCTCGGTCAAATTGCTTCCATGCTTCACCATCGATGGGTGGACCATCTTGTCATTATAGTGCAAGCGACCATACTTGTGCCATACCATTTGTTTGGCGAGAATCCTCGGACATGTATAACCGTTGGATTAAGTGGCACAAATGGTAGATAGCGAAGTATTTTTACGCCAATAGGAAGTCGCCTCTTGACCATCACCGAGTCAACCTCAACAAACCTAGACTCACCACACTTATCACGATGATCTTTGTCCACATTCTCATTCCTAAATAGCATGCAATGATTTGGACAAACATCTATCTTCTCATATGGCATATTTAGTGCGCTTATCAATTTCTTGGCCTCATACAAGTTAGCGGGCGCTTTGTGACCATCTGGGAGAAGGGTGCTAAACACGCTTAGAATGCATCAAAGCAAGCAATGCTTGTCTTTGAACTAAGACTTGACAACAAGTAGTCATGTGATGGCATCTAGTTGGGACACTGTGTGTGCCCATGAAGTGGTTGACTCATTGCGGACAACATATCAAAAAAGCCCTTGTTGCGAGCTCGGTTCTTCCTCGGCAGTGGCCCATATGCATGGCGACATCGTCTAGCATGTCTTCTATCCTACTCTCATTGTGGCGCCATCGTCCGTTTCTTCCCTTAGCACATCGATCCGCTATCTTGTGACTCGCCGTGATACACCCACACGGTATAGTGCGCCTAAATCCGTACTTGCACAGTGTGCGATCATTGTTGCCCTCATTTGTGGCGTGTGTTGAACAACGCTAACAAGGGCACAACACACCTCGCCCATTACTCCTAGCAAATGCTCGATCCACAAAATCTATCGATTTTTCCATCCATTCTTGGGTACAGTCACCCATCGCTCTCGCCCGGTGTACATCCAACTACGATCCTCGGCCATCCTAGTGTGCAAAACATAGCATATTTTTATCCAACTTTTATTTATGTCAAAAATTACAACTACTGAGCTAGCTAGAAGCTACCCTATGATGCATGCCCTATATATGTACACTAAAACAGATTGACATGAAGACAATATACATGATCAGCTGACATAAAAACACGTTCTTTCAATATATATGAATACCTTTATTTATTAACACGTTAATGTAGCATTGTAATGACAAACATATCAATCCACCATAAATGGACAACACAAAAGAAAATAAGCAAACTTTATTTCTTTTTGCACTTATCCATTACCTTCTGATTACTTCTTGGGCCGAGGGAGCCGAGGAGGCTGCGGTGGGAAGATGGTCTGCAATTGTGTGTCGGTGGAAGCGGTCGGCGAGGCGGCAAAGACTTGTATTGAAAACCATGAGCTATATTAGGACAGAATCGACACTTAAGCATTGAAATTTAGACAAAACAAAAAAATCGCTACACACAAACTAATTAAGTTTGCACGGGAATGTGTATGCGTTGAAAGTGCTACACAACCAATCGTTGTTTCATGTTTGTCCATATTGATATAGCTCAACAAATTGTACGGCAATATCATTTTCTAGTACTATACCCATTATATATGTTGGTACTTAGTAGTTAGTAAAGTAGTACACATCGATCACTGGTATTCTGATCCAACCATACCGGTCGTTAATACTGAAGACAAGCATATATCATAATTCAGAACTATGACCCAACCAATAACAACAAATTTTGGACCAACCACATTCAGACATTCCTCTGACATAATTTGGATGACAAACCCAACCTCATTTGTTTACAAAGCGGCAAGTCAAACAATGCCCTATCACGGATAACAAAAATTCCATCTAAACCACTCAAGAAACCAAAACATAATAGCAATCAACAACATAATTTGATTTCTTACAAATTATTTCTCTTGAGATATTTTCTTGCCTTGGATCAAGAATTTTCAAAATGGTTAAATGTTGTGGTGCATGCCAAAAAACAAGGGCATCGCATGGGCACACCAAAATCCAAAAGAGAGGATTGAAAAAAAGAAGACGAAGAAGAAGAAGAAGCGAAAGAAAAGGAAAAGATAGGATTCTTGCGGTATGGGAATAATGCATAGTCGATGCAACTTGATGAGAATTGCAGAAGAGGTCATGATCGCTTGAGCTTATGGCTCGAGTAGTGGAAAAAGATCAACTAGCAAAGACGCGAGCAGCATCGTAAATTTGGGCGCAATTAATTGAATCAAGATCCACTACATGTATACATGCCATTGAAGGAAATACACATGCAAAGCTTGCGAGAAAGGAACAAAGATAATTTTCTTGGAATAGACTAATAATGGAGAGAAGCTACGCATGATTGATTGGTTGGTTCCAAGATCTTAAATTCAAGTACCAATTCTGTAGAACCAACAAAGACAATACATATACATGCGTGATTGAGAAACCTTAGAAGTATGCATACAAAGATACACGAACAACTAATAATTCTAGGATCATTTAAAAAAGCGAAACAATTACAGCGGGGGAGCAAGTACAGGGAAGACTTGTCTGCTTGAAGTAATCACGAAGTTGTATTAGTTTAATTTTTTATTATTTGTATAGTTACAAACAGTATGTACTACATACTTGTGTATATCTAAAAAGCGAGGAGTGTCTCTGAAAAGAAAGTACATACTATATACTTGTCTCTTGAAAAAGAAACAATTGGAGTATGTATACTAATCTCAAATAAAAATCCAAAAGGAGAATATATGTCTTGCTCTCTCAACAAAATGGAATATATATACCATGAAAAAACAGTACATACTAATCACTTTTATTACATTAAGTAGAAATTGCAAATCCTTGTCATTAGAAAATTCCATTGGAGTTTTTTAAAAAACATTACATACTACATACTTGTTTCTTGCAAAAGAACCAATTGGAGTATGTATACTAATCTCAAATAAAAATCCAAAAGGAGTACATATGTCTTGCTCTCTCAAGAAAATGAAGGATATATACCATGAAAACAATACGTACTACATACTTGTGTACATCTAAAAAAAGCAGGGAGTATATCTAGAAAAATAGGGAGTATCACCGAAAAAGCAGAAATACTACATACTTGTCGCTTGGAAAGAACCTATTGGAGTGTGTATACCATGAAAAATAGTGCATACTACATACTACATACTTGTTTCTTGAAAGCGAACCAAGTGGAGTATGTATACGTACTAATCTCAAATAAAAATCTAAAAGGAGTACATATGTCTTGCTCTCTTAAGAAAATGAAGGATATATACCATGAAAAGCAGTCGTACTACATACTTATGTACATCCGAAAAAATAGGAGTATCTCTGAAAAAGCAGAAAGACTACATACTTGTTGCTTGAAAAAGTACCAATTGGAGTGTGTATACCATGAAAAAAGCAGGCATACTACATACTTAATATAATGTATTAGAAAGATGTATTATTTACAAGCGGTTTGTAAAAGTTGTATTAAAAGCGAAATTTAGTTTGTATTTCCTTAAGCTTTGAAGTAGTATGATACCTTAAGCTTTCCATATATGCGGAACAATACTAAGAACAACCGGGGGAAAAATCTCGGTCGTAAGATAAGAATCGCAGTGGAGGGGAGAGAAGAGGCAGAGGCAGAGCTGTCCCTTGACCTTGTTGCAAAGGCAGAGTGGAGGGAGAGAAGAATCGCAAAGAGGCAGAGTCAACTTACCTATCCCAACCTATACATGCACCACCCACGAGAGCGGCTACAATATTGACAACTACTTCCTTGCCTCCCTTATTGACAACTACACAAATAACCAACACAACTTTGTGATTGGTCACAACCAAATACAAGGTACCTCACCGCTAGGCTATCCTCTTGTTGGCATGCAAGAGTGTATATCGAATAACAGCTATAATGCTTTTTCATCACATAATAAGCGGGATATCGTACGTACTCATTCATGGTTTTTTGTTTTTAATATATGGAGGCATGGATCCTATTCTAGCTAGTCGTTCGATGGCAAATATCGGTCAGAATGATTGATATTGTTAGCATTTGGATACATCGGTTTGAGGAGCATTTGTTGGTCCTATCATGTATGAAACATACATTTATTTCTCGATTCATATAAACTGTAATATCGGATTATGTATTTGCCTTAGCTTGAATGCCCGATTAGCTTTGATTATACCACTAGCATCATGATTGTTCGTCCTTATCTCTCCACTCATTTTGGTTACATTAATCGCAAGAAAAATGAATGCTAGCCATTCTTGTACACATTATTTGAATCTAGAAAATGAATCTGAAAATGTATGCATTATTTGACTCTAGAATAATATCAAGGGATAACGAATCCGTGCGGAGGAGGCGGAGCCGGGAGGCGGATGAATGGGCGGGCCATGTGGAGGGAGTCGGGAGGCGGCGTCGGGGCAGGCCATGAGGAGGCGGAGCCGGGAGGCGGACACGAAGCCGGCCAAGGAGGAGGGAGCCTGGGAGGCGTGAGTTTAGGGCGGGCGGAGGAGGAGGGAGCCGGGAGGCGGGAGGCGAGCGAGGGAGCCGGGGAGGCGGAGAGTTTGGGCGGGCCATGGAGGAGGGAGCCCGGAGGCGAGTTTGGGAAGGTGGCCATGGAGGAGGGAGCCGAGGAGCGGGGAGGCGGAAGTCCAGTGGGGGCAAGGCAAGGGCAAGGGGGGCGGCGTGAGGACGGGAGGGAGGCGGGGGATTAGGGTGAGCAAGAATGCGCGGTGGGGGGGTTTGGGGAGCGGAGGAACAGGCAGGGGGAGGAAATTGGCGCGGCTGTTATTTTAGCTCCAGAGTGTGCATGTAACGACACTCGGAGATAATTTTTCCCGTTGCTCCGTCGAGTTTCCAGTGTCGATCGGACACTCGGAAAATTTCATTTCAGTGTTTTCTAATTTCCGAGTGTTTAATGAGGCACTGGGAAGTTCCCGAGTGTATTATTCTAAACACTCGGGAAACTTCCTAGCACTCGGGAACTTCGACGATTCTGGTAGTGATAGCCATTTGTTTATAAAATTGTACCGTAACCATATTGATAGTTTGATTCTCTGTTTTCTCTGGTTTTTTGTGGAGAAATGTTGGATGCATTCATCGAGGAAATTAAGACCTACCTTGATCCTGTTAGGATGATCTTAACACCGGGTGTTCCAAGACTGTAACAGGATGCGCACTGAAACTCTGAAAGAGGACGCCAAAACCGTGCCATCAGAGGGCCAGTAGTAATTCCCCAGATACTCCCTCAGTTCCTGAATGCAACGTCGAACTTGCAAAAGCGAGGTAGCTGCCCGAGTCTGGTCGGGTTTGGACCGGCCGCTAGTTGCTTCGGGTGCATCGCATTGGACTGCAATATGTTTGGAAGCTGAGAGCGGCAAGAAATGAAAATTCCGAAACCCATGCGAATCTGACCTCCCAGCTCCGTGTAATCAATCCGAAACTGATAGTGTAGTCATGTCTTGCCGTTAAATCTTCATTTACTAGCATCACTATACGACGTTACTGCGAGTTCTTTTCCGACTCCCGTGTGATTTGGCAAAGATTGTAATCAACCGTGCCATTTGTCGCCCAATGTCTATCTGGCTGTTTGCCTGTGGATTCATGTATACATCTCTAATAGTGTATTTATTGTTGTCTCTTAGCTATATCATCTCAATACAATCTTACGTGGAGAAGAGGGGGGCACAAATCGTCTCTTCTTCTTGAAGAGACTGTCGTACACGCAAAACAAAACATGATACATTAATCTACTTTAGTTGACATGTAGGCCTGTTTCAAAGAAAAATTATAAAATATAAATATTGGATATTGTCTCTAAAGATGATGCAGTATATGTTAGAGATAAAGTTATCTCTAATTATTGGAGATGCCCATTTGGATAGAAATCCAAAATCATTTGTGTCAAATCATTTTAAAATAAAAACCAAAGTCTAACTTTGAGTGGCTTTACCAAGCATGTCCATGACCGTGGACATAGCTATTCGAATAGTTCTTAACACTCTGTACAGGTTGTACAACTTTACCCACAAGAGATAATCAACTTGTACTGTCCGCTCACACACTTCCGAAGGTGTGCTACTACGAGATTATCACAATGCCTTTACAATGCGCCATCCCAACGTAGTCATGCCTCGCTAAGGTTTCGATTCTATTGGACAGAAACCTGCCGGATTTAAACCCCCTCTTGCGTCAGGTGGGAATACATAAAAGTAGATCATAATAGACACCCACGCAACCGGATGGCACGACCACGATGGAATGTTGCAACTTAGTTGGCCAAGTCCCACCCACTCAGGACATGTGGTAGTACGATGTGGCTTAGCAAGATGCGGCTCGAAGACCGATTCTTAATTGACTTGGGCGACTTTTCATAAAACTCATAGGCCTCGATCATAGAAATAACTCGATCCCGTGCATCAACATGCACCATCTAAACAACCATTCCGCCCAAGTACAAACCATCATTTTATTTCATTCTGCAAAGTCATTTATAAACTTCCATAACACACCAATGCCATGGATACAATTTAAACAACATTTGATTTTTGGCTGAAATTCACCAAATCAAACATTTTTGGGTCTAAGCATCACTAAGCATAATTTTTCTCAAAATGATCTCAGTTCATACTATCGTATCAACTAGGTTTTATCTAGGGTGACAATATGTTTAATTCAATATCAACATTGTCCTTACAAAGGATTTAAGCATAACTATAAATTTAAAACAGGTATTTAAATTACATTGAATAGAAATACGCATGCAGTGATAATTTTAAACAGAATTTAAATAATTTTAAATAATACGGTCAAATATGATCAAAGGTATAACTTGCCTTGCTTGATTAATCGATGTTCTCAAATGGTGTCGAAATCCGGTTGTCCGAAGTCGTCGAAATTTATACGCGCAAAGGATCCAAATTCAAATAATATTCAAATAAAATCCAAAAATTATAAAATAAATACTGAAAGGAATATATCGACTTTATATCAATTTAGGAAGTTGAATCGAAGGAATTGGAGTTCGTATGAGAAAGAACGAATTTTCGGAAGGTTGAAAATCACATGAAATAATAGAATTCCGAAAATTTCACTATTCATGTGGAAATTGTGGTTTCGGATTGACTGGGAACAAGGAAAGAGCTTTAGGACCATGGCGAGGAAGTACGACATTGAACGTGTTGAGGCAAACTCAACGGTGTAGACGGCTCGACCAGATGACCTTTGATGGCGACGTAGTCCGACGGAGAAGACCTTCGGCGGGCGGCGGGCGGACATCGGTGTTCCGGGCAAATGGATAGGAGTTAGCGGGTGAGGTTTGCGGCAAAACGAAGAGGTAACCGTGGGCAACGCAATGCTCGCCTTGGTGGTGGAACGCGCATGGTCGGCCGGCGGCGGCGATGACACGCAAAATCACTACTAGAAAAGGGGTATTTCCCCACGGTTAAAAAACTGTCAGGAAAATAGAAAAAAACCGTCAGGTTTTATTTTCCTGACGGTTAATCGTCAGGAAAATACCCTCACGTCTAGGTGGTCGGAAAAATTCAATTTGTCTGACGGTTCACCGTCAAGAAACATTTTGTTGACGGTTTTTCCCTATTTTGCTGATGATTTTGCGAACCGTCAATAAAAAGAATTTTGTTGACGGGTATTCACCGTCAAGAAAACTATACCTGACGGTTTTCTAATTACCGTCAAGAAAATTATACCTGACGGTTGGACATTACCGTCAAGAAAATAAAACTTGACGGTTGGGATATAACCGTCAAGAAAATAAAACCTGACGGTTCTGTGCCCGTAAGCGAATTGTTTTTCCCTGAGTGTACTACCGTGACTAAAATGACTTCGTGGCTGTCAACAAAATTATTAGCAACCAATATAGCAATGCTAGCAGAAATTGTCAATCATACACACTAAAATTTGATTCATACACATCCCATGCATCATATAATCCACAATACACATCCATACATCTATAATCCACAATACACATCCATACATTAATCCATGCATGCAGGTCATGCAGTATAGTAATAGGGATATGAAAATGTTCAGGTCTAATAATGTATTGACAATTTTCTCAATCGTACAACTTAGAATATGTCATATCAACAATCAAATACAACTATAACACATAGATCAAATTCAGATGATACAAAATACATAAACCTAAAATATGACATTTCTAATAAGCACAACACTACATGTGCAGTACATATAGAGTGCATGCAATTTTAGAATTCTGAGTATTCAAATATAGCCATGATATATCCTTTGACATACAAAACATCCACACAACAGAAGTCGACAATACTAGTCTATCCTTAGCACCTGTAAATACTAGTCGACAATAATGAAGAGTAGTCCAATAGGGGCAGCAAACATCACCCTAGTGCCTCATCCTTGACATTGCAAGTCCTTAGCAATGCATGGATTAAAGAGTAACCAAGTAGAGCCATAGCTAAAGAGTAGTCCAATTTCTCAATCAAGTCGATATCCCTATCGAATGAATAATGATCGAGTCAGATATCATAGGTGACGACATAGATAATCAAGTTTTAGTATATCTATGGCTTTGAGCAACTGCATACCTAGTATGGAATATAGAGCTCCAGAACCATGCATTTATTGATAATATTGCAAAGATATGCTATAGAGCACCCTGCATCACAAAGATTGAGCCAGTGACTAAATTGTCGAAACAACAAAAAGATAGACTAAGACCCCAAAACATTAAGCCAGTGACTATAGGCTTGCTATCTAAAGACTGAATATATTAGCACATTTCGATTAACAAGAAGATGTGCTTAATGTGTAGCTTGGTCTGAGCACCATGCAGTATCTAGACATGTTTTTCCACATAACAAGAGACATTCTAGTGATGTAGGCATGCACCCAATTTCCATCCTTGAAAGTGAACTAAGAATTATTTTTCAATTTAGTATAGCAACAACGGGTTTTGTAACTTTGATTCTGCGATGTGTGTTTGATTTCTTTCTCGACTTAATATAATGATGTGCAAAACTTTTGCACATCCTCGAAAAAAATATCACAGTATCGTATTGAAACTTGCAACTGGAGCATGCCATGTCCAGAAATCCACATCCGTAGTGCTTATTATTTTCATGTGCACTGTGCAGTAACTAAAAAGAAGTTCTTGATGATATAAAGCATTTAGAAGCAACATGGACACAAGACCGTCGAGACAAAGCAATACAAGCCAAAGGGATATCATGATGATATATTTGTTATCTTTCTACGAGTTGTTGGCCTGCCAGATCAAAGGGAAACTAATACAGATAAATGGATTTAGCTCTTGTTCATTTTCAGGGGCAGACAATAAATCTACACTGAGACAACATCTAATGACACAGAATGAGAGTTGAAAAAAAAATACCTCAACTTGGAAAAGTCTCAAAGTCATCGAAGTAACACAACCCAACACTAATCGAACTAAAAAAGCAAACAGAAAAACATCAGTCTATCAAAGAAAATAAATATCTTCATAACAACACATAAAATTTAAGTCATGAGAAACACATAAAAAAGCTTTAAATTGTCCAGTATATTAAAATCTAAGCATCAAGTAAGACAAAGGTATCAATGGACCACATAAATGTACTAAGAAAACAGTAATACAAACAAAAAAATATATGCCCCACAAACGAGTGAGCGGCGCCGGAAGGCCATCCTCCCATTCAAGATAAAGTACATTTTCGTATCAGCTACCCTGCAAAAAATCCATGTATCAGACATGAACAATATTCCAAATTTTGAGACTCACAAACTAAAAATAATTCTGATAAAATTTGTTTGTTGTGCCGGTGGACAAAATGACTTTTCATTCGGATTTATTTAGTTGATAGAAACTCTAAAAAAATTCATGTAATATCTCGATTTCTTGTGACTAATAGGCAAAGATTGTCAATTATTCCATGAACTGAAATTTCAGAAAGCAAAACAGTACCACTCATGATTCATGAGTAATGCAGCAAAAGTACTGAAGCATATCTGTGACGTTCTCACCCCTGGTGCTAAATAAGCAATAGTGCAAATATTAGTTCAGTTATTGTCAAGTAGCTTATACAGCATGTCGTTCCTCTGTTGCAACAAAAAAACATTTCAGTTAAGATATCATTCATGCAGTCCTATGCGAGATAAGAGGTCTATAAAAATGATGGCGTGAAGCGATTGTTAATTTAGGGAGGTGTTGTTCTAACTATGGTATCATGGCTGTTTGTAGCTAAAACCCAATAGACATATAGTGGAGGGAAAAAATGGACAAAGTAAGTTGGTTTGATCTAATATAAGGATTTAAAAGAAAGTGCCATTAACAGTATGACATGAAACTGGCCAATCGGCCAATCACTGTAGTTATGTTTCCTGGCGAATTTCTTTTGTAGCAATGACCACAAAATAGGATATGTAACCATATACAGGCAGTCCAATAAATACAAGCACGAGTCGAAATGCACACACAACAATGCAGCTAAAGACATAGTAACGATAATAGAGAATGCAGGGTTCAAGGGTTACAGGAGGCTATCTTAAACAGAAATGCATATGGCAACGGTACTAAGTACCACTCATCATTAGTTCGAATAATTTCAGAGACATATAAAGAGTGATGGCTAATGTATATGGTGCTTTCCCTTTGGCCTTTGTTGACTATTGGAGAACTATCTTTCAAGAGATTTCTTGTAGTTCCTCGTCAGATTAAGGGTAGAGAAAGTCCTAAAATAGTAATGTTGTTTCAGAACTGGACTGAAGGGAAATCAAATGGCCTAAGCAGACGGGAGATAATCATTTTAGGTCAGTGCAAGAGGTCGATGGGGTGTTGTCAAGTGGTGTAGCTTCTCGTGGGTGTTAGGCGACATATGTGGCATGCCTTCTCGCAATGGTCGAGCATACACACAGTGAACCTAATCCACGCCACCATGGTGTTATGTAAAAAAAAAAGCTGGTAAGAAATTAAATAAGCAACAAGAATCATATCCGGCCATGCCAACCAGGACCAAGAGAGTGATATGCAAATAGAGCTGCTAAGAAATTAAGAAACATAGGTTTTGCTAGCAGCTGGAACCAACATCTGTTTAGATGGGGCAAAGGTAGCAATAACCTGAAAATAGTATTAACCTGCCTACCACGACACTTGCCTAGCACAAGATCTGATGACTTGGCGCCAGTGATAAACTGAAAACAGGAACAATGATGTAACACTAAAAGAATATCATGGAGCGATTCGTGGCTAAAGAACTCAGCACATATTATAATAATTAAACCGATAATACATATACCTGACTACCATGACCCTTGTCTTCAGAGGCTCCTTTAATGATACCAGGAAGATCAAGAAGTTGGATTTTAGCATCATTGCAATGGATAATACCAGGAATGCAAGTGAGGGTTGCGAACTCATGATGCAGATTCGTAATGTGCCACATTTTACATAACTAAAAGAGGTGAATTTCCAACACTGCAATCTGAATTGTCATAAACATGAATCGTATTGATGTAATAAATCGGAGCGAACAACTACATTGAGGCTTCTATGTTTTGTAATACAAACAAGAAAGGAAATTTCAGCTCAAGTTAGTAACCATAGCAAAAAGGACATGACAAGCATGTGTCAAGAATACAAGGAAGCAGATGATGTATCTGGAACACACAAGGTTCTCCAATTGATTATAACAGAGTAAAAGAATTGTATATACACGCTACAAACCAAAAGGCTTCAAACCCAAAAATGTACCACTCAATTTTGTGGCATAAGAGGGATACCTGGGAAATCCAATAAGCGCAATATGACCATGACCAAACTCTATGACTTCAAACCATCTCCTCATCCACTGGAACCCTATATGACCAATGAGATGGCAGATTTAACAATAGAAATTCAAGGAACTTTTATGTTTAGACTGAAGGTGAATCTATGAAAGAATTCAGTTAAAATTGAACAAGAAACAATAGCACAATACCCTCGCATGATGATCTAATTTGTTACCAAAATTAGACCGAAAAAGATATTTTAATTAAAATTCGAAAGATTCTTATGTAGCGCCGTAGCTCATAAATACCTTTCCAATAACTGTGTCCGCAACTTTGCTTTTTTGTTGACTGCGGTTGTCCAAGATGCTATTCTATGTAACAATAACAAAATGCAGATATGTCCTCCATTTCTCTAACATAAGACTTTTACTCCTCCTCGTCATATTCTGAATCCTCATTAGTGTCACTGTTATAATCATTACCAGCATTGTAAGGCTCATCACTGGGATATTCTTTTGTCTACAAAATAATAGCGCAGTAACAACCTCAATCACTGACTGCATTATACCACGATGATGGTCCTAACTTCTTAGAAGTTAGAACAGAGTTTTGCATTTGTGAGGCTTCAGTAGACGTACCTCAGGCTGCACTCACCTGCAAGAGGTGCATGAGGTTTCATTCTTGGAGGGTGTATATATATAGTCATGTCCTTTTGCAATCGCAAAGATAATAAATACCAAGAGCTCACAGTGCTTCTCTTGATTGGTCGCAACATCAAGAAACATGACGAATAAATCCATGGCATTACCAAGTATTGAGAACAATACAAATTTGTGATGACTGGTGAGCAAAGACACTCAAAGTATTCAGACATATCTAGACACGAACATTATCCTAGATATACTACAACTAACTATGCATGAAAGAAGGGCGACTGGCTACTAGCAAAAGGAAGCGGATGGAGAATTCAACAATCAGCGGTAACCATCTAATCCCTAGTGCGATAGAAGGACAATCTGAGTACGATAACAGGGACAAGCGGAACGTTTACAAACAAAGACGTTAATTAGTGCGGTTTCAAAGAGGTAAAGAGCAGGGATAAAATACCTCGAGCCCAGTATAACGGGGGCTGAATCCTCATCAAAATAACCATAGGGACCACGTAGAGATCATTGGAGACAACCCCACCTCATGTTCCCGGTCGCCACACTCGCAAGCGTCAACTCCTGCACTTAAACAGAAACAAGCCAATTCGGTAGTCCCCAGAAAGCATCGAAGTACAAAGCTTAAAATCCACCACATACCCCTTCCCCTCCTAAATTATTCTAGGATCCTGTCACCTCTGTTTCACTCCATCTGAAAAACAAAATTGCCGCATCTTCAGTTACCTAATAGACAACATTGATTATGAATACAAATCAAACTAAACGCGCTTTGTCCAATACCTCGTGTTTTTTAATATCCTCATATACCAACTACGAACTTAGAACCATCAAGATAAATGCATCTGTAAGTGACTTAGAACCATCCAGATAAATGCATCTGTAAGTGTAAAGATTGAACAAAGGTATATGTGTACACAGGCTCAAAACGTGCAGCCAGGATGTTAATCTGTAGTCGGTAGAATTAACAAAAAAAAACCATCGTAGCTGCACATGCAATCAAGGAATTAGCGGTACAAGAATCTGGAACCTGGCAGCGATCAACACAATCAGCTGCGACCCCAGGAAAATGAACATGCACACCACAAGGAAGGGGCCGAACCGGGAGGCCCTGGTACGCTTCAGAGGAGCGTCTTCTCTGATGTAGCGCCGGAGCCGGGCGAAGGGGAGGAGAGGGCGTGGGAGGGGGCGGCACGGGCGAAGGGAAGAAGGCGGCCGACGAGGGCGGCGCGGCCGAGCGAGAGGAGGGGCCGAGCAAATGGAAGCGGATCGATTAGGGGCCGAACTGTGAGGGCTGATGCAGCAGGAGCGTCTTATCGATCTGTCGGGCCGAGCGAAGGGGAGGAGAGGGCGGGGAGGGGTGGCACAGAAAAGGGAAGGAGGTGGTCGGCGAAGCGATGAGGCCGTCTTATCGATGCTGCCGAGCGCAAGGGGAGGAGGAGGCGAGAGGTGGCGGGGAGATGGCGAGGCGGGGGGGCTCAAGATGGCGTGGAGGCGGTGGCGAAATGGGGTGGAGAGGCGGCGGTGAAATGGGAGGCGGCACCAAATGGGGTGGAGAGGCGGCGGGCGTGGGCGGCGGCGGGGCGTGGAGGCGGCGGCGAAATGGAGAGGCGGCGGGGCGTGGAGGCGGTGGCAAATGGAGAGGTGGCGGGGCGTGGGCGGCATTTAAATGGAGAGGTGGCAGGGGGCGTGGGCGGCGACAAAATGGAGAGGCGTGGGGCGTGGGGCGGCGATTTAAATGGGGTGGAGAGGCGGTGGGGGTTGGAGGCAAAGGTGAAATGGGGCGGCGAGAAAATGGGGACGGGAGCTAGGAATTTGGGAGAGGAGAGGAAAGATGGTACAGGGAAAGATGTGCGGCGAATTTTTTTTTCACGTGGTGGTGAGCGCGCGACGCTAATTTTTTCCCCGCTAAGAATTTTTCCCACGTGCGCAGACCAAACCAATTAACTTGACGGTTCTAACCGTCAGCAAAATACTTTTTATTGAGAGTTGTACAAAAACCGTCAGCAAAATTCGAATTTTGCCGAGAGGTCTATTCCGTGACCAAAATAGTAAACCTTGACAAACAAAAAGGGCCCGTCAGAAAAATTAGTGACCGTCAGGTTTTCCAAGCTTTCTAGTAGTGAATGGACCAATTAAAAGACAGAAATTAAATAAAATCTGAAAATTATGAAATAAATACTGAAAATAGTAGATGAATTTATGAGGAAGAATCAATAGATTTGGAGTTTGCATGTGAGAGAACGAATTTTTGGAACGAATAACATGTGTATGTACAAAGATGGAGTGACTAGATAAATTTGCTTGTATTGTTCACCTTTCTTGCAATTCGGCCGAACAACAAGAACAAGCATGGCCGGTGGCTTGGACCCGGTGCTGTCGGTGCTCCGGCGACTGCGCTGACGAGGGGAGGAGAGCGCCACGTAGAGCACGGCGATGCGAAGCCATGGGTGGTGTCGAAGGCGGAGGAGCTCCACTGTAGGCGGTGCTAGAGGTAGCGGAAGGGAGCTTGGCTGGCGAAAGAAAAACACCGATTCCGACGAGGTGGGAGCGAAAGAGGAGAGGTGAGTGGTGGGGATGGGATGAGTGAGAAGAGGGGCACCTCGTGCTCCCTTTTATAGGGGTGGAGGGGGACCGAATCAACAGGAAACGTTTGAGAATTAAGGCGACAGTTTCGGTTGCAATGAAATCGAGTGAAAACTGCAAAAAAAATTGATTGCATTTAGAGGGGAAAACATCCATTTGATGGTGTGGTAACGTGCATGACGTTAATGCGCATGTTTCGCTTCAAACAGAATCCATTTTAATGCACTGAGTGCGGAGAAATGGGAGAAAGAGTGGACGGCTGCCATTGTTGGCTGCTTGAGCTTGCTTGCTTCGGTTTTAATGGCGCCGGCGTTGAGAGGAAGCAGGGAGGCGCTGCTTGAAGGCAGGCAAGGTGGTCGGCGGTGGCGAGGGTGGCGAGGGCAGGGCGGTACGCCATGGAGGCTTCACAGGGAGAAATAACAGATCGAAAGCGAAAACTCTCGGGAAGAAGAAGCTAGATACGAGAGAGAAGAAAGGAATGAATAAATGGAAAGAATATAATTGATTGAAACAAACTTGGAAGTTGGTAGCACATTGCATGCAAACTTGATGTTAAGCGTGCATGCTGTGGAGCATTTTGGGGGATGGGCGACGCGGGGGAAGTGGTTGGCCGAGCGGGAAAAATAAAATATTTTTTTTATTTTCAAAATTAATACAGATTTAAGCAATAAATAGAATAGATTTTTAGAACAAGGATTTGAATTGAGACTATGATTTTGGATAGGTGAACGGGATCAACTCATCTAAGATGACTCGTACAACGAACGAGAATATTCGCTCGAGATCGCTTAGGGAGTCCGGCCAAGATGTTCCAAGGATAAAATAGAGAATAAAATTATAAGACCAAAATAATTTGGTTCAACTCATTTGGAATTCAGAAACATTTTCTATGAATTTTCAAAGTTAAAACCATTTTCTAGTGTGAAAATAATTTGGTTTAAGGATCAATTTCCAAAAACTATATTTTCTGGGCAAGAGACAAGTTTGAAACCTATTTTAAAATAAGGTTCAATTAAAATGAAAAATTTCGAAATTGTTTTCACTTGATTTGGATTTAAAATGAATTACATATGAATTTTTTTAAGTTTTCAGCGAAAAAAGCAAAAGAAAAATTGACCGGATGGTCCGAACTCACCAAGCATTGTTCATAATGTACTGTGCAAAGTTACTGTTCGCGAGGTTCAGACGGTCCGAACAATTCTCTTGATTTTCGGATTTAAAAAAACCAATAAATCAAATAGATTTTTAGAAAATAGCAAATAGAGTCCAAAAATTCTTAGAATTATTTTGGACTTAATAAAAATAATTCCAACTTAAAGTGGGCTTTTATTTTTGTACAGTAATTATTTTTATTTTCTGGAAAATAGGAAAAACCCTTTTAAATACCAGAAAATTCCAGAAATTAATTAAAATTTTATTCTTCACTTTAAATCCAATGAAATTCCAAAAAAACTCAATAAATTTTCTTTTTGATTGTAAAAGCGAAGAAATTAAAGAATTATTTTTTTTCCTTTTAACAAAGAAAGTTGTTTTTAAATAGCAGAAAATCAAGGAAAATTCTTTGACAACCAGAAAATCCAATAAAATAATATATTTATTTATTTTTATTTTGGTAACATAACTTTGGGATGTTACACGTGAGCAGGGGCATCGACGGGTGCTAGACAAACTAGAGAGGTCGTGTCTTGTGGGTAAAGCTGTATAACCTCTGCAGAATGTAAATCTATTCGAATAGCCGTGTCCCTAGTTATGGACATACCTGGTGATTTCACGCAAGGGGTAGACTTTATCAAAATTCTTGGTCTTGGTTGGCTCCGAGTGGTCTGGGTCGTGACCAGGGTGGTCACGAGAGGTCTGGGTAGTGACCTGGGTGGTCATGTGTTGTTTTCAAAGAAACTTGTTTACTTATGCATTAATCTTTCAACTTGTGCTTTGCAATCTACTTACTGTATTTCAAGTCAATATTTCTTTCTGCAAAGTAACCATAAAGCTATCCTTATTGAGACTTGCATGAATAATATTTGCATACTTTTTCCTATGGCTTACTGAGTACATTCAAAGTACTCACGGCTTGTGCCCTCTGGTTGAGCAGCAGCTGAAGAAGACCACTCAGATTGCTCCGAGCTCTTTGAACAGGAGGTCTTTGAAGACCTCTCATGCTAGGGGATGTCCTCCACTTGATTGCCTGTGGGCACGTCGAATGGCCTCCACGTGTTACTTTGCTTTCCACTGTGAGCTCTTTTGTTATTAGCCATGCGTGGCAGACCTCTGTAACAACCTTGACCATAAGGTATTTTGCTTTTATTATTGTTAATTTGTCTGCCTCTTCTATAGTTTGTTGTATGGTTGTGATTACATCGTTGTTGAACTGTGCGGACTAGCGACTGATCGTGGGACTAGTCCAGTTTGCACTGAGAGTCCCGGGGTGCTACTCGGGGTCCTGACATCAAGCCTTCCAAACTACACACTCCATCCAAAATCACCAACAGATAGGTCCTACCGACCCTCGACACCATGTCCAGCTCGGCGTCGGCGCATGGGCGAACCCGCCTAAGGTCGACAAGCCGACGCGCCGACCGGCGAGGGCTTGGAGTTGGCGTAGTTCGCGGCGGGTTGCTTCTGCGTGGAGCTGACAGTAGGAAGATAAATACGCTGCAATGGATGATTGTATTGAGACTCGAGGGCGGTTTATATAGAGTACAAGGCTTGGAGGGCAAGAAGCCTCTTCTAGAGATAAGGCATGTATCACAGGATTACAAATCCTAAACTACAAAATATAGAGATATGCCCATATACTCTAACATTCCCCCACAGTTGTAGCGGTAGCGTCGCGGACAGCAGGAGCGTCGCGGACGGTCAGACTGGAGAGGAAGCTGAAGGTGGGGAACCATCGGACCGACATCCCCCCGCAATCGCAGCGGGAGCATCGGGGGCTGCTATGGCGTCGCGGACGCGGTGACTGTAGAGGGAACCGACGAGTTTGCTCAAGATAATGATAGCCCTTTGTTGCTGAGGTAGCCGAGAGTGAGGTGATCATGGTCGTAGCCGTGGAGGAGGGAGCTGGTGTTGAGGTAGCTGGTGTTGAGGTCATCGCTGTGTTCGGGGTAGTGGAGTTGATGCAGAGGAGGTCGTGGCCGAGGTCAGTGAAGAGGTCGCCGACGTTGTCCGGCCGTGGACGAAGATGAAGTAGAAGGGGGGCAGCTGGATCCGGCAATGAGGAGGCCGGATCTGGGCGAGGCACCGCCAGATCCGGCGTGGAGGAGGCCGGATCTAAGAGCGACAGCACCAAAGGAGGCAGGGGCAAGCCAGAGGCAGTGGCGCCGTCGGCCGGGGAGCCCGGATCTAGGGCCGTGGAGACGAGCGGCGGAGAGAGTCGGCTCTAGATTCGGGCGAAGAGAAGCCCGTCGGCGCATCCGACGAGGAGGAGGCCGGATCCAGGCAAGGCACTGCCGAATCCGGCGGGGAGGAGGTCGGATCCGAGAGCGGCGGCACCGGAGAAGGACCTGATCAGCGTTGACGAAGACGGTGGCGTCGACGATGGCAATGGTGACCACGGGCAATGACATTGCGGCTGAAGAAGCGTCAATGGCGGCCGTGCATGTCGATGGCATGACCACAAGTGCGGGCTCCCGGTGGTGCGACAGCTCGTACTCGCGGACGACGGGCCGGCGATGACGATCTGGCGTGATGATGATGGTAGATGGGACGCTCGGAAGGTCGTGGAGGGAGGGCCGTGTCGACGAGTGCTCCGTGTCATGCCATGACATCATCAGAGGAGAGGAGGCGCCGGAGAGGTCGAAGCCGAGGCGGTGAAGTTCGGAGCTGAGGAACGTCGACGGGTCAGCAGGGCGACGCAAACCGATTTATAATTGGAAATTTTTTTATAGAGAAAACCCGATCTGAAGATGACCAGGGAAACCTCTAATTGGTAGCTGATCGAATGCTCGGCGACACAACTTAAACTATGTGTTACACAGCCCCCGGGAGAGATCATGGAGACGAGATCATCTCCCAAGGCGACGCGGCGGAAGCTGTGGAGGCGGCGGCTCAAGAGCGACACCGCTCTGATACCATGTAGGAAGATGAATAGGCTACAATGGATGATTGTATTGAGACTCAAGGACGGTTTATATAGAGTACAAGCCTTAGAGGGCAAGAAACCTCTCCTAGAGATAAGGCAGGTATTACGGGATTACAAATTATAAACTATCAAATGCAGAGATATACCAATATACTATAACAATAACGTACCAACGCCTGCTGGGCGTGGCGCGCACGGAGGTGGGCTACTCTTAGGGCCATCTCCACAGCCCCACCTACGACGACGTCTGCGGCGGCGGCACCGGCCACGCCGAGGTGGTGCGCGTGCACTACGACCCCAAGGCTTTCCCCTACGCCGTGCTCCTCGATGTCTTCTGGGCCAAGCACAACCCCACCACGCTCAACAGACAGGTACGTAGTAGGCCAGATCCGAAGCCGGTGCCGCCGTTGGGGGGTGCAACGGCCGTGCCGCTCCGGTCGCCGGCGTTGCGAGGTTCAATGAACCTGGCTTGGGTTTTGGTGGCGACTACTGACTTATTCTGCATGAAAAACGCGCATGTTGTTGCGTACCAGTAGTTATTTGGCCCCGTTAGACAGAGCAGGGAATCTTCTGTTTTCTACACTACTACGTGGCTATTATCCGTTACGGTTGACCTAGCTAGTTTTCGCGCTGTTCTTGGTGACGAAATACATAAATTTCCCAACAACTTCGTGATGGAGTTTTGTCACCAAAATCTATTAGCTCGATAGGATCAAAAGATCTCTAAAAAACCTGGGAAACAGGAATGCATACACTGAACTAGTATCCTCCGGTATTAAATGAAAGGAAGTTTGAGGCTTATTCAGCTAGAACACGTCACTCTTTTTTTTTAGCCGTTCGATCGTCGTACACTTCTTTTCTCGGCTATTCGATCAAGCGCTGAATTTTTTCTTCGCGCGGCCGAATGCATAGCCTCTCCACGCACGGGCCCCACGCATTTTTTCGCGTTGCCTCATGCCACGGCCCCCATTGGGCCGTCACTCACGTGCACGGCGCGCAAGCGCGCGCCCACTAGTATATATATGCAACTGGAGATAGGTCTCAACCCTCAATTAACCGTGCTAGCGTTTGAATTATTAACACACGACCATCACATGTTGATTTGTGGAATAGAATTCTGAGAGAGAAATTGCTAGCTGACGAATTCCACCCAAAAGTAGTAGACAAACATGTGGCAGAATATGTTTTTGAGCACACTTTCGGAGGCCAACTCATAAGCAAGAGGACACCCCATGGAAAGCTTTAATTCCTACCACCAATTTGTCAACGAGCTAGAGTACAGACTGAGATTTGGCTTATTGTGTTGCGATTAATCATTTAATCTGACACTAATTTGATTCGGTCTTGGCACCTCTCCCCCGGTTAATTTCACTTGTGTTTACTCCGGCGGCCATGCATCAGGGCAACGATGTCTGAGCAGGAGAGGGTGGCGCGGAGGTCGCCGGCGGAGAAGCACGAGGAGTGGAAGGAGAAGATCGTGACGGAGATCCTCCCGGCGAGGCGGTTCTACCCCGCCGAGGAGTACCACCAGCGGTACCTCGAGAAGGGCGGCCAGACCGCCAAGAAGAGCTGCACCGACCCCATCCGCTGCTACGGCTGATCCACGACGCCGGCCCGCTCGCCACGAGCGAGATATAACGTCGCGTACGTCGCCGGCCAGTGTACTCGCCGGCCTTTCGTTGCATGCATGTTAATTAGTACTGTCAGCACGGACCATCTATATATGTTTTGTACGCGATTGTGTTGAAATAAAAGCATGGATTGTGTGGAGGTGCGTCGAAGTACATAATATTTGCACGATCGATCGGTAATTTGGTGCTCACCGTGTTGACGTTTGAAACATAATGCCCCAAAATCCGTCCAATGCCAGCCTACCGTAGGACGGACCGGCAGCACCTCATTTACATTTTTGTCGTCGCTTCATGTTAAAGACTTAACCCGGAGGTGTTACATTTGAACTCAGCAAGCATTATATAGGGCCACATGGGCAGCGAACACCTCGACCCAAAATCCGCTCAATATCTAGCCCACCATGGGACATACATGTACACACGTAACACCTCACTTAGACTTTCATCATCGCTTCGTATAAAATGGTTAATCTAGATGTGCTATATTTAGACCCTACAGATATTATATACTACTACAACTCATTTCAAACAAATAATCTAATCTTACTTCACAACCACACATTAGCCGCACCTGAAACAGACTAAGGTATTACAATGTTACCCCTTAATTTGTAGGCAGGCTTAATTAGGTGTGGATGTTGAATGCTTCTGTCGTAGTGGGCTCTACTTGATCATGGTTGTAATTGACAGCAAATCTTCGTGGGCTAAGTTGGGTTTGGGGGCGAGCTCAACTTATTATCCGCCGGAAATGGAGTGAGACCTTGCTACGTGGCGTGTACCAAGGACCAACCATTATTGGACAGTTTGCACAAACACCACCCCAAATCCCCTCTACACGACTACACGGCAGTCCACCGGCCGCTGTTATACTCCCAGGTGGTGTTATACTCCCAGATTTCACCTGACCCCCAAAAATGGCAGGTGGCGACCAGCGCAGCCTGGCCGCTGTCGCGTCGCGATCACCGCCGCCATGTACTACGTCCGCTTTCACCGCGCCGCCTCCGTCCGGCCTCCCCGCCTCGCCCGCGTTCCTCGCTGCTCTCGCCATCTGCCGCTTCTCCCCTCGCCTTCCCACCCCCCCGGCATCTCCGGGTTCTTCTCGCCGAGTTCAAGCTCCTCCTCCTGCCATCGGCCAGGCCTCCACCCGCCCCTCCCTCCACGGCCTTCGTCGTTGCCGCCTCGCCCCGCAGTTCCACGATGTCAATTTTTTAAAAAATAACCTATTTTTTATTACAAATTACAAAAATATTCCAACGTTCTTTTTTTTTTACAGAAATAGCCTCTCGTCATTAACGATTGGGCGATCGAGTCCTATCGCCCAACCGTTCGGCATTTATGGCGCGGCGCCAATCAGGCGTCATTATTGCGCGGCGAACCAGTAGAGCGACCACAGCCTCGATCGCCAACGGTTGAGCGATTGGATGCCTATATAAGAAAGAATTTCTTTTTAAATAAACTATTTTTTTATTACAAATTACAAAAATATTCCAGCGTTCTTTTTTTTATATATAGAAATAGCCGTCTGTCGCCGAACCATTGGGCGACTAAACCCAGTCGCTTGACTATTAGGCGACTGAAGTGCTATCGCGAAACCATTGGGCACAAGCACTTCATGCGCTTGACGGTTGGGCGATAGGAACGTAAGGCGACAGGGGGGCACCTCCTATTTGTGTAATTAATTAGTGATTTAGCAAATCTGATTTCTGTAGAATTTTGGAAGAACGATTGAGATAGTGATGATTGTATGATGTTATTTATTATCATGTGCCAGGGATATGATTGAACGGGCTGACAACGCTCGTTGTGATTTTGAAGATGCCCTAAAACATGGAGGATTCGACGTCGGTGCGAATGGTTCTTTCTGGGATTGCACTAGAAGAGGCATACTTGCAATGTAGGCTTGCTTTGATGGCTTAGCGGATACACGTAACCAAAACTATATTAGAGTCCGAGACGTAAGCGCTACACATAGTCACATAGCATGATGGTTCGCTAATTGGTTTAGTCATGCTCACTACTACTATGGTACATCATGACACAAGCATCCCACCATGTAAGTCTACATGCCTTTAAGGGATAGTAAACAACATGGGGGTAGGACGGGACTACTACGTAATGACCGACCCATGTGTGGACCGGGCCATTTTCCTTCCTTGGTAGCTCGGTGTTGAACTCCTCGTCGGCCTTCCCTTCCTTGTCACGGACCGCCCACGCCGAGTGGTATATCAAGTCGCCCATGTCCTGCGATTCCATGATGTAAGTGCATCAGATAGTGAGAATCATAAGAAGAATATAAATTCTTCATAACTCACGCCGTGGATACGGATTACGCCTTAATGGCCGGATACTGTTGTGGCGTGCTCACCAGCATGAGTCTTTCCTTGCTCTTGTCGCGGACTATCCACGCCGGGCCGGTATGTCGGTTGTCCATGTCCTGCGATTCCATGATGTAAGTGCACCATATAGTGAGAATCGTAAGAAGGATGTAAATTGTTCATAACTCACGTCGTCTATACGGATTACGCCCGGGCGACCGGATACGCTGTGGCGGCCGGGCTTAGCCGCATGAGCCTTTCCCTTGCCCTTGTCGCGGGACTGTCCACGCCGGGCTGGTATGTCGAAGTCGTCCATGTCCTGCGATTTCATATGTAAGGGTACCATATAGTGAAAATCATAAGAAAGATGTAAATTTTTGATAACGCACGTCGTCCATACGGATTACGCCCGGGCGACCGAATACGCTGTGGTGGCCGGGCTCAGCCGCATGAGCCTTTCCCTTGCCCTTGTCGCGGACCGCCCACGCCGGCCGGTATGTCGAAGTCGCCCATGTCCCGCGATTTCATATGTAAGGGCACCGATAGTGAAAATCGTAAGAAGGATGTAAATTTTGATAACTCACGCCGTCTATACGGATTACGCTGGCGATCGGATACGCCAGGCGGTCGGGCTCACCAGATGAGCCTTTCCTTGCCCTTGTCGCGGACCGCCCACGCCGGCCGGTATGTCGGGTTGCCCACGCCCCGCGATTTCATATGTAAGGGCACCATATAGTGAAAATCGTAAAAAGGATGTAAATTTTGATAACTCACGTTGTGTAGTATTGGGTTTGGTTCAACCCCTTTATAAGCCCCATGGTTGGCATGGTGTGGTTAATTTCATGCGAGTATAGAGTCCCGCTTTTAATTACAAAAGCCGAGGAGGTAGAGTGTTGTCATGTCGGTCTGGAAAGCTGGCAAGGCATAGTGTTGTCACGTATTCCTTTCATTGAGAAGTCATGTCTTGCTTTGCAGAGTGTTGTCTTATCGGACTGAAAAGCTGGCGAGGCAGAGTGTTGTCACGTCTTTCCTTGCGGGGTCTTGTCTCATGTGGTCTTGTCGCTGCGCAAAGCTGTCAGCCCCGTGGGGCTATAAAATACACGCCCCACACTCCGAAATTAGGACCACTCGACTCTTGAAACCGTAGGAAGAAGAACCTTCTCCGTCTTATAGTAACAAACGATGGCAGACGTCCAGGGACCAGTCCAACTGGGGTCGCCGAAGCCAGACCTTCACGTCGAAAGGAGGGAGGACTTCGGCCCTAACTACCGGTTGATGCCGAAGAAGCGTGCTCAACCGGTATGGCCGAAATGCGGACACCGGGAGGACGCGGTCGTGCAAGTCATAGACGGACCTTTCGATGGTGGACGGCGTTTCTTCCGATGCCCATACTTTGGGGTAAATAGTTTTGTTCATGTTATTGCTAATACATCCTCCGTACTAACCGTCCCTTATAGCAGATGGCGAAATGCAACTTCACCCGCTGGATCGATCCTCCGCATGAAGGACATGCTGTGAGGTACTTGCATGTATTGTGGAACCGAATATTTGATTTGGAGGCGCAAATTGACGATCTCAAGGAGCAAAATGATGACCTCCGCCAACAGATGCAGAGTGAGAGGGGCAATGAGGAGGTCGTGAACATAGGAAGTTCCTATGATCCCACATGTCATTGTATAACCCTAGCTGCATATGTGCATGCCACTACAACGACGGCCAACCACGTCCGAGGCGTCCAACTGGAGAACACTCTATGTGGCTAGCGAGAGGCACCTTCTACAATTAGGCACGGGCGGAGAAGCTTGTACGTCGGTAGTCTCCCCTTATGTACACACTTATGTTCAATCTCGTAACGCATGTAACTAAATGGTGGACGCGTTATTGCGGTTGCCTTTTATCGAGTTGACATGTTGCATCGATGTGTCGTGTGCTGTAAGTTATATGCATCGAACAAACTCATTCATGTGTAGGTAATGTCACTGGTTTATTCTCATTCATGACGGACTGCGATGCATAAGTAAAGAGTGGACATTACATCTCGTTACAAATAAACTTCTACTTGGCAACAACAAGAAATAATAGAAGAAAGACCACAAAACTAACTAGCTTAACTAATTTCTTAAGCATGTTCTCAACTCTTTCCATCCTTTCATCCATCTTTTAAGTCTATTATCTTCGCTTCTGCGTTGGTGGCTCCTGAGGGTCGAAATCATTGACTAAATGCAAAGAATACCACGAGAGTCATCTTGCAAGGCAAGAATTTGCGATTGCAATATCTTGAAGCACTTGGGACAACTTCATCACCTTTGCCAAAACCGACATGTTGTGCTCAAAAAATAATTGCAGCTTCAAGTGAAAGAAAACAACATGTCAAGCTTTGAATGAAATTGATTGGGGGTGATTAGGCGTAAGTTACCGTAAGATTTGAACACCTCATGGACACTCGAGATGGATTCGTTGGCGTATGTGAGGTAAACACATTCACGGGATCACTGTAGCGAGGGCAAACCAGCTGCTGCCGCAGTGATTGTAATTGTCTGCTCACTCGAAAGTTAGATGATGTCGAAGACATCCTGTCTAACAATGGGAGAAAGGAGAAGAGGAAATGAAGAGTGAGGTGAATGGCAGCCAAAACATCCATATATAGCATGCAGCTGAATTGCAATTGGGTTGAAGAAAATTCGCGTCCGCGAGCTACTGTGCCCGAGGAGGAATCGTGTGGCAACGTTGAAGGAAATTCGCGTCCGCGAGCTACCGGGCCCGAGCTGGAATCGTGTGGCAGCGTTGAAGGAAATTCGCATCCGCGATGTAGTCTCCCCTTCTGTACGCAATTACAGTTCAATCTCGTAACGCATGTAAGTAAATGGTGGACGCGTCATTGCGGTTCTCATTTATCGAGTTGATGTTGCATCGAGGTGTCGTGTGCATTAAGCTATAGGCGTCGATATGCATTGAACAAGCATGTATTATATGAACGAGTACACACAAGAACGCAAAAGTATTACAGGCATCATATATTAAGTACAAAATGTACAGCAAGGCAACAAGATGCCCCCACTAGCCCCCAACCGCACCACCAAAGATCCTCCCCCGCCCCCACCACCCACTCCACCTCTGTGTCCTCTCCTACGGGCTCACTTGGGCGCCCTCTTCTGCGCTGGGTGTCGGGGCCTCGGCCTCGAGAGGGAAAGACGGTTAGGAGCCCTCATCTGACGAGGACCGAGAGGCGAAGGGGTGGACAACACTGGGTGCTGTGTGGGTACTGGTGCACCGAGGAGCTGTGGACTGACGTAACCTCGGCGGTGTGGGCTAAGGTGTGGCCGAGGTGCCGTCGTCGCCCACCAAGAACTCTCGCGTCCACGTCACCTGAGTAGGCCCCTCCGTCATAGGGCAATGTACCTGCACAGTAAACTATTGTTAGTTCATAAAAGACGCGATGTGTGCTGACAAACAGAGACGTGACGTACCATCGGCTAGCGCCATGGCGCTGCGGCGGCGAGTCCACAGCCGGCGTGGCACGCCAGACGCGCTTCGCGACGCCGCTTGGTACGGGTCTGTCGAGCATCCGCCTCGCTAAGGCGCTGCTTGTCGGACGTGGTTCGTCGAGCATCCGCCTCGCTGTGGCGCTGCTGGTGTCGGGCGTGGTCTGGCCGACCCTCCCGCCGCTGGCTTGCTGCCGACGGGCCGACGCGACGGACGACGGACCGTGGAGCTGCCCGAAGCGCTCAACCTCCGGTGAGCTCGTGCACGACAACAAAGCCGAAAATACGGTGGCTTGTCGTGCCACACGACGGATAACATGGGCCGTGTCTCACGCGTGTGCCTCCACACCATCCGTGAACCTTGAAACCGTGAGCGGCAATTGTCACAATCTCAAAGAACAGCAGCCGCGCCGAAAAACAAAACACGGTGAAAAGCGAAAGGCGTATGTCACAAGCGAAGTTTTCAGAATCGGATGTAACGCATCGCTGGTGCACGCCCCGCGCTAAATGCACAGGTACATGCTCGATTCGGTGCCGGAGACGGGTGCGGGCTCGCTCAAAGAAGCACGAGCTCGGTACGGTTCGAGGAGCGCATCAACGAATGTACTGCCGAGGTCCTGTGGGTCGTAAGGGTGTCCTCCGCACATGATCTCAGAAGCGCCTCCCCATCGCCCTACCCACGAAGTCCGTCCTACTCGCCCGATTCGTGCTACGACGGACTCCTTCCTCTCAACTCGCAAGACGTAACATGTAGTTAGAAGTCGTGCGAAGAGACAACAAAGACAAACAACGATGTATGCCGACATTTCACCCGCACGCCGCCGGGCACTAGACGCCTAATCGGTATCGAACCTCTCGCCAGTTTAATCGGGCGATCACACGATGCGCCTGTAGTCCTCGACGAAGACGTCGAAGACAAGCGCCTGGGTCAACCAAGAGTCCCGGTCTCGCAGTATAGCGAGGATAGCCCGGGGAAGCGCGCAAGTACCTCTGAGGTGAGTATGGCTCCCAACGAACGCTATCCGCCGTGAGCGGCCGAATCGCTTCCACGAACGGCTCAGACGCCGTGTCACCGTGACGCGGCGCGAATCGACTGTAAGGAACACAACATATTAGATGGAACGATCGGTAATATGAAGAAATTAGTCACGAGAAAGAGTACGCACTGCCGCCGCACCAAAGAGAGCCCATCGCCGCCGATCCACCTCGCTCACAAGTACATCTCCGGCCAGACGAGCGCCGTTGCCCATCGGGGCCGCCCGAGGCTAAAGCGCCGAACGACCACAACCGCAGAGGAGAGGACACCCGTGAGGATGGAGTTCGCCTCGACCGAAGCACGCGCCGCACAAGCCGCGATAGGTGGCGGCAAATCTGGCCAACCCCACCGATCTGGGGGCCTCTCCGCTCTGCGATGGTTCTCTGGCGACGCGATGAGCCTCGCGTCGATGGTGTCGCTGGGCTGGCGGTGAACAAAGACCCAACCAAACAGCCACAACAAGCACGCCAAGGTGGCGTGAGACCCGCTGTCGTCGCGGGCAGGTCCATCCGCCGACCTATGCACATGGAAAAGCTAGTCGACCGTAGTACGGAAAGGAGAGCGCCGCGACTTCCAATGCGAACGGCGCCGAACACGCATCGTAACTATGATAACCACCGCAAGGGCGCGCGTGCCTCTCGGCCTCCAGAAGACGTAGTACCCACCCGCGATCGCGGCGCGAAGGACTCCTCAAACTCGCCGAAGGTCCTCGCGCAAGTCGTTCGGAGACTCTCGCGGAAGGCGGCACCTCCCGGGATAGGGAGGCCAAGAAGCAGGAGACGCTCGGGGGGGCCATCTCCCGAATGGGAGATGGAAAGTGTGAGTCTCCGGCCGCCATCGGTCCACAAGCGCTGCCGCCAGGAGCGGTCGAACAGGAAGCGCCGTGACCGCCCGGCCGGCTCGACGTCTCCGGCGCCGCCGATCATGGTGCCGCCGCTGTCCTCATCCGTGGCTTGCACCATCCGGCGATAGGTAGTAGACCGCAAAGATCCGAGCCTGCAAGCAACAAAATGTTAGTATGAAAGGTACGATGGCGAGAAGATAGTGTAGACATATACTAACCTCACTGCCCAACAGGGTCCACCTCCAGCCACCCGAGGTGTCCGCGCGCGATCACCCCCAAGACAACAAGGCTTAGCGGCGCCGCAGGATGTGGGACACGACGCGATGCGCGATGTAGCCGATCGATGCCTCTTCCAGTGCAATCCCAGAAAGAACCATTTGCACCGACGTCGAATCCTCCATGTTTTAGGGCATCTTCAAAATCACAACGAAGCTGCCAAATTCTCAATCATATCCTCGCACATGATAATAAATAACATCATACAATCATCACTATCTCAATCGTTCTCCCAAAATTCTCTGAAATTTTGTGCACTACAACAATATACGATGATCACAAAATGTTATTGTGAGTCTCACAAATTTCGTACCGTTGATATTCTACAAAAATAACAAACATACCAACCAACATCGTCACAACACTATTATTTTGAAAATAAATAACATCATACAATCAGATTTGCTAAATCACTAATTAATTCCCGCGATGCCAACCCCAGGAACACCCCAAGCTCGTCGGGTCTTGGCCTCGTCTCCTCCGCCATCATGGCGGCGCCGCCATGCCATCGTGGTCATCAGACGCACAAGGAGTGGATGAACCAAGACTTCTTGTACACCTCAGACACGTTGCACATGTACCTCGCGCCGAGCTCATCTTGGCGTCGGCGATCGCCGTGGCGTCTTGTATTCTTGGCGCCGATCCGAGCCGCAGCTCGATCGCCCTACCTCTCCGCGTCGCTGCCGCGGACTTCGGGGCCGACGGTGGAACCTCTCGGTGCCGCGGTTCTAAGCCCGTCGCTATCGCCTTCGCGCGCGCTTTCGCCGCCCGCCATGGGTGATCGCGGCGTTCCTTGTCTCCGGGCTCATGCACGAGGCGATGTTTGTCACGTACTCGATTGATGAACTCAAGTCAGCGCCAATTACTTGCCAAACAAAGGATACATATATCTCAAACCCAAACACCGAATACAAGTACTGGGAGATACAATCGGGGATGAGTGGAAGTAGGAACTAGCAATCAAGACTGGGAAGAAGGACTGAGACTGGGAAGAAGAACAGGAGTTTGGGGAGAGAAGCAGTCGGAGGAGGAAGAAGCATTCAGCAGCTGGTCATTTTCTTCGATCCCCTTCTAGCTGTAGTCACTTGCCCTTTTGTACTGTTACAAACAGGTCAGCCCACTGCCACTTAGGCCTGTGGCCCCTGATGCAGGCCCAACACCAAATATCAGTTCATGACATTCTCCCCTCCTTAAGATTCGGCTTGCCCTCAAGCTGCGGTAAGAAATGCTTTGCAGAACTCAATGTCCAGCATGACTTGAACACCATCAAGTACCATGTGGAATGTGACTCTAGTGCCACCATCCTTTGCATTCATCATTGATTTCCATGTCTCCATTAGTTTCTCTGTGTCACCATCTCTCCTAAATGTGTCGAGCAAAGTTGTATATGTTCCCAAGGAAGGTTTAAGTCCTTCTCTTTTCATATCTACATATGTGATGTGAGCTTTTTCAGGCTGTCCATTAACTGCATATTCACAAAGCAGTGAAGTGTACGAAGCTTTTCCATCTGTCTTCATCCTCAGGAAAGCATCTTCAGCCTTTTCACTCATTTTCTTCTGCCACCCATACGCACTTATGATCTAGCATTTGGTCGTAGTCCCAAATCTTGCATCTCCGTATAACGACTCAACAACTTCGCCGCAATCTTCTCTTGTAAGCATCCATAAGGATATTATAGGTCCTTTGTTGTTGGTTTTAAGCCTTTCACTTTCATCTCAACAAAGAGCCCTCGGCTTCTTCAATTTGATTGGATTTGCGGATGCATTCATTAATGTATTATATATGCTCATGTTTGATGCAATTCTTCTTCTCCATTTCGATTTGGATTATAAGAGCAATTTTTTCAGGCCCTCCTCACAAAAGATCTTAATCAGAGAAGCAGAGACGTCCAAGATCCACTTGACACCTTTTCTGTTCATCTGTTGGAAGAACTTCCATGCCTCCTTGGCAGATGTATTTGTCTTGCTCATTGCCAAAAACTGCTTCAGCCTTGACAAAACAGCAGAATCAATAGGCTTATCAGGTGCCACAGCATCATCAACAATCCATGGGTGACAGAGAAGCTCATGAGCAGTGAGTCGCCTTTCAGGATCCCGATTAAGCATATTACGGACCAAATCTTTAGTGTTGTCGGAGATAATAGGCCATGGTTCAGATTCAAAATCAAGTTTGCCTCGAAGGTTCTGCCTGAAGATTCCTACTTCAGTTTCTTCCCAAAAAGGGGGAACACCGCATAGCACAATGTACAGAATTACCCCAGCACTCCAAACATCAGCTTCTGGGCCATAGCATTTTTGAAGCACCTCAGAATTATCAATAAGTATGGTATATGTGTAGACTATTTGATCACAGCCATAAATCAGACTTGCATAGAAGATGGCATTCACTGCAACACCCTTCTCCACACAATTCCTGAAGCACGCAACCGCCTCATTCAGCTTCTTGATCAGCCCAATGTGAAGTGCCATCTTGGAACCCCTCCCAACTGAGAATCGAGACTGCATGTTAGCCCCGAAAGCAAGATCACCACGCCACTTCATCAGAGACAAACCCAAGAACAACATAAACTGGTTAATTGGATAATCTTTATCTTTCAGGCATGCCTCCAAGTTAGCACCATATGCAGTGTCCCCCTGAGCTCGCATTGCATCAGTGCTCGCAACTAGTGATAGACTTTTTCCAACAGAGAGCCGGTCCTCAACCTTCACTCTAGTTGCCATAGTATTGCCCAAGAATGTCACTGAGAATCCTCCAGTAGTCTTGTTCTTCTTGATATTCTTGAACTTGAACAACTGACTATTTGTTATTGGCCAATATCTTAGCAAACCAATAATTACTGAGCTTGCAAGCTTCGGATGCTTTTCTAGAAACTGTGTCACACAGTAGGTCAACTGCTGGAGATACACACCAACTGATCTTGGTTTGTGCAAAGGAACCAAAACTCTCCAAAGAAAGATTTTGCGTTCTTCCTTCAAAGGTAATGCAAAGCCACTAATAACGCCGCTAAACACCTCCAAAGACTCGGCAATTACTTCGTTATGCCGATCAGCCTCAAGACAAAGTGGTAGAATATATTGCTCATCGCTTATGTAATGAAAGGGGTGTACCATGAATTTTCCATAAATCCTGTGCAAAATAGTTTTCAAACAATCCCTTTCTCTTGGATCCTCGGAATCAAGAAGATTGAGCAACTTCACAATGAAGGAGTGATCAAAGTACTTTTTCCCTATCTTGGCATCCAGGGATGAGGATCCAATAAATTTCAATAGCAGCTCATACATCGGCTCCTCCTCTTCACCCTCACCACCACCAGATGAACCGGTCCTCAGAATTTGGAGGAACACCCTAACAAGTTGACAAAGAAACATCCTAGAGCAGCAAGAATCAACGTGTTACGATCCATCCTACTTCTATTAGTGGCTTTGAGCAACTCCATCCTGCCGACACCAAACTTTGAGGTAGCCAGAGCGGCGGGGTGGCTCTGCTCCTATCAAATGGCTCAAAGCTCATTACAATGGATCGTCCCATGTGGAAGGAACGGAATGTATCTGCAAATTGCTTCACCGGCACAAAACGGTATGGCCTGTCATTCCTATACCAATACTGCTCCTGGTCTTTCCTTGATGTCACTTCCTGCACAACAGCTCCTCCGCTGGCTGAAGAGTACATGTCTGTTTCGAGCCCCTTAGTCAGTTTGCTATAGCAGCTACCACAAACATGATAAGGTTTACTTGGATTTGGTGCCAATGAAGCCTTCAGAGACTTTTTACTGCTGCAGGAATGACAATATACCAGAGCACAATTGTAGCAGTTATGATGTTTTCTCCTCAAGTTAAATGGCTAACGGCATCCTGAGCACACTGATTGATCAACTCCAGATATCCATTTATGAATGCATATTTTTGTTGAGGAGGATGGCCACGGTGTCAGCCATAGCTGAGCTCCTACACCCACGTTCTCCACTAGCACAAGCGGTGGCCATGGTTGCCTCTCAACCCACTTCGCATGAGGTGACCACAGCACCACAATACTCATGTCAGATATTCTGTCGAACTTGGTGACAATGACTGACCTCCACGAGGGAACTGATGGGGGCTTGTCGATACTAGAACGAGCAAGGACGCGGCCATCAGTGATAGTGACATGGCCTGAACCTTCCGTCGAACACTTGGTGGGCGTCAGTGTGTCTTGTTTGATGGTGGAGAACAGCTTCGGCGAGGGGGCCGACGAGTGCTCCGCTGGCGCTGGGGTGACGGTGGGCACTCCCGTCTCAGCGTCGGACGTGGCCACGACATGAAGGTCACCGGCGTTGGTGTCGAGGCCCGACCTCGAACACCTAATGTGCGCCTGATCGGTGAGGGTGGTATTCGCGCTTATAGCAGCATTTGCCATGGCAGAGACCTTGTTGGTGGCGGTGGGGTTGGGGGTCGAGTCGGCGGCGCCGTGGACCAGCAGAGGAGTGGACGCGGCTAGGGATGAGACCGTCTCATCCATGACTTTCCCCAACTTATCCAGCAAGAGACCCCCTCTTGTCAATGGTGTCCTTCAACTTGCCAAGAGCTCCTGCACCGCTCCTCCTCAGCAAGCGCCATGGTCATCTTAGTACAGCAAAGAACCGGGATCGAGGGCTCGATACCAATTGTCACGCATCCATTGATGAACTCAAGTCGGCGCCAATTACTTGCCAAACAAAGGATACATATATCTCAAACCCAAACACCGAATACAAGTATTGGGAGATACAATCGGGATGAGTGGAAGTAGGAACTAGCAATCAAGATCGGGAAGAAGGATCGAGATCGAAGAAGAACAGAGTTTGGGGAGAGAAGCAGTCGGAGGAGGAAGAAGCATTCAGCAACTGGTCATTTTCTTCGATCCCCTTCTAGCTGTAGTCACTTGCCCTTTTGTATCAACACAAACAGTCACCCCATCGCCATTTAGGCTGTGGCCCCTATCTGAGCCCAACACCAAATATCAGTTCATGACAATGTTCTACTACCTCACGCTGCGGCCGCCGACGGGGGAAGCGACCGTGTTCTTCGCGCTGCACGGGCGGCGCGGTGGCGGAGGCGTGGTGGGCGGGCACAGGGGTGGCAGCGCGCCATGCCATGCCGCGACCCGCTGACGCTGGCGTTCGTGGCCATGACAGGGTTCTGGCTCTTCTTCCCGCCAATCACGAGGCCCGGGGCCGACAAGGAGTTGATAGCCGAATGCGAGGCGGTGGTCGCGTTCTTGCGGGACGCCGGTGGCTGGGCGGCCGGTTCCGTCCGGTCGGTCTGGACCGGCCGCTCGTAGTTTTGACGACGGGTGCGTCACGATTCACGCGTGAACGTGCATGTGCACACGCGATGCAACGCTAGTTTCTTGGGTAAAGAATTGGCGCGGGCAGTAGGGCTTGGGCGGCGCCATGTGCGTGTGCTGTCTGCGACCGAGAGCAATTCGTATGTAGGCATGGACGTCGGATTTGTTTGCCTTCCTCTTGGTCGGCCTAGAGTCGAGTTGGACTGCAATATGTTCGGCAACTGACCTCCCAGCTCCGTGTATTCAATCCCAAACTGTTAGTATAGTCATGTCTTGCCGTTAAATCTTCATTTACTAGTATCACCGTACGAGGTTTCTGCGAGTTCTTTTCCGGCTCCCGTGTGATTTGGCAAAGATTGTAATCAACCTGCTATCTGTCGCCCGATGTCTGTCTGGCTGTTTGCCTGTTGATTCCTGTATACTAAGTCGTGAGTGACGACGAGTAAACTCTCCTCCGTACAACATGATTCTGGCCGCCACGGTCCATGCCTGCACCGAGCTTCCACGCCTTGCTTTTACCAGATTTTCGGGGCCACGGCGCGCGGCCGTCTGAGCAGTCTAGCTCTCCGTGCCGAACCCGATCTGGTGGACCACCCCACCGCACTGTTTACCTCCCAAGTCACCCGACATTGCGACTCGAACAAACTCACGGTTTTTTCACCCAATCGCGTGGCAAATTCCGGCTCTCCCCACGCCCGAACCCCAACCTGCCAAAATGCGTGCCGGCCACGGCGAGTGGTCGCACCGCGCCGTTCCCCCTCTCGACCACTCGGCGTTAACGCCTTTGGCCTGCTAAGGTTATATACAATGAGCTTACATTAATTGTCTATAGCATCTGTCACGCAAGATTTAAACTGATATGGATGAAAGAGAATAAAGAGAGAGAAATATGTTGTCTACAATTCTGTAGCCGACTGTATCACCACAACCTATTATAGAAGCCGTCTTTAGTGTTATCTACAGGTGACATTGATAGTTGATATAGACAGCAGATATATATCTCTACTACTATAATTTAAAGTTTACTCCCATGGTACCACCCTTCTCTCAATCAATTGTCACTCCCGGTCTCCCGTCTCCTCAATCGAAACCGTCACCCCACCTCACCTCTCCCTCCCTTCCCTCCCCCCCCTCTCTCTCTATCGCGTAACTCCCACCCCCGCCGCCTCCTCCTCCCTCCCCAAAGCCCCTCGTGAGGATCCCTCCCCCGCCTCTTCGTCCGCCCTACCACCAAAGACGACGCAGCCTCCTCCTCCTTGCTCTCCCTTGCTGCCGCTTCTGCCGCCGCTCCACCGCCTCGTTCGTCTCCTACTTGGTGCTCAGCCGGTGCCCAGCCCATCTGTGTCAGACGTCGCGCTTCCACCGTCCGTCTTCGCACCTCCAGCGAGGAGCACACCGGATCTAGCGTCGGGAGGAGGAAAGGGCACTTTGGGAGGAGGGAAAGGGTGATGGCGGTATCTTGACGATGATCGAGGAGATCGCCGCTTGCCCCACAAATACCGCCGCCAAAAAGCCGACAACAAGGTGATGCTACCCACATTTCCTCGCCAACCGCAACCACATTCCTTGCAAACCGCCTGTGTTGAATGCACGGCGGTTGCCATCAAGAACAAGCGACTCTCCGCGGTTGCCTACTTCAACAAAGACAAAAGGTACATATCTCTTCTTGCACTAATCATTTTTCTTCCACTTCTCCTCCTCCTTGTCCGCAACAATCTTCTCCTCCTTATCTATAGCTATGATTCCTTTCTCTGTGCACGAACATCCTTATTCGAGTTAGTTTGATTCGGCCGGTATTATTTTTGCTTAGAGTCTAATTCCATTTCAAAGATCTACTACGTAGTCCATCTTCTTAAGAATAAGATGAGATACTTGTGTTTCAATTCCTTACAAATTCGAGTTCAATTCAATTTTAATATAGGATTTCTAGCCTTTTCTCGATGATTTTGTTTCATCAATTTTAATTCTTTTTATTAAGTAGTTAAGATACATGTATTTGTTAGCTACAATAGATGGATGGAGAAAGTGTTTTTTTTGTACGAGGAGGAAAGTGTATTGGATTTGAAGGCATTAATTACTTTGATAGTTAAGACCTTAATTACTACTTGAAGACATTAGTTGTCAATGCCAATTGTTTCATCCGGATAGCATGCATGTGTTGATGGATATGGTTAGACCTCCACATATCCAAATCGGATGGCTTTATGTTTTCTTGGAGTCCAATTGTATTTCAAAGATCTACTATATAGTCCATCTTAAGAATAAGAGATATGATTATTAGTATAAGACAAATAGAATCAAAATCTAAAAACATATTAGTATAATCTTCATTATTTGTACAAAGGTAATCGCGAATATGCATGTTTGCCTTTTTGTAAAACTCTTAAATTAGCTTCACAAATTTTGCTACTATTGTTGTTCTTATAATAGATGCTAAGGTCATGATATGATTATGAAGCCTGTGTTGTTACTAGGCCAACAATTAATTACTTACATATAATTGAACTTTATCGTTATGTCCTAATTATGATTTGATTTATGACAAACGTACCAAACGATGTATATTTATATTTTACATAAAGGTGTACAGTACATATCTTTAGTCGTTGATCCCAGCACTTGGTATTTGGGAACATTTTCATATGTGCAACGTTGTTTCTTGATTTGATGTTTATGTGAAAATTCCAACATTTTATTTTGTTGTTAAGATATCCAAAATACTTATGTTGTTAGCCTGTCGTCCAAGATCATGCTATTGTTGACACCATGATCTCTGAAACCATACCAACCATATTTTAGTTTCCGTGTTCTCCACCTCTATCACCATGATCTCTAAAGCCCAGCTGGAAGGAATGCTGTTCTGCAACTAGCCTGTAGTCCTAGCTGTGTGCCCATTACTCTCTTCGGATTTTCTTTTCTGAATGAGGAGGGAACCAAATTGACACTGTGAACTATTCTCATATTGATTATATAGCTCCAATTATTGCAAAATAGTAAATGTTCAATATTAATTGCAAGAGATGTTTATTCTGATTGAGATTGAACTTTTAGTTAAATTCTGGGCCAACCCGTAGACTATTAATTGTAATTTTTTTGTAATTCGAATGAGTTTAGAGTCACTTGCAAATTGAAAGACAATTTGAAAGAGTAAGTCGTTGGTATTATCTAAGTGCTAACATAAAACATTTGGTGTCTCATTAAAGTGCTACCTATTGGCTATTGTATTTCCTTCAAAAAAGGCAAATATTGTATGTTTCTTTGCACTTAGCACCAAACTAAGTCCAAGATTAGCTAATTTATTCAGACTAACATAAGCTTTGTCTTCCTTCTTTGGTCATTCAAGTTAACGATCCTATTAATGACAATGCGAAAAGACCAAAGCTAGGCGTTGCAAGAAAATGGTGGTGTTTACCATAGCTCATGGGCCTGTGTGCATAGAGCTTAATTACGGTTTCTTCTTTCAAAGTAAGTTCCAATACGAGCACAAGATCAGTGTACTGGAAATTGGAAACTCTAGAGCCTAAACCATTTGAATGAATTTAGAGACTTCCATTTTGGAGTTCTAACAGTATGAACATCTCCAGTTATTCCTGCGTAGCTCATAGGTTTTTCATTTTGATTTGAGTTAGCAGGCAGGTCTTGTAACCAAGCTTTAATCCTCTCAAAGTTTGGAATACAATCAGTGGCACTTCTAATAAAATGTTTTATTCATTGCTCACTGACTGATTTTCCACCCCTTTTTCAACACTTTTGTAGAACAACTGTATCGAAAGTGGCATAAGAGATAAAAGGAAGCAACCAGCTTTCTTTTCCTAAATCTCAGTTCACATTGGTTTCACCTTCAGATTCATGTACAGTTCAAGAGTGCCATAAAATAGCTAGGTTTTGTTGATTCAGAAAACTTGGCCTAAAACACTGTAACTCCATCATAAAAGATAACACATATTATGATATATGCCCCATGATTTGGTTAAGGCCTCCCCTCCCTTGCTTTTAAATTGTTTTATCCTGTTATATCGGCTCAGGTATTGCATATACATGGATGCTGCTTACTGCTTAGGTGCATTATTATATTAATCTTTTGAAATGACACCAATTCAGTTATTCATTCATAATGAAATTGTTTACCCTTTGCAGCGTAGCAGCAGGAATATGAGTCAAGGACATGCAAACGATTATATTTTAGTTTGTGTTAATGTTATCCCCATGTACTAGATCAATGACGTTATTGCTTCACCGGCAGCCAAACAACATACGTACTACAGGAAAATAGTTTTAAGTGTGGAAAGTAAGCTAGCTGCTTCTCTTGGTACTTGAGGAATGCGAAAGAATTGTAAGAACTGATGTTATATTTCCAATTGAAAATAGAAATGGGGTCTCCCCACTTTGTTAGTTGTACATTGTTTACTTAAGCAATTGGACAACAAATGGCTATTGATCTTGCATTTGCCGCAGTTTTACAACATTTCCCTACTCACTGAAAAAACATGGCAGTTCCTATAAGGATGTAACCTGTTTTATGTGCCGAAAGAAGTGGAAGTGTTGTGTATGTTGAAACCGGATGCTCCACATCCACACCATCTTGTACTTTTGTTGAGATCTAAGGTGCCTTACGATGACTTTGATTCTATACCTCAAAATGCTAAATAGTAAAGTAGATCTATGATCATACATAGGACAATTACCCTGCTGTTGTCTAAAAGCTAACAATTGTTGATCAAGCTTACAAGTAGGAAACTGAATCTAAGAATGATTTTGCAAGATGTCATAAGAGATCTAGACCTCTAATGTTTCAATTGGTTCTTTATGTGTATTTCTATTCATCTAGGTTGAGATGTTCCAATGGAAAATCTGGCTCTGTAGTTGTCTTTGTCTTTCTTGCACAATTGTTTGATTGCTTGACATGAATAGCACTGGTGTAAGGCCACAAGGCAAAGAGCAGTTACTTAAGCATGTGATGGAGTTGGTCACTTTGGTCATATCTTTTCCCATAATTTCTATTTCTTTACATGTTGGAACTATCAATCTTATTTACTTATGTTTTTCCTTTATCGTGTTATCGTAATAGCTTCAAAATAATTCTATAATTTATGTTTCCGTCATAACGCACGGCACTTACTCGCCACCATGCGACCCCCTCGCCTCGGCGCCCACACTCCAGATCCTCCTCGCCATGCTTGCCTCTCCTCTCGCTTAGCATGCCAGATCTGGCAAATACCGAGACGACGGCGACGAGATCAGGAGCCCAAGGCCGGGAGGCTGGAGCCATCGGCGTGTGGCTCGAGCCGGCCCGTCTCGCCGAGGAGGGAGGCCGGGAGACGGAGACACCTCCATCCCGAGCTCAACTCCTCGACGAGAACTCGACGCACCTCAAGTTGCTGCTGCCGCCCTCGCAAGCCAACGGTGAGTCGGTGACCTACCAGCCCCCTCCCTCTCCTCTCGCCTTCCTTGATGCCGTCTCCGTCTTGTTCCCATCCTCGTCTAGATCGAATCGAGCACACGGCAACTTGATTCTCCAGATCTCTGCCGCCCTCCACCATCGCATCCCCTCCGTGGTTCCACCCCCAGATCTCCACGCCAGCGAGCCCCCTCCTTGTCTGGATAATCTTGGTTAGTGTGCGCATCTTCATCTTTCTCCTTGCTCCTCCTGCACCTCATCCGAAGGTTATGTCGCGATTCTAGATTGTTAGAGCTGATTGCTCTTGAAAAAAAAGGGTTGTTAGGAATCCACTGCTACCTCAGGTTGGTGGGGTTCGAGGAGGAATCGTTTTGATTGGCGTGGCGTCTGAGGCTGAGGAATGTTTAGTGCAATCCGATGCGGAAAGTTGAGACTTTTATGTGCTTTGGTTGGTTGGTTATGCAAGAATGATTGGGTTGGATCCGCTTCCTAATTTGACTCTGTAGTCTGTACTAATAGATGCGTATGCTTTACAAGTTTGCCAAATGATGGCATCATTAATAGTCGTGTTCTAGAAAAGGCAAAGGCAGCGGTTAACCCACACCTAATCACAAAGACGTCAAGTTTGTTCATTTAAGCACAAGATTTCCCGTTCGATTCGATTCGATCACGATGTTATTGACGTGGTAGTGTTCATTTTGCAATGATCGACGAAAGAAGTGCTCATAAGCGCTATAAGCGCCGCTTGCTCACCGACGCAGCGGATTTGTCCAAGCACATCCAAACCTCTCTCAGTAAGTCGTGCTATATCGCTATCCGCCCTCTGAGTTCACCTTGGTTGTATTGATAGTTTCGTATTTCTTTGCGTGGGCTACTAATGGTGTACATCCCGTTAACGGTTATTGGTGTTGTTGATTGTCGCTTTACGTGAGAACCTTACACCAGTAAACGCTATAGAGCTCGTCGTGCTACTACAGACACACGGTTGTTACTTTTGGATGTCACCGACTTCTCACTTCTTCACCGAACTGGGCTATTGCGATTAGTAACTTTGGTTTGCTATTGTCATGATATGATTATAAACTCTTTGTTGCTGAATGTTGTTGTAGATCCAAAGCAAATATGGGAGCATCAACAAAGCCATGGTGAGTTAACAGCACTCATATTTCGAGGGGGAGGGAATTTCAACATCTGTCTTCTTGTTGTGTCAATTCTGTGCAGACACCTAGATTTTGCTTTGACAAAATAATGGAAATCTTGTTTAGAGAAACAAAATAATGAAAACAGGGTTGCTGGTTGATCTCGGTGATAGTTTGTCCACGGTGAATGATCAAAAAACTAAGCATAGATCATGATCATACAATTTTGCCTGCATAAAAAATACTCCTTACATTTGTTATTAACTTCTTGTTATCAAACGATGTTCTTGGATTTTTTTACTTGCTTCTCTGAGTTCGTAATCACCCATATCGGAGGCCACATTGGGGAGGATGTCGATTTCATTGGATCCTTTATAACATTTCCTAATAAGGATGAACCTCTGTGTATCAAAACATTACTTAATTTATTTCTTTGATATGTTTTGATTTTATTTGGGGAGGGGGATATTTCATTTTCATGCAATCAGAGATTAAAAGTCCTGTCAATTTATTGCCACTTTTTATCCACGCACCAAGTTTCTAATTTTTCATGTAAATCTTATTCCAATTAAAGTTATGCAATGTGGTTCTTAATAAAAGACACATTAATAAAAAGCTATCCTCATCTTAATTTTTCATGCGGGTTTTAATAATAGTCCCGATGAAACGCATATTTTAGGATGATGTTGGGCAGGAAAATGTAGCCAATGCAATTGTAATGATTCAAATTTTCACTTATATCATATTCATTTCAATCGGGGCGATCCAGTTGTCTCGGATGTAATCGCAATTGTCACGACAGATCCTTTTATTGAATTCTTATTTTATTGTCGTCATATTCCATGGGATAACCATCACACAATGGCGAAATCTTTGGTTACCAAGATCAAGGCCACAAGGTAATATTTTGTCAACTTTGACGCACACAACCGCTTTTGTTTGCATATTATTTATTAAAGACATCTTTTAATCTATTTTAATTTAATTTCTCACCATCCCATCAAAATATACTTCTTCCATGATTTAGTGGTCAAGGTAGATTTCATCTAGATCGCATTGTAGAGTACATCTTTGTAGTTTTCATCCAAAGGCTTAACCTTGTATGATGTTCGGTATTTGGCCGCTTGTTAAAAGCTCCGGATGAGGACGCCGATACAATAATCAAGGAGTGGTTTCCTTAATCAAGGAGCGGCATTTGGTTGTTTTTACATTATTGATTTCATTGAGTGCCTATATGCATGCATGTTTCAATTATTTCTCTGTAAGAACTTGATTAATCTGAAGTTCTTACTTTTTTTTTGTCAATTTGCCATTTCTAGAGTTTGGTATGCAGAGAAAGACAAACAGATATCATTCAAGATGACTGGGCTTTACCAAAGATGAAGTATCATGCCGAGGATGTGTTGAGGAAACTATTGAAGAAATGACGTGTTTTTACAGAGTAGTGAGCTCCTCGATCACTTCATTCTTAGTTACAAAATTGGACAAGTTTTTACAAAGTAGTGAGCTCCTTGTATCACATCATTGTTTAGTAATCTACAATACCAAAGAAATTGGACATTCATATTGTTTTATAGTGTTGTGTTAAATTATTTTATATTGGGATTACAGATATTGAGGAAGCATACCATCGTTGAAAATGTTTGAAATTGATCTCGTAAGTTGTACAAGCACTGACTATATTTTAGCTTCAAGTTCGAAAATTGTATCATGGCAATCCTATATTTTCGGTTTTGAAATTTTGTTGTGATGGATGTCTTTGGTCGTGTAAAGGATTTCTTTTACCTAGACTCCTAGATGCATGTTCATTTAAAAAAATGAAATTCTTTTGTAAGGATAGCATGAGATGTCATGTAAAGGATGTTTTACCAAATTGAATTTGTTCAAGGCTCGCTTTGATTGCTTATCTGTCTAGTCATAAGGTTGAATAGCATATTTTCTTTGGGAATTGTTTGTGATTGAGATAATCTTTTCGGTAATTCTATCTAATATGCATGTGTATGTGTGGTAATTTTTTTAAAAAAAATTGGGTCCATGCTTCCTTGTGATGTTCTATCAAAAAATTGCTTGCTCCTTATTATGTATGTGCTCCAATAGTTATATAGTTATCTTACTGTGTTTTATCAAAAGATAAATTGCTCTCACTTTATTTGAGCAGCCATCAATTTTTTTTTGTTTCACTGAAACTGTTAAATTAAAGCAATTCTCCCTTATTTTTGTCATTTCTCTATTTATTTCTAGAATTGTCGCACAAAGTTCTTGTTCTACTATATTGCACTAATATGATGCTCGTATGTATCACTATCTTGTAATTGCTTGATTCACTTTTCATGTTAAAGGGGAATATTATTTTTGTAAGTTTTAGGGTTCCGTTGCAACGCACGGGCATCCTACTAGTCGTTGTACATGTCTAACCACCTAACGGGTCAGCACGAAGCGAAGCCAACAAGAGCCTGACCCAAACATCCCTCACGTCACGTGCTCGCCTCGCTGGTCTCTAGTCTCTCTTCACTAGTTCTACACACTCCTAAAATATGTCACTGTAGTTTAGCATAGTGGAGCCATACTGCTTGATGTCCTGCAGCTTCTCAACTGCGTCATGTGTATTTGCAGTAGAGAATTGATCATTTACCATGTTACACAACTGAAGCCAAAAAATCATTTGCCAAGGAATGCCTGTGTTCTTTAACCAGGTAGCAGCTCTACCACGGAAATGGGTTGCAGCTAAGTTGACCCATTGATCTGCTGGAGTTCCAGAAATTTCATAAAAAATTCTCACACTGTTTCAACCAGTTCAATGCATCCTCCCTGACACAGGGATTTCCAATCTGGGCCCTTTTATAATGGCTTCTACATAGTGAGAATTGTTGCCGGTTGTCCCTGTTAGGAATAGCAACTTGTATTTCCAGGGGCCAAAGGGCCAGTATATATACACAAAATACAAGTGGTGAATATGCAAATAACCCCTCATAACAATAGGGAATAACACACTATACATATATCTCTAACACCCCCCCCCCCTCAAACTCATGGTAGATCAACAACACTGAATTTGGAGAGGTTTGGAGAGGTAGAAGCCATGTTGTGCTCGAATCTGGGCCTTCGTGAAGAAATCCGCTATCTGAAGCTCTGAAGACACATACTGAAGAGCAATCACCTAATCATGCACACAAGACCTCATGAAAGAAACATCAACACCAATATGCTTGGTGAGCTCATGCTTCACAGGGTCATGGGCAATACTGATAGCACATGTACTGTCTGACAAGAGAGGAGTCGGTGTAGTGACAGAAACACCAAAATCCTCAAGTAACCACCGTAGCCAGGTAATCTCTACTGTCAAGAGAGCCATAGCTCGCAACTCAGCCTCTGCACTCGAACGAGACACTGCAGTCTATTTCTTCGTCTTCTAGGCAATGAGAGAACCACCAAGAAAAACACAGTAAGCAGAGATAGACCGGCGATCAGAGGGATCGCTGGCCCAAGTAGCATCCGAATAAGCCTGAAGCTGTAACGAGCTGGAGCGTGGAAAGAAGAGACAACGAGAGATAGTCCCACGAAGGTATCGCAGAACTCGAAGAAGATGGCTGTAGTGGACCTGAGTGGGAGTAGAGACGAATTGACTCAGAATATGGACTGGATAAGTTATATCCGAACGAGTAATAGCATGGTAAACAAGACTCTCAACAAGATGACGATAGCGAGTCGGATCAGAAAGAGATTTGCCATCAAAGGGTCGGAGGTGAACATTGAGCTCTATGGGAGTCTCAACAGTACGCTGATCAGTGAGAGAGGCGCGATCAAGAAGATCCTGAATATACTTCTCTTGGGACATAAAGAAACCATCTAGAGTGGAAGTAACCTCAATCTCAAGGAAGTAACGAAGAGGACCAAGATCCGACATAAGGAACTGCTCACTAAGACGAGCCTTGACAAAGGTAATGTACTCAGAATCATCTCCGGTGATGATCATATCATCAATATACAGAAGAAAAAGAGTCCGACCACGAGACGAAGTGTGGACAAAGAGCGCAGGATCATGATCACTAGCTGAAAAGCCAGCAGCAGTGACCACAGAGGAGAAGCGCTCAAACCAAGTCTGAGGGCTTGCTTAAGGCCATAGAGAGCGGCGAAAGCGCATGCACCATGCCCTCGAGGCAGAAATACCTGTAGCGGACTTACACGTGATAGGACGAGAGTGAGATGGAAAAGGAACAAGATCCCAAGTACTAGTACGCTCGAGGGCAGCAATCTCCTCGACCATAGCATGTTACCACTCAGGGTGAGTAACAGCATCCCGGTAGGAGACAGGCTCATGAGTAGCTGCACTAGCACAAGCAAAACGGGCAGGGGTCCGAATCGACTAGCAATCGCGGAGAGCGTAGCGAGGAGAAGATGACCCATCAGGGGAAGATGGAGCATCAGGAGAAGATGGCTCATCTAGAAGATCCTCAATACGAGGTCGACGAGTGTAGAAGAGATGGGGAAAAGGCACTGTAGTGGGAGGAGCCTGAGGAGCTGCAAAAGACGAAGCAGGCGGCGACAACGGTGGAGAGGACACAAGAGGAATATGTGAAGACTCAGTGGGATGGGTGGATGAGGGCAAGACAGATATAGGTGTATCTGGAAAGGTCAAAAAAGACAGAGACTCCACAGAGGAAGTCGAAGGAGAGACATGATGTGGGTAGAAGGGACGAGACTCATCGAAAGTCACATCCCGAGAGATCCGCATCTGTCGACCAACAGGATCCCAGCACCGATAGCCCTTATGCTCAGCACTATATCCCAGAAAGACACACTCAACAGACTGAGTAGTCAGTTTGGTGCGTTCTCGAGGGACGAGGAGAACATAGTAAACACAGCCAAACAAACGAAGGGCAGAGTAGTCAGAAAAAAGATCACAGAGACGCTCAACAGGGATCGCACCCTGAAGAGCAGAGAGGGTGGATGTTGACGAAATAGGTGGCGATGGAAGCGACCTCGGCCCAAAAGTGAGGTGGAGTAGAGCGGCAATCATCGATTGCGAGGCGTCTCAAGGAGGTGGCGATGCTTGCGCTTCAGCGACACCATTCGAGCATGAGCACGGGACAAGAGAATCGGCGAGAGTGCCACGCCAAAGATGGAAGCTGCATAGGTAACAAGAGAGGTACTCACCAGCAAAATCAGCACGAAAGACATGAATAGGTGTGGAGAACTGTGTACGAACCATAATGGCAAATTGTTTATAGATAGACAAGGCCTCACTACGGGAAGACATGAAATATATCCAAGTGTGGCGAGAGAAATCATCTATAAATATGATATAATATCGATGACCCCCTTTCGAAACGAAGGGAGCCAGACCCCAAACATCGGAATGAACAAGATCAAAGGGATGCTGAGACACTGACTCACTATGAGGATAAGGAAACTAAATCTGTTTACCCAGCTTACAGCCTTTACAATCTAAAGACACGTCTCCTGAGACAGACCCCAGAAGGCCACGACGAACTAAAGACGACAGACGAGATCCACACAGATGACCAAGACGGTGATGCCACTTCTGAAAGAGCCAGTGACTGAATGGCGAAGTGGAGAGATGGCGGCACGACGGTGGCAATGGAAGGAAGGTGAAGCCGGTCAAGCTCCCAGAGACGCTGTGAGTCAAAGGCGTCGAGGCCGAACTAACGAGCTCTGTGTGGCGGTTACGAACACAACAAGAGTTAGAGTCGAGAATGACCCGACAACCAAGATCGATGTCATCCGAAAAAAAAGAAGCTGCATGGTAAGGCAAGGGACATGAGCAATAGAAGGAACATGAAAAGATGAGTTGCTAAGAGGTCCTCGACCCGAGACAGAAGAGAGGTACCATCGCCAGAACAACACCGATGAAGAATCAAGAGGTGTAATGAAAGACAGAGTGGAAGAATCAGAAGTCATGTGAAAAGATGCTCTAGAATCAAGAATCCACGGGAAGGTGCATGACTGTGGAGGGGGGTGGTTTCGCGATGTTCAAGAGTCGATGCGTAACTGGCGAGAACTGCCGAGGAGAACCTGAAGCGGCAAGTAGGCGTCAAAGTCCGGCTATCTCTTGCTCAGTGAGAGAAACTACTAAAGGAGTCGATGCAGATGTCAATGTAGAAGCACCAGTGCCAGTGCTAGTAGAAGAACGACGTGAACGATGCCGCTGCTTCTTATAGCACTGGGACTCAATGTAGCCGACCTTGTCACAGTAGGAGCAGTGAGGACGGCCACCGCCAGATGAAGGGCGGCCACCACCTCTGTGGCAATTACCGGAGAAGGTAGTGTCTTGAAGCGTGGAAGCGATCGGTGTAGCGGTGGGCGGCGGCGAAACACGGAGGAGTGGCATCGCACCAAAGACCACTCGGGCGAATCGGAAGCCATCGGTGGCGGCCGATTCGGCAGTGGCGACCAAGGCAACGAAGTCTAACAGGCGGCTCTGGACGGCTCGGCGGTTAGATCGATGTTTCTTTTTTTTTCTCCTTTTTTTTCTTCGAGCCGATTAAAACTGGCTAAAAGGGCCTTCAGCCCACTATGCAACACGCTGCTAGATCGACGCATAAGCAGAACTAGGGTTCCCCGACAACAACAGCGGAAGCGGGCGGCGGAGAGGCCTGCAATGACGGCGCCTGGCTGTGGTGACAAGTCAAGTGGGCGGCGGCGCGAAGCAAGCGTCTGTGGGCGGCCCGATCGGCGATCGATCGTCTGGCCGGCGATGCGGGCGGCGGAGTGGATCGAGCCGAGTAAGCGACGGTGCGGTGGGCGGCGGAGGCCCACGCAAAGAACGGCGGATCACGGCGATCGTCTGGCGGCGCAGAAGGCAACGGCGGCTTAGGCGGCGGCGACGGTGGCGATGGCGGGCGACACCGCGTCTCTCTGCTGGTGGTGGCGGTGGCGGCATGGCGAAAACGAGGTAACGATGATGAGATCGACCTCGTGCGATGTCGAAGCAATCGGTCGCGGATCGATCCTGGCGAGCGTCGGCGAAGCGAGAGGCGGCTTAGGTCCACCGCCGAGTAGCGATGGCGGCGGCGGCTTCAGTCATGAGGAAGGGAAGGCGTGGCTAGGGAGGGAAGCCGACGGCGGCTAGGCAGAGGAGGATCGATTCTTGCATCAGAGAGGTAAACCTAATTGGCTCTGATACCATGTTAGGAATAGCAACTTGTATTTCCAGGGGGGCAAAGGGCCAATATATATACACAAAGTACAGGTGGTGAATATGCAAATAACCCCTCATAACAATGAGGAATAACACACTATACATATATCTCTAACAGTCCCTACATGTTGATTTCTCTACGCATCAAGCCACATCACACCTGGATTAGAGAATCCCTGCCCATGACTACCTAGGGCTGTTCATTTTAAAACCGAACCGAACAAACCGCACCGAATACACCGAACCGAACCGGTCAACTCGGTTTGACCGGTTTTCAGTCTGTTTTTGAAATTTAGGTTTTTGGGATTTCGGTTTTTGGGTAAAACCGGTGAAAACGAAAAACCGATCGTGATTTTTTCCAGCGTAGTAGCGATCGCTAGTTTACGCCGCTTATTGGCGCTTCGGGCTCGGCCGCTTCGGCTCATGCGTGCGTGCATGCATCGATGCGCTGACCATGCGTGCTGTTCGACGCGCCCATTCAGAGGCGGTAGGCGTCAGCGGCGTCTTTGTGGTATGCATGTCCAGGCGAACCAATGAAAGCGGCGAGCGGCGGCGGCGTCGACAAAGAAGATCAAGCTGATCACCTTCGGTAGCAGACAAGCCGACCAAAGATCGCCATCTGTATTAAGCATGAATTTATTTCACATTCTGAATTCATGATTCAACTTGGACAATGTGGTCGGTCATGCATGCATCAATTTCTAAGTATTTTTTTCCACTCTTTACATATAACTGGTAAATACTTATGAGAGAAGATTATAGTTGCTGATTGCTGACTGTAGTATTGACCAAGAAATATCTCAATAAGTTGCCCAACTCACCGCTTTGTCGTTCGCAATTCGCGTCGTCGTTTGCAATTCGCGTCAACTTTGGTAAATATGGTATTTACCGATACCGCACCGAAACAAATTGGGATTTACCGAAACCGAACCGTATTTTTAAAAACACCGTATTTACCGAAGTAACAAAACCGTATTTACCGTATATACCGTATATACCGAACCGAACAAACCGAAAAAACCGAACGAACACCCCTATGACTACCACTCAATCTGGTAGATGGTCTGATGCTTTGCATCACCGGGTTTCCCATATCTATGCCGCAAGGATGTTGAAACACTCCACCACCTCCCACAATCATATAGCTACTATCCGGTTGCATAGTAGCAGCTTTGCATCACTGTAGTTCTCACTGAATTGGTATACACCAGTTGAAATCCATGCCTAACAGTGTTAGGTTCAATGGCAAATTGTACCTCAGTACTTCTAACAGGAAATCCACCACTCATCTGGTCCCCCTAGAGGTATGGGTAGGATCTATTACCTTGATTTCACCAGCTGTGCTGAGCATAGGCATCGTACCAGCAGAAGCATCCAGGTCAACGGTGCTGGCCAGTCGCACACCCAAAGGTAGTAGCCAGTCGCACACCCAAAGGTAGTACATTTGTGACTCCAGAAGTAGCTGTTGGCTCACCTTCCTTACCCACCAGTTTTGTCCACATTTGTTGCATCATTCCCTTCTTCTCGGTAACATCTGATTTCAGGTTCTTGAGATTAGCCATGTCTTCATATCAGAAACCTCTGCCCTGATCTCCGATATCTCCTCCTTCCCTGCCATGGCTTCTTGGGACTAGGATCTAGTCATAACAACCATGTACTCCTGAATCTGGGAGACCAACCCGAGGGGTTCTACAATGCCACCAACCTCTAGCTCGGCACTCTCGTCAGATCCACTCCGTCGCCTGCATTCTACCAGATCAGATCCGAGGATTTCACGGTAGTTGCCTACCAACCCAAACCAAACCTACAGAAAAACTCGACACCGAGCGTAAGATCGAACCGACTCAGGAATTTTACAGCAGCCTCTCGACGCCCACCGCCACCCCTCACCGGATCCGACCTCCACTCCAAGTACCGTGAGGCTCTGATACTAATTGTCAAGACCCGAAATGGATCTGACATAAATGGACCCGGTTTGGGGGGTTTTTCACACGAAGATTTGGAAGCAAGATAACTAGGGTTCTAGCTACTTGATGTGGATTAAATAATCATCGATTAATGAATCTATTTATCTATAATATACATTATAGGTAATGGTATTCTAAATAGCCCTCCAATATAACCTTGGTCGGTGATGCTTGCCACGACCAGGCTAGATTACGACCAATTTTAGGATCCGACCACCCCAAAACACTACTATCTGCTGGTCGATAAGCCTCACAAACAGACATGTGGACCCTATCTTATCGGATAGAGACCCTGTACACCATGCTAGACTATGCGTGGTAGTTAACACAACACATGCACACGTCTCTAACATAACTGCACATACTTCCCTTTGTCCTTGACAATAACCGTTTGGTGAACGTGCAAGGAGAACATCTCATTGACAACAACCGTTATCAACGTGCCGATTCCGGCAACTGTCAAGATGCCTCCTGACACACAGCGATTGCCATTCCTTCGTTGCTTTATAAGGGGTAGTGCCGACAGACAGAGGGAGAGAGACGGACACACAGACAGAAGTCATTGACAATATTTTTTAGTTTTGGTGACTTGTTGTGCTTTGTAATCCTCGTTCAATACAAGAACAAAGAAATAGAGTTGTTATTCTCTTCGAAGAAAGTTTGAACGATCTAACCCACCCACCCACCCCCCCCCCCTCCGCCATCCCTTCCTACATGATATCGAGAGCCGTGTCTCCGGCATTTACTCATAAATATCGATAGTAATTTATCGACACTACTTTACTCTAGAACTAAGGAACCTAGGATATGCTTGTTTTTTCTTCCTTTACACAACAAGAAGATCGGGTATATATCCCCTATTCCCCACAGAATTTATAGAGATTATCACCTTATGAAATTAAAGCAAATCTAAACGCAAAATACAGAGACATTAGTCACATTACACTGAATAGTTCTTAATAGTGATTACTATTACTTCGTTGGATTAGCATTAGTGCGCCCTTTTTAGTCCATCCGGATCGTCAAATCTTCGTAAGTGTCGGAGACGTACTCCTCCACACCAACTTAACTCTTTGACGCTATTTCTTCTGAAACTCTGACTGAGCCCTGACACGGTGGCACACAATTATGAGGTGGTGTTTTCAGGGTAGTGATGGTCGTTAGGGCTGGGCGGATAGGTGGAAAATATGAAGGGGGTGCGATAGGATGAGACCCATCGATTTTGATCTAACCATCACAAAATCTAAAGCTTTTGTAGGATGACCTCGGAACAAAAGAAAAAGGTCCAGCCGAGCAGAAGCCAGAAGTTCTTATAAAACCAGGACCCGATCGATCGCCGCCCTCAACAAATCAAGCCTTCCAAACTACACCCTCCATCCAAAATCACCAACAGATAGGCCCGACCGACCCTCGACACCATGTCCAGCTCCGGCGTCGACGGCGCGGCGAACCCCGCCCTGGGGCCGGACACGGACGCGCCGGCCGGCGAGGGCCTGGAGTCGGCGCAGTTCGCGGCGGGCTGCTTCTGGAGCGTGGAGCTGACGTACCAGCGCCTGCCGGGCGTGGCGCGCACGGAGGTGGGCTACTCGCAGGGCCACCTCCACGGCCCCACCTACCGCGACGTCTGCGGCGGCGGCACCGGCCACGCCGAGGTGGTGCGCGTGCACTACGACCCCAAGGCCTGCCCCTACGCCGTGCTCCTCGACGTCTTCTGGGCCAAGCACAACCCCACCACGCTCAACAGACAGGTACGTAGTAGGCCAGATCCGGAGCCGGTGCCGCCGTTGCCCGTTGGGGCTTGGGGTTGCAACGGCCGTGCCGCCCCGGTCGCCGGCGTTGCGAGGTTCAATGAACCTGGCATTAGAGCTGGGAATTGGGCCGGGCGTGCCGGCACGGCCCGGGCCCATCGTGCTTCGGGCCATGTCGTGCCGTAACAGCTCGGTCCGGTCACCCCGCCATGCCGTGCTAACCCACCTCGCATTCGGTCAGGTTCAGACACGGTCCAAAGCTCGTCGTACTAGGGTCGTGCCGTGTCAACCTAAGCTCAGCCCTAAATAACTATAGACGGCGGAGGCGGAGGCGGCGATAGCGACGGCGACCGCCATCTTCATTTCTGCCTGCCTCGTTAAAAACCTAGTTAAAATTGAATTAATTGCATAAAAACATAAGCACATAAATATTTCGGCCTACACGAACTAATACTGACAGTGCCGACACGAACTAATACGGACGTTTACTTCTACTGCTAAATTATCACTACTGATTACCCCCTTAAATTTACCTTGCTACTTAATTTCTCCCTTACTTTCTTAATCTCTAATTACTACCTAATTCTTTTTCTCACCTACCCATCTAATCTCCCTATCCTCTCTCCTGCCTTATCCTATTCGGTTGAGCACCAGGCCACTTTTCCATTCTTCTCTTCTCTTCCTCCCCAACTCCATCTCCTCATCTCTCCCGGTCTCCCCTGAGGCTCCCTCGGTATGGCGCCGCCACCTTCTCTGACATCGCCTCCCCTCATGGCGCCGCTTCGCCGTGTGGTCTCGCTTTGCCACCGTGTGCTTGGTCCGGTCCCTGCATCGCCAGTGTCGCCGCCGCCTCTTCTTGTCAGCGAGGAGGCGACGAGGCCGAGGCGAGCGGCGCGACGCGGGAGGCGACGAGGCCGAGGCGGAGCAAGGCATAGCGTCCGGGCGGGGCTTGGCACGGCGTGCCGCTGTTGTGCCGGATCAGCCCAAGCACGATCCAACTCCCCATGCCGTGCCGCGTCGCCTGTCGTGCCCTATCCTCAGGCCCGGCATAGCCCGGCTATTCGTGCCGTGCCGTACCGACTGGGCCTCGTGCCGATCCGGAAAAAGCCTAGCCTGTGTCCCAGCTCTGACCTGGCTTGGGTTTTGGTGGCGACTACTGACTTGTTCTGCATTAAAAACGCGCTAGTGGTTGCGTACCAGTAGTTATTTGGCCCCGTTAGAGAGAGCAGGGAATCTTCTGTTTTCTATACGCTACTACGTGGCTATTATCCGTTACGGTTGACCTAGCTAGTTTCACGCTGTTCTTGGTGATGAAATACATAAATTTCCCAACAACTTCGTGAAGGAGTTTCACCAAAATCTATTAGATCGATAGGATCAAAACATCTCTAAAAAACCTGGGAAACATAAATGCATACCAATGGACATGTTCTTGGAAGTATATCATTGCAATATGTTCGCTTTTTTTTATTGAACAGCAGTACTACAACACTTCATTTTGTTATGATTTTCTGTGGAGATTGACTAAATGAGATGTTAGATCAGAACTTCTCATATGTCCTAACATACCATGTTACTAACGTGAGAGAACAACGCAGTACTACATTGGGAATTTGCCTGTACCAAGGCCCAAGTTGGCAACATCTTTTAGTATAGATGTACATCAACATCTAATTTAGCACTTAACAGTGTACTAGTATATATATGCAACTGGAGATAGGTAGGTCTCAACCCTCAATTAACCGTGCTAGCGTTTGAATTATTAACACACGACCATCACATGTTGATTTGTGGAATACAATTCTGAAATATATTCGCTCATTTGTGGAATACAATTCTGAGAGAGAAATTGCTAGCTGATGAATTCCACCCAAAAGTAGTAGACAAACATGTGGCAGAATATGTTTTTGAGCACACTTTCCGAGGCCAACTCATAAGCAAGAGGACACCCCATCAGAAAGCTTTAATTCCTACCACCAATTTGTCAACGAGCTAGAGAGTAGAGACTGAGATTTGGCTTATTGTGTTGCGATTAATCATTTAATCTGACACTAATTTGATTCGGTCTTGGTACCTTTCCCCCGGTTAATTTCACTTGTGTTTACTCCGGCGGTCATGCATCAGGGCAACGACGTCGGGACGCAGTACCGGTCGGGCATCTACTACTACACGGCTGAGCAGGAGAGGGTGGCGCGGAGGTCGCTGGCGGAGAAGCAGGAGGAGTGGAAGGAGAAGATCGTGACGGAGATCCTCCCGGCGAGGCGGTTCTACCCCGCCGAGGAGTACCACCAGCGGTACCTCGAGAAGGGCGGCCAGACCGCCAAGAAGAGCTGCACCGACCCCATCCGCTGCTACGGCTGATCCACGACGCCGGCCCGCTCGCCACGAGCGAGATATAACGTTCGCGTACTTCGCCGGCCAGTGTACTCGCCGGCCTTTCGTTGCATGCATGTTAATTAGCACTATCAGCACAGACCATCTATATATGTTGCGTACGTGATTGTGTTGAAATAAAAGCACGAACTGTGTGAAGGTGCGTTGAAGTACAATAATATTTGCACGATCGATCGGTAATTTGGTGCTCGCCGTGTTGACGTTTGAAACATAATGTCCCAAAATCCGTTCAATACTCTGTCTACCGTAGGGCGGATCGGTAGCACCTCACTTCAGTGGCGGATCTAGAATTTCTAGAATAGGTATTCGGAGTTACAAATACAAGTGATCGATGCCTTAGTTTTGCATGCTTGATCTGATTCCATGAGGCATAAGCCAATGCACGTCCACAGATCCACTAACATATACATACAAGCTAACAAGTAACGCTCTTACGCTCAGTCACCTCAATGCCAAACTGCCAATCTGATTCCATTCCATCTTCTATGAGCCAAATAGCCAATGCACATCCACTTATTGTCTTATCACAACTACTAAACTAACTCAACTAAGGAGCGAATCAGTGCCATTGTGCCAATCTGGGGAGGCGTCCAATCCATCCCCGCTTCGGCGTCAACTAATTGGGATGAGCACGCCTAAAAAGTTTTGGTGACCATCTAAACAAGTCAGATCCTGTTGTTGAACAGATACTACTACTACTACGATTCTAGAAATACTGGGAAACCATGCATCCATGAACTAAAATCAGTAGCCATCCGTAGCAGTAACATTCATCAGTAGCCATCGCAGAGCAAGGGGAGGAGTTGAGGGAGGAATAGAGGGTAGAGTACCTCATAAACCTTGGTAGCAGCCTCCATACCTCGCTATCACTATGCATCCATAAACTAAAATCAGAAAAGTGAAATAAGTGAAAACATTAAGAACTGGTAATAAAGAAATACAAGGGGAGAATTAGAGGGAGGTGGTGGTAGGTCGACGAGTGGTGAGGAGTCGGCGCAAGAAAGTGACGCAGGAGGAGGCGAGGAACCAGGAGGAGATGGGCGCAGAGGAGGACACAGGTCGGCGGCACCATGGGGATCTTGTGTGGCAAAGAAGAGAGTAAGGGGCCGGGCGAGATGCTGTGGCTCAGTGAGCCGGGCAGAGGCGGCCGGAGGTGGCGGTGTAGGCTGCAGGCGACTAGGGCCGAGCCTCAGGTGGTGCACCACAGGCGGGGCGCGACAGCAGGCCAACAAAGACCGAGGAAGCGCAAGGCCTAGCGGCGCTAGGAGGCGGCGGCGGCAAGCCCAGCACGGCGAGGAGCCAAGCTCCCACGAGCTATCCTGAGAGAGGAGCTATGGAAGAAAGAAAGAAGAAATGGGGGAAGAAGCAAGGAAAAAGGGGATGACCTGTGGTGGGCCGTGGCGATCGTGGGCGGCTTGGCCGAGCGGGTGGGCTACGTGGGGCCGAATAGGCAGCACTGAATCCAGAGCAGTCTGCGATTACATGTTGAAATACATATTTAAAGTATACTTATCAGTATATATACCTAATATACCTAATAAATACTATGTTTTTTTTTCCAAAAAAGGGTGTACATCTGTACACCCATGTCCCTATACTAGATCCGCCCCTGCCTCACTTACACTTTTGTTGTCGCTTCGTGTGAAAGATTTAACCCGGAGGTGTTACATTTGAACTCAGCAAGCATTATATATAGGGCCACATGGGCAGCGAACCAAAATCCGCTCAATACTAAGCCCACCGTGGGATATACCCGTACACACATAACACTCCACTTAGACTTTCGTCATCGCTTCATGTAAAATGATTAATCCGGATGTGCTACGTTTGACCTTACATACATTATATACTACTACAACTCATTTTAAACAAATAATTTGAGACTAATCCCATCATACAACTCCACCTTAGCCGCCCCAGAGAGACATCAGGGTATTACAATGTTACCTCTTAATTTGTAGGCAGGCTTAATTAGGTGTGCATGTTGAATGCTTCTGTCGTGGTGGACTCCACTGGACAGCAAATCTTCTTGGGCTAAGTTGGGTTTGAGGCGAGCCCAACTTATTAATGACACGTACCACTGCTTAACCGCCGGAAACCGAGTGAGACCTTGCTACGTGGCGCGGGGGCAGCCTAGTATCCGTGTACCAAGTACCAACCATTATTGGACAGTTTGAACAAACACCACCCCAAATCCCCAATATCGTGCGCGCTCCTGGATCTAGTACACCTCTACACGACTACACGGCAGTCCACCGGCCGCTGTTATACTTGCAGATTTCACCTGACCCCAAAAATGGCAGGTGGCGACCTGCGCAGCCTGGCCGCCGTCGCGGCCGCGGTCACCGCGGCCATGTACTACGTCCGTTTCGCCGCGCGCCGCCTCCGTCCGGGCCTCCCTCGTCTCGCCGCGTTCCTCCCTGCTCTCGCCGTCCTCCCGCTTCTCCCCCTCGCCTTCCGCGCCGTCCACCCGCGTGTCATCTCCGGGTTCTTCCTCGCCTGGCTCGCCGAGTTCAAGATCCTCCTCCTCGCCACCGGCCAGGGGCCCCTCCACCCGTCCCTCCCGCTCACAGCCTTCGTCGCCGTCGCCTCCGGCCCCGTCAGGCTCCGCGATGCCAACCCCAGGAACACCCCAAGCTCGTCGGGTCTTGGCCTCGTCTCCTCCGCCGTCATGGCCGCTCTGCTCGCGGCCATCGTGTCGCTGTACCGGTACAAGGAGCGGATGAACCAGTACCTCCTGTTGACCCTGTACGCGTTGCACATGTACCTCACGCTGGAGCTCGTCCTGGCGTCGGCGGCCGCCGTGGCGCGCGCGCTGCTGGGCGTCGATCTGGAGCCGCAGTTCGACCGGCCCTACCTCTCCGCGTCGCTGCGGGACTTGTGGGGCCGGCGGTGGAACCTCTCGGTGCCCGCGGTGCTCCGCCCGTGCGTGTACCGCCCCGTGCGCGAGCGCCTCGGCGCCGCCGCGGGGGTGCTCGCGGCGTTCCTCGTCTCCGGGCTCATGCACGAGGCGATGTTCTACTACGTCACGCAGCTGCCGCCGACGGGGGAGGCGACCGCGTTCTTCGCGCTGCACGGGGCGTGCGCGGTGGCGGAGGCGTGGTGGGCAGGGCACAGGGGGTGGCCCCGCCCGCCGCGCGCGGCCGCGACCCCGCTGACGCTGGCGTTCGCGGCCGTGACCGGCTTCTGGCTCTTCTTCCCGCCGATCACGAGGCCCGGGGCCGACAAGGAGGTGATCGCCGAGTGCGAGGCGGTGGTCGCGTTCTTGCGGGACGCCGGTGGCTGGGCGGCCGGCTCCGTCCGGTCGGTCTGGACCGGCCGCTTGTAGTTTGGACGACTGGTGCGTCACGATTCACGCGTGAACGCGTAGTTAGCCCCGCTCACCGGTGTCTACACACATGAGAAGTCTGGAATACAGAACATATATTCGTCTGATACACCAATCAACAGAGGTGAACAAGTGAATACAAAGACTTTTTGTGCTGCCAAATGCCACAATTTTTCTTTTTTTCTCTTCTTTTATTTTGATCACAAACAAAAAAAACCACTACTACATACAATCAAGCTGTGCACATGTTACATAGACACGTTACAGTAATAAACTAGTGTCAATGCTGGCTGCACTCAGCAATGCAAAAATAAGGAAACCAAAACATAGCTACGTCATAATTATCGTTATAACTAGCATCAATGCTGACTGCTACAGTGCTACTCAGCCAAAATTGAAAGTGACATTACAAGGAAACAGTAAACGCAATAAATTAGCAATCAGGGATTATTTAACAAACACCCCCTAATTCTTGATCATGACGATCATTGTGCGCAGCTCCTGGAACTTGACGCGGCTCGACACCTTTGTCAGAATGTCACCAGCCATGTCGCTATCGTTGTAGCCGACAAACCGTGGCTCCTCTAATTTATTCGTGTAACGACAGTCATAGCTCCGCGTACCAGCAATATACCCGAGTATATGCTTGACTGTCGTGGGCCGCTTAGTTTCGCACCCCGACCGTGGCGGCACCGTGCTTCCTCCGCATCGTGTCACCGGCCACTCAACCACGCGCCATGCGTCTTTCGCGTCTTGTGGCCGCTTGACGCCGACGCTGCCGAGTCGACCACCGTGTCGCGCCTACGAGCCGCCTTCGCTAACCGCGCCACCACGAGGCCTCCCGCGCTGCTCGTTGCGTCGTTTGTCATGCCCTTCGCACCACGTCCGTCCTGCTAGCCACCGGTCTGACATCGTGTCATGTGTTCGCACAGCCACTGCGCCTTGTGCCTGCGTGTGCCCGAGGTCGCGCAACGCTTTGCCGCCGCCACCAAGCTCACGCCACAGAGCTCGCTGCCGTCTGCTGCTTCGCCGCCGGCAAGTCGCCGCCGTCGCCCCATCGCCATCATGTACACAGTCGCTCGCGGGGCGCTTGCGTGAACCTCCGGCATTCTTCTTGCTGCCCCATCGCCGCCGCCCTCCGCCGCTATTCAAGCTGCCGCTGTGCACTGAAGTCGTCGCCACCTCCGCGCGCCATTGCGTGCTCTCCGCAATGCCTCCACACGTGTTGCGCCAACCATCACGCGCGCGGCGCACGCTGCAACGCCACGCCAGCTACTTCGCGCTTCGCCGCCGCCGCCGCGCGCCCATTGCGTGTCGCCACACGCCATCGCTATACCGTACGGACAGACAAACCGACTGTGCAATGCTGAGGTTAAGCACATAGAGCCGGTTGCAAGTATGCGACGTTGTTGGTCACGAATAGTGAGCACGCCATCCTGGATGAGCTTCTGGTAGCCGTTCTTGTCGAGCTGCCCGAGGCTCACTATGTTGCCGCGCAGTTGCGGGATGTAGTACACCCATGTCAGCGCAAGGTGCTCCCCGTTCTGACATATGAATAGGACGGTGCCGCGCCCGCATATATCCACCACCGAGCCGTCGCCGAACTTGACGGAGCCGGTGACGTCCTCGTCCATCTCCGCGAAGCTTTCCTAGCACGCGAACATGTGATTGCTGGCACCAGTGTTCAGGTATCAAGCGTCGTCATAGGCGTCCTCATCGCGCCCTAGATGCACCTGTGTGTGCACCTCGCTAAGCACCACGTCAGTGCCTACGCCCACAGAAACCTTGGTGAGCGCGCACACCTGCGCCATGAGAAACGTCGGTTCGTCGTCGCCGTCAACCCGAGTCAGATTAATTTGCTCGACGCGCTTAGGTTTGCGGTAGTCTTTGGAGTAATGCCCGTACTTGTTGCAGTTGTAGCATTGAACCTGCGACAAGTCACAGCGCACACTAGACAAGCCACCGTCCTTGCCACCGTGCCCGCCTTTGCCGCGCCCACGGCCATGCGGCTTGCCTCGAAAACGGTTATCGCCGCCGGAAGAGTTGTTGCCTTACTCCCTCTTCTTGGCGCGTGCGAGCCACTCCTCTTCAGTGAGGAGCGGAAGCCCATCGGAGCCGCCTGAGTTGTCGTGCGCATAGCGTTGCTCTACTGATCGAAGCCGACCAGTGAGCTCTTCGATCGACAACATGCTCAAGTCAAGCAATGTCTCAATCGAGATTGCCACCTGTGTATACCAGGGTGGCACAACACGAAGGAATTTCTTAACTACATTTTCTTCTTTCAACGTGTTGCTTAGGATCCGGAGATTGTTGATGAGTCCCGTGATCCTCATGGAGAAGTCGTCCACCGACTCACCATTCATGAATTCGATATTCTCGAACTCCTTGCGAAGCTTCTGTGCATTCGCCTCGCGAATGCGCTCGACGCCCGTCCACATCGTCTTCACGGCGTCCCACGCTTGCTTGGTTATGTCCTTCACCTCCAGTGTGGATAGCATATCCGGCGACACCGCACGGAGGATGGCTGACAGCACCAGTCTGTCGTCATGGTAGTCGGCGTTGCCAGGTTCGATCGCCTCCCACAGGCCTTGTGCCTGCAGGTTCACCCCCATCACGAGGGCCCAGTCGATGTAGTTCGTTAGCGTTAGTGTGGGGTAGACCACCGATTCCGTCGTCTCCCTTACCACCTGCTGTACCACACGCTCTTGGTCATCGTTGCTGCCGGATCCAATCTCGCGATCGCCATTGCCGCCGAGATTGATCGTGCAAGTAGTGGTACCGCCACCTTGCACGCCATCTTGGGAAGGAGACCTGGTAGGAGAGCGTGAACCGTCGCGCGACATCTTCACAGGCAGGAGAGCACGAAGTTCTGATACCAATTGTTAGCCCGCTCGCCGATGTCTACGCACACGAGACGCCTGGAACACAGAACATACACACTCGCTTGGTACACTAATCAACAGAGGTGAACAAGTGAACATAAATACGTTTTTTGTGCTGCCAAATACCACAGCTTTTCTTTTCTTTTTCTCTCCTTTTATTCTGATTACAAACCAAAAAACCACTACTACATGCAATCAAGCCGTGCACACGTTACAACAATAAACTAGCGTTAATGCTGGCTGCACTCAGCCATGCAAAAACAAGGAAATCGAAACATAACTAGCGTCATAATTATCGTTATAACTAGCATCAATGCTGACTGCAGCTCAACCAAAATTGAAAGTGACATAAGACTGCTCTCAGTGCTCCACCCTAGCTGGTATCTTAAACCTGTTATGTAGACAAAATGATGATATGGCATCATAGTTAATGAAGAGAGAGAGTACTCTAGTATCTAATCTGGATACCGGTTCGGTCTCGAAATCCAACTCATAAAATTTATTGTGATCGATCCCGTGCATTGGGAAGATCATGCATATATTGCTTTAATACATGCCACAAATAGGCCACAATGCTCAAATACTAGTAAAGATCATGCATGTAATTAAATGAAACAGTCTAAGATATTACACCATAAGAAACCATGCATTGAGAAGATAGTATCTTAACACTTCTCATGTACTAAAGAAACTACACTAAGATACTGCTCATTGAGAGCAGTTTAAAAAACAGTAAACACAATAAATCAGTAATTAAGGATTATTCAACACGCGTCTGTGCACACGTGATGCAGCGCTAATTTCGTGTCGTGGGTAGAGAATTGGCGTGGGCAGTTGATCTTGGGTGGCGCCATGTGCATGTGCTGTATGCGACCGAGAGCAATTCATATGGAGCCTATAGTAAAGTAGGGCGGCATATGCGGCCAAGATTAGCCATTTGTTTATAAAATTGTACCGCAACCATATTGATAATTTGATTCTCTGTTTTCTCTGGTTTTTTGTGGAGAAATGTTGGATGCATTAATCGAGGAAATTAAGACCTACCTTGACCCTGTTAGGATGATCTTAACACCGGGTGTGGCAAGACTGCAACAGGATACGCACTGAAACTCTAAAAGAGGACGCCAAAACCGTGCCATCAGAGGGCCAGTAGTAATTCCCCAGATACTCTATGCAACGTCGAACTTGCAAAAGGCGAGGTGGCTGCCCGAGTCTGGTCGGGTTTGGACCGGCCGCTAGTTGCTTCGGGTGGTTACATCAGTTCATCGCATCGCTCGTCTCTCTCGTACTCTCCTGGTCGGCCTCGAGTCGAATTGGACTCCACTATGTTCAGAAGCTGAGAGCGGCAAGAAAAGAAAATTCCGAAACCCATGCGAATCTAACCTCCCAACTCCGTGTAATCAATCCGAAACTGATAGTGTAGTCATGTCTTGCCGTTAAATCTTCATTTACTAGTATCACTGTACGACGTTACTGCGAGTTCTTTTCCGCCCAGCTCCCGTGTGATTTGGCAAAGATTGTAATCAACCGTGCCATCTGTCGTCCGATGTCTATCTGGCTGTTTGCCTGTGGATTCCTGTATACTAAAGGACAAGGAGAACAAGTCGTCTCTTCTTCTAAAGAGACTGTTGTATACGCGAAATAAAATATGATACATTAATCTACTTTAGTTGATATGTAGGTCAACTTCAAAGAAAAATTATAAAATATAAATATTGGAGAGTATGCTAGAGATTATCTAGAGAGTATGCTAGAGATTATCTATTAGAGATATTGTCTCTAAAAATGATGCAGTATATGTTAGAGATAAAGTTATCTCTAACTATTGGAGATGCCCGTCGTGAGTGATGATGAGTAAACTCTCCTCCGTACAACACGATTCTGACCGCCTCGGTCCTTGCCTTCACCGAGCTCCCACGCCTTGCTTTTACCAGATTTTAAGGGCCGCGACCCATGGCCATCTGGGCGGCCTGGCTCTCCATGCCAAACCCGACCTGGTGGACCACCCCACCGCACAGTTTACCTCCCAAGTCACCCGACACTGCGACTCGAACAAACTCACCGTTTTTTCACCCAATTGCACGCCAAATTTTGGCTCTCCCCACGTCCGAACCCCAACCTGCTGAAACACGTCTTGGTGGCGCCTGGTTCCTCTCGACCAACCGGCTTAATGCTTCCACAGTAGCAAGAACCACCAAATGGGTCGGTATGAAACGAAGCCAACAAGAGCCCGATCCAAACCTCCCGCACGACACGTTGGTCTCTGGTCTCTCTCCTACTTTCTCCTCTCCCTCTTCGCTCCCTACGCCACCGCCTACCGACCAAACTCGGTGGGTGGCAGGGGATAGATTTCAAACCACTCCCACACCTCCCCTTTGTAATGTGTCTCAAGTAGTGTAGCCCAGCCAGCCAACCCAACAACTCAATAGGTTCCAATCCAACACATGTATCTCTCGGGTCATCAGGTAGCACTCGCGCACGAATCCACCAAACAACCAGGCTTTGTGTAAGGCGAGGGCGGCTCCAGGGCTCTGGCTTGACCTTGGTGACGACACGTGAAGAGCAAGATAGTAAGTGCCAAGAAAAGCGGGCAGCGACGTGCGCCGAGCAAAGCCTAGTCGGGCCACGTGGGAGATGTGGTCCTGGGATTTGGGAAGGAACTACGAGTCGCACACGTTGATAGTAGAATATGCACATCCTCATTCCTGAATTTCTTGATCACAAATCTTAAATTCCTAATTCAATAATTTTTGTCAATTATTTTGTGATTACTCTAAATTATTTGATATGTCGTGTCTAATAAGAACAATTTTATTAACTTCGAACATCCATTCTAGAAATCCTAGATCCGTCACTGGTAGGTGGAAGGTACGAAGGGATGGCAGGGGGACAGGGACCATCTTCATGAAGAAGCCCAAGATCACGGAGATGAACCGCGCCATCCTCGCCCTCAAGACACAACGCCGCAAGCTCGCCCAGTTCCAGGCCCAGGCCGTGACTCAGAAATCCATCCGCGCCGTACCGTCCATCTCTAGTTCAATTATTCCCCTTGTGCTCAACATTTGACAAGAATCTTTTCATACTAGATGGCAAGCCAATGAGATCAAACTTAATTCTGCCACGATGGTGGTCTGTATCTCTAATATATTTTTTTTCTTTTTTCCAAACAGGCATAACAGCCCAGCTTTTTATAAAGCTAATTAAGCATTCTTATAAGAGTACTAAGAGTATCAGAGTTGGGAATACCAACTAACCATACAGGACCAGGGACAAAAGAAAAAGCACTGCTGAAACAATCTACCTAGCAACAACAGTTACGACAAAACAGCCAGAGACCAGACAAGGAAAGAACATCAAACTGATCCAGAACCAGATTTACTAATAACTACAAAACGATGAAGCCACCCTTCAGTCTTCTTCAGCACTTTGTCAATCTGCAGGCAATTAGCTCCTTTGGACAGGTTGCACCAATGCTGCAAGCAGTACAGGAATTTAAACAAGACTTCAATAGGTTGATTAGGATAAATCTTCTCAATAGCTCCTTTGTTGCCAATTTTCCACAGAGTCCACGCCAACGCTGCAAAGCTAAATAAAACAAGATTGTATTCATTAGCACCCCTATCAACAAGCCAACCAGCATGAAGGTCTTCTAAAGAATCAGGACACCTGTCCCACTGGAAAATCTCTCTCAAGCTACACCAAGCAAATTTGGTCAAAACACATCTAAAAAAGATATGATTAGTATCCTCAGCCACCCCACAAAGCCTACAATTAATATCCCCTTCCAAATTTCTTAAACCGAAATAACAAAGAAGAAGGATTTTATTCAAATACACTTGCTAGAGAAAGATCTTTATCTTCAAAGGAATTTTGATATTCCAAATTTTTTGCAATCTCCAATTCACAACACCACCAAAAGCAAGATGTCTATAAAGAGAATTGACCGAAAACTGACCATGCTTGTCCAGACACCAAGCCATACTGTCATTGTTATCAGTAAGAGACACCCCATTCAAAATGGTTTTCAGCTCTTCCCATTGATCTCTTTCCTTAGACCCAAAACTTCTAATAAAATCTATATTCCAAATCCCATCAACAAAGCATTCATCCACTCTAACAAAAGGGTTTCCACAAATTCTGAACAGGTTATCAAACCGAATTTTAAAAGGACAATTGCCAATCTAGACATCTAACCAGAAGTTTATGGAATTGCCATTACCAACAATATGGCTCACCCCACACAAAAACAAATGCTTGACCTTGTTGATACCTCTCCAGAACTGGGAACCAATAAGGGGATTAGCATCTTTCAGATCTCCCATCTGGAAGTACTTAGCTTTCAAAATTCTGAACCATAAATCACCAGATCTCTGATTCATCTTCCAGAACCACTTACAGAGAAGGCAGTCGTTAAAAAGCTTGGTATTAATCACACCCAGGCCACCATAATCCTTAAGCCTACAGACCATCTTCCGATTTACCATATGATACTTGAACCTGTCACTAACACCCCTCCAAAAGAATCTAGATCGAATCTTATCCATTCTAGCATGCACCTTCCCATTAAGTCTATAAAACCCCATAGTATAGGTAGGAATCTTTGCTCGGTGACTATTAACCAAGATTAATCTTCCTCCAGAAGAAAGAAGATTACTTTTCCAATTATCTAATCTATTCTCCAGTTTGCTAATGATATTACCAACAGCCTTCTCTCTAATCATTCTGTCACCAATAACAACCCCCAAGTAGGTAAGAGGAAACTGCCCTAACTTGCAATTCATCATCTTAGCCACCCTCTGAGTTTTAAGGATATCCACCCCAACAACAAACACTTCGCTTTTGTGGTAGTTTATCTTAAGGCCTAACATCCATTCAAAACAATAAAGCAAAAACTTGAGATTCAAGATATAGTCCCCATGGTATTCAACCATAAGAACAGTGTCATCAGCATACTGCAGGAGAGGAACCCCATCAGCAATCAGATTCGAGACCACCCCTTTAATTAGATGTCTCTTTTGAGCTTTATAAACCAAAGAGGCTAGAACATCTACTGCAATATTAAACATAAGGGGAGAAAGGGGATCTCCTTGCCTTAAGCCTCTTTGAGTAGTGAAGTACTAACCTACAGTCCCATTAACATTGATACTCACTTTACCACCCTTAACATAGCTCATTACCCATTTAATCCAAGTTTGATCAAACCCCCTTCCTAGCATCACATCTTCTAGGAAATCCCAACTAATTTTATCATAGGCTTTCTCAAAGTTCAACTTCAGGATGATGCCCTTCACTTTGGAAACTCTCATCTCATGTAAAATTTCATGAAGAGACACCACCCCATCAAGAATATTACGACCTTTCATAAAAGCCGTCTGACTTTTGCTAATGATCTTATCAGCAACCTTACCCAACCTCACAGCCAACAATTTAGTTATGATCTTAAAGCTTACATTCAGTAAACAGATAGGTCTAAACTGATGAATAGTATTGGCATCTTTAATCTTTGGTATCAGAGTAATAACCCCATAGTTCAATCTTTTAAGGTCTAAATTCCCATCAAAGAAGTCTCTTACCATTCTCATGAAATAAGGTTTGATGATACCCCAAAAGGATTTATAAAAGCAAACAGGGAAACCATCAGTCCAGGGGCAGTATCAGCATTGAAGCTTTTGATAATATTCCAAACTTCCTTCTCTGAAAAATCAACAAGCAAATTGCCATTCAGATCTGTAGTAATTTTATTAGCCTCCTGCCAGTGACTATGGGCAATCTTCACCCCAATGTTGTTATCTTGACCAAAAAGACTTTTATAAAACTGATAAATGTGATTGACAATATCTTTTTCATCTATTAAAGTGCCCCCTTCAGCCTCTAAACTAGATATGTAATTTTTCCTTTTTCTGCCATTAGCATAAGTATGGAAATACCTGGTGTTAGCATCCCCTTGAGCAGTCCACTTTGCATTGCCTCGCTGCTGCCAATATTTCTCCTCAATAGCAAATAACTTTTCCATATCTGATTCAGCTTTATATCTGATGATCCACTCTTCCTCACTTAAACCTTTCTCTTCTGTCTTTATGTCCAAGGTATGAATAAGATCCAAAATGTATCTCTTATCTCTACTAAATTGACCCTTCAAATTGGCACCCAACCTCTTAGAAACTGTCTGAGAGCAGGATAGAATACATGTGAGCTGTCAACTTGTAAGTATATTTCTGCCACCTCTCAATCACATTGGTATGAAAATTCTCTTGATCCAACCAGCTTTTGTCAAAGAAAAATCTCCCTGACTTCCTAGCAACAGTCTCCCCTGAGTCTAAGATGATAGGACAATGGTCAGATCCAATCCTTGTTAAACTATTAGCCCTACATAAAGGGAAACGAGCCTCCCAGCTTGTAGAAACTAAAATTCTGTCAAGTTCAACCAGAACAGGGTTAGCTTGTTTATTAGTCCAGGTGTAACGAATACACCCTCTTTTGATCTCCATTAACTGATTATCATTAATAAAGTCATTAAAGCTGTCAATCAACCCTAGGTTAACATTGTTTGAAATTTTCTCCTCTGCACCCCTAATCAAATTAAAATCTCCCCCTATTATTAAAGGAAGCATCACCCCCTGACAATAGTCATGCAGCTCTATCAAAAAATCTTGACTCAAACTGTGATTGGCTGGCCCATACACCGTCACGACTTCCCATCTGAAGTTACTAATTTTATGTCTCAGAATCAAACTTAGAAAACATCTGCCCTGATGACTGCCTTCCACATCACAAAGGTCTTTTCTCACCCCCACCAAAATGCCTCCCGAATGACCAATGGCAGCAGACCAACACCAGTGGTAATCCCTATTACCACCTAAAGCTTTGAGCTCCCTATCCGTAAAATCCTTCTTGATGGTTTCAATGATCCCAACCATATCACACCCCTCTTTAATGATGATCTCTTTTAATTGTCTCCTCCGAACTGGTTTCCCCAGACCTCTAATGTTCCAAAATAAAATTTTCATGGATTAACTTTTCTTCAAGGACCCACTGTCCTTCTTCAATCTGCAGCTCAGTCTAGAAGACATGTTGAACCCCTTAACACCCCTTGAATCACCATCCAGCTGAACATCTAGTTGTTTGACACCCCTATTGGTTCCATTCAAATCCTCCTCCTTTTGCTAAGCAACTTCACTCTCTTTTAGTAACTTAGCTTGAGCAATAGCATATCTAGCCACTTCTTGGGCTTGTATGGCAAAGATAACCTCTTTGGAGGTAACAGAAGAAGCACACAAAGAGATATCACAAGAACTAGCTATGAATTCAAGATACTGAACAGAAGCATTATTTAAAATGTTAAAAGGATTATGAGAGGTACCTTGAGCTTCCAGATTCTAAATAGATTTCAATTTAGCAGCCTTCTCTTGCATAGGAATGCCTTGATCTTGAATGCCACTACTCTTCCTAGTAGCCATCTGAGGTTCTTTAAATATGCTTTTGCCCCCTTTCTTTTTAGCCAGCAACCAGTCCTCTGTTGGATTCTCATCATCAGGAATCAACACCTGTTCCATGCCCCTTCCACTAGTCAAGGACTCATCAACACCCAATTGACTATCAGACACCCTACCAACAAAGTAATTTTTTCCATCAGGACTATCCCCTTCAAACCCCTGGGTCTGCTCCATTAAATCAAGACTAGGCTCAATATTCTTTTCTTCTTGGCAGCTAACAGAATTACTTTTCTTGGAAGATATCTAAAGACAAGGCCATAGAGTTGAAGACATCAAGGTGGGACCCGAATTAGTATGCACCACAATATCTTTGGATGTCCCTTGAGACAGAGCCAGACCATCTTCAGATTTCTCCTGTTCAGAAAGATCTGACCAATCAACTCCCCCAGCACTCTTATCATCTTGTTGACCTACCAGATTAGGATCCTCACTTGGAGGGAAGCTAAAGGCAATAGGTAAAACAGGAATGACCTGACAATCAAAATTGACTTTCACAAGTTCTTTTCCCTGAATAGTCCCTTCATAGTCTTGACACCCCTGATGTTTGGATTTGTGTTTATGATTATCTCCCCCACTCTTATGCTCAGAAGTTTGTTGAGAGTCTCCCCCAAACCTTGCAGCAAGATTTTCCCATCCAGAGTTGTGAGAGCTATCACTAGACTCCTCCTTGTCCTTATCTTTCTCATCATCTTTCTTTTTATCCTGATGTTTAGGCTCTATGACTTTCTCGGTACCCTTTCTTTTCTTTCCTCTAGTCCCTTCAGCTTCAAACCGAATTTCATAACCCACATCATTAAAAAATATCTCAACAAAACAGTTAATACTGTCAGGGTCTCTACAATTCACTTTCACTCTAACAGGATCCACCCCCATTAGACTTATATCATCCACCTCAATTGGGTCTCCAACAGTACAAGCAAGATCTTTAACAACTTATGAGGACTTAGCCGCATTAGGAATACCAAACACTTTCACCCAGGTTGGAACCAAAATAGAAGAAGCATCGGGATCCAATTTAGATTTCTCAACAGTAGCTTTAATTGAATGTAGAGCTAGTTCAACTCCCTGAACCTTAGACTAGGTATCAAGAATAGCTTTGGAAGGAAAGACTATTGCATATTCTGAATTTGACAATCTCTTGACCTTCCAATCCCAATCATTTTGAATAAGATGTTTGAGTTCTGCTTCAATTTTCTGAATAGTAGCCACCCCTTCTTTGATATGAATAATACCAAGGTACGCTGTTGCTCGCTTAATTGCATCCTGCACTGCACACTATAAAACCCCGACCAGTATCCCATAGCCAAAAACTTGCACCATGTTGTTTTTTGTCATCAGGACAACTTGAAGTCCAATGCCCTTTTTTCTTGCATTTGTAACACACCGGTGGGTTGGTGCACCTAGCTTGGTGATGTCCGGATTGAAGACATCTGAAACAGGTGCCTCTATCTTCAGCACGTAACACCCCCGTATTAGGACCAATCTCACTCCAAGTTTTCTGCTGATCTTCACCTTTACCAGTATTCACAGCATCTTCCCATTTAGATTGATTTGCATCAGAATGATTCACCCCTTCTCTACCCCCAAAACCACCTCTGGAATCACCCCTGAAATGAACCCCTCTAGATCCACCCCCATCATGGTGCTGCTCTTTGCCCTCATAAAATCCCTCTTGACGACCTTTGTTTTGTTCAAAATGATCCCGATCTAAACCCCCCAAATGCCAGGAATCCCCTCTAGATCTGTTATCCACATTAGAAGAAGGAAACTTACGAGATCTCAAAGGGGTCCCCTGAGCATTTTCTTGGAACCTTCTCGGATGTTCCTGATCTCTTCTCAACTTAGCGCGAAGCTCTTCCTGGACAAGTAGATCATCGTCCTCCATCCAGGCTTCAGGGGCGCTCCGTTTACCCCTGCTCCAAGGACGGGAACCACCCCCTCTATAGTGGCGCGGATACCTACCACGCCCTCTCTCCATCACCCCTTCCTTAACAACCGCCGCGAAAGAGCGGTGTAATGGCGGCGGATCTCGGATCTTCCTCACCGTCCGCGCATGTGACCCCAATCGTCGGACCTCACTCTCGCGCGCGGTGAAACCTAGATCGCCAACGCAAGCATGTTTGGGAATCCACTGCCACACCGAAATAGGGATCGGTCTATACGAATGGGCGAAAAGATCTGAAAAATGAGTACCATAGCGATGGACCGGGCAAAGATTTCCAAGGCAGGGATCGCCAGCTGTCGCCGATCCAGGAACGCTTGGGAGATCCGGTGAAGCACGTCCCGCCACGAACGCCGTGCTTCGAGAAGAGTCCTCGCGAATCTCACTCAAAGCAACAGCGAAATTGACGCTGCCGGCTTCAGCACGCGTGCTCGTCACAAGAGGCGACGGCAGCAAGCCTCCTTGCCGCCGCTTCTCGAAGTTTCTCGTGGGCTGGGTCGTGGAGGACTCTCCCAAGTTGTGGGCCAAGTAGGTCGCACTCCCATCGTCGGCGATAATCGGCCCTAGCGATTTGTCGAGCTCCTGGCTCCGACGAACCTGGATCGAACCAGGGCTAGGGTTTCGCCCCGAGCTCTCCATCTCTGTGCTCGCAATGTTGGTGTGTTCTCTTTCACGTACACATGGTTGTAGCCTGTATGTACTCCGTTCCGGTATTCGTATGAAGTAAAAGTACCCTGAAAATCATAATCCTGAATTCGAGTGTCGGGCTATGGTCTTTCCTCTGTATCTCTAATCTCGTTGTGGGGTGGCCCAAATTAATCACGCTGCCCTGCCTTACTCGCAAAATTGCATCTTCGAGACTTTCACCGTTCTTGTCCTGAATTGAATTGCTCCCTGTTCTGCGCTGGTGCCTTAGCCTGTTGTTGAATGCCCCGGGAGAGCCACTTTTGAGCTAATCTATCACATATTCACAACCACTGCTGTAGTTCAGATGAGCTATATACGCGTGATTCAATATCAATAATGTTGCCCTCATACCTATAATGATCCATGACAGACTTATAATAGCCACACCTACTACATTTGCAAGTTTGTTCAAGATGGGCTAGAGCAGGAAACCATCAACCCTTGATTTTTTTAGTTTTCTTGTGATCTGCTAAGTTCATCCTGCTTACAAAAGAAACTGCTAAACTAAAATGGTTATAGTTTTCTGATTTCCTGTTTCTGTTTGAATGCTATGGCGATGTAACACGTGCCCTTTATACTTTCCTAGTGCTGCAAGGTGGGAAACAACTCTCCGGTTTAATTTCTCCGGTACTGTGGAGGGAGGCGGCCGGTCTCCTTTTTTTTGAGAAAACAGGTGGCCGATCTCCTGATTCCTATGATGCGATGCACTAGGTGGGATGGGCCCGCCTAACTTGGGAACCTGGCCACCTGGGCTTGGCTTAACATTCAACGAGCTCTGCTGTGTTATGCGCACTTACCAAAGAATTAAATGACGTAGTGTTGTCGGCCGCGGCCACGGCCACGGCCACGGCCACGGCCACTGTTTCAGCATAAAAATCCATCATACGATCGATTCGCTGGGCCTGATGTAAGCAACTTGGCAGAAAAAAAAAAGGTTAGCCTCGAAAGGTACTTTGTCTCTTGGCAATGGCAATCACTCGCATACAATACAAGCCAGCTCATGTGGGGAAGAGAATTCGACGTGTCACTGTAACCAAGTGGACAACCATTTCGTACGCCACTTCGACTAGTAACCAAGGTGACATTTCGGCTATCAAGCGTTGAGCACCATCTGCTCGAACCCATCTGGAAGTCGTTATATTCCGTCGCCTGGCTTACCAATGTACCATAGATGTGTCACCTGGTTTGGTCCGCTTGCCGGCCTGGTCAACGTGCCCAGCGAAGATGTATGCAAACGAAGCTTTCGCGGAACCGGTCAGGGGGATCACGCCGCGCGATCGATCTGCCCGTCGACTCAGCTGGCTCCGTGCGTCAGCTCGACCGAACGAGCAAACTCCGCAATCATGCACGCCGAGAAGGTGAGATCACCTGCGAACGTGCCGACTGCTGAGTACGGGGCTCCACGGGCACGACGGTTCGTCGCATCGTGGGGGCACTTACCGCATCGCCAAACAAAAAAGGGGAAAAAAAGAGTGGCACGTTACACCGCAGTGAGTTGCCCTTACCTGCGTTGACTTCCCACTTCCATCGATGCCCAGGAAGCCATACTTTGCCAAAGCCGCTTCCTCGCCCCCGCATCAACAGTCGAGAAACAACGGAAAGGCGAAAGGCAGTCTCTTTCGGCAGCGTGGTCCGATCTACCTGCTCATTTTCCATTCACGGAACGGCGTCCTGGCCTACACAAACACACGTCCATCACTGAACGCCATGTGCCCAGAATGAGCCATGTTTAGCCGAGGTCAAATTCTCTTTTGAAAATAAGTGAAATGGCATGAGAGGCAGCCACCCTCTTTACCACACGGCCTACGTTTTGATCGAACGCCACACTTTCTTCGTTGCTGAATCAGATCATGCTATATGAAACCGTAGGCAATTAGGCCGCACTCGAAAAGATGACTCTTTCATCACCAGAAGAGTAGCGCAAATTTACGCGACTCCTCCCATTTATGGATCAATCTTTTCGACGCAACCAATGAACCAAAAACTCCTTTCATCATGAGTATCGTGACACCATCACTCTTTCCCCTGAAAAAAAAACTACCACTCCCTCTGACCAACAGCAACAGGTACGAACACGGCATATGAATATGGAGTATGATATGATGCAAGAAAGCAACGCATTATTTTGGATCATTCCGAGCTTCCAATGGCATCAGGCCAGGTGTTTTTCTGCTGCTGTGGGCTACCTGAGCACAAACACGTGCCATGGTCGCCCACGAGCAACCTCCTCTAGCTGCAGCCCCCACTCAGTCACTCACCAATGGAGCTGTCCTTCTTTCTTCTTGGTGCTGGTCGATCGATCGCGCAAGTTTCAGGTCCCTTCTCGATGCAGTTCTTTTCTTTTCTTTTTTTTGCGATTATACTCGATGCAGTTCCTGACGTAACGTCTCGCGAGTTCGCCACCTGGAAGCCACCCATGGATGCTGCCTCCCAAGGCAATCAAACCGAACACAATGATATCGACAGCCATTAAGCTGTACGAAGAAGTAAAAAACTAGTGCTACATATCGAGCTTTGCCTTTGGTGATTCGTAACTGGTTGCTGCAATTTGGCAGTAGTTTATACCCAATTTGTGTTTACAAATTAATACCCGTATAAGTCCTTTGCTTGGGCAACCATGCAACGAATATTATTGCCTTTGCTCGTCTGCTTGCTTTAGTGCCTTTGCGCTGAAGAGTGCACGCAATAACGCTTGGAAATGAAGCATCATCCGGTCTTTCCAGTTCTGCAGCTTCTCTGGCTCTGCCCCAGTACGTATGTCACGCTCAGGCAAGAGCTAACTAATCTTAATGCTCGTATCCCATTCAAGAAGACGACTAATTTATCAGCCGCGTTATCTGATCGTCGAGGATGTCGCCGTCGCTACGTTCGGTTATGCAAGAAAAAAAGACGATTTACGTCGTGGCTTCTGATTACCCCTGTGGATTATATGTATCTGCAGATGTAGCGTGACACTGATGTCAGTGCAGAAAAACTGGCCATTTGGTCGACGTTGCAATCTGCTTCTCACAGAGTCACAGGTATCCAACTGCTGCTCCACTAAACAAACGCAATAGGCTGCTCAGCATTTTCCAATGCAAACGACTAGCTAGATCTTGATCCGTTGAGCACTTCTTTTCACCAGTTCGTTGGAAACGTTGCATCACGATACCGCATGAATTAGTAACACTAGCAATTCATATGCGAAGATTTGGCAAACGATCAAGTGCCCAACGTTTAGCAATTCAGACTACAGTTCCCAGTTTGTTTAGGCGCACTTCGAAGAACCATACAAGATTCAGCGTAAGTTGAAGAGTGACAAAAGAGAATGACAACAGCATCAACAATGCCGGAGAGAACATATATTCTTTTCTGCATCTCCACTCAAACACTAACATAGCTCCATGATATTCTTTGCACCCTCCCTGCTCCATTCGAGGCCTTGTTTGACAATCTTCTCTCTGCAAACGCCGACCGAACATTTTGAGATCTGAGCTGAATAAGCTAGCAAGTAGTAGAATCGTATTCTAGGGTGGCTACGGAGCTGGCAGGGGACCAGGAGGAGCACACACACCCGTGAATGTAATCAGGCCTGCTTAAAACCTGCTTGATTTTGCGTAAAGTGAAGCACTGGGAGAGTATAGTAATTGGGGAGCAAAGATTAGGATATGATCCTCATCTGCCTTTTATAATGCACTGCCTTTATAGCTTTACACCATATATTCTATATTGGTTGAGATTTTGTGCGTGTGTGTTTGTGTGTTTTTGCATTTATATGACACGATGTACTGTTCTTTGTGTGGGAGAGTATAGTAGTTGGGGAGCAAAGATTAGTAGTTGGACAGTGTTTCTTTATTTATATGACACGATGAATCTTGTCTTTTTTACGTCGTATAAGCTGGTAAGTGCTTGTCCTCAATTTGTTTTCTCCAGGCTGTTTGTCCTTAACCCGTACGTGTATCTCCAGTGTCGATTTGCAAGATTTTATTCTCCAAACCAGCAGCTTTTTTTGAACATGTTGGATCAAAACACCACTTTCCGAGCATTAGTTTACTTACTTACCAGAGTAGTAGTAACATATATTAGTTAAGCACTAACAATTAGTTTACTCACTTTCCGAACATGTTAGTACACACGCGGCGCAGCACAGCTCGGTCCTCTCGTTTCAGAACCGAATTGACAATGCTTAGCTGTGGACCAAACCCCATTGAATTGTACACACGTCATCAGAAATAAGACGGAAACGGACATGCTTAATTTCTAGCTTCATATATAGCTAGCTAGCTAGCTAGTAGCTAGGCAGAAATGTCCCACATTTCAAGTACCGATAATTTGGCATGGGATGGGAACAAAAGCAGGAGTTCCATCCAACGTAACACCTTACCCATACCCTGGAGGCTGGAGCCCCGACATCAGAATTCCCTTAGGAATTACAGAAACAAATCACGTGTTACAAAAGGGGCCTTAATCTCTAGTTTTCAACAAGTAAAAAAATACGATTAATCTCAGACTCGAGTTGATGAGGCACACCGCTCCGACACCTTGTCCCGGGCTGTCACGTCCGCGCGTGCCGACGGGTCACATCGGGGCAATCCGAACCGTCCAGGCTGTAGCCGCAGACGTGTAAAGCCAACCCGAGCCGTCAGATGCCCGGTCCTAGGAAACTCGCGCGTACAAATAGGCTCGCGCTGGCTGCGCTCGAGTCCCGGCCCTCCATTTCACTCGAGACGCGCTGGTTATTAGGAAGTGATAAGTGGAGACCTGTCGCCTGTCCAAATGCAGCTTCTCCCACGGCTCTGCATGGCCACCGGCAACGCCGCCGAAAGCGACGGCAATAGCCACGGGAACGGTGGTAAGCTAGCCACGGTGGTGTCGTCCTCCTCGTCGACCGTCTCGACGTCGTCGTCCGCCGCCGCGGCCGCCGTGTCGGAGGCGTCGTCGTCGACGTCCCTCCCTTCTCTGCCTTCGCTCTCCGCCGCGGCGAATACCGGCAGCCTCGCGGCCTCCTTCGCCCATGTCACCACGCTCCTTCCTCTGTCCACCGCCTCCGCAGCTTCTACCGCTGCCGTGGCGGCGGTGGACTCCGGTCACCGCCTCGTCGTCGCCAGGCCGGCGTCCGTGGCCCTCCACGACCTCTCCACCCTCGAGGTGACATCCACCTCCGAGTCGGAGGCTGACACCGCGACCGCCGGCTCAGTCAAGTGCGTGGCGCACCTCCACGGCGGCAAGGCCGCCGTGACGGGCCACCAGGACGGGAGGCTGCGCCTGTGGCGGGTCTCCTCGCGCGCGCCCGCCCGGCTCCGCCTCGTCGCCGCGCTCCCCACGGTCTCCGATCGCCTCCGCCGGTTCCCGATCCCGTCCAACCACGTCGCCGTCCGGCGCCACCACTGCCGACTCTGGATAGAGCACGCCGATACCGTGTCCGGCGTCTCCGCGTCTGCCGACGGCCAGCTCCTCTTTTCCGTCTCCTGGGACAAGACCCTTAAGGTGTGGGCCATCCCGTCCCTCCGCTGCCTGCAGTCGCTGCCGGCGCACGACGACGCCGTCAACGCCGTCGCCGTCGCGGCCGACGGCACGGTGTACACCGGCTCCGCCGACAGGCGCGTCCGCGTGTGGACGCCCAGGCCCGCGTCCGACAAGACCCGACGCCTCAGCAAGAAGCCGGTCTACCACCTCGCCGCCACGCTCTCCCACCACACGGCGGCGGTTAACTCCGTGGCCGTCGGGTGCGGGGGCCAGGTGCTGTACTCGGGCGGCAACGACCGCTGCGTCGTCGTGTGGGAGCGGGAGGACAGCGCCAGCCACATGATCGCGATCGGGGCGCTGAGGGGCCACGGCAAGGCAGTACTCTCCGTCGCGTGCGCGGGGGACGGGTTGGTGGTCAGCGGGTCGGCGGACCAGACGGTCCGTGCCTGGCGGCGCGGCGCGGACGGCCGGGGGTACGCGTGCATCGCCGTGATCGACGGGCACGACAGCGCGGTCCGGTCCGTCGCGGCGGCGCTGGTGCGTCCGCAGAAGCAGCAGAGGCCGGGAGGAGGCACCGTCGACGGCGACGAGGAGTGGAGGGTGTGCAGCGCGAGTTTGGACGGCAAGGTGCGGGTCGGGTCGCTGCGGTTGTCGGGTTTGTAGTAGGTTCGATTTGGCGCGATTTTTGACGTAGGAACGTGTGTTTTTCCCATTTTTGATCTGGCCTTGAGATACGGTAGTACGGTAGTCTGCCACGCTTGTGTACATACAGGAGAGGGGAAAGTCTACCTATATTTTTGGACTTGTAATTTCAAATGTGTTGAAAAGACATTAGTTTTGCGTTTCGAATTCTAGTTCTAATATAAACTTTGACCGGTGTTAATTGACAAAGATCAGGTAAAAAAAGGACCTTAGTTGGTGGTTTGTTAACTTTAAGTCGATGCCCTGTTTTGAATCTTACCTTTCCAAGAGATAAAAAAGACTCTTCAACTGCCATCTTAACAAAGAAAATGCTGTCGCCTGTCCAAATCCATATAGATGCATGACTCAGTAAAAAAATCTGAAAAACAATTACCGATTACAACTCTCTAGGTTGGATAAACATGTGAAAACTCAACGTGTCATCTGGCAATCAACGTACCAACAAATAAAGTCATTGTACCGGTTTTGTTTGTACCAATTGGCAATTGCCAATCTGCCATGCACATGTGTAGATGGACTTGTGGACTATCCATGCTGCAGCAGCTGTAAAACGGCCTTGTATCGCTGGGAAGTTGGAGATCGACCTGCTGCTAAGTAGCTCTAATGCTGGCGTGCGCAGATTGGAACCGACGTGAGCGTGCGAATTGTTGAACCGTACGCTTGTTGGATACAGACGATAAGATTCTCTGATCTGTTGCGACGACCATTTGCATGCGGTATTGGCAACATTTCATTCGTGATTCATGAGCATTGCCAAATGAACTTCACGCAGAGTGCAAACTGTACTCTCCATTCTGTCTAGTCGCAGTTAATTTTTCAGGTTGCTCGACAATTTTTCCCCGATCTGTTCTTGACTTCTTGTATCAAATGCTTAGTTAGCTAGTCTCCAATTCTACTGTTCAGACATCAATTTCATCGTCCATCCAATTATTGCACGGTTGCTGGTCCATGATCCAATCATCCAATACGAGATCGGCATGTATCGTACTCGCAGAGGATGTGACTTGTGCAATGTTAGTGTTAGTTCCAACATAATAGTCCTCCGTGTTTGTGATAAGCAAGCAGGCATCCTCGTTAGCAAGGACATGCTGGTTTGGACATGACAGAAGTGTACATCAGAAGACACTACTACTATTTCTTTGTGCTGTACTCACTGGTGAAACCAAAGAAACATCCAGGCCTATCTGCTGCAGCCTTTCCCCGGAGATATTTTGGTAGGGGGTTGGTGACTGCGTGAGCCGGATGACAAACGATCAGAAGAGCACTACTATTGTGATCTCTCTCTCTCTCTCTTCTTTTTGTGAAACCAAAGAAACATCAAAGCCTGTCAGGGGTTGGTGACTGCGTGAGATGACAAACGAAACATGCATGCATCTATCAATCTATCTATCTATCTATATGTATATAAAACGATGACAAACGATCAGAAGAGCGCTACAATTGATCTTTCTCTCTCCTCTTTTTGTGAAACCAAAGAAACTTAAAGCATGCCAGGGGTTGGTGACTGCGTGAGATGACAAACGAAACAAGCATTAATATCATCATATGGTTCTTGAGTACACCCCTTAATATTTATAAGGGAGAAGCTAGAGTAGTAAGTCCTACGATTGCTTTATGGTCGTAAGTTCTTCTAGATCACCCTATAGTCGTAAGTTCTTCTAGATCACCCCATAGTCGTAAGTCCTTCTACGACTACCTCATGGTCGTAAGTTCTTCTACGACCACGTCTATAGTCGTAAGTCCTTCTACGACTACCTCATAGTCGTAAGTTCTTCTACGACCACTCCCATAGTCGTAAGTCCTTCTATGATTACCTTATGGTCGTAAGCTTTTCTACGACCACCATGTGGTCGTAAGCCTTTCTATGATCAGGTCAGCTACGACTACTCTATAATCGATGGAGCTTGCAGACAAGTAGGCCCAATTGATTAGGGAATCTAAACAGTTAGTATACATTGTTATTCTTTGGAATAACTGCACGCAACTCCTCTATCTCTGACGATAACTGCCAGACGACCGCAGGGGGGGTTACTACTCCAACAGTAACTGCCATCAACGTGCTTATTATATGAAATAATGAGGCGTCTCTTAGCCTGGAGAAATGACCACATCTTCGTACACTATATAAAGGCTACAGTCAGTTGACAGAAAATGGAGAAGGGAAGAGACGCAATCAGGTGCACAAGACATTAGACTTTAGTCTTTCTCTTGATCTGTAACCAGCATACTCAATATAGCCACACAGGAATATGGCTGTTATTCTCTCCGGAGAAGGCCTGAACTTGTATAAAATCCTTGTGTCGTTCTCTTTGAGTGATCAATCCTGGAGACCCCTCGAATCAAACAATCATACGTAAGATTGGTTTTAAAACACCGACAGTTGACGCCGACTGTGGGGATCAGAAGAGCACTACAATTGTGATCTCTCTCTCTCTCTCTCTCTCTTCTTTTTGTGAAACCAAAGAAACATCAAAGCCTGTCAGGGGTTGGTGACTGCGTGAGATGACAAACGAAACATGCATGCATCTATCAATCTATCTATCTATCTATCTATATGTATATAAAACGATGACAAACGATCAGAAGAGCGCTACAATTGATCTTTCTCTCTCCTCTTTTTGTGAAACCAAAGAAACTTAAAGCATGCCAGGGGTTGGTGACTGCGTGAGATGACAAACGAAACAAACATTAATATCATTATATGGTTCTTGAGTATACCCCTTAATGTTTATAAGGGAGAAGCTAGAGTAGTAAGTCCTACGATTGCTTTATGGTCGTAAGTTCTTCTAGGTCACCCCATAGTCGTAAGTTCTTCTAGATCACCCCATAGTCGTAAGTCCTTCTACGACTACCTCATGGTCGTAAGTTCTTCTACGACCACGCCTATAGTCGTAAGTCCTTCTACGACTACCTCATAGTCGTAAGTTCTTCTACGACCACTCCTATAGTCGTAAGTCCTTCTATGATTACCTTATGGTCGTAAGCTTTTCTACGACCACCATGTGGTCGTAAGCCTTTCTATGATCAGGTCAGCTACGACTACTCTATAATCGATGGAGCTTGCAGACAAGTAGGCCCAATTGATTAGGGAATCTAAACAGTTAGTATACATTGTTATTCTTTGGAATAATCGCATAACTCCTCTATATCTCGACGATAATCGCGGGGCGACCGCAGGGGGGGTTACTACTCCAACAGTAACTGCCATCAACGTGCTTATTATATGAAATAATGAGGCGTCTCTTAGCCTGGAGAAATGACCACATCTTCGTACACTATATAAAGGCTACTGATCGGTTGATGTAAAATGGAGAAGGGAAGAGACGCAATCAGGTGCACAAGACATTAGACTTTAGTCTTTCTCTTGATCTGTAACCAGCATACTCAATATAGCCACACAGGAATATGGCTGTTATTCTCTCCGGAGAAGGCCTGAACTTATATAAAATCCTTGTGTCGTTCTCTTTGAGTGATCAATCCTGGAGACCCCTCGAATCAAACAATCATACGTAAGATTGGTTTTAAAACACCGACAGTTGACGCCGACTGTGGGGATCTTCTCGTCAACAGGTTTTCTTCATTTTCTCAACTCTAATGCTTCCATGGTAGGAGAGTGGAACGAGGAAAACTAGTTCGACTTGGCCGATTACACAGATATCGACATGGATGCCGGCTTCGACTACGAGCCGAGTATCACTTTATCTGATGGTAATGTCGCCTACAGAGATCATTCGTTAGATCTAGGAGACCATACCACCGATAGAGTTGAGGAGGGATGTCGCGACCACTCCAGGAGGGTCGCGACCACTCCCGACGCGGTCGGGCCTGGGATCACCCCGAAGCCTCTGTGCAAACCGAGCTAGTCCCAAGATCAGCTGCTAGCTCACACAGTAGACAAATGTGGTAGCAACCATCAACGCTAACTTTATTAATAACAACAGAGTTGATTACAAGGACGACTTATGAGCCGATAAAACAAAATACAGTGGAAGACAAAAGCGAGTAGACCACACGATTCATCACAGGCAATCGTTTGGAGGGCGTAGCCTAGACGTCCTGGTCTTCAGGCTCCTCGTAGACCTCTTCTCCTGCTCAATGATTAGATTAAGCAAAGTGAACACAACAATTGTGCTCGCAAGTCACACCCGTCAAATAACACATTGAATGCATGCAAAGATATCTCAAAGGAAGGCTTATAGAGTTGATTTGCATAAAGCCATGTTTCTTTCCAAATACTTGTACTAAGTTCCAATGTAGCTACATAATAATTAAAATTCATTTTTCAAATCTCAATTTTATAATCGGATAACATTCATCAACAAGCTGTGAAGGATACCCTCCTAACACAGGGAGATAACATTCATCAACAAGCGGTGAAGGATACCCTCCTATCACAGGGCTACCCATCCAGAACCCATTTGGATAGACATCCAAAACCAATTCATAAAGTCTTTTGAAAACAGAACCGAAATCTAACTTGGAGCAGCTTTGACAGCATGTCCATGACCGTGGACACGGCTATTCGAATAGTTTTACACTCTGTAGAGGTGTACAGCTTTACCCACACGACACGACCTCTCTAGTTTGTTTGGCATCCGTCGATACCACCGCTCACTACCGTAGGTGAGTGGTCTAGAGTACGTGACAAGGCCTTTACAATGTGCCATTCCACCGCAGCCCCCCCCCTCGCTAAGGTTTCGCCCCCCTTTGGACTAACCATCCGCCGGGTTCAGACCCCCTCTTGCGCCAGGTGGGAATATATAAAAGTAGGTCGTCAACACACCCACACAACCAGATGGAACGACCACGGTGAAACATTGCAAATTAGTTGGCCAGGTTCTGCCCATTCAGAACATGTGGTAGTACGATAAGGCATAACAAAACACACTAGAAGACCGGTCCTTAACTGACTTGGGCGACTTCCACAAAACCCTGGGCCTCAACCCTACCCGAGTTGAGCCCGCCCATGAACATGCACCCTTCCAAACAACCAATTCGCCCAAGTCGAAACCAATTTTCATTTTGCTTTGCTTTTTCAAAAACATTTGTAAACTTCCACGACAACCTAATGCCATGGTTAAAACATTTAGACAACATTGGTCTTTGGCAGTAAATTCCCCAAATCAAGATTTTTGGATCTAAGCTTTGACTAAGCATAGAGTTTTGCAACATGCTAGTTCATACTAATGTACCAACTAGCTCTTTACTATGGTAACAAGGGGTGGCTGAATCAATAATCAAGTTTGGATGTACAAAGGAATTAGGACTAACTATAAAGTTAAAACATGGATTTAAATTACTTAAATTTAAATAAGCATGCAATAATAATTTGAAACGGAACTTAAATAATTTGAGATACTGGGATTCAATATGATGAAGGGTGTAACTTGCCTTGCTCGAAAGCTTGAGGGTCTATTTCTTCAAAGTACTCAGGTTCTCCGGAGTCGTCGAAATCTACACGAGAGAACGACACAAATCAAATAAAGACCAAATAAAATCCAAATGAACTTCAAGAAAAACCGAACTCGAACCAACAGCAAGGCACCGAATTAGAAACAGCCTCTCGGGAGGAGGTCCTTTGGAGGAAGTCCTGAGGAAGTCAAGGGAGGTCCTGAGGAGGATACGACTACTCAACGTGGTCGTAAGAGGAATACAAAAGGATACGACTACGCAGCGTAGTCGTGGGAACAAAGGAAGATAACAAAGCATGGAGAAACTCACCAGGGCCGAGAGAGAGACTGAAGGGGGAGGGTGAGGCGGTGGATAGCGGGCGGTGGTCGAAGACGGCACGATGCTCTAGTGAACTCCTTGGCGACAAGGAGGCGACGGCCCAGGCTCCCGCGAACAGTGGCGAGACTCGAAGCACAGAGGAACTGGGCGAGAGCAAGAGAGTTGGGTGTGAAAAAATGTGATGAAAGAGGGCCGCTCGGGCTTTTATAGCCAGGAGAGACAGGGAGAGTCACTGAGAGACTCGGAGGCACACACGATCAAGGGTAGGTGAAGGAGGAGATAGGGGGCAGGTAGGGGAGGAGACAAGAGAGGGAACGGGTACTGCAGAAGCGACAGCATTTAATGCGACACCACGACATTTAATGCGCGAAGACTTTTGCGTCAACAGTGACGCAGCGGGAGGAAGAAGAAGGTGAGTAGGGCTGACAGGTGGGGCTAGTCAAAACTAAGGAGGGTGGTCCAACCAAAGGGGAGGTCGTGACCAAAGAAGAGGTCGTGACCAAACTCCAAGACCACCCGGAGGTCTTCCAGGACCAACCGGGAGGTCTCTCAGGACCACCCAGGAGGTCTTGGACTGAGAGAGAGGTCCAAACGAGAGGGAGGTCTAGATTGAGGGAGAGGGACGAAGAAAGACGCGACGAAACGGGGCCGTCTGATTTGATCGGTTGGTTCAAAAGAATTGGACGTTCGGACTAGTCGAACGTGCCAACAAGATCAGGCCGTCCAACCCTGATCGGACGGTCCACAACGCGTGGGACGTTCGGACTGCTCGAAACACCCAACTAGATCGAGCCGTCCGTTCTGATCGGACGATCCGCGATGAAAGGAGGCGCAGAGCTAGATTAGTTGAAGTTCGATTTAGTCATTTTAAACACTTTTAATTCCAAAATCTCAAGTTAAGCTTTAGAACTTCAACAAAACCAAATGGTTATTTTTTTTGAAAATTTTCAAAAAGTCCTGAAAATCGGGATGTTACAAGGGATCCTTATCCCCCTACAACAGTACGTCCAACTAAGGGACCAGTTTCCTTAGAGGGCAAGGGTCTGTTCGACTACGATCAGGACTGTACCAAGGTAGGCTCACACCATGACGAGGGCTCTCCCTCCAAATGTTTAAATCCGCCTGAGGCAGTCCGACGTGGCGAGGCAAGTTCTGGAAGCCATCATTCCGGAGCTTCATCAGCATCTGGTGGTCATCTCTCTCCAGTTAGCCCCACAGAGGATAAGGTCGAGCATGCTTTTCCCATGAGTTCGACCATACCCTCGCAGGGCTCACCTACGGACGGAGATGATTATAACCCAGAATTCTCCTTTCTGGAGGGGCTTGCTCCAAGTCGTCAGACGATGTCTTTTGACTACTCCTCAAGCGCATGTGGAGATTATCAACGGGAGGTCTTCGTCCTTCCCTCAGATAATGATCACTCTCCTAGAGACAGGACTGAGGATGCTCTCTGTCGATCACACTTTACGACCCTTCGTGGCAATGGCGAGGACACCTCCGGTGATGAATGAGGTCAACACTCTGATGAGCGTAGGGGAAATCCTCGAAATGCTCGCACTCTATTGAGGCAAACTCGAGGATCGGATATGTACGATCCTGAGACAACCCGATAGAGAAGAATGGCGGCTCGGAGAAATCTGCCTGGGCGCGTTCAGTATCAGTTGGAGGAAGCTCAAGAACTCTAACACATCAATGATCTGCTCGAGAACCCAACTCGAGAACTCGCCTGAACGCTCGGCTACGAGCTCTTCACCGAAGAGATCGCAAGAAGGCTTCAAAGCACGATGGCTAGACTCGAGCATCCTCGCTGGCATTATTCCAGAAGTCATAGCGGTACGACTCCATTAACTACCTATCATTCGAACAACTCACCACATGGAGATCGGCGCGATAACAGGTTATGTCGTTACCCTAACCTTAATTCTAGTCGGAGAAGAGTTCCTCGGACGCCTGATGATCAACAAGCTCCCAAGAGAGGTGATCGTTCACCACCCGACCCAAAAATTTGTAATAGCAGATGAAATACAAGGAGTACTACCCTCGTAGGTCCGAGACTTATCATAAGTCGGGTTCACCCACGCCCGGATATCACCTGGCAACATAAACCCTTCTTTCCTGCAAAGGAGGCATTACGATGTGATTACCGGATGTAGGGTATTCTTGTCTAATCTCCGAGCAGTTCACTAGCCACCGCGGTTTCGACCAGTGAACATGGAGACGTTCGATGGGTCTTAGAATACCATCAAATTTCTTCAAATCTACACGACAACTGTCTGAGCAGCAAGAGGAGGAGAGCTCGTCATGGTGAATTACCTTCCGACTGTACTCGAAGGGTCTGCTCGATCGTGGTTGCTAAATCAACCACTCGATTTGATATATTCGTGGCAACACCTCTATGACCTTCTGCTGGCTAACTTCTAGGGCACCTACAATCACTCTAAAAAGGAGGACGACATGTACATGATGAGACAAAATGACAACAAGACCTTATGCTAATTCATCAAGCATTTCAGTCAGGTTCGAAATTCAATTCTAGAGGTTTCTGACTCATCTGTTATCAGAGCCTTTAAACAGGAAGTCCGCAGCAGAAGGATTACAGAAGACATCGCTTCGAATCCTCCGGCTACTGTCGCTGAACTCTTTGAGATGGCCGATCGATATGCGACTGCTGCTGAAGCAGTCGAGTGGAACAAAACCATCGATCGAGACGACATGAATCCTCAAGAAGCAGACGAAAGCAGCAAGAAGAAGGACAAAAATGCCAAGAAATACAGGAGCAAGGCGAAGGGCCAAAAACCACAAGCTAACAGTTCTAAGAAGGTCTTGGTCGTAAGCGATAAGGAGCCACGAAGTTCCAAGCCATATCCTGACCAAAGCAAAGGTAAGCACCCTGAGCGGAAGAACAACAAGCTTAGGTGGTTTCCTTTCCATAAAAAGGAAGGACACGACCTTCGCAATTGCCGGGTTTTCCAACGAAAACTTGAGGACTATTATACTAGAAAAAGACCTCTCCCTACTCTCGAGGAGGTAGGCCGAGTGAGTCGTCAAAAGCAATAAGACGACGAGGCGGAGAAGCTATTCTAAGATCCGGAGCATACCATCAAGCATATCTATGGGGGATCATTGACATACGAGTCAAAATGATATCTTAAGGCTATCGAACGTGAGGTAAACTCTATTGACCCTCCGCTTGTCAATAAATTGCCAAAGTGGTCGGAAGTCACCATCTTTTTCGAGAAGGGTGACTGCCCAATCCCTTCTACTCGGCCAGGTCGGTTTTCGATTGTGATGGAGCCCACCACCAATAAATGTTGAGTAAATCGAGTGTTAGTTGATGGTGGTAGCTTGTTAAACATCTTGTTTACGAGTGCCTAGGACGAGATGCAAGTACCCATGACCAAGATAAGACCAGTACGATACTCTTTTCATTGGATTGTACCGGGGTCTTGGGCCAAACCTATTGGCCAAGTTTCTCTTCTTTTAACATTTGATTCTCCAAGCAATTTCAGGACAAAGAAAATCTCTTTTGATGTAGTCGATTTTGATACGACATATAATGCCATACTCGGACGATCAACTTTGGAAAAAAAATTCTTAATGACCACTCATTATGGGTATCAATGTCTTAAGATGCCAGGTCCCAAAGGAGTAATCACAATTCAAGCAGATAAAAGATGGCGATTACGCAGTGACCGTCGATCCTCGAGATGGTTGGCGATACCAACTCAAGAAGAAAACAAGGAGCAGCCTTCGACCAAGCAGTCGAAGCCTAAAACTGCACCAAAACCGAACGACCAGGTGAAAGAGGTTCCTTTGGATCCAAAGGAGACCTCGAAGACTGTTCGCATCGGGGATACTTCCACCCCAAATAGGAAGATGCTCTCGTCACTTTCCTCTAAGCTAACGCAGATGTCTTCGCATGGCAAGCATCCGACGTGCCCGAAATCCCCAGGGAGGTGATTGAGCACATGCTAGCTTTACGACCTGACAAGAAACCCGTAAAACAAAAATTACAGAGATTTGCATCTAATCAACAAAATGCTTGCTATCAGATCAGAATTGGACAAGCTAGTTAAAGCAGGCTTTATAAGAGAAATCGACCACCCAGAGTGGTTGTCCAACCCTATAATGGTTAGAAAGTCTACTGGCAAGTGGCATATGTGTGTAGACTTCACTGATCTCAATAGAGCTTGTCCAAAAGATGATTTTCCTTTACCTCGTATCGATTAGTTGGTTGATTCTCCTGCCGGTTGTGAAATATTAAAATTTCTAGATGAATATTCTGGTTACCATCAGATTAGTATGTGTCTAGAAGATGAAGAAAAGACCGCATTTATTACACCATTTGGAATATTTTACTATGTCAAAATGCCATTTGGTCTAAAAATGCTGGCACTTCTTTTCAACGCTTGATGCAATCGACTTTTTCACCTCAACTAGGCCACAATTTAGAAGCCTATGTTGATGATCTAGTCGTAAAAAACATCAAACGACTTAATCATTTTTCTGACTTGCAAGAAACATTGGACAACCTTAGAAAACAACACTTGAAACTCAATCCTGAGAACTATGTGTTTAGAGTCTCTTCAGGAAAGTTGCTCAGATTCCTTGTCTCTGTACGAGAAATCGAAGCAAATCCCAAAAAGATAAAGGCCATTGTGCAAATGCGCCCTCCAACCACGAAGAAAGATGTCTAGAAACTCACGACTGGGAGAAAAAAAGACTACCTATCTTTAAACTTCTAAGAAAGCACGAGGGTTTCGAGTGGCCAGAAGAGGCAAACGCTGCCTTTAAGGATATCAAGAGGTATCTTACGAGTGCTCCTGTTTTGGTTTCTCTGAAACCAAAAAGACACTCTTAATTTATCTAGCTGCCACGCCACAGGCAGTGAGCGCAGTACTGGTCATAGAACGTGAAAACATCCAACGATCGGTTTACTACATAAGTGAAGTTTTACACGGACCTAAGAAGTGTTATCCTCAAGTTCAAAAACTTCTGTATGCCCTCCTCATGTCTTCGAGGAAACCGCAACATTATTTTCAGATGCACAAGATAATTGTGCTGTCCGAGTTTCCCTTAGGAGTGATCCTCTAGAACAGAGAAGCAGCGGGACGCATGGCAAAATGGACAGTAGAACTTGAGGAGTTCGACCTCCATTTTGTGTCCCGAACGACCATTAAATCCCAGATCTTGGTAGACTTTGTCGCCGAATGGACAAATCCTGAACCTGTTTAGGATCCCTAGTACGATACCCACGACTAGTGGACGATGTACTTTGACGGATCACTTACGTTAAGTGGCTCAGGGGCTGGGGTGGTCCTGGAATCTCCTACAAGAGAGACCTTAAAGTATGCCATTCAATTCAACTTTCTTGCCACTAATAATGTGGCAGAATACGAAGGTTTGTTGGCTGGCATACGAGCTGCGAAAACACTCGGGATTCAACGAGTACTCATGAGAGGAGACTCTTAATTGGTCGTGAATCATTAGTGGCAAAACAAAGGATGGTGTTAACGCACGACGTGACTTGGTTGATATGAACATAAGGACCGAGTTAGCACCGAAAGAGACCGATAAAGGACAAACGTACCTTCCCCCAGCTTGCTACACTTTGTCCAAGGCCAAGAGAAATGAACTGTGCTAAAGCTTGCATGGTGCAAAAGTTCCATCCGGTTACTCCGCCAGTATTAAGAAACTTGTTTCCAAGGAAGATTTGAAATTAATTGGTATGAAGTCTCATGATTGTCATGTGCTGATGACACAAATGCTTCCTGTTGCAATTAGGAGTATCTTGCCGAACAAGGTCCGAGTGGCAATCTTCATGCTGTGTTATTTTTTTTAACTCAATTGCTCAGAAGGTCATCGATCCCGAAGGACTAGATACTCTGTAGGCCGAGGTGGTGATGACTCTACGTCATCTTGCGATGTATTTCCTATTGGTGATATGCCCTAGAGGCAATCATGGAGATGATGATATCACGTCTATGTTTATGTGTTAATTGAATAAGTGTTATTCTGTTCCTTGAATGAATCATCAGTTATGAAGATTAACAAGTATGTGACTTGTTGGTGAAACTTTATATGATGTTGTTCTAAATGAATTCCTGGTCGGAACACCAGTGACTCTATCGACCAGTGCGTGTATTAATTGATGACCATATTTCACCGGTCATGGATATAGAGATATCGAATCAATAATGTGAACACATGTTAGAGAACATGGGTTGGATTGACCCATCTTGAGACACTGTTGAGATTGTTATGATTCTATGTGTCGTCAGTTGGTCTCAAGCAATGATGATGTATAATCGTTAGACCTGAGATCAGCATGGTTTCCTACATGTATAATAGCACTCTTAGGGGTTGCCAATCGCTACTCGTAACTGGGTAGTTATAAAGGTAGCTTTCAAGTATGCTATGAAACATACGGAGGAATGTGACTGGTCGGATATGGGATTTGCCCCTCCTAACATAACAGGAGAGATGTCTCTGGGCCCCTCGTTGTGGTCGGATAAAGAAAGTTATGGCCATGCCACTAGTGGTCGAAGTGTTCGACCACGTAAAGTTATTCGACACTCGATCGAGAAAGTATTGAACAGTCCATGGATGACACATCTCACCTAGAGTTCAACCAGACATCGTGAAGTAAAGGGATAATACACGAGTAGGTCGGTTAGTTCGATCAGTTATGGACTGGTCGTACGGAGATATGAGCTAGTCGTAGACTGGTCGAACGTAATCACAGAGTGGTCGTAACCTGGTCGTAAGGAGTTACGAACTAATCGTGACCAAATACGAACTGGTCGTATAGAGATAGTACCTAGTCATAAGTGATGAGGACCTGGTCGTAGATCATATTGCATTAAGGTTTGCCCGATATAATTTGTGTGTATTCGGGAATCGTTATGTCTTGCTAGGAACTGTTAACGGCTCGTGGTCGGAAATGGTTTTCGAGTCACAACTGATTATGCATGAACCTACAAGGTCACACACTTAACGGGTTGGAACAAACTAGTATGGATACGATTCGTCAAACATGTTCGGATAGGATCCGTCACGAGCACTATATAAGGAGATGTATGAGGCTGTTGGGACGGGTGTGAACGTAACAGATGAGACACACGAAAGTCGTGAGTTGAGTTGTTCCAATGAAACTCTAGTCGCCATCTTCCTGAGAGCTCTGCCATGCGACTTGGTGCTGGCACACCGGCGTATGGTTGTTCCTGCCCTAGACGTGTAGATACCGTAGAGGCGCTACTGTGGTTGCTGTTGCGCTTGAGGACGATCCGCGATCTTCATAAGGAACTGCAGAGGTCGCTGAAGGAGATGATCAACCACGACCACCGCACCGACGTGCTCGACGCTGGACGATCGACTATGACCACTACATCGACGTGCTCTATGTTAGACCAGGCTACTCCAACCCTTCTTCCGCTGCTCTGCGCGTCTGGTGGTAACGATCTGTGATCATCTACTTGCTTGGCTTCCTGGTTTATGTGGTAGAAAATTTTGATTTGTTACTATCGTAGCCTACCCGTACCCCAACATTTCCCACCGTTATTTTTCGATATCATGGTCCATCTCATTGTTCACCTTATGAAAGAGATAAAGATATATGACCCCGTGTTTCTACGTCATATGTACCTGTTCGAGAGGTACATGGGAATTCTCAAGTCCTACGTACGGAATCGATCTCGACCGGAGGGCAGCATCATCGAAGGTTATGCAACTGAAGAGGTTTTTGAGTTGTGCGTCGACTACATGGCTTAGGTAGAACCGATAGATGTGCCTCTATCTTGTCATGAGGGGAGACTGAAGGGTATCGGGATCATCGGAAGGAAAGCAATCACTTCCGATCTTGATACGTACGCTCAAGCCCATTTCACAGTCTTGCAACACATGATCCAAGTGTCCCCGTACATTGACGAGCACAAAGATATGGTACGCCAACAGAATCCAGACCGGTCGGAGGTTTAGATCACAAGAGAGCACAACCGTCGGTTCAACAAATGGTTAAAGGTGCGATTCACTAGAAGGTCATCAAGTGATGATACGCTGCTATGGTTGGCAAAAGGGCCAAAATTTACAATTGTGACATGGCAAGGATACGACATAAATGCAAATAAGAACTGTCACGTAGTTCTTCATGGAATGTTGACCATATAAATGCATCAATTGTTAATTATGGCTTATTATTTCCTCATTCTGAATATGCTACTGTAGGAGTTGTTTCTATTGAACATGCTATCTGATTGTTTGTACAAGACTGAGAACACCAGATGTGATAAAATCAGCAGGTCTAGTTTAGTGTAATTTGCTCGCAATTCTCTGAGTAATTGTTTTGTATTGTAAAGTCTGTAACATGAATATCTATAAAAACACGATGTTGTTCAGAAAACACGCCCTTGCTTTAATTTCGCTATTGCTCTTCTATGTAATAGAAACTAGAAAAAAAATTAAATGGGGCTTCCTGCTCTAGTTACCATAGCAGTTTTTCAGTTTGTGATATTATCATAAAACTAAGAAATTTTGTGATTGCTAATGCCTAATTCGTGATGATTGTAAGAAATGATGTTTATAAGTGGTGATTGCTTACTTGCATTTTTTTATGCCATGTTCTAGTAACAAAAAAGGAAAATGTTGAAAGTCTTGTTTTTTTTGTCAAGTCTAGTCCAACCGTATTTCAATTATTGGTATTATATGTAGGTTATTTTACTACCCTTATGGAATTTTTATGACCTATCTGTATGCCAATCATACTCCTTACGCATATTTTTGGGAAAGTGTACAATTAATATTTTTATCTATTCTCTTGATTGTGTGCCCAGTATCCCATGAGTACCTTTTCAGTTTCAATGGGTAACTTCTATTTTTCTGTATAAAATATGTTTTCAAGGGAAATTATCTTCGAAAATACCTAGTGGATATCAACTTGCAATCCATGAAATTTTAGTTCATTGTGTATGTAACTTATATAGATAGCAAGTAAGCGAGATGGCAGAGGCCCTGTCTTCGCCGCCGTCAGCGACGTCGCCAAATGCATCTGGATCTCCGAGCAAAGTGGTATGTAAGTGAGATGGCAGAGGAATATCAAAATTTCCTGCGGCCCGAATGACTATCACGGAGGTTAGTGACGTTGGGATCCCTCTGAGTCCCAAGAAAGCAGCGGCAAGATTCCGGACTATCTGCGGGATACTTGAAAGGGAACGGGTCCCCATCACCACACCAAGCTGGAAGTCTCTGACGGATGTAGAGAGAGGCCAGCTGTGGACTGAAATTTCAGGCTCATTCACTATCCCAGAAGCAGGCCAGGCACATGTGCAATGGCAGGCGTTGCTCGCGATTGGACACATGTGGAGGACCTTCAAGAGCACGCTTGTCACGAAGTACGTGAACACGAGTCAGACGCCCTTCGTGAAGTATCAATTCTTGTCGCGGGATATATGAGACGCCTTTGCGCGAATGAAGACGACGGTCGAATTTTAGGAGCAAAGTGCGGCGCACAAATCTCTCCAAGCATAAAACACTCACCCCCACAAACTTGGCACCGCTGAGTACGCGGGTAAAACCACGGAATGGGTGGCACAGGACCAGAACGCAACCCGGCCATTTGCTGATATCGAAGACGAGCGTGCCCGAACCTGGTTAAGAGCGACGGCATCAGCCATGTCTTCGGGCGGCATCTCTTTCACAAACGCGGCAGACGAGGCAGTGTCCCAACATCTGGTAAATATGTCGAACTACGTAGTTGTTAATAAGTCCATAACTTCATAGTGTCTATAATAACATCATGACCTCTTGCAGCAAGCATTGACTTCCGCATGTTCCCAAGGCTCATTCGAAGAAGACAGGGAGAATGATCTACTATCTACGACTCTGGGAAACAAGGAGCACCCGAGTCGCACGCGAGGCGTTGGGGTTTACGTACCTTGGAGGGATGGGTTCCGACATGATTCCGACACGTATAGGAGTAGGAAGAGATCCAAGGTCGAGCACGATGCTCGGTTGGAACAGGTGCTTACTGCAAAATTTCAAGGACAGATAACAAGATTGCAGGATCAAATGAATTAACTCCTCAACCATTCGCAAGCCGCCCCCGTTATTTTGGGAGCCAGTCCTCCTCAACATTGGAGTAGCGTTGCGTCCACACCAAATTCTGAACATGACGACGTCTAATTACCTATCGACGACATCAAGGTAATGTACATCTCTGGAATGCTCCAAAGATAGACCTATACGACGCCTTAGCTAATTGTGTATCGTTTTGTAGGAGCTGATGCCCTGCAAGCTCCAAGTGAGGATGGTTGGGTCCATTTCTATTAGGCTGGGTGGGGGATGGTGTATCCATACCAAGAAGGGATGGTGCAGCACGGTGCCCAGCTGGCGCAGGGTTACGTCAAGGTCCAGGTGGACATGGTACATGACAATTTCATGGTCGTCCCGCTGGAGATTCACCTGAACGAAGATATCAGAACACTACGGGATGCTATGTACACTTTTATCCAGTGGCCCAAGAAGGACATCGCCTTGGACCCTGCAGTGTCGCGATCTCGACTTGACCATGCCTCTCCAATAGGACCCTCGATGACTCCACCTCAAACTTCACTTCAAAAGGCCACCTCATCGGTTCCCATGGAGAAGACGCTGAAGGAACAAGAAAAGCGTGCCGTCGTATCGTTTCCCGAGTCGTCTCACAGGAAGATGTGTAGCGGGCCAGTCGTTAAGGCCCAATCAAAATCGAAGAACATTAAGTTGCCTCCCAAGCCTTGGAAATACTCCCTCGGAAGTCCGTTGGCCCCCAACACAATACTAGCCCGCGCTGGAGTAAGTTGTCAAGATTTGCATGTCTGGTACATGTGAAAGACCAAAGAGAAGGGGTGTGATACTGGAATCACCGTCAGATACACCATGGAGCATTTCTTCCATGAGCCAGGCCAATTCATCATGGGCTTCAATGACTTATTCGACCTATTCAACTTCGATGTCCTCGACGCCTCGCTTCTACGATGCTGGATACTGTAAGTGTGTATAATCAAGTTCTACATTCACATAATACCGATAAATATCATAACTCATTGCTTATGTATAGATACATGATGAAAAATGCCCAGGGATGGAAAGAACCGGTGGGTTTCCTCGACCCACATGTGGTCTCTGAGCAAACCATCAACCAAGACGCATCCTACGTTGAGAAATACATAACGACGGGATTGGTTACTCAGGACGACAAGGATTACATACTGGTGCCCTACAACCAGAAGTAAGTGCTTCACTACTTGCTATACAAATTTCATTTGTACTTTATACGCAGCACGAACTTAGGTTTAATGACTATAGAGATATACATGAGTAGGTACCACTGGATCTTTTTAGTCAATATACTAAAGAGGAACAAGGTAATATACCTTGATTCTCTACTCAACAAAACCCACGACTTCACCCTTGTGAAAGGAATACTCGACAGGTATGCTCATTTCCTCCATACATAACTCTATTGTAATCTTCCTTCATTTGAAATGGCTGAGGATAACTTGTTGGAATCATGTAGGTCGTTCATCGCCTATGTTGCGAGGGAGAGGCATACAAGGGATCGAGCGCCACACTACAACACAGGACGCGATTTCTGGTACGTGCTACAACACAATAATCCTATATCATACTTCGTAATAATGCGTCTCGAATTGACTATACCTATATACGTAATTATATTTTTGTAGTGCCGCCAGCAAAAACAAGATTACCTATGTGCATTCTACGTTTGCCATCATATGCAGCAAATCATGAGTGCTAAGATGAAGGATCCTGAGGTTTGTCAATCTCGCAATAATTATTTCCTAATTATAAATTTAAATATATATGCTTACTAGTTTACTCCTGCTAGCGACAAGGCTTGAACATAGATTTAGATGCACTCATTGTGAGAGAGATCTTGGAGGTTTGAGGCAAGCTCTGCGGCTTCGTCAAGATGGAGATTGTTAACGCCGACGAACAGTTTCACTCCGTCGACACCTCTGAACCACCTTCAAACAATTGATTCAATTGTAATTCACTTTGGGTAGTTGTAATTCAATTGTAACTCTAGCGACAATACTTGAATATATTCTTTTATAATTGATTTTGAGTTGTAAATGATAACTTTGATTTGTCAACAATTGATTCATCTATGATGTATCTGTTTTTTGCCTGCTTGTTTTCAGAGGGCATGGCTAGCAATTCCTAAGGCTAGCGAAAATCAAAAAAATTTAGTTAGGTATAAAGAACTATCACACACGGTTTTTTGTTGAAACCGTCTATGAAGGGCTAGTATCACCGACGGTTCTATTTACAAACCGTCTGTGATACATAGGATATCACAAACGGTTCTATTTATAAACCGTCTGTGATATGTCTCCAATCATAGACAGTTTGTAAATAGAACTGTTTGTGATATCCTACGTATCACAGACGGTTTTTGGTGGAAACTATCTGTGATACTAGCCCTTCATGCATAGCTTTCAACAAAAACCGCTCGTAGTTGTTTATCACAGACGGTTCAAAACCGCTCAGTGATAACCGCCATTATCATAGACACACAAATTGCAGACGGTTTAAAAACCGTCTGTGATGACGGTTTTGAACCGTTTGTGATAACCCTGTCTGTATTAGTGAGCAAGTTGACAGAAAAGGGAGGAGGGAAGAGATACAATCAGGAGCACAAGATATTAGACTTTAGTCTTTCTTTTGATTGGTAACCAGCATACTCAATATAGCTACACAGGAGTAGAGTTGTTATTCTCTCCGGAGAAGGCTTGAACCTGTATAAAACCCCTATGTCGTTCTCTCTGTGTGATCAATCCTGGAGACCCCCGAATCAAAGAATCATACGTAAGATCGGTTCTAAAACACCGACACATATACATATACATATACATATACATATACATATATATATATATATATATATATATATATATATATATGTATGTGTGTGTGTGTGTGACGCCTTAAATACTCACTCGAGTATGTACTCCCACTTCGAATATACCATTTAAACGCATATATTATACTTCTTTATCACTTTCAGTATATTTAAATACCAATTATAAGATACTCCAATGCGACTTGATTGCAAAATTTTCATTGGAGCCCCTTTTTATACCATTTTTCATATATATAAAAGAAGTATATACACAAAATTTGCTATAAAAGTGGAATTTAATGAAATTTTTCATGGAACTCACTTTGGGGTATCTTATAATCATTATTGAGTATGCTCAAATAGATAAAGAGATATCCTCATACGATTTAAGTGGTATATAAGAAGTAGAATCGCATCCTCCAATACCATACCATTTATATATATATATATATATATATATATATATATATATATATATATATATATATATATATATATATATATATATATATATATATAATAATGACTTAGTACTACCGGAGTACATACTCTGGCCCATCCACCGCCGATCTAACGCTACAGTGCGCTACTCTTTGGGTAGCTCGATTTCCTGGATGGATCGAGGCTCGCCTCGCGCTATTCGTTCGATTTTGGGCGAGAAGATTCCAGAGCACCTCCACCCCGGGACCTCCTCTTAGTGCTTGCGCCACCGGCCCTGCACCTCCGTTCCCGGCCTCCACCTCCCAAGACGCAGCGATGCCTTCACATGGCCTCCTCCCCGCTTGGAGCACCTCCACCCGGGGCCTCTGCTGGCACGCCCACTCGCCTCGGCCACACCCGGGCGGCTCTGTCGGATCCCTCGCCTTGCGCGCCCTCGTTAGGATCGCCCGGCTCAGACCTCGGCCTCGGTGCCCCGTGTCACCTTTCGTTTGGCGATGCCACCAAACCGAGCGGAGCGAGCAGTGGTCATCACTCCTCCCGATCCCGATCCACTTCGTGCGGGCTTGGTCGCTCCTCGCCGAGAATCGCTCGGGTTGGGGCACCGCATCGCGATGAGAGGATGACCCCGCGCAGATCCCTTCTACATCGTCAGGATCGAGATCCAGACTCGTGAGCTCCTCGATCCATGTCTTCACAGATGTTCTTTCCAACAGAGTGGCATGGGTCGTACTATAGTGTAGTGATGAATCGCTGGTTTGGTGGTAGTAATAGTAAAATCACTGTTTTTGGTGCGTTTCTTGGGTTCTTTTCAGTTGGGGATTATACATTCCTGTATGCTAATTGCGAGGGAGTTCCCTAAAATTCAGTGTTTTCTCTTTGTGAATTTGTACATTGACGTAGTTATGAATCTCAAGTGTTAAGCTCTTGCTCTTGATCCATGATTTTGGTGGTTACATGTTGTTCGTTTCGTTTGTTCTTGGCTACCTAACTTTAAGCGGTTAAGTGGATTTAGGTTATTGCCTTATTGGCATCTTGGTTTGTATCCCAAGTGCCCAAATTGGCAGCTCTGGATCCATCTCTTAGGTTGTCCTGTTTGGCTACTATCTTGTTTGCATGGCAATGGCAGCAAATACAATGTATCTTAGTAAATCTCGACAATACACGAATCTGAGATGGGAAACTAGTACGTCTCTTGTTTATGTAGTAAATGTTGGTGCTATGGAGAGTTGTTATGCCAAGTTTTATTGTTGTTCTGCAGGCTACCCTGTTGGAAACGCTTTTATGATGTCTGATTATTTGCATCTGTGCATCTACAGTCATTTGGTCTAACGTGTGCTTCGTTCAGTATTGAACGGTTTTTTGTCTAGAATGATGTATTCTATTCTCTTCGTAGATTTTTGAAATGTCTTTTAAGAATATGGATGCAATTGTTTGATTATGCTTCACCCAATAATAGCATTACCAATGATACCATAGGTTATCTTGGATTTTCAAGAACTAGTACCTTTCTATAACAGCCTGTCTTCTTACCCCATTGCTGTATAGATTGACAAGGTGAAAGATACTCACCCACCTCCGGCCTTGGGCCCACTCACCCCTCGTTAGCGTATTTGTCAATTAGCAAAATGTGGTATGATTAATTAAATAGTGATGAATGATATTATCTTTTCTTGCAGATCGTGCTAAGATCAAAAGGCTTTTTTCAACCTTCAGAAGGATCTCCTTTTGGTTTATCACGTGGATATGATTCTCAATATGCTACCAAACATTGGAAACAACAGCTCAGGAGATGGCCCTGTGGATTATGGATGACAAAGAAAATACTGCAAAATAAGATTAGGAAATTAAGAATAGATTATAGTGATTTGTTCGCCGTTAGGCATATTTTCCCCTATTATTGTGTACACAAGTGTGATGAAATGATGATACTACTGTAACACCCTAATTTTCAGAGCCTTTTTGAAAGTTTTCAAAATAACAAGAACCATTTGGTTTTGATGGTAATTCAAAGCTTAACTGGAGAATTTCAGAATTTGAAGAGTTGAAAATGACTAAGCTAAACTTCAACTAACCCAAAACCTAGTTCTCTTGGTGTTGCTCTAGCTCTCTGGAGCTACCTTTCCTTCTCTTGATAAGATTTCCTTTCCTCTATTTTATTCGGACAATCTTCTACGCCCAGACCTTCCCTCCTGTCTGGCTATCTCCTGGAAGCCATATCCCCTTTAAGTCTGGAGCTCTTTTGTGAGTCTAGACCTCCTTGGTATCTAGACTGCCTTGGTACTTAGGCCTCTTCTTTGTTGGCCTGAATATCTCTATGGTTCAGACTTTTTCTTTTCCTCTTTGTTCATCTGAACCTCCTCGGGTTCATTTCAAAGCCCTTTGGTGCTCCCTTGAGCCCTTCAAGCTCCAATGGACTTTCCTTGGATCCTCTGGGTGTGCTCATTCGGACCTCCCACGAGCAGGTCTTTTGGACCTCTTGCCCATAAGACCTCCTCCCAATCTCTTTGCAAGGATCTTCCTTGCAGTTTGAGGCCACCTTGTGGTTAGGACTTCCGGTCCTGTGCTTGGACTTTCCTCCCCTTTGAGATCTTGACCCTCCAGGATCTCCTTTCGAGATCTGAGCGTCAGGACCTCTTCGGATGACCTCACTCTTAATGGTTTGGACCTCCTGTGGGGTCTAGCTCTCTTTTGTGTTTAAACCTTTGAGGTTTAGACCTCCTTTAATGTTTAAACCTTCTTTTGTGTTGGACCTCTTTTAGGTTGATTGTAACATCTGATTTCTAAATCCTTGTTAAAGTGTGTAAAACAAATTAAAACTATTTTGTTTTGATGAGAATTCAAAGTTTGGTTCGGCTGGAGAGGTTTAAGTTGTTGATACCTCCTTTTGGTATGCTCAGTGGACCTTCCTTTAGCCTATCTCTTTTGGGCTATGTAGGTTTAGACCTTCTCTGTGGCCTAGATCTCCCAGTGGTTCTTGAGGTTAGACTCCTTGGGGCTCGGACCTTTTACACTTGGACATATTACATGTTCGAGCCTTTCCTTTGAGTTTGATCACCTTGGATCTCTTTGTTGGTTTGAATCTCTTTGGATCAGACCTCTTTTCTGTTCAGACTTCTCTTAAGTTTAGACCCCTTGTTGCCTGGGCACTTTCTTATGCCCAGACCTCTTTTCATTCGGACCTCCTTAGGGTTCATTCTAACCACCACGGCTTTTGATCCCACCCTAGAGGTTGGAGCCTCCTTTGAGTTGCCTTGACTCATGTACTACATTGGACCACCTTTTGTGAATCTTCTGTAGGATCCTCTCTTTCTCGGAACTCCTCTGCTGGACCTCTCCTTGTTTGAATCTAACGGTTTGGACCTCCTCACCTTGAATCCAAAGGCCCAGACCTTCCCGTGCGTTATTTATCTCTGGAGACCTCCCCTGCACGTGTGATCTTGGCTGTTGGACCTCCCTCTCGGAGATCCAACCGCCCGGACCTCAACTTGTCTTTAATCTCAACCACGGGCCCTCTTTGTAGTTCTCTGGACCTCCTGTCCAAGACCTCTCCATGGCCTATTAAACCTGGCCCTGGACTTCCTCGCCCAACCTCCCTTGAAGAGATCCTAACCGTCAGGACCTCCTGTTGTTGATCCTGACCGTCGGGACCTCCCCATGTCTAGACCTCCTCTGCATGTCTGGACCTCCTCAACCTTTAGACCTCCCTGTCCTTCGGGCCTAGGACCTCCTCAAGGATCTCCCCTGCGGGGCAAGACCTCCCCTCTTGACCTGACTGTTTCTAAGTTGACTGGCCCCACCTGCCAGTCTTGGTCATTCTCATTTCCTCCGCCACGTTAATATCTTGGGCATTTAATGCATGTCTTGTCACATTAAATGCATCCATATACGTGGTGTTTACTTTGAATCTGGTCACTTAGCCGTACTCTGACATCCTTCTTTGTTCCTTCCCATAGCAACATACGTTGTCCTTCCTCGTACCTTTTATCCAGAATGGTAGTGATACCTGCCCTGCCACTCACCTACCTTTGACCCATTTCTATGCTTATCCTTGACACGTATATTTCTAGTTTTCTTCACCACCTTGACTACAATCAAACCAAGAAATTCTACCACATCACCTTTCTCCACACTCGATATCTTAGCTCACGATCGGTGGCTCTCGAGGAAGACCTTCTTGTCACGACCTCCCTCCATCCATTGTTCCTTCTTGTCCTGGTGAGTCCTGGCGATCTCCTCCACTCTTGTTTTTGCCCTTTGCCTTGTGGTCGTGTCCTTCTCGGGACCTCCTGAGTGGACACCTTCGGATTTCTATGGCCTTTATTTGAGGACCTCCTCTCTGGACTTTCGCGCAGGATCATCTCTCAGGGCCTCTCTGTTGTAATACTTAAGTCGCTCCTTTGGGGTCTTTTGCTAAAGACCACCTAATCCTGGTAAGCTTAGACCTCCTCCAAAGAACCTGTTCTAAGTCTGATTCTTACATTAATTGAGTTTTGAGTTTCCTCTGGAGTTCTTTTGGTTCTTTGCTTGAGTCTCTGTTGGTTCTTTATTTGGAGCTTGGTCTGAATATGTTCTTTTGACCGTATAGATCTTGACGTTTCCAGAGAGCCAGAGCTGTGAGAGAGAGTAGATCCTTAAGCTGTCAAGCAAGAGGCAAGTTACGCTCTTGATCATATTGCACCCAGTAATTCAAATTAATTATGTCCTGTTTTAATGTATAATGCATGCCTATTTCTACCAAGTTATTTCAATACCTATTTTAAATCCATAGTTATGCCTACTTCCTTTGTATGGGCACTGTTGACTTGAACTGAGCATGTTGTCACCACTAGATCAAACTTGGGTCATGCAATAGTGTGAGCCAAGACCATTTGAAAAACATATGCTTAGTCATGCTTAGACCAAAAGTATTGATTTGGGGAAATCTTTACCATCATGACCAAACACTGTTTTAAATGTTTTTACCATGACATTGAGTTGTCATGGAAGGATGAAAATGTTGCTGGGGAAGCAAGGAAAATGAAAATGGATTGGGACTGGGGCGAATTGGTTGGATTGGCTGGTGTAATGTTTGTGCACAGACTCTATCCTAGTAAAGGTGGAGGTCCAGGGGTTTGTGAAAGTCGCCCTAGCCATGTGAGGACCGGTCTTTGAGCGACCAATGCCATGCCTATAATGGGCTATGCCACAATCGTGCAACCACATGTCTCCAGTGTGGGGCGTGGGATCTGGCTGAATAATTTGCAAAACTCCACCATAGGCTGCTCCATTGGAGGTGTGGGAGGTCTTATATGGCCAATGGTCTTTTATAGCCTACTGTTCCCACTGGTGCAAGAGGGTGCTTCCCGTGGATTGCGATCCATAGGGGGTGAAACCTTAGCAAGGAAAGGCTGTGGTGGAGCAATGCATTGTAAAGGCCTTGTCATGAACTCTAGACCTCTTACCTTCGGCAGTGAGAGGTGGCACTCGCACATGCCAAACAAACTAAAGTACTCATGTCGTGTGGGTAAAGTGCACAACCTCTGCAGAGTTAAATCTATTGAATAGCCGTGTCGCGGTCATGGGCGTCTTGGCAAAGGCTACTCGAGTTAGATGTTGGTTTTGGGGTTTTTAAATGTTTACTAAAAGCTGTTTGGGATTGCTATCACATGGGTTGGGCGAGGAGCCTTGTGACGAGAGTATCCTTCACCACTTGTGATGAATGAATATCCAAGCGAAAAGCAGTTTACTAAATGAATTTTATTTATTATATGATGCTTTGGAACTTAATACTAGTAATTGGAAATAAACATGGCTTTATGCAAATTAACCATAATAAGCCTTCCATTGTGATATCCATTTATGCATGTCATTTTGTTATCGGACAGGTGTAACTTGCGAGCCTGTTTGTTGTGCTCACTCTTGCTTGATCTTTGTCTTTAGCGAGTTATGGAGGCTTTAAGGTGATCTACTCGATGGACCAAATGGTCCAGGATCGACTAGGGTTGCGCCCTCCGGTAGGTTACTGTGGTGTGTCGGGTGGCTCATGTGTTTATTTTTCTATGTTTTGCTTCTTGGCTTGTAAGCTCTCTTGTAAACAACTCCTTTGGTTATTAATAAAGCTTGTGTTGTTGCTATGTTACCCTTGGTGTTCTTTGTGAAGAGCTAGCCATGATCCTTGGGACTAGCTCGATTCACATAGAGGACCTTGGAGAGCTCCCAATCCTCCCAGACCACCCTCGGGTTTGTGCGTGTGTGGTTACAGGGTGGTCTCGATTCTCCACGACCTTCTCTCGTGGAGTCGCAGGAGGGTCTGAGATGACCTCAAACCTCCACGCCTTCCCTGAGTGCAGCCGTGGGATATCATTGGGGGTGCTCCTCGGCTCCTAAGACCTCCTCGGGCTTGTTCTCCTGGACTTCCAGGAGGTTGTGCTGGACCTCCTGGGAGGTCTTGGTGGACTGTCCGAGAGGTCCTTTGTGGACCTCCTGGGAGGTCCTGACGGACTTTCCAGAAGGTCTTGGAGGACCTCTCGGGTGCCTTAGGATTGGATCGTTACAACTACTTAACTATGCCTGAATGAGTCATACTCTTTTTCTTTCGGAAATATATTATAAGAGTCTATACTCTTTCATTAAGAAAAAAGGAATATACTACCTCCTCGATGGTATATACCCAAAAAGGGGTATACTACCTCTTCGATAGTATATACCCCAAAAAGAAGTATACTACTTTTTCGATGGTATATACCCCTCCAAGTGTCAAATACTTCATACCCTTTTTCTTTTGTAAAGTACAAAATACTTCGTACTCTTTTCTTTGTAAAGTAGACTACAAGGTTGTATACTCTTTCATTCAAAAAAAAGGTGATGGTATATACCTCTCAAATGTCCAATACTTTGGTGTATCAGATATAATAACTTAGCATGGTCCTCATGGAAGTATCAATGTCCAATTACTACACAAAGAAGCATCAAACCGAGAACTAAATTTGCATGAGATTCCAATTTTCAAATGGGCGGTTGAGACAAATGGGGCATGTGTGCCTGAGTACATTATCAAGTAAATTAGCATGTGATTCCAATTTTCAAATGGGCGGTTGAGACAAATGGGGGTTATCCATAGCGACATCATTGAGCAGGATAAGGAAAGTGGAGTATGTACTCCAGGAATGAAGCAGACGTCCTATATATATATATATATATATATATATATATATATATATATATATATATATATATATATATATATATATATATATATATATATATATATATATATATATATATATATATATATATATATATGTGTGTGTGTGTGTGTGTGTGTGTGTGTGTGTGTGTGTGTGTGTGTGTGCGTGTATATATACATGTGTGTGTGTAGGAACATATCTAGTATCTGGTTCTAATGGGTAATTCAGGTGCTAGGTGCTAATGCCAATTTTGACCGTTGGATCTGGAAAATTAATGCAGGCTCCCACCTCCAAATCATTTAATCACCATGCTAGGTGCTAATGTATGTATGTATGTATGATGTGTGTATAGCATCTGATGCTATACGGCAATATCTGATGATACATCATATATAGTAGTATAGTACTATAACTTATTAACCCATGTAGATTAGTACACATCACCCAGGATTTTTAAAAGATGCAGCAATTGTATAGTAATTGCATTTGGTGATCGCAGATAACGAGCCAGTATCTGCCCCACTAACTCACGTCTCCACGCTCCTTTAATCACGTCCTGGTTAAATTAATAAATCCATTTGGGTTTATTATTTTCTTGCGCGTGGCTAGTTGATTATACGAGTCAAATGCAATGGAGTGGCTAGTAGCATTTAGCGTTTCTTCTAGTCCATGATCCAATGCCAGAGTCAGATGCAAAACGATGTAGTAATAGTAGTGCTAGTCTGATTAGCTGAGCATGCCTCCTTTGAGAAGAAGGAAAAGAAATCAGATACTTATGTACTCCATATCAGTATAGATGACCAACCAGGGTGTCCAGAAATTTATTTTTCTGGACCTGTTGTACATATATGGCAGCATAGAACATGAACATCAATATTTTTCTCTCAAGAAAGGGCATGAACATTTGTGTTATTTTTTAATTACTTCTTTTTTGGTCTATCACATTTTGCGTATGCTTGAAGTTTCTCAAGAAAATGCACTAATACGCATTATCGATCATAAGAGAGGTATAACAAGCAAGTAATACAATTCCATCAGTAAATGTGAAAGGATCGACGCAGCTGTTTTAAGCACTCCGTATGCGTGAAGTTGGCATGCTAGCCTGGAACCTGAATATTGCAAGACGCCATGGCGAGTTCAAAACAAGTGGATGGTTTTCCTGAAACCTCAAAACCATTGTTCTCGCGTGCGTGGTTTCAACGGACCAGGAAGCTAGGGGCATGCATCCTGAAGTCCGAGTTTCTACTGGCTGTATCCGAGTGAAACCAACCAGACGCATGCGAGGCTAAAATGCGGGCTCTTTTACCGTACTCTCCGGGCCATATTTTGGCGTTGACAGAGCTAAACAATAACCACAATGTAGTATCTGAACATTCCATTAACCCCACAGTTTTACCACAGTTTTATCTGAACATGAATAATACTACTGTCTATATCATCTCAGACAGTAGCTCAACACAGTGTCAGCTACATACACGGGGTCCATGTGGCGATGATCCAAGCCGGACGGGACGTGTCTCTCCTCTCCCCTCTCCTCTCCCTTGCCCGGAGCATTTTCAGCCGGCCACGACGGGAAGGAAAAAAATAATATACTCCAGTACAGCCTTCAGGCCCCATGATTGCTGGCTGAGATATTCCCCTTCCAGAAGCTTCACTGAAGGTACTGTACGCGAGGAGAAAAGGAGGCCTAAAGAATTGAATTGAATTCATTGCGAGTGTTCGGTCAACCGTCGCCGGTGCTGTCCCGGGCCCATGATAAGGATAAGGGGTGAGCTAGGCAGATTTGACCTGCGAAAAAGATGCATGTGTATAAACTGCTACTGTATTATTTGTCGCTCCTAATAACTCTTTTACTAGCAGTGCCGGTCTTACGTCGCTTTGATTCTAAACAGGAGCAATGCATCTGAAAAGAACAACTGTTTACGGTGGTAGCATGGGCTAATGCAGAGTAGCACATTGATATACGTTAAGTCATTCTCTTCACATCCAAGGTACCTAAGAAAGTAGTAAAATGGTGGCAGAATATTTTGCTACAATAGATATTTTCCTGTTTCTACAGTATTGATAACCGTGCTATCGCTGAGTGCTGTTCATGCGGCCTGAAACAATTGTTCATAAGATTGAAACCGCTGTTCAAATAGACTGCAACAGACGATCCGGGTCCGTTTACAGGTGTGCTGTGTGTGCTGTTCTTACACAGTTGCAAGCATGGAACGGGGATATGCGTGTGATGTCTGTTTACATTATAGAAGGAAGCGTGTTTTCTTAAACATGTCTTCTAAAGATGTCGAGAAAACGGGAAAAGGAGTGGAGGGAAATTGAAGCAGAGCAGAACCTTTCTCTTTCAGAGGAGCCATGGCGATGATGATGTCTTTAAAGGTCGTATTTCACTTTTCCCGACCGTCATGACCCACCTCATTAAGGGAGCAAGTGGCATGCTTAATTAGTCACGCTAACTACTGTGCTAAGAAAGATGCTTAATCAGGCTAGCTAATGGCGGGATTAAGGGACAAAGTGTGATTGTTTTTGCATTACGGCTCCCTGCAGGATACTGCTAACTATTTTTTTGGAAGACTGATAGTGCTAACTTCGGACAACTTCGCGGCTTTATGACTAGTACGGAAGACTGGAGGAAACTTGCAGTGATTGCCATGGTGATTGGTAGTAACCACTGCTGAGACAAGACAATGCAACTACAATCATCGTGGCCTGTTCGCAACGGAGGAATTTCAAATTGAACAGTTTTATTCCCGCAGAAATATGGATTTTTTTTATCGTATTCCATACAAGGCAGTGTGATCTCACGTGTTTGGTTCGTACATGACCGAATTACGTTTGTCAACTTGTACCTTGAGATGCTGGCGATGTCTTGTCCGACCAAACTTATCGATGCCATTCCGGTACTGGTCGGTATGATCGATATGTACCATTCCGTTACCTAAAATGGTACAGAGTAGTCAGGCGTTCCATACCCGTCAATACCAGTCATACCAGCTCGATTCCGATGAATACCGACTCGATAGCAGTCATACCGGCTTCGATACTGTACAATGTCGGCCATACCGATGGAATCGAAAATACCGTCTATTGAACATATTAAAGTATATGTTATATTTGATCATAATACTATATATTTAGAGTAATATTACAAGTGAAATTTAGTATCCATATAATTAAACATATATATACTTATAAATATATATTATTATATTAAATTCGGGAATGGTACACCGGTATAAGTCGGTACCAGAACATATCTTTCGAAGAGCTGGTATGACATCCGAAATGGTATTAACAAGTATCATCATGACGAGTCAGCAACTCACAAGCTGGCTCTGTAGCTCCATCTTCCGGTTCAACGCTGCCGACCCAGCCAAACTAGCACGGAATACAGACAGGAAATGGCAAGGCTAGAAGCCCATTGGGCTTTCAGTAACCCAGACAACATGACCAAAGCCTAACTTCGTAACCAACCACTCCAGAAACGGCCTATCGTGGCCCACCGGGAAACCCCTTCCCGCCTTCCTTGCCCTAACTGCCCCACATCCCGCCCTGCCCCGGCGAAAACGCAAGTCGCGATGGAGGAAGAAGAAGCGACGCGCGCGGCGAGACCTTCGATCCAGTGAGCTCACCCCCTCCAAACCAGTTCCAATCCTCCCTCGATTGTGCCTTTTGCGCTGATTTTTTACTGTTCTATTGGATGTTGGAATTGATTAGATTTTGGGATCTGGGCAGGATCTGATCCACGCCATCTTCAAGCTGGTGTGGAGCCGGGCAGCCGGCGGACCAAGAGGGGTGGCGGCTGCGGCGACGGTGTCATTGACGTCGAGGTGATTCGGTGGTCCAATCCAAACCCCAACCCAGATGCTTGACCTTTGCCATTCGTTCCTCGTTTCTGTTGGTGTTCAGTGCTGTCAAATGGCATCAGTTAGCATGCACAACAATCATTTTTTTTCCAATTTCTCCCTATTTTTTTAATCTTTAACTTAGCATTTGATACCTATGTAGTTGTCGGACCTGGATTCCACGAATCCAAATCTTTCCACAGGCAAGCGACTGGGGAAACCAATGTACGACCGATATTATCCAAAGACTTAGGTAATATTGGTAGTACACGAGTACCCTCAGCTAGACTATAGCAAGACTAGAACAACTACAGACTAAACTACTCTTCATCAGCTCCTTGGCCTTCAACGTCTAGATCCTCGTAGTATGCATAATGACCTTGATCCACGGGCTCTGAAGGGTTTTGGGGAGAGCGAGAATGAGCACAACTTAGTGCTTTCATGAGCCAATCATAATGCAATATTTATACATGCAAGGCTTTATTAAGGATGGCTCGGGTTCTTTTATTTGCTAAAGCAACATTTTCAAATATTATAGATAGAAATTATTATCACTTAGCATTTTGACTAAATCATATTTTATTAAAGAGATTAATTGTGCAATATTTATAACAGCAGAGGTTATCTCCACCTTATGCTTAATTTTAATTAGGGTTACATCCATCGATTAACAACACTGGGTAAGACTACCCAGAGAAATCCAAATTCAGGGCTAGGTGAGTCCGACATGTTTTTCATCCCACCCACAAGGTTTTGTAAATAGAACTAACTCATGTAAGTTCTCATGCTTGCCCTTAACCGTGGGTACGGCTGTTCGAACAGTTTATACTCTGCAGAGGTTGTACAACTTTACCTACAAGAGATAATCGTCCTGATATATACACACGTTTCCTTAGACATGTGAATCAAGGGGAGATTACTATAAGGCCTTTACAATACTTCCCCCAGTATTAGTTACACCCCCTAAGATTTCACCTGAGAAGGGTTACGCTCCCACACCTGCGTCAACCCTTACCCAGACCCCCTCTCGCGCCTTCACGACATACGCCCACACAGGTACGTAAGCGGTGCACCCCAACCCATAGCCATAAAGGCTTTCGGTGTCGCGGGCCATCTACCTGGTGCAACCCGTACTGATGGATACAAATTATTTAGCCAGGTCGACACCATTATAGACTTGTGGTTGTACTATTTTACATTGAGATGTCATCACAGGATTAAGTCCTTAGGATTATCTGGACGGTTCATACCACATTCCCAACATTTTACATACCAACCTTTCCTTTGGCTACATCAGCACCCACCACCATCATACCATCCGCTCAGATGTGGTAACAACAATTTATTAGGGTTTTTGGAGAAATACAAAATATATTACTCAACCATTCCAGTCATTTACCCGCAATGACTGCCCAAAACAATTCGTGATTTTAAGGATGATGATTGGGGTAAATAAATACCCCAGTACTTAAGCAAGACTAGCATGGCGTTTAAGTACGACTATAGCTAGTAAGTTACCACGTAATTATCTAGGGTGACAAGGATTAAGTGATTCAAGTATCAAGGATGGTATAATAATTATTTAATTATCAAGTTGGTATTTAACTACCTTAAGGGTTTGACATACATTTGCATAATGAACAAAGCATGCATGTTGATATTTCAAAAGAATATAAAGTTGCATAAAATGTAGGTTCAATATGATCAAAGTATTGACTCGCCTGGGTCTAAGGCAAGAGGGTCTTGATATTCTTGGTCTTGATCAAACTATGGTTCTTCCACGTTCTCGAACTCTACTCGAGCGGTCGTGCCGAAAAAAGAAACAATAGACTGAAAAAAACCAATAAGTACAAGAGAAATATCAAAAGAACTCCAAAATAAACAAAACCTCTGCCATTAGCAAGATCTTGAATTTAGACAAATTTAAAAAATAAATTTCATAATTTTTGGAGTTCAAATGAGGGAGATCGGGGCTTTCGAAGTTTGAGTTGGAAATAAAATCAGAAAAATTAAGAATGGAGAGAGAACATGTCTCGTTGATAGGTGGGGTCCGCTGCACAGTGCCTTGGCTCACAGCCACAGTGCGTGGACCAAGTCCAGCTACTTAGTGCACGGGTCCATGAGTCCATGGAAGCTTTGATTGCCATTAAAAAGGCTCGGGCCCACTATCATTGCCTTAAAGGAAAGCCATGTGTTTTAGCAACCCCATTAGCTGCTGGCCAGGACCCACGTGTCATAGACCTTTGGTGAAACTCAGGGCATTTAAGCCAACAATTAATCGTTGCTTGATTAATGCTTTGGCCCTAGAGACAAGGATTCGCTCCTTTAATGCCTCGGCTCTGAGGCTGTCCAAGGCTTAGACGGCGAGAGGAAAACCACCGGTGAATGCGACTCGAGTTGGTAGCGAGCTTGCGTCGGCAGGGTGAAGCCTTGGCGGTCTTGAGGCAAAAGGCAAGCAAGCGCCAGGGCGGCGGCCATGGGGGCATCGGCCAGGGTAAGCGGCCTTGATGGAAGCAGCAGCAGTGGAGGAAAGCGGCGGTGGCGCTCGAGCCATGTCTTGGCACCGGCAGTGGAGTGGCGCGGTAGGAGGGCAGCAGCGCCTGAGCCATGGCAGGTGAGGAAGCCACAGGGGTAGGGGAGCTTGGGGTGGCCGGAGAGGTGGGGCGGCGGCTACAGGCGGAAGGCGGCGGCGGCAGCGGCGCCTCGGTGGAGAAAAAAAGGAGGTGGGGAAGAGTAGAGAGCCCTAGGGGACGTAGGGTGACATGATCAGAGAAGTGAAATACTCATGAGGCGGCGACCCGACAGCGAGGCGCCGCAGCGGCAGATGGGAGCTTGGCTCCGGCTTGCTCTTGCGCTCGGGAAGAGAGAGTGAGGAGGGAGCAAGGCGGGGGAGGTTCTTTGGGGCTTCTCTTATAAGCCGGGAGAAGACCCGGGAGGAGGCAGTGTGGAAGGCGTGTGCGGTCTGCGTCTTGAGGATGAGGTGGGAGTCTTGGTCTTGGGCGTGCTCCGGTCTTGGCGGGGGCGTGCTCAGCGCATCTGTGACACAAGAGGTGGCAAGGGTGGCTTAAGGCGGACCGGGGAAAAAAAATTTGGCGGTGAGCCCAAGAGAGAAATTTTGAGAAGAAATTTTGATTTGCAAACTTGAGGATTTTTGAAATGCAAGTTGAACTCAAAACAAGTTTTGAAAATGTTTTTACAGAGCCAAAATAGGATGTTACAAATCCCACCCTCCTTAAACAGAATCTCGACCCCGAGATTCGAACTACTTCGGGAACAGAAATGGGAAGTCTAACTTTAGCTGATCTTCACGTTCCCAGGTTGCTTCTCTTTTTGAGTGGTTGCTCTACTGAACTTTGCAGATACGGAAGGTCTGACATCTGGTTTGGTTTTCCACGACATCGAGGATTTTGATCGGATGCTCTGGATATGTTAGATCTTTATGAAGGATGATGGCTTCAACTTGAGTATGTTCTTTAGGTACCCTTAGACGTTTCTTGAGCTGGAATTATGAGATAGATGGATTTCAGAATTTGCCCCTCATGTGTCTATGACATGTAGGTCTAGGGCCCACATGTCATAGACATATATGGGGTAAATTCTGAAATCCATCTATTCACTGTGGAAAATTCCGCATTATTCCAAGTTAGATGGGTTCCAAGTGCGTCATGTAGACTAGCCCAGAAATGCAAGGTGAACTGAAAACCTTGATCCGAGACTATCCTCTTGGGTACTCCATGCAGACACACGATACGAGCCATATATAACTCTGCTAGTCTATCTCCCTTGTAGGTGATCTTTACTGGAATAAAATGAGTGACTTTTGTCAACCTATCAATTATGACCCAAACAGAATCATATCCGGACTTTGTTCAGGGTAGACCGGTAATAAAATTCATTCCAACTTCTTCCCACTTCCACTGAGGGATCTGTAATGGTTGAAGTAGTCCGGTAGGTATTTGGTGCTCGGCTTTAATTTGCTGGCACACATCACAACATGCTACAAACTCGGCGATGTCTCTTTTCATTCGCGGCCACCAATATAACATCTTCATGTCTTGATACATCTTGGTCTTTGCCTAGATCACGAGGTGTCTGTTGGTGTGGACTTCCTTTAGTACCAAATCTTTAAGCTCCTTCTGGTGGGGAACAAAGAGACGTTTTCCATACCATATGATTCATTGTTGGTCTTCAATCATTTTAGAGGCTTTTCCTTTTGCCATGAGATGTCTGAATCTCTGGACTCTAGCGTGTCCTTCTTGAGCGGTCTTCATTTGCTCTTCTATAGTTGGATGCACTTCCATAGCTGCTATGTGTTAAGAGTATTGTATATTCTACATTCTCTCTCTCTCTCTCTCTTGTGGCCCAGATGGCCCTTTGTAGCCCATGAGGCCCATGTATCTTTATCTATATATATCCCCTTCATTAATGAATAAGATACAGAGTTGTGAATAGCAAACCCTAATATTATCTTTCTAACATGGTATCAGAGCCATTCAACCCTAACCCTAGTTCCACTCCACCGTCGCTGGCTTCTGCTGGGAGTTTTCGCTCGGGTCGAAGGGCCTGAGTAGGACATCCCCGAGTCTGCTCCAGGCTGGCCACCGCGTCGCCTAGCGAGATCCAGCATCGCCCTCGCCTCAGGCTGCCACCGTCGGCTCTGCCTCGCCTCGCCTCGGGGCCCCTACTCCCGGATCTGCGCCACCTCCGCCTCCTTGGTACCGGATCAGCGCCGCCGCCGCCGAAGACGACCTGATCCACGCCGCCTCCTTGCTCCCGGCTGGCCCGACGGCGCATGAGCTCGTCTTCACGCTTGCGCCAGATCTGCACTCGACACGTCGGATCCTCTTCCTCGTCGACGCGCCTCCTCGAGCTCGCCAGATCTGTGCTCTCTCTGCACGCCACGCGCTTGCAGCGTGACCCGATTCAAGCCTCCTCGATCCTCGGCCCGCAGCATAGCGCGTGACCGGAGACCGACCTCCTCGGCCTTTGCTCTCTGAGCTTCGCCGCCGTGCCGTGCCGCGCCGCTGGCCGGATCCCCTGCGACTCTACACCCTCCCGGCCTATGCTTCTATTGGTACATCCATCCTCACTACTATTGGTATGTCGTGATTGCTCTGCTTCACTGATGTTGGTATCGCAACTGTTGACCTGCTACTGTTATTGCTGATTTGCTACTGTGATTAGTACTGCTGTGTGGTATGGCTAGATCCGACTCAATGTTTGGGGGTAGTTCATCTATTGTGTTCACGGACATCAAACTCGATGGTTTGAACTACCGGGCATGGGCATTCTCAGTCAAGACTACTCTTAGGGGTTATGGTTTGGCCTCTCGTTTGACTGATGATCCTCCTGATCCAAGGACGGTTGATGTTGAGGTATTAGAGGCTTGGCAGAAAGAGGATGATCGTGTAACCGGCATTGTGCTGAGTGTTGATGTTTCTCTACGGACGAGTCTTGAGTATCATACTTGAACAGCGGATGTGGACATACTTTGAGAAGAGATATGTTGATCTAGTGGTGCTCTTCGCTTCACATTGCTTAAGAACATTCATAGTCTTGGCTGACAACGGATCGGTCGGTGGAGGAGTATTACGGTGTTTTCACTCATATCCTTTGGTTCTCTAGAGTCTATGACACGAAATTTCTTTGTTACTGTCGGTCTTGTGTTGCCAAAGATGAGTATGCTCGGCAGACGCTCATGTATCAGTTTGTGATGGGGCTTCGATCGGAGTTTGAGCCTGTTCGTTCTCAGTTGCTCAACTATCCCACTCCACCGACTTTGGCTGAGGTGCTCTCTAGTTTGATTGCAGAGGAGACTTCGTCTTCATTCCCTTATACTGTCTCGGGATCCTCACCACATCTTTGTCTGAGTCTCTCCGCGTGATGCAGGTGTTGGTTTGTTCCCATTGCAAGAGGGCTGATCATCATATTGACAAATGTTTCAAATTACATCCAGATCAGCTTATTGCCTATCGTGCTAGACAACCATTTGGCCGTCATCATGGAGCTCCTCTTGGGCCTTCGAGCACTTCTTGGGCGATCACTGGCGACACATCCACATCTCTTGTGACTTACGGATTAGTGTGCGCTATGACATCGATTGCACCTTACGCTTCTATTTGCTCATCCTTGGGTTACGGGTTACGGACTCGGTGCCTCTTTTCATGTCTGTCGATAGCTCTCGACTTATTGCTCATAGGCAGTGGTGATGCTACATATGTTCTGCTTCTTGATGGTACACCTTGCTCTATTACCCATCGGGGCATTCTCTCTACATCTCGCTTCTCATTCTGATGTGTCTTTTGTTCCTCGGCTATCTATGAATCTTCTTTACGTTGGTCAACTAAGCGATATGAACTGTTTCATTGGATTTGATGATTCTTCTTGTTTCATTCAGGATTGTCAAAGCAGAAGAGTGATTGATTCTGGCCATCACCGTAGAGGCTCTCCTAGTCTCTATGTCTTGGACACCTTACATCTTCCTTCCACCAGCACGTTGAAGGCCTTAGTGTCTTACCTTTCGTCATCATCTCGTCTCTGTTGAGTCTTCCTTGACCAAGTGGCATCATCGCCTTGGTCATCTTTGTGGGCTCGCCTCACCACTCTAGTTCAGGGGGTTCCTTAGGTCATGTCACTGTTAAGTCTAGTTTTCATTGTACTGGTTGTAAGCTAGGGAAACAGCTACAACTTCCATATTCCAGTAGCACTTCTCAATCTTCTGATCCTTTTGATTTGGTGCATTCAGATGTATGGGGTCCATCTCCTTTTGTTTCGAAGGGTGGTCATAGCTATTATGTCATATTTGTTGATGATCACTCTCGATATACTTGGATCTATTTTATGAAACATCGCTCTTAGTTGATTTCTATTTATCAGTCTTTTGCTAAGATGATTCATACACAGTTATCTTCCTCCATTCACGTTTTCTGTATAGACTCTGGAGGAGAGTATCTTTCCTCAGCTTTTCATCAGTTCCTTTCTTCTGAGGGTACTCTTCCTCAGCTCTCGTGTCCTGGTGCTCATGCTCAGAATGGTGTTGCTGAGCGCAAGCACCGTCACATCATCGAGATTGCTCGTACTCTTCTCATTTCCTCCTTTGTCCCCTCTCACTTTTGGGGGGAAGCGGTCTCTGACGATCTATCTTATTAGCAGTCAACCCTCTTCTAAGCTTGAGGCAAGTGTCTGGTGAGGTCTACCTGAGCACACACTCACTATGCTCATCTTGGCGTTTTTGGTTGTATACGCTATGTCCTTCTAGCACATCGTGGCGCCTGGTGAGCCATCGGTCGATTGAGTGTATTTTTCTAGGTTATAGTCACGAGCATAAGGGCTATCGTTGCTATGATCCCTCGGCCGCGTCGCGTTCGCACCTCTCGTGATGTGACTTTTGATGAGAGCGACCTTTCTTTCATCATCCATCTACATCCCTTCTCCTTCCACTGATTCCACTTCCTTTTGTGTCTACCTCTCATTCATTCATCGGGCTTGCCTTCTCCAAATACACCTTCTCCACGATTTCACCTTCTCGTGTGCCTTCTCCACAGCTCCACGATTTACGACACTTCCACTCTTCCTTCCACTATAATCGCCGACAAAGAGTTCCTTGATCCTCGGTCCTCTTCTCCTCCACTTGATCCTCGGCGGTACCATCGACTCGGCGATCGTTCTACTACAACACGATATGCCCTACGTGATCGTTCTTCTATTCGAGCACCAAAGAGATGGGGGTTTTCTCGTGCGGTCGCGATGGTGAGCCGAGTACCTATCGAGGAAATTTGTCGGTGTACTGAGTGGTGTTGGCTATGTGAGAGAGCTCCTGACATTAGAGTGCCTGAGCACTTGGGATCTTGTTCCGCTTCTGATGCAGGGCTGTTCCTATCACTTGCAAGTGGGTGTACAAAATAAAGAACAAGTCGGATGGGTCGATGAAGCGATACAAGGCTCGTCTTGTTGCAAGAGGTTTTCGGCGGGGCTTATGGTCGAGATTATGATGAGACTTTTGCTCTAGTTGCTCATATGACCATAGTCAGTACTCTTATTGCGATTCTTGACAATACGCATGGACTATATCTCGGATGGATGTCAAGAATGCTTTTCTTCATGATGATCTACATGAGGAGGTCTATATCACGACCACCCGTGTTGAGGCTCCTCTGAGGCTATGTTTGTCGCCTTGGCGTACTCTATATGGTCTCAGCGGGCTCCTCGTGCTTGGTTCGGCGTTCAATTACGTGATTCATTTCTTTGGTTTCACTCGGAGTGAGCATGACCTGCCTTGTTTATTCACACTTCTCGGTAGTCGTACTTTGCTATACGTATGTAGATGATATCTTGATCATGGAAGATGACATGGACCACATGGCTTTTGTCAAGAAGAAATTGAGTGAACAATTTATGATGTCGATTTGGGACCATTGAGCTATTTTCTAGGAATTGAGGTTCATTCTGACGGTGATGGCTACTATCTCTCTCAGCATCGCTATGTTCAGGATCTGCTTGCTCGCTCTGGGATAACTGATACTCGTACTGCTACCACACAAATGGAGCTTCACTTGCGGCCGACCTACGAGCCAGTGTACCCCACAGATTCTTCTGCTATCGTCGGCTTGTTGGGAGCCTTGTCTATCTCACAATCACCAGTCGAGATATTGCTCATGTTGTTCATGTGCTCGGCCGATTTGTCGATGCTCCCACCTCGATTCACTATAGTCATGTTCTTCGTGTCTTGAGATACTTGAAGAGCTGCGTCGAGCGTCATTCTATGCGATTCAGTCGGCTCGGCTCCGCTTACTCGACTCTACTTGGGCGAGTGATCCTGGCGATCGCCGATCATCATCAGCTCTTGTATCTCTCTTGGTACTTAAGCTTATTGCACAGAAGTCCAAGAAGCGGTATCTGTGTCACGCTCTAGTCTGCGGTAGAGCTTGAGCACTTGTCGCTACAACATCAAAGATCATTTGGCTTCGATGGCTCTTGACTGATCTTGGTGTCCCTTGTGACAATCCTACCCCTCTCTTTTGTGATAATACAAGTGCTATTCAAATTGCCAATGATCCCGTCAAGCATGAGCTAACAAAACACATTGGTGTTGATGCATCCTTCACACGATCTCATTGTCAGCAGTTGACCATCACCCTCAAGTATATTCCCTTAGAGCTTCAAGTTGCAGATTTCTTCACTAAAGCTCAGACTAGAGAACATCATCGACTTCATCTACTCAAACTCAGTGCATCAGATCTTCCTGATCCACTTTGAGTTTGAAGGGGGGTGTTAAGAGTATTGTATATTCTACATTCTCTCTCTCTCTCTCTCTCTCTCTCTCTCTCTCTCTCTCTCTCTCTCGGCCCATGTGGCCCTTGTAGCCCATGAGGCCCATGTATCTTTGTCTATATATATCCCCTTCATTAATGAATAAGATGCAGAGTTGTGAATAGCAAACCCTAATCTTATCTTTCTATCACTATGGTGCCTTGTTCCACTAACTCAAGGTTGAGTGCCTCCCTTTCCTTGTACAGCTCAGGTTGATGTTCTTGAATCATGACATTGTTACAATAGAGCTTACGGCTCAATGCATCGGCTACTACATTAGCCTTTCCTAGATGATAATGGACATCCTAATTGTAGTCTTTAATCAGCTCTAACCATCTTCTTTGTCTGACGTTGAGATCTGTTTGGGTGAAAATGTACTTGAGACTCTTGTGGTCTGTGTAGATATCACAATGATTTCCAATCAAGTAATACCGCCAAATCTTTAGAGCGTCCACTATTGATGCTAACTCCAGATCATGAGTGAGATAATTGTTTTCATGAGGACGGAGTTGTCTGGACGCATACGCTACAACTTTTTTCCTTCTTGCATGAGTACGTAGCCAAGACCTTGGCACAAGGCGTCACAATAAACTTCAAAGTCCTGGTGTATGTCTGGCAGGACTAACACAGGTGCAGTGGTCAATTTCTTCTTTAACTCTTGTAAGCTCTTTTCACAGGCTTCTGTCCATTCATATTTTTTTTCCTTTTTAAACAGGTGGGTCATTGGTCTAAACAGCTTAGAGAATCCTTCTATGAAGCGTCTGTAGTATCCGGCCAATCCGAAAACTCGCACTTGATCCTTGAGGTTGGTTGCTTCCAATCATCTGACTTCTACTTTGGACATATCAACTGTGACTCCTCCAACGGATACAATGTGTCCGAGGAAACTGATCTCTTGGAGCCAAAACTCACACTTACTATACTTAGCATAAAGCTGGTGCTCTGCAAGCTTATCTAGGACCAAACGCAGATGTTCAGCGTGTTCTTCGTTGGTCTTAGAGTAGATTAAGATGTCATATATGAAAACAACTACAAACTTGTCCAGGTATTCTATGAATACTTTGTTCACGAGGTTCGTGAAGTAGGCTGGCGCATTGGTCAAGCCAAACGACATAACTGTGAACTCATACAGGCCATACCGAGTGGTAAAAGCCGTTTTAGGGATGTCCTCAGCCCTGATCTTAAGTTGGTGATATCCCGACCTTAGGTCTATCGTGGAAAACACTGAGGCTCCTAACAGTTGATCGAATAGATCATCAATGCGGAGCATGGGATACTTGTTCTTGATAGTCACATCATTGAGGGCTCTGTAGTCTACACACAATCTGGCGGTGCCATCTTTCTTCTTCACAAAAAAGAACAGGCGAACCCCAGGGAGATGAGCTAGGTCTAATAAATCATTTATCTTGCAGATCCTTAATCTGAGTCTTTAGCTCTTCGAGTTCATTGTCGACCATTCTACAAGGTCTCTTGGCAATTAGGGTTGTCTCTGGTTTTAAGTTGATTACAAACTCTACATCTCTGTCTGGTGGCATACCAGACAATTCTTTTGGAAAGATTTCCGAGTAATCTTGAACTACAGACGTTGTTTCTAGGGACAACTCTTCAAGGTTATGGATTGCATGATCCAGACGAGAAGGATGGTCCACATTAACCTTTATTGTAGTCCCTGGGTTCTTAATGAGTACCACTTTTCTATTGACACAGTCTATCATTCTTTGGTATCTGGCCAACCAATCCATCCCTAGGATGATGTCCAGAGTTTGGGACTAAAGCACTAAGAGGTTTGCTAGGAATCCTGAATTTAGTTAAGAATCCCCCGAGTGAACTAAGTACCACATGTTTCTTTAAGATAAAAGTCGGCAATTTCAGCCTTTCAACAAACTTCTTTGAAACAAAAGAGTGTGAAGCTCCAAAATCAAACAAAACTTGTGCTTGTACGGATTTAACAGAGAACATATCCATTAGAACTCCTGTAGCTTTTTGTGCCTCCTCGGCTGTGACATGGTTCACACGTTTGCGGTTTGGTGTCGAGGTAGCCCTGGATGCTTGCGAGGTCTGCGGACTCTTGCTTGGAGTTGAAGTCTGGCCTCGAGCTAGTGTGGCTCCTAAGTTGGAAGGCACGGGGGTGATTTGGTGCTGCGGGCACTTGTTGGCAAAATGCCATTTCTCTCCACAGTGGAAGCAATGAAGATGTGCTATTGGGTTGGTCACTGCAGGCTGTCCGGCAGGGCGAGAAGTGTGGAAAACATTCCCACTTGGATGCGGGGTTGGAGCTGGAGCTCTTGGAGGTGAGGTTACTGCTTGCCTAAAGGATGGGTTACCACGGAATGCTGACCTCTAAGGGTAGCTGCTTTGTGGCCTATGGGCTGCCATCTTTCTCTTGCGGCTGACTTTTCTTTTCTCGTTTTCTAGCACGAAGGCTTTGTTGACCAAGTGGTGAAAGCTGGGGAAATCGTGGATGATCAGCTGCATCCTCATGTCTTCGTGCATGCCTTCCAGGAAGCGGTCAATCTTTTCTTCTTCGTCAGCGAAGTCACTTGGGGCATAGCGGGTGAGTTGGTCGAACTTGGTGAGGTACTCGTTGACTGACATGTGGCCTTGCTTCAGAGCTCTGAATTCATTCTTCTTCATTCTCATTATACTGGTTGGAACAAAGTTGGTTCTAAAAGCGATCTTGAATTCACTCCAAGGGATTGCTTAACTTGCTGGTTCAATTTCTTCCTCTACCTGTTCTTCAGCAACTTCTTCTGCTGCCGCTAGTTCTTGTGGTTCTGCAACTTCGGATGCTTCCTCTTCTTCTTCTTCTTCTTCATCTGCAACGGGACTTTCACCTCCTCGGGCAGTGAGGTAGTTTTTCCACCATGCGGCTACTGCACCTTTGAGCTGATGCGTGGCGAAGTCCACTTTGTCTTCTTCTGAGCATCGAGCAAGATGAAGCTTCTTCTCGGTGTCATGAAGCTAATCTTCAGCTTCGAGGGGTTCATTGGCGGATGCAAAGGTGAGAGGTCTTGTCCTGAGGAAATCTGCCAGCTTTGAGTTGTGACCGGCTGCTCCAGTCTGTTGATTATTGAGCAACGCTTGAAGAATTTGAGTCTGCTGAAACATGACTTGCGCCATCGTCGGGTTTGCTGGCAGTGGGAGAGGTAGATCTTGTCCACGACCACGGCCACGGTCTCTTCCACGGGCTGCGGTAAAAGCACCACGTCTTGGGGCGGCGGCTCTCTTTAGTGCCATCTGAAGCGAACAACATAGATTAAGAGCTAAAGGATATAGGAGGGTTTACTAGCCCTCTGGAGCACACAGAAGAAACTCGAACAAAACGAGGAAACGATCAAGTACAATACAAAACCTAGAATGACTACATTATATTAAGGGGTTAGGTGTTTACATGAATCCTAGAACATAGCATATAGGCCATGCTAAGCCATGACACAGGTTACAAACACAACGTCTATAAAAGAAGGAAAAATGAGTGCTTGCAACCAAAAGACTGCCTAGCAAGCACTACTAGCTAATCTAACTAAGACTAACTACTTCTCCATCGGGTGCTGACCACCACAAGTGGAGTAGTTTCGAGTGGGAGCAGGGCAGTGGAACTCGTGACAGGGAGGCAAGGCAGTGCGGTGAGGCGCATCCTGTTGGACTATCCAAGGATGTTGACGGGCGATGGTGGGCGTCGTACTCTCTTGTGCGTCGTGAGCCTGGTGCGGGGACCTTTGAGTCAGCGGTTGGTGGCCAGGTTGCTAGGGATGGCCAGGCGCTTGAGAGGCTGGCGGGGCGCGGCCGTGTGATCTTGCTAACTCTAGCAGTGGCATTCCTCTCTTGCTCCATGATAAGGCGGGCTGCATCGCCGGATCGACCGATTCTTGAGTGTGTCGGAGTGGTCGTAGCTGGAAGTGAGGAGCATCCGGAGCTGTCTAATCTCGTCCATGGCGTCAGTCGGGAAACATGTCATCGCTGCGTGAAACTGCACAGTGGGTCGGGCGGGGTCGTCGTCTCGATCTGAGAAGATCTCCAGGTAGTGTTCTCCCTCCTGGAGAGACGGGTAGAAACAAAAGGGTGATCTCAGCTGGAGATCCTCGTGCATTTGGCACAAGTGGGTGGAGGCAAAGTGTGCTGCGTCCTGAACTCCATCAGAACGACGACTCTTGGGGAGTTCGGCTTTGAAGGTGTAGGAGATGAATTCTCCAACCCTCGCGTAGAGGTACACCTCCATCGTCCATGACTCACGATCCAGGATCTGAGTCTTCCGACCTCTGAAGATAGGCTGGCGACGGTAGCCCAGGTATTGCATGAGCTGGCAGAGAATATCCACGAACTCTCCGAAAGTCCTCTCCGTGGGTAAGGAAGTCCCACGGGGCATCGGCAGAAGAGCTGGCCATCTACAATTTTTAAAATGAGAGTGAGTTAGCAACATGGTACAAACTCAAGTGAAGTGCAGATACGCAAAGAGCTAAGAGTCATGAGTAAGAGTAGTAAGTACACTATATTTAGGCAAAAGCTTTTCTTAATTTTTGAAAATAAGACTCAAGTCCTTAGGCTCGACTAGTCTAACTAAGGCTCCTACAGTCGTATGCTCTGATACTAGCTCTGTCGGACCCGGATTTCACGAATTCAAATCCTCTGTGAAAACACTGCGCTATTCTCTGGATCAGTAGATAGCGCTCACAGAATACATCACTGAATTATTTCATACATGACGTAAACCAAACCAAACATTATATTACAAACATCAGAGTCACATAGACCACGTCGGGTCAAGTTTTACAATAGGGTCGACCAAGGCCAAATGATTACAATACATAAAAGCGGAAGCGATAGCGGAAGCAAAAGAGGTAGAGCACATCTTTCCACAAGCAAGCGACTGGGGAAACCAATGTACGACCGATATTATCCAAAGACTTGGGTAATTTTGGTAGTACACGAGTACCGATGGAGTTAGCCAGACTGGGGCAAGACTAGAACAACTACAGACTAAACTACTCTTCATCAGCTCCTTGGCCTTCAACGTCTGGATCCTCGTAGTATGCATAATGATCTTGATCCACGGGCTCTGAAGGGTTTTGGGGAGAGCGAGAATGGGCACGACTTCCGTACTCGCGAGCCAATACGCAATGCAATATTTATATATGCAAGGCTTTATCAAGGATGGCTCGGGTTCTTTTATTTGCTAAAGCAACATTTTCAATTATTATAGATAGAAATTCTTATCACTTAGCATTTTGACTAAATCACATTTTATTAAAGAGGTTAATTGTGCAATATTTATAACAGCAGAGGTTACCTCCACCTTATGCTTAATTTTAATTGGGGTTACATCCACCGATTAACAACATTGGGTAAGACTACCCAGGGAAATCCAAATTCAGGGCTAGGTGAGCCCGACAAGTTTTTCATCCTACCCACAATATTTTATAAATAGAACTAACTCATGTAAGTTCTCATGCCTGCCCTTGACCGTGGGCACGACTATTCGAACAGTTTATACTCTGCAGAGGTTGTACAACTTTACCCACAAGAGATAATCGTCAGGATATATACACACGTTTCCTTAGACATGTGAATCAAGGGGAGATTACCACCCCCAGTATTAGTTACACCCGCTAAGGTTTCACCTGAGAAGGGTTACGCTTCCACACCTACGTCAACCCTTACCCAGACCCCCTTTGCGCCTTCACGACTTATGCCCACACAGGTGCGTAAGTGGTGCACCCCAACCCCTAGCCATAAAGGCTTTCGGCGTCGCGGGTCATCTACCTAGTGCAACCCGTACTGATGGATACAAATTATTTAGCCAGGTCGACACCATTATAGACTTGTGGTTGTACTGTTTTACATTGGGAGTTCATCACAGGATTAAGTCCTTAGGGTTATCTGGACGGTTCATACCACATTCCCAACATTTTACATACCAACATTTTCTTGGGCTACATTAGCACTCACCACCACCATACCATCTGCCCAGATGTGGTAACAACAATTTATTAGGGTTTTTGGAGAAACACAAAATATATTATTCAACCATTCCAGTCATTTACCCGCAATGACTGCCCAACACAATTCGTGATTTTAAGGATGATGGTTGGGGTAAATAAATACCCCGATACTTAAGCAAGACTAGCATGGCGCTTAAGTACGACTATAGCTAGTAAGTTACCACATAATTATCTAGGGTGACAAGAATTAAGTGATTCAAGTATCAAGGATGGTATAATAATTATTTAATTATCAAGTTGGTATTTAACTACCTTAAGGGTTTGACATACATTTGCATAATGAATTAAGCATGCATGTTGATATTTTAAAAGAATATAAAGTTGCACAAAATATAGGTTCAATATGATCAAAGTATTGAATCGCCTGAGTCTAAGGCAAGAGGGTCTTGATATTCTTGGGCTTGATCAAACTAAGGTCCTTCTGCGTTCTCGAACTCTACTCGGGCGGTCGTGTCGGAAGAAGAAACAACAGACTGAAAAAACCACTAAGTACAAGAGAAATATCAAAAGAACTCCAAAATAAACAAAACCTCTGCCATTAGCAAGATCTTGAATTTAGACAAATTTAGAAATAAATTTCATAATTTTTGGAGTTAAAATGAGGGAGATTGGGGCTTTCGAAGTTTGAGTTGGAAATAAAATTAGAGAAATTAAGAATGGAGAGAGAACATGTCTCGTTGACAGGTGGAGTTCGATACACAGTGCCTTGGTTCACGGCGACAGTGTGAGGACCAAGTCCAACTGCTCAATGCACGGGTCCATGAGTCCATGGAAGCTTTGATTGCCATTAAAAAGGCTCGGGCCCACTGTCATTGCCTTAAAGGAAAACCATGTGTTTTAGCAACCCCATTAGCTACTGGCCGGGGCCCACGTGTCATAGACCTTTGGTGAAACTCAGGGCATTTAATCCAACAAATAATCGTTGCTTGATTAATGCTTTAGCCCTAGAGACAAGGATTTGCCCCTTTAATGCCTTAGCTACAAGAGCTGTCCAAGGCTTGGGCAATGAGAGGAAAACCCACCGCGGTGTGGCTCGGCTCGAACCTGAGGCTACGCCCGCCGTGGTGAAGCGGCGGCGCCGAGCAATGCCGAAATGGGCGCCAAGAGGGCGGCGGCCCGCAGAACCCGCCGGCCCAGGCGACGGCAGATGGAGTGTGTGCAGTGGAAGAAGGCGGCGCTTGGCGCCATGGAGCCATGCAGTGCAGTGCGATGTGTGGGAGGAGGCGGTCTGGCGCACAAGCCACGCCAGTGAGCCGTGGTGAGTAGGGGAGCTTGGGGATGGCTGGAGAGGTGGGGCGGCGGCGGCGAAGGCGAAGGCGCGGCTCTCTCTTGGTGGTGGAGAAGAAAAGGGAGGTGGGGGAGAGTGGAGGCCACAGGGGATCTTGAGGTGACACATGGGAGAGGTGAAATACTCACCGGGGTAGTGACCCGACGGCGAGGGCGCACGTCGGTAGATGGGAGCTTGGCTCTGGCTTGCTCTTGTGCTCGGGAAGAGAGAGAGGTGAGGAGGGGAGCAAGGGCAGGGGAGGTCGCCGGGGGCTTCTCTTATAGCCGAGGGGGGAGAAGACCCGTGTCATGTGGGGAAACGTTTATACTCGACGTCGGCGACAGCAGGGACAACTAATTACAACAAGTTAGGCTTATTAGTTATTTACATTCAGTTTTGGCAAGTTCTGTAAAAGGGAGAGTTTGAGTTGAGTTCCTTTCGGACTTAGACATCCGGTGATAGTTGAGTTCCTTCGGACTTGGAGTTTGTATTCAAGTCAAGTTGTGTTCAAGTCTATTGTACCTGGTAGAGTCTATTTAAGATGAAGTATCGTGCTACGGAATGTAACCAGAGATTACAAACCAATCTTTCTCCTCGTTGTCTTCTAGTATTCCTCTGTCTTTGCTTGACTCTTGTATTCGATCTTCCTTTGTCGTTCTGGCGTCCGACAAGCGGGCCGGGAACCAAGATCGCCCGTATCTCATGGTTACTCGTTAGCTCGGGATGCGGGCGCGACTACTTGGTATCGAGCTCATAGCAGCGATCTAGCGGCAATGGAGGCGATTCACGAACAAATCGCAACACCGGCGACCATCAGTAACAACGCAGCTTGAACGATCTGAGAACAATTTGGCGAACAAGCGAGTCAGTTCGAAGAAATTGGGGACTGTCTTGCCGTCCTGGAACATCATGGCGATGGATTGCTGCCAACTCCTAGTCGAGGTCGAGCATCAACCATGACCATGGAGGCTGCCGGTGGCGAGCGACCACCCGCTTCCATCGACTCGAGTTCCCAAAATCTGAAGGAAAGAAGATCCACTCGGGTGGCTGCAGAGATGCAAGCAATTTTTTCAAGGCCAGAAGACTCCTGAAAACGAAAAAGTCTGGCTTGCATCTTACCACCTCGTCGGCATCGCACAAACATGGTATTTTCAACTAGAGCGAGATAAGGGAGAACCCAATTGGCGAAATTTCAAGGAGTACATCAATTTGCGCTTCGGGCCGTCAATACGTCACAATCCCTTAAGCGAGCTCAAGGAACCGGCCTGGCAAACCTTTGTCGAGGAATATCAGGAGAAGTTCTTGGCTATCTTGTGTCGAGTGGAAAGTCTACAACCACGGCAACAGGTTCAGTTATTTGCACCTGGTCTTCGGGAACCCATCCGAACTGATGTTGAATTGCAGAACCCGGCTAGCCTTCAGATGGCCATGGTGCTAGCAAGGGCATATGAACGGCGAGCTCAGGTTACGGGACAACTGGTGACTCTGCACCTAGCTCGGCCAACAATGACAACCATGCGAGTAGCGCCCACTGCAACAACAGAGAAGGCCGCCCTTCTGGCGTTGCCGTCGCCTAAGCTTGGAGTTGGCCCGGGGCCAAACCGCCGCACGATGCGTCGACGCTACTTAACACCCAAGGAGATGGAGCAGCGACGCGCAGCGGGACTTTGTTACAATTGTGAGGAAAAGTTCACGCCCAACCACCGTTATAGCGCCTCTTCTTCTTTATTATCTCCAGCGGCGATTCGACGGCGACGAAGTCTAGGGCGATGGCGGGCATCAAGCGCGCGAATAATATGATGCAACTCTGAGTGACAGCGGGAACAACATCTCTGTTAGCACTCCTGGACTCAGGATCGACGCATAACTTCCTGACTCCAGCAGCAGCTAGGCGCGCGGGAGTGCATGTCCAGCCGAGACCCGGGATGTGCGTACTGGCGGCCAACGGGGATAGAGTTCCTAGCATGGGTATGTGTCCAGCCATGGCTCTACATATTGACAAGGAGGAATTCGTCTTGGATTGTTACTCCCTCCCAATGGATGGCTTTGACATTGTCCTCAGTATTCAATGGCTGCGTACTCTAGGTCCAATTATTTGGGATTTTGATGCATTGACTATGGAATTTTGGCGCAACAATCGACAGGTGCGATGGCACGGGGTAGGCGCACCAACAGTAGTGCCTCAAGCATTCTAGCTTGAAGGTGATGAGATGATGGCTACGCTCCTGACTGAGTTTGATGGTTTGTTTGCAGAACCGACAACATTGCCTCCAGAAAGAGTCCGGAACCATCATATACATCTTCTACCGGGTACTCCGCCAATCTCAGTTCGGCCATATCGTTATCCGCAGCTTCTCAAGGATGAACTTGAACGTCAGTGTGGTGTGATGTTGCGCCAAGGCATCATACGGCCCAGCTCAGCAGCTTTTTCCTCATCAGTATTGTTAGTTAAGAAGCATGATGGTTCATGGCGCTTCTGCGTTGACTATCGAGCACTCAACGACAAGACAGTCAAAGATAAATTTCCAATTCCCGTAGTGGATGAACTTCTTGATGAGCTTCGCGGTGCCAAATTTTTCACCAAACTTAATCTCCGATTGGGCTATCATCAAGTGCGTATGCACCCTTCCGACATCGAGAAAACGGCTTTCCGCACACATGAAGGCTTGTTTGAGTTGAGCGAGCCGGGGAAGGGCGTAGCGACGCCGTCTTGAGATGGCGGGAGCAGTGCGGGCGTGCTCCGATCTTGGCGAGGTGTGCTCAGCGCATCTTGCAGCAGAGAGGTGGCAAGGGGCGGCTTGGGCCGGACCAAGGGGAAAAGGGGCCGGGCAGGGCTGAGCCCAAGAGAGGAAAATTTGAGAACAAATTTTGATTTGCAAACTTGAGGGATTTTTGAAATGCAAGTTGAACTCAAAACAAGTTTTGAAATCCTTTTTACAGAGCCAAAACAGGATGTTACAGTAGTTAAATTCTCTTACTGCTTAGGGATACTTACCTGCTGTGTTTCACGGGTCCTGGGTCATAACATATGTCTATGAGACAATACTTCATACTTTTTTTAGAGATAGGTGATGTTTGATACATGCAATTACTGTGAAATTGTTTAATGGGGTGTACAATGACTTGCAGCAGATTTCAGCATAACAATCCAGCCATAGGATGTAGCAAGAACTGGTCAGAAAACAGGCCGGTTTAGAGATTAGTCTGTTAGTCCTTCACCTACTCTACTTGCAGCAGTGGAAACTTATTTTGACTACCTGGGTTATAGAACAACTAATCTTTCAGTCTTTGCACCTGTTTTATATTCAAGTAGATGGTTCTTAGTCATTTTAAAGTTACCGGATTCACTACAAAACCCCGCAAATAACGAACCGGATTCGTCGAACTCGAACCGGTTTAAGGTACAGGGTTCGTGTTTGCAGTGGAAATTGAAATATAAAGTGGCGAACTACGAACCTGAATCCCATACCGCGACTCGGACGAATCGCATTTCTGGTAATTATGATTTCAACGTTAGGTGTACCATGAAGACAACAGCAGCTAATGTCAGCACCAACTGTTCCTGAAAGGCTATAACAAATTTACCCTGTTGGATAATAATTGACCTCTACAGTCACAATGACTTGCCTCAAGTGTTCAAGGTAGGCTAGCCAAAAATTATACACTCAGTTTTTTCCCACTAATGTAGTAATGTTTGCTAAAAAATGATTTGTGATTTGTGAATGAACCACAATGCGACATTTGATACTACATGCCTGATCATAAGTGAATAGATTTTTTTTATAAAAAAAAATTCCACCCTTTGGTTTCTATTGGATAATTGAAATCTTCTTTTGAAACGAATTGGTAATTCAAACTTCAAAGTAACTTCGTATGAAAGCCTTTTTGTGTAGTGTCCGTGATAATTTGTTCACCTTTACAGCCAATGCAAGTGCACTTAAAAGTGAGCTGTGAACTTCTTCGGATATTTGTAACAGGTTTGTTTCCTCTGAAAAATGTTGCATTACCTCGCGCTATTAAGTAGCAGAGATCCCATTTCAGCAGTTTAACTCGAGAAATTTTCTTGCGGAAGCTGTTCAACGTTCTGCTTTTATTGCTGAAGCGGAGGGCCACTACTACAATTGAACCCACCCGTCTATAGGGTGTATTGCCACAACTTCTTTTGGACTTTTGGGGTACCTCAGGGAGCTTCCAAATCCCTATCTTTCTTATAGGCCGCATCACCGGCATAACAATACAAAGATGCCAAATGGCCTATAGTTTACCAGTTTGGCACTATTGCACGTTGCACCAATAGGATCATGTTGTTAAATTAGCTAAGCGGTGTCTTGTTACATACTGATACAGGCCATGCAGCTTTTGTATGAGCTAGTGTTTTACTTGGCAAAAAAGAAAAAGAAAAAAGAGAAGTGTTTTAGATTGGATGTTGATCCAGTGACAAAGCACTTGAACCTGTATGTCTAGTCTTCAGCTTCAAGAGACTTGGGCTGAAAAGCACCTGATGACGTATTTTTCTGAAAAGATAGCAGCTGGACTATGTTTGACTACTCTATGGATTTGCTTCGAGACTATGCCAGTATTGGCTACACTGCCTTTGCTGCAGTGCAGGGAGGCTGATCCCTGAATGTTGTAGAGCAGCACTAGAGGTCTAGAACCAATTCGTGTAATGTTTCTGTAAACTAGGAGATCACCCGCGCCCCTGGCGCGGGCATGCACGAGCTGTCCTGCCGAAGACAGGCCCACCGGAGCTGAACGGCAATCGAGGCTAAGGCGAGCGCGCGCGGCTACGGGCCCGCCATTAGTGCAGACCCTCAGCACTCCCGGGCCCACCGGACGCGTGGCTACGCGGGAGACGCACGCTCGAAGCCTCCGCCGAAGATCGTCCGGACTCGAGCCGACCTCCACGCGATCGGACGGGCCAAATTTTTGGGGGCGACGTGACCAGGCTGGCTGGGGGCCCTTTCCACTAAGAATTAATTTCCGTAAATTATTACCGGGCTCCAGAAGGAGATGGGATACTGGATACCCTAGAAAATTCGCCGCAGTGCAGTAGAGCAGGTGCAGGCGCGTGTGCGATGCGGTGCGCTACTTGTGAGCTTGTGCGCGCAACGCAAAGAGAGTGAAGTCCGGAGTCGACTTTTTTTTTCAAAATAAACTATTTTTTTAGTCATTTTACATAAATAAATCATGACTTTTTTTTTAAAAAAAAACTTTCGGTCGCTGTCCTACCATGCGACTAGACCCAATCGCGTGGTTGGCCAGCGATTACCTGACGTAGGAGGCTTAGTCGTGCTACAAAAGCGTGGTGAGCATTGGTGCGCCCGCGTGTCACCGATCGGCGTGGTGGTGGCACGGCCGAGGTCTATATCGAACACGATTCTTTGGGCGAGTTCAAACCAATGGCCATCGAGCTCGATCGCGTCAGCCAACCATAGTATGCTATTTTTTTAAAGAAATAATTTGAATAAACTTAGATTTCATTTTTAAAAATTAAATAGTTGGAAGAGTTTGTTAATGATAAAAAGCTGGAGTTTGCTGACTGCAATTATTTCTAAATCATTTTATGTGGATGTGCGTTCACCCTTTTAATTTTTTATCCAAATAACCTTAAATTTGGCAAAATATTTTGTAAACTTCGGTTTAAGCGAGACGAGAATAGGGCAACGAAGATGAGATTACAGGTGCATATGTTTGCTTGGCTATTTCTACGTTACTAATGGCTACATGCACGAACCTTCAACTCAAACTACAACTACGATAAAAACACGCCTTTTGGAAAGAAAAATACTTGACAGGTGAAAATTAACTCAGACTTGCGAACATATGTCCTACTCCCCTTTGCGGGTGCGGGCCTTCGCGTGGGCCTCCTAGTACTCGGCTATAAGGTCTATTTCAGGCATGTCTTTGTCTAGAATAATCTTCAGTGCAACAGGTGCACTAGGGACCATCGGTGCCTTTCCCTTATTTTCCCTACTCCTAGTTGAGAGAGGTCTCCAACGGGTAAACACCTCAGGATCAACTGCGTAGTTCAGCATGTAGTTCTGCTAAATGAATGCCTTCTTGTACTTCTCTAGGCTGTCGATCTATTGGAAGAAATAGCAACGCTCCGACGGCTACCATGCACTGATAAAGTCAACGGTATTTAAAATACAACATGCAATGTGAAATATTGACATTGACTTACATGGCAATCCCCGCATATGTAGTAACTCCTTGTGACGGTACTAGGATGTGTAGATTGAATGATCCATGTGGGGTTACCGCAGTCGCACTGCGGGCGTGGAAACTCTGGTGGTACATGAGCATCCTTGCAAGAACAATTAGGGCACGTCTGTGCATTCTTGGCAGCCTATTTTCACTTTTGGAGCATCGACCCACAGTCCTCCGTTCCCAAACTAGGCGACGTGACCTCTTGTACCTCTATCTTCCTGTATGTTTCTTCTCCCTTCCTTCTTGCTGTTTTCCAAACTAGCATGAGTGGAGTCTTGCTTGTAGTGGTGGAGTATGTCCCGGTTTTATAGGCTGTTAGGGTGTTGCGTTGAGGGAGTAAATTGTGGTGAATAGAAGTCACTCGTGTCCGCTAGAAGGAATCTTTGGGTGCAGCATAGCATAGTGTTGTCACTTCAGTCTGAAAAGCGCGGGTCGAAGTGTTGTCTATTTGGCATGAAATGGAGGCGGCATGCTGTTGTCAATTCTCACTAAATAAGGGAGGATGTCTACTGGTATTTGCGAGATTCATGTAGCAAGCTCCTCATGTCGTGGTGCTAACTAGGGGGGAAGGAGCTGGAATTGAATAGCATGCCCCTTATATCGTGGTGCTGACTAGGGGAAAGGAGCTGGAATTGAGTAACATGCCCCTACATCGCGTTGCTGACTGGACAAGGTAGGACTGAGACCCTAGCACCACAAGAAACAACTTAACATGCCGAAATCTAAAGCATGTAATAGTACAATAATCACATCATCTACATCGATACTAAGGTGTGAAACAAAAGACATACCATGTATGGTACTAGTGATCTACATGTCCATCGCCTTCCTCTCCCTGTCCACACCCCTAACCCTATCCTTGTCCCTGTTGCCGACCCCGCTGCTGGTCGCTGCCTAGGTCCCGAAAGGGTGCACCGTTCAGGTGCTCAGACAACCTTATCTACAAGTAGCGCAACAGGAGCAAGTGTGGCGTAAGGATCCATAAACATCGTGGGGCTGCGTCTCGTGCGGCACGCCGAACAGTTGTGATCCTGTAAGCACATCGAGGTCGTCGACGAGGTAGTCCTCAAAATCACTTTGCCGTGGGGATGCTCGTATGGGAGGCGAAGACTGGTGCATACCTAGTTTGCAAAAGTAGTAACGTGTTAAACACTCTATGCAAATTTGGTAGTTTTCAATCATGGCAAAACCAAAAGCGATGGTGGCAACTACCTGGCGTGGGCATCATCATGGGAGGGACCCATGATGAGAATGTCATGGGGATGCTTGTGTTAGGTGCCCACAGAGACGTCAGTGGACCTGCGATGTGAGATGCAAGTTTGATTAGTTACGATAATGCGCACAATAATACACACTATGTTCATTGCATTACCTCCTTTGGGGAACTGGTATGGTGAGGACGCCCACTACCATGCGAGCTACTGCACAGGTCTAGCGGAGGCCAAGTCGTCGCGATGGGCGTGTCGTGGCTAAGAAGTCTGCTGGCGAGGCATTTGTGAGGATAGTTCTGCACCGTCCGGTAGCTCCCTGCAAGAGGTCAAGCTGACGATGCATCGGGACCGCTCGTACACACGGCTTACGAACGATCCGACCTCCTCCCGTGTGACCTCCACACCCTAACAGATGCTGGTCCCACATGGAGTGCGCATCTCTGCAGCTCTTCATCCCAATGTCGTTCTACGAAATGCAACATGAAAGTTACTAATATGCAAAATGTAATTTACATGATGATGTACATAACAGGCCACATACCACCAAGTGTAGAGAAGTGCCAACCTATCTGGGGTACACTTGGTCGTCTCGAGCCAGCTCAACCTGTGGCGCATCAACAACACGGGCCAAACGAACCTATGCGAGTGGCGTGTACCACCGCAGGTACTCCTGGTACGACACTGAGTCGTAGGGAGTATCCTCCTCGATTACGTCCTCCAAGCTGCCCTCCCACTGCGCAATCCAAGGAGCCATGTTGTCCCCCCAGTTCGTACGCCTGGCCTGTGTACCCTTCCTAGAGTGCCTATGAAGAGTTCAGGTAGGTTAGTGAGTCGCGAAAATTTCGTACAACACATATGAACAACGCAAACAAAACACTTACGAGTGTGTCATGGGTGCGACCAACTATCCCATTGGAATTGGGAATTGCTGTCATCGTCCGAACTGCCTCATCACGCAATGCACAATGTAGTCCTCGACGAAGACATCGAACACCAGCTTCCTCCACATGAACCAGTATGCCTAGTCCCTCGTGCAAAGGCTAGACAGTCCGCCTGGTGCGTGGGCGTTCAGCTCCTCCTGCGCGTATGGCTCCCACTGCACCTGGCCATCCGTGATCTGGTCGAAGGCCTCCGTGAAGTACTCGTACACACTACGCACTGAGGCTACAAATGAGAAAGCACGGTGTGAAAACACACCGAAGAAGGTGGATGTACCAAAGCTTGCATTGCCATTGTTAAGAACCACTTACCGCTCGACGACACCAAAGGGATCCCATGGTTGGCCAGTCGACGTCATCCCCGCCGTACATGTCCTAGTCGTAGACCTTGCCCTCTGCTGACGGTCGTCCAATCAGGAAACGCTCGAATGACCAAACCTGGAGTAGTAGAGGGCAACCGGTCAACTGGGACGTCGGTTTGCTCCCGAGGCAAGCGTCGCAGAGGGCACGATACACACCACACAACACAGTGGAACCCCAACTCAATTGTGATTCTGCCTCGACATCCACATCGGCAATCGTCTGGGCAAACTGGATGAATCAGGCGTCGACATTGTTGTCGTGGGTACTCATGAACATCAGCCAACTAAACAACCATAACAAGTATGCCTCTAAGTGACACGCCACTAGTAGTCATTCGGGTGCCATCCTCTCAACCTACAAGAAGAATAATGCATTAGATCAATACTAACGTGGACAAAAGTGTTACAAAATTATAAAAGCACTAACCTTGAACTGTTGTAGCCACCTCTGCGTCAGACCGTACTTTTGACTCTGTGCAAAGACCTTGTAGGGCACCCCCCTCCTGCGGCAGTAGAAGAACTTTGTGGAACCTCTGCAGCAAATTAGCCCACCAGTTGTCCCCAGACTCCTCTAGCATGACTGGGAGACCGTGGATCGGTACCCCGGTGAGCATGCACACATCCTATAGAGTGAGCGCCATCTCATAGCATGATAGGTGGAAGGTATGTGTCTCCGACTGCCAATGGTCCACGAGAGCGGTGAGGAGTGAGTAGCCGAAAGGGAGGCGCCGGGACCGCTCAACATGCATCCCCAGGGCAACATCCTATTCGACGTCGTCCTCCTGGGTGGCCTACAACATCCGAGCGAGAGGAAGGAGGCTGGTGGCTTGCAAACTACAGTGCAATATTGAAGAGAAGGGTGTAAGTACGTGAACATTAGTAAATATTGGATGGAACAATTAACAAGGCTCGTACCTAGAGAACTAACACCGGTCCAGCCTCCAAGACTTTGACGAAGTGCAAGTTGACAACACTCCCAGCTCATCGGGAACCTATACCTTTGGCAGAAGTGACATATGTAGCCGGCTGCGGTGCCAACCGTCTAGCCCACGGTCCAAAAGGCAGTGCGGCCAATCGGCGCTACCACCCTAACCCGCCATGCCTAAATTATAAACGCTATTAAATAAAAAAAATAACCTAAAATCGGTATCCTAGGTCTAGCTAGGGATGGCAATTGTGCCCGATTACCCGCGTACCTGTGGGCAAATACCCTAATGGAGGCGGGTATGGGCGTATTGCTTTGCCCACAGGTATAAAAACGGGCACGATTTCTTACCCATCGAATAAGCAGTGCGAGCATGGGTAAGCTCCACCGTGCACTCGCTTGCCGATTACGCCATATAAAAAAGCAAAAACCCTAACTTTCTTTGGTTTCTGATTTACACCTCATTGCCCGGCCATGCCGCTCTCTCCCAAATTTCCTCCTCCCACGTCCCACCTGAGTCCCACCAATCTCCTCAAGTCCCACCCGCCCTCATCAGTCCAGAACCAAATCTCTTCCAGCTCCGGTCCGTGCCCGCCCTCATCGATTGAGAACAGATCTCCTCTTCCCGGCTACGGTCCGGCCCGCCCTCCTCCGGTCCCGGCCGCGCAGACCTCCTCCCAATCCGCCGCGCCCTCCGGATCCGCCGCCCTCATCCAGTCTTCGGCCGTCGCGCCTCCTCCCGATCCGCCGCCCTCCTCCCGCCGCCGCACCTCTGGCCTTGCGCCTCCTCCCGGACCGCCGCGCCTCCGGCCAAGATGAAGGTCGGCTCCGTCTCCCGCTTCACGAGCCTTGAGTCGATCCCTCCCTGCAGCAAAACCGGTGAAACTTGACACTCTTGCTTGGCCGATTGTTCTTGTTCACATTCAACATTTGTGTTAGCTTGTTCTTGTCGTTGAAGCTAAACCGGGTCCATGTTCTTGTTCATATTGTTCAGGAATCAAGAGTAAGCGGAGGCTCGATTTTTAGCTGCAATTGTTAAAAATCATTGGAGGAAAGGATAGCTAAATCGAGTTAATGAATTGAAGAATGTATGTTCTTGCGACTTTTCAAAAATCTGAGGCTACACCAAGATAAGCGATGTATGTTCTTGAGCCATGGTCACGCATCTTCTTGTTCTTAGTGTAGCTCTTTCTTGATCCATCGGAAGATGTGGACAATATCGTAAGAAAATCGCTTTGTGTCAAGGATGAACTCAAGTAGCAAAGACAAACACTTCTTGTTCTTAGTGTAGCTCTTTCTTGATCCATCGATCTGTTGTCCCCATGTGAATTAAGCTTATGCATTTGCTATGGCATGAAGCATGCTAGTTTAAGCATTTGTCCGTTGTCCCCATGTGAGTTAAGCTTGCTTGGATAGTTTTGGTATATCATGATTATGATGGAAAAAATGCTTATGGTGTTTCTACTTGTTGACTTCAACCTCTCTGAACAAAACTGGGAACATGACTGTGTTCTTCGTTAGGCATGAAGCATGATTTGGATGAATATTTTGTTTGAATCCGTCATGTTTGTTGTGATGCGCTATGATCTCCATCTTTGCAATTGGTGTAATGTATAATGTAGCAAACATCTGTGAGTTATCTATTTTTTCTTTTTTATGCGAGATCTATGCATGGATCGGTACAAACCGACAAAATTTGGCCATTTATATCTTTCTTTGCAACCACTCGTTAGGTAACAAGCACTAATTATATTATTAAAAGCGATGTATAGTTATGTCCGTAGAATCGATCATTTTACCATGTTGCCTCTTCATGGTCGTTCTTGAGGTCATGGAGTGAGCACTTGGAGGAACATCTGATAACACTTTGGATCAAGCATGGCCCGCCGCTTAGGTACTATTATTTCATTGGTAATCGACCTACATTTATCATACTAACATATGAAAGACATCAAGCTTACATCACCTCTTGTTTGATGTTGAAGACGGGTCTAAATATAGTTCTAGCATGCAACATTCCAAAAGATGACCCAATGCTTGAGGTACTCACCTACCATCTTTGCTTTGCAATTGCCAAGTTCGTATCTCAATAGAATAATGGTTTCAGTCTGCGCAGAGAGGAAGTGGTAGAAAGCTCGAAGTTTAGGTTATATCGGATCAAAAGCGGAGAGCGCTAACACGTCTGCTTGCACATTGATGATGGATATTTGTGAGCTCTCAGTCAAATTGGAGTTTCATCATTAGGTACAGGAAGCCTTGTGATCTACTGGGTTCAATGGATGGATTGGATACTATTGATGTGTGAATTAAAATAAATTTGATGTGTGCATTGTTTGTGTGATGAGTATGCTCATGAGCGACAGCACCCTGGCGGCATTGTTCATGAGTAACGGGCATGCTTCATGAGCGACGGTACCCTCGGGCGGCGGGTATGGGCGAGGTTCTTCGCCCGTCGTCCTTCGCGGGCATGCCCGTGGGGGAAATAGGGGTCGTGGGCATGGGTATGGGCGAGCAATACCCGGACCCGCCGCGCCCGATTGCCATCCCTAGGTCTAGCAGATCTAAACCTAAGCAGTCTAGGTCTTCTAATAATTGATCTACTAATGTATGTACCCTAGCATTTTTACGCTATAATAAATACATAAATATCCTACATTGTAACATTATACACGACATTACCCCTAACCTAACATTGTCGATCTACAACTACTGACCCCAGTTCTACCACTAAGTTATGTTTATTGTTGCTAACATAACATATTTTTATCGAAGGGACCAACAAATTACATAAGCAGGACGAACTCATCGCAAAAAGACGAGTACACGGAGGCGCGCTGAGCCGAGGGCAGGGTCAACTCCTCTCCTCTCCCTTCTTCTCCTCTCCTCTCCTCCCCTCTCTTCTTCTCTGCTGTCAACACTCTCCTCCCCTCTCTTCTTTTCCCGCGCGATGCTTCCTCTCTTCCCTTCGGTCGCTTTTTGTCACGTGAGTTGGAAGCAGTCGGACAGATATTGGTTCTCAATCATGACAGCGTGGCACAACTGGGGTCACGCGTCTACCAGTCGCACGAGGGAAGTGCGCTTAGCAGTCGTCCAATGGAAGCACAACTGGGTGTCAGACGCCTGCTCGTCGCGCTTTCCTTGCGCGACTGGCCGACGTGGTTAACATCATCTGCTTGTCATGAGACTGAGTGTCAACACGTCTTAAATCGCTGGACCACCACGTGATTGGGCCTAGTCGTTTGGTGGACTTGTGGTTGAGGGTTATTTTCGTAAAACGACTAAAAAATGATTTATTTAGGAAAAAAATCTCGGTTGATTGGACACGCCCCCAGCCTCGCCAGCTAGAAGATCCGCGGCGCGCGCCGGCAGGGCGCCCACCTGTCAAGACGGCGCTTCTCCACACCGCCACCGCGACATCCCCACACCTGTTTGGTCCCTCCTCCCCTCCCTCTTATAACGGATTCGACGCGCCAGCGGCATGGGCCTCGCCGCCGCGTCCGCGTCCGCGTCCGCCTCCCCGTCCCGCTTCCTGAGGCCCTCCGCCGCCCTCCGCCGCCGCTTCCTCCACCACATCCTCCTCCCCGCCCCTGCGAGGCCGACTCCGCCGCTGCGGCGCTGCACCCCGTTCCACTGGATGGCGGTACGTACGTACGTACATACACACACAGTACTACAGTAGTGCCGTACACTCCCTATCTCTCGTTTCCCCCCCTTTGTTTGTGGAACTGCACTGCAGCGAGCCTGAAGCCTTGTTGTCTGCGTGACTTGTGACTGAATTTGCCTTGGATGATTACACCGTCGAGTTTATGCCGATTTAGGAGAGCTGAGTTGCAGGTTTAATTTAGAGATAGAGAGATATTTGGAAATCATGATTCATGAAGACTGAATCTGTTTGGGAAATTTAGGGTGTTGTTTATCAACTTGGCTGCTAGAAGGTCCAATTTTGAGTCAAGCCATGGTGCTAAAAATTCACTACTGTTAACTAGCTACTGCTAAGTGTGCCCTTGTAATTTGGAGAAATTCGGTTAAACTTATACCTTACTATGATGTAAAGAACCTCACCTCTTACATAAACTAGCCAGCATATACCCACAAAGAAATTTTGGAAAGGGCCATTGGCTCCTAGCAAATGTGAAGCTGCTTTGTAAAAAATCCAAGTAACACAATCTGGAATAATCATATATTTTTTTCGCGTATTGTGGATGGTTTGACGGCACACAAATCCTTTCTGCTCATTTATGCTTCAACACATTTTTATTTTTTAAAAAAGTACGTCGAAAGAACACAACGATGATCTGTTTGTTGCTGCAGTTTCATCATATATCCATACCCATGGAAAGCACGTCTCACCATTTATTGTAAACTTTCAGCGATTTTGGATTGAAGGGTCACCGGAAAAGAACAATGCTCTGGTTGAATACCTGAAGCAGTATGGTGCTGTTAGAACGGATAAAGTGGCCGAAGTAATGAAAACTATTGACAGAGCGTTATTTGTACCGGAGGGCTTTACCCCTTACACTGACACTCCTATGCCTATTGGCTACAATGCGACAATATCTGCTCCTCACATGCATGCAACCTGCTTAGAACTATTGAAGGATCATTTGCAGCCAGGCATGCATGCTCTAGATGTTGGATCAGGTGTGTTGCTGACGGCCTGATACATTATCACTCTTTGTTCGTGTTCTTCAGAGAAATACATTTGTATGAACAACTTGTCAGCCGTCATAACATTTTTCCTAACTTCTGCCATCTTCATGTATTCTTATCATCTCGTAGGTAGTGGCTACCTGACAGCTTGCTTTGCAATGATGGTTGGACCAGAAGGTCGTGCAGTGGGGATTGAACACATTCCTGAACTTGTTGCAGCTTCTACTGAAAATGTCCAAAGGAGTGCTGCAGCTCCATTACTGAAGGATGGATCGCTTTCTTTTCATGTTTCAGGTATGTTTACTGGTGCAAGTGTAGCATGTTGAGCCATTCAATACAGTAAGAAAATATAATTTCCACTAACCCTTCTAAAGGTTCTAAAGTTAATTCTTAATCACTTCTCTTTAGAGATGCATGTTATGATAAATAAAAAATAACTAGTGCTCATTTACTTGCCGAGCATGCCATTTTTCAATTGTCATGTAAAGAAATGCTCGATCCATTGGAGTAGGGCGAAACAGAAGCAGTTGGCAGTGCATTTTTCTTCAAACAGAAATGAACTCCCTAGTCGCTACTACATGTTGCTGGTATGTCAAATGCAGTATGATTACTACCAAATTAGTACCACCAAGCCAAGCACGTCGAAATGGAAAGTTATCCTTTTAAGTTAGCTAGAGCACCTCACCTTTATTCATCTCAGTAAAGTTTTTTCTTAGAACTGATTTTAGTGAAGTCTAAAAGTCGCTTGGAGTTTAAGATGTGTTAGCGTCTTACCGTTCTCAAAACCGCAGATGGCAGGCTTGGCTGGCCGGACGCAGCGCCGTATGACGCTATTCATGTGGGCGCGGCGGCGCCTGAGATCCCCCAGCCTCTGCTTGAGCAGCTGAAGCCCGGCGGCCGGATGGTCATACCTGTAGGCAGCTACTTCCAGGACCTGCAGGTGGTCGACAAGAAGGCCGACGGGTCGATCAGTTTCCGGAACGATGCGTCCGTCCGCTACGTCCCTCTAACCAGCCGCTCTGCGCAGTTGCAGGACTCTTAAGATCCTTATGCTCCAGATCGATCTCGAAATGTCTGTGTATGTCTCTACGGTCTTATCTGGCCATGTTTCCTATGCTGATTTAGATGGTTTGGTCTAGTGATGCTTACTACTCATCGGCGTCGTTGTAAAAATATGTTTCTTGTGCAATAAAAGGACTCGTTAGCATTTGTGCGATGCCTGGTGTATGTTGCCGTGTTTTATGTTTGGTTTAGCAACGATGACGCCTCAGCTTTGAGACAGGGGTCTATGTTTGGTTTAGCAACGATGATGTCTCAGCTTGAAATTGCAACGCTCTCACAGTATATATACGACAGATTACGTACGGATCTAGCGAGAGAGTAGTGACTGGCAATTGAGACAGATTAAACTGTTCGTACATGTAGAACTTAACATTCATGTACAGCACACGTAGTCCTAGCACAACCTTTAATCTGGACAAAAAGATCACAACCACGCATCATGCCATCGTCTGATGTCGATCGATCATGGGCTGAAATCTGTTGATCGAAGACGAACACAAGAACGAAAAAAAAAGTTGTTCCTCCGGAACAACAATAGCTTTTTTGATTTTCTTCTTCTCTATTTTTTTTGTTCACAAAATCTGATTACAGAGGTGTCTTTTTATTGAGAACAAATGACAATTCGTATCCAAAAAAAATTATATATATCATGAAGGAATACCACGTAAACTCTAGAATCCTTAATAAATACTGAATAAATATTGAAGTACTATGTAAACAAACTCTACTTAAAATCTAGATTTACGGTATGCACATGTATTACTAACAAAATCGACTATGCGGTCGGAAGAATTCGTCGCTGCGTTTGCCGTCGGGCTCGAGATCAGGTGCTCCACTCTGGACCGAAGTATCTGCTGTTGCGCCTCCTCAGCCTCCGCCCGAATCCTCTGATACCCGTCGCGCTTGGTCCTGACTCCGAGCCAGCCTGGAGGTCCTTGACGACGGGCAGTGATGCCATGCGGCGCATGAAAGCAACGAACTCCCACGCCCGCATCCTCAGCGCCGCGACGGTCGCGGCGTGCCTGTGGAGCGCCTCCACCAGCGGTTCGGCGCCCGGCCTCCCCACGAACGCCGCGGCCGTCTGCTGGACGAATTCCACCGACGCCGTCCTCCTGCCGAGCAGCGCGAGGGCTGTCCCCTCGGCCAGCGCGGCCGCGGCAGCGAAGTCCGGCGTGGGCACCACCTTCCCCGCCGCGAGGTCCGCCTCCGTTTTGGCGACGACGAACCGCATGATCTCGGCCTCCGTAGCGGTGATCCGTTCCCACGCCGCCACCTTCTGCAGCGCCCCCTCCCACGCCATCTGGCTAGTCCTGCGTGCCTTGGGATGGATGTATCAACGAACTCTTGTGCTTGATGGATACGAGTAATGCAACGGATTGTGTGTGGCCTTGAGGCGCGTCTCCCCCTCGGTTATATGGTCGACCCAACGTACCATCCCGTCTCGGATTTCCGGCCCGTCGAATACGTCTCGGATTCGTCCCCCTCTCTCTGCTCACCTGTCCCCCAACCCCCTCTGTAGTCTCTTCTCCACCTAGGCGTGAATGCGGGTCTAATGTCCCGATCACTGCTAATGAGAATCGCGCGCGATCGAAAGCATTACACGGGTGATCGTAGCGACAAGCAGGAAGAACAGAGGATGAGAACGAGAGATATACCGTTGTCTTCTCACCAACAGAAGGAGTTGCAGCTCCAAGGCCATGAAGGCCGATGATCTGGATACAAGGTTCTGGATCTGAGGCCTCAGAAGTCCAGTGGGTGGACTGTGGTGGTATTGGTGCATTGATCTCTATCTTTTCATGTTCAGCAATCTTGGCGTCCAATTGCCTTTTCATCTTCGAGATCTGTCAAGTATTCAACCGCGCGAGCGAATAGTCGAGTTCCCTTCAAGTTGGAATGTCCGGGAAGCATAGCATTGAGCTTGGTGCACCCATCATCTGGTTTCTGCCCCACTGCCATCAGATCAGATCCTTCTGGCACTGAAGTTCCACATGTATGCTGACCATGAATGGAGAATTTTGGTTTCAGGAGATCATCCATAGATGCATTGCAACTTTGAAGGTTGTGGAGGCTTTCAAGTTGGTCAGCTGCACAAGCATTGTACATCTCAAGCCGGTTGGTCTCGGCTAACCACCTCCGAGATTCACGGGGGTCACGTCTCACTCGTGCGCCCTAATCGGGGGCGTAACCAACTCTAAGTGGTTTCGGTCCCGTCCACCAGTGCTATATAGAACAGGGGACTCAGCAGGCCTCTACAACTCCAATGGCATCTTCAGATTCGGGTATGTTAATTAACGCTTCAGCTCTAAAGATTATGTTATGTGTTCATGACTGAGCTAGGATTAATATCATCTAATCATGTTTAGCCTTAGATTATGCCCACATTTGGTATCAAAGCCAGGTTAGACTCATGTTGAACCCAAATTAGTCCCCAACCGAACTTGTTGTGCCCGGATTACATGATTAGACTTTCGGATTCAGCACTTAGAAGGAGGGGAATTAAGAAATGATGCAAAATCAAAACCTCCCAAAGCATTTCCCCCAAATCAAAACCCCAAATCGGAACCCTAAGAACCCTAAGGTGCGGCGGAGACTTTCGTTTTGAGATCACTAGAGTCTCTCCGGACAAGATCCGCAACAGGGCGCCACCGTAGCTCCATTCGGCAATGGCCTTGGCAAGAACTGGTCGCATGACGCCTGCCGATGAACAGGTCATGGCGCCGCCTCTTGCCACGCGTCACCTCAAGCCACCGCCTCATGCTGTGCGCCGCCTCAAGCTGCCGCTCCACATCTGCGCTCCTCCACGTGCACGCCGCTGCCGCCGCCACGACGTCACATCCCCGTGCGTGCGTCGACGACTTCGAGATCTTTCCGCCCATTTTTTTCGAAAGAGGAAAAGGGGAGAATGGATTAGGGTTAGGTTTTGGGGACTTTTATGTTTCTCGGTTTTCCATCGCAGCCGTTCGTTAGGATCCAACAGCCATCGTGGCATTTCATTTTGGGCCGGCTGTGCATGGAAAATGGGCCATTGTGCATTGTTTCTGCCGGTAGAGGGCATTTTTATGGGCCGACTGAGAGTTAAAACATTATGAATAGTTTGGCTGATTAATGTTTGTTAAGTTGATTGTAGGATCGTAATGGCAATCAGAAGGGGGGGGGTGAATGATTGCAGCGAATTGACCACCGAATTCAAACTCCTACTTGTGCGCAAGAACTCCAGGAACCTCTCGGATGACTCTTGAAGAACCTCACAGCAAAGACCACCTTAGGCGCACAGCAAGAACACCAAATCAAGAGACAAGGTTGAACGAATCTGAACTTTATTTCTCAATTCTGATTTGTGTCTACAAAGCACAGCAAGCACCCCTCAAAGCCTCCAACTAGAAGACCTCTAAAACTCTCACGTAACAAGCCTACGTGAAAGCCACAGTAAAGCAACGCTCAAAGTTCTGCCAAAAAACTTACGTATGTTCACCATAAGGTTAGCACCTAACCCCCACCTCTTTTTATACCATAGAGTCCTGGACATGTCCTCTAACAACATGTACACGGACTCTATATCTAAGGAACCCGAAACCCTTTCAGACACAGATTTTTTAATCTCTAAATCTCTCCAGATATGGAAGTCCTTCCTTCCATATCTTCAACACATGAAGTAAGCCTCTAGAACTCCACCTCCTGGAGCTCCTCCACGCACCATGCAACCCTTTGATCTCCACGTGCTCCAGCGCAAGCCCAGTCATCTCGTGACATCCACGACCTCTTAGACCTCAGATCTCCCCATCCTAGTCCAGTCCTCCTCACATCGACCATGATTGCCTTCACGCTCAACCTGCACATGCAAAGATCAAAGAACACATATTCGGCACAAGTTCTTCAACTTGACCAACATTAGCTCACGAATTTAACCAAAACTTCAGCCAATTCTCAAAAATCGAAACAATCCGAACACAATCGATCATACCGCCATATTATTACCGGTACTACCGCAAACCGGTCATACCGCTCCATACACACTGGTATTACCGATTACTAGAGACAATAGAAACTCCCCCAAAAACAAGCACTCTGTAAAAACCATACCGCTCTCAAACGGTATTACTGTCATGCGGTACTACCTTTGTTCAACACGCGGTACTACCGATCAGCGGTCGTACCGCACCAAGCCGTGGTACTACCGTTTTTCACTTGGGCTCAAAACTCTCGAAAACATCTCCTCTGGAAATTCCATACCGCAACCTTGCGGTTATACCTTTGTGCGGTACTACCGACGTTCAAAGCACGGTCATACCGTTCTGCGGTCATACCGCGCCAAGACTACAGTTCTACCGATTTTTACTTAATAGTGCTTGTTAGAAACTCTCTCTCTCTCTGAAAAACCTATCGCGGTACTACTGCCATCCATGGCGCGGTCATACCACTCAGCAAGAAATCCAATGTCCAAAAAATAAGTGTTCTGGTTTTTCCATACCGCCAAAATCACAACGGTATTACTGATGTGCGGTACTACCGTAAATTACCAAACGGTACTACCGCACCTCTGAAATGCGCAAAAGAACTCAAAACCAAGCCCTAAGACACGTGGACACTCCAGATGATTTGGGCCGATCGGACCATGCTTCAAAGCCGTCGGATTTAGGAGCACTGTAGAAAGTCCGAACGTTCCCTTTGATTTCATCCGTCAGATTTCAATCCAAAGGCTCACAATCCTTGAAGAGTTCGGACGGTCCGAACGTTCCTCTCAATATGAGCTGTTAGATCAGGATCTAATAGTTCCAGCAAAACACGCGTTCAGAACCTTGACAAACGGTACTACTGCATTTGCACTGGTAGTGGTCATATGAGTACTCTGGTAGTACCGCACATTAAAAGCCGGTACTACCGCTCTCAAGAAAACCAGAAACTCCAAAAACAAGCCTTCTGGAAATATTGTACCGCCAACAAAAATGCGGTTGAACTGTCCTGCGGTAATACCGCTCAAGTAACGCCAGTACTGTCGTTAAATCTGACAAAAACTGAATTTCGACAGAATTCAACAGAGCTCAAAAGCATGTCAGCACCTAAGATTACAAGCATGTTCCAGAGCCAATGTATGCATCTTAAAACACCACGATTAAGTCTTCCTTATTGTTAGTGTGTTCATCATCAAATATCATGACCAAAAACCTCCTGGTCTTACATTGATGCACTATTTAATTAATGTTTAGTTGCCCAATAACAATATATTATGTATAATGTTTGATCTCTAATTAAAATTGAACCAACGAGATATTTTGATTAGAGATTTTTATGTTTTATTTTGGCATTATGTATGTGCATGATTACATTCTGACCAACGTTGTTTGTAGTCGTGTGTCGCCATATTAAATGTTAAGTTCTTTTTCCATTTTCTGCCCAACGGTGATATGGATTAGAACTGTAGTTTTGCATGTTGTTGATCAGACCAACGTAGGGTTAATTACATGCAATACATCTTTATGTTATTTTAAATTTTGCAGCAATAAACGCTTCAAATGTTGCCGCCACAATTGACAACATTGAACAGCTTACGGGAAGCAACTTTCCCGCTTGGAAAGAAAGAATTTCAGTTGTCCTTGGAGTTTTAGACCTTGACTATGCATTAAGGGTGACTCCTCCCATTCCCCCCACCGACGGTGAGGATAATTATGATGAGAAAAAGAAAACTTATGATGCTAATGCTGAAAAATGGGAGCGGTCCAACCGCCTGTCACTAATGATCATGAAGACCTCTATCTCAGTTGGGATCAGGGGAGCAATCCTTGATTCTGAAAATGCTAAGGAGTACTTGGCTTTAGTTGAGGAGAAATTCAAATGCTCCACTAAAGTTTATGCCAGTACTTTAATCCAGAGGCTCTTAACCACTAAGTATGACGGGTCCGGCAGCATAAGAGGGCATATCATGATGATGACTGATATGGCTGGAAAGCTCAAGGGCATGGACATGGAGATATCTGATGGTTTCCTAGTCCACTTTATTATGACTTCTCTTCCTTCTAACTACACTACATTTAAGATAAATTACAATACTCAGAAAGATAAATAGAGCATGAGCGATTTAATCGCCATGTGTGTCCAGGAGGAAGAAAGAATAAGGACCGAAAAGAAAGATCTTGTGAATCAAGTTGGCAGTCCTAACAAAAGGAAGTTCTCAGGGAACTTCAAATCCAAGAAAAAGCTGCATTACTCCCTAATTCAGATAAGTCAGGGCCTAAGGTGCACAATGCACCTAAGCCCCATGTTGCTCCCGCTAGAGCACTTAAAGGGGATGAATGTCACTTCTGCAAGCAGTCGGGGCATTTTCAGAAGGATTGTGTCGGTTTTCTGAAGTGGCTCGCAAAAAAGGGTAATGATACAATAACGTTTATTGATGAAACATTTTATGCTGATTTCTCCCTTAAGTCTTGGTGGATTGACTCAGGTGCAACTGTGCACGTTACCAACTCTTTATAGGGATTCCATACCGTGAGAACACTAAGAAAGGGGGAGCGAAGTCTTAGAGTCGCGGATGGAAAAGAAGCTGAAGTTGAATCAGTTGGATATGTTTCATTAGTTTTAGATAGCGGCTTCATACTTCGTCTTAATAATGTAGTCTACGTTCCTTCCATAAGGAGGAATTTGACTTCGGTTTCTTTATTGGACGATGATGGTTTTAAATGTAATTTTGGTAACAATAAGTGCATTATTGCATTTAATTCAAATGATGTTGGTCTTGCTTTTAGATAAGATAAGCTCTATATGCTTTCCCTTGATGAATCTCATGTTTCATTGAATGTGTGTGATGCTAAGTATAAAAAGAATGATGAAATTTCTTCGAAACTGTGGCACTGTCGTTTAGGCCACATCTCGAGGAGGAGAATGGAGCGTCTCATTAAGGAAGAAATTCTCCACCCATTAGATTTCTCTAACTCGCACCATTGCATTGATTGCATTAAAGGAAAATATGTAAAGCAAATAAAGAAGGAAGCCACTCATGACCGACAGGACTCTTAGAATTAATTCATACCGATATTTGTGGTCCTTTTCTGTGACATCGATGGATGGTTTTGATTCCTTCATCACATTCACTGATGATTTCTCCCGTTATGGTTATATCTTTCCCATTAAAGACCGATCTGAGTTACTTGACAAATTCAAAATATTTAAAGCTGAAGTTGAAAATCAACACAACCTAAGAATTAAAGTGGTAAGATTGGACCATGGGGAAGAATATTACGGGAGACATGCCCCTTATGGGCAAATTCCTAGCCCTTTCGCTAAGTTCATTCAGGAAAATTGCATTGTTGCCCAGTATTCTACACCAGGTGAACCTCAGCAGAATGGGGTAGCTGAGTGACGCAACCGTACACTTATGGATATGGTACGGAGCATGCTTAGCTATTCTTCTTTGCAAACTGGTTTGTAGATGGAAGCACTAAAGACAACCGCACATATTCTTAATCGGGTTCCCAGTAAATCAGTACCTAAGACACCTTATGAATTATGGACGGGGAGGAAACCAAGTTTGAAATATTTACGAGTGAGGGGTTGTCGTGCTGAAGCTAAGATTTTTAATCCACATATTGGAAAATTAGATCCTAAGACAGTAAGTTGCCATTATATTGGGCACCCTGAAAGATCCAAAGGGTATCGATTTTACTGTCCTGATAGGATAACTAAGTTTGTAGAAACAAGACACGCTGTGTTCTTAGATAATGACGAGGACCTAGAGCCCAGGAAAATAGATCTTGAAGAGAAACGAGTTTATGTTCCTTCACCGCTTATCCCAGAGATCTTTATTCCTGTGCCTCAGGTGGTTGCACCTCCAGTACAAAATACTGTTGTTACACCCACTGTTGAGGTCTCTGAAATTCCTAATTTCGCACCTAATGATGAGCCTCAACAGTCCCCTGCAATAGCTGTTGAACCTATTAGAAGATCACAGCGGGAGAGAAGATCTGTCATCCCAAATAATTATGTTGTTTATATGAATGAGGATATTAATGATATAGGGAAGGTAGAAGATCTCACCTCTTATAAAGAGGCCATGATAAGTGAACATTTTTCTAAGTGACTTGATGCTACGAAGGATGAACTAAAGTCCGTCCGCTACGTCCCTCTAACCAGCCGCTCTGCGCAGTTGCAGGACTCTTTAAGATCCTTATGCTCCAGATCGATCTCGAATTGTCTGTGTATGTCTGTACGGTCTTATCTGGCCATGTTTCCTGTGCTGATTTAGATGGTTTGGGCTAGTGATGCTTACTACGCATCGACGTCGTTGTAGAAATATGTTTCTTGTGCAATAAAAGGACTCGTTAGCATTTGTGCGATGACTGGTATGTTGCTGTGTTTTATGTTTGGTCTAGCAACGATGATGCCTCGGCTTTGAGACAGGGGTCTATGTTTGGTTTAGCAACGATGATGTCTCAGCTTGAGATTGCAGCGCTCTCACAGTATATATACGACAGATTACGTACGGATCTAGCGAGAGAGTAGTGACTGGCGATTGAGACAGATTAAACTGTTCATACATGTAGAACTTAACATTCACGTACAGCACACGAAGTCCTAGCACAACCTTTAATCTGGACAAAACGATCACAACCACGCGTCATGCCATCGTCTGATGTCGATCGATCATGGGCTGAAATCTGTTGATCGAAGACGAACAAGAACGAAAAAAAATTGTTTCCCAAAACAACAATAGTTTTTTTGATATTCTTCTTCAGCTGTGCCTTTTATTGAGAGCAAATGACTATTCGTATTCGAAAAAATTCTATATATTCTAAAAGAATACCACGTAAACTCTAGAATTCTTAATAAGTACTAACTAAATATTGAAGTACTGTGTAAACAAACTCTACTTAAAATCTAGATTTACGTATGCACATAGATTACTAACAAAATGGACGATGCGGTCGGAAGAATTCGTCGCTGCGTTTGCCGTCGGGCTCGAGATTAGGTGCTCCACTCTGGACCGAAGTATCTGCTGTTGCGCCTCCTCAGCCTCCGCCCAAATCCTCTGATACCCGTCGCGCTTGGTCCTGACTCCGAGCCAGCCTGGAGGTCCTTGACGACGGGCAGTGATGCCATGCGGCGCATGAAAGCAACGAACTCCCACGCCCGCATCCTCAGCGCCGCGACGGTCGCGGCGAGCCTGTGGAGCGCCTCCACCAGCGGTTCGGCGCCCGGCCTCCCCACGAACGCCGCGGCCGTCTGCTGGACGAATTCCACCGACGCCGTCCTCCTGCCGAGCAGCGCGAGGGCTGTCCCCTCGGCCAGCGCGGCCGCGGCAGCGAAGTCCGGCGTGGGCACCACCTTCCCCGCCGCGAGGTCCGCCTCCGTTTTGGCGACGACGAACCGCATGATCTCGGCCTCCGTGGCGGAGTTCCGCTCCCACTCCGCCACGTTCTGCAGCGCCCCCTCCCACGCCATCTGGCTAGTCCTGCGTGCCTTGGGATGGATGTATCAACGGACTCTTGTGCTTGATGGATGCGAGTAATGCAACGGATGGTGTGTGGGTGTGGCCTTGAGGCGCGTCTCCCCCTCGGTTATATGGTTGACCCAACGTCCCGTCCCGTCTCGGATTTCCGGCCCGTCGTACACGACTCGGACTCATCTCTCTCTCTCTCGCACGCACCTGTTTCCACTCGCATTCGGGTTGCGCGCACCATACCGAGCCGGCGAGTGAAAATGGTCTGGCCTGGCCCCATAAAGTTTCCTTATGCGTAGAGCGGTAGCCCAAACCAGTCCGGCACGCAGGTAGACTAGACGTAGCGCTGTACTGAGCTCAGCTACTGAAGTTTTGCCGGTATTAGCATAATTTCGTTTCGTATTTATAAAAATATGTGAATCTAAATTTTTTTTTTATCAAAAATAGCATACTCATCACGGCCGTCGTGCGGCGGCCACCACAACCCACCACGTAGTCGCTTCCGCATGGCCGCCGTCGGCGTGGCGTTGCCGCCGCCGCCGTCCGTCGATTCGCCGCCGTGTGTCGCCCGCCGACCGCCACGTGAGGTTTCGTGGGTTAGGGTTAGGTTTCGAGTGGGTTAGGTTTAGGTTGGGTTTTCGAGTGATAATCCACGAATTTCGTAGTATTTTAAAAATATAGCAAATTAGTTCTTGAAAATTATGAGATTTTACGTGAATGCTCGTAACACGGTGTGCTTTCTTGTGTAAATTTTCTATAATTTTTCTCGTTCTGATTTTACCTCGTAATTCTATTTAAGTGTAATCATTTTATCACGTCACGTGTTATCCTTTCCCCTTCCCACACGGCCCCTCTCCCACCAGTTTCCCCACTCCCACACGGCCCCCCTCCTGTGGTCATATTTTGAACCGTCCGTCCTCCTTCATCCGCACATCTGTCGATTCCTTGTAGCTGTCCCCACTTGCCTGCAGTGCTGCGCGTAGACAACGCATCCGAAATTTTTGGCGCCAATGCAGCGACTCCTCCTTCGCTTGGCTATAAATACCGAAATCTCGCAGTCGCTCTTCGCTCATCTCAATTGTGTTTCGCTTCTCGTTCTGGCGCTCGTCACTGAGAACTCAGAGAACTTAACATAATTAATTATTTTGGAGATCAACTATTTGCTTGCTGCTCATCGCATGTCGCTCAGTTCTTTTTATACCTTACTGCGAAGGGCAGGTAATTTGTCGGATGCTTTTGTCGTTATTACCGTAATTAGTTAGTGTACCGGTTATTAATTAGTTAGTTTACTGGTAGTTAATTAGTTTAGAGGTAATTAGTTAGTTCGCTGGTAATGAATTAATTAGTCGAAATTAGTTTAGTGGTTATCAGTCCCGCATATTAAATTAGTGCGAATAAACTATTCGTAATTTATGTAGTGGTAATTAATCATTTGTAATTAGTTAGTTTAGTGATAATTAAATAGTCGTAATTAGTTAGTTTTATCGTTATTACCGTAATTAGTTAGTGCACTGGTTATTAATTTGTTGTGAATTAGTTAGTTTACTGGTAATTAATTAGTTTAGAGGTAATTAGTTAATTCGTTGGTAATTAATTAATTAGTCGAAATCAGTTTAGTGGTTATCAGTCTCGTATATTAAATTAGTGCGAATAAACTACTCGTAATTTATGTAGTGGTAATTAATCAGTTGCAATTAGTTAGTTTAGTCGTAATTAGTTAGTTTAGTGGTTAATAATTAGTCGTATCTAATTACACATACGTAATCCATCACTTGCATGCAATTTGTCGTATCTAATTACACACATGTATCGCGGATGGGGTTGTTGTGGCTTTAGGTAATGTCGAACATGCAAGACTTGTATGTTTTTTATGGTGATGGTCTCGTACGGGTCGGACCCGGCGGGGACCTATCGAGGTGCGATTACAAGGTGGTCCGGGCGGAAGGGCTCGACACAATGAATATTCACGAGCTTTGGAGTTGCATCCAGAGGGAGTTCGTTGCAGAGGCAACGAGGAAGAAAGTTGTGATCGAGGGGATCGCCTGCACGAATGATGTGTGGGAGCTCGTCAAGGTGGCTAGAAGCGTAGCATAGAGCTAGTATATGCAGATTGCCTCCCAGCCCGAGGTGGCCATTTACGGGAGGCCGATGGTGTACGTGAATTTCGTACCCAGGGCACAGGGCCACCTTGATGATGACGGGGTCTCTACAAGCGAGCAAGCACAGCCCGAGCCTAAAGACGGTAGCACAGAATGTGCTACCTCGGAGGATTGCCCTGCGCATAATTTTGTGCAAAATGAGGGGGCGGAATCGTGGTGGTCGACTCGCATTGACTGCCACGAGTATCTACCGGACCAGTCTCTCACGTTGGAGTCCGACGAGGATGCCGACCCAAGCTCGGATGGTAGCGACGATGACACACACCAGGCCGGTGATCCAACTAGGGGAATTGTGTCATCGAAGGTGCCTTACGTGGCATCGAGACTTGATGATGTCGCAGTGTGTTCGCTTGTATTGCCGCAAGAAGAAGGCTCCTACTGGGGGTTCGATGCTGAGACTCTCTTAGTAGGGTAGCGCTTCCCTAGAAAGGAGGTCGTGCAACAAGCTATAGCATGGTATGCCTTGTCTATCAGCCGTGAGTACCGAGTGCACCGGTCCAACCTCGGACATTATGCAGTGAGGTGCGTAGTGGAAGGCTACCCTCGCAAGGTTAGCGCTTACCGAGCAAAGATCTTCGGCTCGGTATTTGCGGTCAAAGCGGTGACCGATCACACTTGTGAGCTTAGCGAGCCCCTACGGCAACATCGGAACGTGACTTCCGCATATGTGGCGAACCTCATCAGACACCTAGTTGTGGCGGACGTGTCCGTCTCCCCCAAGATGCTGATGTCGAAATTCGCTAATCAGGTTGGCTATCCAGTCAGTTACGGCGAGGTCCGACGAGCCAAGCAGAAGGTCATCGAGTCCATGTACGGGACATACGAAGAGGCGTACAACCTTGTGCCGAGATTGCTTCACCAGATTGCCGAATCAAACCCCGGCACATACATAAAGAAGCTTGAGCGTGAAGATGCTGAGAAAGGGCCTAACCGCTTCATACTGGACCGGGTGTTCTAGGCTTTCGCTCAAGCCATCGGAGGCTTCCAGTTCTATCGTCCCGTGATGACGATGGATGGCACTTTCCTAACGGGGAGGTACAAGGGCACGATCCTCACTGCGGTGGCGGCCGACGCGAATGACCAGCTTCTTCCTGTGGCATTTGCCATTGTGGAGAGCGAGAACACATCCAGTTGGCTATGGTTCCTATCGAACGTGAAGACGGCGGTGTTGGGAGATCGGCCCAACGTATGACTTATCACAAACCGCAATGCTGGGTTGTTGGCGGCCATCAACACCATGCAGCACGGGACGGCCGCCCTTACCAATGGAACGACGTGTAATCCAGGTGGTGCATGAGGCATCTTGCATCTAATTTATTCAAGCGGTTCCACAATAAGGATGTCATGAAGACGTTCAAGGCATTGTGTCTGCAGAACCAAAGGCAGAAGTTTGACTCCATCTGGGGAGACCTCGAACGCCGGACTACGAGGCATACAAGGGAGTCCATTCCGGAGGTACTGGAGGGAGAGCAACCCCATAGTACCATAAGTTTCTCCGAGTGGATTAATGGGCACACTCCTGAATTAGAGAAATGGTCCCTTTTATATGACACAGACGGTGTGAGGTACGAGATTATGACGACCAACATGTCCGAGGTGTACAACAACATCCTCAAAGGTGTGCGGTGCCTCCCTATCACCGCGATCATTGAAGAGATATGGAATCGTACTGTTGGTTATTTTGTCAATAGAGCCACCGCAGCCAAGCAACATATGGAGGAAGGTAAGCAGTGGTCCGAGAACATGCAGAGGTACATGGACAAGAAGATGGAGAAGGCTCGGATGCACGACATCCGGGTGATCGATGGCCTCAGGAGGAAGTACGAGATTAGGCTTCGGTAGAAACACGTCAACAGTCATGCCATGGGGGCAAGGAAACAGGCATGCACCCTGGGTGATGTGGCGACATGCACCTACAACAAGCCGAAGCTCCCGTACAAGCCATGCTCACACGTGTACAAGACATGTGCGCACATGAGGCAGATGTGTACACTGTACATCTCCGTGTACTACGATATACAACACCTTTTCGGTACATGGAGTGTGAAGTTTCACTCGTACGACCTGGAAATGAACTACAAGGATCTTTGGCCGGACATGGTGCAATGGTGCCCGAACAAGGACTTGAAGACAACAGCGAAGGGGCGACGGCAGACGCAGCACTTCCGGAATGATATGGATGCCATCCAATGTACCAGTATTAGCCGCACAAGCAAGTTCAGGATATGCAAGGCCCCTGGGCACTCAGCGAATGATTGTCCCAACAAAGCAAGCTCATCTGGTCGTTATTCGATGTCGTAATGTAATGTTTTCTCAACCTTATTTTCTTATGTACAGCGAAACTTGTACGAGTTATGAATAATTTGCATCGTTGCTACGTTCTTCACTGTAAGGTGCACTGTCATTCTTTCTACGTTTTTGTTATGTCGCAGAAAGACAACGAATGTGCTACTGGCTTGGAAAGACTGCAAACACCAATCAACTTATTTGAGAATGAATGTGCTTTCTGCCATTCATTTAGAATCAGTCAGGTAATACAATCGAATTATTTGCATCTATCAAGTCAGAGGTGATCTGTTGAAGTCTTCTTAGTTCTTACTGTTATGAACTTAGAGCCAGAAATCAATCGTGCTTCAAAATTCCCTATTTATCTTCACTACTGTAATGTTCTAACATGCAATCGTGCTTCAAAATTCCCTATTTCTCATCACTACTGTAATGTTCTAACATGCCTATTTTTATTCTATAGGATAATGATCATGTTTTGTGCCCTGAACATGCATTGAAGGTGCTACTATGCGATGAGGTGAGCTCAGCAAGAAAAGAGATTGCCGCAGAGACTAGTTGCACACACCTATTGTATAGTATCACAGGCTAGATAACATTGCGCATGAACCAACTGAGAGAAATGTGTGACGTGCAGATCATATAACGATGTACTGTAGCTTTCGAAACGCACATAAGTCGGAGGTTACGGTACATCGTTATATGATCTGTATGCCACGTATTTCCCTCAGTTGGTTCATGCACAACCTTATCTAGCCCGTCATACAATACTGTATTAAAAAAACATCATCCACATTAAATCGACAAATAAACAAAGAGTATCCTATTTGATCGGGTTACATGTGATAATACCCCTCATCCTACATCCTGATTGTAATAAACCCGCGCGTGTTTCATGTAATACTTGTAACGCTTGAAATATCGACAATTATCTGTATAAAAATGTACATTGCAACTTCAATGCAAACTCTAATTCATTGCAAACCCTAATATGCATTGCACGTCTGTAGAAAGCAACAAATTGTACATTATTAAAGAACATCATCCACCATTAAACCGATAAATAAACAAAGATCGTCATATAGCAGTCTCTTCTTGCCAGTAGCATCTTCGTTGTCTTCCAACATTCCACGTTTTCTAGACATATTGCTTTCTCTGCAGGAACGCTGATGCAGTATAGTGTTACTTAGGTTAATACTAGGAAATGAAACTCCGGTTGCATCTATACGAATGCTCATGTAGTCCACGTTGGAGTTGGACAGGCTGCATGATATAAAGTCTAATATAGATATAATTAGAAAATTTATCACATATATAAATGTGACTTGAGGCTATTGCAAAGAAATTTCATAACTTTAGGAACTAATTTGCTATATTTTTAAAATGCTACGAAATTCGCGGATTATCGGTTGAAAACTTAAACTAACACCAAACCCTAACCCTGACCGGTCGAAAACTGAAACTAACACCGAAACCCTAACCCTAACCGTGGCAAGTGGCCGGCATGGTGGCTATGCGAAAGCACCTGCGTGGCGTACTGTGGTGGCCGCCGCACGACGGCCGTACGATTGGTGCGCTTTTTTTGACAAAAATTTTTAGTCCGCCTATCTTTGTAAATACGAAACAAAATTTGGCTAATGCCGACAAAAATTCTCAGCCTCAAAGGCATTAACTGGAGCTGTGTATAATCTGCCACGATGTCCGCACAAAACCGTGCCAATTCCCAACGGGCCAACCTATCCTCTGTTCTATTTTCTTCAGCTCCTGGACCGACCCAAAGCCCATCCCAGCCTCCTCTTTTAGCCGCTGACAATCCGGCCCCACCTGCCAGACCTCTTCCTCCTCTTGATCCCTCCCTGGCCTCCTCGCACTCTCCTCCTTTGCTCACTTGTCCCCCAACTCCCTCTCTGTAGTCTCCTCTCCACCTAGGCGTGAATTGTGGGGTCAGCCCGAGCCGCTCGCCCGCCGGCTGCCTAGCCATCTCAACCGCGCGGCCGGACCCCACCCCCACTCTGTTGCCTCTGCTCTCCCCGGATTCGCCGCCGGCCTCCCGCCTCCATTCGCCGCGCCGCCCGAAGCGTCCGACCTCTGTACCTGTCTCGTCCTCTGCCGCCGGTATGCGAATTTCTCGCTCCACCTACCTGTACGCCTTCCGTTCTCCATTTCCCCTACCAAATCAGGTTCCTCTGGTTTGGAGCTCAAGCGCGCAGTGCAAATATCTCGTTGATTCTTGCATACTTTGGGCCTCGCAAATTCACTTGGACAAACCGCTGAGCAAAGTGATTGCAGAATAAATAGACTTTGCCCAGCCCAGGCGTACCTGTCAGTGTCTACTCAGTTCAGGGTTAACCATTTGATTAAGGTGTCATATGCTTTCCATCTTTCCATATACTAGTACTAGTATGTTTGTTGTGTAAGATCTACTGTTAATAGTTAATACTGTGAACCGCCCTGTACATGCTGATTTTCGGTGATGCCTAACTGCTCACCTATGACACAAGAACAAATAATGATAAACCTGTAGTAACAAGTGATGGCCACCTTCTGCATGAAACAAAATGTTTTTGAAATCCGCTTATTTACACGGGTAAAGTGGAGGATTAAGAATATAAAAGCGATGTCATGGCCAAATCAAATCTCCCATCTCCTCTCTCCTCTATGCTTGCCTAAAAAATGACTACAATTTAACCCCACAGGAACACTGTAGACCTTTGACCATTTCCATGTCTTAAACATGGAGGTATTTTCCAACTCACTTTCACCGACTGAATCGAGCATTGCCCAAGGGGTTTTATGCTAAAGAAGCAACTTCACATTCAGTCTATGCCCTTCCAGTAGAATTCTAAATCATCTGACATAGACAAGTGTTTAGTTTTAACGGTTTCCGCCTAATTGATTTTATTCAAGAAGTTGACGTACTTAATCTATCTCTTGTCAGATAAGGCAATTGATGATGGTCTATACAAGATCAGAATTGATTCGCCGGGGGGTGGTGATCAGAAATTTAGATATAAACACATGAAGCTATCAGAATTCTAATGCAAAGATTGTTTAGGTACTTGGTGCACATTTTTGCTACCAGCAGACTCGGAAAAAAAACGTGTCATGACTATAAAGACAAGTGACATATGAATGAGGTCTGCTATTCACCGAGCTGGTTGGAGCACTGGCTGCCCGAGTCTCATCAGTCGAAAACTGTTTTAAGCATCTAGTTGTTGTTGGAAATAATGTCACCATCAGCTGCCGGCAGATTTTCTTCTATCCTCTCACTAACAGAGGGAGTTGCAGCTCCAAGGCCATGAAGGCCGATGATCTGGATACAAGGTTCTGGATCTGAGGCCTCAGAAGTCCAGTGGGTGGACTGTGGTGGTATTGGTGCATTGATCTCTATCTTTTCATGTTCAGCAATCTTGGTCTCCAATTTAGCCTTTTCATCTGTGAGATCTGTCAGGTATTCAAGCGCGCGAGCGAATAGTCGAGTTCCCTCCAAGTTGGAATGTCCGGGAAGCATAGCATTGAGCTTGGTGCACCCGTCATCTGGTTTCTGCCCCACTGCCATCAGATCAGATCCTTCTGGCACTGAAGTCCCACATGTATGCTCACCATGAATGGAGAATTTTGGTTTCACTTTCAGATCATCCATAGATGCATTGCAACTTCGAAGGTTTTGGAGGCTTTCAAGTTGGTCAGCTGCACGAGCATTGTACTTCTCAATTTCTCTGATTGTTTCAGCCGCTTGAAGCATAAGTCCGTTATCACCCACTCTGGTAGGGCCGGTTATCTTGTCTCGGAGCATGGCACGTACTTCCATCTTTTTATGCCTAGAGCGTGCCCGGGAGCTCACACCACAGCTAAATCAAAGCATATGCATGAAAACGAGCACAGAAAGAAAATTAATGTCCCTTAAGACGTCCAATAAATAAACAACAGCTTAACGGAAGTTCTGAATGTTCAATTTCAGTGCATGATTTCTTCGTTGGTTGTTTTCTAAACAAAATGAACCACGAAGTAAGGCAGCCATGTTTCTTTGGTTCAACCACAATCTCCTCCTAGTTATTTTTGTTCGAGAGGAACAGCTAGTCTGCTTTTCGCATGACAATAGGACTAACATAGCTACCATCTGAACTTGTTTTTTCGTGTATTTCCGGGTGAGGAAGACAATGAAACAGCGGAACCATCATGGCACTATGAAAACACTCAAATACCAAGGTGATGAAGATCTTAGGTCAGTAGTGACATGAAGAACAGTGCCACTGAAATCTGATTTGGCCTCAAAACCAAATGCCAAATCAGATTTCGGTGGTACTTTTCTTCGGTTTACAACAAACAGAAAATCATGTAGAAGAAAACAGTTAATAACATAGGACAGATGAACATAAGTATTACACATTTATACCCAAAGAACCCTATAAAATTCTCTACCATCTGTTCTTGCGTTTGCCTATGGTCCCCATTTGAGTTCAGAGCGACATTTCTGGAAAGTAATGACCTGAATAATCAATAACACTTCCAAGAAACATATATTGATTGTATTCACAGGAAAAAAAGCATTAGAAACGACAATATGCTAATTTCAATGGAAATTGGGATCAAATGAGGTTGTTTAGGGTCTTGAACCAGACCGGGATTTGGAGAACCGGTAGCTAGACTGGTTCGGTTTACTGGCCGACCAAGTTTTACAGACTCTGGTAGTGTCTCGAAGTAGAAGAGTGCCACTGAAATCTAATTTGGACTCAAAACCAAAGGCCAAATCAAATTGCAGGGAAACTTTTCTTGGGTTTACAGCAAGCAGGACAATTTCTACCCAATTAACAAATAAACATAAAGATTACACATTTCTACCCAAAGAGTCCCACAAATTCTCTACCATGTGTTTCTTTGCCTTTGTCTATGATCTCAAGTTGATTGGATACTTTCAATGCGACATGCCTGGAAAATACGATCCGAATAATCCAACTCTACTTCCAAGAAACATGTATTCACAGGAAAGAAGCGTTAGAGCGACACGGAAGACCACAGAGGCGCCACAAGAAGCACCAGAACGAAACATGTATTCACAGGAAAGAAGTATTAGAACGATACGGAAGACCAGAGACGCGCCTAAAGAAGCACCAGAACGACGGCGGCGACAATTGGTTCGGACGAATAGAAGCGGGGAGACAGGCGAAGGGGTAAAGAGTTCGTACCTCTGCAGCTTCTCTCCTTCAGCCGCCCCCTTCTTCTCACGAGCGTTTGACTTCTTCTGGCGCTTTCCTGGATAAGGATGGGGAGGGCTCTTCCCCCTCTTGGCCATTTTCTCTGCAGTCTCTTTCTCTGGAAGAGGAGGGTGGCGGTAAGAACTCAGTGGTAGCTTGTTTTCTTGGCTGCTGAGGCAAGAGGTGGGGATGGGAGAGCCTGGGAGGAATAATGTGTACCGTATTTCTGGATTTCTTGGAGGGGAGGATTGTGGAGGAAGAGCGGTGGTTCTTGGGTTCTTGGTGGTTTCTTGCTGTAACAACGGAGAGGGAGCCGGGGAAGAAGACGATCAAAGTAAGCAGCAGAGCAGCGCGGCAACTTCACTTAAGGGAAGAATAGGCCGCTAAGTGAAATTCCCAAAGAGCCCTCAAAAGACAGCGACGGGCCGAACGCTTCTCTTGATCAAAGTGTATACTGTTACACAATCAATTCGATCATTCGCAATGCGTACTAGAGGTTGTCAAGACCGGCCCATATTACTCGAGTCAATTTATACTCAGATATTCTTGTCCATCAATCCTAGATTCTAAGTGCCCTGCTATGCCTGCCTGCCTGCCTGCCTGCCTTCGGTATGCCTATAAAAGGGCAAGGCAAACTGAAAAATGTACTCAAACCACATCAATTAACAACAGCCGCCAGTAGCAGCAGCAGCAGCAGCCAGTAAGTAGTGCATCCAACCATCACTAGATCATAACATGGCCCAAGCGATTGCCAAGCCTCTCTCTCATGTACCTTGTCGAAATGTTATAAATAGTCATCTCCTCCATATAATAACTCAGATCTAGTTTTTTGGACAATTAATACACATTTACTACTGACAACCGACCACCTCTTCGAGGATCCCTCGGTCCATCGTATAGACACCGGAGGTCACTTCTTCTACTATCTAGTCTTATGTACCTTGTCGAAATGCTATAAATAGTCATATCCTCCACGTAATAACTCAGACCCAGTTTTTTTGAAACAATTAATACACATTTACTACTGACAACCGACCACCTCTTCGAGGATCCCTCGGCCCATCGTATAGACACCGGAGGTCCCTTCTTCTACTATATAGTCTTTCTTGTTACGACAGTTGGCGCCGTCCGTGGGATTTGGCAGGAAAATCACGAAACACATCTCCGAGGCATCGGCATGGCCCCTCGGAAGGTCACAACCAAAGTCTTCACAGCCGAAGCACCTGCTACGGCCGCGGCTCCAAGCACCCCGAGGGCCAACAGAAGCAGGACCTCTGTGGCAGCGGCGGCCACCGCCCAGGCCACGGAGGAGGAAGCTAATAACTCTACACATAAAGACGTCGTCGGAAGCGACACCCAGCCTACCGAAGCATCGCTCCACGGGAACCACCCGGCGGGCCCGCACCCGTCTGGGGCGGCGGTGTGACCCGGGAGGTCTACGAAGCCCTCTAGCGGGAACTGGCGGACCCTCCGTCGAGAGATGCTAGGTCTTCGACAGCCGTCGGAAGTGGCCCTCGCAGCCCCGCCCCAGCTCACAGACCTCGTACAAAGGCAAACCACCGGAGCGGGGGAAGCCGCCCCTTCGGCACCTGCAACCATACCCCCAGCTCCGCTGCTCGGGGGGGGGGGGGGGCTAACTCCCCATTGAGCGTGGGATTGGAGACGGCCTGCTGGTCGCAGGGCTACAAAATACTGGACGTCATGCCCTTCAAAGGGTGCACGGACCCCTCGGAGTTCCTCTGGGTATACGAAACTGCCATCGAGGCGACCAGGGGAGATGACACCACCAAAGCATCACCCTCGCCCTTAGGGGTGTGGCGTTGACATGGTTCTTCACCATACCCCCCCCGTCTATATACACGTGGGAGTAGTTGCGAGATCTCGTGCGCAATAACTTCTAGGGAAATTATGCCGAGCCGAAGGACGCGGGGCATTTGTTTGCAATAAAGCAAACACCGGGCGAGTCCCTCAGCAGCTTCTTCAAAAAGTTCACGGAGGTGAAGTGCCAAGTGAAGGGGGTCAATGAAACCACCATCATAAACGCAGCAACATGCAAACTTCAGAGGGGGGCCCCTGTCGAAGAGGTTGGCTCGTAAGCCCATCCACACAGTGGTGGAGTTCTTCGACAAGATGGAAGAGTACGCTCGGACGGAGGAAGACAACACCCGAAGAGCGAAGGCGCGGGCCCCAGCAGCCCCAGCACCAACTCCTAGCTGGCCGCCCGAAGGGAAGGAACCACGTCGACCACAGCAGGGGCAGCCACCAAGCCGCGAGCCAACAACTACCGCCAGAAAGGGCGGAACGTCTACCACGTGAGCGACGGCCAACCGAAGGGTGAGCGAGAGGCCGTGATCACGCCGGGTCATGGTAAATCGGCGGGAGGCAGCTAGACACCAGAGTAGGTGCAGGAGGCCCTCCGCTATTTTTTGATCTCCACGGTGAGGGATCACATACAACCAGGGAATGCCACACCATCGCGGCCATGCAGGACTATATGAACCGCGATCGGTAGCCAGCCGAGCGCGAAGACAGGAGAGAAACGGGCAATTAGTTGCCCGCTCCACCCCCAAGGCCCCGCATAGAAGGAGGCCCTGGAGAGCACCATCAGAGGATCATAAACATGATCACAGGAGGATCCTTGCTTGGCATAACGTCAAAATGGCAGTGACATGCATATGCTCGATAGATCCACCTTGTCGCGACGTACCCTACCTCCATCCCACCTCGCTACTCCGAGATACCGATCACCTTTGGCCTCGAGGATGCCAGGAGCCTATACTTTCCTTATCAGGATCCCCTTGTCATTTCCACCAACAGAGGGAGCCGAGAAAGAAGATGATCGAGAGGAAGAAGTAGAGCAGCGCGGCGAGTTAAGGGAAGAATACCCCTTCGCTAATTGGGAAATTCCCAAAGAGCCCTCAAAAGACAGCAACGGGCTAGCGGTCGCAATCATCTGATACCCCTCCGCTGTAATCTGACGGCTAGAATACAATCCGTTGTCGTTAATTCACCTGCCATCGCTTCGACCATTTTGTTTCTACTTTTTTACCCGTCGTATGTTTCTTTTTTCTTCCGAGAGAGACAAATTGCCATCAGCTTATCTACTGCTTGCAAATGAGGCTTTGGATTATTTTCCTGAGAAATGGAACTATACCTTTTAGCTTTAGCCCTCCAGTAATCGTTCTTGCTGCTTTTCTTATAGAAGTCCACCAGGAACAGATAGAATTCAGGCTCTAAACCTCCGGATCATATAAGACGGACTTTCACAGTTGCGGAGCTTAACGTAGGCCAAAGGTGGCCGTCCCCTCCTTTTTGCAACAATTTTTTTTTTATACAAACACTAATTTGCACAACTTATGTTGTAAATTAATGCACAGAAAAATAGGAACATGCGACATGAATGTTACATGGAAAACCCTTTTTGGAAAATCACAGGTGTATAAAGACAATATCACTGTATGATAAAATGTTTACAATGAAGCTTTTACTCTTCCCTATAGACTACATAGATATATTAATAGTGGTACATGAAAGACTCCGTTTAGGAGTAGAACTATGACTTGGAATACGAAACGAAATTCGTATCACACTCAAATTCAACAATCTCCACCTTAAGACGAATTACTCTTGTAGCCAAAACAAAATGCAATATCCTCGAAATAGATTAGCATGAACACCTTCCGCGCTGAATGTCCATAGGACTACTAAATGATACCAATTAAGTCTGAGCAAAGCTCAAACTTAGCGATAGGAACTAGCTTTGTCATCATATTAGTTGGATTATCATGGGTACTTATCTTGCTGAATTTAATGTCATATTGTGCAATGACACCTCGAATATAATGATATCCGATGTCAATGTGCTTCGTTCTCTCATTGTCGTGAGGCGGCCCCACCTGCCGCGAGGGTTGCCAAAGGGTCACCGAAGCGCCATGGGCCCAAGAGCCAGGAGTCCCCCAGGGCCACCTCAGGGGAGCCGAAGGGTGTCCGGGGCCCCTCGGCCCGGAGGCACCCCGCATGCTGCGAAGGGTGGAGAATACCGATGGACCAGGCGCACCAACCAGATGGACCAAGGCCAGGGAGGTCCACCGTGAGCCGAAGGCTACACATAGGGGTAAGAAAAGCCCCTACCACCACTATGGGCGTAGGACCTTTTTAAGGGTAAATCTGTAATCTCATGTACCTTGTCGGAATGTTATAAATGACCTCCCCCATGTAATAACTCAGATCCAGTTTTGTTGGGACAATTAATACACATTTACTACACATTTAATACTAACAACCAACCCCCTCTTCGAGGATCCCTCGGTCCCTCGTATAGACACTGGAGGTCCCTTCTTCTACTGTCTAGTCTTTCTTGCTACGATAGTTGACGCCGTCCGTGGGGTTCGGCAGGAAAGTCACGAAACACAGCTCCGAGGCATCGGCATGGCCCCTAGGAAGGTCACAACCAAGGTCTCCGCGGCCGAAGCAGCCGCTACTACCGCGGCTCCAAGCACCCCAAGGGCCAAGAGAAGCAAGACCACTGCGGCAGCGGCAGTCACCGCCTAGGCCACGGAGGAGGAAGCTAATAACTCCACACATGGACATGTCGTCGGAAGCGACACCCAGCCTATCGAAGCAAAACTCCAAGGGAACCACCCAGCGGGCCCGCACCCGCCTGAGGCGGCGGGCGTGACCCGGGATGCTTACGAAGCCCTCTAGCGGTGTTATTCGTTCATATTGTTTCTTCTCGATTCTTTCGATAGGTTTCAACGATTATATTGATCGCGAGAGTGATCCTCTGCAATAAGTCGAATATCTCTAGCAAGGCAAGCAGTTGTTTCTATTTGATCATGTTGATCCCATTACTTTCAAATTCTATTATCTTGTTTGCAAAGCGTATGTATGCATGCTCTATTTTGATGTTAAATTATCGATCGAGTAGTTGATCCTATAGTTGCATAAACTATAGGTAAATGTTCATTCTCTACCACTGAGCCTAGGTTATATCCGCTATGATTTAGAGCTCGATGGATGGGCTCTAATCACTTTACTTGTAGGATATGAAGTAATGTCGCTTAGAAATGCTTAGAACGGTAGAATGGGGGTCATCGCCTCAGCGATGGTCATTATATCATCACTATAATCATTTGAGTTAGGATACACATGTATGTAATTGTAATTGGAAAAACTAAAACTGAAAACAAAATGTTTAGACTTGGGCACATTGGTTTGATGGTGTGATTGTCGGGTGTGAATGGATGGTGGCTGAGTCAACAAGGACCGAATTACTTGCGCCATTGATCCAAGCACTCTTGCGTGCTAACCACATGAGAGGGATATGGTACCTCTCTTGACTTAGTACTTTGGCGTGTGTTAGTTCCGAGTCGCAGGAGGTTGTGTGTGTTGTGTTAAAAGAAGAAATGTGTCTATATGTGTTGGGTGTGCGAGAGTGGAATCCTGTCTAGCTTCTCTATACCGAAGGGCATTGTAGTTGTCCGGGGGATTTACCCTATAGAGTAGTTGACCTTCGGCTTTACTATGACTCTGACACAATGTATGAGGGTTTCCATTCCCATAGGGGCAACTCGTAGTTAATACACAATATTGGAAAACGTCTTGTAGGACTTAGCCGGGCCGACATATCTAAGGAAGTGTGCTTAATCATGTGGCGAAAAGGCGGTGTGGCGTGTGGGTACATTGGTACACCCCTGCAGGGTATAATCTATTCGAATAGCCTTGTCCTAGGTTATAGACACGCTTGGTTATTTCCCGCAAGAATTAGACTTCAACATTTTCGATAAAACTTGAATTCGGGTGGTACGAATGGATAATTCGTGCTATGTTGTGGTGGCTGTTGGAAAGTCACCTCTAGGATGTTATTTATTATTATAAATGTTGTCTCGCTGTTATTTAATCAAATAAAAACAGATTTGTCAAATTGACTTCAATCTATTACATTATTGCAAATGAAAAGTTGCTTTATGCGTCAAATGAACCATATAACCTTCTCTTTTGATTCAGCTTGCATGTAGCCATGTATAGGCTTGTTACTCGTAAGTCTTGTGAGTACATTTTTGTACTCAGTTGCATTGCTTAATTGTTGCAGAGGATATTGACCCCCCAAGGGGTTAACTATTGTGAGACCGACTTCGACTTTGACTTCGACGACTAGCTTGGACGTTTCCAGTCGGTTGCCTTGTGGGTAAGGACAAACCGGTTGGCTTTTGTTTATCTCCATCTTATGGCCTTTGTTACCACTGCTACTTTGGTTATTTACCTTTTCATTTGGCCGACTGGTCGGCCCTACTTTTGTAATATGAACTTGCATGTCCTTTAAGATATAAGCTTGTAGACTTGGTCATGTAATGACTTGTGTATGGAATGGATGCTAAATTTTTGTATGGGGTATGTGTACTGCAATTCTGGGAAGTGCATATGAGCCGAGAGTCGGGATATTTGATTTGTAATGCTAGGGCCAATTGGATGGTTAATTATTACGAGTTAAATACCCCGGGGTCTCACATGTTGAGACATGGTTGCTTAGGAATTGAATGAGAAGAGAGTGCTAGAGTCAATCTCAACCAAGAAATCCAGAAAAACTTCACTCAATCGAAAGATTTGAGTTTAGGGTTTTGAGTGGAGCACGGGGGGAGAGAGAGAGAGAGGAACTGTCAGTGGTTTTAGAGAAGAGGAAGTGGTATGACCGATAGAGAGAGGGACTGAAGTTAAAGTTTCGGTCATAACTGTTATTGGAACCACCAACTGAAAACAGTAGTACCACCGATGAAATGTGGTATTACGGGGCAGCGGTAGTACCGACGTTGAAAACGCGGTATTACCGGTTTTACCTGAAAAGCAGGAGCTGAATTTGAATGCAAATGATCCTTAATTCAAACACTTAAACACATAGATTTTAGGATAATTATGAATGAGATAGACAGAAGAGACTCCCATGAATATAGTTTTTATTAATTAATCTTTTGTTTTTGCAAACGAAATCTTATTTTCATGAAACTTCTTCAAAAGATCCAAATTGAGCATATGATGAAATTTAGAGCATCCAATTTTATATATGAGTCATTAATACCATTATGGACCTTTTCATGTGAATAATTTTGGCTCATATGGCAAAACTCACCTAAGTGCTAGAAAGTGACCACTTAGATCAAAATAGGATTTTGGACGAGTTTCAAAATCAAATAACTTTTGCTAGGTTGGCCTTTTGGAAATATTTTGAATACCAAAAAGGTTTAGAATAGCCAACTCTAGGTTATTCCTTTTGGGACGGTTTTCAAATTCTGTTTAGAATAGATTTTATACAGAAATCTAGTTTATGTCAAAAAAACAAGATACTATAATTTTGAATTTTGGCTAGAAACTCTTTTTCACTTAAAATAGGTTTTTATTGATCCAAAACCTTTGGTAAACCTTTAAATAGAATTTGTTTATATTTTTCAACTAGTTTTTCAAAGGATTACTAATAGTTATGAAATTTTTGACTTTTGGCTAAAAGGCTCAATTTTGAAAGACATTACTAGCACTTAATTTATTTAGGCACACTTAGGGATGTGAAATACATGTATATGACTTAGCACTCCCCTTTAATGTGCCACTTACCATCTTGCTCAAGGTTGAAATAATGAAGATTTTGAATAAGAGCAAGAATGCATATTGAAGAAGATTTTCATGAATGCAACCTACACAAGACTAGGAGCTAGATGCTTCAATGTAAATACTTGTTACTGAGATAGCATTAGTTCTTGATATAAAATGATCATTCTCAAGCTTGGCTCCAATTTTGCATATGGTGGAATCCACCTCTTCATGAGCGAGCCAAACCTCCAATGCCTCTCCAAGTACCGATTTATCATTTAAGCACTTTGTGGTACCCAAACTCGATTGGGTCCTTGAATATTAGTCACAAGAGATTTGGGCACCCAAATGGCCCTAGCAATAGTCTTAGGTGAACTAACAATTCTAGCAAATACATTGCTATTTTTATCCTTCCCAAGCAAATAATGATCATTATAGATAATAGGCTTAAGAGAGATACCTTTGGCACAATCCTTACTAAAATGTCCATTTTCCTGACAATTGTAGCAAGTTTGACATTTTCTTCCATACTTCGTCTTCTTGTCTTGCTTATTGCCGGTTTGCCTCATTTCTGATGACTTTGTCTTGTCATCCATCTTGTTTGGGTACACCGAGGCAAAGTAACCCTTCTTGTTGCAACCAAGGTACTTAACATTCTTTGTGTGTCTTGCATTGTGCCTTGTCTTGCTATTCTCTTTCTTCTTGGAGATGAAGCCAATACAACTTTTGTCTTGCAAGCTTCTTTGCTTGCTCAGTATATCATCGAGAGTGGCCTTCCCTTTGTAGCACTTCTCCAAGTCATTGCTCAACTTGGTGACTTGGTCCTTGAGCTCTTTGTTTTCCTCTACAAGGTTAGTCTCAACAAGCATAGAGGAAGTAGAAGTATTTTTACTAGAGCTACAAGGCATATCTAGCAAATCATCACAAGAGGTGGATATGCTATCCTTAGATGAAATGCAAGAGCTAGGAGCTATACATGGCATATCATCTAGTAAATTACATGTAATGCCGATATCCACCTTGGACTTGATGAGATCCTTGAGAAGGAGTCTCATGAGCTTCTTTTAGCTCCTCATAAGAATCCTTGAGAGAAAGAAATTCTTTCTTCAAGATTTTGAATTTTGTCTTCTCCTTGCCAAGGTATTCATTCAAGTCCTCTAGCATGTCCATCAACTCATCATATGAAGGCTCATTGTTATTTACCTCTTTGTTACCTTTAGCCATAAAGCAATGAGGTGATGTGGATGGAGTTGAGATCTCATCGTTGTTGGAGCTAGAAATTGAGCTTTCTTCTCACGTCATCCATTCTTCTATGCAATCACCATTAGTGAAAGTGGACCTTTCATAATGATCATGAAGATGGGTTCACATCTCATGAGTGTTCTTGAGATTGCATACTTCATTGAACATCTCTACACTTAAGCAGTAAATAAAACGTTAATTGCTTGACCGTCGAGATGTAAGCTTTTCACTTCCTCACTTGTTGGAGCAAGAGGATCCGATGCAGGAGAAAAGCCCACATCTACAATCCACCAAATTTTAGGGCTCATGGCCTTAAAATAACAAGACATGCGGATTTCTCAAATATCATAATTTGTGCCATCAAATAAAAGTGTCTCACCGAGGTGCACTATATCACTAGTAGCCATCCTTTACTCTCTAGACGGTTAAGTCTAATAAAATGAGAGACCAAGCTCCGATACCACGTGTAAGATCGAGGAGGCCGACTAGAGGGGGGTGAATAGGCGGTTTTTAAATTCTTTTGGCTAAAACCAAGTTTTATGCGGAATTGTAAATTAATTCGGTTTTGCGCAATCAAAAACCTAAATCAACTAGTCTTGACTAAGTGCACCAACAATATAAGTCTATTGATAATGATAACAAACATACAAAGATATATAAGCAATTTAATTCTAGGAATCTAAATTGCACAAAGTAAATCACTAGAGAGCAAACCACAATGACACAATAACATTTTACCATGGTGTTCGAAGACTTGCCGGTCTCCCCTAATCCATATTGAGGTAAGCCAAAACTAATTGGACCGGCTCTACGAATTATGCTAATACCTTCAGGGTAAGTCCAACCACTTGGACCGGTTCCAACATGAACCAACCGGTTGCCCTTACCCACAAGGCAACCACCGGAAACGCCCAAGATAGTTGTCGACAGAGAAGTCATCCTCACAACTGTTAACCCCTTTGGGTCAACCTCCTTTGCAGCAAATAGGCAATGCAGTTGAGTACAAAAATTGTACTCGCAAGAGTTATGATTAACAAACCTATATATAGCTACATGCAAGCTTAAATCAATGGAGATGGCTATAGAGTTCATTTTTGTAGCGTAAAGCAATATTTTATTTGCAATAATGTATTAGATTGAAGGCAATTTATTAAAACAGTTTTTAATTGATCAAATAACAGTGAGACAATAATTATAGACATAATCAACATCCTAGAGGTGTCTTCCCAAAGCCACCACAATAATAGCACAAATTACCCATTCGTACCACCTATTCTCAAGTTTGATCAAAATGTTATAGTCTAACTCTTGAAAGACCTCCCCAAGCGTGTCCATAACCAAGGATATGGCTATTCGAATAGATTAAACCCTGTAGAGGTGTACAACTTTTCCCACATGTCAGACTGCTCCTTTTGCCACCGGATAAAGCACACTTCCGAAGGTATGCCGGCAGAGCTAAGTCCTACAAGACGTTTTCCAATATTATGTATTAACTACGAGCCGCCCGTATGGTTACCCATACGTTGTGTCAGAGTCATTGTAAAGCCGAAGGTCAAATACCCTATAGGGGTAAAGCCCCCGGACAACTACAATGCCCTTCAGTGTAGAGAACCTATACAGGATTCCACTCCCGCACACCCAACACATAGACACATTTCTCTTTTTAACACAACACACACACCCACCTCCTGCGACTCGGAGCTAACACATGCCAATGTACTAAGTCAAGAGGGGTTCCCAATACCCTTATGTGGATGCACGCAATAATGCTTGGTTCAGTGGGACAAGATGTTCGGTCCTTGTTGACTCGGGCACCAAGCACACCATCCAACCAATGTGCCCAAGTCTAAAACATTTTATTTTCATTTTTAGTTTTCCAAACATGATACATACATGAGTACCCTAACTCAATTATTTAAAGTGATGTTGTAATGACTATCGCCGAAGCGATGATCCCTAGACTACCGTTCTAAGCATTGCTAAGTGACAACAACTCGCATACTAAATATAAAGTGACTAGAGCCCATCCAGCGAGCTCTAAATCACAGTGGATATAAATCTAGGCTCAGTGGTGAGGGATGGATATTTACCTACAGTTCAAGTAACTATTCAGGTAAACTACCGCGAACTGAAAAATAACTTGTCAACATAGCATACATACATACAGTTGAAATTAAAATATTAGCATGCACAAATAATGGTATCAACGTGCATCAAAGAAAAACTGCTTGCCTTGCTGGAGATATTCCACTTGCTGCTGAGGATCACTCCCGTATTCAATAGTATTGTCGAAACCTATCGAAAGAATCGAGAAGGACCAATAAGAATGAATAATATCGAATAAACCAAAAATTCAATTTCATCCAACAAGCATCAAACTCACACAGTAGGTAGAGAATAATTTTATAAAAATTTAGAAACAAAAATTATTTTATTTGGAGTTAAGAAGAATTTTCTAGGATTTTTCAAAGTTAAAAGAATTTTAGAGTAACAATTAATCCTAATTGGAACTTAATTCTAACACCAATATTTTCTATGGTAGTGACAAGTTTAAAACCTATTCCAAGTTAAAGTACAAAAATAATGGAAACCAACAAAATTTGTTTCATTCAATTTGGAGTTAAAATGAAAAAGATATGAATTTTTGAAGTTAATTGAATTAACAGTGCAAAGTTAATTCAATTCGGAATTTCAAAAAGTATTAAATACTTTTCCTACTCAGCTAGATCTAGCCAAAGACGATGACAGGTGGGGTCCAAGGGACAGTGTTTTCCTTTTTCATTAGGTCCATGGACCCGAGCTGCTGCACAGTTATCGCGGTGGGGCCCAGCCGTCGATGACTCCAAGGAGCTCCTGGTCTAAAAGCTACGCATTAAACTCCTCGGGCCGGCATGTCAATAAGACAATCCTCATTTAATCTGGGGTTATTTAATTCTAATCATTTCTTAACCCTAAACTGAAAAGGATTGGGCTTTAATTGCGTCCATTTTCGAACAGGGCAGAGCGCTCCCGGGCGTTTGCTTCCCCGGCTAGTCGCCGGTGACTCCGGCCAGGGCGGCGCATGCGAGTGACCAAAACAGAACCTCCTTGTCCTTGCGCACCCATTGGTGTTGTCGGCAAGGTCTCTGATGGCTTGAGACGGCGACGCGACGAGGAGAGGCGGTGAAGCTCTACGGGCCACCTGCCATAATGCAACCCGATGGTGTATTGACTCATCCAACACGCGCATGAGTGGCCAAGGAATACTAGAAACTCACCGGGATGACGCAGTGAGGATGAGTTCGCTGGAGATGGGTGGTCGGCGAAAAACAGCGGCGGCAGAGGTGGTGCTTCCGTGGAGGGAGCAGCCTGAGCCAAATTAAGAGGAAATGTTTGTTAGGGAAGCTCGAGAGAGGTCATCTGACAGTGTTAGACCGAGCAATTGGAACAAGATTTACCTCACCGGAGATGGGGGAGAAAGGCGGGCATTCGGCCGAACTGGAGTAAAAGCCAAAATTCGATGATCCCTGAGGAAGAAAACCAAAATCGGATGAGGGGAAACACTCCTAGCATTCCAGAACATAAGATGACGCGGTGGGCGGAGGGGGAGTGTCGGGACCCAAAATATGCAATTCTGGACCCTCTGGGTATAATGCACTAGTCCAGGATCACGCTATTGCACACAGTGTCAACATGGGTGAATATCGATCCACACAAGCGATTAATAACATAACGAGTAATTTGATAACAAATAGGGGTTTTGACCTTATGGTTGAGTTTACAATTATTAAGCCACGCAGGGCTAGCAAAGAAATAAAATAGCAGCGAAACGAAGAAACTTCAGTGGAATCCCATCAATTCACCACAGGCAACTGATTGGGATCAAGACCCTACGATCAAGCACATTCGATGAACTCCTCCTCGAAAGCAGGCGAAGACTCCTCCTCTTCTGTTGCATGTTTTACAACAAGCATGAGTACATACCGTACTCGCAAGTCATACCACAGAAATGCAATTATGGATGTAGGCTTATTCCAAAGGAATGGCTTCTGTGGTTCTTTTGCAGAAATGCAGCGTTTACAATTTAAATACAAGTAATAGATTGAAAGCATAATTCAAAACAAATAGACAATAATCATTTGACAGTTTTAGTTCACAAAAACACATAGCCTAAACAAGTTATTCACATAGCCATATGACTTAGGTCACATAGCTCCCTTCCCAAGGTTTTCATGAAAATCTACCCCTCATGTGAAATCCCCGAGCATGTCCATGACCACGGACGCGGCTATTCGAATAGATTGTTTAACACTCTGCAGAGGTTGTACACTTTACCCACAAGATACAACTAGTGTAGCCAGCACTAGCCGTAACAAAACAGTTCAGAAACTTCATCTTAACATTGACACTCCCGATATGCTTAGACGCCACAGACGCACACCGTTGGACAGGGACACGACGAACCGCCCCGTGATGCGACTACTTGGTAGTACACACCTCCACCCAATCCGACACAGCTAACCTACAACCTGAGTAATCAATGTCAAGATTCCATAACTTACTATGTTAGGCCCGTCCCATACCAGGCATGTGGTTGTACAAGAGGCTCAGTTCAATGGCGCATAAAGTTAAGTCCTTAATTGACCAAGGCAAGACTTTCAAATTAACTACAAATCCCTATGCACACAGGTTATTAAGCCCACGCACATAGCTCCACCAAAATATCACACAGTCCACTTGCCTCCGTCCAAATCCCTTCCCACCCTGTTGGTTAAGTGCAACATATGCCATCAACGAGTAATAGCACATAGCGCACACAGATTCTATCACATAGTTCCATAGTCACTTAGTCATGTTTATATTTGCAATCTACATGAGATGATGACTCGTAGCATGGCTAAGCAAACTAATCGCATCTAACCAACCCACGTTGGTAATACCATAGCACCAACTAAATAAACCAAACTAGGGTGACGAAAGATTATGGCATACAATTAGACAAGGAGGTCATAACAAATTGGATATTAACTAATCCCAAAAGCATTGAAATAAATAATTAAAGTAAATGCAATAATTTAAATCAATATAACTTTTGAAAGCTGGGTTCAACATGATCAAAGGTATAACTTGCCTTGGAAAAGGTCTTGGTATTGATCTTGGTCTTGAGATGCTCCTTGTTCTTCAAAACCTCCCGAAGTATCAACGTCTACTCGCAAATGAAACCAACAAACAAGAATAAATAAAAACAGAGGCAAAACAAACTCCAAAAATTAAATAAAAATCTCAGACAGGTAGATCTTGAATTTAGATGAATTTAGAAATTTGAATGGGCTCAATCGGAGTTCGGATGCAAAAGATATGGGCTTTGGAAGATTGAATTTACAAGAAAAACCCTAAAACTGATTATTCCGAATTTCCGAATTATTTATTAAAAGAAAAAATCGGATTATTGTGCAACGATGACGTCAGCGCTCGGAATTAAAGAATTAAAAAAAATGACTGACATGTGGGGCCCACACGTTAGTGAGATGGCTCACGGTGAACCGGGTTCACCGAGCCTTGGGATCTGGGGCTAGGGTGAGGTGGCACGCACGCGCACGTGGATGCTGATACGGCGCTGACGCGGGCTGACACGCACTCGCGGAGGCTGAGGTGGCGAGCCACGTGGGACAACATGTCGGATCGGCGACGGCGGTGCTCGGGCTCGAGGCTTGCCGGCGAACAACGACGATTCAACGGCGGCGGGTGGTACCGCGGCGTGAAGAGGGGGACACAGGGAACTCGCTGATGGGCTCACGGATCCTCGAGGGCGATTGATGCGGCAATGGCGAGATCTGATGGAGCTGAGCTTGGCTCGGCAGCGACAGTCTTGGGAGGGCTCCCTGACGAAGGCGAGGGCGGCCTCGAGATGCGGGCGTTGCGACGATCCCAGTGATGGTCTCCAACGGCGACGAGGACGGCTCAAGCGGCGACGGTGACGACGAAGTCCTTCCACCGGCGTTGAAGACGAAGATGATGGCGATGGCGCTACGCGGCGAAATAAGGGTGGTGGCTAGGGCAAAAGAGGCAGCGTGGCTCAGGACGCGAGGACCGCGGGTCCTCGAGGCCTTAAATAGCCTCGGGAGCAAGGAGTCCGAGAAGGAAACGGCGGCGGCGACGAGACGGCCATGACCCGGACTCAGGAGTCCACGGAGAAGATGAAGTTGACGTGGCCGAGGGGCTCCTGATCGAGAAGACGGACTCGGGTCTTGTTGCGTGCGACCTGTGCGCGTCATTGGGCAGTGGGGCTGACCCTGCACAGCGACCAAGAGAAGGAAGCTGGTCACAAAGTTGGGCGGAAGTGGTGATTTGGGCATGGTAGGCGGGCGAATAGGAATAGGAGTTGAGTTTCGGCCCAAGGATTATCTGAGATTTTAAAATAGTTTTTCTTTTTAAGAAAATACCAGAAATCCAAATACGCAATAGAAAATAGCAAATAAACTTGGAAAAATTCTAGAAAAATCTTGAAAATATATCCAAGCCCAGAGAACCCAAATAAAATAGTTTTGACCATTGTTGATGTTGAATTTAATCATATTAAATTATTTTGATGTACAAAGTCCATATTAAGCTTTTAAATTAAAATCAAATAAAGTCCAAATGGTGAATTTTACCCTACTAACTCTTTAAAAGATTTTTAAAGCTCAGAAAATTTGGGATGTTACAGGGAGCTTCACTGATCGCTGAGAATGGTGATGACTACGACGCGGCCAGAAGAGAGAGCTTGAGCTCTCGGGCGTTTCTCACGGTGGCAGGGAAAAGGAGGGTAGGGAAGTAGATTGGGGTGGCAACTGGCGAGACATGGAGCTCTAGGGCGTTTAAATAGGCTGGAGGCGGAGGGTTTGCGAGAAGGGGCACCGCGTGGGCGCCGGTGGCTCGATGATTAAAGCACGGGCATGGGCGAGCTAGGTAGATGGAGGATGCAACCGGTAGTAAATGGCACGCGGGCGATGCGGCCGGAGGTGAGGGAAACCAGGGGTGCTTGCAAAATTCGTGTTCGGCTTGAAGGTGCGGTGGCGGGCACAGCAGAGCTATCCGAAGATGCCCAGGCGAGCTGGCAAGGGAATCAGCCACGCGGAGAAGAAGGCCTGGATTCGGGAGCCCGCACGTCAGTGGCGCGGAGAGGTAAGGAGGTTCGGCCGGTCAGTTTAGGTTAGGCGGTTGGATTCGGCCGAGTCAAAATGACTCGGTCGGTCCAATAGTGAAATCAGGTTTTCGATAAAAAGGCTGAGAAGATTAGGGATTTTGTTGACCTAGAAAAATAGCTCCAAAAATTCTGAAATTTGTATGAGAGGTTTAGGACTCCAGGAACAACCTTGTATAATTTTCTAGAGTTTTTCATGTTTTGCATTTGCCTCTAGAAAATTCCTCAATGTTCTGCCCTAGGGTTTGACTATGGATCAGATTGGTTTGACTAGCCCTTTTAAAATAGCAAATAAAATCTAAAATTTTTGAAATTTTTCAGAGGAGTCACTAAGATGATCTAGAACCTAGAAAAAATAATTCTAGAGGATGATCACAAGATTTGTTTTAAAAAGTTTCAAAAGATTATGCTTCTAGTCAATTGAAGCATTAAGTTTTTGAAAATAATAAATCCTTTGAAAGAATTTCTAGAAAATTCAAATGTCAACATGAGGCATCAAAAGTTTTAAATTCTGCTCATTTTTATACATTTGAAACACAAACCATTGTTTGGGATGTTACACGGCCCGCTGGTCGCGGGGCTTCAAAAAACCGGACGTTAGGCACTTGAAAGGGTGCGCGGACCCCTCGGAGTTCCTCTGGGTATACGAAACTGCCATCGATGCATCCGGGGGAGATTACAGCACCAAAGCAAAATGCATCACCCTCGCCCTCAGGGGTGTGGCGCTGACATGGTTCTTCACCATATACCCCCGTCCATATACGCGTGGGAGTAGTTGCAGGATCTTGTGCGCAACAACTTCCAGGGAAATTATGTCGAGCCGAAGGACGCGGAGCACCTATTCGCAATAAAGCAAGCACTGGGTGAGTCCCTCTGCAACTTCTTCAAAAAGTTTGCGGAGGTGAAGTGCCAAGTGAAGGGCAGGCCCAGCACCAACACCTAGCGGGCCGCCCGGAAGGGAAGGAACCACATCGACCATAGCAGGGGCAGCAACCAAGCCGCGAGTCAACGACTACTGCCAGAAAGGGTGGAACGTCTACCACGTAAACGGTGGCCAACCCCCCGAAGGGGGGAAGCGAGGAGGCCGAGGAGGCTATGGCCGGGGCCGCGGGTGCAACGGCGGGAGGCAGCCAGACACCCGAGTCGATTCAGGAGGCCCTCCACTATTTTGTGATCTCCACGGTGGGGGATCACATACAACCAGGGAATGCCGCACCATTGCGGCCATGCAGGACTACATGAACCGCAGTTGGTAGCCCGCTCTGCCCCCAAGGCCCCACATAGAAGGAGGCCCTGGGAAGCACCATCAGAGGATCATAAACATCATCACAAGAGGATCCTCGCTCGACATAACGGCAAAAAGGTAGCAGCACGCAAATGCTCAATAGATCCACCATGTCGCGACATACCCTACCTCCAGCCCACCTTGCTACTTTGAGATACCGATCACCTTCGGCCCCGAGGATGCTAGGGGCCTATACTTCCCTCATCAGGACCCCCTCGTCATTTCCACCAATATCGCGGATTTCGAGGTCAGACGCGTCCTTGTGGACGGAGGGAGCTCCATGGACCTATTGTTCGCGGACGCTTTCGACAAAATGATGATTCCCAGAGATCATCTGTCGCCCCCAGGCATACCCCTGGTAGGCTTCGTGGATAGGCCCGTGATGGCCCTAGGCCAAATTGACTTGGCCGTCACATTCAGCAACGACTTCACATCTCAGACCGAGATGATCACGTTCGACGTTGTCCAGATGCCCTACCAGTACAATGCCATCCTCAGTCGGGCCACACTGAATAGCTTCGGTGCAATAGCGCTCCACAACTACCTGTGCATGAAGATCCCCACGCTGGAGGGCATAATTACAGTACGAGGGGACTAGGACCTAGCAAGGCAAACGGAGCTAGAGACAATCTCACCAGCCCACCACGTCCACGCAGTTGAAACAGAAGCACACGCCTGGGCGGACGCCCCCTCGGGGAAATGAGCACCGAAGGCCAAGCCAGAGGGGCAGCTTCGAAGAGTCCCTCTGAAGGAAGCCTCCCTGGAGAAAACAGTAGCCCACGGGGCGGAACTCCCAGCAGAAGCACAGAATGTCATCCTCGAAACACTCCGCAGCAACGCGGATATGTTCGCATGAGGCCCGGAGGACATCCCTGGGGTTGCACGAGAGACCATCGAGCTTCGCCCCGCCATCAGAACCAACACATCCCCCAAGAAGCAGAAATTACGGCGCATGTCGGCGGAGCAGTTGGAAGCGGCCAAGAAAGAGATAGCGAAGCTGCTAAAGGCGGGAGTCATCCACAAGATTAAGCACTCCGAATGGCTAGCCAACCCCATCCTGGTGCAGAAAAATTCTGGCAAATGGCGCATGTACATCGACTTCACTGATCTCAACAAAGCATCCCCGGAGGACGATTTTCCTCTACCTCACATCGACCAATTGGTGGACACCACTACAGGCTGCGAGCTGATGAGCTTCTTGGTTGCCTACTCCAGGTATCATCAGATATTTATGGCCAAGGAGGACAAATCAAAAACCGATGTCATCACCCCCATTGGCACCTATTACTTCACCTGCATGCCCTTCGCCCTAAAGAATGCGGGTGCAACTTTCATCCGACTCATCACGAAGGTACTAGTTGGCTAGTTCAGCCGTAACGTCGAGGCATATGTCAACGACATAGTGGTCAAAAGTAGGCTCACAGGCTCCCACATGGAGGACCTGCAGGAAACATTTGCTGGCCTCCGAGCGGAGGGGATCAAGCTCAACCCCGAAAAATGCGCTTTCGGAGTAAAGGTGGGCAAGCTCTTGGGATTCCTCATATCCGAAAGGGACATCGAGGTCAACCCTGAAAAAATAAAAGCTATTCAAGAAATGGAGCCCCCTTGTAGCACCCGAGAGGTGCAAAGACTGACAGGATGCCTCACATCCCTCAGTCGGTTCAAGTCCTGCTCTACGAAGTGGGCCCTGCCCTTCTTCTGGACACTCCGAGGCGCAAAGCTATTCCGATGGACGAAAGACTGTCAGAGGGCATTCTAGGAGCTCAAGCAATACCTCGCCCAGCTACCAAGCCTAACCAGCACGAGGCCCAGCAAGAACCTCCTATTATACCTCGCCGCCTCCTCATTCACGGTGAGCGCAGTCCTCGTCCAAGAAAATAGTAGACAACGCTTAGTGTATTATGTTCCGAAGGCCCTCCAAGGGGCCAAGATCAGATATAAGGAGTTGGAAAAGCTGGCATACGCCCTGCTCATGGCCTCGTGCAAGCTCCGACATTACCTCCTAGCGCACCGGTCCCGACATTCTACCCGCTAGCACTGATGCTACGGAACAAGAATGCCTCATGCCGAATAGGCAAGTGGGTGGCCGAGCTGGCACCCTTCGACATCACCTTCGCGGCATGTACAATCATCAAGTCATAGGCCCCCGTCGATTTCATCGCCGAGTGGACCCTCCAAATCGAAGAGCAACCCCCAAGAAGGACCGAGGCCCCATGGACAATCTACACTGACATATCTTGGTGCGCCATGGGGGCCGGCGCGGCGGCCATCTTGGTCACCCCAGATAAGCAAAGCGTGTCGCACACAGCCCGCCTCGACTTCTCAACAACAAACAACGCCTCAGAATATGAAGCTCTGTTGTTGAGCCTCCACAAAGAAAAAGCATTAGGGGCGAAGCGCATCATCGTTAAAAGCGATATCCGTCTGATGGCGGGGCACTTTGACAAATCGTTTACAGCCAGAGACCCCGAAATGGCCAGATACCTAACTGCGGTGCGGGCAGTAGCCAAGTACTTCCTAGGCAACACCGTCCAAAACATACCAAAAGGCAACAACGAGGCAGCGGACAAACTCACAAAGCTGGCCAACTCTGATGAGCGCCCTCCACCAGAAGTATTCTACGAGATACGATGGGTCCCTTCGACTGCACCCGGATCACAAGGACCTGCGCACCTCGTCCTCCTCATTGACGGGGTCGACCGGTGGGACACCATCACCAAATACCTTGCAGGCGAAGAGCTCGAAGATACAACTGAAGCAAAGCGCCTCCGGCACTGAGATAGGAATTGCCGCATCATCAATGGCCAACTATACAAAGGAGGTGTATGCACACCCTTCTTACGATGCGTGTCTCAGTAGGAGGGTCAATCCCACCTAAAGGACATCCGTGAGGAGCCCTGCGGCGTGCATCAATCACCACGGGGCCTCGTGGCAAGAGCATTCCGCCAAAACTTTTATTGGCCAACAACGCCCCAGGATGCACAAGATCTCGTCCAACGCTACCAGGGGTGCCAGTGGGCCAGTCACAATTCGAAGGCACCAGCGGTCCCACAACAACCCTTTCCCCCGGTTTGGCCCTTCGCGCGATGGGGGCTCTACATCATTGGCCCCTTCCCAGTGGCCAAGGGTAATCTTCGATTCGCTTTTGACACCATCGAGTATTTTTCCAGATGCGTAGAGGCCGAGCCGGTCGCAAAAATCATGGCTGCCGCAGCACAATGATTCGCATGGAGAAACATCATTTGCTGAAACGATTTGCCTCCCCCTCGCATGAAAAGTTAGGGCTCCCTCGGAGCCTTATCTAAAAAAGTAGGGGGACGGCGCTAGGCTTTGCCTCCCCCTCGCAAAAAAAAGTTAGGGCTCCCCTAGAGCCCTATCTAAAAAAGTATGGGGGACGGTGCTTGTCGGGACCCAAAAATATAATTTTGGACCCTCTGTGTATACTACACTAGTCTAGGATCACGCTAGTGTACACAGTGGCAACATCGATGAAATATCATGTCCATATACAAAGATGACTAATGAATAGGCAAATAACAATAATTATCAGAGTGACGACCTTACGGTCAAAACTTACAATTAATGCCTAAAAGGCGAATAGCTCAAATAAGCTGCAGCGAAAGGTAATGGAATAACTTTAGTGTAGCCCATCCATATGCCCACAAGCAATCGATTGGGCAGTACGACCTAGTTCTCCACGATCCTTGAAGTAGACCTTGTTGACCGACGATTCCTCCACTTCTGTTGATTGATTATAGCAAGCATAAGTACACAACCGTACTCACAAGTCATACCACAGAATGCAATTATATATGATGGTTTATTCCAAAGGAATGACTTATGTGGTTCTTTTGCAGAAATGCAACATTTGCAATTGAATACAAATAATAGATTGAAAGCATAATTCAAAACAAATAAATAGTAATAGTTTAACAATTGTTTTCACAAAGGACACAAAGCCTAATCAAATTCTTTCACATAGCCACATGAATTAAATCACATAGCTGTCCCTTCCCAATTGTTTTTATGAAAATCTAATCCTCGTGTGAAATTCTCGAGCATATCCATGACCGCGGACGCGGATATTCGAATAGATTGATTAACACTCTGTAGAGGTTGTACACTTTACTCACAAGATACAATTAACTCATCATGTCTGCCATGACTCACCATATAGAAATATGCGATTGAGCAATCATAACAAAACCTTTCAGAAACTTCATCTCAAACATTGACACTCCCGATGTGCTTTACCGCCGATACCAACCCACTGAGAAAGTTAGTCCGACACACACCATTGGACAGGGAAGCGGCGAACCGTCCCGCGATGTGATCTACCTAGTAGTACACACCTCTACCCTTGCACAGAGCCTAACCTACTACCCGAGTAATCAATGTTGAGACTCTGTAACCTACTAAGTTAGCCCCGTCCTATCAGGCATGTGGTTGTATGAAAGGCTCAGTTAAATGGCGCACAAAGTTAAGTCCTTAACTGACCAAGGCAAGATTTTCAATTTCTAACTAAGTAACCATTCTCTTTAAATCTGTAACATCCCAAAAAAATTTGGTCTGTTTTAAAGTTTTAAAAGAAAAATAACCATTTGAATTTTTCTGCTAAAGTTAAAAGCTTAATTGGAATTTTCAGAGTTCAAAAACAATTTAATGTGATTAATGTCAACATCAACTATTATCAAAACTATTTTATTTGGATCTTATGAGCTTGGATATATTTTCTAGAATTTTTTTGAGTTCATTTGCTATTTTCTAAGTCTTATTTGGATTTTCAGCTATTTTCTAAAAAGAAAAACTATTAAAATCTCATAAATAGTGGCTGGGCCGAAACCCAGATCCTTTCCCATCTGGCCCAACCCTGTGCGGCCCGTTCCCTTTGCCTTCGCCTGCTTTCCCGCATGCACCGCTCAGTTCCTCTCTCTCTCGCTGGGATGACCCCACTGCGATCATCGCCACACAAGGCTGCTTGCCTTCGCCTCGCCTCTAAGCCACGATGTGGGCCCCTCGCCACGTCATCTTCGTCTTCCTCGCGGACTCTTGAGTCCGTGGTCGGCCAGCCAGTAGTGCCTCGCCGTCTCGGACGCGAACTCCCCTCTCCTGTGGCTACTTAAGGCGGCGACTGCGTCAGGACGACCGCACCACCTCGCCTCCTCCAAAACCCTAGGCCGCCCCTTGTTCCGCGCCGCCGCTTCGATGAATCCGACCTTCGAAGCTTTCCTCCGCCCGCAACTTCGGCGAGCTCGCTCTTCGCCGCCGGAGCCGCGCAAGCCTCACTGCCGCCTTCTTCTAGTTCGCAACGACGAGGGCTACCTCCCGGTGACCTTGGCTTCGCCGGAAACTCACCGAAGCCCCGGATCCGTCGAACCCGAGGTCTCGCCACCGCCTAATCCTCGCCACCGGTCGCTGCGTGGGTCTCCAAGCACCCGTGAGCACACCGGCGAGTTCCCCGTCTCGCCCTCTACACCCCCGTAGCACTCGCCGCCGTTGGGCCGCCGCCGCTCGCCGGTTTCCGTCGGAGCCGAGCGCCACCACCCGCCGTCGAGGCCGTGTCAGCACCACGTAGACGTCCAGCGCAGCATCTGTGCGTGTGTCGGCTGCGTCATCGCCTCGTCAGTGCCACGTGGCAGGTCCGGTGTCCAAAACCCTAAATCGGCTCAGTGAACTCAGTCCACCGTGAGCCATCTCTCTTCCAAGTGGGTCCCACTTGTCAAGGGGATTTTCTTTTCCTTTTTCTTTTCTTTCCGGCAGAAAACCTTCGCTGACGTCAGCCATGCGCCATAATTCTGGAATTTCCAATAGGAAAATAATTCGGATTAATCCATAAATCCTTTTTAGGGTTTTCTTTTGGATTAAATCTTCCAAAGCCCATATCTTTTGCATCCGAATTCCGATTGAGTCCATTCAAATTCCTAAATTCATCTAAATTCAAGATCTATCTATATGATTCTTTTATTTAATTTTTGGAGTTTGTTTTGCCTCTGTTATTTATTTATTTGGTTTATTTGCTTGTTTGCGATTAGACGTTGATACTTCGGGAAGCTTTGAGCAAGGAGGAGTCTACCAAGATCAAGATCAATCCCAGGATTTATTCCAAGGCAAGCCATAGTCCTTTGATCATATTGAACCTATGATTTTAAAAGTATATTGTTTTATACAAATTACATGCTATCTTTATATAAACTGCTTTGGGTTTAGTTATTACCTATTGTCATTATGCCTCCTTTGATTATTTGAATGCCATGGATCCTTTGTCACCTTAGCATGGGTGATTTTAGGTGGACATATTTATATCACCAACATGGATATCGTATGAATGCTTAGTTACGATGGGTTCATCATCACATGTGTCATAATAATTAATTTTGACTTAATGATATATGGAATCGTGGTGGTATGCCACTATTGTTAAAACTTGTGTACCATGACTGGGTGTGTCATTGGTCTTGGTTAAACTAAATGGTTTTCGCTCAGGCGAGTGGTTGGTGGATAGTGGTGGTGTTTCTACACGATGTGGGTTTGTGGTAGTTCTCGCCTGACTAGCTTATTAAGGACTTAATCTTGTGCGCCATTGAACTGGGCCTTTTCGTACAACCACATGCCTGGTATGGGACGGGCCTAGCCTAGTAGGTTGTTGAGTTTTGGCTCTTGATTACTCAGGCCGTATTTGGGTGGAGGTGTGTATCCTTTCAAAGGCCACATCGCGGGACGGTTCGCTGCATCCCTGTCCAACGTTGTACGTCTACCACGATGAGGTTTTGGTGACTGTAGGTACAACGTGAGTGTCAATTGTTAAGATGAAACCTCTGAAAGGTTTTGTTATGATTAGTGCTTGCTACACTAGTTATATCTTGTGGGTAAAGTGTACAACCTCTGCAGAGTGTTACTTAATCTATTCGAATAGCCACGTCCTCGGTTATAGACATGTCCGGGAATTTCACACGGGAGATAGAGTTTCTTTAAAATGAGTTGGAGTGTGAATGAGATGTTCACTTGATGAATATAATGTTTGTTTGGTGAACGGTGATTTCACTTGGTGGGTTGTGTCGATGGGTGAATAGTGGATTCACTTATCTTTGGTTTGGTTGGGAAGTGAATGGGAAGTTCACTAGTCGTTTCAAATAAATTGTTTACTTATTTATTATTGTTTTCAACTACGTATTTCAATCTATTTATTGTATTTATCGTAAATGCTGCTTTCTGCAAAAGAGCCATACAGCTAACCTTGTCAAGCCATGCATGAATACTATTTGCATACATTTCCCTACGGTTTGCTGAGTACATTCAAAAGTACTCATGGCTTCTGCCCTTTGGTTAATCAGCAGTTGACGATTATCAAGCTGCTCAAGAGTTCTTCGCCCAGGTGGATCATGAAGGTTTTGCGGATTAGGATGCGTTCTCCACTCGATTGCCTGTGGGCATGTTGATTGGCCATTTGAAGAGTTTCGTTCCGCTGCAAGAGTTTTATTTGTTTCTTTAGCCCTGCGTGGCAAGTTAAGTAAACGTTGACCATAAGGTCTAGTTATTACTATTATTTGTACTTTGAGATCTTTTTAGTTAAATCGAATAAATGGATGGTATTTCATCACTGTTTCCTGTGTGAGCTAGCTACTGATCTGGGACTAGTTCAGCATACACAGAGGGTTCCTGAGATGTATTTTTCGGGTCCCGACAAAATCCCATGCACTGAGCTCCACCATATCATTTAGTGCCCACCACTTGTCTCAGTCTAAATCCTTTTCCACCGTGTTGGTTAAGTGCAACACAAGCCATCAACGAGTAATAGCGCACAGCACACACAGTTTTACACAAAGTTCCATAATCACTTAGTCAAATTTATATTTGCAACTCAGATGACAATGAATGACTCGTTGCATGGCTAAGCAGACTATTCGTATTTAACCAACCCACGTTGGTGCTATGATAACACCAACTAAATTATGATCCAATCTAGGGTGACAAAAGATCATCAGATAATAATAGACAAGATGGATATAAACAAATTGGATTAATAGCTAAACCCAAAATCATTTAAATAAATACTTAAAGTAAATGCAATAATTTGAATGAAGGTAATTTTAGAAAACTGGGTTCAACATGATCAAAGGTACAACTTGCCTTGCTATAGCAATGATGATCTTATTTTATCTTCAATCTTCTACTTCCTTGACCTTCAGCTCCTTCGGACGATTCCGAGACTTCGACGTCTGACTAGAAAGAAAGCGCAAAACAAACCGAATTCAAAAAGATAAATCAAATAAACTCCAAATTGGAATTGAATGGTACTGAAAGATAGATATTGAATTTAGATGAATTTAGAAACTTGAATGAGTTCAATCGAAGTTCGTATCAGAAAGAACGAGCTCTCGGAAGATTGAAATTCGCATGAAATGATGAAAAAGAACAGAGAGATAAAATGACAATTGGGGTCTACAGAATATTCTATTCCAAAAATATTAGAAAATGGCTGAGTGTATGACATGCGGGACCTACTGATATTTATGGATTTCTAGAATTAAAATAATTCCAGAAAAATAGGATTAGGGGTTGACATGTGGGCCACTAGTCTATGGACCAGGTGCACGGAGATATGCTAGTCCATCGTGGACCAAGCTCATGAACTAGAGTTTGACCGAGGGTTGATTGACATGCGGGACCACATGTAAGTGAGAGAAATAATTCGAGTTTTTAATTGGGAGGGTGACATGGACATTGACATGGCTGGCATGTCAACCAAAGGAGGTGGGTTGGCGGCTAGGTGGCATGAATGGCACTGACATGGCACAAAGTGCCAGAGAAAATGATGTTCCAGAGAGAGAACAAGAGACTTACACACGGGACCCATGTGTAAGAGAGAAAAAGGAGGGACCAACACTTGTTGACAACAGCCAGAGAACAAAACAAGCTTCATCTTCAAACAAAGAACAAAGAACAGGAACTGCCAGCCAGTTCATAGAGCATGGGAACAGATGATGTCAAAGCTAGGGCTGTGGAAGAATTAAAAGAGAAGGATTAACAAAGAAGGACCAATAGAGCAACCGAAACAACAACAAACAGAAGTAACAAATAGAGAACGAAGACAACAGAACGTAGTGCTGCTACAGGCTGATTTCGGGTGCATGGAGGTGATGGCGAACGAGGATGAACCAACTTCGGTGAAAGGGCAAAACGGAAAGGCAGCGACGAGGCGGACAAGATGACGCAGTCGATTTTGGAAAAACTCACCGAAGAAGCGAGGAACGTGATGAACATGTTTTGGCTTTATGGCTTGACATGGCCGACGGTGCTCCGGTGATCTTCGGGCGAAGGGGAAGGAAGCATGACGTAGATCATGACAACGCGAACCCAACGCCGCAGATGGTTCGGCTGGGGGACGTCGGATGAGGCGCAACTCGCTGGAGAAGACCTTCGGTTGGAGCTCGGTATTTTGCCAATTGTGATAAAAATAGATTGATTCGAACGAAACCAACTCAGGGGATTAGAATAGGAGATCAAGACGAACATTTGGACGCGAACTGTTTGCTTTTGTATGCACCGTAGAGGAAGATATGATTTTTGGAAGCTACGGTTGTGAAACGTACAGAGAAGGGCTCTCTGTAGTCGGTTGGGACTGAATATGAACAGTAACAGCGTATGGTACTGTGGCAGCCGAGAGGAGAGAGAAAAAGGAAGGATTTTCGGAATAAAGAAAGAGCCGAAAATCAAGGATACCAAATAAATAGCAAACAAATCCAGAAAAAACTCAGAAAATAACCCAAAATTCCTTGAAACACAAGGAAGCCAAATAACACAGGTTTTTATTTAATTAATATTCAGATTAGTTAAATTAAATATTTTTAATTTAGTAGTCAAATTAAATATTTTTAATTTAGGAAAATTCCCAATTAGACTTTATTAATTCAAATAAAAATGGTGCAATTTTCCAGAGACCTAAACTACTCAAAAGATTTTTGAAAAGCCAAATTTTGGAATGTTACAAACCTCCCCCCTTAAAGGAATCTCGACCCCGAGATTCAGACTGGCTATAGAAAAGGTTAGGGAACTCAGCCTTAAGTTGCTCTGCTTGCTTCCAAACTGCTTTGACTTTGATAGAAATGCTTTTCCGAACACTTATGGAACAACGCCTTGCTTCTTGCTGAACCTCTCAATTCAATGAAAACTTGACAGACTGGCTCTTAGCAGGAAGACAACTTGAAACTCAATTGCTTCTAACAGGGCTGCTTGATCGGTGCTCGAAGACAATTCTAGAGTTGAGGAAATTCTGCTACTGACTGGCATCTCAGGTTAACAAGCTAACTCTTCTTTTGAGCTCTGGAATTTGAGCTAACTGACACATCTCTGTCGCAACTTCTTAACACAGAACCTCAACAGGTATCTTGACGATAGACATGACTGTGAGGGTGATAATCTGCATAATCTGTGTAGCTTTTCTGTTTGAACTAAGCTACTTACAATCCCTTCAGGATTAAAGACACTGACCTTCTGCTTCATGACTAATGCAAAATCCACATTCTTTGTGATCTAAACTGCCCTTAGCTGAGCAATGACTTACTATCTACCACTGTGAATTTCAGATGGTGCCAACTGTGAACTGGCTGACAACTGGTGTTGTGATGAGGAGATCAAACCTAAGGATACAACCACGGCTTCAACCCGCTGCACTGCATCCTCTACTTCAACATCTTCTCCAATAGAACTACTTTCGACTACTGCAATGCCATATTATCCAATTGGACCGAGCTACATCTACATACCATGATGCTACGTCTACATGCCATGGTACTATATCTACATGCCATGGTGCTACTCCACGTACCAAGCAAGAGTTCAAGCTGGATACGTTTTGGAATCTAGTTTGGTCTCCGGAGACAGCACCGACTTCAAACGTGCATAACTTTCACATACGGAATCAGTTGGAGGTCCATGAGTACTTGATAGAAATCTTAGTTCGTCCACTTTCCAACGGATCTAGCCTCACCTCTAAATTCCTTCTGTGCATGTCGAAATCACTAAAATAAGATCTCATATCAGCTGTTTGGGCCAATCTGGGCCTTGTAATCGTACTCAACTTGGCCATATGCCGACGGCCCACCTAGGGGCGTGTGCACTGTTGACTTAAACAGTACCATGAATAGTACCACACCCTTAGTTCTTAGATATGTGCGGCTCCCCTCCCCTATATAAGAAGGCCGTACCCCTCTAGTTTTCCTTGGATTTTGTTTATGTTTAGTTTGCCTTCGTTGCAACTTGTATCTTTTGCGTGTGTCGACTAGACCACCCAATCAAGATCCTTATTCAGAATCACAACTCAATTCAAAGATTTCAATTCCTATTTGCAATTTCAGATTGCTTTATCTTGTTCTTGCGTGCTTCTTCAGTGTATGCAGGAATCGACCTTCGTGGTCAGGTCAACCGGGTATTCGTGCACGGTTAATAACGACTTGTCGAGCAGTTCAGCGATTGCGTGGTTTTGAGCCTTGCGTGTTCATAGCCAGGATCGTGAGAGTTGAGCGACTACTACCGAACTTACCGTCTCATCGAAAGATCGGGCCAAACAAGGACATTCGGGTTCATCAGGTGGTATCAGAGCTACAGTTCATCAGTGAGATTTTTTTCCTACAGCCCAAATAGCCACGAAAATTAAAAAAAAGGTTTAGTTCATCGTCTAAACCAATCTGTGCCTTTGCAAATTTTCTTTTTTATTTTGCGTTGTTGAATTTTCGTTGCATCGTCGAGTCATTGTGCTGGTTTCCAGTCTAGATTGGTCTAGTTTAGGGTCTCTTGCAAATCGTCTAGTTCTGTTCTAGTTGAGCGCCACCGATTCGGTAGCAAAAAAAAGACCTATTTAGGGATTGACAGCTACGAAGAAAAAAATAGCAGATCCGATTTCGCCAGCAGCCGTCACGCGCTGCAAGTCTGCGTCTCGCCGTCGCGTTGCTACCGAGGGCGCGTTTCCTCGGCACGTCATCCGTGCGTCACGTTCAGCCCCCAAGCCAGTGCGCAGCTTGCCTCGATCCGCAACCAGCGTGTGCGTGCGTACAAGACCGATGACCACATACTCCCGATCGCGTGGCGGCGTGGAAAGGCACTAGCTCCCGATCGCATCCCCCGTGCGAGCAGCGGTAGCAGCCCAAGCCGGATCTGCGCCGCCTGCGCCGAACCACTCGCACGCGCTCAAGATCGCGCCCGGCGTCGACCAGCGCCGCCTCGTCGGCAAGAAGAAGGCCACCGTCGTCCCCGGGCATTGCCTGGTCTTCGGATCCGGCGGCCAGAGGCAGGGCGTGCCGAACTCCACCCCCGCTGCCGTCCAGATCCGCACACATCCAGCACGTCTTTTCCATCGCCGCCGCTCGGGGCTACGGGCCGCCGCCGCCGCCGACTCCATCCGGAGCCGCTTCAAAGAGCCACCATCGCCGCTGCCATCCGAGCCGCTGCTTGGATTTTTATCAGGCCGCCGTCGCTTTGGGATGACGCCACCGCCGCCGCTTGCCTCGACGGATCCGGCCAAGACCGCCGACCATCGCCACCATTGCCGACCCGCCCCGGATCCGCCCGCCGCAGCGCCATCACGGCCGCTATCGCCTCCGCCGCCAGTCCTGGTGCCCCCTCACCGGCACCCGGGCCGACGAGTCGCCGGAGTCCCGGGGGAGGAGTCGCCTTTCTCCCGCACGCAACATTGCCTCTGGATTCTTCTGATTTTTCTATCTTTTGGATTATAGCTGCTGAGGTATAAAAAAAGAGTAGAAAAAAGGAAAGAGAGAAGAAAAAAAAAGAAGAAAGACTGAGAAGAAAAAAAAAGAAAAGAGAAAGACAGAGAAGACAAAGGAAAAGAAGAAAGAAAGAGAAGAAGAAGAGAAAAAAATCAGAGCTGCCTCTTTTCTTGACTTGTTTCCTTGTTCAGTTTGGCATAGTCATCCATTGCTCGTTGGCCTTGATAGTTCTTGTGCTAGCTTTCCGTTGTTACTACTAATTGTTCTTGCGAGTTTCTCTAGCTAGGCTTGGTTTAGACTAGGACCAGCACTTGTGACTAGAACTTTGAACTGATTTTCAACTTTGCATACTGATCTAAACAATTGCTACACCTTTGCTACATGCTAGCCTTCCGAGCTCCACTTCCTACTAACTCAGCAGGTGCCATTCCTCGCAATTGTTGGGCTAATCGTAAGTGAGAGTATCACGAACCAGCCACCGGTTGTACCACTTCCTTGCTGCATTAGTAAGAACTGGGTATAAGCTTGAGTATGAGTGACTTATGAAACTCCAGAACCTAGTAGTTCATAGGGACATATACACTGTGTTTTGTTCTTTGCTTTGATACTAACAATGATAGGTTCGTGGTCACAAGGGGAGAATAGCAGGCCCAACATTGATGAAGATGCACCTCTCACGCCTCGCATGAAAGACATTATGCAGCGCTTTTCACGCTTACTAAATCAACATTCATAGCGTATTGAGGGAGTTCTAGATCGCACCAATAACAATCTTGCTGCGATGGCTACACGTGTGGAGCAGCTAGAGAGAGCTCCACCTCCTGTTGCCACCCCCTCTACTGTCGGCGTTGCACTGTGAGCACCCGGATTTATTAAGCTCATAATACTTAGTCATCCAATTGACCCTAGTATTATCAACCAAATAAACCCGGTCTCGAGAGATGTATACTTCCTGAATGCAAGATACATACCTCACAACAAAAGAATGTATCAATTCCATACAACACATAGCACATAAGCAACAAACCAGAAGTTAACATTAATATGGAATAGATATTACAAAAGAGAGGCCCTTAGGCCAAATAACAATAAGACTACAAAGGTACACAGCGGAAGCAAAAGTGCCATAAGATGGCCATAACAAAAGCCAATTAGTGTGCCTTTACCCACAAGGCAACTAACCGGACCGCCAAGCTAGTCGTCAAACCCGAAGCACATCTCAAGAAGAGTGAAGCCCTAGGGGCTCACCTTCTTCCTCTGCAACAAAAGCCACAAAAATGCCACAACCACGGGCAGATGAGTACATAAAGTACTCCGCAAGACTTACGTGTGAGATAACAGAACTATAAATAGCTACATGCAAGCTTTATTTAAGTGGATGAGGCTTTGGACTCATTTTAGCATAACGCAAGTTTCATTTGCAATAATATAATAGATTGAAGGCAATTTGACAAAGCATTTTAATTGTTGAAATTCAACGAGGTAGTAACATAGTAACAACAACAAGAACAACTCGAAGTGACTAACCCAATAGTCACCACAACAATAGCATGAACTTCCGCTCATACCAACCATGTCAAGTTTTAATTAAAGGTTGTAGTCTAATTCTTACGGAAATAACCAAGCGTGTCCATAACCTAGGGCGAGGCTATTCAATAGTTTTATCCTGCAGGGTGTACCAATGTACCCACACGCCGATCGCCTTTCCTTTAAGCACACTACCTTAGGTGTCTTTGCACGGCTAAGTCCTACGAGACATTTCCAATGGACAATGCTAATTCGAGTCGCACAACCCACGGGAGAAAGAGACATCACACAACCTTCCCGAAAGCTAATGCTCCTCCCACATCACACACACATTTTATCTTTAAAAACACACCAACCGAGCGACCCCAATTAACACCGCCTAAAGTACTTAGTCAAGAGGGTTCCATATGCCCTCGTGTGGTTAGCACGCAAAATTGCTTGGATCAATGGCGCAAGAATTCGGTCCTTGTTGACTCGGGCATACCACCACATCCAAAAACCACGCCATCCATCCAATATGCCCAAGTCTAAATCAATCTTTTATTTTCAGTTTTTGATTTTACAATTAATCAAAGCACAAGTGCTGGACATATAGGAGTAATAATCAGTTTTGAGTGATCAAGACCATCGACTAAGTCGATGATCGCCCATTACTACCGTTATCTAAGCATTGCTAAGCATGACACCGTAAAAGCAATAAAAGAGCATACTTAAATCACGGGCTCTAGTTCACCAAATGATATTAGTAACTTATGGTTTGTATAGGGGGTAACAATTTAGGGCAACTATGCAATAGGAATAGCTACCTCTAAACGATAAAATACTTTGACACAAAAGCATGCATACATACAAGTTAAACAAAATATTAGACTTTAAAGTAATGGGACAATGATGGAAATGATCAAACTGCTTGCCTTTACTGTTTCTGGACAAATTGTTGCCGAGGATTGCTCACGGATCAATACACTCGCCGGCACCTAATCGAAAAAGACGAAAAGATTCGATAAGAACGATTTAAACAACAAGGACAACACAGCAAACAAACTCCAAACACTCTGAATTTTCTACAGCAGCAAGAGGGTGATTTTTAGGGAATTTAGCAATAAGAACCAATGGATTTGGATTCTCAATGCAAAAGATATGAGCAAAACAATTCTGCTCAGCCCTAAAAATACCAAACTGCACTATTCACTAATTTAATTATGAGGCAACATTTTCTAGAAAAGTGGTGACACTGAAATTTTTACAGCAAAACCAGCACCTCATGAGATGAATAACACAATTGAGTTTATCTCATTTGGAGCTAGATTGCATTTTCTCCCATTTTTCAAAAACAAGAACTTGAACAAAATTGTAATGCACAAGTCCTCATTTTTATAACAGCAACGAGCTCAAAACTAATTTTGCAGTAAGTTCATTAATAGAGGAAACCAACAAAGTTGGATTCACTCAAAAATAATCTACAGAGCATTAGTTATGTATTTTACAAGTTAAGCATTAATTTGAGTGTATATTTAAAGTGAGTTTTAAAATCTAATGGCAAAACTGTGCTCTGGAGCTGAACTCAACTTACAATCATTTTTGGATTAAAGTCAAGTTCAAGACAGAGCTAACACAATTTAAATGACTTCATTTGGATTTAGAATGAATTAGTTATGATATTTTGAAGTTCATACCTTTTTCAGGTTTATAAATAAGTGCTTCTCGGAATTTCTAAAACCAAAGAGAGGGGAGGACGTGAACCGCTGATCTAAATCAAACGGTCCAAGACCTCCAGAGGAAAACGCGACGCCCACCTGTGCAGTCCAGAGAACACGGGCCGTTGATCGTGGATCCAACGGTCCATGTCCTCCCCGCCACGCCACTTAGCAATGTAGGGGAGGTCGTGGCCGCTGATACCGCATCCAACGAACCACAACACAAGAGGGAGGACCGGGACGGTCCAGATCAAACGAGGGAGGTCCTGGACGGCTGAGATCTTTCAAAGGAAGATCTAAACTATCAAGATCTCCCCAAGGAAGATCTACATCGTCAAGACCTCTCGAGGGAGGTCCTAGACGGTCCAGATTTTCCAAGGGAGGACCTTAACGGTCAAGACAACAACAAAGAGGTCCTGGGCGGTTCAGATCCACTTGGGGTGGTCCTGAACGGCCAAGATCTAACAAAGGGAGGTCCTAAGCGGCTCAGATTTCCACTGGGAGGTCTGGGCGGCTAATATTTACCCGAGGAGGTCCACAAGGTTAAGAGGACCTCGGGGAGGTCCTACACGGTGGAGATCAACACAGGGAGGACCTCAACGGCTAAGATCTCCCACAAGGAGGTCCTAGCGATCAAGATCGCAAGGAGGGAGGGCCTGGGGGTTATCCCTACAAAAGACCAGGGGTGGTCTTTTGCAAAGAGGACCCCGAGGGGAGGTCTTCAGGGAGGTCTTTGCCAAAAGTCCACGGGGTGATCCTTTGGCAAAGAGGTCCCAGAGACGCACGCGCGCGGGGAGATTAGGCGCGCGGCCTTAATTGCGCAATCAAGGGACAGAAAACAAGGCATTAAAGGCTGACCCGAGTTTACCAATGATAAGCAATGATGAACGCATTAAAGGGGGAGATCTTTGTCCTAACGACAATGGCACGGTGCCATTGTCGTCCGACAAAACCCCGAGAGGCTCCCAAGGCTTGTCGCCGGCGATGAGGACCTTGCCGGCGCCATCCAGGACACCAACGCAGCGCATATAGTGTTCGACACGCCAGACCATTCCCGCCGCGGGTGGCCTCGAACGGCGACGAGTCAAGATTGGCGCGTAAACACACGGCCAAAACACAAACAATGATAATGAGCTCCGCAGCAGACATCCAAGCGCAGTGCCCAAGAAAAGCTCCGCAACGACATACACGCTGGTGCCAAGATCACGGACTACCAGGAGGGTTACCTGGAGGTCGCGGAGGTGCTGAGGAGGTTGGGGACGTGGAGGACCGGAGTTGGGGAAGAAGGGTTGCTCCACGGCCAACTCCAAGCTCCAAGCTCCAAGCTAGGCCTCCTCTGAAAATGTCAACCCAAATGGGGTTAGGGTTAACTCCAGGAGGTCTAGGGAGCACAAAGTGAACCAGAGGTTGAAGAGGGAGCCACAGAAGCACTGCCACCGAGGAGCTCCAAGGGCATCAATGGCGGCCAAGGAGGTCTGGGTGGTTTGAGCTCCACAGAATCGAGAGCAAATGGTGAATGGTGGAAAAGAAGCCAAGGGCAACAGTGGGGGGTTTTATAGCTAGGGCAAAAAGAGGTCCTGGACCACGGGTTAAGCTCATGGTGAGCTTAGCCCAAGGGAGGTCCACAGCTTGGACAGGACGTGGAGGTGACAAGAGCAGGCCTGCACAGCGACTTTGGGGCGAAAAGCACTGACCCGCATTAAATGCCTGCAGGCAAAGAGCCGTTGGACAAGACATGCCACTGACCTCCTCGCCATGCCATGGCGGCGTCTTGCGCCAGAGCTAGGAGAAGAACAGGCATGCCTCCCAACCGCTGGATAAGAACCCGAGGAGGACATGACCCTCGGATTTGATTTGAAACAGTGGGTTCAAAATAGAAGGAGGAGGTCACACCACCCGATTTGGAAAGGGAGGTCGTGGCCCTCCGATTTCCATAACGCGATCATCAGACGTGGAAAAAGGGGACAAGAGGTCCAAGGCGTTGATTTCAATCTAACAAAGGCGGACCTCCAGGAGGACTTAACGCACACGGCCTTAGAACATGAGGGGAGGTCATGGCCTTTGGATTTAAATCCAAGGGCGCACAACCAAAGGGGAGGTCTAATGCGCACAAGACAAGGAGGAGGTCGTGACCGTGGATTTTAAATCCAACGGTGCACAACATGAGATGGGGGAGGTTGTGAGCGCTGGGTATTTTGAGGGGAGGAGGTCGTGGGCTGTTGGATCCGATCCAACGGCTATGACCTCGGTTAGGTGGGAGGTTTGCTTAGTCTAACAGTGAGGGGAGGTCATGGCCATGGATCGTTGATCCAAGGGCGATGACCTCATGTGAGTGGGGAGGACTTGGCTGCGTTGGCTGAGGAGGAGGTCGTGGCGGTTGGATGTTAATCCAACGGCTACGACTTTGATCAAGGTGGAGAGGAGGTCCTGACGAGGGGGAAAAGGTTGGTGGACCAAACTTTGGGAAAGTGGCTAGCCCAAGGAACAAGACTAAGCTTTCAAATTCAATTTCAACAAATGAGATTTTGCAGGTTGTTTGGAATAGCAATTGAGCTCCAAAATTTATGAAATTTTAACAGAACTTGCTGACCATGAGATTAACCTTACATAAAATTTCCAGAGGTTATTATGCAATGCATTTTTCTCAGGAAATTCATGAAGGTTGTTCAAGGATTTGTTTTACCTCCAAAATTTATCAAACTAGTTTTACAACTTGTGATATTTTTCAGAGGGGTCCCACATTAGTTTTAGGACCAAGGAAAAATATTTCCAAATGTTTGGCACAAGATTTAAGATAATTGGAAAAGGAGTTTGACTTTTGGTCAACCAGAGCTTTGTGTTTTTGGATTACACAACTCTTGGACAAGAATTTCATGAGAGATTAGGGGTTTTCAAGATGTGAGAAAAAGTTTTAATTTCTACACATATAATTATACTTGAACAAACCCTAATTATACATTTGGGATGTTATAAAATCTCCCTTACAAAAATCTCGTCCCGAGATTTTGGCTCAAAGAGGAAGGAAGATGGGTAGTCTTTCCGTTTCCAAGCAACTTCATCCACGTAATGATTTGGCCATTGAACCTTTAGGATCTTGAGGACACGATTCCTTGATCTTCGCTTAGCTTCTTCAAAGATACTGAACCTTTCTTTAAGACTCTTATCCATTTATAATATTTTTGTTGTCTCGACCTAATTCTCGAACTATGTTCACCCAACCAACACTTTATTTAGTTACATATTGCTCCCACTCGCTTCTTGACGAGCCGGATCTTATTTGATTTGTTTTATTGCATTGCTTCTCGTTAGGTCACAATTCTGACCCAACTTCTTGCACAACAAGAATTTCCAACGGAGCTTCCTCGGTTGGAACACGGAGACACTTCTTTGAACGGGGACGCATGGAACACATCGTATCCCCTCAAGGGCAGCGGTAATTTCAACTTATAGGCGATAGCCCTTTCTTTCGATAACGCGTAAGGATCCACGACGAGGAGCTAACTCGCCCATAACGACGAAATGTTGATGGCCCTTCGGTCGACCATCAATTTGAGGATAGTAAGTCGATCCGAAAGAAACACGAAGCTCAGAGCTCTTATAGGCTATGCCAAAATTGAGACGTGAGCAGAGAAGCACGATCAAGACGATTGTCTTCAAGATTACCGTGCAAATTTACGATCACGGAATATGTAAAGATCCTTTGGAAAACCTACAAGAAGGTTATTTTTGACAGATCGAGAGCTTGTTCTTGATTCGATGGTTGGTGGTGCATGGCCGTTGTTAGTTGGTGGAATGATTTGTGCGGTTAATTCCTAACAACTTGTCGGTTAATTCGAGCGATTTATTTGGTTAATTCCGCTAACAACGGGATCTCACCGCTAACTAGCTTTTACGAGTCATCCTCCGCAGCCTAGCTATCTTAGAGGGACTAAGGTCGCTTTAGTTGGTGGAGCAATTTGTCCGGTTACTCCATCGACAAACGAGACCTTGGTCGGTTAACTAGCTATACGGAGTCATCCCTCCGCAGCTAGTCTCTTACAAAGGATTATGGCCATTTTAGGCCACGAAGGTTCGAGGCAACAACAGGGAGGTGATGCCTTTAAAATGTAAAGGGACGGAAATGTGCCACTTTAGTCAAACGATCGATGACAAACCAAACGGCATCATTTTTCTTAGGGGTTCAGGGTAGACTAGTAGACCTTTTTGAAACTGGGGCGGTACTGGGTACCATCTTGATGACGCACTCGAGTTCTCGAACGGGAGGCATCCCTAAGATCTTCGGAAAGACATCGACGAAGTCACACACCGCCGAACTTCACGAATATCCAAAGCCGCTTTGCTTTAAGAGTGAAAAGATGTGGATTTTGCGCTCTCGTGACAAATAACCCGCCACCGAAGGGACTTGTGAGGTAGATAAGCTTCGGTGCAATCGATTTATCCCATACGTGGAGACAACCAATCCATTTCAATGGTTTGCACAGTTTAGAGGTAATTTTGGCATGGATTCCACTTCCTCAATCTCAACAGGACATTCCGACACTCGGACTCGACTCTCAACTCCAAACCGGAGAGTGAATGAGCAACTAAACCAATCAAAGGAGCGAAAAGGAGACCACCAACAAAGAAAGAAAAGATCGAGGTACAAAAGATGAGATGCTCTGAATCAATAAAATAATATCCGGGCAAGAGTTAGCGAGAAGCGTACCTAACACGACGCGAGTGCCTCGAGCTTTCTCGCTTGAGATGGAGTCGATCGATTACAAACGATCTTGTCTTTGCTTAAAAGGGCAATTGTTGGTGTAGTGCCCTTTATAGTTGCGTAAGAAACAAGTGATTCCGCAAATGGATTGCTATGCTTCACAGGCAATTGTTGGTGTAGTGCCCTTTCTTGTTACAAAAGAAACAAGTGATCCCACATCGGTTTGCGGGACCACCTTCTCGACTCGCAGTGCACGTGATGGAGGCACTACCATGAAGCGACGAGGGGTTGCCGCAAGCTTCTAGGATAATTATTAGCATAATGGCCCTTGAGATTGCGGAAGAAACAAGTGACACCGCGACCTTGCCGGAGTCACCCCGAGTCCTCTCTTGACACCGCGACGATCCTCGACTTTCTTTTACGCCCATAGCAACAACAGGATTTTCACCACAAGTCAAAGTCGGGAAGGCATGGATCGTAATTTGTCCCAAGAACTCCTCGCATAAATCACCCAAGAACTTCTCGATTTGGAGGCATTGGCGATTGCAATGCTTGCAGATGACCGAAGAAACAATCACCTGCGGTTCAATGACTTGGCAATCACCGTGTTCATGCTACATTCCTTGGGATAGTGATCGCTTCCCTTGCAAAGGAAACAAGTAACTTTGGCAACGGACAATCTCCGGTGAGTGGTCTTTGTCACGGTTTGCACGGTGTGGTACATCGTTGTCAGTGTCCTTCCTCACCACAACGCCGACAAACCTTGACTTTTCCTAGTTCGCAATCATCGGCGAAATGCCCTTCTTCGCCACAGCTAAGGCAAAAAGGAGGATTTTCATCCCAACCAGCTTGCTGACCTAGTCCGCCCGGTGCGCCTGCACATCCTGCTACGAAGAGATGGGTTAACACGAAACCCAAGGACTAGAAGTTGAAGAAAGCGAAAAGGGATGCCAACGACTAGGGGAACGGAACATCACCCTAACCAAGGCCAACAAAATAGATAGTACAAATCCTCACCGAAGTTAATAACGGATTAGATGATAGTAAATGTAAACTAATGAAACAAGGTAATAAAAGAAGGTATAGGGAGCATAATAAAGGAGAAGCAAAAACAGCAAGGAAATGCACTTTAAAAGCTCCCAAAATGACTCCAAAACAGCAAGGAAGACATAAGATTAAAGGCCAACTTCCCAACACAACTAACTTGTATTGAATGAACGAGTAATTGGTTGAGAAGATTAAAAATCAGATTGTAAGATGAGATCTAAACTATTAGAGAGCAAGGTTAGTGCAGCGAAATAAGTGCTAGATACTTAGCTAACTAGTATCACATCTTACCCTTTTATTCCCACAAATTTTAGTCGACTTAACCTCTCATTTTCTACCCTATTTAGAACCTTTGAGCTTGTTGTCCGAAATTGACGCTTGCTATCCAGATTTTGCATCCAAGCTTCCAAATAAATTGGCCATTCCAAGCTTCAAAACCTTGTAGATGGGCAGCTAACACTTCAATTTGCCAAACTCATTGATTCCCCAAAACCCCATTAATTGATAACAACTATTTTGTAGAAGGAAGAGAGGAAAACAACTTTTAAAACTCAAATTAGAGGAGATGAGAAGAGAAAGCTAAGATAGATGAGGAGTAAAATCTGAGAATTTTCTTAAGCTTTCAAAACTTATTTGATACTTTGAAATTAGGTTTTCAAAATACCCTAAAGATTTACCAAGCTTATGTTATTACGGTCAAGATAGCTCGATACTAACTTTTGTGAGCACCGGATTTATTAAGCTCATAATACTTAGTCATCCAATTGACCCTAGTATTATCAACCAAATAAACCGGTCTCGAGAGATGTATACTTCCTGAATGCAAGATACATACCTCACAACAAAAGAATGTATCAATTCCATACAACACATAGCACATAAGCAACAAACCGAAGTTAACATTAATATGGAATAGATATTACAAAAGAGAGGCCCTTAGGCCAAATAACAACAAGACTACAAAGATACACAATGAAGCAAAAGTGCCATAAGATGGCTATAACAAAAGCCAATTAGTGTGCCTTTACCCACAAGGCAACTAACCGGACCGCCAAGCTAGTCGTCAAACCCGAAGCACATCTCGAAGAGTGAAGCCCTAGGGCTCACCTTCTTCCTCTGCAACAAAAGCCACAAAATGCCACAACCACGCGATGAGTACATAAAGTACTCCGCAAGACTTACGTGTGAGATAACAGAACTATAAATAGCTACATGCAAGCTTTATTTAAGTGGATGAGGCTTTGGACTCATTTTAGCATAACGCAAGTTTCATTTGCAATAATATAATAGATTGAAGGCAATTTGACAAAGCATTTTAATTGTTGAAATTCAACGAGGTAGTAACATAGTAACAACAACAAGAACAACCTGGAAGTGACTAACCCAATAGTCACCACAACAATAGCATGAACTTCCGCTCATACCAACCATGTCAAGTTTTAATTAAAGGTTGTAGTCTAATTCTTACGGAAATAACCAAGCGTGTCCATAACCTAGGACGAGGCTATTCAATAGTTTTATCCTGCAGGGTGTACCAATGTACCCACACGCCGATCGCCTTTCCTTTAAGCACACTACCTTAGGTGTGCTGGCACGCTAAGTCCTACGAGACATTTCCAATGGACAATGCTAATTCGAGTCGCACAACCCACGGGAGAAAGAGACATCACACAACCTTCCCGAAGCTAATGCTCCTCCCACATCACACACACATTTTATCTTTAAAAACACACCAACCGAGCGACCCCAATTAACACCGCCCAAAGTACTTAGTCAAGAGGGTTCTATATGCCCTCGTGTGGTTAGCACGCAAAATTGCTTGGATCAATGGCGCAAGAATTCGGTCCTTGTTGACTCAGCATACCACCACATCCAAAAACCACGCCATCCATCCAATATGCCCAAGTCTAAATCAATCTTTTATTTTCAGTTTTTGATTTTACAATTAATCAAAGCACAAGTGCTGACATATAGGAGTAATAATCAGTTTTGAGTGATCAAGACCATCGACTAAGTCGATGATCGCCCATACTACCGTTATCTAAGCATTGCTAAGCATGACACCGTAAAAGCAATAAAAGAGCATACTTAAATCACGGGCTCTAATTCACCAGCGATATTAGTAACTTATGGTTTGTGGCAGGGTAACAATTTAGGGCAACTATGCAATAGGAATAGCTACCTCTAAACGATAAAATACTTTGACACAAAAGCATGCATACATACAAGTTAAACAAAATATTAGACTTTAAAGTAATGGGACAATGATGGAAATGATCAAACTGCTTGCCTTTACTGTTGCTGGACAAATTGTTGCCGAGGATCGCCACGGGATCAATACACTCGCCGGCACCTAATCGAAAAGACGAAAAGATTCGATAAGAACGATTTAAAACAACAAGGACAACACAGCAAACAAACTCCAAACACTCTGAATTTTCTACAGCAGTAAGAGGGTGATTTTAGGAATTTAGCAACAAGAACCAATGGATTTGGATTCTCAATGCAAAAGATATGAGCAAAACAATTCTGCTCAGCCCTAAAAATACCAAACTGCACTATTCACTAATTTAATTATGAGGCAACATTTTCTAGAAAAGTGGTGACACTGAAATTTTTACAGCAAAACCAGCACCTCATGAGATGAATAACACAATTGAGTTCATCTCATTTGGAGCTAGATTGCATTTTCTCCCATTTTTCAAAAACAAGAACTTGAACAAAATTGTAATGCACAAGTCCTCATTTTTATAACAGCAACGAGCTCAAAACTAATTTTCGCAGTAAGTTCATTAATAGAGGAAACCAACAAAGTTGGATTCACTCAAAAATAATCTACAGAGCATTAGTTATGTATTTTACAAGTTAAGCATTAATTTGAGTGTATATTTAAAGTGAGTTTTAAAATCTAATGGCAAAACTGTGCTCTGGAGCTGAACTCAACTTACAATCATTTTTGGATTAAAGTCAAGTTCAAGACAGAGCTAACACAATTTAAATGACTTCATTTGGATTTAGAATGAATTAGTTATGATATTTTGAAGTTCATACCTTTTTCAGTTTATAAATAAGTGCTTACTGGAATTTCTAAAACCAAAAGAGAGGGGGAGGACGTGAACCGTTGATCTAAATCAAACGGTCCAAGACCTCCAGAGGAAAACGCGCACGCGCCTGTGCAGGTCCAGAGAACACGGGCCGTTGATCGTGGATCCAACGGTCCATGTCCTCCCTGCCACGCTGCGCGCAACAGAGGGGAGGTCGTGGCCGTTGATACCGCATCCAACGAACCACAACACAAGAGGGAGGACCGGGACGGTCCAGATCAAACGAGGGAGGTCCTGGACGGCTGAGATCTTCCAAAGGAAGATCTAAACTATCAAGATCTCCCCAAGGAAGATCTACATCGTCAAGACCTCTCGAGGAGGTCCCGGACGGTCCAGATTTTCAAGGGAGGACCTTAACGGTCAAGACAACAACAAAGAGGTCCTGGGCGGTTCAGATCCACTTGGGGTGGTCCTGAACGGCCAAGATCTAACAAAGGGAGGTCCTAAGCGGCTCAGATTTCCACTGGGAGGTCTGGGCGGCTAAGATTTACCCGAGGAGGTCCACAAGGTTAAGAGGACCTGGGAGGTCCTACACGGTGGAGATCAACACAGGAGGACCTCAACGGCTAAGATCTCCCACAAGGAGGTCCTAGCGATCAAGATCGCAAGGAGGAGGGCCTGGTTGTCCTACAAAAGACCAGGGTGGTCTTTTGCAAAGAGGACCCCGAGGAGGTCTTTGGGGAGGTTTGAGGAGGTCTTTGCCAAAAGTCCACGGGGTGATCCTTTGGCAAAGAGGTCCCAGAGACGCACGCTCGCGGGGAGATTAGGCGCGCCTTAATTGCGCATTCAAGGGACGTAAAACAAGGCATTAAAGGCTGACCGAGTTTACCAATGATAAGCAATGATGAACGATTAAAGGGGGAGATCTTTGTCCTAACGACAATGGCACGGTGCCATTGTCGTCCGACAAAACCCCGAGAGGCTCCCAAGGCTTGTCGCCGGCGATGAGGACCTTGCCGGCGCCATCCAGGACACCAACGCAGCGCAATAGTGTTGCGCGACACGCCAGACCATTCCCCGCCGCGGGTGGCCCCGAACGGCGACGAGTCAAGATTGGCAGCAAACACACGGCCAAAACACAAACAATGATAATGAGCTCCGCAACAGACATCCAAGCGTGTGCCCAAGAAAAGCTCCGCAACGACATACACGCGGTGCCAAGATCACGGGACTACCAGAGGGTTACCCGGAGGTCGCGGAGGTGCCGAGGAGGTTGGGGACGTGGAGGACCGGAGTTGGGGAAGAAGGGTTGCTCCACGGCCAACTCCAAGCTCCAAGCTCCAAGCTAGGCCTCCTCTGAAAATGTCAACCCAAATGGGGTTAGGGTTAACTCCAGGAGGTCTAGGGAGCACAAAGTGAACCAGAGGTTGAAGAGGGAGCCACAGAAGCACTGCCACCGAGGAGCAACAAGGTTATCAATGGCGGCCAAGGAGGTCTGGGTGGTTTGAGCTCCACAGAATCGAGAGCAAATGGTGAATGGTGGAAAAGAAGCCAAGGGCAACAGTGGGGGGTTTTATAGCTAGGGCAAAAAGAGGTCTCGACCACGGGTTAAGCTCATGGTGAGCTTAGCCCAAGGGAGGTCCACAGCTTGGACAGACGTGGAGGTGACAAGAGCAGCCTCAAGACAATGACTTTGGGGCTAAAAGCATCGACCAAGCATTAAATGCCTCGCAGTAAAGAGTCGCTGGACAAGACATGCCATCGACCTCCTCCTCGCCATGGCGCGTCGGCGCCGCCAGAGCTAGGAGAAGAACAGGCATGCCTCCCAACCGCTGGATAAGAACCCGAGGAGGACATGACCCTGATTTGATTTGAAACAGAAGGTTCAAAATAGAAGGGAGGAGGTCACAGCCACCCGATTTGGAAAGGAGGTCGTGGCCCTCGATTTCCATAACGCGATCACAAGACGTGGAAAAGGGGACAGAGGTCCAAGGCGTTGATTTCAATCCAACAAAGGCGGACCTCCAGGAGGACTTAACGCACACGGCCTTAGAACATGAGGGGGAGGTCATGGCCTTTGGATTTAAATCCAAGGGCGCACAACCAAAGGGGAGGTCTAATGCGCACAAGACAAGGAGGAGGTCGTGACCGTGGATTTTAAATCCAACGGTGCACAACATGAGATGGGGAGGTTGTGAGCGCCTGGGTATTTTGAGGGAGGAGGTCGTGGGTCATTGGATCCGATCCAACGGCTATGACCTCGCTAGGTGGGAGGTTTGCTTAGTCTAACAAGGAGGGAGGTCATGGCCATGGATCGCTGATCCAAGGGCGATGACCTCATGTGAGTGGGAGGACTTGGTCACAAGAAGTGAGGAGGAGGTCGTGGCGGTTGGATGTTAATCCAACGGCCACGACCGATCAAGGTGGAGAGGAGGTCCGACGAGCCTGGGAAAAAGGTTAATGACCACTTTGGGAAAGTGGCTAGCCCAAGGAACAAAGACCAAGCTTTCAAATTCAATTTCAACAATGAGATTTTGCAGGTTGTTTGGAATAGCAATTGAGCTCCAAAATTTATGAAATTTTAACAGGAACTTGCTGACCATGAGATTAACCTTACATAAAATTTCCAGAGGTTATTATGCAATGCATTTTTCTCAGGAAATTCATGAAGGTTGTTCAAGTATTTGTTTTACCTCCAAAATTTATCAAACTAGTTTTACAACTTGTGATATTTTTCAGAGGGGTCCCACATCAGTTTTAGGACCAAGGAAAAATATTTCCAAATGTTTGGCACAAGATTTAAGATAATTGAAAAAGGAGTTTGACTTTTGGTCAACCAGAGCTTTGTGTTTTTGGATTACACAACTCTTGGACAAGAATTTCATGAGAGATTAGGGGTTTTCAAGATGTGAGAAAAAGTTTTAATTTCTACACATATAATTATACTTGAACAAACCCTAATTATACATTTGGGATGTTACATGCACAACCGCGCTGTAACCCATCCGTTGCTAGCTCATGGGCTGATGAGGTAGAAGATGAAGCGAACCCATATGTTGTTGATACGAAAACCGATGGATTCAATGTTCATAATGATCGCAACAATCGTCGGTTTCGTCACAATCGTCAAGGTATGGGAAGAAATCAACATGAGGTACGTGACCATAATGATGCATTTGGTAAACTTAAATTCACTATGCCTTCTTTTGCTGGAAAATATGATCCTGACGCTTATCTCATATGGGAGCTTACCGTAGAACAAAAATTTGCTTGTCATGAATTCCCTGAAGATAAGAAAGTTAGGGCTGCTACTAGTGAGTTTTCTGATTTTGCATCTATTTGCTGGAGTGAAAATGGTCGTACTCATAAGGATATACCTAGAACATGGAATGCTTTGAAGACAGCAATGAGATATAGGTTTGTACCTTCATATTATTTACATGATTTGCTTAATAAATTGCAGCGCTTAAGACAAGGTTGTAGTTCTGTAGAGGACTATTATAAAGAATTACAAACTGGTTTGTTGCGTTGTGGTTTAGAAGAAACTGAAAATGCTAAGATGGCTAGATTTTTGGGAGGATTAAACCGTGAAATTCAGGACATACTTGATTATAAAGAATACAATTGTATCACTCGCTTGTTTCATCTTGCTTGCAAAGCTGAAAGAGAAGTGCAGGGTCGACAATCTTGCTCTAGGGGCAATATTGGAGGAACTTTTGCAGATCGGCCAAGCAGCAACAACACATGGAAACTCATTATGGGTATCAATGTCTTAAAATGCCATGTCCCAAAGGAGTAATCACAATTCATTATGATAAGAAGATGGCGCATACGTGTGACCATCGATCCCTTGAGATGGTGGGTCAGATACCAGCTCGGAAAGAAAAAGGGCAACCTTCGACCAAGCACTCGAAACCTAAAGCTGCACCCAAGCCGAACGACCAAGTCAAAGTGGTTCTCCTGGATCCGGAGGAACCTTCAAAGACTGTTCGCATCGGGGATACTTCCGACCCCAAGTAGGAAGACGTCCTCATCACTTTCCTCTGGGCAAACGCAGATGTCTTCGCGTGGCAAGAATCCGACATGCCCAGAGTCCCCAGGGAAGTGATCGAGCATAGGCTAGTTCTACGGCCTAACAAAGTACCCGTAAAACAAAAATTACAGAGATTTGCCCCTAATCGACGAGATGCTATAAGGTCAGAATTGGATAAGCTACTTAAAGCAGGCTTTATAAGAGAAGTCGACCACCCAGAATGGTTGGCCAATCCTATAATGGTTAGGAAGTCTAACGGCAAGTGGCAAATGTGCGTTGACTTCACTGATCTTAATAAAGCTTGTCCAAAAGATGATTTCCCTTTACCTCGCATCGATCAGTTGGTTGACTCTACTGCTGGTTGTGAAACATTAAGTTTTCTAGATGCATATTCTAACTACCATCAGATTAATATGTGCCTAGAAGATGAAGAAAAGACCGCGTTTATTACTCCATTTGGTATATTTTGTTATGTCAAAATACCATTTGGGTTAAAAATGTCGGTGCTTTTTTCAACGCTTGATGCAATCGACTTTTTCACCTCAAATAGGCCGAAATTTGGAAGCCTATGTTGACGATCTAGTCGTAAAAAGCATCAAACGGCTTGATCATGTTTCAAACTTGCAGGAGACATTCGACAACCTCAGAAAACACCGCTTGAAACTCAATCCTGAGAAATGTGTGTTTGGAGTCTCTTCGGAAAAATTGCTTGGATTCCTTTCTACGACCCTCTCGTGGCCGTAGGACCATCTACGACTCCTTAACCAAGCAAGTTACTTTTACTTGAAGCTGGGGGGCTAGATGACGAGGATCTAATAATCCTCATTTTATCTGTTATCCATAATTCTCATTATGGGAAAATATGATGTCATGTGGTCCCTAGGTATACCCCTTTATGCTTACAAGGAGAAGCCTACTGTAGTCGAAGTTCTTCTACGACCACCCCCATAGTCGTAAGTCTTGCTACGACTACCTTATGGTCGTAAGTTCTTCTACGATCACTACCCAGTCGTAAGTTATTTTACGACTACCCCATAGTCGTAAGATCTTCTGCGACCAGGTCAGCTACGACCACCTTATGATCAATAAAACCTATAGGCAAGTGGGTCCAATTGATTAAGGAATCCGAGCAGTCAACATACGCTGTTATTATACGAAATAATAGCACGTAATGCCCCATTATCTCTGACAAGTAACTGCCAGGCGGCATGAAGGAGTTACCATTCCTATGATTACTGCAAACGTGCGTCCGTTACTAGATTCGATGAGGCGCCTCTTTACAGGAGAAAACGGCTATTCCTTTACGACTATATAAAGGCAAAGAATCGAGAGGGAAAGGGGCGATGGGAAGAGACAATAGCAATCAGAAGACAAATGATACTATCTTCAGAATAGCCTTAGTCTTTTCTCCCGATTGTACGAAACACACTCAATACCATACACACACAGAGTAGGGTTGTTATTCTCTCCGAGAAGGCTCAACTCAGATAAAACACCCGTGTCAATCTCTCTACGTGATTCCATTCTAGGAGACCCCTCGAATCAAACAATCTTTACGTAAGATCGGTTCTAAAACACCGACAAGTACCAAAAAGAGTCTTCTTGGAGCAACTCTAGAAGCCATCTCTGGTGGACACACCAGAGGTATCTCCTATTGAGACAGCTTCTCTAGAATACGAGGATACTTGGATGAACCCCATCTATAAGTATCTTCAAAGTGTTCCAGATTCGACGCATTTATCTCAAGGCATCGCTTATCCCGAAAGGCCAAAATATATACTTTTGTCGAAGGAGTTCTCTATAAACGAGGCACTCAAGGGGTACTCATGCGATGCATACCGTAGAGAGAAGGACTAAACCTCCTTCACGACATACATGGAGGCATCTGTGGAACTCATGCTTCCTACAGAACGTTGGCTGGTAAAGCCTTTCAACAAGGATTTTACTGGCCAACAGCCCTCTATGATGCTAAAGAGTTGGTTAAGAAATGTGTACAATGCCAATTTCATAGTTGACAAATACACCAACCGGCTCAGGCATTACAAACAATCCCTCTATCTTGGCCTTTTGCGACCTGGGTTCTTGATCTCCTAAGACCGTTCCCAAGGGCTCCAGGAAGCTTCGAGTTCCTTTTTGTGGCTATTGATATGTTCACAAAATGGATCGAAGCTGAACCTGTGACTGGGATAACAATGGAAACCGCAAAATGGTTCATGATGAGAAGCGTGATTACTCGATTTGGCGTCCCAAATCGAATAATCACAGATAATGGTAAACAATTTTCGAACACAAAATTTCAGGAATTTTACGACGAGTTGGGTACCAAGCTCTGTTACGCCTCTATCGCCCATCCCCAAAGCAATGGGACAATCGAACGAGTGAATGGCCAAATAATGCAGGGAATTAAAACTCGAGTCTTCGACCAGCTTGTTAAGTGCTCGGGAGCTTGGGTACAAGAATTACCCTCAGTATTATGGGCAATTCACACGACCGCTAGTTGGGCAACAGGCGAAACACCATTTTTCCTAGCTTTCGGTGCCGAAGCCATGCTTCGGCCAGAACTAAAGATCAGGTCTATAAGGGTCGAGAGTTTCAATGACTCAATCCAAGAACAACTTCGAGCAGATGATATTAACCTGCTCGAAGAGAAGAGAAATCAGCCTTAATCCGCTCAATAGCCTACCAAAGAAGCCTCAAGAAATACTACGATCAGAAGGTCCAACCTGAGCCTTGTCAGAGATGACTTGGTATTGAGGAAAATTCAATCCTAGTCTAATCGAACAAACTTTCCCCCAAGTGGGAAGGTCCTACACAAGGGTCGGGTTATGCGTCCAGATTCTAAGACGATCACAATGGAAGACGGCCGGTTCTTCTAATTCTTGGAATAATATCGACTAAGCTAAGAAATTTATGTGTAAACGACCAACCATTCAACAAAGCATCAGGTTCTTTCTATCTTTATTGTCTTACTAACTACTCGACAAGATGATTTTCAGGAGGAAGGAAGGATTATATATATCAACATCAACAAAAATTTGTCTTTACAGGACTCTGGTATAGACTACTCTGGCTAAGGAGAACTGATTTGCATTCCCTCCGTAACCAACTCGGCAATCAGCTGCATTGTCGCTATTCACTGCTCCGCTTCTGCTTCAGGGCAAGCGAAGTTGTCTATGACAGGCTGCAGATTTAGGTTGGGATCATGTGATTTAAGTTTTGCTAAGACAAATCTTATTCCCTCTTGGATCGCATCCTTTATCGAGTCGAATTGGTTAGCTCTCAGAGTAGTCACCAACTCTTGCAATGTTCCAACTTGTTCGCCAATAGCACTCGAGTGGGCAAGCAGCGTGTTGTCATCAGGAGTAATCCCCTCAGCATGAAGCCCACTGAGTACATTGTTCAGAAATGAAACGTTGTCTTGAAGATTGATCTTCAAAGCCTCATTTTCTCCTGATTGCGAGTCGAAGCCTTGCAAAGTCGTTTTACTTGTACTACTTGTTCTATAAAGAATAAGGCCAGTCAAATAAAATGACCTCGAGAGGAAAAACAACCAATCACAGGTAAAGTTTTGTTTATCAATTAGTTGAGAATCCAACTTCTTGACTTCTTCAGCGTGAGCAGCAGTGTCTTTAAGGTAACGCTGCTCCCACATCTGGACCTCTTGGTCTTTGTCTGAAAAGGAATGCGATTCAGAGAAAGAAAAGAAGGTCGAAGGCAGTCTTAAGTTCAGCACTTACCGCTTAATCGTCCCTGCAACTTTTGGTTCGCAGAGTTTGCCTCCTGAAGCTTCTTCTGGAGGTCTTCATTCTCCTCCCTTAGCTTCTTCGTCTTGGCTTTCTCATAGTCGAGAGACTCAGCTAAGGTCTTCTCGTTACTCTTGAACCTGCAAAGAGAAAGGGTAGACGTCAGCAAAGAACCTGGTCGTAAGTTTTTCTATGACCAGTTCCTTGTCGTAAGTCTTTCTATGATAATATCTTGCTCATAAGTCCTCCTACGACCAGTACCTAGTTGTAATATCTCCTACGACAAACCCCACAAGTACTGTGTAAGTGGTCGAAACATAAAAGACTACGAAAATGCAACTTACTATTTCTCTCTCGCCATAGAGTTTCGCTTCGTCAATTGGACAAGTTGCCTATTGTATTCAACAACAGTAACAATTTGATCCAACGCTCTCTGCATAAAGAAAGACAGTTAAAAGCAAGAAAAGACATGAGTGCAAATACCGAACAACAGGTACTTACATTCATTGCCCTTCGCGCAAACAAAGACACTACCCTCGTGGGGTTCTTCAGTTCATCAATCTTCCGGACTCGGTCCTACCACACCTCTTTGAGATGAGCATCATCGAAGACATCCTCTCCATCATGAATGTTTTTAGGGTGGGGGACACGAGCACGAGGTCTAAGAGCCGAAGATCCCACAATGGAAGACGGCCCACAGAATTCAGAGGCGAAGTTGGCATATTCCTCCTCCTTAGATTCGGTAATGCCAGCTCCTCCTTGAGGGCTCGAGGAACGCTCATGACAACCTCCTTCCCAAGATGACGCTCGATGCCTCCGCAGATCGATGTTGCCTTCGCCCCGGCCTCTCGACCACCTCGTGGTTGTAGCCGCCGGCCCCACGATCAATCCGTGATCGAGCCACTCGACTCTACGACCGCTCCAATGGTCATAGCCACGTCAGTTGCAACAGCACCCTCCACCATTCGGATGGTGGTTGATCATTCGACTACCGCCACTGTTGTTCCTTCACCTGTCGAAGAAATTGCAGTGGGTTCCTTGGCAGGAACGTCCTTGATGATGAGAGGAGCCACACTGAGATCATAAAAAGGAAAGCATGATTAGGTGGTAAAAAGTAAAAGGTAAATGACGTTCTTACACTTTTGTCTCTTTTACGTACCTACAAGTATCGGACGTGATCTTGAGTTTGGAAACAACCCTCCCTAAAGAAGGTTTCTTCAACTTTTTCTCAACCACGTCTGGTTGAGAATCAAGTTGAGGAACGACCACGACCACGTCTGATCGTGGGCCTTGATCGAGCACCATCTCTCTTTGAGCCTCTTGGCTCTCTGGGTGGTCGAGACCTGTCTCGACCGCCTCAATGGCAGCATTGCCCTCGACCACGGGTACTGCTGACGCAGCAGTCTCCTTCACAAAAGACATGAAACTTTTTCAATCCTCCTTCTCTAGTCACTGGACAAAACCACAGGAAGCAGAAACTGCGAAAGTCTTAATAGAAGGATACTTTGGTCTTACGGGCTTTGCGTTTGAGAGGTTCGATCGCCTCGGCCGTTGCAATCTGTGTTGCAGCCATATCCGCGGCAAACTTCGCGAAAGGTTTAACCGGGTCAAAGGAACTCGAGCTTGAACCTCCTTTATCGGTGACTCGAGCGAGCCGACGCTTCTTGCTAGGGGAGAAAGAAGCTGCTCTACTGCGGCCACACCGACAACCATCAGTTCAACTTCTTCTTCGTCCCAACGGTTCTCCATGCCTACTTTCTGCAGAAATCAGAAAGAGAGATATTATAAAGTAGTCGTAAGTCCTTTTACGACTATTACATGTTGTAAGCTTTTCTACGACAACCTCCTGGTCGTAAGTTCTTCTACGACCAGAACCTGATCATAAGTTTTCCTACGATCAGTACCCAGTCATAAGTCCTTCTATGACTACAAAGTCCTAAAGATGAAATCAACTCTCAATTACCTTTAGGCACTCCACCTTGTCTTCTAGGGACAGGACCGCCAGAATTTCATGAGGATCCACGTTCGAGGGCTGGGGCTTCTCACAGATAAGTTTGACTCGAGCGTCAATCTCCTCTGGTGAGAGGTCTGCAGGGATAAGAAAACTTTCAATAGACCTAATTCGAAATCAACAGAAAGAAGGCTAAAGCTGGAAGTTAACTTACCCTGGTCGTAATCCCTGGTCGGGTCCGTTGGCCCCGAGTACCTCTACATCTGGTGAGCCCTCTTCTTCAGAGGGCTGATGCGGCGTGTGATGAAATCCTTCACCACATGCCATCCAGTAAGCCCCTCTTCCTTCAAGTTTGCGATGGCTCGAATGAAGGGGCGATCCGGCCGAGATCCTTAGGAATCGAATCCCAAGCAGGGATCTTCTCGGTCGGCTTTCCGGCGAAGGAGAGGCTGTCCTCATTGGTGACCTCCCAATAGAACCGCCTCTTCTTCCACCCCGGCCACGACAATCGGTAAACATTTGAATGTACTCCCTCGACTTCCCATCGTGGAGCTTCAGACTACAACTACCGGCGATTCCAACTAATCGGGTCATTCCGTAGTAATACCGGAACAACTCCAGGTCAGCCGGAATCCCCAAGCAGGCCTCGCAAAGGTACACGAATACCCCCAACATTGTGATAGAGTTGGGAAGATTCACCAACTCAACCTGAAAGTATTCAAGTACTAATGTAAGAAAAAGATGAGCGGGTAATCGAAGACCACACTCACAGAAAGCTTGGAAGACGGGGTTTTGCCCAATCTCCTCTAATGGCCAATGCTGCCCAACAGCCTCAATCCACCTCACGAATTCCTCCTTCGAGATCTTCTCGGAGTCGACCAAAGCTTTGATTTTGGTCGCACCCATCTCCGATTCAGCCCACTGGGAAGCGGCTCCGGCCATTTCTCCCAGAAGTCGAAGATTTGGATGTGGAGATATTGGAGAAGAAGGCTTGATTTGGTCAACGGCGAAGAACTCGAAACCTTGAACAGCAAGAGCGATTTGGGGGAAGGTAAAAGACTCTACTCTCACCCACGGTGAATATAAACAACTACACGCCTGAAGTTGAAAAGACGTGGCTACCCAACAGTTGCCAACGCTTCAGGAACTGCTCCAACAGACAAAGGCGAGGGAGTCGTTTGGGATTCTCAAATTTGTCTACTCAAGGAAGTCAGGTCCGTTTTTACACCTCAAGCGAAATTACCTTCTTGACCAAGTCTCTTTTCTGGTGAAACGCAACAGAGATTGGAAAGATTTTTTCTAACCACAGTACTACGACCACTCGGTGATCGTAAGATCTCCTACGACCACCTTGAAAGTCGCAAGATTATTTTACAACTTCCTTGACCAAGTAAATTTCTGGTCAAATGAAACACTAATCGAAAAGTTTTTCCTTCGATCACCTCTATACGACCACCTACTGGTCGTAAGACCATCTACTGCTCTCTCTCCAAGTAAGTTATTTTCGCTTAAGCTGGAGGGCTAGATGACGAGGATATAACAATCCTCATTTTATCTTTTATCTATAATTCATATTATGGATAATAATAACGTCATATAACTCTTGAGTATACCCCTTAATAGCCATAAGGGAGAAGCTGGAGGTCGTAAGTTCACCTATGACCACCCTGTAGTTGTGGGTCTTCCTACGACTACCCCCTAGTCGTAAGTTCTTCTACGACTATCCCATGATCGTAAGCTCTACTACGATCAGTCTGTGGTCGTAAGCTCTCCTACGACCACCACCTGGTCGTAAGCTCTTCTACGACCAAGTCCCTAATCGACAGGGTTTACAGACATGTGGGCCTAGTCGATAAGGGAATCTTTCGCACCGTATTCAAGATACGAGCAGTAAACTACGCCGTTATTCCCTAGGATAATGGCACGATTTTAACTCCATGTTATGGTGATAATTGCCTGGCGACGTGGGAACGTTACAACTCCCATAATAACTCCCAGTAGCAGCTCCACGATCTGGAAGGTTAAGGCAGCCTTTAAACTGGAGGTGCAACGGTACACCTTGGAGACTGTATAAAAGGCAGAATCATCAGGACAATCGGGGCGGTCCAAGAGACACTAGAAGCACAACACTCTAGTTTTTGGTCCCATCTTGTAATCCAGTATACTCAATACATATACACAGGAGTAGGGTTGTTATTCTCCTAGGAGAAGGCCCGAACCTGTATAAAAATCCCCGTGTCTCCATCTATGCGTGATCTTGAGCCTAGAGGAACCCCCAAATCAAACAATCTTTACGTAAGTTCGGTCCTAAAACACCGACAGGCATGAACACGAAAAACAAAGAATGGTGGTGGCATGTCCACGTTCACAGCCGCGGCGCAATAGCGGCAAGGGGTCAAGCCGCCATGTGGGCCCAGGCGCGCTAGGGTTCTGGCGACGTGTGGCATGGGCCGGTGGAGGGAGAAAAGAGAAATGGGCCGAACCAATTCAGCCCACAAGGATTTTCGGAATTAGAAATTGATTTAGGAATTAAAGAAAAGCTGAAAATCCAAATGAGCTCAAATAAATAGCAAATAAATTCAGAAAAATTCAAGAAGATACATAAAAATTCCAAGGATTGTAATTGATGTTTAGATTAGTCAAATCAAATATTTTAAATTTTGTAAATTTCCAATTAAGCTTTATTAAATCAAATAAAATCGGTTAAACTTTTCATGTGCCTAATCTACACTAAAGATTTTTGAAAGCCCAAATTTTGGGACGTTACAACACACAAGCGAGGTGTCACGCAAAAAAAAAAACCAACCCTCGCGGCGTTTGCCTCGACGGATTGAAACATGGCCTTAAGGGACATGTTCTGGAACAGATCCCTCACACAGGCCGGGGCGGTAAAGTTGGCGACCTCCTCACAGACCCCCGCAACACTAGCACTGACCCTAAAGTCAGCAGGGCAAAGTGAGCCCAGTCCAGACCATGACAATGGAGCAGAAGAATGGCGCAAGGCGTCGCCGAGCTCATCGAGACAAAGTCGCCTCACGGCCTTGTCCTCCTCGACTCTCACGTCTGCAAATCAGCATCCAAGTTAGACCTGCACGCACTACCAAAAACAAGAACAGAAAAAGAGAGGCTCAGCACCTACCGATGAAACCCCGCGGGATAGGAGGGGCAGCACGGGTGTCCTCGAAGCCCTCGGCATAGACATGTGACGGGGTGTTGTCATTTGAAGACTCGTCAAGGGGCAGCCTCGCTATGCCAAACGAACAGGCCGCCCCCTTTGACCCTACCGCCTCCACGGCGGCACATCCGTCTGCCCTTGACGCAGCGCCCTCCGCAGCGTATGCCCCATCTCACGAGGATGCGCTGCTCGAACAGGCACGCTCCACCCGCTCCGGAGTCCCCTACGCCACCTTCTAGGCCGACCGCCCCACAACATCCTCCCTCACGCGGCATCAACGATGCGCTTGTCATATTATCAACCTTATAGTCAAATGTGGTTTGAAGAGGTTGAGTTCGTATATTAAAGCTTTTCGCAATGCGATTTTTTCTTGAATAATTCTAATGTAAGAATAGCACAATATAAGAACTTCTGCAGGGCGATGGGTGTACGTCCAAGAAAGTTCAGTTTGGACATGGAGGTAAGGTCGAACTCTACTTACCTCATGCTTAAGAATCTTTTACCATATAAGAGCACTTTTTCTATATTTATTCAAACGCACTATCCTAGCACTGACGGTACTATGCTATTAACTAAGCAACATTGGTTTGTTGCTGAGAAGGTACTGTCGTTTTTAGAAATTTTTTATAAGGCAACTATTGCTTTGTCCGCTGTCTACTATCCAACATCTCCTATCATTGTGCATACTATTTTACGGATTGCTACTCAATTGAAAATGTTTGAAAATGACATAGTTTTACGCGATGCTGTTGTTTCCATGAAATCTAAATACCTTAAATATTGGAGAGAAATCCTTTACCTATATGCATTTGCATTTCTTTTAGATCCTATGGCTAAAATTGATGCATTTGGTACTGTACTTAATCTTCTTAGTGATGCTACGGGGCTAGACTATACTGACTATTTTGCAGAAGTTTGTTATCGGTTATACAAGGTTTACCAGAAGTATGAAAATAGGTTCCAAGGAGTCCGTTCGCAACGACCTCCAGTAGCCCACACCTCAAGTGGGAAGACAAATATGTGGGCGCGATCTTCGTGCATCTTCCTCCGTGTCCGTGTCGTGGCTTCTTCTTCTTCTTCTACACCAAGCACGCCGGCCAAGACCTACAAGGAGCGGAGAACTATCCACCTATCTGGACAGCGATACGGTGGATTTCAACTCAGAAGGCTTCGACATCTTGCAATAGTGGCAAGCCCATAAGTTAACATATCCCGTGCTATCCATACTTGCACGTGATGTATTAACTGTTCCTGTCTCTATGGTTTCCCCTGAGTCTGCTTTCAGTCTTTCTGGAAGAATATTGGAGGAGAGAAGAACAAGTCTCACAAGTGAGATGGTGGAGATCCTTCTAACTGTGAAGGATTGGGAACAAGCTGATTCACGAACACAACACTTTGTGGAAAATCCAAAGTTGTCGGAGGTGTTCGAAAATATATACTTAAACAAGACACCGACACATAGAACAAAGATGTGTCATGTATGTAGAATTGTAGAGCTATAGGATGTACTCTTTTTCCTTTGCCAAGGTTTTCTCATTTTGAGTTTTTACTTAGCACAGATTTTAACGAGGCAGCCAGTTGGACATTAATAAAGCTCTTTATTATATTTTCAATATGATTGTCTCATTTTTAAAAAAAATTTGTCTACTTCTGAATTCTACACATTTTTCTAATTTTTTTGGATATTTTTTCTAACGGGCCAAATGGACCCCATCCGCCCGACGGCTAAACAGCTCGCAAGACCGACCAAAGACGAATACCCGACGGTCAGGCTTGAGGCTGCTTGGCCAAGACGCAAGACGAATAGTAGAAGGGTCGAAATGATCGTGCCTAGCCAGCCCATCTTGGCGGCTGACTTGGCCAAACTGCCTAATACTGTCGCGAATAGGATGGCATCGGCACCACTGCACGGTAGTGCTCGCCCATACCCATACCCGTGACACCCATTTCCCCCCACGGGCATGCCCGCGAAGGACGACGGGCGAAGAACCTCACCCATACCCGTCGCCCGCAGGCATGCCCGTTTACCCGCGAACAATGCACTACCGCTCGTGGGTACCCATCGCCCGCGGGCATTATCACATCCTCAAATTAATAAAGAGAATTATTATGCATCTCATGAGCATGCATCATTATTTTTAAACTTTTGCATAATTTATTACACTTGGAAAATCTTAAACAAGTGTTAAATCTACACTTTGTAATTCAACTCCAAAAGAAAACAGGAACAAAACCTTATGAACATCTTTTGGAGATAATTTATTCAAATACTATAGTAATTATAATGAATTAAAATAATTTTTCCAAATTTTTGGGGCTGGGCTAAACACCAAGAAAATTCAAACACAAATTAACGACCTACACTAGGTTTGAATTTAGTATATACAAGTTATATCATGAACAGTAGTGTTTAATAATTATTATGGACACTAGACCTACCCAGAACCCTTGTGATTTATTTCACAATTTTAGAATTTTATTTCCATTTTAATGCCTTGGTCAAAATGGAGAAACACTTTTAATTCTCACCAAACCTAATTTCAAATTAAGACCTTCATTGGACCGACTCAAGTTCGACGCGACGGACTGGCTCGACCCAACCCACTAGCTGCACCAAACGTGAGCCGTCGGATGGAACCTCATCGGTCCAGATCGCACACCCCTTCGGGACGACCTGAGTACCCTTCTTCTAATCCTAGCCATCCACCTGAGATCCAACGGCCAAGACCGATCCACTTACGTGGGTGGACGTCTTGTACCGAGTCCACCCGCCAGTTCGCTTTGTCGGCCGTCCCCGACCAGCAGAGAGCTTCGCCACGCGGCCGGGCTTCTCCCGACGCCTGACAGAACCCACTTCGACGTCATTAATCCGCCATGCCATTACCCACTCCGAGACGTTACCCACTTGACGCCGCCTCCACTCCGTCATCTCCCTGGGGATAATACCCCCTCGGCTGCCCGTTCTTCCTCACTTTTCCTCTCGGTGGCTGAGGAAAGGGAAGCTCTCCCACCGGCACCTCTAGGGTAAGCTCCCACCGGGTGGTTGCCCTCGACTCCTCGTTCCTTGAACTCTCCATTTTTGCTAAGCTCAGCCCTTGTCATTGTTTGTAGAGCTCAGTTCGTCTTTGAGCTCTCGGCTTGTTCCAGAGCGCGCTCCGCCGGACACCTCCGTGGCTTCTCTATGTCTGGGAGGTATTATCCTAAACCTTGCGCGTCATCAGGTGCCCTTGTACCTAAAATTAACTTCCCCTCAACTAATTTGGGTATTGCACGATAGGTTTTCGTTGAATCGAAGGAATCGTGCATTCGGCCCTTGAACAAACCCTTCGTCTCCTACCTTGCTCCGGTAAGCATTTGTCAATTCCTCGGTTCCGCGGCATCCTCTTATGATCTGTGAACCATCCCGACCATCTACTCCTCTTGGTTTTGCTCAGGGACTCCTCTCCTCGTTGAAGCTCGTCGCCGCCACCTTCTTCTCCGGCGCCGACAGTGCTCCAGTAGCTTCAAAGCTTCCCGAGCACCCTCCTTAGCTCAGGTAACTTCCATTTAGTCCCTAGGACCCAGGCACCCGCTTGAATGACGTTGCGGATCTTCACTTAGCTGTTTGTGCGTTTGCCGTATTGGTTGCCGTCGCTCCTCTCTGGCTCGCCGTCATGCACCACCTCGTATTTTAAACCACTCCCATTAGGTGTGCAATACTATTGCGCAGCTATCCCAGCCCTTGGCCGGCTCCGCCATGACGCGTAGCGCCGACAAGCCACGGAGCAAGTTAAGATCGGGCGTTGTCGGACGAATCGACAAGCTAGTAGTAAGGTCATTAGGACATTGATTCGATCATTAAATGACTAATGATTGCTTAGGAGTTTAAATCTTTGTCTTAGTCGTTCGATATGTCACCGCCAAAGGGGCCATGCACGTAAAATGGGAGGATAAGTGAATCGGTGGAGAGGCCGACGAGTGGGCCTGCTTCCCTTAATGTCGTATGCTACGCTATGCGATGCGGACCAGTCCCATGGATCGTCGTGACCATGGGACCCACATGTCGAGGCGGATTTTTAAATCGGTTAAAATGGAAAACGCTATTGCTCACCGGGCCGCTGGTCATTGTCGTTAATAGTGCCACGCCGATAAGAAAAGTAGTAAATAAATTAGAAAACCGAAAAGGAATTACTTGCACACTATAAAATATGTATTACTTCAAAAATACATAAATAATTCATCTTAACTCCAAAAGGATGAAACTACTTACGTAATTTTCATTTTTATGAAATTTATACTAAAATTGGTTTCAAACATGTCTCTGTAGCAGAGAGTATTATTTTGGAGAATGATCCATTAACACTATTATTTTTTACAAAAGGAAATGCTGATAAATTTAGAAATTCATAACTAAATCATGAAAATTCCAAATGAGGCAAACTCAACTGTTTTAGTCTTGTAATAATATTCCCTATTTATCCATATAATCCTTATACCCTCCACTGCTCTACAAATTTTGGCCAAATAATTAAATTGCTCAATGAGGGTATGTATGAAATCTGAAATTCAAATCTTAATAACTTTTGCATACTAAATCCAAAGGGAATAATTCTTTCACCTAAATTTATCTAAAATCATGATTTATCTACTGTAGAAAAATCATGCATTTTTGAGTATTTTGAATTTTTTAGTATTTCTCGATGCTTATTCGATATTATATTTATTTAGATACCGAGCCTATCGATATTGACTTATACGCTACTGAGGGAGAGCAACTAAGCTACCAGCAAGGCAAGCATCATTTGAACTTTATTTTGCATCATATTTGAACCCAGTTTTGTTAAGTTAGTGCAATGATAATTGCTTGCATGCTATTTTTGATAATGTCGCTATTTTTGTGATGTGTAGATTAGTTATCTCATAATTCATTAAGGTCATACTTGAATTAATCCAGTACCACATGCTTAAGTTAGAATGGTTGAAATATATTGTTCGGGTTTGCTTAGCCATGCAAGTCTAGAACCGGTAGTTAATTGTCGGGAATAACCCGATAATTATGGGATAAACACAACTATCATTATATACTTTTGTTTCAGATCTTTGTATCTGTTTTATGAGTGAAATTTTATCATTTTAAATGTGCTTTTGGTCTGGACAAGTGATGGTTAGTGATGGTGACTTTGTGCACGAGATTTGGGTAAGTGATGGACTTGTCTGGACAATTAAGGACCGAACTTTGGTAACATCTTTGATTCAAGTAAAACTCGTGCTTCCACCCGCGGTGTATAGGCGCTGCTTGGTTAAGTAAGGGGTTGGTGTTGTTGAGTTGATGACTGATGGTGTGAGGACGTATATGTGTTCTATCGCATATATGTTTCGTAAGGTGCCGATTGCAATTCTTTATTGTGAGGGTGAGCCCTATTTAAACTTTATTCATTGGGTCGGTGTTCTCGGCACAACTTGCGTGTCCATTTGGTTGGTAGGTGATATAGCCTATCCTAAGTGGGGTTACGTCACGCATGGGTGATTCAACTCAATAATGTCAACTTGCTGAAAAATACTAAGTCTTGGTTTACCCGGCCGGCATACCATAGGAAGTATGCTATATTCGGAGGCATCTGGAGGCTTACGGGCTAATCAAGTCGTGTGGGTAAAATAGTACACCCCTGCAGGGTATAAATCTATTCGAATAGCCGTGTCCATGGTTATGGACGACCACTTGAGTTACATGGTTGCTATTGTTAGACTTGAATTAAAATTATGGTTATAACTTGGTATCGTCATGAATGGGATGTTCATGTTTGTTGTTGTATCAAAGTGGACAGCCACTTTGTCATTGTATGGTTCATTTGTTATTCAATTTACTACTTATCCACATGCTTTACTTCTACTTCAAATCTGATTTTGAAATGACACTTGGAAAACTAGTATATGTAGGTTGTAAATTGTTGCGTCTCTTTTACAAAACTAAGCCAATATGAGCCATCCTTTGGAATAACCTCTAGCATAACTAATTTTTATTTGTGTAAGACTTGCGAGTACCTTTGTATTCAACCCAGTTGCTACAATTTCAGGTGAGGAAGTGTATGAACCCGTTGAGCTTGTTAGCGCCGATTTTGGCGATACTAATGAGTAATGCTATCATTTAACTCCCAGTCGATTGCCGATGGGTTATGGGGCATACCATGCTGGATATTTTGGTTTATTTACTTGCTTCCGCTGCTACTTAATACTCTTAATTGAATTTGGCTTGTCGGCCATTTGTAATAATTGTAAATCTTAACTATTATGTTGTATGTCTTTTGAACTATCTATGCATGTTGTTGTATGGATGTGATCAACGTTGTATGAGAGTATGAGCATATTGGTCACTGATCTTGGGAGCCAATATGATTGCATACTCGCTGTTTGTGGCTTCCTATTTATCTCACTAAGTGTAGTGCTTGACTCGTTGGAGAACCGAAAATCATGTAGTGCTCGCAGAGAAGCAGCACGTATGATCGTTGGGGCTCTAGTTTGTAGTTAAGCCTTTCACTGAGATTGAGTTAAGTGAAATCCATTTACTTGAGGCCTTAGAGTTATGTCCTTAAGACCGTGCTTAGCCTTAGTCTTACAGAGATAACCCGGCGGTCCTCACAGGCATACTCATCACACATAAACAATGCACACGTCAAGTTTATTTCAATTCACAACCTAGATGAACATGACCTCCAAAGTATTGCTCACTGTTCCTATTTACAATAATCAAAAAGAGAGAAGTACTGTAAGCAAACGAGGCTCAAATCCAACACAACACATAGCAACCAAAGTCCAAAGGTCCAAAACAAAAGGTTTTCATTCATTGAGCTATGTTGCTACATCAAAATAAAACGGTCATACTATAAAATTGTGGCATACCGTGTTGCAAGAAACTACCCTCTTGCAGGATTACTTGTATGAGAGTATGAGCAACGATGACGCCTCAGCTTTGAGACAGGGGTCTATGTTTGGTTTAGCAACGATGATGCCTCAGCTTGAAATTGCAACGCTCTCACAGTACATATACGACAGATAACGTACGGATCTAGCGAGAGAGTAGTGACTGGCGATTGAGACAGATTAACCTGTTCATACATGTAGAACTTAACATTCATGTACAGCACACGTAGTCCTAGCACAACCTTTAATCTGGACAAAAAGATCACAACCACGCATCATGCCATCGTCTGATGCCGATCGATCATGGGCTGAAATCTGTTGATCGAAGACGGACACAAGAACGGAAAAAAAAATTGTTTCCCAGAACAACAACTGCTTTTTCGATTTTCTTCTTCTCTATTTTTCTTGTTCACAAAATCTGATTACTAATGTACCTTTCTATTGAGAGCAAATGACTACTCATATCCAAAAAAAATTCTATATATCCTGAAAGAATACTACGTAAACTCTAATCCTTAATAAATACTGACAAAATATTGAAGTACTGTGTAAACAAACTCTACTTAAAATCTAGATTTACGGTATGCACATAGATTACTAACAAAATCGACGATGCGGTCGGAAGAATTCGTCGCTGCGTTTGCCGTCGGGCTCGAGATCAGGTGCTCCACTCTGGACCGAAGTATCTGCTGTTGCGCCTCCTCAGCCTCCGCCCGAATCCTCTGATACCCGTCGCGCTTGGTCCTGACTCCGAGCCAGCCTGGAGGTCCTTGACGACGGGCAGTGATGCCATGCGGCGCATGAAAGCAACGAACTCCCACGCCCGCATCCTCAGCGCCGCGACGGTCGCGGCGTGCCTGTGGAGCGCCTCCACCAGCGGTTCGGCGCCCGGCCTCCCCACGAACGCCGCGGCCGTCTGCTCGACGAATTCCACCGACGCCGTCCTCCTGCCGAGCAGCGCGAGGGCTGTCCCCTCGGCCAGCGCGGCCGCGGCAGCGAAGTCCGGCGTGGGCACCACCTTCCCCGCCGCGAGGTCCGCCTCCGTTTTGGCGACGACGAACCGCATGATCTCGGCCTCCGTGGCGGAGTTCCGCTCCCACTCCGCCACGTTCTGCAGCGCCCCCTCCCACGCCATCTGGCTAGTCCTGCGTGCCTTGGGATGGATGTATCAACGGACTCTTGTGCTTGATGGATGCGAGTAATGCAACGGATGGTGTGTGGTTGTGGCCTTGAGGCGCGTCTCCCCCTCGGTTATATGGTTGACCCAACGTCCCGTCCCGTCTCGGATTTCCGGCCCGTCGTACACGACTCGGACTCATCTCTCTCTCTCTCGCACGCACCTGTTTCCACTCGCATTCGGGTTGCGCGCACCATACCGAGCCGGCGAGTGAAAATGGCCTAGCCCCATAAAGTTTCCTTATGCGTAGAGCGGTAGCCCAAACCTGTCCGGCACGCAGGTAGACTAGACGAAGCGCTGTACTGAGCTCAGCTACTGAATTTTTGCCGATATTAGCGTAATTTCGTTCCGTATTTATAAAAATAGATGGGTCTAAAATTTTTTATCAAAAATAGCATACCCACCGTATGACCATCGTACGGCGGTCATTACAGTCTGCCACGTAGTCGCTTCCGCATCACCACCGTGCGGTGGCGTTCTTTACTGACCGCCGTCCGGTTCTTGCCACAAGCGGTCGCCACGACCGCCACGTGGGGTTTCGGTGGGTTAGGGTTAGGGTTTCAGGTGTGTTAGGTTTAGGTTAGGTTTTCGACTGATAATCAGTGAATTTCGTAGTATTTAAAAAATATAGCAAATTAGTTCTTGAAATTATAAAATTTTACGTGAATGCTCGTAACACGGTGTACTTTCTTGTGTAATTTTTCTATAATTTTTCTCGTTCTGATTTTACCTCCCACACATGTGTTACCCTTTCCCCCTCCCACACGCATGGCCCCTCTCCCACCAGTCTCTCCCCTCTCACGCGGCCCCCCGTCTGTGGCCATATTTTGAACCATCCATCCTCCCTCCTTCGCACATCTGTCGACTCCTCGTAGCTGTCCCCCCTTGCCTGCAGTGCTGCGCGTAGACAACGCATCCAAAATTTTCGGCGCCAACGCAACGGCTCCTCCTTCACTTGTCTATAAATACCGAAATGTTGTAGTCGCTCTTCGCTCATCTCAATTGTGTTTCGCTTCTAGTTCTGGCGCTCGTCGCTGAGAACTCAGAGAACTTAACATAATTAATTATTTTGGAGATCAACCATTTGCTTGCTGCTCATCGCTTGTCGCTCGGTTCTTTTTATACCTTACTGCAAAGGGCAGGTAATTTGTCGGATGCTTTTGTCGTTATTACCGTAATTAGTTAGTGTACTGGTTATTAATTAGTTATGAATTAGTTAGTTTACTGGTAATTAATTAGTTTAGAGGTAATTAGTTAGTTCACTGGTAATTAATTAATTAGTCGAAATTAGTTTAGTGGTTATCAGTCCCGCATATTAAATTAGTGCGAATAAACTATTCGTAATTTATGTAGTGGTAATTAATCAATTGCAATTAGTTAGTTTAGTGATAATTAAATAGTCGTGATTAGTTAGTTTTATCGTTATTACCGTAATTAGTTAGTGCATTGGTTATTAATTAGTTGTGAATTAGTTAGTTTACTGGTAATTAATTAGTTTCGAGGTAATTAGTTAGTTCGTTGGTAATTAATTAATTAGTCGAAATTAGTTTAGTGGTTAACAGTCCCGTATATTAAATTAGTGCGAATAAACTACTCGTAATTTATGTAATGGTAATTAATCAGTTGCAATTAGTTAGCTTAGTCGTAATTAATTAGTTTAGTCTCTGTTAATTAGTTTAGTGGTAATTAATTACTCGTATCTAATTACACATATGTAATCCATCACTTGCATGCATTTTGTTGTATCTAATTACACAAATGTATCGTGGATGGGGTTGTTGTGGCTTTAGGTAATATCGAACATGCAAGACTTGTATGTTTTTTATGGTGATGGTCTCGTACGAGTCGGACCTGGGGGGTTGGACCTGTCGAGGTGCGATTACAAGGTGGTTCGGGCAGAGGGGCTCAACATGATGAATATTCACGAGCTTCGGAGTTGCATCCGGAGGGAGTTCGTTGCAGAGGCAACGAGGAAGAAAGTTGTGATCGAGGGGATCGCCTGCACGAATGATGTGTGGGAGCTCGTCAAGGTGGCTGGAAGCGTAGCATAAAGCCAGTACATGCGGATTGCCTCTAAGAAATATTCCTTTTTCTAAAAAAAAAATGCAGATTGCCTCCCAGCCCGAGGTGGCCATTTACGGGAGGCCGATGGTGTACGTGATTTTCGTACCCAGGGCGTCGGGCCACCTTGATGATGACGGGGCCTCTACAAGCAGGCAAGCGCAACCCGAGTCTGAAGACGGTAGCACGGAATGTGCTGCCTTGGAGGATTGCCCCACGCATAATTTTGTGCAAAATGAGGCGGCGGAATCGTGGTGGTCGACCCGCATTGACTGCCACGAGTATCTACCGGACCAGGCTCTCGCGTTGGAGTCCGACGAGGACGCTGACCTAAGCTCAAATGGTAGCGACGATGACACACACCAAGCCGGTGGTCCAATCAGGGGAATTGTGTCATCGAAGGTGCCTTACGTGGCATCGTGACTTGATGATGTCGCAGTGCGTTCGCTTGTACTGCCGCAAGAAGAAGGCTCCTACTGGGGGTTTGATGCCGAGACTCTCTTAGTAGGGCAGCGCTTCCCTAGCAAGGAAGTTGTGCAATAAGCTATAGCACGGTACGCCTTGTCCATCAGCCGTGCATACCGAGTGCACCGGTCCAACCCTGGACATTATGCAGTGAGGTGTGTAGTGGAAGGTTGTCCTGGCAAGGTCAGTGCTTACCGAGCAAAGATCTTCGGCTCGGTATTCGCGGTCAAGGTGGTGACCGACCACACTTGTGAGCTTAGCGAGCCCCTACGGCAACATTGGAACGTGACTTCCGCATATGTGGCGAACCTCATCAAGCACTTAGTTGTGGCAGACGTGTCCGTCTCCCCTAAGATGCTGATGTCAGAAGTCACCAATTAGGTTGGCTATCCAGTCAGCTACGGCAAGGTCTGACGAGCCAAGCAGAAGGTCATCGAGTCCATGTACGGGACATACGAAGATGCGTACAACCATGTGCCGAGATTGCTTCACCAGATTGCCAAATCAAACCCCGGCACGTACATAAAGAAGCTTGAGCATGAAGATGCTGAGAAAGGGCCCAACCGCTTCATACTGGACCGGGTGTTCTAGGCTTTCGCTCAGGCCATCAGGGGCTTCCAGTTCTATCGTCCCGTGATGACGATGGATGGCACTTTCCTAACGGGGAGGTACAAGGGCACGATCCTCACCGCGGTGGCGGCCGACGTGAATAACCAGCTTCTTCCTGTGGCATTTGCCATTGTGTAGAGCGAGAACACATCCAGTTGGCTGTAGTTCCTGTCGAACGTGAAGACGGTTGTGGTGGGAGACCGGCCCAATGTATGCCTTATCACAGACCGCAATACTGGGTTGTTGGCAGCCATCAACACCATACAGCACGGGACGGGCGCCCCTTACCAGTGGAACGACGTGTAGTCCAGGTGGTGCATGAGGCATCTTGCACCTAACTTGTTCAATCGGTTCCACAGTCAGAATGTCATGAAGACGTTCAAGGCATTGTGTCTGCAGAACCAGATGCGGAAGTTTGACTCCATCTCGGGAGACCTCGAACGTCGGACTACGAGGCTTACATGGGAGTCCACTCCGGAGGTACTGGAGGGAGAGCAACCCCATAGCACCATAAGTTTCTCTGAGTGGATTAATGGCCACGCTCCTGAATTAGAGAAATGGTCCCTTCTATATGATACAGACGGCGTGAGGTACGAGATTATGACAACTAACATGTCTAAGGTGTACAATAGCGTCCTCAAAAGTGTGCGGTGTCTCCCTATTACTGCGATCGTTGAGGAGACATGAAATCGTACTGTTGGTTATTTCGTCAATAGAGCCGCCGCCGCCAAGCAACATATGGAGGAAGGCAAGCAGTGGTCCGAGAACATGCAGAGGCACATGGACAAGAAGATGGAGAAGGCCCGGATGCACGACATCCAGGTGATCAATGGTCTCTGGAGGAAGTATGAGATCATGCTTCGATAGAAACACATCAACAGTCATGACAGGGGGGAAAGGAAACAAGCATGCACCCTGGGTGATGTGGCGACATGCACCTGCAACAAGCCAAAGCTCCCGCAATGGAGTGCGAAGTTTCAATCGTACGGCCGGGAAATGAACTACAATGATCTTTGGCCAGACATGGTGCCATGGGGTCCGAACAAGGACTTGAAGACAACAGCGAAGGGGTGACGGCAGACGCAGCACTTCTGGAATGATATGGATGCTAGCCAACGTACCAGTATTAACCGCACAAGCAAGTTCAGGATATACAAGACCCCTGGGCACTCAGCGAAGGATTGTCCCAACAAACTGAGCTCATCTGGTCGTTATTCGGTGTCGTAATGTAATGTTTTCTCAGCCTTGTTTTTTCTTATGTACAGCGAAACTTATATGAGTTATGCATAATTTGCATCGTTGCTACGTTCTTCACTGTAAGGTGCACTGACATTCTTGCTACGTTTTTGTTATGTCGTAGGAAGACAACGAATGTGCTACTGGCTTGAAAAGACTGCAAACACCATTCAACTTATTTGAGAATGAATGTGCTTTCTGCCATTCATTTAGAATCAGTCAGGTAATACAATCGAACCATTTCATCTATCAAGTCAGAGGTGATCTGTTGAAGTCTTCTTAGTTCTTACTGTTATGAACTTAGAGTCAGAAATCAATCGTGCTTCAAAATTCCCTATTTCTCATCACTACTATAATGTTCTAACATGCCTATTTTTATGCTATAGGATAATGGTCATGTTTTGTGCCCTGAACAAGCATCGAAGGTGCTACTATGCGATGAGGCAAACTCAGCAAGAAAAGAGATTACCGCGGAGACTAGTTGCACACACCTATCGTATTGTATCACAGGCTAGATAACATTGCGGATGAACCAACTGGGGGAAATGTGTGGCGTGCAGATCATATAACAATGTATTGTAGCATTCGAAACACACATGAGTTGGAGGTTACAGTACATCGTTATATGATCTGCATGCCACATATTTCCCTTAGTTGGTTCATGCACAACCTTATCTAGCCTGTCATACAATACTATATTAAAAACATCATCCACGTTAAACCGATAAATAAACAAGAGTATTCTATTTGATCGGGTTACGTGTGATAATACTCCTCCTCTTACATCCTGATTGTAATAAACCCGCGCGTTTCATGTAATATTTGTAATGCTTGAAATATCGACAATTATCTGTATGAAAATGTACATTACAACTTCAATGCAAACCCTAATTCATTGCAAACCCTAATATGCCTTGCACGTCTGCAGAAAGCAACATATTGTACATTATTAAAGAACATCATCCACCATTAAACCGATAAATAAACAAAGATCGTCATATAGCAGTCTCTTCTTGCTAGTAGCATCTTCGTTGTCTTCCAACATTCCATGTTTTCTAGACACATTGCTTTCTCTACAAGAACGCTGATGCAGTAAAGTGTTACTTAGGTTAATACCAGGAAATGAAACTCCGGTTGCATCTATACGAATGCTCATGTAGTCCACGTTGGAGTTGGACAGGCTGCATGATATAAAGTCTAATATAGATGTAATTAGAAAATTTATCACATATATAAATGTGACTTGAGGCTATTGCAAAGAAATTTCATAATTTTAGGAACTAATTTGCTGTATTTTTAAAATGCTACGAAATTCACGGATTATTGGTTGAAAACTTAAACTAACACCAAACCCTAACCCTCACCGGTCAAAAACTGAAACTAACACCAAAACCCTAACCCTGACCGTGACAAGTGGCTGGCACGGCGGCCGTGCGATTGGTGCGCCTTTTTTGACAAAAAATTTTAGGTCTGCCTATCTTTATAAATACGAAACGAAATTTGGCTAATACCGGCAAAAATTCTCAGCTACCTCGAGGGCATTCACTGGAGCTGTGTATAATCTGCCACAATATCCGCACAAAACAGTGCCAATTTGTCATGTCCCAGGTGCTGGATGCGATCGCCAAGAGAATCAAGGGTTTAGGGTAGAAGAAGAACAGTCAGGAGTGGAGCAATGAAGGGAGTAGCAAGGGGGAAGGAAGCGGTAGGCCGGTAGAAGAAAGGGATAATGAAGGGGAAAGTAGTCTGGGAAGAAAGCAAGTGCTATTTCATTTTTATAATCCCCAATTGAGTATAGGGCTCCTTTTAAACCCAAACACACACCATGACCCCACTTGTCATTGTTTGTCTTTTCTTGTGAGCATGACATTACCGCCGCCACAAGAAACAAATTTGTCCGCATAAGCTATTCTATTCAGACTCGTTGGATCACATCAATATCTGTCCTGCAGCCGGAGCAGCAATTTCCTCTCCACCGCTTCATTTCCACTTTGTCCTTCCAAGTTGGAGAAATATTTAGAACTTTTATTGACAACCATGGCATGGTTGGCTTGTAGGCGGAGCAATGTCCTCTCGGTGTAATCTCTACCTCGCTCGTTGTTAATCTTAACATTAAGATCAAGATGGCGTGAAAATGTGAGGTGAAGCTTGCGATCCACCTTCATAGATCTTGTGTCCTTCTAATGCTTCTTTTGTTGTAATCTGCGGTTTGAATGTCGGATATTGGATTAATGCAGGAAGCGAAATTCTTCTAAAAATAGCTATCTTTTGCACAAACCCAAAAGCAGAAAAGACCTCGTGAAGCCCATCTATTGTAACAACATACTGCATGTTCTCAACGGATGCAAGCAGAACATTGCTCTCTGCCTCCTACTTCTTCCCATCTAGTCCAGATCCATCAATAGCAGAAGGCGCAACAGGAAGGTACGGGTTAGTGAAGTCCTTGCTCTTGTGACTCTGAAACTTGACATTTAGAACACTATGTGCTGAATTGGTTATTCTTGAAGTGCAGGCCCATCAAGTTCTGGAAGCAAATAATTAGGAATGCATCTACCGTCCAGAGCAATTTTTGCAGTTGTTGCGGTCTCAGCATCAGAAAACTGTATCAATGCCTGATAACCAGATGTGTGGATATCATGGGGATATGCCTGAGATCTTAGGATGATGTTACAATTGGCAATGTCGTTGATGGTTTGTCGAATCACGTGTTTTCGGCAAAGTTCCAAGTCTGTCAGGTCTTTGGCGGTCTGACCGGCCTTTATGGTGGTCAGACCGGCCATGCCTGTGTGGTTTTTGTGAAATGGTCACTGGCGGTCGATCGCCAGAGTGGCGATCGAGCCGACCGCGGTGGAGCGGTCGACTGCTTTTGCTGAGCGGTCGACCGCCATTGCAATGTTTTGGATTTTGAGTGGGCCAAAAATAGAGGGTGTAGGCAAGTGAGAGGGTTCTTCTGCACTTGGTCTCATAATTTTTGGAGCTTCAAGGCAAAAATTCTATTGGTTTTAAAATTCCAGTAGGTTTTGGATTTCCAGAGAGGAAATTTGGTTAAGTCCTGCTAGGCAGTCGATCGGCAAGCTAGCAGTGTGATCGAGACCCGGCCAGTGGCGGGCCGCCATGGTGGCTTCTAACTGGTTTCACTGTCTCGTCGTCGCTTCGTGGCGGCGATGTTTGGAAGTTAGGTCAAGTTCATGGGTTTCATGGCATATGTGTTGCATGATGCATGTTTTGACTAACGTGGGTCAAGTTGTGAAGAACTTGTTCCCGGAAACGATTTCTTGGTCTATGTTTGTGCAGGTTGCTTGGAGGTCAACGACGGTCAATCGCGAGGATGATCGAACTAGGCTTGGAGAGCCGAGGTCCGAAACGATCGAGATGCCGGGTGAGGTCAACGGGTTCAAGCATGGCGCAGAATGGACAAGGATGACCGAACAGCGATTCGCGACGGTTGGAGTTGGATCAAGCGGCGGGTCGGTGCAAGTGCCATGGTGGTTTCAGTGGGAGCCGGATGGGAGAAACTTGCCGACATGAAGAGAGCCGCAGGATTAACCTACACGTGGTGAAGCATGGATGTGTTTCACGCAGTTGGGACTCGGTCTTTGCAAAAAGATCGAGGAGGGGTATTTTGGTAATTTTACCAAATACCGCTTTGGTGACCTTTTGCCAAATCACGGCGCAAGATGGCGCAAGGTGAAGTGGATTAGGGCAAGAGATGAAGACGACGCTTTAAAACGCGTGCGTATGTGACCCGTTTGTGTGTGGGCCTTAACGGGAGCCCATTAGGGTTCAATCTTCTAGAAGGTCTAAGCCTCCACTATAAATAGAGGAGGGAGGTGGCTGCACCCCCTTGAACCCTTTCATTGTTTTTGAAACCCTATTTGCTTAGGGAGAGAATTAGTGGAGGTTAGGGTTCTAGAGAGTTGGATTGGATTTTGTGCTCATGTATTGAGTCTTTATCCTCCATTGGTGGAGTGGCTGTAAACCAATACTCATCAAATCAATCCAAAGAGAATTCTCTCAAGATGAATATATTCTCTCTTTTTCTCTCTATTTGGTGATTTGGTGCTTCTCTTTGATTCTCGAGTTTTTGCTTGATTTCTTGGCTTGATCTAACTTGCTGTGACTTGTGGGAATCCATCTAGGATCATCTTGATCATCAATCTCCCACGAGCAAGTCTCTAGATCATATTTTGATTCTTACTCGGTTTTTGACCTAGCTTTGCTCAAACTGCAAAAGATAGGAACCTTGGCTTGGATTTCTGCGATCCTTGATTGGAATAGGTTCACAATATTTTGAGAAGGTGTGTGTCAAGTTTCGTGGAGTTTGGCCGCATAGATCAAAAGTTAGATCGATTTGAGTTTTGGTTTTCGGGTTGTTCATACTGTTCTAGACAAAATCGGTCAGACCGATTTTAGAACGCTGGTCAGACCGCTCACATAACGCCAGTCAGACCGCTCGAAGAACCGGTCAGACCGCCGTACAAAAACCGGTCTGACCGCTCAGCCTCTGATTTGATTTTCCTTTGATCAATTGCTTTGGGGTTCTTAGTGTGAATTCTATACAAGTCTTCCGCTGTACTTGTAGATTGATCTTCATAGCTTTCATAGCTACTAAAGTAAAATTGGTGTTGAATTCATACTTTGTGAAAAAGTGAGCGTCCTCCTATTCACCTCCCCCTCTAGTCGTCTTTTCGGTCCAACAAGATGCCTTCTCGAAGGTAGCAATCTTGTCACCCACCATGAACATGTGTTGTCCATTATTTCCAAGGCTGAAACCATTTCTTCTCCATGGTGGAAACATGTCAAACACATGATGAGCACTTTGCATTCCATATTTCCAAGGACTAAAAGCACTACTCCCCTATGGTGGTCTTTTCTCAAACACTTGCCCTGCATCACTGATTTCCCAATCTAGTGTTAGCCACCCATTGTCATCGATGCAGCGAGTGTCCTGGCTGCCCCCCAGTTTGGGTGTGCACCCGATGTTGCCCATAGCCGCGGCATGCACGCCGCACGGCCACGCAAGCCATGGTGGTCTGTACATGCACCACCCACTCATGCTGTCGTAGCCTTCCTCCCACAACGGCTGCTCGTCGATCTTGCTCTCCCTCACTCCAGCCTTAAGGGGCATTTCATCAAACATCTTGGCAGATATCACAGTGTCCACCTTGGCAGTGGTGTTGTTGCAGCCGACGAAGAGCTTCCCAACGTTGTTGCTGATGGAGTTGATGTCAGGGGCATCCGCATTTAGAACCTCCTCATCTTTGACCACTGACACCATGGCATTGGGAACCGAGTTGTTGTTCTTGCTTTTCATATCCCAGCGCACTGGGCGGCGAGTGATGCGCACCCGTGACACCCACTTGACGATGCCAAGGCGCACCCCCTTGCGTTGTGTGGACGGATTGGCATGAACGACCTCGATGGCGAGTGGGGCGACACTGACACCAGTTGCGCCTAGGGCGGCATTGGCAAGTGAAGAGGTAATCGTGGCCACAGAGGTGGTCGAGGGTGTGACCGAAGCCACAGTAGGGGTGGTCGCTGCAGTCGGCATGCCAACGTTGTGGCTAAGGTGCGATGTCGAGAACTTAGCGGGCGTCACCATGGTGCTGCTGCTGGGAACTATGAGTAGCTGGATGTCTAGCCAACAGCAGCCATCATATATGCATCGACCATGCCTCGCTTCTTGAGCTTGAGCAGCTTCATGACAGGATCGAAAAGCGATGAGAACCGCCACATGATCTGTCCTCTCGTACACATACACATTTTCCACCACTCCCAAAGGATCAAATACTTGATGAAGTACTTCCTCAGTCACTGGATAGAGCACCTGGTTCACAATGACGCGAAGAACGCCTGTTGTGGTCGTCTCCTGGTGGCTTGGCAATCCATCGAACACCCGGTGACGCCAGCTCGAGAGGCACTCTCCTTGCACAGCGCCCCTTGCTGATCAAATTGCTGGTCTACCGTCGCCATGTGCAAGCTCAACTCATCCCGCATCATCTTCATCTCCGTTCTCCACAAATCGGCTAATCTTGCCTCCATCCATTCCATTTCCGCCACCACTTGACGGACCTGGATTCCTGCTCTTGCCGGAGCCGTGGTGTTCCACTCTAAGTCGACCGAACCTAGGGTTGAGGATTACGGCAATCGCGCAAGGCAATCACTAACCTTCCTTTGGAATTTCACCGATCAAGACCGAGAGGATGCAAGGAACAACGGCGGCTCGAACAGGCTCTACTACCATCTGTCATGTCCCAGGTGCATGATGCGATCGCCAAGAGAATCAGGGGTTTAGGGTAGAAGAAGAACAGTCAGGAGTGGAGCAATGAAGGGAGTAGCAAGGGGGAAGGAAGCAGCCGACCAGGTAGAAGAAAGGGGATAACAGAAGGGGAAAGTAGTCTGGGAAGAAGCAAGTGCTATTTCATTTTTATAATCCCCAATTGAGTACAAGAACTCTCCTTTTAAACCGACACACACCATGACCCCACTTGTTATTGTTTGTCTTTTGCACAGGCATGACACAATTCTCAACGGGCTAATCTATCCTCTGTTCTATTTCCTTCAGCTCCTGGACCGACCCAAAGCCCATCCCAGCCTCCTCTTTTAGCCGCTGACAATCCGGCCCCACCTGCTAGACCTCCTCTTCCTCCTCTTGATCCCTCCCTGGCCGCCTCGCACTCTCCTCCTTTGCTCACTTGTCCCCCAACTCCCTCTCTGTAGTCTCCTCTCCACCTAGGCGTGAATTGTGGGGTCACCCCAGGCCGCCGCCTGTCCGGCCGCCTAGCCATCTCAACCGCATGGCGACCCCGCCCCAATCTGTTGCCTCTGCTCTCCCGGATTCGCCGCCACGGCCTCCGCCTCCATTCGCCCGCCCCCAGCGTCCGACCTTTGTACTGTCTCGTCCTCTGCTTGCCGTTATCTTGATTTCTCGCTCCACCTACCAGACGCCTTCCGTTCTCCATTTCCCCTACCAAATCAGGTTCCTCGGTTTGGAGCTCAGCAGCGTGGTGCAAATATCTCGTTGATTCTTGCACACTTTTGGCCTCGCAAATTCACTTGGACAAACCACGAGCAAAGTGATTGCGAATAAAAAGACTTTGCCCAAATTTCAGGCGTACTGTCGGTGTCTACTCGCCGGGGTTAACCATTTGATTAAGGTGTCATATGCTTTCCATCTTTCCATATACTAGTACTAGTATGTTTGTTGTGTAAGATCTCTCGTTAATAGTTAATCTTGTGAACCGCCTCACATGTTGATTTTCGTGATGCCTAATCGCCACCTATGACACAAGAAAATAATGATAAACCAGTAGTAACAACCGATGGCCACCTTCGCATGAAACAAAATGTTTTTGAAATCGCTTATTTACACGGGTAAAGTGGAGGATTAAGAATATAAAGCAATGTCATGGCCAAATCAAATCTCCCATCTCACTCTCTCCTCTATGCTTGCCTAAAAAATGACTAAAATTTACCCCACAGAACATCAGAGACCTTTGACCATTTCCATGTCTTAAACATGGAGGTATTTTCCAACTCACTTTCACCGACTGAATCGAGCATTGCCCAAGGGGTTTTATGCTAAAGAAGCAACTTCACATTCAGTCTGTGCCCTTCCAGTAGAATTCTAAATCATCTGACGTACTTAATCTATCTCTTGTCAGATAAGGCAATTGAAACTACTTGGTGCGCATTTTTGCTACCTGCAGACTCTGAAAAAATCGTGTCATGACTATAAAGACAAGTGACATCTGAATGAGGTCTGCTATTCACCGAGCTGGTTGGAGCACTGGCTGCCCGAGTCTCATCAGATGAAAACTGTTTTAAGCATCTAGAATGATCGAGTATGCCAGGTGAGATCAATGGATTCAAACATGGCGTAAATTGGACAAGAATGACCGAACGTGCAGTTTGGTGCGACGGTTGGATCAAGCAGCGCGGAGGTCGGTGAAAATGCCATGGTGGTTTCGGTGGGAGCCAGATGGGGGAGACTTGCCGACATGATGAGAGCCGTTGATCAACCTACACATGGCGAAGTATGGGAGTGTTTCACGCAGATTGGACTCGGTCTTTGGAAAAAGATCAAGAATGAGTATTTTGGTAATTTCACCTAAATACTACCTTGGTGACCTTTGCTAACCCGTGGCGCAAGACGGCGCAAGGTAAAGCGGATTAGGTCAAGAGGAGATGAAGATGACGCTTTAAAATACGTGCGTAAGTGAAACCTGTTTGTGTGTGGGCTTAACGGGTGCCCATTAGGGTTTTCCTTTTAGAAGCTAAGCCTCCACTATAAATTGGAGGGGGTGCTGGCCAGCACCTCTCAACCCTTGTATTTTCTAAACCCTAGTTTGTGTTTTAGGGTTAGGAGACAAATAGTGGGAGGTTAGGGTTCTAGAGAGTTGGATTTGATTTTGTGCTCATGTATTGACACTTTGTCCTCCTTGATGGAGTCGCTGTAAACCAACATCATATCAAATCAATCCAAGGAAAGATTTATCAAAGATGAGTCTCTTTGTGTTTTTGCTCTCTATTTCGCGATTTTGGGTCCTTCTTTGATTCGTGAGTTTTTTTTTGGTTTCTTAGCGTGATCTAGCTTGCTGTGACATGTGGGAATACATCTAGGATCATTTTGACCATCAATCACCCACGAGCAAGTGTTTGGATTATATTTTGGTTTTAACTCGGTTTTGAAGCAACCTTCGCTCAAACGGAAAAAAAGTCAGAATTTTGGCAAGGATCTTCACGATCGTTGCATGGAATTGGTTCCTGACATCCTTAGGAAGGTGTGTTTCAAGTTTCGTGAAGTTTGGAGTTGCGGATTAAAAGTTATGCCAATTTTTGATTTCGTTTTCAGGCTGTTTTACTATTCATCGACTGTTTTTATTGTTCATCCGATACTACCAGCACTGTTCATCCGGTACTACCGATTTTTGGTACTACTGGCACTGTTCATCTGGTACTACCAGCACTGTTCATCCGGTACTACCGATTTTCGTTACTACTGGCACTGTTCATCCGGTACTACTGATACTATTCATCAGTACTGTTCATAAGCGCGTTTTTTTTTGTGTTTTCCGTTCCTTGCTTGGGGGTTTTGAGTGGATTCAACACAAGTCTTCCGCTATGCATATATATTGATCTTCATAGCTCTCATAGCTATTGAAGTGAAAATAGTATTGAATCCGTTCAAAGCGAAAAAGATATAGTGCTCCTATTCACCCCCCTCTAGTCGTCGTTTCGGTCCAACAAGTGGTATCAGAGCCCGGTTAGTTCAAACTTGATCTTAACCGGTCACTGAACTTGGCGATGGATAAGTACTCCACCAAGCCGCATATCTTTGATAGGCTCGACTATGCCTCTTAGAAGAATCGCATGCGAGTCTTCCTTCAGAGCGAAGGACAAACTATATAGGAGGTTGTTCGAGCTCCACTCGTTTTGCCCGAGGTTGTTTCGCCGGCTTCAGTAGCCCTCTTGGCAAACAACCACAAGGCAAAGAATTTCCTATATGCTGGGCTTAGTAGACAGGAGTACGATAGGATTTGCAACCTTGAGACCGCACATGAGATTTGGCACACCCTCGAAACTTACCATGAGGGATCGTCCCAAATCAAACAAGTGCGCCAGACGGTCTACAAGCGAGAGTATAACAAATTTGAGATGCGTCCTGACGAGAGCATCGATGACGTTTTTACTCGCTTCAACAATGTGATCAATCAGATGAGAGCTGTAGACATTGAGTACTCTCAATCTAAGAATGACACCCACCTCTTGGCTGCAATCAACACCAAGGAGTGGGAGATAAAGGCTACTGCTATTGAGGAGAACGTCGATCTCTCTAGTCTCACTTTGGAACTGCTTTATAGCAAGCTCAAGACCCATGAGATCAAGAGAGATAGTTTTCGTAAGAAGGATAACATGACTTTGGTGGCTGATCCTCTTAAAGGAACTCTTGATGGTTCTTCTGAGTCTTCTTCTGGTCTTTCTCTTACGTGTTTATCTGCAATCCATGAAGAGGAGTTTGAGAGTCTTACTGAGGCTGATTTAGCTCTTTTAGCCAAGAAAGTCACACAGGTTTATAACAATGTTAGAAACAAGAAGAGAGGTGGCCCTGTGACATGCTATGAGTGCGGAGAGCTCTATCATATCTGGGCAAACTGCCCCAAGCTGAAAGGTAAGGGCAAACTGCCCCAAGCCTGCCTGGAAGAAGCCTTAGGGGAACAAGCCTAAGTATGATGCTTCTAAGCTCATGAAGGCTGCTCACCTGGTCCTTGCCGCTTTTGGAGAGCAATCCATGAGCGATGTGGACTCCGAGAGAGAGGAGGACAAGGAGGAGGAGCTCCCTCAAGACAAGAAAGGGAAGGCCAAGGACTTCACCGGCATGTGCTTCATGGCTGACTCCGTCGACGCCGATGACAACGATGAGGTACCTCCATCTTATGATGTTCTTTCTGCTAGATGCGATACCATTTTTGAGCAACTCATGAGTCAGGATAAGGCCTTAGAGTTTACCATGGCTAGGAACAAGGATTTAGAATCATAAGTAGATAATTTGACATTAGAACTTGTGAATGCTAAGAGTCTTGATGCTGATGAATATTCATCTTGCCATGCTTTACATTCTGAACTATCTAAATTACCATTTGCTCATGATGTTGTTTTGCACCAACTTGAAAATGCTAGGACTGAGCTAATTGATGTTAAATCTGCTCCCTGTGAAAAATGCTTAGAGTCTAGCAAACTGGTCACTTCTGGTAATGTTGAATCTAGATTTTTGCTCTTTCTGCTTAGAACGTGAACATGAAGTTAAAGACATTTTAGAAACAGTTAGAGCTAAATATGCCAAGCTTAAAGACACAATTGAGCATATTCCTTGTGCCTCATGTGCAGCCTATAAGCTTGAAGTTACTTTTCTTAAGGAGAAACATGCTAGAGCCATTAAGGCCAAAACATGTATTAATCTTGGAAAAGAGAATGCTTATCTTAATGATACACTAGGAAGATTCTCTAACGGTGAAAAACAATTAAACATGATTCTTGACAAATCAAAAACTTCTTATAAGAAGCAAGGGTTAAGATACAACTTTGCCAAAGACAAGTCCAAACCAAATGTCATTCAAGTTTTGGAAAATGGCTTAGTTGAATTCACAACCCAACCTGCAAAAACAATTTTCAAATCTACAGGTTTTGTCCAACCTTCTTTTGAGTCAAAAGATGCTTCTCCCAGTGGTACCAAATACCATTGCACCTATTGTAAGAAGGATAAGCACTTGGTTGAGTTTTGTTGGCGTAGGTTGAAAAATGCTAAGAATAATCTTGCAAGAATTTCATCTCATCAACCTAGAGCTTTTATGAGACATGGTCAATTGGAAAATAAGAAACTTGGACTAGTATTTATTTCACATGGTCATCATGTTCCTAGGCATGATGCTTCTCATGTTCATGTAACCATTGCTCATAATAGAAACTCAAATAAAATCAAGGATAGCACTTCTGCTTTGCATACTACTCGCAGACATGTGTCTCAGTACTGGGTTCCTAAGTCATGTCTAACTAACCCCAGTATTAAGACATATCGATCTTCTGTGCCTTTATTTTTCAGGATTGCCGAGGAAGGAGGAAGAACACGTGGCTCGTCGACTCTAGCTGTTCACACCACATGACCGGAGACTCAAAATGGTTAGCTTCCTTCACGCGGTCGACTGGTGATAACTTCAACACCTTTGGAGATGATACAGAAGGGTGAATTGAAGGAACGAGATCGATCAGGGTGAATGATAGATTCATCCTGAAGGATGTCGCTCTTGTGGACAAGCTAAGGTACAACTTGCTTTCTATTTCACAGCTTCTTGATGATGGCTACGAAACTCGTTTTAAGAAAAATGCATGTCGTGTGCTTGATTCTACCGGTGAGCTTGTTCTTGGGATTTCTAAAGTTGGTAGAATTTTTTGAGCTGATTTCTCTGAATTTCTTGCTAGATCTCTCAAATGTTTAATTGCATCTTCTTCTGATATCTGGCTTTGGCTCCGATGTTTGGGGCACATTGGTTTTGATCATCTGACGCGAGTTAGCGGTCTTGATCTCATGAGAGGTTTGCCTAAACTCAAAGCCGGCAAGGATGCTGTATATGCGCCCTATAAGCATGGCAAGCAAGTTGTAGCCTCACACCCTTCATTGACTATGGTCATGACTGACGGACCAGGACAGTTGCTTCATATGGATACTGTTGGTCCTGCTAGGGTTTGGTCAGTCGGTGGCAAATGGTATATTCTTGTCATAGTTGATGATTTTTCGAGATACTCTTGGGTGTTCTTTCTTGCTTCGAATGATGAGGCTTTTGATCATTATCGTGATCTTGTTCTTCGCTTGGTTTCTGAGTTTCCTGGTGCCTTGAGAGCAATTCGCAGTGACAATAGCACGAAGTTCAAGAATACCTCTTTTTGTGCTGAGCGCGGTATTGAGCATCAGTTCTCTTCTCCACACGTCCCTCAACAAAATGGCGTTGTGGAAAGGAAGAATATGACCTTAGTCGAGATGGCTAGGACGATGCTAGATAAGTATAGCACTCCGAGGAGGTTTTGGGCTGAAGCTATTGCTACAGCTTGCCATATTGCTAATCGTGTCTTCTTGAGACCTTCTTTGGGCAAGATTTCTTATGAGCTTCGTTTTGGTAGAAAACCACCTGTCTCTCATTTTCGAGTCTTTGGATCGAAGTGTTTTATTCTCAAGATAGAAAACCTAGATAAATTTGAGTGAAGGACTTGTGATGGTTTATTTCTGGGTTATCCTGTACATTCGAGGGGTTTTCGGGTTTTTAATGTTGAGACTAATGTAGTCCAGGAGACATACAATGTCACTTTTGATGAGACTAACTCTGGAGCTAGATCAGACATTTCAGGTGATTCATAGGAGACGGAGAGCATTTTTCTAGAAGAAGATGATGATGAGGTCGATATTGCTCTTCCACCTGTTGCTGATGCTCCTGTCTAAGCTCCAGAACCTACTTCGACTACTTCACCTCCAATTGAGACTCCTGCTGCATCTTCATCATCAGCAGTACCTACGGAGGTTGAGGAGATGCTATCTCCCTAGGCGCTCCACTTCACATTCAGAGGCGTCACCCTCTGGATTAGATGATTGGTCATCTTCATGAGCGAGTTACTCGCTCCAGATATTACGACCCGAGTCTCTACTCCCATTCTGCATCTGTTGCTTCTTTCGAACCCTGCAATATATCACATGCTTTATCTGATTCTAGCTGGGTTAATGCCATGTATGAGGAGTTAGAGAACTTTGAGAGGAACCAGGTCTGGAACCTAGTAGAACATCCTAGTGGTCATAATATGATAGGAACCCGTTGGGTGTTCAAAAACAAACAAAATGAGGATGGTTCTGTGGTTAGAAACAAGGCTAGGTTGGTAGCTCAGGGTTTTAGCCAAGTTGAGGGGTTAGACTTTGATGAGACTTTTGCTCCTGTTGCTAGATTAAAAGCCATTCGCATTTTGCTTGCATTTGCTGCATCTAAAGGTTTTATGCTGCATCAGATGGATGTTAAGAGTGCATTTCTGAATGGTTATATAGAGGAGGAAGTGTATGTTAGGCAACCCCCAGGCTTTGAGAATTCCAAGTACTCAGATCGTGTTTTCAAGCTATCCAAAGCCTTGTATGGTCTTAAGCAAGCCCCTAGAGCCTGGTATGATAGACTTAAAACCTTCTTGCTTAAAAATGATTTTGAGATGGATAAGGTAGATAAGACTCTATTCATTCTTAGGCATATCAATGACTTCCTGCTTGTTCAGATTTACGTGGATGATATTATCTGGGGTGGTTCTTCTCATGCTCTTATTTCCAATTTTTCTGAGACCGTGTCCAGGGAATTTGAGATAAGTATGATGGAAGAGCTCAACTACTTTTTGGTGCTTCAAATCAAGCAATGTAAAGAAGGGATCTTCATCCATCAGACGAAGTACACCAAGGATCTGCTCAAGCGCTTCGAATAGGTGACTGCAAGCCAATCGCCACTCCCATGGTGACTTCGACTGCTTTGGATCCAAATGAGGAAGGAGAAGCCGTGGATCAACGTGAGTACCGTAGCATGATGGGCTCCCTTCTGTACCTGACGGCCTCAAGACCGGACATCCACTTCGCGGTCTGCCTCTGTGCAAGGTTTCAGGCGTCTCCGAGGACTTCACATCGCCAAGCCGTTAAACGCATTTTCAGGTACCTTCACTCTACCCTCCAGTATGGCATTTGGTATTCCTGCTCTTCTTCCTTATCCATTCTGATTCTGATTTTGCGGGCTGTCGGCTAGATAGGAAGAGTATCTCATAGCATCTTTAGTGTATTGAACCGACGTCGATTCAAAATCATGCCACATAAGCATTTTAGGAACTGAGCTTGTTTTTCTCCAATGTATTGAACCGATTCCTACTAATAACTGAGACCCATGTTTCATTAAAAAACCACAAAATAATAATATCATTTCTCAACAGCACTCTCTCCTATGTAGTTGTTTAATGCTTATATGAGTTGTTTAATGCTTTGAATCGATTCCTAAGTAGGGTTCGGTTCCATGCATTTTTTTGTTGAAATCGACCCCTCCAATGTATTGAATCGATTCAATGTCTTCTCTCTCCTCATTTGAACCGGCTAAAACACAACATTTGAGATGGTCTCAGGCACTTGTCATTTCTTATGCACTTCTCTTGTCTCTTGGTCTTCTAGGAAGCAGTCCTCTGTTGCACAATCCACTGCTGAAGCTGAATATGTAGCTGCTGCTAGTTGTTGTAGTCAGATTTTGTAGATGGTGTCCACTCTTAAGGACTTTGGGTTAAATTTTGATAGTGTTCTTCTTTTCTGTGATAACACCTCTGCCATTAATACTGCTAAGAACCCAGTGCAACATTCTAGGACCAAGCACATAGACATTCACTATCATTTACTTAGAGACTATGTTGAGAAGGGTGATATTGTGCTGCATTTTGTGGAGTCCGAGGCACAGTTAGCTGATATCCTCACCAAGCTTTTAGACCCAACAAGGTTTGCCATATTGAGGAACGGGTTATGGGTAATTTATCCCTATGGGTTGGTTTGAGGGGGAGTTGGATCTTTTCTGATCTTTCCTTGTTCATCTGATCTTTTCTTGATCTTCTTTTTGAACTTGTTGATCTTTTTGAGCTTTTTAGGCTTTTTGAGCTTTTCTTGCATCTTATTGTATCATATTGCATTCATATGAAAAACACAAAAGATGCATTGAAATACAAGCTTTACTGCTTGTCTTTTAAAACTGATGAAGCTTTGCTTATTACCCTCTTGAGCTTTAGTATTTCAATTCTTGCTCAATGTCATGTCTAGTTCTTTGACTTGCTAGAATTATCATGCTTTCATATGTGTAGCTAAGTCTTTGCTAAATGAGCTAGAATATTAAAACAACTTGAACTAAAAACTGCAATTTGTGGATGTTTTAGCTCGTTGCGCAATTAGTGCTCCTTTTGTGGCATTGTCCCTGTCAAAATTGCTTTGTTAGCTCTTGAATCTAGAATTAATCATTACTTGAGCTTCTTGTTCTTCTGAGAATCTAAAACTGCTCTTGTGCAAAATAAAAAAAGAAATCAATTTCAAGATTGTCTTGTGGTTAAAATGTGCCAAACTACTTTCACGAGACTGCATGTCAAAGACATGAACTTGGAGATAGTTTGATGATCCAAACGATCTCATGGGGACTGTTTGTCAAAACTAACATGAACCTCAAGATTTGTCGCCCTGGTTGAAGCTTAGGAAGAGTTTGTGGATGGCTCCTAGTTCAGGATATTCTTCACTAAGATAGACCTTTAGTCAAATATTCATTGCAAATGAAAAACTGTTGAAAAATAGGCGTTTGAGAAAATTTGAGCAAAATGATTCAATTCAGGACCTGTTTGTCTCTTAAGTGATCATTGTTAGCTTTTTTTTTATCTCACATTGACATTTTGATATGGCCATTATCACTTTAGGATCCCTGTTGATGAACTCGCTAAATTTGAAGCTTTGCTTAAATTGTTACAATTCAGTGCTTTACAATTGAGCCTTCTAGCTTAGCTTTGATATATATGTCTTAACGTGATCTTGCTAGCGCTTTCAGGCTTGATATGTCTTGAGTAATCTTAGAAATGCTAGCTCGTTCTTTTGGATAATCTTCAAAGCTTCTTGTACTCAAAAATTGAAAAATACAAAAAATGAAGCCACTCCATTGCATTTCATGCATGCTCTTTCTTATGCTTTTTCCTCATTCTGCATTTGTCATATCTGGACGAGAGGAAGGTGTGATTCCTTGATGACACCATTGTCAAAGGGGGAGAAGATGTAACAAAAATGTTTAAAAGGGGGAGCTATTTGGAGAAAAATGGAGAATTTGAGATTTTCTGAAAAATAAGGATCATAGTGAGAAGGTATCTTATTTGCATTCTTATGGTCTTATTGCCATTTCTGAACTTGAACTGCAATTCTTGCAACCTCAAAATGATCAAATGTCAAGGGCACAGTGCGCGTCAACAACAACTTCATGCTTAAGGACGTCGCTTTGGTGAGTAAGCTGAGGTGTAATCTGCTATCTGTTTCTCAGCTTCTTGATGAGGGTCTAGAAGTGAGGTTTAAGAGTGGTGAGTGCAGAGTTCTAGATTCCTCGGGTGAGCTTGTTTTTGAGATCTCCAGGTTTGAGAGGATCTTTTGTGCTAATTTCAGTATCTCTTCCACTTCCAGCCCTAGGTGTCTTGTGGCTTCTTATTCTCATGATTTAGTGTTGTAGCACCGTAGGCTTGGACACATAGGCTTTGACCACTTGACCAGGATCAGTAGCAAGGACTTGATTAGAGGGTTGCCTAAGCTTAAGCCTGTTAGAGACCTTGTGTGCACTCCCTGTAGACATGGTAAGATGGTTTCTGCTTGTCATCCACTTCTTACATTAGAGATGACCGATGGACCTGGTCAGCTCTTGCACTTAGACACTGTTGGTCCTTCTAGAGTTCAGTCTACAGGAGGGAGGTGGTATGTGCTTGTCATTGTGGATGATTACTCTAGGTATTCATGGGTATATTTTCTAGTTTCTAAGGATGAGGTTTTTGGCTTCTTTAGGGAATTGGTTCTTAGACTAGCTGTTGACCTCCCTAGAGCCTTGAAAACCATTAGGAGTGACAATGGCACAGAGTTCAAGAACTCTTCTTTTGCCACTTTCTGCTCTGAGAGAGGACTTGAGCACCAGTTTTCCTCTCCTAGAGTTCCCCAACAGAATGGGGTTGTAGAAAGGAAGAACATGACCCTTATAGAGATGGCTAGGACCATGCTAGATAAGCATAGCACACCTAGGAGGTTTTGGGCTGAGGCGATCTCTACCGCTTGTTATGTGTCTAATCGAGTGTTCTTGAGATCTGTCATAGGCAATACTTCTTTTGAGCTTAGATTCGATCATAGGCCTAAAGTCTCTCATTTCAAGATTTTTTGTTGCAAGTGCTTCATTCTTAAACATGGTAACTTGGATAAATTTGAATCTAGATGTTATGATGGCATTTTTCTTGGATATCCTGCTCATTCTCGTGGCTATCGTGTATTTAATCTGGATACAAACAAAATCATTGAGACTTGTGAAGTCACTTTTGATGAGGCTAGTCCTGTACTAGACCCGATGCTGCAGGTACACAGGTTCCTGATATTCGAGAAAGCGTCTTCGTCGACGATGACTCTAAGGATGAGGACTCAATCCATCCTCTGGGCACTACTGAGATGGTTGAAGAGCCTGCTTCTATGTCTCCAGCTTCAGGAGAGCAGCCTCCTCCCACCGTCACCAGTGCTTCGAGTGGCTCTGCTCCTACCTCCACAAATTTCATAAGGTAGAGGCCACATCCGCACGGGACCTCCTCTTCATATTCAGCGACAACATCCACCGAAAGCAGATTATTGGGGATCTTCATGAGCGAGTCACTCGCCTGTGTTTATTTCTCCAGATTCTCCTGCACATTCTGCTTTTGTTGCGTCTTTTGAACCCCGAGATGTCACCCATGCTTTATCTGATTCCTCTTGGGTCAATGCCATGCATGAAGAACTTAAAAATTTTGATAGAAACAAAATCTGGACCTTAGTCGAACCTCCACCTAATCATAATGTAATTGGAACAAAATGGGTTTTCAAAAATAAGCAAAGTGAGGATGGGTTAGTAGTTCGCAACAAGGCTAGGCTTGTAGCTCAAGGTTATTCCCAGGTAGAAGGCTTAGACTTTGAAGAGACCTTTGCTCCTATAGCTAGATTAGAAGCCATTCGTATTTTGCTAGCATTTGCGACATCTAAGGGCTTTAAGCTTTTTCAAATGGATGTCAAGAGTACTTTCCTTAATGGTTTCATATAAGAAGAGGTCTATGTCAAGCAACCCCCTGGTTTTGAAAATCATAAGTTCCCAAACTATGTCTTTAAGCTCTCTAAAGCCTTGTATGGATTGAAACAAGCCCTTAGAGCTTGGTATGATAGGCTTAAGAGTTTCTTGCTTGAGAATGACTTTAAAATGGGAATGGTAGATAAAACCTTGTTCACTCTCAAGCATGGCAGTAACTTTCTATTGGTTCAGATTTATGTGGATGACATCATATTCGGTGGTTCTTCTCATGCTTTGGTTTTCAGATTTTCAGATTCTATGAGCAGGGAATTCGAGATGAGTATGATGGGTGAGCTGACTTTCTTCCTTAGACTTCAAGTCAAGCAACTGAAAGAAGGTACAGTCATTCATCAAAGCAAGTACACAAAAAACCTTCTTCGGCGCTTCGACATAGGAAGCAGCAAGCCAATGTCAACTCCCATTGCCACTTCTACCGTGCTGGATCCTGATGAGGATGGAGAGCCCGTGGACCAGAAGGAGTACCACAGCATGATCGGCTCTCTCCTCTACCTCACGGCGTCGAGGCTGGACATACTGATTTGTTGTGTGTCATGCGCGCGATTCGAGCTTCCTCGTGCCTCTCATCGTCAAGCAGTGTGTCGCATCTTCAGGTACCTCCAGGGCACTCTTGATTTTGGACTCTGGTTTTCTTCTTATTCTGCTCTCTCCATTCGCGCTTTTTCTGAAGCTGATTTTGCGGGGTGTAGAGTGGATAGGAAGAGTACTTCTAGCACTTGTCATTTCTTAGGCACATCTCTTATCTCTTGGTCTTCTAGGAAACAATCCTCTGTTGCACGATCCCATCGCCGAGGCCGAGTATGTAATCTACAATGAATAGTTGTTCTCGTGTTCTCTCGGATCTTATCTACTCAAGGGACTATGGGTTGTCTTTGGATAGTGTTCCTCTTTTCTGTGATAACACTAGTGCCATTAACATTGCCAAAAACCCAGTGCAACACTCTAAGACCAAATACATTGATATCAGATATCAGTTCCTTAGAGATCATGTAGATAAAGGTGATGTTGTGCTTCACTTTGTAGAGTCTGAGCAGCAAGTTGCGGATATTTTCACTAAGACTCTTGATTCTTCTTGATTTGCTTTCTTGTGGGGAGAGTTGGGAGTTATTAGTCCTTTTGGCCTGTTTTGAGGGGGAGTTTGCGCTTTTGCATTCATTGTATCGTATTGCATTCATATAACAAAATCCAAAAAGATGCATTGTAATATAAGAATTCTGCTTATCTTTTAATTGATGAAGCTTTGCTTATTACCCTCTTGAGCTTTAGTATTTCAATTCTTGCTAAATGTCATGTCTAGTTTCTTGACTTGCTAGAATTATCATGCTTTCATATGTGTAGCAAAGTCTTTGCTAAATGAGCTAGAATTCTATAACAACTTGAACTAAAAACTGCAATTTGTGGCTATTTTAGCTAGTTGCGCAATTAGTGCTCCTTTTGTGACATTGGCCCTGTCAAAGTTGCTTTGTTAGCTCTTGAATCTAAAATTGATCACTACTTGAGCTTCTTGTTCTTCTGAGAATCTAAATATGCTCTTGTAAAAATGAAAAATTGAATTTCAAGATTGTCTTGTATTTAAAATGTGCCAAACTACTCTCACGAGACTGCATGTCCAAGACATGAACTTGGAGATAGTTTGATGATCCAGACAATCTCATGGAGACTTCTTGCTAAAATTGACATGAACCTCAAGATTTGTCGCCCAGGTAGAAGCTTAGGAAGAGGTTGTGGATGGCTCCTAGTCCAGGATCTTCTTCACTAAGATATACCTTTTAGTCGAAGTTTAGGAAGAATTTGTGGTTGGCTCCTAGTCCAGGATCTTCTTCACTAAGATAGACCATTAATCAACTTCAAAATTCATTGCAAATGAAAAATTTATTAAAAAATGGGCGTTTGAGCTAATTTGAGCATAATGATTCAATTCAGAACTCGTTTGTCTCTTCAGGTGATCCTTATTAGCTTTTTGATCTCACATTGATATTTTGACATGACCATTATCATTTTAGGATCACTGTTGATGAACTTGCTAAATTTTACACCTTGCTTAAATTGTTACAATTCATTGCTTTACATTGAGCTTTCTAGCTTAGCTTTGATATATATGTCTTAACATGATCTTGCTAGCGCTGTTAGGCTTGATATGATGTTTGTGCATTATTAGAAATGCTAGCTTGTTCTTTTGGGTAATCTCCAAAGCTTCTTGTAATCAAGAATTGAAAAATACAAAAAAATGAAGCCACTCCATTGCATTTCATGCATACTTGTTCTTATGCTTCGTTCTCCATTCTGCATCTGTTATCTCTAGACGAGAGGAAGTTGTGATTCCTTGATGACTCCATTGTCAAAGGGAGAGAAGATATTGCAAAAATGTTGAAAAGAGCTTTTTGGTTGTAGGGGGAGAAGAAAATGAAAATGTGAATGATCATAGTGAGGGGGAGCTTAGTGTTTGCTTTCTTTTGGTCTTATTGCCATTTCTGAACTTGATTTGCAATTCTTGGAACCTCACAATGATCAAAGGTCAATTGGAACAATTGTTCTTTCATATGGACCTTAAGTGAGATTTTGCAATTTTGTGGAATTTGAAGCTTTCTTACTTCCTTTTGCCTTATCTCACTTGCATGTGCTATTCTGGAGCCGGCTTGGTCATTTCCACTACTTTTTCTTGTATTTGGACCAAGTTGTGCCTTTGTGCGAAAACGTCGAGTACTTACCATTTCAAACCTCAAACTTTGCATTTTTTGGAAATTGCCAATGTGTTCATCAAGGGGGAAATTGTGGATATCATGGGGGTATGTGCATGATATTAGAATGATGATACAATTGGCAATGGTATTTGTGGTTTGTCAAATCATGTGTTTTCGGTGAAGTTAAAAAAAGTCATTAGGCGAGGCGGTCGACCGTGCATCAATGACCGTCGAGGCCATCTCGGTGCGATCTAACCGCCGTTGAATCATGATCGAGACCAACTTGTGTAGATCTTCGGCCTTTTTTGGTATTTTGGCTTAGGGTCAGGTTTAAGGCATGGGCTTCAGTGCATATGTGTTGCATATTGCATGTTTTCACTAACGTGAGTCAAGTTGTGAAGAACTTGTTCCCGGATTCGATTTGCTTGTCTATTACTGTGCAGGTTGCTTGGAGGTCAATAACGGTCAACGGCGAGGAGAATCGGGACTAAGCTTGGAAAGCTGAGGTCCAGAACGATCGAAGATGCCGAGTGAGGTCAATGGACTCAAGCGTGGCGCAGAATGGACAAGGATGACCGAACGAGCAGTTCGGTGCGACTGGTTGGATCAAGCGGTGCGGGGGTCGGTGTAAGTGCCATGGTGGTCCGGTGGGAGCCGGATGGGAGAGACTTGTCGACACGATGAGAGCCGCTGGATCAACCTACACGTGGCGAAGCATGGATGTGTTTTGCACAGTTTGGACTCGTCTTCGGAGAAGGATCGAGAAGGGGTATTTTGGTAATTTTACCAAATACCGCCTTGGTGACCTTTTGCCAACCCACGGCGCAAGACGGAGCGTGGTGAAATGGATTAGGTCAAAAGAGTTGAAAACGATGCTTTGAAATACGTGCGTGTGTGACCCGTTTGTGTTGGGCCTTAACGGGAGCCCATTAGGGTTAACTCTCTAGAAGCTAGGCCTCCATATAAATAGGGGTGGTCTTGCAGCAAACAAAGACCCAAGCACTTCATTTGTAAACCCTAGTTTGGTGTTAGGGTATTAGAGAAAGAGAAGAGGCTTAGGGCTCTATAGAGATGAGTTGAGTTGTGTGCTCATGGATTGAGCTTTGTCCCCCATGGATGGAGTGGCTATAAACCCTCTCAACCTCAGATCAATCTATGGATGATTCCCCAAAGATGAGTCTCTTTTGTGTTCTTGCTCTATACTTGAGATTTTGGAGGTTTCTTTGATCTATTGCTTTTTGGTTGGTTTCGTCCCCTCTTCTACCTTGCTGTGACATGTGGGAATATATCTAAGATCATCTAGATCATCAATCTCCCACGAGCAAGTGTTGGATCAAGTTTTCATTTTTGCTTGGTTTTGAACCAATCTGCGTTCAAATAGAAAAAGGTCAAAACTTTGACATGGATCTACTCAATCGTCACTTGGAATAGATTCCAGATATCCTTAGGAAGGTGTGTTCCAAGTTTGGTCGGGTAGATCGCAAGTTTGATCGATTTTCGTTTTGGAACCCGAAATGATCGTTTCGTCGTCGCCGTATCGGACCACATTTTTTATGCGTCGGTCGACCCGGACCCGGTTTGACCGGGCCTAAGCCGTCGGCCAGTCCGAACCTCGGTCAGACCGACCCTTGAACGTCGGTTAGACCAACCCTTGAACGTCGGTCAGACCGGCCCGAGGGTTTGAGCTCTTGAGTTTTTGGGTCTTTTGCGTTGGGGGTTGATTGGATTCAGCACAAGGCTTTCGCTATGCATATACACTGATCTTCTTAGCTTTCATAGCTATTGGAGAAAAGTTCGAGTTGAATCTAATCAAGGTGAAAATTGAGCGAGCGTCTATTCACCCGCCCCCCTCTAGGCGCCTTTCCGGTCCTACAGGTGAGAAGCGGTACGACCGCAGTTATTGGAGCGGTACTACCGCAGTGCGGTAGTATCGGCTATTATATGGCGGCAGTACCGATTACGTTTTGAATGTCGATCAACTTGGTGAAATGGTGTTTCGTTAGGTCAAGTTCATGGGTTTCAGTGCATATGTGTTGCATGATGCATGTTTTGACTAACGTGGGTCAAGTTACAAAGAACTTGTTCCCGGAATCGATTTCTTGGTCTATTGTTGTGCGGTTGCTTGGAGGTCAACGACGGTCAACAGCGAGGATGATCGGGACTAGGCTTGAGAGCTGAGGTCCAGAACGATCGAGGGTGCTAGGTGAGGTCAATGGATTCAAGCATGGCGCAAATTGGATAAGGATGACCGAATAGGCAGTTTGGTGCAACGGGTTGGATCAAGCGGCGCGGGGGTCGGTGCAAGTGCCATGGTGGTTTCAGTGGGAGCCGGATCGGAGAGACTTACCGACATGATGAGAGTCGTTGATCAACCTGCACGTGGCGAAGCATGGGAGTGCTTCACGCAGAATGGACTCAGTCTTTGAAAAAAGATCGAGAAGGGGTATTTTCGTAATTTCACCTAAATACTGCCTTGGTGACCTTTTGCCAACCAGCGATGCAAGACGGCGCAAGGTGAAGCGGATTAGGTCAAGAGGAGATGAAGACGACGCTTTAAAATACGTGCGTAAGTGAAACTCGTTTGTGTGTGGGCTTAACGGGTACCCATTAGGGTTTTCCTTCTAGAAGCTAAGCCTCCACTATAAATAGGAGAGGGTGCTAGCCAGCACCTCTCAACCCTTGTATTTTCTAAACCCTAGTTTGTGTTTTAGGGTTAGGAGAGAAATAGTGGGATGTTAGGGTTCTAAAGAGTTGGATTTGATTTTGTGCTCATGTGTTGACTCTTTGTCCTCCTTGATGGAGTAGCAGTAAACCAACATCATATCAAATCAATCCAAGAAAAGATTTCTCAAAGATGAGTCTCTTTGTGTTCTTGCTCTCTATTTCGTGATTTTGGGTCCTTCTTTGATCTGCGAGTTTTTCTTTGGTTTCTTGGCGTGATCTAGCTTGCTATGACATGTGGGAATACATCTAGAATCATCTTGATCATCAATCACCCACGAGCAAGTGTTTGGATCATATTTTGGTTTTGACTCGGTTTTAGAGCAACCTTCGCTCAAACGAAAAAAGTTCAGAACTTTGACAAAGATCTTCATGATCGTTGCATGGAATAGGTTCCTGACATCCTTAGGAAGGTGTGTTTCAAGTTTCGTGAAGTTTGGAGTTGCGGATCAAAAGTTACGCTAATTTTTTATTTCGATTTCAGGCTGTTTTACTATCCATCGACTGTTTTTTACTGTTCATTGCGGTATTACTAGCACTGTTCATCTGGTACTACAGATTTTCGGTACTACCGGCACTGTTCATCCGGTACTACCGACATTGTTCGTCAGTACTGTTCATAAGCGCGTTTTTTTGGTGTTTTTGGTTCCTTGCTTGGGGTTTTTGAGTGGATTCAACACAAGTCTTCCGCTATGCACATATATTGATCTTCATAGCTCTCATAGCTATTGAAGTGAAAATAGTATTGAATCCGTTCAAATCAAAAAAAAAGAGATAGTGCTCCTATTCACCCGCCCCCCTAGTCGCCGTTTCGGTCCAACAAACCTCAATCTCCTACTAGTTATATTTGTTCAAGAGGAACAGCCAGTCTGCTTTTCGCATGACAATAAGACTAACATAGCTACCATCTGAACTTGTTTTTTCATGTAGTTCCGTACTATACAGTACCAAGACAATATTGTTGGGCGAGGAAGACAATGAAACAGCGGAACCATCATGGCACTATGAGTCTATGATAGCACTCAAATGCCAACGTGATGAAGATCTTAGGTCAGTAGTGACATGAAGAACAATGCCACTGAAATCTGATTTGGCCTCAAAACCAAATGTCAAATCAGATTTCGGTGGTACTTTTCTTCGGTTTACAACAAACAGAAAACCATGTAGAAGAAAACCGGTTAATAACATAGGACAGATGAACATAAAGATTACACATTTATACTTTGTCAGCAAACATTGCATGAAGCCGAACCTCCGTCCCATGGTACTCCCATAGTAATTCATGCTCGTCGTGCACAGCAAGACCCTCAACCTCCACCCTATCCCATTCCTGCGAGATGGGACATTCGTCCTCCTTAGAAGAGTCATCACCATCCTCTTCTAAAGTTTCCTTCTCCGCCCGAGCTGTCAAGTCATCGATCCCCATCTGACATACTATGCTGTGACATGCTCCCCTGCATCTGCCTATGCACTGGGCTGAGCATGCGCTGTGCGATATTCCTCTTCTGCCTCAGCAACATGGGTCACCGTCTCCTCTTCTGCTTCTGCAATATCGGTCACCTTGTCCTCTTCTGCCCCTGCAACATCGGCCACCGCGTCTTCTTCATGAACCACGCTACGCGTGCTCGAAGCCGCCCCATCAACCCGACGATAGCCGTGGTACGCCTCGACGACTCCTTCGACATGCTTGCACGAGTAGCACGCCTTTTCAGAGCCACTGCTCGCAGCCTTCCAGAAATCCCTTTCATGTAATCGTGTGCACCAGTCTGGTCAACTCCCACAGAATGTGCGTGGTAAACCGACTCCAAAGGCCATGTACGACGATACTGCACACCTTGGGGTCCAAGGAGAAGCTTCCAGTGAGCCAGCGTAGGACATCTCCGATTCGGGCATTCTCCACATCTAGGTGTACCATACTAACTTGTTGGAAACCACTTAGGTCAACACCGCATGGGCCTTCACGAACTGTACCAACACCGTAATGCACTTTCAATCTTGTGGGCTCCGACATGACTGATTTATCATTGCAAATATTTCAAAAATTGCAACCAGTGATTTCTCAACATACATTCCCCAAATATGTGCTAAACAAACAAGTAGTTACATGTCGCCTACATTCGGCCGAGAACCAGAACAAACAAGACTATTACCTTCACGCAGAGACCTTCTCTTCTTATCAACGAGCTTTCTTCGTCTTTCTCTTTCACGTCCCGAGCTCCTCTCCTCCCTTATCCCCCTCTCCCGAGCTCCTCTCCTTCCCTTTTGTACCTCTCCCAAGCTCATCTCCTTCTCTCCCTCTCTCGAGCTCATCTGCTTCTCCCTCTCCCTACCTTCTCCCCCTCTTCACTCCCTCTATCCTTCTATCCCTCTCCTTTTCTTCTCTCTCGATCTGCTCTCGTTGTCTGCCGAGAGAAATGTCGAAAGAAACCGTGACGAGACCGGGTCTGGTTTTCTATAGAATTATCTAGTCACTCAATCATTGGACGACTTGGCAGCAAGTAGTGGGCCAACGGTTGAGCGACACGTTGACTAGTCTCTCAACCGTTGGACGACTTGGCAGCAAGTACTGGCCCAACAGTTTAGCGACACATCGACTAGTCACTAAACCGTTGGACGACTTGGCAGCTAGTGGTGGGCCACCTTTTGCTGTCAAGTCGTCCAACGGTTCAGCGACTAGGGCACGAACGATTCATAAGTAATATATGAATAAGTTATAGTACAATGCAAGAGGGAATGCATAGACAACCATGTCATAGCAACTACGAAGTAGAATACGTAAACACATAATACAAGTACACATAGCACAACGAAGATCCCCTACTGGCCACCCGCTACGCCACCCGCAGCACCGACTCCATCATCGCCACATCCCACACCCAGTCTGCACCCACCAGTACTCCCCCGCTTGGGCTTCCGAAGCGCGAGGTGCCGGGGTCAGGGCCTAGACAGGGAAAGACGCTCCGGAGCCCTGCTGACCCATGCTCCCAAGGCCTCGGGGATCGACTCCACCTGTGCATGTGTGCCCACTGGGGGCCCGCTAAACTGCGACCTGGAAAGAACCTCGACGGGTGCGGGATCAGCTGCTCCCCTGATCTCCCCGGGGTAATCCGCGAAGAAGGCGTCCTCGACCTCGTGGGTGTCATCGTGCAGGGAGAGCTCTCCTGCCTGGAGCGGGAAACTTGCAAAACAAATAATGTTAATCCCTACAATATCTCGACGATCACAAACCTAAAGAGAGAAAACGTACCTTCATTGTGGGCCATGACGCGCGCGAAAGGGTCATACCTGTCGTACTGTCCATACGGGTCGGGAAAGAAAGGATACTGCCCCGGCGCTCTCGGGTAGGTGTCTAGGAACAACAATGGTGGTGGTGGCGGTGCGTACCCACGTGCCCACTTGGACCCTCCAGCCTGCTAAGGCGCAGGCACAGGCGGGGCACGTGCACGTGCCCCTCCTGAGCCTCATGATTGGGCTGTCGGACGTGCCAGCCTCGGCGTATGCGCCGACATGGCCGCCTCCTGGACCGTCGTGCACGACGTCAGGGTCATTGCATGCCTTGCCCCACTATAGACCCGGCAGGCAAACTACGTTATCTCATCCTGCGTCACCTCCGCACCGTGGGCGAGCCTATCCAGGATCGACCAGGACTCTCTCGCTATCGTGACGTTGATGTCCATCTGCAAGGAGTAAACGAAAGCGTCAAACTTGTAATAGACGTAACCTTACTCAAACATGTTGAACCATGAGAGTACGTACTGCGAGGTGCACGTTCTGCACGAAGTATACAAGGTACGCGTCGATCGGTGCTGGTACGCGAGCGGGGGGAGGGTCGACGACATGCACTAGCTTGGTGCGTGTCTGCGAGGCATATCGGCGTAGGTACTCGTCGTACACGCTGGGGTCGTACGGGGCGTCCTCCTGCACGCAGTCCTCGAGGGCGTTCGCCCACTACGCCACCCACGACTCCATCTTGGCCGGCCACTACGTCCTGATGCCACCCCTCCTACTATTCCTGCGAAACGTACCACTGCAATTAGAAGCCGTCGTAACAGAACTGGCAAAAAAATATACGAACATGTGTTGTGTGTGTAACTTACGCGTGGGTCGAGTCAAGCACCATCGTCCCGACGGGAACTGGAACAACCTAGCGGAGGCCAAACTGGCGCATCACCCTGTGTACCGCGTAGTCCTCGACAAACATGTCGAAGACGAGCTTTTCGCGTCGCCAAGATGCGGTCGCGCCCGGCCAAAGACAAGGAGGACACCCGGAGCACGGCCCTTTGTCTCCTGATCAAAGTACGGCTCCCAGCGCACGTCGTCAGCGGTGAGGCGGTCCAGCTGCTCCATGAAGTGGTCGTACATACGTGTGACTCAAGACGCAGCATACTGTGGCTCGCGAGCCGTAATAAAGTTTATAAAGGATGACCCAAAGAAATGGCACAGCCTATGGACAAACTGTTTACCCAACAGGGTCCGAATTTCCAAGTCCGCTTCGGTGTCCGCAGATGAACTCGTGAACACCTTGAGGATATGCTCATAATCCTAGGTGATGATACAATTGGCAATTTGGTTGAAGGTTTGTTGGATTTCATGTTTGTCGAAAGTTTCAAAGAAATCTGTCAGATAATCGGTAGTACCGGCGTGTTAATCATGTAATACCGCTTATGAAACGACCGCTTGTTGTTAAGCGGTATGGAAAAACCGAATCTAATGCAAATGGTCTTGGATTTCCTTGTGGAGCGGTATGACCGCATCTTGTTTACGGTAATACCGCGCCTTCGTATGACCGTTGTTTTGCGGTATGCAAATTCCAGAGGAGTGGTTTTTTGGAGAGTTTTGGATTTCTCCAGGTTGCGGTACAACCGCAATTGATTGAGAGGTATAACCGCAGTGCGGTAATACCGATGGTTACTTGGCGGTAGTACCGTTTTTGGAATGATTTGAGCTGAATGTTATTTCAATTTGAGAATTGTTTTTGGGTTATGTCATTTCCATGTTTGTTAATGCATATATGTTGCATATTGCATGTTTTGAGCTAACGTGGGTCAAGTTGTGAAGAACTTGTTCCCGGAGACGATTTCTTGGTCTATTGCTGTGCAGGTGGCTTGCAGGTCAACGACGGTCAACGGCGAGGAGGATCGGGACTAAGCTTGGAGAGCTGAGGTCCAGAACGATCATGGATGCCGGGTGAGGTCAGGTGACTCAAGCATGGCACAGAATGGACGAGGTGGATCGAACCGGCAGTTCGATGCAGCTGGTTGGATCAAGCGGCGCGGGGGTCGGTGCAAGTGCCTTGGAGGTTCCGATGGGATTCGGACGGGAGAGACTTGCCGACATGATGAGAGCCGTTGATCAACCTACACGTGGCGGAGCAGGCGATTGCTTCGACAGGATTGGACTCGGTCTATGGAGAAGGATCGAGAAGGGGTATTTTGGTAATTTCACCAAATACCACCTTGGTGACCTAATGCCAACCCTTGGCGCAAGACGGCAAGCGTCAAGAAGTGGATTAGGTCAAGAAAAGTGAAGACGGCGCTTTAAAATACGTGCGTGTGTGTCCCGTTTGTTATTGGGCCTATCGGGAGCCCATTAGGGTTAAGTCTTCTAGAAGCTCTAGGCCTCATATAAATAGAGAGGGTGCTGTTCACAGCAGCCCAAGGACTTCATTGGTAAACCCTAGTTTGGTTTTAGGGTTTTAGAGAAAGAGGAGAGGCTTAGGGATCTAGAGAGATGAGTTGATGTGTGTGCTCATGGATTGAGCTCTTGTCCTCCTTGAGGGAGTGGCTGTAACCACGAATCATCAATCATCAATCAACTCTTGCAAGTTCTCTGAGATGAGATCTCTTCGTTCTTTTTCTTGTTCTTGCACCTTACTTTGAAGTTTTGGTGATTTTGTTGATCCACTGGTTTTCCCTCGATTCTCTCTGTTGCTTATGCTTGCTGTGACTTGTGGGAGACCATCTAAGGTCATCTTGATCATTCATAGCCCACGAGCAAGCTTAGGATCAGATTTGGGTATTTGACCTTTTTTTGAACCCTTCTTCGGTAAAACTGAAAAAGATCTAAACTTTGATGTAGATCTGGACTTTCGACACTTGGAATAGGTTCCTAATACCCTTAGGAAGGTGTGTTCCAAATTTGGTGGAGTTTGGCCTTACGGTTTAAAAGTTACGTCGATTTTCGTTTTCGTTTTCAGGCTGTTCTGTTCATCGTCAGGATAAAAGGTAGTACCGCACTTTTTCCTGAGGTAGTATCGCGATGCGGTAGTACCGCACATTTGCCTGTGGTAGTACCGCGATGCGGTAGTACCGCACTTACAACAGTGGTAGTACCTTTGTCCCTGATTTTTCAGGATTTCTTCAGGGAGTTTGTTGCTGTGCTTTGAGGGTTTAGGAGTGGATTCATTACAAGTCTTCCACTGTGCTTAAGCATTCATCTTCATAGCTCTCATAGCTATTGGAGTGATGTGCGATTTGCGAGTTGAATCCATTATCTTTGCAAAAAAGATTCGGTGCTCCTATTCACCCCCCTCTAGTCGCCTATTCCGGTCCTACAATTGGTATCAGAGCTCGCTTAGCTCTTCTCGTAGATCTTAACCGATCTTTGGAGCCATGGCGACTGACAAGTATTCACTCAAACCTCATATTTTCGATGGAGTTGATTTTGCTTACTGGAAGGCTCGCATGCAAGCCTACATCGAGGCTCAAGGGCACGCAATTTGGCTTAAGGTCAAAAATGCTTATGTCGTGCCGGCCGATGAAGATGTAATCAATCCTGATGTAGAGGCTAACAGCAAGGCTCGGAACTACTTGATTCAAGGGCTTAGTCGATCTGAGTTTGAGCGTGTGTCTCATCTGAAGTCTGCTCATGAGATCTGGAAGACCCTCTGTGATTACCACGAGGGCTCTACAGCTATCAAGGAAGTGAGATGAACCAACTCAAGAAAGAATACTCAAAGATCGAACAAAAGCCCGGTGAATCTTTGGATGAGTTATTGGGAAGGTTTTCCAAGATTCTTCATAATTTACGTCTTTGTAGAGGTCTCACATTTATCGAGTCCGAGAATGCACGCCAGTTCTTGGGTGCTCTTGATGTGAGAGTCCTGGGAATGAAGATCACATCCATCAATGACAACATCTGTCATGAGTGAGCTTACCATGGATAAGCTTTACTCGAGGTTGAAGTCGCATGAGATTGATTTCATCTCGCGACTCCCCAAGACAGAGTCGATGGCTTTAGTGGTTGACCCATCTCAGGGTAGCTCTTCTGATTCTTTGGACTTTGGCTCATCTGGTCTTTCTTTGTCCGCGCATGCATTCTTTGAGCGATGAGCAGCTAGAGAAAATACCGAGGATGATTTAGCCCTTCTAACCACCAAATTCTCGAGAGTCTTCAACAAAGTGAGGAATGTATGAGAGGTGGCCTCACATTTGCTTTGAGTGTGGTGAGCCAAACCACATTCGCTCCAGTTGCCCCAAGCTGAAGGGCAAGATGGAGAAGGACTTTCGGAGGCGTCCTCAAGCTAAGGATGTGAAGCCCAAGAAGCCGAACTATCGCAAGTTCGTCAGCAAGGTCCTTACCGCTCTTGAGTCTGTTGACATGAGCGATGCGGACTCGGGGACGGAGGACGACGACGACTCTCATGGCAAGAAGAAGGATCAAGACTTCACCGGCATGTGCTTCATGGCCAAGGACAGCCACGACGTCGACTCCTCCAATGACGACGACCTTTTCAGCGATCCCGATGAGGTATGTCCCTCACCTGCTCAAATGAAACGTGCTTTGGTCATTTCTGAACGAAAATTAGATAAGCAAGCTAGAATGCTTAAGAATCAGGACATCATGATTGATAACTTGAAACTAGAAGTTGCTACACTCAAATCAATTAGTCCTGAAGATGTTTGTGATGCTTGCTCTGGAATGTATGATGAATTGGTAACTCTAAGACTTGCTCATTCCTCTGTTAAAAATCAATTGAAAGATGCTCTTGATGAATTGGAATCTCTCAAGTCTAGTTCTACTTGCATGAATACCTTTGCTCGTGATATGATCTGCCAGAGATGCTATTCCTTTACCCTGTTCAAACTGTGCTTTGCTTGAATTAAAACTGAATAGCGCTACAAAAGATTTGCAAAAATTTGACCCTAGTCATACTTGCTCTCACTGTGAGGATAATAAGGTCAAAATGAAAGAGATGACTGAAATGGTTCTTTACTCTAAAACTGCTTTCATGTGAAAACGTGTTAAACTCACAACCGAGAATGATGCCTTAAACAAGACTCTTGAGGAGAAAACTAAAATTGAAAAATCCATGTCCATGACTGCTTCCAAGAAAGTTGTTGATTCTAGTTCTTGTGATCTTTGCATTGAAATTGGGCATAATGTAGATAAGATACAAGAAGCTTTTAGAGTTAAGTTCAAAGAGCAGTTGGATAGGATTAGAGATGATTATTGTGTGTCTTGTGAGGCTTTGAAAGCTGAGGTAGCTCATTATAAGGAAAAGTCTGATAGGGCTAGCATGTCAGATAAGTGTGTTTCTTGTGTTGAACTAGCCAAACAAAATGACTATCTCAGAGGATCTCTTGAGAGATTTGTTGGTGGGAAGAAGAACCTCAACATGATTCTAGACAAATCTAAGGTGAGTGTGAAAAATAGTGGGCTAGGTTTTAATACCCTAGAGCATTCCAAGAATCATCCACCTAAGATTGCGAGAGTTGTCGAAAGTGGCTTGTTTGAGGTAGAACCCCCTGAGCCATCTAAGGTTGTCTTTAGGTCTACTGGTTTTGCCCAAACTCTTTCTTGTAAGACAGGTGCTTGTGCTTCATCAGGTCAAACCCCTCAAAAGGTCAAGTACCATTGCACCTTCTGCAAGAAGAATGGTCACATTGTTGAGTTCTCGCTTCAGAGAGCCAAAATTGAGAGAAAGGAGAGGATGAGTGCTTTGAGGTCCATTAGAGGAGTTTTTGCACCTCATCAGTAGTCTCTAGAGCCAGCAACTGTCCTTACTTCTAGACACGGGCCTAGGTTTGTAGATGACTTCTTTGACTCTTTTGGTGGCTCTAGGCGGCGCTACGGTTTATGATATCACGAGGAGAGACCACGGGTAGCATCTAGACAGAAGTACCGATCTTTTGGTAGATCGTTTGGAGAGGTCTAGGTGGTTCACGTGTGCATTCTTATGATTTTGTTCCTAACCGCTTTCTCTTTGCTTCTACTATTTTGCCTAAGCATCATGTGACTCAGTACTGGATTCCCAAGTCTTTTATCACTAACCCCAGTACTGAGGCACATATGTTTCCTGTTTGTGCTCATTAGGTTCGGCGTGCGAGGAAGGAGGACATATGGATTGTTGACTCGGGTGTTCTCGACATATGACCGGGATTCTAGATGGTTCTCCTCCTCACACGCACGCATCCGCAATGAATTGATCACATTTGGGGATGCTTCTACCGACTCTGCGTGATGCCAAGGGCACACGGTCTTGGCGTCAACAACAAATTCATGCTCAAGGACGTCGCTTTGGTAAGTAAGCTGAAATATAATCTGCTTTCAGTTTCTCAGCTGCTTGATGAGGGTCTAGAGGTGAGATTTAAGTGTGGTGAGTGCAGGGTTTTAGATTCCTCTGGTGAGCTTGTTTTTAAGATTTCCAGGTTTGAGAGGATCTTTTGTGCTAATTTCTGTATCTCTTCTGCTTCTATCCCTAGGTGTCTTGTTGCTTCTGATTCCCATGATCTAGTTTTGTGGCATCGTAGGCTTGGTCACATAGGTTTCGACCACTTGACTAGAGTCAGTAGCAAGGATTTGGTTAGAGGTTTGCCTAGGCTGAATGCTGTTAGAGACCTTGTGTGCACACCCTGTAGACATGGTAAGATGGTTTCTGCTTCTCATCCTCCTCTTACCTTAGTGATGACCGATGGACCAGGTCAGCTCTTGCACTTAGACACTGTTGGTCTTTCTAGAGTCCAGTCTGCCGGTGGTAAGTGGTATGTGCTTGTGATTATGGATGATTACTCCAGGTATTCATGGGTTTATTTTCTGGTTTCTAAGGACGAGGCATTTGGTTTCTTTAGAGATTTGGTCCTTAGACTTGCTGTTGATCTTCCTGGAGCTTTGAGAGCCATTAGGAGTGACAATGGGACAGAATTCAAGAATTCTTCCTTTGCCACCTTCTGTTCTGATAGGGGGCTAGAGCACCAGTTTTCTTCACCTAGAGTTCCCCAGCAGAATGGTGTTGTAGAGAGGAAGAATAGGACCCTTGTAGAGATGGCCAGGACCATGCTAGATGAGCATTCCACACCTAGGAGGTTTTGGGCTGAGGCTATCTTTACTACTTGTTATATTTCTAATAGGGTGTTCTTGAGATCTGTTATTGGTAAGACTTCCTATGAGCTCATATTTGCTCATAAGCCCAAAGTTTCTCATTTCAAGATTTTTGGTTGCAAGTGCTTCATTCTAAAACATGGCAACCTTGATAAATTTGAAGCTAGATGTTCTGATGGCATATTTCTTGGATATCCTGCTCATTCTCGTGGCTATCGTGTATTTAATTTTGACACTAACAAAATTGTTGAGACTTCGAAGTCACTTTTGATGAGGCTAGTCCTGTACTAGACCCGATGCTGCAGTACACAGTTCACGATATTCGAGAAAGCATCTTCGCCGACGATGACTCGAGGATGAGGACCCAATCCATCCTCCACCATTTCGAGAGGGTTGGGAGCCCGCTTCTACTACACCAACTTCAGATGAGTAGCCTCTTCCTACCTTCACCGACGATCAGAGTGGCTTTGTTCCTACCTCCACAGCCCATGAGGTAGAGGCCACTTCTGCACCAGGAGCTCCTCTTCACATTCAATGACAAAGATCCACCGAGCAGATTATTGGGGATATTCATGAGCGAGTCACTCGCTCCAGGTTCATTTCTTCTGATTCTCATGCACATTCTGCTTTTGTCGCTTCTTTTGAACCCCGAGATATCACCCATGCTCTTTTTGATGCCTCTTGGGTCAATGCCATGCATGAAAAACTTGAAAATTTTGAAAGAAACCAAGTCTGAACCTTAGTTGAACCTCCACCTAATCAACATGTAATTGGAACAAAATGGATTTTCAAAAATAAGCAAAGTGAGGATGGGTTGGTAGTTCGCAACAAGGCTAGGCTCGTAGCTCAGGGTTATTCCCAGGTAGAGGGCTTAGACTTTGAGGAGACCTTTGCTCTTGTAGCTAGATTGGAAGCCATTCACATTTTGTTAGCATTTGCGACATCTAAGGGCTTCAAGCTTTTTCAAATGGATGTCAAAAGTGCTTTCCTGAATGGTTTCATAGAAGAAGAGGTCTTTGTCAAGCAACCACCTGGTTTCGAAAATCCCAAATTCCCAAACCGTGTTTTTAAACTCTCCAAAGCCTTGTATGGACTGAAGCAAGCCCCTAAAGCTTGGTATGATAGGCTTAAGAGTTTTCTGCTTAGTAATGATTTCAAAATGGGAATGGTTGATAAAACCTTGTTCACTCTTAAGCATGGCAGTGACTTCTTATTGGTTCAGATTTATGTGGATGATATCATATTCGGTGGTTCCTCTCATACTTTGGTGTCTAGATTTTCAGATTCTATGAGCAAGGAGTTCGAGATGAGCATGATGGGCGAATTGACCTTCTTCCTTGGTCTTCAAGTCAAGCAACTGAAAGAAGGCACCTTCATTCATCAAAGTAAGTATACAAAGGACCTTCTTCGTCGCCCGACATGGGAAGCAGTAGACCAATGTCTACTCCCATTGCCACGACCACCGTCTTTGGACCCAGATGAGGATGGAGAGCCCGTGGACCAGAAGGAGTACCGTAGCATGATTGGCTCCCTCCTCTACCTCACAGCGTCGAGGCCGGACATACAATTCGCTGTGTGTCTGTGAGCTCGATTTCAGGCTTCCCCTCGAGCTTCTCATCATCAAGTAGTGCGTCGCATATTCAGGTACCTCCAGGACACTCTTGACCTTGGACTTTGGTATTCTTCTTCTTCTGCTCTCTCTATTCGGGCATTTTCTGATGCTGATTTTGCTGGGTGTAGAGTAGATAGGAAGAGTACTTCTGGCACTTGTCATTTCTTAGGCACATCTCTTATCTCGTGGTCTTCTAGGAAACAATCCTCTGTTGCACAGTCCACTGCCGAGGCCGAGTATGTAGCTGCAGCCAGTAGTTGCTCTCAGGTTCTCTGGATCTTATCTACTCTTCGGGACTATGGGTTGTTTTTGGGTAGTGTTCCTCTTTTCTGTGACAACACTAGCGCCATTAATATTGCAAAAAACCCAGTGCAACATTCTAGGACTAAGCATATTGACATTCGTTACCATTTCCTTAGAGACCATGTTGAGAAGGGTGATGTTGTGCTTCATTTTGTTGAGTCTGAGCAATAGGTTGCTGATATTTTCACTAAAGCTCTTGATTCTTCTCGTTTTGCTTTTCTCAAGGGAGAATTGGGGTTGTTAGTCCTCTTGGCCTGTTTTGAGGGGGAGTTTGCTCTTTTTGCATTCATTGTACCATAATGCATTTTAAACTTCAGCAACTTGCATTGTAATATAACCTTATGGAGCTTTGATTATTATCCTTGTATGACATGCTTTCATACTTTATACCCTGCCATGTCTTGTGCTAGCTTGCTAGATGTCTTTTATGACTTTTTATGTATAGCTTAGCTTTTGTCATGCTAGCTCTATTATCTGTGTGCACACTGAATTATAATATGACTTGTTGGATCTTGTGACTAGTTTTGCTTTAGTGATCCTCTCATGATTCATGCCATGTCATATAGGCTTAATTGAGCCCTGAACTTATTCTGAGTTTTAAATTGAGCTATGCTAATTCTCAAGTCAAGCAAATGAAAAATGAGCTTTTTGTGCGAAAAAATTGACCTCACCAATTCTTTCTTATGAGACTGCTTGCCATTGCACTAGGCATAAACTCAGGGGGAGTTTTGGAAGACCCAGACTATTCTCTTAAGCTTGTGTTGCTTGGGATGGTCGTAGTGAGGCTTGAGATCTAGCACAATGCTAAGAAAACAAATTGGCAATTGGTTGAAGCTTAGAAGGCAGTTGTGGATGGCTCCTAGTCCAAGACTTGCTTTACTAAGATAAAACTAATCATTTTCAGCAAAGTGCCCAATGTACTAAATTCTAAATGCTTGAACAAATTGATTCAAAATTGATATCAAAATGCTCAAAATTGACTCTTCTTCTAGCTTCTGGCTCCATTTTACCTATAGACATGGCCTGACTCATTTTTGGATACCTTTAGTTAAACTGTGATCTTGAGCACTTTGTCATGCCTTCAATTCATTTAATCTCAGATTGTTGCTATTTTGGCCTTAGCTTTGCTGTACATGTTTTGCCATACTTGATTATAGCTTCTTCACATAATATGGCTTGGTGTAATACTTATACAGTCTTCATGGATAATCTTCATGGCTCCTTTTGCTCAAATTACAAACAAAACAAACAAAAAAATGAAAAATTACAAAACTTACAGCCATTCCATTACTTTCATGCTCTATCTTCTTTCATGCACCTTGATGAATTCATTGTCAAAGGAGGAGAAAGATTGGTAAAAATGTTGTTTTAGAGCCTTTTGGAGTCATAGGGTTTTTATTGATCATAGTGAGTGGGATCATCTCTATTGCATCCTTTTGGTCTTATTTGCCTTTTCTGGATTTGATTTGCAATTCTTGAAGACTCACAATGATCAAAGGTCAAATAGAACAAGTGTTCTTTCATTTGGACCAAAGTAAGATTTTTAGCTACTCTTTGGAATTTGAAGCTCTCTTTGCCTTATCTCACTTGCTGAAACTATTCTGAAGCCAATTTGGTCACCTTCCTTGCTTTTACTTGCTAAAAGACCAAATTGTGCCTTTTTGCGAAAACTTGTTTTCTTTTACTTTCAAATCTCAAAACATTCATTTTGGGGTTATTGCCAATGTGTTCATCAAGGGGGAGATTGTGAACACCTTGAGGATATGCTCATAATCCTAGGTGATGATACAATTGGCAATTTGGTTGAAGGTTTGTTGGATTTCATGTTTGTCAGAAAGTTTCAAAGAACCGTCAGATAATCGGTAGTACCGCGTGTTAATCATGTAATACCGCTTCTTGAACGACCGTTTGTTGTTAAGCGGTATGGAAAAACCAGAACGAATGCAAAATGGTCTTGGATTTTCTTGTGGAGCGGTATGACCGCATCTTGCTTGGCGGTAATACCGCACTTCGGTATGACCGTTGTTTTGCGGTATGCAAATTCCAGAGGAGTGGTTTTTTGGAGAGTTTTGGATTTCTCCAGGTTGCGGTACAACCGCAATTGATTGAGAGGTATCACCGCAGTGCAGTAATACCGATGGTTACTTGGCGGTAGTACCGTTTTTGGAATGATTTGAGTTGAATGTTATTTCAATTTGAGAATTGTTTTTGGGTTATGTCATTTCCATGTTTGTTAATGCATATATGTTGCATATTGCATGTTTTGAGCTAACATGGGTCAAGTTGTGAAGAACTTATTCCCGGAGACGATTTCTTGGTCTATTGCTATGCAGGTGGCTTGCAGGTCAACGACGGTCAACGGCGAGGAGGATCGGGACTAAGCTTGGAGAGCTGAGGTCCAGAACGATCATGGATACCGGGTGAGGTCAGGTGACTCAAGCATGGCACGAATGGGCGAGGTGGATCGAATCAGGCGATTCGATGTACCGGTTGGATCAAGCGGCGCGGGGGTCGGTGCAAGTGCCTTGGAGGTTCCGATGGGATTCGGACGGGAGAGACTTGCCGACATGATGAGAGCCGTTGATCAACCTACACGTGGCGGAGCAGGCGATTGCTTCGACAGGATTGGACTCGGTCTATGGAGAAGGATCGAGAAGGGGTATTTTGGTAATTTCACCAAATACCACCTTGGTGACCTAATGCCAACCCGCAGCGCAAGACGGTGCGTCAAGAAGTGGATTAGGTCAAGAAAAGTGAAGACGGCGCTTTAAAATACGTGCGTGTGTGTCCCGTTTGTTATTGGGCCTATCGGGAGCCTATTAGGGTTAAGTCTTCTAGAAGCTCTAGGCCTCATATAAATAGAGAGAGTCTTTGTTCACAGCTGCCCAAGGACTTCATTGGTAAACCCTAGTTTGGTTTTAGGGTTTTAGAGAAAGAGGAGAGGCTTAGGGATCTAGAGAGATGAGTTGATGTGTGTGCTCATGGATTGAGCTCTTGTCCTCCTTGAGGGAGTGGTCAGAACCACGAATCATCAATCATCAATCAACTCTTGCAAGTTCTCTGAGATGAGATCTCTTCGTTCTTTTTCTTGTTCTTGCACCTTACTTTGAAGTTTTGGTGATTTTGTTGATCCACTGGTTTTCCCTCGATTCTCTCTGTTGCTTATGCTTGCTGTGACTTGTGGGAGACCATCTAAGGTCATCTTGATCATCCATAGCCCACGAGCAAGCATAAGATCAGATTTGGGTATTTGACCTTTTTTTGAACCCTTCTTCGGTAAAACTGAAAAAGATCTAAACTTTGACGTAGATCTGGACTTTCGTCACTTGGAATAGGTTCCTAATACCCTTAGGAAGGTGTGTTCATTTGGTGGAGTTTGGCCTTACGGTTTAAAAGTTACGTCGATTTTCGTTTTCATTTTCAGGCTGTTCTGTTCATCGTCAGGATAAAAGGTAGTACCGCACTTTTGCCTGAGGTAGTACCATGATCTTGAGTAATCTTGCATTTACAACATGGTAGTACCTTTGTCCCCGATTTTTCGTGATTTCTTTAGGAGTTTGTCTTTGTGCTTTGAGGGTTTAGGAGTGGATTCATTACAAGTCTTCCACTGTGCTTAAGCATTCATCTTCATAGCTCTCATAGCTATTGGAGTGATGTGCGATTTGCGAGTTGAATCCATTATCTTTGCAAAAAGGATTCGGTGCTCCTATTCACCCCCCCCCCTCTAGTCGCCTATTCCGGTCCTACAGAACCACCCCCCAAGTCAGTTGCATTGTCCCCGCGAACCGGATGCGGGACACGACGGCTCACAAGAAGATCTTTGACGTCGACCACCGGTCCAAAGAGTCGAATGCCATCCGAACCACTGTGGTCGTGAGCCATACCTGTAAATCAATTTCCAGTTAGCAATTACGACACAATTAGTGGGTTCAATTACTTATAGCGTAGCTCCGAAAATTCTGAAAATTAAGTTTCATTCTTGCATAAGTCTAGTGATTTTTTGTTCATAACCTACCATGCTTTCGAAAGTAACATACCATCATTTTATATGCAAACCTACGACTACGCTATTTACAACTATTAATAATATGCATAGACCTGTCGGTGGGTTGCCTTATGCACAGCACCACCATTTTCTAACAAAATATTTTGTAATGACTACAAAGTTTTTAATAATATGTTCACACATATTTAAAACTTATTTACCGATGTTAGCAATTGTTACCATCAACACTCCATAAAATTAAGTTGTTTTCGCAACTAAATGTCTGAAGCAGTAGTCTGATTGGGAAAAAAGCACAATTAATTATATATAAACATTAAGTATCATCTTAATACAATATTTATAATGCATCGTTTACCCAACCCTACCATTCATTCAGCCGATAATTGCTTAATAGTCTAATCTTTACCATCACTGCTACACCTCCACGCAAATTTTCTAGCTTCGTCACTGATAATATGGCACTACACAGTATGCATCTAAAGATTTTTCAAATTAACCTACCATTATTTCATTTGCTAACAATATGTTCATACACATGATGTTGCTTGCTAAGCTACCATGGTTTCGAAAATACACGCATAAAAAATAATGTTAGAGACTCACCTTCGTCGTCGTCGATATGAAGACACTTTCTTTCCCCCTCTCCCTCTCCCTCTCCTCTCTTTTCCTCTCCCTCTCCCTCTCCTCTCTTTCTCTCCTCTTTCTCCTCACGCCGTCGCTCTCTAGAAAGAAATGGTGGCTGTTCACGGGCGACCACGCACGCTCGGTTATATAGGCGCCTCTGGTCGCCCAACGGATGAACGACTAGGGTCCAACGGTGAGCGACAGGTGTCCTAGTCGCTCCACCGTTCGGCGACTAAGACCCAGTCGCTCCACCATATGCCGGCTAGGAGGCGAAAGGTCCAGTAGCTCCACGGTTAAGCGAATTGGATATTTGTCGCTCACCCGTTAGACGACTAGCCCAAGTCGGCCAACTGTAGAGCTATACGTGATTATTTCTGATAAAAAAATAAAATAAATTAGTATTAATTCTATAATTCTGAATAAAAAATATATTATTAAAATCTCTCTCTCTCTCTCGCACGCACCTGTTTGCATTGTTCCACTCGCATTCGGGTTGCGCGCACCATACCGAGCCGGCGAGTGAAACTGACCTGGCCCCATAAAGTTCCCTAATACGTAGAGCGGTAGCCCAAACCAGTCCGGCACACAAGTAGACTTGATGTCGCGCTGTACTGAGCTCAGCTACCTCGTGGGCATTCACTGGAGCTGTGTATAATCTGCCACGATGTCCGCACAAAACAGTGCGAATTCCCAACGGACCAACCTATCCTCTACTCTATTTCCTTCAGGTCCTGGACCAACCCAAAGCCCATCCTAGCCTCCTATTTTAGCCGCTGACAATCCGGCCCCACCTGCCAGGCCTCCTCTTCCTCCTCTTTCTCTTGGCCTTGCACTCCTCTGCTCACTTGTCGCCCAACTTCCTCTCTGTAGTCTCCTCTCCACCTAGGCATGAATTGGGGGGGCAGCCATTGCCTCGCCCGTCTCAACCGCTGGCCGACCCACCCCCTCTGTTGTCTCCGCTCTCCCGGATTCGCCACCCCCCGCGTCCGATATCTGTACCTTTCTCGTCGTCTGCCGTCGGTATGAACTCGCCGGTGAGCTCACCGCCTCCCCTCGATGCTAATTTCAAGCTCCACCTACCCCTATGCCTTCCGTTCTCCATTTCCCCTACCAAATCAGGCTCCTCTGGTTTGGAGCTCAGGCGCGCACAGTGGTGGAGCTAGGAGCTAGAAATTACATGATAGGTGCACAACTCCGCCACGGACGCCTCTCGCGTCGCTTGCCATGCTGCTTCTTTGTCATTGCCGCTGCTCCGTGCCACGCCAAGGGCTGCCGCCCACCAGTGACTCGTGAAGCCCTGCCAAGCGTTAAGCGCCTCGGCGTTGCCAAGCTTGCCGCTCAGGACCTCTGGTGCTCCCACGCTGCCTCTCACGCGCCGCCGGGCGCCCTCCGCGTCGCGCCGCCTTCTTTATAATCATGCGCTGCCGCCTAGCTCCGTGCCGCGCCACATGGGCCTCGCTTACTGTGACTCGCGGTTGCCTGGGGAGCAGCCGAGCAGGAGAGGAGCAGGAGAGATTAGGGTTGGCCAGTTGGGGTTTTCGGGTTCGGGAGGAGTAGGACTGAGCAGTGTTGAGGAGAGGATTGCTTCTAGAGATTTGGAGAATTGGTGAGCTGGGCTGGACCGGCTGATGAGCTAATCCCTGATTGCTTTTCAAAAATTTAGGGGTGTCGGGCATACCTGGCATCCCACCTGGTTCAGCCTTTGGACGCACAGTGCAAATATCTAGTTGATTCTTCCATACTTTTGGCCTCACAAATTCACTTGGACGAACCGCTGAGCAAAGTGATTGCAGAATAAATTGACTTTGCCCAGCCCAGGCGTACCTGTCAGTGTTCAACCATTTGATTTAGGTGTCGTATGCTTTCCATCTTTCCATATACTAGTACTAGTATGTTTGTTGTGTAGGATCTACTGTTAATCTGTGAACCACACCGTACATGCTGATTTTCGGTGATGCCTAATTGCTCACCTATGACACAAGAACAAATAATGATAAACCTGTAGCAACAAGTGATGGCCGCCTTCTGCATGAAAAAAAAGTTTTTAAAATCCGTTTATTTACGCGGGTAAAGCGGAGGATTCAGAATATGAGAGTAATGTCATGGCCATATCAAATCTCCCTCTCCTCTATGCATGCCTAAAAAATGACAACAATTTACCCCCACAAGAACACTGTAGACCTTTGACCATTTTAATGTCTTAAACCCTTAATCATCGAGGTATTTTCCAACTCACTTTCACCAACCGTTGTCAGGTGCAAACGGAACGGATAATTCCCGATTGACCGGGGGCTCGTCGAGCGAATACATGATGGAAAAATGGGTATTCGACACATTCTGTTTCCGACTCCGAGGAAAAAAATATGAAATGGAATACATGATGAACGATATCCGTCCGTATGTATTCGTATATCTGCTGTAGGAAAAAAATATGAAATGGAATACATGATGAACGATATCCGTCCGTATGTATTCGTATATCTGCTGTGACTCCACTTAGAAACAAGATAACAAATTGATGGGATTGATGTATCTGAGTAGACAGAGGATACTGAGTATTTTTCATTCGACATCTTACCGATCAGTCTCTCCATGTTCATTTTGATTGCACTTCCAGTGTCCAATGTCCCATGTAAGGGTGTAAAAGAAGCGGATAATTTTCGACCGACTGACCGAAGGCTCGCGGAGCGAATACGGGATGTAGAAATAGGTATCCGATACTATTTGTGTCCGTCTTTGAGAAAAAAAAATAGGGAATAAGATACATGACAAGGGATATCCCTGTATCCGTTCCCATTGCACCCTTGATCATTCGCTCATCTAATTCGACCTTTTTGCTTTTACTTCTTTACCCTATCGTCTGTTTCTTATTTTTCTCACGAGAGAGACAGATTGCCAGCTTATCTACTGCTTGTAAATGAAAATGAGGCTTTGGATTATTTTCCTGGGAAATGGAACTATACCATTTAGCCCTCAAGTAATCGTTCTTGCTGCTTTTCTTACAGAAGTCCACCAGGAACATAGAGAATTCGGGCTCTAAACCTCCAGATCAATATAATGCGGACTTTTATACAGTGGCGGAGATTAATGTAGGCCAAAGGTGGCCACGGCCCCTTCTTATGCAACAAATTTCTTATACAAACACTAATTTACACCACTTCCATACTAACAAAAATACTAATTAAAGTATGTTTATCTTAGCTTGGCCTCCTCAATGTCTCTTCAAGCTCTGCCACTACTTTGGCCACTACTTTAAGATCACATAACTCTAGTACTTCCAATGAATTAAAAGCCTTTCAAGAAAAAGAATTGTATGCCAAGTGAAGGGGAATCCCATATAGCATGTATATATGCATGCTTTCCCCATGTTTCTTCTTCCAACTAGCTAGGCGTGGTTTGGTTCAGTCGTGTTTACCCAACAGCGCTGTATAACCTGTTCTAAGTACTTGTTATCATTCGTGTAATCTTGTGACGTTTGTTGTATCATTTAGAATGCAGAAATTTCCCAGAAAAATTTTAAACAGAAGGAATCTTGGAAAGTTTCCGCGTTCCAATTGAGGACTCAACCTTCGTCTTCAGCAACTTCCCAACGGACGTCCGCAGATTAGCATTTTGCTATGAATTAATATAGGAGAATGCTTGGACCCTGATATCCAATTGAATCACTCGTTTCGGACGCTACGTGACTTGTCTTTATCCACTCATCCAGTCTTCATCTACTTAACTAGATCTAATCAACTCCACTCCCGTATCATCTCCGGTCAACCCACCTCCATTCCCCTCTGCATGCAGGACATAGCACCTCCCTCGTCCCCCATCTTCAACCCTCCTACCCATTCACTTCATCTCCCACTGTTATTCTTCCAGATCTCCCCAAGCTTCTCATTTTCTCTCCTCAAAATTTCTCCCTAACTTTGGTGCCTCCAACCTCTTCCCCACTCTAGCCACATCAACCCCATAGTGACTCCGCCGACGGCCGCCCACCACTGCCTATTCCCCCAAATATCGCGGCTATGGATACCCGCCTCTGTCCTCACCAGCGGAACCGAAGATGAGGTAGGCGGCGCACAGGGCGACGCGATAGGGGAGTAGGAGATCCCAAGAGACTCATTGGGTCTACTCTGGAGGTGGTGAGATTCACTATGGCCGGCCGCGACCTTCAAGCGGCACCATAGCTAATCGAGCTTTGTCGTCACTGAGCTTGATCTCCGGTGACCACCATAGCCTGTCCTGTACATATCCCAGTCGGGGCCGATGACGTACCATTGCTGTTGAAGAAATTTGGGGCTGCTCCACTTCCATGAGAGTTGGGGTTGTGTCTCTGGAGTTCCGACAAGCAGCGGCATCAACGAAGCTGGTGTTTGTTGCATCAAGAAATTTTTTGTTGTTGCAATGTTTTTTTGAATGTGTTGTGGTAAGAGTTAGGGTGTTGCACAAATATGTTGATTTGTTTCACCCGATTTTTTTGCCGTTGTACGTGTCATCAGATGTTGCAATAAAGATTTCCATTTGTTGCATCATGTTGTTGAATGTTTTGTTGTGTAGCCGTATATTTTTGTTTGGCTATCTCGGATTGTTGTTGTTGCATTTGCCGCGTAAGCCTTTTTTTTGTTACATCCAATAGAGATTTGTTACAGACTTAATAAATAATTGTTATGTCTTACCAATTTTTATCGTGTCGGATGACTGAAACCGAACATTTCAAGTTTAACCATAGAGAGTAGCGTACAATGGGATTCGTCCGGACGTTCCCATTATTATATTTCTGTATATTATACGCACCCCAATTTTGATACATCTTTTCTCAGTTTGGCATTACCACACCAGGAATCAAAATCTTCACGTCGGCTTGAAGTTTCTGTGCGAGATCACCGCGTAAAAGGGGTCCGAGCTCGCCAGTCCGAACAGCCTCATCACGGCGTCCAGCGGTGAGGCCGACTTCCCGCCGCCGGCGTCCGAAGGCAGCCTCCTGACCACCTCGGGCTGCGTGAACCCCTCGACGCACTGGAAATACTGCGTCACGAGCTGCACGCGGCTGTAGGCGGAGCCCTCCCGCCACGCGCTGATCGCCTTCTCGTAGAACATCCTGTTGCTGAAGCTCACGATGCACACGCCCCCCGGCTTCAGCACCCGGAAGATCTCCGCGAAAACCTTACCAACGATTCGCTCATGTGTCTTAATTAGTGCGTGATTCGTGAAATTGATTGTTTATTATTAATCGAGGAAAAACTGATTAATTGCGCTATTAGAAGAAGACGATAAGTAGATAAGGACATGTCCGTACGTTTTCAGGGGACTCCAGGTACTGCACGCTCACGGTGCAGAGCACGGCGTCGAAGGAGGCGCTCTCGAGCTCGAGCCGCTGCTCCCGGTTGAGGTCCTTGACGAAGAAGTAGTCCAGGCGCGGGTTCTTGGCGAGCTCCTGCGCGTTGAGGCCGTGGCCGACGACCCGCTGGAACCGCTCCTCCGGCGGCAGGTGGCTGACCCAGGAGCTCATGAGGTCCAGCACGTCCCATCCGGGGCGCAGGCGCTCCCGGTAGAGGTCGGTGAGCGCGGCGATGAAGCCGTCGTCCACGTGCTTGACGAGGCGCGGGAAGGCGTAGAAGTCGCGGTCCGGGCGCGGGTCCAGCTTCGCACGGCCCTCGGGCGGGAGCACAAGGCGCCGGATGCTGCCGGCCGAGGGCGCCGGCTGAGGCGTGCTGGAGGAGCATCTTGGAGGCCTCGGTCGCGGCGATGGGCGCAGCGTTAGAGGCGGAGTGCAGAGCATGCCGTCGTTCTCTCTGCTTCTGTGGAGACTGGAGGCTCTCAGTTGTTAATTGCTTGACGTGGCGTTTTATCTGGACGGGTGGTTGGTGTGCTTGTGCTTGTGCTTGTGCTTGTGCTTGTGCTTGTGTTGTGCAGTCCCTTGCAAACTGATCGAAGGGCCCTATGCCCCTATCGCACTGGCCTGGACAAGCCTAAATCAGCCCAGATCATCATCTGTTCTGTAGCTCCCCTGTTTCTGTGCGTAAACGGATCGGCACAATCTAGCGGTGGCCCAAAACTGAAGTTCTTCAGATTTGGTTTGGATGTCTTCCACGGGAATACTATTGTATCCACTCAACCTAGTTAGGTTCAGCTTGGATGACCCATTCGGACAGGTTAGAGGTATGCAGACAACCAAACACACCCATAAAGAACAAGAAGGTATAACAAAGCTGGTTCATTTATACTTTTGTCACCTAATTAGACTAAGATTGTTAATCTTGAATAGCTTTCGTTTATTTTGTTTTTCACAAGTCTTGTTTAAATTCATCACAATTGTCAGATCCCTGCAAACTTGGACTGGTTTGGGTGGTGCACTTGGGATGCATTTTATAAAGCTGTTAACCCAGTAGCGATTGAGGAAGGTCTTCAAAGGTAGACAAGAATTGATTTTGTCTGTCTCTTTTACACATGCTTCTTTATGTGATTTGTTGCCTCTTTCTTTTGATAGCTGTCATTTACTGACGATGCATTTCTTGTTCTATAGTTTGCGTGAAGGAGGTGCACCACCAAGGTTTCTGATTATAGATGATGGTTGGCAAGAAACAGTTGACGAATTCAGGAAAGTGGATGAAGCCCTCCTTGAATAGACCGTGTAAGTGTCTCATCCTTTGCTAATACATAAAACATGTGCACTGCGTCTGATTTGCATTGTAATATTGCCAGGTTTGCACAGAGGCTGGTTGATCTGAAGGAGAATGATAAGTTTAGGGGAGAAGCCTGCAAGAATCTTGGAGACATTGTCAAGAAAATCAAAGAAAATCATGAAGTCAAGTACTTGGTTCTTATTGAAATACTAGTGCTATAAGTAAATCTTCATAATTTCTGCTGAGCAAAATGTTGCGTATGAAACCACAGGTACATCTATGTATGGCATGCTTTACATGGGTATTGGGGAGGCGTCCTCACAACGTCTGATGTGATGAAGAAGAACAATCCAAAGCTAGTTTACCCAGTCCAATCTCCTGGTAATGTTGCAAATTTGAGGGATATAGCCATGGACAGCTTGCAGAAATTCGGTGTGGGTATCATTGATCCTGCCAAGATATATGAGTTCTACAATGATCAGCACAGCTACCTTTCTAGTGGGGAAGATATCTAGTGCACAAGCACCATTTGGTGCACATATGCAAAAACTTTTAGTTTGGGTATCAAATTAGTATAAAAAATTCTGAAAAAAAATTCTAGATGTAATTTATGGTGTTTTGTTCCACCCTTTAAAATTTGAAGTTCAAACTCAAAGTATGTTAGAAGAAACAAAAAAGATAAGTTTACTGTAAATAGTAACATTTGCCTTTTTATTTTTTTCCCTTTGCTTTTGATTTATCATATGTCAGAAATTTCTCATTTTTGTAACTCTCAAAGTGGAATGAGTTTGAACTTGGAATTTCGTATATAAGTAGAGTAGTTTCAGAAGCACATCTACATTTTTTTTCAAAATTTTTTATGCTAATTTGATACACAAACTAAAAGTTTTTGCATATGTGCACCAAATGGTGCTTGTGCACTAGATATCTTCCCTTTCTAGTGTGGGTGTGGATGGTGTGAAGGTAGATGTGCAAAATGTGAAGGAGACTCTAGGGCACGGCTTTGGTGGTCGTGTTGCATTGACTCGAAAGTATCAACAAGCTCTTGAGGAATCGATTGCTCGGAATTTCAAAGGAAATAACCTAAGGGAGTGTCTATGCTTCAGGTGACTAAAATTTCTTTATCTATTAGTCACATTTTCTTACCGTTGGATCAACATTCTATAGGCCAGATTATCTCTTTCTAAAATAGACAAAAGTATTACAAGAAAATACAAAAAAATTCTAAACTAGACAAAAGTAAATCTAAGTGAACCCTACAAATACAAAAAAAATACAAAAACAAATAGAAAAAATACAAAAACAAATAGAACTAAAAGTTACAGTAGAGCTGTACAAAAATTGCATATCACTTGGTACTGCAATTTTAGACTTAGTACTGTGCAAGCTGTAGGTGACTGATGGATAACAAAATTTCAGGCAACTGAAAATTAGCAAATCCGATAACCTAATATGCTGCATGAGTCACAATTCAGACAGCATCTTTAGGTAGAATGTCTATAGCTGTGAATAATATGAGCTATGTACATAGAATTGTTGGGATGATCCCGGCTAAACCAACCCCGAGATTCAAGGGGGCCATGCCCCATTCGCGCGCCTTGATCGGAGGCGCAACCAACATATTGGTTTCGGTCCCGTTCACTTGCGCTATAAGAAATAGGGGACTCGGCATGCCTTTCACCCTATGTGGTTCTAGGCTAAGTAAATCCCAACAACCTGATCTATTACGTGCGCTGTGGTGGGCGAAGACCGTCACTGCAACACCGTCGTCCTCGCCCACGCCACCTCTACGGCCGCCGACCGGGACTGCTGCCACTGACCGGCTCTACATCGACCGATCTACTAGCTCTAATGGCGTCTTCAGGTTCGGGTATGTACATCATGTTTCCGCACTAAGGATTAGACTAGGTGTTCTTCACTGAGCTAGGGTTAATGTCGTTAGATCATGTTTAGCCTTAGATTATAACCTACATTTGGTATCCGAGCCACCCTAGTCTCGTTTTCAACCCAAATTAGTCCCAACCGAACTTGATCATGCCCGGATTAGTCTCTCGGTTTAGCACTTAGAAGGAGGGGACTTAAGAAATTTTGCAAAACACAAATCGGAACCACCCGAGCTTGCAAAACCCAAATCGGCGGTGGATACTTATGTTTTTTTGGTGTTCACCGGAGTCTCTTTGGTCACACGCACGCTGCGGCGATTGTGGCGCGTTGCCGCCCTCTTTTCTGTCGTCGCCTCAAGCCACGCACGCCATGCCGCCGTTTTAGATCCCGCGTCGGTGCCTCATCTTGCCGCCGCGCTTCACGCTCTCCCTGCCTGTCGCCGACCAGCTTGCTGCTTCCTCTCGCCGTCGCCGTCGTCGCATCCTCAAGAAAGCCGCCCATTTTTTTGGAGTGAAGGGGGAGAAATGAATTAGGGTTAGGTTTTTGTGGCCTTTTGTTCTTCTCACGATCCCTCTCGGCCATCCGATCAAATCTAATGGCCACCATGGCATTTCGACCAGAGCACTTCTTATGGGCCGGCTGAGAATTAAATGGGCCGGCTGAGAAGTTAAGGCCGTTTTAATTTCGTGCACTGTTTTTTTTAATTAATGTGTAGTTGCTCAAATAACAATGTATTATGCATAATGTTTTGTCTCTAATTAAAACCGAACCAACAAGATATTTTGATTAGAGATTTTTATGTTTTATTTTGGCATTATGTATGCACATGATTACATTCTGACCAACGTTGTTTATAGTCATGTGTCGCCCTATTAAATTATTAAGTTCTTTTCCATTTTCTGCCCAACAGTGATGTGGATTAGAACTGTTGTTTTGCATGTTGTTAATCAGACCAACGTAGGGTTAATTGCATGCAATACATCTTTATGATTTCTAATTTTGCAGCAATAAACGATTCGAATGTTGCTGCCACAATTGACAATATTGAGCAGCTCACGGGAAGCAACTTTCCCGCTTGGAAAGAAAGAATTCATGTTGTCCTTGGAGTTTTGGACCTTGACTATGCGTTAAGGGTGACTTCTCCCATTCCCCCCACCGACGGTGAGGATAATTATGATGAGAAAAAGAAAATTTACGATGTTAATGCTGAAAAATGGGAGCGGTCGAACCGCCTGTCACTAATGATCATGAAGACCTCTATCTCAATTGGGATCAGGGGAGCAATCCCTGATTCCGAAAATGCTAAGGAGTACTTGTCTTCAGTTGAGGAGAAATTCAAAGGCTCCACTAAAGTTTATGCTAGTACTTTAATCCAGAGGCTCTTATCCACTAAGTATGACGGGTCCAGCAGTATAAGAGAGCATATCATGATGATGACCGATATGGCTGGAAAGCTTAAGGGCATGGACATAGAGATGTCCGATGGTTTCCTAATCCATTTTATTATGACTTCTCTTCCTTCTGAGTACACTACATTTAAGATAAATTACAATACTCAGAAAGATAAATGGAGCATGAGTGATTTAATCGCCATGTGTGTCCAGGAGGAAGAAAGAATTAGGACCGAAAAGAAAGATTTTGTGCATCAAGTTGGCGGCCCTAATAAAAGGAAGTTCTCAGGGGACTTCAAATCCAAGAAAAAGCTGCAATACTCCTCTAATTCAGATAAGTCAGGGCCTAAGGTGCACAATGCACCTCAGCCCTATGTTGCTCCTACTGGAGCACTTAATGGGGATGAATGTCACTTTTGCAAGCAGCCAGGGAATTTTTAGAAGGATTGTGTTGGTTTTCTGAAGTGGCTCACAAAAAAGGGTAATGATACAATAACGTTCATTGATGAAACTCTTTATGTTGATTTCTCCTTTAAGTCTTGGTGGATAGACTCATGTGCAACTGTGCACGTTACCAACTCTTTACACGGATTCCATACCGCGAGAACACTAAGAAAGGGGGAGCGAAGTCTTAGAGTCGCGGATGGAAAAGAAGCTGAAGTGGAATCAGTTGGATCTATTTCATTAATTTTAGATAGCGGCTTTATGCTTCGTCTTAATAATGTAGTCTATGTTCCTTCCATAAGGAGGAATTTGATTTTTGGTTTCTTTATTGGACGATGATGGTTTTAAATGTAATTTTGGTAACAATAAATGCATTATTACATTTAATTCAAATGATGTTGGTCTTGCTTTTAGACAAGACAAGCTCTATATGCTTTCCCTTAATGAATCTCCTGTATCCTTGAACGTGTGTGATGCTAAGCGTAAAAAGAATGATGAGACCACTGCATTGATTGCATTAAAGAAAAAATATGTAAGGCAAATAAAGAAGGGAGTCACTCGCAACACAGGACTCTTAGAATTAATTTATACTGATATTTGTGGTCCTTTTCCTATGACATCAGTGGATGGTTTTGATTTCTTCATCACATTCACTGATGATTTCTCCTATTATGGTTATATCTTTCCCATTAAAGACCGATCCGAGTCACTTGACAAATTTAAGATATTTAAGGCTAAAATTGAAAATCAGCACAACCTAAGAATTAAAGTAGTAAGATCGGACCGTGGAGGAGAATATTATGGGAGACATGCCTCTTATGGGCAAATTCCTGGCCCTTTCGCTAAGTTCCTTCAGGAAAATAGCATTGTTGCCCAGTATTCTACACCAGGTGAACCTCGGCAAAATGGGGTAGCTGAGAGACGCAATCATACACTTATGGATATGGTACGGAGCATGCTTAGCTATTCTAGTTTACAAACTGGTTTGTGGATGGAATCACTAAAGACAGCTGCACATATTCTTAATCGGGTTCCTAGTAAATCAATGCCTAAGACACCTTATGAATTATGGACTGGGAGGAAACTAAGTTTGAAATATTTACGAGTGTGGGGTTGTCGTGCTGAAGCTAAGATATTTAATCCACATATTGGGAAATTAGATCTTAAGACAGTAAGTTGCCATTTTATTGGGTACCCTGAAAGATCCAAAGGGTATCGATTTTACTGTCCTGATAGGATAACTAAGTTTGTAGAAACAAGGCACCTTGTGTTCTTAGAGAATGACGAGGACACGGAGCCGTGAAAATAGATCTTGAAGAGAACCGGGTTTATGTTCCTTCACTGCTTATCCCAGAGACCTTTATTCACATGCTTGGTGGTTGCACCTCCAGTACAAAATACTTTTGTTGCACCCACTGTTGAGGTCTCTAAAATTCCTAATGTCGCACCTAATGATGAGCCTCGGTAGTCTCCTGCAATAGCTGATGTACTTATTAGAAGATCACAGCGGGAGAGAAGATCTACCATCCCAAATGATTATGTTGTTTATATGAATGAGGATATTAATGATATAGGGAAGGTAGATGATCTCACCTCTTATAAGGAGGCCATGATGAGTGAACATTCTCCTAAGTGGCTTGATGCCATGAAGGATGAACTACAGTCTATGAGCACTAATGATGTATGAGACTTAGTAGAAATTCCCGACAGAGTCAAAACAGTAGGCTGTAAATGGGTTTACAAAACCAAGCATGACTCTAAGTGAAGTATCGAAAGGTTCAAAGTAAGGCTTGTAGCAAAAGGCTTCTCACAAAGAGAGGGGATTGACTATAATGACACTTTTTCTCCTGTCTCAACTAAAGATTCATTCAGAATTGTTATGGCACTTGTAGCTCATTATGATTTAGAGCTACATCAGATGGATGTTAAGACGGCATTCCTTAATGGCGACTTGCAAAAAAACATTTTCATGACTCAACCAGAAGGTTTTGTCATGGAAGGCAAGGAGCATATGGGATGTCGACTTAAGAAATCAATTTATAGCTTAAAGCAAGCGTTGAGGCAATGCTACCTCAAATTCGATAAGATCATAAGGAATTTTGGATTTAAGGAAAATGAAGTTGATAACTGCATATATGTTAAGTTCAAGGGAGTAAATTCACCATCTTAGTTCTTTATGTGGATGGCATCTTATTGGCTAGCAGTGATAAGGATATGATGTTTGAGACCAAGAGATTTCTTTCATCTAATTTTGATATGAAGGATCTTGGTGATGCCTCCTACGTTCTTAGCATTGAGATTCACTGAGATAGGTCCAAAGGAGTATTAGGTTTATCTCAGAAGGCATACATTGACAGAGTACTAAAGAGATATAATATGCATAAGTGCTCTGGCTCGCCTGCTCCTATTGTTAAGGGCGATAAGTTTGGGACATTTCAATGTCCAAGGAACCAATATGAAACTGATCAGATGAAGTTGGTTCCCTGTGCTTCAGCTGCCGGAAGCATTATGTATGCTCAAGTATGCACGTGCCCTAATTTAGCTTTTGTAACCGGGATGCTTAGCAGATATCAGTCAAATCCAAGACCGGACCACTGGAAGGCCGTTAAGAAAGTCTTGCGTTATATGCAAGCTACTAAACATTTCATGCTCACATATAAGAATTCTTACAACCTTGAAGTTATTGGTTATTCAGATTCAGATTTTGCGGGATGTGTTCATACTAAGAAATCCACATCAGGTTATATCTTCACACTCACTGAGGGAGCTATCTCGTGGAAAAGCTCAAAACAAACTCTTACGACATCTTCAATGATGCAAGCTAAGTCTGTGGCATGTTATGAGGCTACCGGGCAGGCTGTATGGCTTAATAACTTTATCTCAAGACTTAGAGTGGTAGACAGCATCTCTAAACCACTCACCTTATACTACGATAACGAACCCGCAGTCTTTTATGCGAGTAACAACAAGTCAAGTGGTGCTGCCAAACACATTGACATTAAGTACCATGTTGTGAAAGACAGAATCTAGGATCAAACCATTAGTATCAAGCATATTAGTACTAAGTCAATGCTTGCGGATCCGCTTACTAAAGGCTTCCCACCCAATATCTTTCGTGGTCATGTTGCCGACATGGGTCTATTAGAAAGCCTCTGATTCTGGATAAAAGGACCTTAAAGCAAACCAACTCCCATCAAGTATAATGAAAATCCATTTCAAGATGGGATAGTACACTATAGGTACTGTGGTTGTATGACACTTCATTGGCTATGCGACACATTACCTTGGTATGCTGTTTTATTGAGAATGGGCTTATGGTGTTAGCCTTACGATCAAAGGGGAGAATGTTGGGATGATCTCGGCTAAACCGACCCCGAGATTCAAGGGGGCCATGCCCCACTCGCGCGTCTTGTTCGGAGGCGCAACCAACATATTGGTTTCGGTCCCGTTCACCTGCGCTATAAGAAATAGGGGACTTGGTAGGCCTTTCACCCCGTGTGGTTCTAGGCTAACTAAATCCCAACAACCCGATCTATTACGTGTGCTGTGGTGGGCGAAGACCGTCACTGCAACACCGTCGTCCTCGCCCACGCCACCTCTACGGCCTCCGACCGGGACCGCTGCCACTGACCGGCTCTACATCGACCGATCTACTAGCTCTAATGGCATCTTCAGGTTCGGGTATGTACATCATGTTTTCGCACTAAGGATTAGACTAGGTGTTCTTCACTGAGCTAGGGTTAATGTCGTTAGATCATGTTTAGCCTTAGATTATAACCTACAAGAATCTGACATGATTATTGGCTCTTTATAGTGCCTTTGAAGAGTGCAGTTGCTAGAGCCTCAGAAGATTTCATGCCTCGGGAACCAACACTGCAAACTCTACACATTGCTACTGTGGCATTCAATAGCCTTTTATTGGGACAAATTTTCATACCTAACTGGGATATGTTCCATGTGAGATTCTTGCACCCCCGGTAGTCTGTTTAAACATTTTTTTGTACTTCAATGTCAGCTAAATTTTTTTCTTCCTAATGTAAAGAGCAAGCATGAATCAGCATAATTTCATGGAGCAGCTAGGGCTCTGAGTGGAGGTGGTGTTTATGTCAGGTAATTTTCGCAGCATATTTTCTTCAGGTGCGGTGTTTGCTTTTAAACAAACCATATGATTTCATTACACTATTCTTTTCATTTTGATGTGCAGCGACAAACCAGAAATGCATAATTTCAGTGTTCTTAAAAAACTTGTTCTATGTAGCGTCCCGTTTTCGGACGGTGCATAGTAATTACTATTCGGTTTTCGTTCTTCACCGTAATTCAAATTACCAAGTATTTGCGAAAACTTTCTTTCCTCTTCAGGTTGTGTTTCAAATGTAATGTCTGTAACATTTGAAATTCAAATTCGCGGGTTGGAGTTTCTCCTCTCTTTTGAATCCCCGGGCCATTTTGAGTTGGGCCTCCCTTCTCTTTCGGGCTCATCCCATTTCCCCTCTGGGCCGAACCCATTTCCCCCTCCGGCCCAACCCTTGCCCGGCCCTTTTTCCTCCTCTCCTTTTTCGGCCTGCCCCAGCCCAAGCCATCCCGGCCCACCTCCTTTCCCGGCCCAGGCCAGCCCCGCTCGGGTCATCTTCTTCTTCTCTCCCCCCTGGGTCAACCGCGTAGGCCACTCCCTCTCTCTCGTGACGCCGCTAGCGCCAGCCACCAGCTCCCGCCTGCTCCCCTGCGACGCCCAGGAGCTCCTCTGTGCGCTGCACCAACTCCCCTGGCTGTGATGACTTCGGAGCCACCGCCTCTCCATGTCTTCTCCATCGAGCACGGCCGTGATGCACGCCGTCCTCGCTGCCCTTGTTTGCCCGGTCTGAAGCCTTGCGCCTGCGTCAGCTCATCCTCGCCCGCCCGGGGAAGCCGGTCCGTACCATGCGCCCGCGTCAGCTTGGCCGCGCAAGTCTTGCTCCCCTCTCTCTGCCTTGTCGGCCGCGCCCATGGCGTCACCGTTGTCCTCGCCGTCCTCGCTCCTGGACCGAGCCACGCACACAAGAACAAGACACGCTTCAGCGTCGGCGTGGACACTGAAGTCGCCGCTTCGTCCTCGCCAAGCGCCTCACCTGCTCCCTTGCACTGTCCTCTCCATGTGCAGGCCGCCCATGTCGCGACCGCATTGGGACTCCGCGCGATGCCAACAGCTCTCCTCCCTCCCGTTGGCACCCCATGCTCCCTTGGCCTATAAAAGCTCCCTCAGTGCCCCCTTGAACTCCCTACGCCACCCCTTGGAGTCTCGGTAAGAAACCACTTCAAACGTCGCTCTCCCATTTTCGGCTGCCGCCACCTCCACCACCGTCTCGCCGCTCCGGCCATCTCCCGGCACCGCCAACCCCGTCACCGTGAGGCCCCGGCCACCAGGAACCTCTCCCCTCAAACCCTCTTGAGGATTAGCCACCACAGCCGCCACAATCACCTTTCTTCCCCGCCTCCGGCCGCCGCCTTCCTCACCATGCGCCGCCGCCTACGGACCTTCCCTGGCCTCCCCGTCAAGCCCAACGGCTTCGCCTCGACGAGTGCCGCCCCGTGCTCACCCTCCCCGGCCCGATCCATCACCGGACCCCCCTTTCCACCGTGGCCGAGTCGCCGTCGCCGCTTAGCACCACCCGCCGCCGGCGACGTCCCCCTTTTCGGCGCCCCCACCCCGTCATCGGCTTCGCCACCTCACCAGCTTCCCATCCCCGTGCTCAAGTCACCCCGCCATGCCCTAGCCACGGCCGCCGCATGGCAAGCCACCGTGCCACGCAGCGCCATTGAGCGCTGTTGTGTGGCTCTGTTCAAACAAGCCCACAGTGCCCCATCATTAAGGCATTAATGATGTCTTAAATCCCTAATGGCAATCATTAAGGCTTAATGGTGTCCTAAAACCCCCCACTCTCACTGACCCGTGGGCCTCAGCCTGATAACCCGCAGCCCCTTCACACATCGCCCAATGGGCCCCGGTGCATCAGTGTCGTGAGCCCCCGGTGCAAGATGAGCCCGGTCCACACTATGCTGTGAACCGAAACTCTCTCTCTCTCTCTTTTTCAATTCATTTAATCTTTGATAATTCCGTTATCCTCCGTTATAACTCCAAAAATTATGAAATAAATTCCTAAAAATGTGTTAAATCAAGATCTTGCTAATGGAATAGGTCTTGTTCAATTTGGGGTTCATTTATGTATTCTTGTGTATTTATTTGCTCCCTTTGCCGTTGTGCCTTTTTCTAGTATTTTCGCCCGATTAGGAGGATTTGAAGACGCTGGAGATCCTCACGTTGATCAAGACCAAGAGTACCAAGATCCCCTTGCCTTTAACCAAGGCGAGTCAATACTTTGATCATATTGAGCCTACATTTTATGCAAATTATATTCATTTAAATTAACAAAAAATTGCATGCTTTACTTCTTTAATCAAATATATGTTAAAGCTTAAGGTAGTTAAACACCCACTTGTTGATTAACTAATTAATATGCCATCCTTGATAATTTGAATCCATTAATCCTTGTCACCCTAGTAATCTATATGGTAATACTAGTTATAGGTTGTACTTAAGCGACATGCTAGTCTTGCTTAAGTACCAGGGTATTAAAATACCCCAAACATCATTCTTCAAACATGAAATGATTTGGGTAGTCATTGGTGGTCCATTGACTAAAAGAAATGGATCAATTTGGTTTTACTCCTCAAAACCCCAATAACTGCTAATATCACATCTGGACGGATGGAAAGGCGGTGGGTGTTCTGAGAGCACGAGAATGGTTGGAAAATGTGGAAAGAACCGTCCAGATGGATTAAGGACTTAATCTTGTCACGACCTCCCGTGTTAAACAAGTACAACCACAAGTCTGCAAAGTGCAACTTGGCTTAGTAAAATTATTAAACCCTGAATGTGTCTCACACGGTGGTGAAAGGGAAAAGTGCGCAAGCTTGCGGTACATCCAGCTTGAATGGGTGAGGTTGACAGTAGTTGTGGGTAGTCCAAATCTACACCCAACGCTGTGAAGACAACGATCCCGCGCAACGTATGGGCGCAACCCCATATGGGTGAGATGACGGAAAGGGCAAGGTAGTTTGAAAGGTTACTGTGACGGTCACCCAACTACATGACTACGGAATCATGTGGGGTAACGGGTATGACTATCTCTTGTGGGTACAGTGCACAACCTCTGCAGAGTCTAAACTGTTTAAACAGCCGTGCCTACGGTCAAAGGCGGACATGGGAATCATAACTTGAGTTAGTTCTATTTTAACCTTTGTGGGTGGTATGGAAAAATGTGGAATGGCTCACCTAACCCTATGTTGGATTTTACCTGAGTCGTCGAGCTCAGCGGTGGTAGAAATTGGAGGTAGCTCCAATCAAAAAGATGTATTGGTAGAGTTTCCGCCGGATGGAACCTCTACTAAAATAATTATTGCATATTACTCTCTTTATAAAAAATGCAATTTGTTAAAATGCTAAGTAATAGGATTTGTAATTATGATAATTGAAAAGATTGCTTTAGCCAATAAAAGAACTGAGCCATCCTTGTTTAACCTTCCATATATATATATTATTGCATTGTGTATTGGCTCGCGAGCACGATAGTAGTGCTCATTCTCGCTCCTCTCCCTAAACCCTTCAGAAAATGAAGATAAAGGAGACTACACTTTCTACGAAGGACCAAAAGATGATGGACAAGGATATGACGAGGAGTAGTATAGTTCTGTAGTTAGGTCTCGCCCCAATCTAAGTAGACTTGTTGGTACTCGCGTACAACCGATATTATCCAGTTCTTTGTTAATATCCGTCATACACAGGTCACCCCAGTCGCTTGCTTGTGGTGAGATGAGCCCTACCTCCCCTTTTGCTTCTACTGTAGATTTTGTTATCTTTATGCAATGTAATCAAGTTGGCCTTGTGCGGCCCCTTTTGTAAAACTCGACCCGATGAGGTTTATGTCACTCTGTTTTGTAATATATTTGTTTTAGTTCACGACTTGTGTGATTGATTCAGCAATGTGCCTGTGAGTGCTATCTACTGATCCAGGGAATAGCATAGTTTTTTCACAGAGGATTTGAATTCTCGGAATCCGGGTCCGACATTCTACCAGATGGCTCGATTCGAAGAGCGAGGCATGCTGGTCTTCCTACATGTGATTGTCTGTTCCAAGGAGTTTAATGAAGTAGCAATCCTCCAAGAGTTTAATGAAGTAGCAATTGCAAAAAATAGAGACAACCTTGCTAGCTTCACTCTCTGACGCAATTCTCTCCCCCAAGTAGTCGTGAAATCTCTAAAATAATAAAAACATGAGTTAATGGTAATGAAAATTAACTTGACTAGCATACTAAAAACAATAATGGTGACAATTCATACCAATACATTGTCGAGAAACGCGAAGGTTGTGCAATATACTCATTGTTATCAAAGAGTACTAGACCTTCATGTTGAGCAAGGTATGCTTTGTATTGATCCCAAGTGTATGTTTGATGGATATGTCGAGCCAATGATTATAAATTTGTTGGTAATATTCGGTTCCACCCATCGATAAACCATTCTTGAATTGTTGTTGAATGGTACAAGACCATAATGGTGAGTAGGATAAGAAGTGGTCGATTTAATGAGAATCATCACCGAAGGTAATAGGTTAGCATCTCGACGTCCATAAGTCCTTGAGCTAGCATGGGATTCATAGGAAGAAGAGTCATGTGGCGAGATTGATCTTTTTTGCGACTCTTACCCCTCTTGTAGATCTTACGAATTGGTCTTGAAGCATGACAACCATGGTCTTCATCTTGGGTAGCATGCGTGAAATTTTGCTCGCAGTAAATTCCAATGGTTGGTCTTGTCTTTGCATCTTGAGTTGTCCCACCATCAAGACCACCATCAAGACCATCATCGGACGACGGAGAGCTACCGTCCGCCAGACTCTTGGTATCAAGACTTCATCAGATGGCGGACTTTCTGTTTCTTCATCGCTTCCCACAATGTCCTCCTCAATGTTCTTTTTCTTCTTCTTATCATTCTTCTTCCTATGAGCCACTTGTTTCTTGTTTTGTGTAAGAGAGGCAAAGTCTGCAGCCAATTTTGCAGTCGGTTTGCTACAATATTTCCTTTTCCCAAGATGACTCTTCCCAATAGTTGTCTTTGTCCATTCCTTCAACGGTTGATCATCTAGTGCTTTTTCCAGTTCCTCCTCAGGGATGGCATCAACTACAATCTTCGATGGAATGGGGGGCTCACCTTCCTCGTCTAGTACGGGCTCTGATTCTATCATAGAGCTATCAAGCCACTCATGGATTGGGTTATTCATGTCGTACATAGTGGCATTAATTATATCGCCAAAAGGATCTACATCTCTATCCTCATTTCTAATCTCATGCTCTTGCAATCGTAGCCTTAGATTGTAGTGGACATATACGAGCTTATGCAGTTTCTTGTACCCAAGACGGTTCCTCAATTGTGTATGCACCAAAGCGAATGTGCTCCAATTATGTTCACATCCACTGGAGGAAACACATTGCGAGATAATCCGCAAGGCATATTTTTGTAGTTTCGGTGTCTCCGCTCCATAAGTCATCCACCATGTAGCTACAAGTAACATGAAAATTACATTAAACTCATAGTGACGGTTGATTTTCTATGTATATATAAGTTGATAACAACATACCTGCAGTATGACGCGATGCACTAATGTAAGCCTCATGTGAAGCAAATAGGCCTCGTCGATTACGATAGAATTCTAGCTCGCCTAGAGCCTCCACTGCCTCCTCGGGTGTATCGGCTATTCTTTGAATTGCCGTTGTCACGGAAGCGACGAGGGCTGCATTCTTCGCCAAACCATGTTGGTGGTGGCTTCGCGGGTTTAGCACCCCCGCTGTCAAAACACACATACAATGTTAGAAAAAATACAGCAAATATCATTTATGTGTTAGGATTTAGGAAACTATCTACTTGCCTGCAATCACATAGGTGCGGTTCTTGAGCCTTGAAACGCTTTTATTCACTACCTCCATAACACGATCATAGGTATCCTGATCGTCTGTCAATGCGTCTTCAAGTTCACGCTTGAGTTCATATGTTTTTCCAATCACCCCGCCACGCTTCTGCGGGTCTCTGTTGGTCTGCAAATCTTAGTAGTCGATAAATTGGTTCTACCAGTTTAATGACCCAATGCATAGAGGTCCACCATTGTCTACATGTGAGACAGGAATACATGTATTCTCCTTCTTCGGTCATGCACAAATGGTTGGAGGTCCACACATCTGACACCATCCACTTCATAAATTTGTCTTTTCTATCCAAAAACTTTTCAAGAAAACAAATGTCGCTCCAAACCTTGTGGCGTTTGGACTAACTATCTCTCCTCCAATATGTTCCCGCATTTCATTATGGAGGCGACCGTGGTTGTATAGGAACCGACAAATCCTCTTGGCCGACTTGACAACTGCAGCAACCTCTACGAACTAGCTAACATCCTTCAACATGAGGTTGATTTGTATGTGCACACTTACACGCCAGACTAAAGTTGGATACTCTTCAATTACCAGTTCACATGCTCTCTTGTAGTTTGCACCGTTGTTAGTCACAATCTGCATAATATGTCGATGTCCAACTTCGTTCACAACTGTACGTATCTCACGATACAAAAAGTCAGCATTTTGTATCTTACTAGTTGCATTCACTGACTTATGGAAAAACATTCTTTCATTGCAGTACAACATGAAGTTAATTATACTCATGTGTGTAGGTCCTGTCCATGAATCACACATGATAGAGACTTTATATATATCCCAGTCATCTTGGAACTGTGCTACATACTGCTTTATTTCTTGTTCGTTTTCATCAAGATATATCCCATCAATTTCATGGCCTCTTGGTGACGCCACGCCTTCACCAAGTTTTTGTGTCTCTTTGATGGTAGCACGAAAATAAGGACACTCTGCCTTTACTCCAGGAATGTCATTACTATGGAACCACTTAGACCAAAGTTTCCCAAGTTTTGACCTTGAGCCTCCACAATACGGGTTTGGCGGGATGCCTGAGCTGCCAAAATATCTGAGTCAACTCTCATGGACTGTGACCTAGAAATGCCACCACTTCCCCTGCCACTTCCACTTCCCCTACCACTTCCACTTCCACTTCCACTTCCCCTACCACTTCCACTGCCACCACCATGTTCAAACGTTCCACCCCTGGCTGCCGCCCTTTGTTGGAGATGGTGCATCTCCAACGACTCTCGGCGAGCCCATTCCATCTGTATTTCCTCGTCATCATCGAAGACATCTTGAGATGATGGCCCACGAGCTATAGGCTCTCTTGCAGCTTGCTCCATTCACAGTCGTTGATCTTTAATAGCTTTATTTCTTGCCTTCGCTTCTTGAAGACTTGCCAGCATGAGCCTTCGGACTTCCGCCGGAACCCCACTGCAAGCAATAACATCTCCATGTCTCCTAGCAAGATGTTCTTTTAGGTGGGTGACACCTCCGCCTGATTTCGTTACATTACAATATCTACACTTCCAACCAGCACCTCCTAGTCTCTCTCCATGGTCCCAAACATTGATAGATTTAGGAGCCATCACCTACATTAATCCATACAAGATGAAAAATGGGTCAATTTTTGGTTTATTACTTACATGAACTTCAAGCTTTAATAAATAACCTATAATCTGTTAAGACATCTTACAATGTTTAAATCTTTTTAACTATTCTGGCACCCAAATGTTATTATGATATTTACAGAACCTCATCTGCTGAACCTTTTCCTCCTACTACAAATACCTTCCTATAAAATTAAACATTGAGCATGTTTCAAAGCATTTATTTACAATCATACTAACTGTAGGTACCAGAGTTCTTTCTTCTTCTTTTTTGAACAAGTGGTACTGGACAATTTCAACATGTTATTGATAAAGATCTCTCATCTGTAAGATGATGTTTTATGCATGAAAAATATACTTGTTAATTGTCATCAACATAAACATAACACATGATTATAAGGCCAGCTTAGAAGAAGAAAATGGCATTAAGTTGATAATGTGACTGAAAGATGCCCAAGCAACATACCTTTCCAAACCGAATTAATTGGGGAGCTGCTGCTTGCTACTGCTGCTTGCTTGCTGCTGCTGCCTGGTGCTGCTTGCTGCTTGCTGCAAATGGAGGGAGGGAGGGAGGTAGCACAAGCCACAAGAGGGAGGAAGACGAGAGGGACAAGCTGCTCTGGACAAGCAAAAAGCAAGAGGGGGGGCAGGGAATCTATTCTTCACATGCAAACAGCATCAGAGGGACCCCAAGGCAGAGCATCCAATGCTCAAAAAAACAAAACCGCATTTGGAACTTTTCGGCCGGGATTTTTCATCCCGGTCGGCGGGCGGTACGCGGTTACCGGCCGGTAACCGGCGGTTACCGGCCGGGATTTTGAACCATGGTCTGTTCAATGACCCGGTCATGGATGGCAAAAGGTATAGGAAAATTAGCTTTTCCAGTTTCTTTCGCTACTAATCTGTTCTACAAAGAATAATAATTTGTGAATTCCTGAAAATATGGAACATGAACAATTTATCTGGTGTCATCGGAGTGTTCAATTGCCAGGGAGCTGGAAATTGGACTTGGCCAGTGAAAGAAATTGCTCATTCTCCCACCACCGTTAACATCATTGGTCATCTGTCGCCATCAGATGCAGAGTCTCTTGAGGAGATAGCTGGTGATGATTGGAATGGAGAGACTGCAGTATATGCTTTCAATTCATGTAAATTTCATTAGCTGCCTATTTCTTCTTAACTCTCGCATCTCATCCATCATACAGTCAAGGCGTCCACGACTAATTAACCTTCGGTTTTGTCTTACATATTCTCTTTCAAGGCTTCAGAAGCACCAAAATTTGAAGGTTTCAGTGTCTACTATAACATGTGAGATCTATACCATATCACCAATAAAGGTCAAATTTCACTCCATTCCCTACTTACATGTGTTGAGCTTAATGTATTCTCATTTCTTACAGAAATGCTCTTATTTCTACACCAGATTTTCAGTGGAGCTGTTCGGTTCACGCCTCTTGGAGTGATCAACATGTTCAACTCCGGTGGCGCACTTGACAGTATCACAGGCACCGTCGATTCTTCAGCTACCACAATTCAGATCAAATGCCGAGGGCCAGGGCGGTTTGGGGGCGTATTCATCCACTAGGCCGACACTTCGTGGAGTTGATGCACATGAAGTAGAGTTCAGCCACACAGAGGACGGCTTGCTGGCCTTTGATCTCTACCACGGTTCGTCCCACAACAACCTGAGACACAACGAGATTGTCTACAGAGCCTCCTGAACCCATTGGTTTTTTTTCCTGATTTTGATGCTCCTCCGAGCAAATCTGTATTCTGTTGTGCTATTCAATAACCACTACACGTGCACGGAGACATCAATTCCGCAAGAAACCAAACGAGTGCTGCCCTATTGGTATATGGTTTGTCATGGAGACGTCCGTCTCTCTCGCTCTTAGTATCGTGTCTTGTGTGCTTTGTCAGAGCTCACGACATGAGCTCATGAAGTAGCGCTCTATCACTCGTTACCGAAGAAACTGGAAAAGGGCATGGACGAATGGATTTTGCAAGTGGTCGAGCATTCCGTTATCTGAAGAACGCTGCTCTGATTCTCATCCGTGCGTCTTGCAGCTACGTGCAGACGGGAGATCACCGATCATCATAAAGTGGATGCGTGGACGTACTACACCGCATACATCGAGCTTGGCCTCACGTATACAAGAACAATCTCTCTTGGTCGGCTAAAACCCTACGCATGGATGATGGGTGCCGTTTAAAACGACCTAACCTTCCAGTTCTTGAGCTTGAGAGGCAGCTGCGCGAGCATGCTCTTGGTGGCCACGCTCCTCGTGCTGCTCACCAGCTTGAACCACTGGCTCTCCGGGTCGCAGCTATTGTCCGCGCTCAGGCGCGCAATGGCAAGCAAAGCCAAGAACAAGCCACACCATGAGGAGAGAACACCTCATCCTCATGGCGACCATGGCAGCAATGGAGGGGAAAAGGACGAGTAGTGGATAAATAGAGAGTGCATGGGCGGCAGGATTGCTTCATCATGGGGAAGGGTGAGGCACTGAGGCTTCAAAGGATCAACATGGTGTGATGAGGGTCTCCTGGGCCATGGGCAGACCCTCAAAGGGTCATGGGTGTTGCGCTGAATATCTTTTTTTTTCTTCAAAATATCTAGTATATAATAGGTATATTAGATGTATATGTTATTAGTTAGGTCAAAAGTATATATTTGTATCCGTAAATAAATTCAGCTTGCACTCCTCATGTAACACATTAGACCAATTTTCCTTCCTACTTTAGCCCACCAAACCCTAATCTCTATTCTTTCTTTCATCATGTGGCTGTCTGTGTGTTTTGGGGGGGTTCCGCCTCAAGTAGCGAACAAGCGGAGGCGCGGGCTACGAATGCGAGCGATGGTCGGTGGATACGACGCTACGACAAACAAGCGTGAGGCGGCGCAGAGCGAGCGTGCGGTAGCGCACCTGCGCGGACGAACAGAGATGCGACGTGAACAAGTGGATGGTAGCGCGACAAACAAGGAAGAAAGAAGCGGACGACACCAAGGAGCGACGCAGTGGCCGGGAGGGAGCGTGGCGGCGAGAAGGGAGCAGCATATCCAGCTCATCGTCATCATCCTCTCTCCAGATCTAGGCGTGTTCTGCGCACTCCACTTCTTCTCCCTGGCTTTGCTCCGCTCCAACTCTGGTTCTTTCTGGAGTCTAGCCTCTTCCTCTACTTTCTTGGTTCTTTCCAATGTATATTGTACAAAAATACAATCTTTGCATTGGGCAATGAACAGATAGTTGAGTCATTGTTACATATGTTTACATGTTATTTTTTGCTCTATGGAAATAACATTCTTAGATGGGGTTCTTGCTGATGGGGAAAAAAACAAAAAAAGAGCTGGATCGGCAAGGGATGCATATGTCAAAAAAAAATTGAAAAAGAAGGTAGGAGCTCTACCGATCATTATTAGAGGAAGAAAAATAAGTTTGAGCAGTCTAACTGCTACAACCTAGAACAGGAAAAAAGTGAGAAGACAACAATGACCAAGACCAAGCACAAGTTTTTTTTAAAAAAAAAAATAGAAGACATGGCATCTACCGATCACTATTAGATGAAGAAAATAAGACTTAGCGATATAGCTAGTACAACCCAGAATAGAAAATAGAGAAAACAACAACGGTCAAGCACCAAACACAAGTCTTGGCCGCACGCTGCAACAACAACATAACTCAGCAAAATAAGAAGCCTGGAGCAAAAATAGCTCTATTCCTAGTTTCCACCTCCTCAACTATCATTGATATTTATAATTTGCTGTTTAATTCACGCCATTATGATTGCCTTATATCGCCCAATTCCTCATATGAAATCATTAATTTCTATATTTTTTGTATTTTATTATATATACGTGTATCGTCGTATCAGTGTTTGGGGGGGTGGCATCTTACGGTATCAGTGTATTGGTATCGGCATATCTGGACAATATAACTCCGAAGTCCGAACATCTATCCTAAAAATCCTGGATCCGCCACTGCCTGGGCCTTGACATGTGTGAAGAACTTGAAGAAGTGAGACTCCTTGCTGATGTTTCAAGAATGCAACAACCATTTTATACTTCAAGGAAGGACAAGGCATTGCAACATGGCACGGGACTGTTGACCCATCTCAGGCCCAGCATGGTCCAACGAGGAGCACTGTGTTTGGGTCACAACCCCAGACCAGCAAGCCGGCCTAGCACGACCAGCGATGGAGGTGAAGGCGGCCGAACGCTGAGGTGGCTACGGCGGCTGGGCTTACCACGGCCTGTTGAGCTTATCGTGTCCGGGGTGGCCCGGCATGGCCCGAGAGGTCAGCGTGTCGTGCCTGGATCAACACCCTAACCCACGGGCCGATATGACACGACTCGTTTAGTTAGTCGGACCGTCAATTTGGCCAACTTTAGTGCTGTGCTCCTAATTCACAAGCCTGTGTGAAAAAAAAGGATATGGAGGTCGGCAGGGAGTTGGAGTAAGATGGCCACGTAACTCCTGCAGTAAAAAAAAACTTTTTTTTTGGGTGCCTCCAGTTCTGTAGTGATGTTTGGAGAGGGATCCTCTCGATCTCAACCGTCCGATCGAATAGCGAAGGCCAAAATCAATCGATATAATATTTTGCTACAATACTTTTCAGCTGTTGCTACAATATTTGCTACAGTACTGTGGCAGGGCACTGTTCACATAACGCGAAACATTGTTCACACTATGCCCCCTGCATTTACTGCAGGGGGATGCGGTGATGTTTACGTTGGCTACTTTCGTTAGTAGTAGTACTAGTACGTCTCTGGCAATTAATAGCACTAATCGTGGTTGCAAGTATAAACTTAGCAGGAAGCAATCAAGAGTGCGCAATGTGCAGAGAACTGTACTTGGAATTTATTTGCTTCCTATTTATGAGGAACTCGCCCAAAACTTCACGCTGGTGTCAATAATTCAGCTAAGAGGACAGTTTGGGTTTGCTTTTAATCTATCTGCCTAATCAAATCAGTTCAGAATTGCCAACCTGAATACACACAGCCAAATGAGGATTGCATCCTTCAAATGAAGTACTAAAAACAAAAGGCAACATAAGAATGGGCAAACATGAGAAAAGAAGTTGCGCACAATAAATAGGAAAGGCCCATGTAAAGCTGGTTCAGGTTCACACCGTGATTGCATTGTGCATTTCACAAATTGAGAAGGCAAAAGTAACCCTAGATCCATCATTGATCATTGATAATCTTAAAATATAGATCTTAGACTGATGCTCCTGCTTAGTTTGCTCCTTTTCCTTCCTCTCATCAAAGCATTTCTGAGGTGGTTGAACAGAGTTCCAAGCATGTGAAAGTTCAGATGTGCATGAGAAGAGCAGAAAGGGGGCAACTCACACATGTGGCATCAAAATTGGACGTCACCATTTCGTTGAATTACCTTACTTTCACAACTTTTCACCCATGAGAACGTACTAACCCACAGAATGATCAAAACAAGCACAAGAGTATTCTGCACATTCCATTTATTATATGTGGTTTTGTACAGATGAGATTTTTTCTAAACCCAATAACGTAAGCAAAATACAAGTGATCTAAATGACGATACATTACACACACCGTCGTGGAGACATTTAGCATATCATTCGTCCAATGGGCTTGAACACCTTCCTGGAGTTTCCACCTTATTCTCTGTTATATCCTTGACCAAATACAAGTAGGTTGTTTTCAAATTACTACCATGATGAACTTGGTGTTGGAGACCAGGGTCCAAGAGATGGCAACTGCAAAATGGAGGCGCTACCTGGTATACCTTTGCTGCTTAATATTACTTTGAACCATTGACTCTCAGGATTGCAAGTTGGATCTAAGCTTATGCACTTGCATTGATTTGTTGTGATGGCACCGTCAGGACTGGCATCCAAGCACACTCTGGTTTCATTTTTAGCGAGTTTAGTCGAAACATGCATTCTTGAATTTGATATTAGCTGCCACTTTGAACTGGATTTGCTGCAATCAGTCCCAAGCTTTGCAGTCTCACCCACAGACTTTGCCTGAAGGCACTGTCCAGTGTGCTTCAATACTAGCTCATATCCTGAGGTGTAGTTCCAAGCGTTTGATTCATCACATGGGCCCAACCCAAGTGAAGTTGAAGATTTCACTATGACACAAAGCCCAGTTAGAGGATGGAATATTACATTGTACGGTTCTTGACTGTTTGGTAGACCAGGACCTGAGTATAAATAAATTTCCGTTATTACGTAGCTCAAGAAAATTCAGTACAGATTGCCATGATCAATATTTAGTGGATTATTACATGCCACGGAGTTCAGTTTTGCTTAATTTCTTGCATACCAGCCTGTCTATATGTTTAATCAAAGTGTTTTCTTTAGAAGCTACATTTTACGATCAGTGTACAAGGGTTAAATCAATTCACACATACTGCTGATTGATCCAAAATTCATATCTATGCCAGTAAATTTCTGGCAGCAATTTAACAACCGTAATAGTACTCTGTTGAAGACTCCATTACATCCAATCCAAATAATGAAATATGTGGAGGCCTATGTCTTGGTTCAGCAAAAGGAGGTTTCATATCAAAATGTTTAACAAATAGCATAGTTCTGCCTTCTGAATATCTCAAAATTTCTGTTTCTGACAATGTTGGTAGAAGAATAATACTGAGATAGGTGAAGTGCAAACCTTGAAATGGTGATTGCAGAGAATTGATCCTTTTAATAAAGCCGGGGTTTCTAGCTGTACACCAATCCCATGTTAGCAAGCCATATGATTCATCATAAGCTAGAATACCTTCTCTGATATAGTAACTCCCTTGCAGAGCCCAAATAGCCCAGTCCAGATCCATTTCAGCTGCCACGCTTAAGAAGCAAGTAAGATAACGATTGTCAGCGATATGTGTGCCAGACATGTCAAACCCAAACTCAGAGAAAAACAACGGCCAGCCTTGTTGAAGTAGGAGCAGTCCTTTAGTCCTTATGGAATCAACAACCATCCTACAAACATCATTTTGGTTCTCATGTTCCCAATTGCCACCATCTGAGAAACCATACCAGTGCTGCTCGAAGACTAACTTTCCAGTAAATGACAGCTCAACGTGCTTTGCGAACAAGAAGCTGAGACTGTTGTCAAAATCCAGGCCCGACAAAATGACAAGGACATTAGGGTTTGCTGCATGCACAGCTTCAGCACCCTGTTGCATGTACCTAGGATGGGAATAGATTCTAAATATAAGTTTTCAATATCATGAGCTACATAAAAAAAACCTTTTTCAATAACATGGGTCATAAAAAAAATCCTTTGCTGTCACAGTAACATACCTGTACCACAAACTAACATTTTGATAGGGGCCTCGAAGCTCATTACGCAAGCTCATGCCAACGACATTTTTTGTGTTCCTAAACATTGTTGCCATTGCACTGAGGCCCTTCAACCATTCGTCGGGGTCAAAGTACTTGTCTCCAAAGAAGCCGTTACCATCGGTTCTGCTGCAGCACCATCCTGGAGTGGTCATTTGGTTATCAAGTATGACCATAATACTGTTGCTGGCCAGAGCTGACACCACTTCCTATGGTTATTAGATTTGACCTGTGTCAGAAGGATAATAATAATAATAATAATTCATCTATCCCTTGATAGCAAATGTCTTTTAGTTTCACATGATGTTTAGTCTGGTATTCTGTCCATGTCAAAAGAAAAAAGTACAGATCCCCTCTGCTAGTATACTCCTAAGTCTATGACCATTTGTTTTGGTACATTACTGGGTCAACTAACTACATACCTTGTTGGAAAAACAACCCAACTAGATACCTGATTTGGAAAAAGAACCAGCCCACCTAATCCACCAGTTGACATCTATCTTATCATCAAAACAAATCCTACAAAGCAAGACTTGTTCTAGCTAGAGCATTGAGACTTGCAAGGCACCCTCATCTTGGACCATCAATTTGGTGACTAGTAGGCTACGTTGCGCGGATACTTCCGAAAACTCACGTACGGGTATCGGATACTGCCTCGGATACAGATACTGCACTAATACGCCCGGATACGTATCGGCCGATTTTCCCTTTTTCAAATAAAGAAATTAATTCGGATACTCCTTGGATACCTTTCCGATACTTCCCCGATACCTTTGAACCCTAACCCAACTTAAATACACAGCTCTTGACCCCGACACTCTCACTCGCTCTTCTCTCACTCTCTGTTCTGCTTGACCACGACCCCGCGCCTGGTCCCCTCCCCTCTGCCCCCACGGCCCACGCTAGGCAGCCGCCCCCACTCCCGGCCCCCTCCGCAGGAGGGAGAACTTGTATAAGGCTAGTCAGGAGGGAGAACTAGAGAAAAAAGCACTTGGCTACATCAATATTAAGGTATTATCAGTTTCTCATTTTCTTATAATAATTCATTAATTTCTGTACTTTTTATTTTTATTACATATATACACACACGTATCGTCGTATCGGTGTTTTTGGGAAAATGGTGTATCGCATATCCGTATCCGTATCGGGGTACCCAGGCAACCTAGCTAGTAGGTATCTCGTATATGTTCCAAGTAAACAGGTACATATAGAAGAAACAGAACTTTCAACGAGTACAACTACCGTTGGCATTTCCTGAAATAGCAAAATTGATCAGATCTTTCTTGCTTAGGCTTCAGCCTTCAGCTTGCAATACATAGTTCTCAGTAATAAAAGGAAAAGAAGGATATCCTAAGCTAGTAAACTTCTTTGGTAAGCCTTGTGAGTTGTGATGAAATACTGTGCACTCAAAATTTCTCTTATCTGCAAAGTTTGGACTTCTGAAGCAACTTGTTTTAGTTAAATAAAAACAGCATGAATTGCTGCTGGTTTAGTTGTAATACAATTGATTCATGACATACGCCTGCTTGCCACAATATAATTCTGTCACTAATCCATCATAATGATTATTATTCAGAAAATATATAGTTGACAATTTGACATGGACCCTGGTTTAAATGTGCCAATGGCTTTCCGAAAGAAAAGTTTGTTAATTCCACCTCTGCTATTCTCGTACAATTTTGTCTATTGTCTGGCACTCTAGCCGCAACAAACTAGTGGTGAGACATTGTAAAATTCGGCATCATCTTGAACCTTCCAATTTCCAACACTAGCAATACTTGCCAATTTTATGGTGGTAGCAAGAAAGCGTAAGGAGCCATTTCAAAAAATAGAACTTTGAGCTTGCTTCTATGCTATCTCAAAAAAGAACTAAACAAATAAGGTTTGATTCATCTTTATTTAAAAAGTGATGTTTGATTAATGCAGCAAAAATCGAAACTAGAACCCCGCGCAACTCCGACAAAACCAACACAATCTTGGTTAGCATTTGGAGTATTCGAAAACAGCCACCTACCCGGAATACATCGATGAGGGGCAGGTCGAGGAGACCGGGGTTGTTGACCCGGACGCCAGCGACGGACTCCCGCATGCCGAGGAGCTCCAGCGACCACCGCAGCGGCAGCGTCCCCAGCGTGGCGTTGGTGGCGAGGTAGGTCGGCCAGGTGAGCCTCACGCAGTTGAACCCCATCGCCGCCACGCGCGCCGCGATGTCCTCCACGCCGCGCCGCGCCAGGCCCTCCGCGGCCGCGGGCTCCAGGTGCGACGCCCAGTTCGCACACGCAAGCTTCACGCGCCGCCCGTCCGCGCCCACCACCCACCGCGACGCGGTCGAGAGCGGCAGCGCTGGGAGCGAGACCGAGACGGCGCGCGCGGACGCGGCGGCGGGTAGGAGCAGGACGAGGAGGCCGAGGAGCAGTGGAGTGGGAGAGGAGGAAGCCATGGTAAGTACTGGGTGTGGAGACTAGAGAAGCGGATCTGGTGTTTAAATGAAAGAGATGTTCCTATGACTGGTGGGACCACGTAACGGTGGGACCATGTGTCAGTGACACAGATGGGCTGCAGCTTGGATAACTAAAGAAAGGCAAGTGCCAGTTGGTGCGCTTAAGCGGTTAATCCAACAGACTCGAATGGCCACCGCCGTCCTCCCGGCGGCGGCTCTCGCCGCGCCGGCGCCGGCGCCTCATCCGCCCTGCCGCCCGGCGCTCCGCGACGTGCGGCAGCTCCATGCGGCGCTCCTCAAGTCCGGCGCGCTCACCACCTCGCCCGAATCATTCCACTCCCTCCTCGAGGCCACCGCGCTCGCGGCGCCCGCCACCTCCCCAGCCTACCTGTCCTACGCGCTCCGCCTGTTCCATCTCGGCCCCCACCCGCCCCACTCCGCGCCGTCGTATAACATCCTTATGCGCGCCTTCCTCCGCGCGGGTCACCCGGAGGACGCCCTCCACCTGTTCGTCGAAATGCTCGACGCCACGGACGTCAGCCCCGACCAGCACACCGTAGCCTGCACCGTCAAGTCTTGCTCCAGGATGTGTGCTCTGGCTGTAGGGCGCGGCGTCCAGGCCTATGCCGTCAAGCATGGGTTCATGGTCGATCAGTTCGTGCTGAACAGCTTGATACATATGTACTCGAGCTGCGGGGATGTTGCAGCGGCACAGGTGCTGTTCAATGCAGTGGAGCAAAAGGGTGTGGTTACATGGAATGCGATGATTGCGGGGTACATGAAGAACGGAGACTGGAAGGAGGTGGTGGAGATGTTCAAGGGCATGCTTGAGGTTGGTGCACCATTTGATGAAGTGACATTGGTGAGCGTCGCCACAGCGTGCGGACGAATAGGTGATGCCAAGCTCGGGGAGTGGATCGGAGAGTATGCGGAGGAGAACCAGATGGTGGGGAACAGGAACTTGGCCACCGCGCTGGTTGACATGTATGCCAAGTGCGGTGAGCTTGATGAGGCACGGAGGTTATTTGACCGGATGCAGTCACGGGATGTGGTTGCTTGGAGTGCGATGATCTCTGGGTACACGCAGGCGGACCGGTGTCGGGAGGCACTTACTCTTTTCGATGAGATGCAGGCTGCCGAGGTGAACCCGAATGAAGTGACCATGGTTAGTGTGCTCTCTGCTTGTGCTGTCCTGGGTGCACTCGAGACGGGGAAGTGGGTGCATTCATACATCAGGAGGAAGGGTCTGCCCTTTACTGTTGTTCTTGGCACTGCACTGGTGGACTTCTATGCGAAGTGTGGATGCATTGACGATGCAGTTGAGGCATTTGAGTCGATGCCTGTGAGGAACTCATGGACGTGGACAGTCTTGATAAAAGGCATGGCAAGTAACGGAAGAGGAAGAGAAGCACTGGAGCTCTTCTCATCCATGCGTGAGGCCAATATTGAGCCCACAGATGTGACATTCATTGGTGTTCTCCTGGCTTGCAGCCACAGCTGCTTAGTTGAGGAGGGTCGCCGACATTTTGATAGCTTGACCCAGGATTATGGCATCCAGCCAAGGATTGAGCACTATGGATGTATGGTTGATCTGTTGGGACGAGCTGGTTTGATCAATGAGGCATATCAATTTATCAGAACCATGCCAATTGAACCAAATGCAATTGTCTGGAGGGCACTGCTGTCTGCCTGCACAGTTCACAAGAATGTTGAAATCGGGGAAGAAGCACTGAAGCAGATTGTCCTGCTGGACCCCAGTCATAGTGGTGACTACATACTTCTATCCAACATCTATGCGTCAGTGGGACGATGGAAGGATGCGACAATGATTCGGAAGGAAATGAAGGAGAGAGGGATCGATAAAATTCCAGGGTGCAGTCTCATTGAACTGGATGGGACGGTCTTCGAGTTCTTTGCTGAAGACAGTGACCACCCCCAATTGAGGGAGATATATGAGAAAGTTGAGGAGATGATTGAAGATATCAAGATGGCTGGTTACGTCCCAAATACAGCTGATGTGAGGCTAGATGTTGATGAATATGAGAAGGAAGTGTCCGTTTCACATCACAGTGAGAAACTAGCCATTGCGTTTGGCCTGATGAAATCGCGCCCTGGTGCAATAATTCGGTTGTCGAAGAATTTGAGAGTGTGCATGGACTGCCACTCTGCCACAAAGTTGATCTCGAAGGTGTACAACAGGGAGATTGTTGTTCGAGACAGGACTAGATTTCATCATTTCAAAGATGGTTCTTGCTCCTGCAACGATTACTGGTGAGTGGCGGTTACCAATTCTCTATCCTGTGCTTATAGGCTTTCTTTTAGATAGGAATATACACCACACCAGGCACACCTCTGGTCCCTGAGGGGAAGAGAGACTGAATAGTAACCTGTAAGTAAAACATTGTTGTTTACTGTTAGAAAAAGAACTACTAGCCTGCTACAAGTTCGTTCTTCAGCTTAATAGTGTAAACGTAAGCCAAAACTTTGTGGTTGTGTAGTGTGTACAGACTGCACACTGTTGTTTATGAATTCCAAATGGGGAATCAACCTCTTGCATTTTACTTAAACTTTTGCAGTGATTATAATTTGCATTTTAATGTTTCAATTACGGATCATTGCAGTTTTTCTTTACAACAGCTTCTTTTTTTGTGTGTCAAATTTGATAGTTGAACTTGAATCTACGGAGTTAATGAAGTACTAGCACAATGAACGAATTTGTCAGCATCTCGTTTTTTTTCATCTTCTTTTCTTTCTCCTTTTCATGCCATTTAAATGTTAAGCCTGTTAGGTTCATCTTTAAAGAACAAAATCAAAATTTTAATTTGTTTACTTTTATAAGCAATCTAATTAGTCACTGAGTGGTAGGCTCCACACGTTTTTTTAAGGGATCCACACATGTTTATTTCTTAGCATTTGTTATTTGTACTTTTGCTTGATCAGTTCATCATAGATACATTAAAGAACGACAGCCACTTCCGCATTTTCTAATTTCTTTTCGTTTCTCTATAACTTCCATATTCGACAAAACAGTTCCCTATCATCTAATCGTACTAGATTCATGACCACGAAATGATACACTACTAGTCAAATCAGACATAATCTATAGGAATAAGTTCATTTTACATACTTGAACTATCCAAAAAGTCTACTTAACACCTTCAACTATAAAACCGGTTATTTAACCATCCAAACAAACAAAATCAGGTCAATTTAGACCCTAAGACGGTTTTGGAGAGCGGTTTTGTTGACGGGGATTCAACTCAAGGTGGTTTTTACTATTTTGACAGTCATGTCATCGGATTTTGCTGACGTGGATCCGAATGAGAGGAGGGATGATGATGAGAAAAAGAAAAGAGAATGTAGAGAGAGAGAGAGGTCAACAATGTAGAAGTCAATATCTTTGAATTAGATCCTCGTTACCAAAACCTGATGATGAGGTTGCCAATATAGCGAAAACCACATTTGTGTGGGACCCACGTTATCAAAACGTCCTAAAAAACCATCGTAAGATGTAAATTGATCCGTTTTTATAAGTTTGGGGGTGTTAAATACCCGATTTTGTAGTTAAGAGTGTTAAATATATTTTTTTCCGTAGTTCATGGTGTAAAATAAACTTAATTCCTAATATATATATATATATATATATATATATATATATAGAAGCCGCCTTATATAAAGAACGGAACAAAACAGTTAAACGACGGCCACAATAAGCACCACCACGACAACAGCAATGTCCATGGCGTCGCTCCAAGCTCATGTGCTCCTTGCATGGCTCCTCGTCGTCCTCACTACCCTTGTCCTCTTGACTCGACTGCTTGCACCGTCCAAGAAACGCGCCACCTCGCCTTCCCTCCCGTGCCCGAGGGGCCTACCCCTCATCGGCAACCTCCACCAGCTCGGCGCGCTCCCGCACGATTCCCTCGCCGCGCTCGCCGCCGAGCATGCGGCGCCGCTCATGCTGCTCCGCCTCGGCTCCGTGTCGACGCTCGTGGTCTCCTCCGCCGACGCGGCGCGTGCCGTGTTCCAGCCCAACGACCGCGCCCTGTCTGGCCGCCCGGCGCTGTACGCGGCCACCAGGCTCTCCTACGGCCTGCAGAACGTCTCCTTCGCACCCCCGGACGCGTTCTGGCGCGCCGCACGCCGCGCGTGCCTGTCGGAGCTCCTCGGCGCCCCGCGCGTCCGCGGGTTCCGCGACGCCCGGGAGGGCGAGGCCGCCGCGCTCGTCGCGGCCGTAGCGGGCGCGTCAGGTGCCGGCTCGCCTGTGAACTTGAGCGATGTGCTCATCGCTACGAGCAACAAGATCGTGCGGCGTGTCGCCTTTGGCGACGGCGGCGAAGAGAACATACAAACCAGGGCTGTCCTGGAGGAGACACAGCGTCTTCTGGGCGCTTTCTGGGTCGCCGATTACGTGCCGTGGCTCGGCTGGCTGGACGCGCTCCGTGGCCTGCGGCGGCGCCTGGAGCGACACTTCCATGAGTTCGACGCGTTCTACGAGAGCGTCCTCGACGACCACCTCCACAAGCGCACGTCCTCCTCCGAGGAGGACCTGGTTGACGTTCTCCTCCGCCTGCACGGCGATCCGGCTCACCGGAGCACGTTCGGCAGTCGTAGCCAGATCAAAGGCATCCTGGCGGTACGTAAATAAGAGTAGGCATACGTTGTCTTTGCACGTTACGTTGTATATTTTTGATCGATCGAAATGTTTGGCTTCGTGTGTTTGCAGGACATGTTCGTTGCCGGGACCGACACGTCGGCGGCGACGGTAGAATGGACGATGACGGAGTTAGTCAATCACCCGGACGTCCTCACCAAGGCGCAACACGAGGTGCGCAGCGTCGTCGGCGACAAAGACATGGTCCGGGAAGACGACCTCCCGCGCCTCCGATACCTGAAGCTGGTCATCAAGGAGTCCATGAGGCTGCACCCGCCGGCGCCGCTCCTAGTGCCCCGGGAGACCACCGAGCCATGCACGGTGCACGGCCACGAGATACCGGCCAAGACGCGCGTGCTCGTCAACGCGAAGGCCATCGGCACGGACCCGAGCGCGTGGGGGCCCGACGCGGCGCGGTTCGTGCCCGAGCGGCACGACGAAGACGGCGCGGACCTCAGCGACTTCAAGCCGTGGCACGACAGCTTCGCGCTCGTGCCGTTCGGGTTCGGCCGGAGAAGCTGCCCCGGCGTGCACTTCGCGACGGCCGTGGTGGAGCTGGTGCTGGCCAACCTGTTGTTTTCCTTTGACTGGTGTGCGCCGCTCGGCGAGGTGGACATGGAGGAGGAGAACGGGTTGACGGTGCACAGGAAGAACTCTCTCTTGCTCGTAGCGAAACGGAGATGCGTGCAGTGATATGATCGATCTTACAACAAGGACGCTTCCAGAAATAAGATTAACGTACAGTGTTGTAATCTAAGCTCACCAAATAAGTGACATATACATAGTCTTATTTCTCCTCTTTTCTTGAAAAAAGAACTATTCCTTTCGTCTCGATGTGGGTATTTTTGCATCTCAGAGAGAATATGTTAACTCCCATTATGCTTGATTTTCCTAATTGTGTCGTTGTCTTTTCGTTGCTTGTTGTTTAGTCGTTGTGGTTTTGTTTTTGGCTTCGGCCGACTTTCTTCAATCTTAACGAATTGGCAGAGCTCCTGCCCTTGTTCCAAAAATTATGCTTGCTTTAGTTGATTGTTATTTGTTACATGATTGGTGTGGTAAAATTATGCTTGCTTTAGTTGATTGTTATTGTTACATGATTAGCGTGGTAAAAAAGAGAATAAATTATGACAAACGGGATGTGGGACTAAGTAAAAAAAAGGGTGGAACTTACCTAGCTAAATCGTGTCAAAGTATTGTCTCGAAGAAAAAATTTGTGCCAAAGAATGTGTGGCAACGAATTAAACAATTAGCCAAAATAGATAAACTTGCCTTCCAGTCGCCGTAAAGTACGACAACAAACCATGTATTATGTGTAGGGATACGGATAAATTATACTAGCTGACGATTCAAAAATTCTATCATATAAATTAAGAAGTCATGCAAATAAGATATCATAGATTGTTACCACTAGACGCGTAGTACAACGGAAGAAGAGTTGGAGCAGACTGATCCAACGTCAAGCATGTCAATGAAGTGATCGTAGTCGATCGTTCAACATCATCGGTATCAATCCTCTCTTCCAACAACCTATCATGTCGTTCCTGATGCGCTGTACTTGTTGCCGGCCAACATTTCCCTTCAGTCTATCAATGTCCGCGGCCCAAATAAGTTGCTCCTAGGTTAGATGGCCAGTTAAATAGCCAATCATGGCGTAACCATACATCTGTACACTCCAGGTTTGCATCACCTCTTCCTGGTTGAAATAGTTAGAGGTACTGGCTAAGATGCTGCACCACCGTCGAACATGCGGCCATGACATGGGAGCAGGGCCTGTGCAGAAGAAGGGGGTTTGTTCAAGTGCATTCAGAACTAGCGCGGCGTACGTGCACTCGTGGGTGATCCTCTCGTGGTTCGTCCCGCAGTGTCCTGTATCCCTACACATTATCTCGAAACGAAGCTCCCTTGTGCCCATCTTGAATGCCTGGTGCATCTCACCCTTATTGCTCTTCTCCTCCATGTACTTGGTGATCATGGTGGAGTAGAGTATTCTATCATTTGCCATGGCGAGCAATACGTTGTTGCTTCTGTCAACAAAGTAATTTGTGGTGCCGCAGATAATTGCCTTCACAATCAGCGCCGGCTCTATAATTTCAAGGGCCCTTGGGCAAGCAAGAAGATAAGGCCCGTTGAACTAGTTCTTAATATAAATATTAAAGTATATATATAGTACGAATAACAAATTACTTTGCAGTACACGTTTAGTTCATGGAACATAACTATAGTGTAATAAAACACTAAAAATAGAAACCATTATAATTACCTCAAATAAAATGTAATGCTTCAGTGCCTTGTAAAAAACCGTCTATGGGCATTTCTTGATGCAAAATCTTCAAGAACAGTATCGAGATTAATGTCGTCCAAAATATCCTTCTCAATGGTGCACATAGCTAAGCCATTCAATCTTTCCTGTGACATAGTTGACCTCAAATAATTTTTCAAAAGTTTCAATTTGGAGAAACTTCTTTCGGCTGATGCTACTGTCACTGGAATAGTTAAGAGAATTCGATATGCAACGGAGGCATTTGGATAGCAATCTGCAGCTTTAACAAACTGAAGAATCTCAACTACGACATCAATTCTTCCGCAAAGATGCTCGCAACACTTTTAGTTCAGAGAAAAAATCATCCAAATCAACATCGACTTGTTTTCATGAGAAAAAGATTCTACAAAAGTAGTGCAAACACTTTCAGAGATCATTATCATCCAAGGATTTCAGATTTTCGAGTTGAATAAGAAACCAAATATTTTCTCAAATTTCTTTAGTGCTCAAATCGACTAGTCAATGAAGCAATTGCATTATCAACAATAACTATATGTACTAATTACCTATATGGTCTTGGGCCCACTCACTCCATGGGCCCCGTGGCCGCCTCCCCGCCCCCCTAGAGCCGCCCTGCTCACAATGCCAACCAAAGAAAGACACCTTGCGCCGCGCATGAACCAGTTGTACACCTCGGTTAGATTGATTGTCATGACACCATATCGAGCACTACCCCTGTCATGTAGCAGCGACCACTTCTCCTTAGGTTCGTGCTCAATCCAATCTGAGAAGCATTTCACCTGCGCTCCCGTCCTTCTCGTCACACTGAGACCATCTGTAGGTAGCTACGACAATGCTCCGGGGGCCTGATCAGTGCTTGGGCCAGCCCTTTTCGCTACCTCCCTTCTTTGTGTCTGGGTCTGTTCATGCAGAATCTTCTAGAGTGCTTCAAACATTCGCTGCTAGTTCTGGTTGCATAGCCGCTTGAACAGGTTCATCAAGTCCTTGTTGTGGTACTGCTTGTAGAAGTTTGCACCCAAGTGCCTCATGCACCACATGCTCTGCAGATCCGCCCACGGAAGTAGTTCGTTTTCTCCTTATTGTAGTTGAGTTATTGCATTCAACAGGCTCGCATGTCGATCATGTATGATACATACGTTTGGACAGCCCTGTACAACAAAAATACTCAAATTCCTCAAGAACCACAACCAGCTGTCTGTGTTCTCGCTTTCAAGAAAAGCGAATGCCATAGGGAAGAACTTGATCGTTCCCGTTCGTCGTTATTACAGTCAGTATCTGGCCCTTGTACTTTTCAGTCAGGAATGTGTCATCCACGCACAAGATTGGACGGCAGTGCCGGCATGCATTGATACATGGACCAAAGATGAAGAATGCTCGCTGCAGTACCCTCTTATTGGCCCACTTCGGATGTGTGGAATCGTGAATATCGACATGAGTGCCGGGATTCCTATCTTGTATGACTCGGAGTAGCCTAGGGAGGTTGATGAGGACATAACCCCTATGGATACAACCATATTTGCTATGCTTGCTATTCCAATTACAAGAGCTCGTGCATTTCACTTAAATTATCAAGTGTGTTCATTTTTAGGAGTGTCTGTATATTATATGAACTACATGATACTATCTAATGATGAAAATGTATATTTGTGCAGCTCCATTTTTGCCGTTTCTTTCGGTCTTCCCTTCGGAATTTGGTGTTTGCCTCAACTGCAAAGTTGCAGATATCGTCAAAACCTTTTAAAAGAGCATATATAAGCCATATAAAACTTTGCTTTTTCATCTCTTGAGACTAGTTGTTGTTTACTACTTAAACTAGAGGGTTGTTTATATTGCACGTTATTCCGTTTTTGGGTTCTATATCGTGTGAACAATCTTGTGCCCCTACACAAAAGTTTGAGTAGTTGGCTAGTGTCTCTCCTAGCACTTGGTGTGAGGATTTCCTTTGCTTACATCAAGTCACATTGATCTTTGCGTGTCCATTCATACACTTCTCTTCCTCTTTACTTCATAGGCTTTGATTAGCTAGCTTTCTTCTAGGCTAGGATCAGCAACATTGACTAGTACTTTGAGCAATTTTTCAACTTGCATTTACTGATTTGATTAATTTTAATCCATGCTACCATATTGAAGCCTATCCTAGCTCCACCTACTACTATTGTACAGATAGCAGTTGCTTGCAATTGCTTTGTCAATCTTCGAAGAGCGTTTGACACCGACACTAATTTCCGGTCACTACCTATTTGCTTGGTAAGAATTGGTAAGAACTTGGTATTAGCTTGAGTGTGAGTGACATTGAGCCTCCAGATCCTAGTAGTTGATAGGAACATATACTTGTGATTTGTTTTCTTGTTTTTTACTAACTATGGTAGCTTCACGGGATGATTATGAGATAGATCCACGTCTTCTTCGAGCCATTAAACAGGAGCTCAAAAAAGTCCGCGAGAAAGATGCAAGCTTGAGTCGAGATCGTCCACCACGGGAGGTATATGATCGTGATAGTACGTCTGATAATATTAAACTCACAGTGCCTTCTTTTGCTAGGAAATATGATCCTAATGTTTATCTCACATGGGAATTAGTTGTACAACAATTATTCGCTTGCCATGAATTTCTTGATCATCATAAAGCTAGGGCTGTTACCCGTGAGTTTACTGATTTTGCATCTCTTTGGTAGAGTGAATATTGTCGTACTAATCAGAACATACTTAGAACTTGGAATGCTTTGAAGAGAGCAATAAGACATAGATTTGTATCTTCATATTATTCTCGTGATTTGCTTCATAAATTGCAACGCTTAAGACAAGATAGTAGTTCTTTAGAGAATTATTATCTAAAACTGCAAACTGGTTTGTTGCGTTGTGGTTTAGATAAAACTGAAGATGCTAAGATGGCTAGATTTTTGGGGGGTTTAAGCCGTGAATTCAAAACATACTTGATTATAAAGAATACAATTCTATCACTCGCTTGTTTCGTCTTGCTTGCAAAGCTAAAAAGGAAGTACATGGACGACAATCCAAGACTAGTCGTGCACTTTCGTATACTCCCACTACATATTCACGTGTACATGAAACAAACAAGCGTACAGTACACACCTCCGCATCAAGATCACCTTCGATTGATTCTTCTGCTGCTGCACCTCCTATGATTGCCACCCTTGCTATGAGCGTCACTCTGTCTCACTGTCTTGCATCATTGGCTCGCTCATTGGCAATTGAAGCTCGCTCATTAGCAATTGAGCTAGAGCAAGAAGAAGAAGGGAAAGCTTGTGACTACTCACCACCTCCAGTACTGGCATCATCTGAGTTGAGCCTACAAGGTAATACCAAAGATACTGACTTGAACACTCAATCTGAGATCAATACACATGATTTCATGCCTAGTATCATCGAACAAAGGGAAAATCAGATTGTAGTAGAAACCATTGCATCACATGAGGTGAAGGAACCTAGTGTTGAGAAGGCAGATACTAATTTCCTAGCTACAGAATATGATATTATTAAGAATTTGCATGAATCATGTGATAATTTGATTGATTTGCCTGCTGACTTGAGTGCACCATGTGATGAAGTAATTGAATTGCCTGTTGTTGTGAGCATTTCATGTGATGAGTTAATAGCATATACTGATCATGTGGAATTGGTTAGATATAAAGAAGTTTTGACTAGAATTTATCTTGTTGATTATTTATGTTACATTATATTGGATACACCTATGAAATTGTCACATGCTATGGAGAAAGTTTCTGTAATTGCATATTCGATATCCTTGTTTAGTGCATATACCCCTGGATATAAGTTTTATTTGATTGGATATTATGGTGTAGACAATCAATTTCTTGTATATTGAATATGCATAACTTGTCATAATATGGATGAATTGAAGCTTGCTATTTTGAACAACAATTTTTGCGTGATGAATCTTGTTCATTATGAGAGGAAAATAAAATTTATTGATCATTCAACCCCTATGTGTTCATCTCTTATTGCACCATCTAGTATTGACAATCTGAATAATGATGTTGAAGTATGGAAGAACTTACAAATCTTTTCACCCTTGCTAGATGAATTTGCTATTGCTCGATTGAAATATGATTATATAGATGGACTTTGTTTGATTTCAAAAGTTGTAGATTTGCCCATATGTGCTACCACTGCAAGTTTACAACTTCAGAGATTTGAATTGCATAAATGCTTCACTTACATTTGCAATAATTGTTGTGTGAGAAATTTTGTTTTGCTCATTAACATATATGATTATTCTTGGGGTGATAATACAATGAGCTTTTATGATCACTGTTGTTTTATAACATTAATTGTGCAACAACGAATAACCGTTAAACCAGATGACATATACATATACCATGCATACACCTTGGCTTCTTTGTTACACAATTTTCCGCTTATTAAAAGCCGAGGATGGCTTTGTTTTTAAGAAGGGAAGGATGATGAGGACATGCCCCCTATGAATCATATCATATTCGCTATGCTTGCTGTTCCAATTACAACGTGCACTTCACTTAAATTATCAGATGAGCTTGTTTTTAGGAGTGCCTTTATATTATATGAACTATATGATGCTACCTAATGATGAAAATGTATATTTGTGCAGCTCCACATCACTTTTTGTCTAAGCTAAGCAAGAGTTCAAATTGGACACATTCTGGAATCCAATTCGGCCTCCGGAGATAGCATCAACTTCAAATATGTATAACTTTCACATACAGAGTCTGTTAGAGGTCCACAAGTACTTGATGGAAATCTTATCTTGTCCTCTTTCTAACGGATCTATCCCCACCTCCAAATTCCTTCTGAGCGCGACACAATCGCCAAAACAGTCCGACTTTGATTCTGAATCCAAGACCAACGGTGCTGCGCCACCTCCACTTGGGCCCATGGGCCTTGTAACCCTAAGCCTGTACTATTTACATGCCCCTCCCTCTTCCTCCTATACATAGTGGCCGTGAAAGCATCTAGGCCCCTAAAAATTGTTTTGGTAATTAATGATAATATGTGAACATGGGATTAACATGTTTATTGAGTATTTACAAGGTTAAGTCCCATTGGTGAATTTGATGACGTAAAGATACATGCCAAAGGATGATATGAAGATCTACATCGCTTGAAGACAAGGTACAAATAGTCTAGGATCCTTTTCTGTTTTACCGATCTTAGGAGATATGGTTGGAAGACCGAATTATAGATTAAATGCCATACTATTAAGAGGGATCTTGGCTAGTAGCTTGATAGCATATTCTTGTGCCATATGGATCAATTTAGGATCATGCATGCATTTGAATTCTCTTAATTTGAAAGCCTTGTGCACTTTGTCTAAAATCGGTAGTACCGCAGTTTTCACTACGGTTGTACCGCTCTGTGCGGTATGGCCGATATTTTGTTGGCGGTTGAATAAAAACAGAACCAGTGCATCTGGCTCAGAACCTCTCTCTTGTTTTCGGTTGAACCGCGCTGAGAATCGGCTGTATCGATTTTTGGCTGAACCGATTTTATTATGGCGGTTCAAGAAAACCAGAACAGGTGTAAATGCGACCTAGAGCTCTCTATGATTTTCGGCTGAACCGTTTTTGGGAAGCGGTTGAACCGCGCTACGGTTGTACCGATTTTTATAAGGCGGTTCATATTTTCCAGAGAGCTTGTCATTTCAGCAGTTTGGAAACCCTATGATCGGTTGTACCGCGCCTCAATGCGGTTGTACCGCAAGTTACTTGGCGGTTGTACCGGACGGCAAATTCCAACGGCTATGTCAGAGCAATAAATGCCGCCGTTCTAGCCGTTATGGGGTTCTGACGCAAAATGCGGTTCAACCGGACTCTTAACGCCGGTTGTACCGATTATGGCTGAAAGTTGGGAAGTTGGTCCCCAACGGTCATAATTATTGGTGTGGGCTATAAATACCCCCCCCCAACTACCCTTGGACAGGTTGCTAGTGAACATTTAACATCCTTAGAGCCTTGGAGCCAAGTGCATTCACTCAACACCCAAAATTCTCTTGTGCATTCATTGGTTGGTAGTTGAGTTTATTCAAGTGCATCAATTCATTCTAGATTGATCCTATTGCACTTGAGCATCATCAAGCGAAGGTCTTGGCTTGTTACTCTTGGAGTTTTGCCGAACTCCTAGACGGCCTTGGCGGTGTAGCACGGTGATCCCTTCAAAAAGATTGTGAAGAGGCCCGGTGCAAGTTTGTGAGTGGTTTGGTATTCGCCATCTCCGGAGCGGAGGAAGAGCAACCATAGTGATCGAGGGAAGGCTTAATTCATGGAGCCGACTTGAGTTGTCAAGCTTCCTCAACGTAGACTAGTGAAGACCGGCAAGTCTTCGATACCACGGGAAAACATCGTTGTCTCATTGTGGTTATTTCTAATCTTTACATTTCCGCATTTATATTTCTAGCTTGTTTATTGTGATTAAATTGCCTAGCTAGAAGTATAACTTGTTTAGACTAAGTTATTAATTGGCTTAAATTGTTAAATTGTTAAAAAGTTTAAAAACCTCCTATTCATCCCCCCTCTAGTCGGTTATCCTTGATCCTACAAGTGGTATCAGAGCTTGGTCTCTCATTGATTTAGACTTAACCGTCTAAGAAAGAAAAGGATAGCTAGTGAGGGAATGGCTTTAGGTAGGGCTCCTCTATTTGATGGCTCAAATTATGCTTATTGGAAAATTAGAATGTCAATTTATTTAAAGGCTATGAGTCCAAGCATTTGGAGAATCGTAAATGAGGGTTACGCTATGCCTCTTAATCCACTAGAACTCACGGATCAAGATACGCGTAATGCTCATTTAGATGCTCAAGTTATGAACGCTCTTTTTGGCGCTTTGAACGTGGATGAGTTCCATAGAGTGAGCAACCTAGAAAATGCTCATGCTATTTGGACAACTCTCTCGAAAATCTATGAGGGTACATCCACGGTTAAAGAAGCCAAATTGCATAGGCTTCGGATCAAATATGAGACATTCATAATGTTGCCTCATGAAAACATCAATGAAATGTATTCAAGACTTAACAACATTGTGAATGAGCTCAAAGGTCTTGGAACTAACCTTCTTGATGTTGACATTGTACGCAAGATGCTTAGGGCTCTTCCGGATAAGTACGAGACATTGGTGACACTATTCCTCAACTCTCCCGAGTTGTCAAGGATGACACCAACAGGGTTTTTGGGCAATCTCATCACAAATGAGTTGTTCAAAAGGAATAAAGAAGAGCTTTTTGGAGGCATCATCCTCAAAGAAGAAAATTACCACTTTCAAAGCCAAGGCGGAATCAAGTGATGATGAGGATGAAGAAGAAGACTCCGACGAGGAGTATGCACTCCTTGTAAGAAGAATGAAGAGGGTCATGAAGAGACGCCCTAATAGAGCTACAACTTCGACAAGTACAAAAAGGGACAATAATCAAGTGACAAGAAACGTTATAGCAACATTCGATGCTATAATTGTGAAGAAAAGGGGCACATTGCTTCTCATTGTCCCGAAAAGAAGGAAGACAAGGACAAGTCTTACAAGAAGAAGGAGTATAACGGCAAGAAGAAGCTTTTCAAGAAGTTTCACAAAAGTGGCAAGCATGAAGCTCACATCGGAGAGTGAGATTCAAATGATGAGTCAAGCGACTCCGATTCCTATTCCGATGAGTCCCTCAAGAACAAGGGACTAGTTGGCATTGCTATCAAGGAAGCACCGTCGTTATTCTCCACTCCCACTTGCCTAATGGCTAAAGGAGATAAGGTAAAATCTATTGATAAAAATGAACCAACTTATGATGAATTAATGGATATGCTAGTTGACTTAAATGAATATCTTGGAAAAGAAAAGTCAAAATATAAGATCTTAAATAAAGAACATATTTCTCTAAAAGATTCTTATACGGGGATAAAGGAAGCTCATGACTTGCTTATCCAAGAATATTCAAACAAGCCTTGTTCTAATATAAGAATTACATGCAACATACTTGATAAAATACTTAGTGTAGAAATTGCTAAGACTAGTGCATCTACTTCATGTGATGACCTACTTGCAATGCCATGTTGCTCTAATGTTGATGCTAGTAATGATATTGTTGAGAAAAATGATGCAAAGCTTGTTCATGAGAACAATGAGCTAAAAGAACAAGTGACCAAGCTAAGCAAAAGCTTGGAAAGATGCTTCAAGGGTAAGGCCACTCTTGACAAGCTTTTGAGTGAGCAAATATGCTCATTCAACAAGGAAGGTCTTGGGTATGCGCCTAAGAAAGGTAAGAAGCCAGTAAACAAGCCTACAAGATTTGTAAGGCAAAATGGTATGTATTGTCATAAGTGCCGCGAAATAGGACATGTGCAACATAATTGTCCTAAGGGTAAGGTTCCATCACTCGGTATATATGATTCATGCTATATGCTTAGAAAGACTAAGGATGGTAAAGTAGTTGCTCGTTTTTGTTGGCACTTCAATTTTAGGTGCTAAAAAAATGCTATTTGGGTGCCTAAATCCTTGGTTACTAACCTCTAAGGACCCAAACAAAGATCTTTTGAGGTAAAGTGATGCTTCTGGGTGCGAAGCATCGAAGGTATGTGTTCTTGACTCATCAATTATGTCGATTGATGATTTTGTGTGTCATGTGGTGTTACGTAACGGTTTGCCTGTTGGTGTTGGTTGTAGGACTCCGGAGCTACATCATGGTGAGACGGACATGATTGGGACTAAGTTAGGGAAGCTGAGGTCTAGAACGATCAAGGTGTCGCCGGAAGATTACTGAGGCTTGTGGAGTGGTGGACTAAGCTCAGAGAAGAGCTAAGGTCCACAATGGTCAAGGAAGCCGGGTGCGGTCATGGTGCATGGTAAGACATGTGGTGTGCCATATGACTTGAGCCTGTTTGCAAGCGATGACAGTTCGGTGGCTTTTAGACACGTAAGAGGCTTGACGGGAAGTCATGGGAGCCACATGGATGATGGCGAAGCATGTACGATGCTTCGATGTGAAGGAATTGAGAAATGTCATTAGATGGGTATTTTGATAAATTGTCCAATATCAGAAAAGTGGTGGTGTGCAAAACCATGGCGGTGGGCAAAACCATGGCGGTGGCCTAAGTAGGTTAGGTCAAGGATGCTCCATGGAGGGCAAGGCATCATGGATTTGGCCTAATGGAGCTAAAGATTAAGACGACGTTTTGAGAAGTATGCGTAAGTTAGAGACCCATTTGTGTATGGGCTTAACGAGTGCCCGTTAGGGTTTCTCTCTTAGCTCCGAGCCTCCACTATATAAGGGTTGGTGCAGGATTGCAACAACCAAGCCTTGAAACCCTAATTTGAAAAATATAATAAAAGTGAATAGAAGAGGGGGCCAGGGTTTGAGAGATATGGGAGCCCTTGTGTGTGTGCCGACCTAGTGGTTTTGTCCTCCAAAGGGAGCGAATGTAAATATTCATCTCCAAGTATAAATCTAATATCCAAATTCCTAGTCTTCCTTTCATATGCTTAAGCGTTGATTTCTTGATTTGGCTTGGTTTTTGGTGTTTAGTGTTTATTCCTCCCTTCTTGATCTTGCTTGGTACCTAGGACTTGTAAGTAATGGATATATCTCTTGGAGACCAGATCTCATCCATCTAGCCACTTTCTATTGCAAGTTCTTGAGTTTGTCCGGTTTTTGTGGAAGAAATGGTTTTTTTTTGGGGGGGGGGGGGTGTTACTCTTGAGACCTTTTGGTTTGACTCTTGTTGTGATTGAGAATGTGTGAAAAAATATCTTAAGACATCTTTGATTGATTCGTCTCATGAGCTCCTCTCAATCATCGTTTTTGTATTTTGGCTGGTTTTGGTGCAACTTGCCTTCGGATCAAAAAAGGTGAAAGCTTTGGAATGGTCTGCTTCGATATCTTCATGGATTAGGTTCATAATATCTTAGGCAGGGTGTATGCAAAGTTTCTAGTAATTTAGAGTTGTGGATTGAAAGCTACATCGATTTTTGGATTTAAAATCGTGCTGATGTTCAGCTCTGTCATGTGGGAGAGGTCAGACCGCCACTGAGGAGTGGTTAGACCACCCAAGAGAGGTCATACCATCCACTAGTTGGAGGTTAGACCGTCTGAGTAAGTTTTGACTCATTTGCTTTAGTTTTTCTCGGAGATTTTATTATAATTGTTGAGACTTTGATCTTGATAGCTCTACGTAGCTATTAGAGTAAAAGACCGTTGAAGTGCTTAGAGCAAAACATTTCGAAAAGACTGTTACTTATGTGACATCTATTCAACCTTCTTCTAGTTGCCTCCTCGGTCAAACGCTAGCGTAGTGATGTACCTAAAGGTAAACCAGTAAGCCGCTCGTGTCACCGAGTAACGTGCACGTCTCTAAGTATCTGAGCTACTCAACACAATATGAATCAAGCGTACGTAGCGTCGCCATCAAATTCAATGTGGGGTGCATTAGCCGATTGCCATGTGTTGGACGTCGCTATCCGGAGAGCTACCGGCTGGATCGGCACAGCAGCGACACCGTGCAGGGCACGACGCGCGCGTTCTTTTTATCGTTGTCTTTGGGACGGAAGGGATCTTCCATGCCATCACGCAGGATAACGTGGCCAAATAACTGCTCACCGAATTCGTTACCTAGTCTAGGAAATCCTCCATCCAACGGATCAGATTGGTAGGCTCCCGATTAGCGCCAAACCTGGCTAAATCACGAGCTAGCTATCGTAATTTTGAGGGACATTTGGTAAATTTTTTAATTAGAGAAAAGAAGATTACTTCTGAATATTTGCTAAAATCGTTAATTTTACAACACTAGCTACTGCATTATAATTTGGATTAATTTCCTACATGTCACTGACAAACTACATGTATATACTACTCATCGGCCGACGAGCTTCTGGAATAACAACACAAGTGGTGCCGATCTCTAGATCCTGTTTTCGGCGAGTAGCGGCTGCTACTCTGATTCTACTATTTGTTCCGCTCATCATCTCTACTAATATTGCCTATGCATGCATTCCCTTTCACAGGTATATGCTTGCGCTCGGTTCTTGCCTTTTCAGTAGATAGCTAATTTTCTGTTTACTGTCCAGGTTTGTCATACTTGGTTATGGATAAGGTGCAAAGAACTTACCCACACCGAGTCATATAATTACAACTTGTTCAACCCGGATCGAAGTAGATCGAACCGGCTTCAAAACAACTTAAGGTTTTTTTATTATCACATAATCCTCCATGTTACAGAAGCTCCATTAGGCAATATAGAGATGCCTGCCACTACCAGCAGCAGTTTACTCGAGAATCAAGCACGAGAATTAGGATGGAAATAGACGAATAGCACGCCATCCCTCTACTGTTTTGCGTGTGGGCTTTGGTCCTGTTCCAGGACACGCTGGCTTCACCGTTTGACGAGCACCGTACCCACCCAGGCTACGTGGGCCCACTCCTACGTTCTCTAGTCTCCATAGGCCCATCAGCGCTCTCATCTTCTCCTCCCACTTTACCTCGCCACATCACACCACGACACACTATCTTCAAAAACATTGTACAGCAATGTCACCACTCACCATACAGTGACATTGTGTGACAGTCCTCGGACCAGAAAGAAAAGAACGAGACCATATCAGACGACTACTAAATATTCGCATTAATCCACCGTCACCGTCGCCGCCTCGGCCTCGCACTCGCGACGCCCTCCTCCTTTCCCGTCTGCTCGCACCCCCTCTCCTTCTGCCGCTGCCGCTGTCCCTCCGCTTCGCTACGGTGGTCCATCCCGTGTCGGAAGCCCGCCCGCCAGCCATCCTCCCTCGCGACGTCGCTCTTCTTCCCCCTGCCCGGGCCCCCTACCCTCGTCCCCCGCTCCCTACTCGCATGGAGTGAAATCCCGAAACTTCGGACTGGTTTCTTTTCTTGGTAACAAACACTAACTTGCATGGATTGTTGTTCTATGAGTTTTGTTCTCGTCTTTTCTTTGCCGTGAGCAATGTAATCCAAATCTTTATTTCTGGGATGGTACTCCGATCCATCCAGTTTGTGGCGGATTTGTTTGCTGGGTGGTGGATTACTAGTAGCAGTTTATTTTCCGAAAAAATTAGGGGTTCAACTGAACCCACATGCCCCACATTACGTCCGACCCTGCTTTCTGGTGGAAATTGTCTGCGTGTAACTGTTTGACCCATTTCTTGATTCCAAATCTCTCTCGTATTGAGGGAGGGTGTCCAATTGATTATTTCGAGAGAACGAACTGATTAGGCTGATATGATTGAAACTTGTGTTATTGTGCGAATTCAGTGCTAAAGTGCTAATTTCATTTACGTACCTGTCCAGGCAATTGTGCAAATGGTTCCCTGTCAAGGCTTATCTGCTGGACATGCTCAGCTGCGTGCTTTTCCTGCTGCTAAGTATAACCCTTCTTTCTTAAGAAGATCGTCCCTTCGTACTCCAGCAGGATCACTGAGTCTAAAGAGCTCACGGCTTCAATCCGAGACGAAGAATTTTTCAGCACGAGCTGTACTAGGTATGCGTACAACGAAACTATTTTATTTTGGTTCGATTTACTGCAGGATATGATGCATATGCTCTTTTGTTGCCCACAATGCTTCATTGAGTTTCAGTTGTTATATCCTCTTTCAGGGTTGCAGTGTTAGTTTCTTTAACAACGATTGCAAATTACCCCCATATTGTAGCATGCTTCCTAAAAAACGATTCTATATATCTATTCTTTTGTCAACCTAAATTATTGTTTTTGGTATTTCCAGACAATAACAACAGGAAGCTGAATCTTTGACGAACTGCATGTACCATCAGATGCACAAAAAGGACATCCATTGAACATAGATCATCCTTAATCCTTAGCCCTCCAAAGCAAAGTTCTACTGCTTGTTTGTTGGTTGTAAAGGTGGAGGGTTATATAGTAAAAATCATAGTTACCGGATTCGCTATAAAACCATGCGAATCGCGAACTGGATTCGACGAACCCAAACTGGTTTAAGGTACGGGGTTGGTGTTCGCAGTGGAAATTGGAAGAAAAAGTGGCGAACTACGAACCCAAATCCCGTACCGCGACTTGGACGAACCGCGTTTCTCGTAACTATGGTAAAAATATTGGGTTCTTCATAATTCTTTGTGGTTATTTATACAGTATGTGGTTATTCTCTAGGCTCCTTAGAAAGATATTAGGTGGATTAGTTCTAATGCATCTAGCAGAGACCAGAGAGCAGTGCTTCATACTCTGAACAATGATTTATCTGCAAAAAAAGAAGTGCTATTAGGAACACAGAATCTAGTTGACAATAGCAAGTCTGTCAAGGTGCATGTCCAAGTACCAAACTAAAGTATATTATTCCATAATGCAGTCTACTAGTCTAGCATGGTTCAAATATTCTAAACTTGCTAATTTATATTACTAGCCCTATATATTTGATGAGATCCTTAAGTGCTGATAACTAATTTACTTGTCGACAAGTAGTAGCAAACATCATTATTCAGAATTCTACAAAATGTGTAATTCTTTTACTGGACTGTGAGTATGTTATACATTTAAGTAATTGCAGCTTTTGTTTTATGTGTTGGAAATTTTTAACATCTTAAACCATGTGTCTTCTGCTCAAGGAGTATTGTACACATCACCTTAGAATCACTATCACTATATTGAGTTATAGAATTACTGTCTGCATGCAGTTAGATGCTTGTAAAATTATCCTTGTTAGCTCAAACATGATATGGTATAATCTTGAATTCCGCTTTAGCGAAACTTTGCATAGAAATAAGCTTCAGGGTTATCTGTTGGCATTCTAGAATCTTTATCAACCTGTAACACAATAACTCAATGGAAAAACTTCATCAAACTTCTACTTGATTGGCTAGAATAGCATGGTTGAAATGAAACTAGAGCCACCCTTATGATTTATAACCTGTAAGGCTACCACTGCTTGAGCGTAATGGTATTATTTCAATCACTGCGATCCAACTCCTGGCTTCTCCAAAAGGCTGCGAATTACCATTTCTTTTTCCAATTGCTGGCTTATTCATTTCATATTATTGCTCTGTGATTTCTGGCAACATCTTGTGAGTTCTGTTGTCAGCTATACTGGATACTAGAATATCTGGTGATGCTATTCTTCAGTTCAGAGTCCAATATTGTAGTTTTATAAAACCTTTTTACAGTTTTGGGATTTCTGTCTCATTGGTTACTTGTGTTGTGAAGACCAATGCTTCGTAGACATTTTGATGAAGAAAACATGGTATAATATATAGACAGTACACATGGTTGAGTCAATGGCATGGAGTAAACAATGAAATATGATCGTTTGCACAGGATGTGTATTTGACTTATCCGAAGTGCTTGATAAATCAATCTAATAAGTACCATTATGAACTTATGATCCATTGAGGAAAGCTTATATTGCTTTAGCTATATGCTTTTCTTTGATATTGGCTAGAATGAATATTGGAAGTGACCAGTGAGACAATTTTACGTGTGTAGCAGGTGTCATTTTGTGTTTTATTGTCAGGTAGTTTTCTTTATATTTCATTTTGTTACATTCTTGGATTCTGACACTTAATTCCTAGAATGAATTCCATTGTAATAATCACCTATGTCTTGCAGCTCGCACTGATTTTCTCCAACATGACATGCTCACATCATTCCAAAGGGAGAGTTCTATCAAGGGCATTCCGTCATTATTTATACGGCACAATCATCAGCGTCAAAGATCTGAAGTTGGTTGTCGAGCATCCTCTCTATCATCATTCAGTTACCCTGAGTTGACTTCCAAACCAAGATGGTGGTGGAGAACTCTAGCATGTGTGCCGTACTTGCTGCCACTCCACAACATGTGGTCATATGCCGATGTCATCTACCAGCTGCACACGTACTTGCAGGGGTTTTCATTGGTTTACACCTTCATCGATACCATGACATTGTTTCCAGGGTGGCTCTTTCTGGTGATTTTTATGACTGTGTACTTCTTCGTCGTGAGACGAAAGTGGTCACCGCACTTTCTGAGGTTCCATGTGATCTTGGCTATCCTCCTGGACACTGGCTCCCAAGCAGTGGCAACAATGTGCACCTGGATGCCCAGCATCGTGTATCAGGGCAAGCCCATGCAGTATTTCTGGATGTCTATTGCTTTTATACAGATCTTCACAGTGCTCGAGTGCATGCGGTGTGCTCTTGCTGGGATGTATCCAAATGTTCCTTTTATATCTCACACGGCGTTTATTCATTCTGATCTGAATCTGTTCAGGTAGCCAACTGCTCACCATATCAGGTCTGGGCTATCAGAATGATGGAAAGGAGGGAGGTACAAGTAGGGTAGTTTTTTTTAATAACTGCTTGCAGTTTTATAGACCGTATGTTTTGTTTATATTTGAAGCCTCATGTGTAATTGCCATCACTATGATCTTTTGCTGTTACAACAAAATTTGAACGTCAATGCGATTGTCTCAGATATTGAATTGTTTCTGTTTGTTGGTTATATACAATTTTGTTTCTTGAAACGTAGTTCGTGTTTCCTCCTGCGCTTTGAACGAATCCTGCATCCTAAGACCGACTTATTTTTTGAAGCCTTGTTGCTGAATCGCGCTTTTAAAAGCTGCGCTTTATTTGGTGCCCGCAGCTGCGCTGACCGTGTTGGTCAAAAGACTTTTTTATTTTGTTTTTGCAAAGCGGTGCAGTTGGTTATCGTAGTCATCTTTAAAACTCAGTATCTAAGATATCATGTGATCAAATTCCAGAAAATCTACCATAAGCCCACGTAACATGTAACATGTAGTTAAAATCTACCATAAGCCCATAAGCCCACGCAACATGTAACATGTAGTTAAAATCTACCATACGCCGTAGTTAGTGTGACTCAAACTGTCACTGTTACTATACTGGTTGGAAGCCACCGTGACTAAAGATTGTAATAAAATGGACCCATAGTAATAAAATTTTCATTATAACCTTGAAATGAACTTCTTTCAATATATTGATTGACATTCGGTGCCACGTGTTGCTGTATTTATGTTGTTAAAATAAAAGCCAAATTACAGCACAGGTCAGTAATTTTTGAGAGTACTCATCTGGGTATCTACACTCTTCAAAAAAAAAATCTTCTAGAATCTAGATGCAGGTGGCTTTGCTCAATTAGTTTTAATGAAAAGTGTATTGTTGTCAAGGAGCAGCTGCAAAATGACACTATTTGTATGCTACGAATAGTCAAAACCAACACAGCATGTTATCTTGCCCTGTCATCTCGACATGATTGCATAGGGTGTGTTTGGTTCTTTGCATACCTCTAACCTGGTCCGTACGGGTCATCCAGGCTAAAGCGAGCCAGGCTGTGTGGATACAATATAGGTTGTTTGGTTGGTTGTTTCTGTTGGGTCAGGCTGTGCTGAAATGTTGTTTGGTTGAGTGCATAAGAACGTTGACCGCAAGTGTAGATGCAAGAGACGGTGGAAAGAAAATGTTAGTATGGCTTTAATTTTGTCTTAATATATTCTAATAGCCCTCATTTCACCTTAATCCACTCTAATACTACCTAATATGCACTGATCACCTCTTGATAACGTCATTAGCAGAGCCTGTATCTGGAGAAACGGAGACATTGGACGTTTCTGCCCAGCCTGGCCTGAAGGCATCTTTTGCAACTGCTCAGCCAGATTGCTTTACACATGCAGCTATCCAAACAAGCGAAACCAAAAAGATTCTGCACCTGAGGAGCCTGGCTCAAGCTTATGCACCCAACCAAACACACCCATAGTGTATGAAATACTAGTATGACTTGATGGATTTTAGTATAAAGACTTCGATGGTGCAATTATTAGTATAACGAGCTATATGAACATTTCTAAAAAATAGGAAAAGATTGAGAAAGTTTAGTGTACAACTGTACATGTGTCTTTAATGTATTTTGGCCAAAAATCTATTGTCAGGATTGTCATGGCCTCGGTAGCGGCGGCAAGCCCAAATCAAGGCCAGATGAATTCGGCATCGCACAATCGACATAAAAGGGGAAAACACAGGAAGGAGAAGGTGAAAATTTGATTCAATTCATTTCTTCGATGTTTTTCCAAGTATAGGGCCTGGGTCTTATAACCAAGTGCACATACACTAACAACCGAGACCCATGACACATAGACATCACACACACAGTACATAGGACCCACATATCATCCTTTTGCTCCTGCACACTGCATAGGCGTGATATTACCACCCCCACAAAAGGTTGCTTGCCATCAAGCAACTGCATGCAAGCACCATGTGTAAACAAAAGATACCAGTGTTCATAATCTGAAATATGCACCTTGTTATAGCTGATACTCTCACCCTTGAAGTCAATAAGAAACAGGGCTGACCTGGTCTCATCCAATGCTACCGGCATATTATGAGAACCGAGTACTGTATCACCCCACCAGGGAATGACTCTTGGATATCCTTTACAATCTCTCTAGTTTTAGCATTCAAATGATACAAAGCTATCTTTGAGGAACCAGCCCGATTCAAAGATATACAATATCATTCTCGGTGGTCAACAACACGCTTGATCTCTAAGACATCAAGTGCAAACTCCTTTCCCCAAGAAATTACTCCATCGATGCTTAATACAGCATAAATCCATCGTCCAGCCGAAACTAAAACCAAATTATCCCTTGCCACTTTATTGTTTGAAAAAACATGCAGCAGCGGTTTTGATGGTGTGGAAGTTTGAATATTAGTTTCCCAGATCATCTGTCCATCAGGAAGATTCCATGCCCTCAATATACTACCTCCCGAAGAAAGAGTTATAACATACTTTCCAAGTGATAGACTAAGCTGATCCACAGGGTCATTCTTCTCAATGACATGTCGCAAAAATATATCTCCTGAACAAAGATCAAGAGAAGTGATCACATTTTCCTCTGTCAAGACCACAACACGCCTCTTTCCGCTATTCTGACTGTGGCAAACTGCTTGCTTTACTTTGCCGATGTACTTCTGATGCCAATGTTCACGACTCCTGTTCTTGCCCAATGTAGAATCATCCCAATCTTGTGAAAAGGTGCCAACAGGGTGAGCAAGAGAACTGGGGTCAGTGTATTAAACTCCAAGCTGCTGGACACCTAGGTACCAAGGCTTTTTCAAAGCAACTACTCCTCTGGAATGAATTGGGTTCATAGAATTATCATGATCTTCGTCTTGGAACTGAATCACCTCCATTGTATTGCATCTCCATGGATTGAAACCACCCCATCTCCATGACGGCATCTTGTCAAACACTGAGCCAACGCTCTCCATTCCATATTTCCAAGGACTGAAAGCACATTTTATCTTAATAAGGAACTTGAGCCTAAGCACACTAGGATCCCATGGCCTAGCTGCAGACAAAATAATAAAGGGCACATCCTTCTCATTAGTAAACTGTAGTATGATTTGGGCCATGGTAACCTTGCTTCTAGGACTGAACCTGCTAAGCCTCCATGATGGAATTACCTCACGCACTGGCGAGCCTTCTCTATTCCAAAAATTCCAGGGCTAAAGTCATTTCGCTGCCATGGTAGCATTTCATCAAACACAAGTTGCATAACACTGATTTCCCAATCTGGAGTTAGTGTCCTGTTGTTGTTGATGCAACGAATGTCTTGGGAGTGCACCCAATGCTGCAAGCTTGGAAATGGTCGTCTTGTGGTATTTCAACAAACACCACATGGCTAGACCCCAAGACCAAAGTATGCCACTGCCGTATAGAGGCACCTCCCTCATCCCACAACAGCTGCTCATCAATCTTGTTCTCCTTCACTCCAGCCTTGAGGGGCATCTCGCCGAACACCTTGGCGGACATCATGGTGTCCAACTTGGTGGTAGTATCGTCGCAGCCGATGTAGAGATCCTCGACATTATTGCGGGTGGAGTTGACGTCAGGGACATCGGCCTCATAGACATCTTCATCCTTGACCACCGAGACCGTGACATCATGAACCGAGCTGCTATGCTTGCTCTTCATAGCCCAGCGCACCAGGCGACAAGTGATGCGCACCTATGACACCCACTTGACGATGCTTTGGTGCACACCATTGTGCTGTGTAGACGGAACGACATCAGCTAGCTTGACAGTGATTGGGGTGACACTAGCACCAGTCGTGCCTGGGGCGACGCCAATAAGCGAAGAGGTGGTTGTGGCTGCGTAAGTGGTTGTGGATGTCGCCGATGTGGCACCAAGGGTGGACTTAGCCGTCAGGATGTCGGCGTTGTGGTTGGGCCATGGCAACGTCGAGCACTTGGCAGGTGTCATCATGTTGCTGTTGGAGGGAACTATGAGTAGCTGGATGTCCATCCAGCAGCAGCCATTGTAGATGCATCGGCTATGCATCGTTTCTTGAGCTCGAGTAGCTTCCTTGCATGATCGAAAGGTGATGAGAGCCACAACCCGGTCTGTCCTCTCGTACATGTACACATTATCCACCACTCCAAATGGATCAAACACTCGATAAAGCACTTCTTCGATCAGTGTATATCACACCTGGCTCACGATGACGCAAAGAACACCTACTCTGGTTTTCTCCTGGTGACTTGGCATTTCGTCGAACACCTTCTGGGCACTTGCGATGCATGTCGAGTCTGGAGGCAAAACCTTGCCATTGGAGGTAGCTGAGGTAGTAGGGGTTGGGGAAGGCAATGGCGACCCCAAGGCCTGCTTCATGTCTAGCTTCATTGTGTCCTTCAACTCATGGAGCTTCTTCATCAACCTTGCTTCCATGGCTTCCCACTTCTCGATCTCCACAGGATCCATGGTGCTCAATACCAGTGAATTGCTTTGATACCAATTCACTGGTAGCTAACCATCGTCTCGAATTCGTCCTCCAAATCGCGCTAACCTCGGTCAGGATTTATGGTGTTCGCGCAAGGCAATCACCAACCCACCCTTGGATTCACAGCATAAATCGAGAGAACAAGGACTCGTAGACAGTCTGATACCATCTGTTATGGCCTCATCGCCGGTGGCAAGCCCATATTGAGGCCAGATGAATTTAGCATCGCACAATCGACAGAAAAGGGGAAAACACAGGAAGGAGAAGGGGAAAGTTTGATTCAATTCATTTCTTCGATGCTTTTCCAAGTTTAGGGCTTATAACCAGGTGCACATACACTGACAACCGAGACCCATGACACATGGACATCACACACACACAGTACATAGGACCCACATGTCATCCTTTTGCTCCTGCACACTGCATAGGCGTGACAAGGATCTTCTGAAATGGTTCCTGTCCCAATTTGTTGCAGCGTATGGATTCTTTCAGGGTATGGACATCTGATGTTATCAATAACATTTTAGAGATCCTCGCGAAAAAAATGTTTTAGAGATGTCTGTAATTGAAGAGCTATTTCTTATTTGTAGCATGATCATGAATAGGGAATGACACTGTAGTGTGGTGGTTTCTTTTTTTTTTTTGAAGGTATGTAGTGTGGTGATTGAAGTGCGGACGTGCGGTACGTAGAGGTTCGGTCGGTTCCAGGTGCTGTGATCCATAAGCTAGCTCGATCGGACCACTCGTGGCCGCGAGCCGTTCCCACTCTATAATTTTTCAACTCGGCGGATTTGTCCATCATTTTGTTTTTTTTCGAAACCTCGACCTTACATTTAAAACAGAATTACGATTAGCACACGGATATTGTACAAGGAAGCTAGGGCAAGAAGAATGCCACTCTTGCGGTTCCAGCCGGGAGAAAGCAAAATTTGCACACCAGTGGGTTGCCTTGTTCGCATCTCTACGCACAAACTGAATGCAAAATTCAGAGAAAAAAGAAGTGAGCTCTCACTTCGAAAACTATCAAAGACACAACAGATCTATCCACGTTTACCTTCTTCTACAACTACACCAAATCTTGGCAGTCGATCTCTGGGATCACCCGAGATAAACCACAACGACGCGCAACCTTGATCGCGTCTCTACAGGCCAATGCTTCCACGGAGAAGGGATCATAAATCACTGGGTATTGCTTATAGTAAGCAGCAACGAGGCCACCATTTGGAAGTGAATACCATGATGCTGTGGGACCAAGCATCTTGATTGTCGTCTCCTTCCTTGGAAGCTCGAGCGCTAGTAAAATCTCCTGAACAATTTCCATGGAGCATTTTGGGTTGTAAGCAACTTCATCATGGGTCCATGTATTACGAGATGACCATATACACCACATCACAGAGATAATAGCAAGGCTTGATCTTTAGGTATTATTTCATCTGACATGATGTTAAGTTTCCAAGTTGCCGGATGAAGTTTGGGTAAATTGACCTGCAATATCTCATGGGCCTCCGCCCAGAACAGCCTCACATGAACACAATGAATGAGTGCATGCATGATATCTTCATTGTCCGCCTTGCAAACTTTGCAAGTTTGCATCTATCCAGCGGTATAATGTGACGGTATTTGAGGTTTGCCAAGTCAGGAAGAATACATCGCAAAACTCTCCACTAGAACACACTGACGTTTGGAAGAATAGGGAGTTTCCAAAGCTTTTTCCACACATCGTTGGAGCTTGATGAACTACCTCCCCCTCCCTGGACATAAGAATGCATGGCAAATAGTTTCCGATGGGCAGAGACTTAATAGTGTAGAATCCATTCTTTTCCAAATGCCAAGCAACCTATTCAGTGCCATCAGTATCTCTTAGAGGAATGTTAAGAACTAGAAGACCACCCGTGCCAAATGGTACGGCTGTGGCCATTAATAGATTCGAAATCTATTCTATCTTTTATTGTATCTTGTCGGTTGCTAATACAAATAGACCAGGGAGTTGGTAAAACCTAAGAGCACAAAAGTTAATGATGTAGTGTTTAAAAAAAGGTATAAATAGTTAAGGTGTATAAACATCGCAGTCTATATACAACAAAAGGAGGGGGGTTATACAGCAGATAGAACATATGCTATGCATATGTTGGGTGTACAAAACATAGTGTGAAGATTACATAAGTAGGGCGTTCGTACTGCTGTGCTGGCAGAGCTGAGGAACATAAGCTACACGGTAGTATTTACATTAGTCTTTTCGATAGTAGTAGCATGAGTACGAAACTATAATATGTACTAATTACAGAAGTTCGATAGTAATAAGTAGGTATGCAGAGCAAAATTCAGAGCCGTTGCTGTGTAGGCACTTGCTGTAGCATGTGTTGGAGAAATATGTTTAGCAATTGTAGAAGAGGAGTAAGGCGTCAAGGGGAGTATAGCAGTACATGTAAAATATATGTTGTGCTGAATCGGTGAATGAGTACACCTGAATTGCCATTGTCTTGAGCAGAAGGTTGCTATTACTTTTTATCCGTTTTAGTCACCAAATATTTTTTTTAGCGGGTGGATCGAGCGTGGATTGTCCGGACATCGATGTAGATCTGTAGGTTAGATTCGGCCGCACTGTTATGACGAATGAACTTAAAGGAAGTAACTAAACAAACATGTGATACGGTTTGTGAGAGGAGCGATGGAATGGACTAACCTTTTAACTGGAAGAAGTTGCGCATCTTTCTTAGATTGTATTGTACCTTCAATAGGCTGTGATTCATAAGGTGTGTGTTCCTTGTGCGAAAGCTGGTAGTGAAATTTCAATGTCGAAAGTGAGATAGTGATGAATATGCGTGTATAACACAGTATAGTAAGCACACCAATGTAAACAAATCTAAATCAGGTATAGGTGAACGATAAAAAGATCTCCAAGGCGGTGGAGTCTGTGTTTTTTTGTATAGGCATGGTTTTTTATTTGTGAGTGGTTGCCTTTGTATTGTAAGTAACTACAATAACACTGAAACATATATTGTAAATGTATTGTAAGTAATGTAATTAACGACAATAAAATTGAAACATATCTTGTAAATTATATTGAGCGAGAAAAAGGAAATATGTATAAGTATGTCTTTACATATATGGATGGGTTGAATAGCAGCTGTAGAACTAAAGAGTTGTCTACTATGGAAACATGTGACTGGGGTTTTTAGATAGCACATGATCAGTAGATGTATTTGCATAAAATAGTTTTAGCTTTACCTGTGGATCAACGGTCTGCTCTGTTGTTTCTTGGTCAATAAATAGTTTCTTGTGAACATGATGTGATATAGGGACAGCATCTCCACTGCTAGCAAAAACAATAACTGTACAGTCAAAGTGTAAAAGGCAGGTATGGTAGCAAGTTTAGGTGGTTGCTATTGGTATACGGAGCTTTTGAGACAAAAAAAAAAGTAACTACCTAGCTGAAGCGCTGGACATAGCAGCCTGCTCTTTTGTTGAGAAAGGTGTGCTCTGAAGATGATCCTCATGAAGCTGATTTGTTGAGCAAGCTTAAATTTAGTATGTTAAAGTAGAACGAAACAATTAATGAGAAGCTTCATGAATTTGATTTGTTGAGAAAGTTTAAATTTAGTATGTTAAAGTAGAAAGAAACAACTAATGAGAAGCATAATAAATGTGACTGGTGTATAGGAGTTAAAATGAGAGAAATTATATCTAAAAATGCAAACGCAAATAGCTAACGGTGTAATACGAAAATTTAACAGTGTACAATTAGTACAACAATGCCAAAGGGGAAGGGGAAAATTTGAAACATTTTTAATGTTGACGCTGCTATTAATGATATCGTTAAAGAGAACCTATAATGTAACATTCCAAAGTTCTGTTACCAGTTTAAAATTAATAAAGATATGATTTTATTGGATTTCCTGAGTTTTAAAAGAGTTTTCATGCTTTTCTTGAATTTCCTAGATTTTAAAAGTCAAAAAGAAAATTTGTGGAGTTTTAATTGGATTTAAAGTTGAAAAGAAAATTTTATTTAATTTCTTGAATTTTTTGGTATTTAAAAAGGTTTTTCCTATTTTCCATAAAATAAAAATAATTTATGTGCAAAAATAAAGTCCAACATTAAGCTGGAAATATTTTATTTAAGTCCAAAATGATTCAAGGAATTTATGTGGAATTTTCTAGAATTTTTGAACTTGCTATTTTCTAAAATCCTAAATGAATTAACTCAATTTTTGTAATTGATAAAGCAAAAAAAAAATACGAAATTGGTTTGGACCGAAACCCTCACCTTCGGCCTTTTTCCTTTCTCCTGCGGCCCATTCCACCCGCGCCAGCCCGCCTCCTTCTCTGTCTCCTCCTCTCACTGCCATGTGGGCCCCACCTGTCGGTGCCTCCCCCTCCTGTTCTTCTTCCATTTGTGAGCCCATCCCCACACGCATGTGCACAAAGTGCGCCCATGCCATGCCACGCCATGCCGACCGCACGCCCATGTCCTCGCCATCTTTGCTCCGTCGCCACCTCACTTTGCCACCGCCGCCCATCCCTCCGTCCCACGCCGCCCTGCTCCCGCGCCTCACCTGCCATGCTCCGGCTTGCCCACGCCTTGCGCCCGACACGCCACCCACGCGCCCATGCCGCGTAACCCCTTCCCCACTCCTCCTCGGCCCCTATAAATGGAAGAACCAAGCACCCCTCTCCTTCCTCTTTCTTTCCCTCCTGTTCCCTCTCCCTCTGCCCTCGTCGTACTTCGCCATTGAAGCTTCGCGGCCGAAGCTTGCTCCGCTGCCAATTCCGCCGCCGGCAAGGACTCCCCGGCGACACTGACCTCACCTTCGACACCGCCTCGCTGCTCTCTACCCGAGGCTCTCCTTGACATTGTCGGAAGTCCACCGGAGCTCCGTCGCCTACTTCGACCGCCCGCCGCTGCCACTCTTCCTCTCGCCGCCGGCCACCTCCTTGTGCATCACCGTCGAAGCTGCACACACTAGGTTTGCCTTGCCCCCTCTCCCTTTTGGTGCCTCAACCGAGCCTCGCCGTGGTGCGTAGCGTCGGCGAGTTCCGCACCTGAGCACCACCGTCCTCCGGCCGACGTGGCTCGCCTGCGTCAGCGCCACATCACCACCCACCTCAGCCCTTCAGCCCGCGTGGCATCCGCATTAGCACTTGCGCCAGCACCGCGTCAACCCTAGCACTGTTGCGTGAGCTGGGTCTATGGTGGACCCTCGTGTCGCGGCGAACTTGGTCCATGGCCGTGGGCCCACATATCAGAGGCACAACGATTTTCCTTTTGAAAAATAATTCGGCCGAAAATCCTTTTCCCTCGCTGACATCAGCATGACACAACAATTGATTTTCCTTTAGAAAATCAATTCCATAAATTCGAAAATTCCCAATTTCATCATTTCTTGTGTTTTTCAAAATTCCGAGAGTCCATTCTCCTTCGTTCAAGCTCTGACTCAAGTGATTCAAATTTATAAATTCATCTAAATTCAATATCTACCTCTCAAAACAAAAAAATTTATTTAATTTGAAGTTTATTTTAATTTTATTTGGATTTTATTTGAATTTGGCTTGTTTTCACGTGTGGATTTCGACGACTTCGGAGAACCGGATTTCGGCGTCGTTTGAGAACAACAACTATTTAAGCAAGAAAAGTTACATCCTTTGATCATATTTGATCCCAGTATTTTAAATTATTTAAATTCTATTTTAAATTATTATTGCATGCGTATTTATATTCAAGTAATTTAAATTCATGTTTTAAGATTTTAAAGTTATTCCCAATACCATTGTATAGCCAATCATTGTCAAGATGGGTAGTAAGGAGGATCATTTCGAGTGTGATATATTCTGGAGATAGAAATTGAAAATTATGGATTATTAGACATGCATGATTGTTGGATACTAATATTGTATCATTGTTGATTATCGCAATACATCATTATCAGATTACATCCTAGTTAGATCATAATATTATACCCTTACGGGATACTCGGGTTATATCTTTGTTGGATATAGGATTACGTTATTGTTGGATTGATGAATATCGGATTATAGAAATAATTATTGTTGGATGTTGGATTATAGGATTATATAATTGATGGATATTGGATTGCGAAATACATTATGGATGGATATTGGATTATAGAATTACATGATTATTAGATATTTGAGTGTATGAATACATGATTATTGGATTATAGAAATACACGATTGTTGGATATTGGATTATAAAATTAGATTATTGTTGGAGATTGGATTACCAATTTATGATGTTGCTTTTGGAGGATTAGGTTCAATCAAGAAGTATGGAATTAATTGGGTATTTTAGTCATATTAGATTTATCAGATATGATTGAATAGATAAGTTGGATTTGGAATAAATCTTGGTTTGATTATAGAAATATATCTCGGTTGGATTATAGAAGTATATCCTTGTTGGATTATTGGAATATATCATTGTTGGGTTGTTGGAAATCTAGTTTTCACAAGATGATCAAGTTTAGGTGATGAATAAAGAATGAAGTTGGATTGTTGTAGTAAGTAATAATTGGAATTTAGGTGTATTGGATGGATTATAGAGAATCATTGAAATTGATGGAGTTAATTGAATAGTGGTGTTTGGTTGACCTGCAATTGTTGGTGGATTAATATACCATAATGTGGTGGATCAATAGACTTAATAGATTGATTTGGAGGTTATGATTGTAATATTGATGGTTGTCTTGCTGACTTTGGAATTGACAATTCTTGAACTTCAATCCCTCATACCTTGACGTCCTAGATAAAACTCTGGTTAATACAATAGTATTGACAAGATGTTTTTATTTTAAAACTTTATGCTTAGACAAAGCTTAGATAAAAAATGTTTAATTTGGAAAATTTAGCCAAATATTTAATTATGATTTAACATGAGGCTATGGTATTGCTTTTACTATAGAAATTTTGGAAAATGATTTAGCTTGGAAAATAAAATAAAGGTTGGTTTAGACTTAGGCGAAATGGATGTTGGATGGTGCAAGTTGTTGCACAGGCTCAATTCGGGAATGGTTGAGGCCCAGGGGTTATTTTGGCAAGCCACACAAGTCAGTTAAGGACCGGTCTTCGAGCTGCATCTTACTAAGCCCCGTCGTACAACCACAAGTCTGAAGTGGGTAGAACTTGGCTAAATAATTTGCAACATTCCACCGCGGTTGTGCTATCTGGTTATGTGGGTATCTGAGTGACCTACTTTTATTTATTCCCACATGGCGCAAGAGGGGACTTAAATCCGGCGGGTTTCTATCCAAAGGAAGCGAAACCTTAGCGAGGTAGGACTACATTGGAATGGTGCATTGTAAAGGCCTTGTGATAATCGCTTAGTCGCACACCTTCGGAAGTGTGTCAGCTGGATATTATAAGATGATTATCTCTTGTGGGTCAAGCTGTACAACCTCTACAGATTGTAAAACTATTCGAATAGCTGTGTCCACGGTCATGGACATGCTAGCAAAGCCACTCAAACTTAGACTTTTGTTTTTGTGTTCAAAAGACTTTATCAAATGGTTTTGGATAGTTTATCTAGTTGAAAAATTGAGCGATTTGCCATATGATAGGAAGGTACCCTTCACAACTCTTGGATGAATGTTATCATACTATAAAACTGTCTTTTTAAAACTGATTTCCGATATAGAATAACTGCTTTGGAACTTAGTACAAATACTTAAAAAGAAAACATTGCTTTATGAAAAATCAATATTATAAGCCTTCCTTTGATATATCTCTGTATGCATTATAATTCTGTTATTGGGTGTAACTTGTGGGGCACGGTTGTTTATGCTCACTCTTACTTAATAAAATGTTGTTCAAAGGAGAAGGACTCTGCAACTACTGAAGATCTCGATGGCTAGGCCACTACCCCAGTCGATTGCATATGGCAGATTAGCTAGGCTCTATTGCTTCTTTCTTCGTCTTCCGCTGTGTTCTGTATCGTTGGCTCGTAAGTCTTTCTGGTAATAAACTCTGATATTTATTAATAAAGTTTTGTGTATTATAGATGTTACCATATTTGTTTACTGTGTGAACTAGCCACTGATTATGGAACTAGTTCAGTAATACACAAAGGATTTGGGAGTGTTAATCTCGGGTCCTTCCATATAAAGACCTATCTATGCACTTTTATTGCTGATGACTAACATTAGTAGTAACTTACATGCATACAATGACCGAAAACAACAGTAGCTTTTAGCAAATGTAAGTGATGGAGCATAATGGCGACCGTAATGTATAAATAATGTATAAATCATGAAGTAGTGTTAACAGTAATTGCGCTATGAAAGATACTGATAAAGAGAATCCGGCAAAATTGATTTGAATGGCTATATTGCGAGGTTTGAACATGAACAGTGAGTTCAATGCATAACCCGATCCCAAATCATAGTACTATCTTAGAATTTAGAGAATAAGTGAAATCAAGTATATTTAGAGTGTAACACTGGAGTTTTCTAAATTGAACTAAATAGCTACAACGTTTAGTAAAATAAGAGACACGCAAATAGGAAACAGATAATTAGTCTTATCATCTATAGTGAATTACTAACAACAATAGCAAGGGGTATGTTTAAAGCGATTAATAACCACTGCAGTATGCTATAGTTAAATGAGTATGTTTTTGATGATTGGTGATAGGATTGTAGCACGTACTTAAAATTTTGGACGTAGATGATTATACACACATATTCGAGAAAGGTAAGAGTTACAGTGCTGAAGCATTTGAAAGTACTAAAGCATGGGTTTGTGTGACATATAGAATCAAAGCAGCAAAGCACATCTGTAGGGAAATGCTGGAGCTTTTTTAACATAATGGAGCAGGTCTATTTAGCAGCAAATGAAGTAATATTGTGATATAAAATATTAAATTTTATGAATCATATATTGTGAGGTACGAATAGGAACAGTGAGTTCGATGCATAACCTGATCGCAAATCACAGTACTATCTTAGAATTTAGAGAATAAGCGAAATCAAGTATATTTAGAGTGTAACACTGGAGTTTTCTAAACTGAACTAAATAGCTACAACGTTTACTAAAATAAGAGACATGCAAATATGAAACGGATAATTAGTCTTCTCGTCTATAGTGAATTATTAACAGTAATAGCAAGGGGTATGTTTAAAGCAATCAATGTAATAGCAAGGGGTATGTTTAAAGCGATCAATAACCACGGTAGTATGCTATAGTTAAATGAGTATTTTTTTTATGATTGGTGATAGGATTGTAGCACGTACTGAAAAATTTGGGCATAGATGACTACACAGACGCATTTGAGAAAGGTAAGAGTTACGGTGTTGAAACATCTGAAAACACTAAAGCATGGATTTGCGTGACATATAGAATCAAAACGTTGAAGCACATCTGTAGGGAAATGCTGGAGTTTTTTTTAACATAATGGAGCAGGTCTATTTAGCAGCAAATGAAGTAATCAAACGATCCATTGCCGCCACGGCCTCGTGCGGGAGAAAGAGCCACCAACAGAGACACGAACAGAGGCAACTTACCACGAGGAGAGACATCAGGAGCTGTAGAATGCGATCCGTGATGAAACCGTTGGCTCGCAGCAGCAGCAGCAGAGTACTGGACAACCTAAATATTAAGATATAGTCTATGAGTCTACTGAGACAATAGATACTTTCAACAATATTTTACATAAAATAAATTTAGTGGATGAAAAACTATACTTGAGAAGCGAATACCTTTCATATCCAAGACCTTCTAGAATCAATGACATAAGCTCCCAGAATTTTATAGGCTCCATATTTGCTATGAAGTAGGTCTAAAAAAGGAACATAAAAACATGTCATGGAATCTTTAAATTAAGATGTTAATGTTAAAGAAGAGCCTTACTTTTCTAGCAGCTCTCTCTACACCATCTTTAGACAGCAGAGCACGAATATGGCCATATGCCACATTTTTGACATAGGCGAAATCATAGTAGTTGTTCCCATCACCAATAATGTACTAATTATCCTAAAACGTGTGTCAGTCAAACTTGTGCTTACTTGTATTGACAAATGTATCATATAACCAACACACAAGTGTTATTTGATCCCCTATGATTATATGTATCAATTTTCCAGAATACATAAGAGAGCATAAGACTATCTATTCAGAACATCAGCTCCTAATCAAGCAACATGGATTCATTCATTTTCCAATACATTGAGATAGATACCTGCAACATCCTGGCCGTCATACATGCCGCGATACACCGTGTCGTAGGTCCCTAAGCAATCACATACCGGATCTCCAGCTTAGCAAGGTCAATCTCCTAGTCCTCCTTCGGCCCCTGGGCCTTGAGATTGGCCTTGCCCCAAGTCTTAACCAGCTGCTTCTCTAGCTGGATGTCCAGGCTTGTGAGATCAATCTTGTCGGTGTGCAAATACATATCGCTGCCCCCCAAGCTCTCGGACTTCTTCAGCTTCTCCTTCACCTCAGGGATCTCACTGGTGCTCGACGCCATCTCTCCTACAGCCTACAACAGCTTCCCAAGAATAGGGGAAGACCTAAAGTGGAGCATCGGGGTTCAGCTGAATCCCCCCCCCAAAAAAAATTAGGTAAATTAATTGCTATCAGTAGTAATCCAATACTCCACCACGCACGTAGCCAAGAAACCCGCAACAAATAGCATGGATTGGATTGGAGGGAAGGAAAAAGATTTGGATTGGATTGATTGCTTGCGTCGCAGCAAAGAAATGAGGGATCCCCAAGAACAAAATGATACAACAACAATCCAAGCAAGCTAGGGTTTCCTTACCAATGAAAGAAGAAATCAATCCAAGCAAAGCCCAGATAGGATGGATCTCCCCATTCAACACCAGTCCAGCGGCGCGAAGGAGGAGGAGGACGACGCCTCCTACCAGAGAAGAGTTCCTTCGCTTTGAGGCAGCAGGAGTGCCTCTCTCTAGATGGAAGGAGGCCTAGTGGCAGCGCATGCGCGGTCAACCGGTGGAGAAGGAGGCATAGGCGAAGTGGTAGTGAGGAGGAGGAGGAGCTAGCAAGGCGACACGAGGGAAGGAGACGGGCAGCCGGGCACGAGAGAGGGGGGGGGCGAGAGCGAGACGAACCTGTGGTGGCGCAAAAGGGGAGGAAGGCGGGAGTGCCTCTCTATCAATGGAAGGAGGTCTGGTGGCAGCACGCGTGGTCGATCGGCATAGAAGGAGACATGGGCGAAGCGACAACGGGGAGGAGGAGGAGCTGGCAAGGCGGCGCGAGGGAAGGAGATAGGCGGTCGGGCACGAGAGAGCGGGGGCCGAGAGCGAGATGAACTCATGGCAGCACAAAAGGGGAGGAAGGCACGCGCGAGGGCGACCGTAGGGCTCGGGCAGGAGGAGCGCGCGGAGCACCCTTGATCGGACGGCCCAAGAGCGCTCAGGCGAGATCCGATGGTGGAGATGCAAGGTGCGCGAGCGAAGGTGATCGGACGGCCCAGAGACAATCGTGCGCGCATCCGACAGCTGTCCCTTTTTGGGTGACGTAGAGGGCGCGGGTGAGCTCGCTTTCTCTTAGGAATTAAGAATAGGTAATTACCTCAACATCTGGGGAATAAAAAGCTCAAGCACTATACTTTTTTCCACGAACTAGACACGGGGTCAATGAGTACACTAACTTTTTAAACTTTAGTATCTCACAGCAATGGCGGATCCAGAACAAAATCGACCGGGTGTTACTATACATGCCACCACATGTATGTGGAGTGAATGAGTATAAACTACAGGGTACACACCTATACGTACGTGGGTTTTGATAAGGTAAAACGATATTGAACCTGGTGTCCTATGCACCCCTGAAGCTGCACTTGAATCCACCCCCTGTCTCGCAGCCCGCATAAAGGTTAGGGAGTAAAGATTTTGGGATCTAGTTGTGTTAGAATAGGAATTTTTTTTGTATTTTCTTATATGTCTTTTGTATTTCCTTATATATGTATGGCATATATCCCCTTGTACTCCCTATAAATATTGTCCATTGGGCCTCTTGAATATACACACAATATTCATAACATGGCATCAGAGCTAGGGCACTAACCTAGCTCCTTTCGCTGCCATCCCACCACTGCTACCGCCGTCGTCGAAGGCTGCCGCCACACCAAGGCCTTCTGTCACCGTCGCCAACGTCGACCGCCTCGAGCTGCCACCGCGTTGCCTCGCGGGCTCTGAGGCTGCCTCGTGTCACCTCGTGGGCAAGCTCGGCTTGATGCACTGCCTCTTGGAGACGCTTGGGCTGACAAAGCACCATCGCCGCTCGGGTCGCACCTTGGGTCGTCGCCACCGAAGCTCGGGTCGCACTCGATGCTTATGCCGTACACCTGAAACCTGACCCGAGGACAGCGCGAGCCGAGCGCCACCCTCAGCGCCACGCTCCACCGCCCGTCGCGAGAGCACCGTCCGCACGGGCCGCCGCCACCTCCAGCAGGGGAAACTAGGGTTTCCCCCGAGCGCCCCCCCCCCTTTTAGCGCAAGCTTGATTACTATGAGCTAGCCCAGCCCACAAGCAAGCCAAAAAATAGAATGTCGCTCTAACCGCCGCGCCGTCCAGCGCCACCTACCGATGGCTTCTGTTCCATCAGCTGTGATCCCATTCTCGGCAACAAAGCTTCATGGGACAAACTACAGGTTGTGGTCTTCACTTATGGAGATCACGCTCGATGGTCTCCGCCTCTGGAGATATGTCAGTGGTGCTCGACCTTGTCCGCCATCGCCGGTTCAGCCTCCTCCCAGACAGCCTACTTCTGCAACTCCTACTGAAGATGAGGCCGCCAAAAAAAGAGGTAGAGGTCGCTGCTACTGCTGTTGATGAGACCTTTCAGTATGCCATAGACGCTTTTGAGCGCTGGTGTGCTGATGAGGCCCGTGTTTGAGCCATCTTGGTTGTCAGCGTCGATGACTCCATCTAACCAGACATTGTTGGTCTGCATTCCACTCATCATATCTAGGAGTATTTGCACAAGCGATACCAACAGAGCAGCGATACTCGGTTTTTTTCGCTTTAGCATGAGTTGGAGATGCTTCGCCATGAGAACTCCTCTGTCGACAAATTCTTCTAAGCCCTGGCCAGTCTCTGGCATCAGTTGGACGAGCTGAATTCTCCGCTCTGCCAGGAGTGTCATAAGGTGCAGAAGGCGGATCGCGACTACCTTCACCTTTATGACTTCGTTTGCCGTCTTTATCTAGAGTTTGAGCCTATCAGGGCTCAACTGCTAAGTCGCTCACCACGACCGACAGTCGCCGAGGCTCTTTCGACGCTTCGTGCTGAGGAGCTTCGTCGTGGGTTAGCATCACAGTTTGTTCTAGCTATGCTTGCTACCCCTTTTTCTTTGACTACACCGACGGCTTCTGCTTCAACTACAGTCTCTCCTTAGGTGTCTGTTTCTACTCCTATTTTTGCACCAATTGGGGTTCAGTGCAATTATTCCAAGAACATTGGGCACGACTACCAAAGTTGTGCGGTACGAAAAAAGCGGAACAGGCCACGTGGGGGTGGACGATCTAAGGGGGGCAGGGAGACCCTTCCTCGATGGTAGGATAGACCAGCACGTCAAGACCTTCTCAGCGAGGTGACTCTGTTCAGCAGTTCTGTCAGGCTCTACTTCATTAGCTCTCTCACAGTTCAGCAAGTTCTGCTAGTCTAGCTTAGACGTCACCTCTAGGTACTTCTTGGGTTCTGGATTTTGGTGCCTCTTTCCACATGACACCGGACTCCACATCTCTCACTTCAGTAGGACCTCCTATTTTTCCTATCTATGTTCAGACAGCTGGTGATACTCCTCTGTCTGTCAGCTGTCAGGGCACTCTTTTATCCACTGATTTTTCTGTTCCAGCTATTTTTCATGTTCCCCAACTTACCATGCAGCTTCTCTCGGTGGGTCAGCTTACCGGTTTTGGTTGTAGGGATGGTTTTAACTATCAATCACATTTCGTCCGGGACCGATAGATAGGGATGGTACTTGGGACTGGCCGGCGACGTAGGGATCGTCAGTGTCTCTACATCCTTGACTGCCTCCACCTTCCGTCCACTTTAGTTGCTCCTATCACCTCTACGTCTACCTCCACCGCCGCTGCTGCCACCACCTCTAGAGTTTTTGTGCAGTGGCATCATCGTCTAGGTCAATTGTGTGGGTCTTGCCCTTGTTCATTAGTTCGTCACGGTGTTCTTGGACGTGTTACTATTGACGCGATCATGTTTTGTCAGGGTTGTAAGCTCGGTGAGCAGCTACAACTTTCTTGTCATTCTTGTGAGTCATTTTCTTCTCGTCCTTTTGACTTAGTTCATTCAGATGTTTGGGGACCTGCGTCTATTATCTCTAAAGGTGGGCATAAATTTTATGTGATCTTCATTGATGATTATTCTTGTTTTATATGGATTTTCCCTATGTCTCATCGTGGTCAGTTTTTTGTGATTTATCGTAGCTTGCAACGATGGTTCGTACTCAGTTCGATTCTTTCATCCGTACTTTTCGATGTGATTCTGCTGGCGAGTATTGTTCTTGCGCTTTAAGACAATTTCTTTCTGAGTAGGGCACTCTTTACCAGTCTTCTTGTCCTAGTGCCCATACTCAAAATGGGGTTGCTGAGCGCAAACATCATCATCTTCTGATTGAGACTATCCATAGTCTTGTCCTTGCCTCTCACATTCCACCACAGTTCTGAGGGGTGAGGTTGTTTTTACGGCCGCATATCTCATCAATATGCAGCCTTCCACTACTTTTAAGGGTGTCAGTCCTATCAAGCGTCTCTACTCTCGAGCCCCTCAGTACACTCACCTTCGTGTTTTTGTTGTACTTGTCTTGTTCTGCTGCAACCTCGTGAGCGCACCAAACTATCGACTCAGTCAGTTGAGTGTGTGTTTTTTGGTTATAGTTCTGAGCATAAGTGTTATCTCTGCTATGATGCTTCCGCTCGACGGATTAGAATTTCAAGAGATGTTGTCTTTGACGAATCTCGACCTTTCTTCTATCGAGATTCGTCTCCTTGTCCTGTTTCCACCGTTGAGTCGATTTCATAGTTGTCTCTTTCTGACTCTTCACCCATTTCTCCAATATCACAGTCTTTCCCCTGGTACGTCTCCAGTGGTTCCTTCTATACCTCCACCTCCAATGTTGCCTCCTGTAGCACCGCCTCTTGTTCCTGCAGCACCATTGTCTCGTTTATCTAGTATTCAATACTCCAGTCTCCAGGCATCCTCATCCTTCACCAGTCTCCTCTCTTGGTATTTTGTCAACACCCACATCTGATCCTCCTGATGATGCTCTCTATTACGTCCTTGGTGACCGGACATCCCTTCGACCTCCTGATCATTTTGGATTTGCTCTCATAGCTCATGCTCTATCTGTCACTGAGCCTAGTTCTTATCATGAGGATGAGTGGCAGCTCGCTATGGCAAAGGAGCTTGATGCTCTTCAACATACGAAGACTTGGGATATTGTATCGACACCTGTGCATGCTCGTCCTATCACGTGCAAGTGGGTTTACAAGATTAAGAAATGGTCTGATGGTACTATCAAGTGCTACAAGGCTCATCTTCTAGCTCGCGGCTTTCAGCAGGAGTACGATCGTGACTACGATGAGATTTTTGCCCCTGTTACCCATATGATTACTGTTCGCACTCTTGTTGCTGTTGCTTCTGCTCGCCGGTGATCTATCTCTTAGCTGGACCTCTGCCATATGGATGTGTTATCCCCCAATCCAATCATCTTTATGATACCATATTTTAATGCCTCTTGACCAACAACAATGGCTCTCTAGGTCGGAGGGGCTCTTCGGAATGGTCGCTTCAAGGAACGATGGGTTCGGAAAATATCTCTACTACTTAAAAGAACGAGTTGGTGAGTGATAATTGATGCGTTCTCCACCCCTCTCACCTCCCCTCTCACACCCCTCTTCCACCCCTAAAAGATCTCTAACAAAAAATCACCCATAACAAACAAATTAACTACTATTTTTTTAATACTTGTCCCAACAACCTTTTCCTTTCCCTCCCACAAATTCATTTCCATGGGTATCCATTGTCCCCTCCTTATTCTCTCACCGGTCGCCACCAACGAATAAGGTTGCAATTTTTGTTAGGTCATCCTGTTCATCATGCTCCAGTGATGCCACCTCTACCAGCCTCAACATGGTCCAATTTGGCCGCAAGTGACATGGCAACGCCAATGCAGGCTGGGTGGGAAGATCTAAGAGTGTGATGTAAGCCAAGCTCAGCAGCGAAGCTCAACTAGGCATTGCGGCGAAGCCAAGAGTCTAGCGCAAGTTAGGCCAGCAACATCAACATGATGTGTTGGCTCATATAATTTTTTTATCTATATACCAACGCACAGTGGTCGAGAGGGTGTTTAGACTTTGGACATCTGCCATACCACATGCTAAAAAGGGCCGAGTATGTTGTTACCATCACTGTCATCTACTTACTATGTGTTTGGTACAGTGAAATGAATACTTATGTGCTTGTTTCCTCATTCTTTGTTTGATTTGTAGCCGTCCTGCTGAGAAATACATCAGAAAGGGCCACTTGAACTGGCTGAATTTTGGACACTATTGGCCCTCTACACCACCGTAATTCCAAATCTAGCCCCCCTTACTTCCAAAATTCCATTTTTGGACCCCTAGGCACTTTCTTTGCACCACTGCATCACAGAACGCACTTTGTAGCCTAGTCTTTGCAGCTGACAAAGTCTTCTTGACCCTCGTCATGCATGGCGGGTTGGGGTACTGTAGTACTATAGTAGCTTTTCTCAAAAATCCATTTAGGTATATTTTTTGGAGGAATTTCTAAATATACAAAATGAGCTCAAAAAAGTATGAAATTTTTTGTAGAGCCTCTCAGTATAGTGTACTTACTTGTATAATTTTTTCATAATTTTATTCATTCTGATTTTTTCTTGAAAATTCATTATAGTATATTGTTTGTAGGAATTTTCTAATATAGAAAATGAGGTCCAAACATTATAAAATATTTTTTAGGCTCCTTACACAATGTACTTGATTGTGTAATTTTTCCATAATTTCATATGTACTAAAATTATCTCGATAAATTAAGGGTTTACGTGTCGAAAATTAGGACTAAAGGTTTCAGAAATTAGGGGTAGAAAATTAACAATTAAAAGGGTAGAGTACTATGCATTAACTATCGATTCCCGTATCATCTGCGAGTTCAAACCAGTTCAAACATTAAATTTTAAAACTACCATCGTTAATCAATAATAGAGCATGAAAGATTTGTTGCCAACTTGCCATGGCCCCACCACCTAATTCTTCATGTGGCATTTTTAGAATTTAACACTATATTGGCACCTTTTAGGATAATTTTATATGTGTTCTGAAATTGTCTCTAAAATGAAGGATTTAGGCCTCGAAAATTTGGATTTTAGGTTTCAAAAATTAGGGTTTCATGAATTCCCACACAAAGTACTCATAACAGAATTAGGGTTTCAGAAATTAGGGTTTCCAATGGAGTTGCAGTTCATGTGTTCATACATAAAATTGACAACATTTGAAGCGTTACAAGCATTACATGATACACACACGGGTTTCTTGCAATCGGGGCACTCTTTGTTAATTTATCAGTTTATTGTGGATGATATTCTTTAATACTGTATTGTACCACAGACTAGATAAGCTTGTGCATGAACCAACTAAGGGAAATGTTTGGCATGTAGATGATATAACAAGCTTATCTAGCCTGTGGTACAATACAGTATTAAAGAATATCATCCACTTTAACACTGTATACTTGCTTGTGTAAATTTGCCATAATTCTATTCATTCAGAATTTTTCTCGCAATTTCATATAAGTGTACTATTTGTACGAATTTGTAAATATAGGAAATGAGCTCTAAAAATTATGAATTTTTTTAAGGCTCCTCACGCAGTGGACTTGATTGTGTATTGTTTGGACAATTTTATATGTCTCAAAAATAAAGTATTTAGGTCGCGAAGATTAGGATTTTAGGTTTTGGAAATTAGGGTTTCATGATTTCATGTGACTTGGAATGTATGGAAAAAAAAGCTACAATGCAACTCCGTTGGAGACATCGATATACAATATGTTGCTTTCTGGAGACGTGCTTGTATATAAACATCTTGGGTAATATTTTGGTGATATACATGTCTTGACAGCGATGTATATTAGCGGTTTAGAGGTGGTTGTGGGATATTCCAAATATGCTAAACTTTTCCCTACTTATCTTCAATTAAATAGCGACAATGGATAGCTTTCTGGATACGTGCTTGTATATAAACATCCAGGGTAACATTTTGGTGATATACATGTCTTGACAGCAAGGCATATTAGCGGTCTATAGGAGGTTGTGGGATATTCAAAATATACTATACTTTTTCGTACTTCTGGAAAACGATCTTTGGCCGATGAGATGGCCAATAGTGATTTTGATGGCAAGTAGGATTGTAATGTATGAATGAGCTCCAAAAATTAGCTGCATTGCAACTCCATTGGAGAACTTTGGAGAAATGACGCAACGATAACAACACAACAGTTGATCTGACAAAGGAGCTACATGGCACGCAAGCTAACGAACTAAGGACGGTACACGTATGTCTTTAAGAAAATAAAAATACATGAGAAATGTGGACGAAGAGGGTCGAACTACTGCGTGAAACGTGGCCATTTGCCCTTGCGGCCTAGCTCGGCGTTGTACTCCTCGCCTTGCGCCTTAGCTCTCACCGCGATGGCCCTCTTCCGCTCCCTCTCTACCGCTGTGCTCGGCATCTTGGCGATCTTCTTTGCTTTCACAAGACTGTCCCGCCTCTCCTTCTCATCCTTCTCAATCTGCAGCTCTTCGAGGCGTCTTTCACAGGCCTCGATGTCCCCCCTAACCCAGCTCTTCCGTGTCAGCAGCATTCACATGTCGTAGGGGTGGATCTTGTCGTCGATCCACTGGCTGAAGTCGCATAGGAGCGGTAGAGACTGCAGTGGGAAGAGAGATGTGGTTACGACGTAACAGGAAGAAAAATAGTAATGTGCACTGAAATGCGATTTCATTACTGGCTGCCTGTGGCTCTACGTGTCAAACCTACGATCAGGGTAGTCTGCACCGTAGTTTGGGCAGCACCAATAGCGCTGCCCAATGGTCCACTCGTCGGTTGATTCGACACACTTGCAGGCATCCCGACACCAGCAAAGGGGTGGCGCCACCCCCATCGGGGGCCCTTCCAGAGAGCATTCATCAGGCATAGGTAGGGGCGCGGCTCGACCCAGAATCGTTAGGCGTACTGTGAGGCAGCCTCCTTAGATCCACGAGCTCCGGAAAAGTTTGGTGTGTGTAAGGCTGCTGACTAAATGCCCTGTGGCGAGCGGTGGTCTCCTGGGGAGACACCCAGTCCTTCAAAAGCTTACGGATGTGCTCCCATTCCTTCTCCTTGTCCATGTTATCTAGGTAGTGTTGTTGGTGTGGAGTTGCTAGCCGAGTAGCGCTATATTTATAGCGGGAGCGGACGTAGCTGTAGCGGCTCCATTGCGATGAGGCATGGATGTGTTTCGCGTCCGTGCGACACGTCCTGCTTTGCAGAGAGTGGTCACGTCCTGCTTTGTAGAGAGAGGTCACGTCCCACGACGCGCCCTTCGAAGCAGACTCGTTGGGTCACATCGCTACGCAAAGTCGCCTCGTCAGGTCATGTCATTGGACAAAGCTGCCTCATTATGTCACGTCGCTGCGCAAAGCTGCCTCGTCGGGTCACGTTGCTGTGCAAAGCTGCCTCGTTGTGTCACGTCACTGTGCAAAGCTACCTCGTTGGGTCACGTCCTGCTTTGCAGAGTGTGGTCACGTCTTACTTTGCAGAGCGAGGTCACATCCTAATTAGGGTTTCATGAATTAGGGTTTGCAATGAAGTAATATGTCTATGTAGTCTTCTCCTAGAAAACTTGAAAATCATTGGCTGAGATTGTTAGCAACATAGATTCCACTCAATTAAATTGCAGATACTAATACTGCTACATTGCACTTACTCATCCTAGAGGCATGAATTACAAACTAGTTGATTTGAATTTAGGAGAACAGACAAAAGGCAGAAACAAAGCAAAATGTTGCATATCAGTTTCACATTGTCTACACTACTCTTCAATTCTTGCACATTTTTCCTTACTTCTTGCACATTGTTCTTCAATTCTTGCACATTACCGTCAGCAGCACCCATTGCTTCCAGGTGAGTGCTCAACTTCTGCATATTCTTCTCTAACTTCTCCATCTCTATGTCTTGCTACATTACTATCTCCTCCTTCACATATGCCTCGAGCAAATCTTCCCACAAATAAAAACCACATCCCCTAGATTGACAGAACCAACACACAAAAAATCTGGTATCAAAATAAATAATGCAAAAATAGGAAGCAAATAGGAAGAGTTTTATGTGTTCAAGAATCGACTCACCTTCCAGTTAGAACACCTAAAAAAACCACGGTTCGGATTGGACTTGTACCTCATTGTTTTGCTACCACAATCGCAGCGGAACATAGACTTCTTTGGTTGTTGCAAGTTACCTATGCTGCATTGGCTCATGGCTCCAGTTTGAGCCATTGCGTCTCCCTCTCTCCCTCATCCATTCGGCTCAAGATTTATAGCCATGCCCAAAATTTGTGGCGCCGGAAATTTCCGCCAAAAACTATCCTAGGCGCCAACTACATACATGGCAAAAAAAGGGTGGCACATACCAAAAGTGCTTTCCATAGGATATTCTTTGTTAATTCATCGGTTTAATGTGGATGACGTTGATACAATACAATATTAAAGCATATCATCCACTTTAACATTATGTTGTATCATAGGCTAGATAGGCTTGTACATGACCAACTGAGGGAAATGTGTAGCATGCAAATCATATAATAATGTACCGTAGCCTTTGAAACGCACACGAGTCGGAGGCTACGGTACGTTGTTATATGATCTACATGCCACGTATTTCCCTCAGTTGATTCATGTACAATCTTATCTATCTTGTGGTACAATACAATGTTAAATTCCAAAAATGCCACATAAAGAATTAGGTGGTGGGGCCATGGCAACAAATCTTTCGTGCTCTATTATTGATTAAGGGTGGTAGTTTTAAATTTTAATATTTGACCTGGTTTGAACTCGCAGATGACACGGAAATCGACAGTTAATGCATAGTACTCTACCCCTTTAATTGTTCATGTTCTACCCTTAATTTTCGAAACCTTTCGTTCTATTTTTTGAGACGTAAACCCTTAATTTGTCGAGACAATTTCAGAATATATAAAATTATGAAAAAAAAATTATACAATCAAATCCATTGTGTAAGGAGCCTGGAAAAAATTCATAATGTTTGGACCTCATTTTCTATATTAGAAAATTCCTACAAACAGTATGCTTAAATGAATTTTTGAGAAAAAATCAGAATGGATAAAATTCTAAAAAAATACACAAGCAAGTACACTGTGCTGGAAGGCTCTACACAAAAAAATTCATAATATTTTATGTCATTTTCTATATTTAGAAATTCCTCCAAAAAATATACTTAAATGGATTTTTGATAAAAGCTGCTACAGTGCTATAGTACCCACCCTCTTTGCGATCTGATGTATGAGACTTGTCAACTGCAAGACACTGAGGCTGCAGCAAGCGTGGTCATGTGGTCCGGTGGTGCAGCAGACGGCCCCAGGGAGCAAAAAATAATGGAATTTCGGAGGTAAGGGAGCTAGATTTGAAGTTACGTGGTCTAGAAGGCCAATAGTATCCAAAATTCGAATTGGCCTCAAGATTGTGCTTCCCGGGAGAGCATGAAAGCTGTTATGAAGTTGCCTCGGCTTCAGGTTTGTTGACATATATTCGTTCTGCAATAGTTGGTGGAGAGTTAAATCCTTCATACAATGGTTGTAACATGAATTGCCTTCTTTTTCCGCTACAGAATCTGGTGATGCAGCATGCAGATGATTCTGCAGGGGATTTTGTCGATCTGCTACGAGGCCTTCTTAGGTACAACCCCGCGGACCGGGTTACTGCGAAAGCAGCTCTCAGGAATCCCTTCTTAGCATAGCTAATTGAGCGGAGACGATACCATCTAGGCCAGCGTTTTGGTCACGAATTGTGGTGACCGAGTGAGAAGGATTAAGCTGTCGAAATCTGAAGGCATCTCTTGGAATCTGTTGTGTTGTAAAGAAAGAACATGGAAGCGTTGTAACAATGTGTTCAATGAACTTACAATGTTGTGTGAATTTTGATGGGGAGGATGGATTAATTACGCTGGAAATTTAACCAGATCAGTGTAACGCTTCCTTGCATTGAAACGTAAGGGATATAGTTCGAAGTTTAGGCCTACTATGCTACACACACACTATCCGATTGATGCCGTGCCTTCAGAAAAACCAATCCAAGAGACGTCCAGATGAATCAAGTGGATTAATATATTCTTGGCAAAAGGGCAAACACTGTCGATTTAGCGAACACGAGTATATAAAAGATCATAAAAAAAGGATGTGACATGGAATAATTCAGTTGTTTCTCAACCTTTAGATGATTATTACGGCAGTCACAGAAACATGAACTTTTTTTATTATTTAACCTTTTTTAAAAATTTATTTTAAAGTTAACTCCGGCGTACTTTATTTCCAATTCTAACCCCTTTGGTCACGCCACCACCCGTGGCGTGACAAAACAACACTGTCACGCCAGTCTATTTCTGGTCAAACTCTTATCACGTCACTGAAAATAACGTGACAGTGTTATTTGGTCACGCCACAGCCAGTGGCGTGACAAAAAGTGCTATTTTGGGACTTATCCTGGTACGTGACAGAGTTGTTTTGTCACCGTGACCAAAGAGGTCAGAATTGAAAATAAAGTTAGCCGGAGGTTAACTTTAAAATAAAATTTAAAAAAAGGTTAATTAATATAAAAAAAAGTTCCAGAAACAAACGCCTAGGCAACCAAGCATTGGCTCGTTAGTCGTTACCGGTAATATAAGCATCCATTAGCACGCTACTTCCAATAATCAACTCGCAAGGTGCAGCGATATGACATCACTCTGAAGCATTAACCCAACATAGGCTAACTAGTACAAAATTGGCCATTGATTAGCCAACTCCCACACTCCCAAGAGAAATCTAGAAGTTCGTTCCTCCACATGAAATGTTAAACAAGTTCTTGCGTAACTAGCAAAATAAATTGCGACCAACATTTACTGGTCCTTTTTGGGTTTTTTCTTCCTTGAAGCGAAACTACTTGGCCCAACTGCTGATACTGACAATCGCTTTGTCCTGCTACAAGAGGAAAAATTATCCCTAAGTACGTGACAGTGTGCATTATTTGATTGGAAGAAATGTTCGAGAATACCTTGAAGCAAGTTCCCTTGACTCGTCATCATCCTTGTCAGCCATATCGTCGTTGTCGTCGTCATCATCTATCATGTAGCCATTTTCCAAATTAGACACAGAACATTTCATATTTATATATTTCAAAATTGTAGTTGCTTCTGTCAGGGTTATTAAGGCGTCGCAACGACGCCTAAGTGGTAAGGCGCAGCTCAAGGTTGAGGCGTCGCCCCGCCTTGCCGTCGTTCGTCGCCTTGCCGTCACCCGTCGTCCGTCGCCCGTCCCCGTCGCCTGTCGCCAGCCCATCTATTCGTTACCGGATTCGCGGCAACCACCTCTGAACCCAGATCTGGATCAAAGGGGAGAGGGAGAGCTAACCTAAGCCGTCGTCTTGCTTCCCATCGTTACTATCGCCGCCACCGTGGTTGCTGCTTGCCGAAGCCGTCGTCGTCACTCCTCTTCATCACTATGTCGCCATGGTCGCTGCTCTCCGCTCATCGCCACCACCACGGCTACGAGATCTAGGCCTCAGCTCCTAGTTGTCGGTGGCGCAATGGAAGAGGAGAAGCAAGGAGGAGGTGGCGTTGTGGAGAGAAGAAGCAGCAGGAGGAGGGCGCGCCTTGCCAGCGAGGAGGATCGAGGAGGCGTGGAGGCGTGGAGGAGGCGGACGAACGCCTCGCCGCTCGGTCGGGCGGAGGGAAAAGAGGAGGCGTGAGCACACGCGCTCGGCCGGGCAGGGGGAAAAGAGGAGGCTGGGGCAAGCAGGGCAAGGCGTCGGGCAGGCGGGATCTTCTACGGAGGAAGCCTACTGCCAGGATCTTCTGCGACCTTCTGACTGGTTGTTCTTTATCGCTTCTAACTCGCTACTGTCCGCTGCTCTGCCGCCTTATGATGTGTAAGGCGTTGCCTCGCCTCACACCTTACCACTTAAAAGGTGTGAGGAGAGTGGATCGCCTCGCCTAAAACCATGGCTTCTATCATGATTGAGAAGAAAAATAATCACAAAATTCAGGAGGGAGAATGCCACTGAAATGGTACTGAGTATATTACGATGTAAGTACAGATGAAACTCACAAACATAACTTGAACAAAATGGTTATTTATACTGCCGGTGTAAATGATGTTTTCAGAAAGTAAATAAACAAAAGAGCTTGGAAGAGGAGTAGAGGACCAGCTGATGGTAAAAGAATTCCATCATAAAATCCCAAAAGCATCCCAAAAGCAGGGAACTGTGCTGATTAGGACTGTGTAGATCGTAGTTCAATCACACTACATGATAGAGAACAAAAGACCCCCAAGAGAAAAGAAAGACCTTTCAAAAGTCAACATAAATGATATTTTCCCCAAAATAATAGGTTCACTTAAAATGTTGGCAAATAGAACATTTGATGGTATTATTTTAGCTTCTTGCAGAGAAGTATGTAACAATAACATAAACGGATGCAGAAGCTGCCAGCAAGTACAACTTTCCGTTAGACAAGATAAATAACTGTGAAAATGCTACGTAACCACATATTCTGCTCTTGTCTGTACTTCAACAATACATGCTTACCGATCATCCGTTGGCTAAAGAAATAGCAACAGAGTGAAAACAATTTTGTTTCTCGTATTCTCAGTCTGCAAAATAAATTACCCACTATAGATAAACCTCCAACTAACATTAAAAAACATAGATCTAACAACAACATCTGAACTAAATACAATCTAATGTAATGGAGCAACAATATCTACCAAATGTGTTATGAACTATAATTATGAAGTTTTGGGCTTCGTTAAATCAAAGCAGTTACATATGATACGACAAATTAACACTTACCAGGTGCACCTTCATTCTCTGCTTCATCATCCTTCCCTGGAGAGGACTCCCATCGGTTTTTCCCATCATCATCGTCCCAACGACTTCCAACAGGAGGCACCCAAAAATCTGGATCATCTGAATCATCGACCTCTGGTTTAGGTTCTCGTGGCAAAGAAGGGCTGACAACAGCATCTTTCTTCTTGTCCTTCTTCTTGCTTGACTTGCTTTTCTTTGCCACTTCATTTGACTGCTCAACTTCTCCTTCAGTCGCCTCACCTGATGCCATCTTTTCTTCTAGTTTTTCTGTTAAATAGGGATGGGCATGTTAGATCTAGGAGCAACCAAGCATTCCAATGAAATGGCTTAAAAGCAGTTGGTTGTGTGACAAATGAGAATTCCAGTCAAATTCTATTGGAAGAGATTTCAATAACCAGATTTCTTCCTTATCACTTCCAGACCAAAGATAAGACAAATGAGAGAAAGTACAAATAGCTATTCCAGATTAAGGTACATAATCCACCCAAATAATCATTCACGATCAATCCATAAAGAATTGTTCTGAGAAAGGCGCCCACTACTCATCAAGTAGTTATCATTCATTTTCACTTTTAGAATCGATGTTGGTGAAATTCCAAAATGATAAATCACATGGGTGTAAAAAAGGGAATTTTTACAGTACCTTACTGGTAGTAAGGGGGTGGTAGTAGAAATTAAATCTAGCTATTGATTTGTTGAGGGCAAAATAGACTTTTCTCTGTAAATCTGGCCATCCCAATTTTTAGGAGCAAGCACTGGCGGAATTTACCAGTCCACCCATGCGTGTTCATTTCAAACTCAATTGGACAATTACAATTTTACCCCTCGCGGGATTTGTACTGGTAGTATATAAGGGGAAGTATAACTTAATCCTAACTAATCTGATCCATTGAATCAAAAACATTGGACGGCTCATATCGATTTGAAGGTACCATAAAAGAGCCCATAAAAAATTGCATCATGGAAAAAGGACAACTATATGGAAATGGCCAATCAAATTCATGGGTTCTTCAACCAGTAGAGAAACATATGAAAGCAGCACAGTTCATTTCAATAGCAACAGCATATGATATTGATGTGTCAGTTGCCACATCTGGAAATGGAAATACAAACAGTACTGAGCAAAATTTACCTAGTTTGTTCAGAAACCTCTTCCCATTGATGTGCTTCCAGATGTGCTCCTCCGACCTGTTTATCGTATCCCCAGTAATGTTGCATACGAGCTTGGACCTACAACACAAAACACAACTCAATTCAACACAATCACACACTAAAAAGCAACAGATAAATACCAGCACAATGACAAGCACGCACATCAATCGTCTGTTACTTTGTTTCACACTATAATCTGCATAGGAGTATAAGACTAAAATACAATTGGAACCCTAGAATCCCTTAAAAAGAGTACTAACACATAGCCGGTCAAACCCACCAGCACGCAACAGAGTAATCCATAGGCTCCTAAACAAATTCGGGACAAACTACGTTGGATACGCATCACGCGGCAATACAGAATAGAAGAGTAGCAGCAGACGGGGGTGGATCGGCACGCACTTGTGCTCGGGGTGGGGCTTGAAGGCGTTAAGCGGCGGCTTCTTGTGAGCAACGGCGTGGTCGATGAGTGCGAGGCGGCAGGCACGGGACCGCGCGTAGGCCTCCTTCTCCCGCTCCGGCAGCTCGTGCCCCGTCTCCGCGCACCGCCACCGCCCGCCGCCGGCGTCCTTCCAGGTCGGCTCCCCCAGCAGGAAGGTGCCCTCCTTATCTCCGCCGCCCTCGCCGGAGCCCTGGGGGCTCGAGATTCCCGTGTCAGCGGCGGCGGCGGCGGCCGCGGCCTTGCTCTTTTTCCCCATTAGGTCGTCCGCGAATCGTGAGCCTGGAGGTTGGAGAGGAGAGGTGGCGCGCGAGGTTAGGGGGCGCACTCACGCGCAAGGGTTTTGGGCCTTTTGGCTGCCGCTGCCGCCGCTTGGAGGGTTAAGGCCTTAAGTGGTACAGGCTATGCGAAATTTGTTTGGAAAAATTGATCATTTGCCCCCGGATTATCCATGGTTTACGACTAAACTTCTATTAATAGATTATTTGTCACACGATTTGTGAGTCAATTTTGCCATTGTCTTCTTCTCATTCTTCTTCCTTGCTCTAACCATGGCTGACCCACCGCGGTCTTCTTCAACGACGACAGTGGAGTAAGAGCACGGCGAGCTCTGGGAGGAAGTCGGGGCCCTCCTTCCTCTCCCCACTCATGTCGACGGTCGCCACCATCAATGTCGTGGTCCCCAAGGTGCACCTCACCTAGGCGTTCCCCACCCCAGCAGTTGCCTGGACCCAAGTGTGCTGACGACTTGTAGGCACTCAAGCAGAGGCAGCCTCCTTCTTGCTGATCCTGCGAAGCCGAAGTGCGTGCGACTGGATGGCCACGTTGTGGCAACGATGGTGGCTACTGTTGCGATAGGCGGGGCAGAGGATGTAGCCATTGTCGATGATCGAGACCCATGAGTCCCTTATCAAGCTTATCGGGAAAATAATATGATAGCACAGTCGAAATATGAAGACCTTTATTGTCATGGACACAATAAGAATACAATGTGAATGAGACTGAGATTACAATAGATCTTGATTGATCGTAATTGTAATGGATTCCAGAGATCGTGGAGAGTTATTCCGTCTTATTTGTAATTACACAGGCTCCCCCCGCCCCCTCCTTTATAGCTATTGAAGGGGTGACAGTTAATGACGTTAAATGTGCCTTATGTCTTCACGCACGTTCTTTCGTTGAGTCTTGAACCGTCACGTCTTTTAGCCAACTATCGTAAGTTGTCAGATGCGTCAATAACCGCTTTCACGTTAGTCACGTGGGAAACTGTCATGTCCCTCGACCAATTTGCTGGGCGAAGATGGCCCAAACCATATAGTTGTTTGTGTGTCTATGACTGGTCGTCTCATGCCTCAAACTGGTATGCGACCAGTTTGGCTGAAATAAAAGAGATTAGACTTCCTTTTAATACTGGTCGTAAGTTCATAACTGTTATAAAGTAGACCCTTAATATATGGGTTTGCTTTCACAGAAACTTTGCCTTTGACTGAAAATATTAACCTGATCAAGAATCCTCGTCAGCAATGTCTGGTGGAGGGAGAAGATGAGTGTGCGGAGAGGAGAGCCATGCGGAGGTGGAGGAGGTGCAGCGGCGGTGACCGAAGCGTCGGGTCAGTCATGGCCAGAGCAAGATGGATGAGAAAGAAGGGGAAGAAGAAGAAGGCATGGACAAAATTGTCTAAAAATGCAAATGGTGACATTTGAGCAATTACTTTGTACTTAGTCCCAAATAAGCAAAGAAGTAGGTAGGGTAAGGCAAATGATCAATTTTTTTTCCAATTTGTTCCGGTTGCCCACTTGCCGTTGTGTTTTACCGCTTACTTAGTTAGTTAGCCCCCTTTGGGAAACGGTGATTTTTTCTTTTGATTCCTACGGAAATTGTTGAACTGTTTCAAAGTTTATGTGAAAATCTTGTGGTTCCAAACGGGGCGAAATGTTGCTGCAGATATAAATGGGCTATGCTCTTTATACCTTTTATTACAATGTTTTCTGTACAGATTGGCATATCATTCCCTCCATTGGCCGTCCAATTGAAATTCGAACTCACGGAAGGTCAATATTGATTGCTACAGTACAAAATTGCTACATTGATTTCTGTAGTAAAAATGCTTCTCATGATCATCAAAAGTGCAGAAATGAAGCTCACTGGAGACATATATACAATTTTTCCATACATCTATCAAAGCAACAGACCAAGGTAATGTGATCACTGATCAACCAACACACTGATACGGCGATACCCCCAACGTGAAGCAAGATTTGCACATCCCAACAAATGAAACCACAGCAACGTCAACAGCAGTTACAGGAAACTGCTAGCAAAGCTTGTCATCTAACCTAGTTGGATGGTGGTACAATGGAGCTGCTGTGTGCAATTAGACAGGATGGTACAGAGGGTTGTTGCGATCTCAAACACAAAATTTCGAGATCAATCAAAAAAACTCAATTAGCACCTTTACAGACACGCTCTCGTACATGCAGAATGCTGCTACCTACTAGTTACAGTCAGAGGGATTGGCCAGGGGAGGGCTAATCAACTCTAGTCAACTTCTCTATGGAGTAGACTTGTTTAGGAACAGCTTTGTAAGCACTTCATCCCTCGGCATTGATACTCCAGCCTGAAATGCTCGGTCGAGTGCCTTTAGCCATTCATCGATGAGGGATTCCTTTATTTGCCGTATTGTGGTGTACTCCTGATCCATGATTAACTCTAGCTCCTCAAAGTGTTTGATCTTGTACTGGATCTTTCTTAGCTGCACAACATAAGATATACAGCAAACAGCAGCCATCAGTTATTAAGCAGAGAACATATTTTGGGAATGATTTGTAAAGTTTACACCATCTCAAATCAAATGAACAGATACAAAGTACTAGCCATTCACCAAAACAGCAGTATCAATGCTGTGTATTTTAAAATCATACCAACTTGTAGTGATAAGCAGTCCATTTCATGAGTGGCACACAACAGTATAAAAGGAGGGGGATTTGCTATGCTACCGTTATAGGACTTCAGCAATTAGCAGAAATCAACAACTCTGTTTTTTTAAGCCAGTACTGGCATTGCATCATAAACAGTCACAAAACCCAAAAGAAAACGTTTGACATGAAATCCAAGTGACATGGTCATACTAACCAGACCTTTGTCCTTTAGCCACGACATCATGGAAGCAAAAAAGGAAACACTTGAGAGAATGAACCAAACAGGCAAGGATGAGGGTTGTACTATTATCCTATTTTGAACTGAACACGTTCGTTAGCATAGGTAAGTAACCTAAACTGTACAGTACTTGAGTAATGAAGGGTTGTGGAACTGGAATGATTTGGTCAGAATATATACAGTGTATCACACATGTAACTTTCAGATATACGAGCAACGGTTAAAACTGCAAACACAAAATACTCTCATGATGGAAATTTAGGCAGGAAAAGAGTAAAAGACTTCACCTGAGTTTCAATTATGGACGCCATTAGAAGCTCCATCTCTCGCTCTTCCTGGTCGGCAAGCAACTTAGCATGGGCAGCAGCTACACCTATAGCTGTTGCAACAGCTGCCCTCACTTGATATGCAGTAGAAATAAACTTCTTTTCCAGCTTCTTATCTGGAGCATGAATGATTTTAGATGAGCGGAGTGTAAACAAGGACAAAAATATGGCACTAGTGCAGGCCAAGAGGCTGGAAACTCCATTCCATTGTTTTACAGAACTATATCAGCTGGCAAACCCCAACAAAAATTTGCAGTCCGCCAATCTGTGCAACAATTAATGGACAAGGAAAATAAACATTCTAATTCACTATACCTACAGCTTTCTTAATAATTCATCAAACTAAGGAAACTAGAGGACAGCCTGGTCTAGTGCACCAACCCAGCCTTACATCAGTTAATACAGGTGATACAGCACAGTGCCAGGTGATGTAAAACAGGAGGCCTATTGAACCCAAATGGTGTGGCGTGACTAAATTCGTACCCATCACTTTCTTGCATGCTCTACAGTCGTGTTCTTTGACTAAGGCAATTAAACACGATCACAGTACCAGAGAGTATTCATTGGTATTTCACACAAGCAACTATAGTACACCTTAAGGGCCTGTTTGGAAAGGGGGGATTTGGAGTTTTGGACCATCTTCCATACAGGCCCTAATGCTTTACCTTTGTATCCTTAGGTGCATACATGCAGCATGGCTTTGTGTAGGATCCAGTTGGTGAAAGCACCTGAAAAGCACCTAAATGTAGCCTAAAATGCATGTGGCACACTTGACGATTTACGCTTAGATTTGTCATCAACTCAACATCAATATGGAAAGTTGACCTTCAGGCCATCCATGTTAATTCTAATTCTTAAGAGTTGGTAGGGATGGTTCAAATCTAATGGCACTCCAAATGCATTGTTTCTATAGCCGTATCTAGAAGGAAAGAAAATGCATTAAATGGGTGATTGGATACAGCCATTCCAATGCATAGTATGTATATGTTGTATCTAAGCCACACAAAATCATTATTGTTGTATGTATTGTGATCCGTGCGGGAGAGGTAGGAGGCCCACAAAATGCGTATTTGAGATACAAAGCTTCCCACAGTGAAATATCTAGCTGTATCTAACGCTCTTGGTTTTCTCAAATGGGTTGTATCTTGCATGAGATACAACTCTACTCTCTCTCTCTCTCTCTCTCTCTCTCTCTCTTCCTTAGCTCTCCTTCCACATCAGATTTTTGCCTAGAAACTGCTGACGTAAGAAACATCATAAACAAATCTGACCAGACCAACTTTGTCAACAAACATAGAAAGGACACTAATAATTACTATCCAAAAAATCAAATAAATCTACAGTAGCTCGAAATGCAATGCATAAATTTGACCTACCAGGAACAGTTTGCCCATGCATTTCCGCGTCTTGATCGCCAACATTGTAATCACTGTAAAAATGGCATTTTAAAATAAACAGATTGCACCAACACTGTCAAAAGAAAAACAATGTGCAGCACATTCTTACCTCTGTGAGACATGGTTAGAAGAGAATGCCTCGGTTTGATATTCTTTCTCACTGAGTTGAAAAGCTTTCCTTGCATGGGGGTTTTCATTACCCAACGCTTTAATTGCCGCATCAGCTGCTGCAGCAACAACATCTGGGCTCGTCGCCGTAGTCAGCAGTGCTAACTGAGAAAGCATTAGCAAATATTAGTGTTCCGCTTAAAATCCATGTGCATCCTTAGTTTGTGAGTTTGTTGATATTTGTCGTTCTTTATTTATTACCTGCTCCATTAATGAACTGGTAGCATCTATTGAAGAAAATAAATGTCTACGTTTTGTAAGATGTTCTTCAACAGATTTATCAGCACCATCTTCATTTCCATCAATCTGCATGCCATCAACCATTTCAGTTGGTTGACATGAAGACTCAATGTATTGGTTCATTCTGCCATCAGTTGTTTGATTTGTGTGGAGCCTGCTATCATATTTACCGTTTATGGTGCCCAGCATATGTTCACCGAAAGGCAACTGAATAAGCCTAGCAATGCATTCTGATTTATTCTTTGTGCGGATATGCTGCGCAATGAGATCCCAGTCATCTCCATGTTTTAGGACACCTTCTAAAAGGAGTAGCGTCTCTGCATCTGTCCATGCGCTAGAAGCATGGTTGTCAGCGCTCTCCTTTTTATCACCAGGACATTTATTTGCTTCCCCCTTATTATCATTATTGATTTTGTAACACTTCAAGCATACTTTAAAACCATCCTGAAAAGCAAACATACAAAACGTTAAGGAGTAGATAGCAGGTATTTTTCTCGATTATTTTCATCACAGCTTGTTTCCATGAAAATAATAAAGACAACTCAGTCGAATTGCAGCTGACAGCTTAAATTTAACCTTTTGTTAATAAAAACAGATACAGCACTTGATTGCATTTCTTATATCCTATGATAATAGAAACATTTGACAGTCTGTACTCTGTGAAAAGCACCGAAACACCGGTGCGCTGCATTTGGTAACTGCGAGAAATCATATCTGACAGGACATTGTGCTAGACAAAGGCGTGAAGATCCATTTTATCATCTAACAGCTTCACCTATTCCAGAGCAAATACCTTTTCATATTTTTGTGACAGTATTATATACACAACATACTCATAAATTCAATTCTCCAAATCTAATGCTACAAATTCAAAATTGTAGGTCACACCATGTTCCAGTCCGAGAGCCTAGAGTTTTTTTTTTCGGAGAGACCTAGAGCCTAGAGTTCAACTGGGCATTTTACACAGCATGCCTGTGAACTAATAATTTGATTAGCATAGCACCCCAGTTATCCACATCCTAAGCTTTAGCAATCCAAAGTCCAAACCCAAATTTATTAACAGAACACACGTTCTCATGCTAAAAAGCATCAACTTCGATACCTCCAACGTTTCAACCTTTCCATCGTTGCACTCCTCGCCGCAGAACCCACAAATAGGTGGCTTTCCGGGCGCCCACTCCCCGAACACATCGTTGTACGAGGTCAGCGGGGGCAAGCGGAACCCATTCTCCCGCCCCTCCTCCCAGCCTCTCATCCGCGAAGTAGGACGCCGGCGGCCGCGGCGTCACCTGCAGCCCCACGGGCGCCTCCACGACGGCCTCCGTCTCCGACCGCTGCGCAGCCGCGGGGCGTGAGGAGGCGGAGAAGTTGATGAGACCGGAGGAGTCGAGGAAGGCGAATAGCTTCCGGAGGAGCGTGGCGTCGCCGACGAGCGCCCTGCGGACCTCAGTGAAGGTGAGGCGGCGCGCGGGGTCCTCCCGGTACTTGCTGATGATGTAGTCGCGGTACTCGCGGTAGATCCGGGGTTCCGCGACGCCGTCCCGAAGCCGCTGCCGCCGGCGCCGCCGAAGAACTCCGGCAGCGCCCGCCGCTCCGCCTCGTGGATCTCGTCCCACCGAAACCAACCTGCGGGGCAGCAGACACGCAATTGGTCAGGCGGCTAAGCTTCTGGTCCCCTCCCTAACCCTAGGAGCGCGAGAGGAAGGGTTCGGGGTGGCGGGAGGAGCGATTCGTGAGCGAGTGCTTACAGGACGAGGCCGGGATGGTGTAGAACTCTCGCGGCGGGGGGGCGTCGCCGACCGCCGCCGGCGACATCGGGAGAGGGTGTGAAGGGGGCAGGAGAGATCTGGGCCGTCGGATCTCGGATTAAGGGGGTGGGTGGGGTTTAAGCTAGGGAAGGTCGCGTGCCGCGTGGCTTGGTTTTGGGTTCGGGTGGTGGGAGAGAAGAGGGAGGAGGAGACGGTGCGGTGTGAGTGTGAGACGGCGAGGAGGATACTCATCCTTCTTATCTCTATACACGAGAGAATTCCGTCCTTCGGAGGCCATCCATGTTGTTTTTTTTCGCGAAAAACACCCCACGTCTTGTGAAATTGCGTACAGGTCCCATCTCAGCTGTTGGCAAACGTGGGATCTCCATCGAACGGACCTAATCATACAAGTGCGAAGCCGTAGGATCGCAGATTCGGCACGGACGGCCCAAATCCACTCGCCTCACCTCCAGTGCTCCACGCGACCACACCCCTAACCCTAAGGTTCCCTCCCTCACGCCGCAGTCCGCCGCCTACCACACTCGCCTCCTCCCGTCAGATACTCTCGCTCCTCCCTCCCCCCAGGCCACACTCGGCCGCTCCTCTCCGTCATCGCCGCCGCTCGCTTCGCCCATGGCCCTCCCTCTCCGTCGTCGCCGCCGCCCTCCGCCCATGGCTCCTCTCTCTCTCTCCGCCATGATCGCTCCTCCGTCTCCTTCCTCCATGCAAAGAATCGATCGCCTCCTCCCCCGTCGGTGTAGCGATTCGATCCTCTTCTCCCCACCGCTCTCCTGACCTAGGTGCCACTCATTGCTCGCTCGCTTCCCACGCCTCCTCCTCTCATCCCCACTGTCGCCTCCTCCTCTCCTCCCCCATGGTCGCCTCCTCCCCTCGAACTCGCTCCCCTCCATGGCTACACCCAGGCGTCGTCGCCCCTGGTCAAGGCACTTCCCATCTCCCTAGCCTAATGAGTGGAATAAACCCTTTGCAGAGCCATCTCACGCCAAGGGCATTTGTCTTTAGAAGATGTATGCGGAAGAAAATATGGTTTTCTCGCCCTTTGCTTTTTGAGCTTAGGCTAATGTTTGGTGACTCCATTGTAGTGGTATTGAGGCCAAGCAGCCAAACTCCGCCATCCGTAAGTGTGCTCATGTGCAGCATGTGAAGAATGGGAAGAAGATTGCTGCCTTTGTGCCAAATGATGGTTTCTTCAACTACATTGACGAAAATGTATTTTCTCCATCCTGTGTTTTTTGTAATGCTTGCCCCGTCAGATGCAGTACTGATTCCTTTTTCCTATGTCAGTATCCACGACGAGGTTTTGATTGCTTGATTTGGTCGTAAGGGGCACACTGTGGGTGATATTCCCGGTGTCCGGTTCAACGTATTCAAGGTCTCTGGTATGTCTGTGCTTCCTCTTTTTAAGGAGTAGAAGGACAGGCCAAGGTCTTAGATTGCTATTGCATCTTCAGTACCAAGCATGGGGTAGACAGTATAGCTTTTAGACTTTTTTTTAGGTTGCCTACTCCATGTAAAGAAACCCATTGTCCATTTACTCATTTAGTTCATCAATGTGTTCTTCTTACATGCATATATTCTTTTCTAGAAATGCTCTCTGTGGTTCAATGGTTAAGGGTAAATTTGAGCAATGAATCTTAATGACTTCCTTAGATCCAAACTAACATTTCCTATTTAGTAACTTTCTTAGATCCAAACTAAGATTTCTGAGCTGTGGTTTCATATTCAAGAAATGGGTATACAATTGACGATATTTCCTTTTATTCAAGAAAGAATGTTGTTGTTTCATGTTTACATAGCCAAGTAGTCAATTCTTTTTGTCAGCCCAACCTCATGGTTCCTTATGCCTACAGATACCCCAGCTTTTAGACTCTTTTAGGATGCCTACTCCATGTAAACAAGACCATTGTCCATTTACTCATTTAGTTCATCAGTGTGTTCTTCATACACGCATATATTCTTTTCTAGAAATGCAGTCTTTTGTTCAATGGTTAAGGTTAAATTTGACCAATGAATCTTGCTGACTTTCTTAGATCCAAACTAAGATTCCCTGTTTAGTAACTTTCTTAGATCCAAACTAAGATTTCTGAGTTGCGGTTGCATATTCAAGAAATGGGTACACAATTGACGATACTTGCTTTTATTCAAGAAAGAACATTGTTGTTTCATGTTTACATAGCCAGGTAGTCAATTCTTTTTGTCAGCCCAACCTAACAATTCTTAGTATTGTTATGGTTGCCATTTTACCTAGTTTTTTTTATCATCTGAATATATGTGCTTTTGGTAAGGTCAACTGACTTTGTGTTTTGAATTGTTGCAATATAATAGATTCTGAAGCATGTGTGGCCAGCCGGGTGGTCATCCTTCATTCCTGACCTTGTTGCAGCCGCGAAGAGTAGTGAAATGATATGTGAAAATTGCATGGATATATTAAAGGTATGTTATGTTTCTACTTGTATCTGTTTAATTAGCATATTAGGACAACTATTGACTATGCAGCAATTTGCAGCTTTTAAATGAAGATTTTCTTTCTTTTTCAAGAGGTGAAATGACACAACAAAAGATTAACAAACTGAAGTCTTAACAGGTTACATTTTGTTGCCATCTTCTATCTTTTATGGATGCCTAACAACTTCTATTTAATAGAGTAGATTCAATTACTTTGCATGCTACTTCTATTTTTAACTGATGTAACCTAATTTTATTTGTTGTTGAACATGGAGCTTCGTCTCATTCATGAGCTATGTTTCCATGTCCTATCTGCAACACAAAGACCTGAGCTCATCCATGCTACATTGTCTACACTTCATGCTTTCTTATCGAGCATCCCTGTAGGATTCATATTTGAGTCACAATTGGTATGTAGCCTATTTCTAAGCTATTCTAGAAAGATTTTATATCAACTATATATATTTGAAAATTCCATGTCTTAATTTTTTCCTCGATGACTATTAGCTGGAGACACTGCTAAGGTTCTTTCCTATGGCTACTTATCGGAACCTTACACTTCAGTGCCTAACATAAGAAAAAAACATTTTATTTCATGTATTTAATTTCACATCGTTTCCTACAATTTTAGTGGAGCAATGTGAAGATGCATTTTATGTTTTTTTCCCCCATTAGTTTGATTACCAGCATGCTCTATCTATCAATTTACATGAATGGGCCAGTAAACTACCCCTATTACATTCAAGAATCCAGTTTTTTTGTTGGCTCAATAACGCTTTTATTTTCGTTCTTGATATGTGGAGCTATCTTGCAAGTTGCTGCTCTTCAGTTTGGTCATCTTTATAACATGCAGTATGTGAAGATGTATACAGTTTTCGTGATGCAGTTGCAGGTAAATGACGGATTTCAGGAAAAAAAATGTTCTTATTCTTTCTAAAGTATTTTCTCCCAGTGATTTAAAAATTAAGGGTTCTTTTCTGTTCTCTAATGTATAGGCTATTCTTCCTCCTAGAACATTTCCCGATGCCTATGCCAATGGTTCAAATGAAGAATAGGTATAACTCCTATTAGCTGGAGTAACATCCTATTCTAGGAGTTGATGATTGGTTTCTCTCTTTTTTTTAGTATCATTAATTTAATTTACACCGTATGTTCCTCGGTGCGGGCGTTTATAAAAAACCTAGCCCTCTTTTTCACTGCCTTTTTTTAAGCTAAGATCCATCACATCCCAGCTATATCTAGCCCTCTGTACAGGAATTCACAAAACATTTTTAAAGTTATAACTAACGAGCCTTGTCAGACCCGGGAACGAAAGATCTCGAACCCTCTGTGTTCATACACCAGTCCAGGATTTCCGGTGTACACAGTTACAAAAATGATAACATAACCAAATCTCGCATTGCATTAATAGTAAATCAGAGTCCGATACATTTGGGCATGAAGCCAAATAAAAGAGTAAATAACACAGCGGAAGTAAGAACAGTAGTAGTAGGCCAGAACGATCCGCCACAGCCAATCGTCTGGGGGCGTAGCCTAGGCGTCGGTGTCCTCACCGTCCTGATAGTAGTCTTCTCCTGAAATTTTGTTGCATAAAGCAAGCATGAGCACAACTACCGTGCTCGCAAGTTACACCCAATATTGAATTGTAATGCATGCATAAAGTAGACAAGGGACATTGGCAGGGTTATTTTGCATAAAGCAGCAGTTTTAGATTAAATAATCATAGTAGATTGCAAGGTCATTTTCATACAACATCTAAAATCATAATTTTAAAAGACAATTGTATAATGTGGATAACCTCCAACAAAGGTGATAGATATCCTCCAATCACAATGGCTAACCGCCCAATTTTCCCACAGGACTAACCATCCTGAAAACATCTGTTGAAATCATTTTAAAACCAAAAACAAGTCTAACTCAAAGTGGCTTTGCTAGCATGTCCATGATCATGACGCGCTATTCAATAGTTTTCTACTCTGCAGAGTTTGTACAGCTTTACCCACACGAGATAATTTGCTCTTTGAGTCGGCCAACCCACGCTTCCTAAGGCGTGTGACAAAGCAATTATCACAAGACCGTTACAATGATCTACCTCAAAGTACTCATGCCCGCTAAGGTTTCGCCCCCTTTGGACTAACCATTCGTAGGTTCAGGGCCCCCTCTTGCACCAGGTAGGACTATAGTCTAACCGACACCCACTCATACAAAATGGCACGAATATCTACGAGGTATCCCAAATTAATAAGCCAGGTCCTGCCCATACAGGACGTGTGGTGGTACGGTAAGGCATAGCAAAGGAACACTCAAAGGCTGGTCCTTAATTGACTTGTACGTCTTTCAAAACAAACCCTGGGCTTTAATCCTAACCAGATTAAACCCGTGCATAAACCTGCACCCACCATTCATCCGTTTCGCCCAAGTCCAAACTATTTTAATTTTATTTTAGTGAAAACCATCTTTACAAACTCTCTATGGTAAAACAATACCATAGACTTAATTTCAAACAATTTGTAATGGTTTGGCTAAATCCTCCCAAAATCAAAATCATGGTCTAAGCATTTGCTAAGCATTTCCAAACAATTTATCTATGGTGACAAAGGGATGACATTTCAATATTCAAAATTGGCCATACAATAACAATTGGAATAACTAAGCATTTAAACAGGGTATTAAAATAATTGACTAAAAATATGCATGCAATAATAAATTTAAAAATTGAATTAAATAACTTTAAAATAGTAGGTGCAAACATGGTCAAAGTGTAACTTGCCTTCACTGAAGTCTTGAAATTCTAAATCTTCGGAAGAATCAAATTCCCCGGAATCGTCGTAGTCTAAACGTGAAAATTCGACAAATCAATCGAAATTCAAATAAATTCAACAAGACAAATTAAACTGAATCCAAATGAAAAAAAAAATTTATATAGCTAGATAATAATTTTCTAGGATTCCAGCTATTTGAATCATTCAATTTGGAATTAGGGTTCAAAAGATATGAATTTTACAATTTTAATCCTAAATTTGTAGTTTAATTTATTTTAAATTCAAACAGACAGTTTAAACCTACTCCAAATCAAATATTTATATTTTATTTAGCTAGATATTAATTTTATAAGATTTTAGAAATTGGAATCACCTAATTTGGAGTTAAGAATCAAAAGATATGAATTTTATAAATTTAAAGCCTAAATCTGCAATTTAATCCATTTTCTGAATTATTTTTCTAAAGGAAATCTAGTTTATTGCGCAATGCTGACATCAGCCCTGAGTTTATTCGGAATTTAAACTAATCCTGACAAGTGGGCCCATGTGTCATACACACGGTCCACATGAACCGAACCCACTAATTTTGGGCTCGATGGGGTGGTGGTGACATGGTGAGCTTAGTGCCACCCGTGCGCCACGTCGTGAAATGAGCGACGTGGCGCCAGCGCGCGAGTGGCGCCGACATGGGCAAAGCGGCGACGGCAACGACGGACCCCACGGTCACCGTGAAAGCATGCCAATGAGTCCGGCGAGGCGGCAAGAGAAAGAGGAGATCGCGGGGATGTCAATGCGCTCACCCACTCGACGAGTCGTGGATGAGCGGGCGGGCGGCGAAGAGGCGGCAACGAAGCCGGGTTGGCGGCGGCGACGAAGCTCCGGCGAGGCCCCGGCGAGCGAGGCGCGCGACCGGGATCGCGAGGCTACGCGGCCGATGGTGGTGATGGCGAGGACGCGGCGGCTACGGTGGCGGCGCAATCGAAGCTCAAACCTTCGGTGGCCGTGGCGAAGAACACAAATTCCGCCAAGAGGAGCACGGAGGAGGAGCGAGTGGTGGAGACGGGCGAGGAGGAGGAGGCGCACCCGGCCTCCTTTATAGGGCCGGGAGGCGAGGAGGAGATCGTGTCGCGGACGTGTGGCGGCGATTCTGGCAAGGCGCCCGCGTCTTGAAGAAGGAGAAGATGGGGCGGCTGCGGAGTGGGGCGGTTAAGGCGCCGTGGACGTGTGCGCATGTCCACGAGAGAAGAGGGCGGAGATGGCGACGAATCGAGCTCTCATGGCGTGAATGGCGGCGCGACTTGGTCGCGCGAGGAAGAAGCGGGGAGAAGATGACGCGGGCCGTCGGATCTTGATCCGACGGCGGAGAGAGAAGTGGCGTGGTTGTTTGGGTGCCGTCCGATTGGGATCGGCGGTGGGAGACAGTCGCGAAGCGAGTGGGTGGAGTGGTCAAGGGCCAAGATGGGCCATGAGGAGTGAATAGGGTTAATGGAATTGTTTTACCAAATGATTTTAGGAAATTAAATTGATTTGGTGGTTTTAAATAATCGGATTAATTCGTTTAGGTTTTAGAAAATAGCAATTGAATTTGAATTTGTTTTGGCTTTAAATAATTTAAAGAAAAGCTTTTAAAAATTCAGAAAATTCACCAATTCAAATAAGTTTTAAACTTTAACCAAATTTGAAATTTTGGGCTGTTACAAGCCTACTCTTTTGATGGCATGTTCCCAGTTGTGACAAAAAAAGGTTATGTTAATATCCTTCGTTTGATGAAGGGGTAAATTTTCAAAAAAAAAATCTACCTATGTATGCTCACTACATTTCTAATTTACACATGTCTTATCTTATATGTCTTATTCAGGGTGGTACAATGGAAGGCCAGATACCACAACACCATGTAGCCCAGTTTAAAGGAAAACTCCATGACAACCATATTTAATACGTTGAATACTTCGAGGTTACTTATGCCAAAAAAACATACCAGGCTATTCATCTACCAATTATGGCGCGATTCACCAAATACACTACAATCAGAGAGGTCACACCTGTTCCAGACAGTTTTCCTCAATATGCATACACATTTGCTTCGTTTCATGTCTTAAGAAGTCGCATAGGCGATAAAACTTTTCTCTCAGGTGCACTTCTTTCGACCTCCATACTTTCCTATTGCAAGATACATACATTTCAAACTTGATCCTATTGAGTTAAAAGAAAAAAGAAAACTGCAGCTTCAGGCCAGTCACATTGATGACAATGCAAAGGTTTAGCATTTGTGCCTGTCAATTTCTTCCCGTGGTTCTTATTTTCCCTAATCATATGGCGCTGGTACTTTGCAATGTGCTCACATTTCGTTGTTGCACCCACATTATTGCTAGGGTTTCTTTCATGTACGCTATGTCTTTGCTATTGTGTCAACTATTTTTGATCAATGTTATCATATTGTCTTTCAAGGCATTCTATTTTTTTTTATTCTGCATCTTGGTAACTAATCTCTCATGAGATTTAGATGTGGCATGGTCTGAAGGGTTTCACATTGTCAATTATATCTAGAGTTTCACATTCCTCAGATATAACCCCCTTGGAATTATGTCCCCCAACCTCCATTTGTTCAGACTTATCTCTTTCAGCTTTGGCTAAAGCAGCCCTAACTAGCTCTTGAGCTTGCGTAGCTATGATAATCTCACTAGCCGATTGGGATTCAGACCCTAAGATAATACCACAGGAAGCATCTACCTTATCTAAATAAGCAACAGAAGCATTATTAAAAACATTAAAGGAATTAACAGAATTACCTTGAGACTCCAAGCTTTGAATAGACTTTAACCTGACAGCTTTCTTCTCCATAGAAATCCCTTGATCTTGAATTCTTGTACTCTTCCTAGTTGCCAATTGAGGTTCCATGACTTTGCTCCTCCTCCCTTTCTTCCTTTCATGCATCCATGCTTCAGTCATACCCTCTGAATCAGAGACTACCATCGACTCTCTGTCACTTTCAGTAAATAAATTGTCCCCATCAACCCTCTCACTAACATCCCCCTTACTAATCAAGTCCACTTTTTCAGCTGAAATAATACACCCCTTTTCACAACTTAAAGTTTTCGTAAAATCTAACCTTGAGACATTAACCCCCTCTGAGGACTGATGAGACCCCTTCTTGAAATTAGCTCCAGGAGTATGCAAACACAGCCAGAGAGAAGCAGACAATAAAGAGGGACCCCCACAGTGTAAACCACAATCTCGCCCTCCTGGCTTCTAGGAGCCTCAAAATGACTTTTCTCTTCTTCGGAACTTGTCCTTGCCTGAGAATAGATAGAGACTGTACCATCCACCTCAACCCCAGCTTAATCTGACTCTTCCAGGTTCTTATCAACCTCATGGTGTGAGGGAAAACTAAAGGCAAGGGGAACAATCTAGAGAGCATTGGTAACAGTATCCAATTCTACCATCTCCTTGCCCTTATCTAGATTTTCAGAATCAGAAGAAAGATCTTGACTTTTATGCTTACTTTTCCCATTACCCCCAGATTATGTTTGATCTGAGACATGTTGAGAGTCAGTCTCATATTTCTCAGCCAGTTTTTCCCATTCAATTTTATAAGTGCTATCATCAGACGACTCCTCTTCATCCTCTTCCGATATGTTATTGTTGACCTGGCACAGTTTGGGCTCTACTTGTCATTGACTTGGCTCGGTGTTTTGGCTTATAAGTCTCCTCCCCTTAGATCTTATGGGTTTGAAATTTTTGCACTTGCTGTAGCAGCAAGAAAAAATGTGTAATCCAAAACCACCTCTTTTCTGTCGTCATGCCGACATGACTTGCGACTCCTGCGTTTTTAGACAGGCTCGTATATTGAGCAACGACCAAGCAGGTTGACAATACGCAAATATATTGTAGAGTAATTAACCCTTCCAGAATCTGCATTTATTTGCCGCATCACATCGCCATGCCCATCCAACCAATGAGCGAGCCGAGCGTGCTTGGGCTTTGATCCATCAAGATCCGACGGCTTTTGGAATCTCCGGCGTTTGCCTGCCTCCTCGACCCCACGAAGCTGAAGCTCCCCCTTCCACGGGTCAACTCAACGCGCGCGACGACTAGCCAGCTCTGCTCGCGCTGTGCCTATATAGCAACCGCGCCAATGGCACCTTCCTCCATCTCAGAACTCACAGTCCACCCCCTTCTTCTAACTGCAGCCGCCTCCGTCCTCGTCGAGCAGCTCCGCACGACAGGATTTGGTTGCTGAGGCGGCGAGGTGAAAGGCCGTCAGGAATGGCTCGGCTTGGGGTCGTTTTCTCCTTGCTGCTGCTTGCCGCTCTGGGCGCCTGCTGCGCGAGGCCGGCGGCGGCGGCCATGGCGGCGCACCTCTCCGCGCTCGGCAAGACGCTCGTCGTCGAGGCGTCGCCCAAGGCCGGCCAAGGTGCGCGCATCGGTCTGCTATTGTTATTGTTGTCGATCTTTGCATGTGATGCTTTGCCTTGCCATTGTTGCAAGCATTCAGATCATTGAGCAGCCAAGTGTTCGACAGCAGAGAGTAGCAGGAATTAACTCCGGCGTTTGCCGGTGCACCGTGCACGAGCGCGCGCGAGTAGCACAACACGCGAAAGAATAGCAGGACGCACCACGTTTGCGTACTAGCAATTGTGGGAAGCGCATTTAGAACCATAGCAGGTTGTCGGCGGTTGTCTTTTTGCAAAGTCGCTTCTTTCCCTCTCTTGTTTCTTAACGCACACCAAAAAAAAGCATCATAATTTAGATACCAGTGATCTCGGTTTTCGCCTTTTCCCTGTGTTTAGCTGAGCTCAAAGGGAAATGATGAATCAGGGAATATAGGGAATATGGAAATACTGGTGCTAGCTCCTATTTCCACACAAATGCAACTCCATTGTTTTTACTTCTTACAATGAATTCACCACACGCACAAAATGGACGGACCAAAAGAAAAGGTGTGGGTCAGCCGATGGGACAAATTGAGAGTAGCATTTAATTATTGTTGACCTGGCAGAGTTTTGGGGTCCCACTTGTTATTGACTTGGCGCGGTGTTTTGGCTCATAAGTCTCCTCCCCTTGGATCTTATGGGTTTGAAATTTTTGCACTTGCTGTAGCAGGAAGAAAAAATGTGTAATTTAGGTTTTTTATTTGTTCCAGAGAGATTCCTAGATTGAAAATCACTTATAACCATGTGTAACTATACTTTGATAGTTTGTTATAGGCTAGAGAACAGTGATTCCAACATGTCATGCTAACGTCACCCTCACATTCTTCTACAAAACATTGGCAAATCAACCAGTCCTGCACGCCGGTGAGGACACGATCACCGTGACATGGTCCCTGAACGCGACGGCGGCGGCCGGCGCGGACGCCGGCTACAAGGCGGTGAAGGTGAGCCTGTGCTACGCGCCGGCGAGCCAGAAGGACCGCGGGTGGCGCAAGGCCAACGACGACCTGAGCAAGGACAAGTCGTGCCAGTTCAAGGTCGCCCAGCAGCCGTACGCCGACGCCGGCGGCAGGCTGGAGTACAGGGTCGCCCGCGACATCCCGACCGCGTCCTACCACGTGCGCGCCTACGCGCTGGACGCGTCCGGGGCGAAGGTGGCCTACGGCCAGACCGCGCCCGCCTACTTCGACGTCGCGGGCATCACCGGCATCCACGCGTCCATCGGAATCGCCGCCGGCGTGTTGTCCGCGTTCTCCGTCGCCGCGCTCGCCTTCTTCTTGGTCCTCGAGAACCGGAAGAAGAACAAGTAGATCGAGGCGCCAAGTTAGCAACACAAGTGTTCGTACGTGTTCCATATAGTCAGTGCACAAGTGGTTATACCACGGCACGTATAACTCTGAACCTTACCAACGTGTAGAGGAAGTAGTAGTACCTACGGATGAATAAGCATGCAGCTGATTCAGATGAGAAGCACTTTATAAATGTATAATTGCTGTCGTGCAGAATTCAACTGTAGTGTTATGATTTGCACTTCTTCTTTTTTCAACCTATGATTTGCAGTTGTCCTGGTGTGCTTGCAGACTCTCAGTTGCCAGTGAAATGGCTACGCACTCGTCAACTTCATCAAAAATGACTTGAAACGACAGGGACAGATATCTTACGATAGATGCATACTGCACGGATCAGTTGAAAAAACTGCCGATTTTAGGTGGTCCGGTGGATACAGAGCACGCCTAATGTCGTCGGATAGCGCAGTCAACTAGGTGAAATAAGGTGTCTCCAACTTCAAGCATGGCGTAAGGGCAGGCGAACTGGCAATGCAGCCATTCCTTTCACAGCTAATTAGCAGTCTCCCAAGTCCCAATCACCCTTGCATATAACAGTATTTAGATTCACAGTTTAAGGGATCCTAATCATCTGCATTACTACAGAGGTTCACTGTGTTGAAGCAATTCTACTGTGCCAAGAACAATGTAACTATTGATCTCGACCTTTAATTTTTGATCGAATGGTGAAGATCGCTTTTAATGTCATAGATCCTGAGGATCCCAATCCGAGTTGAAGAAGCAATATGTGTAACAACCCTTGTCGCAATTATTCAGTAAGCTCTTTCGACACGTCAAGCATGAACCGGACTTGCACTAGCGGATCTGAGTATACCTGCTAAACCTTCAGACTTGCGAATTAAACAAGCTGTGCCTTGGTCAAGAATCAGAAGATAAATCCGTTTTTTTGCACAAAATTCACCAGCATTAGTGTAACACCAAAGAGAGCTGCAATCTCTCGGTGCGAACTATTATATTGTATACTAACAACCGCATAACAGTTTACAAAATCTGATAAAAGCATTCACTATATGAATACATGGTGAATTGGCGATTGATCAGTAGGCCAGTGGCTTCTACATAGCAGCGGTCATGGTGAAATGGTGATAGCTCTGAGCATGTAATCTAACATGAGCATTTGCCTCTAGTTCGAAAAGAGAAGCTACCAGCACCAAAAGGCCAATTACACAAATATGGTAAGACGCTACACCAACAACAAAGGCAATCACTTGCCTTAAATCATTGTCCGCTAACACAGGTGCATGGCCAGGATCCGGGCATTCTCTTTTAAGGAAACAGGTGTGATGCTGATGCAGAGTTAGGCATAGCATCGCAAGGCATCGGTATCAGAGGCAACAGCGAGAGAACCATAGCTCCATGCCACAAGATGGGCAAATACTGGCAAATAAAAGAAACAGATCACGAACACATGCAACTGTACAAAATATCCAATTCTCCATACAAGATCTACATTCCTGGATGCTTAAGCAAAGTCATGCGGCAAGAGCTTAACATAAGGATTCTGGTAGCAAGAGCTTGAAAGTTAGCACCAAAGTTTGCCAAGTCTTGTTTTGACATGAAAGATGGCAAAAAACAAAAGGAAACGAAAATATCCTACACCATAGAGGTAGTAATCAATAGCTTCATGCGGAATAGCCTCCGTTGACAATGATTCTCTCCAATTTTCTAGATCAAACAAAATGGGAGTCAACCACAGCAAAAAAGAAAATGACTTATTTTTTCCATTCTTTCAAAACAAAAAAGGGACCGCGAGCCAGAAGTTTCCTCAACAGATGCTCAAAATCCAATTTTCACCATCTTTGCCTTGTCATTGACCTGAAAAGGCAAAAAAGAAGTGGATAAAGAGTTGCATGCACTAACAATGACAACATTAGATGATTTAACTGCTTTGCATATAAATATGGGCACTACCCATTAAAAACCAACAAGCTTACAAGTGCATTATCAAAAAAATCGAGAGGATCATTATATATAACTTGAGGAAGAAGGCTCGGCTAACTCCGTGCCAGCAGCCGCGGTAAGACCAGGGGAACGCGTGCGCGCACCGGGGGGGGGGGGCATGTATCATGGTTATTTGAGTAATATTCAATCTTAGTTTCTTACAAACAAACAGCATGCCGAGCAGTCTAGCACGCAATCTAAAAGCTGTTGGACTGTTGGAAGCAAAGTGCGATTTGGCTTGATTTAAACATGAGATACCTGCTATCATACTGAAACAAAATCACTATTTAAATGGTTCAATATTCAGTTAAACACGACGAAAAGAAAAACAGGACAAAAATGTAAAATTAAGAGAAAATTGCACCGTAAGTCCATGAACTTGCGAAGGTTATGTCACTTAGCTCCCTGAAATTGCATTTTACTTTCTCAGTCACCTGAACTTGCGTTAAATATTCAATTAAACATGATGAAAAGTTTAAGAAGCTAAGTGACACAACCTCGTAAGTTCGGGAGGCTGAGAAAGTAAAATACAAGTCTAGAAAACTAAGTAGCACAACTTCGCAAGTTCAAAGGGCTGAGAAAGTAAAATGCAAGTTCAGGGAGCTAAATAGCACAACCTTGCAAGTTCAAGGACCTATAGTGCAATTTTCTCTAAAATTAATGTATCATGTACATCCACCAAAGCACATGCAAGTTTTGGCATGAAACATCAATCTGGAAAAAAAAATCTGCATGATCAAATTGAGCACAAAGCCACAAACCTGTCTGGACCTCTGCTTCCACCAAAAGAGCTCTTTTCTCTGTTACCTTGAAATCCCCATCTTTCTTCAACCGGTTTCGAGTATGGTTCCATACCACCACGGGAATGTGGCCTGTTCCTGTTGGACACTATAACCTGTGGTTCCTCTGCTAAACTAGCTGGTGGAAATGTTGCAACCCTGCCTGCTCCAGAACCAGGTCTTTGCCCAAATCGAATCTTGTCATCCAATTCAATTGTAAGCAGCTCAAACTGCCTTTCCATCTGAGATATCTTCTCAGACAAATCTTTTGCATCATCTAGGGAAGCTTGGCCAGAACCATCACTTATCTTTGCCTCAGTTTCTTTCAGTTCCACCTTTAGAAGGTTGATTTCTTCTTTCAAAATCCTTTCTTCATCTGACTCTGGCCTGAAAAATAAAGTTCAATTATATTTAAAATTTAAATCACACAAAAGCAGCCCTAGAAGCTAAAAGAATGGAATTTAAGAGAAAGGAACTGATACAAGTGTACATGTTCGATACTTTGATGGGATCGAGTATCACTATCAAAGCAGTTTATTTACTTCATCAAAGCATCTAGAACGGAGTCATGTTGTTCAGGTAAAATTTTAAAAAGGCTACTAGAAATAACTGGATGAATAGTGTCCAAATTTATTAATGAAACAGTGATAGTTTAGTGGACCACAATGTGCATCACAATCAACCACAAAGGTAGCAAAGGTGGACCAGAGAAGGTTCATTTATTCATACATTTGGCCCATAATTTATCAAAGATTACGTGTTAAAATGGCTCAATCATCATGGCTGTTTTGAGACACAAACCCGTTATAAAGCAAAACAAATCATAGGGGATCAACAATACATCATCGTAGGTTGATATCTCAATAATGTAAATCCTGGCAAGAATGCAAAAGTAGGTATTGTTCCTTTTCAGTTAAGCTGCCTTCATATGCATAGTAAGTAGTAACACACTGCTTTTTCCAAGAGGAAACGAAACATTGTTTAGACCAAGGATCAAAATACCGGTACCAGGTAAAATCCCACCGGGCGGCCGGTAACGGTTACTGGCCGGTAACTGGAAAACCCGGAAAAAAAAACCCGGTCGAAACTCATCTGAAGAAATTTGAATTGGGGATGTAACCGCCGGGATTTTGAATTTGAATTTAAATTGGAAATTTTTCGGCCGGTTTTTAGGATCATGGTTCCCACCAGTAAAACCAGTAACCGTCGGGATTTTGATCCCTGGTTTAGACTCTTTACACGTAGCAAATTCCAATAATACGAAAGTATGCTTAAAAAATATTATGAGGTCAGATTATCGGCATAAATGCTCCAAACGAGATGAAGAAAAGCTCCAATTACAAATCGTAAAAGCTCAGTATTATTCTCAGCCAAACACGTGAACAAAATTAGCTCGTTCTTTTGTCAGAATGAGTAAACCTACTTAATTATTGGTCACAAAATTGACAAAAACTACCTTTACACCTAGTTAAAATAGAATTAAACAAACTCCATTAAGAAAATACTCAACCCTCGTTCCATGAATTCAACAACCAAACAAAATTTTAAGTCTAAGTAGAATGCTATGCATATCACATTTAACTAAATGATAACAAAGAAACAAGTGTACTCAAGAAATAAAATAACATGAATTACATGGTGCTAGCAGATTAGCATGATGATATTTTTTACCTTTTTAGTCCGAATGGTGCGTCAAGAAACAACAATATTAAACAGCAAGGCTAATATGCCTATAATGCATCATTGTATATGCAAATCACAAGTAATGGTAAAACAAATATTATGCATGTCTCTAAATCCCAGTAACCTATCAGACTGTATTTTCATGTTCTTGCTATTCATGAGTCATGACTTTAAAAAACACAACATGAATCTATTACCAAAAGGGGCATGCTATAGTTTGCTGAATATGACTAGCATCAAATTCAACCTATTACCTCCAACCCCAGCCTCCATATTTCCCTCTCTGCAAAAAATTACCAACACTCAAGAGTTTAAATGCAAGTGAAAATGTAAATAAATTTCATTTGTACCATTGCATTCAGGACAAGCAAGCAAAAATAAATTTAACCATCGCATGTTGTAAATTTTAATTTCAATGCACAGTTTTCAAAATCAATTCACATAACTTCATAAGATTTAGGGTTCCACATTAACATTAAATGGCTAAAATCACTAAAAGCAGACTACAAAAGTAACACCGCACTTCCCATTGCTCATTTTGGATTTTCTTTGACAAATGTATTAGCAACAAATCACTAGAGTTATTCACCAAACATAGCAGAGCAGCTTGTGGTTAGGACATACTAGGTAACGGTCAGTTTTAGCCAAACATGACTTACAGTTGCCAAAGATCACTGCTTTCTTAACTAAATCAACATTTTGTGCAAGGTCGCACCTTTCTTAACCTGTGTCGGTACTCCAGTATCGCATTATCACAAGAAACGGAACGTGTCCTCGTGTAGTCATGACCAGGGAAAAAATAACCGGCCGGGTTACCGCCAGGGGTCCAGGATCTAAAATCCTGGCCGGTTTTTCCGGGTTTTGCAAGTTCAAATTTCAAATTTCGGCTGGTTTTTAAGCAAATTCAAACGAAATTCAACTGGATTTTTCCCGAGAAAACTGTAACCGCTCGGTTTTTTTACCAGCCGCCCGGCAGGATTTCCCCCGGTACCGGCTTTTGGATCCTTGGTCAAGACACAGCTCCATATTCAACATACCTGTTAACAGCACGATGCTCCAGCTCAAGGTCAATCTTCCTCCAGTCTTTCCCTTTTTCCTGCAGCACCACTTCCCGTGGCTTGGCATCGCCGAATGGATTTACCTTTGGCCGAGCCCTCGGTGCTCCCTCACTCCCAATTGCAGAGACCTGAGACCCAGGGCTCCCAGGGCGGGAGGAATGTGCGCTATTCGGCCTGCTAGAATGTGAGCTGGTAGGGCGGCTGGTCTTCTTCTGCTCAATCTCAGTCTCAATCCTTCTCCAATCCAGCCCCTTTTCAGCCAGCACCTCCTCCCGGGGCCTTGCAGCCCCAAATGGGCTAGGCCGGTTGCGTGACACCTCAGCAGGTGGCGTAGCGGTAGCTGCCGGTTCACGTTTCAGTGGATCGAGAACAAGGCGTGGCCTCTCGTGCTCGCCGTTGAGCGGCATAGGGGCGGAGCCACCACCACGGACCCAGCGGTCAGAGTCAGATGGTCCAGGTGAGTCACGGAAGCCCGGTGATTCACGGAAACCGCCACCGGAACCGAGGTTAGGATAGTGCGATGGGAGCGGCTTCTTGCCGCGCGACCAGTCATCGATGTCATCAGCGCGACCGACGAGAGAGGGCCCGCCGAACCTATCACGCCGGCCAGAGTCGCTGGGAGCCGGCGAGAACTTCTTATTCATCGCCCAGTTGTCCGCCTCGTCGGCGCGGGAGGGCATGTCGAGATCCGAAGCCCTGCTCGACGGCCCGCGGCGGCCGTCGTCGTCGAATCCGCCGCGGCGCTCTCCGCCTCCGGAGCCAAAACCGGAGCCGTAGGAGCGGAACCCGCGGGAGCGGTCCAGCTCTTCCGCCGAGCGCTCTATGGGGCCGGTGGGCAGCATCATCATCTCCTCCGTGGTGAGCCCCCTGGGCTCCAGAGGGGCGGCGCGGCGCTGCCCCGCCCCAGGCGCGCCGTACGTGAACTCGGACAGCGACAAGGTGGTGCCTTTCTTCTTCTTTTGCTTGCCCCCGCCAGCCGCGGCGGCCTCGCGGAGGCTGGGGAAGCTGGCGGCGCCGCCTGCTGCGGCGGGCGGCTCGGGCGCGGGGAAGGCCGCCGCGTGCTCGCGCTCCTCCTCTTCGGCGCGCTCGGCGTCCAGCGCCCATGCACCGACGCCGCCCCAGGGCTTGGCCATGGCTGCGTCTTCTTCCGCTCCCGCTGCTGCTGGAGATCTAGGGTTTGGTGCTCGGAGGCGGAGGGGTGGATGGAATCGAGGAGAGGAAGCCGCTTCGGTTGGGGTTGGGTGAAATGAAATGTGAGGGGCGCTCGCTAAAATGCGCGGCTCCGAGGGGCGGAACGGCAAAAATGGCGTGCGGGACTGCGTGCAGCGTGAGCTGTGGCCTGTGCCCTGTAGGCTGTGGGGCTGTGGGCTCGCTGGCCGTCCCGTTCTGGTTCGGTTACTATTTATATCGGGTTGGATCGGTTAATGGGTTAGGGTGATGATCTAGACACAATCCGTTAGTTATTTGTATCGTGTCGGCCAGCCCGAGCCCGTTTAGCTCATCAGGCTAAGTGTGGCTCGTTTGGCCGACAGAATGAAAAAATTCCAAAAAATCTAGAAATATTAGAAAAAAATGTGTAAAATTTAGAAGTAGACATGAAAATTGAAGAAAAAAAAAAGATAATCATATTGAAAATGTAATAGAATTTTATTAATGTTCAAATAGCTGGTTGGTTAAAACATTTGTCATTTAGCTCATAGGACATGAAAAATTGAAAAACATGTAAAACAATCCTAGAAAAATATATATATTAAAAACCAAAATAAATTTATATATACTTATAAAATTAACTATATAAAATTTAAAAACCACAAAATAAAACCATATAAGTATTAAAAATGGAAAGAAAATTATATAAATATTAATAAATGAAAATAAAATTATATATTTATATTAAAAGCGATAATCGTGCCTAAATTGTCGTCTTGAGTCGTGCTTGGGTCGTGCCTTCTTGACTAAGTCTATTTCTAGACAAATGAAATACCACTTGGAAATATTTTTCTTCCGACCACTATTCTACGACTCCTTTATCAAGTACGTTATTTTCACTTAAAGCTAGGGGGCTAGATGATGAGGATATAATAATCCTCATTTAATTATTCATCTGTAATTATCATTATAGATAGCAACATCTTTATGTTATTCTCAAGTATACCCCTTACTATATATAAGGGAGAAGCTTAATCGAGTGGTCGTAAGTCCTGCTACGACCACCCCCTAGTCGTAAGCCTCTTCTACGACTAGTCTCTAGTCGAAGCTTTTCTACGACTAGCCTTAGGTTGTGAGCCTTATTTACAAGCACCTTGTGGCCGTAAGTCTCTCTATAACCTAGTCGACTACGACCACCCTATAACCGATGGAATCTACAGACATGTGGGCTTAGTCGGTTAGGGAGTCTTATGCGTCGTGTTTAACACATGGGTTCTAGTCGCAAGCTTTTCTACGACTAGCCTTAGGTTGTGAGCCTTATTTACAAGCACCTTGTGGTCATAAGTCTCTCCATAACCTAGTCGACTACGACCGTCCTATAACCGATGGAATCTACAGACATGTGGGCTCAGTCGGTTAGGGAGTCTTATGCGTCGTGTTTAGCACACAGCGTATTTAATATGCGCTGTTATTCTCTGTGAATAACCACATGAATCACCTCTGTCTCTGACAATAAATGTTTGACGACGTGGGGGTGCCACATCCTTAACAACAACCACCATCAAGCGGTTCATCATTTGGAACGTTGAGGCACCTCTTCACCCGAAGGAACTGCCACATCTTCATACGCTATATAAATGTTGATGTCAGTAGGCAAAAGGGAGGGATAAATCGAGAGATCAATCGGGAGCACAAAGCATTAGGCTTTAGTCTTCCTCTTTATTGTAATCATCATACTCAATACAATATAACAGGAGTAGGGTTGTTATTCTCTCCGGAGAAGGCTTGAACCTTTATAAAATCCCTGTGTCATTCTCTGCGTGGCCTTTCGTCTAGGAGACCCCCCAAAACAAAAAATCATACGTAAAATCGGTACTAGATCACCGACACACCGATCCAAGCACGACATGATAGCCTCATGAGCTACGTCGGGCCGATGTTGGCCCATTTTGCGTGAAATTTTGGAGAGAAAAATGTAAATAAATCATAGAAAATATATAAAAACAAAATAAATTTATATATACTTATAAAATAAACTGATTAAAAATTAAAAATTACAAAATAAAATCATATAAGTATTAAAAAATGAACGGGCCTAACGTAATGAACCGTGCCTAGACTGGGACGGGCCGCTAGGTCGAGTTCATGACCCAAGCACGACACGGTGCGTCGAGTCGGGCCGATATAGTTCGTCGGACCAAGCCGACACGACCCATTTAGGTGGTGAGTCGTGTCGTGTCTGGGCCGAGCCAACAGTGGCATACTTTGGACCAACCCGGCTAGCATAACCCATTGGGCCACCTCTAGTTTGGACCTTCACTCCTTCCCTTGGCCCAATATATAACACATATTAAAGTTTCCACTTCACTCAGGCCCAAGGGTCCAACCAAGTTCCCAGTACCCTAGTCACCTGCAGCTTTTCTCAATTCTCCTCAACTCCTCAGGATAGTGTTGCCACCTGGACCATCAGGCATCGCTTCCTTCGACCGTTTGATGCCTTCTCTTTAATGTCGGCAGTCACATAACTTCTTCAACGCCCTCTCTACCCCGATGAGGCGAGACACCATCCCTTCCTCGACGTCTCCATTATCGGCCGCCGCCTCCTCGACGTCCTCTTCACCTGATCCGATGGCGACACCCTCTTCTCCCTCGACAGCTCGAACGCCGCCTGTCTTTTAGGTTAGTTTCCCTCTAACTCCTTCCTATTTTCCCTTTTTCCATTATCACTATTGTGTTGTGATGTTGTTATCGAGCTTGACCGAGCTGAGCACGATCCCAACTCCAATCTCGAACCCCACCCAACCTGGGCTCCCTCGAGTTCGGCTAAACATGTATTGAGCTCAAGCCTAGGTAGCTAGATGTCGCCTTCCTTTGGTGCAGGCGGCGGTTAGCCGTTAGGGATGTTGCGGACATCGTCTTGGCGATCTGACCTTTATTGGTTGGATCCAGTGACGAGGTCGTACTGTGGCGTGGTCTTGGAGCGCTGGTACCTTCGATCTGGGGTGAAAACTCTTGATCTGTCCTTCGCTGGTTGGATCCGGCAATGACGTCGACTTGAGCGGCATTACCTTCTTGAAGGCGTTGCTTTGGAGAACAGGTACCTGAGCTTCGGAGTGAAAACTCCTGATCTAACCTTCGTTGGTTGGATCCGGCGACAACGATGTGAGTCATATCCCTTCTTGGAGGCGTCGCTGCGGAGACTAGCCCATCATCACCTCTTTGTTGCGCAGCTTCTGTTCGCATTGTTTGTCATTGTTGGCTTTTGGCCGTTTTTTTGTTTTAAGCTTTTAGCTGATGGTGGTGTAATGGCTGTGTGCATCCCTAGTTAGTGCAGAGGCCGGAAGTTGTACTTCTATTATCTAAAAAAGGTAGCTAGGCTCGCTCGAGCTCGGTTCATCTATAACCCTATCGATTACTTTGGTTTCGTAGATGGGAAAAAATAACGAAGTTCCAAAGTCTTCCTGAGAACTATTGTGCCTTGCTTTTTTGTCTCGAGGAAAGCTATGTATTGCTTAGGCCTTGTTTCGGGAAGCTGTAGCTTTTGTCATGAGCTGCCTTTTGATTTTTCTGGCTGAAATGCAGTTGTAGCTGATGGTTATAACTTTTCCTAAGATGTTGTTTGGCAGTCTAGCTTTTCATTAGGTGGCAGACTGTTCTTAGTTGTGAAATGTCTTAAATGTCCCTAAGACAAATGATACTTATTTGGTGCCGATTAAGCTAATTCATGCAATTATTTTGCAACATTAATGCATTTAGCTAATTACATACATGATATCAAATCAATTTTAGAAAAGTTTGGAACTATTTTTAGTTGTTTTTCAATATTTATCATGTCTTCTGCCAGTCTTTTGTACAAATTTATCGTGTTTTTGTGTTGATTCAGCAATTTTGAAATCCGAATCTACATGCACGAATCAACCAAATCTAAAAATTTACAATCAAGAATGTAGGACCGGAAAGGCGACTAGAGTGGGGGTGAATAGGAGCTCACCTAAATTTCACCTCGTTCGGATTCAACACAATATCACTCCAGTAGCTAAGAGAGCTATGAAGATCAACAATTAAGTACAACAGAAGACTTATATTGGATCCAAACCAAAATCCCCAAGACAATGAACCAAAAGGACACAAACCCTAAAAGGGCGGTCAGACCGGCGTGTAATAGGCGGTCCGACCAAAATCTGGTCCGACCGACATGTAAAATTTGGTCCGACCGAACTCGACTGTAGCTCATTGATGTACCAAACCAAAACGAAAATCGGTCTAACTTTTGATCTACAAGGCCAACTTCGACCAAATTTGGAACACACCTTCCTAAGGATATTAGGAACCTATTCCAGGTAGAGATTGAGTAGATCAATGTAAAAGATTCGACATTTTTCCATTCTACCGAAGGAAGGTTCAAAACGGGGCAAAAACGAAAACCTGATCTAAACCTTGCTCGTGGGAGATTGATGATCTAGGTGATCTTGGATATGTTCCCACATGTCACAGCAAAGTAGAAGAAGGCACGAAACCAACAAAAAAGCACTAGATCAAAGAAACCTTCAAAATCTCAAATATAGAGCAAGAACACAAAAGAGACTCATCTTTGGGAAATATCCATAGATTGTTGAGAGGGTTTACAGCCACTCCATCCATGGAGGACAAAACTCAATCCATGAGCACACAACTCAACTCATCTCCCTAGAGCCCTAAGCCTCTCCTCTTTCCCTAAAACCCTAAAACCAAACTAGGGTTTACAAATGAAGTCCTTGGTAGCTGCTTGACAGCACCTCTCCTATTTATATGAGGCCTAGACCTTCTAGAAGATAAACCCTAATGGGCTCCCGTTAAGGCCCAATATAAACGGGTCACATACGCACGCATTTTAAAGCGTTGTCTTCAACTTCTCTTGACCTAATCCACTTCTTGACGCACCGTCTTGCGCCGCGGGTTGGCATTAGGTCAACAAGGCGGTATTTGATAAAATTACCAAAATACCCCTTCTCGATCTTTTCCGAAGACCGAGTCCGAACTGCGCGAAACACATCCATGCTTCGCCACATGTAGGTTGATCCAGTGGCTCTCATCGTGTCGGCAAGTCTCTCCCGTCCGGATTCCACCAGAACCTTCATGGCACTTGCACCGACCCCTGCACCGCTTGATCAACTAGTCGCACCGAACTGCCTGTTCGGTCATTCTTGTCCATTCTGCGCCACGCTTAAGTCCATTGACCTCACCCGGCATCCTTGATCGTTCTGGACCTCAACTCTCCAAGCTTAGTCCCGATCCTCCTCACCGTTGACCGTCGTTGACCTCCAAGCAACCTGCACACCAATAGACAAGCAAATCGAGTCCAAGAACAAGTTCTTTACAACTTGACCCACGTTAGTGAAACACATGCAACATGCAACACATATGCACTGAAGCTCATGTCCTTAGGCTAACCCAACACGCATCGCCAACAAGGCGACGAAGACAAGTCAAAATCGGTCAGATCGTCGTTCTGGCCGGTCTGACCACCCCTAAGACTGAACCAGAAAAACACTCGAGGTATGGCCGGTCTAACCGCCGAATTGGCCGGTCTGACTGCCAATAACCTGACAGTTCAGATCCTTTGCCGAAAACGCTTGAATCGACAAACCACAAATGCCATTGCCAATTGTATCATCATCCTAAGATCATGCACATATCCCCATGATATCCACAAAGAACTACATTTGTGTTCATCAAAATCCTATCAAAATATGTAAAAAAGGAGGGTTGAGGGCGACGAACTCAGAGCCGAGGTCAAAGGGGACAGCGGCCGGGGCCAGAGGTAGGTGACGACGGTTGGGACCAGGAGGCGGCCATTAGGGCTAAGGGAGGCGATGACAGCGATCCAAAAGGGGAAGGAGAGGGATGCAACAGCAGTTGTGACTGGGGGGATGGAGGCGGCAGCGACAAGAGGATGGAGAAGACGACGACTGGGACCAAGAGGCAGCCATCGGGGTTGAGGGAGGAGTCGACGATCCAGAAGGGGAAGGGGAAGGTAAAGGAGGATGGGGGATGTGGCAGTGGCGACCGGGAGCGGAAGTAGGCAACAGCGGTGGGGACCGGGAGGCGGCCATTGGGGATGGCTGCTGCTGCAGTCCTCATCTTCCACTTCCCCTTTCGGATTGTCACCACCTACCTCATCCCCGATGGCCGCCTCCCGGTCCCAGACGTCATCTCCTCCATCTCCCTGTCGCTGCCACCTCCATCCCCAGTCACCACCACTTTCGCATCCCTCTCCTTCCCCTTTCAGATCACCGTCGTCGCCTCCCTCGGCCCCGATGGCCGCCTCCTGGTCCCAGTCGTCGTCACCTACCTCCGGTCCCAGCCGCCATCCCCTCTGACCTCGGCTCCGAGTTTGCCGTGGTGGTGCGCAGGCAGAGGAGGCGACATTGGCGTGTGGGTAGGGGGGCGAGGCGGAGACCAAGAGATGGAGAGGGGCTAGGGTTCCCCTCTCAGCCCTTTTGTCATGTGGCAGTGACAGATAATTTTTCCTAAATCCTAGTGGCAATCACCAAAATCCCACCCGCAAAAGCCCAAGAAGCACCCCTCGCCCAACTTTCGGCTTCTAGTGTATTGTGCCTTTTGGATTAACGGAAAAGCACTTTTGAAGCTACCTGTTTGGAGGGCTTCCGGCTTTTTGAAGCCGAAGCTGGCTTTAAAGCCTCCCAAACAGAGCCTAATTCTAACTCTCATGATTAGAAGAAATGGGAATTGCTTTATTTGAGACTAATAAACTTGCTAGCACAAAATGGAGCAAATGAAATTGTTTACCAGTTTCAGATGCAGATGTTTGTCTTGGAATCCACTTGCGGCGTTTCCATCCCTTTGCTCTCAAAGATAGGCTAATAATGTTTTATAAGCATTGACGAAGAAAAGCTCGTAAGTTGTAACAGATGCAGGGTGAGCTAACAATCCTTCGGTCTTAATTGGAGGCAGAATTGAGGAGAGGAGAGCCACGCCATGTCGATGTTTTTTTGTGAGCCGTCCGATCGTATTTCGCTTTGTTTAATCGCCGTTCGATCCGTCATGATTTTTCCCTTCACGCTTGCCGAACGTGCAGCGCAGCCCTCTCCACGCGCGGGCCCCACGCACGGCACACATTCACGCGAGATTTTTCGCGGGCGTGCCTCTCGACGCGCGCGTTCACGTGGGCCCCACCGGCCGCGAGAGAAAAAATTCATGCGCAGTCTCGTCCCGCAGGATGCGCGCACAGGCCAACTAGTTTGTGTTAAAGTGTTGTATAATAAAAACCATCGATTCATCTAGACTTACTGCATTTTATTTATTTTTTAGCCTGTGCAAGCAAATGACTTGCCTACAAATTAATTAAGAACGAGGGCAAAAGACAGTATCACGAGCTAAAAGATAGTCTCCAGGGAAGGACAACGCAAACAATAACAAGACACACAAAAGCCTAAGATCCATGAATGGTGGGTTTTAGGCACGTCGCTCTCTCCGTGCACCAAGCTCTCGTCTCATCTTTGATCTTTAAAAGGAGGGTTTGTGGCACGACGCTCTTGTTTTTGTACTATCTCATTTCGCTCTTTTTAGATCTCCCAAGTTACTGCATTTTATACGTTTCCCTAATTGTATACCTCTAGTTTGAGTTTACAGACTTGACTATAATTTTTGCGTTAATGCGAAGTGCAACATATAACATTTTCAGATCTGAGTGGCATTCTTCAGTTCTTTATAGGTTATTATATATTGTGTACTCCATTTTATTATGCAGATTTTCACCAACCAAAAGTGTAAAGTGGTACAACTTAATTTGTATGCTTTGCAAAATCATGCAACATGGCAATTAGTTTTTTTAGATAATGGAAGAGAAAAAAATCCCTTCTGGCATCTGCATTAAGGAAGCACACAACCCATTTTATTAAAGACACAATAGTACCAAAATAATCAATACTGTTAAAAGTGGCTTAAAGCCTTACAACCAATAGCCAAAAGAAAATTGAACTCAATTATTGCAAATCCTGTGACTAAGCCACCACCCATGAGAGTTGAGGATTTGCTTCGCCACAACTTCCAACCTTAGGCTTTCAGCCAGCATATACTTCTTCTGTGCTAATTTCTGTAAATTTGTCCAAGCACTCAACCAAAACCCACGTAATAAGAAGTGCTCCCAGTTTCCAAATCACAACAGAATAGCATATTTTGGAAGAATTTTGGCATCAGCTGAGTAGAAAATAGAGTCACGAGCTCACCACCAGAGGAACTGCGACAAAAGAAGTGAAGTACGAACTCACTGCTAAAAGAATACCTTTCTTCCAAGTACAAAAAAAGGCTAGAAGTTTTTTTTTAATCAGGATGCTATTCTAAGCATATCTTTTCTTGTTTTTGGAATAGAGCTCCTGCGACCTCCATGGCGATTTAGGCAACCTCTTCCCCCATCCTCTGCTGGTGCCTCCTGGGCACCGGCGGCCGCCGCTTAGCTACCATCCGCACCCCCCTGCTTCGCACCATGGCACCCGCTTCACCCCTCTCCCCTTCCCTGGGCCCCAGCCTTGCTTCAGAAGGTAGCCGCGTGGCGGCGCTGCGCTTTGAGCCGTGTGTTCTACAGGAAGATGAACTCGATTACGGATCCTTGGGTGATGACAACCCTTGTCTAGCTCGCCATCTAGGCCTGCTACCAGATCTAGAAGATCCGGCAAAACTCCGCGGCTCAGAGCTAGAGTTGCTGTCTCCGTCTTCTTTAGCGGTGGCTGCCGATGTTGATTGTGTTCCAGATTCTTTGCCTGAGGGGGAGATTCGGAGTGCAGATCTACGCTGGAGGTCTCGCCACTTCTCGATGCACCGCTGGCTGACTGGCTGTCATCTTATCCTCGCCTTTGTTGCCTTCGGCTCAAGGTCGGAGCCCAAATCTTGCCAAAATCCGCATTCTGTCCCGTCTGCCTGGGTCTATCGCTCTGATGGATGCTGCCTCGCCTCTAGCCGAGGCTCAAGCCATTGTGCCTGTGCAGGTGGGTACGAGAAGTAATGCCACCTCTCTCAACCCGCTGAAGGAGCAGTCCCCAAAGTTTTCTTAGGCTTTGGAAAGTAGCTGCTCCCTGCTGCCTAGTGCCCAAGCTACGGTCGGCAGTAATGGCGCAACCACCGGGGGCAGCAAACCCAAGCCATCTGCCGCAACCCAGAGTTATGCGGACAGCTTGGCCTGTCCTAAGACCAGGTTGCAGGGCATCCACAGGGAGAGGGAAAATAGCCTCCGTGCTAATTCCTCTCCTTAGCGGTCAATGCAGGATCAGTGGACGTTAGTTCGACATCGCTTCTGGTGGAGAAAAAAGTCGCATTCAAGGCAGTTGGGGCAGGTGGTTGGGAAGCACAGAGTCAGCTCAGAACCCGGCCTTAAGAAGCAGCTCGCGGGTCGCTGCTTCCACTGCCTTGCAAAAGACCATATCATTGCGCACTACCGAGACCCTATACGATGTCTTAGGTGCAGATGCAACGACCACATTGCTCGCTTTTGCCCTTCTCGTCTTCCTACCAAGAACCACCACCTTGTTCGTCGACCACCTGAGCGTTCAGGCATGGCGCCGCCTCCTCTTCCCCGTGCCAAGGGTGTCTTGGAGGAGCACGCCCCTGGCCACGCCTCCAGCAGGCCGGAGGAGGGGCTGTGTGCTATCACGGTCTCACAGGACATGGAAGCTAATCTTGACAGGCTTCAGAGTCTGTCGATTGTGGTCAAGCTGGTTGGTCCAAGGCAGGCCCCAACACCGGCTTTAATTGCGTGAGCCATCCAGGTGCGGCTGTGGTTTTCGCCGAGGGACGTCCTGGTCTCCTACTTCCATCGGGAGGACTTCTTGGTGGAATTCCAGAATCAGCATCAACATGATGTTGCACTGGAGCAGGCAAGGGTCTCCTTTGACGGATACCAGCTGAGGTTCCATCAGTGGGATCCTGAAGTTGACGGCCACCGCAACATCTGGAGGTATCGTGCTTTGTTGTGCTTTGAAGGTCTTCCTCTCCATGCCTGGCGCCCCTCGGTGGTGGAGCGTGTGGCGGGCGGGGGGGATTGTCAATTTGATCATGTCGACGAGCTCTCCCGCGAGCGAAATCAGAATGCTGACATCTGGGTGGTCTGGGTCTGGGTTTGGGACCCAGATGTCATCCCGAAGGTGGTGTTCCTCTCCCTCATGGACCGTTCGGAGGTTGATGTAGAAGCTCACCATCAGGACCGGACTCTCCCGCCACCTTCTCCAGCAGTTGGCTGCTCCAGGGAGGGTCTTCGGTACCGGGTTCTCATTCACCTCAGCGTTCTAGAAGATTTCTCCCCTAATGATTTCTTTCTAGGCACAGATCAAGGTGGCCCGGCCTCTGATGAGGAAGGCGAGTACCCCTCGCGAGTCCATTTCTTCAGATGCAGGGTCTTTGGACGGACCTAAGGCGACCAGCGCCAGTTGGTGACGTCCACCTGCGGCTTGGCCCGAGGAGGGATGACAAAGATGATGAAGAAGACCGTGATGACAGGGCCGGCTGCGCCAAATTCTACTACGAATGTTGCGCTCAAGCGCTTGGTCGGGCTTAGCCGCCCACCAGCAAGGGGGGTAGAGGAGGCTCCTCAATGCACTCCTACAAGGGGCGTTCTCGCTCCCCGGTGGGGCGCTATAGGCGTTCCGCCAGTGCAGGCCTGGCTCATCGCGCCTCAGCAAGGGGAGCAGAAAGAAGCCGAGCCCGCACAAGGTCGCCACCAAGAAGGCTTTTGTTGTAGCTCAAGAATGCGGCACCCCCGCAGCCATGCAGAGGCTTCCTGGGGTCCTCAGTGCTGCGCCATGGCCCAGACGGTCACGGGGGCGCTGGATCCCCTAGCCTGCGCGCGGCTCTCGGATGACCCAATCTCGATTAGCCCCTCCCAGCCGTAGCCTATCCAAGAGGATCGAGACGACCCAATGAGGGTGGAGGCTTTGCTCTCCTGGAGTCCTGTTGGAGCAGGGGGTAGGGTGGCTTCCCCGATGTTCCAGCCAGCGGCGGATTGGCTGCCTTCCGACGGCGTTGGACTTGGCTGTCAGGTTGATGTGCTTCTGACTTTCTGAGCTGGGCTTTGAAGCCGAGAGGCCGGAGGTCGGGAGGTTGCTCGAACTGACGCTGCCCGAGGTCGAGAGGCTGCACTTGAGGTGCAAACCCAGCCATTGGTGGAGGGTCAGGACGTGTTTCATTCGTTCTTGGCCGGTCTCCCTGCAGGGCCACCTCGGCGGCGCTGTAGCTCCACCTTCACGGCGCTGCGGCTCCGTGCAGAGCCGCCTTGCCTGCCAAGACTCAAGGCTTGCAGCAAAACATTCTGCGTCGCGAGGAGGGGTGGCAAAGCAGGCTTCGATGCTCCTGGAGAAGCGGATGGCCAAACTTGGCCAGCCCACTGTCTCCTCTGGTGGCTCGGCCAGGATCGCACAAGGCCTTGACTTTTTTGCGCCTTGTAGCTAGCCTGACGTCATTGCAGCTCTCAAGGCACTGGCCAGTGTTGAGGGCAAAGCTCAGGTCAACCTTTCGGCTTTGGGTCTTAGCGCGGAGGAGTTGACTACCCTAGCAAAGGAAGTGGCAACAGCCTGATGTGCTGCGTAGGTGGCAGGGTAGGATTTTTAGTTCAATGTCCTATTTTGGGTTTTGGGGATCTCACGATGTATGTTATTCCTGTCTAAACCTCTATGCGAGTTTAGCACTCGCCGGGTTGCAGTTCCAGTTAAGCTCGACCAGCTGTCTTGGTCACCTTTTGTTCTCTGATTCATGTCTGAAGCTTGGTAATGAATGCAGGGTTCTAGTGCAAAATCAAATGCTTGTAGGTTGTTGGTCCCTTTTCTTCTAATGTCATCTTTAAGCATTGTGAGCTGGAATGTAAGAGGGCTTAATGCGTTAGCAAGACGACAGGTAGTCAGGGAGTTGATTGTAGATACCTCCTGTACTATTCTCTGCTTGCAGGAGACAAAGTTAGAAGTCATTGACACTGCTGTAGTAAATGACTTAGCAGGTGGACACCTGAGAGGAATGCTCCACAAGCCGTCGTCTGGAACAAGGGGAGGCATTCTGATAATTTGGAATGAGGATCAAGTCCAGCTTGACAGCCCATCAGTTGCAGAATTTTCTATCACGATGCATGTCACGCTGTGTGATGAAGGTCCGTCGTGGATGCTAACGACGGTCTACTGGCCTCATCAAGATCAACATAGGCTGGCCTTTTTAGAAGAGATGAAGAGCATTTCTAATGAAATCCAAGGCCCCTGGCTGATTCTTGGAGATTTCAACCTAATTTACAGGGCTTGTGACAAAAACAATCAGAATTTGAATAGGCGGTTGATGGCTCAATTTCGGTCGGCCATAGATCACTGTGAGATAAAGGAGATGAATCTCCAGGATCGTCGTTTCACTTGGTCTAATGAGCAGGCTAATCCGACGCTTGAACGGATTGATAGAGCTTTTACTAATCCTGATTGGGATCAGATTTTCTCGGACCATCTATTACGCCCGTTCTTGTCCTCGATCTCCGACCATTATCCTTTGCTCATCTCAGCCGAGCAAAGGACAAAGCCGCCGAGACGATTCTCTTTTCAAAATTTCTGGCCCTTAATGACTGGTTACAAGGAGGTCGTTATGGAAGCGTGGTCACAGCAGGTTGATTCAACCGACTCGATAAAGATTCTGCACTGTAAATTGCAAAGGACGGCAAAAGCTTTGTGATAGCTTTGGAACAATGCAAAATTGGAAATAAGAATATCCAAATGTGCTCGCCCATGAAATTATTTTTCGCTTGGACCATGCACAGAGCTTAGGATGCTCTCCCATGCCGAAAAAGATCTTCTAAGGATCTAAAATCCGGATCTTAGGTGCAGCAAGTGATTTACAGAATGGCATGGAGGCAGAGATCTCGGATAACATGGCTTAAACTAGGAGATGCCAACACAGAATTCTTTCATTCCAAAGCTACCGCAAGATCAAGGAAAAGATTCATCCGTGTCCTCTCATATTCGGTTCGCACCTACACTCGGCACTCAGAGGAGGAGGAGGCCCTGTTTCAACATTACTCCAGTATTATTGGTACGACGAGACCGGCAACTAATGCCTTCGACTGGGAGTACCTTGCGCCAAATCAAGGACATTCGGACATCTTGGGCCCGCTAGAGCATCCGTTTACGGAGGAAGAAATCATGGCCGCAATTCACAAGATGCCTAGAGATAAGGCTCCAGGACTAGATGGATTCACCGGGGAGTTCTATAGGGGGGCTTGGGATATCATCGCCCGAACATCATGGCGGTTTTCGCAAAATTCTACAATTTGAACATGACGCATTTTGCAAAAATTAACACGGCCAAATATCGTATTGCTGCCTAAGAAGGAGCAACCAGTCGACATAGCAGAATTTAGACCAATCAGCTTAATTCATAGCATGGCCAAATTAATCTCCAAGGTACTTTCTTTAAGGTTGTCCAAGCACATGAACAACCTAATCTCTAGAAGTCAAAGTGCTTTCATCAAGACACGTTGTATACAAGATAACTTTCTCTATGTACAGAATCTGGCCCGTAGCTTTCATCGCTCCAAAATACGATTCTCATGATCAAATTGGACATATCGAAGGCTTTCGACTCGGTATCTTGGCCATACTTGCTTGACACTCTCCATCACTGTGGCTTCGAGCCAAGATGGAGGGAGTGGATTTCAATCTTGCTTGCCACGGCCAGCTCCATAGTAATTTTGAATGGGATTGCAGGACCAAAAATCTGGCATCGTTGTGGGGTGCGACAAGGAGACTCTCTATCGCCATATTTATTTATCCTGGCAATTGATGCTTTACAATGTCTTCTGAGCAAGGCCACATTCGAAGGTTGGTTGTCTCTGCTGAATGGGAGAATGATCAAGGCGAGATTGTCGTTGTACGCAGATGATGCGATGATTTTGATGCCGCCCATTAAACAAGACTTGGATAACATAAAAGGGCTCCTAGGTTTATTTGGTGAGGTCACTGGGTTAAAAATAAACCTTGGCAAGAGTGCAGTTATGCCGATACAATGCCAAGATTTGGATCTGGAGGCCATCCTACACGACTTGCCGGCCAGTAGGAGATGCTTGCCGTGCACATATCTTGGCCTTCCGCTCTCTCAAGAAATTAAGAAAGGTTCAAATTGCAAATTTCTTATTGATAAGATTGATGCCAGACTTGGGGGTTACAAAAAGAAGTTGCTGTCCACAGTTGGGAGGCTGACAACGCTCAAGGCAGTTCTCACTTCCATACCCATCTACCACATGACATTGGCTGACCTTCTGGCATAGACAAGGAAACAAATTGATAAGCGCCGTAGGGCTTGGTTTAGGGGAGGAGGTGATCTTACCGCGGGACTAGGGGGGAAATGCTGGGTCAACTGGAATACCGTTTGTCGCCCCAAGAATTTGGGTGGACTTGGGATCCTCCACCTAGCCACCTTTAGTAGAGCCCTCCGTCTCCGTTGGCTTTGGTATCAGTGGAAGGATATTGGAAAGCAATGGAGTGGCATGAAACTGCCAGTCACTGAGAAAGATCAAGAACTATTTCAAATCTCGACGAAAATAGTACTAGGAAGTGGCGACAAGGCAAGCTTTTGGAAAGACGCTTGGATGGGGCAGTTGCCACTGAAAGACTCGGCCCCAAGTCTTTTTGCGATCACGACCGAAAAGAACGAGACAGACGACAAGCACTCATGGAGTACTTAGATTCTTGACCTCGGAAGAAATATCTCGAAAGCAAAGACCTTGTGGACTTCGTACATCTCTATGCGAGAGTCGCACAGGTGTCACTTACTCCTGAAGTTCCGGATGATATCATCTGGAAATGGACCTCGACAGGAATGTACACGGCCCAATCGACATATAGGGCATAGTTTCTGGGATCAATAGACAAACCTTTCGTTGGCCTCATTTGGGATTCCTGGGCGCCACAAAAATGCAAAATTTTGGCATGGTTAGCGATTCAAGAATGGTTGCCAACGACAAATATCCTAGCTAAAAGACACATGCCAAATGATTTTTGGTGCCCGCTTTGTACAAACAATCCGAAAACATTGCATCATCTTCTTATTAATTGCGGCTATACCAAAAGGGTATGGAATGCTATCGCTACTTGGGCCCAACATAATAATATGGCATCGACGCAATGGGACACTCATGGGTCGATCCTAGACTGGTGGATGGCTATGTCACAAAGAGAAAAGGGCCGTGGATAAGAAGGGCCAAAACTCCCTTGTCATCCTCACCATGTGGCAAGTCTGGAAAGAAAGAAATAAAAGAATTTTTTAGCACTAGCGAAACGATGTCCTCGGGACGGCTGCGATCATCAAGGAAGAGGCCAGGGCCTGGATCTTGAGTGGGGCAAAAAATTTGGCGACCTACCTTCCAGCGGAAGATTTGAATCTTTCGTGAGGAGCGGCGTTTAAGAGTTTCTTTTGTTCTTTTCTTTTCCTTCGTCTTTTTTTCTCTTCCTTCCTTCGTTTTCCTTCGTTTTCCCTCCTATTCCTTTTGTTTCGTGTTTTTCTTTGTTTCGGTTAGCTTTGCTTTGTATCATATGTCTTCTCCTTCTTTAATGCAAAGATAGCAATGCTCTTGCCATTTTCAAAAAAAAGAGGATGCTACTCTACTTGCCAGCAAATGAAATGTCGGGACCCAAAATATGCAATTCTGGACCCTCTGTGTATAATGCACTAGTCCAGGATCACGCTAGTGCACACAGTGTCAACACAGGTGAATATCGATCCACACAAGCGATTAATAACATAAACGAGTAATTTGATAACAAATAGTTGTTTTGACCTTATAGTCGAGTTTACAATTATGAAGCCATGCAGGGCTAGTAAAGAAATAACATAGCAACGGAACGAAGAAACTTCAGCGGAATCCCATCAATTCACCACAGTAACCGATCGATCAAGACCCTACGATCAAGCACCTTCGATGAACTCCTCCTCAAAGCGGCGATGACTCCTCCATACATTGCATGTTTTACAACAAGCATGAGTATACACCGCACTCGCAAGTCATACCACATAAATGCAATTATAGATGCAGGCTTATTCCAAAGGAATGGCTTCTGTGGTTATTTTGCAGAAATGCAGCATTTGCAATTTAAATACAAGTAATAGATTGAAAGTATAATTCAAAACAAATAGACAGTAATAATTTGACAGTTTTAGTTCACAAAGACACATAGCCTAAACAAGTTATTCACATAGCCATATGACTTAGGTCACACAGCTCCCTTCCCAAGGTTTTATGAAAATCTACCCCTCATGTGAAATCCCCGAGCATGTCCATGACCGCGGACACGGCTATTCGAATAGATTGATTAACACTCTGTAGAGGTTGTACACTTTACCCACAAGATACAACTAGTGTATCTAGCACTAGCCGTAACAAAACAGTTCAGAAACTTCATCCCGACATTGACACTCCCGGTATGCTTAGCCACCACAGACGCACACCGTTGGACAGGGACACGGCGAATCGCCCCGTGATGCGACTACTTGGTAGTACACACCTCCACCCAATCCGACACAGCTAACCTACAACCTGAGTAATCAATGTCAAGACTTCATAACTTACTAAGTTAGGCCCGTCCCATCAGGCATGTGGTTGTACGAGAGGCTCAGTTCAATGGCGCACAAAGTTAAGTCCTTAATTGACCAAGGCAAGACTTCCAAATAAACTACAAATCCCTATGCACACAGGTTATTAAGCCCACACACATAGCTCCACCAAAATATCACACAGTTCACTTGCCTCCGTCTAAATCCTTTCCCACCCTGTTGGTTAAGTGCAACATATGCCATCAACGAGTAATAGCACATACTGCACACAATTTCTATCACATAGTTCTATAGTCACTTAGTCAGGTTTATATTTGCAACTACATGAGATGATGACTCATAGCATGGCTAAGCAAACTAATCGCATCTAACCAACCCACGTTGGTAATACACTAGCACCAACTAAATAAACTAAACTAGGGTGACAAAAGATTATGTCATATAACTAGACAAGGAGGTCATAACAAATTGGACATTAACTAATCCCAAAAGCATTGAAATAAATAATTAAAGTAAATGCAATAATTTAAATCAATATAACTTTTGAAAACTGGGTTCAACATGATCAAAGGTATAACTTGCCTTGGAAAAGGTCTTGGTATTGATCTTGGTCTTGAGATGCTCCTTGCTCTTCAAAACCTCCCGAGGTATCGACGTCCACTCGCAAACGAAACAAACAAACAAAATAAATAAAACAGAGGCAAAACAAACTCCAAAATTAAATAAAAATCTCAGATAAATAGATCTTGAATTTAGATGAATTTAAAAATTTGAATGGACTCAATCGGAGTTTGGATGCAAAAGATATGGGCTTCGGAAGGTGGAAACCCTAAAGAAAACCCAAATTTGGATTTTTGGAAATAACCCGAATTATTTTTCTGATGAAAAACACGGATTGTGATGCAGTGCTGACGTCAGCAAAGGATTTCCACCGGAAAGAAAAGGAAAAGAAAAAGAAAATCCCTCTGACAGGTGGGCCCCACGGGTCAGTAGCTAGGCTCACGGTGGACTTGGTTCACCGAGCCAGGCGGTTGGGTTAGATCTGGTGGTGCCACGCAGATGCTGACGAGGCGGACACGTGGGGGACACACGGGCAAACAGGGTGACACGGCGCTGAGGTGGCAACGACACGGGGGCTCGACGGCGGCCACGCTCCGGCGCACACGGATCTGGAGAATGGCGGCTCTCCGGTGACAGCGAAGACACGCGTCCGAACGAGAAGGACCTGGCGAACACGATGACGCGATCCACTCTCGTCGGCGACGACCACAGCGGCAGCGGCGGCAAGAAAAGCGACGGAGCGGTTCGGTTGATCGGCGGCGAGACGATGCGGGATCTCTCCGGAGAAGATCGTGCGCGCATCGGGATGAACACGCTACGACGATCTCGAATCCGTTGACGGCGAAGACCAAGGCTCACCAGCGGCAATGCAAGGTGGCGAAGAAGGTTGCGGCGGCGGCGATCCTCTCCGGGGAAATTCGCCCAAACGACAAGGGGATCCGAGGCGGCGCGTTAGGGCTTTGAGGGAGGAGGGCGGTGTGAAGGTTGTGACGCAGGGGCGGCTTTAAATAGCCACGAGATGGAAGGATTCCAAAGCGGAGACGGCGGCGCTCGCGTTCAGGAAGGACATGGACTCCTGAGTCCTTGATGAAGACGATGTGCACGTGGTGAAGGCGGCCCCACGCGTAGCGACGTAAGAGAAAAAGGAAAGAGCGGCGTGCGGTGGGTCCACCGGACAGCGAGCGGTGGCGGGGCCACAGGTCAGCGAGGCCCAGGAGCGAACTCACGCGCGGCTGCTGCGCGTGGAGGACTGGGCTGGGAGTGGGCCGCCCGCGGGAAGGAAAAAGACTGGGCCGGGGAAGATTTGGCCCGCACTTTTTAACTGAGATTTTAATACTTTTTCTTTTTAGGAAAATACCAGAAATCCAAATAAGCAAGAGAAAATAGCAAATGAACTTGGAAAAATTCCAGAAAAATCTGGAAAATATATCCAAGCCCAAAGAACCCAAATAAAATAGTTTTGACCATTGTTCATGTTGACTTTAATCCTATTAAATTATTTTGGTGTACAAAGTCCATATTAAGCTTTTGAATTAAAATCAAATAAAGTCCAAATGGTGAATTTTACCCTACTAACTCTTTAAAAGATTTTTAAAGCTCAGAAAAATAGGATGTTACATGAAACAGCACCAGAATAATCTCATGGTTTTCCTTTTCTCTCTTTCATTTCATCTTCTCCCTTGTTATTTCTTTTTATTAAAATTCATTTGTTTGTTTCACCAGTAATTTGCAAGGGTTCTAGAGTACAGCAAATGCTACGTGTACCCTACACATTCCACAATTATGTAGGTCTTAAGAATTGGGTATCATTTGGTATCGTGCAATTAGTCACAGAGCTTGTCAGTAAGTGTAAAATATAAGAGGAGTTAGGCTTAAATTGGCTACAGGACATCCAACTTTTGTGTCATTGGTTGTAGATACTTACATTTTGTGTCTTTGCTAAAAGACACAAAAATTTTATACATTTTTTATGTAGGACACTGCGGTTAAAATAATAATATTATTCGTTGTTTTGGAGATAGAAACAGTTCAAAATGACCTTCATGTCCTTATCATCTTCTTCTTCATCACTGTTCCTTCTCCGGCTATCTCGTCATGGTCGGAGGCGAAATTCGACGAAAATTGATGGAAGTAATATGCGCATGGCGTGTCCCCAGATTTAAGGGTTCCATTTTGGTGGTTTAGGTTGGCAGGAGAGGCGCTGAGAAAGCCGATGTCGGCGGTGGCCATGGCGAGGCGGTGGTGTTTGGTGATGGCGGTTGCCCTTTGCCAGGAAGAGCTCGTGGCGAGCCAGTGCAGCGTGGGCTCATAGCCGAGGGAGGAAGGAGTGCGGCTCACGCTTGTGGCCAGGGAAGAGGACTTGAGGCTGTGGCGGTGTGGGCTCGTGGCCGGCGGAGGATGCGGTGTGGTGCGGGCTCATGGCTAGGGAAGAGGACCTGAGGCGACCGCTGCTGCTCCGCCGTCGTGCGCAAGGGGAGGAAGAAGGAGACTAGAAGGGCAAAATGGACTTTTCACTAGCCTTCTCTCTTTTCTTCAGTTCGGAAATGATATTATATTGGCATCAGTGTCTTATAGCAAAGAGCCACAAAAACTTAGTGTCTTCACAAATTCACAAATTTTAGGCGTCTACCCGACAATAACACAAAAGTTGAATATAATGTACCCAATTTTGCCCTGATCGGTATTACGAGCCACTATATATGTACGAAACATCACAAACTTAGAAACGAAACTATGACCCTGTTTGGTATAGCTCCGCTCCAGGTTTTAGCAGCTCCAACTCCAGCTTCAGTCTTGGATCCACTCTCCTGAGAAGTTGGAGTAGTCTGAGGAGGTGTTTGGTTAGGAAGCCAACTCCCACTCCATGAATGAGAATGATTCATGTAAAAAGACGAGAGTAACCTTGGTTTTTTGACTTGTATATTTATCAGATTTTTTACTGTTTACTTTGTATTTGGGCTGACTAACACCAAGATTAACCGTTGGATTAGGCGGATTTGCAAAGCCGTTGGATCAAACTACTATCAATCAGCCTATACAAGTCTGCTTGGGGGGAAATAATCATTCATGAAAAGAATTGTGAATATCTCATTCGTGGTTTTCCATAAAAGAGCACAGTAGACAAATAGATGTAGCCTCAGCATCTTGGTTTTCCATTTCGTGTATGATTCAGGTTTCTAACCATCAAAACGAAGTTCTGGCCGTCAGACAAAACATCCACTCATTTCTCCCGGCACGTTCAGAGAACCAAAACAATTGATGAATGAAAAGCAACAGAAGATGCTGTGTCAAAAGCTAAAAAACAATAGCAGCTTCAGAAAACGTCACATCAAGATCATCGATTAGCTTGCACCAACAATCCAAACATTGCAACCAAATCTTGAAATAATGTTTTTTTTCAGTACATGGTCTTAATACTACTGGAAACAAATAGATGATCGGGCTGTGAATCAGACTATGAGGCGCAGTAAACCCTAGCGGCCACTATCATTGTTAACAGAACATGATAGCCATGACAACAATCGACAGACACCCCCCACATCAAGTTCATACAGCGGCTGTTGTCTTAGGTCTAATGGAAATAACATGAGACTGGCAAATGTTTCACAAACGTGCGATGACAGCTTCAACCTCTGCAGGGGTGTAGAGGTGGTAGATGGCAAATGATATTGCCTTGTAATGAGCTATCAGCTCCTTCAGGGCCCGATCCAATTGCCTTGGCGTTGCATTGCCAGAAGGTCCCAGATGGGTTAGTGTGGTACTTGCAACACACAGGAATTGATCCATGAATTATTAGAAGCAAAGTCCAGTTTGCTTTGTAAACTGATTATGACAAAAAGAATTATGTAATGCTTGTCTCACAACATTGACAGATAAATATGCCATGATTGCAGAGTAAGCAAAGCATAAAAAAGGAAGGAGCTGTTTCAAGTGCATGACTGAACAAAATACTTATCACTCTTGAATAATCAACAACCTCAAAGAAACATGAAATACACAATACTTGTCACTTATCGAGAGCGAGGACATAATCGCTTTTCTAATGCAAAAACTAGAGATAAAACATATGGATGAAATATATAACCTATAGAACCATGGGCAATAAACTCCTCTTTGATAAGCCAGGTTTTCAGATATCAACTCTGACTGAGTACAAGCCAATATCATGCCAACTTACAGGATGTAAAAACAGATTGAATCTTGAAAGAAAAGTAACTAGCTATACAGGGCAGATCAAAATGCTCAGTCTGCCTAAGGTTCAGAAGGAGATTTCATTTTGTAGTTAAAAGAAGAGCATATGTTACAAATGAGAACCAAAGAGAACATCAGTCGATTCAGTCCAACAGTCTATGGTTCTCTGCAGTTCAATGATTTTCAGCACTTGAGGATTTTTTTTGTTGTTACATATGAGAGGGCACAACAGGAATATTGTGTGAGAGAAAGAGGAACAGCAGGGCAAAATCAATCCTTTCCAGGCCATTATGACTTGTCTATATGCAAACAGTAGTCCATTAAATTGTGATTTTTTTTCTCATTACTAGTCTATGCATCTAAGGTTTGTTGCTCAAACGAATTGCTAATTATTCACTTCAAACAAAGACTAAATTCATAGCGACATAAAGCAGGATGCATCTAATAAATGATCATACCATGACAACAAAGAAAAGAAGCATGGAAGAAGATGGTGGCATGGTCATTGACTTGCGCGACATTTAGACAACACACACACCATTTCAAAGACATTTCAAAGAAGGGAACAACTAAAAGGAGAACCTAACAACGAAATACCAACTCAAACCACCATTTCAAAGACATTAAGGTCATCTATAGCTACTAGCATAGCACCGCCATCCATACATCCGAACCTTCACAACCTGCAAATTCCAAAACGATGGAAACAAACTTGTCAATTTGTGGTTATTGCCCACTTGTCCGGCAAATGAGGGATCTGGGGCGAGGATCCAACAAGCGAGGATTAGGCGAGGGTGTCGCTTGTTGGGGAGGTGGTCGTCGCCGAGGAGGCGTCATGCAGTCGCCGCCGCCTCTTCTCTCTCTCTAGGGTTTCTCTACGCCATGGGAGGAGGTGGGGTCTTGAGGAGGAGGTGGGCGTGTGGAGGAAGAGGAAGGGCGGCGCGGGGAGGAGGAGGAGGGCTCGACCGTGCGTGGGGAGGAGAGGGGGGCGGCGCAGGAGGAGGAGGAGGCCTCGGGGGCTCGGGGAGGAGGGGGCTCGGCTGCGTGGCAGATCTGACAGTTGGGTGGGGAGGTCATGAAGGGGTATATTAGTGGCAAATTGCGGGTAATTACCCTAAACTTCTAAGGGTATGTTGTTTTATTGGTCCGCAGCTCCTCAACTGGAGCAAGGTTCTACCTGCTCCTAAAATTTGTACTACAGGCTGCTCTGCTCCTGGTTGCTCCAACTTCAAAAAAATTATGGAGCAACCCTGTTTGGCACAGCTCCACAAACTCCAACTACGAAGCTAGGAGTTGGAGCTGTACCAAACAGACCCTATGTAAGGGGGGAATCTCCATTTGAGTTTTGTCAAAATCGTTAGACTTGTTCGTTCCTACCAAAGATGAACGAGTACATAAAGTCTTTCATACCGAAGTCAACATGTCATGAGCTTTCCACAAATGCATGGAACTAATTAAGAACGAAAGGAGAAAACAAAGATGGGAGCCCTACCGGTAGGCGGTGGCCGGTGGGTAAAGGGAGGCGTAAAGCGGCTATCTTTTTGCCAACTGAGTAGTTGACATTGACAGAAAAAAAAACTCTTCTAGTCTTCTTCCTTTTTTCAGATGTATGCAAATGGTAGTATCCAAACTTAATTGGCAGATTCTTCTTGAGTTATGTTGCTATCATAGTACCCTTCTTTATCAAACAAGCAAGGTTAAGGTATAGTGAAGAACCTACCGTGCTGATATGCAGGCAACGCTGCCGAAAATACCCGGCGACTTCGAGCTTCAGAACCTACCTGAAAATACCCGGCGACTTCTTTATGTGATCTGTAAGTAGCTTGATGGTAAAATAAGATACGCACAAACATGGAGGGAGCTTTTCACAGTGGGGAAACACTCTAAAGAGCAGTTTGCTTGCGTGGAAATCAACATCCAATAGATGGCATGGTTACAGACCACAGCACTGCATCCAGCCTGAAAGTCGAGCAGAGATGAGTCAAAGACTCGAAACTTTTGCGGCTACCAGTAACTTCAGAACCGTCTGAAACCGAAAGCGACAGTTTTATGTAACTTCAGGGCTACTAACTGATGTGACAGCAGTATGGATAACAATTTCCTACTAATCGAGGTGTGGCTACTAACTGATGTGACAGCAGTATGGATAACAATTTCCTACTGATCGAGGTGATCCGTTCTTCAACCTGACGAATCACCAAAATGGCGTTGCATTACCTGAACTCTGAAGGGCACATGTGGTTTCAGACTTCCAGTCCCAGATCGCAGTATGTATGGGTGTGTTTGATTGTCTGTATATCTTTAGTCTGGTTTGTATATATCATCTGAAATTTGAATCTAATCAAAATGTGAGTGGATCTGATGATGAGTTGTTTGGTTGTCGATTCTGTTGGGCCAGCTTATCTTTGAGATGTTGTTTGGTTGCTCAGATCTCATGCACGGAGAAGGTAAACAGACTCACAAGCGCTGGCTAGCTTGCATGCGCTTAGCCTGGTTGAGGAGGGAAGCTCGAATCGAGCGTTTCCCTCGGGCCTAACTCGAGAGGGAATCTTGCATCGACTCAGCCAAGCTCACCCACCCAACTAGGCAACCAAACACACCCTATGTGTTGTCGATATAGGATTGGACAATAAACTTATAGACACCTTCGGTTGAATCACCGACCGCCAAGAATAGAAAGGGAGAGCTCAACAAGAATTACCCACAAGAAGTCGTGCATATATATTGCATATGTGTAAGTGTTATAGGTGATCTTCCCCTCCCGTTACAAGGAGTCCTATTTATAGAGTGGGAGGAGGAGACGCGGGAGGAGACGTCTGAGGTTACATAGGGGCTGTTTGGATTGATCCCTGGGACGCCGGTGGCCTGGCCTGGCTCTGCCGGATGCCTGCCAGGAATTTGTTTGGTTGCAAACCCGGTTTTCTTCCTGGTCCAGGCAGCCTCTCCAAAGCTAGGCTCAAAAAGAGCCTATTTGCTTTGAGGCCTGGTGCCTTTTTGCCTGGCCGGGAGAAGCGCTGATACCTGCCTGTGCTTTGTTTGGATGCTATCCTGCGCTGGCGCCAGGGCCCAGACTCGCTGCTCCTGGCTCAGGCGTTAAAAATCAGCGCCTGGAGCCAGGCAGCTCTATACATCGTTCACAGTTTCGATCCAACGGTCTATTTTTCATTTACCAATTTTAGGCACATGCTTCTAATCAAACAACTCATCTTCAAATTTGCTTGGCCAGGCAAAAATCATCTACTTTTCAAGTTACCTCTAAGCACCATTTTTTTTCAGGCATGAAATCCAGGTCACCAACCAAACAAGCCCAAAATGAACGCCTGATCCAGGCAGCCCCTCCAAAGCAGTGAAAGCTTTCTTCTGGGCACAAGTCACCAACTAAACACTACATCTTCAGGCTTACCTGATCAGACAAAAATTATCTACTTTCCAAACTACTTTCAGACACCAATTTTTTTCAAACATAAAATCCAGAACACCAATCAAGCAGACCCGTATTCTCCATTTGGCCTTAGCTCGCGCCGCGGGGTACCGAGTGGGTCCGGCCACTGCCACTGCCGAAAAACTTCACGTCACCGGCTTTCTTTCCACGTGGGCGCCGACTCGCCGACCCACAACCGGGGTCGAGATGATGTTGGAGCCTCTGCGTGTTTTTTCCCAGGTGGCTACTTCGACATGACGTGCCTCACCGAAGGTGTAGCTATTTCGGCGCACTCTGCTTCGTGGAAGTCGTTGTTGGTTTCCTCGGCGGTTCCTACCTCGCCAAAGTTGTTATCGGCTCGACGGAGAGCGAGGAACCTTAATTCCCCCAACATCATGTGTATGTGGTCTAGAAGCCATGGACCCATCAGGCATGCCATGCCAAAAACATAAGGTGAGACCTTTTTTTTTCTCAACCAGATAAAAGTGAAGTCCAGTGTATATCGAATGTAGGAAATCTGCTTACCAAGGTACTCCATATTAGACCATTTGGTCAATATCTACATGAGTTAACACAATCATGTGAGCTAATCTGATTCAAGAATTATGCAATACCATGTAAAGCAAACATATTGAAGAGCTGCTTACTAAGTTTTTCTTTTTTGGTTCTGAGGTTGAATACCGCTAGGGAAAGCTCGGATCTTGGAGTTTTTCTTTTTTTGGTTCTGAGGTTGAACACCGATAGGGAAAGCTCGGATCTGGAATGAGATTTCTGTACAAACGTTTTTGTTATAGCGCGATAATTCTCACGAACATGGAGGGTCCAAATGCAAAGGCCGCAGAGGCAATTAGCCAGCTAGGCTATCTGGCCCAGCCCACAGGGCCAGGGATTGATTAAATTTGCGGTCTTAAATAGGAAAAATGCAGGCCCGAAAAGGCCTCCCCGAAGTCTGAACAGAAGCTTCCCCAAATCCCAAGTTCCCAACCCAGCAATGGCAGCCACCGACGCCGCGAAGCTCTCCGTCTCCGGCGCGGCGCTCGCGGCGCTCCTCGACTGCTGCGGAGCCGCCGTCGGCGACTGTGACGGGATCCTATTCGGCCGCGCCGCGCGGCCCCCCGCGCCTCCCCCCTCCCTCTCCGACGACGACCGCAGCCCCGCCTCCTCCGCCCCATCCCTCTCCATCTCCATCTCCGGCCACGCCTCGCTCGCCCACCCCTCCTCCCTATCCGACCCCCTCGGCCGCTTCCAGCCCTACTCCCTCGACCCCTCCCCCGCCGTCGGCTTCTTCTCCTCCCGCCGCCGCGCGGCGCTCCGCCCCTCCATGCGCGAGGTCGCCGTCGCCTGCTCCCTCTCCAAAAGCTTAGCCCTCACCCACCCCCTCGTCTTCATCCTCGTATGCCCTTCGTTCTCCCCCAACCTCTCCATCCACTCGTTCGACTACCGCGCGTTCCTCCTGGCTGACTCCCGCCTCGTCCCCGCCTCCCTCCAGGTCGTCAATGTGGGTCCCGGTTTCTGGGACCAGTACCACACCTTCGCGGCGGAGTCACCGATGCCATGGCTGCCGGCGGCGGCCGCAGAGGGTTACAACATTGGACAGCAGAAGGCGATGGATGCGATGGTCGAGGGGTTCGGACTGGGGAGGGTAGAGGCGGTGGTGGTCTCAACCACTGGGCAAGCGAAGGAGATGGAGGAGATGTACGCCGGGATGCTAAGGAGGCTGGAGGGGCTTGCTCGGGAGGTGGAGGAGAGCAATGAGCGCGTCCTCGATCAGGTGGGGGTTCGATTCTGAGTTCCGTGCTTGTTGTGTTTCTGTTGAATTGAGGTGTTTGCGTCTATGGACAAAACCATTGCTTCTGTATCGATTATTAGTCTAGCATGAAACAACATTTCTGATATGCAAGTGAGGCAATATTATGCGCTGTCACCTACTGAAACCAATTTTCGTCTGCATAATCTATGTTTACTTGCGTAATCACAATTTATCTGAGTTAACTGCTTATAACTTGTGTGAACAATGTAGTATTTGTTTGTTTGTCAAAAAGAAACGTGCATGCATGCATATGCTTGCATTGCATATGTATGCCTCTGTGTGCTTTTGTGCATGGATAGGACATAGAATGTTGGTTCATTTTATTGCAATATGGCATTTCTCTCTTCAATAAAATTTGTAAAACTAGATTTGGCCAGCATGTCTTAGGATCTTGTGAGGTCTAAGATGCAAGTTGTGAAAGCGGTAGAGTGGGGCCTTATACGGTTGATACTCACTGTAGAGGACCCAGGTGACTAAGTGAGCTGGAAATACTAGTTAATATGACTTTCACCAATCATTCTTTTAGAAGGCTGCTTTGGAGGGTGTAGCAGTGTTCTCTGTTATGAGCATGATGATTCGAGCTGTGAAAAGTCAAAACAGTGGTAATCTCCTTTCTCTGGAATACCATGGTGAACTAGTAGATGAAGTGATTGCACAGTTGAGTTTAAGGTAGTTGCGAACTTTTTGAGTAGTTACATATACAAGCTATACTATTTTTTTGGTTCAAGTGTTAACCTCTAGGAAACCTTGTACAGTTTGTACCTGAAATGTGTATTAATCTAAAACTTGTGATTTTGTATTTAACTACAGCCATTTTTGACTTGTTGATACTAGTAGGGTGCCCGTGCGTTGCAACAGAATCCCAAACTTTACACAAATAATATTTCCCATCAACCAATCAAAAGATAGTGATATATTTATCTAGAACTAGAAGCATCACATTAGTGCAACATGATATAACACGCACTCCATGTGACAATTATGTAAATGAACAATAGCAAACAACATTTTCCCATAGTATACTTCAATGTATAAATAACTGTCAGACCATCATGTAAAATAACTATGAACCAACTGATAAATTAGATATCATGCATTAAACAGAAATATTAACTCCGCCTATTGCATCACCTACTGCTACTACTACCCATAAATTAAAATTTAGAGCTCATAGATTGTTTACCTTTGGAAGTTGAAGTTGGTGTCAACTTCCATCCTCGATGCGCTGCCCATTTTGAGTTATTAAAATTAAAAGTTGAAGTTGAAGTTGTATTTCAAATTTAATAGGATACATGTCTTATGTTATTCTCATAATTTTTTTGGTTGCTGTCTCTACCTGTTCATTTCTTGATCTCCAGTTTTGCAAGAATTATCTTTAGATATATTACTGATATCAACAACAACTACCTTGTTTTTTAAATGTATTTTTTACCATGTTTTGTGCTGATATTGTTTTGTAGGAACGTCAGAATTCATTGCTAAGGAAAAAATTTGCCGGATTGAAATAAGGACAAAGGTTCTGTTCTCTGCAAGGTATACCTGACTTGCCCCTTTTACTTCGTCTTATGTGTGTAAGGTCTCATTTGTTCATCCTAAATCGTTCTTCTATTTTGGTTGACAACTCCCTATTCCTTCACCATTAGTTGAATCATTCTAAAGAATCCATCACGTGATCAATTTTGTCTTCTGTATGTATGTGATCATTTGTTTGTATATGTGTTTTGGACTAACATGCTAAGGACCTTGCTTTTCCTGTGCTTGCTATTGCTAGTAAATACGTATTCTTGTTCTTAAGGCGTATACGATAATAAAATATCGTGTCTTGAGTTTCCACTTGTTTTCCGTTATTTGCTGGTGTAACTCAAGTTATTTGTGGCCCTCCATGAGATGATGAGAGGACCATAAATCTGAAGTTTTTATGTGCTTGAGTGCTTCACATTTACTCTCCAAGGCAGAACTGATTGTAAGGTTTAATTTAAATTCACTGTTAGGCATTTGTAGTTACACTATCAAGGTGTTTATGACTCATAGTTATCAGAAATGCGGTTCGTCTGAGTCGCGGTACGGAATTCGGGTTCATAGTTCGCCACTTTTTCTTCCTATTTCCACTGCGAATACGAACCCTGTACCCTAAACCGGTTCGGATTCGACGAATCCGGTTCGTGATTCGTAGGATTTTATAGCGAATCCGATAACTATGTTATGACTACCAGTCTGATGGCACGTTTCCATTTCTTAAAGCTGGTTATCACTAGTTCACTACACTCTGACCTTTCCGTTCATCTTGTTTGGCAGTGTGTATAGGCTGTAAGAGAGTAGGCTGTAAGAGAGGTCAGAAGGTTCGAAGCTAGGAACCTTGGACTATCTTGAGTTCAAGAAGTTGCTCTCTAGGGCTTCACTACCATTTCTATGTTCTTCGTTGTGAACAGAAGATTCAGGGACGCATGGACAGAAACCAAGATAGATATTGTGAAATATGAGACATGGTATCATTTCTTTTGTGAAACTATTTGTGTACATCCAAAGATGAGACATGACATCATTTTGCAAGTGTCATCTTGATGGCTGAAAATACAATATGGTATTTTTCTGATGTGCAGTGAATTAGATTCATTCCCAATTTTTCGTAGGTTCGGTGACTTCGGTCTATAGCAGAGAAAGCTAACTCGCCTACCATCATCCGACTTACAGTAGAATAGGCATCGTGAACCAATAGTCTAGCGAGCACACAATAATAAACTGCAGGTCTACAACCCTGCACGATGAATCAAAAATCAATTGATGTGATGGCTTCGTTTGTTTGATCGCTCACTTGCATTGGAATTTTTTTTATTAATTAACCTTTTTTTAAATTTTATTTTAAAGTTAATCACCGGCGCACTTTATTTTCAATTCTGACATCTTTGATCACACCACCATTCGTGGCGTGACAAAATAATACTGTCACGTCAGTCTATTTCTGGTCAAACTCTTGTCACGTCAGTGGAAGTGGCGTGACAGTGTTTTTGTGGCGTGACAAAAAGTGCTATTTTGGAGACTTATTCTGGCGCGTGACAGTGTTGTTTTGTCACGCCACCACCCGTAGCGTGACCAAAGGGGTCAGAATTAGAAATAAAGTGCGTCGGGGTTAACTTTAAAATAAAATTCAAAAAAAGTTAATTAATAAAAAAAAAGTTCCTTGCATTGACGGTTGGGTTTCTCACACTGGTGGTAAATTCAATCATCTCAACATTTTCGTAACAATGTGTGCATTTTTGTGCATCGAGCTTGTCTACCGGTTCAAGCAAGCTCCGTTTCGAATGTAGGAATTTCCATATGAAACAGTTCAAATCTAATAGGAATCAAGAAAATTTCTGGCATTTCAAACATCCGGAGACATAGATAAGAAGAAGAAGAATAGGGAACACGTATAAATTCTCTCGCACTTGGAAAATTCCCTCTTTGATGGCCCACTTGTCAGAGACCATAATTTATTCTTGTGAAGGAAGCTTAACAGCCTTAACTTCGATTTAATTAGCAAATACACCGGACAACTCCAAGGGCTAAAACGCAAAAAAACTCACCTATCCATCTTCGCTTTCCCTTTCTCCTTTTCCCCCGGCCGCCCGCCTCCGCCTCCCCGATCGCAATTCGCGTCCGCCCCCGCGACCCAGTTCCCCAGCCCTCACCATGGCACGGCGATCGGCCCCACTCCTCCGCCGCCTCGTCTCCACCCCGGCCCCCTCGCCTCCCCTCCCCGGCCACGGCGGCGCCGCGCGCCGCACGGTGACCTACATGCCCCGGCCCGGCGACGGCACCCCGCGCGCCGTCACGCTCATACCGGGCGACGGCATCGGGCCCCTGGTCACCGGCGCCGTGCGGCAGGTGATGGAGGCGATGCACGCGCCGGTCTACTTCGAGACCTACGAGGTCCACGGCGACATGCCCACCGTGCCGCCCGCCGTCATCGAGTCCATCCTCCGCAACAAGGTCTGCCTCAAGGGCGGGCTCGCCACCCCCGTCGGCGGTGGGGTCTCCTCCCTCAACATGCAGCTCCGCAAGGAGCTCGACCTCTACGCCTCGCTCGTCAACTGCTGCAACCTCCCCGGGCTGCCCACCAGGCACCAGGACGTCGATATCGTCGTCATCAGGGAGAATACCGAGGGCGAGTACTCGGGGCTCGAGCACGAGGTCGTGCCCGGGGTTGTCGAGAGCCTCAAGGTATGGCCACCCTGTTGGTTCGAGGATCGCCACCACACCCTGCATTGATTGACGTGTGATGTGTGTTTTTGCGACGCTGTGATGGAATTCATGGCCGCTATTGCTGGTACAGGTTATGCGGTCTTTAGATTTTACAGACCATAGTTAGTCCATGGATGAGATGAGAGTTCCCTATTGCAAAGTTGCTGCTATTAGAGTAGATCACATGATTTATTTGCTATGGAAGTGATGCTGTCAGCTTGTTAGCTTAACATGCGTAAAATTGAGTTCATCTGAATTTGTGGCTGCGGTAATCTATATAAATAAGACTTCTTTAGAAATTTACTGTTTCCCCAATAGTTATTGTAGCAATTCATGCCTCATAAGTTTGCAGTTGGAGTTATGGGCTCAGTCGCCAGTACAGCTGTGCAGAACTGCAAAATTTACAGTCCCAAATTGCAGTACCATTAAGGAAGAGACTAGGCCAACTTACTGGCAATTTTTTGTTTTAGTTTTTAGTGTGCATTGATTGCCCAATCTTGTGATGTAGATTATCAGGCTTTTTTTTTATCAATATGAACCAGTTTAATTGAACTCATCGGTCATTGTTTGCCTAGTAAATGTTTGGGTAGTACAAACTATGAATGAGTAATTTCCTCAGTTATTTAAAAGTTGGAATATTGCGTGAATGTTACACATCTGTGGTTGACTCAACTGTAAAACTTCCTGTTTAATTCATGATTGGTGTATTTGTTACCAAACAGTCAAATACTATAGGCCTTTTGTAGAATATACTGTTGTTACTACTCGGTCAAACTGTGATGTGACATGCCATGAGGTTGGTATCATGGATTTGGGATGTATGTTTCCTAGGCGATAGGTACTGTCGTCTCCAGATAAACTGATGGGTGAGATTATTATGTATCGATTTATAGATTTGCTTGTATATATTGTATTGCCAATACATGAATATCTACAAGGTCAGTGTGGTTTCTCTTATTATCAAATAGATCAATATATGCTGAAGGTGCTGTCTGTATTCAAATATTAATAATATTCGTCACATATGTGCTTATTTTCTTATCTTTTTGTTTTCGTGTAAACCATTGGTCCATTAATCAGTTCGCATATGTCATGAGGTGCTACATGAGTTTGCTCAAGAAACTGTTAATGAAAAAAATGCACTCAACTTATGCTTTCCTTTTCAGTTTGTTCTCTCAACTGTTTTTCCTCCTTACTCTTTTCTTTTTGAGAAATGAGAACACATTTTCCTTCCTACTTTTACTGAATGGATTTTCTAGGTGATCACGAAGTTTTGCTCTGAGAGGATTGCCAAATATGCTTTTGAGTATGCTTACCTTAACAACCGAAAGAAAGTCACAGCAGTGCATAAAGCAAACATCATGAAGCTTGCTGATGGTTTGTTCTTGGAGTCTTGCCGTGAGGTTGCCTCAAAATATCCTGGTATTCAGTATAATGAAATCATTGTTGACAACTGCTGTATGCAACTTGTTGCAAAGCCTGAACAATTTGATGTTATGGTATGATCTAATTATCCTGGTATTCCCAAATGTTTATTTTAAGTATGCCATTCCTTGGGGTTACCTGCAGAATTTCTAACTTGCTTTCTTTGGATTCTTTTGGTAGGTTACACCTAATCTTTACGGTAATTTGGTGGCCAATACAGCTGCGGGTATTGTTGGAGGGACAGGTGTCATGCCTGGAGGTAGGCATTCAGTTTGTACTTTGCTTCCATGGTCATTTCTTCATACAAATAATGAACATGCCAACTATTTCTTCATACAAGTAATGAACTGCCTATTGGTGCATTTTGTAAGCCAATATAAGTTTGAGGGTAAGGCCTATTAATTCTTGTATGCTGCCTTGTGTTGCAGGTAATGTGGGTCAGGACCATGCCGTCTTCGAGCAAGGTGCTTCTGCAGGAAATGTCGGAAACGAGAAGATTTTAGAGCAGAAGAAAGCAAACCCTGTCGCCCTGCTTCTATCATCCGCCATGATGCTGAGACATTTGCAGTTCCCATCATTTGCTGACCGGCTGGAAACGGCGGTGAAGCGAGTCATTGCGGAAGGCAAGTACAGAACAAAGGATCTGGGCGGCACCAGCACCACCCAGGAAGTTACTGATGCAGTGATTGCCAATCTGGACTAGATAGCAGATGCTCGCCTGAAAAATTAATTCTTTTGGGGGGGACTAGTTGACTAGTTCCGACTTCTGAGCATTATTTGTTCCGCATAGCATTTAGATCATCGATTCGTTTGACGCTTGATGCTTCTCTGGAGGAATTCTGAGGTGTCTTGTTCTGTTTTTGTTCGCAAATAATCGAGGAACTCACGAGGATTATTCTTCACACGATACTTTGTAGCAGGTTAAACACCTTATGTTGCAAAGGGAATTATTGGCAGCCTTAATTTAAAATGACATAAATCGAGAGTTGATTCTCGGTTCTCATTCATGGTTTTGTTGCTCCATAGAACCTGATATCTGTTCTTCTGGATTTATCATCTGAGATTCTGCACTGTTATTTTTGGTCGTTAAGAGTCGGTTTCTTGAACGGCCACGCTGTGAGCAATCGAATTAGCCAACTGCGTGTCTTGCATATCTCGGGCGTTTAAATGTGAACGTTCTTTACTGGTATTTAACTCCGAAATCTAGTTGAAATTACGATACCACATTTTTCAGCCCTGATCAATTTCCATACTTAACACGATAGCCCTAATTTTTAAATTAACTACTATTTGCCACCCTAAAGATCGCCGTGTTTTTCCACCGCAGCAAATAATTGATTTTCCCTATGTTTAACTCATGTAGGACACACACAGGCACCAAATTTAGCGTTTTCTCCCTTAGTCTTTCTCCTTTCTAGCCCCAGAGCCAGAGGTGAGTCCCATAGGGTGTGTTTGGTTAGATGCATAAGCTTGAATCAGGCTTATCAGGTTCAGAATCTTTTTAGTTTTGCTTGTTTGGATGGCTGCACGCGTGAAGCAACCTGGCTAAGCAGACATCCACACAACCTGGCTCGCTTCAGTCTAGATGACCCGTACGTAGGGATGGCAATCGCGCCTAATTACCCGTGTGCCCGCAGGCAAATACCCTAATAGAGGCGGGTATGTGCGCCTTTTTTTGCCTATGGGCATAGAAACAGGCACAATTTCTTGCCTATCGGGTAAACGGGCGCAGGCATGGGTAAGCTCCACCTGTGCCCGCTTCGCCTGATTACCCACAACCTATACTGACATGTGGGGCTACTGTGTAAAACCTAGTTGCTCGGTCAACTTGGACCAAGTCCCAGGCTCGCTGCCAGAAGCTCCTCCCCGCGCCCCCCATCCCACCACTTCCGCCGCCAGAAGCTCCTCCCCACGCCCCCCATCCCCACGCGCCATTGAGATTAAATATCTAAAGGTAGTTTACCCATGACCAGGGAATAGGTTTCTTCATAATCAACTCCTGGCCGTTGAGTGAAACCTTGTGCAACGAGCCTTTCTTTATGTCTTACAACTTCATTGTTTTCATTTCTCTTTCGAACAAATATCTACTTATGTCCTACGGGGTGCACATAGGGAGGCGTGCGGCTTACAGACCCAAACACCTCTCTTTTATTCAGATATAATAATTCTACTTCTATTGCCTTCTTCCAATCTTCCCAATCTGATCTTTTCTTACATTTAGCGAGCGACGCAGGCTCTGGATCAAGATCGATGATTGTGGCAATTTTCTTTGCAAAATAAATATCGACATTGGTTGTTGTTCTATTCATAGATTCTCCCGTAGTCATATAATTTATAGCTATTTCTTCATAGGGCGATTCTTCTAATGCTTCTACTCGCTCACCGTTGCTTCCAATTGCGTGGACAAGTCCCTTTAGTTTTTTTAGCTCCGACGTGTGTGCACACATCCATGCTGATGTCTCCCTCTATGGGAATATTCAAATCTGGTATGCCTTTTATTGAAGGTTCCATACTGGTGCCGGGTCTCAACTAACTCCCCCTCTTGTTCTGGGGAACTTCAGTGATCAGCTGTGTCAAGTCTTTTTTATCATTTTTCGCCAGGCGTCCCCGGTTACTTGGGATTCGAGGGGCCGGAGTTCTTGTCCTTTTATTCCGAGGCCTCTGGATGGGATTAGGGATACCTTCTATTTTTTTTTGGTATTTCAACCCTCTCCGGTGCATTACGTGTAGGCACATGCGACTTAGTCACGCTCTTCAAATCACTAAAGTGGTCAAGCAGTTGATTCGCTGATGCTTGCAAATTAATTATCTTCTGAACTTCTCTATTTGCTTCACTAGTGCGCGGGTCATGTGCATGGATTCCCGTGGCTTGCCACGTTATTTCCCGATATTTTTCATTAAGAGGTTGATTTCCTCCCCCTAATGACGGGAAACTATCCTCATCAAAAATGCTATCAGTGAAGTGGGTTGTATGCAAATCTCAAGTCATAGGGTCCAGATACCTGATTATGGATGCTGTCTCATAATTAATGTATATCCCAGACTTTTGGAGAGGTCTCATTGCAGTTTGCTGCGGTGGTGGTATAGGTACATAAACCTTGCAACCAAACCTGCGAAGAAGAGAGATTTTCAGTGTTGACCCTTACGTTAGTTGCATAGGTGAATGGATGTTATATACCGACGGTCTAAAATTGATGAGAGTTGCTGCGTACAGGACTACGTGTCCCCAACATGTAGTTGGTAAATTACAATTCTGCAAAAGTCATCGGGCAATAAATTTAGTTCTTTTAATTAATGCTTCGGCTAGTCCATTCTGGGTGTGGACATGTGGTACGGAGTGCTCAACAATAATTCCCATTGCCATGCAATAATCATCAAAAACTTTTGAAGTAAATTCTCCAGTGTTGTCCATTCTGATGGACTTCCCGTGATGATCAGAAAAATTATTCTTAATTTAAATTATCTACAAGATCATCTCTTGCAAAAGCATGGTTTCTTGTAGACAATAAGCATACATGCGACCATTTCGAGGAAGCATCGATGAGCACCATAAAGTACCTAAATCACCCTGACTGGGGCTGTATAGGACCGCAAATATCTCCCTGGATACAGTCTGGGATGCAGGGATTTCATCCTTCACTTTCAAAGTAGAATGTCTATTAATTGATTTCCCGGTGGCACATGCAGGGCACACAAAATCTCCTTGATTCGGGAAATTCTTTATATTGATATTATATCCCTGAGAATTGGTAATTATATTTCTCATCATCCTAAGACCGGGGTGGCCTAATCTATCATGCCAGAGATAGAAAAGTTTAGAGCTTCTAAAGGTTGTTTTCATAACAGTATAGGCTACATGCGCCTTAATATTAGTGTAGTATATCCCATATTCATATGAAGGAAGTCGTTCTAATACTCTTTTTCTATTTTCTTCACGCTTTGTAATGAACAGGTATTCTTTACCATACTCTTCTTCAGTCTCTACGTGGAGACCGTTAGCGCGAATATTCTTAAAGCTTAAGAGAGTCCTAGTCGATTCTGGGTACAACAAGGCTTCTTCAATAACCAATGTTGTGCCCATCGGGAGTATAATTGTGGCTCTTCTTGAGCCTATTATACAGGTATCACTTCCTGCGATTGTCGTAAGACTACCAGTATTCTTGCTGATCGATTGGAAAATTTTCGTTTCTCTCAAGATGGTATTTATTGTACCGCTATCCGCTAAGCACACTTCCTCCATAGGGTGCCACACGCGTTTTGATATATAAAGTATTAATTAATATGAGGTAGAAAGTAATCCACACATAAATAAAATACTCCAAAATAGAACATAACTTGCTATTATTAATACGGAAGAAAGTTTTACATGACTAATTATAAGAATTTAATGTTGTGCTCCCCTAGAGGTTACAACCATTATTCAATAATTCAATGTTCTATCACAAAAAACTATAAATGACTATAAAAATCTAAGTGCAATGCGTGCACTAGATCGAATCAGCGAAATGTGAAGAAGCTTCTACCTGAATCTGTTCCATGTCCATCTTGCCTTCTTTGGCAACTACAGCTGCTGCTGCTGCGATGTCCAAAGCAGGTGTGATGGGGGCTGCTGTTGGGCTATCCACATCTATGGGTGCAACCAATGACCATGGATCCTCTGTGCTTGCAATGGCGAGGTATGTCTCATGCTGTCCTTTGCCCTTCTTCTTAGCTTTGAAAGCATCAATCACGTGTTGCGGCTCACGGCAAACACGTGACCAATGTCCCCAAGTGCCACATTTGTAGCAACTTTGGTCCTGCTGACCATAGGGCTTCTCATCGCGCTTCTTTTGTTTGCCCTTCTTGGCTTGAGTATTCTGTTTGGTCTTGCGACCCATGATCTTACCCTCCTTGCCTCTTATCTTTGAGTGAGGCTTCCTCACCTTGTAGCTGCTAGCGTTGACTTCATGGCCAACTTTGCTACTAGGCGGCTGTGAGATGTAGTTCTTCCTTATAACCTCATCTTGAGCTTCTGCAACTTGCATGATGTCAATCAGTTTGACATACTCCTTGTAGCCATCTTGACGGTAGTTGCGTGCGGATTGCACCACATTCAGGTGAAAGGTAGAGAGGGTTTTCTCAATCTTTTCCTCATCCGTGATTGCCTTACTACAGAGCTGAAGATTTATACAAATTCTGTGCAAAGTAGAGTTGTACTCCCCTACGGTCTTGTAGTCTGCAAAACGTAGTCGGTTCCATCCTTGCTCTACACGAGAAAGGATGGTGTACTTCAGCTTCTTGAACCGCTTCTTTAGGGCGGTTATCGGGACCCCGAGTAAGCAACCCCGGGACCCTCTATGCATTCTGGACCAGTCCCGTGATCAGTAGCTAGTCCGCACAGTTTCAACACTGATGTAATCAAAACCATACAACAAACTATAGAAGAAGTAGACAAATTAATATTAATAGAAGCAAAAGACCTTATGGTCAAGGTTTTTACAGAGTTGCCACGCAGGGCTTACAACAAAAGATCTCGTAGCGGAAAACAAAACTCTCGTGGAAGCCATTCGACATGCCCACAGGTAATCGAGTGGAGGACATCTCCTAGCTCGCAAGGTCTTCGAAGAACTCCTCTTCATAAAGCTCGGAGCTCCCTAGGTCCTCTTCGTTGACTGATCAACCAGATGGCATAAAGTCGTGAGTACTTTGAATGTACTCAGTAAGTCGTAGAGAAATATATGCAAATAGTATTCATGCCAGGCTTGACAAAGATAGCTTTATGGTTACTTTGCAGAAAGCAAAATTGACTGGAAATACAGTAAGTAGATTGCAAAGCAAAGTTGAAAGATTAATATATAAGTAATAAAGTTTCTTTGAAACAACTCGTGAACACCCTGTTCGCGTCCCAGACCACTCGTGAACACCCTGTCCACTTCCCAGACCACTCGGAACACCCTAACAACAATTTTTGAGAAAGTCTACCCTTTGCGTGAAATCACCAGCCATTGTCCATAACTGGGGACACGGCTATTCGAATAGTTTTACACTCTACAGAGGTTGTACAACTTTACCCATAAGACATGACTTCTCTAGTTGGTTGGGCACCCGTCGATGCCCCTGCTCACTTCCTTAGGTAAGCAGTCTAGAGCACGTGACAAGGCCTTTACAAGACTCTGTTTTGACCCGGTTTCGCTCGCTAAGGATTCGCCTTCCTGGCTCCCTCTTGTGCCAAGTGTGAATGTCTAACCTAGGTTTCACACTTCCACCAAAACAGAACCGAACCAAAGCATTGCCAATTAGTTGACCAGGTCCACCCCATAAATGAACTTGTGGTTGCACGGTATGGCCCGGATCAATGTCTTACAAGGTTAAGTCCTTAGTGACTACTCAGGCGAGACAACCACATCCCAATGTGCTTCCTACACCCCCTTTACTGCAAGATCACTCGCCCGAGTATAAAATATTTTTGGTTCTACCCGGCCAAATGACCACCCTAGTCATGCACAATATCTTTTAACAACAGTGGCTGCGCCACAATTCCATATTCACTTAGTCAAATTTATCATCATTAAATCATGTGATCGAGAGACATCGCATAACTAAAGTAGGACTAAGCAATATACACACCCATGTTGGTATCACAATAATGTCCAACTAAGATTACCCAATCTATGGTGTCCAAGGGTACATGTCAACATGTGGATCACAAGTACATATACGTACCCATGTTGGTATCACAATTAGCCATGCATGTTGATTTAAAACAATATAATTTTTTGCAAACTGGGTATAACATGATCAAAGGTCTATGACTTGCCTTCGATGAAGAGTTGAGAAGCTTCGGTTGAGGTTGCTGGGTCTAAGAGCTCTTCAGAGAAGCCGGAATCTACACGTGAGAAAAGAGCCAAATAAATACAACAAATCCAAATAAGAAAACCAAAAACTACCAAACTAAAACCAAAAGAAAGTCACTGAAATAGATGGATTAGGAACGGGCTCTCGGGAGGAGGTCCAACTGAGAGGGTGGTCGAGGGAGGTTGTGACGCCCTGTGTCATTACCCCAAGGGTAATCACACCTAGGCATACGGATTACTATTCGTTTGCTCAGTAAAACACTACTCCAACGAATAGTAAGCCTTTACCAGGGTTATGCAGCAGAACAATAAGATAGAAACTGTACCTCTTTATTCCAGTAATAGCCATGCAAGGCTATGATTCTTTGTACAAGTATTATATGGCTACAAAAAGGAACTTCTCCGCTTCACTCGCCAACAAATCTTGGTCGCCTATTCGTCCCACGGTCAAACATGGCGCCCATTTTGCCTTGGTCCTGGAGTCTGCCTTCTCCTCTGCGAGCTTGCTTGGTACTGCATGTCCTTCGTCCCACTCGGGATAGTTTCCTGGGACTAGGATCTACAAAGGAGAATACTAACAAGGTTGAGTACACGAGTGTACTCAGCAAGCATTAATAGCAAAGAATGCACTGAATGAACTATCTCTGGTTGTTATTATAATTTCTAAATCATCGCATTTAGAAAATAACTCATTAAAACATTTAGGTGGCAGATTTTAATACTGAAAACACTACTAGTCACTCAAAGAGAAGATAGACCCCTGTGGTTCCGTGAGACTCCAATCCTAGAGACCTGCATGAATTCATGATTTTATTTAGCATTCTTGCAGCTTTGCACCACTTTACCCATAGCTATTCGAACTCTCTATAAACAGGTTCACCGCATTTCCTTTGATGCGGGTTCGAGATCGTAATCTGTAACATTTTTCGATTCGTGAATTAATTTCTCCACCCATTACTTTTCGGTGTCTGGCGCACCCAGTCCTCCACCGAGTTCCAAGAATGTTGGTTGGGAGCAGCTTCTATCCTGCACCCAACACTCCACCTTAGCTTATAGCGCCTTGGATCCCCACTTCGGTCTCTCCTCACAGATTACGGGTTCCTCCATCACACACACTCACACTTATTACTTACCTATTGTGGAGAGCATAGTCACGTAACAGGGTAGCATTTTCTCGCCAATCAAACAGGAAAATGGTTAGTATCAATTCTGACATCCGACCGAGTAAGAGTTTGTTGGTCCTTATATTTTAACCATATGTAAAGGGTCACACTTCCTTGCCTCACCTCTTACCTGCCAAGGGTCCCCTTTACCAGCCATAATATTCTCATTTTTCATTTTCTTTCATCATTTCTCATCTCATTCATCATTCTCATATCATTCATATTCATCTTAATCATCTTCATCTCATTCATTTTATTTAGGTTTTGAGAAACAATTTTGATGCAATACGTATAACAGTGCAAGATACGGTTTACATTTAAATTAATTATATTTATGATCAAGAGGATCGCTTGCCTTCGTATATGTAGGAAAGGTCGGTGCTGACGAAACTCTGATCAGCCGCTCCTGTCGGTGCTGGATCGTCTTCTGTAGCAATACGGCAACACGAATAATAATATAAGTAAATACGTAGTTGATTTTGAGTGATATAATAGATACCTAAGTTAGTGACTTCTAACTGTTAGCACAATTTAATTTAAATAAAGCTTTTCGAGCCTTCCGCTAAGTTAGCACTCCCCACTAAACGTTCTACTGTCTATTCGCGCTCTGCTAGAAAAACCCGAGGTTCGTGTTCTAACAGACAAAAGAAGAAAAGAAATGAAATACTACTCACACTCACAATTAAAACATATAACCAATTTTATTCGAAGAGAAACGTCTAATTGATTTTACTTAAGCTCGCTCGCATTTAATTAATTCTTTACACGTGCTTGGGGTTGCTTTAATTAGATTAACATGATTGAAGCCGTTCAATTTGTTCGACCAATTGCCAGCGATGTCAAGTTTTGCTACGCATGCAAATTAACTTTTTTTAGCAGATTTAATCGGCATCTCAGTTTATTTTAGCAATTGCTCAACAGATTGATTTAAAGTTGGTTAATTCGACAAGATCCAAGTTAAGTCATTTAATCGCAAGAATAAACAGCTAACAATAATACAATTAACTACTGCTACCGAAATAGCCATTAATTGCAACAATTAAATAGAATCTACCCAAAATCCTAATATTTCTCTGAACCCAAGGTCCTAAATCTAATCCCTAACCTTAACTCTAATCTTCCCTAATCTCCCTCTCTCCCTCTTTCTCCTCTTACCTTCGGCCGACCCATCCCCACACGCACAGCTCACATCTCACAACTCCTTCTTCCCCAATCTAACTCTCTCTCTTACTCTCCAAAGAAAATCCCCAACCTCACCCTCAACCTCACTCACCTGCCGCTGCCGCCGGTGCTCCCTGTCGGCCTAGCCGACGCCGGCCTCCCCCGCTCCTCGTGGTAGCTCCTTGCTCCAACCAGAGCTCTTCTCGGTGTCATCTCCACTGGCTCCCAGCGTCGCCGCCGTTGGGCCTGCTCCTCCCGCGCGTGGTGCCGCACCGTCGCCGGTCTCCGAGTCCGCCGCCGCTGGGCTCTGCTGGCCCGCCATCGCCACCTCTGGCGCTGCTCCTCCCTTAGCTTTCAGCCTTGGCCCTCCTCGCCTCGCCTGGCCGGCCGGCCTCGGCTCGCTGGCTCATGCCGCTGCGACTCCTCCCGTCGTCGTTGCCGCCTCGGCCCAACCGCCTCGCTAGTTGCCGCCACCGCTTGGCTCCTCCTCTGGCGGCTCTTCCTCGAGCCGCCCGGCCCGTCGTCGTCTCGCCTCGCTGTGGTTGGTTCGGTGCCGCCACCTCGGCTTCACCCCGCTCGGTTCCTCTTGGCTTGCCTCTAGCCGCCGCTTCTCCTCCGGCGCTTCCCCTCGGCGCGCTTTGGGCCAGCCTTGCTGGTTCGGTCCAGCTCTCATGCCTCCACAAGGCGCCTTTTGTTCCTGCAAGACGCCTGATGGCTCACCGGTCTATCTTGCCGCCGCCGTCGTCGGCGTCAAAGCGCATGCTCGGTCTCCCACGCCCGGCTCGGCTCGGTCTTGCCGCACTCTCTCCGGCACCTCCTGTTGCCCATTGCTCAAGCCTGCTTGCCATCCATCCGCCATGCGCCTTGGCCCCGCCCGGCTTCCCCTTCTTATGCGGCCTAGGGCAGCACCGCCTCTCGGCTTTCTTGGCTCATGTCACGGCACCAAGGCATGCGTTCCTCCCTGGCTCCTTACTCCTCTGGCTTGGATTGGAATGAGCTAGTTCTGGATGTGGAGGCATTGCTGGTGGTCTGGATGGCAGTGGGAGGGTTTTGCTTGTGTGCTAGCCTTGTGCTTGCTTTGGCTTGGAGCTTTGCTCTATGGGGAGGCAGTGGTTGCTGGCAAGTGATGAGGAAGTGGCTGAGCTTGCTTTGAGGGAGTTCAGTGAGGCCTCACTTGCTTCGGCTGAGAAAGGATGGGGATGCCTTTGGGTGAGGCAGCAAGGGGGATGAATGTACTATGTAAAAGAGGGGTGAATCGGCTGTGACATGCCTTGTGGGGGATGGATGCTTATGGGGGATGTAGGTTGCTTGCTGCCCCTTGTGTCTGGTTAATGTCCATGATGCCCTTGCCCTTATCCTTATGGTAAGATTTTCGTTGGGGGCTTTTTGGTCTGGTTAGGAAATCACTATGCGGTGATTTCCTGCGGTTGAGTAATTCAGCATACGTGGGGTCTTGGATTAAATTAAACGTCGAATGATGAAACCTACGAAAGCAAGGAGGTGCCGATTAACTCTAGTTAGTCTGAGTACCTTGACGATCAAGGGGCTGACTAATTTGAGTTGATCTGGGAACCCTAGTGAGCTTTGGAAAATTCGGACGGCCACTTCCAATCTTCTCATTTCTATTTTCTACTCTCAACTTGGTTTTGGCTTGCTAACCGTTTTCTAACTTTCTTAACGAGCGACGAATAAATGGATCGAGAGGTGGTCCGATGGTTTGTCGATATATGGACAAATGGCAAGGAGGGCTTTGGCGATATGCAATGCAAGAATTTATATTGCAATTTAATTAAATGATGGCATTTATATTTTGATTGGTTGCAAAGCACTCTTGTAGACACTTCAATTATTGCCTTACTGATCTAATGGAAATGGAGAATGCAATTTAGTTATGACTTGAATTCTACTGCTATACTGGTGAATGCAATGACTTTTGCACTGAATGATGAAGTTGAAATGAACGATGAAATGATGGTTCTACCGACTAAGAATGCATTACTCGCGAAACAAAACCTAACTAACCCAACGAGCTGACAACAATTTAGCTGCCTAACAACGATCTTAACACTACCGTTAGCTCACCGCGAAGATGAGATTAATTACTGCTAATTACCGATTACTGTTAGTTAATTTAGGTTAATTTTGCGGGTTCTCACAGAGGTCCTGAGGAGGTCAAGGGAGGTCTTAAGGAGGAGGTCCTGAGGAGGTCAAGGGAGATACTGAGGAGGAGGTCCTGAGGAGGTCAAGGGAGGTCCTGAGGAGGAGGTCCTGAGAAGGTCAAAGGAGGTCCTGAGGAGGAGGTCCTGATGAGGTCTTGAGGAGGCCAAGGGAGGTCCTGGGGAAGATACGACTACTCAATGTGGTCGTAGGAGAAAGAAAGAGAATAGGGCATGGAGAAACTCACCAGGGCAGAGAGAGAGAGAGAGACCAGAGAAGACTGAAGGAGGACGACGAACAGTGCGGGCGCTCCGGCGAACCCTTCAGCGGCAAGGAGGCGACGGCGTAGGCCCCAGCGGACTCGGGCGATGAGGTGGCGATGGCGCAGGTGCTCCGGCGAACCCTTCAGCGGTGAGGAGGCGACGGCGTAGGCTTCAGCGGAGTCTGGTGAAACTTCAAGCACGGTAAAACGGGGCGAGAGCAAGAGAGTTGGGTGAGGAAAAAGGAGATAAAAGAGGGCTGATTAGGCTTTTATAGCCAGGGGAGACGGGGAGAATTGCTAAGAGACTCAGAAGCGTACGCGATCAAGGGTAGGTGAAGGAGGGGATGGGGCAGGTAGGGGAGGATATAAGAGGGGGAACGGGTACTGCAGAAGCGACATCATTTAATGCGACGCAATAGCATTTAATGTGCGCAGAATTTTGCGTCAGCAGTGACGCGACGAGAGGAAGAAGTAGGTGGGCAGGGCTGACAGGTGGGGCTAGTCAAAACTCGGAGGGTGGTCCAACCAAAGGGGAGGTCGTGACCAAAGGAGTGGTTGTGACCAAAGGGGTGGTTGTGACCAAGGGGAGGTCGTGACCAAAGAGGAGGTCATGACCAACTCCAGGACCACCTGGAGGTCTTCTAGGACCACCTGGGAGGTCTTGGACTGAGAGGGATGTCTGGACAAAGGGGGAGAGGTCCAAATGAGAGGGAGGTCTGGACAAAGGGGGGAGGTCCAAATGAGAGGGACGTCTGGATTGAGGGGGGGTCCAGATGAGAGGGAGGTCAAAACGAGAGGGAGGAACAGAACGAACAGAGGAAGGGAATTCAACACCAGAGAACTCCAACAAACTTAAATCAATCCAAACTTTTGGATTAGTTGAAGTTTGATTTAGTCATTTAAATCACTTTTAATTCCAAAATCTCAAGTTAAGCTTTAGAACTTCAACAAAACCAAATGGTTATTTTTATTTTGAAAATTTTCAAAAAGGCACAGAAAATCGGGATGTTACAGCAGTCCATAAAGCTAGTGCATTCTTCTCCGCTATATACTCATTCTTGAGCATTAGGCAGAGATGATGTCTGAGGAAATGAAGTGCTTGATCATTCTCCTCAGCAGTTGGAGTGACATCCTTCGAGGTGCCAAGTCCGATAGCAGCACAAAGCTTCTTGGCCCCAAGTACGATTTCGACATCTGATGTCCAAGTCAAGTAATTCTGGCCATGCTGGGCCAGCTCTTCGAACTCCCGATTCATAATGCCAGTCATTTGCATATTCATGCGAAGAGTTCATAAGATTACCGCCGGTAATTTGCATAAAATGGTTGCAAAGCTTCTCATAATGTTCCTGTATTTTTCTATGCATTTTTCATGATTTACTGCTATTTTCAGTGATTTAAAGTAGTATAAACAATCACAGATAATCAAAACAGTAAATAAAACAAATAAATTGCATAGAAATAACAATAACAAAGTTAAACATGCTTCAAAAGTTCAAAATATGCAAAAATAGATTCAAAAATTGAATTCCCGATGCCTTTTTCTGCTGGAAAATGAATTTTCGGCGAATTCTACTATTTTCAGGGGTTAAGTCACAAAATTTCAATGGTGAGAAAAATTTTCACGTAACTTTTAGCAATTCCGAGGGCCTTTTTGCAAAATTTTTCTCCGACATAAATATCCTCGTAATTTCCACAATAACGAGGGTCCTTTTTGCAAAAATGGGATTTCCTTTTTTTCCCCTATTTTTCCTTTTCTCTTTCTTTCGGCCGATCCGATTATTTTGGCCCATCCGGCCTTTCCCCAGCCCATGATTCCGGCCCAATTGGCCGGTTTAAGTGGTGCTCACGGGGTAGGGTTTCCCTACCCCGATTTCTTATGGAGGCGGCGACTCCATGGCGGCCGGTTCAAGTGGCCGACGGGCATCGCTTCTGCGGTGGAGCCGGCGTGGGGCGGGCAGTGGCGGTCTTGGGTCAGACAAGCGAGGCTACTGGTACACAGCGCTGGTGATGGTAAGCAACCGGCAGCGTGGCTCAAGCGGCGGGCAGGGCGGCTCGAAGGCCAAGGATTTGGCGGCGGTATCAGCAAGTGGCACAAGGCGACCTGGTGGCAGCGTGGGCGCAACCCGTGCGGCGTTGGCGCCATTCATCCCCCCATTTTCTCTACTTTTGGGCGGTGTGGAACCGGCATCAAGCGGTGGTGGTGTACAGGCAGGCAGGAGGAGGTGGTGGTCATGGGCAAATGAGGGTGGTGTCGTCTTGAGCGACTAGGGCTTCAAGCCGGCGGGTGGTGGCACGCCCATGCGGCTTCAAGCCGGCGGCGGCTCGAGACCGAATATTTTTCCATTACTTGTTCATGCATATGTGTACTATTCATGTGATGCAATTACTGTTCATGCAATTACCGATCGGCTTGGCCGATGACTTCAAGTCGGCTCACGGTAAATTTAGAACGAATTTTCGATTTCCAATCTACGGTACAATCGACATCCACCTTTTCATACAATCCACCGATCGACATTGTATCGGCGACTTCAAATCGGCTCGCAGTAGATTAGAGCGGATTTGCATCGTAGGTTACAGTCTAGGAAGCCAAATTTGCAGAATTAAAAGCAATCTAAAAAAATGATTCAATCTACGAGTGTCGTTCATTGACGGTTACCTTTCGATCCGAGGAGAGTTGATCGTGTTGAAACGTGTTGGGGAACTGTCGTTGGCGAGTCCAGTCCGAGCGACTGCCTCGTAGACAAACTCAGAATTATAAGAACAATGCAAGAACACAAGGATAGAATAGTAGATTGAACACAGAGATATGAGGGGACTTCTGGCTTCTCTTTATTGCTTTCTGTAAACGGTGTACATTGCTAGGAGTCCCCCCTCCTATATATAGGCTACTGGATGGATGAGGAGGCCCATTGTAGGTCAGGGCTACTAGCCTGGGCCCGGTTTCTTAACATTTGTGACTACCAAATGGAACAGAAGCATCCGCAACATCATGGTAAGAGAAAAAAACAGAAAAGAAGGTCGTGTAAATAGTCATGCAACAATTGGGAACCAAGGAAGGGGAAGCCCAAAGCTTGGACGAGGAGCATAAACATCCAGATCTAGAACGAAACTGCTCTAGGGGAAGGGGGACAGAAACTAAGTAAAGCAGTAGAGAATACGACCGAGCAAATACGGTTAAAAAGAGGCAAAACCGTTTATGCCCACAAATAAAGATCTAAACCTAAGATCCAGATGGGAGGTAAGGAAGAAGGAGAAAGGCAGGGAAGAAAGAAGGGACAAAGGAAGAGGAAAAATCTAGATCGGTAGAGCGACGGAGCAGACGGCTGGTTGGAGGGAACCAAACGGGAAAGGCAAGCAGACTCCAGATCCAGAAACAAGAACTCGGCAGGAACAACAAAAGAAGAAGACCATCGAAACAAGGGGAAAGAACGGAGAAGGGAAGAACAACACGATGAAAAAGGGAGCCCAAGAAGAACACGGAAGATACTGAAGAAAGTATGAATGAAGGAAGAAAAAGAAGATGGAGCAGTGGAGCGACGAAGCATACGAGCTATTGCAGTGAGAGAAACAAGAAAGGCCACCAGGCGAGCAAGAGCAAGACGCGAGAAGGGCAGCACACGCGAGGCAACAAAGCCGTAGACCGAGTGGCAGAGTAGGTAAATCAACTGTAACGTCCCAAAATTTGGCTTTTCAAAAATCTTTTGAGTAGTTTAGGTCCCGGGAAAATTTCACCAATTTTATTTGAATTAATAAAGCTTAATTGGAAATTTCCTAAATTAAAAAATATTTAATTTGACTAATCTAAACATCAATTAAATAAAAACCTGTATTATTTCGCTTCCTTGTGTTCCAAGGAATTTTCTGGTATTTTTCTAGATTTGTTTACTATTTATTTGATCTCCTTGATTTTTGGGATTTTCTTTAATTCCGAAAATCTTTCCTTTCTTGCCATGTGCTACAGTACATACGATGTACTGTTCATCCATAATCCAAACCGACTACAGAGTCCCGAACAGAACTCGTTCATGTACGTTTCTCGGCCAAAAAATTCTAATTTCCGTATCTTTCTGCACGGCGCATATAAAAGCAAACCGTTCACGTCCAAACGTCTGTCTTGATCTCCTCTTCCAATTCCCTGATTTGGTTTCCTCCGAATCAATCTATTTTCATCGTCATGTGCAAAATACCAAGCTCCAACTAAAGGTCTTCTCAGGCAAGTTGCGCCTTCATCCGACGTCCCCCAGCCGAACCGTTTGTGGCGTTGGATTCGTGTCGTCGCGTTCTACGTCGTGCTTCCTTCCTCTTGGCCCGAAGATCACCGGAGCACTCTCGAGCCATGTAGCTAAAACAGCTCCTCGCTTCCTCGATGAGTTTTTCCAAAATTTGACCGTGCCATCACGCCCGCCTCGTCGTTACCTTTCCATTTTGCCCCTTCGCCTCGCCGCCGGACATCGCCACCTCTTTGTGTCGAATCACCAATGTTCTCTGTACTATAGCTTTTCTGTTATCTGTAGCTTTTCTATTGCCTTCGTTCTCCTGAATGCTGAATTGGTCGGTTGTTCTTCCTGCTCTCTGTTGTTTTCCTTTCTTCTCCTGATGAGTGAGTCAAGCATCACCTTTCCCTCTATTAATCCTTGCAATACCAAATCTCACGAATCTTCGCCATACCCAAAAGCGCCTGTTCTCGTGCGGTGGACGCCTATTCTGTTGAGTATATAAGCATTTTTCGAAATACTTTAATCCAGAAATTTGCTAGATAAAACATAGAAAATACTCTACCTATTTTCACAAAGCAGGTAACTAAGAACACTATAGTTATACCAGATTCTTGAAGAACAGAAGCTAGCATTCCTATCTCAGTGTTCAAGACAACAACAGATAGTAAAGCAAACCAAGTAACAAGTGAGATATAGGCATACCCAGATTCAGTGGAAGAAGAAGATGCAGCAGTGTTCTTGATGAGGACGTCGTTCGTCATGACGTAGTGGTAGTAGTCGTGCAGTTGGTGTAGAACGTAGTAGAGAGTTGTAGTCGCGCAATTGATGTAGACGTAGCAGCGAGCAGTCGCGTGAACGCTCCCCAAAAACCTTATTCGTCCTTGCTCGTGCAAGCCTTCGAGGATCAGGGTTCCGGAGGCCTGCTCTCCCGGTGCGGTCGTACACGCGCCTTGTCGGGATGGAGATCGCCAGATACAACAACAAAGACTGTGGAATTTCAGACAGGGAAGCAACTGTAGAAGCGTAACTCGTTCCTTTTATAGCCAAAAACTCAGAGTCCAAAGGCCAACAGTCGCCAGAAACCAAAGGCCAACAGTCGCTAGAAGTCCAAAGGCCAACAATGACCATCAAGGACCAGAAGTCCAAAGGCCAATAGTCACCATCAAGGACCAGAACTCTGTTCTTTTTAATGGCCAAAAACAAAGAGACCAGAGACCAACAGTTGCCATTGATTCGCCATCAATTACGAGTCGGTGTGTTTCGATTTTCGAATAGATAAAGAAAATCGCTACCAAGACTGACACGCTTACGCACGCTACAAGACACGACGCAAGACGCAGACGGCCGGCCGACTCAAATGCATGAGGCGAAAGGCGAAGGCAAGACGCTGTTGTCTCTCTCCAATTCCACAAGAGGGCTACCACGCTCCACCTTATAAACCGTGTAACTCCCTTCATCTGTCCATGTGGGACTAAATAGTTTAGCACATGCACATGGGCCTTTGAGATTTACCAGAATTAATTAGAATATAATATTTGGGCCTAGCCCATATTAATTCCAACAATCCCCCACCAGATCTCAAGGGCACATGTCAAATGCCTTGATCCACAGTATTGTTTTAATATACCAGTGTTTTGATGGAGACCGGTTAAAGTTGAACATCCACCTAGAACAGAAGCTACACTTATCCACAACTACACAATGGACTAAGCCTTGAATTGACAGTTTTATGTGAATAAGTTTCACTTAAGTCCTTAATCGATACTAGGTCGTCAGCATCCCCATGAAGTTGGAGCATATAAGTCATACTCCTGGCCTATTCATGAGCTTCCTAGAAATTACCCTATTTCATAGACCGTGACTAGCAGTTGGGCTCATATAGGTGTGTTCTTTCATGACTGCTCTGTAGGACAGCATCTTTGCTTTAACAAGCCACATAACACATTAAGATAAAAATCAACCTAACATATAGATTTAGGAGAGAATTGCATCTCCAACGGAGTGGGTCTATAAAGGTACTCTCCTCCTAGTTAACCAATAGCTTGTTTCGCCAATCCTACTTCACGGGATCTCCGATCACATAGGATGGGTTACCACTATGGTATAACTCACGTGGGTTTCAAACCCATCTCCCTCGATGCATTGTCTATCACATTCCATGATAAACCCTTTGTGAAGGGATCTACCAGGTTCTTAGCAGTTTGGATATAATCCAAAGCTATTACTCCGGAGTTTCTTATTTTTCTGACAGACTTCAGTCTTCTCTTCACATGTCTTGATGACTTCATAATATCCTTAGAACTATTCACCTTGACAATCATAGTTTGATTGTCACAGTTCATCAGAATAGCCGGTACCGGTTTTTCAACAACCAGCAAATCCATCAAGAGCTCACGAAGCCATCCGGCTTCAACAGTGGCAGTATCTAATGCTGTGAGATCTGCTTCCATTGTTGACCTCATTAAGATGGTCTACTTGCAAGACTTCCATGAAACAGCGCCACCTCCAAGTAAGAAGACATATCCACTTGTAGCCTTAATCTCATCAGCATCAGATGTCCAGTTTGAATCGCTATAACCCTCCAAGACTCGGGTACCCATAATGAATGCCATAGCTCATAGTACCCTTTAGATAGCGCATTGCCCTCTCAAGAGCGTGCCAATGATCATCTCCCAGATTGGAAACAAAATGGCTTAGTTTGCTCAAAGCAAACGAGATGTCAGGCCTGGTACCGCTAGCTAAATACATGAGTGAACCAATTATCTGAGAATATCTCAATTGGGCTCTGGCTATTCTCCGATTCTTCCTAAGCAACACGCTAGGATCATAAGGTGTTGGAGAGGGTTTGTAGTCGCTATAACCAAAACGACTCAGAACCTTTTCCACATAATGGGATTGCAACAATGTAATCCCACCATCATCACCTCTCAACAGCTTGATGTTCAAGATAACATCAGCTACTCCCAGATATTTCATCTCAAAATTCTGAGACATGAAATCCTTGACCTCCTTAATCACATTAAGGTTGGTCCCAAAGATCAGTATGTCATCAACATACAGACATAGAATGACCCCCTCGCCCCCACCATGGCGATAATACACACATTTGTCAGCTTCATTCACAATAAAGCCTACAGATGTTAAAGTTTTGTTGAACTTTTCATGCCACTGCTTAGGTGCTTGTTTAAGACCATACAAAGATTTCAACAACTTGCACACCTTTCCTTCTTGACCATCTACTACATATCCATCTGGCTTATTCATGTAAATTTCCTCATCCAACTCTCCATTTAGGAAAGCCGTCTTAACGTCCATCTGTTGAACGAGAAGACCGTGTGAGGTAGCCAGAGATAGTAGTACTCGAATAGTGGTCAATCTAGCCACAGGTGAATAAGTATCAAAGAAATCTTCACCTTCCTTTTGGGTATAACCCTTGGCCACAAGCTGTGCCTTGTACTTCTCGATAGTACCATCAGGCCTAAGCTTTTTTTTGAACACCCACTTACATCCTATAGGTTTACAACCATAAGGACGCTCAATGATCTCCCAAGTTCCATTAGAGATAATGGAATCTATTTCATTACTGATGCTTTCCTTCCAAAGATTCTCAGATCCTGGAGAAGCATACGCTTCGGAAATGGTACTTGGAGTATTATCCACAAGGTACACAATGAAATCAGGACCAAAAGACTTTGCAGTCCTTTGTCTTTTACTCTTCCTTAGAGTTTCATTGTCTTCCTCCTCAGGAATTTGCTCAGGAGTTTGTTCAAAATATTCCATTAGAATGGCAGGTTCAGGAATTGTATCAGGTTCCTAACTCAATAAACTAGGCATATCTTTCATCTAAAAATATCCTCAAAGAATGTAGCATCTCGACTCCATAATTGTACCAACATGCACGCTCGGTACTCCAGATTTTACCACTAGAAATCTATATCCAACGCTATGGTGAGCATAGCCTAGAAAGACGCAATCCGCGGTTTTTGGTCCAAGCTTACGCTTTTTGGGAATTGGCACATTGACTTTCACCAAACAACCCCAAGTGCACAAGTATGAAAGTGATAGTCTTTTCTTCTCCCATTGTTCATATGGGGTTATCTCTTTATTCTTTGTGGGAATCTGTTTAGGACATGACATGAAGTCAATATAGCCTCCCCACCATGCTTTGAAAGACCATTTGTGTTCAACATGGCGTTAACCAAATCGCTAGAGTACGGTTCTTTCTTTCAGTAACCCCGTTTGACTGGGGTGAATAAGGAGGCGTCCTCTCGTGGATTATACCATGTTCCTCATAGAATAAATTGAACTCATTAGAAAAGTACTCGCCGCCACGATCAGACCTAATCCTTTTGATTTTCCTTTCAAGTTGGTTCTCAGCTTCTGCCTTATAGATTTTAAAGTAGTAAAGAGTTTCATCTTTAGTTTTCAAAAGATACACATAGCAAAACCTAGTGGAGTCATCAATCAAAGTCATAAAATATCTGTTACCACCTTTTGTCAACACACCATTCATCTCACACATATCTGAATGTATGAGTTCTAATGGTGCCAAGTTTCTTACCTCCGCGGCCTTATGAGGCTTACGAGGCTTGACGAGGATATAATAATCCTCATTTTATCTTTTATCTATAACTCCTTAACCAAGTAAATATGACGTCATATGGTCCCTGAGTATACCCTTAAATGTTATAAGGAAGAGCCTACTGGATGGTCGTAAGTTCTTCTCGACCACCCCCATAGTCATAAGTTATGCTACGACTACCCCATAGTCGTAAGTCTTGCTACGACTACCTCATAGTCGTGAGGTTCTTCTACGACTAGGTCAGCTATGACCATTTTATGATCAATTAAACCTACTGCATAAGTAGGCCCAATTGATTAAGGGATTCAAACAGTCATCATACGCTGTTACTTTGCCAGGTTCTCTCGAACTCTTGGAACATCGACCAGTTACGCAAGTTTTATGTGTAACCAATCATTTAGACAATAAAGACTCAGGTTCTCTCTACCTCTATTATCTTACTTTTGAGTAGTGCTTTCATAATCTTTTAATTATATTCCAAATACCCAGTTTCCTTTATACTGGTCGAAAGACAGGTAACATCACCTAGTCGAAGCATCTCCTTTCTGTATGTGGTCCTGCCCATTAGAAGGAGCTTCCTAGTGTTGACTCGTTACTCACTTTTGCTGCCAACACAAAGAGCTCGGGTTCTATTTAGTCGAAATATTTTTAAAGCCTCCTCTTTTCACCTTAGTTTATTTCTTCAGTTCTTTTGAAAAATATTCTAAGTCAAGTGCACTTTCTTAGATTTATTCAACTGCTTTTGGGGTATTCGATTAGTCTGAACTGGTCGGAGGAAGAAACACATCTAGTCGAAGTCTCTCCTCTCGCACGTGGTCCTCGCCCACTAGAAGGAACTTCCTAGCATCGCTCGCTTTCCTATTCTTGATACCGGAGACGACTTATCGAGTCCTCCAAAGAAGGGCGAACGAATTTTGAAGTCCTCTCGATGTTTGTTTAACTCAAGTTGTTGTTCTTGATTTAATTAACCTAGTCGGAGATGGTGACATCACCTAGTTGAAGACTTTCCTCTCTCATGTGGTCCCCGCCCACTAGAAGGAACTTTCTAGTGTCGATTCGTTACTTACTTTTTCGGCCAGTGCATGACAATCGTGACCAAAAACTACAAGTTAACCAAACCTCTCTATTTTCAGAAACCCTTTTTAAATACTATTTACTTAGTTTGTCTAAACAAACTAAACAAATAGTCGGGGGCTAGGATAAAGTTATTAATTTGACTTCAATTCTTAGTCTTTCATTCTGTTTTTCATTCGTTAATTATCTTTTGAGTTACTAACTACTCGACAAGATGATTTGCGTGAAAAAAGATGCGTTATATAATACATCAACAAAAGCTTGTTTTTCACGTGTTTTTACAAATCACTCAAGAAGGAGAGCCTAGTCGCATTTCCTCAAACTTTTTACCAAGTGGTTGCATTTCTTCAATAAGACGACTTGCTTCGCTTCAAGCGTCGAAGTCGACTTCGATTGGTTGCACATTAAGGCTGGGGTCATGAGCTTTAAGTTTTGCCAATGCATAACTTATAGCACTTTCGACCGCCTCCTTGATGGACTCAGTTTGATTGGCCTTCAGAGTGGTCACTAGTTCTTGCAAAGTCGACTTGTTCCCCAATAGTACTTACGTGAGCAACTATCGATCATCTTGAGGAGCTTTTCCTCAAGACGTAGCTCACCAAGTACATTGTTCAGAGCGTGATATTGTCTTGAAGATTAATCTTCATCGCCTCCATGACTTTGTTACGCAGTCGAAGCCTCGCGAAGTTGTTTGTTTTCACCACTTGTTCTCGACAAGAATAAGACCGGTCGAGTAAATAAACTTCTAGATGAGAGAATAAAATAGTCACGGTAAAAGAATTTCTTACCTACTAGACGAGAATCTAACTTCTCGATTTACGATTATGAGAAACGGTCTCGGCAAAGATGCTCCTTCCATAACTTGACTTCATCTGCGTTTGCCTTAGCAATGCGACAGCCTCTCGTTATAGATCAAAGTCTTATCCCTAAGTTCATTTTCGAGTCTTCCCGCTCAAGATCCATTTCTAAAAGAAGAAACGAGAATTAAAAAGGAAGGAACTCGAATGGATTGCAGAAAAAGAATGCTTACGATCGGCGAGATCTCACCTCTCAATTTCTTGATCCTTCTCTTTGGATATACTGAAAAAGCTCGCGAATAACCACGCTTTTTTCCTTAACTTCATCCCGGCTATCTCAGATCATTTTCTTTTTACGAAAAGAAGTGACGATCGTAAAAATCAACAATATAAGCAAATTCTAAGTCCAACACTTGTCGCTTATCTTTTCCTCGCATTTCTTCGCCTTGAGTTAGCTTCTTTAACCTTCCTCAAGAGGAATTCTACTTGTTCACATAGCTTTCGACTCCTCTTTTTGATAATCGAGCGAGTCGGCTAGAGTCTTTTTCGCCACTTTTTAACTGTAGAAGGTTAAAAGTGGACATGAACATTATTAAATTGGTTGTAAGCTCTCCTACAACCATTGATCCAATCGAAGTTCTTCTCGACTATGGATCTAATCGTAAGTTCTCCTACGACTAAGCATCTGGTCGTAAGCCTTTTACGACTAGTATCTAGTCATGAGTTTTTCCACGACAAACCACAGTAAGCACTATATAAGTAGTCAAGTCGAAAACGACTATGAAAAATAGTGACTTACCACCTCTCTGCTGCTTGCGAGTTCCTCTTTTTCTGTCGTGAGTCTAGAAGTTGTCGGTGATATTCACCGACAACGCAATTTGCTCTAGAGCTTTCTGCAAAAGGAAAGACAATAAGAAACAAGGGAAGATCACATATATAAGTATTCTTAAATACTTACACTCATGGTTGATCGAGCAAATATCGAGTAAACCAGCTCTGCATGCTTCAAATTTTGTCTACTCTATCGACCGATCCCACCAAACCTTCTCAAGACGCTCATTGTCAAAAGTGTCCCTCTATTGGGAATCTCTTTGGGATGAGGGACTCGATGGCGAGATCTAAGCGTAAGACCCTACTATGGAAGGGGCCAAAGAAATCGTAATGGTTGAAGTATTCTCATCTTCCGATTCTCAAATTGCAAAGATCTCTTTGGGTACCGTGAAGGAGGTTTGCAACAATTTCCTTCCCCGCACGGTGGTCAGGTACATATCCACCTTGGGCAGAGACTTCTGCGACTGCCTCTGCTGGTCCTACGACCACATCAGTGGTCATGGCAGCTATTTCTGTGGTTGTAGCCGCTACCTGAGTGGTTATAGCCTCCACCTCAGCACTTGTGGCCGCCACCTCAGCGGCCATGGCTACAACTTCAGCGGTTGTGACAACCGCCTCGGGAGCCGCGACCAAGGTAGTCAGAGTCGAGATCCCGAGTCGAATCGATTTGCCTCCGGTAGGATCGAATCGTAGTATCGAATTGTAGAATCGGCGATTCTACGGATTTGTAAAAATACACATATTTAACATCTATACTATAAGTTTGTATGATTGTTATATGGTTTACCACTTGCATGTTCCTTAAAAGTAGCTAGACATACTCCAGGAATAAAAATAGCTTATCATTATCAAGCTCAAGATTGCTCATGCCATAATATAGATATTTGTACTAGCATTACCACACCGATACAATATTTTGCATGCTCCTTGTTTATTTATAGTTTCATTCTCGAAATTAATATCAACAAATTTTGCTCTAAAACAAAATATCGACAAAGCTCGGCCTCTAAAAAAATTGCCCTAAGTCTCTCTGAGTAGGATCGACAGTCATCATGGGTTCAGAGAACCGTAAGACTCTAAGAGAGATCGCGATCCTACCTACCTTGGAGTAGGATCGGATCGGCAAGAAGATTTGGATCGACAGTCGTCGTGGGTCAAATGAGAGTCGTAAGACTTTAAGACTTGGATCGCGATCCTAACTACCTTGGCCACGACTTCTTCCACCACCCGGGCCGAAGATGATCCTTTGACCACTCCATTGCCGCCTCTCCTATCGCCGAGAGGCGGAAATGGACTTCTCGATAGAAGCCACCTCGGGGACTGAAGAAGTCGAGCTAAAACAAACAAAAGGATAGCAAGTCAAATTGTGAAAAGCAAAAGGTAAATGATGTTCTTACATTTTAGCCTGTTTCACATACCTCTGCATCCTGGACTTGATCAGAAACTTTGAAGCCATCTTCCCGATGGAAGGGTTCTTCGACTTCTTTGCTACGACCACATCCGGTCGTAGCTCAAGATGAGGGAATAGGCTCGCCACGACCACGCCCGGTCGTGGATCTTGAACAGGACCATCTCTCGGTCTCCTGACTTTCCGGAGGGTCGAGATCGGTCTCGACTACTCCAAGAGCAAATGCGCTACCTCAACAATAGGGATCGGATCGGCGTTGTCCTCACAAAGACATAAACTCCTTCCAGTTCTCTTTTTCTAGTTGCTTGACAAAACTAGAAGTGGCGTAAACCGTGAAAGCTTTCTTGTCATAATAAAAGGTACCTTGGCCTTGTGGGCTTTGCGCCTAAGAGGTTCTTCAACCTCCACGGCCTCCTCACCGCAATGCCTTGATCTCGACCATCGCTGTGGTCATGTCCTTGGTCTTACTGGTCTTATGTATAAGAGGTTCTTCATCCTCCTCGACTTCAGCTTGTTTCGACTTGATTTACTGCTGCGACTATGCGTGCCGCAGACCTTAACGAGGACTGAGTCAAACGAGGGACTTGAGCTTGATCCTCCCTGTCGATTTACTTTTGAAAGTCGACACTTTTTACTGGGGAGCCGAGTCTTTGTCCACTATCGCCTCGCGCCAATGGTCATCGGGCTCGACCTCTTCGTCATCCCATGGTTTTCCATGCCTACTTTACGAAGAAAATGCGAAAAAAGAAGAATCAATGACCAACAGAAGTTTTTCTCGACCGATTACCTAGTCGTAGCTTTTCTACGACATGTCCTCTCGATTGTAAGATTTTCTCGATCACTACCTAGTCGTAAGTTCTTTCTACGACTATAAAGTCCTAAGGATAAAATCAGCTTTTGATTACCTTTAGGCGCCAACCTTTTCCTCTCATGACAAAACCGCAAGGATTTGAGGAACCGCCATTCCGGTGATTTGGCTTCTCACAAACGAAGTTTGACTCAACGCGTCAATCTCTGCAGGAAAGATCTCAGATAAAAGATAAAGATACTCGATTGATAATTTCAAGAAGACCAAACCGAGAGTTAAGTCGAAAAACTACTTACCCTCCTCGTAGTCCCCGGTCTGGTCTTTTGGCCCCGTGTACTTCCACATAGGAGGTACTCGCTTTCTTCAAAGGGCTAATTCGATGTGTGATGAAATCCTTCACCACATGCCATCCAAATAACCCCCTTCTTTCAAATCCTTAATGGCTTGAATATAGGGGCAATTCGACCGATATCTTGGGGAGTCGAATCCCACGAAGATTTTTTTTAAGCACCTTCCTCGAAGGTAAGGTCGTCTTCGAGGTGACTTTCCAAGAAAACCACCTCTTCCTCCATCCCGCCACGAGGACCGGTGAACATCTGAATGTACTCTCGACTTCCCGCCATGGAGCTTTAGACAACGACTTAGGCTATTCCAAATTTTGTCGAGCCATTCCAGAGAAATATTGAAAGAGCTCAAGGTCCGCTGAATTCCTGTGCACGCCTCACAGAGATACACAAATCGCCAAGATTGTGATGGAATTGGGCCCAAGGTTCACCAATTCCGCCTCAAAATACTCGAGTATAAGTGTAAGAAAGGGGTGAGCAGCAATCGAGACCACACTCACAAGACGCTCGAAGACGGAATTTGTCCATCCTCCCCGACGGCCATCGCCGCTTGGCGTCGAACCACTCCATGAGAACTCCTCTCGAATCTTCCCAACGTTGACAAGGGCTTGCATCTTCGCCAGATCCATCTCGACTCGCCCACTCGGAGACTCTCCGCCATTTCTCTCGTAAGGGGAGATTCTTGATTGAGTTGGTGGCGAGAAGACAAGAACTTGAAGAACAAAGGGATGATTTGAGGAAAAGTGTGAACCCTAAGTCTTACCCCGTAGAAGTATTTATAACCGCGTGCCTTGGGCCGGAGGCGTGGTATTCCAAAGGTTGCCACCGCCTCGAACCGCCCAACAGACAAAGCTAACGAGTGTCGCTTTGAAATTCCACAACGGTCCGCTCGAGAAAATCAGTTTGCTTTTACACCTCAAATGAAATTACTTCCTTGGTTAGATTCTTTTTAACCAAAGGAAATGTCAATCGAAAGGTTTGTCTTCCGATCACCATACTACGACCACCTCGTGATCGTAGAAATGTTCTACGACTATTTGATAGTCGTAAGCAATTTTCTTGACCAAGCATACTTCGGTCAAAGTAGTACACTAATAACGAAAAGTTTTTCCTTCGACTATCTTTCTATGACCTCTCGTGGTCGTAAGACCAACTATAACTCCTTAACCAAGTAAGTTGCTTTCACTTGAAGTCAATTAGATGACGAGGATATAATAATCCTCATTTTATCTTTTATCTATAACTCCTTAACCAAGTAAATATGACGCCATATGGTCCCTGAGTATACCCTTAAATGTTATAAGGAAGAGCCTCTTTGGATGGTCGTAAGTTCTTCTACGACCACCCCCATAGTCGTAAGTTATGCTACGACTACCCCATAGTCGTAAGTCTTGCTACGACTACCTCATAGTCGTGGTTCTTCTACGACTAGGTCATTTATGACCACCTTATGATCAATTAAACCTACGCACAAGTAAGCCCAATTGATTAAGGGATTCAAATAGTCATCATCTGTTGTTACTCGCCAAGTAATAGCACGTAATGCTCCATTATCTCGGTATATAGTCATAGGCGACGTGGAGGAGTTATACGCCGGTGATTACTACCAACGTCGCCTTCTGAGATGTGATGAGACGCCGCTTCACTGGAGAAACCGCCGCTCCTTCACGTCTCAGATAAAGGCGGCAATCGAGAGGGAAGGGAGGAGAAAGACAAGCATGATCATCTGTAATAGTCTCGAGTTTTTCCCCGATTGTTCGTAATACACTCAATACCATACACACACAGAGTAGGGTTATTATTCTCTCCTGAGAAGGCCTGAACCTGTATAAAAATCCCCGTGTCAATCTCTGTGCGTGATTTCATTCTAGGAGACCCCCCGAATCAAACAATCTTTACGTAAGTTCGGTTCTAAAACACCGACAAGGATGTTTTGATTGCACACAAACTTGACACTTAGAACCTTTGGCAAGGGTAAATTTCGGGATTAACTCTAAACTGACTAACCGCGTCATGCAACCAAAATTTATGTGACAAAGTCGTGAATGCCAAATAGTAGTCTCATTATCATTGCAAACATGGTTCACAACATTATTACACAAATCTAAAAGAGATAGGCAGAACAGGCCTCCACACACATAGTCTTTACCAACAAACTGTCCACACTTGGACACTACAAATTTATTGGACTCAAATACCAGTCTAAAACCATCTCTACACAGAAGAGATCCGCTGACGAGATTCTTATTGATCGATGGCACATGATTCACGTTCTTCAGTTGCACAATCTTCCTTGAAGTAAACTTCAGATCGACCGTGCCAACACCATGAACAGTGGCATGTGACCCGTTCCCCATTAGAATGGCTGAATCCCGAGTGACCTGGTAAGAAGAAAACAATGAAATATCAGCACACACATGTATATTAGCACTAGTGTCTATCCACCAATCGGTAGATTGACATACGGAAATAACAGTAGGTAAATTACCATACCCTGTCGTTCTTGTCTCAGTAGTACCAACAACAATATTAACAGACTTGGAATTCTGCCCTTGCTGATTCTTCCCACCCTTGCGTTGGCTGCAATCCTTGGCCCAATGACTAGGTTCACCACACACAAAGCAAAGGCCATCCTTTGTGTTCTTCTTCTTCTTCTTGAAGCTTGTTGTTTGTGCACTCTTGTTCTTGCCTTTGAACTTTTGAGTTTGGCCATTCTTCTTCTGCACCACATTGGCACTAGAATGTCCATCATTACCTCTAGTGTGTGTATCTTTTGCCCTCACCTTCTCTTCAACATCAAGAGACCCAATGAGATTTTCAACAGAAAACTCTTGTCTCTTGTGTTTTAGAGAAGTAGCAAAATTTCTCCAAGAAGGAGGAAGCTTGGCAATAATGCCTCCCGCGACAAATTTGTCCGATAACACACACTTGAAGTACTCAAGTTCTGTGGCCATGGATTGTATCTCATGAGCCTGTTCAACTACAGAATGGCTATCAACCATTCTATAGTCATGATATTGCTCCATGAGATACAATTCACTACTTGCATCTGAAACCCCAAATTTGGCTTCGAGTGCATCCCACATCTCTTTTCCAGTTTTAATCACCATGTATGCATCGACTAACTTCTCACCAAGAACACTAACCACGGCACCTTTAAAAAGGTTATCAGCAGCCTCGAACGCTTACTCCTGTTCAGGAGTAAGTGTTCCTTTAGGCTTACCATTTGCCACATGAAAAACGTTCATGGCAGTTAGCCAAAGCACCATCTTGGTGCGCCACCTCTTGTAATTCGCACCATCGAATTCAGAGGGTTTGAGCGCGGCAGCAAAGCTAGTTGACGAAAAATGCCTATGCCTATAATAAGGTTTTTGGATTGTTGAGTATATAAGCATTTTTTGAAGTACTTTAATCCATAAATTTGCTAGATAAAACATGGAAAATACTCTAGCTATTTTCACAAAGCAGGTAACTAAGAACACTATAGTTATACCAGATTCTAGAAGAACAAAAGCTAGCATTCCTATCTCAGTGTTCACGACAACAACAGATAGTAAAGCAAACCAAGTAACAAGAGAGATATAGGCATACCCAGATTCAGTGGAAGAAGAAGATGCAGCAGTGTTCTTGATAAGGACGTCGTTCGTCATGACGTAGTGGTAGTAGTCGTGCAGTTGGTGTAGAATGTAGCAGAGAGTTGTAGTCGCGCAGTTGATGTAGACGTAGCAGCGAACAGTCGCGCGAACGCTCCCCAAAAACCTTATTTGTCCTCGCTCGTGTAAGCCTTCGAGGATGATGGTTCCGGAGGCCTGCTCTCCCGGTGCGGCCGTACACGCGCCTCGCCAGGACGGAGATCGCCAGAGACAACAACAAATGCCAACAGTCGCCAGAAGTCCAAAGGCCAACAGTCATCATCAAGGACCAGAACTCTGTTCTTTTTAATGGCCAAAAACAAAGAGACCAGAGACCAACGGTTCCCATTGATTCGCCATCAATTACGAGTCGGTGCGTTTCGATTTTCGAATAGATAAAGAAAATCGCGCACACGCACTCGGCTCGGCGAGCGAGCACACGCGTGTGTTGGCTCTCTCCAATTTCACAAGAGGGGCTACCATGTTCCACCTTATACACTGGTGTAACTCCCCTTCATCTGTCCATGTGGGACTAAACAGTTTAGCACATGCACATGTGCCTTTGAGATTTATCAGGAATTAATTAGAATATAATATTTGGGCCTAGCCCATATTAATTCCAACAGTCCCTGTTCTTGGTTGTGTTGTCTCTGGGAATTGCTCTATGCGTAGGCTTCCTTCTATTCTCTTTTGTTCCCTTTTTCTATTAATTCATTCCTTAGTCTTTGCTCTCCATCTCAGCGCCAAAAACAATTGATGCCGCCATGCGCCAGAGCAGGCAGCAATCTCCTCTTGTATGATTCTTTTGTCATCCAACCAAGCCATCAATTCTAGTTCATGCATCTCTCTGTGGATCTTTCTCTTAATTCTATAGCTATTGTTTTCCTTGCCGCCATGCACCATAATCGGTTGTGAAGCCCCTTTGCTTGTTTCTTGTCTGGACATTGCATGCCGATTAATTTTTCCAACGCAGGCTCTGTTGGCTTCCCTTTTCCTCTGTTCCATGTGGGTCCAAGAGTAAACATCTCTTTCTCTATTTCTACTTTGGATCAACACAAACATTAATATCCCAACAATAGCCGCTCTCTGTTGTCTCTATTATTTCTGTTCTGAAGCTTCTGCTCTCTAATTTGTTTCCCTTCAATTGAGTTCTCTCTGATGTTGTGTCCCCACTTGTCAGTCAATCAAACCAAACCATACATCTATCTCCTTCTATCTCTTGCATGTAGACCCCACATGTCATCCTCCCAATTAAAAACCCTAATTATTTCTCTCTTACATGCGAGTCCCGCATGTCAGTCAACCCTAGTTCATAAACTTGGTCTACCGTGGAATAGCATCTCTCTATGGACCTGGTCTATAGACCAGTGGCCTACATGTCAACCCCTAATCCTATTTTCGAGAATTAATTTAATTCCTGAAAATCTTTTTATCTTATTGGTCCCACTTGTCGCTCTCTACCTTATTTTTGGAATTATTTTAATTGTAGAAATCCATAAATAGCAGTAGGTCCCACATGTCACACACTCAGACATTTTCCAATATTTCCGAAATAGAATATTCTGGGAATATTCCGTAGACCCCACATGTCAGTTTCTCTCTCCTTTTTCCTTTTTCATCATTTCATGTGAATTTCAGTCTTCCAAGAGCCATATCTTCTTCATCCGAATCCCGATTGAACTCATTCAAGTTTCTAAATTCATATAAATTCATTATCTACCTTCCAATACCATTCAATTTCAATTTGTAGTTTATTTGATTTGTTTTTTTGAATTTTGTTTGTTTTGTGCTTTCTTTGTCGTTAGACGTTGAAGTCCCGGAATCGTCCGAAGGAGCTGAAAATCAAGGAAGTATAAGATTGAAGATAAAATAAGATCATCATTGCTATAGCAAGGCAAGTTTTACCTTTGATCATGTTGAATCCCAGTTTTCTAAAATTACTTTGATTCAAATAATTGCATTTACTTTAAGTATTTATTTAAATGCTTTTGAGTGTAGCTATTATCCAATTTATTATATCCACCTTGTCTATTGTTATGTCATATTCTTTTGTCACCCTAGATTTATTCATTATTTAGTTGGTATTATCATAGCACCAACGTGGGTTGGTTAGATACGAGTAGATTGCTTAGCCATGCTACGAGTCATCATCTTATGTGAGTTGTAAGTATAAACTTGACTAAGTGATTATGGAACTATCTGATAAAACCGTGTGTACTGTGTTCTATTATTCGTTGATGGCATATGTTGCACTTAACCAACAGGGTGGGAAAGGATTTAGTCATAGGAAAGTGGCACTGTGCGAACTGGTGGACTTTGTGAATGGGAATGGTAATCTTCGTGGCATAGTTAGAAATTGAAAGTCTTGCCTTAGTCAATTAAGGACTTAACTTTGTGCGCCATTGAACTAGGTCTTTCGTACAACCACGTACCTGATGGGACGGGCCTAACCTAATAGGTTATGAATTCTCGGCATTCATTACTTAGGTTGTAGGTTAGGAGCTCAGTGATTGGTGGAGGTGTGTGCTACCAAGTAGTCACATCGCGGAACGGTTCGCCGCTTCCCTATCCAACGGTGTGTGTTACGCCAAGGCACTGTGTTAGGGTTAGTATAACGGTAAAGTGCACTGGGAGTGTCAATGCTTGAGATGAAGTTTCTGAAAGGTTTTGTTGTGATCAGCTCTGATCCAGTTGATTGCATCTTGTGGGTAAAGTGTACAATCTCTGCAGAGTGTTAAACAATCTATTTGAATAGCCGCGTCCGCGGTCATGGACATGCTCGGGGATTTCACACGAGGGTTAGATTTTCATAAAACAATTGGGAAGGGATAGCTGTGTGATTTAAGTCATATGGCTGTGTGAAAGAATTTGATTAGGCTATGTGTCTTCGTGAAAACAACTGATAAATTGATATTATCTATTTTTTTAATTATGCTTTCAATCTATTATTCATATTCAATTGCAAATGTTGTATTTCCGCAAAATAACCACAGAAGCCATTCCTTTGGAATAAACCATCATCTATAAATTGCATTTTGTGGTATGACTTGCGAGTACGATTGTGTACTCATGCTTGCTATAATCAATCAACAAAAGTGGAGGAATCGTCTGTCAACAAGGTCTACTTCAAGGATCACGGAGAACTAGGTTGTGCTACCCCAGTCGATTGACTGTAGGCATATGGATGGGCTTCACTAAAGATTATCCCGTTTCGTTCCGCTGCAGCTTCACTGAGCTATTCGCCTTCTGAGGCATTAATTGTAAGCTTTGACCTTAAGGTCGTTACTCTGATATTTATTGTTATTTGTCTATTTATTAGTCATCTTTGTATATGGAAATGATATTTCATTGATGTTGCCACTGTGTGCACTAGCGTGATCCTGGACTAGTGCAGTATACACAGAGAGTCCAGAATTGTATTTTTGGGTCCTAACAGCAACGCAGTGTCAAAAAGCAATGGGCCCACCGCTACCACGCGCCAAGCCGACGCATCAACGTGGCAATGAAAGACAAGCCAATGCGCACACATGGTAACCCTGATGGAGAAGACTAGAAACGAAGCAACGCAACAACGACCGGGCGACGGAAGGAGTGAATCATCGAACGACGCAGCAAAGAGGAGGGCGTGAGAAACGGCGCCGCGCGCAGATCTGACGGCCAAAAAAAGCCTCGTAATCGCACGACCAAAAAGCCTCGTCGCTAAATCGAAGGGAGCAGAAGCACAGCGTCGACGTGGCGACTCTCCCCTTAGCCGAAAGCGACCTCCATTTAAACCGAAGGATTAGTTGCAATTAATCGCATGGAAGTTGAACAGTTCACTGTTATGCAATTGACCATAGCTATTAGCCGCAACCAGGGGGAATAAAACACAAAAGTTGCCTTGGATAGTGTTTTCGTCCTATAATTAGGCTTGGTAATGGGTTGGGTTGAAATGGGTTGGGTTTCACTTTAGGTTGCCTTTGAGTTGGTTGAAATGGGTTGAGGCGACTAACAGGTTGTTTAGTTTAGGTTTGCACTGAAAACAGGTTAAGCTGGTTTGGTGTGTATTCAAAAAGTTTGGGTTCGTATGAGTTCAATCCATAGGTACATATGGTTTAGAAGCCCATTCAACTCTCAGCCTTCTCGAGCCGTAGGCCATTCAACCAGAGTCCATAGTTCCACACACGACTGACCAGTGTTGTAAAGAACGATATGCGCTAGTTGGACAGACAGGTTTGTAGGATCAAGGATAACCGACTAGAGGGGGGTGAATAGGAGATTTTTAAACTTTTTGATTAATTAGCAATTTAAGCCAATTATGAGCTAAGTCTAAACTAGATACAATTCTAGCTAGTAATTTCTACACAAGATTAAATGCTAGAATTATAAATGCGGAAATAGTAAAGACAAGAAATAACCACAATTGAAACAAAGAAGTTTTTTCCATGGTATCGAAGACTTGCCGGTCTTCACTAGTCCACGTTGAGGAAACTTGAACTAATCAAGCTGGCTCCACGAATTAAGCCTTCCATCGATCACTAATGGTTGTTCTTCCTCCGCTTCGGAGATGGTGAACACCAAACCACTCACAATTTTGGCACCGGGCCTCTTCACAATCTTCTTGAAGAGATCACCGTGCTAACATCGCCTAGCCGTCTAGGTGTTTGGCAAAACACCAAGAGTAATGAATCAACGACCTTCGCTTGACGGCACTCAATTGCAATGGATCAATTTAGAATGAATGCACTTGAATTTTGGCTCAACTACCTCACATTGAATGCACAAGTGTATTTGAGGTGTGAAGAGGATGCTCAAGGCTCTAAAAATGTTAAATGTGGTCTAGCTTAATATCCTTGAGTAGGTGGAGGGGTATTTATACCCCCCCACCAACAAATATGATCGTTGGGGAGAAAATCCCCAACTTTCAGTGAAATGCGGTACTACCGCCAAGTAACAGGCGGTACTACCGCACTTCACCTACTGCTTTGTAACGGCTATAACAGTGGCATTAAATACTTTGACATAGCCGTTGGAAACTTCGGCGCGGTACTACCGCCAACCATCATGCGGTACGACCACTGGCCGGTCATACCGCACAATGAAAGCGGTAGTTTCGTTTCACGCAAAACCCAAAAGGGTACCTATTGGAAAATACGTACCACTCAACTTTTGGAAATACCGGGGTGCGGTAGTTCCGCTTAAACAACTGTGGTACTACCGCTCTTAAGGTTTGCAATCCAGCCGAAAAGGTGTCTCTCTGGAATTTACATACAACCAATTAATTTTCGGAACAACCGGTTGCGGTAGTACCGCACCATGATCCCGGTCGTACCACTGAGCAGTAGTACCGCCAACACAAAGCCGATACTACCGATTGTCCTGACAATGCACAGTTGGCTTTCCAAAACAATTCTAAATGCATGCATGATCCTAAATTGATTCAAATGGCACAAGAACATGCTATCAAGCTACTAGTCACGATCCCTATTAATAGTACGGTATTTAACCTAAAATCCGGTCTTCCATCCATATCTCCTAAGACCGATAAAATATAAAAAAGATCCTCGACTACTTGTACCTTGTCTTTGAGCCATGTTGATCTTCATGTTGTCATTTAGCATGCATCTCCAAGATGTCAAACTCACCATTGGGACTTAACCTTGTAAATACTCAATAAACATGTTAATCTCATATTCACATATTATCATTAATTGCCAAAACAATTTTTAGGGCCCTAGATGCTTTCAAGGTTACCGCCAAACGATTAATCGCTATACGTACGATTAATCAGAGTTTAACGGGTGATCATGTATGCATTTGTAATAATATCAATAATATCTTCATTTATATTTAAAATTGCTTAAAATATTTACTGAGATTATCACTATATGAATGAAACATGATTAATATTCCTAATGTACAAATATGCATACTTTTTTTGTGAGGGCTGCATACTTGAAAATTATGAAGCTGCGAATGTTGTAGATCATTGTTCAAGAGGGGAAAAAAAGCTTTGTATCTATAGTTGCTCACATCTCCAAATAAGCAGCCCTAGAAGATCAAGAAGATAAAAGACCAAAAAGGAATATGTCTGCGCTTTTGGTTGGAGATTAACCTAGTTATTGTACCATGCACCAGCAAGAATGCCAAAAGTTATGTGTAGACTAGAAACCCATGCGCGCCTTGGCGCACGGAGTTGAACAAATACGATTGTAACTAGGAGAAAGAAAATGACAGACAGAACCTATAGAGATATAACATGCACAAAACCTGTGGTGTTATTCTAGACCTAACTTGATTGCTGAACAGGATGAAACATCGAAATTTAAGATATATAACTCTATGGTCTCCTGAGATACAACAATCTTTTGCTATAGGTCCTGAAAAATAAACTATGAAAGTAAACATTTTATGTAGGAATTATTTCAGGAGCAAGTTGGCAAAGGACTACGCGTTCTAGCTATATAAAAATAGTAAGCAATATGAAACGAGTAACTTAAGGCCTAGTAAAAGGCTACTCTTTGAATCCCCTCTTTAAGGCATATAAAATTAGTACTCTTCCTTCACCATAGTCTGAGTAATAAGATGCGTTTGGTTTTGTATTTATGCTCAGATTTGTATAGTGATAGCATTCGTTTGGCAGGGAAGTGTTCAGCCCTGGCCGATTCTACTATTGCTTATGTGCTGACATTTTCCTCTTCCTCTCCCGCGCACGCCTCTCTTCTTCATGAAGCAGGCAAAACTGCTCCTCATCCTCTTTTCTTGCAAGTTTTGCACTAAATGTCCAAAAGGGGAGAAATTATCAGTACGGTTTAGGCAAATGACATTCACATGTTTTTTTTTGGAAAAAAAGAGGAAAATTGAGGATTTGACACTGCAAAGAGGTGCACATGAGACATGGGACAATGCAGTGGAAAATCCTCAAATGTCAATCTTTGCAGTGGCAAATCATTGATTCCCTTCAAAAGTGTAAATAGTAAATGGAACAGTTTTTCATTTGTGCTTTTAATTTAACGGAACTTGAAAAAAAAACATCTCGAAGGTGCAGAAGATGACAAAATGGTAGAGTACCTTCTTCTCTCTTCCATTTGTATGTTGCAATAATCTACTTCCATGTTACTATCATCTTCATCTCAAATTTCATGTATTTTTTCAGATTATAGCCGCATTACGAAGCCCAAAAACAAATAATCGATGAAAGATATCTATATCTAGAGTGGGCTAGCCATATTGTTTTAGGATTGGGAGTAGCACAAGTGCACAACTACTCCAATATGTCAGGCCCTCGTAAAACATGATTCATGTGAATAGATAAAAGTTCAGCGATAAATAATACCTAAAACAAAGTTAATAAGAAGCGACCATACTTGAACATTCCTCGATCATTGACGATATTTTCCCATGATCAAATTCATCATCGATTTCCTTTTCACCGCTTGCCTTTTATTTGCATGATCAAAAGCGCATTTGAAGAGATTGGCGAGATGTGCGCAAACATATAGAGCAACAAAATAAAAATATATTCGGCATGAGGAATGGGTATCAAACCTGTAAACTATAGAGGGCAAAAAGGACTATCGAGATAAATCATGAAATGTTACCTTCGCTTTTGAGGAAGGACCCACCGCTTCTCTGCTAATTTTGATCTGTCATGAGATTGAACTGACACTTTTTGTCCGAATCTTGATCTTGGAAAAATGGTTTAGGCTTTACGACTTTGGAAGGATCGCGAGCCGTGGCTCTCATCCTGATTCTGCGATGATCAAGTTAACCACCGGTTCTATGACGATCGCTGCCGCTCGACACGAAGCAACGGCTATGGCCTCGTGCTTTGCAATGATCGCTCTGACTTCGACCATTCGATGATCGCAACCACAGTCTTCTTCGTGGCAGGTAGGCTAGATCCATTTTTAGCAGCATCAATGATACCTTTTCTGTTTGGCAAATGCTCCTTTCCCAGAGAATCTGCCTTACTTTGGACACGTCTCTGAATACAAAAAGGTGCAACCTTCAATCCATGGTCTTTTGGTAATCTAGCAGGTTGATTTCTGCTTGTGAACACCTTGATCTCCGCAGCAGAATGCATTGGTTCATAATCTTCAACACCAACATAACAAAAGAATTAAGCAATTTATCCATGAGATTTATTGGAATCGAAATTGTTGGCATGACCCAAGTGCAGACTCTTCTCTAGTTCAGTAGATGCTAAAGCAGACTGACAGTTCAAGTAGTAGAGAGCACATTCCTACTGGATTGCAAAACAGATATCTCATTGACAATTAAAAGACAATAGCTCCTTGCAACCAACTCAATCACTACATGGAAATTCTAAAACGTTTGAACTAAGGAACTTCTGGCCATCCAATGAACAATCGATCAAAAATATCTGTAAAGCCTCCTCACACCAGATAGAAAAAGTATTCCCTGGTATAGAGATCACATACTTGAGAAAATACTATATCGAACTCAAAAAATCTCAATAATGGCCAGTTTAATCTTCGGAACCAAATCAAATGTGCCTTTTTCAGAACTCAATGAGGCATTAAAATCTCACTGCTGAACGGCCAATTCAGAGACCCAAAACAACCTAAATTAAGCAACCAACTCAAAAGTTTTTGATGCCCAAAACAAGCACCTAATCTCTCGCTAAACCTCATTGCAACCCCATCAAACGGGATCCCATCACCAAATCCACACGGAAGCACCGATCAACAACACACAAGACACAAAACAAATCAGAAACATGTAAGATGATTTGAGGGGGGGAAACAAATTGCCACAGAATCTACACACTACAAAACTCCTCCATCAAATGTCGTAAGAGCATAACCAAGCCGAGCAGAAGCCCACACACACGCGCACCAAATCTACACCGAGACGCCGAGGCACTGCATGTGCTCCATCAACTGACATGGAAACAATAGTTCATCCCCAAGATGAAACAAGCACAGGTCAACTGAGAATCAACCCCAAGAACAGGCGAATGGAGGGGATGAGAACCATATCAATGGAGGACGCAAAGGACGAGCGGCGACAACCGAGACGAAGAGGACGAACGACCGACATAAGCGAGGAGGACGAACGGGCGGTAGAACTGAGGAGGAAGAAAAGGAGGCGACACAAAAACGAAGAAGTCATAGTGGGGGATAACGACCGATAAGACACTGAGAGCAGAGCCAGCGCGCGCGACCAGTGCCTAACCCGGTGGGGACAACAATAGCAAAATCAGATGGCCGAAATAAAAAGGCCGACGTGGCCACCTCGTTGGGCTTCAAGTGCGCCTCCTCGTTGAGCTTCAAGTGCGCCTCATTTTATATAGAAGGATACTAAAGACATTGCCAAGTCTAACTAAATGGGCTGGCTAAACGGGTCACAGACTGCCAATTAACCGGATTTGTCACCAGATAAAACGGGAAACGGCTGATTAATCGCTATAATCGGTCGATTAAACGTTCCAACCCGTTAATTGACCTCCGTTTCTTCTAATCGTGACGTTTTATTAACGGACGATTAAACGGCCGCCTAAACCGTTTTTCACCGTACTGGTTTAGACTGACGGCCCACACCGCACTCCAACTACCCACGCGCCCGGACGTCCCACGCGGCTAGGGTTCCAGCGTGCCGCCGCATAGACGAGCTGAGGCCGTGAGCGTGAGTTGCTGAGCCGAGTGAAGCCGTGACTCAGTTCCCCTCCCCCGATCTCTGTCGCCGCCGGCCGCCGCATACCCCCGCCACCGGATCTCCTCCCCTGCATCTCCACCGCCGCGTGCCCCTCCTCCTCTGACTCTTCGCGCGGCGCCGTGTCCCTCAAATCCCCTGCATCTCTAACGTTCGCCGTCGTCGTCTTCTCCGGCCAGTGCGCGATAAGCCGTTCTCCAAAGATCAAGGCAAGAAGAACAAATCCATATGATTTCAAAGATTTTCGCAAATTTCCGTCCTGTTTCTTTTTCTTGAGATGGTTGCTTGTGTTGTTTAGAGTTGGAAAGACCGGGTTCCTCAAAGCAAGAAAGGGGCAAGTGCGTCAAGACCCTCGGCTCCAGGATCCACGTGCTCGTGCCAGCCGTCGACCGCATCGCCTATGTCCACTCGTTCAAGGAGGAGACCACCCCCATCGCCGACCAGTCGGCTATCACCAAGGACAACGTCTCCATCCAGATCTACGGCGTCCTCTACGTCAAGGACTCAAGGTATACAAATATAGTTTATCGTCCTCACCTTGCCCTGTGGTTATCATCAGTGATGCTGTTGGTAGTTTGGTACTCCCTCCGTTTTTATATGTTTGACGTCGTGTAGCTTTAGTTTGTACTCCAAAACGTCATCTAATTCGAAACGGAGGGAGTAATTTCTAGTTGTTGGTGTGAGAAAGATGGATGTGTGGTTTGGTGTAGGAAATGGAATGTATGAATATGTTTGTGTTGTGAAGGCTGATTGGTTTGCGTGAATGTGTGGCGTTTACTGCTTTAGGAATTTTGTTTGGTAGGTAGCATGGTATAGGAACAGGATTTAGCACAACGACTTGGAGAGTAGCGTTTGGAGCAAATTGAGCTGAACAACTGTGCATTTAATTATGGTTCTAATCTTGTCTGACATGTATTTGTGGTTTTGTGCTGTTTCACATGGATTAGATAGATGCTGTTTTTGGCAGATCCTAGGCTGATAATTTAGGTATATTTAGATGGGAAAGCACATTGCAAGGAGTTCTTGTGTGTGTGTGTATAAATGTACTGCTTATTTCCTTGTCAAGTAATTGATTTATGATAATTGACTCCGTTGATGGATTTGCATATCTACTGTCAGGGATATTTAGTGTAAATGTACTTGTTTTTTTCCTTGTCATGCAATTTTTGTGGGATCACACTTAGGATTTCTGACATACTTTCAGACTATTTAGTGACCCATCTACTATGTCTTCTCCGATCATCTTATCTAGTCTGTATGTCCTAGTTGTCTTTGCTGAAATTTGCTAATGTTGGGTAACTAACAGATTGTAAACATGTCCGCAAACGTGTCGGACTCCTCGGGTACCGGTGATTCCATAGACGAGCTGTCACCAGTAAATCCACATAGGAGAGCAAAAGTCTAGAAACACTTTGAACAGAATTTGTTAGTTGTTGATGGTGTCCCAAAAGCTGTGTGCAAATATTGCCAATTGAGGTTGACATGTAAACCCTAAATATAGAACAAGTAGTCTTAGAAATCATATCGCTGAATCGTGCCCAACAACTGAGGATTCTGATAGGAAGAGGTTTCTAGCAACTATCAAGAAACATGTAACCCTATCTGCACCGTTGATCACGATCGGACGGCCGAAAATAGGAGCAGTCCTCAACACCTGCTTCTCTTCCCGTCCCCGCACTCCCCATTCGGACTGCTCCGGCGCAGGAGCGGAGCAAAACCCACCGCCACAATTCCCAACCCTTCCGCCACCTGCCGCCGCCTTGCCATTCTTCCCGCTGCCTCCGTCGAGCGTCGGTATCGTCACCTACAGAACCTCGGTCTCGTCCGGTCGGGACCTTAATCATGCCTCAGTATGCCCTAGCCTTCACTGGTTTCGCTTTTCCTAATCCGCTCTGTGAGCAATCGGGTAATCCTTTGAGATGCCATCTGGTTGTTGTGCGCGTCGTTGTTGGATTAGATTGGATTGGTTGCAAAACCCTAGGTGTGTCCGCTCCCAGGGGGATGCTTAGGTGGTCGATCCACGTATCCACTCCGTGTGGCTACTCTACTCAGAGGCTGGATCGGGTTTCGACGAGAATATCCATGTTTTCTAGGTTTGTTTGTCTCCGGAGCAGCTCTGTGGATTATTTATGTGCGCAATTTTGCTAGTTTTTTTTTTACCTTTTGAGAGATGATCTTCCTGAAAGGGTTGTGCTTAGGATGCACTCGATTGTGCAAGTCTTTTCACGGGAGACCGTATCTTGGAATCACTGGGATGGAATGCGTGCAGTATCTTGCAATAGACCAGTGGGAAGATTTAGCTTAATAGCTTTGTTTGTTGAGTTAGCTGGTTTGTTCTCCTCCCTGTTGCCCTTCCCGCGCTCTTTGACCTTAAAATTGGTACGGCCTTGAGGTATCTAGATCCTGTCAATTAGATGGCATGATGTGTTGAGATATATTTAGGTTACAGTTTTGATGTCCGCGTGGTGGGAGTTCAAAGAGTGTTTCTCTCTGTGCACTCAAACCTGGGTAACGTGTAAGCCATGTGCATATCTGCAGCGAGTCCGCTAATGCAATCTCCCCTATTGGTTGCGTTAATGTATACGGAAGCTTTGCTCCGTTCCTTGGAAAGTAGCCTCTTTGGGACACGTGGTCTTGGAACAAATTCATGAATAGGAAAGAGTGTAGTAACTACAATCTTTCAAATTAACTTTACCTACGTTGAAATTGCTAAGTGCTTATGTAATTAACGACGTGTTGTGTCAGTTGGCGTGATGCATGTAATTGTTGTTGGGTGTACGAATGTGGATAACGGGCATGCATGGCGCAGTATATCTGTTTAAATATTACTTTGCATTTACTGCAGCAGTTTCCGTATTCGGTTCCCTTTTTAACAATATTTGCTATTTCAGGACAATGGCCCACCGTGGACACCTTGATGGTCGGAGTGCCCAAGCTCCGGGTCTGATGCGCCATGGTTCCTTCCCTGCAGCCAGCCTCTCTGGCCGCCAACATTTGGAGCCTCCTGCCACCACACTGGAGATCCTGGAAAACAAGCTTGCGATACACACGGCGGAGGCAGAAAAGCTTATCAGAGAGAATCAGCGATTAGCATCAAGCCATGTGGTCTTGAGGCAGGATATTGTTGATACTGAGAAAGAGATGCAAATGATTCGCACCCACCTAGGTGATGTTCAGTCAGAGACTGATATGCAAATAAGAGATTATGCGGAGAGAATCAGATTAATGGAGGCAGACATACAGGCTGGTGATGCAGTGAAGAAGGAACTTCACCAAGTGCATATGGAGGCAAAGAGACTTATTACTGAAAGGCAGATGCTAACCTCTGAGATAGAGAATGTGACTAAAGAACTACAGAAACTCTCTGGTAACAATAATAACCTTCCTGAATTGCTTGCTGAGCTAGATGGGCTACGGAAAGAGCATCAGAGTCTAAGGTTTGTGATCATGTTCCTTTTTAATATTTTCCATGCCAGCCTGAGCTTTGGTGGTAAATAGGTTTTTGTTAATATGATTTTTTCCCTAACCATGCAAAGATCTGCATTTGAGTACGAGAAAAATACAAACATCAAGCAAGTTGAGCAGATGCGGACAATGGAAATGAACTTGATAACCATGACTAAAGAGGCTGACAAGTTATGTGCTGATGTGGCAAATGCTGAAAAGCATGCACAGGGTATTTTCTCCTCATTACCTTTATGTTTTCCTGTGAATTTCTCCTCATTCCCTTAATTTCTGGGATCTGGGTGGAACCAGACTCGATTGTACTTGTAGGCGGCCATAACTCATAAGGGTGGAGCCAGACTGGGTTGTATTCATGTAGGGCCAGTTTCATTTACATTTAATCTCTGTTGCATTTAATTTTGTAAGTAGTAGATCCCACTAGAGTTTTGTCTTAGTTGTTTAAGACCCTCAAACTGTTTTTCGTAGACTTTTCCTCTGCATTTTGAATCATGGTTGCCCTGCCCATCACCAACTTTGTCATTTCTAACAGAAACTGCAGTCTGGTATGACACACTCTAATGTTTCGATTGCTTCCGATTCCTCCAACAAGCAGCAGCACAGGTGACAGCTTCACAGCCTGGGACAGCACAGGTTGCAGCGCTGCCAGCAGCCACAAACCTGTATGCAAGTGTTTATACCAATCACCCCTCCGCATATCAGCCAGGAACCACCCAAACTGGGGCGTACCAGCAAGGAACCACCCAAGCTGGGGCGTACCAGCAAGGACCCACCCAAGCTGGGGCGTACGCTTACCCAACAGCTTATGATACTGCTACCGCTTACCAGCCGCATGCTGCGCATGCTAATGCATATGCAGGCTATTCTGGCTATCCAGTTGCAGGTTATGCGCAAGGCACCCTGCCCAATTATCCTGGCACCTACTCTGCACCTCCTCAGCACCCAATAAGCAGCGGTGCAACTACTGATGTTGCGAGCATGTACGGTGCAGTTAGCAGCACGGGATATCCTGCTGGGCTGGTTCAGTCAGGGAGTGGAGCTGCTAATCCAGGCCAAGCACAAGCACCAGCTCCTTATCCTGGCGCATATGACCCAACCAGAGGAGCTCAGAGGTGAAGTCCGGGTTGCAACCCAAATGGCTGTATGCCATGCGCATTTTATTAAGTAGACTATCAAGAGACCCTTGAACAACCCAGCAATGTCATGGTTCTTATTTCCCTTTTGTACATTCACTCCCTGTAGCTTTATCGACACCGTTGAGAACTTGTCGTATGCCGAATTGCAGATTATGGTTCGAGACTTGAATTGGTGGGTGTAATTGTTGGTTAACGACGATTCAATCAGAATGTTATTTGTTATGTTCTTGTTATACCAGTGTTTGGAAATGTAGATACGTTGATCGTGCTTCGTGTATATGCACGGTGCAGCTGCCCATGCAATACATTGCACTTTGAGAAGCCAACTTTTGGCTTATGATGTAGTCCACAATTTTGGCTTCTCAGACAAGCCTGGAAACTGTTTAGGCTCTGTTTGGAATGCAAGATTTTTTTCCTTACTCCATTAAACTGTTTTCTTGGCAAGAAATTTCCCTCCAGTGCTTATGGTAGGGTGGGGGTGGAGAAGCTGTAGAAGCCATGTTGTGGTGGCTTGTTACGCTTCTTTTGTAACACCAGCTTCAGTTTCTGGAAACGGCTGGAGAAGCAGGGTGTTTGGCCCTTGATTCCTCCCTTCAGCCTGAAGAAGCTGAAGCCAGGCCACGAGGCTAAGCACTCCTGTCAATTTCCGTTTACATTGGTATCTCTAAGCCTCTCGAGTGATTGGATTTTAGAAATATATAGTCATGCTATTCTATTCGTGATTAAAGAGTTAAGCATAGTCGGGGAATTTTTTTTAAAGGATATCGTGAGACAGAGAAATACATATAAGATTTGTTGAGGTTTGTTCGATGTGATTGCTATGTATACTCTGAAGTCGGCATGTCTTGCTATGGGTCACTACAGATTAGTGGACGAGTAGGAGTACCAGAGCTATGTCCAAGTGTACGTGAACCTATAGGGTCGCACGTTTAAAGGGCTGGGACACATTTTGGGTGGTAATCCGAATTCTTATGGGCCTCAAAGTTCGAGACCTATTATGAATGCCTATAAATAGAGGGGCGGTGGCATAGGATTATTGTGATTTTTTCGGAATTCTCGAAGCCCTAGCCGCCACACCTCCCTTGCCCAAAACTGCGCAACTGGCGCTAGCACTCCAGCGTGTGGAGTCTCTGCCCCGTACGGGTGGATGTCTTGGAGGCGTTGTTGCAAGGCTTTAATGCTAGGATGATCTACAATTTGTGACGGCCACGATGAGCACTTGGAGGAGGTGTGAGACTGGTACGACTAAAACCGCACCAACGCGCTACATCGACTCTTCTTCCGCTGCGAGTCTGCGTGTCTAGTGGTAATCCCGTGATCTATTACTAGCGGAGGTTCTTTGGTTGCGCAGTAGAAGTTTTGAAATTGCGTTAGTGTAGCTCACCCGTGTTCCTACAGTGGTATCAGAGTCATCCCGTCTAGTTTTATATTCGGATTAGATACATATTGTGATATGTGAGGGTAATAGATGTGATATATTGTTGGAAGAATAATTCATCCCTCCTTAACCTGGGGTCCCCCTTTGCTGGAGACACGCGTATAGACCTAAGAAATACTGCTACGATCATAAAAGACTGTAATACCCCTCACTTGTACTTATAGGTTAGCTATCTCACTAAAGGGTATTCCCATCATTTGTATAAGCTCAAGAGCCTATAAATACCCCATGTATCTCTCATTTGAGGGAGAGCTCTCTGGAGCAATGAAGAAGCATATTAAAACTGGTGAGCCCTCGAGGGCTCCCTCCCCGGAGGTAACCCCCTGTTGACTCACCGGTAGGAGTGGGGCGGTCCTCTTGGACCCCCAAACCTGTATAAACCATCGTGGACGATGGTCCGTCAGACGGCCGACGTCCACCCTCTCACTCGTGTTCAGTTTTTACACTTACAACATTGGCGCCGTCCATGGGGACGTAGCTAATTGAAGAAAGGCTATGTCTCCTACCAAAAATACTCTAAGTCCACGAAACCTCCTCTGGCTCCGGAGGGCAATGATCTCGTGGACGATCCATCCGCTCTTTGAAGGAGCCCTAGCCGAGCCCCCTCATCGGAGATCAGGGCCATCCACCCCGGGATGGACAAACATCCTACATGCCTTGGGACTCCCACGAGCGTCCTCCTCCCTTGTGCGGGTGGATGCGAGGCCCGGCCAAGGGCGAGCAGTTCAAGGCACCCTCGCAGCCAGAAGGCTAAGGATTCTGAGGCCAGCCATCACCCCCGGGAAGCATGACGTCCATGCGGTGTGAGCGATGAAGACTCGCTACGAGGGCTGCCCCCTAACGTACTACTGTTAGGGGACAATCCCGACATATAAATTTCGTACGGGCTCTCAAGACACTTTCCCTCCAAGGGATTTCACCCTCGTGGTGCATAGGGTGTACGAACTCTACGGTCTCCTCTAACAAAAGTCCAAGGTGGCTTGGGCGTCCGCCGCCTCCACCATGGCAGCTCGTGTCCTACTAGACCTAGGGCATGAGCAACCACCCTCGTGGTGCATAGGGTGTACAACCTCCGCGGTCTCCCTAGCAAAAGTCCCTGGTGGCTTGGGCGTCCGTCGCCTACACCATGGCGGCTCGTGTCCTACTGGACCTAGGGCATGAGCAACCATCCTCATGGTGCATAAGGCGTACGAACTCCACGGTCTCCCCTAGCAAAAGTCCATGGTGGCTTAGGCGTCCGTCGCCTCCACCATGACGGCTCGTGTCCTACTAGACCTAGGGCATGAGCGACAACTTAGGCCCAATACCAAGTTGACAGATGTGCTGAGGACTCGTCCCCTTAGACTCCAGGCCACGTGCCGAACAACCTCCGGGTCCCCGCACGCCTAGCTCCATTGCTTGGCAAGGGTTAACTATTCTCATGCATTCCCGATCACCACAAAAAAAACCCACCTACGGGGCAGAAGGGCTCCATCGCTCTCATAGTTTGGTGCCCCACGACTTAGCCTCATGGGCACCATCGGTGTGCCCGTGACTTACTGTCGGGGGCACACTCTAAGGTGCCCATGAGTTAGCCTCATGGGCACCTCCAAGTCCACTAGGGGCTACCACCCCTAGTAGCCATTCGGTGCCCTATGACTTAGCCTCGTGGGCGCCACCAGTGTGTCCGTGACTTGCTGTCAGGGGCACACATCCAAAGTGCCCATGAGTTAGTCTCATGAGTACCTCCAAGTCCACTAGGGGCTACCACCCCTAGTGGCCATTTGGTGCCCCACGACTTAGAGTCGTGGGCCTCACCGGTGAGCCCGTGACTTACTATCGGGGACACATGTCCAAGGTGCCCATGAGTTAGCCTCATAGGCACCTCCAAGTCCACTAGGGGCTACCACCCCTAGTGGCCATTCGGTGTCCCACGACTTAGCGTTGTGAGCGCCACTGGTGTGCCCGTGACTTACTATCGGGGGCACACGTCCAAGGTGCCCATGAGTTAGCTTCGTGGGCACCACCGGTGTGCCCGTGGGCACCTCCAAGTCCACTAGGGCCTACCATCCCTATTGGCCTTTCGGTGCCCCCAAGACTTAGCCTCGTGGACGCCCCTCCGGTGCGCTTGTGACTTAGTGTTGTGGACACACCTTCAAGATGCATATGAGTTAGCCTCATGGACGCCTCCAAGTCCACTGGGGGCTAACACCTTTGTTGGCCGTTCGATGCCCCACGACTTAGCCTCGTGAGCACCCCTCCGATATGTCCACGACTCAGTCTCATAGGCAGCTCAAATCATCTACTATCAACCTGGCTCGAATGTCGATCAAGGACTATCATGCATACATAAGGCTCTCACCTCGGAGATCTTAGTATCTAAAGTGATGGGACTCTACTTGTCCCATGGGTCTCGGCTTCGATTATCTGTCATGTCGAACGAATGTTATCATGTTACAAGAAACAAGTGTTGATCATTTTTTTCTTTCACGTAGAGGCGCTCGTGTTATCCACCTATCCCCGCAACGTTTCTAGCTCGAACTGCGACAATTCTGAGGGCTTCTACCTTGACAACTCTTATCGAAACGCGGAGTAAGAGGAGGATGACTTTGCCTATAGAGGCTTCACTCCGACGCGCCGTCCACCTCGAAGGCTACGCCTCGGCTTGGCGGTCTCGTGTCCACGACTTTGCCTACAGAGGCTTTGCTCTGATGCGCCGCCCGCCTCGAAGGCTATGCCTCAGCAAGGCAGCCACGCATCAACGACTTCGCCTTCACAGGCTTCGCTCCGACGCGCCACCTACCTCGAAGGCTATGCCTTGGCTCAGCGGCCTTGCGTCAACGACTTTGCCTACAGAGGCTTCGCTCCGACGCGCTGCCCGTCTCGAAGGCTATGCCTCAGCTCGACGCCCTCGCGTCCATGACTTTGCCCACAGAGGCTTCGCTCCGACGCGCCGCCCGCCTCGAGGGCTATGCCTCGGCTCGGCGGTCTCATGTCCACGACTTCGCCTACAGAGGCTTCACTCCGACGCGCCGCTTGCCTCGAAAGCTATGCCTCGGCAGGGAAGCCGCACATCCACGGCTTCGCCATCGCCAGTATCACCCCCTCCTCGCTCCTTGCACACAAATACCAGGCTTATTTGTTTCACTCCAACGTCTCATCACAACGAAATACTACTACTAGCTTTGAGCTCGTTGGCACCCAGTAACGAACTTTTTTTTTATTAATTGAACTTTTTTTGAATTTTATTTTCAAGTTAACCTCCGACACACTTTATTTTCAATTCTGAACCTTTTGGTCACGCCACGGGTGGTGACGTGACAAAACAACACTGTCACGCGCCAGGATAAATTCCCAAAATAGCACTTTTTGTCACGCCACTGGTTGTGGCGTGACTAATCTTCTTATCCGCCACTTCCAAAGGCGTGACAAGAGTGACCAGAAATAGGCTGACGTGACAGTGTTGTTTTGTCACGCCACGAGTGGTGGTGTGACCAAAGGGGTCAGAATTGGAAATAAAGTGCGCGGGGGGTTAACTTTAAAATAAAATTCAAAAAAAGGTTAATTAATAAAAAAGGGGAAATTTTGATAAACGCCACTGCTAAGTGTCCGTATCAGAGAATTGTCATCGCTCATTTCGATATTCGAAAGATGTCATTGCAAAGCTTAGAACATCCTACAAATGCCATTGATATACGTATTCTATCAGTATTGGACCAAATTACCCCTACCTTCTCCTTCCTCACTCTCACACTGCTCCACGCCGCATCTCCCCATTTTAGAGCTCACGCCATCTCCCTCCATCCACGCTGCCGTCTCCTCTTGACTCCACCTCAGGGTCCCCTCGCTTCCATCGATGGCTCGCTTCACCTCCTCCGCACTGCCCGCCTCCTCTTCCAGCATCCTCCTCGTCTCCCCTCCTCCCGCCCACCCTCGCCTCTTCTCTCCCTCCATCCACGCCGCCTCCATCTTCAACTCCGCCTCAGAGGTCCCCTCGCTTCCATCGACGGCTCGTGCTCACCTCCTCCGCGCGCCACTGCTCTCCTTCGCCGCATCCCTCCTCAGATCCCCTCCTGCCCCTCGCACCTCACCTCTTCTCCCTCATGGTGTCGCCCACACGGGCAAGATGTCGAGGGTGAAGGGACGATGAAGTGGTTCAACACCACCAAGGGGTTCGGCTTCATCTCCCCCGAGGATGGCGGCGAGGACCTCTTCGTGCACCAGTCCTCCAAGTCCGATGGCTTCCGTAGCCTTAACGAGGGCGAATCCGTCGAGTTCGTCATTGGCCCTGGCAGCGCCCCGCTCACCGGCGGCTCCCGCCCCAACGGAGGCGACCGTGGAGGTGGCTACGGTGGCGGGAGCGACCGCGGCTACGGCGGCAGTGGCGGTGGCTATGGAGGTGGCGACGGAGGCGGCTACGAGGGCGGTGGCGGAGGTGTCGAGTTCGTCATCGGCCCTGGCATGTGCGTCCCCAACTTGAGCTCGTGCGAATGTGTGCGTCCCCAACTTGAGCAACCGCGGCGGTGGCTACGGAGGTGGCGGCGGAGGCGGCTACGTGGGCGGTGGTGGCGGCCATGCTGCCTGCGGCGGCGGCGGCGGTGTTGAAGAAGAAGCGATGGTGACATGGCAATCGAAGAAGACGGGGGCAATAATGTCAATATTTGTGAAATATGTAGATCAGTGGCATTTCTATGAGAAAAGATGTTTGCAATGGCATCTTTCGAATATCGAAATGAGCAATAGTAATTCTCTGATACGGACACTTAGCAATGGCATTTATCAAAATTTTCCTAAAAAGAATTCCCCAGTAACAGGTTCAAAGAAGAAATAAATGGATTGGGAGGAGCTTCACTTCACCGTTTATTATATTGAAAGAGGATTCGAGTACCTACCAGCTCATCCAATTTTCGCCCTGTTGTCATGCGTGCATACACACTTCGATGAACTCCATCTTGGAATCTTTGGTTGAAATGGTAAAGCGTGATTAGCAAAAATAACTTCCTCACAGTCCCAATTGCAAAAAATGGCACCCTCGTTCATATGATCACCGTGCCGTTTAGCTGAAGGGCGACAAGCCCTGCTCAAACGACCGGCGACGTCAAGCGCCCTGCTCAAACGCCTAGCGACGTCAAGCGCCTTGCAGCCCTGCTCCTGAGCGCAAAGCACCCTGCCAAAAAAAATCACGCACCGCGTCCTGCCAAGCACGGCCCCATGTATCAATCACACCGACGGTGTCCTGTGACCAAGCCCTCGCAGCTGCCCTATGCTCGTGACGCCCTCGCGGCCTCGCACTGCCCTCGCACCCTCGAGCCCTCGTGCCTCGGGACCTCGCGCCCTTACGGTGTCGAGCCCTCGCACCTTTGTGCCTCACACCTCAGGGCTCCTGAGTGCCCGGCGATGCCACGCACCCTCCAGTGCTTGCGCGCCCTCGCACTGTCGAACCTTCGCGCCTTGGTGCTTCGCGCCTCAGGGCTCCCGAGTGCCCGGCGATGCCACGCGCCCTGCGGCGCCCTCGCGCGCTCACAGCGCCATGGCACTGAGCGCTGTGGAAGGTCCATCCATGCTCAAGCCGCCACTAGGCATTGCTCGAGAACCTTGCGTACAGATACTATTAATTTCACCACGTGTTGTAATATCTTCAACCACAAGGTCATATGTGAATATGCTTTGACGTGTGAAGCTCTCGGTTATGTTGGCTTTAAATCCAACTCCAACTCAGACAGGTGGAGCTCCATCCATATTGGCATCGCGGAGCCCTCCGCATGAAGCCTCGTCTGCTGCGCATTGCGGAGCCCAGCAGAATTAGACTGATACATTTTCGGGTGCCCAAAGTCTGAACTTCAGAGAAGACCGAAGGTTAAAAGTTCAGCAATCCTGAAAGATCAGTCCCAGATCTCAGAACTCAACTAAACCACAGGAAGTAAACAACTCAATTGATCAAGCCCTCGCGGCCGGCGCGCCCGGCGACCTCGTACGCCCTGCGCCCACGGCCGCCCAGCGCCCTCATGCACCCTGCGCCTTCGGACGCCCTGCGCCCTCGACTCCCGCGCCCTGCGCCCGCGGCCGCCCTGCGCCTGAGCGCCCGACGACGCCGCGCGCCCTGCGGCGCCTCGCTGGCGTGCGCCCTGCTCCCAAGTACCCGGCGACGCCGCGCGATGCGAGAGATGTTCAGTATGTTAATGCGTGCGTCCCCAATGATTAAAGCAAAGCTATATGATATGTGGAATACTGTACTAGGCCTAATTAAGCTACTTGGCAAGAAACCTTGAAACGGCAGGCAGGCTGTGTTAGGATTCTACTGAACTTTAGAGAGTTTCTGAACTCTAGGACGAGCTACAGTGGAAATTCAGAGAAGTTCAGAGGAAAACAGAGACAAGGATTTTTCCGCCGCGCGCAACAACTCGCAGCTTTTGTTTGCTTTCTCTATTATTTAGCCACCTGATTAGCAGGGTAGTTACATGCATAGTGGGCCGAAAACCACTCCTGATCAAAAGCCACTACCGAAAGACTCAATCAGGCTGAGCTAGTCAACTAACTAACAAAGCTGGAAAAACTACTGAACAAACAGACACACAAATGTGCCTTTGCAAAACGTGCAACAGAAACATGACAGAAAGGAAAAACACAAGGTGGAAAGGAAATTAACAAACAGGAAGGCATGGCCGGCTAGCGTCGACGCATGCATTTGGGCCCAGCGCCTAGCGCCCTGGCAGCCGAGCGCCCCGCGCCCTGCCACCACCGTCCTGCACCCCGGCAGCTGAGCGCCCCACGCCGTGCCACCAGCGTCCTGCGCCCTGGCAGCTGAGCACCCCGCGCCCTGCCACCAGCGCCCTGCACCCCGGCATCCGAGCACCCTGTGTGACGCTTCGTGTCATTACCCTAAGGGTAATCACACTTAGGCATACAAATTACTATTCGTTTGCTCAGTAAAACACTACTTCAACGAATAGTAAGCCTAGGATTACGCAGCAGAACAATAAGATAGAAACTGTACATTTTTATTTCAGTAATAGCTACGTAAGGCAATGATTCTTAGTACAACTATTATACAACTACAAAAGGAGCTTCTTCGCTTCTCTCACCAGCCCTGAAGTCTTGGCCGCCTATTCGTCCCACGTGTCAAATATGACGTCCATCTCGCCCTAGTCCTCGTAGTCAGTGACATCTTCTCCTGCGATTGCTCCAGCATCTGCATGTCCGTCGTCCCACTCGGGATAGTTCCCGACCGGATTAGGATCTACAAAGGAGAATACTAACAAGGTTGAGTACACGAGTGTCCTCAGCAAGCATTAATAGCAAAAATACACTGGATGACTATCTCTGTTGGTTATCACATTTTCTATATCATCTCTTTTTTGAAAATAATTTATTAAAACATTAGGTGGCAAATTTTAATACTGAAAACACTATTTATCACTCGGAGAGAAGAAAGACCCCCGACGGTTCCCGTAGACTCCAATCCAGGAGACTGGCATGAATTTATGATTTTATATAGCACTGCGCAGGCTTGTACCACTTTACCCATAGTAATTCTGAGCTCTAAATGAACCGGGTCCCCTGCATTTCCTTTGATGCGGGTTCGAGTTCGAGAATCTGAGCGTTTTTGAGTTCGTGATCAAGTCTCCACCCACTACTTTACTTGATCTTGATTTAATCCACGCCTTGACCTCGTCATACACCGAGTTCCAGTAGTGTTGGTTGGGGCGGTTCTTGTCCGTGCCCAACACTCCACCTTGGGGCGGTTCTCTTCCGTGCCTAACACTCCAATGTGATCCATTGTGGAGATCATAATTACGCAACAATGTAGCATTTTCTGCCCGCTGAAACAGGAAGATGGTTGGTACTGAATTTAAGGCCTCAGACCGAGTAAGAGTTTTGTTTGTCCTTATATTATAACCATATGTAAAAAGGGGCCTACCTCTTACCTCATCGTCATCGTCGCGTTCCCCTGCCAAGGCCCCCTTTTACCAACCATAATATTCTCTATATCACTTTTCTTTCATCATTCTCCTTTCTTTCATATTCATCTTAATCATTTTCATCTCATTCATTGATTTAAGTTTTGAGAAAATAATTTAGATGCAATAAATATATAATACAGCAAAATACGGTTTACATTTAAGATAACTATGTTTATGTTCAAGAGAATCGCTTGTCTGTAGAATTGTAGAAGAGATTGTCATCGATGAAATCAGTATCAATTACTCCTGTCGGTGCTGGTTCGTCCTCTGTAGCAATATGGCGGCACGAATAATAATATAAGAAAATACATAGTTGATTTTGAGTGATATTACGGATACATAAGTTAGTGGCTTCTAATTGTTAGCACAATTTAAAATAAAACTTTTCGAGATCTCTGCTAAGTTAGCACTCCCCAATATAGTTGTTCTACTGTCTATTCGCACTAAGGTCGAAAACTCGCGGCTCCCGATTAATTAATTAAATTAACACGATTAAACAACTAAAAATGCCCGACTAAATGCCAGTGATGCACTAGATTTCTACGCATGCAAGTTAGCTTGCTATTAACAGCAACACAATTTATTTTAGAAATTACCCAACAGATTGATTATGAGTTCGGTTAGCTCGATAAGACCCAAATTAAAACACTCAATCGCAAAACTATTCAGCTAAACTCATTTAATTTAGTGCTAGAAGCTAGAGCTACAGACATAGAGTAAAACAGGTTATTAGCACACACAAATACTAAAAATTCTCAAATCTAAACCTAATCCCCTAATAGCTCCTAATCTCACTCTCTCTCCCTCTCTCTCTCCCTTTCCTTATCTACACTCGGCCGACCCCTACCCCATTCACGCCTGACCCTCCACCCATTTGTACTTCCCCAACACTTCCTCTCTCCTTCTACAAGCTTCTTCCTTTCTCCCTTAATCCGACGCCATCGCTGGTCTGGCTTTGCCCACCCGCCACCCTAACTGCCCACTTACTCTGCTGGCTCCTTGGCCGTCGCTGGTGGCCCAGGCCACCATGCCTCTCTCTCAGGCATGCCCACCTTCAGCTCCTCAGCCTTGGCGCCACTGTGCCTCTCCGCCTCAGACTCCTCCCTTGCAGCGTCGGGCCCAGCAGCCTCTGCTGCCAGCATTCCCAACCGCCCAGTTGTCGCCCAGGTCCGGCCGTCCGTCCCACCGCTTCCCGACAGCTGCGCCCTCCGTGCAAGCCGCCTCCTCCTCCTGGCGGAAGACTAGCGCCGCCGATTCCTCCGGCTCCTCGTGGCCTCGGCCAGAGCCCACTAGCCCAATGGGTCATGGCTCGACCTCTTGGCACGGCGTCGCGGCTCGAACACTCCCCTCATCGCCTCTCCTCTAACCTCTAGCTCAGAAGCTCCTCTAATATGCACAGATGAATCAAGTGCTGATGCATACTACTGATGTATGAATGGAGAGCGCGATGGTTGCTTAGGAGGGGGGCTTAGCCACTGGAGGAAGATGCTACCAAGGTATGAACTCACCTAGAGCTTAATATGCAAATGCCTTTACCTAATAGTTGGAGACCAAGATGATTTTGGGGTTAATAATTTGTGAGGATGGTTGATGATGAGCAGGTTGGTGATGACGTCGGTGTGCAGGATGGTGCTGCCGGTTGTCCTTCTGGCCGCCTTGGCGTCACTGTGGTCCCTGGCTTCTTGGCTCCCTGCTTGTCTCCCCTAGTCTCCTTCTTTGGCTTGCTCCTTCTGGCTTTGGTTGAATGTGGGATAATCTTTGGTGTGAATGAAATGCGATGGATGTTGTGCAGGGAGGAGAAATATGGCACTGGGGAATGAAAGTGGATGGCTGGGCCGCTGGGCAATGGGGGATGAATGCGCTGAGAGGATGAATGCTATGAGGGGATGAATGCACTGGAGGGTTGTGAATGCAATGGGGGGATGAACTGGGAATGGCTGTGCAATGGGGCTTAAGAAGATCCTATAGGCTTTGGTGCGGTTTGGCTTGGACTTGTTATCACCTGGCGGTGCTTGATATCTCGAATTGGGGGGAATGAATGTGGTGTTGCCTTTGGATGAGAGGGTGAATGTGGAACTTGGGCAGGGTGGGCCGTGCTACCTGTTGGCTTGGGCTGCTTGCGGTGCTGCTCTGTAGTGAAGAAGAGGGGAGAGAAGGAATGCAAAGGTGCTGGTGGTGCTGCCTACTAAAAGATACAGTGCTCACAATTGATTGTTGAAAAACTCTCTTGTAAACAATGTTATTATAGTCTAGGAGGGAAAATGCAACTTAATTATGACCTTAATTCTACTGTTTTACTGGTGAATACACAGAAACCTTATACTGAATGATAAGATTGAAATGAATGAAGGTTCTACTAACTCTGAATGCAATGCTCGTGAAACGAAACCCAAATAAACCCACGAGCTGACAGTAAATTAGTTGCTTAATAACGATCTTAACATTATCGTTAGCTTACTGCTAAGATGAGATTAATTACCGCTAATCGCTAATTATTGCTACGCCGTTAGATCTAAAAATGCGGGTTCACACACCACAGCAATGGCGCCCACACCAGTAGCTGCGCCCAAAGAACCCTCGCACCCTGAACCACCACACGGCCTTCCAAATATAATCCGACGACCACGACACATAGGCGCTCGGTAGCAGCCACGCCGCCAAGCCAACAATTGAGACACAGGGGTGGCCTGCGGTGGCAGCAGGTTGATGAGGGAGCATCGTAGCCATGTCTGGTCGCTCGGTGAAGAAAGGAAGTAGCGAGAAGCAAAAAAGCAAGAAAGGTCGGAGGAGCCTCACCAGCCGGAGCTCGGCACCTTGGGAGGAAGAGCAACGGCTCGCCGTGGGAAACCCGAGCTCTTGCCCCCGTCCCCTTTGTGCTCGCTCTAGTTCAGAACTTGGCGGCTATGGAGAAAAAAGGAAGCCCGTAGAGCTCGGCTCCTTTTTTCCTTGCAAAAGGATTGGGGAACGGCCAGCCCCCTATTCCCTTCAGGTAAAACCAACGCCGCTTCTATTTCCTTGTGAAGGCCCAAGGCATGGCATTGCTTTAAAGAAGCTGCTGGCCAAACTTCACATGAAGAAAAGCTGTAGACTCACGTGGAAAAAGCAAACACAAAGATGCTTGTGTGACTAGGGATGGCAATGGCCCCACTCCCCGTTCCCTGACGGGGGAATCATCTATTAGGGACCGGGTTTGGGGCTATTTCTTCTCTCACGGGATACTAATATGCAAATACAATTCCTTCTACCCGTATGGGGCCCCGATAACCCTATGATATGTGGGACACTAGCCTACTACCACACTATTTAAATCTTTAAATGTTTGCTTGCTTATTTGCTTGGGAGTTGGGACATCATCTTTAAGAATATTGTTAGAATTCTTCATTTGGAACACTAATAAGCACTCTTTAAATCATTTGGAACACTAATTCTATCATCTCTATGTGTGTCTGTATAGGAGAGGTTGGAGATCCAATTTTCGGGTCTGGGTCCCCGTGGGGCCCCGATAACCCGACGGGGATAGGGAACTGGGGAGAATAGCACCCCAAGACGAGGATGGAGATGGGGAACGGGGATGTTTCCTTCTCTCGGGGACGGGGATGTTCCACCACTCCCCATCGGGGAACGGCCCCGTTGCCATCCCTATGTGTGACGAATGTGTGGTTATTTGAGTTTGCCAAAGCCATGGTGCCCATGTGAAAAAGAAAGCCACTGCTGCATGCGCCAGAAGGGACAGCGGGCCCGCGTCTAAAAGAAAGTTTCCTACTTTGTTAGTGTTTGGACACAGTTGTGACATGCATGTGCCAACAGTTGAACCGCAGCACTTACATTATTGGGTTAGCTGACTGGTAGCCTGATACTCTGGGTTTTTCAGCATTCCAACCAGTGGGCCCATGCTATAGGAGCTGTGATGTATGTGGTGCTTCTTGTTTTTCCATAGTATTGAATCTAACGATGACAGTCCAGTTGGGCATAGTGTGACATTTTCATAGTATATTTTTGGATGCAACCACAGCTCAAATTCATTGGGACTACTCTGAAATATCAACCTCAGCACAAAAAGCACAGTTCGAGACTGCCCTTTTTGGCGTTCCCCCCAAAGCGCCAAGGGGCAGGGGGCTACTGTTGGAAGAATAATTCATCCCTCCTTAACCTGTGGTCCCCCTTTGCTGGAGATACACGTATAGACCTAAGAAATACTGTTGCAATCATAAAAGACTGTAATACCCCTCGCTTGTACTTATAGGCTAGCTATCTCACTAAAGGGTATTCCCGTCATTTGTACTGGCCCAAGAGTCTATAAATACCTCATGTATCTCTTATTTGAGGGAGAGCTCTCTGGAGCAATGAAGAAGCATATTAAAACTGGTGAACCCTCGGGGGCTCTATCCTCGGAGGTAATCCCTTGTTAGCTCACTGACAGAAGTAGGACGGTCCTCTCGTGGACGATGGCCCGTCAGACGACCGACGTCCACCCCCTCACTCGTGTTTGGTTTTTACACCTATAACATATATTACTGTTTCTGTTGGTCTTCTATATGATATATTGTTTTTGGCGATGGTCGATATGATTGTTCATGCGCGGTGGTCTCAAGATGGGTTCATGATCGTTATTCCGTGATCGTGTTTTCATGGTCGCATCACGACTTGCCTCTACCGGTTGGTTTCCTCCATCGGGGCAAACAGTGATCGTAAATCCATGGAGCACGCGAAGATCAATCTGGTTGATCGAATCGGAGTTGCGATCGGAAAGGGTTAATATGTTTACTCCAATGCGAATTACATGGACGGAACAGTAAATTGGAACCGCCGAAAAGGACCTTGGTATATGGAGAGGGCTACCGCCCCTTTGGTGCGGGTTGCCACCCCTGTGGACTAGGATCTTAACTTAGTTTTTGGTATTGCCAGTTCACACCATCCGTTAGATAGAATGCGATTCTATGCATAACTTATTTTTTGCAGGATTTTGTGAATAGTATGGCCCATGATGTATGAGATGCATGTATGCTTGTAATATTCAAGACCTGTGTGTCATACTTATTGCAGCCCAAGGCTGTCTATATTTGTATAACAGCCTGCGTGTCGACTTGTGATGCTTCTTCACTCCTTGTAATTATTACTAGTGCTATTAGGAGTAATGACTTAGTGGGAGTTCTTGGAGGAATTGGCCACTTGGAGACATGGCGAACAAAAAGAACAATGATGGAGATCACCATGTGGAAGGGTCAAACTATATCACAATGCAATGTGATTGTCTGTGAATGTCTTTATATTCCTATTCATTTATTTCTATGTATGTTATTTAGTTGCTCCGAATACTTTTAACATGGTAGAAGTAAAATTCTCTCACATAATATTAAGCTAAATTGATGCCCTCTCAATAAGCTGCAATATCCAAATTCATGTATTTTAATGGTAGCTCTTGCTAAAGCAGAGTATCATTAACTTTCCTTGACTAGATGGGTTTGTGTCGGACACTTACACGCATAGCATTGGTTTAACTTGACAAGGTCATGATAACAGATATGGACCTTAGGGCATAGGGTTGGGTGCCAGAGCATAGAGATGATGTCCAACAATAATAGTTATATAGAGATATGATTAACAAACGGTTGCTTACCAATTTCACTAATCTTCTAGCACTGATGCTAAAGCTCACTAGTAGATTAACTGATTGTGGGTCTTGAATCACTAAATGTCATAAGAGGGATATGAAATTTAGTGGGAGTATCTTTATTAAACTGTTTAATAGAAATTACTTTTCTTGAACATATGTCTTAGTTTTTGCATATTTTATGTTGTAGATCATGGCACCAATTATTGTACCTACCTCCAGTTTTGCTTTACGTTCGATACTTGATAAAGAAAAACTGAATGAAACCAATTTTGCGGATTGGTCCCGCGGCATAAGAATTATTCTTAGGCAAGATAAAAATGAACATGTTCTAGATGAACCAATTCCAGAAGTGCCTGCTGCAAATGCTACTGTTGCTCTTAAAAACGCCTATAAAAAGGCATGTGATGAGTCCCTTGATGTTAGCTGTCTCATGCTTGCTGCCATGAACTCAGACCTTCAGAAGTAGTTTGAGAACATAAGGGCCTACAATATGATCATGGCGCTCAAAGGCATGTTTGAGACACAAGTAAGAACTGAGAGATATGAGATCTCGAAGAATTTGTTTGGGCGTAAGCTAGCTGAGGGTAGTCCGGTGAGCCCTCATGCGATTCAGATGCTAGTTACACACTGAGCTGGGAAAAACTTGGTTTTCCTTTTAGCCAAGAGTTGGATACTGACTCGATTCTTGCGTCGCTTCCTGCAAGTTATGGCCAATTCATTCTGAACTTCCATATGAATGGCTTAGACAAGAATCTCACCGAGCTGCATATAATGCTCAAGACTGCAGAGGACAGCGTTAAGAAAAGCAACAGTCATGTGATGATGGTGCAAAAGAGTACAAGCTTCGAAAAGAATGCTAATACTTGGGTCAAAGGAAAGGGCAAGGCTAAAGCTTTGGATGAGATTCATACTAACAAGCCTAAGCCCGAGACTAAGTTCGACCCGACTTCAGAGAATGAATGCTTTTACTGCAAAGAGCGAGGCCACTGGAAGAGGAACTGTAAGAAATAACTGGCTGATCTGAAAAAAATGGTGGGACTAAGCCTTCCACTTCAGGTATTAATGTTATAGATGTTTTTCTTGCCGATTCTTCCATTAACTCTTGGGTATTTGATACCGGATCGGTTGCTCATATTTGCAATTCGATGCAGAGTCTAACAAGGAGTAGGAGCATTGCAAGAGGCGAGATGGATCTTCGTGTCGGGAATAAATCAAGGGTTGCTGCATTAGGCGTCGAGACCTTGCCATTACATTTGCCTTCAAAATTTATTATTGAATTAAATAATTATTATTGTGTTCCAGCCATAAGTAGAAACATTATCTCTGCCTTATGTTTGTTGGCAGAGGGTTATAAATTCATTATTGAGGACAATGGTCATTTTATATTTTTGAATAAAATGTTTTATGGCTATGCTCCTGTTATGAATGAGTTGTTTATTTTAAATCTTGACGATCCACGTGTCTATAATATTAATGCGAAGAGGCTTCGGCATAATGATATGAATTTCACTTTTATTTGGCATTGACGTTTGGGTCACATAAGTGAGAAACATATGAAGAAACTCCATGATGATAGACTTCTGAACTCATTTGGTTTGGAATCATTTGAAACGTGTAAATCTTGTCTACTTGGAAAGATGACCAAGGCGTCTTTCACTGGACGAACTAAGAGGGCGTCAGACTTGTTGGCACTCGTACATACATATGTGTGTGGGCCAATAAGCATGACAGCTAGAGGTGATTTTCAGTAACACCATCAGGCGGATCGACTAGGTTCCAAACCTGATTATCTCCTATGGAGTCTATCTCGGATTTCATGGTTCCAAGCCATTTATCAGAGTCTGGGTTCATCATAGCTCCTTATAAGTCACATGCACATCGATGTCCAACAATAATATATCACGCGAATACCGAGCAGGTACTTTGCATGTCCTATCTGACCTTCATAGATTTGGTGCTTCCCCGACTAGGGTATCTCCAATTGCGGGTTTCCCAACCACATTTTCCCTTATTGGGGCGTCTGCAGCTAGGTCCTCCACAAGTGGAGTTTCTCGAACCTCTTCGAGTTGCACGGTTCTCCCACTTGCCCTTCTCGAGACACTATTTCGAGCGACAAATATTTTGCCCTCTTCTCGGTTGTAGAAGTAACATCCTTTGGTTTCCCTAGGATATCCTATAAAGAAGCATTTATCTGACTTAGGTGTGAGTTTATCAGACGTCAAACGTTTAACATAGACATCACATCCCTAAATTTTTAGAAAAGACAAACCAGGACTCTTCCTAGTCCACATCTCATATGGTGTCTTATCTATAGATTTAGATGGTACCCTATTTAAAGTGAAAGCGGCAGTTTCTAGAGCATAACCCTAAAAAAAACAATGACAGATTTGATTGACTCGACATTGACCGAACCATGTCCAACAAGGTCCGATTATGCCGCTCGGACACCCCATTTCACTGTGGAGTACCCGGTGATGTAAGCTGTGGAACAATTCTACATTGCTTCAAATGATCACCAAATTCATAGCTCAAATATTCACCTATACGATTAGATCGTAAAAATTTGATTGTCTTGCCAAGTTGATTTTGTACCTCACTCTAGAACTCTTTGAACTTTTCAAATGATTCCTACTTGTGCCTCATTAAGTAGATATATCTATATCTACTAAAGTCATCAGTGAAAGTAATGAGAGTGTAAATGAGTCTACAAGAAAAAGATTTACATGGATTGAAATGTTCACACTCATAAAGGTCGACTAGTCGCAAAAGAGTTTCAATAAGTTCAAGGAATTGACTATGATGAGATTTTCTCACTGGTATCGATGCTTAAATCTGTACGGATCATTCTAGCTATTGATGCATATTTCGATTATGAGATATGACAAATTGATGTCAAAACGGCTTTTCTTAATGGAAACCTATGTGAGGATGTGTACATGACACAGCCTGAGGGTATTGTCGATCCAAAGAATACTAGTAAAGTGTGCAAACTTTATAAATCCATTTATGGGTTAAAGCAAGCATCTTAGAATTGGAATATGCATTTTGATAAGGAGGTCAAAAGGTTTGATTTCGTCGAGAACAAAGAAGAACCTTGTGTTTACATGAAGGTTAGTGGGAGCGCACTTGTAATCCTAATCTTATATATGGATGACATATTATTGACTGAGAATGACATTCCTATACTGGAATCTGTTAAGGCCTTATTGAAAAATAGTTTTGCTATGAAGAACCTAGGAGATGCAGCATATATCTTAGGGATAAAGATCTACAGAGATAGATCAAGAAGGCTAATTGGATTAAGCCAAAGTACTTATATTGACAAGGTGTTGAAACCATTCAACATGCAGGAAGCCAAGAATGGGTTCTTACCTATGTCACATGGCATAAATCTTAGCAAGAGTCAGTGTCCTTGGACAACTGATGAGTGAGAACGTATGAATGGTAATCCATATGTTTCAGCTATTGTATCTATCATGTACGCCATGATATGTACTCGACCAGATGTATCATATGCTCTAAGTGTTACAAGCAGATACCAAGCTGATCCCGATGAAGGTCACTGGACAGCTGTGAAAAACATTCTTAAGTACTTGAGAAGGATTAAAGATGTGTTCCTAGTTTATGGCGGTGATGAAGAGCTTGTTGTAAATGGTTACATCGATGCAAGCTTCCAAACCGACAAAGATGATTATCGTTCGTAATCTGGGTTTGTATTCATTTTGAATAGAGGAGCGGTGAGCTAGAAAAGTTCCAAGCAAGCGACGGTTGCTGATTCTACGACAAAAGCTAAGTACATTGCGGCTTTTGAACCTGCGAAAGAAGGTATTTGGATAAGAAACTTTATTGCTGAATTGGGTATGGTCTTGAGTGCCTCAAGCCCAATGGATCTCTATTGTGATAATAATAGAGCCATTGCACAGGCTAAGAAACCTAGATCCCATCAGAAGTATACTCAGGCGCTATCAGCTTATTCGCGATATTATGGATAGAGGAGATGTAAAGATATGCAAAGTACACACAGATTTAAATGTTGTTGATTCGTTGACAAAGTCTCTCACACAGCCAAAACATGAGCGCACACAAGAGGTATTGATATTAGATACTTAAATGATTGATTCTAGTGCAAGTGGAAAACTGTTGAAGATATGCCTTAAAGGCAATCATACAGATGATTATATTTCATTATATTCATAATTTATTGAATCATGTTATCTTGTTCTAAGAATAATATCGTTAATATTTATCATCAAGTATGTGACTTGATTGTGAAACTCTATATTTATCTTTGCGATTGTTATTCTAAAGTGATCTCTAGTCAAAAACATATAAGGACACATATGAATAGACTAGCATATGTATTGGTTGATAACCATGTTTCACGGATCATAGATATTGAGATATCAAACAAATAATATGAACACATGTTAGCGAATATGGGGTTGAATCAACCCACTATGCGATACTGCGAGAACGTTGTATTCTTATATACCATCAGTTGTTTTCATTTACAATGTGTATACTATATCCTTAAACTTGAGGTTGTCACACGTACTCGAGATGTGCAGTAACTTACTTAGGGGGTTACCAAACGCTACTCCGTAACTGGGTAGTTACAAAGATAGCTTTTGGATTTATCATGATGAAAAAACTGACAATAAGAAAAACAAAAAGTGATTTGGCCACCAAAATGACATTAATTTCATGATAGGTAACAAGGTGACGTCCCTTAGCTAAGGTACGGTGCCTTCGACTGTCACAATTTACAGAAGATCGGAAGAACTGGAACAACCACCACATCTATTCTGAACTCGTGCTGTTCTAAACCTAAAGATGGATTGGATTTAGTTGTATTTTGGCACCTCAGGCTTTGAATTAGCTCAAGGTCGAACTGTTAGCCATTTGCTATTCCAAGTAATCACCATGGAATTAACCACGTGATTCCGCGAGCTCTCTTCTCGCAGTCTGTATTAACGTATGCAGGAAAGTAGAAGCGTCACAGCACGAAGGGCTGGCAACAGAAGCATGTGCCAGGAAAGGAAGTTTTCTCAATGATCTTCCGCTTAGTCCCTGTAAAAGATTTTTTAAAAAAATTGTCACTGTAAACCTGATGGAAATGTCTTGGTTACAGCAGATAGCACGCACGTGCATCAGTTTTGTTATTTACCTCGCACAGTTTCGCAGCTTCATGGAGTAATTTGGAGAGACGAAGTGGACAATGCGGTTCTTTAGCCTCAGGACAGAGCTCCTCCTCCTTAAGGGTCGAATAATTCAGAATACAAGGCAGATTAGAACCCTGCATGTGCAGAAAAAATAATCATTTCAAGAATCAGGGATTGCAAGAAAGCTGAAAATTGAAGAGCCACAAAGAAGTTTTAGTCCATGCATCATTTCAGGTCCAAAAATTGGTTTTTCTCAGATCAAGCGCCCCATGTGCATATCCTGAGCAACTCTGGTACTGATGATGTACAATAATGAAAAAGTGAAGACATTATAGGAACCAAGTTGGCAACAAAGAACAAGTACCTGAGGATCTGTAAGAATCCCTACTCGTAAAAGTTCCTGTAAGCATGACCTCAAAATCTCATAGCGTGCTTGAAGTGTAGGGGGTCCAACATATGCCTTGATGTCTGCCCTGTCAACAAATGCAATATCTGCAAACTAGACAAGAATTAGCATTTATTGATTGTAGGAGTCCATATATGTTTAAAAAGTACTTTAAAAAGCTAGAGATTGTTCTCCAATACTATTAAAATAAGATAGAATGAATGTCCACAAATAAGCATTTCTGGTTGTTGCTGTTTCAACAGACATCTCTACTGAGCACAATTGATTTCTCTTTGTTGCTGGCAACAATATCTTAATTTTAGGTATGATGAAATTTTTATTTACAAAAAAAGTAGGAAATGAGCTGTTATAAAAATGTACAATTTCCCCAAAGAACATAATCGTGTTTACTGTTCAAGTGCTCTCACCTCACTGAGCAGTGATTCACTTGACCAACTAACAACAAATGAATATGTCCAAATTTGTCCAGATGTTGATAATTTACAGTACTGATGTTCAAAACACAAAGATAATCATGAAAAAGCTCCCGGCAACTTTGCATACAGAAATGACACAATGAGCCATCAGGCGATGAAAGATTAACTTCATAAAAGTCAGAAGGCAGAAAATCAATACCAATAGCTGTGGTTATATTCGATGTTGTCAAAATGATTACATTAGGCCAAGACTTCAGTTTGTCCATTTGTGTTAGCAATGCATTTACCACCTGGAGGTTGCAAAATGAAAGAAGATAGTGTACACATTACCTGAGAAATGGTATATTGCAAAAGAAAAACCAATCAAAACTTTACCCTAATGGAGTCTGAAGGTTCAGAGCCAGATATGGCAGCTTGTCTGGCAGCAGCAAGGCTTTCAACTTCATCTACAATATTACATTTCAGAATGCACAAAAATCATAAATAAGATTAAGGTTCGAAATATACAGCATGCAGCAAATAAAAAATAACTGATTTCTCAAAGTTCAGTTAGCATTCTACAGGAGTACTACAATGTGTTTTGCTAGCCTTCAACCAGGAGATAATGCCGAGGAAACTCAGGAGATTAAAATTGTCCTGGTTTCAATAAACTACTTTATGATCTCTATTCACGCAAAAAAAAACTATAATTTTTTGTGATGATTCCTCCACCCATATGTCAAAGTAGCTGAACAAGGCCCATTATTTCATTAGTATAGAGACATTTGTGAAAGTATATCATATTGAAATGAAAATTCTTCTTAAATTATGCATATGCAAGATGAACAAAGGGTGGACTAAGCTAATCATTTCACAGATCATACAGAGAAGACTTGTCTAGTTACATTTCACTTTGGAGTGATGAGTTGCCACTGCTCAAAAACATACCAATCAATACAAATACCAGGTTGCTTTCTTCCTCCACCATCTCCTGAATCTTCTGGAAAAGTTTGGCTACCTAAAGAAGGACAAGGTATGGTATGTACAATGTAAGATGGAAATGAAGCTGTGTCTCCGGTGGATAATTGATGTGGGTCCAATTCAGTACAAAAACTCCAAAAGATTCATAAGAAGAGTAATTTTCCATCCCATGCAAAATGATGCACAAACATAACATAACCAAAATGATGAACAGTAACTACCCGTGCTTAGGGGTGTTAATGGGTTGAAACCCAACCCAAACCCACCCCAACCCACTTCAATGCAGCGTATCAACCCAACCCAGACCAGTCCACTACTCCACCTTTAAAACCCAACCCAACCCAACCCATATACAACTCCAACCCAACCCAATTTTGTCAATACGAGTTCAACCCATTCCCAACCCATTTCCAACCCATCCCATCCATATCATCTTAACATCCAACAAAACAACTACAACACCATCCTCGTCTCCCTCGCAGTCTACATCCTCGAGATGATGCTGGTCACCTTCTCGGCGGCGGGGTGCGATCGTCGTTGCTGCCGTTCGGCGCAGAGCAGTTTGACGAGGGGAGCGCGGCGGGCCGGGAGGGCAAGGCGTCCTTCTTCAGCTGGTTCTACCTCTGCGTCGATTTCGGCCCCATTGTCTCCGGCGTGTTCCTCGTCTGGCTCCAACAGAACGTCAGCTAGGGCCTCGGCTTGCATCGCGCTCGCCATGGCCGCCTTCGTGCTCACCATGCCCATGTATGCGCCGCCTCCTACCGTTAGTTTTAATCTTGTAGTTTATATTAGACTTTCTAGTTGTTTTGATTTTCCAAGAGTTGTTTAGTCAGGACTCTTTTGTGTTTGGTTTCAGTTTCGGAAGTTCAGAGTTTCTTCTGAAGTTCAGAACACTGTAACGTATCATATACATTGTCGTAAAAATGCATGTGTTTCAGCTTTGGTTTGAGATGATTGGACAATGGATTGTAATCGCTATGAAAATCTATAAAATGGAGCAAAACATCTGTGTTAATTTCGCTCTTGTCTAATTCTCGGTCACAAAATACAAAAAGCAGAGACTTCAATCGACGGTTTAAATCGAGTTTCAAAATAGGAAGAACAGTGATATCTCGATTACGTCGGCTTTTTCCAACACTGGCCGCACGCCTCCCAAGAGCTCTGTGCGGTCGTTGCCGCCATCTTGCAGAAGGTAAGCCTCAGTCGCCCGCCGACTCAACCTCTCTACGAGGTCGTGATAAAATCCATGGCTCCCAGTGCCAGCCCGCCAAGATTGTGCACACCGACCAGTTCAGGTTTCTTGACAAGGCGGCCATCATCTCGGAGTCGGACTTGGAGGAGGTGATGCCGGAGCCAGGCTTGGAGGAGGTGATGCTGGAGCCAGGCTTGGTGGCGGCGAGCTCGTTGTCGTGGAAACTCTGCACCATGACGCAGGTGGATGAGCTCAAGATCCTACTGCAGCTGCTACCCATCTGGGCCACCAGCATCATCGTCTCCGCCGCGTACTCACAAATGAACACCACCTTCATCATGCAGCCTGCAGGTAGGGATGAAAACGGATTGGATACGGACGGATAATGGCTTTGCCATATTTGTTTTCATTTTTTTTTCCCGGATCCGGATACAAATACCCCGGATACGGATACGGATACGAATAATATCGAATACGAATACGAATCGAAACAAATACGGTCGCGGATATTTTTCGGAACATGAAAACCCCTTAAATTGTATGCCATAAATTAACGAAAATATATAATTAGTTTATTTGATGCAAACATTCATGAATTGTTCATATTTTCAGTAACTACGCATAATATTTATTGAGTTTTCTGGGATTTTATTGAATTTAAAGTGAAAAGGGAATTTTTAATTAATTTCTTGAATTTTCTGGATTTTAAAAAGGTTTTTCCTCTTTTTTAGAAATTAAAAATAATTTATGTGCAAAAATAAAAACTAACTTTAAGTTGGAATTAATTTTATTAAGTTCAAAATAATTCAAGGAATTTCGTGATTTTTTTTAGAATTTTTTAACTCTATTTGCTATTTTCCAAAAGGCTATTTGATTTGTTGCATTTTCTGAAATTCGGAAATCATTTAAAATCTCATTTTCTTTTTTGGGCCAAAATCTAGGTATTCGGACACCATCTTATCCGAATAATCCGTATTCGTATCCGCCGGATAGCATGTCTACAGTATTCGTTTCCGTTTCCGACAAAAAAAATCCGAATTCGTTTTCAATCTGAAAAGTATCCGAGAAAAATCCGATCCGACATAATCCAAATCCGTTTCCGTCCGGATCGATCGAAAACTATCCGATCCGTTTTCACCCCTACCTGCAGGGCACCACCATGGACATGGCTGTCCTCTCGGTGCCAGTACCGGTGGCGTCGCTGGGCTCGTTCGAGGTGCTCTATGCCCTCACCTGGGTGCTCCTCTACAGCAAGGTGATCTTGCCGACGCCGGCACTCTCCTCCCTCAGCGGCGGTGACGAGCCAACGCAGCTGCAACGGATAGAGCCATAGAGGTGCCGCATTCTGCACGTGACCACAAGTCCACAACTCCACCCAAAACCAACCCACCTAGCAAACCCACAGGTTGAACCATTTTAACCCGAAATTTTTGAACCCACACCAACCCAACCCAATCCGTTTCTATTGCAAACCCAACTCGTTAACTGCATCAACCCATTCCAACCCATCCAAAACCAACCCAAATTAAAACCCAACCCGTTCAACCCATTTCAACCCAACCCATTAACACCCCTACCCGTGCTTATTAGGAAAGATTTATTAATTAGGAATCTATCTATTAGTTGTTTGGTATTATCTATCAGTTAGGCAAGTTATTATTAGATTGGATTGTTAGAGATTATTTCTTAGGGGTCAAATAGGATCGTCCCTATAAAAGGGATAGCATATATCCATTATCAATCAAGCAATAAATATAAATTAATTTAGTCTCCCTCCCAATGTTCTATCATCTCAGTCTATAGTTTAATCTCTCATCCCACCAAACTGACACCGCCCGGCCTTCCTGGTAGAGTTTACCCTGTTATGAACTAAGATACATGACACAACAGGTGAACATGTGCACCATAACAGGCACGATAACATGAGCACAAAAAAGGCATACCAGTTTCCCACTTTCAGAAAACCACTTGCTGAACAACGAATGGGCATTGACTTCAATCAATTGACACATAGAATACCTAACAAAAAAAAAAGTGATAGTAATGAATAACGCAATATTTATTACACCAAAAATAGTCTTGTATCTCATTCAGCGCAGACCTTGACTTGAGGTGAATAGAAAGTTTCTGAGCTAGTGCTTTACACAAGGAAGTCTTTCCTGTTCCAGGTGGACCATGCAAAAGTATAATCCTGCAATTTGTTGTTAAGAAACAAATAAACAATTAAAAGAATGAAGAAGCATTTTATAATTTAAAGTGCACACCTACATGTGCATTAAGATGACTAGTTTCTCACAAAATGCTCAGGCATTTACATCCTAATTTCTCTACATTGAGTAAGCATCTCTTGACAATTAAGGTGCAGTTCTTTTGAAATATTTTGTACACCCCCACTATTCCACCAAACAACACCCATCAACAGAGCAACACAAGAAAGGAAGGGGTAGATCAGTGGTGCCTAGTGCATGGAATTGCAGCGGTAGGCGCACATGTCATTTCAAGGTTTCACAAGCACAAGTACAACCTTACCCATACAAAAATAAAAGGAGCCTAAGTGTTTCTATGGTTGTATGGCTAATCTTAGGAGGGAAAAACTTCAACCAAAAATACTACTTCAGATGACATGTCCAGTCTCTGAATGTGTGTAAGAATGTGAAAGATGCTTACCGGTTCCACGAAACAAGGCATGGGTCTACACCTCTTTCAGTAAACAGCAAAGCACTAGCAGCATATCTCAGCAACCTCTGCTTGAGACCAACTTCATATAGTAAGCTGGAAACACTGATGATATCACCAACACAATAAAAAGTAGAGATTATGCTGGTTAAGGATAAAATTATTTCAAACCAAACCTTTCCCACAATCCATCAAATTCTTTGGCAGGTAGAGCCCACTCATTGAAGCTAGAGAGTGTGTCATCTTCACTTGGTTCCTCACCTGGACCATCTTCGCACAGCTGCAGCATAAGGAAATCAGCTTGTGGTACAACAAATTGGAACCAAAACATTGTCTCTTTGACTCTTTGTTTGAATATAGAACATGGAGTAACCCATATCTTGAAAAGAAACTATTCCTCAGGGTCAGTGGTGGAATGCAGAAAGTAACTTCGGGTGTCTCCAAAGAAGAAGAAAACGTTAAATTTGAGTCAAAGCAACAAAAGGCTAGCACCTCAGCAGCATTCAAAAGAAAGCTTATGATGTCAAGATGAAACAACACTAGCAATTATCATGCAATTGAGCAAAGAAACAAGATAGCCAACAAGTCAACACGCCAAAAAAAAACTCTGCTTTGGAAAGAACTGAAGTGATTAAGGCAGTAACCATTAATAGTTGTGTACCTGGAATACATGCACGACAGCCTTGACTTGCCAAAATAACAGAACTTTGTGATTCTCAACCCACTCGTCTATGTAAAAGGCAAGAAATCAGAACAAGAGCTACCCAAATAACAGAGGTCAAGAGAGCACACTTCCCAGATTAAGTGAATCGTTGTACCGGTGTCACAGATTTGGATCCTTTTAACATTTTTGAGAAGAAAAGGATCATCAGCAGGAATCGGGACAGGACCATCAACATAGCTTAAGCTTCGAGTTTCTAACATCCTGATTGAACAAGTGATTAGTAAATTTTAAGTGTGAGCAATAACATGTGTTAACGGTTTGTAAGAGAAGATGCCAATAATTGTGCAAATTTAATAATGATCCTATGAATTAGTATAAAAGCCCGGAAACTCTCTTCAGGAAACTATGTTAATTTCATGCCTTCAGCATTCATTAGTCATTACCACTTCAATAATAAAAAGCCAAACTATTTGGTGTTCTGTTCTGAACATACCACTACAGATGATAGGATTTTAGAATGCCTTTACTGCTTTCTACAGACTTCAATAAGCCAAGGATTGGCTTATAAGCATATAAATTGGTTCATTGGTATAATTTTTGGAATGATTGGCTTATAAGCATGTGACACATCATGAATCTCCACCTAATTGTTACTAATCTGTTACAGAACCTAGAAGCTATCTGATATTTCTTAAAATCTGCCCCTGATACTTTTGACGACTATCCTAGTTTGCCACATTGATTTCACAAGTTACATTACCCCAATTTGCTGCAAGGCAGGCCGTTATTTACCCAACATTTGTATTGCTTCCCCCCAAATTCAAGTACTATCGCCTATCGGTTACCAACTCTCACAACACATCCCAGTAACCACTGCAAAATCACAGCTTCACCAACTTCCTTCAAACAATCCTTCCACATTTCCAGAACCCCACTATCTCTAAAGAGTCTAAACCATCCCACCTAAACCGCTCGTACATAACCTACTCATAAAACAATATCCAAAATTAAGTCGAGAGCAAAAATCTAACTAGAACAAGCAGCGACCTCTCCACCGCCGCCTGGACATCCTCGGCGCCAGCCGTGCTCGTGGCGTGCAGCAGCACCTCAACTGCAGGCACAAAAAAACAACCCCACCAAATCAGCATTCCCAAGCCACACTAGGCACGCGTTCGCTAGGGCGAAGCACCAAAGCGGGAAAAGCAGCACCCACCTGATACGGGGACCTTGTCGTCGGCCGGGGAAGGCACGGCCGCGGCCAGCGCCGACGGCTGCGGCGAGGAGGAGACCACGACGGCGGCGGCAGGCGCCATGGGGGGGGCGGAGGTGGAGGCGGGAAGAGAGGGTGGATAAGGATGGGGATCGAAGGAGATCTCCATCGGAGCACTCATGGCGGCCAAGCTCCGCGTGAGAGCCTAAGAAAAAAAAAATCTAGGGTTTTGGGTTTGGGGAGGAGGTGAGGAAATAGGGAGGAGGATGAGTTTTGAGAAGATTTGAGTTTCCCGCGCTTGGAGTGCCTTAGCGTCAGGATGTGGGCCTTTAATTTGCCACGAATTGGGCTTCTACTGGGCCTGTGCTTAGATAGGGTACGTATGGGCTCGATTCATGCCCACTATTTGAACAGATTCTGATGGATAGCAAGGGCAACGTGTGTACTCATGTGAGAGCCCGCTCGTAAAACCGTCCGATCCAAATTCCAACCTGGTCTTAGGGGGTTGGTTTTTGTTTCGGCCGGGTTTTTTTGAAAAGCGGTTTTCGACTGTGCTGTAGGATTTTTCGGCTGTGAGCTGAATAGCTCAGTTTTTCTGGTTTGGTGTCTGCCTATCTGGCTTTTAGGTATACTGACTGCAGCTTCTGGGATGAAAAAATGTCTGAAATGCCCCTGAGGACGGTAACGGCTTGTTTAATGTTGTTTAACACGATTAACAACGCTTAACGAGAACTAACGATAGTTGACGATAATTAATGACATTTAAATACAATGAACAACTAACACAATTGACGATAACTACTGCAATTGACGATAATTAACGCCGACTATCGCAATTTAGCACAATTAGCGCCATAAACCATAATTAGCCTACAACTACTGCAATTCATGACGACTATCGCAATGATCGTATTTAACGCAATTGATCGCATTTGACAACAACTACCATAATTAACGCAATTGATCGCACTGACAACAATTAACACAATATACCGTAATTTAGCACAATTATCGTAATAAACTACAATTAACGTAATTTACCCCAGTTACTACAATAAACAAATATTACATGACAACTACCACAATTTAGGATAACTACCCCGATTAACAACAATTAAGAATTTTTTTTTCAAATAATCTATTTTTTATTATTAATTACAATATTATACCTGCGATAATATTTTTTACAGAAATATACTCCTGTCGCTCAATCGTTGAGCGACTGGGTCTAGTAGCTCAACCATTGAGCGACTGGGACACTTGTCGCTCAACGGTTGGTTCTAGTGTGCACTTCACTTATCTAGCCGGGCATGCATTGTGCGGTTGGGCGACAAGTGTCCCATCGCTCAACCGTTGAGCGATCGGGGACCAATACCAACTGTTGAGCTTACGAGTATATTTCAGAAAAATATTATTGCAGTATAATGTTGTAATTAATAATAAAAATGGATTATTTGAAGAAAAAATCAACAATTAACGAATTAACGATAATTATTACAATATAGAATTATTACAACACATAATTATTAAAATAAGCAATAATTACATAAGTATTTAATTTACATCGAAAATGAAAAGGAAAAAAAACAAAGAAATAAAGAAAAGGAAAAAAGCTAGGGTCCGGCCAACATGGCATGGAGGAGGCCACCACGGTGGGGGGCAGAGGAGGACCAAGGCGGAGGAGGCCGAGGCGCCATGATGGGAGGAGGAGGTTGTCATCAGGGAAAGAGGTCAGCGTCGGCGTGAGTCGGCGAAGGAGGAGGAGGCTGGAGGAAGGCGGAGGTGTCTAGATCTGGGGGGAGGCGACTCGAGGAGGAGGCGGCGTGTTGGGGTGGAGGAGAAGGAGGAGGAGGGCTGCCTCACCAAATACAGGAGGAGGAGGGGATGCACGGGAGGAGGCACACCGGACGGAATTGAGCGAGCGTAGGTGGGAGGCGGGCGGGGGTGGCAGCTTGGGGGGAGGGTATTGGATGGCATTTGGCGGGTAAACACCAGCGAACATGAGGGCAAATAGGGAAGAGAGGTGGTGGGAAACCACGAGAAGTTGCCGAAGGGTAGCTTCTGGCTTCCGGCTTTCTCCCATTGAGGCGGAAAGCGGCTTCGGCGAAAGCGGCTGCAAAAAGTTGGTCGTTTGGAACGACTTTCGGCTTTTTCGGGCGAAAGCCGGAAACCAAAGCCGTTCCAAATGGGGCCTTTAGTATTCCGATTGAATTTTTGGCCCAAATGGCGCAAATTCGCCCCGTAATTTCAAGAATGTCTGTCTTCGCATGGAATTTGCAAAAATAACGCCCTACCGCATGGTGGATGTGCGGTAGGGCGTCCGAAATCGACACCTGCCCCTGCCACATGGCCACCATGCGGACACCGCATTGTACATCTTGCATGTGAGAACCTTTTTTCCCCTTTATTAAAAATTCATTTAAGTATAGTTTTGTATGAATTTTTAAAAATTCATTTAAGTATACTTTTGTATGAATTTTTAAATATAGTAAATTAGCTCTAAAAATATGAATGTTTTTGTGGAGCCTCCCGACACAGTATAGTTGCTTATTATTTTTTCAAAAAAATTTCCATTATGATTTTTTCTCGAAAATTCCTACAAACAGTATATTTAAATGAATTTTCGAGAAATATTTAGAATGGATAAAATTTTGAAACAATTACACAAACAACTACACTGTGTTGGGAGGATCCAAAAAAAATCATATTTTTGGGAGCTCGTTTGCTATATTTAAAAATTCATACAAAAATTATACTTAAATGAATTTATACAAAAGAGGAAATTAAAATGCTACAGTACCCATTGCCTCATGATGGACATGCGGCAGGGGGTGCTACAATCTGATGTCCACATGGTGATCGTATGGAGGCTCCATCAAGCACTGGCGATCTTGGCGAGGTCGGCCGTCTGGCGGTGTCATTTTGTAAATTCCACGCGAAGACGATCATTCTTACAATTACGAGACGAATTTGCGTCATTTCAGGCAAAAGCTCACAACTCTGAACTCACTCAACTGGCGTGTCTAGTGTAATCCTATTCCTTTTTTTATTTTTGTGAGATGGATTTTTTAGATTAAAATAGTGGACACGAACATCCGTAGCACACATAAAATTGTAGCCGAGGATAAATCTATGACCCTAAACAGAGGATGGGAATCTCATGTATGTGAAGATGGATATCCAAGATTTGATTAATGATGTGGATGTAGTCGTACTTCCACGTCTAAAGCCACCTCATGATTTCCTCTTTTCGATGGCAAGAGCTAGCAACTAGCAAGTACCACAGCATGCTCGGATACAAATTGTTGGCAGATACGGTTAGTTTGGAACCCGTATTTGCAATTTTGACCATCGCAGGGACGTATTTATAAAATTAGCAATGGTGTGCACGCCAATGTGTGCGGCTGAATGCCATCGGCGCGACATGTCACCGCCGTGCAGTGTGGCCGTCATACTAAAGGCAGTGCATGGTGGTCGTCTTGCCCCTTTTAACACACACCACACACATCATCATTAGGGGGGGTTAGGGGTTAATTTGGGGATTAGGGTTAGGGTTAGGTTAGTTAGGCTTTTTATTTTTAGGCTGAAATTTGGAGGAATTTTAAATTATAGTAAATGAGTCCAAAAAAATATGAATTTTTTTGTGAAGCCTGCCAACACTGTGTACTTACTTGTGTAAATTTTGCATAATTTTATTCTTTCAGAATTGTTATCGCTATTTCGTATAAGTGTCATGTTCGTATGAATCAATAAACATAGAAAATGAGCTCAAAAAATTATGAATTTTATTTTGAAGAGTCCTCACGCAGTGGACTTGATTGTGTAATGTTTCGGCAATTTTATGTGTGTTCTGTTATTATCTCAAAAATTTATGATTTAGGTTGTGAAAATTTCGATTTTAGGTTTCATGATTTCATGTGACTTGGAATGTATAAAAAAAAGCTACATTGCAACTCCATTGGAGATGTCGATATACAATATGGTGCTGGAGTACACACGTAACAACCAAAATACGCATACAAATATAGCAAAACAAAATATGAATACAAATATACTCGATCAAATCGCATAACACGAATATACGAAAGTCTAGATAAGCTTGTACATGAACCAAGATGAAGGAGGAGGGGTATTATCACATGTAACTCGATCAAATAGGATACTCTTTGTTTATTTATCGGTTTAGTGTGGATGATGTTCTTTAATACTGTATTGTATGACGGACTAGATAAGGTTGTGCATGAACCAACCGAGGGAAATACGTGGCATGCAGACCATATAACGATGTACCGTAACCTCCGACTCGTGTGAGTTTCGAAGGCTACGATACATCGTTATGTGATCTGCACGTCACACATTTTTCTCAGTTGGTTCATGCACAACCTTATCTAACCTGTCGTACAATACAGATCATCCATGACAAACTAATAATTTGACAAAGAGTATCCTATTTAACGATGTGTGCTACTAGTCTCCGCGGTGCCATAGCGAGTGCCCCTTGTCTCGGGGCTGCCCACGGTGGCGATGAGTGTCGAAGTTGTCCATGTCCTACGATTTCATAATGTAAGTAGATCGTACAGTAAGAAATGTAACAATCATGCAAACTGTATATAATTCACGTCTTCGATACGGAATGCAGTCGGTTGGCCTGATACGCTTCGACGTCGGCTGGTCTTGGTCGAAGGAGCTTTCCCCTTCCCCTTGTGGCTAGACTCCCCACGTCCGGCTGGTGTGTCGAAGTTGTCCTTGTCCTGTGATTCCATGATGTAAGTGCACCGTATAGTGGAAATCGTAACAAGGATGTAAATTCTTCATAACTCATGTCGTCGATACGGATTACGCCCGAGCGATCGGATAAGCTGTGGCGGCCGGGCTCAGCCACATGAGCCTTTCCCTTGCCCTTGTCGCGGGACTGTCCACGTCGGGCTAGTATGTCGAAGTCGTCCATGTCTTGCGATTCTATGATGTAAGCACACTGCGGTGAAAAACGTAACAAGGATGTAAATTCTTCACAACTCACGTCGTCGATATGAATTACGCCCGGGCGAGTACTGGGCTTCTTCTATGCCTCCTCAACAGGGTCCGGTACGTAAGGTTTCCACCGCGAAGTTCTCGGCCCAAGACCGAGTAGTTCAAAGCATGTACCTGTTGGATGAATGCCCTGTCGTACAACTCCAGGCCGTCGATCCACTGGAAGAAGTGGCAGCGCATCTCGGGATGCCATTATGTGGGGATGAAGTTAAAAATTTAAAGAATTCAACGTAGGGAGAGGAAAATCGATGCGCGCGAAAGAAACACTTACGAGGTGGTGCCCGCATGTGTAGTACGCCCGGGCGGCAGGTGTTTGGGTGTGTAGACTGAATGATCTCTGCCGGCTCACCACACACACACTGCGGGATCAGAAAACATGGTGGTACTTGAGCATCTTTCATTGAAAAATCTGGGTATTGTAGATGTTTCCTCTTTTGCGCAAGCCACTTGCGCTTCTGCAGCATTCTCGAGCAGAAGTTTGCCGAAGAGTCCATAGCTGGGTATCATAGAATTTTACGCTGTACATAACAAACAAGGTAGAAAAATATTACATTACGACACTAAATGACGACCAGACGAGCTGGGTCTGTTGGGACAATCCTTCATTGAGTGCCCAGGGGTCTTGCATATCCTGCACTTGATTGTGCGGCTAATACTGGTACGTTGACTAGCATCCATGTCATTCCGAAAGCGTCACATCTGCTGTCGCCCCTTCCCTATTCTCTTCAAGTCCCTGTTGAGACCCCATTTCACCATGTCCGGCCAAAGATCCTTATGGTTCATTTCCAAGCCGTACGAGTGAAACTCTCCACTCCATGTACCGAAAGGTGCTGCATGTCGTAATACTCGGAGATGTACGGCCTAGACATCTGCCTCATTTGCGTACACGCCTTGTACACATGCGAGCATGACTTATGGAGGAGCTTCGGCTTGTTGCAGGTGCATGTCACCACATCACCCAGGGTGCATGCCTGTTTCCTTTCCCCCTAGCATGACTGTTGATGTATTTCTGTCAAAGCCTGATCTCGTACTTCCACCTGAGGCCGTCGATCACCTGGATGTCATGCATTCAGGCCTTCTCCATCTTCTAGTCCATGTGCCTCTGCATGTTCTCGGACCACTGCTTGCCTTCGTCCATCTGTCGCTTGGCTGCGATGGCTCTATTGACGAAATAACCAACAGTGCAAGTCCATATCTCCTGGATGATCACGGTGATAGGGAGGCACCGCACACCTTTGAGGACACTGTTGTAGACCTCGGACATGTTGGTCGTCATAATCCCGTACCTCGCACCATCTGTGTCATAGAGGAGGGATCATTTCTCCAATTCATGAGCGTGGCCATTAATCCACTCGGAGAAGCTTATGGCATTACTGGGTTGCTCCCCCTCTAGAGTGGACTCCCTTGTATGCCTCGTAGTCCGGTGTTCGAGGTCTCTCCAAATAGACTCAAACTTTCGTCTCTGGTTCTGCAGACACAATGCCTTGAACGTCTTCATGAGTTCCTGACTGCGGAACCGCGTGAACAAGTTAGATGCAAGATGTATCATACACCACCTGGATTGCACATCGTTCCCCTGGTGAGATGGACCCGTCCCACGCAGCATGGTGTTGATTGTCGCCAACAACCTAGCATTGCGGTCTGTGATTAGGCAGACGTTGGGCCGGTCTCCCACCACCGCTCTCTTCAAGTTCTCCAAGAACCACAGCCAACTGGATGTGTTCTCGCTCTCCACAAATGCCACCGGGAGAAGCTGGTCATTCGCATCGGCCACCACCGCGGTGAGGATGGTACCCTTGTACCTCCCCATGAGGAAAGTGCCATCTATCGTTAGCACGGGATGGCAGAACTTGAAGCCCCCGATGGCCTGAGCGAAAGCCCAAAACACCTAGTCCAGTATGAAGCAGTTGGGCCCTTTTCCAGCATCTTCATGGTCAAGCTTGTTTATGTACGTGCCGAGGTTTGATCCGGCAATCTGGTGAAGCAATCTCGGCACAAGGTTGTACGCCTCTTCGTATGTCCTGTACATAGTCTCGATGACCTTCTGCTTGGCTCGTCGGACCTTGCTGTAGCTAACTGGATAGCCAACCTGATTGGTGACTTTCGACATCATCAGCTTGGGGGAGATAGACACGTCCGCCTCAACTAGGTGCGTGATGAGGTTTGCAACATATGCGGAAGTCACGTTCCGAAGCTGCCGCAGGGGCTCGTTGAGCTCGCAAGTGTGGTCAATCAACTCCTTCACCATGAAGACCGAGCCGAGGATCTTTGCTCGGTGAGCGCTGACCTTGCCAGGGCAGCCTTCTACTATGCACTTCACTGCGTACTTTCCTGGGTTGGACTGATGCACTCGGTACACACGGCTGATAGACAAGGCGTACCATGCTATAGCTTGTTGCACGACCACCTTGTCTGGGAAGCGCTGCCCAACTAAAAGGGTGTTGGCTTCAAACCCCCACTGGGAGCCTTCTTCTTGCGACAGTACGAGTGAACGCACCGCGATATCATCAAGTCTCGATGCCACGTAAGGACTACCAGCTTTGTGTGCATCCACGTCGGTACCATCCGAGCTTGGGTCGGTGTCCTCGTCGGACTCCAACCCGAGAGGCACGTCTGATAGATACTCGTGGTAGTCGATGCGGGCCGACCACCATGTTTCCGCCCCCTCATTTGGCACAAAATTAGGCACGGGACTTCCCTCCGAGGCAGCACATTCCATCCCGCCATCTTCAGGCTCAGGCTACGCTTGCCCGCTTGTAGATACCTCAGCATCATTAGGGTTTCCCGATGCCCTATGTACGAATTTCACGTACACCATAGGCTTCCCGTGAATGGCCGCCTCGGGCTGGGAGAGAATCTCCATGTATTGCCTCCATGCTATGCTTCCATTCACCTTTACGAGCTCTCACACATAATTCGTGCAGGTAATCACCTCGATCATAACTTTCTTAAATGCGTTGGCTCTGACGAACTCCTTCAATCTTGACATGATTGATGAATATTCATCGTGTGGAGCCCCTCCGCCCGGACCACCTTGTACTAGCATCTCGACAGGTCCAATCCATCGTGTTCGGCCCGTACGAGACCATCACCATAAAACACAAACAAGTCTTGCATGTAGGAAAATACCTAAAGCCACAACCACTACTAAATAATTTGGAATGAGTTATGCCTAACTAATTACGACTGATTAATTACCACTGCACTAATTCATTACCACTTATTCAATATGCTGTAATAATGACTACTAAACTAATTACAACTAATTAATTACCACTAAACTAATTCATTACTAGTGAACTAACTAATTACGACTAATTAATTACCTCTAAACTAACTAATTACGATTAATTAATTACCACTACACTAATTCATTACCACTTATTCAATATGTCGTAATGATGACTACTAAACTAATTACAACTAATTAATTACCACTAAACTAATTCATTACTAGTGAACTAACTAATTACGACTAATTAACTACCTCTAAACAAACTAATTACGATTGATTAATTACCACTAAAAAATACCAGTACTTCATTTCCACTTACTTAATATGCTGTAATGATCACTACTAAACTCATTATGACTAATTAATTACCACTAAACTAATTCATTACTAGTCAACTAACTAATTACGACTAATTAATTACCACTAAATTATCTAATTATGACTAGCTGACTAAGACTGACTAATTACGACTACAGTAATAACGGCAAAAGCATAACACAAATTACCTGCCCTTCGGAGGAAGTAATCAATCGACCGCCGTAAGTAATCAATCAAGGTTGAGATGACGAGCGGCGATAAGCAAGCAAAAGCAGTTAACCTCCCAATAAAATTAATTATATTACGTTCTCGAGTTCCCAATGATGGCGCAAGAACGAAATCGAAACGCATAATTGAGATGAGCGAAGAGCGAGTGCTAGAGTTCGTATTTATAGTCCAAGCGGAGAAGGAGTTATGGCGTTGGTGCGAAATTCGTAAGCATTGGCGTCGGAATTTCTGGACGAGGCGACAGATGTGCGGAGGAGGGAGGAGGGACAGTGGGAAAGATGGCCACCGCGAGGTTTTTTAATTCTTCGCAGAGCAGTCCGGGTACGTGTTGGGAGAAGGAGGGCCGAAGAGGGGCGCGAGTTGGGAGGTGTTTTGGCTAACCTAACCTAACTAACTAATTAACCCCACTGTTTTGGTTGGCGCATGGTGGCCATGTGCTAGCGGACACTAAACTAAATAAACAAAGTGTTGGACCGAAAAGGCGACTAGAGGGGGGGTGAATAGGAGCACGCTCACTTTTCACTTTGAACGGATTCAACACAAATCTCACTCCAATAGCTATGGAAGCTATGAAGATCAATCAATGAGTACATCGGAAGACTTGTATTGAATCCAATCTAAAACCCCAAAGCAAAAGACCAGCATGAAGCTCAAACCCTAAAGGGGCGGTCTGAGAGCGGTCTGACCGCGCCTGACACAGAACAGTGAAGAATAGCCCGTGTTCAAAACACAAATCGATCTAACTTTTGATTCACACGGCCAAATTCACACGCCCAAACTCCACAAAACTTGAACCACACCTTATAAAAGATATTAGGAACCTATTCCAATCAAGGATCGCAGAGATCCATGGCAAAGTTCCTATCTTTTTCAGTTTGAACGAAGTGTACTTCAAAACCGAGTCAAATACGAAATATGATCTAAAGACTTGCTCGTGGGTGATTGATGATCAAGATGATCCTAGATGGGTTCCCACATGTCACAGCAAGTTAGATCATGGTAAGAAACCAAGCAAAAACTCGTGGATCAAAGAAAGACCCCAAATCACCAAATAGAGAGAAAGAAAGCAAATAGACTCATCTTTGAGAGAACTTTCTTTGGATTGATTTGATATGGTATTGGTTTACAGCCCGTGAGTCGGCCCACTTGTGCGCCCTTGTAGGTAACCATTTATTCCATTCGTCATAAATATCGCCTTCCACCAAAAATGCAATTGAAATCTATCTCCTTGTAGGCATGGCCCCTGGACGACCCTGCGTCTGGATCGACGGTAGCCTACCTTTGGAGCTCCATCGTTGCACCTACTACGCATCCTAGGTCATAGTACATCGCGTATACAAACGAGCTCGACGTCATCACGTAAGACCAGGTACATACCTCATAAGTTAGTTTGCTTGCTACTGTCTCCGAATAATGAACTCATTGCTACCGTCTTATACATTTGGTGCAGGTCACGTGGTTGCCATACACCCGCAACGAGGTCGTCGAAATGGACCTAAACCCGATGTACGAGTGGGACATTGCCTTGTGGATGACGCTCTCACCGCTGATCTTCTTCCATGCGGTGGAGTACCACTTTCCCCATCGGGTGATGCGTCAGTTTGGAAAGCTTCAGGCCACGACGCCAATGGTGTTCGACAGATCTAAATCTTCACGGGTAAGGGTACCTACCGCTGTTCCTTTGCAGCTTCCGTAGTGATTTTAATGCTAACAATTCGATTCTGGGTGTGGCAGGATGAACCAGAGGCGGAGGTACCGCCACACCGACCGGGGCGCCTATCACCGTGCCTACGTGTTGGAGTGGGAAAACTGGGCGAATCGGTCCATGGATGCGCCGCCGATCCATCAGAAGGCTCAGTTCGTTCGCTACCTCCAGTGGCTCCACGGCGTCGCGCGCCTCCGGCTTAGACCGGCCATGACCGATACAGACATAGGGGAGCAGCACTCGTCCGAGGAGGATATCGTGGATGATTACAACGAGTTCACACAGATGGGCATGCAGCCGGAGAGGGCCCTCATCAGCGCCTATTACGTGAGTACATTTAATCCCGGTACTATTATACGAACTCAGTGTGAGCAAACTAATTTACTTTGTCGAACTATTTCGCAGGGAACGCAGCTCGCACGCATAACCAACAAGGCCGGCGAGGCCCTCAAGATACCTGAGGGTTCGAAGGGGAGCTACCAGCGCTTGAGGGATTTTGCTGAGGTAACATTTAATTCCTTTTGTGCTACAATTTACAACACTTAATGTTTTCATACCCATGTTATTTCTTTTGTTGTATTAAACTTCAATATCTTTTTATCGGTTAACCTTGTAGATGGTTCGCCGCCGATGCCAGCGATTGGCCGCAAAAATGAACTGCGCAGCGATGACGGAAGAAGTCGAGCAATTTGCCCCGGCTCGGAGTGGCTCCTCACGTGCTACAACATCGGGAGCGACGACATCCGCTTCGGCCTCACGAGACGAGGATGCGGCCGACGACGACGAGGGCGGCGACGACGAGGATGGGGGTGACGATAAGGAGGATATCGATGCAAGGCTCCCAAACGAGATGGTCCTCGGAGACCTTGTTGGTGCACCAACCCCCACGCAGCCGACTCAGGCCACGCCTCCGCGCTGTAAACGGCGTGATCGCGCGGACATTAGTTCAGTAAACGTCGTGGAGGGCACGTGAGGCCAGCACCCAGCAACAAGGTTTGCACGGGGTCGGGTGCGCGCCGAAAGCGCAAGTGATGTGATGAATGGGTGTATACATGTCTGTACAGTTCATATTGAATGAAATCAGATGACTTTGCTGGAATGAAACTTTCTATGACTATGTTCGAATGAAATGATTGCATGAAATGTGTGGATGTCATGTGGACATGCTCATGATCTTAGGTGATGAGACAATTGGCAATTGCTTTGAAAGTTTGTTGAAATTTGGAGTTTTCACAAGAAGTCGTCGTTTTGCAGTTGCATCAAGGCGTTGTGTCATGATAATACCGCTTGGCGGTTCGACCGCAAGTTTGTTGGTGGTATGAAATTTCCTGAAGTCTTGTTTGGAATCTTGGATTTCCTCGAGGAACGGTAGTACCGGCTTTGAAGCTGCGGTACTACCGGGGTGCGGTTCGACCATTTGTGTGAGCGGTATGACTGTAAGTCATTTTGCGCATTGCGCGTTAAATTCCTTGTGGCGTCCAATCAAGACCGGACGGCCCAGATCACGTGAACGTCCGGACTTTGAACAGTGCCCCTGATCTGACGGTTTTGTCGTGAGGTCCGATCGGCCGAGTTGATCTGTAGCGTCCACGTGGCAAAGGACGTTGTTCTGAGGACTTTGCGGATTTTTGTGGAGCGGTAGTACCGCTAGGGAAGTGGCGGTAGTACCGCGACCCGGTAGTACTGCAAGGTAAATGGCGGTACATTTTTTTGCAGAGAAGGTGTCTTTTGAGTTTGGATTTCTTGGAGAGCGGTAGTACCACGTTTTGTACGGTGGTAGTACCGCATTTCGGTAAGACCGCTTGAGAGCGGCATGGAAATTCCAGAGGAGATGTTTTGAAGATTTTGGAAATTCTCCAAGTTGCGGTACGACCGCAGTGCTTTGAGAGGTATGACCGCATGGCGGTAATACCTTGAGGAACAAAAGTTTCATCGATTTTGGTCTTGGTTTTCGGGCTGTTTTCACTGTTCCAGGAACAGACTTCTCTCAAACTGAAAAAGGTAGGAATCTTGGCATGGATCTTTGCGATCTTTGATTGGAATAGGTTCCTAATATCTTAGAGAAGTTGTGTTTCAAGTTTCACAGAGTTTGCCCTTGTAGATCAAAAGTTGTGCCAATTTTAGATTTGGTTTTTCTACTGTCGGGTTCATCTCTAGGACAATCGGTAGTACCTTTCATTTGCCTGAGGTAGTACCGTAGTGCGGTAGTACCACTCGGTACACTGCGGTAGTACCGATTATAGGTAGTACCTCTGGTTTCATTGCGGTAGTACCGATTCCTGAAACTTCAATAGACTTTATCGGTTTTTGCTGCTGTGCCTTTGGGGGTTAGGAGTGGATTCAATACAAGTCTTCCTCTGTGCTTAAGCATTCATCTTCATTGCTCTCATAGCTATTGGAGTGATTTGCAAGTTGAATCCATCTTTTGTGAAAAAGATTTGGTGCTCCTATTCACCCCCCTCTAGTCGCCTGTTTCCGGTCCTACAAAATGAGATGACTGATGGATGATTCTTATTGCATGAATTGTTGTTTGAATGAAATCACTATAACGATTCTTAATACATGAAATGTTGATTGAATGAAGTCACTGTAATGATTCTTAATGTATGAATTGTTGTTTGAATGAATTTGGATGATTGCACTGAGTATGTGTTGGTATTGTCATGCCTTTAGTAGTGGCGTGACAAGGCAGTCCTGTCACGCTAGGATAAATGGTGTCACAGGACTTAGCCCCAGAGCGCTAGTCTTTTTTTGGCAACGCCTCTGTAACCGCAAGAAATTTGGCGTGGCAGTACGGTTTTTCCACACCTTTAGTAGTGGCATGACAAGGCAGTCCTGTCACGCCGGGATAAATGGCGTGACAGGACTTAGCCCCAGAGCGCTGGTCTATTTTTTTGCAACACCTCTGGAACCGCAAACAATTTTGCGAGGCAGTACGGTTTTGCCACACCTTTAGTAGTGGTGTGACAAGGCAGTCCTGTCACACTGGGATAAATGGCGTGACAGGGCTTAGCACTAGATCACTGGCCTTTTTTCGCAACGCCTATGGAATGTCAAGCAATTTGGCGTGACAGTATGTTTGTGCCATGCCGTGAATAGTGGCGTGACAAAGCAATATTGCCAAGCTGTATGATATGGCGTGACAAAGCAGTATTGCCACGCCATTTGAGGCTTTAGGGTTTACTGTTTGAGGTTTTTGGGTAAAGGGTTTTAGGTTATGGGGTTTACGGTTTACGGTAATAAGTTTTAGGGTTGGTTAAGGTTTAGGGTTTTAGGTTTTAGGGTTTAGGTTTAGGATTTAGGGTTTTAGGTTCAGGTTTACATTTAGGTTTACGTTTAGGCTGAGGTGGAGAGTATTCAGGAGACACTAATATTGTAATTTATTAATTTTCTCCTATCCCTTCCTCCTTTTTTCCTAGCACCACGACCAACCCTACATATAGGTTCAATTAATAACTCCATTCTATGTAAATAGGTCATGTGGGGTGGCCCGACAGCTTCATTTTACGTTTTAGGGTTGGTTTTGGAATAGGTTAGGGTTTTAGGGTTTAGAGTTTTAGGGTTTAGGGTTTTAGGTTCAGGTTTACGTTTATGTTTATGTTAGGGTTTAGACTTTTAGGCTTTAGGTTTAGGTTTAGGTCTAGGTCTAGGTTTAGGTTTAAGTTTAGGTTTAGGGTTTAGGGGTTTAGGGTTTAGGTTTAGGTTTAGGTTTAGGTTTAGGTTTACGGTTTACAGTTTAGGCTTTTCAGATCGACAACCCTGACTGCCTCGCCAGGTTTTTAGATCGATATGACAACACTGTACCTCCTCAACTTTTTAGACCGAACAGACATGACTCTGCAAAGAAAGACGTGACAACACTCTGTCTCGCTAGCTTTTCAAACCGAAAAGACAACACTTTGCAAAGCAAGACATGACTTCTCTCTGCAAAGCAGGACGTAACCCGATAACTTCTCTCTGCAAAGTATGACGTGACAACACTTAGGTTTTAGGGTTGGTTTTGGAATAGGTTAGGGTTTTAGGGTTTAGAGTTTTAGGGTTTAGAGTTTAAGGGTTTAGGGTTTTCGGTTTAGGTTTACGTTTATGTTTAGGTTAGGGTTTAGGCTTTTAGGCTTTAGGTTTAGGTTAAGGGTGTAGGGTTTATGTTTATGGTTTACGGTTTAGGCTTTTCAGATTGACTTAACCGACATGACAACACTATACCTCCTCAGCTTTTTAGACCGAACAGATATGACTCTGCAAAGAAAGAAGTGACAACACTCTGCCTTGCCAGCTTTTCAGACCGAAAAAATAGCACTCTGCAAAGCAAGACATGACTTCTGTCTGCAAAGCAGGATGTGACCTGACGATTTCTCTCTGCAAAGTAAGACGTGACAACACTCTACCTCGTCAGCTTTTCAGATCGACATGACAACACTCTACCTGCTCAGCTTTTCAGTCTGAAAAGATAGGACTCTGCATGAAATTAACCACACCATGCCAACCATGTGGCTTATAAAAGCAGGTGAAAAATATCTGGGAGAGAACACTACATACACAAACCCAACACTACACCAAAGCTTGTTTCACTACGTCGGGATGGACAAGATGCAATGGTATGAGATCCGTGAACAAGCAAGGGCTGCTGGGGTGTGGGACGACCAAGCAAGGGCTACTACGGCTCGGGTTCGGCAAGAGGAGCTTTCCAGGACAGCAGTTCTCCGCAATGATGCCCCCCGTAGCAGCAACCCCTACCAGAACGTTCCAACCGAGCATTCGCCGCAACACCCGCTAGAGGGAGAGACGCCGCCCCTTTGTTGGTGCAGGGACCCATACAGATTCTTCAAATCCAAGCAACGGCTCAACCTGGGCATGCGTTATTGGGGTTGCGCAAAATACTCCTGTGACTATCCCGACCGTCGTTGGGACATGAGCAGCTATCGGCAACCGGTAAGGACCAGTTACAGTGTGTTCTCCTACTATTTCTCTTTCAAAGTATGCACTAACAACCTCTCCCGTCTACCTGTAGTCTCCGGATCCACTATGTGGCTACCGCAAGTGGATCGACCTAGAGATCCACTCGCATGACCAGTGGACTCTTGACTACGACGAGTAGGATGCCAAAAGGACCCACGAGATCCAGGAGGAGGAGCGCCGCAACGACGAGCAAAACGAGTGTATACGTCGGGAAATGAAAGCTCATCTCGAGGCGTGCAGGCACAGGGAGCGTAAGGCTCGCAAGGAAGGGAAAATAGCCCCAGTCCACGCAATAGGTCGGGTCATTCCGTACTAGTCCCCCGAAGGTCGAATTTATTTACATTCCAAAAAGGCGCATAGGTATCGTAGGAGTATTTCGGTTTGTTGCATCGTTCATGATGTTGTTTCTTATGCACGTACCAAACCCTGTGCGCCGTGTTATTCCCAGCTTTATTATAAAGTCTATTTTAATTCGCAACTTCAAATATCGTCGTCTTTTAGCATTTAATTCTTCGCGTAGCAAGGCATCCAACAACATGAAAAAAAGTTTTAGAAGTAGGCACAAAATGGTCTACGAAGAGTACCACCGATCGTTCCAATAGGATGTCTACGCATCTTTCATCAACGGTACTGTCTACCATATGTCCATCCTTGTGCCTTATGTTGTACCACATAATCCACATATTAGTCATTTTTTTTCATGATGCAGTATGTATCACTTCTGGGACATGCCCTAGAAATATTGTGCGGGTGTTTATGATGGATATATACGCTGAAGTGTCAAAGGTTATCAATCCACAAAAAGATTATTGGTCCATATATGTATTTACTCTCAGTTAAAAGGATGGTGTTATATTTGGTTACATAGAGAGGTCTCTATTTTTAAGTTGTGGATTGTTAAATGTTACATGTACATGGTGTTATGTATCACCGTACCTTCAATTATTTTTGATCTTTCAAAAGGAAGTCCCTTTGTTATCATCTTACCATAAGTTCCAAATCCATAAACCCAAATAGAATAATTGTCATAATTTACAAAACAACTGGAATTAGGCCCTGTCACGCCAATATGGATGGCATGACACAACACTACTGTCACGCCGTGATAAATGGCGTGACAAAGGGTCTGTTCGGACTGTCCGAACGTCTCTGTCTGTTTGGACCGTCCGGGTCCGAAAGTCTCCCCCGATCCGGACGGTCCGATTCCGATCGAACGGTCCGAAAATAGAATAAATTCAAAAATACATAACTAATTCAAAGTAACTCTAAATCAAGTGAAACCAATTTTGATAATTTTCGTATTAAGTGAACTTTAATTTGGAATAGGTTTCAAACTTATCTCTGTCCCAGAAATTATAGTTTTTGGAAAGTAATCTAAAACCGAATTATTATTTTTACACTACAAAATGCTTTTAACTTTGAAAATTCATAACTAATTCATGTGAACTCCAATTGAGGTGAACTAAGTTATTTTGGTCTTATAATTTTATTTTATATTTATCTATGTAATCCTTATCTCCACCACTGTTCTACAAAAATTTACTAAATAATTACATTGGATGAATAGTAACCAAGTGTATTTTCCAGCCTTTTTTCAAAACATAATTTTCAAATTACTACAAATTTCACTTGGTAACTTCAAATGGAATAATTGTCATAATTTATAAACCAAATGGAATTAGGCCCTGTCACACCAATATGGATGGCGTGACACAACACTACTGTCACGCCATGATAAATGGCGTGACAAAGGGTCTGTTCAGACCGTCCAAATGTCTCCGTCTATTCGGACAGTCTGATCGAAATCGGACGGTCCGGATCGGAGGAGACGTTTGGACAGTCCGAACGTCTCCTCCATTTCGGACGGTCCGAAAATAGAATAACTTCATAAATGCATAACTAATTCAAAGTAACTCCAAATCAGGTGAAACCAATTTTGATAATTTTCTTATTAAGTGGACTTTATTTTGGAATAAGTTTCAAGCTTAGCTTTGTCCCATAAATTTTAGTTTTTGGAAATTAATCCAAAACCGAGCAATTTTTTTACACTAGAAAATGCTTTTAACTTTGGAAATTCATAACTAATTCATGTGAACTACAATTGAGGTGAACCAAGTTATTTTGATCTTATAATTTTATTTTCTATTTATCTATGTAATCCTTATCTCCACCACAGTTCTACAAAATTTACTAAATAATTAAAATCGGATGAATAGTAACTGAAGTGTATTTTCTAGCCTTTTTCAAAACCAGGTTTTCAAACTACTACAACTTTCACTTGCTAACTCCAAATGGAATAATTGTCATAATTTACAAACCAACTGGAACCAAGCCATGTCACGCCACATATATAGGCGTGACACGACAGGATTGTCACGCCATGGGGATATGGCATGACTACTGCCACGCAAGCCTCCACGCTGGCATGGCGGGTGGATGAGGGCTTGCGTGGCATGTTTTGTCACGCCGTCGTATGTGGCGTGACAGTACGCTTTGACCATACCACAGTTGGTGGCGTGGCCAAAGGGGTTAGAATTGGAAATAAAGTTCGCGAGGGATTAACTTTAAAATATTAATAAAAAAGGATTAAACAGTAAAAAAAATATGTTCCATGCCGGCGATTTGAACAAGGCTTTCTTGGTACAGCAAAAGACGCAAAAAGGTTGTCCATATAAAACAACATCTCACAGTTGCTCCTATCATCACCTGCCACGGAGGCCACCGTCTGAAGCATGTTCGTCTCCGGGTCATAGACGTGCGTCCCATGCGTCGTCGTCGTGAGAAAGACCTTCCTACTGTAATACCTCAGTTTAACTCGGAGTCTAGAATGTCACTAAACTACACTAATTATTAATTTTAACACGATTAATAATAAATTACAGAAAACATATCAATGATAAAACCCGTCCACGGGTCACATTAACACAAGCACAACGATAAGACAATCATAGATAATTAATTCCTAGGAATCATAGCGATATAATAAACCAAGATTTATGCAAACCAATCACATAAAGGCTATTAAATGAGTAATCAACTCCAACCTATCATCTAAGCCTAAGCAATACTATCACGTGCTAATTATAAATCAACGTGCTAATAAAGTGTCTCATGGGCAATGTTTCTAGTATTTGAATGTATGACGTGGTTCCAAGTGCATTAGCCCTTCCCATGTGCAATGTCATCAACAGTCACCTAAAAACAACAATAGAGCAAAAGTGAGTCCATGACTCAGCAAACACAATAATAAATATTGAACAATGATCAATTCAACCATAAAACATTATCATCATCAACATTACTATTTATTCATCTTTCTTTTCCTACTCAAGTCTCAATTTCTCTTATCATTAAATACAAGGTGTCTCTACACTACATGTCCACATGCAACTTCTTTCACGTATACCGGTATAGCGTGAGTGAACACTCGCGACAATATTCACTCTCAAGCCCGTCCTCCAAAAGGACCGGGAACCTCCTCCACTCTCATAGAGTCTCTACCAACAAGGTAGATATATGATCGTCATGATCACCTTCTCTTCGTGCAATGATGCTTATAAATGCTCAAGTTAATATAAGTTCATCAATAATACCATCATCCAACATTCTTGGATTCATCAATTCAATTAATATCATGACTACTCATATTGTTTGTAATTAAATAAAATAAAAACAAAAACAATATAATGGCAATGAGCAATAAAGAATACAACGATCCACCATCGATCACTGTCTACCATGCACTTGCCTCCTTATCCCCTTAGAGCTGGATAGCGAGGCGGCGGCGGGGCACTAGAGGCCACACTTCCTGGATAAACAATTCAAAACACATATCAAAATCACAGCATCATAGCGTTCACACTTTACACTCATCGTCATCGTGCGTCTACGCCAAACTGACTCAATTAACCCAAAATTACCAGACGCACTACCCACTGTCTCAGTAGTAAAATGGCCCTAACCTATTCATCCGAACTCTAAATTAAACCAACCAAGACTTTATGGAATACTCACAAAAAAATCTACAACTTCCTAGTTATGAAAAAACTCAAATTCTATCGTTTTTACGCCTGTTTCCCCAAAGACCATCTCGTAATCATTAGGACATTTCACTTCACAATTTTATATTTTAAATTCTAAAACTTGAAAATATATGAACGATAAAATTTCATAAATTATTCAATTTATCACCACGTTTTATTTTTTCCATCTACTAGATAAAACTGATTCATCTTCACAACATCTGCGAGCCATGCCCAAATTCTGGACAGTGACATTCCCGATGTTGTAACTTTTCGCTCGCTACTCCGATTCTAATGATCTAGACCTTCATGTTAATCTAACGAGATTATATAACGTTTCTCTAATTGGACCAACCTCCGAATACGAGCCTAAATACACCGAATCGCCCCTGCAAGGTTTTGCATTTAACCTCGACGAACTAGGGCTTGCTGAAAAACAGTCTTACCCTAAGCAAAACGATCTACAACCTTAACAATGACTAAATCATGGCAAATCCTAGGGATTAACAGGTGTTACCCTTAAAGAACACAAATGATCACGAAAACCCCGCGAATTTCCTCCTCTTTTCCTTCCTTCCCTTCTTCTTCTCCTTCTTTCCCTCCTCCTTGCTCATTCCCTCCTTGCTCCCTCACTCCTTGCTAACCTTCCTCTTCCCCTTGGCAGCAGGGAGGCGTGGCGTGGCAGTGGTGGAGGCGACGCACTGTGAGGTGGCGGAAGGAGAGCGGCACCTAGTAGGCGGGAGGGAGAATCTGACAGAAGAGGGTGGCGGCTAGGATTTAGGGAGCACAGGGGGCACCCCTGAGGTCCTATTTAAAGGCCAAGGGGCTGGAGGGTTGTGGCTTGTACGTGGTAAGGTTAGAAACAACCGGCATTGAATTTGATTCGGAATACACTTTGACTTTGAGTCGGTTTTCCACTTTCCTTCTATGCAATGAATCTTTTGGAGGTTATAACTTTCTCTCCCGAAGTCAGAATGGAGAGATTCTTTTTTTACCATTTATGTAACTCATAGTACTTCAACTTTGTATTTGAGGAGCTTTTCTTAAAACGTCGTCTTCATTGCCAAATTTGTTTTGGAAGTTGACTCAGTTGCGGACTCTGATTCTCTGTGCAGCCTGTCTTGTGGGCCCCATATCTCACATGTCGGAACTCTAAATTAGGTCAATGAGGACTTTAAATTGGACTATGCAAAGAGATCTACAACTTTTTGGTTGTGAGGTTTTCCATCAAAAGCCATTCCAATCACGAAAATCATGTTGCAAGATGATAACATATTATGTCTTGTTTCTTGGCGAGGCAAATAAGGAATCTCTCAATCTCCTTATATTGTCTTTAAATAAACGAGATATTACAGATGAGCTCGTTCCAGGACTAGTGGATGTAGCGGAGCCTAGCGAGTGACCTGGACGACAGCCGCTGGAGCACCTCAGCGACGAGATCGTCCGGCACGGACACCAAGTGAGAGGTCATCGACGCAGCCGTCCTACTCTTATTGGGTTGGCTTCTGTTGTTGGCCGCCGGCACGTCGGGATTACTATGTTTTTCCATGGGATTAAGGTCAAAGGGATCAAGGCACGGTAGGGTTGCCTCAGGGGATCAAGGGGAGATGAGAGAATGAGTTTTCAGAAGATTTGGGTTGCCTCACATATTCAGGTGATGAGATGGGTTACTCCTTCCGATCACAAATACATATGTTTTAGAATCCATGCGGTCAAACTTTTAAAATTTTGACTATCAATATATTTTTAAATATTTATATTGGATACATGAAAATCATATGTATAAATTTGTCTCGAAAGTATTTTCATAATATTATAATTTATTATGTGCTATAAATATATTATAAAAGAAATTAGTGATCAAAGTTGAGTTTTGACTTTTGATAACTGTATCAATTTCCAAAACAACATGTTGTGTCAGCTGGTAGTATTGATTTGTTGCTAATAGAGAATTGGGACGAAGCTTAAATAGGCCATGGGTGCATAGGCGGCGGCAAGGGGGGTGCACAGGCACCCCCAAAAATTTGTGTAATTTTTTTTTGAACTTTATATATGTATGAGTAATTGGTATTTATATTGGTCAAATTTCAGTAATTCAACCCAAGAAGTTTTGAAAGTATTAGAATTGAGTGAGATAGAAAATGGACGGGGATTAAATCAAGAGATGGGGTTAGCTAGGCTCAATGACACTCATTGAGGTTCTCATTATAGAACTATTTTGCATATTATTGGTATGTATTCAACAATCCGCAAAGTACTCATATAGCTTGGAAAAGACCCCTCACATAAAAATGATTGACCAAAAATACATGCTATGGTGGGAGCCTTTAAGTCATTTGACTTTGTTTTCAATGCACACTTGATGCTTGTCATACTTAAATACACAGATGAGTTGTCTCAGTCTTTGCAAAAGAGAGACCAAGATATTATTAATACTATAGCACTTGTTAATTTGGCTAATGATAGAATGCAACGAATGAGGTATGATGGGTGAGAAGAATTTCTTCAAAAAAAGGTAACATCATTTTGCACTAAATATGGCATCAAAGTTCCTAAGCCGGATGGTAGACATGTGTCTTATGGAAGATCATCACGTTTTTACCAAAAAACAAACAAATGATGATCATTTTAGAAGAGAAGTGTATCTTGACATTATTGATAATGTTCTCTAAGAGCTTGACAATCAGTTTGACAAGGCTAATATGGAGTTGCTTGTTTGCATGTCCGCTTTAAATTCTCTGAATTCATTTGCTTCTTATGATAAGGACAAAGTGCTTAGCCTTGCCAACTTTTATCCCAATGATTTTTCAAGCACGGATTTAATGAGACTTTCTTTCCAACTTGATAACTTCATTGATGATATACGAAGCGATGATAAATTTAAGGGCCTAAAGAATCTCAGTGAGCTTTCTACTAAGCTTATTGAAATAAGAAAGCATGATATTTATAGGTTGGTGTGCTTGCTTCTCAAATTGGTATTGCTCCTACCGGTGACAACGGCGAGCGTTGAAAGAGTATTTTCAACAATGAATCTTGTGAATAACAAGTTGAGAAATAGTATGAGCAATTAAGTATTGAATGATTGTTTAGTCACCTTTATAGAGTGAGATATCTTCTTGAAGATTAGTGATGATGATATAATCAAGTGCTTCCAAGGAATAAGATTGCGTCGTGTGGTATTGTGATTTCCATTAGCTATTTAAGACTCTTTTATTTATGTAAGATTTTATTTGAACTATTTGTATTGCATTGTTAACTAATTTTGAACTTTTTTGTGTAATTGTGTTTAACTTTTGAAATTACATATGTATCGTACAAGATTTTTTTTTAACCTTAAAGTGTGCACCCCCATTGTTAAGTTTCTGGCTCCGCCACTGCATGGGTGGGCTCAAATGGCGTCCCATATTTTGAGCAATTGTCATGGACTAGGAATTTGGAGTGTGTGTATCCTCCTTTTTTTTTGTATGCGCAGCCGGAGGCCCTACATGGGCCTATAATCTGAAGATTCCACGTGAAACCCTGCAAATTCGCAGCTTTGCAAGCCTTCCATAGTTACCACGCATTTTTAAGAACTGTACACCGATCTGGAGGCCACCTATTCATGTTGATTACCACGCATGCATTTATCTTCTTGTTTGATCTGAGGGACAAAGATAGGTTGGTCCATCGTCGTAAATCAGTGTCCTAATAGAAAAATGAGGAGGCTTTCTTTTCATGGCATCATATCGTATACTATACTATAAACTTGCAGACAATTAAACGACTGAAATGAGGCAATGCGTGTCTTGGATTTGTGGTTCCGGGGCTATTTGGGCGCCATTACTGAACATTGAAGCTAGGCAGTGTCGCCTCTAGGCTAGGTGTTGGTGTTAGGGTGTGGAGGCGTTACAGATGTAGTTTCTTCGCCGTCTGAGGTGTTTTCTGTTACAGTCTTACAGATGTAGTTTCTTTCCGTCTAAAGTGTTTCTCCGTTGGGCCGGTGTACTCTCTTTTTTTTCTTCTTGTTTTACTCGCCGCCCGCCAGCGTGCGTGCCTGGTAAGCACTAAGCAGTGGTGGGGGTGGGGGATGAGCACATGACGGCGACACTTGGCTCCGTCCCAAGTTTACTCCCACATCGCTGGCTCGAGAGGGAATCTTCCCCAGCCGGACATAAAAAAATTGCATCACACGCCGCATGATTAGAGCTGGGCATTGGGCGGGCGGGCGTGCGGCCGCCCAAGCCCACTGTGCTTGAGCAATGTCGTGCGTGCGTGCTGGCTCGGCGGTCACTCCGCCGTCTTGCGTCCGTCTTGCCCCCCTCACCTCCGGCCAGTCGAGCACGCCCAAAGCCCATCGTCGTCGGTCGTCGTTGCGTGCAAGCCCAAATTTCAAAATAACTATAGACAATGGAGGCGGCGATGGAGCAACAAGAATCGCCATCTTCATTCCTCTCGCGGCAGGAGAGAGAGAGGAAGGCGGGGAGGAGAGAGAGAGAGGAGTGAGGAAGCGGTGCTTGGGGAGAGGAGGAACGAGGGTGGAGGCTAGAGGCGGTGTGTGGGATTGTGGATATGGATTAGCGGGATGAAAATTAGGGTTGGGCCGGTAGTGGGGAAGAACGAGATTGGGTCGAGCTACGGTAGGAAGGGATAGGATTGGGCGAGCCGAGAGATTGGAGGATTAGGCTTTTTTCGTGCCGTCAGCTTCCAAGCACGCCCTAAATGGCCGTCTTGCAGTCTGCGTCGCCTAACGGGCCACATTCTCTCCAAACCAGCCCGGCTGCGTCAGACATCAGCCGTCTTGCCCGGACATCGCTTGCGTCTTGCGTCTTGAAATCTTAGATCTTGCGTGTTGACCGGACTTCGTGCCAGCCCAGAAAAGCCCGGCCCAAGTCCCAGCTCTACGCATGATATATACATCACCTTGGCCCAGAAAGCGATCTATTCACATCTTTTTTTTCCCTGCTTCCTTTTATCCACCTGTCTCTTTAGCACGGGGTAGCTTCGACTTTTTTAATTTTATTGAATTGATGATTGAATAGTAGCTCTCTTAAGCTTAACTCTTCCCACATACACGTTGCAAAGGCCAAACAGTTGGGCTAGACCTAGCAACTAGCAAGTGACGATTCTTCCCTCGCAAAAAAAAGTGACAATTCTTAGCAAATTTTTGTTCACGCATGGCTCCCTAAACATACATCACCTAGTTAAAAAAAAAACTATGTCCAGTCCATGTGTGCTTCCCAAATCGCATAGAACGCGATTACACAAGATGGCAAAGCCGGCTTTTGGATTCTACTATGAGCCAGACAAGAGAAAGGAAAATCTAAGCTAGCCATCGACTCCGCCCAGTCAATGTGCGCTTCCCAAATCGCATAGAACGCGATTACACAAGACAGCAAAGCCGGCTTTTGGATTCTACTACGAGCCAGACAAGAGAAAGGAAAATCTAAGTTAGCCATCTATTCCGTCCAGTCAATATGTGCTTACCAAATCGTATAGAACGCGATTACACAACGCGATTACACAAGACGGCAAAGCCGACTTTTGGATTCTACTACGAACCAGACAAGAGAAAAGAAAATCTAAGCTAGCCATAGTTGTCCAATTCAAGGCGACAGCAACACAGACACAGAGAAATTGTCACCCAGGCCAGCTCGTCGTATCAGCTCGAAACTTCAAACAACTTGGCAGCACAAGTCCAATGACTTAATTAACCTACCAGTCCGTGTCTGACAGGGACACGAACGTTTTGTTTGATCTAGTCCGTGTTCAACTGTGCGTTAAGCGTCGCCTATGGGCATAAACAAGTCATTGGAAGGACTTGGCGAACGATTATTTAGAGGCTTGCTGCACCACTGTTGATGCCAATTGTCTTACTATATATATATATATATATATATATATATATATATATATATATATAGATAGAGAGAGAGAGAGAATAATGCGGAGTAAACAACCATTGCATTATGCTAGCGTCTTCGACTCTTGATCAATGGTGGTTGATAGACGGTGGAGATTACATATTGTTAAAGCATCCCTGTACGTATATCTAAACAGCGAAAAAAAAAGAAAGACGGCAGGTTGATTTCTGCGAAATTCCTATACGTTTCAAATGAGAGCTACTCGTTTTATGTTTATTTCCTACGTGCTGACAAGCTAAAAAAATATTCGTTGATTTGTTTCGGATTGATATATCATATATGTTATGACGATGACTTGGCATGGCCTTTAAGTAATGCTTTTCTTGATGTGGATCACAAGAGCTAGCTAAGAGGGATGACAGCATATTACAGCCAAAAATGCTTATATGCTTCGGCACAGCCACAGCACGAAACCGCATTCCACAAGTAATCGCCATTTGCAACCCCTTCAAATAAATCTTTTTTCCCCTTTCAAGTACTCCTATAGTCCTGTGCTATGATTGGAGCTACCTCATCAAAGATTAGCAAGGCAAGGCGACAAACAAATGGCACATGAGTTGTTAACCCCAAAAAATGACGCAGATAATTTGAAGCCTTCGTAATGGACACCCTCCATGTGGATGGAGTTCATTGGGGTACACGTCCATGTGGAGATAATGGCTTCTTTCTCACTCCAAATTCCAAATTGCTAATTGCAAATAATAATAGTAGTAGCAGCAGCAGCAGTAATAGTAGTAGTAATTCGTGTGTGTTTTTAGAGCACACAACAAATGCACACACGCACCCACACACCCCACACACACCCTACTCACGTACACCCACCCAAACACATATGTGGGTACGTTCTTAGGCCCTGTTTGGTATAGCTCCGCTTCCAGTTTTTGCAACTCCAACTCCAGCTCACTCTTGGATCTACTCCCCTAAGAAGTTAGAGTAGTCTGAAGAGGTGTTTGGTTAGAAATGTAACTCCCACTCCATGAATGAGAATGATCTATGTAAAAAGACGAGAGTACCCTTGGATTCTTTTCAGAACGAGTACTGTTCACACGGGTTTTACTGTAGCATCCGATCTGCTCCACTGTTTGTCGCTACTTTTTTTTTCCAGAATGATTACCGTTCACGTGGTTTTTACTGTAGCATCCGATCAGAGCCGAGTTTTTTTTTAATACGATTTTGTATTGGTTGTTGCATAGTTCTGACCCATTTGCCGCTTAGTTCTTGCATGCTTTTAGTGACGGCCGATATCGGTCAACCCAAATCGGTTTCATGTTACAAAAAGTTAAGATCAAGAAGAAAGAAAATGTCTAGAACAGATAAAGGTAAATAAAAAAAAAGAATTATACATGAGAAGGAGAGTCGTAATTGACCACCAATTCTCTTGGAGCTAAAACAATGAGCTCTCCTTTTTCTCTCAAATACTAGTAGCTCTTCAAATACAATGATAGCATCATTATAGATTGATAAACTGTCGTTAATTTTGCATAAATATAAACGAGTATCATAGAGAAAAATCGATAAACTCAAACATACGAAGTTCATAACAAAGATTCTAATTCGATGAATATCATAACAAAAGTCCATAACAAAGACTAACATATGTCTTCGATAGAAAATAAATGAGAGGTCACATTATCTTTGCTAACTCACTTTCGTACCATACCAAGTCACCAAGAAGTAGTTATGCCGGTAGCAAGCTCATCCCGAAATGTATCCATAGACCGATCATTCGATTGTGATGTTTACCCACCCAAAGCATCTTGAGAAATTACATATTTTCGGTATCTAGAAGGAATGGTAGGCACATAGTTAGAATATCGGTCGCACCTACGGAAATGCCAATCCCTGCTACCATGCTCACGTATGAAGTTGTGGAGCACCATAGTAGCCGCAACAATCATCTTTTGCTTGATCAGTGGATAGCTTGGCATCTTGAGTAGAATTGGCCACTTCATCTTCCATACACCAAATGTTCGCTCAACTATGTTACGCACAGAGGAGTGTACCCTGTTGAACTTTTCCTTGGCAGTAGTTGGTTCAACACCTCTGTGGAACTCAGGAACATGATACATTTCGCCCTTGTATGGGGCTAGGTACCCCGGTCGATTAGGATATCCGGTATCAACAAGGTAATACTTGCCTGAATCAAAAGTAATATAAATTTAATGACAATACATGGTTTAGGAAGGAGTAATTTATCTAAGAGCAAAGAAATTTACCCAATGGAGGATGTGAGAAGACACCTCGGTCTACTCTCAATGCATGATATAGCACACTAGTGTCATGCATAGCCCCTGGTTGACCAATGGATGCATAAGTGAAACACATATCAAAATCCACAACAGCCATCACATTCTGAGAAGGATTTCTGGACCTTCCAATGTATCTCACTTGTTGTTCTAGTGGAAGAGTTGCACGTATATGAGTCCCATCAAGAGCACCTATGCAATCCTTAAGATGTGGCCAAGCCCTTCGATCATCTCTAATCCTACTATGGATGGTGGAGAAGTTTAGATCATTTGGTTTCATATAATCTACAGACATTGCAACCACACATTGTAGCACTTCTTGAAACTTCCTACTAATGGTCTCACCTGAGTGCTTGAACCGGTTTTGTGTTTTCCTATTCGATTCACCTCCACCGCATACCCATAAGAAGATTGCAAGTGCATCTAGTGTATTCATATTCCTGGTAGGTTTGAGTTTATACCTACTCACCAACAAGTCATGTAGGTCAAAAAAGATTGTTTGGTTCATACGAAGCATCCTATGAGTCTCTCCCGGAGTAGCCAATGTCTCCTTCAACCAACCCATCCCATTGAGGCGTGAAGTCCGCGTTTCGGCCTTGTCCATGTAGGTTGAATAGTACTTCGCAACAATGGATGGCCCGACTAGAGAAATGACATCCATGGCATGCTCAGAAAGCGATCTATTCACATCTTTTTTTTCCCTGCTTCCTTTTATCCACCTGTCTCTTTAGCACGGGGTAGCTTCGACTTTTTTAATTTTATTGAATTGATGATTGAATAGTAGCTCTCTTAAGCTTAATTCTTCCACATACACGTTGCAAAGGCCAAACAGTTGGGCTAGACCTAGCAACTAGCAAGTGACGATTCTTCCCTCGCAAAAAAAAGAGACAATTCTTAGCAAATTTTTGTTCACGCATGGCTCCCTAGACATACATCACCTAGTTAAAAAAAAAACTATGCCCAGTCCATGTGTGCTTCCCAAATCGCATAGAACGCGATTACACAAGATGGCAAAGCCGGCTTTTGGATTCTACTATGAGCAAGACAAGAGAAAGGAAAATCTAAGCTAGCCATCGACTCCGCCCAATGAATGTGCGCTTCCCAAATCGCATAGAACGCGATTACACAAGACGGCAAAGCCGGCTTTTGGATTCTACTACGAGCCAGACAAGAGAAAGGAAAATCTAAGCTAGCCATCGACTCCGTCCAGTCAATGTGTGCTTACCAAATCGTATAGAACACGATTACACAACGCGGTAAAGCTGACTTTTGGATTCTACTACGAACCAGACAAGAGAAAGGAAAATCTAAGCTAGCCATAGTCGTCCAATTCAAGGCGACAGCAACACAGACACAGAGAAATTGTCACCCAGGCCAGCTCGTCGTATCAGCTCGAAACTTCAAACAACTTGGCAGCACAAGTCCAATGACTTAATTAACCTATCAGTCCGTGTCTGACAGGGACACGAACGTTTTGTTTGATCTAGTCCGTGTTCAACTGTGCGTTAAGCGTCGCCTATGGGCATAAACAAGTCATTGGAAGGACTTGGCGAACGATTATTTAGAGGCTTGCTGCACCACTGTTGATGCCAATTGTCTTACTATATATATATATATATATATATATATATATATATATAGAGAGAGAGAGAGAGAGAGAGAGAGAGAGAGAGAGAGAGAGAGAGAGAGAGAATAATGCGGAGTAAACAACCATTGCATTATGCTAGCGTCTTCGACTCTTGATCAATGGTGGTTGATAGACGGTGGAGATTACATATTGTTAAAGCATCCCTGTACGTATATCTAAACAGCGAAAAAAAAAGACGGCAGGTTGATTTCTGCGAAATTCCTACGTTTCAAATGAGAGCTATTCGTTTTATGTTTATTTCCTACGTGCTGACAAGCTAAAAAAATATTCGTTGATTTGTTTCGGATTGATATATCATATATGTTATGACGATGACCAGGGGCGGATCCAGAACGAAAATAACCGGGTGTCCTATACATATCACATATATCAAATTATGAAGTAATGTTGTATAGAAATTAGAATAATAATGTGTTAAACAATTCAACATGATGAATGAAAAAATAGCCATCAAAGTGCTTACCAAAATAAAGAATCCTACACTCCTAGTAGTAGTTTTGGTTAACTGTGGCAAAGTGAATAAATGATGGATAAAGTTCTAAACCATGGACAAAAGATGGTCGGCATCGGCAAAAAACAACATCCGATCTTGATAGCCGACAAAAAGTAGAAGAAATCACTTAATAGAATTTTAAGTAGAAGAGTCATGAATTTATCGAAATAAAGATAAGTACATTACATTTTATAACTTCTTTCTACGCTCCCTTAAGTTCTGGAAGTGATGAATTACAGCATCATTGGTAACTTTCCCCATTTCGTATTTCTCCACATAGCAAATAAGGCTATCTCTCAAGAAGTCATCGCTAATGCGATTGCACAAATATGTTTTCACAATTTTCATAGCTGAAAAGCATCTCTCAACTGTAGCAGTGGCAACAGGCAAAACTAGTGTTAGCTTCAAAAGTCGATAAACCAACTAGACCAACCAGTTGTAACAAATGCATCATACCCAACTTCCTTTTTGTTGCGGCCTCTAAACAGAAACAATAAAAACAATATGCTCTATCTTTGGATTCGCTATACTCAAGCCAACTCTCAAACTCAGCAAACCATTCAGAATTAAACCTTCTATTTTTACCGCCAATCTTTGAATATGGAAAATCAAAAGTGTGAGGTTGGCAAGACCCATTATCAAGATACTTTCTTCTTACCACATCCTTTTGATTAGGAAGGTACTCCTCTATCCTTCTCCTTTTGCCAAGATCAAATCGAATCTCCTCTTCCCCATTGATTGCTTCTATAGGTGAAATCGTTGCATTAGTGGTATTATTTTCTTCTATAGTTGGGTGGGGACATCATTCCCCTCCCGTGGTGGCGCTTTTCTTTTAAGAAATATTTCCATAAATTTACCTGTCATTTACCAATTATTTGAATACTCCATTAGTCCATTAAATATTTGTACTATATAATAATAGAAGCATACATTCGTAGCCATTTATTTAAAATTGTAAGGCTAGCTTACTTGACATTGTGTCTCAACTCTCAAGACTCAGGTAGTCAAAAACTCAAATTCAAATCTTGACACATCACATATTCTAATTCCCAAGTACTACCACAATTATAAAATCCAATCCTAGAGTTTGAGAAAATATACCAACGATTAGCAAATTGGATCCCTAATTAAACATAAAATTAGTGACTGCTTGATGGTAAGAGCCCAACCGTATGTCCGTATGCGCGATGGTTTCAGCCTTTCAGGAGTCCTGCCTGGGGAAAAGATAGTTTCAGAGTCAAAAGCTAGCACGTATCAAAGAAAGAAAGAAAGCAAGCAAACACATCCGAGATCATGGGGGTGGAAGGCGGCAGTACCTGCAGGAACCAACGGCTAGAAATTTTACCCATAGAAATTGTTCTTGGTGCTTCCGGGTTCGACCTTGACGGCTTGACCGGCGGCTGGAATTCCAGAAGACACGAAGTCTCGGCTTTGCTTTGTTGGTTCGCGCACGCCCGTCCGTATCGGCGCTCGCCCCGCCCGTATTGCGCACGCCCGCTCAGCTACCTGGGCCTGGGCCGTGCGCTCGCTTAGTCGCTCCCTCGGCTGGTCGGCTAGTCCGACTGCGCGGCCGGGCGGGAAGCGGCCAAGCGGGCCCACGCGCCAAAGCGACCACGCGCACGCGCCTTAGTCCGCCCGGTGGTCCGTCGGGGTGTCCTTCATCAAAACGAACAGGTGTACAGTATTTTTATACATGAGAATACGATATATATATATATATATATATATATATATATATATATATATATATATATATATATATATAACGATTTTGGACCTAGTATCTGTGCACCCTAATAGCCTTACTAGATCCGCCCGACGATGACTTGACATGGCCTTTAAGTAATGCTTTTCTTGATGTGGATCACAAGAGCTAGCTAAGAGGGATGACAGCATATTACAGCCAAAAATGCTTATATGCTTCGGCACAGCCACAGCACGAAACCGCAGTCCACAAGTAATCGCCATTTGCAACCCCTTCAAATAAATCTTTTTCCCTTTCAAGTACTCCTATAGTCCTGTGCTATGATTGGAGCTACCTCATCAAAGATTAGCAAGGCAAGGCGACAAACAAATGGCACATGAGTTGTTAACCCCAAAAAATGACGCAGATAATTTGAAGCCTTCGTAATGGACACCCTCCATGTGGATGGAGTTCATTGGGGTACACGTCCATGTGGAGATAATGGCTTGTTTCTCACTCCAAATTCCAAATTGCTAATTGCAAATAATAGTAGTAGTAGCAGCAGCAGCAGTAATAGTAGTAGTAATTCGTGTGTGTTTTTAGAGCACACAACAAATGCACACACGCACCCACACACCCCACACACACCCTACTCACGCACATCCACCCAAACACACACGTGGATACGTTCTTGATACATGTTTAATCTAGAGAGTGAGGGCTTAAACCCCACGAAGAGCGGACACGCTGTAACCATTGAATGCACCCACGTATGTATACTGTTTGAAAACCATTTGAGTGGCTTTAAAGCCACCGAAATGGCTAGGAGAGACAATCTGGACTCGAGCCTAGCGGGTTGCTTGCACTCCAGGCGAAGCGACCAACCCGCTCAGTTCTCAGTAATTTGAAACAACCCAAAAACTCAGGTTTTCAAAATTTTTGAAGCTTTTTCATTTGAATTCGAAAACTTTCCCTTTTTGGAAAGTCTAGCCCAAAACTGCTTTCCCTTTTTCTCCTTTCCGCTTTCTTCAAACGAAAGCACCTTCTACTCTTGGGTGTTACCCCTTCTTCCCCGTCGTCATCTCCCGGACATCACCGTGCTGCATCGTCCTCGGTGTCGCTCCCGTCAGCCACATCACCTCTCCACGCCTTCAATGCGGCGTCCGTCCCGAGCTGCCAGCGTTGCGCCGCTCCCGCCCCATCGCCTGCTGCACCGCAATCGACGACCTTCACTGCACCACCTCACGCCCCACTCCAGTGAGGGAGCTAGGCCACCGCAACACCATCCACGTGCGCCCATGCCTCCACCTCCCTGCTCTCGCCCGGCGTAGAACACTTCTGGCCGCCACCTCGCCGTCCACGCGCCACAAGCCCTGTAGCTCGTCACTGCTCCCACTGCCTCTTCGCCGGTTATAAAAGCCGCCCCCATGCCCTTCCCTCCCTTACACAAGCACCCGCACACACCCCCCTACCCTCCTTCTTTTCCGAGGTCGACCATTTCGGAGGAATCGCCACCGCCTCTGCTCCTTCCCCGTCGAGCCGTAAGATGATTTCGCCCCCTGTTCCTTCCTCTCCCATCCAACACCCTAACACCACCTCCTCCCCTCCTCGACACCTTCCCCCACCACCTTCGGCCTCAACTCCGCCGGAGCTTCACCAGCGCCACCATTCCCCTTCACCGCCACCACCACAACCCCACCCAAGCCCTCAGCCCGCACAAAAACCCTAGAGAGAGATGCACTTACCTCAAGAGACCTCTCGCGTTGTTCTTCGCCATGCAGCCACCACTTCATTGAAGCGCCACGCCCTTTCGCCTCCCTCCCTCCGCTTGAAAGCGCTGAAGAGGTGCTCAGAAGAAGCCTTTATGGCCTGGCTTAATGGGCCACAGGCCCAACGGGAGTGTTGGGTTTTAACCCAACACTGTACACAAGCTAGCACTATTCATATCCATTTCGGCCCAGCACTGTTCATTCAAAATACTGTTCATTGCTAGAAACAGTAAACCCTAATTGTTGTTCATTAGATGAAAAAGAATTTCTTGTTACTATTCGCAGCCCATTTTCGTACATAAATAGTAAAAAAAGCACTATTCCTTGTCCGACAATTCTCGCCTCCAAAACCCTAATTTGGCATTATATATCAATTTTGACCGTTTCGAGCTCGTCAATCCATTTCTTCACTTTGTTCAGTCCAATTACACACCAAATAAATTCCTATCAATCGCACCACCTTCCTTTAAGATTCTTTTCGATTTTATTTACTTGCATGTTGTTCCCAGCTCATTCCTTGTCGAGCCAGATTTTACTTAGTTTATTTTATTTTTGTTTCGCGTTAGGTCATGACTTTGACGACCAGACTCTAGAAGACACCGGACAAGACCAGTATCTACAGAACTTTGTGAAAGAAGGCAAGTCGCATTAATTCTTTGATCAATTTGAACCCACATTTTGTGTATTTATATTATTATTACTTTCATTATTGTATTTGTGCCAAGTACCTTAAATATTGAAATAATACATTTGAATGGCATGATAAATAGATAAATCCTATTAACCCACATACAAATCCACCTAGCACTTGTAGGCCATATTCACCTTGACAAGTTTACACCCTTTGTAAGCCATATTCACCTTGATAAGTTCACATAAAATAATAGCTATATAATTAGTTTTGTCAGTGCATTTATAAAATCATCAAAAGAGTATTGGCTATTCGCCAATGATTTTTGAGAGTTGAAGGTGGTGTCCAGGATATTGGACAACCCAATAGACTTGTGAAAAAGTGAGTCGAAGGTGAGGCCTGGAGGGTGAACAACCACATGGTGGTGTTGGTCCATCGCTTCACTGTGAGACAAGTAAGAATAAGAACCTTGTGCCACATTAACAGACACAGAAAACCGCTCAACTACAGGTGTGGTCATTACTCCCTGACTTAGTACACTGCTTTTCCATTTGAATATCTATAGAATCTAGAATGGGACAGGAGTGGGCCGATAAGGGACACTCGCTGGTCTACGCAACGGTAGGTGCCGTCAGCATAGGGGTGCAAGATACACTGTGGCCGGTGGAGTCTTCCAAGGGTTGTATGGTCCATAGACCTACCGGGTAGAGGCTAAAAAGGTTGAACAATGAAAATGTTTTGTTATCTTAGCTCAGTCACACGCTAATGTGTTGTGTGTTTATGATATGATATTATGAGCTTGAGGTATCTTGTGGGTAAAGTTGGGCAACTCTGTAGAGTGTATAATTTAAGGTATTTGAATACGTCGTGCTTCCGGTTAATAAAGCTATATTAATGAGTGATTCCAATACAGAAGTATAAGTAGAGTTTTTGAGATGATAAGTTGGTTTGTGCAATTGTTGAGAAACCCCTGATGTTACTATTTATTATTGTTTTAAAGATAAATTGCTTTAAATACAAAATGCATCCACATATGTCTGTTAAGGTAAACCCTAGCCATCCATTGAACTCCTTGCATGTAATTATTTAGCTTTTCCATGTGGCTTGTTGAGTACGGTTGTTGTACTCATTCTTGTAATATCTGCAAAACATCTACAGAGGAAACCTGGGAAAATGTAGAGGATCATTGTGAGCAGGATTTTGGTGGACCCATATATGGCAGCGACTACTGTTATTAGACCTTGATCGCGCTCAAACGTGCCTGTGGTTTGAAATTCTTTTGTCTTGTATTATATTAATTTTGGGTTTGGATGTCTGTATTAGGTTAAAACTAGCTGTTAAGCCATAACCTTGCGTAATAAAAGTTTTTTTTTTTGTTGTAATCAGAAGTTTACTTGAAATGCTACTTATTTCGTAACTACGGATTCTAGACAGTTATAAAGAGTTTAACGGTTCCAGGTTTTAGAGGCGTTACGTGTTTTGGATATGAGCGTCGCATGGATGGAATCTACCAAATGGTGTTTCATGTGTCATGTTTGCCGAACTGTCCAGATCCATCTGGCCTGTTCGCCTGCGGTTGTCTCATTACCACTGATGTGTCATGACTAAATCAAACTCAATCACCAAATTTAAACCAATTGCCAACGTAATCTGTACTTTGAGTAGAATCTTTGCGTTACTCTATCAATGAGCTCGTAACTTCCCGTTTCCCAACTTGTACTTTTCCCATTAAAAAAAACTTGTTCTTTTCCCGTGTGCTGTGCAAATCTGAGTTGGCACAAGAAGCAGATGAAGCAACCAGAAGGTGCCATTGCTGCAACGCTGATGCAGCAAGAAATGCTATCTTCTTTGGTGTGCGCTCGAGTCTTTTGGCCGATATCTGTGAATCGAAGAATTTGATGGACAGCTCATCGCAAGATATTTGTGGCCTTCCTGCTTCGTCAGCTGCAGAATTGACGAAGTTATTAGCTTATTTGGTATTTTTTTTAAACAAAATAGCAAATATAGCCTGCTCGTATTTAAAATAAAAAAAATATCACCTCTACCGTGCTCCCCATGTGCGACAGGTTGTGCCACCCTCCTAGTCCACGGAAGATGCCTACAGACTACAGTGGATTGGGAGCACGATATGTTGCCTGCCACACTCGAAGACCGTAGAAGGTGGCTTCCGGGGACGGGTGACGTGGCAGGGGACACATGTCGTCAGTCTAACTTGTCGCGGTGTCAGTTGTTTTATTTCAATCGTGGGGTTAGATTTCCTATTTAATCTAAAAAAAGGCTAAATGAAAAAAAAAACTCGAAGAGATGCACTTGGCCTTTTTTTAATGATTTAATCTATTTTTAAAAATATTTTAAAGATAACACCTCCCTAACTTTATTTTCAATTCTGACCTTTTTGGTCACGCAGCGTGACAAAAACACTCTGTCACGTCACGTACCATGGCATGACCAAAACTGTCACGATAGCCCTCCGAGCCAGCGCGCGTCCGTTTTTAGAGCTAAGTCCTATCACGCTAAGAGAGGCGTCATGACAGCACTCGTTTGTCACACTAAGGTCCGTGGCGTGGTCAAATGAGTCAGAATTAAAAATAAAGTTAGGAAGATATAATCTTTAAAATATTTTTTAAAAATGGAGTAAATAACAAAAAAAAAGTGTTCGATGCACTCATAAGTCACGCTCCAACGTAGGAGCATTCGCAAGCCACCACATGCTGCTGGTCCGCAATTTGGTCCGTGGGTAACTCGGTGGGAATTTGGTCCAGTATAACGCTAGCGTTTTTTTCCCGATTCCTGAAACTGAACTGTTCCTGTGAATAAGTTTGGTGAGTTGGTACTATTGGTGGCTCGTCAAGAATTAGCGTTGGTCGTCTAATCAAACGTGAGAGCGATACTTGTCCACACGATTTGCCTATGAGGCACTAACCCAACACAGCGAGGTGTCTGTCCATTTTTGATGGACCACTAGCAATGTTGCTTTTGTTTAGCGAAAACGACCAGTAGCAATGTGATGGAAGCGACCCCGGGCACGAAAATTTCCCAATTAGCATGGCTATTTCCACGATTTTTCTCATGTTGCTTGCGGGGATGCTACCAAATTGCATGAACTCTATAGCCAAGATACAAATAAAATATAAGACGTGCTTCTCACGCGTTATGTTTGTTTGTGTCAAAGCCCGGGCAGGAAGATTTCCCAATTGACATGGCTATTTCTATGATTTTTTTCCATGTTGCTTGCAGGGATACTACTAAATTGTATGAACTCTATAGCCAAGATACGAATAAAGTATAAGACGCGCTTCTCACGCGTTTATGTTTGTTTGTGTCAAAGCTCGGGCAGGAAGATTTCCCAATTGGCATGGCTATTTCCATGATTTTTTCCATGTTGCTTGCAGGGATACTACCAAATTGCATGAACTCTATAGCCAAGATACGAATAAAGTATAAGACGCGCTTCTCACATGTTATGTTTGTTTGTGTCAAAGCCTGGGCAGGAAGATTTCCCAATTGGCATGGCTATTTCCATGATGCTTGCAGGGATACTACCAAATTACATGAAATCTATAGCCAAGATACGAATAAAGTATAAGACGCGCTTCTCAAACGTTATGTTTGTTTGTGTCAAAGCCCGGGCAGAAAGATTTCCCAATTGGTATGGTTATTTCCATGTTGCTTGCAGGGATATTACCAAATTGCATGAACTCTATAGCCAAGATACGAATAAAGTATAAGACGCGCTTCTCACACGTTATGTTTGTTTGTGTCAAAGCCCGGGCAGAAAGATTTCCCAATTGGCATGGCTATTTCCATGATTTTTTCCATGTTGCTTGCAGGGATACTACCAAATTGCATGAACTCTATAGCCAAGATATGAATAAAGTATAAGACGTGCTTCTCACGCGTTATGTTTGTTTGTGTCGAAGAAGGGTGTATTGATTGCTGGGAGAAAGAGAGAAGAAAAAGGATACTAGTAGAACTACTCTCTCCCTCCAAGTTTATAGAGCGTATTTCCTCTTGGTGTATAGATTAATGAGATATTGAAAATAGCTAGATTACCTATAATTATTATCTCTAAGCACTATATTCAATGCATGTATATGGAGAATATAACGTAAAGTTGGACATTTATTAGGGGTATAGATAGAATATCACACTAATTTTGCATTCGAAAATGAAATACGCCCTATATTTATAGACGAAACCATTCAAAAATACGTTGTACAAATTTGAATTTGAACGGAGGGAGTACTTTTTATGTTGAGGGACTACTGTGGTACTAGTTTATGCTGTCTGTATAAAGACACGGCAACGCACTAGACGTTTACTAGCACTCATGGCAAGTCGTCTGCTATAGTCAGCAGATCAATCTCATCGTCATGTAAAAGGAACTCTAAAGATTTGCATGACAAATTAACAATGGACTTCGAGAACCCTGGTACGTAGTCGATTGAAGCTTGCTGCTGTCTGAGCTTTTTTAGCCCGGCCCGCCTTTGCAGTCTGCATCTCGTTGCCTCATGACGACACTTTTTTTTTGTTGGATACGGGTACTCTATGCTAGCGTGTAATTAAAATTTTCTATCACGTAAACTAGAAAGTCATGCAAGTAAGAGATCGTAGGTTGTTAAAATTAGACGCACAGTGCAGCAGAATAAAAGTTGGAGCAGTCCGGTCCAATGTTTCGCACGTCCATGTAATGAATGTAGTCGATCATTCAATGTCATTGGCCGCCGATCATCTCCTCCGATAGCCTCTCGTGCTTCCTACATACGTTGCGGATTATCCTCGATCAGAAGCTACATCTCGACGGTATCCACATGTCTAGAGTGGAATAGTGCAACATCCTCTTAAAACCCCGTCTGCCCTCGTAGAGAAAGCACGTGACAAATTCCTGCGTTTGAAACCCACAACAAGAGTTTTTTTAGCCCGGCCTGCCTTTGCAGTCTGCATCTCGTTGCCTCATGACAAGAGAACTTTTAATACTCCGACCAATGCGCAGTGTTTCAGGAAGTAGATACTTCTCGTTCTTCTCGCTTTGCGGCGCGATCATCTTGAAAACCCCTCGTACGAGATCGTTGGATCAATTATTTCTTCGAAATTTCGTATTAAGCTCGCCTATGATAGGATAGGAGGACTCCAACACTGCAGTGACACCCGAATGCCGTACCAATTTGACTTGCCACTAATCGGCAATAAGCAATTTGATGCGTAGCAAGTTCAGTGGCACGATGCTGTCTCGAAATTTCGAAGCGCGAACGGCGAGGAGATCAATAGCTTTCGACGGTTCCTTGGAACACATGTTACACGTCGCTTTGGTAGAAAGACGCCCCTGGAAAATTTCTGGCCTTAGTTTTGGGAATGCGATGCTCCAGATTGGTGCGAGTCGTGTATACAATGGTTTGTTTCGGTTGGTGAGGTAGACTAGGAAAGGGATAAGATAGACGATGGGATGCATTCTTCTGTGGAGAGCATCCCACCTGGATGCCTTCTCACAATGACATCTCATAATCTCATAATGTTCGAGCTTCTTCTAACTTATCTTCAATAGGAATTTGGATGACTTGGTCGCCAAACACATTGAAGGAAGGTGCCAAGTATGTCCTAATTAACTCTTTTTAGCAAACATAAAAAGAAGCCTTCTTTCTTGTAGAAAAGTGTTTCCCTTCACTAAGAATACCAAGCACTTATTAATAAATCTGTTGGTGGATGATTAGTGCTTATTAATTCGGTACTTAGCAGTTTGCCTATGTTTATGTTATCTTTTTTTGAGATTCCTAGGGATGTTCTCAAAAGATTAGATTTTTTATCTCTCTCGTTTTTTCTAGTAAAGTGACAGACATAAACGTAAGTATAGGCCTGCTAAGTGGAGTTTAGTGTGCTCACCTAAAGATCAGGGCAGTCTGGGTATTTAGTGCTTAGACACGAAAAACAAAAGTCTACAAGGAAAATGGTTATTTAAATTGCTGAATGAAGAATGAGTATGGCAATCTTTGTTAAAAAGAAAATATTTGGGTGGGAAGTGTCTTTCTCATATGGTTAATAAGCTTGGAACTTCCCATTTTTGGTCAGGTTTAATGAAAATTAAAGATCAATTTTTTTTTTCATTTTTTTTCATTCCAGATTAAAAATGGAATGCAAACTAGGTTTTGGGCAGATATTTGGTTAGGAGATTCTCCACTGAAAAGTCAATATCCACTCCTTTATAATGTAGTAAGAAGAAAGGATGATACAATAGCGGATATTCTGAGAATGACATCTTTAAATATTTCTTTTCGTAGACCTATTATTGGGCCTAAGCTACATGCGTGGAATGAGTTAATTTTGAGAATTGCTAATTTACATATGATCTCTCAAAAAGATGTATTCAGGTGGAATTTGAATAAATCTAGACTTTTTTCAATACATTCTTTCTATGCAGTACTAATTGGAAGTTCTCAAGTCCCATTAGGGACTTTTTTTGGATAATTAAAATTTCATTAAAAGTAAAAATATTCTTATGATATCTCAAAAGAGGGGTAGTTTTAACTAAAAATAATCTGCTCAAAAGAAATTGGAGGAGAAGCAAAAAGTGTTGTTTCTGTATTAACGAGGAAACAATTCAACATCTTTTTATTGAATGTCCCTTGCACGTCTTGCATGGTGGGTTGTTCAATGTGTATTTAATTTATCTCCCCCTACGAATATAGCAAACATATTTGGGAATTGGTTAGCTGGTATTCTAAAAATTGAAAAGTCACAACTCCTAGTAGGAGCCAGTGCCTTATGTTGGTCTATCTGATTATGTCAAAATGAGGTTATTTTTGATAAAAATATTGTTACTAATCCATTGCAGGTTATCTTTTTGAGTGGGCATTGGCTGAGGACTTGGGTATATTTACAGAAACCAGCCCAGAAGGAGTCCATGCTGGCCGAAAGCAACAGACTGGAGGTAGTGGTGAAGCAAATTTTAAGTATTCATGGGTGGCAGTTTAGACACATGATTTGTAATGATTGAGGTTAAATTTCAGTCATTGTTTGCTTGTAAGGCTTCAAGCCACTTTTAACAGCTTTGGTTACTTCGGTGCTTTAAACTCATTAATAAAATTGGTTGTGTGTATCTTTGATGTAGATGCCAGGAGAGATTTTCTCTTCTATTATCTAAAAAAAGAATACAAAGCGCCCTGTGAGCTGCAACCTGCCTCAAGAAAAGAGAGCAAAAATAGAAACCACGGGGGAGCACTACGCATCATGTGCTGTCATGTGTTACTATGAAAAGGTGTGAACTATTTTGTGTGTTTAAGTATACGCTAATATATCCATGACTTTTATTTCACCCTCCATAGATCACAAAACTCTGCTCTAATAGAAAATAGACAAAATTTTCTTTCTAAAAGGCATAATATCCTAGCATGCAAAGGGGTTGTTTTGGTTTGCTATCATTGCAAACAAAACTAAATATTGATAACACCAATAAAAATTGGTTGATGTTTGGTTTGCTATTAAACTTAAGTAATGCCTATGAAAATTTGGTAATGACAATGAAATCCAATATCACACGCAATAAATCCGAGGGTGAGAAAATCGTTTACTAAAAATTGATTTAGTCATGATTCAAATAACACTATTTATCCATATTTGGCTTTGCCCAGATTTTTACTACGCTAAAATTTTAATTTAGCTCATTTTAGCCATCAACCAAACAGCTCCGTACCTCGTAATTGGGTGCCTTGCGTAAGCTAAAAATCGTGCCACCCAAGCGTGAGGATAAAAGCACCCAGCTCGTAAGCACCGGGCGATGGATAGGAGGAGCCACAGGCCACCCAAACGGCTATTAATTAGGCGTTTCCAAAAGCCACTCGCTTTTGCGCCCGCGACCCCGCGAATCCCCCCGAATTACCACCCACCCTCTCATCCAGACCCGAGCACACCCCCGTAACGGGAAAAGGCAAAAACCTAAAACTCCGAGGGCAAGAACCGAAAACAACGCCAACAACCGGAGCCCCCGCGCGGTGGCAGCTCACCGGCGATCGCCGGGTAGATTCCGGGGCACGCACCCACCCCCGGCGCCCGGTTCGATCGGCGCGCCATTGGAGGAGTCGCCCCCGCGCGGCTGGTTTTGGGGGAAGTTTTTCTTCCCCTTCTTCTTGGATTCGTTTGCTCTGGTGGGTTCCTCGGGCGCTGCGATGCCGGAGTCCAGCCACTACAGCCACAAGAAGACCGACGGCATCTGCGACGGCGTGTGCGGCGAGGTGAGCCATTCCCTTCCCTGCTCCGTCCAGATCTGCTCCGTGCGTGCCGCGGGGGCCTGATTCCTCGGTCCCCGAGATGCATGCATCGGGGATGTCTGGCGCATTCGGTCGGGGCTACACGCTCAGCTTCCTCTTCTCGATTTAGTCTTGCGGTGTGGGACGCGTGGAGTGCTGCGTGCTGGATTTTCTTGCAAAGCTCCGATTTTTTGGATGGGATGTTGGTCGGATTTGGGGGCGGTTTGGGAGAGGGGGCCTTTGCTCTTCCATGCTGTATGTGTAGTCCTTGATCTGCGCTGGCGCGGGTGATGGGGGATTGGGTAGGTGGTGCTATGGAGTTCGAATTCTTCACGCCTTTTGGGTGGTAGAATCTCTCAACGTGGCCAAATTGCGTGTTTTGGGCTGGCATTTCGGACTGTGGAATATTTATTTCGATGAGTGTCTCGACTGGGGCTTTTCTGCTTTCTTGCTTCGATCATGAGGACTTGTGCTGTGAAAACTTCGGGCTTTTGGAAATTTGCAGACTTGCGGCGGAATGTTTACTCCCTGTTTGGTTAGGAAAAGGCTCAGCTTTTTGTTAGTTATCATTATCGGTAGCTGTGGTGAGTATTATTGTTAATAATAAAGCTGGTTGCCTGGTTTAGTGCGGTTTATAGCTTGGGCATTGCGATGTCCAAGAGCTTTAGGTTCGGCTGTAGCTATTTTGCATAGTTTTGCTAACCTTGCGAGTGACTGAATATTCGTGAGTGACAGTTTAGCTTTTTGCTTTTGTGCTTGTAGCTGTGGCATTAGATTTTTCATTTGTTCTGTGCTAGTTTTGTGCTGTAGTAGTCAGTTTCTGATGAGCTTTTGATGCCATCTTTTGTGGCTATAGGAAAACTTGCCTTGCGAAAAGCTAATGTTTGGCAATTGCTCCATGAGGTTATATCTTTTTGGTAAGCAGGCTTTGGTTATTGCATTGTTGCCATGTTTGCCCCTGCTCTAGGGATAGAGAGTGCTAGTACATGCATATACTGGAATTGTAAATAGTTGTGTGGAGGAGTAGTTGGCAACTTGGCATGCAGATAGCTGGTGTTCTTATTTCTTTCATGATTTTTTTGTCCACTATTGCTTGTTTGATTTCTTATTTGATTTATGAATTCATTTGCAGCCTGTGTCAAAGGCAGCTCTGACCATGTCGAGGCTGAAGTGTGTGCTTCGGGGATTTGATTTCAGGGCACTTTTGGCCCTCTTGATTGGTGTGCCAATTCTAATCTTAATGATATATGCGCATGGTCAGAAGGTCACATACTTCCTCCGTCCAATCTGGGAATCTCCTCCCAAGCCCTTCAAGATAATCCCTCACTACTATCATGAGAATGTCACCATGGAGAACCTTTGCAAGTTACATGGGTGGAAAGTTCGGGAGACCCCACGCCGTGTTTTTGATGCTGTACTCTTCAGCAATGAGCTTGATATCCTTGAACTCCGCTGGAATGAACTTAGCCCCTATGTTTCGGAGTTTGTGCTGCTTGAGTCCAACTCAACCTTCACTGGCTTGAAAAAGCCCCTCCACTTCAAGGAAAATCGCCATAGATTTGGGTTTGCTGAATCACGGCTGACATATGGAATGATTGGGGGAAGGTCCGTGAAGGGGGAAAATCCATTTGTTGAGGAGTCATATCAGAGGGTTTACCTGGACCAGCTTATTAAGATTGCAAAAATTGAAGATGATGACCTATTGATCATGTCAGATGTTGATGAAATTCCAAGCGGCCACACGATCGACCTCTTGAGATGGTGTGACAACATTCCCGAGATACTTCATCTTCAGCTCAGGAATTATCTTTACTCATTTGAATTTTTCCTGGATGACAAGAGTTGGAGGGCATCAATACACAGGTACCGATCTGAGAAGACAAGGTATGCACATTTCCGGCAGACAGATGAGCTTCTTGCTGATTCAGGGTGGCACTGCAGTTTTTGCTTCCGCTACATAAGTGATTTTACCTTCAAAATGCAAGCTTACAGCCATGTCGACCGGATTAGATTTAACTACTTCCTGAAACCTGAAAGGATTCAAGATGTCATATGCAGTGGGGCAGATCTTTTTGATATGCTTCCTGAAGAGTATACATTCCAAGAAATCATTGCCAAGTTGGGGCCGATTCCAAATACATATTCTGCTGTTCATCTTCCGAGTTACCTGCTTCAGAATTTTGACCGGTACAGATATCTTCTCCCGGGGAACTGCAGGAGAGAAAGTGGCTAGATTTTATGATTACTCTGCAATCTGCTGTGCATGGGTGCCACTGCCAAGTTGTCTCCCCTGAGATCGGCTGGCTGTGGCAGTTGCGTCTGATATGATTAGCTAACTTAGTTGGATGATTGCTTGGGGAGTGGTTATGGATGGGTTCATGGTTTTGTACCGTGTAATCGGACATTGGAGGACCTGACAGATAGCATAGCGCATGCTTGGTCGTGGCCTGGTTACCTTCCCAGATGAGCTCAACAGTGTGTGCTTACCACCAGAGGTCATTGTCATTCATATTAGTTCCCTGATTGATATATAAACTCAGAACTGCTTTAGATTGCAAAATAAGTGAGATTTCAGATTTATATGCTGTGTAGAACTGGCCTTACTCTGCAGATAATTTATATATGCATCTGTTCTTATTTTCGCCCCGGTATTCTGTTTCGTGTGTAGAACTAGTACTATGTTATGTATTGTCAGTAAGATCCTATTCACTGTCGTCAACCCTGCTCTTCAAAGAGACTGAACGACAACTCGTTTCTTCGCTAAGTAGGCGCACCACATATTTTTGTACGCTGTCTGAATCTGAACAGGCCGGACTGACAGACGGATACATGCAGGCACTGGTTGGCACCCTCTACCCCATTATTGTAGTGCAATCAGTATGTTGGTTGGTGAGTTAATATTAGATTATAGTAAAGAGCTGTGTTAGAGCTGAATCTAATTTTGTGTTAGAATCGGATTTGATGTTTAGACTATAAATAAAGGACGTAGGATCCTATGGGAGACACGTAATTACCCCCCTAATTTCTACATACTATTAGAGCTTACCTGATCCACCACCGCCATCATCTCCAAACCCTAGCCACCCCATCCACCACCACCGTCATCGTCGCCATCCACCACCGCCGTTGTTCTTTGGTTGTTGCTTGCATCATCATGATGGGCCGCAACCACCTCGGAGTTCTTGGGATGTGTGGGAGAGACCACCGACGATCCGGTGCTCGGGGCCTGGCCACCGCCGCTGGGGACGTTCGCGCCTTGGTCACCATCCATGCCGCCGCCGACGGCGAAGTTGCTTGGTCGCTTCAGATCGGTCACCATTGCCTCGATCTGGATCTGAAGAACCTCATCTAGGGCGTGTGCCGGTTGCTGCCGTCGGGAAGGAAGAAGAAAGACGAAGGCGGAGAGAAGGAAGTTGTCGACAGAGGAAGATGGAAGAAAGTGTCGGCAGAGGAGGAATGAAGAAAATAGTTGTCGGCCGAAGTGAGAAGCGAGAAGAAGAAGAAAAACTTTGTTCGGAATTTTTTTTGATGTTACGGGTCTGCAATATTTGGGTAGCTGTGAAGTCAGTTATCGAAGTTCGGCAGAACGTTGATGCGTGAAGGATTGCCGTGATCGTGGGAGATACGTGTGGCATATCTTGGTAGTGATTGATATTGCTCCAGTTGTTTGAGAAGATGACCCTTGAGGAAATTGAGGTTGTGAGAAGGAGAAGGAAGAAGCTGCAACGAGGGCGGTAGAAGAGAGGAGGAGGACAGTTGTTGATACTATTTCCCCACTGGTCATGCAAGGTGACATGAGAAGCATGTTACAGGACCTCTTAGTGACGGGTATGATAGGTCCGAGGGATATACGTGGCATATCTTGGTAGTGATTGACATTGCTCTAGTTGTTTGAGAAGAAGACCCCTTGAGGAGATTGAGGCTGCGAGGAAGGAGGAGTAGGAAGTCACAATGAGGACGATAGAAAAGAGGAGGAAGACCGTTGTTGATACTACTTCCCCGCTGGTCACACAAGGTGGCATAAGAAGCATATTACAAGACCTTTTAGCGACTGGTGTGATAGGTCCGAGGGCTGCTGCAGGGTCATCTGAATTAAAGCTGGAATTGATGCCAAATAATGTAAAGTTGGAAGGGAGCAAGAATTATCTAAGTTGGTCTAGAACTTAGCTGATTTTGAGGACGAAGGGGATGGAGCACTACCTACAAGAGACTTGTGTTAACCCTATAGACAAGACGAGCATGGATTGGAGGGTGTGGAATACCACTAACTTTGCAATGGTGGCTTGCTTGCTAATTTCGATGTCTTCATCCATCGCTCAGATGATGGAGATGATGCAGAATGCACCGGCGATGTGAAAGACACTAAGCAACATGCACTCCAGGGCAGGAAATGTGATGATGACGGTGGAGGTCCAGGGCAAGGTAGAGGCTCTGAAATAGGAGGAGAAGACCGTCCAAGAGTATGCTAGTAAACTGCAGCAGCTGTGGGCAGATTTAGATCACTATGATCCACTGCAGTTAACATGTGCTGGTGATATTGAGGTTGGCAGGGTGTGGCTGCAACGCTGACGGGTTACACACCTTCTGAAGGGACTAAACCCAAAGTTTGAGAACAGAAGGGCTGCCATGTTTCACTTGGCAAACTTGTCTACTATAGGGAGGCTATTTCGATTATGGTACATGAGGATATTCGACTACGAGTAATGGGGGACCACAATCCAGTCATATCTGCATATGCCATACCAGATGATAGGGAGTGCTACAATTGTGGGATGAGATGACATCTGAGTCGTGTTTACCCTTCTCCACAGTATGGAGGTCGAGGTGAAGGTCGTGGAGGCCGAATTGGAGATTATCGAGGCCGAGCTGGAGATCGTGGTGGTCATAGAGGTGGAGGTCGAGGAATGGGCCGAGTTAGCCCCATGGCTAATGACGATGATTAAAATCTCTATGTATTACTTTAATACATAATAAAAGACCATATGTCTTCGTAGTCGTAACCCATAAGGCTAATGACCTTTGTGGTTGTAAGGATTCCAGTGGTTACATAATGGGAACCCTAGTCGGATGAGGTCTTGTACCTAATCCCTGACCAGATGACTGCTCGTAGAAGCGATGAACTGGCATCTGAATTTAACTCCAAGTATATTTCTTACCGTGTGATGAATGGAACACATGTCACAATTGTTCCATGCCACGCGACGTTTCATGGTCATAAGACACTGACAACAACCACCATACGGTTGAGTGTCTCACAGACATCAACCGATGACCAGTTACTGTTTTACTAACTGTAACCGACCCTCTGACCGAACGTGTCACTTCCAACAGGTGCCTTCTCTAGGAACAACTGCCACCTCTTCAATGGTTATTTAAAGATGAAGCATGGAGGAACAACGACATCATATTGAAGTACAACAATTGGCATTAGATTCATGTTTCAAGCCTGATTCAATAGCATAGCAAGCCTTACACTCAGTGTAACTAGGATTAGTCCACTGCCTTGTCGGGGGTACCCCCTATAAAGAATCCAGTTCATAACAATAAAGAGCAGTCTCATTCTCTTCGAAGAACTCATTGCCATTTTCCCTTGTTTATTTCGTAAGATCGGCGACACGATCGTTGACAGCTGGCGCCGTCCGTGGGGACAAAGGCATTGAGTTCTTGAAGATTACTTCGCTCAAGCATTCCTCATCCACTTCCTTCGCCCCATCATCGCTCATGCGAACATAGTAGAGACTTGGGATGAGGAAAACTGGTTCGACTTGGCGAACTACTCCAACCTCGACATGGACGTATGCATTCACACCATGGAAGAAAACGTGATGTCGTCCTCATCCTCCTCCACCAGCTCGCCATTCGCTGAGATTAGCGAGATCGACCAGATGGATGAGGATTCACCGCCACCATCAATGGCGCTCCGAGAGGAACCGCTCGTTCTGACAAGTTCGGAACGTCCGAATGCCTCCATGAGCCCGGTCAGTCTGACCGGCAAGAGCGGCAATGGGAGCCCGACGGTGCAATCAGACAGTCCGAGTAGTCTTGATATTGTCATGGGCAACCAGTATTCGCCAACGGCTCCTACGTATTCCGGGGGCCAACCGACATCTGGTAAAGGTATCAATGAAGTTATCATTGATCGTAGGCAAAGTGGGCATGGTGAAACTCAGCATACGATTGGCAATCCGCCGGATCAGGTTGAGTCCACCGAAAAGCCCACCAGAGGCGGTGATCTCCGACCGCTCCACACATGGAGGCTCCTTGCAGAAGCACTAGAAGGCTCTCCCTTAGCTATGACGGGATCTCATCGGAAGATCACTGTTGGCATCACGAAGTTAACGCAATTGGAGATACCAATCTGGATGCCATGCACGATCCTCCACGGGTTAACTCACCACCACTTGCTGGTGGAAATGGTACGGGCGCTCAAGCACCAACTACTGGAGGCAACTGAGCTGATGGGCGTGCATCAGTTAATTCACCTGTTCCTACCCCACCATGAGTAAGGGGTCAGACAGGGCCAACCGGAAGGTCGAGGGAAAACTCAACTCATCGAACGCCCACTGCAAGCGGGAATCTTCCATGACCTTCAGTAACAATACAAAACCTACAACGAGTCCACCATATTCTGAATAATCCAGATCCTGCTTTAGCAGGAACGCCAGGTTATACTCAGCTTATAGGTCAGGTGTTGGAGATCCTCCAACAAACCATGCAGCGTACAGAAATATACCGGGAGCAAAGGAACTCGCAAAGTCACACGATGACTTCGTCCCAGCGCTCCTCTCTTAGTAGGGGACAACATGGTCGAATGGACGATCGATCGACACCAAGACCCCCTTGTAGGTTCTGACTAAGGAAACACGAGGGAAGACGGCTCTTCACAGTAGCCACTCCTCCTCCTTGTCAAGAGGAACGACCACTTGATTCAGGCGATCTCAGGCACTATCTGAATCAAGCAGGTGGTCAAAGACGTTATCATAACGTCCATGACCGGATTGGGACACCGGGTCCTAGGTATGCAAATATGAGGAACCGATCCCCAATCGACTATAATCCAGCTCCTTTTCAAAGAAGGCGCCACGATTCCATTACGGGCTGTCGAGCATTTTCGGCAGACTCAAGTCGATCGCTGGCGGACGAGTTCGACCGACCAACATAGAGAAGTTCAATGGGACTCAGAACCCATTAGAATTTCTTCAAATATATACTACCGCCATTAAAGCTGCTTGTTGTAATGACAACGTGATGGCAAATTACTTGCCCACGGTCCTTGAAGGGTCTGTCTGGTCGTGGTTGCTCAACCTACCGGTCGGATCTATCTATACTTGGGAGAAGCTCTGTGATACTCTGATCACCAACTTTCAAGGGACGTACGACCGTCCTGGGGAGGAGGATGATCTTCATCGGATGAAGCAGAAAACCAATGAAACTCTTCGACAATATATTAAGAGATTGAGTTAGGTTCGAAACTCTATCCCAGAGATCGCAGAGTTTTTTGTTATCCAGGCTTTTAAAGTAGGACTGAGGAATCATCGGTTTACGGAGGATTTGCAATAAATCCTCCACGAACGACCGTTGAACTTTTCGACATGGCAGACAAGTATGCAACCGCTAGTGAAGTGGTCGAATGGTGTGAAGCTATTGATCGAAAAGATAAAAATCCTCAACCTGGCTTGGAGAAACAAGACAAGAAAAGCAAGAAGTCCCTCATGGGTAAAAAGAATCGCAAGCCCGACAACAAAGAAGTCCTTACGATTTCAGAAATTTTTTTCAAGGGCAAGAAAGACTTCACTGGTCAGAACAAAGCTAAGGCTCCGACCAGCGACTACAAGAAAAATAAGAAGTGGTGTTCACTTCACCAGGCAGCAGGGCATCATCTGCGCACCTGCCGAGCCTGGCAAAAGAAACTAGAGGATTACTACTCGGGTAAGGGTCCATTCTCGTGCATAATAGAACTCAGAAAACCGAGCTCCAAGAAGGATAAATATGGCAACGAAGAAATGGAGTACCAGGAGCCTCAACACACTGTTGATATGATCTTCAGTGGATCCTCCTCGTACGAGTCAAAACAACATCTGAAGGCCGTGGAGCGGGAGGTCAACCTTGCCGAGTCCCTGATCACCGTAAAGCCGTCCAGGTGGTCGAAAACTGTAATCTCCTTCAACAAAGAAGACTGCCCCATCCCGTCAACTCGACCAGGTAGGTTCTCTATCGTAGTTGAACCTATTATCAACAATTGTAAAGTTAATCGAGTCTTAATAGATGGAGGTAGCTCTTTAAACATTTTATTTACGGGAGCATTGGAAGAAATGCAAATTCCCGGGTCAAAGGTAAAACCTGTGAAATATGCCTTCCACGACATAGTTCCTGCAAACTGATAGGACAATTATCCCTATCGGTTACGTTCGGAAGACCCGACAACTTCCAAACAGAAAAGGTTCCATTTGATGTGGTGGATTTCGAAACTGCAAACAATGGAATCCTCGGTTGTCAGGCTTTAGCAAAATTCCTGATAGCCACGCATTACGGTTATCAGAGTTTTAAAATGCTAGGACCGAAGGGAGTCATCACAGTTCGAGGAGATCGAAACATAGCTTATGCATGTGATCGGAAGTCCTTAGAACTGGTCGTTGAGCTTCCGACTAGGGAAACTAATCTGCCTAACATATAGGTCAAGCATTTGAGGCCAAAGATGGCGCCAAAGCCTTCTGAGCAGACCAAGGAGGTACCACTCGGCAGAGGTGTCCCTCTGGGAAGCGCCAACACACTATTTGGATCGGGAAACGCTAACGCGTCTGCCCAAAAGGTATTGGTCGGGGAAGGACTCGACCCCAAATAGGGAGAGTCGCTCGTCTCCTTCCTCCGGGAAAACCAGGACGTATTCGCCTAGCAGACGTCCGACATGCCCGAAGTCTCTAGGGAGGTAATCAAGCACAGGCTAGCTCTTCAGCCTGACAAAAAAAAGGGTCAAGCAAAGGCTAAGGCACTTCGCACCTGACCGGAAGGACGCAATCCAGTCGGAGATCAACAAGCTCCTCAAGGCTGGATTTATTCATGAAGTCGACCACCCAAAGTGGCTCGCCAACCCTGTAATGGTTAGAAAAAGCAATGAAAAATGACGAATATGTATTGACTTCACAGATCTTAATAAAGCCTGTTTGAAGGATGACTTTTCCCTTCCACGCATTGATCAACTTGTATACTCTACTTCCGGGTGTGAGTTCTTAAGTTTTTTAGATGCGTACTTAGGGTACCACCAGATTAACATGAGTAAAGATGATGAAGAGAAAACTTCATTCATCACTCCATATGGCACTTGCTGCTATATTAAGATGCCATTTGGACTCAAAAATGCTGGTGCAACTTTTCAAAGGCTAATGCAAAAAAAAAACCTTTAATCCGCAAATAGGTCGAAATTTGGAAGCATATGTTGATGACTTGGTCATAAAAAGCATTGATGCTGGCGACCACATTTCTGACCTACAAGAGACTTTCAATAACTTAAGAAGACATAACCTTAAGTTAAATCCAGAGAAGTGTGTGTTCGAAGTTTCTTCTAGAAAGTTTCTTGGATTATTAGTTTCGGCTAAAGGAATTGAAGCAAACCCAGCAAAAATATCGGCCATCGACCAGATGCTCCCTCCGACCACAAAGAAGGAAGTCCAAAAACCAACCGGTTGTATGGCAGCGCTAAGTCGTTTCATAGCACAGTTAGGTGAAAAAGGACTCCCTTTCTTCAAATTTCTTCGAAAGCGTGGACGTTTCGGGTGGACTAAAGAGGCAAACGATGCCTTTGAAGAACTTAAGAAGTACCTTACGAATGCCCCGATCTTAGTTTCTCCAAGATCGGAAGAAACATTGCTGATTTACGTGGCTGTAACGCCATAAGCAGTCAGCGGTGTACTGGTCGTAGAACGTGATAACGTTCAACGACCGGTATATTACGTAAGTGAAGTCTTATATGGACCTAAGGAAAGATACCCACAGGTATCTATGGTCTCCTTATGGCTTCAAGGAAACTAAGGCATTACTTTCAGGCCCACAAAGTAGTCGTACCGATCGGATATCCCCTTGGTCAAGTTCTCAGAAATAGGGAATTATCAGGACGAATAAAAAAATAGGCGGTCGAGCTTGGGACGTTCGACCTTCATTTCATCTCACGAACAAAAATCAAGTCTCAGGCAATAGCAGAACTCATTGCCAAATGGACAAACCTTAAACCCACCCAAGGGCCCGAGTACAAACACCACGACGAGTGGACAATGTACTTTGACGGCTCCTTGATGCTCAAAGGCTCGGGGGCTGGAGTTGTCTTAATATCCCCTACTGGAGAACACATCAAACACGCCATTCAGTTAAACTTTCCTGCTACAAACAATATGGCAGAATACGAAGGTTTACTGGCAGGACTCCGAGTAGCCAGAGTGCTCGGGATTCGCAGATTACTAGTGAAAGACGATTCTCAACTAGTAGCGAATCAAGTCGGGAAAGAGTATCAATGCTCAAGTACCAAGATGTCAACTTATTTGGCGGAAGTACATAATCTTGGAAAGCACTTCTTTGTTTTCCAGATCCAATACATTACTAGAAAGGAAAACTTTCTAGCAGACCGGTTGGTAGGGATGGCCTCCACACGGTCACCTGTTCTGCCCCAGAGTTTTTCTCGAGCAACTAAATCCACTCTCGGTGGTCAAGCATTCCGAGGACATAGATGTTCTCCTGGAGGTCGTACAACTCGATCCTGCGAACATGGATGCTCCACAGGAGGTCGTCAAGCACGATCCTAGTAGAGATTGGATGACGTCGATCTACAATTATCTTTAGCATAACATTATTTCTGAAGATGATGTAGAGGCTGATCGTATAGCTTGAAAAGCCAAATCATACACTCTGATCGAAAGTACTTTATATAAACAAGGATCTCACAGAGTGTTGATGAGATGCATATCTCAAATGGATGGTATTAAGTTGGTAACTGATATTCATGGAGGAGTATGTGGAGCATATCATTCCTACATAACGTTGGTCAGTAAAGCCTTCAGGCAATGATACTACTGGCCAACTGCTTTTCATGATGCAAAAGAACTCGTGACGAAGTGCGTATAGTGTCAATTTCATAGTCGACAAGTATATCAGCCGACACAAGCTTTGTAAACAATACCTCTTTCTTGGCCTTTTGCAACCTGGGGACTATACATTCTGGGAACTTTCCCAAGAGCACCCGGGGGTTTCGAATTCCTTTTCGTCATGGTTGACAAGTTTACAAAATGGATAGAAGCCGAGCCAGTTGTTAAAACAACAATTGAAACTGCTAAGAGGTTCCTCACAAAAAACGTGATCACACGATTCGGTATACCCAGTCGTATAATCAGGGATAACGGTGCCCAATTCTCTAGCGGGAATTTTCAGGATTTCTGCGAGGATTGAGGTATCAAGATACACTTCGCTTCTATCGCTCATCCGTAGAGCAATGGAGCAGTCGAGCGAGCTAATGGTATCATAATGCAAGAAGTGAAACGCCGGGTGTTCGGCCAGTTAACAAAAGGGTCAGGAGCTTGGGTTCAAGAACTTCTCTCTGTGTTATGGGGCATTCGAACTATGACCAGTCATGTGACCGATGAAACACCATTTTTCTAGTTTACGGTGCTGAAGCCACACTTCCTCCGGAATTAAAAATTGGCTCTGCTCGAACCGATTGTTTTAACGAAAATGATCAAGAAGAACGAAGACTAGACAACATTAATTTCCTTGAGGAATGACGAAAACAAGCCCTTGTACGATCGGTAGTCTACCAACAAGCCATGCGAAGGTACCACAATCGTAAAGTGCAACCTCACAGCCTAGCTATACGTGATCTGGTTCTACGAAAAATTTAGAGCCAGGCTAATCGCAATAAACTTTCTCCTAAATAGGAAAGTCCATACACTGTGGTCGAAGTCACCAGACCAGGTTCAGTATGACTAGCAATGTCGGACGTGCAAGTTTTGTCTAATTTTTGGAACATTGATTAGTTGCGTAAGTTTTATGTACAGTTGTTCTTTTCGTTTATTTCATTTCAATAAAGTTGCTTTTCTTCTACTCTCCAATGAGTGATGTTGTTTATATACATGTTTTTCTAGAGAAGGTGATTTTCTGAGATTTCTTGAGCTCTGGAAATTGGTAGTTCCGTTCTAGCCAAGCTGTATTACCGTGCTGCGGTAGTACCGATTTATAGTTGGTGGTAGTTTCGCAACTTTATGTGTAACAGCTAGTTCGAAGCATTAAATGCTACTGTTCCGACCATTGAGCGGAAAAACGGTTGTACCGAGCTTCAACGGCGGTAGTACCACAAATCCAGATATTTTCAGGAAAGTGGTTGTAACGGCTAGATTTGTTGGTGAGGGGTATAAATACCCCCCACCTTCCTTCTAACAGTAACTCTTGATCATTGAGCAATACTCTCTTGTATTGAACACTCTTGAGCTCATTTACACTCTTCAACTACTCATTTCCATTGATTTCTCATTCTTGAGGTTGTTGAGAGCATTGAAGTGCATTGATTCATTAGTTGATCATTTAGGCACTTGTAGTTCCTCAAGCAAAACTCGTTATCAAATTATGCTTATTAGAAAATTAGAATGTCCATTTATTTAAAGGCCATGAGCTCAAGCATATAGATAATTGTTAGTCAGAGTTTCGTTATGGTACTTGATCCCACACACCCTACGGATCTTGATGATCAAAATTCTCACCTCAATGCTCAAGCAATGAACGCTCTCTTTGGAGCTTTAAACGCGAATGAGTTCAATCGAGTGAGCAATCTTGAAACTGCTCATGAGATATGGACTACACTCTCGAAAATTCATGAGAGCACATCCACGGTTAAAGATGCCAAATTGCGTAGGCTTAGGATCAAATATGAAACATTTGCAATGTTGCCTCATAAAAATATTAACAAGATGTATTCTCGTCTTAACGACATTATAAATGAGCTCATGGGCCTAGGCATTAACCTTCTTGATGTTGATATTGTGAGAAAAATGCTTAGGGATCTATCGGAGAAATCTGAGACATTGGTTACTCTATTTCTCAATTCATCCGAATTGACAAGAATGACGCTAACCGGTCTCTTAGGCGATCTCATCACCAATGAGTTATACAAGAAGGACAAGAAAGAGCTTTTGGAGTCATCTTCCTCAAAAAAGAAGATTACCACCTTCAAGGCAAAGGCGGAATCAAGTGATGTGGTAGAGGATGAAGAAAAAGACCCCGAAGAAGAATTTGCTCTCCTTGTGAGGAGAATGAAGAAATTCATAAGAAGACGTCTGTATCAAAGCTTTGATTTTGATAAAAGCAAGAAAGGACAATTCTCCAACGACAACAAGCGCTATAGCAATATTCGTTGCTATAAGTGTGATGAGAAGGGCCATATTGCCTCAAATTGCCCCAACAAGAAGGATGACAAGGGCAAATCATCAAAGAAGAAGGAATACAACGATAAGAAGAAGCTTTTCAAAAAGTTTAACAAAGATGGCAAAAATGAAGCTCATATTGGAGAATGGGATTCCAATAAAAAGTATTCGGATTCTGACTCTGATTCCAATGATGAAGGGTCCTCCAAGAAAAGAGGACTTGTCGGTATCGCCATCAAGGAAGCGACGTCGCTATTCTCCACTCCTACTTGTCTCATGGCAAAATGAGATAAAGTAAAATCCATTAATGATAATGAACCTTCATATGATGAATTAATGGATATGCTTGAATAATTAAATGAATATTTTGAAAAAGAGATGTCAAAATTTAAAGTCTTAAAGAAAGAGTACATCTCTATAAAAGACTCTTCTGATGAGCTAAAGGAATCTCCTGATTCTCTTCTCTTGAAATATATTGAAAAATCTCATTCAAATGTTGGAATTAGTTGCAATTTAATGAATGAGATGTCTAGAGTAAAAGTTGCTTCAAATGCTTTATCCATGTCTAACACTTCTACATCATGTGATGATTTGTTATCCATGCCATGCTGCACTATAAATGATTCAAGTTTTAATATGGCTAATACATGTGATCCATTGCTCGTTGTTGAAAAACATGAATTAAAAGAGCAAGTTACCAAGCTAAGTAAGAGCTTGGAAAGATGGCTCAAGTGTAAAGCAACTCTTGACAAGCTATTGAGTTAGCAAAGGTGCTCATTCAACAAGGAAGGATTTGGGTTCATTCCCAAGAAAGGTAAGAAGCCAATTTACAAGCCCGCAAGATTTGTAAAAGAGAATGGCAAATACTGCAATAAATATCGTAATATAGGACATTTGTCAAATGCATGCTCAATTGCAAATACTAAGTCTTATGGTATTTACGATTCTTACTGCATGCTTAGAAAGTCTAAAGATGGCAAAGTAGTAGGAAAATTTATTGGCACTTTAATTTTAGGCGCAAAAAACAATGCCATTTGGGTACGTGCTCAAAACCTTGGTCACTAACCTCCAAGGACTCAAACAAATTTGGGTACCTAAAAGAACTTAATTCTTGTTTTGTAGGTGAACTACAAGACCGGTGGAAAGTATTGGGTGCTTGATAGTAGATGCACTCAACATATGGCCGGCGATAGAAAAATATTCACCACATTCGAGAATAGAAAAGGAATTGACAAGATCACATTTGGTGATAATAGCAAAGGAAAGGTAGTAGGATTGGGTAAAATTGCTATCTGAAATGACCTTTCTATTTCTAATGTATATTTAGTTGAATCTCTAAGTTTCAATTTGTTATTCGTTGCTCAAATATGTGATCTTGATTTAACATGTTTAGTCTCTCAAAATGGTGTTTCCATTTTAAATGAAAAGGAAGATTATTTAGCTTTCAAAGGATATATATTTGGAAATCTTTACTTGGTTGATTTTTTTCTCAAATAATTCATGCTTGAAAACTTTTTTTAATTGCAAAAACCTCTTTAGGTTGGCTTTGGCATAGAGGGCTAGGTCATGTTGGAATGATTAACCTTAAAAAGATTTTCAAACATGATTTAGTTGTTGGCTTGAAGAATGTGAACTTTGAGAAAAATAGGCTTCGTAGTGCTTGTCAAGCCGGTAAACAAGTAGCAAATTCTCATCCTTCTAAAAGTATCAGGTCAACTTCTAGATCATTAGAACTCTTACATATGGATTTGTTTGGGCCAACAATCTAAAAGAGTATCGGGGTAACTAGCTATTGTTTAGTTATCTTGGATGATTACTCTAGATATACATGGGTATTCTTCCTAGATGATTGTCGTAGTGAAAAAGACTAGGCAGTAGAAAAGAGGGGACCCCTGGCGTCAGAGAGGGGCCGAAGGGTCCTAAGAGAGGGGTACCGGCTTTGAGGAATAGATGCGTGTTAATTACCCAAAAATCGGGTCTGCCCTAGTACATGGGGGGAGGTGGCTATTTATAGCCTTCCGACATGGTATCTGAAATTACACATGCATCCCTAAGAAGGTACAACAACCGTACGGGTTGCAGGGGTTTTTCCTAGCCTAAGCGTAGCCTCCGACGCACAGTGGACCCTCTTGGTCTTGGTCTATCTGGGGAGTGCGTCTGGTCTAGCCGTCCTGTTGCCTCTGCGCCCCTGTGGGGATGGCCGCGAGGCCCCTCCAGCGGCCACGCTCGGGGTGCCTTCGGGACCCCTTCGGAGGGGCACCTTCGGGGCCTCCGGGGGCCCCTTCGGTGGATCGCCTCCAGGGCCTCGGGGACCCCTTCAGAAGTGCACCTTCAGAGGACTCCGGGACCCCTTCGGGGGGTGCTTCAGGCCGGCCTTCGGGGGTTCTTCAGGGCTCCCTTCAGGGGGGGGTGCTTCGCCTTGGGTCATGGGGCCGGTGGGCCGCCCCTACGACAAGCCCCTCGCGGTCGAGGTCCTGCTTCACCATGGCTGAAACCGCGCCGTTCTCCCGAAGGGTCCAGGCACACCGTCCCCTCTGGCGTGGCGAAGTGCGTTTTTGGAAGGGTTTGTGGAAGCGGGTCGGTTCAGAGGATCTCTTTTTTTTTGGTGCAGCATGCCATGAAGGCGCCATTTCGCGCCCTTTAGGGTTCCGTGCGCCAGCGTTAGGTGGTGTGCTCCGTAATGGTGTCTAGCGTGTGGCAGGCTGGCTCCATGGGGCACACACTGAGTGGCTCGTGGCCCTTTGTCTTTGACTTGCAAGGGCCTATAAATATGTGATCACACCCCACTTTTCTGCTTACGCCCATTAGTTTCTTGGTTCCACTTTTGCTTTTCTTGCGTCACTTCTTCAGTTTGCGAGGACCTTGCGTGAGGCTTTAGTGATGACGAAGCGGACTAAGGAGGGTGTCGGGGAGGTCATGTATACAAGTGAGCTTGGGAGGTCTACTGTGACGGACGCAGTTCGAGTCTTGAGAAGGTCCAAGTTCCTGGGACGGAGACCGTCCCAGTCCCTCGGAAAGACGAGGCGGTGGTCTTCGTTGCTTTCTTTGATGCTAGCCTCTGGTTTCCATGCGTCGATCTGGCCTCGGTGGTGCTTCAGCTGTACGCAGCTGACGCTGAATTCTATTGTGAAGTTGGGGGTTTTTGAGTGGATGCTACGAGCAGCCGGAGCAAGCGGCGAGGGTAGCGACGAGGGGTGCCTGTTTGCTTTCCTTCACGACGGTACATCAATCAAGAAGAAGAAAAGCAATCAAGTAGATCAGAGGATCGTAATGGCAATCGAGGGGGATTGAATGATTGCAATGAATTGACCCCTAATTCCAATTTCTTCTTGTGTGCAAGAATTTCAAAGAACTTCTCTGTTGACACTTGAAGAGCTTCTGGCAACCGAGACCACCTTAGCGCACAGGAAGAACACCAAATCAAGAATCAAAGTAGAACGAATCTAAACTTTATATATCAAACTTGATTTGTGTCTACAAGGTGCTCAGCAAGCACCCCTCAAAGCCCCAATTCGAAGGGCATCTAAATCACAGCAACAACAGCAAGCTATGATCTCAAAAACATCTAAAACTCACGTCTAAAAACACGTATACAAGGCGCACCCACTCTGCCTCTTTTATAGGCAAAGTTCAATCCGTATCAATCACGAATACGAAACCTATCTCTCCGAAAATCAAGGGACCCGAAACCCTTTCCAACACAGGTTTTACCAAAACAACTCAAAACTTTCCAAAACAAACTCTTCCACGTCGTAAGCCTCCAGGACACCTTCCCGTAGCTCCAACGTGATCCACCTTTGTCTTCCACGTGCTCCAGCGTGATCCAAACCACCTCTTGACATCCACGACTTCCAAGACCTCAGATTTCCCATCCTAGTCCGAATCAATCCCGTTACCGAACATAGTTCGTCCTCACGCCTCAACCTGCACATGCAAAGATCAAAGAAACCAATTCTTGACACAAGTTCTCCAACTTGACCATCCATTAGCGCACACACACCAATAAACACTATCATGCATCATGCAACAAGATAAAACTTACGAAAACAACAAATCCGCAGCCAATTCCTCAAAGCGACAACTTTCCAGAGTACAATAGGTACTACCGCCATTGTACGTCCGGTACTACCGCTCAAGCGGTCGTACCTCTAAATACACTGCGGAACTACCGCTCATTGGGAAATCTCAAGATCTTCCAAAAACATGCTCTCTGGAATTTCCATACCGCAACATTGCGGTCATACCTTTGTGCGATATTACCGACGTTCAAAGTGCGGTCATACCGCTTGCTGGTCATTTCGCTCCAAGACTCCAGATCATCCGATTTTCATTTAAGCATGCACATCGAAGCTTTCTCTTTCGAAAAACCAAGTCGGTACTACTGTTGTTTTCACCACGGTACTCAGGACACGCAGATACTCTGTTGTTTTCACCACGGTACTACGGACACGCAGTACTCTCTGCGTCACAAACAAATATGAATGTATGGCAAAACGTGTTACGAACCTTAAAGCACGCGAACAGCCCAGATGCGATGTCGATCGGACCGTGCTTCACAGCTGTTGGATTTACTGTTCAAAGTCCGAATGTTCACAACAATATCAGTCGTTGGATTTTAAATCAAGGGCGCACAACGCTTTCCGATCTCGGACGGTCCGAACGTTCACAACAATATTAGCCGTCAGATCAGGATCTAATGGTTCAAGCAAAAGCATGCGTTTGGAACTTGACTTGCGGTACTACCGCACTTCACTCACGGTAGTTCCGCTGTGCGGTAGTTCCGTAAAAATACTGCCGGTACTACCGCAACTCGAAAACGCCCAAAAACTTCAGAACACAGCTCTTTTTGCCACGTGGACGCTCCAGATCAGGATCTAATGATTCGAGCTAAAACACGTTCATAAACAAGACCTGCGGTACTACCGCTGCACACCCACGGTCATACCGCACTTCGGTAGTTCCGCATGTACAAAGCCGGTACTACCGATAATCCTGACAGGAACTGATTTTCAACAGAAACTGACAGAACTCAAATGCACTAGTTGAAGAGCACAAACAAGTTCCAGAGACAATGTATTCATCATTAAGTACTGAGACTAAGTCTAGCTTATTGTCAATGTGTTCATCATCAAATATCATGACCAAAAACCTCTTGGTCTTACAGAGATGCTGAACTTCGACAGCGTGAACTTCCAGCCGAAGTCTCGGTGTCAGATGTACTTGCCTGCCCTGGCGGCGCGAACCGCTAGGACACGGATTGGACCCGGCGGTGGTTCTACCACGCGTCCCCGGCGAAGGATGGCTTATAATCTCGGGGCAGGCTGATACGGCTTATTACCAGCCCCGAGATTGTTCTTTCTGCGAGGGAGGAGGCCCTTCTTCATCTCCTACTTGATGTGACGAAGTGGCTCTCCACCCGGGACCTGGTGGAGGAGTTTTGTGCCTTTGGCATCTGGCCTCTAGCGAAGGAGTGGAGTGTGGAGGTCGATGCTTTGAAGTCGGGGCGCCCAACGCTTACTGTTAAAGGGTGCGAATGTGCATCACCTGTTTTTTTGCTCTCTTCGTTTTTTTGTACTTTTTTCTTTGACTGGTGTGTTGGTGATGCCCCGACAGTTGTGCCTATTACTGAGGCAGCCCGTGCCGTGGAGGTGCTCTTGGGCCCGTATACGGTCGAAGAGCATGCGAAGCGCATCTTGGTGGTGCGGGAAGGTCGGCTGAACTGGGAGTATGCCTCGTCGGTTAGCCTCGCCGAGCGTGCAGACCAGGATGCAGGTAAAAAGAAGCACTCCCACACGGTTGAGGTCAGCGGGACGGGGCCGATTGCGGTGGTCCCGTTAAGCGTCGCCGGTGCTCGCGAGGTCGGCGGCCCCTCTGGTACTGCGGAGGATGGGGATCGGCCCGCTAAGAGGTTGGCAGATGACACGGAGCGGGCGGAGTGCTCCATGTCGAGCAGCTCGTCCTCGGGTGAGCGCATCATTTCTCATGAGGAAATCGCCACGGAGGACGTGGTTGGTCGCCCCGAGGCGGAGGTGTCCGAGGCGATAGGTATGTTCGGCGTGACAGGCCTCGTCATGGACGAGTCCTCCAGCGATGACACCCCGTCGCGTGTTTACGCCGGGGGTGCCGAGGTCACTATGAGTACCCCCTACTTCACGGCACGTTGATGTTGCCATGGAACCCCCCGCCTCGCGATCGCCTAATGGTAACCTTGTCACTTCGTTTTCACGTCAACGTGCGGGTGTAACTTCTGTTTCTATGCAGAAGTGGTTGACGGGGAGGCTCCGGCGGGTGAGGCGGGTGAGGCTGATGGCATGGCATATGCCTCGGTGGGCTTCGGTGCTCAGCGCTCACCGGCTCCTGCTACGGTTGCTGCGAGCGCGGTAGACTTGGGCCCGATGTGCCCCGCGGACTTCAAGGTTAGCAAAGGTGCTGCTGAGGTTTGCGGGGCGGTTGGGGACTATGCCTTTGCTTCGCCCCTTCTTGGGGAGCTCTTCCGGAAGATGCCTTTGAGGGACATGCTCCGGAGCGTTGAGGCAAACGCCGCGAAGGTTTGTTTGAACCCTACGACTTTGTTGTTTTGTTTGTTCTTTGCTAGTGACACCCTATTGTGTAGACCTTGATGCTTTCGCGAGCGCTGGATGGCAATATTTCCCGATGCTTCGCCAAGATTCAGAGTCGGGTAGACGCTGAGCATGCACGAAACCAGGTTCTGAGTGGTGAGCGTGATTCACTTGCAGTGCAGGTGAAGGCCCTAGAAGCTCAGGTGGCGGGCCTCGAAGCGGAGCGCACCAGCCTTTAGGGAGATTTGGAGTCCGTGCGAGGTGCGCAGGCGCTCCTTGAGGAGGAGATTCAGACGGAGCGCGAGTTGTCGAACTCCATGGGTCTCGCCACCTGGGAGACCATGGAAGCTCTTGAGGGAGCCGTGTCGCAACTCGCCGCGGTGGCCCCTCCAAAGTGCCATCGGCCAGCGGAGACGGACATCACCCTCAAGCGCCTGCGACGCATCGGGAAGGTGTGCCTATCGGCGGCCCGCGCATATGGCCACCATTGCGCGAAGGTGGCTTTTTCGGCGACGCTAGCCTCCCTCGATAAGGTTGGATGCGCACACATGGACGCCCTCGCCACCCGGTCCGTTGCAGTGGCCACCGCCGAAGAGGTTGCCAACTCACAGTGCGGGACACACAAGGTGAGCAAAGTCATGTTGGAGGACTTCTGGGTTCCACGCGGCCACGAAGATGTGACGGAGTCTTTTTGAGCGGTGCAAGCGCAACAGACCAAGGGGAAGGTGCCTATGGGGGCTTCAGCGGGAGGCAGCAAGCGGGGGTCCACTCACGGAGACAAGGTGTGACCCTCCGCTTGCTCGAAGCAGCTCAAACTCTTTAGATTGTCGCTAGTAGATGCCTAGATTTCTTACTTTGTATGCCCCCTGCTCCGCTTGGGGCTGTCTCTTTTTTTTTTGGAGGAGAAAGCCTCTTTTTGTGCAATAACCTTCGCTTTTGAATGGAATGTTTTTCGGTCGCGATTGTGTGCTTAAATCACAGCCGATATTTGCTTAAACTTGGGCCTCATAGTGCATGCAGAGGAGGAGAACAGTGTCTATTTAAGCGCCGCTCGCTGAGGGTCCTCGTCCGCCCATGGGACGAAGGACCAAGACTCTTATCCTACACGGTAGCCGGGCGATGAGTCACGAGGTTTCTTGAAGTGGTCTCTAAGGATCATTCTTTGGAGATCTGGTAGCCGAACGATGGAAGAAGGCTAACCCGAATGGCTCTATGAAGACATTATTTCGCTTTCGCGCGCGATAGGCTACGAGGGCACGCGAGGAGATACGGGCCTTCTGGGAGCGCTGGGGGGTTGCGTCTGCATCTGAGGGACCTCCGCTGCCCCCTCTTGCACTGGAGGCTTCGACAAGCTCATCCGATACGCCGGGACATTTGGCCGTGTAGAGAGAATATCTGGTGATGGTCGCGGGCGTCGGATGAGGAACTATTTGGGTCGGGCGGCGCTTGAGGTGTGGGATTTAAATCCGTGGGTTTGTGGCGACCTCGCTGTAATGAACGTTACTGTTTGACGCGACTGCGATCGCGTCGTTACTGCTTGTGTTTTTCCTCTGGGGGTTGCCCTTGTAACGTATGTACCTATTGTACTGAGTGTTTTAAAAGTATGGCGTGACTGTTGTGGTAAACGAGCTGTCTCCCTTTTCTTCTTTTTTTTTGCTAGGGAGAGGCGAAGCCTCGCACCGTCCCCTATACTCTTTTAGATAGGGTTCCGGAGAGCCCTTTTCTTTTGCTAGGGGGGAGGCGAAGCCTCACGTCGTCCCCCATACTGTTTTAGATAAGGCTCCGGAGAGCCCTCATCTTTTTTGGTAGAGGGAGGCGAAGCCTCGCGCCGTCCCCCATACTTTTTTTAGATAGGGCTCCGGAGAGCCCTCATCTTTTTTCGCTGGGGGAGGCGAACCTCGCGCCATCCCCCATACTATTTTAGATAGAGCTCCGGAGGGCCCTGGTCTTTTTTTGTTGCTAAGGGAAGGCGAAGCCTTGCGCCGTCCCCTATTCTTTTTTAGATAGGGCTTCGGAGAGCCCTCGTCTTTTTTTGTTGCTAGGGGGAGGCGAAGCCTCGCGCCGTCCCCCATACTCTTTTAGATAGGGCTCTAGAGAGCCCATATCTTTTTTTTTGCTAGGGGGAGGCGAAGCCTCGCACCGTCCCTCATATTTTTTTTAGATAGGGCTCCGGAGAGCCCTTATCTTTTTTTTTTGCTAGGAGGAGGCGAAGCCGCACGCCGTCCCCCATACTTTTCTAGATAGGGCTTTGGAGGGCCCTTATCTTTTTTTGTTGCTAGGGGTGGGCGAATCCTCGCGCCGTCCCCCATACTATTTTAGATAGGGCTCCGGAGAGCCCTTATCTTTTGCTAGGGGGAGGCGAAGCCTCACGCCGTCCCCTATACTCTTTTAGATAGGGCTCCGGAGAGCCCTTACCTTGCTGTGAGCTCGCCTGGGGTCATTGCCTCGTCATCGAATAAGAGTTTGAAGGGGGAGAAGCCTGTGGCCCTGGTTGGTGTTGTGCGGAGCGCCCACAGGGTCTTCTGGAGCTCTTAGGGCCAGAGCCCCTTTGGTAATCCCACCAGGCGTTTGTTGAGGCCTGCTAGTAAGTTGCCATTGGCTCTCTTGACCACCCCGTTAGACTCAGGATGCCCCACCGATGCGAAGCATACGGTGATTCCCAGGCCTTGGCAAAATGCTTTGAAGGCTACGGAGTCGAACTGGGTGCCATTGTCGATGACGATGTCACGTGGCACCCCGTATCCGCAGATGATGTTCCTCCATGCAAACCGCTGGGCCGTAGCGGCTGTTAGTTTGGCAACGGGCTCGGGCTCCACCCACCTAGAAAAGTACTCGATTGCGACGAATGCGAAACGGAGGTTGCCCTTCGCTGCCGGGAAAGGGCCGACGATGTCGAGCCCCCACTGCACGAAGGGCTAGACCGAGGGTAGCGGCTGTAGCGAGACTGCGGGTGCCTTCAGGTTGTGGCTGGCTCATTGGCAGCCTTGGCAATGTTGTACAAGGTCTTGGGCGTCTCGTAGTATGGTTGGCTAGTAAAGGCCCTGGCGGAAGGCCCTTGCTATGAGGCCCCAGGGGGCCTGATAGGCGCCACAGGCCCCCTCGTGGATCTCCCTCAGCAGACCCTGACCTTCTTATCGGGATATGCATCAGAGGAAGGGTGTGCAGACGCCCCCCTTGTACAGCTCGTCTCTGATGATGTGGTAATTTTTGCAGCGATGCCTGAGCCGTTTTGCTTCGGCGGGATCTTCGGGTTCTTCGCTTGTGAGATAACTGGTAATCTTAGCTCGCCAGTCTACTTCATTGATAAGCATCACGGGGTGCATAGCCCGTTGCTCTTTTGATGCAACGCCACTTGCTTCGGGCGGAGCCCCTTGCACTTCTGGCGTGGCGGATGGGGCGTGAAGTACCTCGTAAAAAATCTCTGGCGGTGGTTGGTCGCCGGAGCTGACCATTTTTGCAAACTTGTCTGCCGCCTCATTGGCGCCTCTTGGGATAGCTTGCACGGTGATGCCGAGGAAATCTTTGGCTGCGGTTCGCACCGCTGCTAGGTACTTGGCCATCTCGGGGTCCCTAGTTGCGAACCTTTTGTCGAAGTGTCCCACCATGAGGCGGGAGTCGCTTTTCACCACGATGCGCTGGGCCCCCAGGGTTTTTGCTTTGCGGGGGCCTAGCAGCAAGGCTTCGTAATTTAAGGCGTTGTTGGTTGCGGGGAAGTCGAGGTGTGCCACGTACGACAGGCTTCGACCGTCTGGGGCAACCAGGATGGCCGCCATGCCGGCTCCTGCCGCGCACCAGGATCCATCGGTGTGCACTGTCCATGGTGCTTCAATAATGCTTGGGGTTTGGCCTTCGACTTGAGGGGTCCACTCAGCGATGAAGTCAACCAGAGATTACGACTTGATGGCATTGCTGCTGCGAATGTTATGTCGAAGGGTGCGAGCTCTACTGCCCATTTGCCGATGTTGCACAACATGAGTGCCAGAGGGTAGGACGTTGGGACCACGATGGCGTGCACCAGGAAGTAGTGCCGGAGCTTGCGCGAGGCCATGAGCAGGGCGTACGCCAGCTTTTTGAGCTTTGTGTACCGGACTTTGGCCACTTGGAGGGCCTCCGACACGTACTATATGGGGTGCTGTCCACTATCCTTTTGCACGAGGACCGCGCTTACTGCTGCCGAGGAGGCGGCGAGGTACAGGAGGAGCTGCTCGCCGGGCTTCGAGCTGGTTAAGCTTAGGAGCTGGGTGAGGTACTGCTTGAGGTCTTCAAATGCGGCTTGACAGGCTTCCATCCACTGGAACGGTTCTGCGCCCCGAAGGGTTTTGAAGAATGGTAGGGCCCGCTCGGCCGATCGGGACAAAAATCGACTGAGGGCGGCGAGGTGACCCGTCAGCCTTTGCACTTCGCAAGCGTTGCGAGGTGGTTCCATTTCCTGTATAGCTCTGATTTTCTCGGGGTTGGCCTCGATGCCTCTTTCTGACACGAGGAATCCCAGCAGCTTGCCTGCCTTGACCCCGAAGGCCCATTTTTCTGGGTTGAGCTTGATGCCCTCCTTCCAAAGGTTGCCGAAAGTTTCCTCGAGGTCTCCCGCGTGGGATCCTGCCAGCTTTCTCTTGACCACTATGTTGTCGACGTATGCTTCGATGTTGCGCCTAAGCTACCCCGGAAGCACCTTCGTGATGAGGCGCATGAACGTTGTTCCGGCATTTTTGAGGCCGAAGGGCATGCGGTGAAAGCAATAAGTGCTGATGGGGGTGATGAAAGCGGTCTTTGTCTCGTCTTCCTTGGCCATAAATATCTGATGATATCTGGAGTAGGCGTCCAGGAAACTCATCAACTTGCAGCCCGAAGTGGCGTCCACCAGCTGTTCAATGCGAGGCAGAGGGAAATCGTCCTTGGAAGATGCCTTGTTGAGGTCGGTGAAGTCGACACACATGCGCCATTTGCCGGTGCTCTTTTGGACCAAGACAGGATTGGCCAGCCATTCGGAGTGCTTGACCTCGCGAATGACCGTTCTCAGCAGCTTGGCTATTTCTTTCTTGGCTGCTTCTAGGCGCTCCGGCGTCATGTGCCGTAGCTTCTGCTTCTTGGGAGCTGCTTCGCTTCGAATGGCGAGGCGATGCTCCATTGTCTCCCGAGCCACCCCCGGTATGTCCTCTAGGCTCCATGCGAAAACATCCGTGTTGGTGTGGAGTACGCCGAGGATGATGTCGTGTTCTTCTGCTGGGAGCTCTACCCCTAGGGCCACTATTTTTTTCCAGGGAAGTATCCCTCAGGGGGATCCTCTGTAGTTGCCCCTCCGGCTTGGCCTTCGGGGCCCATTTGCCGGAAGGGGCTCCTTCTGGGGCGCCGGGGGTGGCTTCCACCATGTGGACGCGGCGGTTGGGTGGCTCCATGTGAGGACCCCCGGTATTGGGTATATTCCAAATCAAATAATTATACCAGAAACCATAATTTTCAACAAGGAATATACACAATGCCAGGTTCCCGGATATATGTTCTACAATAGTTCCCAAGATCAAAGACTATTGCACATACATCCTCAACAACATTGTACCATGTCATACAAGGGATACAGATACAATAATACATACAAAACTTTACAAGTTAGTTCGGTCCACAGAAGCAACCGAACAGCAACAAATATCAGAAGTTTTAGTGTAGCGGAAACAAACTATAAATAGCAAAAAGCCACCAAGTGTGCCCTCATAACCCTCAGGCAACTGAGTGGAGAATAGAAATAGCTTCACTTGTTAGTGTCGCCCTGATCAGCGCTAATGGGCATTTCGTACAAGTAACCATCCTTACCTGCAACAAGTGGTTAAAGCACTTGAGTACAAAAGGTACTCGCAAGACTTACACAAAACTACTAAAAGAAAGTGTTTAGCAGCACCTAACCAAAGGATTAGAACTTTACATGCATCAGGACGACAACAGGAAGGTTGTAAGGTGATAGTTTTGCATGACGCCAGGTTTCAGTCCTACACTTGCTAGGTTTTGCTAAAGCAGTTTCATAAACAAATTTGGACTAAAACAACAGTAAGTAAAAGATTATTCAACAATCAATCACAAAATCAAATTGGTTGTCCACTTTGAATAAGTAGCTAGCATGAATACACCTTCATGCCAAACAAGACTTCGACAACATTTTAAAAATGAATCTATACATTGATAACCAACAAATCCAAGGTTGTCCGTAGAATCGGACACAAACTATTCAAATAGTTTTAACTCTGCAGAGGTGTACATCTTTACCCACACGACTTAGTCAGCCCGTAAGCCTTCGGATGCCTCTGAACGATGACATACTTCCTTTGGTACGTCGACCGAGTAAACTAAGATTCGGTATTTTCAGCAAGTTGATATTATTGAGTTGAATCACCCATGCACGACGTAATCCCGTTTCGTGCAAGCTATACCGCCTACTAACCAAACGGGCACACAAGTTGTGTTGGGAATACCGAGTCAATGAACAAAATAAAAATAGTGCTCCCTTGCACATTATAGAATTGAACTCGGCACCCTACGAACACGTACACTTTACAAATGTCCTCCCACCACCATTTTCTCAACTCAAAAACACCATATCCTTACTTAACCAAGCAGCGCCCACACACCGCGTGTGGAAGTACGCAAGGTACTGGAATTAAAGGGTCAAAGTTCAGTCCTTAACGATCCGGACAAGACTACCACATTACCCAATCTCGTGCACGAAGGCACCGTCACTAGCAACCTCTTGTCCAGATCAAGTCAAAATTTTAACAAAACAAAAAGGATTTAACTCAAATTCAGTTTTACCCAAACTGAATAAAGAAAAACAAAGATAGAAATAACAAGGATTTTCTTTTTCGCAAAGCTCACAAGAGAAGCTTGTCAGTCACTACCGTTCTATAGACTTGCACTGCTAAGCAATTATCTACAGAACAATCATACCAGTACAAGATTCTATCTTAAGCATAAGTGTATGAGTTTAATTCAGGATAATCCACAATTAGTGGGACGTAATTAACTACTCACAGATCATAAATACTTTAGAAAATAGCATGCAAACAGTATCATTGTACTTTAAAACTCTAAAGTACCAAAATCTAGGATCAACATGGTGCAAAGAGGATGCTTGCCTTGGTAATAATAAACCACTTGTCCAGGTTCTTGTTGCTCAGAAGGATTTTCACTCACATCGGTAGCATCAGAATCTAAAAAGAACAAAGATCAAATGAACAGCAGGAACTTCCAGAAAACAAAATACTGAAAAAGGATGCAGGATCAAAATATTAATGTGCATTTAGCAACATGCTTAAGCTATAACTAATTTTAGTAAAGATAATAACCTACACTAACACCTGCGGCACTAACTGACAAGAAATAAAGGCTAAAAATTGCACTACAGCTCTGTTCTGAAAAACCAACAACAGAACTAGCTACAAAGGATTTGGAGATTAGAGCACATTAAGCAAAAAGACTTTTGCTTAAGCTACTAGGATCCAAAAGGGAGATACCTGGACTTGGAGATTGAACAGAAAAGCTCTAGAGCTTAGAAACGATATGAAAGACCGAAAAATGACACAAGGTGATATCCTTCGACAAGGTAACCTGGTCAGGGATCCAATGAATGGATGATTAGAATAGCTTGAGCGAAGCCCAAAGATGTTCTGAGACAAAGGAATTGAATGGGAACTCACCAATTTGGAGATGAGGATGAAGAACCCTAAGTTGACCGAAAAGGGGGGGAAAATCCAAATCCTTGGTGATCCTGGGAATCAAAAGTTCAATAACTTGAGGGTTTTTGCTCCTGAGATAAAATGGCACGAAGCGACACGAAAGAGCTACGAAAAAGCTCACCGGAGCAAGAAAAACACCATAGCGGCGCTTCGGGCGTGCTCTGGTCAACCAGAGGACAAGCTCTCGGTTTCAATCTACAACGATGCCAAAACTCACATTAACAAGGTGAGTTAAGCATTGAGATAGATGAAAAAAGGTGAGAACGAGAAGCTACGCTGGAGAAAACGAGGAAAGCTCTGTGGCAACAAAAATGGCAGAGAGCGAAAACTAGGGTTTTTATACCCATGTCGCCAGGAAAAAGAGATGGCAGCTCATGCGTGTCCTCCTGGCAGCGAAAGGGTGCCAAGTGGCGCTTCCATGCTGCAAAACGCACAGCGTAGTGCCACCGCACAACGACGAGCTCGGCGTTGGCACGAAGGCATGGAGGAGGTGATATTGAGTCACTGACATGCGGACCCCACTGTCAGCCTCAGTGAAGACACAACACAGCGAACTCAAACAAATTTTGACCGCACGATCAACAATGCACGACTGAGATTGATTAGGACATTCGGACAGTTCGAACGGCCCAATCGATCTTGACCGTTCAAATGAAATCCAAGGGTCATGATAACGAGCGCGCATTAAAGCTTCAAAGGTTAAGAGCGGCACCGTTGGATTTTGAATTAAGGGCTGAGATCGAGGGGCGCTGTGGGCGGTCCGAACTACCCACTCGAGGAGGATCGTTGGATTTAAATCCAACGGCTACTCTTAACTGCGCGCGATTCAGTTTTAAATAAAAAAGGGTGGCGCGGTTGGATCTAAATCCAACGGTTGAGATCAACGGGCTGTTCGGACGGTCCGAATGGCCCAATTGATCAGGGCTGTTGATTTTAGATCCAACGACTCACAATCATGGCACATTCGGACGGTCCGAACGGCCTAACTGATCATGGCGGTTGATTTAAAATCCAAGGGGTGAGAGAAAAAGAGCGCGATTAGGGTTTAACCCTTTAAGAAAAGATATGGCCCGATAAAATGTTGATCGCTCGATGAAGATCCAACGGCTTAGATCACATGACGTGTTCGAAAGGTCCGAACGACCCAGTAGATCAGGTCCGTTGAGATTAAATCCAAGGGTTGTCCAAACGCATTTGGTTCGCTCGTTTTGAATCGGAGGGCTCACGATGAGCCACGAGATTGAGGCTGAGCCCTACGTGATAGAGTTGGGTTCAAAGGCACGAGGCTGGGTCGCACGTGTTTTACTAGGGTTAGGGTTGAGTTTAGAGTTGACTAAAGCCAAACTCACTTCAAAACTTTGACCGGGGTTTTAAAATATCAAATACATTTGTAAAAATAAGAAAATTTTCAGAGAGGCTACTGGGATGATATATGCCCCAGATAAATTTTGTAAACCACTGTTTTTGTTTTAAAATACTTAAATAAATACTTTGACCAAATAGATTGATCAGAGAACAAAGATTTTTCTTAAGGTCAAAATAATTTCTAAAAAATTAACAAACTTCATTTTTATTCAAGATAATTTATCTAGTTTTTGATAAAACACTTTCCTGGTCTCAATACTAGTATAGACTTGCATTATCTTTTGAAGTTTCAAAACAAGGCTAAGATTTGGTTTGAAAATAGAGGTTTTAAAATGTAACAAAATGCCCATGTTTCAAAATGACCAGAAATGCTGTGAAAAGCATTTTATTACTGTTCATTAAGACCGAGGTCATATAATCCAAATCTAGCTCGGTTTTGTCGAGCTAGGTCTTGGTCCTAATGGAACCGTGATGATGCCGCTCAGTGCGGGATCTTCATGCACATGTAGTTATGGTGGGAGATTGCACCGAAGGTGTTCAATGTGGCATGGTCGAGGATGGCGTTGTATTGGTAGGGCATTTGCACCACATCGAAGGTGATTCTCTCAGTGCGGGACACGGAGCCATTGCTGAATGCGACGGCCAGGTTAATTTGTCCCAAGGCCATCACGGGCCTTCCCCCGAAACCGACGAGTGGTATGCCCAGGGACGACAATCGGTCCCTTCGGATCATCATCTTGTCGAAGGCTTCTACGAACAGGAGTTCTACGGAACTACCTCCGTCCACGAGGACGCGGTGGACTTCGAAGTCCGCAATGCTGGCGGAGATGACGAGGGGGTCTTGGTGAGGTAAGTATATGCCCTTGGCGTCCTCGAGGCCGAAGGTGATGGGCACTTCGGCGTACCGGGGTGGTTGAGACGCTGGCCATGTTGCAACGTGGTGGATTTGTCGGGCGTAGGTGCGTCACTGTCTTTTAGATGTTATGCCGAGCGAGGATCCTCCCGTGATCATATTTATGACCCTTTGAAGTGGGTCGGCCTTGGCCCCTTCGATGTGCGGCCTGGGCGGTGGGGCGGGCAGCTGGTTGCCCGCACCCCTTTGGTCTTCGTGCTTGACTAGCTGTTGGCTGCGGTTCATGTAGTCATGCATGGCCACAATGGTGCGATAGTCCGCGGTTGTGTGTGAGCCTTCGCCGTGAAGGTCGCAGTACGATGGAACGCCTTCGACCCTACCCTGGCCCTCTGGGTTCCGTCCGCTGTGGCATCCGCGGCCTCCTCGGCCGTCGCGTTTTGCTGCTTCAGGGTTGTGAGCTGTATCTATGTGGTAGACATTTCGGCCTTTTTGGCGAAAGCTGTTGCGCGGCTTGGAGGTGGCCGGTGTGGTGGAGGGTGTTGTTTTGGCTGGATCGCCAAATGATTATGCTGGCGTGGCAGAGGGCGCCACCTCCACTCTTCAGTTGCTATCCTCCTCCGCTCGGGCGTACTCTTCTATTTTGTCGAAGAGTTCTACGACCGTGCGGATGGGTTTGCGGGCCAGCCTTTCTGATAAGGGGCCCTTTTGGAGCCCACAGGTTGCTGCGTTTATGATCGTGGTCTCATTGACCACCTTCACCTGGCATTTCACCTCCGCGAATTTCTTAAAGAAACTGCGGAGGGGCTCGCCTGGGGCCTGCTTGATTGCGAATAGATGTCTTGCATCCTTTGGCTCGATGTAGTTTCCTTAGAAATTGTTGAGCAGCAGGTCGCACAGCTGTTCCCACGCATAAATAGACCAGGGGGGATGGTGAAGAACCATGTCAGAGCCACGCCTTTGAGGGTGAACGTGATGCTTTTTGCCTTGGTTGTGTCATCCCCCCTGCGGCTTCTACTATCGTCTCGTATACCCGGAGGAACTCTGAAGGGTCATTACAACCTTCGAAGGCTGTGACGTCTTGCATCTTGAAATCTTTCGGCCAGCGGGCCGCTTCGAGTCTCGTGCTCAACGAGGAGTTGGGATCTCCCCAGAGCAACGGGGTCGGATGTGGGTTGGCCGTGGCTGTTGGGACTGGGTTGGCCACGGCTGCTCGAGGGTGCCTCCGGAGGGCTGCCAGAGGGTGAGCATCTCTGGCCGAAGGTCGGCCAGGTCCTGTTGGAGGGCCTCTAGGCCCCTGGGTTACCCCGCGGCTTCTGGAGGTAGACCTGAGGGTTGGTTGTCGGGGAGGGACGATTCGGTGGGCGGGGCGTCGCCTCCGATGATGTCCCCCTGGGTGGAGTTGTTCGCTTCTTCCTCTGTGGCCTGAGCGGCAACTGCTGCCGCCGCGGAGGTCCTGCTCCGCTTGGCTCTTGGGGTGCTCGGGGTCGTGGCTGCTGCTGCCGCTTCGGCCGTCGAAACTTTGGGTGTGGCCTTTTGGGGGGCCATTTGATATCTTGCCTTTGTGATTTTCCTATCGAACCCCACGGACGGCGCCAACTGTCGTAGTGAAAAAGACTAGGCAGTAGAAAAGAGGGGACCCCTAGCGTCAGAGAGGGGCCGAAGGGTCCTCGGAGAGGGGTACCGGCATTGAGGAATAGATGCGTGTTAATTGCCCAAAAATCAGGTTTGCCCTAGTACATGGGGGGGGAGGTGGCTATTTATAGCCTTCCGACATGGTATATGAAATTACACATGCACCCCTAAGAAGGTACAACAACGGTAGGGGTTGCAGGGATTTTTCCTAGCCTAAGCGTAGCCTCCGGTGCACGGTGGACCCTCCTGGTCCTGGTCTATCTGGGAAGTGTGCCTGGTCCAGTTGTCCTGTTGCCTATGCGGGGATGGCCGCGAGGCCCCTTCGGCGGCCACCCTCGGGGAGCCTTTGGGACCCCTTCGAAGAGGCACCTTCGGGGCCTCCAGCGGCCCCTTCGGAGGAGCGCCTCCGGGGCCTCGGGACCCCTTCAAAAGTGCGCCTTCGGAGGACTCCGGGACCCCTTCGGGGATGCTTTGGGGATCCCTTCGGGGGTGCTTCGGGGACCCCTTCGGGGGGTGCTTTGCTTGGGTCGTGGGGCCGGTGGGTTGCCCCTATGACAATGACAAAGCCGAAACCTCTGGCATTTTTAAAAGTTTCGCAAAAAAGGTTCAAAATAAATTTGATTTCAAAATCAAGAAAATCTATAGTGATAATGGTTCTGAGTTCAAGAACACTAAAGTTGAAGATTTTTGTGATGAACTTGGAATAAAGCTTGAACTTTCCACAACTTACACTCTGGAACAAAATAGAGTTGTAGAAAGGAAAAATCGAACATTAATTGAAATAGCTAGGATAATGCTTGATGAATATAATACTTCCGATAGTTTTTGGGCGAAAACAATTAATACCTCTTGTCATGACATAACTCGTCTTTATTTGCATCGTCTTTTGAAAAAGACCTCTTATGAACTTCTTGTTGGAAGAAAATTGAACATCTCATACTTTCGTGTATTTGGTTGCAAATGTTATATTTTGAAAAAGGGTGTTCATCTTTCAAAATTTGCAAGTCGATGTGATATTGGTTTCTTGCTTGGATATTCTTCAAATAGTAAAGCCTATCATGTATTCAATCAAAACTCCGGTTTAGTTAAAGAAAAACATGATGTTCAATTTGATGAGACTAACGGCTCTCAAGAAGAGCAAGAGAATTTAGATGATGTAGAAAATGAAGCTTTAAGGCAAGCTATAGAAAATATGCAAATTGGAGATATCAAGCCAAAAGAAGATCCAAATAATTCATCGTCTTTCATTCAAGTTGAAACTCCTACCTCTTCCACAACAAGTCAAACTCAAATTGATGAAGAGGACAACAAGAAAGATAATCAACCTTTCAACCTACCACTAAGAATTCATAATGCAATTGCAAAAGATCATCCAATAGACCAAATATTGGGTAATATAAGTAAGGGTGTTCGAACTCGATCTCGTGTTGCTACTTTTTGTGAATATTACTCTTTTGTCTCTTCTGTGGGTTGTGGTACATTGATCAGGTTGATGTGGCATTGGCTGTGACTGTAGGAGGAGTTGAGGGAGAAGTTTTGTTACATCATCATCGCTTGAGACATCTGCCATTTGAGAGTTTACGTTAGTTATACCTTGATTTGTTCAAAAAGGTGGACAAGAGTAAACTTGTGTGTGATGCTTGTGAGTTTGAAAAGCATACACGGTCTACATATAGTAGCATTGGTCTTTGAAGTTATGAACCTTTTATATTAATACATTCTGATGCTTGGGGTCCGTGCTCAGTTACTTTTGTGAGTGGTTTTAAGTGGTTTGTCATATTTATTGATTGCTATACTCGTATGACTTTGATTTATATGATGAAGCACAAGAGTGAGATCCTTCGGTGTTTTCAGGACTTCCATAGAATGGTTGCTACTTAGTTTGATGCAAAGGTTCGAATTCTTCGAACAGACAATGGAACTGAGTATGTTAACAAGGAGTTTGTAACGTATCTCTTAGAGAAGGGGATTGTTCATCAGACTACTTGTCCAGGAACCCCACCTCAGAATAGGGTGGCTGAAAGGAAGAATCGATATTTGTTGGAGGTAGCACGTTCACTCATGTTTTAGATGAATGTGCCCAAGGGATTTTGGAGTGAGGCAGTGATGATGGCAGCATATCTCATCAGTTGCATGTCATTTCGAATACTTGGGATGAAGTCTACAGCTGAACTTCTTTTGGGTCAATGGGAGTTCAAGGTGCCTACCAAGGTGTTTGGATGTGTTTGCTTTGTATGGGATCACCAACCAGCGGTTGGCAAGTTGGATCCGCAGGCATTGAAGTTCATATTTATAGGTCATTTATCAAGTCAGAATGGCTATAGATGCTGGAACCCAATTGAGCGAAGGTTGTTCGTGAGTATGGGTGTGACATTCCAGGAGTTTGAGCCTTACTACACGAGTGGGGGTACTTTTGGCTAGTTTTTGGAAGAGTTCTCTCCTATCACTGAGGGTGATAGTCGAGAGGGAGGGAACAAGGAGAGTAATAGTCAACGAGAAAAAGAAGTCATTGTTGACAATTCCGTGACCGAGCCTAATGGAATATGTGAGAGATGTGATAGCCCCAAAAGAATTGAAGGTTTATCAGCGAATGCGCTTTGGAAATAGGAAGAGAAGTAGAGGACTAGCGATCGGCTGAGCCACCAAAGGAGTGGCGGATCATAACCAGACTGCATCAGAACAACCACAGCCTGAATAGCCGGCCTTGCCAGTTGATCCAGTCCCAAATCCCTCCTCGGGTCTCTCTCCATCAAGTACCTTGCCTCCACTTGGGGACAAGTGGTAATGTTACTTCTAATCACTCCCATTTAGAGTTACCACTAGCACAACGTAGGAAAAAGAGAGCTAATGCCAAAAATCCTCCAATCCAGTATGGCATTGAGCATGACAATGCAAATTTCATCTCATGTTCTCATATCTCACCTACATACAAAGCATTTATTGCATCTCTTCAGAATGTGCATGTTTCAAAGGATTGGCAAGTTGCTAAGCAGGATCCTAAATGGAAGGATGCCATGAAAGAGGAGCTTAATGCACTTCAGAAAAACAAGACATGAGACCTTGTTCCACTTCCAGTGGGAAAAAGGATAGTAGGATGCAAATGAGTGTTTATGATTAAGCAAACTCCTAAAGGTAAGATAGAGGGATACAAGGCACGGTTGATTGCAAAAGGTTACAGTCAAACATATGTGATAGACTATAATGATATCTTTGCACCAGCGGCGAAGATGAGCACGGTAAGAACATTGATCTCCTATGCAACTAACTTCGGATGGCCTCGACATCAGTTGGATGTGAAGAACACTTTTCTACATGATGATTTACAAGTGGAGGTATACATGGAGATTCCTCTGGGCTTTGAGAACAGGCAATCTGATAGGAAGGTTTGTAAACTCAAGAAGTCTTTGTATGGTCTGAAGCAGTCTTCAAGGGCGCGGTTTGATAGATTCAGTCAAGTAGTCTGTAGTATATGTTATTCTCAGTTTAATGGAGATCATACTGTATGTTATAGGAATAGAGGATCACATATCACCATATTGACAGTCTATGTTGATGATATTGTGATCACTAGAGATGATGCCGAGGAAATCAAGTCCTTGAAGAAAAGACTGGGAGAGGCATTTGAGGTGAAAGATTTTGGTACTCTTCGATACTTTCTTGGGATTGAGATTGCCCGTTCTTCGAAGGGTATAGTTCTCTCCGAGAGGAAGTATGTCCTCGATCTGCTGACATAAATAGGTATGCTTTGGTGTCGCCCTATTGCTTCATATATTGATAGGAATCACAAGCTATGTGCTAAGTCGGGAGATCCAGTTGACAAAAAATCTTATCAAAGGTTTGTTGGGCGTCTCATCTATTTGTGTTATAAAATACATGATATTTTAGATGCAGTGAGTGTGATTGGTCGATATATGCATAATCACAAAACATGACACATGGATGTTGTCTATTGAATCCTGCGGTATTTGAAGAGTAGCCTTGGGAAAAACCTTTGGTTAAAAAAGAATCAACACCTGAATGTGGAAATGTATTGCGATGCTGATTGGGCGAGTAGTGTTGATGACAGGAGGTCTACGTCTGGATATTGCATCTTTATTGGAGGTAACTGATGAGGATTAAAACCTTTAGGTATTACTTTAATACATAATAAAAGACCATACATCTTCATGGTCGTAACCCCTAAGGCTAACGGCCTCATTGGTCGTGAGGATTCCAGAGGTTACATAATGGGTATCCTGGTCGGACAAGGTCTGTGTCTAGTCTCCGACCAGGTAGCTGCTCGGAAAAGCTATGAATTGGTATCTAGATATGACTCTAGGTATATTCTTTACCGTGTGATAAATGGAACACGTGTTGTATATTCCATACCACGTGACGTTACATAATCCTAAGATACTGACAACAACCACCATACGTGTGAGCACCCGGATTTATTAGGCTCATAATACTTAGTCATCCAATTGACCCTAGTATTATCAACCAAATAAACTCGGTCTCGAGAGATGTATACTTCCTGAATGCAAGACACATACCTCACAACAAAAGAATGCATCAATTCCATACAACACATAGTACATAAGCAACAAACCGAAGTTAACATTAATATGGAATAGATATTACAAAAGAGAGGCCCTTAGGCCAAATAACAATAATTACAAAAGATAACAATGAAGCAAAAGTGCCATAAAGATGGCCAAAATAAGAGCCAACCAAGGTGCCTTTAGCCCACAAGGCAATCGACCGACCGCCAAGCTAGTCGCTCTCCCAACCACCAACTGACAACATAAAAGTAAAGCCCTTTGGGCTCTACCTCCTCTGCAACAAAGTTGTTAAGCAAAGCAAATGAGTACAATAACTTGTTTATTGTACTGCAAAACTGACGTGTAAGATAACGAGAACTATAATTTAGCTACATGCAAGCTTGATTTAAGTGGATGAGGCTTTGGACTCATTTTAGCATAAAGCAAGTTTCATTTGCAATAACATAGTAGATTGAAAGCAATTTGACAAAGCATTTTTAATTGTTGAAATAACAACGCGATAATAACATAATAACAACAACAAGAACAATCACGAAGTGACTAACCCAAGTCACCACAACAATAGCATGAACATCCATTCATACCAACCCATCAAGTTTTAATTAAAAGTTTGAGACTAGTCTTGAACGACCTTACCAAGCATGTCCATAACCTAGGGCGAGGCTATTGAATAGTTTTATCCTGCGGGTGTACCACTGCACCCACACGTCGAGATCGCCTTTCCTTTACGCACACTTAGAAGGTGTGCTTTGCACGGCTAAGTCCTACGAGACCTTTCCAAAGGATGAATGCTAATTACGAGTGCACAACCCACGGGAGAAGGAGACATTAGGCGACCTACCCTAAGCTAATGCTCCTCCCACACTATACATATACATTTGTTTTTGAAAACACACCAACCGAGCTCGCTCATAATTAACACCTCCTAGAGTACTTAGTCAAGAGGGGTTCCATATGCCCTCGCGTGGTTAGTGCATAAAAGCGCTTGGCTTAGTGACCCAAGTACTCGGTCCTTAGGGACCCGCATACCACCACATTCCAAAAACCGCACCATCCATCAAATATGCCCAAGTCTAAATCAATCTTTTATTTTCAGCTTTTGATTTTACAAATTAATCAAAGCACAAGTGCTGGACATATAGGAGTAATAATCATTTTTGAGTGATCAAGATCATCGACTAAGTCGATGATCGCTAATACTACCGATGGCTAAGCATGTCTAAGCAGTAGGAAACGCAACTACTAAGTGATAAGAGCTCATCCAACGAGCTCAAACCACAGCGAATAACCTAGGCTCATTGGTAGTAGAGGATAAAGAATTCCTACAGATTTTGCGACTATAGGATTACTAACGCCATTTAACACAAAGTAGCATGCATACATAGAAGTAAAACAAAGTATTAAGCTCTAAAGTAATGGGACATGATGGGAAATGGTCAAACTGCTTGCCTTGTTGCTGTTGCTCAAATTGTGGCAGAGGGTCGCTCTCGGGATCACCACAAATGTCGAAACCTAACGGAAAAGCGATAAAGAACCGATAAGAACGACGAAAGGCAACAAAGACAGCACAGCAAACGAACTCCAAATACCCTGAATTTTCTACAACAGCAAGGGGATGATTTTAGGAAATTTTGCAACAAGAACCAATGGATTTGGATTCTCAATGCAAAAGATATGAGCAAAACAATTCTGCTCAGCCCTAAAAATTACCAAACTGCACTATTCACTAATTTAATTGTGAGGCAACATTTTCTAGAAAAGTGGTGAGGCTGAGATTTTTATTGTAAAACCAGCACCTCATGAGATGAATAACACAATTGAGTTCATCTCATTTGGAGCTATTATGCACTTTCTATAATTTTTCAAAAACAAGAACTTGAACAAAATTATAATGCACAAGTCCTCATTTCTATAACAGCAACATGCTCGAACTAATTCTCACAGTGAGTTCATTATTAGAGGAAGCTAACAAAATTGGGTTTACTCACAAATAACCTCAGAGCATTAGTTATGGGTTTTACAAGTTAAACATAAATTTTGAGTGTATATTCAAAGGAGTTTTAAAACCTAGTGGCTAAGCGTGCTCTGGAGCTGAACTCAACTTACAATCATTTTTGGATTAAAGTTAAGTTCAAGACAGAGCTAACACAATTTGAATGACCTCAAAAGGATTTAAAACGAAGAAGATATGAAATTCTAAAGTCTATACCTTATTTCAGTCTATAACTAAGACTTCACCGGAATTTCTAAAACTCACAAGGGTATGGGAGGGCGTGAGCCACAGATCTCGAGATCCAACGGCTCAAGACCTCCCAGAGAACATCACTGCACGCCAAGACGTGAAGTCCAGAGGTCTGGACCTCTTAGCAACTCACATGCGCGAGGTGAGGGGAGGTCGTGGCCGTAGATGGGAGATCCAGCGGACCACAACACGAAAGGAGGTCCGAGCGGACCAGATCTAAAGGGAGGTCCTCAGCGGTGAGATGACCTCGAGGAGGTCCTAAGCGATAGATCTAAACATCACAGACCTCCGTGGAGGTGCAGGCGGCCTGATTGCGCAAGGGAGGTCTTGGGCGCTCAGTTTCCTTGGAGGAGGTGCCGGCGTCCCGAGCTCACAACCACGTGCTTGCGCACGCACGCGCTTGGACAAGAGGTTAATCTTGCGCCATGACACAAGGAGGTCCGCACGCGGAGGTCTTAATCACGCACAATAAATGGTGGATTTAAGAACATCAAGACCCAACCAATGATTGCAAGATTGAGCAATTGATGACCGCATTAAACACGGCAAATCTACGTCCTAAAACGACAACGGTCTTTGCCGCCGTGTCCGACAAAGACCCGAGCTCAAAGATTTGGTCATCGCCGGCGATGTAGACCTCGCCGGCGAGAACCAAGGACATCCCGTGTGCGCAATAGTGTTGCGCACACCATGGACTCATTCTCGACGGCGACGACGTTTTAATCGCCGGGCGAGCCGAGAGGACAAACACAACCCGCACGGCCAAAATACTGAAAATGCAAAATGGAGCTCATGCGACAATCAGCGTGTGCCAAAACTTAAGCTCCGCAACATGCATTCAGCGGGTGCCGACATCTAAAGGACTAACGGGAGGTGTACCGGAGGTCCTAAGGTCTTTGGAGAGTCGTGGAGGTGATGGCCGGAGTTGGGGAAGGCGGTGAAGCTTCACGACCCAAGGCACCGGCTCAAGCTCGACTTTGTCCACCTCTGAAAAATGCCCAAACAATTCAAGTTAGGGTTAACTTCCAAGAGGTTTTCGAGGAGCAAAAGTGAGCAAGGTTTGAAGGAGGGAGCCACTGGAACCCTTGTCTCACCGAGGAGCTCAAGGACATCAACAATGGCGGCCAAGATGGGAGGTGAGTTTGGGGATGAGGAGCTCGACCACGCACAAGTGCAAGGCCGAGGTCAATTGTGTGCAAAGGAAGCCAAGGAGGATTCGGGGGTGACTTATAGACCGAGGTGAAGGTTATGAGTGGGGCTAAGCTCCATGGTGAGCTTAGCCCACGGGTTGGTCCATGGGGTGGACAAGACATAAAGGTTGACAAGGTGTGATCTTGGTGACCAATGAGGCGGAAAGTGACTTGCATTAAATCTTGGTCAACAAAGAGTCATTATAATGTACCCCAAGGTCGACACGCATTAATGCATTTCGAGCTTGATGCGCCGGAGGAAGGAGAAGAACGAGGAGGTCTTGGTGACCGTTGGATAAGACACAGGAGAGGTCCTAACCATCGGATCAATTTTTGAACCGTTATGTTTTAAGTGGTGGGAGGAGGTCCCAGCCACACGATCAAGGGGGGAGGTCGTGGCCCTCCGATTTCATGTCGCAAAATACGTGAGGAAAAGGGACAGGGAGGTCCAAAGCGTTGGATCTCCATCCAGCAGTGCGGACCTCCAAAGAGGACTTAACATGCACGCGATCAAAAAGACATGAGGGAGGTCATGGCCTTTGGATTTAAATCCAAGGGCACACAATGACCGGGAGGTCGATATGATGCGCAATGGCAAGGGAGGTCAGACCTTTAGATTTAGATCTAAGGGCTACGATCAAAAGAGGTGGAGGTCTGAGCTTGCATAGCGCACAAGGAGGTCATGGCCTTTAGATTTAGATCTAAGGGCTCTGACCTCACCAAGGCGGAGGACCTTGCCGTGATGTTTTTGAGAGGAGGTCGTGGCCTTTGGATCTGAATCCAGCGGCTCGACCTCAACAACTAAAAAGGGAGGTCTGTTAGTTAGATTGAGAGGAGGAGGTCGTGACCATGGATTTTTGATCCAATGGTGTGACCTCATCAAGGTGGGATGTAGACTTTGAGGTTTGACACACGGGGAGGTCATGGCCGTGGATCTTTGATCAACTACTGTGACCTCATGTAGGTGGGATGTTTGCTTAGCTTAACAATGAGGGGAGGTCAGGGCCGTGGATCTTGAATCCAAGGGCCAAGACCTCAACAAGGTGGAAGGTGGTTTTTGAGGTTTGATAGCCAGGGGAGGTCAGGGCCGGTTGGATGTTAATCCAAGGGCTATGACCAGGACAAGGTTGGGAGGTCCTTGCAGTGTTGACCTGAGAGGAGGTCGTGGCGGTTGGATGTAGATCCAACACTCGACTGATCAAGGTGAGGGATGAGGTCTGTGAGGTGCAGACATGGTTGGGCTGGACCACTTGAACATGGCTAGCCCAAGGAACAGTGTAGGCTTTTAAATTTAGTTTCTAACAGCTGAGACTTAACAGAATTGTTTGGGATAGCATTTCAACTCCAAAATTCATGAAATTTTTACAGGAGCTTGCTGACAATGAGCTTAACCTTGCATAAAATTTTCAGAGGTTATTATGCACTGCATTTTTCTCAGGAAATTCATGAAGGTTGTTTAAAGGATTGTTTTGCCTCCAAAATTATCAACAAGTGTTATAACTCATGATATTTTTCAGAGGGTCCCACATCAGTTTTTGGACCAAGGAAAATATTTCCAATTGATTGGCACAAGATTTAAGATGGATGGAAAATGAATTTGACTTTTGGTCAACAAGAGCTTTGTGTTTTTGGATTACACAACTCTTGGACAAGAATCACATGAGATTTTAGGGTTTTTCAAGATGTGAGAAAAAGTTTTAATTTCTACACATATAATTATGCTTGAATAACCCTAATTATACATTTGGGATGTCACAAAATCTCCCCCCCTTACAAAAATCTCGTCCCGAGATTTGGCTCACTCGGTAAAGAAAGATGGATAGTCCGCGTGGGCGATCTTCTCTTTCCCAAGTAGCCTCATCCTCGAAATGGTTTGACCACTTGAACTTTAAGGAACTTGATGGTCTTATTCCTTGTCCTTCGTTCGGACTCATCGAGCACGCGAGCAGGTGCTCGCGATAGGTCAAATCTTCACGGACATCGAGGGTTTCCAGCGAGCTTCCTCGGTTGGAACACGGAGGCACTTCTTAAGCCGGGACACATGGAAAACATCATGTACTCCCACAAGTGCAGTGGCAACTCCAACTTATAGGCAATAGCTCCTTCTTCTCGATAATGCGGTAGGGACCGACATATCGAGGAGCTAACTTGCCCTTGACGCCAAACGTTGATGGCCCTTCAAAGGAGAGACTTTGAGATAAACAAAGTCATTAGGCTCAAAACGTAACTCACGTCGACGGCGATCCGCATAGCTCTTTTGCTGGATTGAGCTGCATGCGCAAACAGCTCACGAATAAAATTTGGACTTGGCGCTCGGCCTCATTGATTGAGTCCGCCAAAGAGAGGTCTCTCACCGGTCTCGACCAGTTCAACGGGTTCTACACTTTCTCCGTATAAGGCCTCAAAAGGTGCCATGCCGAGACCGGCTTTGAAAAATCGTTGTTATAAGAAAACTTCGGCGAATGGCAAGCATTTCTCCCAATGCTTCCCATAGGAAAGGACACAAGCACGAAGCATGTCCTCCAAAACCTGGTTGACCCTCTCGGTCGACCATCGGTTTGAGGTGAAATGCGTCTTTGAAAGCAAGACAGTGCCCATAGCCTCTTGCAAGCTATGCCAAAAGCGAGGCGTGAAAAGGATCCACGATCCGACACAATCGTCTTGACACACCGTGCAAACTCACGATGCGGGCGATATAGAGTTCCGCCAAAAGACCTACCCGTTCGGTCTTGGCGGGAAGAAATGTGCCACCTTAGTCAATCGATCGATGGCGACCCAAATGGCATCATTCTTCTTGGGGGCGTGGGTAGACCGTGATGAAATCCATTCGATCGAATCCCACTTCCACTCGAGAATTGGCAAAGGTGAAGCGATCCAGCGGGACGCCGATGCTCGGCCTTGACACGGCGACACACGTCGCGCTCGACAACGAACCGCGATCTCCTCTTCATTCGGGTCCACCAAAATCTCTGGCGGAGATCTTGATACATCTTTGTGGCCGGGATGAATGGATAAAAATTAATCATGGGCTTCATGGAGGATCAAATTCCGCAACTCCATGTCCTTTGGAACCACAAGGCGTTGCTAACCTCACAACACCATGCTCATCCTCGAGAAAAGCACTTGGTCGTTCGGCCTTGACATTTGCCTTAATGTGGCTCACTCCCAAATCCATTGCTGGCGGACTTGATCCGATCCACCAAGGTTGGTTGCACAACCATGGCGTGAGATCCATGCTCAACTATCTCCAAGTTGAGGCGCTGGAATGCCTCGAGAAGAGAGGCGAATGCTCCTTGAGCACTAAGGCATTACAATGCGCTTTATGAAAGCGCATCGGAAGCGACATTAGCCTTGCCCGATGGTAGTGAATACCCATATCATAATCCTTGATCAACTCCAACCATCTCCTTTGCACGAGGTTCAGGTCGGGTTGGGTGAACAAGTACTTGAGGCTTTGTGATCCGAATACACTTCACAACGATTCTGATTAGGTAATGTCGCCAAATCTTAAGTGCATGAATCACAGCACCAACTCCAAATCATGAGTAGGGTAGTTGAGTTCATGAGGTCTCAATTGCCTTGATGCATAGGCCACTACCTTGCCTTCTTGCATAAGGACACAACCGAGGCCTCGGCGAGAAGCATCGCAAAAGATATCGAAGCTGCGATGGATATCGGGAAGAACAAGAATGGGAGCGGTGGTCAAACGCTTCTTGAGTATATGGAAACTTGCCATGCAAGCATCGGACCACAAGAACTTCTTGTCCTTCTTGAGCAACTCCGTCATTGGCCAGCGATCTTGGAGAAGTTCTCGATAAAGCGCGATAATATCCCGCTAAACCAAGAAAACTCCGCGCCGGTGGCCAAGTGGGCGGACTCCATGAAAGAACATCGGTGACCTTGCTAGGATCAATGACTCGCCTCCGCCGAAAGAATATGGCCTAAGAAAGCCACTTCCTTCAACCGAACGCACACTTGTTTGAACTTCACGTCTGGTGGTGCTCACGTAGCTTGCCTAACACAAGCTTCAGATGCTCGGCATGTTCCTCATCGTTCTTGGAATAGATAAGAATATCATCGATGAAGACCACGACAAACTTATCCAAATACTCCATGAATACCGAATTCATGAGGTTCATGAACAAAGCGGAGCATTGGTTAAGCGAGCGACATGACGATTAATACTCGTACAAGCCGTGGCGAGTAGAGAACGCCGTCTTTGGAATATCCTCGGTCGAATCCGAACGATGATATCCCACTCTCATATCAATCTTGGAGAAAACTTCGAGCTCCGCTTAATTGATCGAAGAGATCGTCGATCTTGAGGGCAATGGATACTTGTTCTTCTCCGTCACTTCATTAAGTGGGCGGTAATCAACGCTTACATCGTAAAATACCGCCCTTCTTCTTTACGAAGATTCTTTGGACAACCCCAAGGAGATGAGCTAGGCGGATGAAACCCTTCTCTTGCAGCTCACTTAATCGCTTCTTCAACTCTACCAATTAGTTCGGTGGCATCCGATAAGGCCTCTTTGAGATAGGGGCGATGCCGGAGCCAACTCAATGACAAACTCGAGGTCTCGAGCGGGTGGCATCCTGGAAGATCGTGGAAAGACATCAACAAAGTCACAAACTGTTGGGACTTCGCTAATATCTAGGCGGGCTTCGCTTCAAGCGAAGAGATGAGGATCTAGCGACTTGAGAGAAGCAAACTGCTTTCATGGAAGGACTAGATAGAGATGAGCCTCTGGCGCAATCGATTTGTCCCATGTCTTTGAGACAACCAATCCATACCAAGAATCACATCTAGACTCATTTGAATGGAGAAGGATAAGGTTAGCTAAGAACCCTCGCCTTCGATCTCGATAGGACATCCCTACACTCAACCTCGACCCTCAACTCCAACCGGAGAGCGAATGAGTAAGCGGGACCGACAATGGAGAGAAAAGAAGCCCTCAACAAAGACAAAAAGACTCGAAACAAATGAATGAGATGCTCTGAATCAAACAAAAGCGATGGCGGGATGAGAGTTAACGTAAAGTGTACCTAGCACGGCGTCGGGTGCCTCTGAGCCTCCTCTGTGGTGATGGCGTTGACGCGACCACTACCCACGCCTTGGGTAGCCGGACGATCTTCGGTCTGAGATGCACCACCTCTGGCCCGTCCTCCATTAGGGCGAGTGCTCTGTCTTCTTAGGGCATTGGTTCGCATAATGCCCCTTCAGTTGCATGAGAAGCATGTGACCCAGTGCCGGGTTCGGGGGGCGCTCTGTGACTCACAGTGCGTGGTGAGACACGGCTGCGAAGGACGAGGAGGCGGGTGACCTCGGGCGCCAAGAGTGAGAGTGGTACCCGAGAGGCGCCTCGGGGGACGGAGGAACCGACCTGGATGACTTATGGGCCTCCACTTCCGCTATGAGAATCCATAAGCTCCTGGCCGAATGCTCATGACAATGGCCTTGTCGACCAAGGACCGAAAATCGTGAAAGTCGACAATGGATAGCTTGTCCTTGACTCCTCGGACAAGCCACGCTGAACTTGCCTTGGCCATATCGGTGGCCACATCCTCGGGAGCATAACGAGCTAGATGGTTGAACTTCGTAGACATACTCCATGGTGAGCTATGCCCTTGCTTGAGCACAAGAAACTCACCTTCTTGATCTCCATCAAGCCGGCAGGATGTGAGCCCGTCGGAAGGCAAGACGAACTCCTCCCAAGAGGCGGTGTGATCCACGGGCTGCATGGCGAGAAAGTTCTCCCACCATGACAAGGCTGCACCCTCCACCGGTGCGATCGCGAACAGCGCCTTCTCGTGCTCCTGCATCTGCGCTATCTTGAGCTTCCGCTCAACCAAACGGGCCAATCGCTCAGATCGGCGGGTCCTCGGGCCGAAAAGGTAGGGGCCGAGTACGAAGAAACTCCGCGAGTCCTCCACGCGGTGATGGGCATTCCTCGCCCGGATCCGAAGCTCCGGTAAGTGCGGTGGTGTTGCGCGATGGCGTCGATAGAACTCTCCGGTCATCCGCGGTTGCGCCGATCGAAGAAGAACCTCGGCCATGGTCGGAGGAGGAGGAAGCTCCTCGTCGGACGGTGGCCGCCTTGGCCGCTACGAAAAGTCCCGCCATCTGTTACAAGGAATTTTTGGTTAGCAACTAGACCCAAAACAAAGCCTTAAAGAAAGCAAAAGCGATCGACTAGGGAATGGAATATCACCCCAAACGAAAGCCAAAATCAGCGGTTATTTAAACTTTAAAAAGCTTCTAAAAGACTCTAAAACAGCCAAGAAACACCAAACGCAAGGCTCAACTTCTCAACTCAACTAACCCGTATTGAATGAGCGAGTAATTGGTCGAGAAGATCAAAAATCAGATTGTAGGGTGAGAGCTAATGCTACTAAAGAGCAAGGTTAAATCAGCGAAATAAGTGTTAGATACTTAGCTAACTAGTATCACATCTTACCCTTTTATTCCCACAAGTTTTAGTTGATTAACCTCTCATTATCTATCCTAATTAGAAACCTTTGAGATGCTGTCCGGAAATTTGATGCTTGCTGTCCAGATTTAGCATCAAGCTCCTTGTCGAATCACCGACTCGAAACTTCAAAACCTTGTAGTGGGCAGCTCACACTTCAATTTGCCAATCTCATTGGTTCTCCCAAAAACCAGTGTTAATCGATAACAACTATTTTGTAGAAGGAAGAGAGGAAAACAACTTTTAAAACTCAAATTAGAGTGGGATGAGAAGAAAAGCTAAGATAGGTAAGGAATAAAATCCGAGAATTTACCTAAGCTTTCAAAACTCATTTGATGCTTTGAAAATAGGTTTTCAAAATATCCTAAGGATCGACCAAGCTTGCGTTACTACGGTCATAACGGCTCGATACCAACTTTTGTGAGCACCGGTTTATTAGGCTCATAATACTTAGTCATCCAATTGACCTAGTATTATCAACCAAATAAACTCGGTCTCGAGAGATGTATACTTCCTGAATGCGATACACATACCTCACAACAAAAGAATGCATCAATTCCATACAACACATAGTACATAAGCAACAAACCGAAGTTAACATTAATATGGAATAGATATTACAAAAGAGAGGCCCTTAGGCCAAATAACAATAATTACAAAAGATAACAATGAAGCAAAAGTGCCATAAAGATGGCCAAAATAAGAGCCAACCAAGGTGCCTTTAGCCCACAAGGCAATCGACAGGACCGCCAAGCTAGTCGCTCTCCCAACCACAAGACAACAATAAAAGTAAAGCCCTTTGGGCTCTACCTCCTCTGCAACAAAGTTGTTAAGCAAAGCAAATGAGTACAATAACTTGTTTATTGTACTGCAAAAACGACGTGTAAGATAACAGAACTATAATTTAGCTACATGCAAGCTTGATTTAAGTGGATGAGGCTTTGGACTCATTTTAGCATAAAGCAAGTTTCATTTGCAATAACATAGTAGATTGAAAGCAATTTGACAAAGCATTTTTAATTGTTGAAATAACAACGCGATAATAACATAATAACAACAACAAGAACAATCACGGAAGTGACTAACCCAAGTCACCACAACAATAGCATGAACATCCATTCATACCAACCCATCAAGTTTTAATTAAAAGTTTGAGACTAGTCTTGAACGACCTTACCAAGCATGTCCATAACCTAGGGCGAGGCTATTGAATAGTTTTATCCTGCGGGGTGTACCACTTTGTACCCACACGTCGCATCGCCTTTCCTTTACGCACACTTAGAAGGTGTCTTTGCACAGCTAAGTCCTCTGAGACCTTTCCAAAGGATGAATGCTAATTACGAGCTGCACAACCCACGGGAGAAGGAGACATTAGGCGACCTACCCTAAGCTAATGCTCCCTCCCACACTATACATATACATTTGTTTTTGAAAACACACCAACCGAGCTCGCTCATAATTAACACCTCCTAGAGTACTTAGTCAAGAGGGTTCCATATGCCCCTCGCGTGGTTAGTACATAAAAGCGCTTGGCTTAGTGACCCAAGTACTCGGTCCTTAGGGACCCGGGCATACCACCACATTCCAAAAACCGCACCATCCATCAAATATGCCCAAGTCTAAATCAATCTTTTATTTTCAGCTTTTGATTTTACAAATTAATCAAAGCACAAGTGCTGGACATATAGGAGTAATAATCATTTTTGAGTGATCAAGATCATCGACTAAGTCGATGATCGCCTAATACTACCGATAGCTAAGCATGTCTAAGCGAGAGGAAGCATAACTACTAAGTGATAAGAGCTCATCCAACGAGCTCAAACCACAGCGAATAACCTAGGCTCATTGGTAGTAGAGGATAAAGAATTCCTCTGATTATGCGACTATAGGATTACTAACGACATTTAACACAAAGTAGCATGCATACATAGAAGTAAAACAAAGTATTAAGCTCTAAAGTAATGGGACATGATGGGAAATGGTCAAACTGCTTGCCTTGTTGCTGTTGCTCAAATTGTGGCAGAGGGTCGCTCTCGGGATCACCACAAATGTCGAAACCTAACGGAAAAGCGATAAAGAACCGATAAGAACGACGAAAGGCAACAAAGACAGCACAGCAAACGAACTCCAAATACCCTGAATTTTCTACAGCAGCAAGGGATGATTTTTAGGAAATTTTGCAACAAGAACCAATGGATTTGGATTCTCAATGCAAAAGATATGAGCAAAACAATTCTGCTCAGCCCTAAAATTACCAAACTGCACTATTCACTAATTTAATTGTGAGGCAACATTTTCTAGAAAAGTGGTGAGGCTGAGATTTTTATTGTAAAACCAGCACCTCATGAGATGAATAACACAATTGAGTTCATCTCATTTGGAGCTATTATGCACTTTCTATAATTTTTCAAAAACAAGAACTTGAACAAAATTATAATGCACAAGTCCTCATTTCTATAACAGCAACATGCTCGAACTAATTCTCACAGTGAGTTCATTATTAGAGGAAGCTAACAAAATTGGGTTTACTCACAAATAACCTCTGAGCATTAGTTATGGGTTTTACAAGTTAAACATAAATTTTGAGTGTATATTCAAAGGAGTTTTAAAACCTAGTGGCTAATCGTGCTCTGGAGCTGAACTCAACTTACAATCATTTTTGGATTAAAGTTAAGTTCAAGACAGAGCTAACACAATTTGAATGACCTCAAAAGGATTTAAAACGAAGAAGATATGAAATTCTAAAGTCTATACCTTATTTCAGTCTATAACTAAGACTTCACCGGAATTTCTAAAACTCACAAGGGTATGGGAGGGCGTGAGCCACAGATCTCGGATCCAACGGCTCAAGACCTCCCAGAGAACATCACACACGCCGCGTGAAGTCCAGAGGTCTGGACCTCTTAGCAACTCACATGCGCGAGGTGAGGGGGAGGTCGTGGCCGTAGATGGGAGATCCAACGGACCACAACACGAAAGGAGGTCCTGAACGGACCAGATCTAAAGGGAGGTCCTCAGCGGTGAGATGACCTCGAGGAGGTCCTAGCGATAGATCTAAACATCACGAGACCTCCGGGGAGGTGCAGGCGGCTCTGATTGCGCAGGGAGGTCTTGGGCGCTCAGTTTCCTTGGAGGAGGTCCGGGCGTCCCGAGCTCACAACCACGTGCTTGCGCACGCACGCAGCTTGGACAAGAGGTTAATCTTGCGCAGGGACACAAGGAGGTCCGCACGCGGGAGGTCTTAATCACGCACAATAAATGGTGGATTTAAGAACATCAAGACCCAACCAATGATTGCAAGATTGAGCAATTGATGACCGCATTAAACACGGCAAATCTCGTCCTAAAACGACAACGGTCTTTGCCGTGTCCGACAAAGACCGAGCTCAAAGATTTGGTCATCGCCGGCGATGTAGACCTCGCCATGAGAACCAAGGACATCCGTGTGCGCAATAGTGTTGCGCACACCATGGACTCATTCTCGACGGCGACGACGGTTTTAATCGCCGGCGAGCCGGAGAGGACAAACACAACCCAAGACGGCCAAAATCTGAAAATGCAAAATGGAGCTCAGCGCGACAATCAGCGTGTGCCAAAACTTAAGCTCCGCAACATGCATTCAGCGGGTGCCGCATCTAAAGGACTAACAGGAGGTGTACCGGAGGTCCTAAGGTCTTTGGGAGGTCGTGGAGGTGATGGCCGGAGTTGGGGAAGGCGGTGAAGCTTCACGACCCAAGGCACCGGCTCAAGCTCGACTTTGTCCACCTCTGAAAAATGCCCAAACAATTCAAGTTAGGGTTAACTTCCAAGAGGTTTTCAGAGCAAAAGTGAGCAAGGTTTGAAGGAGGGAGCCACTGGAACCCTTGTCTCACCGAGGAGCTCCAAGGACATCAACAATGGCGGCCAAGATGGGAGGTGAGTTTGGGGATGAGGAGCTCGACCACGCACAAGTGCAAGGCCGAGGTCAATTGTGTGCAAAGGAAGCCAAGGAGGATTCCTGGGGTGACTTATAGACCGAGGTGAAGGTTATGGTGGGGCTAAGCTCCATGGTGAGCTTAGCCCACGGGTTGGTCCATGGGGTGGACAAGACATAAAGGTTGACAAGGTGTGATCTTGGTGACCAATGAGGCGGAAGTCGACTTGCATTAAATGCGGTCAACAAAGAGTCATATAATGTACCCCAAGGTCGACACGCATTAATGCATCGCTCGAGCTTCGCATGCGCCGCGGGAAGGAGAAGAACAGGGAGGTCTTGGTGACCGTTGGATAAGACACAGGAGAGGTCCTAACCATCGGATCAATTTTTGAACCGTTATGTTTTAAGTGGTGGGAGGAGGTCCCACCACACGATCAAGGTGGGAGGTCGTGGCCCTCCGATTTCAATCGCAGCAAACGCACGTGAGGAAAAGGGACAGAGGTCCAAAGCGTTGGATCTCCATCCAGCAGTCGCGGACCTCCAAAGAGGACTTAACGCACGCGATCAAAAAGACATGAGGGAGGTCATGGCCTTTGGATTTAAATCAAGGGCACACAATGACCGGGAGGTCGATATGATGCGCAGCAGCAAGGGAGGTCGGGACCTTTAGATTTAGATCTAAGGGCTACGATCAAAAGAGGTGGAGGTCTGAGCTTGCATAGCACAAGGGAGGTCATGGCCTTTAGATTTAGATCTAAGGGCTACGACCTCACCAAGGCGGAGGACCTTGCCGTGATGTTTTGAGGGAGGTCGTGGCCTTTGGATCTGAATCCAGCTGCCACGACCTCAACAGCATAAAAGGGAGGTCTGTTAGTTAGATTGAGAGGAGGAGGTCGTGACCATGGATTTTGATCCAATGGCCGTGACCTCATCAAGGTGGGATGTAGACTTTGAGGTTTGACACACGGGAGGTCATGACCGTGGATCTTTGATCCAACAGTGTGACCTCATGTAGGTGGGATGTTTGCTTAGCTTAACGGTGAGGGGAGGTCGAGGCCGTGGATCTTGAATCCAAGGGCCAAGACCTCAACAAGGTGGAAGGTGGTTTTGGAGGTTTGATAGCCGGGGAGGTCGGGGCGGTTGGATGTTAATCCAAGGGCTATGACCAGACAAGGTTGGGAGGTCCTTGCGGTGTTGACTGAGAGGAGGTCGTGGCGGTTGGATGTAGATCCAACACTACGACTGATCAAGGTGGGATGAGGTCTGTGAGGTGCAGACATGGTTGGGCTGGACCAAATTGAACATGGCTAGCCCAAGGAACAGTGTAGGCTTTTAAATTTAGTTTCTAACAAATTGAGACTTAACAGAATTGTTTGGGATAGCATTTCAACTCCAAAATTCATGAAATTTTTACAGGAGCTTGCTGACAATGAGCTTAACCTTGCATAAAATTTTCAGAGGTTATTATGCACTGCATTTTTCTCAGGAAATTCATGAAGGTTGTTTAAAGGATTGTTTTGCCTCCAAAAATTATCAACAAGTGTTATAACTCATGATATTTTTCAGAGGGTCCCACATCAGTTTTTGGACCAAGGGAAAATATTTCCAATTGATTGGCACAAGATTTAAGATGGATGGAAAATGAATTTGACTTTTGGTCAACAAGAGCTTTGTGTTTTTGGATTACACAACTCTTGGACAAGAATCACATGAGATTTTAGGGTTTTTCAAGATGTGAGAAAAAGTTTTAATTTCTACACATATAATTAAGCTTGAATAACCCTAATTATACATTTGGGATGTCACAATACGGTTGAGTGTCTCACAGACACTCAACCGCAGAGCAGTTGATACATTATCAATTGTCGCCTCGCTCCGACCAGTCGCGACGCTTCACAAGGGACGCCTTCTCCAGGAGTACCTGCCACATCTTCTCAAGTTATTTAAGGGTGAAGCGCAGAAGACAAAAGGACGATATGAGACAAGCAAGACAGCAGCATCAGATTAAGAGCAACGCAATCGGCTTTAGATTTATACTTTAAGTTTGATTGATTAGCAAGCATCATATCCAGTGTAGTCAGGATTAGTCCCCGGTAAGATCGTGACACCCAGTAAATCGATTCAGTATCAATAAAGAGCAGCCCCATTATCTCCCAGGAGATCTGTGTCATTTTCCTCTATTTCATATCGTAAGATTGGCGACTCAATCGTCGACAACTAGCGCCGTCCGTGGGGAAGACAGACGCAAGTTTCCTGAAGAAACTCTTTACTCATCAAATCCTTGCCCATTCCTCGTAATCGCACATGCGGCTATGGCAGGAGTTTGGGACGAGGAGAACTGGTTCGACTTGGCAGACTACTCCAACCTCCATATGGAAGGATGCATCCGTGCCATGCAAGAAAACAGCATGTCATCATCATCTTCCTCCACCAGTTCGCACGTCGCCGACATCAGCGAAATCGACCGGATGGATAAGGATACACCACTACGACAAGTGACGCTTTCAGAGGAAGAAGCCATCCCGACCAGCTCGGAATGTCCAAAGACCTCTTTAAGCCCGGTCCTTTCGACCGGCAAAAAAGGTGACAAAAATTCAGCATCACAACTCGAGAATAGCTATACTCTCGATGAAATCATGGCTGAAAGGTACTCACTTACGGCTTTTGGCGATTCCAGGGGCCAACCGACATCTGGTAACGGTGTCGATGAAACCCCAACTGGTCGTAGGCCAAGTAGGGATGATAGGACTCAGCATACGATCGGCAATCCGCCACATCAGGCTGACCCCACCACGAAGACCTCAGGAGGTGCTCATCTCTGACCGCTCTCTATCGTGGAAACTCCTAGCAGAAGCATTGGAAGGCTCTTCATTAGTTACAATGGAAGATCGTCGGAAGATCGCTGCTGGAGGCACGAGGTCAATGCGATCGGAGATACAAATCAAGATGCCTGGCGCTCGAGCGAGTTGAGGCAGCCACAAACACGGTCTTACAGAACGACTACTACCTGCAAACTGGGTAGCCTTCTGCCGCTTATGCGACTCCTCCTCAGCCTTACTTTGGCTTTCCGCAAAGACGGTTGCGTGGAAAATCCGTTGTTGCAGTTCAACGGATTTGGTGATCATCCGCATAGACGACACTCTTTAGGGCGGTGATCGTGTCCTTCACAGAGAAAACAAGTGATCTCGGTAGTCGGACAGCTCCCTGGTGGATGGTCTTCATCACAGTTGGGACAATTTGTAGTGCACTGGTTGATGTAGTGTCCCTCTTCACCACAGATCGACAGACCATAACCTTCATGATTGTCCTTCTTGACTCCACGGGTTGAGTGCTTAAAGAAATGCTAGGTTCTGCCATCCTAATGTTATCCGGATGGTTAGAGGATAGACTAAGGGTACACTCATTTGAGTGCAAAAGATATTTCTAACAAAGAAAGGGAGTAGTAAACTTAGCATGCACAATGATATGAAATGCACCAAAATTTAATACCAAGGAAAATACAAAGGCCACATAAGATCCAATAAAGCAAATCATAGTTTTCGACATAATTGCTATACATATTGCCTAGTAAGCGTCTTGATACTTGGAACCAAAAAAAGCGAACAATCACACTACAACATTTACTTACGGGATAAAGAAAATAATTAGGGTGGATATAATTTAAGAATAATCCCTATCTTCATCCTAATTTCGCAGTTACAACATTGTCTTCTCGTCCCTTCGCCATTGTTCTTCTGGGTGAATACTAACATTTCTATCTTTGGAAACAAGAGATGAGCAATAGAAAATATTTTGCACAAATCCAATGAATAGTGAGGTAAGGATTAGAGACTAGGATGGGTAAGAAATAAAGGATGGCTTACTTAGACGTTCCAAAATTATTTTGCTAACTGGAAAATAATTTCTTAAAAGTCTCGCCAATGCTAACGACCATGCTATTTCTAACCTACAGGCAACGTATGCTCTGATACCAACGCTGTGAGACCCTCAAATATTGGAATGTGCCGAATTAAAATTATACTGGTAGCATAATTTTTAATTAAGGAACAGTGCAATTTCCTTATTAAAAACCATACTAGAAGCATAATGATAACAAGTAACAATTCCAACATTAGGGTTCCTGATATATGTCATGCAATAGTTCGAGTGATTAGTGACTATTAGCATATATCTATGTAAACAAGATTGCATCATTCACATACAAGTCACATACTCACATAATTATACATCAAGTAGTTACATTACCAATTCGGTTGCTACGATAATGGGTTTGCTACAATGAATCAAACAAATACAGAACAGTATGACTTTTAGTCATCACAAGAGAACAACAATGAAGCAAAAATAAATATAAACCACCAATGGCCCCATCACCCCAAGAGCTATTGCGTGGAGACTAGAACTAGCATCACTCGTTAGCGTCACCCGATCGGCGCTAACGGGCATCTCATAAAGATAACCATCTTCACCGCAACAAGAGGTCATAAAACCCCGAGTACTGAAAGGTACTCGACAAGTCTTACACAAACTAATAAAAGAAAGTGTTTGATGGAACCTATACAAAGGAATAGAAATTTTACATGCATAAGGTGGACAATAGGAAGCTTTAATGGTTCAATTTTGCATAAAGCAACACACCTTAACCTCTGAAGAGCTACATTTTGACAAAGCAATTGTAATAAATCAATTTGGACTAAAAACAAGAAGTAATTGAGAGTATAATCATAAACATTACAATAATACATATCATATCAATAACAAACCGTGCATGACAACATCATGCCGAAATTAATTCCCAAAACCAAAATGAGAGAAACATCTATACAGGTGACATCAATTCAAGTATCGTCCGTAACCGTGGACACGGCTATTCGAATAGTTTTATACCTTGCAAGGGTGTACATCTTTACCCACATGACTTAGTTAGCCCGTAAGCCTCCTAATAATAACACACTTGCCTTTGGTGTGTCGGTAAGATAAACTAAGATTTGGTATTTTTCAACAAGTTGACACTATTGAGTTGGAAGACCCATGTGCGACTGATCCCGCTTAAACAGCGACTGATAGCATCTATTCAACCGGGGCCCACATGTTGTACCGGGAATGCCGACCCAATCAATTTAATGCAAACTCGTGTTAGCCACACATATTAGACCGCGATCGGGGCCTCAAGAATGCGTACATGCGATAGAACACATCTACGCCCTTACCCTTCTAAGAACATCTGATATCAATATAAGCTCCACATGGCATACGACACGGCCCGAAGACTTAAGCATCTATGCCATATGAAATCAATACACATGTCCTTACTCTCTGTTTCCAACTCAATAGTATTAACCCTTTACTTAACCAAACGAAGGCCCATACAATTGCGTGTGGAAATACGTTGGGGCTTGAATTGGTAGTCAGAGTTCAGTCCTTAACCAATCCAGACAAGACATCCACATTTCCCAATTCTCGTGCACAAAGGCACCATCACTAGCATCCACTTGTCTAGATTTGAATCAATTTAATAACAAGATCAAGGATCATTTCAGATTCAAATAAACTGAACAAGAATCAAAATAAATAAAAATTATTTGTTGTTCCCAAGTTTGACAAGGTAAGCTTGCCAAACACTACCGTTCTATGGACTGCATAGCTAAGCCAAAAATAAAAGTAAGTATTATAACATCACAGACTACCTTAAGTTGAGTGTATGATTAAATTCAAGATAAGCTACAAGTTCCGGGTATAACTAACTAAGAACAGAGCACAATTAAATTTTTAGAAAGTTGCATGCAACAGTTATCACTGTATTTATAAATCTACAGTTCAAAAGAATAGGATCAATATGGTGCAGAGAGGTAGCTTGCCTTGATAGTAGTAAATAACCTCTTGCTCAGGTTCTGGTGGTTCAACAAAAGGCTCAACAAACTCAGAAGAACCAGAATCTAAAAGAAAGTAAAATCCAATGAACACAAGAACTGACAGAGGGCAAAATGAAAAAGAGTGCATGATCAAAATGATAATGCATAGGTAGCAATATGCTTAAGCTATATCTAACTTATTAAAGATCATAACCCATATGTACCATCTAATGGCATTTACTACCCAGATTTTAAATTTAGCTTATAGCTACAGTATCAGTTTTTAGAAACTAAAACAGGACTACTATAATTAATTTAGTTATCTAGCTTAACTTCATATAAATGAAATACTGCATTTTAAGGATTTGGCCTTTTGCTGCTATTGTTGTCGGTTTGCCCGACACTCAAAAATAGCAAAAGTCCTTACCCCTTCAGTTGGCTTGGAGAGCCACACCACCAACAATTTAAGTGGAGTTCTGACTACCAAAAGGTAATTAATGTCATCCCCATTATTGCTCACCTAACCACCGGTTTAAAGGAGAAAAGACAGAGAAGATCGTTGTCGGTTTAGAACAAAAAAAGATAAAGGAGTTTTGTCCCGATTTGACTATTTGGAGTAATACACTAAACAAAGACCCTAAATGGAGATTAAGGCTATCGGGAGGGTGGTTAATATCATAAGTCCTCAACGCTAACCCTAACCGCCAGATTAAAGAAAGAAGGAGAACTTAATCTGCTTGTCGGTTTGTAACAAACAAAACTAACAGAGGAGAATTTGTAATAATAAAAGAATGGTGACCACACGATTTTTGAACAAAGACCACAGTCTTTGCTAGGGTTTACCTAGTACCTAAATAGACTAGTATCTTGACAAGAGGAACTCTAATTTTGAAAACGATATGAAAGACCGAAAAGTTATAAAAACAACTTTTCAGTTTAACGAAGTTTGGAACACTACATGAGCATGTGAGTGATCTATGGGAGCTAAAGATGTTCTTAAGGAATTTTAGATAATAGGACTCAAGGTTTAACTTACGGCCGGGGTTGGAAAAGAGAAGGTCAAGTTCTAGGTCAACAAAAGAGATCCAGTATCCTTTTCCTTGTGCAAGATGAGGATTTTTCCAAGGATGGTGCTTCACGGCTAAAGTTGACAGAGAGGAAAACCCTTTTGTTCAACCCTACAAGAAATGCCCAAAATCATATTAGTATGAGCTTTAGACCTTCTTGGAGTTGAACAAGGGTGGAAAGAAAGAAGCTTCACTAGGAAGGAAGGCAACTAATGGAGTTCTCTCCGTCAACAATGGCAGAGAGTAGGAACTAGGGTTTATATAGGGTTGGAGTTTCCCAGATCACACGAGAACCATCTAGAGCTCATGAGGTGGCACTAAGGATAATGATCAAGAGAAAAATATCCTCATTTGCACTGTACACCACCACCACGCCATGCGAGAGGGTGCCGACGGCACAAGACGCATGGGAGCAAGGATCGCCACTAACATGCGGGCCCTGAGACGATCATAGCCATGCATCACCGCAAAACTTCAAAGAACAACGGTAGTCCGATCTCGCTTTGAGCGGTCGTGATCAAGATATTAAAAACGCATCAAACAGTAGCGTGAAGCGGGGGTCGTCGCGATTTCCAGCGAACGGCCACGATTGAGGGGGCTCCGGAGTGGTCCGAACATCCCACCCCCACGATAGCCGTTCGATCAAGCTTCAACGGCCCGAGATGCGATCTTGCGCGTTAGTGCGCTTCGCCCAAAAGTCACCGCTCGATCTAAAACCAACGGCTAGGATCGCCGAGAGGTACGGATGGTCGAACGTCTCATGAGATCTGGGCCACACATTGAGATTTCAACGGCCAGATGTTTTCCATTTTCGCCATTTACGGAGGATTTAGGCCGAGATCGCGCCCACATGTTCTTGATCCAAATGCTAGAATTGGAGGAGGGTTTGGAGTGGTGCGAACAGCCAAAGGATCTCGCCCATTCACGCGAAAATGGACGGCTAGGATTTCGCCAAGAGTTTGGGGCGCGACGTGGCCAAGAGCGATCTGGCACAATGGGTTGGGTCGCTCTGATGACCAAATGAGGTTTAGACCGAGAGATTTGACCAACTTATTTCAAAATTCCAAAAACTTTGATCGGATACGCAAAATTAGCAAATAAATTTATAAATTTATGAAATTTTGCATAATTATCTTGGGATAATATATTCCCCAAATAAAATTTTGAAAACACTGTTTCTCCCTTAGAAATACATAAATAATTCATTTAGACCAATTAGGGTTTGTTTAAAGACAAATATTTTTCTAAAAATCAAAATAATTTCTAGAAATTCCACAAAATTTATTTTTGGCCATAATAATTCATCTGGCCTTTAAATAAAATACTTCCCAGTCTTAATACCAACATTGAGTGGTATTTCCTTTTGAAACTTTGATCAAGTTGGAGTTTGTAATAGGAATTTGGAAAATAGTTTGTAACATGTTGCCTAATTTGCCAAAATGAGCAAGGATGCTATGAACAAACACCTAATTATCGCTTATTAGGGTCGAGGTTGAAATTTACACGAGTTCCAAGAAGGACAAAGATGGCGACGAAGAAATGGAGTACCAGGAGCCTCAATATACGGTCAACATGATCTTTGGTGGGTCTTCTTCGTACGAATCAAGGCGTCATCTGAAGGCCATGGAACGGGAGGTCAACCTTGTCAAGCCTCCGAGCATCATCAAGCCATCAAGGTGGTCGGACACTGTAATCTCCTTCAGCAAAGAAGACTGCCCCATCCCTTCGACTCGACCAGGTAGGTTTCCAATTGTTGTTGAGCCTACTATTAATAACTGTAGAGTTAATCGAGTCTTAGTAGATGGAGGAAGTTCTTTAAATATTTTATTTGCGGGAGCATTAGAAGAAATGCAAGTTCCCAAGTCAAAGGTGAAACCTGTGAAATATGCCTTTCACGGCATAGTTCTTGGTTCTACCGCCAAACTAATAGGGAAAATTTCCCTACCGGTTATGTTCGGAAGACCTGACAACTTCCGAACAGAAAGGGTTCCATTTGATATGGTGGATTTCGAATCCGCATACAATGGGATCCTTGGTCGTCCGGCTTTAGCAAAATTCTTGATAGCCGCGTATTACGGTAATCAAAGTTTGAAAATGCCGGGACCAAAAGGAGTCATCGCGGTTCGAGGAGATCAGAAAATGGCTTACGCATGTGATCGGAAATCCATAGAGCTGGTCGATGAACTTCTGACCAGAGAAGCTAATCCATCTACCGTGCAGGTCAAGCACTCGAGGCCAAAGATGACACCAAAGCCTTCCGACCAGACAAAGGAGGTGCCGCTCGACAAAGGCACTTCTTCGAAAAGCGCCAAGTTGCCACTTGGGTCAGGAAACACTGACTCATCTACCCAAAAGATTCTGGTCGGAGCAAGACTCAACCCCAAATAGGAAGAGTCGCTCGTCTCCTTCCTCCGAGCAAATCAGGACATATTCGCCTGACAGGCGTCCGACATGCCCGGAGTCCCCTGGGAGGTGATCGAGTATAGGCTAGCTCTCCACCTGACAAGAAACCGGTCAAGCAAAAGTAGCGGTGTTTTGCGCTTGATCGGAAGGAGGCAATCCAGTTGGAGATTGACAAGCTCCTGGAGGCTGGATTCATTCGTGAAGTCGACCACCCTCAGTGTCTCGCCAATCCTATAATGGTTAGAAAAAATAATGGGAAATGGTGAATGTGTATTGACTTTACTGATCTTAATAAAGCTTGCCCAAAAGATGATTTTTCCCTTCCACGTATTGACCAACTTGTGGACTCAACTTCCGGGTGTGAGTTATTAAGTTTTTTAGAGGCATATTCAGGGTACCACCAGATTAATATGAGTAAATAAGATGAAGACAAAACTTCCTTCATCACCCTATACGACACTTACTGCTATGTTACGATGTCGTTTGGTCTCAAAAATGCAGGTGTGACTTTTCAAAGGTTGATGCAGAAAACCTTTAATCCATAGATAGGTCAAAATTTATAAGCCTACGTTGATAATCTGGTCGTAAAGAGCATCAACACTGGCGATCACATCCTCGACCTACAAGAGACTTTCAACAACTTGAGAAGACATAACCTCAAGTTGAATCCGGAAAAATGTGTGTTTAGAGTTTCCGCTGGAAAGCTACTCGGTTTCCTAATTTCAGTTAGAGGTATCGAAGCAAATCCAGTAAAAATATCAGCCATCGACCAGATGCGCTCTCCGACCACGAAGAAAGAAGTCCAGAAACTAACCGGTTGTATGGCGGCGCTAAGTCGTTTCATAGCACGGTTAGGTGAAAAAGGATTACATTTCTTTAAGCTTCTCTGAAAACATGGAAGTTTCGAGTGGACTAAATAAGCAAACGATGCTTTTGAAAGCCTAAAAAAGTACCTTACGAGTCTCCCGGTCTTAGTTTCTCCAAGATCGGGAGAAACATTGCTAATTTACGTGGCTGCAACGCCACAGACAGTTAGCGGTGTACTGGTCGTAGAACGTGACAACGTCCAAAGACCAGTGTATTACGTAAGTGAAGTCTTACATGGACCAAAGGAAAGATACCTACAGGTACAAAAGTTGCTTTATGGTCTCCTTATGGCTTCAAGGAAACTAAGGCATTACTTTCAGGCCCATAAAGTGGTCGTACCTACCGGATATCCCCTTGGTCAAGTCCTTGGAAACAGGGAATCATCAGGACGAATAGCAAAATGGGCAGTTGAGTTAGGGGCGTTCGACCTACATTTCATCTCACGAACAGCAATTAAGTTCCAGGCAATAGCAGAATTCATTGCCAAGTAGACAAACCCTGAACCCACCCAAGGGCCTGAGTACGAACACCACGACGAGTGGATAATGTACTTTGACGGTTCCTTGATGCTCAAGGGCTCGGGGGCTAGGATTGTCTTGATATCCCCTACTGGCGAATACATCAAGTACGCAATCCAGTTAAATTTTTCTACTACAAACAATGTGGCAGAATATGAAGGTTTACTAGCAGGACTCCAAGCAACTCGTTCGCTCGGGATTCGTAGATTACTAGTGAAAGGCGATTCTCAACTAGTAGCGAATCAAGTAGGGAAAGAGTATCAATGCTCGAGTACCAAGATGTCATCTTATCTGGCGGAAGTACGGAAACTCGAAAAGCACTTCTTCGGTTTCTAGATCCAACATATTCCTATAAAGGAAAACTTTCTGGCAGACCAGTTGACACGGATGGCCTCCACGGGGTCAACCGTCTCGCCCGGAGTTTTTCTCGAGCAACTTGATTTACCCTCGGTAGTCGAGCTTGTTGAGAACATGCATGCTTCTTTACAGGTCGTACAAACCGATTGTGAGAACATGGATACTCCATAGGTCGTTGACGGTTGGCGTTGTCACGATCAGGGTAGAGATTGGACGACATCGATCTACAATTATCTTCAGCATGACATATTTCTAGAAGATGATGTAGAGGCTGATCGTATAGCACGAAAAGCCAAATCATACACTCTGATCGAAAGTACCTTGTATAAACGAGGATCTCACGGAGTGTTGATGAGATGTATATCTTAAACGGATGGCATTAAATTGCTAACCGAAATTCATGAAGGAGTCTGTGGAGCACATTATTCCTCTGAGAACACCGGTCGATAAAGCCTTGAGCAAGGATACCATTATTAATCGCCCTTCATGATGCAAAAGAGCTCGTGACGAAGTGTGTACAATGTCAGTTTCATAGCCGACAAGTACATCAGCCGACATAAGCTTTGCAAACAATTCCTTTTTCTTGGCCTTTTGCAACCTAGGGACTAGACATTCTGGGACCTTTCCCAAGAGCACCCGGGGGCTTCGAATTCCTTTTTGTCATGATTGACACGTTCACAAAATAAATCGAAGTCGAGCCTGTTGTTAAAACAACAAACGAGGCTGCTAAGAGGTTTCTCACAAAAAAACATGATCACACGATTTGGTGTACCCAGTCGTATAATCACAGACAACGGTGCCCAGTTCTCAGGCGGTCAATTCCAAGAATTCTGCGAGGAACTTGGTATCAAGGTACATTTTGCTTCTGTTGCTCATCCGCAGAGCAACGAAGCAGTTGAGCGAGCTAATGGTATCATCATGAAGGGGATCAAACGCCGAGTGTTCGGCCAGTTAATCAAACGGTCAGGAGCTTGGGTTCAAGAACTCCCTTCTGTATTATGGGCCGTTCGAACCTCGACTAGTCGTGCGACCGGTGAAACACCATTTTTCTTGGTTTATGATGCTGAAGTCATGCTTCCTCCAGAACTAAAGCTTGGCTCTGCTCGAACTGATTGTTTCAATGAAAATGATCAGAATGAACGACGACTTGATGACATCAATTTCCTTAAAGAACGACGAAATCAAGCCTTGATATAATCAGCGGTCTGCCAACAAGCCATGCGAAGGTACCATAGTCGTAAGGTGTAACCTCGCAGCCTCGCTGTAGGTGATCTGGTTCTTAGAAAAATTCAGAACCAAGCAAATCGCAACAAGCTTTCTCCTAAGTGGGAAGGTCCTTACACTGTGGTCGAAGTCACCCGACCAGGTTCTGTACGACTAGCCATGTCTGAAGGGCAAGTTTTGTTTAATTCTTGGAACATTGATCAATTGCGTAGGTTCTATGTTTAATTATTCTTTCAATTCTTTTCATTTTAATAAAGATTAGTCATTCCTTTATTTATTTTGATCAGTGATATTGTTTATATATATGTACCTATACTCTGGTCGTCTACTATTGTTATTTACATTGGTTAGAAAAAGACAACTTTCTCTTCGACATCCTTTCCAATCTCTGTTAGTCTTTGGCAACGGCTTCTAAGTCACACGCCGTATAGGTCCTAGCCGTGACCATTCCTTGAATGATTCCCACGCGTGACCAAACTCTTTTTACAAAGAAATATACGAGTAACTAGAGCATAATAATAATAACTTCATGTAGTGACTCATATGCTTGAGATCATGAAGATTATATATCCTCATTTCAAGATTCTGTTCTACTCTCGTTTGGCTACTGGTCGGGACATGGAAAGCCTCCTAGTCGAAGTCTCTCCTTTTTCGCATGTGGTCCTACCCACTGGAAGGAGCTTCCTAGCGACGGTCCTTTTCTTACGATCCTCGCTACCAGTCAGACTTGAGCCTGAGCACGTTTCGCGAAGTGTATTTCATGTCTTCAGTTCTTAGCATTTCTTTCGACCAGTTTTGGATACTATATATATGAATAAGATTACTTATCATCCATTGCACACATTTTTGCATAATTTCTTTTTTTTCATCAAAGCAAGTCTTTTTCTTCCGACCATATACTGCTTTGTTTGGTATTCCGATTATTACAAAACAGATCTACAACTAGTCAAAATCTAACACTGGTTCCGACCAAATTGATTTCCTAGTATTACTGCGATCAGTTTTATCATATAATCAGTATATGCTTTCAACACAAAAAGAATGGATGTGACTTCAAGTTCTCTTGTCTTGGCTTACTGCTTATATAGTAATGTTCTTCTACTATAAAATAGCCGGGGGCTAGAGAATATATGAGTACTTTAAAAGTCAAAAGGATAAACAAAAGACTTGCTGATGGCAAAAAGGTAAGTTTTATACATTTCATAATTCTTATATTACAGTGTCCTACTCCAGAATGTCTCCAGACTAATTACTGCTTGATGGAGATCCGACTTCCATTTCCTCTGCAACATTGTCTCCAAGAGGCCTTAGTTCTCTGAGAAACCTGGTCACCTCATCAGGCAGGCAGTAGAAGTCTTCTTCAACAGCTTGGAGATTGATGGAGGGGTCGGAAACCTTCAGTTTTGCCAACGCAAAACTAACTCCACTGGCCACGCCTTCTTTCATAGTCTGGGCATAGTTCTCTCGAGTAGTCTTGAGCAGGTTATTGGGATCTTCTAGAAGTTGGCCCAAGTAGTTCATTTTCTCTGTTGGATCTCTTAATGTAGGCATGCTTGATCCTGATCCTATATCAAAAATCATCTTGTTGAGTACATGGATCTTTTCATCAAGACCTTGCACAAGAGCTGCCTCCTTATCCTGCTTAAATTCCAGAGCCTTCTTTGCTCTATTCAGCGCTTGTGTTTGCTCTACACGAGTAAGACAAGTAATAAGTAAACATGATTAGAGAAGGCTAATAAGTCAAGTCTACGACCAATTATCTTGAATCTTCTTTTGAAGAGTCTCATGTCTGGTCGTCACATCTGCGATCGACCGGTCCTTAGCTTGACATTTTTCTTCAAGCTGAGTTATTCTGGCTTTATCAGCCACGATCTCTTCTTTTATTTTCTCTAAATCTATCGAATATGATAAGGGAGAATAATTAAACAAAAGAAGAACAAAGCATTGAAGGAGAAGAAAGGAGAAGCTATGAAACTGGTCGTAGATACTTACCCGAATTGCCACATCATTATAATCGGCAAAAATAAAATCAGGACTGATCTTGGCTTGACGGTCCGATATTCTTCCCCATACCTCGTCAAGCTCCTTATTCTCGATAAATCGGATGCGAAAAGGGAACTTGTTAGGTTGAGAGGGATTACCAATAGAGGTCGGGACCTGTTGAGGGCTTTCAGGGGCATCTACCTCCACAAAAGGAGTCAGAATCACTAATGGATCCTGAGCGACCGCTGGCACCGACACCTGCTCAGGGGCTTCCTCGACCACTTTATCCTCAGGAACTTAGTGCTTTGGACGGGGAATTCCTCGGGTGCCTGGACCTCAGGAGCATTTTGGTCGAAAACGACCGGGACACCAGAAGATCTGTACAAAACGAAGAAAGGAAGCTCAAAACTCCAAATCATCAAAAATTATTAAAGGTATGCCCTCATATGACTCTTTCATTTGTACATACTTAGTTGATTTTTGGTTTTGACCTTGAAACGCGGTGGGATAAATTCCGTACCGCTAGCCTTCCTCTTCTTCTCAACCAATTTTACCGGCTCTGGGCTGGTAGGGTTGGTTAAACCCCTCACATCCTCCAACATGAGGTCGGAAGTGATATTCTCGAACAGTTGGTCGAGGATAGCGTCCTGGACCATCGGGTCGGAGGGTGTGGTTTTGTCGACCTCCAGATCAGTTGTTTCAGTAACAACTATTAGGTCATGAACGACTACTCTGGGGTCTACGACTTCTGCAGTTCTGCTCTGCGGACCTTCGATTTTTTCCACCTAAATAAAAAAAACAAGTTTGGTTAGGTGATGAAATTTTCTATCTAACGTGTATATATATATATTTCAAATGCTCTATTACCTCGGGAGAATCATCTTCTTCCAATGCCTCTGGGCAGGAATCGGTCGAAACCACGGTAGGATTATGATCCTCACCAGATTGTATGACTTTAAGTCCGATCGCCTACAAAATTAGAGCAAGATCAATAAATCGATCGGGGATATATATATATATATATATATATATATATATATATATATATATATATATATATATATATATATATATAAGATAAAGGACAATTGATTATCTATCTTAAGTCTCGTCAGTCTCTCTTCAACAGAGACTATCGCCAATATGCTGGGAAATGCAGCATTCTCACTAGGCTCCCTAGCGCAGATCATTTTGATCTGCTCTTTGATTTCCTTAGGAGAGAGGGCTTCAGAAAAAGACAGAAGGGATTTTAAGGTTTAACGATAATCAGTTAATAAACTGTACTGGTCGGAGCTTCTTCAAAGACTTACCATCTTATGAGTCCGTGATTGCTTCATCATGACCAATGAACCAAAGCAGGGATTGGGTTCGGAGTTTCAGAGGACTGATTCGGCGTATGGTGAAATCTCTCACCACATGCTAGGAAGTCAAGCCCTTGATCCTTAGATCTCGAATGGCATCCACGCATCTCCCGACCATCCCTGTCTTCTTCACGATCCCCCTCCACTTGGGATTCTCGTTCGCCCTAATTCTGGCAAAGTAGAGGCCGTCGTCCTTCGTGGCCGCCATGTAAAACCAGTTCTTTTTCCATGACGACCACGAGGACTTCGAATACATTGGGATATACTCGTCGGCCTTCCCATCGTGAAGGCGCAACGTGCATTCTCTAGGAGCCACCGTGGATCTTCCTGACATCACCATTCGATAGAAATACCTGAAGAGCTTCAAGTTTGGTCGCACTCCCAGGTACGCCTCGCATAGGTAGACGAAGATGCTAATGTTGGCGATGGAGTTTGGGGCCAAATTCACCAACTCCACCCCATAGTACTCCAGAACGCGGGGGAGGAATTTGTGCACCGGCACCCTTAGCTCGCACTCGATGTAGGCGAGGAAAACTGGGATTTCCCCATCTTCGCGGCTTGGAAAGTGCTCTCCAGCCGCTGACCTCCACTTGATCAAATTCTTGTCTGGGAGCATTCCAATTTTCTCCAACGCCTCAAGCTTCTTCTCACTTAGATCCAAAGCCATCCACTTTGTGATTTGCTTCGACATAGTGAAATTTATCAAAGGGATGAGAAGTGGTCGGAGGAGGCTTTGAGATCGGAAAGACAACAAGAGGTCGGAAAGGTTTCCTTGGCAAGGAACTGAAGGGGATTGAAAGAAGATCTGAAAGTGTAAAAGCTCTAAAGTCCAGCAATGGGGATTTTACAGCTTTAGATCTTTAACTGCAATTGGGAGTTGCTTAAAGTCCAACGGACAAAGCCTTTTTGTCCAACGGACAGAAAAACTTTTCGATTCCCAAGGCAAGTTCTCAACTTTAAAGTGAACATAGATCACCTCGTATGTCACGACATTAAATGAGGGTCTTCCCGATCCGACTTCATCAAAGAAGGTGTTCACACGACCTGTTCATTTAAAGTTTGGGGGCTAGCTGACGAGAATTAAAACCTCTAGGTATTACTTTAATACATAATAAAATACCATACGTCTTCATGGTCGTAACTCCTAAGGCTAACGACCTCACTGGTTGTGAGGATTCCAGAGGTTACATAATGGGTATCCTGGTCGGACAAGGTCATGTGCCTAGTCTCCGACCAGGTAGCTGCTCGAAAAAGCTATGAACTAGTATCTAGATATGACTCCAGGTATATTCTTTATCGTGTGATGAATGGAACACATACTGTATATTCCATACCACGCGACATTACATAATCCTAAGACACCGACAATAACCACCATACGGTTAAGTGTCTCACAGACACTCAACTGTCTCACCATACATTATCAACTGTCGCCTCGCTCCGACCAGTCACGACGCTTCACAAGGGACGCCTTCTCCAAGAGTAGCTGCCACATCTTCTCGAGTTATTTAAGGGTGGTGCGCAGAAGACAAAAGGGCGATCTGAGACAAGTAAGACAGCAACATCAGATTAAGAGCAACGTAATCAGCTTTTGATTTATACTTTAAGTTTGATTGATTAGCAAGCATCATACCCAGTGTAGTCAGGATTAGTCCCCAAAAGGTCGTAGACACCCTCAGAATTCGATTCAGATCAATAAAGAGCAGCCCCATTATCTCCTAGGAGATCTGTGTCATGTTCCTCTATATCATATCGTAAGATCGGCGACTCGATTGTCGACAGTAACTTTGTGTCATGGAGGAGCAAAAAGTAGGAGGTTGTGGCTCGGTCTACTGCAGAGGCAGATTACAGAGCAATGACGTTGAGTGTGAGTGAAATGATATAGATGAAGGCTTTATTGTTTGAGCTTCGAGTATGGCGGAATAATCTCTTGGTGTTGCATTACGACAATAAATATGCAATCAACATTGCTAACAATCTAGTACAGCATGATCGTACCAAACACGTTGAGATTGATAGGTTCTTTATTAAGGCAAAGGTCGAGAGTAGGATGCTGAAGTTTAAGTATGTCAAGACTGGTGAACAGTTGACTAATTGTTTCAGTAAAGGGTTAGGTTCTAACGAGTACTACAATATGTAACAAGATGTGTATGATTGATATCTTCGACTCATCTTGAAGGAGGGTGTTGGTGAGTTAGTAATAGAATCTACTAAGAAGTCGTATTAGAGTCGGATCTAATCTTGTGTTAGAATCAGATTCAATATTTATACTATAAATAAAAGGTATGAATCCTACGGGAGACACAACTATTTCTCTCATTCCTACTATGCTTAAGTTAGTATATACCTCAAACAAAGTGTCGAGATGCACACATCTGAACAAAGTGGTGAATTCATTTATTTTTTCCCACACGGGCTACAAGACAAAGGAATTTGCCGCTGATCTTAAATTTGATTATAACATGATCTTAATCTGCTTACGATTTAAATCATGATCTAGCGATTGCCATTTGCCTCAGACCCCTACCTAAAAATGGCTTCGAGTGCAGCCCTGTTTCTTGGCCTGTGGGAAGATCTGCAGGGAAATCTCATCGCATGTACTGCAGGTCGGGAGTCAGAAATCGGTCAAGTCAGGGTGCAATCAACTGACTGCAGGCTGTCGTTTGACCGTCGTCTCGTCACTGACCGCCTCCAAGATCCGCCGCTTTGCCCCGGAATCATCGTCGGTTCCTGCACCGAGCATCCATGGGAGGACGCGTCCTTGACCGCGCTCACGTCGCGTCTAGTCTAGCGAACCTGGTGGGAATGGCCGAATGGGATTCGAGACGGCGACCGAGCCCCCCAATGTTGCGCGTGCGCGTGTGCGACTGCGGTCTCATGGTCGGAGCCGTGCAGGCTGACGGACAGGAAGGGGGATCGCGATCTTGTTGCGCGGTGGACTCGCCAAGCGCTTGTAGTCGATGAACTGACGTCGCAACCATTTGGTCTCCCAGCACCCTAGAGTTCCAGCGTAGGGGAGCTGCGCTCGTCGACGCATTGAAGCGCGCAGTATGCTGACGAATCACAGAGCCCGTCCAATCGACAGAACTGTATGCACCTAAGGAAAACAATTCTGGCCGTTGGATTAGCTCCGGTGCGATCGCAGCCGTAATACCCCGTATCAAAAGGATAATGATAGTAGACAAATGTACGGAAGCAAAGAAATATCGGATATCGTCTATCCATTTACTTCACTTTTAATATCGGACATCGTCTACCCATTCACTTCATTTTTTTTCCCACGTGCTCCTCCTCCCAACCACTCATTCATCATTTTTTCCAACTCCTCCCAACCACTCATTCCTATCCACTAATCCTCATCAAACCAAGCTCTTCCCGACTTCCCGAGACCCAAACCAAACCTCCTTGGTGCTACTGCAAAGAAAGGAGGAGGAGATAGAGGTGGCAGGTTCGTGAGAATGCACGTCTGGCCGAGGTTCCGAGTCGACGTGCGCCAAATGCTGCTAGGCGAGGCGGCACTGCTCCTGCGCGCCCTCTACGTGTTGGTGCTCGCCTCCCTCGTCCTGACACAGTACCTCGTGGTGCCGGCGACCCCGCTCCCCTCGGCCACTCCCGAGCTTCGCCTTGGCCACCCCCATTCCTCCACCTCACGACGCCAACGACCCCGTCCCCCTCAGGCCCCTCGGGCACCCCTGTGGCCCCGTTCCTCCACCTTGCGGCGTCGGCGACCATGGTCCCCTGGGCCATCCCCGAGCCCAAGCTCCACCTCGCGGCGCCGACAAGCCCCTCGGGCGCCTCCCGTGCCTCTCGCGGCACTGTCGTTGAGGGTGACGCTAGTGGAGTTTTGCAAGTGTTGCATGTGCCCTAAAAAATATTGCATGTTGCAGTTATAGAATTGTTTTGTTGCATCATATGATTTGAGATGTTGCAACCGATGTCATGAGATGTTGCAGTAACAACATATGATTGAGAATGAGATTTTTTTTTTCTAGAGAATTTTTTGAATGTCGGAGGATGTTGCATAAATGAAATCAAAATATTTCATTAAGTTAGCCTCATAAATTTGTTGCCGGTGTTTTTGCATGTGCCTTAAAAAATATTACACGTTGCAGTTATAGTTATAGGGTTTTTTTGTTGCATCAGATGATTTGAGATGCTGCAACCAATATTATGAGATATTGCAGTTATCAGGATAGCATACGACGCTAACGCTTGAACCGTACGTCTTAGCGCTAGTCGCACCCGTATCAAAAACCTATCCCCTCACGCCATTTATCGAGACTAGCAGCGTCCAAGCTCAGCAAGTCAATATTCTCGCGTTTATTGGTACTGCACCGATCATTCCAGTTCCTATTCCTTTTCCCACTATGCTCAAAATCTACTCTGGATAGCGACGAAGGTCGTCGTATTTGTATAAACGAAATTTAGCAAAAACCAATTGATAACAAGACTTGCTTAGAGCATCTTCAATAGTATCTTTATTATTATATCTTAGTTATGTCACATCAACAAAATCCTACATAGAGGACGAAGAGGATGAGAGAGAGCACAAATCGTCTCTTCCTGAAGAGACTGTCATGCACGTAAAACAAGGCATGATACATTAATTTACTCTAGTTGACATGTAGGTCCGTTTCAAAAAAAATTATAAAATATAAATATTGAAGAGTGTACTAGAGACTATCTATTAAAGATGTTGTCTCTAAAGATGACATAGCATATATTAGAGATAATATTATCTCTTATTATTGGAGATACTCTTAATACCACGCTCACGAATCACGCCTTCTAATGATGTCGCAGAAAAGAGACATTGCACGCTTTTTTATCACCCTGGCCGAATAAAGCTGGTATGGGCTGGGCATTGCACCCAGGCCATTGCTTTTTGCAAACCGATGGGGCCCATCATCTAAGAGAGCCCATGGGGCCACGCCACGGGCGCGGCCATTCTCGTCGTCCTCTTTTAACCCCCTGGAGGGTGCAGAATTTATACATTTTGCAAACCGTGCGATTCTCCGGATGATCGCATACAAGTTCGGAGGTTTTTTCTTCTTCTTTGGACTTTTTGGGCTTTTTTTACAAAACAGTAAAACTACATCCGTGCGAATAAAATAATAAAAAATGACACCTCTACCGTGCAAAACCACCACGAAAAACGACCTACCGCGAACTCAGACCACGGCAGTAAACTTGTCGCGAACTATGACTGTGTGTTGAAGTATAAGTGAATTGTCCGACTTTCCTTATCAGCTTTAGTTTTGGGATGAATTAGTTGGTGCACACAACTTAATATAGTACCAGAGCCAAAGGGTCATGAGTTCAAGACCCGGTTGACGCAATTAAAGAAAAATAATTGTAACTCACTTCTATTCCACCTCTTAGACGCGAGGAGTTACTGCGTGAGGAGAGTGTTAAAGATGAAGTGAATTGTCGTCGCTTTCATCAACAGAACTTTGGATGAATTAGTTTGTGTATGAAACTCAATACCACAGCAGATGACCTACCGTGTTGTCTGTTGTTTTGTCACCATAGGACCTAACAGAGTACTTTAAGTGGCCTTAAGTACTCCAGAGCACGGTAGTGAGCTAGATTTGTTATTTTATCTCGAAATCACGCAAAAAAAAAACTCTACCAGTTCCTTCCAATCACACGTGAAATCTCGTTGCAGCACAGTTGCACGCCGGGTGGACCGTGGTCACAGCAGCCGATTCCCTTTTCTCCTTCGGCACGAAGGATTCGGGTCAAATCCAAGCACGATTCTATACGCGCGGCCGCCGCTGCCCCTGCCTGGTCACCCCCTCCCCTTCTGTGTGTGTGCGCCGCGCGTGCCCGTCCGTTTTTGGGAGGCGTTGGGGCCTTGGGGGCCCCGGGAGAAGGGGGCGGGGGCGTCTGGCTTGGGGAGGAAGAAAAGAGCGCGGGCCAAGGAAGAGTCCAGAACGCGTGGGTCCCGCCCGAGCCTCATGGGATGGCCCACCGGCCTGCCTAGCTTAGCTCCGGCTCCCACCGGCCTAGCCTAGCGCTCGGCGGAAACCCCACGGCTTGTCTGCACCCGCTCCACCACGTCATCCATGCATTACGTGGCAAGTGCCGTTGGATCTGCCTTGCTGGAAAATCTTCTCCGGGAGTTTCTCCGGCCGGTGAGGAAGAGTGCAGTCACTACCGTGAATCTTACATCTAAAAAAAGGAACCGGTGTGATTCTAGCTTAGCTAGCACCGGGCAAAAAAAAAAAGAAAAGGATATGACTTCCTTGGGGAAAAGGAATCTTACTATATAAAAGAGGGCAGATTTGAGGACAGCTTACAGTGGCCACGTCACCCCGAAGAAGACTAGCCGTCGGATGCGCAGTGGACGTCCAGGATGCCGTGGACATGAGCTCGTGCGCCTGGCTGTGAACGGACGCGGGACACGTCGCGGGACGCCTCGCTCCACGCGCTCCGAGCTAGAACCTTCCGCCGTCTGTTCTCTCGCTCCATTCCCCTCCGCCTCCTGGCCTTCCCTCTTCCTCTCCCGTTCTGTCTGGCGCCGCAACGCCGTCCCCGTCACCGTCCCCGTCCCCGCGCCCCTGCCTGCCGCCGCCACCGGCTCGGGAGAACGCGCCCGCCGCCGCCGGCACCGACGCCCCGCGCCCGCGCCTCTCCCGGCTCGGTTCCTGCTACGGCTCGCGGCAGCGCCCGCCTATTCTTGTCCCCGTGTATATGTATCGATCCTTCGCTTTGCGGTTTCAGTTTTTTCACCTGGGGTTCGAGATCTGAGCAGGCGCTGGTCCTTCCTCTTCCGAGCCTTCTTTCTCGCTTTGTTCTTTCTGCGGTTCTCGCGGTCAAATTTGGGGGTTTTGGTGCGTAGTGCTGGATTCGTGGGATTTGACGAGGGATTCGCACGGTGGTGTTCTTAGGGTGTATGTATTCTCGTTTTCTTGCTCTAATTGGTGCCGATTTGGTCCCGTTTGGCAAATCCGGGAGCGTTTCCTCTCCCCTCCCCCTTTTCATGGGTTTTGTAGCGTTTGGACGTGACACGGTTCACAGTATATTTCTGCTTTCCTCCATCTTAGCCGCGTTCCTAGGGGTCCTATCGACGGATTTTTCGTGCAATCGAATCTATCGAAGGGTTACTGCTGGCCCAATGGTTAGGGTTTGCACGTTTATCTCGACTGTTGCAAGAATCCGTGTCCTTTTTCCTTGTTTGGTGAAAGATTGCATCTTGCATCTTGGTCGAGCATGCACGACAACCGGTTTGCACTCTACAAGCTGACAGCGCAGGTGTCCGTGCCTGGCCGGGACCGGGAGTACGCCGGGCTGTGGGGAGGTTCTGAGATATACCAAATTTATAGCAAGTGAGCTCTTATTAGTTGTTAGGCCATCTGAATTTCAGCCGTTTTTGCTTTGTTCACACAAACCTGTGCTCTCCATATGACCATGACGCACAGAGTTAAGCCTAAATCTTTTGATCATGACAAATTTCCGTATGTTCTTTAGTTTGCTCCGTGTGTAAATTTCAAGGTGTGACTGCTTGTTGATGTTAGCTACAAATACATAGCTCATCACTACTATACTGCTGAAGGTTATACTCGCTACAATGCAAAATACATCAGCCACTGGTAATTTACTTTTCTTCTGAAATTGTAGTCAGTACTCACTACATGGCAAAATACATCAGTCATGTAATCTGCTTTTGTTCTGAAATCGTAGTTAGTATTCAGTACATGGCAAAATATGTCAATCACTTGTAGTTTGCTTTTGTTCTGAAATTATAGTCGGTACACTGCAAAGCAGGGCTAGATACCCGTAATTTGGTATAGAGTTTATAGTAACCACTGGTAATAAATGTTTATTGCCCTGTTTAGTAATAAAAAAGGATTCGAATTGGCATCGGGAAAACAAGAGATGAAGCGCAACTACAAGCTGCTGAAAAAGCTCTAAAAAATCTGGAAAGTGAGTATATATTCTTTACATCTTGAATTCTGCAAGTTTCAAATGCTGTTACATTTTTTTTATTTCAAATTCCTTGTGAGGTATCATCTTCTCAGCAATGCAAATGTCCTTGCCAATGCAAGAACCCTTGATTATTTCTTGTCTGCTATTTCTTCTATCTTTTGTTTCGTTCTACTTTTATTATTGTAACAGAGTGAACTTGACAAAATGCCTTTTTTTGTATATATTACCTATACACAGAAAAACCGACCAAAAAACTACATAGAGGTACATTACTCATACTGCAATTTTCTGTTGAGATTTGTGTTATGCATTTGTGACTGCCCACATTGTCTATACCATATTTTTTCTCAACAACCTGGTCTGAACTTCAGATCCCGAAAATTATCCATTTAGAGCCTATATTACCTTAAGCAACTGAAACTCAACATCATTCCAGTGCTTCTGTTTCATGATGACTGACGAGATCTTTAATAGTAGATTCTAATCAAAGAATTATTGCTGACTTCACCTGCTTTAGATTCCACCTTACCTAAAGCTGCTCTGAATTAGATTTCACCTTTTGCTTGCTTGCTGATGCATCTTTAGACTAATAATAGCAATGTTGTCAAATTTCTGCTTAACCATTTCGCCTTTATCTTGGTTACACATGTGCTGCTCCAGGTTCTGTTTAGTAATAAAAAAAGGATTCGAATTGGCATCAGGAAAACAAGAGATGAAGCCCAACTACAGGCTGCTGAAAAAGCTCTCCAAAATTTAGAAAGTTAGTATATATCCTTTGCATCTTGAATACTACAAGTTTGATATGCCATTACATTTTTTTTAATTTGAGATTCCTTGTGAGATATCATCTTCTCACCAATGCAAATCCTTTACACCTATTGCATTCTCTTATGTTGTATCCGTCCGTTGTACATGCACAATTTGCTACCTCTTCTGCCTTTTTAAACATATCGTTACATCGGTTCCATGTTCTACCCATATGAATTTCTGACTATTGTACTATTTATCTATAACGGCTTTCATGAGCTTTTAAAAAATTGGATTACTCATAATAAATTATGTACATCAATACTCTAATAAGTGTTGTAAATATCAGCACCTTCGTGCTCTATCAACAACTGTTCCTTAATCCAAATTAAAGTCTCACGTCTTTCAGTCCCAGCGCCAAGGTTGACGCCTTTTAGTAATTCAAGATGGTAATGACTTTTTAATTACATGATCCAAGAAGAAGGGCTGTTAGTTCTGTTTCTCTGAACTGTTCAGATGGTGCAAACTGATATAACTTGTTTAGTCTGTTAGTTCTGTTTCTCTGAACTAGCAAACTTGTAGGCAGGCATGATGTCTTCAGCAAGGAGGCTTGTGTTTGCACTTGTATTAGCTTTTTCAGTCGCTCACGTCTTTTAGTCCGCGCGCCAAGGTTGACGCCTTTTAGTAATTCAAGATGGTAATGACTTTTTTAATTGCATGATCCAAGAAGAAGGGCTGTTAGTTCTGTTTCTCTGAACTGTTCAGATGGTGCAAACTGATATAACTTGTTTAGTCTGTTAGTTCTGTTTCTCTGAACTAGCAAACTTTGTAGGCAGGCATGATGTCTTCAACAAAGAGGCTTGTGTTTATACTTGTATTAGCTTTTTCAGTCGTGGTTGCAGAGAGCAGAGATGCATATAATATCTTGGGTAAGTTGTGGATTCATCATAAGAATGAATGCTGCTATTGATCTTGTTTGTACTGTTGGTATTTCTATTCATCTAGCAATTGTATTCCTGGTGATAATGCTAAGTAGATCGAGTGCAGCAATGTCACACAATGGAAAGTGCAATGCATTGAAAAAGAGGTGCTAAAATAAACAAGAACTACCTTTTAATTTGGTCATGTGTTGATTTCCGTTCAAATATGACCTCATGTATTGCCAACCTGTTCAAATATGACCTCATGTACACACATCATCCTTAGCTACAGTTCATGCAGCTTTTCTCGATGCTGAAATATCAGTAAAGCTGGTAAGTCCTGTATATCAATATACATAGTCCTTGGACCTTGCAATTTTTGTTATGCTTTCTCAGTGATGTATTTTCTCGAAATTTAGCAAATATCTTTGTAATATTACGGATTCAAAAGAAATAAAACTAGAAAAATTGGTTCTGCCTGTTGACCTCAATGCAGGCAGTTTGCTAAATTCTTTGTTCTGTTAAGAGGCACAATTTTTTCGCCCGCGGCAACGCGCGGGTTACCGCTAGTCCTCACAAAGAGTGAAAGAGAGACGTGACTTTGCAAGAGTACCGATCAACTGAGGATCGAGCTTTGCTCGGTTGGTTTCTTTGCCAGGCGTGTGAGCATCTCGTCTAAGCTTGAGTCCAGATTGCCTCACCTAACCATTTCGATGACTTTTAAGCCAATCGGATGGTTTTTAAATAGTACACATGTGGGTGCATTCAGTGGTCATAACATGTGTCCACGTTTCATGGGGCTTAAGCCTACACTCTCTAGATTAGGTGTGTGTTAAGGATGCACCTATGTATATGTCTATGTGTATGTGCATGAGTGGTGTATGTGTGTGTGGATGTGTGTGTGCGTCCGATATGTACTTAAAAAAAGAGTATCGATCAACTGAAGGGGGTATTCAATGTAGACAGCTTAATGGATAGCTACTTAGGATTATAATTTATGTGCAGTGTGTACTGTGTAGTACGTAAAACTATCCAGATAATTAATGAGTTCCCAGAAAGTCTTAGATTGCCATTCACGAGTTGAGGGGGAGTAACTAAATCCTAGTGGTTGTTTGGTTCAGCTGGATTAGAAATGAGTTTTTAGAAAACAGGTTTTAGTAGGATTTTTAGGAAAATCGGTTTTTAGTTGTTATTATGTTATTGTGAGTTTGTAGATTACTTTGTTTAGATCAGAAAAACTAAAACGAGTTTTCAGCAATACAATGTTTGATTAAGAATATTGTGTGTGTATATATAGGGTGGCACGGACTTGAATGGACACAACGGAAGAAACGACACAAAACAGCAGCAGATACTTAGCAACACGCCGAATTTTTTTAAAAAATAATATTATTTTAAAACATAATTACAAAAATATATCGTCTCTCCAAAAAATTACAGAAATATGTTCCTGTCGCCATTGAAATGGCGACAGAACATATCGCCATTTCAATCGGCGGCAGAACCTCTCTCTCTCGTGCCGGTCCAGCCCACCTATCGCCAGCTTGAAATGGCGATAGGTCCTGTCGCCATTTCAATCGGCGATGAGTTCTGTCGTCATTTCAAATGGCGTGAAGCCCATCCCTATAAAAACCAAAAATTCAATAGCAGGACTCATTCTTATTCGTAAAAAGAGAAGTAGAGAAGAGTAGAGGTGAGGAGAGAAGCTAGCGGTTACCGTCATCGGATTGCCAACCTCTCGTAATTTTTAACCAATGGATTACATAGTTTTAGATGTACTGTTACGTAATGCAAGATAGTTTTACATAATACTTTTTGGTGGGTAGTATAGTTTTAGATATGCGTTAATCGTGGAAATGTTCTTTATGGTGCGGTCGTCAAATATGTCCGACTCAGACATCGTTAATTTCAAAATTTACTATGGTCAAGGGACTATTCTAGAGGGTTCCGGGGATTGATTTGCGTTATTTTCAATCGGCAACTGCACCCTAGCAAGACCAGAGCAGCGTACATACATAGGCGTTTGTGATGCGGTGGTTGTTCCATACATTCCAAGTGGACCGTGATGTGTACGATCGACTTTGAGTTGCCTTTCCCACGGAGAGCACAACCGACATATTGGGAGTTAGTGCGACCGGGGACCAAAATCATGGCGATCATATGTACGCATCGTGAGGGAGGCAGGTGGAAATTGGTCCTTCTCGTCCAAGCATATGCCAAACCCACTCCTCCACCCGCAATGAACAAGAAGGAGGTGTCAAGGTCAAGAGGAAGTCGGGATCGCAGCCTACACATACAAGGCGCACACAATTGTGAAGCTCCTGAGTTACCGATGTTTGTCGATGAAGACCTGCGGAAGTAGCTCCTCGCCATGCAAGCTACCGGTCTTCTTGATGAGGGTGAGGAGGTTGAAGCCGTAGTGCAAAGGATGGATCTCAAGACCGAGACTACATGGCATTGTCTCAAGATGAAGGTTCCGACGACGAGGATGAAGTTGACGAGCGGCGGTTCCATCCGACCGAACACATACCGCCGACAATCTCGTAACAACGAAGGCTCCGTGTGCCGTGGGAGTACGACTCAGAGTGAGGTCGACTAGGAGCTATGTACAAATGCAAGGAGGCCGTGCAGACGCGGTCAAATTCTGGCCTTGTCGGTCGCGGCGACATTCGAGTCGCAAGTCGACCCCAAGATTCTACGACGTGAAGTGCGGCATAGAGGATGCCCTTGGCGAGTGCACGATTTCACCAAAGTGGGACACCCATTGGAAGTGCTCTATAGTGGTCCTCACACATACGCTCTTCGAAGTCAAGATAGATCCACCGAACTCGTCATCGCTTCATCGCCAACCTTATGTACAAGTGAGATCGTGGATAATCTAGATTTTGAGCCACAATGCATCGTTCGGGCGATTGAGGTAAGGTTCCAATACACAATCAGCTATGCGAAGGCTTGGAGGGCAAAACAGAAGGCATTGGAATTAAGGTGAGGCACGTTCGAGGATTCCTACCACAACCTCCATGCGCAACTTCGAGTCATACAAGACAGAAATCCTGGCACCCATATCGATATTGAAGACGCCACGCACCCGAAGTGGACCAATAAGAGGGTATTGCAGCGAGTATTCTTCGCGTTTGGTCCATCTATCAACGCATTCCACCTTCGCCGTCCAATCTTGTGCGTAGATGGCACATTTTTGACTGGGAGGTACAAGGGCCAGATCCTGACTGCAATAGCGACAGACGGGAACAATCAAGTTCTTCCCGTGGCATTCGCTTTCGTTGAAAGCGAGAACACGGATAGTGGTTGTGGTTCCCAAGAACGTGAGGATTTCACAGTAAGACCGTCCCCAACGTGTGCCTCATACATGATCGGCATGCGAACTGCTGCGTGCAATAACCCAACAACAACAAGGAGAGAACGTACCACTTCCATGGCCGGATCTGCAGAGCGGTGGTGCATGAGGCACTTGGGTGCAAACTTCTACAAGCGCTTACGCAACAAAGACTTGATGAACATGTTCAAGCAAATGCAACCGTAACCAGCGGAAGTTCAAACACTCGAAGATTCTAGATGAGCGGACCAAGACACACGAAGGAGGCAATGAGAAGGGCCGCCTAAGCGCCGACCAGCCCCAAGCATTGCCAGAGATACCCACAGATGCTCCGGATTGACGAGGAGGACGGGCGCAGTCACATGCTTCTCGACCGGATTGAGCACGAAGTCTAAGGAGAAGTGGTCGCCGCTCCATGACAGGTGGCACTCGATATGGTGTCATGACAACTAATCTAGCCGAGGTGTACAATCGGGTCATGCGCGTGCAAGGTGCCTCCTTTGGTGGGTATTGTGGAGGCAATACTCCACGGTACAACGAAGTACTTTGTTGATAGAAGCAACAACGCATCGCCGCCATGGCAAATGACAGACATCAGACCGCCATGATCACCAAGTACATGGAGGAGAAGGGCAAGAAGGGTGAGACGCACCGGGCATTCAAGATGGGCACAAGGGAGCTTCGCTTCGAGGTGATGTGCAGGGATAAAGGACGCCGTGGGACGAACCGTGAGAGGGTTACCCATGAGTGCACGTTACGCCGCGCTAGTTGCACATGCACTTGCAACAAGCCCCTTCTTCTGCATAGGCCTTGCTCCCATGTCATAGCCGCATGTTCGACGGTGGCGCAGCATCCCGGTCAGTACCTCTCTGTCTATTTCACCAAGGAGGCGGTGATGCAAACCTGGACCGCGGAGATATATGGTTACGCTGTGGTTGGCCATTTCATTGGCCATCCGACCTGGGAGCAACTAATCTGGGCTGCGGACATTGATAGGCTCAAGGGAAAAGTTGGACGGCGACAGGTACGGCGCATCAGGAACGACATGGACGAAGCATAAACCGGACGTCGTACGAAGAAGTGCTCTATTTGCAGGGAGTCCGGCACACCTTCAAGAAATGTCCCACGAGAAATCCTCAAGATGAAGGAGACATCGCCACTCCGGACGTCGCAATGGAGACCTCATCCGTCACCCAACTCGAGACACCCACAGGGGGGCGTTGAGGTCACGACCAATGTTATTACCAATGTTCAATTATCATTTTAATTAAGTGTTATCATGTTTTGTTGAATGTTATGTAATATCGGTGCTATTAAGTGTTATAATGTTTTGCTATGAATGATGTTTTGTCAATGTTATGTAATTATCATAGTTTTCATAGTAATGGCAAGTTCACATTTGTTTCCTTACATAATATGCGCTCATGTACATGAGCAAGCGTATTAATTCATCGGGCGATCGCAATATCACTTACCTTTCTACTTACGAATCGCTCATATCTCAATCTTTCTCGTAAAATTCTTCGAAATTCATCGCACTAGAACAACATACAACGATCAAAAATGTTATTATGAGTCTAACAGATTTTGCACCGTTAAAACGATAAAAAATCAAAGGCGGCAAACCTAGCTAGAGAAGGAAATTTGGCTTGCTTTACGCGCCATTTGAAATGGCGACAGAACCTCGCCGCCGCTCAAATGGCGACAGGACCTATCGCCATTTCAATCTGGCGATAGGTGGTCGGACCGGCGGCGAGAGGGAGAGGGTTCCGCTGCCGGTTGAAATGGCGATATGTTCTGCCGCCATTTCAATCTGGCAACAGAACATGTTTCTGTAATTTTTTGGAGAGACGATATATTTTTGTAATTATGTTTTAAAATAATATTATTTAAAAAAAATCGCAACACGCCAACACCAGTTTTTTTATCGGTTTCCACCGACTCTTTTCTCCATCTCCCCCAACTCCATCCTCGTCTCCTTTACGGCTTTCCTCGATCCAACTCCAAAATAGCCCTCTAGGGCGGAGAGGCCGAGGAGCCGAGTCGGCGGTGGCACGGGGTCGGGGCGGCCGGGCGGAGTACCCGTGCTTCCCCTCCCCCTCGTCGCCAGGAAGAAGAGGACAGGGAGGAGAGGTGCCGGAGTCAAGTCGACGGCGGCACGGGGACGAGGCGGCCGGGCAGAGTACCCTGGGCGCGGAGGAGCGGCGTGGCGCGACGGCCTCGAAGGTGCGGTGCGGCGGGGTTGTCGCGGAGGCGCAGAGCAGAGGGAGCCGAGCGAGGAGGAGGAGCGAGGGGGTGGCCGCGGCCTTGGGAGTTGTTGCGGTGGAGGCGGCACTTGAAGGACCCGGCGTGCGTCGTTGGCGCGTAGACGCACTTGGGCGCGCCGCCACCACTGTCGTCATGACTTCCCGAGGACGCGGACGAGAAGCTCCACCACATCGTGTGCGGCGACGACGCCGCGGCCCCCGAGGGGATTGTCGTGCTGCTGTGGTGGCCGTGGAACCTGCCCTCCTCGCTAGTTGTGTCGACGTAGTTGGAAGCCATGCTCAGTTTCTGCGTGTTTCTCTCCGATCTATGAAAGAAGATGATAGAACAAACGGGAGGATTAACGAGATGTGGTGGGCTGTTGGGAACGAGGACAGTGGAAATTCATTTTCAGAAAAACAGTGTCCACTGGTTTTTGGTCAAACCTGAAATTCTAGTTTTAAAGAAAACATGTTTTCATGATCCACAGAGTTAGTTGCGGCAACCAAACAAAGTTTTCCTAAAATCAGGCTAAAACCAGTTTAAGAAAATCTAGTTTTCACAAAATTCGAGATCCAAACAAGCCCCTAAGGCCCGTTAGAACACGGGTTTTTCTTGATTCCTACGAGAGTTGAACTATTTTTTTTTTGTGAAATTTGTGCAAAATTGTTGTAATCCAAACGAGGTCTAAGTTTTTTTTAAACATTAGGGCTAGTTTGGTTCGTGCCCTGGATTCCATGCCTGGAAAAAGGTGGTGTCTGGAGATAGCCTGGAAAGTAGATGATTTTTGACTGGTCAGGCAAACTTGAAGATGAGTTGTTTGGTTGGAAGCCTGTGCCTGAAATTGGTGAATGAAAAATAGAACGTTGGATTAAATCTATCAATGGTGGATCTGCATCCTGCCTCCCAGACGCTGTTCTTGCTCCCAGACGTTGGATTTCTCTACCTGGGCCCGGCAGTTCTGCAGGCTGCGATCCAAGCATGCACCTGGCAAACTCCAGGAGCTCTCCCAGCCAGACGGACATGCATCAGGAAGCCAACCAAACAGCCCCTAATCAAATCTTAGGTAGCCTCTGGTACACTGAGTATCATGCTTTTCGGATCGAGAAAATGAAGAGTAGATTTCTTAGGAAAATTATTTTCAAATTTTTCTCTTATTATCCTCCAAAAATCGATGAATTATCACAATTTTCACGAAAAACACTCCTTCCTGCAAAAATAACCGCACAAACACCTCATAAAACCTTCCTCGTTCATTGTTCCCTTCCCACTTCCCATGCCCAATCCCGACAGAAGTTACTTCATGTGAGGAAACAGTCACAACAACTGAATCACTGCAACATTGATCTAGTAGTGTCAGTGAGCCGAGTCTTAAAAAATAGAACTGACAGTGAGCTGCCACTGCCAGTGTGGCAAGCAGAGTCCACGGCTCCCAGCCAGCCACGCCGAGCCAGCACCCGAGCCGCCTTGGCGCGGCCGAGCCCAGTTTCCCGCCAAGCGCACAGAACCCCGAGAGAGACGCAGGAGGAGGGGGTTACAGGTTACTTGTTGCGGTGGGCAAAGAAAAAAGCCGCATACTTTTCCTACACACACCGGAGCGAGACTCCCTTCACTGGTCGCCTCCCAGTGTCGCCTATTTAAGCCCCACGCTCCGCGGCTACTCCCACCTCACCTCACTTGCCCAGAAGTTCCTCTCCCCACTTCCCCTTCCCCCTCGGATGCTCGCTCTCCCCTCGCTTCCCTCTCTGCCTCCCACCGCTCTCATCGCGGCCCGAGGCCATGGAAAAGTAAGCCGGAGTATTATCGTCTGGGTTTTTGCTCTATCTCGATTAACCGATCGGTCTTAGGGTTGTAATTGTCATGTTTTGGGATTTTTTTGGGTATGCTTTGCGTTTGTGTTTTTGAAAAAAAAAATTCTCTTTTTTTTGTTCTATAGTGGATACTGGTGTTTGATCAACGAGAGGTGGTTTCGGTATGGGGTTTTGGAGGAGATCTGATATTGCTCTGGAATTTTGAGTTTGATGATTTCTGATGGCCGAATGCGTGCGTGATCGGCGGAGAGCGGTCCGAGATGGGCCGGTGGAACGCCGCGCAGCCGCGTCGTTGGTGCGATTCCCGGCGTTTCTCGGCCTGAAAATACTTTTGCAATCTGCTTGAGGTGGATGAGGAATCTTCCGCTAGAAGGAAGCAGAGAAGGGTCCTGTTCTGTTTAGGGGATAGTGGAGACTGATCTTGTGTGGTATTGCCCGATCGCTGCTGGCCCTGTTTACTTGGACTCTGTGGACTTCATTGATTTGAGGTGGTCACAAAGCAGAGAGGAGATTTCAGATTTGTGCTACTGGATTGTCGATTGATAAGACTATGTGAAGGTGCGAGAATGGCTTTCGGTATCGGTGGAACACAAGATACGTCTTATACGCCATCTCGATGTGTATTCTAGCGCGTTGGTGATCAATTGATCATGATCGGAGCTTGGAATGGATTACGGTTTGGTTAAGGGCCGTGGTGATTTGCATGGTTAAGGCCTAAGGGTTGGAGGAACTATTCAGTGTAGCGTCCTGGTTCGATTGTTTATGGTGGATCAGGATCACAATTGACAAGTGCAGTTTATGTGGAGGAATGAGCGATTGTAAATGGTAAAGTTTGTTCTTATTTATTTGGGGGAAGTATTGGTGACATCAGCCTTCCCTTGATCGATCATAATAGGGCACAATGTGGCAATGATTTAGGGAAGTAAGCAGCTCCAACGTAGCATGCCACTGACTGAGTGACCGTTTTTTTAAATCTCTGAATGTTGAGATTAATGGGCATGGACAGTGCACAATAATTTCGGGAAGTTTAAGGTTGCAAGCCCAGCCAAAACAATGTTCTATGATCTTTAGTAGTTTCTGGCCATTGTTTTGAACCTCCAAAAACAACATTATAAGACAAAAGATCAGGAAACCAAAAGTTGTATCAGTTAGTTTTAGTAGTTGGCCACCGAAACTAGTATTGATCAGTCAGACAAATGCAGGGTCTATCTAAATTGGATAAGTGATGATCTTCGTTCCTACTATTTTTATTTGAGTAAATGTAACAAGGCAGTAAATTTCCAGAACAATGAACTGCTGGATTTGTCTATGGTTGTTTTAGTTGGTGTTAAATCTGTTAGAACATCTAGTGTCCTATGATTGTACCTAGAAGTTCAGACAGAGCTCTGTAGCTGTAAAAAAAAACTTTATGTATTTGTAGCTTAGCATAGTTCCTATGTTGTTTATTAACCTGAAAGTTTTGGAGATAGCTTGTCCTTGAGACAAGTAGGATCTTCTGTTATGTGTCATTACTTGAATTTTTTACCTGCTAGGTTCAAAATATGTTGTCCTAATTTGAATTGATCTCACATCTTTTCCTGCAGGTCATGGATTATAACCGGGAGGGGAATCGCTACGAAAATAAGAAACGCAACTGATTTGTTGACTTACCGACTTGGTGAATTGGTTGCAGAAGCATGGAGGGAGTGCCCAAACTGCAAATATCGCATTGATAACAGCGATGTAAGTTCGGTTAACTATCTAGTTATTACTGCTTGATTTAATTTTATGCTCAATTGTCTGGTAGTATTTCCCCATTAAAATTTGGTGCATAGAGTTCAACTCTGAGACAGCATTATTTCCAAACAAAGCCTCTGATACAGCACTAGTACTTGTTTGTGGATCATGTGCTCTTTAATTGATGGGTAATTAGATCTATTCATAGACTTGCTATTGCTCTTGTTATGCTCGTTAAGCTATTATGTTCCGAAACAGATAGAATGCTTAATTTGTACTTACTCGATGTGTTTTTCATTTTGAAAACAAGCAGAGATACCACAGTGCAGATCTGCTGTTCAGATTGAACATCAATCCTGAATATAGTCTTGTATAGTACTTAGAAGCTATAGCCTATAGCTACTTGCAATAAGGTGTTTTATTCCAAGCCTAATTTGGCTCACGCCGAACCTTAGGCTTGCCATGCTTCATTAGAGAAGTGTTTGGTTCTTTCTACAATTGTGACGTGCCTAATTAATTGCCGTGAAATGTGTGGTTGCCTAATCTTAGGTATGGAAAAGTTAGCTTTAAACCAAACAGGAATTTCAGTCGTGTAAATTTCAATTCACATTGTATGAGTCGTGTCACATTTTGTAGACATCTTTTGGTGGTACTTCGTACCTTGCATTGCAGGTTTCTTTACAGTGGCCAGGACTCCCTGCTGGAGTTATGTTTGCTCCATCTGATCTGGAATTGCTTAAACATTTAGAAGGAAAAGTTAGCCCGGGAAATTCAGAGTCCCATATACTTATTAATGACTTCATTCCAACTCTAGAAGAGGCGGAAGGAATCTGTTATACACATCCAGAAAATCTCCCTGGTACGGGATTCTTATTTTTGAGTTGTTAGGGCCTTTTGAACTAATTAGTTAGCTCATGTTTTGTATTGACAGGTTTTTCCTTAATTAATTCATGTCCCCTTCCGTTATTCTGTTAGGTGTCAAGATGGACGGGAGCAGCAGTCATTTCTTCCATAGAATAGCAAATGCGTATGGTTGTGGTCAGCGCAAGCGTCGCAGGATCAGCAACAATGACCGTACTATTTGTGATAAGCACATAAGATGGCATAAGACTGGAAGATCCAAAACTATACTTGATAATGGTGTCAAGAAAGGCTGGAAGAAAATACTAGTCCTTTATGCAGGTTCTAAAAGAGAAGGTGACAAGATAGAGAAAGATAATTGGGTGATGCATCAATATCACCTTGGGGTAGAGGAAGATGAAAAGGACGGGGAGCTTGTTGTTTCCAAAGTCTTTTACCAGTTGACGTCAAAGCAAATTGACAAGTCTGAAATTGATGCTGTTGATGGAGAATCTGACGCATTTGCTGTAAAAATTGATCCTAGAACCCCAAAGAGTAACCCTCCACAGCCTCGTCGCCCAAATAATAGTCCATGTGAAACTGAGCAGAATGCTACCATCCTGCAGGATCAGGTAAATCCAATTAACATCATTGGCTTATGGAACTGCCAACAAAATGAAACCTTTTATCATCAAAACATCAACCATGCGAAAGCTTTTTTTAACCTTTTTGAATCATGTGAGTTGTGAAGCTTCAAGCTTGCCTCTATAGGCCCCAAATAAATTATGTTTTCAAGATTACAGAGTATTGATCTCTGGAAATATTTCGTGTTATTTGCTAATCCTTCTCTCTCATGCTATTGCATTGCTGAAATCGTGACAGGAGGAGGGAGAATCTGGCACATCCATCCTTCACCTAAAGTGTGAAGCTGAATGCTCTACATGGTACGCAATGTCGCAACCTGTCCAGGACGCTGCCCTGCCTGACTTGGACACACCTCTCCAGTGCAACCAGGTCCTGGACACCGGTCATGAGAAACCGCTGCCTCTCGACTATCCTACCATAGACGCACTTCATGGATCGTTTCCTGACCTAGATAATTTGGGCACTTTAGACGTAAGTGTATCATCTTGTGATGCTACCTTGTTCGTTGCCGGTATATTTGTTACGGCAAATCTCATCGTGTGTTTCTTTCTTGTATCTCGCGACAGGACTTGCAGTTCGGATCGCAGGATAGCTACGGCAGCTGGCTGCACCGCATCTAACAGACAGAGGAGTTGGAAGCAGCGAGAGGCACTGCAGGAAGACTGCTTTTTTCTCGTAGTGTACGAATGCTCTCCAGAGAAATTTTGTATATGAATTTGCAGCGTGCAAAACTGCAAATTAACGTCGCAGCAGTAGTAGAATCGTCAGGCGATCTCGAGCAACGTCTCAACCTGAGTCTTGAAATACTGCTGTTCTTGAGAACCATGTTGCTGTGTTGTAACGTCAGTAGAATCGTGTAACAATCTCGAGCAGCGTCTCAGCTCGAAAGAATTATATTGAGTTGAGAACCATGTTGATGTGCTGTAACCCATGTGTTTCTTTCTCTAGCAGCGTCAGTAGAAAGGTTCTGGCCATGGTTTGCTTGGAGCATCCATGTAATTCCCGGTGTATTCACATGGATGAATGAACTTTCCACACAAACCCTTCGTGTGTCTCTGCCTATGGGTCACTCTTTCTTGTTTTCTAAGGATGGATGTGCCAGATTCCCTATAGAAACCTCACGAAAACCCTCTCCGTGACCTCCATCCACATCCATGGCGCCCCACCTCTCCCGCGCTGTCACGGCACACAGGGCGCCCGCGCCAGCGGCGGCTCTCGCGCTCTTCAAGTCGACGCTGTCCGCCGACCAGGCTCTCCTCGCTCGCCGTGCTCCCGCAGACGCCGCCGCCTGTTCTTTGCACAACCTCCTCACCGCCTCCGCCGCCGCCTGCCCCCACGACACCTCCCTGCACCTCTACTCACGCCTCAAGTCCCTCTCCGTCCCCATCCCCACCGCCTCTCTCCACCCGCTCCTCTACTCCGTCCCCTCCGGCCCCGCTTTCTCCCTCTTCGCCAACATCTTCCGCCTCCGCCTCCTGCTCTCCACTATTACCTTCAATATCATGCTCCGCCACCTCTTCTCCGCGGGCAAGCCCGTCCGCGCCCTTGAGCTCCTCCGCCAGATGCCCCGCCCCAACGCCGTCACCTACAACACCGTCATCGTCGGGTTCTGCGCCCGCGGCCACGTCCAGGCTGCGCTGGAGATCATGCGAGAGATGCGGGAGCGCAGCGGCTCGCCCCGATAAGTACACCTATGTCATGGACTCGTCGCCTGCGAGCGATCCGCGTCGAGACCTGATGAATTCGTCGGAGTACAGAAGAACAGCAAAAAAGAAGAACTCGGAGGGGAGGGGAAAGTGGTGCAACAGAATGTATTCTCTTTTTCGATAATCTAAAAGTGCACAGTATATTGGCTTATAAGCCATCAAAACGTTTACATAGGCCTAGCCCAATAACGATTACAGCAAACCCTAACGTCGTCGGTTACAGCCAAGATCGCGTGGAGTCTTCTGGAGCGTCGGATCCTCCATGAGCCAGTCGGACCACCTATCAGCCGTTGGATCCTCCATGGGCCGATCGGACCCCCCTTCCAGCCATTGGATCTTCATAATCTCTCTCCGAAGCGTTACGGCTCTTCTGGAGCGTCGGATCCTCCATGGGCCGATCGGACCACCTTATGAGCTGTTGATCCTCCATGGGCCGATCGCACCACCCTTCCAGCCGTTGGATCTTCATAAGGTTGTCGTCATCATCTCGTCGCACCTCTTCGTTGTCACCTGATGCTGCCACCGTCGTGACATTGCCGCCCGCTTGACCACCAGCTTCTCCCCAAGCTGGAGCTTCATGGAACCTTGTACGCAATACGTCGTAGTCTTCCCACGTGGCCATGGTCGCCGGCAGAGACGTCCATTTGATGAGGACCTATACATGAGCTGAGTTGCCCTTCTTGACCAACCGCCGATCCACAATCGCCTCCAGTTGAACGTCCTTCGGAGAAAAGTCCATCGGGTGAGGTAAAGAAGAGAAGACGGGTGTGTAGTTGGGCACCTGTGGCTTCAATTGCGAGACATGGAACACGGGATGAATTAGTGTGCCTTTCGACAATTGCAACTTGTACGCTGTAGTCCCAATTCTCTCCATAATTGTATATGGTCCGTAATACTTATAGGATGACTTGGGGTATGGCCTGTTGACTATAGATGACTGAGCATATGGTTGTAATTTGAGAAACACTTTGTCGCCCACTTGAAATTCCCACAAGGAGTGCTTCTAAGCTGCATACTGTTTCATTCTCAATTGTGCCTTTGTCAACTGCTGTTTCAGAAATTCAGAGTAGGCTTCCCTTTCGGCCAAAATGTCCACTACTGCTGAATTGTTAGCTAGTGTCAGATCTGGCAAGAGACCACAGTGGGGTTCTATACCATACAGAGCTTTGTAAGGAGTGCAGCCTAAAGTCGAGTGGTAGCTTGTGTTATACCAATACTCAGCCAACGGTAACCACTACTGCCATTTGGTTGGAGTCTCTTGGACTGCACACCGTAAGTACATCTCTAGACATTGGTTCACCCTTTCACTTTGCCCGTCGGTTTGGGGGTGATATGCCGTGCTCATCTGGTGTTTAGTGTCCAACAACTTGAACAGTTCTCGCCACAGGGAACTGGTGAAGATTTTGTCCCAATCAGAAATAATAGAGCGAGGAATGCCATGTAATTTAACTATGTTGTTGAGGAATGTTCTTGTCACTTGGACAGCAGTGAATGGGTGCTTGAGGGGAAGGAAGTGTGCATACTTTGTGAATCTGTCCACCACCACTAACACTGTATTGTATCCTTCGGATCTTGGTAATCCTTCAATAAAATCCATGGTCAAATCCTGCCATGCTCCTTCGGGTACAGGAAGAGGACATAACAACCCAGGAAGCTTACAATTCTCGTGTTTGGCTTGTTGGCATACTCCACACTGTTTCACAAAGTTGTCTACATCCTACTTCAAGCCAGACCAGCTGAAGAGCTTCTTAACCCTTTGATATGTAGCATGAATGCCGGAATGACCTCCAATTGGTGAAGCATGGAAAGCCTGAATCAATTTAGTTTGTATACTGGCATTAGAGCCCACCCAAATCTTGTTGTGATGCCTGATAAGACCTTCCTTATATGAATATCCTTGGTCATTGGAACCAAAGGATGTAGTCAAGTTTCAAATAGCTTCTTGAGCCTGAGTATCCACCTCATAAGAATTGACAACCTCTTGAATCCATACTGGTTGTGCCATAGATACTAAGTGAATGTGATAAAGATGACCCACTCTGGACAAGGCATCAACCACTTTGTTATTTCCCCCTTTTTGAAACTGGAACTTGTATTGTAACCCAATCAACTTAGTCATTGCATTTTTCTGTAACTCAGAATGTAAAATCTGATCTTCTAGGTTGTAGAGGCTTTAGTGATCTGTTTTAATGATGAAAGGTCCCCTTTGCAAGTATTGTCTCTATTTTTCCACTGCCATCATAATTGCTAGAAACTCTTTCTCATATATGGATAACTTCTGATTTTGTACACCAAGAGCTTTACTGTAAAAGGCCACTGGATGTCCCTGTTGGCTGAGGACTGTGTCGATACCCGTTTCACATGCATCAGTCTCTATAGTGAATGGTTTGTGAAAATCTGGTAGGTAGAGGACTGGGGTGTGGCTCATTGCTTCTTTGAGCTGATCAAAGGCTACTTGTGCTCTATCATTCCATTGAAAGCCATTTTCTGTAGTAAAACTGTTAAGGGTTTGGTAATGATGCCATAGTTCTTGACAAACTTTCTGTAATACCCTGTTAAGCTAAGAAACCCTCTCGACTCAATTACGTTACCCGGTTCAGGCCATTGCACCATTGCTTGAGTTTTGGATGCATCAGTAGCTACTCCCTTATCCGAGATGATATGCCCCAAATATTCCAACCTCCTTTGAGCAAAACTGCATTTGCTTCTCTTAGCAACGAGCTGGTGTTGCCTAAGTGTTGCCAACACTATCCGCAAGTGTTCCACATGAGCTCTCAAGTCTTTACTATATACCAAAATATCATCCATGAAAACCAAAATAAACTTTCTCATATAAGGTGCAAATTTATAATTCATGAGACATTGAAAACTGGCCGACGCGTTTGTCAATCCAAAGGTCATAACCCAAAATTGAAATTGGCCATGATGGGTTTTAAAAGCTGTCTTGTGTTCATCACTCTCTACCATACGTATTTGATGGAAGCCAGACGTCAAATCCAACTTAGAAAAGAAACTAGTTCCTGCCAATTCATCTAATAGCTCATCAACTATCGGCATAGGAAACTTACTTTTCACCGTTAATGAGTTGAGCTTTCTGTAATCAACACAAAATCTTCATGTGTTATCTTTCTTCTTCACAAGGAGGATGGGTGATGCAAAGGGACTGAGGCTTGGAGTTACTATGCCCGATTTTATCATCTCAGTTACCTATCGTTCAATCTCGTCTTTTTGCAAAGGTGAGTATCGATAAGGTTTTGAATTAGGTGGTGTTGCATCAGGCAGTAGGGTAATAGCATGATCATATAGTCTATGAGGTGGCAAATTCGTGGGATCTTGAAACACATCCTGATAGCTGAGCAAAACCTCCTGCACTGCCTCTGGCAAGCAGTCTTGATCTTGTTCAAGAGATTTCTCTAATACAACTGTAGCCCATATCTCATTTCCCTTATGCCATTTTTCCATCCTTTCCACAGATATCTCCTGTAATTCTTTGGAAGTTTCAGTGTCTAGAACTCCTTGTAATTTGATTGGTTTTCCCTTGTGTTCAAACTCCACCCATTTCTCCCTCCAATGGCATTTCATGACTCCACATTGCTCTAGCCAGTCTACTCCCAGAATGACGTCATAACCCCTTAGGTTAAGAACTTTCATATCATGCTGGAAAGTACTGCCTTGTATCCACCAAGTCATACCCAGCATTACCTTGTCACTATAAAGGATTTCTCCATTTGCTACTCGCAGTGCCATTGTATTAACAGATATTGGCTTCCCTCTAATTCTCTCAACTAGTTCTGCGTTCACGAAGCTGTGAGAACTTCTGGAATCAATCAACATTAAAATGACTTGGTTTCCTATCAATGCCCTCACTCTGATCGTTTTGGGGTGATTTGATCCAGAGACTGCATTCAAGGATAACTGCATCTCCTCCTCTTCTTCAGCTTCCTCAGCAATCATTGCATCCAAAACTTCATCAAAGAGGACTTCTTGAGCCTGCATTACCTTGATTTGTCCCTATGGCAATTGTTGACACTTGTGTGCAGGTGTATATTTTTCACCACACCGGAAACACAATCCATTTGACCTTCTGTATTCCTTAAGTTGTTTGCCTTTCCATAGCTCTCCTTTTTCCAACCTTGCTAGCTGCTGAGGCTCGGTTCCTCGAAAATTTCCTTCAATTCTTCCAGAGTTTGCAGAAGAACTTGTATTTATGCTCAAGTGCATATATCTTTTGGTTCTCTCTGCCACGCCTTCTTGTACACCATCAAGAGTGGCCGCCATTGCCACTGTTGTGGGCATTTGAATTTCTACTGCTGCTCTCAGTTCTTCCTTCAATCCCAGAATAAATCGTGTCACTAACATCAATCCTCCAATGCTGTGATCACACAACCGGATTTGATACACCAAAGCATCAAACCTTCTCTTATAGTCCTCCACATTGCTGGTTTGCTTGAGGAGCAGAAGTTCTCTAATTCGGTCCCTTTGTGTATTTCCCTCAAATTCAGCTATCACTACTTCTCGGAACTGATTCCAATCATGCCACCCTTGAGTTACTTTGTAAGGTTGGTACCAATGCGTCGCGCTGTCATTCATATACATTGTAGCTGCAGCCACCTTGAAACCTTCTGGAATCATATAGATTGCAAAAAATATTTGACACTTATCAATCCTAATCCTAACATCAGTTCCATCAAATTTTGGGGAATCCATTTTAGGCATCCAGTTTCTCCTATTTTGATCCTGCTGCCCTCGGTTCATCTCTTGTACCTCGGAAATCACTGGTGTATGTAGGGGGGGGGATTGCACTTGAGGTGGATTCCGTGCTGGAGGAATCACAGGTAATGCTGCTCGCTGAATTGCAGTCTCACCAGGTTTCACTCCCACGATCCCCGCTTCATCTCTGGCTGGAATCACTAGTCGAGGCGGCGTAGCCGTCTTGAGCGACTTCGCCACCGATACTTGTTCATGTTGTAACCTTCCGATTGACTCCAATGCCATGGTCACCCTTGTCTGCATAATATCAATCCTCGCCCCTTGCTGGTCCAAATGAAGGTCTACCGCCGCCATGTGAGAGTTCATCTCCTCCCGTATTATCTTCATCTCTGATTTCCACAACTCAACTAGCCTAGCATCCATTCCTTCCATGGCCGCCACCACTTGACGCACCTGGACTCCTTGTTTAGCCCGCGCCGTGGCGTTCTCTCTCGAAGTCGACCGAACCTTGGGTTGGGGATTACAGCAATCGCACTAGGCAATCACTAACCTTCCCATGGGATTTCACCAGTCAAGGCCGCGGGAAATCAGAGAACATCCTACGGATCAAAGGCTCTGATACCATCTATCATGGATTCGTCGCCTGCAAGCGATCGGCGTCGAGACCTGACAAATTCGTCGGAGTATAGAAGAACAACAAAAGGGGAAAAGGAAGAACTCGAAGGGGAAAGTTGTGCAACAGAATGTATTCTCTTTTTCGATAACCTGAAAGTGCATAGTGTATTGGCTTATAAGCCATCAAAACGTTTACATGGGCCCAGCCCAATAACGATTACAGCAAACCCTAACGTCGGTTACAGCCAAGATCGCGTGGAGTATTCTGGAGCGTCGGATCCTCCATGCGTTGATCGGACCACCCTATCAGCCGTTGGATCCTCCATGGGCTGATCGAACCACCCTTCCAGCCGTTGGATCTTCATAATCTCTCCCCGAAGCGTTACGGCTCTTCTGGAGCGTCGGATCCTCCATGGGCCGATTGGACCACCTTATGAGCCGTTGGATCCTCCATGGGCCGATCGGACCACCCTTCCAGCCGTTGGATCTTCATAAGGTCACTGTCATCATCTCGACGCACCTCTTCGTTGTCACCTGATGCTGCCACCGTCGTGACAACCTATGCCACAGTGATGTCCGGGTGGGCTGGGTTGAGGATGCAGCCAAGGTGTTCGACGAAATGCTGACCAAAGAAGAAGTGGCACCAAACGCGGTGATGTACAATGCATTGATCGGCGGATACTGTGACCAGGGGAATCTAGAGGTCACGCTGCGGTACCAGGATGAAATGGTGGAGAGGGGGTTGCCATGACAGTGGCGACCTACAACTTGCTTATGCACGCGTTGTTCATGGACGGGCGTGCGATGGAGGCATATGCATTGGTTGAGGAGATGGGAGGAAAGGGGCTTGCGCCGGATGTGTTAACGTACAATATATTGATCAATGGGTACTACAAAGAGGGCAAGGAGAAGAAAGCATTGAAGGTGTTTGAAGAGAAAGCATTGAAGGTGTTTGAAGAGATGGCTGGGAAAGGGGTGCGTGCAACGGCGGTGACCTACACATCATTGATATATGCTTTGTCCAGGAAGGGGCAAATTCAGGAGACAGATAGGCTATTTGACGAGGCTACAAAGAAGGGCATCAAGCCTGGCCTTGTCATTGTTATGAACATTGTGTATGTATTTGTCACGATCGAGTCGGCGATCTTACGTAATAAAAGAGGAAAATGTGTGATATTTCCTGGGATAGAATGGGGCCGCTCTTTATTGATATGAATTGGATTTACAGGGGGTGCTTATGACCCAACTAGGGACTAATCCTAATTACACTGAATATGAAGATTGCTATGCTCTAATCTGATGATGCTGTCTTGCTTGTCTCGGACCAAATTGTGATTATCGATGTGCTTCTCGATATCCCTTGGTCTCTACCCTTTTGTTTTCTGTGCTCTACTCTTAAATAACTTCCAAAGAGGTTGCAGTTACTCCTAGAGAAGACGTCCCTAGTGAAGCGTTGCGACTGGTCGAGGCGTGGCGTCAGTTAACAATGTGTTAACTGTTCTACGGTTAAGTGTCTTAGAGACACTCAACCGTATCGTGTTTGTTGTCAGTGTCTTTAGGACTATGTAACCGTGTGATATGAAGTATACAACACATGCTATATTCATTGCACGGTAAGAATATACTTGGGATCAGTTATAGATACCGGTTCATAGCTTCTCCGAGCAGCTACCTGGTCGGAGACTAGGCGCAGGACCTTGTCCGACCAGGGTACCCTTATGTAACATCTGAAATCCTTATGACCAGTGAGGTCGTTTAGCCATAGGGGTTACGACCATGAAGACGTATGGTCTTTTATTATGTATTAAGATAATACATAGATGTTTTAATACATACAAGTTTCTTTTCCGCTATAAGAGTTTCATTTGTTTCTTAAACCCCGCGTAACAAGTTAAGTAAACGTTGACCATAAGATCCAGTTATTATTATTTATTACTATTTTGATATCTTTTTAGTTAGTTCGTCGAATGGATAGTATATATTTCATTGATATTGTCACTGTGTGAGCTAGCTATTAATCATGAGACTTGTTCAGAATATACAGATGGTTTCGGATGTGTAAATCCGGACCCGATAGAAAAATACTTAGTTTTACTGCTTAAATGCTAATATAACACTAAACTAGCAATTTTTTCGTAAGTTATGTAGGTACATGGTGTTAGACTGGCCCAATTATGTTTTCGTGCAAGCTGCGCTACTGGTTCAGGGTGCTCTAGTCCGTAACCACAACTAAGCAAATGGCTAATTGAATAACAGAAATTTCACAGTACTACTATATATGTCAGGAGGTGCATGCTGGTAGGTACTTGGTAGAACTCTTCATTGCTATAGGTGGGTTAGTGGCTCTCAATCAACCTGCATAGTATGTTTGAAATTTCTTGTCATCACTTTATTTTTTTTGTGTATATTTTTTTCTTGGTTCTCTGTGCGTTGTCAGCATTTTGCTCTAGCGTAGCGTGGCATGAGCAGATCCGTCGATCCTGCAAATATTCCATGCGTCGTGTCCCAGCAACAAGTGCAGGCTGGAACTTTCAAGTTTCAACCCGGTTTGATCACAACTCGATCACCTTATTTATTTGGCCGTCTCATTGTCATAGCCTTGATTGTACGAAGATGAATAGGCTGCAGGGCGGTTTATACAGAGTACGAGATTTGAAGGGCAAGAAGCATCTCTTAAAGATAAGACATGTATCACGAGATTACAAATTCTAAACTACCAAATATAGAGATATGCCAATATATTCTAACATCATCCTGCAGTTGTAACGGTAGCGTTGCGGACAGCAGGAGCGTCACGGACAGTCAGACTGGAGAGGAAGCCGAAGGTAGGGAACCATCAGACTGACATCCTCTCGCAATCGCAGTGGGAGCGTCGGGGACTACTGTGGTGTCGCGGACGCAGTGACTGTAGAGGGAACCGACGAGTTTGCTCAAGATAATGATAGCCCTTTATTGCCGAGGTAGCCGAGAGCGAGGTGACCATGGTCGCAGCCGTGGAGGAGGGAGCCATGTCGAGGTAGCTGTTGTCGAGGTCATCATTGTGGTCAGGGTAGTGGAGTTGATGCAGAGGAGGTCGTGGCCGAGGTCGGTGAAGAGGTCGTCAACGTCGTCCGGCCGTGGACGAAGATGAAGCAGAGGGGGGCCAGCCGGATCCGGTGCGGAGGAGGCCGGATCTGGGCGAGGCACCGGAGAAAGCCGGGGCAAGCTGGAGGCAGCGCCGCCATCGGCCGGGGAGCCTAGATCTGGGGCCGTGGAGACAAGTGGTGGAGAGAGCCGACTCTAGATCCGGGCGGAGAGAAGACCGTTGGCGCATCCGACGAGGAGGAGGCCGGATCCGGGCGAGGCACCATCATATCCGGCGTGGAGGAGGTTGGATCCAGGAGCGGCGACACAAGAGAAGGACTTGACCAGCGTTGACGAAGACGGTGGCGTCGACGATGGCAATGGTGACCACGGGCAGCGACACTGCAGCCTGAAGGGGCGATGCAGCGGTAGGCCGTGCATGTCGATGGCATGACCACAAGTGCGGGCTCCCGATGGTGCGACGGCTCGTACTCGCGGACGATGGGCCGGCGATGATGATCCGGCATGATGACGGCGGCAGACGGGGCTCTCAGAAGACCGTGGAGGGAGGGTCGTGTCGACGAGCGTGCCACGTCACGCCACGACGTCATCGGAGGAGAGGAGGTGCCGAAGAGGTCGAAGCCAAGGTGGTGAAGTCCGGAGCTGAGGAACGTCGACGGGTCGGCAGGGTGACGCAAACCGATCTATGATCGAATTTTTTTATAGAGAAACCCGATCTGAAGATGACTGGGAAAAACTCTAATTAGTAGCCGATCGGATCATCCGATCGGCAACACGACTTAAACTATGGGTTACACAGCCCCCAGGAGAGATCATAGAAATGAGATCATCTCCCAGGGGCGGGGCGGCGGAAGCTATGGAGGCAGCGGCTTAGGAGCAAAACCTGTCTCTGATACCATGTAGAAAGATGAATAGGCTGCAATGGATGGTTATATTGAGACTCGAGGGCGGTTTATATAGAGTACAAGACTTGAAGGGCAAGAAACCTCTCCTAGAGATAAGATAAGTATCACGGGATAACAAATCCTAAACTACCAAATATAGAGATATGCCAATATACTCTAACATAGATATCCATGTCTTCTACTAATCTGATACAGTAAACTTAGAAAACTCGTGATTTGTCCCTAACGGTTAAGCACAACGCATCTTAATGATCTGCCCTGCCCTTCAAAGTGAGAGACTGGAGAACTCCCTGGCCAGATTACGCGTCGTTGACAGCAGCACAGTGTCTGCACTTTGTGTGGCCCTAACCTTCATTACTAAAGCTGGTATCTACTTTGTTAGTGTCCGTCTGTCCGAGGCTCCGAGGAGCGTTCGCATCATTGTCGATTTGGACGTCTCATTGGCATAGCCTATGTTCTTGGTTACTGTCCGAGACTCTGAGGAGCGTTCGCGTCATTGTCGATTAGGACGTCTCATTGGCACAGCCTATGTTAGTGTCTGTTGTATGTGGTATCTTGATGCGCGCCACCACTGTTGCTTAGTCATTACCAGAGTTTTTTTTTCTCTATCGGGCATTAATTTTTACCCGGGTGGCCGGTAAGGCTGAAAATCGGAAAATTTCAGCTAATTTCGGCTGAAATTTTTATTTACTTTTTTGAATTTTTTTTAGGATATTAATTTTTAAATAAATAAAATTCGGATAAAATTCAAGCAAATTCGATTTTTTTGGACGGAATTCATCCAAATCGGAGCCGGTTTGAACTTCTACCCGCACCCACCGATACAACCGATTTTACTGAAAATTGGATGATTTTCGGCCGATTTTCAGAATCCTGGTCACTACCCTCCCTGTCCCCAACGAACTGCAAATCGATAGGTTGAAGCCATTTCTCGAACACTCTTTATAGGGTACACTTAATTTAATACGAGGACATCCATTCTTTTTTTTAATATAATGGTTAAGATTAGATATGATTTAGTTATACTATACCTGATAGTACGAGTAGTACAATCCCGAGGGGGTAGGATTGTAATTGCTCATGTGGGGATCACATGGCACAAGAACAATATTTTCAACCCTAATTGGAAAAGTCGATAATACTCTTGTGACAACATTATAAATACAAAGAAAAATCTATTATATCCTCAACAAATTAATTGTTGGATTTGATTTATACTACCACTGTATACTTACTAGTATATTATATGCTGTAAAATTTCTCCTTGTTTTAGCTTGCCTTTTTTCTTTGTAGAACTGTAGAGTTGAGGTGCTTGAAAAGACCCAAAATTTTAAAACTTGCTTGAGTTTGGTTTGATTTGAGTTTCTTGCCCAATTCGGAAAGTTTTCTCTTGAAAGCGCTTTCCCCTTTTGGAATTCCGCCTTCCCAACCCAAAAACGCTCCTGAGAAAGCCACCACCTCCCCTGTTGTTCCTGTCTGCGTGTCGCGCCAACAGTCGCCGCGTCACCCCCGCCCCGTGCCAAATCGGCACCGGTACCCCGCCACCTCGTCGGCCACCTCCGGCTCCCTGTTCCACCCGCGCCAGCATCGCTTTGCCTCGAGCATTCGCCCGTGCTAGGTGCTCGACAACCCGCCGCTGCCCCTGCCATCTTCGCCAGCTCCCGCGCTCGGGCTAGTGTGACCGAGCCGCTCCTGCGACACCACCACACCGCCACCCCGCCGCCAGCTTCCTTTCTCCAGCGCCGATTGCACGCGGCCATCCACGTCGTCGCCACACGCCGCGCTCGCCCTGGCTCAACCACTGCCGCCACCACCTTGATTGGCTATAAAACCTTGAGCTCGCCGCATCTTCTTTCTCCACAGCCTCAAGCCAACACCATCATCATTTCCTCTCGTCCCAAACCCCGGGCAAAAGCTTCAATTGCCGCACCCCCATCTTCGCAACTTGACCCACGTTAGTCAAAACATGCATCATGCAACACATATGCACTGAAATCCATGAACTTGACCTAACCAAACAATCATCGCTGCCAAGATGACCGATGAACAAGTCAAAACTCGTCGATCGCCACCCATGGCGGTCGACCGCCTCGCCGCTCGACCGCCATCTGTTGGTCGGTCGACACCCACTGCCGGCCCGACCGCCAAGAAGGGACTTAGCTAAAATTACACTCTGAAAATCCGAAACTCTTTGAAAATTTCAAACGAATAGATCTTTTGACTCGAAGCTCTAAAAATTATGAGACCAAGTGTAGAAGAAACCACTCTCTTGCCTACACCCTCTATTTTTGGCTCAGCTCCAAACTCAAAAATCTTTTATGGCTGGTCAGACCGCCGCCAATTGGCCGGTCTGACCGCCAGCCACTTTGCCTGAGGCTTGCCCGGTTTGACCGTTAGTGGTGACCGGTCTGACCGCCACAGACCGCCACCTTGGCCAGTCTGACCGTCTGAGACCTGACAGAATCTGAACTTTTGCCGAAAATGCGTGTTTCAACAAACCTTCAACGTCATTGTCAATTGTACTATCATCCTAAGATCGTGAGTATATCCCCATAATATCCATAGGTGTATCAGAGAATTAAAGGACACTTTGGAGATCGTGTTAGGGTTGCAATCACACTCAATCTTTCCTATGGAGGCTATTTGATTCTTCTGAATGTAAGTATAAGCTTTGGGCTTGAGATGACCATTTTGTTTCTGTAAAATAGCCGTTATGCCACAATTCAATTAAATTAATGATTTTTAAATGTTCATAAGTAGGTTTGATGTCATTCTAGTCTACAATCGAAATCCTGAACGATTGCGCAAACTGGATACACCCTGTTTGAAAAATGGGTCGTTTCAGTACTCTACTCATGTGCTTATTTAAACTGATCTGTTGAGGGTGTTCTGGTCCAAAATCATACATAAGCAAATAGGTACAGGTAAACAACGAAAATTTTGGCTGTGCAAAAAAATTGTCCTACGCATAAGCTGATAAGAAGACTCTTAATTTCCTGTACGCAAAGTTTCTGATACATCATTATATTGAAAATCTAGGCAGCAAAGGTGAAGATGCAAAGAGATCACTTTGTTCACTTTGCTAGCAGTTGTACAAACATTTTTTTGTCGTGTCATAGGCTAGCAGCTGCTCAACATTTTTGGTCTGAGAGAGATCACATCATCCACTTTGCTCCTTTTCTCTAGTTAATCTATACCGATTATGGTGCCATTCCAGTACGTAGCTACTTAGAGCATCTATAATAGTTAATATCACTTGTTACTAAAGAATGAATACATCAGTATTTAGGTGATATGAAAAAGAGATGGTGAGGAGAGAATATGAGCTTGTTTCTAGATAAAGAAATAAGTAAGTTGTTGATATCAAAGACACAAGAAACAACAAAATAGCTATTAGAGACTTGTTTGTTATCTAAAAACGCATTTTGTTGATATCAAGAATCATCATGCACACTTGTAAAAATTAAAGTTAGATACAAACTCAAGAAACAATTCATTGGAATGCTTGTTTCTTTTTTATTAGATTGAATACTCTCTCTCCTCTTAGTAACAAGCTAAGAAACAAACTATTGTAGATGTTCTTCAGATACACATGTTGAGTATGGATGACTCGTATCCTAACATTTTAGGATTTGGAGATGTGTTCTACAAGGATTTATATCATTTCTATTTCTTTTTGGAGTAGAACTAGGGGTATTATATAAAGTCTATATAAAGTCAAGAGGGGTGGTCATGGAGAAGACAAGTCACAAACCAACTCATCCAAAGCAAGAGGCGCACGAGAGAATTAGTAGTTAGGTTATTATTTAGCACTAGATTTTTATATATGGCAAGAATCCAAGAGTCCTAAAAGGTTCGAGAGGGTTGTGAGAGGACGACAATCTCTTGTACATTTTTTAGGTTGTGCTTAAGGAATTTGCTGTCAGTTTCACCAAATCTTTCTCTCTTGTTGTAATTATTTCATCGCTGTTATTAAGTTCTCTCTACATGATTCATCTACTTCATTCTTGGTATCGTGCACGCTCGTGTCGTATCACGCAACTCTGCTTCGATCTGGGACTGCTGCGCATAACAAGTGGTATCGGAGCCAATGCCAGATTAATATGATTTGTGAGAAGGTCGGCGAAGTGTGAGGTGGTACAAAATCAAGATCAATGTCGACGATATGGAATCAAGTGGACAAATTTGACGACGGAGAAAATTTCAGCGTGTGGCAATGTATGGTGAAGGATATTCTTGTCCTGCAAAGGTTAATCGATGCTCTTGAATGGGATAACCTGGAAATGACGTATGTTGAAGAATGAAAGGTTTTGGAGCGAAAGGCGATCAGTAGAATCTGTCTATGTCTCTCTGATGAGGTAAAAGTACTCGGTGATTAAGAAAAAAATCATCGAAGAAATTGTGAAGTGACTTAGAAGAATTGTATATGGCAAAATCGTTGGCAAACCGATAGGTGCTGAAATGACAACTGTTTGGATTGCGTATGGAGGAAGGCACACGGTTGGTTGACCATCTCAATGTCTTCAACAAGCTTATCAAATAACTGACTAGCGTGGATGAGCAAATTTAGGAGAGCGACAAAGTCGTCATATTTATATCATCTCTACTACCATCATGAGAGTAATTGACGATGAATATTCTCGCCAGAAAAAAATTGTCCCACGCATAAGCTGACAAGACGCCTCTTAATTTTCAATTTCCCTCTCGCAAAGGTTCTGATACATCGTTATATTGAAAATCTAGGCAGCAAAGAGATCATAACGTTCACTTTGCTAGCAAGCAGTTGTGCAAACATTGTTTGCCATGTCATAGGCTAGCAGCTGCTCGACATTTTTGTTCTGAGAGACAACACATCATCCACTTTGCAGCTTTTCTCTGGTTAATTTATACCAACTATGATGACATTCTAATAGGTAGCTACTTAAGAGTATCCTTAATAGTTAGAGATAATATTATCTCTAATATATACTACATTATTTTTAAAGATAACATCTCTAATAGATAGTCTCTAGCACACTCTTCAATATTTATATTTTATAAAAAAAATTTTGAAACAGTCTACATATCAACTAGAGTAAATTAATGTATCATATCTTGTTTCACATGCATGATAGTTTCTTCAGAGAGAGACTCTATTTTCAACCCTTCTCTTCTTCGCGTAAGATTTTCAACATAGCATAGGGAAGACACTGTTGAACACGTACAGTACTCCGTTCTTGCAGTCTTGTAAAGCTCGCTCGTTAATCAAGCTTCCGCTTATTTTTATGCGTCTTTCTTGGTTCTGCCGCGGTGGAGCTTTATCGGCATTGTTGGAAGTTACTCAAGAATTATAGCGGGCGATGGCATCGAGGTGTCCATTACATATTTATATATTGTTTGCTTGCACGGATTTGCCAATACGACTCACGTACCATTGTGCGTACGTAATGGAAGCCGAATCAAAGATGGGCGGACCGGCTGCCGACGTGGAGAAGCAGCAGCCGCTGCTGCCCGCGGCGGAAACGGACGAAAAGCCGTCCGGCGCCGGCTGTGGCGGCGACTGCAAGGCGTGCTCCTGCACCTCGCCCACGGCGACGCGGACGCTCGCGCTGGTCGTCCTCGCGGCCGGCGCCGCCTTCGCCGCGCAGCTGGTGGCGCGGGAGGAGTACGTCCTCCTCGCCGTCTTCGCGTCGCAGCTCCTCAGCTTCTGCGTCTTCACGTCGCTGCTCGCGCTGTGCGCGCTCCCTGAGGAGGGCGGCCGCCCGCGGCTCGCGTGGGCGCGGGCGGCGGCCGGGCAGGTCTTGCTGTGGTCGTTCGCCATGGCGCTTCTGATGAGCATGGCGTGCTGGGTGCTGGAGAGCGCGTCGGTCGCCATCGGGGCGGCGCTGCTCGCGCTGGCCCTCGCCGTCGTCTTCGCCTGCTACGCCGAGCTCGTGCACTCCCTCTGGCTTGGCCAGTGACCTCACCTCACCGAAGGCCCGTTTGGAATTCGTGCTAGCTAGCCAGGGCTTCTCTAATAATAAGCCATACGGCCCATACAGGTGTTTGGCCTCGGACTGGACCTGTAGGCTAGTTTAAATTGAAGCTGAAACTAGGTCAAACAGAAAATAAGCCTCGATTCCGTTTTGTTTCTTTTTTTGACGTAAAATTCCGTTTTGTTTGATGGAACTGTGTTTCATATAGTGCTCGCGTGTGGTGAAATTAGGCCGAACATGTGCGCATTTGGAACTAGTTTTGGACGATCCTACATGAGATGTTGCCAAAATGCCAATGCTCATCATAGGCTCATGGCGTGTCCGGCACAGTAGAATGAATCATTCTGCATGATAACCGATGATCATGTACGGTGCACAAGTAATGTTCAGGATCTGCCTTACAAAGATGAGAAAACTAATCTCTCCCGGCCTGCCAGCCTATGCGTCGTTGCCGCTGGTCCCAAATCTCACCATTGTTGCACGTGCAAACATGTCACCTGGATGAGTATGATAGCCATAAAATTCTGTCTCGATGCTCCCCAATCAAATGGTTACTACAATTCTCACTTTTATAGAGGTTGTAGTAGCCTTGTAGGTTATATTGTTTCACTCTGTCATGTCTATGCAGATTTGGAGAAAGTGGCTAATTTGGCCATGGTTGCCAGTCCTGTTCGCATTGTTCAGGCAGTGAGAAACTGGTAGCCGTAAGCCAAGGTGAAACAGCGTATCTGGTTGGGGTCAGTGGAGGTTCATTTGATTTCATGCCAGGAGATATTTCTTGCCTTCTCCAATGGATATGCCATGGTGTCAGGTGTCAGCCATCAGCATCGTATAGTACCTCAAGATACTAGGCACAATACTCTTTTGAGTCTCGTCATGGCTAGCCTCATCTACAGCTTTGGCCTGTGGCACAATATTAACCTGCCAAATGAGGAGGAAAACCACAAGAGTGCTTGTCACTCTCCAGGCTCCACCCAAGTGACCAACCGACCGTCCACTAATGTCCTGTGCTAAGACATGACTAATCCAGGGGAAGAAAAGGGTTGGAGAAGGCTCTGGCTGATGAATGCTATGATAGTGATGAGCAAGAAGCCAAGTGTGTAGGTGACTTTCAAAGGTTGCCCATGCTGATGATCTGCTCTTATTTTCCGGCTGAGATCATGACCCTCATTACTCGTGTGTGCGCGTACTTACAAGATGCTTTTCATGTATAGTACTTGATTCCCTGCCAAGCCATGTTTTCTTTGTGTATACTTTTCTTCTTGAGATGATGTTTTATTTCTCCTTTTTGCAAAGTTTATCACACCAGCAATCATGTGCCAACACACAAAGTGGGATAGAGCTCATGAACAGTGAGAGGAATTAAGTTAAGTGCAAAGTGAGAATCATTTGCTAATAGTTGGGCCCTTGGCACTTGAAGCTTGTCTCCCTAATACATTTTCCATGGGAAAATTGCATATATTTTTGCTACTCCGGATTCAACTCCTATACAACAATAATAACAAAGCCTTTTGTCCTAAACAAGTTATGGTAGGCTAGTAATGAAACATTCTCAAGGTCAAAAAGACGAGAGCTTTGTAAAAAAAACCCTACAAAGCTAAAGCTCCTAAGTCGTACATCCTGCTATCTGAGCCAAGAGCCTAAAACACCGCCCTTAAACTTTCCTATGGTTCCAGTACGTGGATCGTTAACTTTTATTCGTTCCTATCCAAAGCTAATTCTTTATCTACATTTCAATCCCTTAAATCTCTTTTAACTGCTTCCTCCCACGTTAGTCTTGGTCGACTTCTAACTCTTCTTACGTTTTCAGTACATCTTAAAATTCCACTACGTACCGGTGTCTCAGCAGGCCTCCGTTGGAGATGTCCAAACCATCTCAAACAATGTTGGATAAGCTTATCTTCAATTGGTGCTACCCCACCCTATCGCGCATATCATCATTGCGGATCGCATATCTCTGCTATACTCATCTTCTATATATGTTGTATTTTAGTCGCCCAGCATTCTGCTCTATATAGCATCTCAGGTCTAATCGCCGCCCTATAGAACTTACCCTTTAACTTTTGAGGGACATTAACAAATTCAAGTTATATTGGAGCTGTATGGTAACTGATAAACTTTGAAAACGAACAAATATATGTGCACTAGGACACCACATTTAATGTACTTATAAATCCATCTATTTTAGTGGATCAGTTTGCCGCCATGGGGCTCTCATGTGCAACAGTGCAAGACTCTCAGCGCCTCTCAGTGATGGATCTGCTCAGCGGCCATAGCCTGTTCAGCATGCGCTTGGGCTTCCCGGCCGGGACCGCGCAGGACGCCCTGACACGCGACGACGCGCTCCTGGCCAGCACCCCCGCGCGGGCCTTGTGAACGAACGCCACGTCGTCGGCGTCCTCCTCCTCCAGCTTCATCCTCAGCGTAGCCACCCTCGACGCCGCGCGTTTCAGCCCCTCCACGCTCCATTCGTCGTCCGCCGGCGCGCCGGCGGCGAAGCCCGGGACTCTGCTCGTCCTTGGCATCCTCGCCGTCCTCCTCCCCCGTTCTTGATTTGGCGAGCAGCGCCTTCATGTGACCGGGAAGGCCGGCGACGCGGTTGCCGCCGGGGTGGCCGGACAGCGCGGCCGCGCGTGCGTTCTCGAAGAAGAGCACCTGCACGACCACGCGGAGTGGCAGAAGCTCGTTCTGCGCAGCGTGCATGGACGCCTCCTCGGAGAGCTTCCTGCAGTTGAACACCCTGCACAGCCTCTTCCTGGAGCTCTTGTCCATCTCCGGGTGCGCCTATACTTAGCACGAACTAGGACACCGTAAAAAATCAAAATTACTCTGGACGATGTGCTCGTGAAATGATTTGTTCTTACATACCCTGAGATATTCGTCGACGACTCGGTAAAGATCGTCGTGCTCCGGCCGGGCACTGTCCGGCACGGCCTCGGCGACGGCGATCAGCTTGTCCAGCGGCAAGTTGGCGTCCTTGGCCACCTCCCCCAAGAACCCGTCCACCAGCTTCCCCACCCGAACCAGCGCGCCGTGCGGCACCGCCCCGGACGTCGACCGACGCGCGCCCTCGAACTCCGCGCTCTCGGCCGACCGCGACCGCCGGTGCCTGCCCCCAGGCGCCGAGCTAGCCTCCGGGCTCCCCGCCGCTACCGCTTGCCGCAGCGCGAACTCGTCCAGTATGGCCACCACAGCGTCCAAGTCGTACAGAGTCTCGCTCGCGGACGCCGACGGTATCAGGAGGCCGCTCGTGTTTGCGTCTTCCAGTTGCAACGCCACCCTTCTCGTGAGCTCTGCTTTGGACGAGGGAGAGGCGCCGAGGATGTTCGCCGCCTTGAGAAGTTTCAGCAAGAAGCTACATGAGACGGCGTTCCACTCGGCCGGGAGCAAGCTCACAATCTTCTCGAGAAGGAGGCGGTGGTTCTTGGTGATCCGTTCGGCATTGCCCGCGCCGCCGTCGGTTTGCTCCACCAGGTACCCGTTCTTAGCGGCGTTCGGCAGCCATCGGCGCGCGTAGGCTTTGAGCGCGTCGCCTACGGCTTTCCCGTGGACGGTACCAGCCGCCTTGACGGCCACCATGACGCGCCAGTAGAGGTCGACCCCGAGCTCGGATATGTCACACGCCCACCACGGTGACGAGGAATTGACGGGCACGGCTGCGGAGGCATTGCTACTGCTGGGGTCCGTGATGAGGGCTGCGACGGCGTCGACGCAGCGGGGCGTGACGCCGAGCTCCTCGCAGGGCGTGGCGTAGCGGCGGGTGGACTGGAGCACGGCGAGCGCGTCCTTCCAGCGGCGGAGGAGGCAGGAGGCGATGAAGGCGTCGAGCTTCGCGGCGAGGTTGCCGCGGTCGGCGGCCTCCGTCATGCCGAGGCGCGCGGCCGCGCAGCGGATGGGGACGACGTTGTGCGGACCGATCGTGACGGTGATGCCGTAGCAGAACTTGGCGCAGGCCTCGAACGCCTCCGCGCCGCCCGGAAAAGACGGCAGTTCGACGGCGCTGCCGTCGCCGGAGCTGGACTCCACGCATAGAGCTTGCAGCCGCAGGCATTTGGAGAGCAGAGGAAACTGTTGTGTTCAAGGACGCATGGCAAAAAAAACGAAGAAACACGTTTAATACTTGAGGAGTGCTTCCATGCTCCTCTCCCATAGACATGGAATTGAAGCGGAAAGAAGCAACCAATTGCATGGTTACCACTGCCATGAATTCTGCTCTTGAATAGAACATCTCAAGAAACCCAAAAGAAAAAAATGCTTCGAACTATCAAATGTATTCACGAATGCATGCAGAACCAAACTAACAATTCAGTTCTTGACCAGCGCACAATCAAGGCAGAAGAACATAATTGCCAACTACCTTGTGAAGACGAAACAAGCAGTTATCCACCAGGATTTGCAGGTCAGTAGCCACCTCCGTAGAGACAGACCTAGAATCATTAACAAACCACACCAATCAGACAACACGAACTACATATAACGAGACGATGGAATTCACGACCACTACTACCTCACGGACCCGGAGGTGAAGAAGGTGTCCGGCCGAGTGCCGAGTTTCATAAGCTTCATCTCGGACAAGGCTTCAGAGAATAAGGCTACGACTCTACTACAACCTTCACGTGGATAGCCACCACTCTGCCTAACTTCACTACGTGTGGAGCTGGACGTGGTTCTTGGTAGTTATATCATACAGGTGAAGTGGCTAGGGAGGGATGGGACAGGATCCATAGACAAGGATGGGACTGCTGGGAATTGCAAGGAAGAGTCTAAAATAGCAACTGGAAATGTCCAAAGATTTTATGCCGGCAAGGGAATTATACATATCAGCGACTGCTTGCATGCCAAGAGAATCTTGATCGGAGACGGCGTGGGGCGGGGAGCAATAGTTTCAGAAATGACAACTGCGAAGTGAGAAGAGCTCTTCTGAACAATTGCAACTTAGGTTTACGAAGGGCGGATTCAGAAATGGGTCGAATTTCTCAGATTTTTAGTGGATGGAGGTTTATCTCAACATGCGTATAGCAAATTCACTGAATTTTGGTCTTCCGATAAAGAAAAGATCATTGCGTTTTCCAGCCTCTCACAACTAATTGCGACAGGGAATTTAAAAAAAAAACTAATCGCGACAGGTCAGTGTGAATGAACTTGCATTTTAAAGAATTTTTTTTATTAATTAACCTTTTTTTGAATCTTATTTTAAAGTTAACCCGACGCACTTTATTTTCAATTTTGATCCTTTTGGTCATGCCACCACCCGTAGCGTGATAAAACAACACTGTCATGCTAACCCATTGTAAGAACCCGCAAAAACCTAAATTAATTAACAGTAATCGGTAAATTACGGTAATTAATTTTGTTTTAGCAGTAAACTAATTGTAGTATTAGATCGTTATTAAGCAATCAAAGTTATATCAACTCGTTGTTATAACCGGGTTTCCTTTTCTCAAGCTTTGCATTTAGAATAGTTAGAACCGTTTTCCATCTTTCATGCATCCTCAACAGTTAATACATCTATCTTTTGCAATCTCTGGTAAAACGGCAAAAAAAATCAAAACCCAAGTTAAATTGCATTTGTCTGTTAGACCAATATACCTGTTTTCCTCGCAGTGCATTATTAGGGCTTTGATCCAATAATTAAATTGCTCACAAGAATAGTGTCACAACAAATCGATTATATATATATATAAGAAAATTTACATCAGTTTATAGCAGCATAATCTTCATATATTCAATTCCCTCTCTCTTTCCTCTATTCTCCAAAGCATAGCAAGCAGCACCACTCACTATTCACCGAACCAGCTCTCCCTGTTATGCATTCATCAGGACATCCAGCACACAAATCCATCCCCCCTGCCCCCCTCCAATTCTCCAAGCCACATTCACCTCCCCTCAATTCACAAGCCGAGCCGCACCCACCTTCCAGAATCCCTATCAACAGCACATTCATTTTCTCCAGACATCAGGTTCATTCCCCAGCACCCCCAGCACAGAGCCGTGAGATTCATTCCCCGTCCCTTTTTTCAGCTCCCATATCATAGCATACACACTCATTCCTCCTCCCATTCACACACCACCAGCACTCCATTCCAACGGAAGGCAAACACAAGGGAGGCGAGCCGTCCAGGAGCCAGGAAGCCAGAGAAGCCAGGAGCGGGCCGGACCGTGGAGGCGGGACGACGCAGGAGCGGCGGCGGACGCGGCGCAGCGGAGGCGGTGGGGACCGAACCGAGTGGAGGCAAGGGCCGTGGTGGCGGCCGCAGGAGAGGCCGTCGGTGGCTGCGCCGGGCCGCAGCGAGGGCCAGGCGGAGGCGGCGGGCTCGGCAAAGCCGGCCGGGCTTGAGGGAGAGGAGAGACCGCGGTGGCGGCAGAGGGGATCGGCGGGGCCAGGCCGGGCCGAGCCGTGGGACACCCCCCATGCGGCGGCGGCTTGTGAAGAGGGAGAGGAAGGGTGGAGAGAGGGGGAGAGTTTTGGGGGAAGAAGGAAGTGAAGTGCAGCTGTGTTTGTGTTTGGGGGAAAACGGCCGGGTGCATAGAGAGAGAGAGGGGGTGGGTTTGGTAGATTAGGAATTAGGGTTAGGTGGTTAGGAAAAAATCTTAGGACTGTGTAATTTTTCGATAATTGCTATAATTAATGCCTGTAGCGTTGCTAATTACCAATAAATTTAATAGTTGTTAGCTGTATATTCCTACAATTGAATAATTTAACTCGGGTCTTACTGTGCTAACTAAACTTAAAACCAATCTGTTAAATAATTACTAAAATAATTTGAGTTGCCGTTAGTTCTGTTAATAACAAGTCATTTTGCATGCGTAGCAAACCTATGCATAGCTGTCGTTTAGTCGGACAAAATGAATTGCTATAATCATGTTAGTTTAATTAAAGCAACCCCAAACTTGTGCAACGAATTAATTAAATGCGGACAGACTGAAGTAAAATCAATTAGGTGTTTCCATTTGATTAAATATTGATTATATGTTTTAATTGCGAGTGCGAGTAGTATTTCCTCTCTTTGCTTCTTTTGTCCGTTATAGCGCGAACCTTGGGTTTTTCGTGTATATCGCGAATAGACAGTAGAACGGCTTAGTGGGGAGTGCTAACTTAACAAAGGACTCGAAAAGTTTTATTTAAATTAATTTGTGCTAACATTTAGCGGTCACTAACTTAGGCATATATTATACCACTCAAAATTCAATACGTATTTATTTATATTATTATTCGTGCTGCCGTATTGCTACAGAAGACGATCTAGCACCGACGGGAGCAGTTGATCAAAGTTTCATCCACGCCAATCTTTTCTACAACTCCAAAGGCAAGCTATCCTCTTGAACATAAATATAGTTAATTTAAATGTAAACCGTATATTGCACTATTATGTTTATTGCATGAAAACTGTTTTCTCAAAACTTAAATCAATGATTGAGATGAAAATGATTAAGATGAATATGAAAGAATTGAGAATGAGTAGAGGAAATAAATGAGGATTATTATGGTTGGTAAAAGGGGGCCCTGGCAGGGGAACACGACGATGACAACGATGAAGAGGTAAGAGGTGGACCCCTTTTTACATATGGTTATAATATAAGGACAAACAAAACTCTTGCTCGGTCTGAAGCCGTAAATTCAGTACCAACCATCTTCCCGTTTAGGCGGGCAAAAAATGCTACCTTGTTACGTAATTATGATCTCTACAATGGATCACATTGGAGTGTTGGGAGCAGGAAGGGAGCCGCCCCCAAGGTGGAGTGTTGAGCGCTGGGGCAGAGAGCCGCCTCAACCAACATTACTGGAACTCGGTGTATGACGAGGTCAGCAGCGTGACTAAATCAGCACCGACGGAAAGTAATGGTGGAGACTTAATCACGTAACCTGGAAAACGTTCTGTATTCTGAACTCGACACCGCATCAAAGGAAATGCGGGGGATCCGGCTCATTTAGAGCTCAGAATAACTATGGGTAAAGTGGTACAAGCCTGCGTAATGCTATACAAATCATGAATTCATGCCAGTCTCCTGGATTGGAGTCTACGGGAACCGCCGGAGGTCTATCTTCTCTCCGAGTAATCAAGTAGTCTTTTCAGAATTAAAATTGCAACCTAAGTTTTAAAAACTATTTTCAGAATAAGAGAAGAGGTAGGAATTTGAATAAGGACTTGAGGTAGAGCCAATCCAGTGCATTCTTTGCTATTAATGCTTGCTGAGTACATTCGTGTACTCAACCTTGTTAGTATTCTCCTTTGTAGATCCTAGTCCCACGGAGTCATCCCCGAGTGGGATGAAGGACATGTAGGTACTGAAGCAACCACAGGAGGAGAAGGCGCTGACTACGAGGACCAGGGCGAGAAGGACGCCATATTTGACTCGTGGGACGAATAGAAGGCCGAGACTTCAGGGTTGGCGAGAAAAGCGGAGTTGTTCCTTTTGTAGCTATATAATATATGTACTAAGAATCATAGCCTTGTGTGGCTATTACTGGAATAAAATGTACAGTTTCTATCTTATTGTTCTGCTGCGTAACCCTGGTAAAGGCTTACTATTCGTTGGAGCAGTGTTTTACTGAGCAAACGAATAGTAATCCGTATGCCTAAGTGTGATTACCCTTGGGGTAATGACACAGGGAGTCACACCCATTTCTGGTCAAACTCTTGTCACGCCACTAGAAGTGGCGTGATAGTGTTATTTGGTCATGCCACAACCAGTGGTGTGACAAAAAGTGCTATTTTTGGGGCTTATCCTATGCTGCTAATTCACAGAACACGGGGGAACAGTAGAGGTTTCAGAATCTGAGATGAGAAGCATTAACTTTTTATTAATGACTCATATAAACTGTTAACAAGGAATAAAAAATTTCTACAACCACTTTCTATAAACCTGAAAATCTGGATCTATTCTTCACATATCATTTTGAGAAATTGATCCATATATTCAAGTTTCATGGTCCAAGGTATCTAAAGAACCTTAACAAAATTAGTAGTAAAAATACAAAATTTTCACTTGATCCTCACCTCACCGACTGCCGCTTGCCGGGCCAACTTGCCGCGGTGCCACTTGCCGCACTACGCTACTGCCGCCGCCTGCTAGGGTTGGAGAGTGGAGTTTGCAAATTGGGGGAACGGGGGAAGTGAGCCAACCGAGCGGCGAAAGGTGGATCGCCGGCCACTGGGTGGTAAGGGACCATCGGCGCGGGGGGGGTTCACGGCGTCGGCTACCTCGGGCGGCCGCCCACCCTCGCCCTATAGCTGGGACCGCCCCTGCCAGCGAGGGTAAAACATTGTAGAGCTGAAAACCCTCTCTTTTGCATCTCCTCTCTTCTCCTGCTTCACTATTTCTCCCTCTTCTTCGGCTGAGCTACGCTGTCTCCCCCAAGCCGTGTCGTCGATCTCCAAGCTACGCCACTTCCCCTGAGCCGTGCTGCCGCCATCGTCAGTCTCCAAACACGCGCCACTGTCGGTCTCCAAACCACGCTGCGCCAGTGTGCTCACGACATCGCGGCCTGACTTCGCCTCGGCACTGGTCTCCAAGTGATGGTGACAACGCGGCCGGAGGAGGCGTGATGTAGTCGGAGAGAGACCTCAAGAGGAGACAGACAATTATGTCTTTTTTGGGAAATTTGTGATGGAATATTTCCTTAAGCTGTTGTTTTCCATATTTTGAAAGCATTTTAGATGTTATTTAGCCGTTAAGTTCCATTACAATGTTATTTGTCTAATTTCAATTTTTTGCGATGTTACTAACCTAATTGTTCCTTTTTAATTTTTTTTGGGTGGGGGTGTGTGTGGAACAAGCCTTCCACCTCCCATGATGAGGACAACCATACTACAAACACATCTTCTACTCCAAGTGTATGTGAGAATGTCCTTGAAGCACCAAAGGGCTCCATGACCAGGGCAAGAGCCAAACTACTACAACAACAAGTGCTTTTGTTTCTTAGAGAGTTTCCTATTGTTTTTTATGAGAATAGCATACCACCTTATGCATGTACTTTATGTGTTATCAGATTTGAACGATGCGAGGCTTTTGGTGTTGAAGCAAATGAGGAGTCAATGTCATGTGACCCAAGCACACGTAACCATGTGGCCAAGTATCCAAAGAAGAAGACCCATGCAGCCAAACGCTAGTAGAAGAAGGCCATTCGGTTGGCACAAGACAACACAAGACAAACTCAAGTCATGCGGCCAGCCCATCCTTAGAAATACTCATGTTATTAATGGCCCAAGGCCATACACGTTAGCCCATGTGATTAATGGCTCAAGGCCATGCACGTTAGCATTACTTAGTTTATTTTGTTTGGATACTTCCGCCGGCCCTAGGATGCCTACGGGAGTTTATTTTAGGAACCTTAAATTGGCCGTGAGGCTGGAGGAAAAAGGGGAACCAGATATTTTGAGATTAATAGATTGCTTTGCTTGAGAGTTCTTCCATGGTGAACAATTCATCATGAGGGGAAATTGATAGTTCGTCTAAATCAAGATCGTTCAACCTTTCCGCTGGGAATTGGGAGCGCGATAGGGCTTCGCTTGGTGGTCGTGAAGTCCAGCGCGTGTGTTCTTGCAAATTAAAGAGTGTTCGTTCTTGCATTGGCAACGGAGGATCACTACGATTCGAGAGGCTACACATGAGTATCTTGATCCTACGTCGAGAAGATCGGGCGACCCCGTATCATCTTGGTATCAGAGCGCGGTTGACTTGATAGGATTACTTATCCCTAGATTAGATTGATTTTTATTGCTGTTCTTAATACCTAGAGTCCAGAAACCGAAAATTGCAACAAAAAAAATCCAAACCCTAGTTTTTGCATCTGTTATTTTCTGTGAGTTTAGTTAGGTTTTAATCCATTAGAATTTTTGTTTAGTGCTGATCGTAGTGTTCTTTTGCGTTGCTTAATCTTTGTGTCCAATAAAAAAAACAAATCCGGTTGCTGCGGTACGCCGTGCGCTACAGTGCATTGTGCGGTGCATCTAAAAAAACCTCGATTGCTAATTCACGCTACATGTTGTTTGAATTTTTCCGGAGTCATTGAAGGTCGATCGCCGACTTGATTCGCGGTTGCTACAAGACGCGATTTTGCTACAGTGATTCGCGCTTTTGCTGGGCACCATCGGTTCGGCTCTTTGCAGCATCGAACCATCCATTAGTTCGCAGCTGCTGCAGTGCATTAGTTCGTGGCTGCTACAGTGCGAAAGTTGCTACAGTACCGCGATCTGTGAATAGTGCATCGAAAAAAAAGAGGTTTGCTGATTTTTTTTTTCCTTTCATCTTTGAGACTAGTCTTTGATAATTGCTTAGGGCTGTTCATTGAATTATATACACCTGCTGAAAATTTGAGCTTGTGCAAGGGGAACTTAAACCCTGGTTTCGGCAAAAAAAAAGAAAGAAAAGACAAGCCACAAGTCAAAAAAAAAATCCGTGGCTGTGAAGTGAAAGAAAGAAAGAAAGAAAAGAAGATATTGGCCGAAACTTGGGAAAAGGATAATCTTAGTTCATAAAATTTCAGTTTGTGTATTTAATTTATTTGAGCAATCTTGTGCTCTTACATTTCATATTATTGCAATTGGCTAGCGTCTCTCCTAGTACTTGGTGCAAAACGAGCTATTAATTCTCAATTTCATATTGCCTCTATTGAGTTCATTCCTTTGTTTGCATTGAGTCACATTAATCTCTACGTGTGCATTCATATACTTCACTTAAACCTTTTGGATCAGCACTTAGGCAAAATATTCTAGTTTGGATTATTACTTAGCTTTACAACATCAAGAATTTCAGATTGCTAGGATATACACCTCCATACCAAGCTCCACCAAATAACCGTTGTTGTGCAATTGTGAACACTCTTAAATTCGTTTGATCATCACTTTGCTATTGTAGCTTCCACCAAGTGTAAGTTTCTTTTGGCCTTAATTCACTTCGGAAGGGTAAGAACTTTACTTGGGAGAGAAAGGAGAGATTGAGTGCTTTTGACTAATCATCCATATACACTCTTGCTGTTTGTGTTTTCTTTTGCACAATCTAACCATGTCAGGTGAAGAAGACAACTATGGTGAGGAGCATGAGGTTGATCTTAATGCCCCGAGTGACTCGCTTCAAAGATCGTGCATTGAGAACTACATTGCAACAAGAATTTGTAGCTGGCACCACTGTAATAGGGAAGAACTCGTATGACATGCAGGATCTCCGCATTGACCTCAATCAACAAATAAATGTGTTGCGTACAGGCATCGTGAATGATGTTGTACGGGCACTTCGTCAACAACAAGAAGAAGATAGTGTGCATCTACCGGCTCACATACCTCCGCGAGATGAGGAGGTTGCTGCACGAGTCGCCCAGGATGCTCGACAACAACGAGACCGTGTGGTGGCACAAGCCATACGGCCACCTCCACCTGGGAGAGGAGGTGGGGGAGGCGCCCAAGGACCCGGGAGGGGTCGTGGGCCTGGAGGCCGAGGTGTGGGAGCACCTCACTTCGATGGCGACGACTTGTACCACTACGATGATGGATACCACCGCCGACACCGCTACGGCAATGAACGACCTCATGAAGAGAAATTTGGTAAGCTTAAATTTACTATGCCAACATTTTCAGGTACACATGACCCCGAAGATTACCTCACTTGGGAGCTCAAGGTGGACAAGGTGTTCCGTATGCACAATTACTCCGAAGAAAAGAAAATACACATGGCTGCACTTGAATTTGATAAATATGCGCTCATATGGTGGGAACAAGTTCAAAATCAAAGGAGAGAATACAACGAACCTCCCATCACTACATGGGAAGAGATGAAGTATCACATGAGAGCGAGGTTTGTTCCTAAACATTACAAACGTGATTTATTTGATAAATTACAACAAATGAAGCAAGGAACTCTCACGGTGGAGGACTATTATAAAGAGATGGAGACGGCCATGATTCGAGCTAATATATTTGAGCAAGAAGAACAAACAATGGCTCGTTTCCTTGCTGGTTTGCACCCTTCCATCAAGCGCATCACCGAATTTCAGCCCTACAACAACATGGTAGAGTTAGTGCACCGAGCAACTAAGGCTGAAAGGCAAGTGCAACAAGATATGAGAGCAACAAGAACATCATCATATACACACCGTTCAGCACCTACAGGAGGTAAAACTACATCTCGTTTCCATTCTTTTAAAACTAATTAATCTAGTGGAAGCTTTGCTCCTAGTACCAGTGCTGCACCAGGCGGGAAAAATGCAACAACACCCATTGCCAAGAAAAATCCAGCACCTTCTACCTCGTCTTCAGTGGGTTCTACAGCAAGAAGTAGTGCCATCCAATGCTTCAAATGCCTTGGACGAGGTCACATACAAAGGGATTGTCCAAAAAATAAGGTTATGTTGCTAATGGAGAATGGAGAGTATGACTTTACTAGCGAGAGGGAAGGTGAAGTCCTTGCTGATTTTAGAAGCTTTGGAGATGTACATGAGACAGGACAAGGGGAGGAGGCACATGAAGATGATTATTGTGACCCCGAGGCTGGTCCTAGCCTTGTGTGTGCACCGAAAGTGTTGAGTGTGCAAGCAAAACCCACTCATGAGCAAATAAGCAATCTTTTCCAAACACGGGCTCGGTGAGTAAGGATGGTAAGTGTTGCAAAGTTATTATTGATGGTGGTAGTTGCCACAATTTAGCTAGTAAAGAATTTTGCACTAAACTTGGGTTGAAATACAAGAAACATCCACATCCATATCAAATTCAATGGTTGAATAATGATGGTTCTATGAATGTTGGATACACTGTTGATGTTAGTTTTCAGATTGGGAATTACCACGATACTGTGGAGTGTGATGTTGTTTCCATGGATGTTTGTCACTTACTTTTAGGAAGACCATGGCAATATGATAGATCTGTGATTCATCATGGTAAAACAAATCATTATAAGTTCATGTGGAATAACAAAAAAATAACATTGCGACCTTTGACTCATTCTCAAATTGTGAATGATAACATGCAAACGATTGAGGTGAACGTAGAGAATGAGAGAGGGAAGGAGCAAAAGAGTGTGATTCCACAAAAGGCGAATGAGAGCCACAAGTTAAAACTAAGTGGAAAAAGAAAAGACGAGGGAGAGAAAAAGTTAGTTATGGTAGCCACTAAATCTGATTTGAGAGAAATACAAGATGATTCCACTTTGATGCACTTTGTATTGCTGTACAAAGATGTTTTGCTCTCTACTAATGACTTAACTTCCCTTCCTAGTGTGGTTTCTCAAGTTTTGCAGGCTTATGAGGATGTCTTTCCGTGGATCGCATCTACCGGTCTACCACCCATTCGAGGCATTGAACATCAAATTGACTTGGTACCAGGAGCTCCACTTCCCAACCGGCCGCCGTATCGCACAAACCCGGAGGAGACGAAAGAAATTCAGCGGCAAGTGCAAGCGCTCATGGAAAAAGGGTATGCACGCGAAAGTCTTAGTCCTTGTGCGGTTCCTGTTATTCTCGTTCCTAAGAAAGATGGTACATGGAGAATGTGTGTAGACTGTAGGGCTATCAACAATATTACCATTCGTAATCGTCATCCTATTCCTAGGTTAGATGATATGCTTGATGAATTGAGTGGCTCTACTATCTTTTCTAAGATTGATTTGCATAGTGGATATCATCAAATTAGAATGAAACATGGTGATGAGTGGAAGACAGCTTTTAAAACAAAATTTGGCTTGTATGAATGGTTAGTGATGCCTTTTGGTTTATCTAATGCTCCTAGTACATTCATGTGATTAATGAACCATGTTTTGAGACATTTCGTTGGCAAATTTGTGGTAGTCTATTTTGATGACATTTTGATATATAGCCGTTCATTGGAAGAACATGTTGAACACGTTAGGCAAGTGCTAGAAGTGCTTAGAACTGAACAATTGTATGCTAATATTGAGAAGTGTACTTTTTGCACAAACAAAGTGGTGTTCTTAGGCTATGTTGTTTCAGCTTATGGAATTGAAGTAGATGACTCTAAAGTTGAAGCTATTCGAAATTGGCTTACTCTTGTCAATGTTAGTCAAATTCGTAGCTTTCATGGGCTTGCTGATTTTTATCGATGTTTTGTGAAAGATTTTAGCACCATTGCTGCCCCATTAAATGAATTAACTAAAAAGGGCGTTGCTTTTGAATGGAGAGAATCACAAGATAAAGCCTTTCTTTGAATTGAAGCTATTGTTTGATCAAGCACCACCGCTTGTTTTACCCGATTTCACTAAAACTTTTGAGATTGAATGTGATGCTAGTGGAATAGGAATTGGTGGTGTTTTGATGCAAGAAAGAAAACCTGTTGCATACTTTAGTGAGAAACTTAGCGGTGCACAATTGAATTATCCTGTTTATGACAAAGAATTATATGCTCTTGTGCGTGCTTTAGAGACTTGGCAACATTATCTTTGGCCTAAAGAATCCATTATTCATTCTCGATCATGAAGCTTTGAAATACTTGAAAGGTCAAGCTAAACCTAATCGTGAGACATGCTAAGTGGGTTGAATTCATTGAGACTTTTCCATACATTATTAAATACAAGAAAGGTAAAGAGAATGTGGTAGCCGATGCTTTGTCTAGAAAGAATGTGCTTTTAACTCGCTTGGAAGTAAAGGTACCGGATTAGAGAGTTTGAAAGATTTATATGCTTCCGACCATGAATTTTCCGTACCATATTCTAAATGCAAAGATGAGAAAGGATGGGATAAATACCATATTCATGATGGGTTTCTCTTCGTGCTAACAAACTATGCGCTCCGTGTTAAATGCAGACGCTTGTTATTATTGCGGAATCTCATGCGGTGGATTGATGGGACATTTTGGGAGAGAGAAACATACATGATGCTGGCCGATCACTTCTATTGGCCAAGGATGCGACGTGACGTCGAGAGGTTTGTTCAACGATGTATCACATGCCATAAAGCTAAATCAAAACTTAATCCACACGGTTTGTATACTCCACTTCTAGTTCCTAGTGCACCCTAGGAAGATATTAGCATGGATTTTATGTTAGGATTGCCTAGGACTAAGAGGGGGAGGGATTCTGTTTTTGTAGTTGTGGATAGATTTTCTAAGATGGCACACTTTATTCCTTGTCATAAGAGCGACGATCGTCGCATGTAGTGATTTGTTTTTCAGAAATTGTGAGATTGCATGGCGTGCCTCGCACCATTGTTTCGATCGTGATGTGAAGTTTATGAGCTACTTTTGGAAAACTTTGTGGGCCAAGCTTGGAACAAAGTCGCTTTTTCGACAACTTGTCACCCACAAACCGATGGCCAAACAGAGGTGGTGAACCGTACACTCTCAATGTTGCTGAGGACAATGATTAAAAAGAACCTAAAAAAGTGGGAGGACTGTCTACCGCATGTGAAATTTGCTTATAATCGGGCGGTGCATTCTACTACTCAATTGTGTCCATTCGAGGTGGTGTATGGGTTCAAACCAATCACGCTGCTTGATTTGATGTCACTTCCATTACAAGAACGTGCTAATATGGAGGCTTCGACACGTGCTGACTTTGTGAAAAAGCTCTATGAAAAGACTAAAGAGGTAATTGAAAACAAGGTACGTGCTTATGCTTCTAAGGCTAACAAGTCTAGAAAGAAATTGCTATTTGAACCAGGTGACTTAGTGCGGGTACACCTCCGCAAAGAACGCTTTCCCGAGAGGCGTAAATCAAAATTGATGCCCCGTGGTGATGGTCCTTTTAAAGTGCTTGCCAAAATCAACGATAATGCTTACAAGATTGAGCTTCCGGGAGATGACTATGCGGTAAGTACTACTTTTAATGTTGCTGATTTATCACCATTTTTTGGGCAAGATGATACAGAGTCGAGGACGACTCCTTTTCAAGAGGGGGAGGATGATGATGACATCCATACTACAAACACATCTTCTACTCCAAGTGTATGTGAGAATGTCCTTGAAGCACCAAAGGGCCCCATGACCAGGGCAAGAGCCAAACTACTACAACAACAGGTGTTTTTGTTTCTTAGAGAGTTTCCTATTGTTTTTTATGAGAATGGCATACCATCTTATGCATGTACTTTATGTGTTATCAGATTTGAACGATGCGAGGCTTTTGGTGCTGAAGCAAATGAGGAGTCAATGTCATGTGACCCAAGCACACGTAACCATGCAGCCAAGTATCCAAAGAAGAAGACCCATGCAGCCAAACGCTAGTAGAAGAAGGCCATTCGGTTGGCACAAGACAACACAAGACAAACTCAAGTCATGCGGCCAACCCATCCTTAGAAATACTCATGTTATTAATGGCCCAAGGCCATACACGTTAGCCCATGTGATTAATGGCTCAAGGCCATGCACGTTAGCATTACTTAGTTTATTTTGTTTGGATACTTCCGCCGGCCCTAGGATGCCTACGAGAGTTTATTTTAGGAACCTTAAATTGGTCGTGAGGCTGGAGGAAAAAGGAGAACCAGATATTTTGAGATTAATAGATTGCTTTGCTTGAGAGTTCTTCCATGGTGAACAATTCATCATGAGGGGCATTTGATAGTTCGTCTAAATCAAGATCGTTCAACCTTTTCGCTGGAAATTGGGAGCGCGATAGGGCTTCGCTTGGTGGTCGTGAAGTCCAGCGTGTGTGTTCTTGCTAATTAAAGAGTGTTCGTTCTTGCATTGGCAACGGAGGATCACTACGATTCGAGAGGCTACACGTGAGTATCTTGATCCTACGTCGAGAAGATCGGGCGACCCCGTATCATCCCATTTTATCTTGTACCCTGCCTTGTTGATCAAAATGGACGAGTCTACTGAAATGTGAGTAGTAGGATCTCGGCAAGCAATTTTTACTCTAACCGGACTAGCTCTTTTAAAGCTAACAGCATCAGTTTCCTCTAGGCCTACCACCAAAAAGGCTATCTCCTTAACAGCTTCTTCTTGTCTTGCAACAGGTGGGACCCCCACAGCTCTAACCCAAACCGTTTGTAGTTCATCGAAAGAATCTTCTGTCGTGTCAGTTTCAATCACCTGAGCTTTCAGTGGGAAGCACTCCAATTCAAAACTCTTAGGGTCTGATTGGTGACCCAGTGAGCTAAACCAAATTTTGGTAATATCAAAATCCGGGCAATACTAAAATATAGGTAAAAAAAGTAGTATGCTAGTGTTTGGTTTGGCACCAATATTTGGTGTTGCCATGAAAAATTTGGTAATACCAATTTATTTGTTTCAAATGAGTTCTGGTTGGATGTAAATAGTGATATTAATTGCATGGTTTTTGATTTATCTGTTTCAAATGATCATATTTCCTAAACCGAGTATCCGATTTGTGATCCATTTGAACCGTTGTGTTCCTTGTCATTTTATCAACAAAACAAGACCCAAGTTGACATATTTTAGGGCAAAAGAAAATTGATGTCGTGTGGGACCCACAGACAATGTCGAAATTGACTAATATGGTCCTATTCACATCCAACGAAATGATGTCACCTAGCAAACTCATGGGCTAGTTGCCCTGCTAATTTTTTGGCCACCAAAACTTTTCCTGAGAATTGTGAAGAAAAAATTGGCTTTACCAAAATTTCCTTTTGTAGTACCAAAAATTGGCAACAAACCAAATTCTAGCCAAATTTTATGGGCATTACCAATATTTGCCCTGCTAATTTTTTGGCCACCAAAACTTTTCCTGAGAATTGTGAAGAAAAAATTGGCTTTACCAAAATTTCCTTTTGTAGTACCAAAAATTGGCAACAAACCAAATTCTAGCCAAATTTTATGGGCATTACCAATATTTGCCGTTGCCAAATTTTTCAAGGACACATCAAATATAGGAACCAAAACAAACACTGACCAAATTTTCTGGGTATTACCAATTTTTAGTATGGCTAGTTAGGGTAAAGAACCAAACAACCCCTTAAACTTGTTAAGCTTTCTTCTAGTTTCTTTTGTTGGAAAAGTAATCAGGAGCTCAGTTTCACTCATCGGTTTGACCATCCAATCCCACAAAATCTCAAAATATAGATGTTTTAGCTCGGCTTCAACGCTAGCAACAGTGTCTTTCCCTTCCTTGATAATCAGAATACCTCCTGTTATACTTTGATACCTCTTCTTATGCACAGCAACCTTCGGATCGGATTAGAGTTGCGAGATACGGCACAAGCATATACGATATCAAGAACGAAGTAGATGAATCTCGTAGATAGAATCGAAATAGCAACATCGAAGCAACTACGATGAGAGAGACAGATTTGGCGAAGCCGACCACAAATTTCTTAAGCACAACTTTAAAAGAGTATAAATGGTTGTCGCTCTCTCACAATCCCCTCGAACATTTTATGACCACCATATCCTTGTGCTATACAAGAATTTAGTACTAAAGAATAACCTAGTCTCTAATCCTCTCGCGCGCCTCTTGCTTTGGGTGAGTTCTTTTTGCTTGGGTCTCTATGACCACACCTCATGGCTTTATATAGTCTTCCTAGTCATCCTCTGAAGTGAAGTATGAATCTTACTCTGAAAAGAAGTAGCAGTCATAATCCTACTAAGATTCATCTAGCTTTCTTTGTAGCATATCTCTTCAAATCATAGTAGATTAGGATATAAATCATCATACTTAACATCTCTAATCGGTGCTTCGACAATGTCATTCTCATCAATCTCAACATGCAAACTATAGAAACCCTGACCAGGCATTCCATACCCACAGAGTTGCAATCCTTTCCGATTAAGCAGCAAAGGATACTGAGTAGATTTATTGCCAGTATTTCTACAGGTATAGCAGAGAGGAGGGTTAGTGCACTTAACTGCCGGGGAAAACATACATCAAGGGCAGGTTAACTGCCAGCAATACATCTAACTGCCGGAGAAACTCTAACTGCCGGGAAAACTCTAACTACCGAGGAAAAGCAACTTTTCTAGGGCAATTAACTACCGGGAATTCACATATCTACCAGGAAATGTTTTTCCTAGCAGCACTTTACCGGGCAGGCAATAAGTGCCGAGAAGACTAATTGTCGACAGATAATTTGTTTTGCAAATCAGTTTTTTTCTGGCAGTTCGATTGCCCTTAATACTATACCATGGTGTAGTGTGGCCATCTTTGCCACACTTGTAACACTTCATAAGTTCTTCATCTCTACCTAGGATGAGTTCTGATTGCCTTGTCCACCTTGATGTAATACGTGCCGTTGCTCGACGGATCACGTCAAACAGACGACTCCAGCACGGGGGGCAACGGCTCTTCCAGCCCCGACGAATTCGACTTTTCACAGCTGCAACAGCACCAAGCCCCACCGCCACCTCTCCTTGCGTCGACGTCCCCGTGGTCCGTTCCTCTGTGATACGTCCATCGAATTCAAACCCAACTCCCAACTTGCACGACACGAAGGGAATCATCTGGTACTGTAGATCTTCTGTATTGAATCATTCACCACAGAGAATCCATTTTCTGAATTTTTGAGATATTGTAGCATCTTGGAGTTGAGATGTTGTGAAGAACTTTTGAAGTGTAACAAGTGTGGCAAAGATTGAGATACATTAGATCGTACACAGATGGCTGATCCCCTCCAGGAAGCAAGCTGCCACAAGGTCGTATCTTGCGTTCTCGCTTCCAAAGAAGGTAGCAGAATAGGAACACACTGACAAAGCAACACGAAGTAACATTATATATACCTCCTCGCAAAAAGAAGAAATATTATATTCCAGTCCCTATCCGCATCACCACACTGACCACAAGCGGATATGTACAAAATAAAACCGCAGCCTCAACCCCAATACATTCCAAAATCACAATGCGTCAAACCCCGTCCAAAGGATTTGTCCCACGCAGACGCCTCCCCTCACCGACGCGTAGGCCCAGCGGCTGACGAGGACCCTGGGCGTAATAACCGAGAAACAAACCGCGAAAAGATGCGAAAATTTCTTCCCCACCCTTACCATCGAAGGAAACGGAAAGGCTCGATAAAGGGTGGGGGGCCCTGAGCGACGAGGCCTTGGTCCCTTCTCTTCATCACACCACACCACACCACACCACCACCGCCGCCGCTCCGCGCTCCTCCTCCCCCCCTGCTCTTATCGTCCAGGGTTTGCTCCGTCTCCGGTCGCCTCGCCGAGGCTAGGTTTCCGGCGGCCGCCGCCGCGGACTCGTTTCGCGATGCCTCGCCGGGCCGCGCTGCCGTTCCGCGGCCTCGTGCCGAGCGATAACGCCTGGGATCTCGTCATCAAGGTGTGGTTCCCGTGTCCTCGCGCTACGGTGTTTGTGTTGTGATGTTTGATCGGGGGGTAGGAGAGGTGGGGAATCTTCGGTTTCCTCCCCTCGTGTAGGGTTTGGGGTTTCGTCGTCGGGAGGGGGAAGGGGTTTTGCGCTTGCTAGATTGTAGAGCGATCTGGGCGGTGATTGTGGTGTTATTTATTTTTTCATAACTTCTTTTTTAGTGGCGAGATGGTTGTGGACACTGACATGGGGATAACCCCCCCTGGTCTGGTGCAGATGATCAGATGGGTTTTTGTGTTCCATCTGCTTGTCAAAAGGCTGGGTTTTCCTTCTCTGTGGGTCTATCCAAGATCAGATTGCTTTGATCTTGGTCGCGATTGTAAAAGCGTGGAGAATATTTTGGGCATTAAGGGACGATTTTGCGATGATCGTTTGAAAATTCATATCATTGTAGGGCGTTTTGTGTTACTAGTAAGATACTTTGATTTGGGATTTGATGGTAGAGTACTCTAATCTACGTTTCTTAGCACTGTTGGGCTCACATCTTTACTGTGGATTTCCGATGAGATATTGGTTTTTGGCATCTCATAGAAAGGATGAATAAATCTTGCGTCTTTGGGTGCATCTGCATAGTTTGTTTTATTACATGTGCCGATTGTTATGGCTATGATTGTATACTTGTATCTGTTTGGTATGATTCCCAAGTCTCAACTAGTTGCAAGGATTAAGGGGCTGTTTGGTTCATGACCCTAATGAACCAAGCAAATTTTGGTGAATGATTTCCTCACCGTACCAAATATTGATAGCAGACCAAACGACAACCAATTTTCATTGGCGTTACCAAAATTTTGGTAACAAACCAAACAGGCCCTAACCTTGTAGTTGTAGTAGAAGTAGTCCTTAATTGATTAATGCCATAACACCTTTGCCATCAATGTAGCAACACGTGATACTGGAAAGGGAGAGGTATGCTTCTTTAAGTAGTGTTCCGGTGTTATTATAAACTGAACACATGTTGATTAGCTGATATGAGAGGAACAGAAGAGAGCTAACATTTCTTTGTCACTTCTGTTTTGCTAATCAACAACTTGCTTGTGAATCACAAAGACTTCATGTTTGCTAATTAACAACTTGCTTGTGAAGCAAAAAAAAGTAAATAAATGTGCCACTTATTGTTGTCTTTGTGCTTTAGTCTGTAATTTTAGTCAATTATTGTTCTTGTGAATTTCCAGTTTAACTTCGGTTGATGTTTCAGGTCAAATATGGTGACACTCTCAAGCGGTTCAACACTTGTGTGAATGGTCCACACTTCGATAATAATCTGGCTGTCCTTCAGTCAAAGATTGCAAGTGCTTTTAAGTTCAGTCCTGATGCTGAATTCATTCTCACCTATACAGATGAGGATGGGGATGTTGTCATGCTGGATGATGATAATGATTTACGTGATGCTGCTATTAGTCAGAAACTGAACCCTCTTAGGATTAATGTTCAGTTGAAGAGCAGCAGTGCTGGGGCACCTCAGACCAAACAGCAGGCCTCAAATTCTAGATCTCCAATGCCCAAAGCTCTGGAAGATCAATTAGCTGAGGTGAAATCAGCTATTGGTGAAGCTTTAAAGTTTGTACCAGAGCAAGTTCCCGTTGTCCTTGCAAAACTATCTCATGACTTGCGTTCTAAAGCTGCATCATCGGCACCATCATTGACTGAGTTGCTGGACCGGTTCGCTAAATTGATGACACCAAAGAGCAACATGCAGCCTTCCAGTGGGCCCGCTGATGGTTCATCTGGCTCTTGTGATGGTCCACAAACATTGGGAAATTTAAAAATGACTCAAGAGTCTGAACTTATAACAGTTTCTGCTTCACAGCCCTCTGACACGAAAGTTTCTAAATCATCTAAACCACTTGGTCTTAAGACTGTGCTAGTTGAGGATGCCAAAGCTCAAGTTGAACAAGCATCAGGATATCCTTCAGTTGAGGATCCATTGATTTCAGCTAGTTCAGGTTGGGGAAAAATTTATCGTAAGGGAAATACTGGTGCCCAAAGCAAGGGGAAATCTCATGCCCAGGGTAAGTGGAAATCTGTCATATCTGAGATGCCACCTGCTGCTACCATTGCTCATGGTGTTCCTACTCTCTGTTCTGCTTCTGCTCCATCTATGGGTGAAAATGAACCAAGATATGAACTGAATCCTGCCTGTTCTGCTTCTGTTCCATCTATGGGCGAAAATGTACCAAGATATGAACCAAATCCTGCCTGTTCTGCTTCTGCTCCATCTATGGGCAAAAATGTACCAAGATATGAACCAAATCCTGCCTGTTCTGCTTCTGCTCCATCTATGGGCGAAAATGCACCAAGATATGAACCAAATCCTGCCTATATGCCTTTTAGATCTTATGGGAATATCAATGGTGATTTGCATTCGATATTCCCTCCACCACCAGTTCCCCATTACTGTCCGATTCCGCGCCTTGGAGCTAATGGAAAGACCAACGGTGATTTGAACTCTTCATTCCCTCCACCACCAGTTCCCCATTACTGTCCGATTCCGCGCCTTGGAGCTAATGGAAAGACCAACGGTGATTTGAACTCTTCATTCCCTTCACCACCAGTTCCCCATTACTGTCCGATTCCACGCCTTGGAGCTAATGGAAACACCAATGGTGATTTGAACTCTTCATTCCCTCCTCCACCTACCTACAACTATCATCCACCTACGAACAACTATAACCCATTTAAGTTGAATATGCCCTCGTTAGTTAGCTCTTATGGACCTTATCCAGAAGGTCTCTACTCTTTTGGAGGTTCATATAGAGATCTCAGCGACAAGTACGGTAGCGTGCCAGAACACACACTCCATAGATGGATACAATGTGATGGCTGTGGGGTCACACCGATTGCTGGGCCTCGCTACAAGTCCAATGTGTAAGTTTTTGAGTTCAATAATGGTTCCAGGTCTTCAATTGTATTTTTAATTAGAAATTGAAAAAAATATTTTTTTCTGTCATTCTAATAACATGCTTTCTTCTTTGCTGGCAGTAAAGACGACTATGATTTGTGCAGTGCTTGTTTTTCTCACATGGGCAATGAGGCTGAATATACCAGAATAGACAGGCCACATTTAGTAAGCGAAAGTTTGAGAAACGCTAATAAGGTGACCATATCAATTTGTTCATATTCATGATTAGATAGTTCCTGTGAAATAGTAACAGAATGATTCCAACTTACATTCGTCTGACCATTTTCAGAACCGGAGGCTCCATTCACGGCTTCAACAGGACAAACTTGAGTGCTGCTTCATTAAGGATGTTACTGTCCCTGATGGAACAGTAATGGCGCCATCAACTCCATTTACCAAGATTTGGCGCATGCGTAACAATGGATCTACAATGTGGCCGTTTGGGACACATCTTATCTGGGTTGGCGGAAATCAATTTGCACGCCAGAGCTCAGTTAAATTAAGGGTACCTACAACCAATGTATCTTTAGTCTGCCAATTTATTGTTGTGAATGTGAGATGGCATGATTGCATCAGAGAAAGGTCTCACTTTGATTTGATGTGCTGTGCAGACTTCAGTGGATGGGTTTCCTGTGGATCAAGAGATTGATGTTGGTGTTGACTTCATTGCACCTGCGAAGCCTGGTAGGTACATATCGTACTGGAGATTGGCATTACCCTCTGGTCAGAAATTTGGTCAGCGAGTTTGGGTTCTTATTCAGGTTGTTACTCTACCATTGCTTGCTTTTGCCCTTGTCAACCTTTATACTTTCTTTCTTATCTGATCATTTGCATGCTAAATTCGTGCGCAGGTTGAACAGCCTGTTCAAACCAGTTCTTATCTGATCATTTGTCTGCTAAATTCGTGTGCAGGTGGAACAGCCTGTTCAAACCAGTGGCAACAAGCAGCCGGCTGCAATAAACTTGAACCTGCCCCCAGAAGGCAACAACACAAAATGGAAGCCTTTCATCGATATGAATGTTGAGCCCACAGATCTTGTATATGAATACCCTGGAAGCACCAGCACCGACCGGTTTGCACATTCATTATTTCATGAAGCCATCAAACCCATTGCATCTGAGCATGTTCTGAGTGTTGTGCCCTCTGCACCTACAGCAGTTGAACCAGTTCAAGTCCCCATCACTGATCCTCATACCTCATCTACTGGGCCTGTATCAACTTCCATGCCTGCTGGTGTGCCTGCTGTACCTGAAGCCATACCACTGCCCAAACCAGTTAGTGTGGCTGCACCTGTTCCTGCACCTACTTTTGTTGGTGCTCCTGCGCATGCTCCCGTTAATGTGCTGGCTCCTGCTCCTGCTCCTGCACCTGTTAGTGTGCCTGCACCTGCTCCTGTTAGCGCACCTGTGCCGGCGCGTGCTCCTGTTCGCGTGCCAACGCCTGTGCATGTTCCTGCGCCTGTTAGTGTGCCTGCTCCACATTCGCCAGATGAACTCGTGAATCACATGGAGGAGAAACTGCTAAGGGAGCTGGAGGAGATGGGCTTCGGGCAGGTTGACCTGAACAAGGAGATACTCAGGCAGAACAAGTACGACCTGGAGCAGTCCATCGATGATCTGTGCGGCTTGCTTGAATGGGATCCACTCCTCGCGGAGCTGAATGAACTGGTAAGTAGCACGCCCCTCATCCTGTGTGCCATTACTGCGAAAATCTTCCGAGGTTCTCATTCCCGCCAGGGTTTTGATGACAGAGATAAACGAGGTGCTCGCCAAGGACGATGGAGGAAGCGTTATCAAGGGAGTGGCGATGGGTCTTTTGGCCCGAGAGAAGTACCAATGATGGCCTCGCTGTCAAGCACCTAGTGAATCTAGATATAGATAAAGTAGTATATGCATGAATAACTAGACAGTGGCAGGCTGCAGTATCTGCATACTGCAGTGGCTGGCTACTGTAGTATGCAGGAACCTTGCTATTGCAGTCTGGCGTTTCGGTGACTTTCGGTGTGTGATCGGCTGATCTCTAGTGCACTGCGTATGCAGTTACTATGGTCTAGTAGTATGTTCATGTTCATATTTGTCGTTGCTGTGCCCCTCAATTCGATGGCTGCTGTGTTCTTCCCGTGGATGTGGTACTAGTATCTATGGCTGGCTTGTGCTTTACTGGTCCCGTGCCATATCGGATAGTATTGTCACCGGCTGTTCTTCGAGGTTGCTTGTCTGTCCGTGAGAGTCGCATTTTTGTAGGGTTCTTCACTTTACTGCCCAAATGCGGTAGAGAGAGATTATACTCGGATCATCTAAAAAATTATTTGATTACATGCTCAACCAACGCCAAATGCAGGATAAGTTAAAAAGAGGGCAGAAATCAGAGTGAACCCCCCCCCAAAAAAAAGTATTGCATGCTACAAACAAGCACAAGACTTCAGGACAAAACTGAAAACCAAGCAACGAGCAGAGAGATCCGGTGCACAGCTTGAATCACCAAAAATAAAAGCCAATTTCATCACAATGATCGTCTTGAGAGCACTCTCAAGTCCTAGTTTCCACACTAATATTCAACAAAGTAACAAAAGTAAGAGATGTGTATGGCTTGAGACTCACTAGGAACACAAAATGATTTCCTAGCCATTTAGTCCGAGGAAAACTTTAGTAGTATGTACATGAGGCGCACACACCAGGCAAACTTGTTGAAATCACAGCTGTTGATCCAGGTATGCATCTTTCTCTGACTTGGCGTGACCAGTAAGGTACCCCTTAAGGCTCCCAGAAACGTCTGAGACCCAAGAGACGCTGCGCGCCAGCCAAGCCGTGGGAGTTGACGCTTGTGGGCTCTCTGCTGCTGCGATGCTCTTCTGTTCTTCCTCGAGCAAGATGTCGAGCCACCTCTTTGACATGTATTCTTTGACCACGTCAACGCCTTTGTTCACAATCTCCATTGGTGGCACGGACAGAGGATTCTGTTCCAGGTTGAGCTTCTCTAGCTTATCAAGACGGCCAAAACTATCAGGAATAGCATGGATCTGGTTGTTGCTGAGGTCAAGCTCACGCAGATTCAGAAGGTCACCAAATGAAAAAGGGAGCTCCTTCATGTCACTAAAGTTGCTGCTTAGGTTGAGAATCTCAAGACTGGAAAGTTTCCCTATGGCGGAAGGCAGACCGCAGAGTTCATTGAAATGGGCATCCAGGAGACATAGTGATCTCATCTCACAGATAGATGATGGAAGAGATCGCAGCTTGTTCATGTGGACCCAGAGTTTACGCAGATTTACCAGCTCATAGCCAATATTTGTTGGCAGATAAGTGAGCCCGTTGTAGCTTGCATCGAGCTCAACTAGTGACCTGGAGTTTGAATTATCAGTCTCTTGAATTGTGTTACTTAACAAACCCAAGGAAAGAAATTAAGTAGTAGTATCCACCTGCACTTTGAGATGCTATCTGGAAGTGTTCTCAGCTTGTTACTTGACACATTCAGAATCTTCAGATTGGATAGCAGTCCAATGGAATCAGGAAGAGAAACCAAGGCATTAGAAGCGAGTCGGAGCTCTTCAAGACTATCAAGTCCCCCTATAGCATCCGGAATAACCTACAAGCACATTTAAATCCGCCAATAAATCAGGGGACAACAGTACACCATACTAACGAAATTTATGCAGCAATCTTGTCGAGGAATTATAACCTGACAAACCATTCTTAGTTTTTAAGGGTTAAAAAAGAAATTCAGCATTTTATAGCTAGCACGTGCTGTGTCTGTTGTTAAACAACTATAGACCAAGAAGTTCAAAACAAACCATACAAATCAGTTATAAACATCACACATAAGTAAGGCAAGCAATATGGGAAAGTAACAAAAATTCAAAACAAAACTATTAAACTAGTTTCTCCTGCTTTGATATACGATTCTCCATATCTCCAGCCCAAACAAGACATCCAGGAATCGGATGTTCCAAGCTAGCCTACCCAAAAAAAACATGGAGCCACTTATGTCAATCAAATTAGCAAAATTAAGTAGACTCCAGTGTCCTAACTCCTACCAATTCGACATTCTATTGTGCAAAAACTTATATATATAGCTATTTCTGACTCTTGATGAGTAAATACTCATCCATGCATAGCCTAATCCCATAATCAAATCAAAGCAGTAATAACAGACCCCATTTCCTTTCAGTTGATTGTTACAGTCAACACCAACACATAAAGAGTAATTCACTCCATCCTTACACAACTTATAGCATCCCCATCCTTGCATAGAGCATGGAATAACTTGTACCAAATCTGAATAAAACCAGTGTATAGACTCACTCTTCATACCTGGCCCTAAAACAATAGGAACCAGGCCTATAAGAATTCACAAAAATCACTATACTTACTATCAAATCAGTACCCAAACTATTTTTGGAACATAATTCAACTCATCCATTCACAAGCCCAGTGAGTAGAATATGTGCAGAGTTACACTACAACGCCGCATCCACAATAACCACACCAAAACTAGGTCACTATAGCCCATACGGTATAGTGGTATAGGGGGTCTGCAAAAGCAGATCTAAACATACGAAGATAACAAGTTTCTCACCTCGAGCTGGTTGCGCGAGACGTCGAGCACGCGGAGCCCCTGGATCCTCCCGAACGCCTCGGGCAGGTGGCGCAGCTGCCGATCCACGAGGCGGACGCTCTCCACCGCCTTGCCCTCCTCGGCCTGCTTCAGCACGGCGACCACCTCCTCCTGCACCGTCGCATCCCCCGCCTCAGCACCCGCCGCCGCCGACGATTCCTCCTTCCCCTCCGCCTCCTCCAGGTCCCTCCCCTGCATCGCCGACCGGTACACCCTCTCGAGCCTGCCCTCCGCCTCCTGCAGCAGCGCCTCGTACGCGTCGTGCGTCTCCTCGAGCCGCACCACCGCGCGGCACGCCTCGAGGTCCCCCTCGGGGATCTGCGAGTCGCCAGCGGCCGCGGCGGTGATGAGGGCGCGGGAGGAGTCGACGAGCTCGTGGTCTGGGCGAGGGCCGAGGAGCTGGAGCGCGGAGCGGGCGGCGGAGACGTCGGCGACGGCGCGGGTCATGGCGCGGAGCACGGAGGGGTGGCGGAGGCCCGGCATGCGCTCGACGAGATCGAACTCGCCGGCGGAGGAGGGAGTCCGGGGCGACGGCGTCTGCACATGCGGCTGCTCGATGTCGAAGTCGCCGCCGCCGGAGGCTGGCCTGGGATTGGAGAGGGTGGGGAGGCGGGAGAGCACGTAGGAGAGGATGGGGTGGGACTGCGGCGCCGGATCCATGGCGGGATTCGGGAGGTGGGAGTCGCGGGATCGGAGGAGCTGGGGAAGAGTAGGCGGCGGCGACGAGTTGGAGGTGTGTGTGGTGTGGCCCGCCTGGCCGGCAGATTTGGGGGACGTATTCTGTGCACATGGGTATAACCCTGTACATATGCACATAGGCAATGAGGGTCGTCCGATGTGAAACGGACGACCGAGATAGAGGCCTCTGCGCGCTCCTCTCCAGCCCCATCCCACTTTGCGATTCGGCCCCCCCACGTGTCCTTCTTTCTCCATTCGCCCCTCCCCCGTGCGCACCTCCTCTAGCGGCGACTCGCTTGCGCCTCCCCCGTGCCTAGGGTTCGTCGCCCGCCGCCGCCCGCCTCCGCCCTCTCTCTCATCGCAACTCCCCATCGCCTCCAGACAGAGCTAGGGTTAGGAGAGCCACCGCCGTGTCTCCCACCGAAAGCACCACGCCACGCCGACGCCCGCCGCCACCGTGTCTCCCATCGAGCACCTTCTGCATGATGCCTCGACAGAGCTAGGGTTAGGGAGAGCCGCCATCGCCCGCCTGCAGCCCCGCTTTGCGAGACTCCTCCTTCATCTGCGTCGGGGTCGCGCACTGCACCACCGTTCTCCATTTGCGCCACCCCTCAGCGACTCTCCTCCATGCGACTCTCCGCCGGCGTCATCTTCAGAGGATTAGTTCGCAAGGCAATCCAGGAGCTTCGGAATCTGCTGTGCAAAAGGAGCCTCCAAAAGGATGTACTTGGAGTTTTGCAATCTAAATCTGTTGTGAATCTGCTGTAATCTTAATTTTGTAATGAATCTGCTGCAATCTCTGAATTCTGTCTGAAATTAAGTACTGAAAATGTTGTACAAATGCAATCTGAAATGCTATATGAAATACAATATGAAATGCAGTCTGAATTCTGTCTGAAATGTGGTCATGCCATACAATCTAATAGGTAAAATGCCATTAGAATTAGTCAATGTTCTTGCTCAAAATTTCCTTGAAACAGAGCCAGAGCGAGAAGAAATAAACCAAAACAGAACATAGAATTTTGAACTCTCATCACTTATATTGTACAAATCAGTCAATGAATCTTGGGGGTACAAAATCTGAGTGCAACAAATAGAATCTGCAAACTCCACCAACTTGTAGCTACATGATAGCTACAGAGTGTTTCTCAGTAAGAACTATTGTTAATCCTTGTTGACAGTTGATAACTGCAATTCACAATCTTAACGTAATCAAGAAGAGAAAGAACTAATGTGATCTTCAATTGCCTCAAATTGCCACCTCCACAACCTATAAGCTTTCCAACTTACACCAACCTCAATGGCATAACTAATGAGGAAAAATTAACAGCCATTTCCACCGGCCAGCTTTTCAGTTGGAGATTGAACATCTTTCGGGACAACACCAATTTCTGTTTTCTTTCACATCATTTTGTTGTCCTGCTTTGCCATGAGACTCTTTGTTCAAGACATCAATCTGGACCTGGACGAGTTTCTGTGATCTAGGCTTCCCGTTGAGCATGTCCTTCTCAGTGTCAATTTCATTAAGCAGCTTTGCATCCATGACCTACAGGACCAATCAATAGTACCAGCTGAATAAATAATCATGGAAGTCATATAACAAATCAGGGCTTTCCGACTGAGAATTATGAAAATTTTTTTTTACATAAAACACAAAAAGACAGGCTACCCGAATAAAAGCAATGCAAAGTTTTCTCTTGCATCTTACAAGTAAGAAAGCAAAACAAACTCTCAGCTGCTTGCTCATGTACTCATAACAAAGACTGCACCTCAGATCCAGATTTCATACAACATTCAAAAATTATTGAAACAAACTGGACTGCATTTCGGATTCCAGATTTCACACAGCATGCACAAATTCTTGAAACCATCTGGTCATTCACAGATCATTGAAACAATCAGACTGCACTTCGGATTCAAGATTTCAAACAGCATTCAAAAATTATTGAAACAAGCTGGACATTCTTTAAACAATCTGGACATTCATAAATTCTTGAATCAATCATTCCAGATTTCAGACAGCATTCAAGCCACAATTCAGTGTAGCATTTCAGTACATTACATTTCTTGAAACAAAAATTACAGCAACAAATTCATTTCTGCCCCAATTCGTCCATTTGCCACCCATCAGCCCCAATTCTTCCATTTCATCCCATTCCAGCCAAGTTCTGCAACCAAAAGAACCATAAATCAATTACCACTGTAAATCTCAGTGATTCCAAGAAATGCTAGCCCCCATTTCATCCCATTCTTCCATACAAAAATGTCAGGGATTCCAGGAAATTACTTACCTCCGCAGAGAGTCAGATCAATGGCGGCGGTCTGGCTTACTCTACAACATGACGGCTCGAGTGTGTTGTTGTGGCGCGGTGCTCGATGGGAGACACGGCGGCGGCTCGAGCGTCGCCGTGGCGCAGGTTTCGATGGGAGACACGGCGGCGGCTCTCCCTAACCCTAGCTCTGTCTGAGGCGATGGGGAGTTGCGATGGAGAGGCGCGCGGCAGTGAGGCGAAGGAGGCGGAGGCGACGAACCCTAGGCACAGGGAGGCGCAGTGAGTCGCCATTGGAGGAGGTCTTGTGAGGGAGGCGAATGGAGAAGGAAGGACGCGTGTGGGAGGTGAATCGCAAAGTGGGATGGGCCGAGAGGAGCGTCACGGAGGCCTCGATCTTGGCCGTCTGTTTGCAGACGGACGCCCTCATTGCCTATGTGCATATGTGCGAGGTTATACCCATGTGCACAGATACGCCCCATGATTTGTGGGATAATTTTTTCTTCACGCCGGTCAGTCCCTCGGATGAAAATGGATTGTCTGCGTTAAAAGTTTCAACGCAGAGGATCTACAATACTATATATATATATATATATATATATATATATATATATATATATATATATATATATATATAGGAAAATGGTATGGTACTCACAGAGTGCGTACTCACCTCTCATATACCACTTAAATCGTATGATTTATACCTCTTTATCTATTTGAGCATACTCAATAATGATTATAAGATACCCCAAAGTGAGTTCCATGAAATTTTTATTAAATTTCACTTTTATAGCAAAATTTGTGTATATACTTCTTTTATATATGAAAAAGGGTATATAGCAAAAGCAAAGGACTCAATGAATTTTTTTCAATTAAGTCGTATTGGAGTATCTTATAATTAGTATTTAAGTATTCGAAATGATAAAGAAGTATAATATGTGTGTTTAAGTGATATATTGGAAATGGGAGACATACTCCTAGAGTGAAACGACGTCCTATATATATATATATATATATATATATATATATATATATATATATATATATATATATATATATATATATATATATATATATATATATATATATATATATAAACGGACGTCTATATATATATATATATATATATATATAAAAGAAAAGTACCACTGCTGATTACTGATCACATAGTCGCAAATCAATGTTCACACATGATCTGAATCCCCGTCAGAGATAGGTACAGAGCAGAGCTGGAATGATTTATTTCCAGTCCAGGGTGAAAGTTTGTTTGCTACTGCACGATTTCTACTCCGGGTTCAAATAATGGTTAGAGTTTGTTTACCCTAGATTTATTGTATGGCTGGATTATTTTCGAGGTACATAGAAAATGGCGATTCAAGTCTTATATTATTCAAAATCATGACTTTCAAGGTATAATCCTGAATAAATTTGAATTGTAGGAAATGGCGTTTGTTTACCTGTAATGCTATGTTTGTAAATTGAATTGTAGGATTTTCATAGGAATTCCAGATGAATTTGCATGTTAACTGCAAAAGCCCAAGTGAAATTCTTTCATTGTTGACTAACGCTATCATGCAATCTAGAAACAAAAAAGAGAGGAAATTAGTCTTGTGTCATCGCAAAGACTCGAAATTATGGATAATACCATTACCTTGACCTTTTTACATCTGTGGGCTCCCTTAGGGCTGCTTGAGGTGAGAAAAAAAAATGGAAACGGCAAAGTTGCTCTGACTTCTTCCTGATCCCTTCCTCTTCTCCAAATTCGGCTGCCACCGGGGCCGAGACGTACTCATCCACCGCCATCCACATCCCAATCCGCTTATTCATGCTTGGTCTCTTGGAGGCAACGACCAGCTCGGACGAGCTGCGATGTGCGGAGTGCGGCCAAACGGCGAGGCATGCCGTCGTAGGGCGTTGCGGGCCAGTCCAACTCGAAGGCGAAGGAAGCAGCCTGCAGACCGGCAAGGAGGCACGACGCGGTGCTTGCGCCCGTGTGTGGTGGCGTGGCCTGCAATCCGGTCCGACGCTGCGGCCCGACCAAGCGCGTGAAACGTGCCCAAAGAGGGTGGCGCCGTGGCATACCTAGGAGGCGAGCGTTGGCGGCGGCGGAGCCCGGGGGGAGGAGAGAGAGTAGAGAGCAGGGGTGAAAAAAAAACTCGAAACTCGCGGACCGGTTTAATTTGACTCGAACTTGTGCCATAAGGCTGCTCCCAGTGCTTCACCCTGGCTAGTATCTTAAACCTGCCATGTAGGCAAAATGATGATGTGGCATAGTTAATGAAGAGAGAGGGTACTCTAGTATGTAATCTGGATACTGATTCGGTCTCGAAATCCAACGCATAAAATTTATTATGATCGATCCCGTGTATTTTCGTTTGTATGTGTCAACAAGCATGTATTGCTTTAGTACATACCACAAATAGACCACAATGCTTAAATACTAGTAAAGATCATGCATGTAATTAAATAAAAAAGCCTTAGATACTACACCATAAGAAACCATGCATTAGGAAGATAGTATCCTAACACTCCTCATGCACTAAAAAAACTGCACTAAGATACTGTCCATCGGGAGCAGCCTAAACGAGTCAAGCCAAGCAATCATTTTTGCTCTCTCCTTAATGAGCCGAGTTACTTGTTAGGTTCGTTAAACTCGAAAAAAACTAAAACCTAGCTTTCCAGCCCAGCAAACAATTTGGCCCATAGCCCAGCTAAACATTAAGCCCATGGCCCACTTAGCCCATAGCCGCATAACCCTAACTAGCTAGCACACAAGCACAACCAAACCAACACACGCACACGCACAACACAAGAGATGTCGATGCCGACACCACTACATTCCACCTCCGCCCTTCCCCTCTGCGTCCGGCCTCAGCCCGCGGTCCCGCCCCCTCCGACTTCAGCCTCCTCCTGCGGTCCCACCCCCTCCGTCTCCGATCTCCGTGAGTGATGGAACGGCTATCAAGCATGGAGTCCAAGAATCACCGAGGGACCAGGTCGTTTGCCTCTGCTTCCCCCTGAGGAATCTAGACCCGCCATTATATGTTAATGGAGTGTTTTGGTGATTAATGATAAATCTATTTGTGAGACTAACACTCTTATTGATATACCTATTATTTAGTCTCAGCTTGGATATAAAAAAAAATCCAAACAGGTATGCATTCATTTTGATAAATCATGTTGTGAGACTAACTCTTCTATTGCTATATCTCATGATTAGTCTCAATTGGATATAAAAGTAGAAATCAAAGAGGTATGCTTTCGACATCATATTTGTATATCTTGTTGCATTCCTAGGATCCAAAATATAGGATGAACTCCACCAAAAGTTTAACTTGAATATGTGCATATGTTCTTATTACACATTTGTGTAATGCACACATTTAGAGGGGAGTTCACTCTATGTTTTGTGGTTTCATTAGTATTGATTCATATTCCTTTGTCCACATACTTTAAGGATCTCTACTTTGAAACATATCCTTGAGTATATATAACTTGTGTAGTTAATATATTCATATGAGTATATGAGACCTATGTAGTTCATATATGCTCATATACCCTTTGAGTATATTCAACTTGTGTAGTTTATATATACTCATACCAATCTATATTCAATTACTTGCAATTGAAGTGATTATCATCAATTACCAAAGAGAGAAAGATTGTGGTATCTTGTCCCACCATTATGAGTTAATGGTATGTCATGGTAATTAATGATAATCATATTGTGGAACTAACATCTTCCATGAGTTGGATTAGCAGGTTAGGTTCCATGATGATAAAGACTTTGGATGGAATCATGTGTTAATAGTCATCAAGTCAAGGTTCGGGATAGAGGAAATCATCATGTGTTGATGATGTTCAAGACAAGATCCCGAAGTGGAGAAGTTCATCATGTGTTGATGAAGATCAAGTCAAAGATTCCGAAGAAAAGGAAATCATCATGTGTTGATGATTATAAAGTCAAGAATCCGGACTTGAAGTGAAGATGTGTGTCATCAAGTTTCAAGTGGTTGTGCAAGGTAAATGTATGACTAGCTAGGGCTAAGGATTTGTTCCTAGTCTTTTACCAGTCTTGGTGTTTGGTTGGAAGACCAGATTGCTAGTATAGGTTACCGTACTATTAAGAGGGGTCTTTGACTAGTAGCTTGAGTTAGTCATGTGTTGATAGCTCATTGTGTTTGCTCTAGCTCTATCTAGCATGATGCTATTATTTGCGAATGTATTTTGCAAATAGTTGAGGCTCATGCATAATCCTTGTAGCATGTGACTTTAGTTTGCGAATGTGTTTTGCAAATGGATTAGTCCATGTACCTTATTCCTTGTGGCATTGATTCTAAAAGTCGGCAAATGTGTTTTGCAACTTGTTGAGAATCTTGCATTTAACCTTGTGTGTATTTTGCATCAAATTGGCAAATGTGGTTTGCAAATTTGAGTTGGTGCAAAGATCATAACTGCTTTCAGCCCTGATTGCAGTGGGCGGTCTGACCGGCTGGTTATCGGTCTGACCGATGTGCTTTGAGCGGTCTGACCGGTCTCCTCTACTGCAAGCTTTTGTGCGGTCGTACCACGCTTATTTTCGGTACGACCGGTGTGCAGTTGTTCCGATTTTTCCAAGGCGGTTCGTTTATTCCAGAAAGGTGTTTTTCCTGGACTTAGCCGCATTTGTTGCTCCTTTGTGGAGCGGTCTGATCACAGGCAAATGGGCGGTATGACTGGTTGGCGGTTTGACCGGCCATTGGTTGGCGGTCAGACCGGCCGTGTGTTCAACGGCTAGTTTTATAGCCGTTGGATCTGGGGGCGGTCCGACCGGCCATTAGTTGGCGGTCTGACCGATTTCGCCCGAATTCTCTGGAATCTTCCCCCAACGGCTAGTTTTTGAGTGTGGGCTATAAATACCCACCTTGGCCGGTTGGTGGAAGGTAGCCGGTGCCATTATACAATTCCTTGAGCTAAGAGCAAGCCATCTACTCTCATTTGTGCATGTGTTGCACTTGGTGAGCTTTGAGAGGCAAACCCTAATTGCATGTATTGCATTAGGTAGTGGATTGAGTATCCACTTGAGCTTAGACATTTGATCAGTTCAAGTGAGAGTTCTAGACTTGTTACTCTTGGTGTTTGCCGATACCTAGACGGCGTGGAGGCGTCGTTGGTCCGGTGATCTTCTCAAAGAAGCTTGTGAGAAGGCTCGGCGGTTTGTGAGTGGTGTAGTGCTCACTATCTCCGGAGTGGAGGAAAGAGCAACCCTAGTGGAGCGAGTTGTTGGTTCGATTTGGAACCGGTCAAAGTGGTTGGACTTACCTCGGAGGGTTTGGCTTAATTCGTGGAGCCGGTCCAATTTATTTTGGGCTTACCTCAACGTGGATTAGGGAGACCAAGCAAGTCTCGATCACCACCAGAAACATCATTGTGTCATTGTGGTTTGATTACTTGTGCTTTACCTTGTGCAATTGTGCAATTTACATTACTTGTATTTAAATTGCTTACTTGTATGTATGGTTGCTATCATTTATATAGTCTCATATTGTTGGTGCACTTAGTAAATACTAGTTGTTTTAGGCTTTAATTATGCAAAACCAAATTGATTTACAATTCCGCATAAACTCGGTTTTAGCCAAAGAGGTTTTTTTTTATAAAAAAAACCGCCTACTCAGCCCCCTCTAGTCGGCGGCCTCCTCGATCTTACAGCCCCCCCCCCCGCAATCGACATTGGCATTGAACCGTGGAACCCCTCACCGACTCGTCTCCTCCGCTACAAAGCCGCCTCGCTCTAGCCAACCGGTGCTGATCACTGCGTTTGCCTCTTTGGTGAGTGTCAAGAACTCATGCTATGCATGCTAATATACATGGCATTATTACTTTGTTAGTGCTTGGCTCGAACGAGCCAAACAAGCCAGCTCTAGCTTTCAGGCCGAGCTGAGTCGAGCATGCATTTTTGCTCATTTGCTTAACGAGTTGAGTCGAGCTGTGTTCACTAATGAGTTTGACCAAGTCGAACTGAGTCAGGCCGAGCTAGCTCGTTATCCACCCCTAGTAGGGAGGAAGAAGAAGGGGGTGTTTGATTGGGGAATTTTGTAACCGTGGATTTTTTGTGGTTTGGGGTAGTTTAGATCTGATCCAATGGTTAGGATGAGGTATGGCCAGATCTGAGGGTTGAGGATTTGTTGTTGTAGTTGGATGTTGGATATATTGTGGTCAGATCTGTGTGTGCATATATGTGGGGGTTCTAGGGGCTCTTTTTTTCCTTCCTCTCTCTCTCTCTCTCGTGGGTTCTTTAAATTTTTTTTATAGAGGGCATAATGGGCATTTCGCACCTTCAACGGAGGTATGGCACAAAAATGGTGGTAGAGATAGTATTTCCCATAATTTGAGCTCTTTGGGATGGTGTTGGCCAATGTAATCCCTTTGCAATGATATTCTCATAATTGTGGCTCTTTGCGATGGCACCAGCCTAATTTTTTCAAAGAAAAAAAAAGTTTATTCCAACCACTAAGATGACTATACTCAGGCTATATGCACAATCACATCTATCCAAAAATAGAACTTAATTAGCTTGGTGTGGTAAAGTGTATTACTGCATAATTTGTGTGATCCCCCTTAAGAAAGGAAAATTTGTGTGATCCATGTTTAAGTCTACTTCGGCTCGGATTATCAATGTGTCTATTGTTCTTTTTAATTGATATGATACCTTTCCCTTAAATATTCTCAAAGCTTTTGTTTTTTTAATAAATAAATATAGTTTGTGTGATAGGCATTTGTAGCTTTGTGGTTCAATCTACAACCAACACGATTTGATTGCCGTAGTATGCACTACCTCGCCGAAGTCTTTTGGTTCAACGCGCCTGATTGCGCTTTGTGCATATCGTATTGTTCCATTTCACACCCTGCATCCTAGACAGAGCCCTACAGGCTCCAGGCAGTTAATCATCTATCTATCTATCTATTATATTATTAAAACCATGGCAAAAGAAACCGCTGCGTTTGCTTTCAAGGACTAACATTCTCACGTTAATCGAAGAAAAAAAAGAGAAAGATCTATACCATTGATTATAGTCGGTCCAGATTATAATGATCTAGAGGTGGCAACAAGGACGGGTCCCAGGGACTCTCCTGCACCACGCCCTGATCCCTGCTAGGAAGCCCTCGCCCCGACCCTGCTAGGCCTCCTGTGGGGAGATGGACCCTGGTCCCTGCGGGGATTAAAAAATAGGTTAAATGATTTTTAAAATAATAATAAAGATACTTTATTTATTAATTTATAAATATTTACATATACTTTCCCCCAAAATATAGCTTCAAAATTATATCCTAACATATATATTCAAGTTTTAGTATAAATATATAGGAAAAGAATACATCTCCCATATTAGAAAATAATAATTTATAAGCAAAATAATATATTTATATTTTTTGACGGGTCCCACGGGTAGGGAGATTGCCACCCACCCCTACAGGGTAATTGCCATCCGTATAGCGATCTATATTATAATAAAGAGTTCATGTCAAGTACAATACAGAAATAACTATTTTTTAAAAAAAATAAAGTAAAATAAGCCATTTGATTTCCATATAAATTCCTAATTAAGATCTCTAAATAAATATTATTTGAAACAAACATTAAACAAAAGTAAGCAGTTGCATTTGTATACAAATTCCAACAAAAAATAACTTAAATTCGGAATAAAAATAAAATAAAAGCAACAATTTGATTTCGACATGAATTCCAAAGTAAAATCTCTAAATAACTGTAATTTAGAATAAAATTAAAGAAAAATAGCAATTTAAATTGTATATGAATTCCAACAAAAACAATTTAAATTCAGAATAAAAAGTAAAAAAATTGCAATTTGATTTCCATTCAATTCCAAAGTAAAATCCCTAAATAACTAAAATTGATAATAAAAATAAATAAATTTTGTAATTTGATTTGTATACTAACTCCAATAAAAAATAATCAAAATTTTATGTTAATCGGTGGGAAAAAAGAAAGATCTACATTGTTGATCGTGGTGGGTCTAGATTATAACAGTTTAGATTAAAATACAGAGTCCATGTCAAGTACGGTCTAGAAATAACTGAAATTTGAAATTTAAAAATAAAATAAAATTAGCAATTGAATTGTAAACAAATTCCAACCAAAACTAAATAATTTTTTGAATAAAAAATAAATAAAAATAGCAATTTGATTTCAATACGAATTGCAAAGTAAAAATCCCTAAAGTTGTGTTTTGGAGACCGTGTTGATGCCCAAAATGTGACTACTGGAAGTACTATAGAGACTGCTTGGGATCAATATTAAGTTGATAGGCATGAACCAAGCTATTTTTGTGGAAGGCATATTTGAATATTGGCTTTTCAAGGGCCCATAACGCGTACTAGGCTCAAATGAATTTTTGAATCAAATATTAGTTTTCAATTACTGATGCGTCTGAAAATGGTGCGTTATTTCTCTGTACTTTATTGCATTACTCATTGAATTCATCATTAATTGCTAGGGTTGCTATTAATTAATTGCCAAATGCTCAAGATATGTTTTGGTTGACGTTATCTGTAGGATCCAAAGGGAATTACACATTTTAGGAGCATAAATGGAAAGTAGACGTCAAGAGGAAGGAAACCCAATTTGGATCACCGTGAATCGACGCTTTAGAGAAGAAAACGACCAACGATTTGGTCACCAGCGACCGTATCACCCTCTAGCGTGATTGCCACATTTAATGGATCATGATTCGTGAAGGCTCTAAGGTATTCAGCTTCCTGGCGGTGCAAAGCCCTAGGATTGACTATTTAAAGGAGACCGATTGCATCTACAAACAAGAAGCCAAGAAGAGAGAACCACCACACCATCCATCACTTCGAGAACACCATCTCCACCATATTTTCCACCACCATCTCCACCATATTTTCCACCATAGTTTATACTCTATTCATCCATTCTTGTAATCAAACATCTTTATTAATATATCTTTCTTATTCTCATATTGTTGTCATCATGTTCTCCGTTATTTATCTATTGTTCTTGGTCCCATAGATATGAGTGAGTAATTCACTAAGGGCTAGGCGTTGAGGTAGCCATGTTGCGCTTAGTAATCAAGGGGATGATCTAACTTTCATTTATGCTTTATGTGTTATAATTGCTATTAGTGTTTGTATGTATTTCCTTAATACTAGGACTCGATGGGCTCCGATGCTCCATAGGTCGACGCAAGGAAAGGTGTCGATAGACGATACGTGGAAGATTGACTAGCAGAGTCGATGACAATGAAAGCGGCTGTAAGATCAAGGATGAACGACTAGAGGGGGGTGAATAGGAGGTTTCTAAAAACTTGGGCTCTAATTAACAATTTTAATAAGTATGGTCTAATTAGAGATTTCTACCACCAGTCAAGAGAAAAAAAAAATCTAAGCTTTCACTTTGACACCCCAAGGCTATGTTAATACTAAATACAATTTTAGCTAAGCAATTCTTCACAAATGAGAGCTAGAAATGTAAATGTGGAAATAGTAAAGACAAGAGAGAAAACCGCAATGGAGACAATCGATGTTTTTCCCGTGATATCGAAGACTTGCCGGTCTTCACTAGTCCATGTTGAGGTAAGCCCTAACAAATTAGACCGGCTTCACAAATTGAGCCTAATAAACCTCAATCCCACTAGGGTTGCTCTTCCTCCACTCCGGAGATGGCGAGCACCGAATCACTCACAAACGGTGTTGGGCCTCTTCACAACATTCTTGAAGAGATCACCGTACAATCATCCTCCAAGCCATCTAGGTACCGGCAAACACTAAAAATAATAAATCACAGCCCTTGCTTGAATGTTATCAAGTGCTAAAGCGATCAACAAATGATGTAAATCCATTTCAATGCTCTCAACAACCACAAAATGTGAAATATGAGCAAATGAGTAGTAGAGAGTAGACCTGTTCACGGGCGACCCGGCCCGACCTTGTCTGGGCCAACCTTGGGACTGGATTTTTGGCCTGAAAGCCCAGCCTGGAAGCCCGGCCCGAAAGCCCAAAAAATGTAATTAAAAAACTGGAAATATATATTTTTAATTTTGGAAGTGAATTAAATATTAATTTATTATTCCGAAAAAGGATTAAAATAATATATTTAAATCAAAAAAGCAATTTTTGGGCCAGGCCCGGCTTGGGCCTGCCTGTTTGAGACTGGGCTTTAAAAGCCCATCCCGGCCCGTCGTTTGAACAAGTCTAGTGGAGAGTGCACCAATGGCTCTAACGTATTCCATGAGGTTAGGAGTGATGAGTTTGGTGCTCGTGAGAGAGTATTTATAGCCCCAACCGCAAAAACGACTGTTTGAAGAAATTCCCTAAAAAATCCAGCAAGTGTGGTACTACCGCCATTGATCGGCTAGTACTACTGCACCTACTATTCAACGGTCATATGAGGTTCATTAAATGCTTATGAACTAGCCGTTACGGTTTGGTGCGGTACTACCATACTCGCATGGTCTGGTACTACCTCTTGATGGTAGTACCTTACTGACAACTGCAGTTCAAGATGCATGCATTACTTAGTTGATCAAGATGGCACAAAATAAATCCTCAAGCTACTAGCCATGATCTCTCTTTATAGTACGACATCTAGCCTATAAATTTGCTCTTTTCGCCAATCACCGAGACCGGTAAAAACTATAAAAAGGGTCATTGAGCTACATAATACCTGTCTTGAATCATGTCGATCTTTCGTTGTCTTTGCATGCCATTCCCATGTCATCATCAAAAATACGGGACTAAACCTTTAAGATATCTTAGCACATATGTTAGTCCCACAACATATTGTTTTCATTAATTACCAAAATTATTTTTAGGGGTCTATATGCTTTCAATCTTCCCCTTTTTGGTAATTGATGACAACCTAGGCAATGTGAATGAAGTAAAAGATTTTGAAAATACCTCAAGTTTGAACACAAGTTGTATTTTCTTGTTTTGACTTTTGATTTGTAATTAATTCTTGAGATGAGCTCAAAGGAGATGAAGAATTAGTTACAACAAAAAATCGATTGACAATAAACAAAACTCCCCCTAAATATGTGCATGTGAGTTCATGAAATTTTGGCGAAGTTTCCTTTATTTATTGAATTTGTGGAAGCATGCTGAGTAAAAAAAAAAGCCATATGATAGACGAGATACTTCGCACAAATCAGATAATTGTAGCAAGGATAATCAAGAAGCATTAACATGACTATTACAAGATAAGTTGTCATAATGCATACATCCAAGGAATGAGTTCAAACATATCCAAAAGTCCACACAAATAGTTAATAGTAGTAGATAGATAATAAAGGTAATAAGGTCACTTCATCTTCTTCTCCTTCTCCCCCTTTGATCTTTTGATCTTTCCTTCTTCTCCCCCTTTGGCATCAAATACCAAAAAGAGTCACTCCACTAGGATGGAGGAGGGGCGTTGCTTGGTCTGTATTCCGTATGAACTCCATCACAAGCAAGGTTAAAGTCAAACTTATCTTGAATCAACTTCATGATATAGGGAGCATAAAAATACTTTTATCTGTATCCCTCTTTGAAAATGTTATCTCAGTTATGATAAAGTCCACAACATCAAACTTGGCGCCCTTTAAAATGTGATTGATAACATTCCAGGCCTTTCCATAAACTTCATCATTGTTGCCACTTCTTGGAAAGAAGGTTGCTCTTATTATCCGGTATATGATGCTAGGAAGAGGTAGAATTCCATGCGTTCTTCCACACACAAAGCTATGGGTGGCATCATATATATCATCTAGTAGTGACAGATCCCAAGGCTCCCCAAGGTGTACCTTCATACTCCGAGTTGCAGGGATGAGTCAGGATTCATGACAATCCATCTTTGAAGCATTGAGTTGTTGTGAGGCTATCATCTAGGTGAGAGAATCAAACTCAGGAGACATATGGACTGTGACATAAAATTGCTTGGTGGTTCTAGAATGAAAGTCGCACTTCAAAGTCACAAAGTTTTCCAATTTCACTTGGTTGAAAAGATAATGGAGTCCATTGTAGAGAGGATTTTGATCGAGATAACTCCATGTCACATATTGATGATTGGCAAAGTATTTTTTTCCCCATACACATGATAAAAGACATCATCTTGAAACTTAGTATGGAAGAATGCTTCAGATGCATTTTTGGGAAACAAAAACTGATCTGTATGTCTCAAAGTTGTGTACTTTTCACCTCTGATTTTTCTCTCATCCACAACAAATAAAGGGATTGGATTGGTGAATACTCCTCATCGCTAGTGTCATTGTCGGTTGCTTCTTCTTCAAACTCATCTTCATATATATGTTCAATTTGCGCTTTTCCTATTGACGAAGAGGGGAGAGCAGGGCTGCGAGGCATTTTTGCTATAAGAGTGAATGTGAGAACCCTAACAATTAAATCAAGCTAAACAACGATAATCGATAATTAAGCAGCAAATTAAAATTCATCTAAACAAAAACAAAACATAAGCCCAGATGGATATTGAACACATCGCCAAACAATTTCATACAAGATAATATTATCAAGAGTCCATCAGCAGAATTTACAATATAAATTATTGTCGCAAAAATAAATGATAGATACAATCTCAGAGTTATTTACAAGAACTCATGACAAGCAAAATGAAAACATTTAAAAACAAACTCAGAATTAAATTACAATAAGTCTTTACATTGGATCAACATACAAGAATTCATTAAAAACGGAAGTAAAATATTAATACAAGCTTAGAATAAATTACAAGATTCTTTGCATCAAAGAATGGATAAATATTACAACATTGAGTGCATTAAAAAAGAATAAAATAAAATCATGCATGCATATCGCCAAAGCCTTCCTTGAATCTTCATCCGTATATCGCCCATCTGTTGAACTCACTTTGGAGTATCTTATAATCATTACACACACACACATACGTGTATGTATATACGTACATGTACGTATATATATATATATATATATATATATATATATATATATATATATATATATATATATATATATATATATGTGTGTGTGTGTGTGTGTGTGTGTGTGTGTATTTATGTATGTATGATGTATGTACGTATGACGTATATATATATACACACACACACATGTATACTTATACTTATACGTATGTGTGTGTGTGTATTGCGAGTGGCGGATCCACCACGAGGGCGCGAGGGGGCTCGAGCACCGGTTTCACTTGTCGCACCCTTGGACCTCTAGCACTACTTGTATCATAAATCTAGTTAATTTTGTTATTAAGATTGATACTTGTACATATTTTTTTGTTTTCGAAACGCACTATTAATTATTAAGATAATACATTTAATGTATTTTTTTATTTTAACTTTGTTTTTCATAATTTATATATCAATTTAGATTACATATAATATTTAAATATGTATTTACTAGCTTTCCTCGTGATAACATACTCACACTAGCACTCCTAACGACACTAGCACTCCTCGTTAGGCCTCACACTAGCACTCCTCGTTAGGCCGGCACTACCACGATACACGAGGCGCGATCAAACACCACAAATCGCAAGCTGCCATATGCCGCCTACGTTCCATACGGCATCACCCGATCTATCCAACGTACGAGCGGTCATGCGTTGCCGGCGCACCACCGCGCGCCTCCGAGAACCCCCACACTGCACCGCAACGTGCCGCGCGACAAGCAACCCGAAGCGGAAGTTGGGGGGGAAAAACTAGCGTCTACAGATGCCGACTTCGCTTCTTTGACGATTTGCCACATTAGTCAAGGCGGCACGGTCCTTCGTGCGTAGAACTTCCTTACAAGATCTTGTTTGCAAAGAGAAGATGACCTGTCGATGCCATATCCTCTCTCTTGTGTTCACGTACAAATCGAAAAGAAAAATGTTGGTACTTGGTAAGATGGTATAAGCGTGAAGCGTCTCTTATGGAACTTTCCTGTTGGCTATGAAACGAAAAGCTGAAGGAAAACTAACAGCAGAGCAGGCAGGAGCTGCACGCTTGCTGGAAGACGGAGAAGAAAAAAGCCAACTCCTCCAGCTTCGGCTAGCTAGCCTGAGTGCCTGACATGGCCGAGGCTATTTCCTTCCCGGCCACTTCAAGAACCTCCTCTGCCCTGCGAGCCAGCTTCTCGCATATGTTCCTCGCGATCCTCTTCTGAAACTTGCTGCTCTTGAGCCACTCGATGCCGACGAATATCTCGCACCGGCTGCTCGGCGGGTCCGACGCAACGCTCTGTATATTGTACCTCAAATGGACCTGTAGACATCGCACACACCACACACAAACATTGCCTAACCACTCTCGTCCACTGCCTAAACGAAGGACATGACGAATTGATGATGAGCTTAGCACGCAGAAAACGTACCCGAAAGTAGTCGCCGAAGGGGACGTTGTGTAGCGTCATCACGTCGTAGATCGTCCACCCGTCGCCGTCCTCCGACGGGAATTTCAGCTGGGTGCTGACCACTTCGCCGCCGAATATCGACATGTACCGGTTGAACTTGTAGCTGGCATGCCTCTCCAGTACGCCTGGCTTGGTCTGCTCCCACTGGGTCGCGGTGTAATCGAGGCACCCGACTTTGCTCATCGTTTTTGTCTCCAGAGGCCCCCCGTCGAACACCCCCATGAGCAAATTAGCCTGCAATGCGAACAGATGAACAAGGATCGATCAAACTCGGGCTTTCGCAGGCATACAAAAGCGTACTGACAACAAAAACTCGATAATATTTTTCTCTTGGTTAACTGGCGCAATGTCGCTAGCCAAAACAATAGCTACCCTGTAACCTAAGCAGACATTTCCTCAGATTAACATACAAAGCTGGGTAGTTGATATTTCTCGGTGTATTTTATCTTAGATTGATTTTTATAAATATCTAACATATATTTTTCAAAATAAAGAATTGGTGGAATTCTGGATCTTGGATAAGTGAATACTTAAGTGCTGTTCATATATTCGCTCTAGTGCCAATCTTCAAGAATCTACTCTAGTCCCCTTTCTCAAAAGTAAAAGTAGACAATATATAGTCTATTAGAATGCTTGCAGTTTTATCTGGAATAGACTTCCTTTCAATTTATCAGACATACCCATGCTACTTTTGAATCGAGATAAAGAGAATGATGTAACAGCATAACCAAACCTATTGGCAAAGAAACTTATATAACCCTATCAGCAAAAGTACGAATCATAGATATCTCACATCAATAGGATGTTCCAAAATATACTCCTTTGAGAGAGTCACATCTCCAATGCTCAATACAGATTGAACGCCATCAAGATCAACGTAGTTCCCATCTTCTTCTTGATCTTCTTCCAGCTTGGTCCTCTGTTCAATAGCTGACGCTTTTGTTTTCCACAGACCAATTATTGTCCTAACGATAAATAACACAGCTTTTCATCAATGAGATCATCCTTACGTTAATACTGATGGTTAAAGTATTGGAAGATACCCACCTGCTAGCCTTGCTAAACGATGCAAATGAATGGAACTGAAATTTCAACCTCCCTTCCTTATCTTGGGACTTCGCACCATTCTTGGCATCAAGTCCCCGGCCGCTCTTCAAGATAAACAACATTGATGGGGTGCCTACTGTTGTGAAAGATGGAGGTAACACTTCGATTTCTTCGACATCCTCCCACAGAAAGAAGAATTTCGTTTTATGTCCAAACAGATTAGCATAGAAACCAACTATTCTGGCTGACAGAAATAGCCTTCCCTGCAGCAGCAGCAGCAACTACAAGTGAATATCCACACAGACATCTAACAGTAGTGAACTATAGATAAACTAGTTGCATAACCTGTTGAGCGCATAATGTAGTGGTCCAAAAAACACATGAAAGTAGTTATAATACAATATTGCATTGTTAACTATGATAATGCGTTTCAAGTAAAATGCCATGTTTGATTTCATATCAGGCCTTCCAGTTAAATTCTTAATATATCATAAGATCTTTCACGATTATTGTAACCTTCTATTTGACCTAATATCAGAAAATATCAAAATAAAGTAAATCCAGGAAGTAAAATAAAGTAGAAACTCAAACAATTGTACCTGCAATGGCAACTTCCTCTTTAAGGAGCATGCATAATCGGCTATAAGGAATTCTTCGTGAGGCAAACCAAAAAGCTTCTGGAATGTTGAATTTCTGTGAGGTGACCGAACGTGTAACTGCAATACAATTATATAAATACCTGGATTGTCAAAACGGTTATTACTCTTACAGGCATCCATGGATAGGTTAATCGAAGAATACCTTCTTACCAACTTCCTTCTCCAAATTACTGAGGTACTCTCTCATTGATGTCTCAGGTCCTTTCGTGTTCTCAAGAAATATTCTCAAATGTAACCGACTCTGGCATGTCTGAGCTAGTTTTCCCTCCAATGGTACCCATATATCTGCTAATTCTGCTGATGTGTGTTTAAGAAAGTTAATTTCTGCATGTCCTAGTGAAATTGCCAAGTCGAATGGGCCATCAAAATTGAAAACCTCCACATCCAACATAGCAGGTGGTTCTTCCATGGCATCGAATTCCATTATCTCTGCATCGTTCTTTCAGTTTGTCACAAATCATAAATCAGACAAGCCTACAAGGTTAATCATAGTGGTGCAGTGTGCTAACATGTGAAGTCTACTAACCGTTCCATTGTGGTTCCTGAGTCTGAAGTTGAACAGAGCTTGTTCTCGTAATACCGTTGCAGCTGAACACAACATAAGGGTCTACTGATCCACAAGAAACGGGCGGCAAGCTTGTAGCCTCTAGCAGAGCTACAGTTAACAGCCAACCATCACCATTTGCTTTAACCCCATGATCACCTCCTGTGACAAAAATTAGGTACAAAAGTAGCACAGTTATTACACGAACGAGTCCAAATGCATGTTTAGAGCATGAGAAATACAGAAGTTTCAATTGAACAGAAGAGCATACCTCGTTGTACCCTTGCCTCTACAAAATGAGAGATCATATTCAGTAAACGTTCTATCTGAAGAACTAGTACGCCAGATGTGATCAGCTCTGCAAATGTGTCAGGTAAATCTAGACCATTGAACTCAAGACCCATAAGTGGGCCTGGTTTAGACAGAAGGATGTGCACAAGAACATACAGTGCCATTATCACTGTAGAAATGACAGTAAAATTGCAAAAATACTTGCAAGCAAGTCTGATATCTGACTGGTGATCTGTCTGCAGTGGTGCCAACAACTGCTCTTTATCCATCCCTGCAGAATCAGCCAATTTCACATGCCGAGACAAAATTTCTGCAAAACTTTCGAAATTTTCTTTAAGTCCATCCCGAACACTTCCCTCAATCATACTTTTCATCAAGGTACTCTGAAGGAACTCTACATTGTATGATACAGTCAGATGTGAGCTTTCTTCACCTGACGACAGCTCAGGGAAGTGAGTTATTTTGTATAGTAAGACAACCTCAAAACAATTTCCAAATGGAACCTCCGGAGTACGAACACGAGTCATAATCACAAAATTCTTGCCATCCGCTTTAAGATATGTCTGCTCCTCAGTAGTTTTGACATCTTTCATAAGTTTTGTTGCGCCTTTGGTGTACCGACATGTCCTAGTTAAGCTAGGAGGATCCTTGTTCTTCCATGTCCATGGCTGTTCCTCGTAGACTGTAGTTCCTTGCAGTTCGCGCAGGTCTTTGGAGAACTGAGAATCAGGTCCAAAGAGAAGAGAGTTCAAATCCTTCGACTCCACAAGGTAAGTATGCTCAAAGATGATGCCACCACCAAGATCTTCCGGCATGTCTGGTGTACTACTTTTTGACTTCATGACTTCCATAGCTTCTTCAAAGCTTGAATCTGTAATCGTCGGTTCAGTGTCACTTGCACTTTTTGATGTTGCTGCACTAGGCTCTATGAGATCATCATCTTCAGAAACTGAATTGGAATTTGCTTGTGTTGAATGGTCAGAATTATCTAGAGAAGTTTGTTCTATTGTACAACTCCTGGGGGAATCCGCCATCCCACTGTTAAAACCTGAATGTTCCCTATAAGTTGATATCTCAAATTCAACATCGGTGCCACTCCTGGAGCTCGAACAAGGAGATGAGTGGATAACGGTATTGTTGTTGTTTTCTTCGTACAGTGAAAAGGTGAGAAGAATTTTCCCTAAGGCAGCCATACAAATAAAATCATTATTTATAGACCATTCACCAACAATAATGAAAAATGCAATCATCATGCATCCAACAGTGGTACAAGTGTACAACTGTTGGAACCGACAGCAGCCCTAGCACGAGAGAACAATCACAACAAATGCACAACAGACTCGAGGATTTGATTACGAGGTTCGGCAAAGCCTACATTCTAGGAGCCGGTGGCTCCATCTCAATAGGTTTTTTTTTTCACGATTAGGGTTACAAGATGTCGGCGGTATATATTTATACCCGGGTTACATATTCAATGTATTCCTAATTAACCTTCTTTACAGCTTTCTAGATCCACAGTTATTGGATGTCAACTCTCAAGACCAATATGCGTGTTCGTATATCGTCTGTAAACTACTCTTACAGATTACTAGTAGTTATATACTTTCCAAGTCTAGTTCACGATAAGCAGCAAAGCTGAGCCTAGCTACATGATTATTCTGTCATCGGTGCAAAATATAGAGCTTATTGCTGCTGTTTGCACGCATCTCAACCGTGAGAGAGATTAAATTGCGCCGCCAGTATGCTCGACTAATACTTTAGAACGACTTACGAAAGCCTACTGACTTTTTATTTCGTAATAGCATGCTAATCTCTTAAGAGCTTGCGTGCGGCAACTGGCAAAGCTAACAATAATACGGGTAGCTTCACCCAAAAATCGGCCGCGCTCGCCGACCAAACGCAGAACCCAAAGTAGAGCAAAAATAGAGAAGCAAATGCGTGTACGCACCGCACTCCGCGGCCACGGTGGCGCCGTCCTTCCGGCGGTGCTTGGGCTGCAGCGTGAACCATGTCGGCGGCAAGGACCGCCCCCCGCTCCCGGAGGCCTCCCCCGCAGGCGCCACGGGCGGCGGCACCGGCAGCTTCACCCTGCCCACCACCTCCCTCCCCGCCGCCCCCTCGCGGCGCCGCACCACCCCCACCTCCACCGCCACGTCCTCCGCCCCTACCGCGAACACGAACTCCTCGTTCCACCCGCCGCGCCGCCCGCCCCACCCCCACCGCCCGCGTCCGCGCCCTCTGCTTCCCCACCTTCACCCTCGCGTAGAACCCTCCCCCGCCGCTGTGCTCCTTCAGCGGATGCGGGAGGCCGCGCGCCTCGAGCACGTAAACGTAGAGCCGCATGGCGATGACGCTGTAAGCTCTGCTTGCTGGTGATCAAAGCGGTAAAATGGGAAACTGGGAATCGGTGGGGAGGGTGGTGGTTTAATTTGAGGTGGTGGGAAGGCTTGGGGCGGGGCGTGGCGTGGGCGGGGGCAGGGGCTACGTGGCGGGAGGAGACAGGTGACGCGCGGCGGTGGATTTGGGACGCGCGGCGGTTTGGGCAGCCACCGTGGGAGGAAAGTTTGGTGGGTTTTCGTGGGATGGGAGAGTTGTCGCTCACGGCCGCGAGGGGAAGGCGGAGTGGCGGACGGGTCGCGGCTTTGAATTCTTGGCCTCTTACTAGATTTTTTTTCGCGATTATGCGTACGCCATGTAACCTCACAAAATTATTACTAAAAACGTACTCGTGTGTGCAGCCTCTTCTAGATCTTCTCGCTAGCCAGGTCGTGGACGGTGCTGGCACGTACCACTTCGTCGTCCAAAGCCTTTTATTTATCTCCATGGATGCCATGATCGATGGCGATGATTTGGCTGTGAAGCGCGTCGTCTTGGTCAAACCGCTGTATTTTGTTTCCGTTGATGTGCTCGTGTCTCTGACTCTATGCAGTATCTGTACTGTAAGCGGATAAATGCAAAACATGGCCATGCTATGTTACCCACAACGAGCCCAATAGTATCTTAGGCTCATTGCAGCCCAGGAAAAAGCCACTGCATACACTTGGGAATTGGGATGCGCCCAGGTAGACGACGGTAAGAGGCCATGGCTTCTCTCAACTCTCTCGTTTGCTTCCGCACAAACCGTCGAGTGAGTGATGTTTGTGTCAATGGCATGTAGCAATAAAAATTCACGTGGTGGAGTAAATGCATCAGAATTGCCTGCAAGGGTAGTACCGGTACCAAGTAACAACCTGCTCTAAGTCGTAATACACAAGATCAGAAACAGAGACTAACATTCAGCAGCTGCACTATATACAAGACTACTACCACCAAGTACCAACTAAAGGGCGATAAAGCTGCACAAATTAAGATCGGTAATTCCAAGCAAAGGGCGATAATGTACAGCAGGCATTCCGAAGGGCAGCTCATCCTGCGGCAGCAGATGATGATAAATCAACACCACACACATGCACGCGAGGGCCTGATGCAGAATGTACGATCAAATTCTTTCAACTGATTTCACCGGACAAAACTTGTCAGGCCTGGAATAACAAAATGGAAGAAAAAAAGACAATGAGATGGTATGAACAAATCGATTTTTCGACAGCATTGTACGCAGAAAAATAGAAGCAGCATACTGAAAGTAGCTTACTTCATCAGCATTAGAAGATCAATTGTTCCGCTTCCTTTTCTTTCTCTTCTTCGAGGGGTTGGAAGCCACGTCCCCCGCATTGGCTGCTGGTGCTGGAGGTGGCGCTGCAGGTGGTGTTACTGCTGGTACTCCAGGGGTGAAGGGTGGGAAGACCATGGGATGTGGGTGCATCGGTACTAAAAACATTCCTGGGGGCACGGTTGCCGAAGTAGGTGCCATAGCCATCATTGTTGGCGGCGCTGCCATTGGTGTAGATGACGTAACTGCCACTGCAGCCACTGCTGTAGTAGCAGGTGTTGAAACTGATGTGCCGTTACCCACATCTTCAGTGCACGGCTTCGAAGACTTGGCACCTTTCTTACCAGCAGAAACTGGACTTTCTCCAGGCCTTTTCTCTTTTCGAGATTCCTCAAACTTGCGTACCTTCTCTTTAGCTTCTTTCATCACAGAAAGAACATACTCCATTGCATCAGGATCAGTTGCTCCCATTTCCACAATGTCAGCAAAATACCGGTGGCCATGCTTGTAGAGATTGTCCGCTTTATCTTCACGGACATTTTCCGGTTTTGTGCTCTTCCCTGTAGCTTTTGCCACTTTTGGTGAGATGGGAGTTTCCTTAGATTCCTCAGGGCATTTATAATCCTTCCTCCACCGATCAAGAATATATTTGGAAGGTATTAGCATCACAAGCTCTTGCCTCAAGACAGCAAGAGCATGGCTACACAAAATACCTTTAAACTGGAATGACCTGCAGATACACCACACTTCTTTCTCGGCACTGTTATACATCACTCTGTAGTCAAACTTCCTCTCCTTCCCAATGACGGTCACAGTGTAAGTCACTATCGATCCATTCCTACTGACTTCAGTGCAATTCACATTCATCAGCTGCTTCAACTGATCCTGGAACTTCTGAAACATATTTATCGTATAAACATTTGCAAATTGCTCCTCAAACAGCAGACCAGACAGGGCTTGAGGCCTTTGCTGAAATGAACGGAAATCATCATAGGCTTCTCGATCAGACCTAAGCTTCATAGCAGTATCAAATTGCTCAATGAATGTCTTTATTGTGGTTTCTGGTGTAATATATCCATCGAAAAAGGCCTCCAACCGTTCACTGCGACGAACGGTGGAGATACCAGCCCAAAAGGTATCCTTCACATATGCTGGCACCCATTTTGTCCTCTCTTCAAACAAGGTTGTGAGCCAACGATTATCATGAAGGTTGTACTGATTTACCATCTCAACCCACCACCTCTCAAAATCAGCTGACGTAATGGTGTCATAGACTACCTTTTTCATTCTTAGGCTAATTGCTTCTTTATCCTCAACTCTTCCAGACATTTCAGGAAGCTCTTTCATTATATGCCAAAGGTTGTATCTGTGACGAGTATTTGGAAATACCTCAGTGACTGCTTTTACTACAGGTCTTGAATGGGTGGTAATAATTGCTTCAGGTGCTTTATCATTCATGCATTTTAGCCATTTCTTGAATAACCATGAAAAAGTCTCTGGAGACTCATCTCCAAGTAAACCGCATCCTAACAACACAAACTGCCCATGATGGTTGATTCCAAGAAAAGCAACCAATGGAATAACAAACTGGTATGTCAAATAAACGGTATCAAAGCAAACAACATCACAGAAATGCTGATATGCAGCTCTAGATCTAGCATCAACCCAGCAAACATTCTTGAGCCGACCTTCATCATCCATGTCCCAGTTGTAGAAAAAGTTGGAATTTTGAGCTTGCATCTTATCAAAAAAGACTAGGAGTCCCTCAACATCTCCCTCTGCAAACCTCAGCTTCCCAGCCTTGCCAGCTGCTTCAATGGAATAATTTGACTGAGAGAAGGATCTCACCATGAAATCTTTGTTTTGGTTGGGTGGCCTGCCTCTACCAGAGTGAATCTTCGGGTTCAATCTAGTCTTGGCGTTGAATGGGCGGTGCTCCCTCTGCCAGTCAGGGAGATCTTTAAAGCACATCATGAATCTGACCATTTCAGGATTACATGGGTGGTTATGCTCCAGCTCAACAAATACCACTTCCCAATGGTTCTCACTTGTGTTATACTTCACCACCATCATTGCTTTGCAACCAGTCTTTGCAACAAGCCTCCTTCGAGCTTTGAGGCCAGGCTTAATCCTAGCAATGCCACCTTTGTAACACACAAATGTTGCACGGTATTTGACCCCATCAACACTATGGGAAGTCCGCTTAGAGACACCAAAACCTGCACGGTAGCCATACTCTAAGTAGAACTTGTATGCCAGATCAACCGTGCCAAAAGTCATGCCAACTCGAGGGTTGAGAACCTCATGCTTATCCAAAACTGCATTGTTGTTATCGAAGGACGTGGACACGTCCCTGACGTACGGTTGCAAGCTGCTCCTTGCATAAGGATCGCTATGAAGGGCGTCCATCACATCAGCACTTGGTAATAAGAATCCTAGGTCACATAAACATAAGACAGCAGTAAGCGTGTAAGAACCGCTTGGGATAGACTAGATAAAATAAATTGAAATACTTCGTTGAGTTGCATTTCATTTCTACATTACCAAGAAAATCTGTAATTTTGCCGATACAACTGTTTTTTTATACTAAAGATGACTCGGACAAGGCAAAGAATTGTATGTTTAACTGCAACTGCGATAAAGGAAAACTTCCTCTCACGTACATAGGGTTCTTGTAACTCCAAGTTGAATAATAATGACTGAACGAATAAGCATTTGGAAGGTTAAGCTCTTGCAATGAGGGGACTGGGGTATGCTGATTAATGCATGCCTGAGTAGTATTGTTTTTATAATCATGATATCTTTTTTACCGCCCAAACAACTGTTGAAGAACACTGATAGCTTGGGACAGAGTGTAGTACCAGAAGAACTATAAAAACAAGTACAATGAAAAACTGTGTGTATCGCGCAACACAAAGGTGGAATGGGTTTCATGATCAAAATAATATGAGCAGTAGACTGCCAAACAAACACATTTATAACATAGGTCAGGAACATAAGAGGCTTATCATTGGGAGAAAGTGATCGGAAGAACAATATTTTTCAGAGGACGCCCAATTAGATAGAATCTAGGCTCCTAAACCTAGCTGGAAAACACCCTGGGTTATATCAGTTTGCACAGGTGTTAACTTCTCGTTGGATTAAGTACTAAAGTGGAGACAACGTGGTAACCGTAATTGAAACCCTATGAGCTATGGGCCACTGATTGATCAAGAGATTGGAAGTGGAATCACACGGATTGCTCAAGAATTTGGGGGAAGCGAAACTAGCAGTCACCAACAAAATCCGAATATCGAACAGGGGATGGGAACGAGGAGGGGTTGAGCTAACTTAAGTGTTGAGCTCACACGGATAATGTGTTGAGCTCGGATGCTGTGGCTTTTTTTCACAACCTCAAACTCCGCAATAGTTGCGGATCCAGAAATGGAGTACACCCGGTGCTAACTTATGACTAACTAAAACTATCACTAAATTGTAATAAAATTAAATCATAGCAAAAGTAAATAGCATGGTTGGGCCGATGCCCTCCTGCGGGGTGCCAAAAGCCCTCCTGCAATCATCCAATCCATCTTCATGCAACTGTTCCACAACTTCGATTCCCAAATTTGGAAGTGCCAAACAAAAGGACAAGTTCGCATCCTGTCATGAATATTCATTCCCAGATCCCAAATAACCACCTCATCGCAGAGAAAAACAGAACCAAGCAAAGGACTAATTGTTGCGATTAGGGTATTTACACGCAATCCTAATCACTAGGTACTTTTTTTTTGTTTCAGGTGAAACTTAAATGAGAAAATACGGACTACAAATACACTCCAGTACAGTCCTCATAACCTGATGCCAGTACAATAACACATTCTCGTATGAGACCATGAGTTAGCCCCAACACGCTCCCAGTGCCATCCACATCCAAAAAAAAAACCCCTACAATCCTACTAAAATGGAGTTCATTCAGTTATGAATTGGGCTCGTGTGCAATTGAATACAATTTACAAACCTCGGAAGCATAGAGTGAGGAGCGGGGGAAGCACCGGAGACTGGAGTGAGGAGCGGCGGCACCGGAGTGAGTAGTGGCGGCGGCCTGCAGGAGTGAGGAGGCACCGGAAGTGAGGAGCAGCGACGGGCCTCTCCAAGCTGCGGTGAGGGACCGGCCGGCGGTGGCGGAAGGGACCGGCGGCCGGCGGAGAGGCTGTGCGAGCCTAGGTTTAGGGCAGGGGGACCGGGGACGGAGAGGTTGCGTGCGTTCGGTCTGCGGCTTCGTGCCTGATGCGACTGGGAGGGATGGAGTGTCCACGAATCAGTCCAGTTCTGACCAAACGAGCGGTCCATTTTGACATGGCACAGATCTGAGTCGGCACGGGCTAACTCGGGCTATTTAGGCACAATCTATTCTGATCTGACTACTATTTATATTAGGTCGGTCTACGGACCAGAATAATGATTCGGCGTAAGATACCATCGACCATTCGTGATGCCGTCTTGGGACGGCTCGAGCATGTTTAGCCTATCGGGCCAAGTGAGGTCCATTTGGCCCGACAGAATGGAAAAAATCCAAAAAAATTCTAGAAAAATTAGAAAAATATGTAGAATTCAGAAGTAGACATAAAAATTGAAAAAAAGAGACAATCATATTGAAAATGTAATAGAATTTTATTAATGTTCAAATAGCTACCTCGTTAAAACATTTGTCATTTAGCTTATAAGACATAAAAAATTGAAAAACATGTAAAACAATCCTAGAAAAAATATATATTTAAAAAACCAAACTAAATTTATATATACTTATAAAATGAACTATATAAAATTTAAAACCACAAAATAAAACCATTTAAGTATTAAAATGGAAAGAAAATCTTATAAATATTAATAAATGAAAATAAAATTATATATGTATATTAAAACGATGTCGTGCCTAACAGTTGTGCCGTCTTGCATGCCATGCACGGTCGTGTTAGTAGGCCTGGCATTATTCTTTGTGCGGTGTATGGCGGCCAGTGCGGCCGGACTATCGTCTTGCCATCTTAGCCTACTGTGTATAGTCTTGAACCCACGATGTGCTGGATCGCCAAGATGTAATCGTGACTCGTCTTACCGGCAAGCACGACCCGTGGGCCAGCTCTAGTCAAGTCTGATCGATCATCTCGTAGACAAGCGTGAAATTGTTTAGAATAATGAAAAACAAATAGTAGATTGAACACACAGAGAGACATAAAGGTGTAGGAGGATAACCGACTAGAGGGGGGTGAATATGAGGTTTTTAAACTTTTTGACAATTTAACAATTTAAGCTAATTAAGAATTATGTCTAACTAGATACAATTCTATCTAAGCAATTCAACACAAGATAAAAGCTAGAATTGTAAATGCGGAATAAGATTAGACAAGAAATAACCACAATGACAAAGGACTTTTTCCCGTTGTATCTGTCGTGGTATAAACTAGACCAGACAGTAAACAAGAGGGGAGACCCTCCGCCTTGTAAGAAGGGGCCGAAGGGTCTCTGGTGTGGAGTTCGGACTAGAAATGTTCTCACTTCTATTGCTCAAAGGGGGATCCTTTTTCACGGTGAGGGAGGAGGGCTACTTATAGCCTCCTGCCCTGGTACACGGAATTACACTGGTACCCCTAGTGGAGTACAAGGAACGTAGGGGCAGCAGGGGAGTTTCTAAGCCTAGGAGTAGGTCTGGGAGCACGGTGGTCCTCCCTGGACCTAGCCTACCCGGGTGGTGGACCCGGTCTACCTCCACCAGTGCTCTACTGGTCAGTGGCGAGGACCTCAGTAGCCTCCTTCTTCGGGTGTCTCACCATGCCTCCTCGGGGACCCCCGGGACACCTCCCCGGGGTGCCTCCGGGTTCGCCTCCGGAGCCTTCGGACGCTCCTCCGGGGGGGCCTCGGGGCCCATCCGGAGGCCCTTCGTCGTGGTCCCCTGCGGGGCCCCCCGAAGCATCGCAGGTCCTTCGGGTTGTCGCCTGTGCCGTGAGGGCCGGTGGGCCGCCCCTACGACAAGCCCCTCGCGATCGAGGCCCTGCTTCGCCATGGCTGAAACCGCGCCGTTCTCCCGAAGGGTCCAGGCACACCGTCCCCTCGGGCTTGGCGAAGCATGGTTTTGAAACGTTGGTGCAAGTCCTATGCTGGTGGAACCTGCGATGTTCCGGGTTGGTGTGCGCCATAATGGCGTGGCTGTGCGCCCGTTGGGGTTTCCCACCGTGGCGCCTCGGGTTGCGCGTGCCATAAATGGGTGACTGTGTACTGTTGAGGGGCTACACGTGGCAGTTATGTGGTGGACCGGGACACCTCGAGTTCCACCCGTAGGTCTGGCCGACCTATAAATATGCGGCCCCCTGTAGAACCACCCCATTGCCATTTCTACTCCCTCTGTTAGTCCGCGTGCGCGCTGCCTTGTTCGCTGTGGTCTCCGTTATGGCGAGGGGTGCTAGGGATGGAGGCGGGGAGGTGGCTTATACAAGCAAGCTGGGAGGTCGCTTGTAACCAACCTTGTGCTCGGCACCCTCGTTGACGAGGGTAAGCTGGAGAGTCTGGAGAAGGTCCGGGCGCCCGAATCAGAAACTACCCCGGCTCCCCGAGACGATGAGGCGGTTGTCTTCGTCGCGTTCTTCGACGCGGGTCTTCGCTTGCCGTGTGTTGACCTCGTGAAGGACGTGCTCCGGCTATACGGGGTGGAGCTGGCGCAGCTCACACCGAATTCGATCGTCAAGCTCGGTGTCTTCGAGTGGATGCTTTGCACGGCTCTGCGGTCTGCGAAGGGCGGTATCGTCGTATCTACACAATGGTCGCTGTCAGCCGAAGAAGAAAAAGAATAGCGGCGAGACGCTGAACTTTGGCAGCGTGAACTTCCAGCTGCGCGCCCGATGCTCAATGTACGTGCCCACCCCGGCGGCGCGGAACCGCTAGGATACCGACTGGACGCGTCGGTGGTTTTACCACAAGTCGTCTCGAGAGGACGACTTGCAGTCACGGGGTGGGCCGATAAGACATGTGGCCAGCCCCGAAGTGGGCCCGACCGCTCGGGAGGAGGCTCTCCTGCAGCTTCTGCTGGATGTGACGAAGCGATTCTCCACACGGGATCTGGTGGAAGAGTTCTGCGCCTTCAGGATCTGGCCCTTGGCCTGGGACTGGAGCGTGGAGATAGGAGCGCGAAATCAGGCGGCCGACCACGACCGTCAAGAACGCACGGCGGTATGAATGTTGACCTTACGGCCTCGTTGTCTTTCCGTCGGGCCCTGCCTTTTGTCCTTCGTACGGCTCGTGACTTTTGTTCTGGCCGGTTGTCTTCGCAGTTGTGGCGATCAACGAGGCGCTCGCACGCCGAGGTCTTCTTTGGGCCGATATCGGCGAGGAACATTCAAAAGCGCGTCCGCGGTGGTCGCGATCGCCGGCCAACCGGGCGTACGGTCCGTCTGTTCGTCTCTCCGAACGTCCGGACGCCGGGAAGAAGAAACGCGTCGCGTCTGCCGAGGGCGGCGGACGGGACCGATTGACGCGGTGCAGCTGCATCACGCCGCCCTTTGCGAGGCGGCCGGTCCGTCGGAGGGTGCGGTCTTTGCGGACCGCCTACGCGGGCGGCAGCAGCGCGGTCCCAAAAGCTGAGAGGTCGGCTAGTTCTCGCGGCTCCTCGTCAGGCGAGCCTAGCAGCTCGGCTGATGATGGCGCGTCGGAGGATGCCCTTGGGCGTGGTGCGGCGGAGGTGGCCAAGGCGACGGGCGTAATTGACTTAACGAGCCTTGCCATCGAGGAGTCTTCGGACGAAGAGACTCCGTCGCATGTATACGCCGCGGAGTTGGAGGTAACTCTGGGCACCCCGGTCACTCCGGAGCGTGCCGGCATTGTTACGGAGGAGGCACTCGCTCCACAGCCCCCGCGAGGTACGAACGCTAGTTCGTTTTGGTGATTACTGTCGCATGCCTTAACACTTGTGTGGCTGCAGGGCGAAGCGATCTTGAACCCGTGAGCGAAGGAGAGCCGTCTTGTGGCGGGGCGATGACGTCGAAGGAGGCCCCCACCGGTTCTGTGGGGTTCGGGACTCCCCGGCCCGTGACTCCTACGGCCGTGGCTGCAGACCGTGTAGACGCGGCCCCGTTGTACCGCGAGGACTTCGCCGTGAGCCCCGGCGTTGCGAAGGTTTGCGAGGCTATGGGGAATTTTGCTCACTCGCCGGTCCTTCCTGGCCTTTTCAAGAAGATGGCCATAAGCGACATGATCGAGAGCGTGCAGGCGAATGCGATGAAGGTTTGTCTTTTTGGCGCGACTTCGGCGTTGTTTTGCCGTTTCCGCGGGTCCAGTAACGAGGTGTTATTCGTGTGCAGACGATGATGCTGGCACGGGTGCTAGACGATGACATCGCACGGTGCTTCGGCAAAATCCAGCGAGAGGTCGAAAAGGAGCACTCGAAAAGCGAGGTCCTTACCGGCAAGTGCGCCTCCCTCGAGGTGAGGGTAAAAACTCTGGAGGAACAAGTGTTAGGGCTCCGGTCCGAGCTGGAGGCTTCGCAGAGGGCTCGGGCGTCGCTCGAGGAGGAGATGGCGGCGGAGCGCGAGTTGTCGGAGACCGTGGGGGCCGCTACCTTCGAGGCGCTGGTGATGCTGGAGGACGCTGTGATGAAGCTTGGTGCAGTGCCCCCTGCGAGGACTCACCGGCCAGCTGAGACGGACATCACCTTTGCGCGGTTGAAGAACGTCGCGATGGTTATCGTGCCTACGGCCCGGACGTACGGAGACCACTGCGCGAAGGCAGCCTGGTGCGAGACCCTGGCGTCTTTAGACAAGGTGGGGTGCGCGCATATAGATGCGCTTGCCACCCGCTTTCGATTCTCGTGGCCGGAGAGGAGTGGCGGCGTGGAGCAGCGGACGCGCAAAGGCGGCGGGTCTTTCGAGGACTCTTCAAGGCGTCGCGCGGACATGCAGATGCGACCAAGTCCTTCCAGGATCAGCAGGCGAGGAAGGCCAAAGGAAAGTCTCCGTCGGCCGAAAGGTGTCATGGTCGACGAAGGCGACAAGCGAAGTCCTTCGCGATGACAAGGTGTGACCCTCCGCTTGCCCGGAGCGGCTCAAAACTCCTAATGTAGCCTCTTGTTGCGAAATGTAGCTTGGGCGCTTCGGGTTTTGTTTGCTCTAGCTCTTTTCCTTTTTTTTGGATGTTGGGGAAGCAAAAATCACTTTTTTGTTGGGGCTTTTGCTCGTGTAATGGACTGGTGGTGTTGAATGAGAAAACCTTTTGTCTTGGCGATGCGTTTTTATGTGTGCCTGAATTTGTTGTTTTAAGTCAGATGCTGTGCCATGGCGCGAAATGGCAGCGATGGAAGAGGGCCAATCCAAACTGTTCTATGAAGATGTTTTTCCGTGTTCAGAGGCGAGAGGCCGCGAAGGTGCGCGAAGAGATGCGGGCCTTCTGGGCACGCAGGGGGGCTGTTGGTGCGAGCGAGGGGCCCGTGGTGCCCTCCGCGTCTGGGGAGGCTTCGACAAGCTCGTCAGGCACTCCCGAAGACGTAGTTGTACAGAGGCAATATGAGCAGCTAGTCGCTGCTGGGGCGTCTGAGGAGGAGCTGTTTGCTTGGGCAACGCATAGGGAAGAGTGGGACTTTGTCCCAAAGATGTACGGCCCATGACGCGAGCGAGGTCATGTAGCGGCGATTTGTGCTCCCTGGTATTTCGTGTTGTAACGTAATGAGATGTACCCTATGTTGAGTGTTTTTTAATAACATCGACGTGATTGTACCACGGCGCCTTCAGCAATGTCTACCTTGGATGGTTCCTCTTGTTTGTTCCGGGGGAGGCAGGGCCTCACAGCATCCCGCATTCTTGTTAGATAGGGCTCCGGGGGGCCCTGATCTATTTTTGTTCTGGGGCGGCCTCGCCACTGCCCCCCATTCTTTTAGATAGGGCTCAGGGAGCCCCGATCTATTTTTGTTCGGGGAGGCGAAGCCTCGCGCCGCCCCCATTCTTTTAGATAGGGCTCGGGAGCCCCGACTATTTTTGTTCGGGAGGCGAAGCCTCGCACCGCCCCCATTCTTTTTAGATAGGGCTCGGGAGGCTGATCTATTTTGTTCAGGGAGGCGGCCTCGCGCCGCCCCCATTCTTTTTAGATAGGGCTCCGGGGAGCCCTGATCTATTTTGTTCGGGGAGGCGAAGCCTCGCGCCGTCCCCCATTCTTTTTAGATAGGGCTCCGGGGAGCCCTGATCTATTTTTGTTCGGGGGAGGCGAAGCCTCGCGCCGTCCCCCATTCTTTTTAGATAGGGCTCCGGGGAGCCCTGATCTATTTTGTTCGGGGGAGGCGAAGCCTCGCGCCGTCCCCCATTCTTTTTAGATAGGGCTCCGGGGAGCCCTGATCTTTTTTGTTCGGGGAGGCGAAGCCTCGCGCGTCCCCATTCTTAGATAGGGCTCAGGGGAGCCCCGATCTATTTTGTTCTGGGGAGGCGGCCTCGCACCGCCCCCATTCTTTTTAGATAGGGCTCAGGGAGCCCCGGTCTATTTTTGTTCGGGGAGGCGAAGCCTCGCCCGCCCCCATTCTTTTTAGATAGGGCTCAGGGAGCCCCGCTCTTTTTGTTCGGGCGAGGCCTCATGGTCCCCTATTCTTAGATAGGGCTCCGGGAGCCCTGATCTATTTTTGTTCTGGGGAGGCGAAGCCTCGCGCCGTCCCCCATTCTTTTTAGATAGGGCTCCGGGGAGCCCTATCTATTTTTGTTCGGGGGAGGCGAAGCCTCGCGCCGTCCCCCATTCTTTTTAGATAGGGCTCCAGGGAGCCCTGATCTGCACCCCCTAGGGCCATGCGCGTTGTGCTGGGTTTATGTACCTGCCTGCGAAGGGCACCGGTGTGCACCGGGGCCTGGGGCCATGCGCGGTGGCTAGAGTTTATACACCTGCCCGCGAAGAGCGTCGGTGTGCACCGGGGCCTGGGGCCATGTGCGGTGGCTAGAGCTTATACACTGCCATGGCGGGCACCGGTGTGCACCGAACTGGGGCCATCTTGCGATGGCTACAGTTTATACACACCTGCCTGAAGGGCACCGTGTGCTGCAGGCTCTGGGCCATCTTGTGATGGCTACGCTATACACACACATGAAAGGCACCGGTGTGCACCGGGGCCTGGGGCCATGCGCGGTGGCTACAGTTTATACACCTGCCCGCGAAGGGCACCGGTGTGCACCGGGGCCTGAGGCCATGCACAGTGGCTTTTAGCTTATAGTGTGTTGACCGTGAGGTACTTGCCTACGTTGTCTTGTTTGCAATTGCAGCAAGTTCGCAAAAAGCTACATATTTGTACATGCCGCCCCGAGGTCCCCCTGGGTGGGTTCGGAGGAGGGGTGGGTCCACTGTCCGGGCGCAGTTGGGCCTTTGTACAAAATATAAAAGAAAAAACCTTCTAGGGGTAGAATCTGCGGAGGCTCTTGGCATTCCAGGTATGGCCAAGCTGTTGGCCCTCCGGGGTGGCGATGTAGTGTGCGCCGGCCCTTGTGCTCTTGGTGATGACGTAGGGGCCCTCCCATTTGGACTCAAGCTTGCCGACTGTGGAGGGGTTGGCGACTCGTTTGAGGACCATGTCGCCAGGTGCGAGTGGGCGGAGCCTCACTCTCTTGTTGTATGATCTTGCCATGCCGTCCGCGTATCTCGTCATGGTTGAGATTGCTTCGACGCGAGTTTCTTCTAGGAGGTCGAGGGAGACTTCGCGGTTGGCAGGGTCGATGTCTTGTGTTGCCCGCAGAGATCTTGCGGTGAGTTCCCCAGGGGTCATCGCTTCATCGCCGAACAGCAATTTGAACAGGGAGAAGCCCGTGGCTCGAGTAGGCGTGGTGCGAAGGGCCCATAATGCCTTCTGCAGTTCTTCTGGCCAGAGTCCCCTTGGTAGCCCCACGAGGCGTTTGTTGAGGCCGGCGATCAGGTTGCCGTTGGCCCGCTCCACGGCTCCGTTGGCCTCGGGATGGCCTACGGAGGCAAAGCGTATTGTGATGCCGAGGTCGCGACAGAACGCCTTGAAGGCCGTGGAGTCAAACTGGGTGCCGTTATCGGTGACGACGTCCCGCGGCACCCCGTACCTGCAGACGATGTTCCGCCATGCAAATCTTTGCGCAGCCGCGGCCGTGATTTTGGCGACGGGTTCCGCCTCCACCCACTTGGAGAAGTATTCTATGGCGACAAAGGCGAAGCGGAGGCTACCCCTTGCAGCCGGGAAGGGGCCTATGATGTCCAGTCCCTATCGCGCGAAGGGCCAGACGGGGGGTAGTGGCTGGAGGGGTAATGCGGGCGCCTTTGGAATGTGACTGGCCCATTGGCAACCTTGGCAATGGCGAACGAGGTCCTGGGCATCCCGGAGCGCTGTTGGCCAGTACAGGCCCTGGCGAAAGGATTTTGCGACGATGCTCCGGGGAGCTTGGTGCGCTCCGCAGTCTCCCTCATGGATATGCTTCAGCAGGTACCTCCCTTCTTGGTGCGATACGCAGCGGAGAAACGGGGTGCACACACCTCCTTTGTACAGTTCGCCGTTTATGAGGCGGTAGTTTCGGCAGCGGTGTCTGAGTCTTCGTGCCTCCGACGGATCTTCGGGCTCGGCCCCTTGGAGGTAGGCAATGATCGGCTTCCGCCAATCTGCTTCGTCGACCAGCAGGACAGGACGCGGGGCGCCTTGCCCTGATGCCAGGCTGGCTGTTCGGAGCTCAGCCCCTTGTGCCTCCGGGGATACACAAGGCTCCTCCGGCGATCTTAGCGGGTCTGTGATACCTCATAAAGACTTCGGCAGGCGTCGCTGAGCTCGCCGCCTTGGCGAGCCGATGAGCTGCTTCATTGTCTCCCCGGGGGATTGCTTGTATTGTGATGCCGAAGGGGTCGCCATGCGCTCGCGTGCCTTGTATCGCGCCATTTCGGTCCCCGTGACGGCTTTTGTCGGTGGCCGCCATGAGGCGGAGTCGCTCTTGACTATGACGCTTGGCGCCCGGGCTTTAACTTATGGAGTCCCAAAGAACAGAGCCTCGTATTCCGCAAAGATTATTAGTTGTGGGGAAGTCGGCGTCTTTGCGTATGACATGCTCCGCCCATCTGGGCGACGAAGATAGCAGCACGCTTTGCTCATTGCGCACCACGATCCATCTATGTGGACGGTCCATGGTGAGTCCAGTTGCTCCGCGAGGTGGTCCTCCGCTTGGGGGGTCCATTCGGCGACGAAGTCCGCCAGGGATTGGGATTTGATTGCTGTGCGGGGCACGAAGGTGATGTCGAAAGGTGCCAGTTTTGCCGCCCACTTGCCAATGCGCCCGGTCGCATCTTTGTTGCGGAGCATGAGCGCCAGGGGGTAAGATGTTGGCACGACAATGGGATGCGCCCAGAAATAGTGGCAGAGCTTGCGCGAGGCCATCAGTAGGGCGTACGCGAGTTTTTCCAACTCGGTGTAACGGACCTTGGCTCCTTGGAGTGCTTCGGAGATGTAGTACGCAGGCCGTTGGCCGCCATCTTCTTGCACGAGCACCGCACTGACTGCCGCCGTGGAGGCGACGAGGTACAAGAGGAGCTGCGCCTGGGGCTTCGAACTTGTTAAGCTTGGGAGCTGGTTCAAGTACCCCTTGAGGTCCTGAAACGCGTTCTGGCAGGCCTTGGTCCAGCGAAACGGCTCTGCCCCCCGGAGGGTCTTGAAGAAGGCGAGCCCTCGGTAACCGACACAAAGCAGTGAGGGCCGCGAGGCGCCTGCCCGTCGATCGTTATGCCAGCGGCGAGGCGCCTCATCTCTGGATGGCGGGATTTTCTCCGGGTTGGCCTCGATGCCTCTTTCAGAGACGAGGAATCCTAGTAACTTGCCGGCCTTGACCCCGAAGGCACACTTGTCGGGGTTTAGCTTGATTCCCTCGCTCCTGAGGTTGCCAAATGTTTCCTGGAGGTCTTCTGCGTGAGAGCAGGCGAGCCTGCTTTTCACCACGATGTCGTCGACGTAGGCTTCGACGTTACGCCCCTACTGCTCCGCCAGGACTTTAGTGATGAGCCGTGTGAAAGTTGCCCCGACGTTTTTGAGGCCGAAGGGCATTCTGCGGAAGCAGAAGGTCCCGATTGGTGTTATAAAGGTCATCTTCGCTTCGTCCTCCTTGGCCATGAAGATCTGATGATACCCGGAGTATGCGTCGAGGAAGCTCATCAATTCGCAGCCGGAGGTGGCGTCCACCAACTGGTCTATGCGAGGTAACAGGAAGTCATCCTTGGGGGAGGCCTTGTTGAGGTCTGTGAAGTCGACGCACATACGCCATTTGCCCGTGCTCTTTTGTACCAAGACCGGGTTTGCTAGCCACTCCGAGTGTTTGACCTCCCTGACAACCCCTGCCTTGAGGAGTTTTGCTATTTCGGCCTTGGCGGCCTGTAGCCGCTCCGGCGTCATGCGGCGCAGCTTTTGCTTCCTTGGTGTAGCTTCGCTCCGGAGAGCGAGGCGATGCTCCATTGTTTCACGGGCCACGCCGGGGATGTCCTCCGGGCTCCATGCAAAAATATCGGAGTTGGCCCGAAGCACGCCGAGGATGGCGTCGCGCTCGCGTGGAGGAAGCTCCGTCCCGGAGGCCCTTTTTTTCGGGGCGCTTCTTCGAGGCGACTTTCCAAGCCGCCCTCCCGCTGGCCCTTGGGGCCCACTTGCCGGAGGGTTCTGGTGGAGGGACTGCACTTGAGTGGACTGTGTGCACGTGGCGGGTGAAGGGGTCGATGGCTAACTCGATTTGTCTTCCGAGGTCTTGGTCGCCCCGGACGGTGATGACACCTCCTTGGGTGGGGATCTTCATGCATATGTAGTTATGGTGAGCGACCGCACCGAAGGCGTTTAATGTCGCCCAGCCCAGAATGGCATTGTACTGGTACGGCATGTGGACCACGTCAAAGGTGATGGTTTCCGTGCGCGAAGTGGAGCCAGTGCCGAATGTGACGGCCAGGTCAATCTGTCCTGACGCCGTCACCGGTCTTCCCCCGAAGCCTACAAGGGGTATGCCCGGGGGCGACAGGCGGTCCGCAGGGATCATCATTTTGTCGAAGGCGTCTCCGAACAAAAGGTCGGCCGAACTCCCGCCATCGACCAGGACGCGTCTGACCTCGAAGTCCGCGATGGTAGCGGAAATGACGAGGGGGTCCTGGTGTGGGAAGTGGATGCCCTGGGCGTCCTCGGGGCCGAAGGTGATGGGTACCTCGGTGTATGGGGGCGGCCCGTGCGTAGGCCATCCCGCGACGTGGTGAATTCGTCGGGCGTAGGCGCGGCGCTGCCTCTTGGACTTTAGGCCAAGTGAGGATCCTCCCGATATCATGTTTATGATCCGCTGACGCGGCTCGTCGCGGGCTCCCTCGATGCGTGGCCTCGTCGGCGGGCCGGGTAGTTGATTGCCGGAGCCCCTGGGGTCGTCGCCCTCTGTTGGTTGCGGGCGCCGGTTGATGTAGTCGTTCATGGCCGCAATGGTGCGGCGATTCATGATGGTATCGCGAGCACTCGCCGTGGAGGTCCTGATATGACGTGACCCTTCTGCGGCGTCGCGGGCGTCTGTTGCCGCCCGTAGCGCCGTCATGACCTCTGCCCGGCGCGGCCTCTTCGGCCGCCATTTTGTGCCTTCTTGGTCTTGGGTGGCGTCCACATGGTAGACTCCACGACCCTTGGTGATAGTTACAGCGGTTTGGAGCTTTCTTGCCTTGATTGCTCTGCCCGCTTCATGGGTTTTGGGCGTGGTGGTGCTCGCGACCTCCGCCTCCTCTCTTCGTCTCCTCGCTCGCGTGTACTCCTCTATTTTATCGAAGAGTTACGCATTTGGTGGAGACGGGCTTATGAGCCACCTTCCCGAAAGGGCCCTTCAGAGTCTGCAGTTGCCGTGTTGATTACCGTTGTATCGTTGATGCTCCTCACCTGGCATTTCACCTCGGCGAATTTCCTGAAGAAGTTGCGGAGGGATTCACCCGAGGCCTGCTTTACAGCGAACAGGTGTCCGGCGTCTTTTGGCTCGACGTAGTTTCCTTGGAAGTTGTTGCGTACGAGGTCGCGCAACTACTCCCAAGCGTACACGGCCCGGGGGGGATGGTGAAGAACCAAGTGAGGACGACGCCCTTGAGAGCGAGGGAGATGCTTTTTGCCTTCGCGGTGTCGTCCCCCCCCCCCCCCCGCGGCCTCTATGGCCGTTTCATAGACTCAGAGGAATTCTGCTGGATCAGTGGTGCCTTCGAAAGGGGTGACTTCGGGCATCTTGAAGTCCTTGGGCCAGCGTGTTGCTTCAAGTCCTGCACTCAATGGGGAATTAGGATCCCCCCGGATCGGGAGATTCGCCTGGGGAGTGGGGTCCACTCCGGTGTCCGCTGTCAGCAGACATGGCGAGCCACCCTCCGCCAACTCTGCAAGCTAAGCACTCACGGGAGGTCGGCAAGTTCTCGCTGGAGGGCCTCGTAAGTTTGCTGTGCTACCCCGGCGGCCGCGGTGGCCAGGGCGGGAGGTTGGGGAGCTTCGGCGGGTTGATTGTCGCCTCCGACGATGCCTCCGTGAGTGGAGTTGTTCGCCTCTTCTTCCGCGGTGCGCGCGGCTGCCGCCGCCGCGGATGTCCTGCTTCTTTTGGTCCTCGGTGTGTTGGGGGCGGCGGCTGCGGCGGCCGCTTCGGCTGTGGAGACCTTGGATGCAGCCTTGCGGGGGGCCATCCCTTGCCTCGGGTCTTGCGACTTTCTCGACGAACCCCACGGACGGCGCCAACTGTCGTGGTATAAACTGGACCAGACAGTAAACAAGAAGGGAGACCCTCCGCCTCGTAAGAAGGGGCCGAAGGGTCTCTGGTGTGGAGTTCGGACTAGAAATGCTCTCACTTCTATTGCTCAAACAGGGATCCTTTTTCACGGTGAGGGAGGAGGGCTACTTATAGCCTCCTGCCCTGGTACACGGAAATACACTGGTACCCCTAGTGGAGTACAAGGAACGTAGGGGCAGCAGGGGAGTTTCTAAGCCTAGGAATAGGTCTGGGAGCACAGTGGTCCTCCCTGGACCTAGCCTACCCGGTGGTGGACCTGTCTACCTCACGTGTGCTCGGTGGTGGTGACGAGGACCTCAGCCACCCCTTCTGGGTGTCTCAGCTCATGCCTCCCCGGGGATCCGGGGACCCCTCCGGGGCCTCGGGGACCACCTGGGGACCCCCGGGACACCTCCCCGGGGTGCCTCCGGGTTCGCCTCCGGAGCCTTCGGACGCTCCTCCGGGGGGGGCCTCGGGGCCCATCCGGAGGCCCTTCGTTGTGGTCCCCTGCGGGGCCCCCCGAAGCATCACAGGTCCTTCGGGTTGTCGCCTGTGCCATGAGGGCCGGTGGGCCGCCCCTACGACAGTATCGAAGACTTTGCCAATCTTCACTAGTCCATGTTGAGGAAGCTTGACAACTCAAGCCGATTCCACGAATTAAGCCTTCCCTCGATCACTATAGGTAGTTCTTTCTCCGCTTCGGAGATGGCGAACTCCAAGCCACTCACAAGCTTGCACCGGGTCTCTTCACAATCTTCTTGAAGAGTTCATCGTGCTCCACCGCCAAGGCCATCTAGGAGTTTGACAAAACTCCAAGAGTAACAAATCGATGACCTTCCCTTGACAGCGCTCAAGTGCAATAGGATCAATCTAGAATGAGTGTATGCACTTGAATGAACTCAACCACCTCACAATGAATGCACAAGTGAATTTTGGTGTTAAGTGAATGCTCAAGGCTCTCTAGGCTCTAAGGATGATAAATGAACACTAGCACCTTGTCCTTGAGCAGGTGGAGGGGTATTTATAACCCCCACCAGCAAATATGACCGTTGGGGAGGAAATCCCCAACTTTCTGCGAAATGCGGTATGACCGCCAACTAGCGAAGATGCGATCGCACCCTTGTCGAAACACGATAATGGCTAGAACAGTGGCATTAATTACTCTGACAAAGCCGTTCAAAACCCGTGGCATGCGGCCGCCAACAAAAGTCTTGATTACAGCTTGATGCGATCATACCAAGATAGAGGGCAACAACCGATCGTAGGGTTTTCAACTACGCTGATAAGTGGTGCTCTTTGGAAAAATTGTACCGCCACATAAGAATCGGTATGACCGCTGAGCGGTACTACCGTTTCAATGGTGCAGTACTACCGATTGTCAATGAGAGGCACCGAACCAAAATACACGCTTCCTGTTTTTATTGAACCGCCAACTAGAAATCGGAACGACCGCAATGCGGTAGAACCGCTGCAAGAGCCGGTCGTACCGCATTAGCGATTAGTTGGCTGAGACATTTAGAATGCGGTAATACCGCCAAGTAAAACGCGGTCATACCGCTTCAAGCGGTACTACTGCCCGTTAGCCTGCGGTACTACCGATTTTTGACAAAAACATTTAGAGCTTATTAAATTCAAATTCAAATGCATGCATGACCCTAAATTGATCCATATTGCACAAGACCATGCTATCAAGCTACTAGTCACGATCCCTCTTAATAGTACGGCATTTAACCTATAATCCGGTCTTCCAACCATTTCTCCTAAGACCGGTAAAATATAAAAATGATCCTAAACTACTTGTACCTTGTCTTGAGTCATGTAGATTTCATTGAATCCTTTAGCATGCATCTTTACGTCATCAAACTCACCAATGGGACTTAACCTTGTAAATACTCAATAAACACGTTAATCCCATATTCACATATTATCATTAATTACCAAAACAATTTTTAGGGGCCTAGATGCTTTCACCCCTTTGTGAGGATGTCTTGCATGGGAATGGCTATAATCAACAGATGCACTCTTCACTTCATTAAACACCAGTCTTAATAAATCAGCAGCTTAAGTTAAATTTGGAGATTTCTAGAACATAATATTTCTGTTTTTATGTCCACCTTTTAGATGGACTCTATGGTAATGCTTATGATTGTTATCTTTAAGACTGTTACTATATTATCGTACTTAGAATTGATGTTAGATGCTTATTAATCTCCTCAATGTTAAAAGATACAAATGAGATGTTGCCTAATTGTGGAGGAAAATCTTAGTTTATAATTTTTACTATGTTTCCTTTAGTAGCATTCCAGGCTCATGTGGGCTGGAGTGTTACAGTTGGTACAGAGCGGGCATTAGGTCCGTGGTACTCAAATTATTAATCTTCACATACTATGCACAATAGGTGGGATTTGGGTTATTGCATTGCATATACGCTTTCGTTGAATGTTATAGTTGTTCTTGTGACTGAGTTGACAGCTGATCATTGTGCTTAACGTATGATTGTTCTTGTTTGTGGTGTTTAGCTATGCCAAGGGGTAGAGGCCGTGGTCGTGGTCGCCAGGGTGCCGGACAGGGCCAAGTGGCGCCACCGCTCGAGGTTCAAGAATCTGTAGCTGGGGAGGGCAATCATGCAGGGTCAGAGGAAGAAGTTGCTTCAGCGGTTCAGCATGGAGAAGTTCAGGGGAGCCAAGCTCAACCCCAGCATTTTCTTGCAATTGTTCCCGCTGCTGCTCTAGTGGCTGCTCCTGTTGTGGTTCCGGTCGTTGTCACTATGGGTCTTCATCAATGGAACGCTCTAAGATTGGATACTTTTGATGGAATGGACACACCAGTTGATGCTGCAAACTGGTTGTGTCCTATGGAGAGACACTTCGGAGCACTGGGGATGACTTCAGAGTTGAGGGCTCAGTTTGTGGCCTTCCAACTGAAGGGGCAAGCAGATATCTGGTGGGAAGGAGTCCTATCAGCTAAGACCACTGCCCATGGACCAGTTACTTGGGAGTTGTTTGTTGAGCAATTCAAGAGGAAGTTTTATCCGGATTCTTTTGTAGAGAGGATGGAGGTTTCTTTGAACAATTTTAAGCAGTGCAAGATGTCCGTATCAGAATATAAAGTGGGGTTTAATAACCTAATTCGCTTCGTTCCAGCTGTGGCCACGAATGAAGTAGAGAAAGCAAAGAGGTTTCGCAGGGGGCTGAAACCTGAGTACCGTCATGTGTTGGGAGCTTTGGAGTTGCGTGATTTTAGCTCCCTGGTAGAGCAGGCCAAGGGCATGGATATAGAGATGCATCTTAGTGAGGAGTTGCAAGGCTCGGGGGATACTGTGGATCTTGGTGGTTCTGGTAGCAGTCAAAAGAGGAGTTTTGGTGGGAGAGGTGGGTCTTCTCAGCGGCCTGCTTTCAAGAAGTTCAAAGACCCTCAGACTTCATTCAAGCCTAAGTTCTCGAAGCCGCAGTCTTTAGTCACATCTTGACCATCAGCAGGTGCACCTATGCTTCATCCTATTCCAGGGCAGGGCATGATATGTTTCAAGTGTGGCAATGGGCATCATGCTGTAAAGTGTTCTTGGTTTGGCGCATACCGCCACTGTGGTCAAGAGGGCCACAAGGCGTTGGTGTGTTTGTGGAATCCCGCTAGTATCATTAAGTGGGAGCTGGTACAAGCGCCATCGCCAGCTGTTTCTTCTCGGGGATCGGTGCAGATGCTAGCTGCTAGTCCTACACCGACTTGGGTAGCACCACCGCCTTACCATCCCGCTCCTGTAGGGATTCCGCCACCCGGGTACTTTTGGCCGCCTACTCCTGCAGCTCCGTTTTCAGTCGTGGCGTCTTTAGCAGCTGCTGCACCACCACACTAGGGTTTTGGGGCTTCCACTGCCCCAGCGTCGGTGTCCTATGCCATGCCTACCGCCGAGTTAGTAGGTCGTCCCGATATGGTGACAAGTACGCTTCTAGTGGATTCAGTGGAGGCTTTTGTTCTTTTTGATTCAGGGGCTACATTCTCTTTTGTATCATTAGATTTCGCTAACAAGGCAGATTGGAGTATGCAGTTCTAGTTAACTCTCCGGGGGGTATTCTTTCCAGTTCCACAGTTTGTCCTGGTTGTGTGATTTCATTAGATGGGGAGGAATTTGTTGCTAACCTGTTGGTTATGAAGATAGAACCTTTTGATGTTATTTTGGGTATGGATTGGTTACATCGTTACGAAGCTGTCATTTCTTATTTCTGGAAGACAGTGACCTTGCAAGCCCCGTCTGGGCAATAGTTGGTCTATCAGGGGAGTGCACCATTGTAAGATCGAGGAGGCCGACTAGAGGGGGGGTGAATAGGTGTTTTAAAAACTTCTTTGGCTAAAACCGATTTCTAATGCGAAAGCTAATACAAATACGGTTTTGCACAATTAAAGCCTAAATCAACTAGGTTCACCTAAGTGCACCAACAATACAAGTCTAATGATAAGAGTAACAATTAAGCATATGACTTGTAATCAATTCAATTAGCAATATGAATAGCACAAAGCAAGCAAGCATTCATACACAATAAATAAGCAATTTAATACAAGGAATATAAATTGCAATATGTTAATCACAAGAATGCAAACCACAATTGACACGGCGATGTTTTACTGGTGGTGATCGGAGACTTGCTTGGTCTCCCTAATCCACGTTGAGGTAAGCCCAAACTAATTGGACCGGCTCCACGAATTAAGCCAAACACCTCGATTCCACTAGTGGTAGCTCTTTCCCGCTCACGGTAGGTGAGCTCAACCTTCACAACACGCCGGGCCTTCTCACAAGCTTCTTGAGAAGATCACCGGTCCACGACGCCTCCACGCCGTCTCAGGTGTCGGCAAACACCAAGAGTAATAAGCCAAGCCCTTGCTTGACTCTCACCACGCAACGAATGCACAAGCTCAAGTGGATCTGAAATCCACCTCTAGATGCAACACATGCAACTAGAGACCTCTCTCCTTGCTCACAAGGTGCAACACATGCACAATAGAGAGGAGAAGCTCACACTAGGTGAAGTGAGTGAAATAGGATGCCAAGGTTACCTCCAACCGGCCAAGGTGAGTATTTATAGCCCACACACAAAAACTAGCCGTTGGAGGAGAATCTGCTGAAAATCGGGAAACCCGGTCGGGCCATGAGCATAGGGCGGTCGGTCGGCCCTCTGATTAAAGGTGACTATAAAAATATAGCCAAGATATGCAAATTCGGCACCCCTCACGAGGTCCGGTCTGGCTGGGACCCCCGGCGATCCCGACCTTCCAAGCGCAAGAAAACCGAAAAATCGCCCTCGAAAAATGTTGGTCGGCCTTACAAGGGCGGTCATCCCATGAGTATGTGGGCGGTCGACATGCAGTATGTGGGCGGTCGATCCGACCTGGATTTCAAAGACAAAGACACACTCGGAAAAACGGTCATAACTTTTGACTCCGATATCGGAATTGAGTGATCTTGGACTCTATGGAAATGTAACATCCCAAATGTATAATCAGGGTTATTCAAGTATAATTATATGTGTAGAAATTAAAACTTTTTCTCACAACTTGAAAACCCTTACAATCTCATGTAATTCTTGTCCAAGAGTTGTGTAAACCAAGAACACAAAGCTCTTGTTGACCAAAAGTCAAATTCATTTTCCAATTCTCTCAAATCTTGTGCCAAACAATTGGAAAGTATCTTCCTTGGTCCTAAAACTGAGGTGGGACCCCTCTGAAAAATACCACAAGTTGTAAAACTAGTTTGATAAATTTTGGAGGCCAAATGAATCATTAAACAACCTTAATGAAATTCCTGAGAAAAATGCATTGCATAATAACCTCTGGAAAATTTATGTAAGGTTAATCATGTTGTCAGCTAGCTCTAGTTAAAATTTCATCAAATTTGGAGTTTATTTGCTAGCCCAAACAATTTTGCAAAGTCTCAGCTGTAGAAACAAAATTTAAAAACCTGCACTGTTCCTTGGGCTAGCCATGTTCAAAGCTGGTCCAGCCCAACCATGTCTGCACCTCAGCAGACCTCATCTCCACCTTGATCGTCGTGGTGTTGGATCTACATCCAACCGCCACGACCTCCTCTCAGTCAACCTTGCTTAGGACCTCCCGCCTCCCGCGTTACATTCGCCGTAAGACCCTCTTTGCATTTAGTTGAGGTCGTGCCGTTGGATTTACATCCATGACCACGACCTCCTCCTCAACGTTCTCGATTAAGACCTCCCCACCTCATCGAGGTCACGGCCACCGGATCAAAGATCCACGGTCATGACCTCCCATGCGTTAAATCCCAAAGACCTTCGCCTTGTTGAGGTCTTGGCCCTTGGATTAAGATCCAACCGCCTGACCTCCCATGGTTATCCAACCTCAAAACCACCTTCCACCTTGGCGAGGTCATCATTGTTGGAATTACATCCAACCGCTCGACCTCCCTTTGTACTCACTTGAGGTCGTGGCCGTTGGATTTACATCCAAAGGCCACGACCTCCTCTGGCAAATATTACAAAGAAGGTCCTTCCGCCTTGATGAGGTCCATGCCCTTGGATTTGCATCCAAAGGCCATGACCTCCCCTCGATCTCTTATGTTGGCGTGCAGTTAAGTCCCAACCGGAGGTCCGCACTGCTTGGATGGAGATCAACGCTTTGGACCTCTGTCCCTTTTCCTCACGTGCATTTCATGATTAAGAAATCGGAGGCCACGACCTCCCCATCCTTGATCGTGTGGTGGGACCTCCACCCACCCACTTAAAACGTAACGGTTCAAAATAGGATCCGATGGCGGGACCTCTCCTGTGTCTTATCCAGCGGCCACTAAGACCTCCTGTTCTTCTCCTTCCTCGGCTACGGGCAAGCTCGGCGGTGCATTTATTGCGTGTCGACCTTGGGGTACACTTCATGACTCTTTCTTGACCAAGATTTAATGCGGTCGACTTTTAGCCTCTCGAGTCAAGCAGAGCACGCCCCTTGTCACCCCATGTCTTGTCCACCTCATGGACCACCTCAGTGGGCTAAGCTCACCATGGAGCTTAGCCCGACTCATCACCTTCAATCAGGTTATAAAGTACCCTTGAAGCCTCCCTTGGCTTCCTTTGCACCTAATTGACCTCGGCCTTGCACTTTGTGCGTGGTGAGCTCCTCCTCCACTAACACTCACTCACCTCACTAGTGGTCGCCATTGTTGATGTCCTTGGAGCTTCTCGGTAGCTCAAGGGTTCCATGGCTCCTCTTCCACCCTCGTTCATTTTGTGCTCCCCAAACCTCTGAAATTAACCCTAACTTGGTTTGTTTGGGCGCTTTTGAGAGGAGGACAAAGTCGGGCTTGAAGGCGGAGCTTTGGTAGTGGAGCCCTGTCTTCCCCAACTCCGGCCACCACCTCCACGACCTCCCAAAGACCTTAGGACCATCGGGTAAGCCTGTTAGTCCCTTAGTCTTGCACCTGATGAATGATCTCGCGAGCTTTAGTTTGGCATAAGCTTGTTTGTCGCTATGAGCTCATTTTTGCTTTTCGGTTTTGCCGTCTTGGTCACCTCTGTCCTCTCGGCTCATGGCGTTCAAGGCCGTCTTTTGCCGTTGAGAGAAGGTCCGTTGGGTGCGCGTGGTTATTGCGAACCATCGGTACCATTGGATCTCGCCATGAGGTCTACATCGCCGGCGAGAACCAAATATTTGAACACGGGTTTTGTCGGACGCAACGACAGCAGGCGTCGTTGTCGTTTTAGGACAAAAGATCCACCGAAGTTAATCGCTTATCATTGCTCCCATCATTGAATTCATTTGGTGTGTCTTAACTGTCTTAAATCCACCATTTATTTGCGCGCCATTAAGTCCTCCGCAGCGACCTCCTCGTGGTCCCGCCATTTAATCTCTTGTCCATAGCGCGTGCGTGTCGTGCGCTAATTCTAGCGCCGATCTGGACATCGGACCTCCTCCAAGGAGATCTCGAGCGTCCAAGACCTCCTTGGCGCAATCTTAGCCGTCAGACCTCCTGGGAGGTGCAGAACGCTGAGGACCTCCTCTGGGACCTCCTCGAGGTCATCTCACCGTTAGGACCTCCCTTTTAATCTGGTCCGCTCCGGACCTCCCTTCCATGTTGTGGTCCGTTAGATCTTCCATCTACGGCCATGACCTCCCTCACCTCGCGCATGTGCGTGGTTAGGAGGTCCAGACCTCTGGACCTCCCATGTGCATGTGTGTTGTTCTCTGGGAGGTCTCGAGCCGTTAGATCTCGAGATCTGTGGCTCACGACCTCCCATGTCTTTGTGAATGGTAGGAAGGTCAAGAAATTCTTAAGTCTGAATGAAATGAGGTAGACTTTAGAATTTCATATCTTTTCATTTTAAATCCTTTTGAGGTCATTCAAATTGTGTTAGCTCTGTCTTAAACTTGACTTTAATCCAAAAATGGTTGTAAGTTGAGTTCAGCTCCAGAGCACAGTTTTGCCATAGGTTTTAGTACTCCCTTTTGGATAATACCCTCAAAATTTAGGTTTAACTTGTAAAACCCATAACTAATGTTCTGTAGGTTATTTTTGAATGAGACCAACTTTGTTAGCTTCCTCTATTAGTGAACTCACTGTAAAAATTAGATTTGAGCATATTGCTGTTATAGAAATAAGGACTTGTGCATTATAATTTTGTTCAAGTTCTTGTTTTTGAAAAATTATAGAAAGTGCAATATAGCTCCAAATGGGATGAACTCAATTGTGTTATTCATCTCATGAGGTGCTGGTTTCACAGTAAAAATCTCAGCCTCACCACTTTTCTAGAAATTGTTGCCTCATAATTAAATTAGTGAATAGTGCAGTTTGGTATTTTCAGGGCTGAGCAGAATTGTTTTGCTCATAACTTTTGCATTAAGAATCCAAATCCATTGGTTCTTGTTGCTAAATTCCTAAAAATCACCCTCTTACTGCTGTAGAAATTTCAGAGAATTTGGAGTTCGTTTGCTGTGCTGTATTGTTGTTTTTCGTCGTTCTTATGGGTTCTTTATCGTTTTTCCGTTAGGTTTCGACATTTGTGGTGATCCATAAGCGACCCTCCGCAACAAAGTGACCAGCAGCAAAGCAAGCAGTTTGACCATTTCCATCATTGTCCCATTACTTTAAAGCTTACTACTTTGTTTTACTTCTATGTATGCATGCTACTTTGTGTTAAATGTCGCTAGCTTTCCTATAGTTGCATAATCTGTAGGAATTGTTATCCTCTACTACCAATGAGCCTAGGTTATTCGCTGTGGTTTGAGCTCGTTGGATGAGCTCTTATCACTTAGTAGTTGCGTTTAAACTGCTTAGACATGCTTAGCTATCGGTAGTAATGGGCGATCATCGACATAGTCGATGGTCTTGATCACACAAGTATAATTATTCCTCCTATATGTCCAGCACTTGTGCTTTGATTAATTTATAAAATCAAAACTGAAAATAAAATGTCGATTTAGACTTGGGCATATTGGATGGGTGGTGCGGTTCTTGGAATGTGGTGGTATGCGGGTCCCTAAGGACCGAGTACTTGGGTCACTAAGCCAAGCGCTTTTATGCTAACCACACGAGGGATATGGGACCTCTCTTGACTAAGTACTTTGGGAGGTGTTAATTATGAGCTGGTTGGTGGGTATGTTTTAATAAAATCTGTGTGTGTGTAGTGTTGGGAGGGAGCATTGGCGGACGGTTAGGTGTCTAATGTGTCTTGTCCCCGTGGGTTCTTGACTCGTAATTAGCATCGTCCATTGGAAATGTCTCGTAGGACTTAGCGTGCAAGCACACCAAAGGTCGTGTGCCTAAAGGAAAGGCGATCTGACGTGTGGGTACATTGGTACACCCCTGCAGGGATAAAACTATTCGAATAGCCTCGTCCTAGGTTATGGACATGCTTGGTAAGGTCGTTCAAGACTAGACTACAACCTTTAATTAAAACTTGATGGGTTGGTATGAGCGGGAGTTCATGCTATTGTTGTGGTGACTAAGGGTTAGTCACTTCGGGTTTGTTCTTGTTGTTGTTATCATGTTATTATCGCGTTGTATTTCAACAATTAAAAATGCTTTATCAAATTGCCTTCAATCTATTATGTTATTGCAAATGAAACTTGCTTTGTGCTAAAATGAGTCCAAAGCCTCATCCACTTAAATAAAGCTTGCATGTAGCTAAATTATAGTTCTGTTATCTTACACGTCGGTCTTGCGAGTACAATAAACAAGTTATTGTACTCATTTGCTTCTTAACAAATTTGTTGCAGAGGGCGAGGTGAGCTCCAAGAGCCTTACTTACATGCCACGTGTTGCGCTTTCTTGACGACTAGCTTGGCGGTCCCACGAGATGCCTAGGGGTTAAGGCACACCGATTGGCTTTGTGTTATAGCCATCTTTATGGCACTTTTGCTTCATTGTGTATTCTTGTAACTTATTGCTATTTGGCCTAAGGGCCTCTCTTTTGTAATATCTATTCCATATTAATGTTAACTTCGGTTTGTTGCTTATGTTCTATGTGTTGTATGGAATTGATACATTCTTTTGTTGTGAGGTATGTATCTTGCATTCGGGAAGTATACATCTCTCGAGACCGGGTTTATTTGGTTGATAATACTAGGGTCAATTGGACGACTAAGTATTATGAGCCTAATAAACATCGGGGTCTCACAAAAGTTGGTATCAGAGCCATTATGACCGTAGTAACGCAAGCTTGGTCGTCTTTAGGACATTTTGAAAACTTATTTTCAAAGTATAAATGAGTTTTGAAAGCTTAGGTAAATTCTCGAATTTTATTCCTTACCTATCTTAGCTTTCTCTTCTCATCTCACTCTAATTTGAGTTTTGAAAGTTGTTTTCCTCTCTTCTCTTCTACAAAATAGTCATTATCGATTAATTGGGTTTTGGGTAACATATGAGAGTTCTAAATTGATGTCTTGGCTACCTTCTTGGTGAAGAATAGAAGTATTTGAAGGCGAAACTCAAATCTGAAAATTCTGGACAGCAAGCAAGCATTTTAGGGCAGCAATGCTTAAGCTAGTAAATGAGGTAGAAAATGAGAGGCTAATCAACTAAAACTTGTGGGAATAAAAGGGTAAGATGTGATACTAGTTAGCTAAGTATCTAACACTTATTTCGCTGCCTTAACCTTGCTCTCTAATAGTTTTAGATCTCATCTTACAATCTGATTTGTAATCTTCCCGATCAATTACTCGTTCATTCAATACGGGTTAGTTGAGTTGAGAAGTTGAACCCCCTTTTGGTGTTTCTTGGCTGTTGTAGAGTCTTTTAGAAGCTTTTAAAGTTTAATTACTCGTTGTTTTGGCTTTCGTTTAGGGTGATCTTCATTCCCCTAGTCGATCGCTTTTGTTTTCCTTAAGGCTTAGTTTTTCGGGTCTAGTTGCTAACCAAAATTTCTTGTAACAGGATGGCCGGACGCACTCGTAGCGGCCAAGGCGATCCGGTCCGACGACGAGCTTCCTCCTCCTCCGACCATGGCCGAGGTCCTTCTTGATTGAGCGCAACCGCGGATGACAGAGAGTTCTCTCGACGCCATCGCCAAGCAACACCACCGCCCTTACCGGAGCTTCGTGGATCTGGGCGAGGAATGCCCATCGACCTCGTGGGGTCTTTGTTGAGTTCCTTCGTACTCAAATTTCTACCTTTCTCGGCCGAGGACCCTTTGGATGCGACGATTGGCTTGTCTGGTGGGCGTAAGCCGCATCGCGCGCGATGCCGAGAGCACGAGAAGGCGCTGCTCGCGATCGCACCGCTTGGAGGTGCGGCTTTGTCATGGTGGGAGAACTTTCTCGCCATGCAGCCCGTGGATCACACCGCTCTTGGGAGGAGTTCCGTCTTTGCCTTCCGTCGGGCTCACATCCTGCCGGCTTGATGGAGATCAAGCGGGGAGTTTCTTCTTGCGCTCAAGCAAGGGCGTAGCTTCGATCATGGAGTATGTATACGAGTTCAATCATCTGGCTCGTTATGCTCCTGAGGATGTGGCCACTGATATGGCTAAGCAGGCCAAGTTCAGGCGCGGCTTGTCCGAGGAGCTGAAGGACAAGCTATCCATTACCGACTTTCCTGATTTTCGGACCTTGGTCGACAAGGCCATCGTCGCCGAGCATGCGGCTCGGGAGCTTATGGATTCCGCAAGCGCAAGTGGGAGACCTATAAGACTTCGAGCCCGCTTCTTCCCGCCCTCGTTTGAAAGCGGCCTCGGGTACCACTCTCATTCTTGGCGCCCCGAGGTCACCCGCCTGTTCCTCGTCCTTCGCAGCCGTGTCGATCCGTGCACTGCGAAGTTAGCAGAGCGGCCCCGCGAACCGGCCGCCGGGTCACATGTTTCTCATGCAACGAAAGGGGCATTATGCGAACCAATGCCCTAAGAAGGCAGAGCGACCCCTCGTCCTAATGGAGGACACGGGCCGAGGTGGTGCATCTCGGACCGAAGATCGTCCCCGCTACCCAAGGCGTGGGTAGTGGTCGCGTCAACGCCATCACCGCAGAGGAGGCTCGGGAGGCACCGGCGTCGTACTAGGTACACTTTCGTTAACTCTCACCTCTCTCTTGTTTTGTTTGATTCAGAGCATCTCATTCCTTTGTTTACGAGTCTTTTGCTCTTTGTTGGAGAGCTTCTTTCCTCTCCATTGTCGGTCCCGCTTCTCATTCGCTCTCTGGTTCGGAGTTGAGAGCCGAGATTGAGTGTAGGGATGTCCTATCGAGATCGGCGTGGGGTTCTTAGCAAACCTTATCCTTCTCCATTCAATGAGTCTAGATGTGATTCTTGGCATGGATTGGTTGTCTCAAAGACATGGGACAAATCGATTGCGCCAGAAGCTCATCTCTCTGTCTAGTTCTTCCGGTGGCGGGTTTGCTTCTCACCGAAGTGCTAGATCCTCATCTCTTCGCGCTTGAAGCGAAGCCGCTCTAGATATTAGCGAAGTCCCAACAGTTTGTGACTTTGTCGATGTCTTTCCCGCCGATCTTCGAGGATGCCACCCGTTCGAGACCTCGAGTTTGTCATCGAGTTGGCTCCCTGCATCGCCCCTATCTCAAAGAGGCCTTCTGGGATGCCACCGAACGAGTTGGTGGAGTTGAAGAAGCGATTAAGTGAGTGCAAGAGAAGGGTTTCATTCGCCTAGCTCATCTCCTTGGGGTTGTCCAAAGAATCTTCGTAAAGAAGAAGGACGGTACTTTACGATGTCGTTGATTACCGCCCACTTAATGAAGTGATGATGAAGAACAAGTATCCATTGCCCGCGATCGGCGATCTCTTCGATCAATTGGTAGGAGCTCGAGTTTTCTCCAAGATTGATTTGAGAGTGGGATATCATCGTTTAGATTCGCTGAGGATATTCCAAAGACGACATTCTCTACTCGCTATGGCTTGTATGAGTATCTTGTCATGTCATTAAACAACCAATGCTCTGCCTTGTTCATGAATCTCATGAATTCGGTATTCATGGAGTATTTGGATAAGTTTGTCGTGGTCTTCATCGATGATATTCTTATCTATTCCAAGAACGATGAGGAACATGATCGACATCTCGAGGCTTGTGTTAGGCAAGCTACGTGAGCACCAACAGACGCTGCGAAGTTCAAAGAAGTGTGCATTCGGTTGAAGGAAGTGGCTTTCTTAGGCCATATTCTTTCAAAGCAGAGGCGTGCTGATTGATCCTAACAAGGTCGGCGATGTTCTTTCATGGAGTCGACCTATTTCGGTCACCGATGTGCGGAGTTTTCTCGGTTTAGCGGGATATTATCGTCGCTTTATCGAGAACTTCTCCAAGATCGCGAAGCCGATGACGGAGTTGCTCAAGAAGGACAAGAAGTTTGTGTGGTCCGTTGAGTGTGAGGAAAGTTTCCAAATACTCAAAAAGCGTTTGACCACCGCTCCCGTTCTTGTTCTTCCTGATATCCATCGGCTTCGATATCTTTTGCGATGCTTCTCGTCGAGGCCTTGGTTGTGTCCTTATGCAAGAAGGCAAGGTAGTGGCCTATGCATCAAGGCAATTGAGACCTCATGAACTCAACTACCCTACTCATGATTTGGAGTTGGCTTCTGTGATTCATGCACTTAAGATTTGGCGACATTACCTAATCGGTAATCGTTGTGAGGTGTATTCGGATCACAAGAGCCTAAAGTATTTGTTCACCCAACCCGACTGAACCTCGTGCAAAGGAGATGGTTGGAGTTGATCAAGGATTATGATATGGGTATTCACTACCATCCGGGCAAGGCGAATGTCGATTCGATGCGCTTAGTCGCAAAGCGCATTGTAATGCCTTAGTGCTCAAGGAGCATTCGCCTCTCTTCTCGAAGCATTCCAAATGTCTCAACTTGGAGATAGTTGAGCATGGATCTCTCGCCGCCATGGTTGTGCAACCAACCTTGGTGGATCGGATCAAGTCCGCTCGGCAGCTCGGATGTTGGAGTGGGCCACATCAAGGCAAATGTCAAGGCCTAACGACCAAGTGCTTTTACGAGGATGAGCACGGTGTTGTGAGGTTCGAACAACGCCTTGTGGTTCCAAAGGACATGGAGTTGCGGAATTTAATCCTCCGCTGAAGCCCATGATTCGCCTTTATCCATTCATCCCGGGGCCACAAAGATGTATCAAGATCTCACTCTGAGATTTTGGTGGACCCGAATGAAGAGGGAAATCGCGAAGTTCGTTGCCGAGTGCGACGTGTGTCGTCGTGTCAAGGCCGAGCATCAGCGTCTCGCCGATCGCTTGACCTTTGCCAATTCCTGAGTGGAAGTGGGATTCGATCGGAATGGATTTCATCACCGGTCTACCCACATCCCCGAAGAAGAATAATGCCATTTGGGTCGTCATCGATCGATTGACTAAGGTGGCACATTTTCTTCCCGTCAAGACTGACCTTCGGGTAGGTCTTTTGGCGGAACTCTACATCGCCCGCATCGTGAGTTTGCACGGTGTGCCGAAGACGATCGTGTCGGATCGTGGATCCCTTTTCACGTCTCGTTTTTGGCATAGCTTGCAAGAGGCTATGGGCACTCATCTTGCTTTTAGCACAGCATTTCACCCTCAAACTGATGGTCAGACCGAGAGGTCAACCAAGTTTTGGAAGACATGCTTCGTGCTTGTGTCCTTTCCTATGGGAAGCATTGGGAGAAAATCCTTGCCATTCGCCGAGTTTTCTTATAACAACGACTTCGGGCGGTCTCGGCATGGCACCATTTGAGGCCTTATACGGGAGAAAGTGTAGGACCCGTTGAACGGTCGAGAGACCGGTGAGATCTCTCTTTGGCGGACTCAATCAATGAGGCCGAGCGCCAAGTCCAAATTATTCGTGGCGTTTGCGCCGCTCAATCGAGCAAAAGAGCTATGCGGATCGCCGTCGGCGTGAGTTACGTTTTGAGCCTAATGACTTTGTTTATCTCAAAGTCTCTCCTTTGAAGGGCCATCAACGTTTAGCGTCAAGGGCAAGTTGGCTCCTCGATATGTCGGTCCCTACCGCATTATCGAGAAGAAGGAGCTGTTGCCTATAAGTTGGAGTTGCTAAGCGCACTTGCGGGGTACATGATGTTTTCCATGTGTCCCAGCTTAAGAAGTGCCTCCGTGTCCCAACCGAGGAAGCTCCGTTGGAAACCCTCGATGTTCAGGAAGATTTGACCTATCGCGAGCACCCTGTTCGCGTACTCGATGAGTCTGAACGAAGGACAAGGAATAAGACCGTCAAGTTCCTTAAAGTTCGAGTGGTCGAACCATTACGAGGATGAGGCTACTTGGGAAAGAGAAGATCGCGTCTGCGTGCGGACTATCCATCCTTCTTTATCGAGTGAGCCAAATCTCGGGACGAGATTTACATTAGGGGAGATTTTGTAACATCCCAAATGTATAATCAGGGTTATTCAAGTATAATTATATGTGTAGAAATTAAAACTTTTCTCACAACTTGAAAACCCTTACAATCTCATGTAGTTCTTGTCCAAGAGTTGTGTAAACCAAGAACACAAAGCTCTTGTTGACCAAAAGTCAAATTCATTTTCCAATTCTCTCAAATCTTGTGCCAAACAATTGGAAAGTATCTTCCTTGGTCCTAAAACTGAGGTGGGACCCTCTGAAAAATACCACAAGTTGTAAAACTAGTTTGATAAATTTTGGAGGCCAAATGAATCATTAAACAACCTTAATGAAATTCCTGAGAAAAATGCATTGCATAATAACCTCTGGAAAATTTATGTAAGGTTAATCATGTTGTCAGCTAGCTCCAGTTAAAATTTCATCAAATTTGGAGTTTATTTGCTAGCCCAAACAATTTTGCAAAGTCTCATTTGAGAAACAAAATTTAAAAACCTGCAGACTGCTCCTTGGGCTAGCCATGTTCAAAGTCGGTCCAAATTTCAACCATGTCTCACCTCAAGAGACCTCATCTCCATTTGATCAGTCGTAGGCTGTTGGATCTACATCCAACCGCCACGACCTCCTCTCAGTCAACCTTGCTTAGGACCTCCCGCCTCCCCGCGTTACTCGGCCGTAGAAGACCCTCTTTGCATTTAGTTGAGGTCGTGCCGCTGGATTTACATCCAACACCACGACCTCCTCCTCAAACGTTCTCGCTTAAGACCTCCCCACCTCATCAGTCACAAACATGGATCAAAGATCCACGGTCATGACCTCCTCCATGCGTTAAATCCCAAAGACCTTCCGCCTTGTTGAGGTCTTGGCCCTTGGATTAAGATCCAACCGGCCCTGACCTCCCATGGTTATCCAACCTCAAAAACCACCTTCCACCTTGGCGAGGTCATCGCTGTTGGAATTACATCCAACCGCTCCTGACCTCCCTTTGTACTCACTTGAGGTCGTAGCCGTTGGATTTACATCCAAAGGCCACGACCTCCTCTGAAAAATATTACAGCAAGGTCCTTCCGCCTTGATGAGGTCCATGCCCTTGGATTTGCATCCAAAGGCCATGACCTCCCCTCAGTCTCTTATGTTCGCGTGCGGTTAAGTCCCAACTGGAGGTCCGCACCGTTGGATGGAGATCCAACGCTTTGGACCTCCTGTCCCTTTTCCTCACGTGCATTTCGCGATTAAGGAAATCGGAGGGCCACGACCTCCCCATCCTTGATCGTGTGGCTGGGACCACCACCCAGCCACTTAAAACGTAACGGTTCAAAATAGGATCCGATGGCCAGGACCTCTCCCAGGTCTTATCCAACGGCCACTAAGACCTCCCCTGTTCTTCTCCTTCCTCTGGCTACGGCAAGCTCTGGCGAAGGCATTTATTATGTGTCCGACCTTGGGGTACACTTCATGACTCTTTGTCGACCAGATTTAATGCTTGTCGACTTTTAGCCTCTCAGTCAAGCCCGAGCCTCGCCTCTTGTCGCCCCATGTCTTGTCCACCTCATGGACCACCAGTGGGCTAAGCTCACCATGGAGCTTCATGACTCATCACCTTCAATCAGGTTATAAAGTACCCTTGAAGCCTCCCTTGGCTTCCTTTGCACCTAATTGACCTCGGCCTTGCACTTTGTGCGTGGTGAGCTCCTCCTCCACTAACACTCACTCACCTCACTAGTGGTCGCCATTGTTGATGTCCTTGGAGCTTCTCGGTAGCTCAAGGGTTCCAAAGGGCTCCTCTTCCACCCTCGTTCATTTTGTGCTCCCCAAACCTCTGGAAGTTAACCCTAACTTGGTTTGTTTGGGCGCTTTTCGAGAGGAGGACAAAGTCGGGCTTGAAGCCGGAGCTTTGGCCGTGGAGCCCTGTCTTCCCCAACTCCGCCACCACCTCCACGACCTCCCCAAAGACCTTAGGACCATCGGGTAAGCCCCTTAGTCCCTTAGTGCCGCACCCTTATGAATGATCTCGCAGAGCTTTAGTTTGGCATAAGCTTGTTTGTCGCTATGGAGCTCATTTTTGCTTTTCGGTTTTGCCCGCTTGGTCACCTCTGTCCTCTCGGCTCGCCGGCGCTCAAGGCCGTCTTTTGCCGTTGAGAGAAGGTCCGTTGGAGTGCGGCGTGGTTATTGCGAACCGCGGTACCATTGGATCTCGCCGGCGAGGTCTACATCGCCGCGAGAACCAAATATTTGAACACGGGTTTTGTCGCACGCAACGACGGCGTCGTTGTCGTTTTAGGACAAAAGATCCACCGAGTTAATGCGCTTATCATTGCTCCCATCATTGAATTCATTTGGTGTGTCTTAACCGTCTTAAATCCACCATTTATCGTGGCGCCATTAAGTCCTCCGCCTGACCTCCTCGTGGTCCCGCCAGCATTTAATCTCTTGTCCATAGCGCGTGCGTGTCGTGCGCTAATTCTAGCGCCGATCTGGACATCCGCACCTCCTCCAAGGAGATCTGGGCGCCCAAGACCTCCTTGGCGCAATCTTAGCCGTCCGCACCTCCTCGGAGGTGCAGGACGCTGAGGACCTCCTCTGGGACCTCCTCGAGGTCATCTCACCGCTGAGGACCTCCCTTTAATCTGGTCCGCTCCGGACCTCCTTCCATGTTGTGGTCCGTTAGATCTTCCATCTACGGCCATGACCTCCCTCACCTCGCGCATGTGCGTGGTTAGGAGGTCCAGGACTGTAATACCCCAGATAGATCCGAAATAGTATTCGAGAGAGAATATTTAAATTGGGGAGAAGGACTAAATAGAAAAGAGTTTAACAGAGGATTAGAGGGGGTTTTTGTAATATCCCGAATATTCAAGTGAATGCAATAAAGTTTAGAGAGAACAACATTAAATTGGAGAGGAAAATTACTCAAAAAATTCAGAATCTTTTAAGGGAGAATTGGAACTTAGGCTTTCGGCCCAAGGCGTCCTAACCAAATGGGCCAGCCTTTTCAGTAGAGTCAAGAGGGGGGTGCCTTTCCCCAAAACCCTAGCCTCTGCTACAGTACCCATGCCGCACTGTAGCACGCGTACTGTAGCAGCCACCCCTCCGTGCTGCTCTACCAAGAGAAGGAAGAAGAAGAGAAAGGAAGGAGAGGAAGAAGAAGGGAGAAGAAGAGAGGAAAAGGGAGGGGAAGAGGAAGAAGGTGGGAGGAAGGTCTTCGCGAAGGTTTCAGCGGCATCCTGCATCGTTCTTGTGGGTAAATTCGTGATCCCCATTAGTTTTGGTAGATCGATCTTGTGCGTAATGTCTCCATATGTTAGATGGAAGCTGCTGCAGTAGATCGGTTTAATCTGCGATCTGTTGACGCGCGAATTTGAGATAGTTCTAGGCAGAATATGTGTTTAGGGTCTCCTGGAGTTAGATGGGTAATTGCGTTAGCTTTCCAGAAAGTCCTAATTCATAATTTTTGGATAAACTATGAATTAGTTATGAATTTTGCAAGACTGGGTGCTAATTTAGTCTCAGGACTTGTACAGCGAACATAGATTTGTAAATGTGATCTTGGAGATGGCCGAATTGGGTCAGCTGGTCTTCATGATATTTATAGGTATTTTCATTATGATTCCAGAAAGTTAAATTTCATAATTTTTGGATGTTTATATCAAAAGATATGAATTTTAGAACCTAATGCTGTAATCTGCCCCTCTCTTGTGGACAGAATAGTTTTACTGGACTGTTTGTAACCTTTGTTGCATAGTGGGAAAATTTGTGATAATTTTATTAAGATAGCTGGTTTCCTGTAGTTTTCATAGAGTATTAGAACAATGTGTTTGGTTGTGCCAAACAAAAGTTATGATTTTCCCAAGTCAGATTTACTGAAGATGATAGAACAGTCTTCGAGATTAAAATCAAAGGATTAGATCTGGTAATTTGATCTTTCGATCACCTGAGAAGTTGTAGCTAGGATTGTGTAGGTTCTAGGAAAATTGGATTCATGGCTTTTGGAGTCTTGACTCAAAAGCTATGAATTTTTCTTTAACAGCGGTCTGGTTGGACAGATTTGGGAATTTGAGAGCATAATGATTAATTGTTCGGGTTTCGATTAGGGATGTTTGTTCTTGTTTTGTTCTATTGCAATGCTGTACTCTTTTGATTGGTGTACTTAGTATATTGTTTTACGGTTGCCAGGTGGTGATGAACACCGGGGCTAGAGCTCTTCTGTCGTTGTCTTCCGTCTCATGGTTAAGGCAAGTATAATGAGGGATAGAATAGATCCTAATGATTGGCATTGTTTGATAAATATCATGAGTATTTGTGTTATTCATGACTGGTAAGGTGGAATGAATGGTAATGCTCATGTTTTCTAGTGTTAAGAGTTACGTGCTATCCATTGGTGTTTGAAAGTTATGAAGTTATGATTATGAACATTGGTAGTATGAATAGGTTATTCATATGCAATGTTGTTGTGGATGCATGGTTGTGGTAATTTGAGATTTCATACATATGCATCATGAAAGCTTATTGAAGTCTTGGCCATGTGATGACCAAGCAATGATTTGAGGTCCCCGTCATGTATATGACGGGCTTGAGGTCCCCACACTTGTGGAGTGTGGGCTTGTGGTCCCCATTACTTGAGTATTGGGCTCTTGGTCCCTGTGCTTATGAAGCACGTGCATGGGTATACATCGACGGTTGTATACCTTGCATTACCAGTAAAATGCAAAAAGAGTTAAAGAGAAAGGTTGCATTGAGCATTGCATAAGCATATGGCATGATGTATGGTAAAGATGTGAGAATGAATGCTGATGTTTTAATGGTGTTTTATAATGTCACATTATTTGATACTCGCTGAGTCTTTGGGCTCACTCTTGCTTTTGTTGTGCTTTTAGGTACCACCTGCAAGAACGGCATGCGTGGGAGGGAGTAGGATTGCTATGGATGCACTCACTACCACACACTCTTTTAAAGATGAATATCATTTAGATCGTACCAGAATAATAAGCAAACTGCTTAAGGATTGATTTTGGCTATGCTTGACTGCATGGATTATTTGAGTTAATGAGAGTAGTAAATTTTGATTATGTTTGCTTATGCTTTAGCTAAATAGATTATTTGTGAATGCTTGATGAACTTTGGATGTTGAGATAGTGGTAATGATATTTGCATCTGTTGAAACCTCCGGTATACTTAGATATACAAAGGAGGTTATGCCGAAATTTAGTAAAAATGTCTTAGTTTTAAATTGTTATATTGTTAGTTTAGTAACATCCCAGGCTCATGTTGGGCTGGGGTGTTACAGGGACCTCTGGACCTCCCATGTGCATGTGTGTTGTTCTTCTGGGAGGTCTGAGCCGTTAGATCTGAGATCTGTGGCTCACGACCTCCCATGTCTTTGTGAATGATAGGAAGGTCAGTAAATTCTTAAGTACGAACTGAAATGAGGTAGACTTTAGAATTTCATATCTTTTTCATTTTAAATCCTTTTGAGGTCATTCAAATTGTGTTAGCTCTGTCTTAAACTTGACTTTAATCCAAAAATGGTTGTAAGTTGAGTTCAGCTCCAGAGCACAGTTTTGCCATAGGTTTTAGTACTCCCTTTTGGATAATACCCTCAAAATTTAGGTTTAACTTGTAAAACCCATAACTAATGTTCTGTAGGTTATTTTTGAATGAGACCAACTTTGTTAGCTTCCTCTATTAGTGAACTCACTGTAAAAATTAGATTTGAGCATATTGCTGTTATAGAAATAAGGACTTGTGCATTATAATTTTGTTCAAGTTCTTGTTTTTGAAAAATTATAGAAAGTGCAATATAGCTCCAAATGGGATGAACTCAATTGTGTTATTCATCTCATGAGGTGCTGGTTTCACAGTAAAAATCTCAGCCTCACCACTTTTCTAGAAATTGTTGCCTCATAATTAAATTAGTGAATAGTGCGGTTTGGTATTTTCAGGGCTGAGCAGAATTGTTTTGCTCATAACTTTTGCATTAAGAATCCAAATCCATTGGTTCTTGTTGCTAAATTCCTAAAATCACCCTCTTACTGCTGTAGAAATTTCAGAGAATTTGGAGTTCGTTTGCTGTGCTGTCTTGTTGTTTTTCGTCGTTCTTATCGGTTCTTTATCGTTTTTCCGTTAGGTTTCGACATTTGTGGTGATCCCATAAGCGACCCTCCGCAACAAAGTGACCAGCAGCAAGGCAAGCAGTTTGACCATTTCCATCATTGTCCCATTACTTTAAAGCTTACTACTTTGTTTTACTTCTATGTATGCATGCTACTTTGTGTTAAATGTCGCTAGCTTTCCTATAGTTGCATAATCTGTAGGAATTGTATATATATATATGTATATATGTATATGTATATGTATGTATGTATGTATGTATGTGTGTGTGTGTGTGTGTGTATATATGTATATGTATATGTGTGTGTGTATGTATATGTGTGTGGTGTGTGTGTGTATGAAGCCGATTTTAAAGGCACAAGCAGCCACTACTCGGTGATTTTATAGAGAATCACAATCACAGACGATTTCTTAGTAAAAACCGTCTATGATGATCTATCACAGATGGTTTCATTTACAAACCATCTGTGATACATCACCCATCGCAGACGGTTTCATCTAAAAATCATCTATGATACTTCAGCTATCACAAACGGTTTCATCTACAAACCGTCTGTGATATATCACCTATCACAGACGGTTTCTAGATGAACCCGTCTGTGATAGTCAACTATCATAGACGCATATGTGATAACAACCGTCTGTGATGATCGCCTGTTATCACAGACACATAAATTCAGATAGTTCAGAAACCGTCTGTGATGACCCTTTGTGTAGTAGTGATTACACTTTTCTGCATGTATGCATCAGTTACTTATCTGAGTAAACCATCCATAATTACATTTTATCAGTTTTGATGCAAATGTTATTAAAACCTTCCAACTAACAATTTTTGTGTTACATATTGTTTCACTAGAGCTATTTATATGTTCCTTCAAACATAGAATTATTTTTGGTACTCTTTAAACTAACTTTGCTACTGCTGCACACCCAAAATAGATAAAGTGACATGATAACTAAGCCATAAACCTTGGATGACAAGTATCACTGATTTTCACCGAAATTGCTAGGTTGTCCATGTAGTATTGCAAAGCTAGAGGCTTCTAAAGATACAAAATGACAACAGAAGTACTGAAGCTCCAGACTGAGTCCAAGGGTCATGTCTTTCCTTAATTCCTCACTCACCATCTCAAGGATATTATTCTTGGAGCAACATAGTTAATTGTAAGTTAGCAATACTTCTATTTGTATTGTTTATAATCTCAACGATATTGTGATTTATGGAAGGACACTATAGTGCCATTCTTACTTAACTTCTATTTGTCCTTTTCCGTGGCAAAGCTTCTGTAAAATTTCAGTGATACCTTTTTCAATGAATGAGAGAACGGGTAGCACGAAATATGTTGGGAGCATTATATATGTTCTAGGGTACTACAATGTCACTCAATTTCTATTTGTGCATTTAACCGTGGGTTTAAATGTTTAGTACAGAAAAGCGACTACGGTTTTGTGAAAGTGAAATACTAAGTAGGTGCTTTATGCAGGGTGAAGGAGATAAATTATAGTTACTTTTTTTTTACAGAAGACAAATTTAAGTTACTAATTCGTATGTGCTTTGCCAATAGCGAGATGAGACAAGCTGCAACAGACAGGATATGAATAGCATTTTATGTAAAATTTGGGTTTCCGTTACAATGCACGGGCATCCTACTAGTGAGCTTATGAAAATGGTGTTGTCGTCTCTTCCCTCAACCAGACACGACGGTAGTGGCAGCGCTGCTCTTCGCATCACAACAGGACACCAACGCCGCTGCCGCCGTGGGAGCCACTGCCTCCACCGCACGCCGGCAGTGCCAGCAGGGCCGGGTCAACAGTACCGTGCCTCGGCAGCCTGACAAGCATGGCCCATTTGGCCACCTCTTGGTGGACCGGACCAATGGGTGAGCTTCGTAGACCATTTAACTTGGACGTTGTCATAGCTAAAAGGCTAGACAGTGGGTACATGGTACCCTTTTGTCTTGAAAATGATCTGGAGGGAGAGGAGCCAAAAGACCGTATAACATGTATGTGTATTGCTCATGTATGAATGAAGAGAGAGAGTCCCCCCCCATGTACATGCCCTTGGGCCTTTATTTATAGGAGGGCAAGAAGGGATATTTACCTTCTTGCCCTCACAATGTTGAGAGAGAGAGAGAGAGGGTATTTAGGTACATTTGCCTAAATACGCTATACAGACTAGGTCTACATATGTACAGTGTCCCCGACGGCACACCAGTATTCCTGCCGACCCTAGGGTGCGGGGCACTCCTTGGTGCCCTACTACGATAGACGCAGATCCTCTATCATAGCATGTAGCTACAGCATAGGCGAATAGTACTGCGGCATTAGGGCTCATTTGTGCTATCCAATCGACAATGAACGTCCAGATCAAAAAGTGTGTAGTGTCGTGCTACAGTTGTCGATCCCGAGAGCGAAGGATCCTGGGGTCTATAACACCTCGGCCCAACATTGAGCCTAGAATGTCACTAAACTACCCTAACAATCTGAATTACATCACCTTACAATAAAATTTCAGCAAGCACGCCTTTCACAAAATAGTTCACGAGCCACAATATAAATATAGTAATGAAAATTTAAGGCATAACTCTAAACGTCCACACGGAGGAATCGACTATCTCAATTACAAAGCAACTATATCATCACGAAGGATGATCACAACCGTAACAAAGGAATAAATAATAAGTTTTTCTCCAATTATTCAAAGGTGCAGTTTTTATTTGTCATAGTGATTCTCAAGTGTGGTGCATCAGTGTGTCTACCCCTTTTCCATGCATGCCGCTTTCTCAAGGTGTACCTAAAAAAACACAAACAACAAGCGTGAGTCCACGACTTAGCAGAGTACAATCAATACAATAAACCAAACCTCATAAATAGACTTCGACTGTAACACATTTAGTCATCCACAATAATATCATAACGGTTCAACTTTTATTGTCATGTAATGCAAATGCCACAAATGCACATCTCTTTTCTCTTTGCAATTACCGGTAATGCGGAGTATGCATCCGTCAATGCATACTCAAGCATGTGCCCTCTGGAACAGGGATCTCAAGCCCACACTCCACGAGTGTGGGGACCTCATGCCCGTCCAATACATAACGGAGACCTCAAAAGAATCATTCTTGGCTACCACGTAGTCCAAGACTCAAGGATGTATGCTTTGATGCAAATGAGTATAATAACCTTAATCGAACATGAACAAATATCTTCTAGCAACAAGATCATGAATAAAATTCATACAAGTAAAACAATGGCGATTTTCATGAATTTTTCTTCCTCATATGCTACACACTAGTTGTACATGCCTCAACCGTGCGATGGGTGATGATGGGTAGAGGACTCTAACCCCGGTTTATCACCACCACCTGGCATTCGAAAAACATATTAAGAATACTAAAAGCATACAACATAGAAATAAGACTAAATAAATATATCCGCTCCTAATTGTAACCCGAAACAATACCATTCTTCCCAAACACCATTCTGTCCAAAACAGGACAGCCACCCTAGAAAAATCATAACTCTTGATTTATAGCTCCAAAAATCATGAACTCAAACTTTCTAGAACCTAAACACTTATACACACAATTTCTCAGTTGATCAAAAGTTCATGTTATTTCATTTGAACCCTTGTTTTTAACACCTAAGACAGATCTGTCATCTTCGGTATTATCGACTTAGAAATTCTATAACTTTTAATTTGTATATCCAAAAAATAGTGATCTAAGACATTCTGAAATCCCTAGAGAATTAGCTACCATAATAAATTTAATCTTTTTTTCTGCTCTGCAACAAACTTTGCTAACTTAACATTTTTCCATGACTGTCCTCAACAGGAAGACAGAACTGAATCACATAGTTCAAAATTCCATAACTCTCGTTATACTTGTCCAAAATATATGATCTTAGACTATCTGGAATCATTATAAAGTTATCTATCTAAGTCATGCAGACCAAAAGTCCAAATTCGTCTATTTTAAAATTTTAATTTGCAAAACTATGTTTGCTGTCCGAAACCTGGGAACTGAACAGACACTCAGATTGTAAAAATTATAACTAATTATCTACTCATCCAAATAATACGAACAAAGAATTTTCAGAAAGCTATTGAAATTATCTACTTATATCTACGCGACACAAATCCCTAATTTTGCATTGAACAAAATCAAATCTACGGATCAACAGAACTGCAGATTACCGATCAACTAACAGTAGGGAACCGATCTGATATTCGACAACAATTCACATAGAAAAAGAATTAAACTAGCTATTGGGGAATTAAAAATCACCCTAGATGACCACGCTAGATCCCGCTGAAATCCCCATGAGTACTCCCTTTCCCCTTCCTTCTCCCTCTTCCTCTTCCTTCCTTCCTCTTCTTCTTCTTCTTCCTTCCTCTTTTTCCTTTCTACTGTTCTCCTCCTCTTGGCATAGCAGCAGGGAAGGAGAGTGCTACAATATTAGGTGTGCTCTGATTAAGGCAACAATCTTTATGCAGAAAGGGGGTGCTAGGGTTTGGTTGATCCCTCTCCCCTTGCCTTCTAGTGGACAGTCATGGGCCTTGGGCCACAATGACCAGTTTCCTCCCGACTTAAAAAATGGGTTGGCGGCCCATTCCTTTCCCAAAATTCTAAAATTTTCTTTCTAATTCTATTTAATTTCAGTCATAATCACTTATTTATTTTATGTTTAAACGGAATATTAAATTCTACCCTTTATGGGCTAAGCTGGGCCACCGCTCAAGTAGAACGAACATCAGTCTTAGAGCATTTACAATAGTTTGTTCCTTAGCTTGTTATTAAGAGGAGAGAGAGCATTCAATCTAATAAAAAGAAACAAGTCTTCCAGTGGATTGTTTCTTGAGCTTATATCTAAGACTTTAATTGTTACCCACAAAACAAATTTTTAGGTAACAAGTAAGTCTCAAATAGCTATTTTGTTGTTTTTTGTGTCTTGGTATCAACAACTTGTTTCTTCATCTAGAAATAAGTTCACTTTCTCTCCTCACCATCTCTCCTCCACATCACCTAAATGCTGTTGTGTTCATCTCTTAGTAACAAGTGACATGGACTATTGTAGATGCTCTTACTAACCTTGTTGAGGGAAGGAAAGTGGGCAGAACCGCACGAAATGCAAGGCAACAATGCATGCAACCTTCTCCACAGGTCCACGTCAACGTTGAGGCGAAGATGATATGGATCTACTGATCCTTGAATATAACAGCCGCGAGGCCTGGGTGTTAGCTCAGTGGGAGGGTGGTCGTCCCTCTGGTCCTAGGTTCGATCTTTGGAAATGAACTCGGCGCTTCTCACCCGGAATAATTTAGGTAGGTTTCGAATAGTGCACGTGTAGGTATATTCAATGGTCAAAGCACGTGTCCGCGCTACGTAAAGTCTTGAGCCTCTGCTTTAGATTAGACGCGTGTTAAGGATGCACCCACGTGTATGTGGGCACTGGCAGCTGAGGATGCCATAATGAACTGAGCTTGAATTTTTTTTAGTGCCCCCAAGTATGATATACCAGATTACAACCAGTTTAGAACCACAGATGTTTAGTTCTCGTCTCTGCAGGCAGTACAAGGAAACTAATAAATAGGGTACAAATACATTCCAGTAGGATAGTAAGGCTCATTGCCTAAATCATTAAATCTACGCCTACAATGCTAAGTTGTTAATCTATCCAGGTTAGGCTGCACGAAACATTCTGCAGCTTACACACATAGCTTTCGCATAGGGATTGCCGGGGCGAGAACCAATGAGGGCATCTCAGCAAATCCAGTTTGGAGATTACTTGGCAACGCCAAGAACTTCAGGTCCAGGTCATAACGGATCATGTTCCTTTCTTTGTGACCCTTCGGAACATGTCTTTTATGTTCTTCGATCCTACCTCGGTCTTTTGTTTCTTCGCTGGCCTCCCTTTGCTTGACTTGGCGCTACCATTTCCTACTTTCCCCTGTATTGACACATTTGATGAGCTTAGAACAAATGAGGTGAGCGCTAAAAACGCTAAAGCATTCTTGAGGAGTTTACCTCAGGGGGAGGAGCAGGTATGGGAGAACTCTCTGCACAAAATGAAGCTTCGCTAATTTTGGTCGTGGCATTGATCTCGTTGATATCCAACCTGCAGTGGAATGGATTGTTTGAGCGTGAGCACAGACAAACCGAAATCTATATTGAACTGCTGATTCTTCGACATACAAAGAGATGAGTCTTACTGTAACTTCTTGCAGAGTAATGTTAACCATGGCTCATCCTTCAGGTATTCACTAATTATTTGGACAGCATCCTTCACTGCAATGGGAGCAATAGAAACAGCTCCATAAGGACATTAGTTCACATTATCAAGAAATACTTAAGCTATGTATCTATTGTGACTCAAGAATTTCATCTCTATGCAATTTCTCATAATGAGGTAGTGCATACCACCTGTACAGGCTGTACTAGCACAAAGCCAGGCTAATATCAGCTGCTACAGAAGCAATGGGTATAGTGAAGTCATGTGATCTAGTTTGATCTCAATATAAATTCCACAAAAAATGTTATTTTTGTGAGTCTTTCTTTTTGAGACAAGATCATCCTTACCAGCAGGCATATTTGAAATTCAAACCGCCAAGCTCATTTAAGTTTATTCAGTCCAATTTTTCAATTCAAAGTGGAAAAAGACCAAGGATCCGTTATTGTAGTTTAACTGTTTAAGGCGTGTCTTACTTAAGCAATTCATTAGGATATACTCCCTCCGTCCCAAAATATAAGTCACCGCGGGATCCGTGAGGTCAAGGTTTTAAAACTTTGACCATTAATATATGTTAAAGTATATAAATTCATTAAATTGACTACATCAAAATAATGTCATTGGATTTGTCTTGGAATATAATTTTATAATATATATTTATTATTATTTTTGCTAGCATATCATGATACAAAACCATAGCCAATGGTTACGTTGGAGACTGCGAAAAGTCAAGAATGACTTATATTGGGGGACGGAGGAAGTAAAAAATCGCATCAATGATTCAAACAGTTTGGTTATATAACTGTGAGAGTAACCCGTGTTTGACTCTTTGGTTGAATATGACATTAAAAAAATACCTGTATAAATAAACTGAACCATTAAATGACAAGATATATACTTAATTACTTATCGTATTATAGTATTATATTAGACTAAAAAAATGAAGTATTTCATACATACATAGTTCTTTTTCTTCTTGGGCAGCATAATTTTTACCCAACTTGGGAAAAACCTCTTTTAGGTTGTGTACCTGTAAATGAGATTCATAAGAGTAGATATTTAATTATCAATGATGCATGAAAAGTGAGACAAATATAATCTAGGATTCACACACATGAATGTGGTAAACATGGCAAACAGATGTAATAAGCTGAGTTAAAACGCAAACCAAAATAGACATTATTGCTGCACATGAACTTGCTGCTGTGCACTTAAAGCAGAGTTGTGTCTTACCATCACAAACTGTTGTTTCATTTTTGTTCTCATTTATGAATAAAGTTTCTGGGTTAATCGTGAAAAAAAAAACACGATTGATGAAATTCTAACTGATATAGAACGCATGGTGATCTCAGGGGTATATCCATTCCTCGTAGAAATAATTATAAGCTTTACTAGGTTAACCATGCAAAACAGCAAAAGTATTGTGCATTCTGACAGTAAGGACAGATTGTGTTACTTTTTTTCTGAATGGTATTCTTCCATAGAAGAAGGAAAAAAACATGACCATCTAGAAAAGGGAAGTATAGAACGTGACAAGTAGCACTGCATTCGCTTTAGAAGAAATGGTTCATCGTAAGAAATAACAACTGTTAGTTCCAGCGGCATTATTGCTCATATACCTACTGACAGGAAAATAGTCCTGTCAACACTCCAGCAATGACAGGAGGAGAAAAAATACATCCAATTATGACTGGTTGAGAACTAGATATACTCTCATATTTACCATAAACAATAATTGCGTAAAAACAGGTTAAAGAATTGACTATACAGAAAACTTACTAGGGTGACTTTTAGGATTCATTCTTTATTTTTATTTATAATATCTGTGACCAAAGAAAACTAAAAAATGGTGTGGGAGAATTAATATGATTTAGCACATGAATAGTCTCAATGGCATGCCCCATAGGAAGTTGGGACTTGCGACTTAGCTCCCTTGTTCAAAGCAAACAGGCAAAAAAGTTAAATTGTTTCAATGTTTTCTTAACCCAGTACAGCATACTGCATGCATCCCATTGTAACTGCAGGTTACATCATCACTTTTGTAAAATGCAAAGAACCAGTAAAGCTAAAGAGTAGCTTAGCTTCTGATAAGGTTAAGCATTAACATAAGAGCATGTAGCTAATCAAGTACACAAAAGTAAGAAATGACAAAGGTTACCTTACAGCACAACCAAGATAAGACCTTGGAATCGTCCAGCCTAAAGAACTTCACATTAGCAACTTCTACAGGACAGGTAACATGCATGTGAAATCATTAGTTCTGTACAAATATTGGTTAGTGTGGAAATAAGTTATACCAGAAATTAAACAACAAATGAATGTATCTGTGACAGTATAACACACGGAAAAACATATATCAAAAAATAAAATGCTCAAGATCCCATAAGTGATCGCTCCTGTGTTAAGTAGTACTTAATAATGTGACAGCAATTTGATATGATATTAATTTCGCAGCAAACATACATGTCAAACATCTACCTTTAACTTCACAAACCAATTCCATATGGTTTCCAGCTATACTCATGAGATGTTGATACCCAGGATATCCCTCGATGTATAATATTTCATCCAGTTGTCTGAATTTTCCTGAATCTTTACCATTCTGCAGCACAAGGAAGGGGGTGGGTTTTAAATCAACATAGATTAGACGAAATAAGATCCACACCCACATATCGGAAACTATATCTTCAGTTGGGCTTACCGACATACGTGCAGCTTCAAATATCGGTATGAAAATGAAGATGGGATCAACAAGAGTGCAATAGTAGAGGCTGCCATCTATAGGAAGGGAAGCAGGATTCAACAAAGTCAGGCATTGAAGTCCACTGCAGTAAGATAGCTTTTGCAAAAACTTTGTATAGAACAGATTATACTACTTGGCAGCTGGTATGTTGATGTGTTCTAAACGGTATGCAAACAGTGGCGAATAAGAACAACATCATCCCTTTATCTTATCATGTTCCTTACCACTAAGCTAGTATCTGAATTCCTTGTTTAACAGATTTGCTTTTGCACAGAAATGGCGAACTGCTTAGCTACCATACCTTCACAAACATAATCTCCCAAGAACCAAGAGCCAAAACGCTCCTTAAACCAATTGAATTCATGAAGTTGACCATCAATGAACAGATACGATGTTTCTTCATCTGTTTGGTGACAAGACAAAAGTCAATGCAAGCTGTTGATCATTTATTTCTAAGGGATAACGGATAATACTACAAGACTATTCCTAATTCGCCGACACACCTATCACAAGCCACAAGCATCATCACATATTTGTCTACATTACTGGTGATCAGAAACTTGTGCCGAAAAATAGTAGCTAGGGAGGCATCTAAGGGCACCTGATTTCGGATGGCGAAGTGACAAAACATTCCCTTGACCATTGGCATCAGAAGGGCTTGCAAGGAAACACGAAATGGGGTCTGATAAAAAATGCGAGCCTCCAACAACTAATCAAACGCTGGAGGCAATCTCAGTCATCAGCTAGCGGTCCAGCACTGTGAAAAAAAAAGACTTATTACAGCCTGCTGGCTGGCCTTTCAACCAAGCCACAGGAACTAACAGAGCTTCCTCAAAACAGAATACAAGCAATCAAAGCCTTTCTAAAGGCTTCCAGTTGGGAAATATCGTCGTGGCTGGAATAGACAGTACAGCGAGGGCAGGATTAGAAATGTTTTTTTGGGGGTGGGTTGTGGGGGGCGCTCACGGGGGCGATGATGACTCGGGGCGGCGCCGCCATGTTGTCGCACCACGACGACGACGCCATTGGTGGTCGCCTTGGCCGGTGGTGGCGCAGTGGCGCTGGTTTCTGGGTTTGGTTTGGTTGGAGCCGCGGGGACAGGGGAGAGGAGGGTGGGCGCGCGCGCGCCGGTAGGGTTCTGGCGCCCCGCCGGCCGAGCCTCCCGGGTGTCTAGTATTTCAGTGTTTTCCCCTCCGTTTTGCTTTCCTGTACCGTAGTCTGTACTCGGATGTCGGAACTCGGTTCTTTCACAAACTGGAAGCCTAAATTGGCCCATCTGCAGACTGCAGGCCTAAAATAGCACAATTTTTCTAGTTAGCAATCAATACATCATCAAGTCACAACACTACAGAGTTCAACTACTTCTATAGCTGATGAGGGCTGAGGAGGAACTTAGATGCCAATGACGTCGTTGATAATGAAAACACTTTGGTACTAAAGTATCATCTGTTTGTATTGGTGTCAAGTAATCATGCAATATTGCTCAACCCATTGGTGGTAATATACTTGCATCGGCACTAACACTGTATTATAATCATGACCACGTATGTTGATACACTTTCTCTTGATGCAGACGACGAATCATCCTGTAGAAGAATTTGCAAATTCTATTTGCATCTTGCACAACTGTATCAACGGGAAATTGTTCCATACCTTAACACTCTTTGCTACAGTTTAATTTTAAAATTTAAAACTTTTTGGACCAGTATTTTTTACCGGTCCTAGCTGTACAGCCGGTAACCGCCGATTTTTCACTACTCGTGACTCGTGAGGTACAATAGCTCGCAAGGACGACGGATGGTGGCGTGGCTACACAACATCGTGCACGGTAACGACAAACGCACGGAGCTTGAGGGAATTTAAGGCGATAACGTGCGGAGGCTTGGTCTGATTTGGCATGTTTTTTTTGCAACATCAAAAGTAGTCTTTGTTCGCACATAATTAAAAAAAAATGGTACTGTGGAAAGTTAGGTAAGTCACCTACAGCGCTTATAGACTGCAGCAGTCACTTATCGTGCTCTCGGACCTCGGCAGGAGACATGCTGCTCTCTCGGAGCGCATCATGTTGGACAGGATACTATTACCATGGTAGTGAATAATAGTTTAGCATTGTATGCATCATTATTCAACACTGTTTAGCAAACCTTCCGTGATACTATTTTTACAATTGCGTCCAAGCGGATGCTACTTTTGCTATTACAAATTAAAAACGTGCCAGATTTTTTTTAAAAAAAAAACTCACTGCACGCGTGCACGGCTGGACACGGGTGTGCGTCGATGCGTGGCCGTGCGGGTACATGTTCGTATGCGACGAGGCAAGGACAGCTGCCACGCACGCACGCACGCAAGGCTGCTGGTTATGGGCGAGTACAGTGCCAACATACCGGGGGTTGTGTGACGCTTCGCGGCGCGGCACCGCTAGTACCAACCTGGTCGTCTGCTACGTGCTCCTGCAGCTGTGGAGTTGGGAGCACTTTCCTTTTGGGCAACTGACCATCGAGATAGCGGCGCACCCGTACCCCATTCCGCATGACCAGGTAGACAGGCCCACCATGGGCTTACGGTGGACTGCTACCAGTCTGCGCTGGGCCAGCGGAAGACCGGCGAGGTGCTACTCGTTGTACCACAATGAGTTCGAGTCGTTGCATGAGAGCGACATCATCTGGCGTCCATAGTATAATGATTTTCTGCACACGGTAGCACCGCACGGGCTGTCCGTGCAATGCATCCAGGACGTAGGACTGTGGATGACGACCTGCCACCTGGTGTTCGCACATATGGTGGAGCCTTACGCGCCGCAGCGCGTAATGCAACAGTTTGGTCGGTACCAGTTCATGCCCCTCCCCCCTCGGACGGCAGTCTCCTAGAGTGAGCCATACACCTGTGAGTCAAACTTCATCCGAGTAATGCTTGCAGTCCTTACATCTTCTTTTCTAACATCAATCCTTCCGGAAATGCAGGCAATCGAGGTCGGGTGGGCATATTCAGGACCGGCGAATGCACCAGCAGCAGTGGACTACGGCATGGACGAACAGGGCGCACATGGATGTCTGGAATGAGACGCGTCCGTACGACCCTGAGACGTACGGTGCGTACTTGGAGTGGTATTTGCCACGAACGCGCGCAAGACTCACCATTCCTCCTCTAGAGCGCTCGGACCTGGTGACATCACAGACGCACCACGAGAGCCTCCGCCGCACGTACGACCGTCACAACGCTTCACGGCGTGACGACACCGTAAGACACTTACAACCTCTCGTCTGGTTGTTGATGATATTTGTACTCTTCGTTAATGAACCTGTTACGTATGTCACTACAGTGGGAGCGGGCGTATCGCGTCCATAGCGCATCGGAGGACGGCCTCCGCAGCCCAGATAGAACCCCGGCAAGATATTAAAAAAATTTGAAGCACATCTCGGCGGAGATGAAGAAGATAATAATGAACTTGAGCTGCGGTCGTTCGACGGACGACATCCTGCGCATCGGCACGAAGTGGGGGGGCATGCTCACCCGCTAGGTCACCACGACCTAGCGAATCCGGCAGGCGTCGTAGCATTCCCCGTCGGTCATCTGCGGGCCAGGTCGGCGCGGAGGTAAGTCGCTACGTACAAATCTACATTTAGTTTTTTTGGTTATGCCTTACGTTCCGCTAACATCATGTCGTTCTCCCGCCGTAGGTCCATCGAGATGAATCACTTCTGTCGTCCGGACCTGGTACACAGACTGGCACTTCCCCTCAGTCATCTCGGTCATCTGCACTGCACATCCGGGAGGCACGAGTTTCTTAGTTTACATCCAGAGTATTTATTTGTACTAACATCGTTTCATCTTGCAGCCTTCAGTTGGCCGTAGGGGTGACGGCCAGTTCACGTCGACTGATGACGAGGATACGGGCCTCCCAGCTCCTGCTAGGGAGCAGTACACGGCGCCAGGGTACAGACAATGGAAGCCAAGGTTTCTAGCGTACGCAGGACAGAGCTCCTCCGGGTTCGCTGCCCCACCGTACGTTCAAGGCCAGAGCTCCTCCGGATACGCGGGGACCCCGTACGTCCAAGGCCTAAGCTCATCCGCGCAACCAGAGTTGCAGGCATCGTACCCCCAGAGTGGTTTTATAGCCTCTGTCGTGGATGAATTCCTCGAAGGTGTCCCCCAGGTTAGTATGGCTCATCACGACAACATGTACGCCTACCAGACTCTGCTCCAGAGTCAGCCTACAAGTCCACCTCCGCCTCAACAGATCTCCATACCCTCCGACATCGCTTCTCCGCACGATGGACATATTCCACGGGTCATGCTCTACAAGAAAACAAGGCACAGACACGGACGCAATTACGCAAAGAAAGCGAGAGTAGTGGCTCAGACGAGTGAGTCATATAGTATCGCGTGTAATGCGATTTTGTTTTACTATATTTGTACGCGTATTTTGGTTGTTACATGTGTATTCCAGCGCCATATTGTATATCGACATCTCCAATGAAGTTGCAATGCATCTTTTTTTATACATTCCAAGTCACATGAAATCATGAAACCTAATTTCCGAAACCTAAAATCGAAATTTCCATGAACTAAATCCTAAATTTTCGAGATAATACCAGAATACATATAAAATTGCCGAAATATTACACAATTAAGTCCACTGCGTGAGGAGCTTTCAAAATAAAATTCATAATTTTTGGAGCTTATTTTCTACATTTATTTATTTGTACGAATAGGACACTTATACAAAATAGAGATAAAAAATGTGAACGAATAAAATTATAAAAAAAATTACACAAGCAAGTACACGGTGTCAGGAGGCTCTACAAAAAATTTCATAATGTTTTGGACTCATTTGCTATATTTTACAATTCCTTCAGATTTTAGACCCTAACTAATTAACTAACTAACTAACCTAACTAATTAACTAACTAACCTAACCACTAACTATCTACCTAATTGGTTGGCGCACGATCACCATGCGCCCGCGGCTAGCGTATGGCCACCGTGCGCTAGCCGTGTTGAGGTGGCGGGGCCAGGGCTGAGGTGGCGGGGTCAGCGGGTGAGGTGGCGGGGCTGGTGAGCACATGTCGACTGGGGCAGCGTTAGCGCACGGTGTCCGTGCGCCAACACCACATGTCGTGACCTCGGACGTTGGCGCACGGCCACCATACGCCAACATTGCCATTCTTGCTAATATGTTCCATAGACGGTCATATCTGCAAATACGTCTTCAAAACATGCTAGATTAGTCAAAAATTTCGGCAACCCAAGTACACCCACGGCTGGGCTAGCGACATGGCAACTAGTGTACCGTATGCGCATACAACTGTACCGATTGATCTGATGGAGTTACTAATAATCATCTTGTACAAGAAGCCATAAATTAACCCAACTAGAGCCTGGAGCGCGCAGGCCTACGCGCGTGGCGCGTAGAGGACCTGTGGGGGACCCGTGTGGCAACGATCGGATGGACGATGCTACGTAGCACGGCATTGTGTGGGCAACGAGAGAAGCTGTCGACTAGAAGTTGGACGGACGCGAACGGCGCGAGCTGAGATCCGACAGACAGCCAAAAAAAAGTCGACTTGTCCAGCCCCTCCTGCGCCCCTCCCGGCCTCCTTTTCTCTCTTAAGATTGGCAGTACGTGCAGATCGGAACTCCACTATCTGATCAATGCCTTGCACGTGCTCGTACCGGCATACTATTCCAAAGTTTAATATAATAATTTATATTTATAAATATATACTCTCCATTCAGAAATATATTATGCTTTAGAAAGAGTGTAGTCAAACTTTTCTTTGAATATTAATATATGAAAAACAATTTAGATTGATCATATGAGAATGATATCATTAGATTTGCCATGGTATATATTTTTATAGTATAATAATTTTGTATTTTTTACTAACATATTCATATAGAAAGTAATGATCAAAGTTAGATATTAGAGACTGTGCTGATGCCTAAAACATCAAACATTCTTGAACAAAGGGAGTATGTGTTTAATCATATGCACATCAAATTTCACTTGTAATATTACTCCAAATACATAGTAATAGGATCACATATAACATATAATTCAACGAGTTTAATAGACAGTATTATCAATTCCGCCGGTATGGCCAGTATTGTCTGGTATCGAAGCCGGTATAGCCGGTATTGATTGGTATTAAAACCGGTACGAAATGCAAGGCTGCTCTGTACCGTTTTTTATGGCGAAATGATACATATATAACCGGCCATATCGGCCAGTAGCAGAATGGTTGATAAGTTTGGAGCATATCCCTCTCTCTTGTGGTATTGCTATCTTATGGGAAATCGTGGGCTAACAGTGATTGACTTGTGTGTGTGTGTGTGTGTGTGTGTGTGTGTGTGTGTGAAAAATACTATCTACTCTCAGGTGTAGTAACTCCCTCTCCATCCACCCTTTAATCCTCAATGAGATCCATGCGTCTTTCCAAGCCTAACGGGCCTGAAAATCACGGATAAGAGAGAGACCTGAACCAATACCTATCTGGCATTTAATCCTAGCTAACTTTTCGAGAGTTTTTTTTTTGCTAACAAATTCCTCAACTGACCGAGATCTTGCCTTTTTTCGGAGTTTTGGTGATTGAATCTTTCCTGTTAGTCGCCCCCGTTCCATGCATTGGTCTTGTCGTACGGTGATTGAGCTTGCTTTTTTTATTCTTGCCATACCATGTACAGATGAAACCCATATACACGTATGCACATACGGTGATTCAGCTTGCCTTTTTTTATTCTTGCCATACCATGGCACGCATGTACCAATCAACATACCCCATAAAGTACATTCATACATGAAATACTCCCATCCCAAATCCATGTACAGATGTACTAATATACTATCATAGGTGTATATACTCCTCAATTACATGTACTAACATACTCCCGAGGTAAACATACTACCTAAGTACGTGTACTAAAATACTCCCTTAGGTATACATACTACCTAAGGAAATTGTCACTTTAGCGTACCATATATACAAAAATGGACGTACCAAAAAAAATTTGGCAAATTTAGCACTGCTCATTACCTTGCAATGCAGGCGGCTTGGCTTTCTCTCGGCATTGCCACCACCACGCAACACGGTACCGCTGGGCGGTGAGGTCGCCACACGGTGCGCCGTCTTGATAGGCTTGTCGCCTGACGGCCATCGATCGTGCTCCACGCCGCCACGTGTCCCTTAGGGTTAGGGTTAGGGTTTAAGACGGAATTAGGGTTAGGGTTTAAGCAGCGATTTTTGTTTCAATTTAAAAATATAGCAAATTACTTTAAAAAATGATAAAACTTTACGTGGAGCCCCCCGACATGGTATACTTGCTTGTGTAAATTTGCCATAATTTTATTCGTTTCGGATTTTTCTCGCAATTTCATAAATGTGTACTGTTTGTACGAATCTGTAAATGTAGAAAATGAGCTCCAAAAATTATGAATTTTTTTTAATTGTGTAATGTTTCGACAATTTTATTTGTGTTCTAAAATTGTCTTAGAAATTTAGGATTTGGGTCGCGAGAATTTGGATTTTAGGTTACGGAAATTAGGGTTTCATGATTTCATGTGACTTGGAATGTATTTAAGATTTGCTAGGTTACATTTTGGTGATATACATGTCTTGACACCAAGGTATATTAGCGATCTAGAGGAGTTTGTAGAATATTCTAAATATGCTATATTTTTTCCTACTTTTGGAAAACTATCTGTTAGTCTCGCAATAATATTTTCTGATCGTCGTATGTTGTTGTGGTGCGCTAAATTTCTAAAGAATTTTGTGAGGTAGCAATGATTCATAAGTACGAAGGTAGGTGATATTGCGATGCCCTAGGAAATTCATACACGACAATTTTGGAGAAATGGTGCAACGATAACAGCACGATAGTTCATCCGACAAAGGGGTTACATGGCACGCGGGCTAACGAACCATGGACAGTACACACATGCTTTTAGGGAATTAGAAATACGTGGGACATATGGACGAAGAGGGTCAGACTACTGCATGGACCAGGGCCATTTGCCCTTCCTTGTGAGCTCGATGTTGTACTCCTTGCCGGCCGCCTTGGCCTCGACCACTATTTTCCTCTTTTTCTCGCGCTCCCTGCGCCTACACGCCTCGATATGGGCCTACGTCTCCCGCCGGATATGCTCGTTGTGCTCTTCGGTGCGACGCTCCTCCTCCCTCCTCTCGCGGTCCCTGTTGGCATCCCACTCCTCGCAGTCGAGAGTCCACTGGTCGTGTAGGTGGATCTCTAGATCGATTCACTTGCAGTAGCCACATAGCAGATCCAGGGACTACGGGTAGATAGGAAAGGTTGTTAGTGCGTACTTTGAAGGAGAAATGGTAAGGGAACATACTGTAACATCTCCGTACCGGCTGCTGGTAGCGGCTCGTGTCCCAATAGCGATCGGGATAGTCGCATGAGTAGTTCGCGCAACCCCAGTAACGTATGCCCAGGCTTAGCCGGCGCTTGGACTTGAAGAACTTGCATCTGTCCCTGCACCAACAGAGGGGCAGTGTCTTCCCCTCGGGCGGGTGTTGCGACGAACGCTCGGTTAGGATGTTGTGGTAGGGGTTGCTGCTACGGGGGACGGCGTCATCACGAGGAGGTGGCCTCCTAGCACGCTCTCTTTGTTCCTCCTGGGCCACATACTCCATTTGCATTTCGCGGATCTCCTCCCATTGCTTGTCCATCTGAACGAGATTGTGTTGACGTCTGAATGCAGGAGAACCTACGTGTGGAAGGGGTGGTACTTATATGTCGAGTCGGCGCTGCATACGCGGCTTAATTGTAATTCAGTTGAAGGAAATTCACGTCCATAAGGCAGCGGCCCTGAGGAGACTCGTCGGGTCACGTCGCTACGCAAAAGCGGACTCGTCGGGTCATGTCACTGCGCAAAGCTGACTCTTTGGGTCACGTCGCTGCGCAAACTAACTCGTTGAGTTACATCATAGTGTATTGTCTTGTTGTTCGGAAAAGTTAGCGTCGTGGTGTATTGTCTTGTCGTTTTGAAAATTTGAAGTTGTTTTCATACATAAAATTTGAAGTGTTACAATATGGCTCTCTCGTCTGAGGATTTACAATCATTACATGAACCAATTTAAGACTTTTTCATACATAAAATTAGAAGCCCGAGTTCACATGATACAATATGGCTCACTCGTCTTAGTCCGAGCCACTACCCTCTACTCGTTGCGATGACCTCTGCGTGCACTTGGATGTCTTGCATCGGGCACGATCCGTGGAGTACGTGAAGCGGTCGGGTGAGCATGTATCCGTTCAGAGGGGATATGGAGACCGTTGAGGTGGCGGAGGTGTACCGGTAGGCTCAGTATGTGATGAGGCAACGGGTGTCCCGATCTTTCGGTGAGATGGATAACTCGATTTGGGTGGAGACGACTCTCACGATTTACCTACCAATCACACACGACCAATATGCTTGGCAATCGCTGAACTAACTCCGAGTTCGTTATCGACCTTGCTAGAAGCACGATCGACCTGACCAGAAAGGTCTATTCCTGCATGCAATCGAAGAACAAGCAAAAACAAACTAAATTGCAATATGAAATTGCAAATAGGATTGAAATATTTGATAAAGTTGTGATTTTGAAGCGGTATTATGGTTGGTCTAGTCGCACAAGCCAATACACAAAGTTGCAATGAAGCTAACTTTTAACTAAACAAAATCTAAGAAAAGTAGAGGGATGCGACCTCCTTAAATAGGGGAGGGGGGGCCGCATATAGCTAAGAAAATAGGGGGTGGTACTATTCATGATACTGTTCACACATGGATAGTGCTTCGTGAATAGTATGGGCCGCCTAGGGTGGCGCCTTCCCTTGGGCCCAAGCATTACAAGGCCTAAACAGGTGATGCAACACCTTTTTTGATGATTGCAGTGCGTATATAAGGAATTTGGAGATGAGGTTGGATCCGTTAGAAATAGGACGAGATAAGTTTTCCATCATGTACTTGTAGACCTCAAACGGACTCCGTATGTGAAAGTTATGCATGTTTGAAGTCAGTGCTGTCTCCGGAGGCCGAATTGAATTCCAGAACGTATCCAACTTGAACCCTTAAGGTGTTGATGCATTTCTCCTTGTATAGCTGCACAAATATACATTTTTATTATTAGGTAGCTTCATATTCTCATTTAAAACAAATTGAAGCTGAAGGAACAAATTCACCTTTATGGTCACATGCGTTTGTGGCATGGTCACATCATCCTCCCTTTCTTGAAAACAAAGCCATCATCAGCTTGTGATAAGCTGAAAATAGAGTAACAAAGAAGCCAAGGTGTATGCATGGTATATGTATATGTCATCCGTTTTAACAGTTCTTCGTTGTTGCACAATTAATGTTATAAAACATCATTGATCATAAAAGCTCATTGTAGTATCACCCCAAGAATATTCATATATGTTAATGAGCAAAATAAAATTTCTCACACAGCAATTATTGCAACTAGTTTTGCAAATGTAAGTGAAGCATTTATGCAATTCAAATCTCTGAAATTGTAAACTTGTAGGGGTAGCATATATGGGAAAATCTACAACTTTTGGAATTAAACAGAGTTCATCCATATAATCATATTTCAATCGAGCAATAGCAAATTCATCTAGCAAGGGTGAAGATATTTGTAAGTTCATCCATCCTTCAACATCATTATTCAAATTATCAATACTAGATGGTGTAATAAGAGACGAACACATAGGGATTGAATGATCACTAAATTTTATTTTTCTCTCATAATGAACAAGAGTCAGCACACAAGAATTGTTGTTCAAAACAACAAACTTCAATTCATCTATGTGATCACAAGTTATGCATATTCGATATACCGTAAATTGATTGTCTACAACATAATCTCCAATTAATTTAAAACAATAGGTGTAGGTGCTAGATAGAGAATTTAGCGATGAAAGTTCAGAAACTTTCTTCATAGCACATTCTAAACTAACAGGCTCGTTAAGCATGGTATAACACAATGCATCAGCAGTGAATATTCTATCAAGTACTTCCTTATGTGTAACTAATTTGACCTATGTGGAATTATGTGAATTCAGATTAGCACATGGTTCGTTCAAGTCAACACAAGGAATATCAAAAGATTGCACTACAGCAGGTATATAGTCACAAGGCTACTCTATGTCTTGCTGTAGCATCAAATTAGTACCTTTGTCATTATTATCCTCATCAGATACTGTAGGTACCTCAAACTTCTTCTCTAATGACATAAGATGCGCCAGATCATCCTTCATCTCTTCAAGCGTCTCGGCGGTATCTGTCGATGGAATAGGAGCCAAAACAATATCCGCATTTTCACTTACCTTAGGTTGCTCCTCGCTTGTGGCCGTGGGTGGTGGAGGTACAAAACGACATCGTAATTTCTTCTTCGTCTCCTCCCATGTGTACACGTAGTGGTACTTGAAATTCGACCACCAATGTTGAACATCACCAATCAGCGCCGTTCTTGCCATGCTCATCTTTTCGTAAGGATCAAGGTTCTGTCTTTCAAAGTAGCTATACAATATAGTAACCCATAGGAAGTAGTCCAACGATGTACTCTCAACGGTGAGTGGCAAGATGTATGCTGGTAGTTATTTTCCTTTGAGTTCAAATCTGCCCGCGATGTCATCTTAATCTACCAAATTCAACCAACCTGTCATTGTTAGTAGAAAACAAGGAAACAAATCACAAATATATATTCCTATCAACTACTAGGATTTGGAGGCACAAAGTCGCTCACACTCAAGCTAATACTAAGTTCTTACCAATTCTTACCAAGCAAACAGGCAGCGACTAGCAACTAGTGTCGGTGCTAACTAATCTCTGAAAATTGATAAAGCGATTGCAAGTAACTGATACCTGTACAATGGTAGTAGGTGGAGCTAGGATAGGCTTCGATATGGTAGTAAGGATTAGCAACAATCAAATTAGTAAATGCAAGTTGAAAAATTGCTTAAAGTACTAGTCAATGTTGCTGATCCTAGCCTAGAAAGAGCTAGTCAATCAAAACCTATAAAGAGAAGTGTATGAACGCACACGCAAAGATTAATGTGACTTGATGTAAGCAAAGAAAAACCTCACACCAAGTGCTAGGAGAGACACTAGCCAACTACTCAAACTTTTTTCTAAGGGCACAAGATTATTCACACGATGTAGAGCATAAAAATAAAAAAAAACGTGAAATGTAAATAGCTCTTTAGTTTAAGCAGAAACAACAGCTAGTCTCAAGAGATAAAAAAGCAAAGTTTTATATAGCTTATATATACTCGTTCAAAAGGTTTTGACGAGATCTACAACTTTGCAGTTGAGACGAACCCCAAATTCCGAAAGGAAGACTGAAAGAATCAGCAAAAACAAAAACCGAAAACTTGTGACGCTAATTAGGGGCCGAAGATGGCCGATTTTGGGGCCCCAGAAGGGAGTTAAGTGGCTTAGTGGAAAGGATGAGCCTCGTTGTTAGCTTTCCAACGAGCATAAGAATGTCTAAAACGGACATCGTATGTAAAAGTTATGCCTGTTTTACTGAAGGTGTCTCAGAAACGGAATCCTACTCGGACTCGAATTCGTCTCGGGTTCAAATTTGAAACTGCTATATCTTTCAAACCCGTGGGCCAAACTTGCTGAATTTTTTTTGTGAAAGCTTGGGGCTATATGTAGAAGGTTTCCACCAATTTTCATGTACTTTTCTTTTATCCTTTTTTTTCTACCGCGGATTTTGTTTATACGGCTATCTCTTTCTCCTTCTATTGTTTGGCCAGCCCTAAGGTTTGCCGCAAGTCGCAAATAATATCAACTCTCTCAAAAGATCACAACAATCCTCTTGTTTTTTTTAGATTAACAACAACACGAATTTTCTGTTTTTTTTGTGCGAATTAGAGGAGTTCTAACCCCACGAATTTTCTGTTTTAGATGCAAAAACTAAGAACCCTAAAAGAATGATCAAGCGACGCGAAGGAAAATACGAGAAGCAAACTAGACAACGACCAACTAGACAATAACTAGAGCTAAAGATCAGCAACTAGACACGACGATGCAACCAAGAATTCAACAAGCAAAACCGAAAAGAAAAATTGGAAGGGCTCAAAGGGCTCGGTATGGATGATAGATGCAAAAAAGATTTAGGCAATTTTCTGGACTCTAGGTATGAAAAACGAATCTACTACTAAAATACTGGAAACTCTCACCGATGAACTGTCTGGAAACTCTCATCGATGAACTGTAGCTCTGATACAACCTGATGAGGCAACAGGTGTCCCGATCTTTCGGTGAGATGGATAACTCGATTTGGGTGGAGACAACTCTCACGATTCGGCTACCAATCACACACGACCAATATGCCCGGCAATCGCTGAACCAACTCCGAGTTCGTTATTGACATTGCTAGAAGCACGATCGACCTGACCACGAAGGTCTATTCCTGCATGCAATCGAAAAACAAGTAAGAACAAGATAAACAACAATCTGAAATTGCAAATAGGATTAAAATATTTGATAAAGTTGGGATTTTGAAGCAGTATTATGGTTGGTCTAGTCGACACAAGCCAATACATGAAGTTGCAACGAAGCTAACTTTTAACTAAATAAAATCCAAGAAAAGTAGAGAGATGTGGCCTCCTTAAATAGGGGAGGGGGAGCCGCACATAGCTAGAAAAATAGGGGGTGATACTATTCATGGTACTGTTCATGTATGAATAGTGCATTATGAATAGTACAGGCCGCCCAGGGTGGCGTCTTCCCTTGGGCCCAAGCATTACAAGACCCAATTTGGCCCAAACAGGTGACGTAGCATCTTCTTTTGATGATTATGGTACGTACTGAAGAAATTTGGAAATGAGGTCAGATCCGTTAGAAAGAGGATGAGATAAGCTTTCCATCAAGTACTCGTAGACCTCAAACGGACTCCATATATGAAAGTTATGCATATTTGAAGTAAGTGTTGTCTCCGGAGGCCGAATTGGATTCTAGAACGTATCCAACTTGAACCCTTTAGGTGTTAATGCATTCCTCCTTGTATAGCTGCACAAATATAGCCCCCACGTCAACCAGTGACTCAGCGAGGCGGACATAGCTAGGGTAGCACTAATCACCCTGCGTGGTTAGAAACAAGACCCAACCAAAGAGCTGAAGAAGGTAACCTACGAGGTGTGTCCTAACGGCCTCGTCAGGTGCACCCTGCAGACAATCATCGAACTGCCTCAGCCATGCCTGGGGGACACCACGTGCACCCTTCGGGAGAGGTTGGCCGAACCGCTGCTCTAGCATGGCCTTCCAATGCGTCGGCGAAGGGCCTAGAACAAGTGGCTCACTCCGGATTGGGAGACCGGTCAAGAGCGAGACGTCCTGCAGGGTGACCGTCATCTCACCCCACCGGAAGTGGAAGGTGTGCGTCTCGGGCCTCCACCTATCGACAAGTACTGACAGCAGACTAACGTCTAGGAGGAACCGGCGTCCGAGGGACACCAGGCTCGCAAGGGGCAACAAGCCCATGCCCCGGAGGATCGGGACATAGTGACCGTCCAGCTCCCAGGAACCCCTCCCCGCTCGAAGCTGCAGGGGCGAAGGGCCATCGGTGTCACCGGTGATCCAGAGCTTACACCAGCGGTCCTCATCGTAGAAGTGTTCGAGAAGCGCCGGTAGAGACATAGCTTGCAACACATGAAATAGACAGGATATTAGTGAGAAGATTGATAATGACCATAAAATAACTAGCATGAAATAATTAGTTGCATGAATAACTAGCAGTGCATGCTGTCGTTATTTTTCTATTTTCTAATTATTTAAAACTAATTAATTAATACAAACTAATTATTTCGTAACTAATTAACCTCGCCTCAATAATTGCACACGTTAACCCCTTTTCTTTCCCTTTGCTAAAAAAATATTAATTGTATATGTGTGTGTTCATTGCATGGTGCATGCATACTTGAGTACGTAGCAACTAATTGCTTGAATGGTAACTAGCAGTGGATGATGTCATTATTTTGGCCAGCATGTGCATGCATACTAGAATAACTTGCATGTCATTATGAACTACGACGAAATAATTAGTTGCATGAATAACTAGCGGTGCATGCTTTCATTATTTTGGTAGTTTCTAATTGTTTAAAACTAATTAATTAAGACAAACTAATTATTTCATAACTAATTATCCTCACCAGTAGTAAGTGCATCACATGACATTTTCTTAACTACAAATTACGGATTTAGAACTAATTATTTATGTAACATTAGGTAAATTGGCTTCTAATGAAGAATTTACGAACAATAAAAAATTGTTAAACCTAGCGAAGCTAACTACTTAAGTACGCTTTTTGGTAAATTGGTAAACCTAGCAAACCTAGCACCTAACTACTTAAGTACGTAGTTAATAAATAATTCACGAACAATAAAAAATCGATGAAGATAAAAATTACCTGGTAAATTGGCTTATAATGACGGCGGTTAGTAAGGCTAAAATGTCCCTAGAAATGTAGTCAACACAGATAGCAACTGAAAGAGAGAGCGAGCGTGCGAAAGAGCGAGTGAGCGACTACGAAATGAAATCGCGCTCATCGCTCGCTAATTTATAGCTGAGAGGGAATCCTTCCTCGCGCGCGATCGGTTTTAATTTGTATGCGGCAGACAAGGATTAGACGGGGGAGACATGGAATAGAAAGATGTGACGGGATGACAAGATTGGTTGGTGGAGCTTTCGGTGGAAAAGAAAGGCAGATTGATTGGTGGAGCTTTAGGTGGAAAAGAAAGGCAAGGACGAAACCAAAACCCTAATCGGGGGAGAGAGCACGTGGCGGTTCTGGACTAATAAAATTATGGCAAATTTACACAAGCAAGTATACTGTGTCGGGAGACTCCACATAAAATTTTATATTTTTTTTGAAGTCGTTTGTTATATTTTAAAATTGAAACGAAAATCACCGCTTATACCCTAACCCTAATTCGTAATTCTGGCTTAAACCCTAACCCTAACCCTAAGGGACACGTGGCAATCGTGGTAGCGATCAAGACAATGGTCGTGGCGGCAATGACGACGCACAGCGGTCGGAGAAGTCCACAAGACGACGACTGCCGTCAGACGGGTGCTAAATTTGCCAAAAAAAATTGTACGCCCATTTCTGTATATACAGTACGCTAAAGTGACAATATGGGCAAAAATTCCTACCTAAGTACATGTACTAAAATACTTCCATATGTATACGTACTATCTAAGTACATATACACGTATGACTCTTGACCCTTGCCATGATGAAATCCATGAACATATGTTGTTTCGTGCTCCAACCGATCACAGCTTTCTATGTGTACGTGTGTCTACATAGATGAGTTTTCAAAGCTAATGTTCCTCAATCGGCGCCGCACGTCTTATACACCATACACGACAGGTGGTACCGTGGTATGTGCGTGCACAACGATCCCGGAAAACCAGCACTAAGTTCGGCAATTATCTTGTCATCTTTTTTTTCTTGAAAGACAATTATGCACAATTAGTGGTATGTGTTGGTTTGCTTCGGATGATTAGTGGTGGTATCTGGCCCAGTAACCCGATCAGGTAAATAGTATTCCGAGGCAGCTAGACGGTAGATATAATGGAAGTAACTACAACTAGGAGTAGTAAAAATGCTTCCTATATATATAAAGTGACTTAATTATATAGCTAATATTTTTAAGCTATGGGATCAAAATGAAAATCAGACTTATACACATCTCAGAGCTATTACAAAGGCTAATAAAACCGTCTTAGTGTTAATAAGTATTTTTTTTAAAGGATGTTAATAAACAATTAGGCAACTTAAGTAAGCAAAATCATGATTTTGCCGTGGAGGAGGAGGACAGTGAGTGCGAATCATGGTCTCCGATCGTGCCATTGACTCGTTGTGGGCCGTGAGTTGACGCATCCAGCTGTGCAGCGCAGCTGATCTCAACTTGGAACCGTATGGATTGGCAGCACCTCAAGCCATGATGCTAATGATGTGTCATCCGAACGCGTCGTTTTGGTTGTTGCTCTGCTCCTCTCTGGATAGGATCATTCACCATTGGCTAGTTACCAAGGACTCGATTAGATTAATGGAGTACGTATTCGCGCACATCGATTTGGAGCATTGCTATAAACACGATGTTTTCATATCTGATGCTCGTACCGCGCATCCGAGGCTACGGCAGCGCAACATGCAGAGGTGTAGAGGAGGGAGGCGACATACAGGGCCGGTCGGAGGAGGAGGTGCACAGGTGCACGGTCCGGTTAGAGGAGGAGGAGGAGGCGGGCGGAGGCGCTGGCGGCGGCTAGGCGGAGGTCCGAAGTCGCAGGAGGAGGAGGCGGGGCAGCGAACGCGGGTGGTTGGCCGGAGCGTGGTACGCGCGTACGAATGAACGATGTCATGCGCCAAGCATAGTAGTGGGTATTGGGCCGTGCCGTGTCAGCACAGTACGGGCTGATCATGCTTCGGGCCGCGTCGTGCCGTGCCGACTCGGATCGGCCACCCTACCGTGCCGACCTGTCTCATCTCCGGCCAGGCCTAGGCATGATCCAAAGCCCGTTGTGCCGGGGGCGTGCCGTGCTAGACTAAGCTCAGCCCTAAGTAACTATAGACACATAGGAAAACGACAACCGCCGCCGCCCAGGAAGACAAAAACACTCATGCGCCATGTACACCCGCCCCCCTCGCCATAGCCTCCTCCTCCTGGACGTCGACCATGTAGCCCCCTCCGCCCACCTCGCCATAGCCTCCTCCTCCTGGACCTCGGCCATGTAGCCCCCTCCGCCCACCTCGGCCACGCCGCGCGCTTGCGAAGGGGGTGAGAAGGACAATGACAAGGAGGTGGCTGGAGGGAGGGCAGCGGGTGACGACGCGTGGGGAGGGAGAGGGAGAGGGAGGGAGGTGGCTGGAGGAGTGGAGGGAGGGGGCGAGCGGCGACGCGTGGGGAGAGAGAGGGAGAGGTAGAGGGAGCGAGGGGAATCAGGGAATGCGATTAGGGATTGGGAATTTGGAAGCCAGAGCTCGAGATAAGGGGTTGGGGATGGGAGTTGGGGGAGGCCGAGAGGGATGTTAAGCCAGGCTGGGTGGCAGAGGGGGTTATTGGTTGGGCTAAACTGAGGCGGGGGAGTGATTGGGCCAAACCGAGAGAGGGAGGGATTAGGCTAGAACGAAAAGATTGGGCTTATTTCGTGCCGGACCGGTCTAAGTATGGTCCAACTGACCGTGCCGTGCCGTGCCGCCCAATGAACCGTATTTTCAGACCCAGCCCGACCCGCCATTCGTACTATACCGGCTAGCTCACCACGTGTCGGACCGGCCCAAAAAAGCACGGCAAGTCCCAACTCTAGCCAAGCATATCCGATGGATTTGTTGAGATCCATTGGCTCTTTGGCAGCTATTTTATCGTGCATGATGAGGCGCACTACGAGTTGAGTTGAGGTAGAAAGGCTAAAAGCTGCAACCATACCAGGCTATCAGCGTGTAAGGTGTTATTATATTTCGAATCTGAATCTTCGTACGGGCAAATAGAAAACCAAAAAGTGGAGGAGTCACAGTTTTGCCATCGTGGGTACCTTGCTTACGAAAATGAGTGGCGGAGACTTCACCTTGATCGAATCAAGAGTATTAAGTTAGAGCACTTTTACATACATTAAATTTAATATGAACCATCTATTTTTTTTTCATCTAGTGGTTCAAATTAGTTAGAATTTTATTATACTACACTGTAGGGATCACATAAAATAATTGCCAATATAGGGATCACATGAAATAAGAATAATATTTTCAACCTTAGTTGAAAAAGTTCATAATACCCTATGGAAAATTATAAATATAAAGAAAAATCAATTATACTCTTGACAAATCAAATCAATAGTTAAATTTGATTTATATTGCCACCATGTTAGATTTGATTTATATTGTCACCGTGTACTACCGGTAGAATATACCATAAGTTAATGGGCCATCCGGAGCATTGGATTCCTGCATGACAAATTGACAATGCATCCATGCGTTTGCAATCATGCATTCAAGTGGACCGTACGTGTCGTTCTCATCCTGGCATGCACAAGGTGGCATTAACGCATTCCTGGGGGTTTTCCTTTAAAAAAACGCAAATAAGATGCTAAGCGATCATAGTTGCAAGCATCATGAAGAGGAGTTGGTGAGAAATTTTTTTTGTAGGGGGGTGCTTGGTCTCTCCGGATATGGAGTGCCGTTTGACGTCTGGTCACATCAGCATCCACAAAGCTACAAGAGGACACTGAAAATGCCTCTCACTGTCGAAGATCATCCTCGCTTGGCTAGCTAGCGAAACGCACCTGAATCATATACCTACTACCGTTCCTCTTACAGTAATGAATTTGCCATTCGTCGCTTAGGAAAAAATCACAAGAGAAGAAAAATAAAGTGTTGTAAGATGAACACTGGATCCGCCATGCAAAGCAAGCATGTTTATAATTCTTTCTGAATTCCAATGAAAACCTCTATGGCTCCGCTTAGAACGTACGAATTCTGCAAAAAAAAATCATGAAAACTTTAGAGAAAACAACTTAATCGTTGCAAAAATTAGCGTAATTTTCTTGCGTTCCACGCAGGCCTACTACGTTCCAGACCGGGCCATGGGTGCGTTGCATATCGGATCGGACCAGACCGACTCGACCACGAATCCCACTGGCCATCACTACGAGCCCACTACTGCTTACACTTTGATCAAAAGCGGCCTATACCCATGTGACGCAAAACCACCAGCCAAGCCCCACTGACAACTCGGACCATCGTCAGTAGGCCCAACATGTCATTGACGCTGTGCAATCCCAACAAGTCCCTCCGACGCTTTGCTGCTAAAAGCGTTCCTGTGCCCACGCTTTCTCCAGACCTGGACCCTGGTGACGTGGCCAGTGTGCGAAAAAGGAAGGCCGAGGCCGACACGTGGGCCCGAGGTGACGTGGAGCTGTCCATCCAGGGAATCCGGCGGGGCCCGCGAGTGTATACCAATAGAATATTTACCGTACTTTTTTTCCCGAGTGCTTTTTTATTAATTAACCTCTTTTTAAATTTTATTTTAAAGTTAACCTCCGACGTACTTTATTTCCAATTCTAACCCATTTGGTCACGCCACAACTTATAGTGTGACAAAACAACGCTGTTGTGCCTAGGATAAATCTGCTAACTAGCACTCTTGGTCATGTCACTAGTCGTGACGTGATAAAACAATATTGTCACACCACAGGTAGTGGCGTGACAAAAGATTGCCCTAGATACGGGCTAGCGTGACAGCGTTGTTTTGTCACGTAACGGATGGTGACGTGACCAAAAGAGTCAAAATTGGAAAGAAAATGCGCCGAGGTTAACTTTAAAATAAAATTTAAAAAAGGATTAATTAACAAAAAAAAATTCTACCGTATCATATCAAGTTTTTGGGATTATATAACATCTTTTTGTTTCGAAATAGAAAAAATAGCTCTTTTCGTAAACGAAATGACGAAAATATCATCTTTATCGCACAAAAACGCCGCAGCAAGGACCTGTCGCACACTCAGACCGCGGCTAGCGACATGCCGCTAACCCAATTCGCAATAGGTCGCGTTGCGCACCCACTGCCTGCCGACATGCCGTGGACTGGGTTAGCAACAGACCGTCTACCGTGGACTAAGTTAGAGACAGGGTATCTATCGCGGACTAGGTTAGTGACAGACCGCGTGCCGCCGGTTGGAAGCTCGCCACGTAACTTGTCACGCTCTAGGTTAGTAGCAGGTGGCTTGCTATGATGTTTTCATACGGTAAAAGTGTTCTTTTTTGTCGTTTCGTTTACAAACGAACTATGAACTATTTTTAGTATTTCGCTTAAAAAAGTTGGTAGATAGCAAAAACTCCTCTTATCTCAGCGCTCGGCAGTCAGCAGCACTGAGCTGTGGAGTGGGTAGCATGTCACTATGTGAGTGACTAGTGGGTGCTCCTATCACACCCGCCCGCTCCTATCACACGGCTCTCTTATCGTTTATCCATATCTTGGTGGATTCATCTCACCCCAGGTGACCCTAATCCTATGGCGTCAAAGGCTCAATGCAATCGCCAAGCTCACGATCGATCTCTCCCTTAATTTCCCTTGTAATCACCAGATCAGTAATTTAATTAGAGTACGATTTCCACAGATTTTTTTTCCCAGGAAAGGAGGCTTGCAATTTCGTGTAGCCCATGTTCAAAACGAATAAAGAGAGGAGACTCATTTCGAGTTGTTCTAAGTTGTTTTGCATGCATTGATTCACATAACTACTAGCAAGGCAAGACACAATCCATTTTTTAAAGACTAAGACACATTCCATTTGGTCTTTTTGCACTTGAAAAAAAGTGAACGAGCTCTTTCAATGGTCATATATAAATAAGTTGTGGCCACATTATATAAATAAGTTCGCACGTTCCTCGTCCGTCCGCGCCTTGGACGGCAGCCCGCCCTGTGTAATTAATGTTTGATCAACCATTTAATGGCTGTGGCCACAGGCAACACCAAGACATCGATGATCAGTTTGTTTAATCCTCCTATGCCTTCTTCGGTTTTACCCACTTTTATTAACCAAGCAAATTAAGATACAAGATGAATTCCACTACTTCGTATTTTCATACTAGTGTTGGGGAGAAAACATGGGCTAGCACGCGGATTACAACTTGTCTAGCACTGCACCGCACGTACTATACAATGTTCCGGTGGATTTATTGACGATATGAAAACAGAGAACAAAGAGTGTCGATATTTCCAATGGAGTTGCAATGTACGTAACTTTTTATACATAAAATTGACGACATTTCAAGCGTTACAGTGTCTCCTAATATTGCCATTTACGCCAAAAAAAAATCCCAACAACAGCAGGCAAATAGTCAAAGACATACGCTTGTGCCAAAATGTGTATAGGCAAATAGTCAAAGACATATGTTTGCGCCAAAATGCGTATATATAGGATTTTTTTTTTGCGTAAATGGCAGTATTAGGCAGGCAATCGCATGCGGAGCTTGAAGATGGTAGCACGGAATGTGCTGTCTCCGAGGGAAGGCTCGCGCATAATACTGCCATTTACGCAAAAAAAAATCCTATATATATACACACACACATTTTGGCGCAAGCGTATGTCTTTGACTGTTTGCCTGTTGTTGTTGGGAATTTTTTTTGCGTAAATGGTAGTATTAGGAGACATTGTAACGCTTGAAATGACGTTAATTTTATGTATAAAAAATTACATTGTAACTCCATTAGAAATATCGACGCTCCTTGTTCTCTGTTTTCATGTCGTCAATAAATCCACTGAAACATTGTATAGTGCATGCAGTGCAGTGCTAGACAAGCTGTAATTCGCGTGCTAGCCCATGTTTTCTCCCCAACACCAGTATGAAAATACGAAGTAGTGGAATTCATCTTGTATCTTATTTTGCTTGGTTAATAAAAGTGGGTAAAACCGAAGAAGGGATAGGAGGATTAAACAAACCGATCGATCGATGTCTTGGTGTTGCATGTGACCACAACCATTAAACGGTTGATCAAACATTAATTACGCAGGGCGGGCTGCCGCTCAAGGCACGGACGAATGAGGAACGCGCGAACGCGCGCACAACCCGAGGCTAGTCCACACGCGGGAGGGGTGGACCCGGCCTGCCGCGTGACTCGTCCGCACGTGGGATAGACGGTCGTGCTGCACAGTGCTTGTCCGCACACGGGACGGACAGACGTGACTTGACCGCGCGTGGAGCGGACAAACGAGAGTGTCTTGGCGCCACGGCGCGCGCGTCCGTTTGTCCTTGGGACGGCTCTCCGTGCCATTGCTGCAATTTTCGCCAAACAGATGCCATTCATGCTATTGCGGCTCCTAATACTGCCATTTGGGGTGGGGGGGATCCGAAATCCTCAACTTGCTTCTTCTCTTTAACTCCTTTCTTCATCTCTTCTAGCTTGACATTCAGATCAGGCAACATCCGATCTTGTTTTGTACTCTTTGCTTAATTCACTCATTCTCCCAGTAGCATCAAAAGCCAAATGCAAGGGTCCATGTAGCATGAGTAGACATGTTCAAGTCTTGGGCAGGCTGGGCTTCAGGTCGGGTCTGAAAAAGCTCGGTCTTAAACGGGCAGACATGAGCCTGACTCAACTTAACACAGGCTAGGCCCGAAACCCTAAATTCATATTTTCTCATGAACTATAATTATTTTAATTCTTTTTAGAATAAAATATTAATATTTAATTCATTTCATAAAATAAAAATATTTCATTATTAGTGTTGAGCTTCGAGACGAAAATAGAGGTCTGAGCCTAGTCCAGGCCATGGGCCGAAATGCGTTCATGTCTAAATATAAGGATTATTAGTACTACTACTTCATCAGTTTGCAGAAAAGGGTGGGAAAACTGTGATAAATGGTCTTGGAAGCGAGCAAATGTGTTGGAAACACTTGCGTAGACTAGAGGGAAGGCAACTATGCCATGCACCTTTAAATAGGGGTATCTTGGGAAAACACAACCTCAAGAACCTAAAACGACATCTACTTGAGAATAAAACCAACATCTTAAAACGACATCTAAAATAAAATGAGAACAGAGGGAGTAATAAGTATTAATCATTCATTCACCTGCTGGTAAATGGTAATTGCCAACTTAATTATCTTGTTCACTTGTGTGGCCGCCTGCATACCTCACTCGATATGTTGGATATTCAGGTAACTAATTAATCAGCATGAAAGCATGCGTCCTACAGTGAAATGAGCTTGCTGCACTAGATAAAATGTCTTCATATATATATATTCCTAAAAAATATTGCTCCTATATATGTTCAGCATTTGCTTGAAGATGTTAATGAATTCATTTCATAGTGATATATTGTCCTCACACACACACACAAAAAAAGAAACTCCCAGGTATATCAGAACAGTTCTTACTTCTTACCCAACTTATATGCACTTTAAATATGCCATATTGTTATAGGTTGGCTAACATATATCATTTTCGCCTGATATACGTATATAATAAGTGTGTTGATTTTTTTTAAATCGTGATCTGTAACTTCCATGTTGTACACGCAGGAAAAGCTCTACAGCACCAGAGCACCTAATTATATGACACAAAAAAAATGTCTCAAATATGATTAAAAAAAACTTTATATGGACTGAGGAGTGCATGCCGTGTTGTGTTACGCATCAAAGTTTCCCTAGTGTGCAGGATACGGTTCATAATGGGATCATCTCCATAAAATCACTAGAGTTCTCAAATGCAAATCCTTCCAACAAACCAATTTCATTGCCATCGTTACCATATGCGTGACGAGGCTTTGGCTGATTTGTCATGTTTTTTATTCGTAATTACAAAAGTAGTCACGTTCGCACGCAATTGCAAAAAATAGCATTGCGGTAGGCTAGATAAGTCACCTACAACGCTCCTAGACCGCGGCATGATGGAGGCTCGCGACTGCTACGGTCCGATACCGCGGCAAGGGGGATTGTTGTCCGATCTTCACGACGTAGGATTTGAGATAACTGAACCCGTGCAACTTGATGGACGACACCACCAACCACCGTCTCTATTACGACAACCCGCAGCACTCGATTCACCTAACCATACGCTTCGATACTTTGTCTACTCACTCATATGATCAAATTTCACTATTCTAATATCAAAATTATGAGAAAATTTTAGCGTCTTCCATGCTTCAATTGTGCTATTCTGATTGCGTATACGTGTGTCTGATGCAAAGAATGAACAAGTAGGCAATATAAATTGTTCTACACAATAAGCACTATTTCTTGGATTTGATTCAAGCTGAACAAAACATGGCATCAAAGATTGTTTGCCCATTACTTCTAGTTTTAATTCAGCTAGATTATCACATGTAATACATATTCTATACACATAGAACTTGTTGTCTACACCATAATCTTCAATCAAATTAAATTTATATTTTGCAAGTGTAGTTTCTATGCAAACACTTCAAGGATGTTATTTTTGAAAATTTCACAATTATCCTATGTAGCTCAATAGGTTTATCAAACATGATATAACAATATAAATCATCAAGGAATATCATATTATGAACTTCCTTAATTACGAGATCAACTCTACATTATGTAAATTGAGGATACGAAATTCAGAACATGGAATTTCCAATTAAGCACAATAATTCTCACATCTACTCACATTCTCTTGATGAACAACCAATTCAACACCATTATTACCTATTTCAACCTCGTCAGATGATGTATGTACTCTAGGTTGCATTTCTTCATGATTTAACCATGGGGCAACACGTGTTCTAATCCTCCTATGACTGTCTCCTCGTCCCTCTTTTCAACTAGTGCATGTTCTTTATCATTCAATTCCTCAACTTCATAGTCAAACTTGCACACCAAGAGAAACACAACTAGAAGTAGAGATTAAGTTGTTAATTTTAGAAACAACTTCACATTTGCTATCATCTACTTGTGTCATTTTTTTTTGTACATCTCTCGTTCTCAATTTGGATGCACTCAACCTTATATATGATGGAATCACACAACTTACTATTTTTAGCACTCTCACTCAATTTAGCTATGTGGCTCTCGCTTTTGCATAGGTTTTGAGGCATCTTATCCTGCAAAGACTCACCATCAACCATGACCTCCTCATGTGTTACGGGTAGCAACAGGCTAGCACTATTCAACGCTTAGATCGAAGGGAAAGTCCCATGCTCGACCGCCTTCTCATGAATTGACGGCTTAAGATTAAACCTTGCTTTAGAGGTCTTCTCATGAATTGACGGCTTAAGATTAAACCTTGCTTTAGACTTCTCTTTGCTCTCTTGGATTGACGACTTAAGAGTAAACATGACTTTTGACTTCTCTTTGCTCTCTTGGATTGACGACTTAAGAGTAAATATGGCTTTTGGCTTTACTTGGCTCTCTTGGATTGGCAGCTTAAGATTAAACATAGCTTTTGATTTTACTTTGCTCTCTTGGATTGACGGTTTAAGAGTAAACATGTTTTTTGACTTTACTTTGCACCAATCATATGGAACAATTTCGTTTCTTATGATCATCTTCAATTCTTCCCAAGTTTTCACAAAGCACATTTTTGGATATTGCGTCCACCAATAATTTGTGTAATCTTCAAATTCCATGGTGGCTCGTAACACATTCCTAAAACCAAAAAATTGGTGACGCTTAATTCCAATTCTATTTGTTTATCCCATTTGAGGTACTCGTCTTGATCATTATTTCCATAGAATTTAAGTTCTGCATACTCATAACTTGCCATGATTAGTAAAAAACAGCAAGAATATATGTGGAATCACTCAACCTCACCTCTTGCTTATCGAAGTTCTTACGATTGCTTCACAGATTGAAGAATGATACATACTTCAGTGATGGATTAAGTGAATCAAGGTTCAAGTGTCATAAATGACAGTGGCTATTTTGTGGACCTTGGATTGTTAGTATAATCCTATGCAATTGAAATTCTAGGTATTGTAAAGATAAGTAATAATCCAAACTAGAAAAATCAATGCCTAGTTACTGACCTCAAGATATAAGTGAAGATTGTAGCAACTAACATATAATGATAGTGGAACTTAATGCAACCAAGGAATGAGCTAGCTATAACACAAGGTATAAGTGAAGAACAAAATAGTTCGTGTTGCACAAGTTATAGAAAGACGCTAGCTTGATTGCCATGGGTGTAAACGGGCTACAGATTTGCACAAAAAAAAACACACACACACACTATACCAAACTTGGAATGGAGTTTAGGCTTGATAAAAGTATTAACTACTACACTTCTTTATTTTCTTTCAATCTTACTTTTTTTGTACTATTTTTCTTTTCACTTTTCTTTTTCTTTTGCACCAAGATCAACACATATACCAAGAGCTCAAAAGATATCCACTAATTCAATTTCTAACTTCAAGAATGATATCAATTGTGCAAAGCCCTAACAATACTCAAAAACTAGTCTTCAATGAGGACCAAAGTATTCACAAAGGATAGATGTGGCACACAAAAGATTGCGGTCAGACCGGGTAGGATAGGTTGGAAACCTCAACGAATTGGCTCAAACAAAAGCAACAAAAATATTTTTTTTGGATCAACAAGTAAGCAAGTCTCTAATGTATCAGAACCCAGAAAAACTCACCAAATTTATCAATTGAACTACAGCGAAGAACAATATTTTTATATGGCCTTTTCTGGATAGGAATGAAAACAACAAATACAATAGCTAAGGGTAAAATCCTACCGTGTCAACCTTGAGCTCCGATACCAACTGATATGGAGTGGGGAGGGGGATTGTTGCTTGATCTTCATGATGTAGGATTCGAGATAACTGGACCCGTGCAATCTGATGAACGACACCGCCAACCACTATCTCTATTGCGGCAACCTGTGGCACTCAATTCACCCAACCACACGTTTCGATCCTTTGTCTACTCACTCACATGGAGTAAAACATATTCTAGCAATCTCCGAGGCAACTACAAGAATGACGGAGATAAGAACTCTCGGATAATTCCCAATTCTAAGGAGGTGGAATTTTATCTCACACAAACCCTAGAACAAGAATTTATTTCTGAAAATTTCAACTCTGCATTACATGGGAGGGGGTACCCCTCCTTATATAGCATTTTGAGTCGGTGCTACAGTAACTGTGCTGTGGTGTGCAGGTTGATATGGTGTTCAGACTAGATACATTGTATTCTTTGTGTAGCAAACAAGCTAGTTGGTTGCACGCTTTTCGACAACAATTAAATTAGGACCGATTTTCTCTCAGTCGGGCCAATGTTTGCTTCTTCCTATGCTAATTTTCAGTTATCTTCTTCGTCTCGATTCCTTTGTTCTTGAAATTGTACTTTACAACTCATTACTTGATGTCCAATAAAGACGATGACCTAAGCGCTAACATCATATATTTATTGACATAAGTGATGACATCATATACTTTTTTTGGCTAAGTATGTTGATACATGAGATGACCCCATCATGATGTTGACATGTGTAATATACATTTGCTAACATAAGCGATGACATCCGCTGATATCATGTTGATATGGAGTTGTTCATCTTATCTTCATGTGGCGGTTGACGCTACATGCACCACAGAGTGCATACAACTTTAATGCAACAACTTGAGATGGAGAAGATGTACTTGTGCTAGAGATGTCCTCATCACTTGCCCTATTGGCATGCCTCCCCTGCAGCTTCTGGCGTCGCCCGCCGAGCCTCCCCCGCCACCACCCATAGCCGGTGGTGCCTCGCCGCACTGCCTCCACTCCTCGCCCGCCACCACCCTCCTTCAAACTTGTGGTTGGCGGTCAGCCACGGCCGCCACATCGTCGCCACAACAGTCGACGCCTCCTCTATCTACAGAACCCTAACGCTAACTCGCTATCGGTTGTCGCCGTGGAAGAAACACGAGCAAAGGCTGGTGGTGGGAGAAGAGAAGGCACGAGAGGTGGGAGCTCGTTCGCTTGAAGGAGCTATCATAATCGAGGAAGCAATATCCCAGTCTATTAGCGGACGCATTCAGTTACTTATACAAGTGAATAAACATTTCAATATTTTTTGACAAATACATTTCAACATCTTCTTAACCTCCAATCCAAAAGCGATCGTCGGAGGGGTGTGTACTTTTTGGGACGGGTGCTGTAACCGTTAAACTCTACTCCTTTACTGAATGGAAGAATTCCTCAGTTTCTTAAAAAAAGGCGATCGTCCGGGGTACATCTAGCATTTGGAAAAGGGTAGCCCGGAAGAATCCAGCTCACCAAGATCGCACGCCCGGTTACCTTTCCCCTAACCTTTTATAAATCCACGTGAGCCCCGTCGCCTCGCTCTCCAAAACACCCGACACCCAAGCCCCTCCTCTCCTCGCCTCTCCGCCACCACCATTCCGGAGTCCTGAGTCCTGAGTCCAGAATCCACCCGCTCCTTCTCCTCCTTGGATTATCGCAGAGAGAACGCGCCTCCTCCCCTAGGGTTCTCGAAACCCTAGCTCGAACCCGTAGAACCCTAGACGCGGAGGTCCCGACGAGGAGGAGGAGTGGGCGGAGAGGGGAGGAAGAAGGCGCGGGAGGCGGAGGCCTGTGCTGTATGTCATATCGTGGGAGCCGGCGAGGCGGACGCGGAGACGGAGACTACGGACACGGTCAGCTTGCGAACCCGCTCCAATGGCCGCAGCTCAGGAAAAGGCGGCGGCCTGCTGCGGCGCCTCGCGCGGCCCCCGGGGCCGGCCGGGCGATCGCCGCGGCCCCCGCGGCCGGGAAGGTATCCATGTCCGAGGGCGATGAGCGCGTCGTTTCGGCGGCCGGAGGCGGCGCCGTGATAGATGAGATCGCCGCCGCCGTCCAGCCCACCACCGCGAAGGCCTCCTCCAAAGGTATATGGGATCGCCACCTCTCTCTATCTCTCTCTGTCTCTCGATCCAGTCGGATCATGGGTAATATGGGTTGTTTGCGGTGGTATATGGCGGATTTGTGTGAGCGGGCGTGGTTGATTGGTCATGGGAAATGAGTGTCGTGCCGTGCATGGATCGTAAAGCAGGGTAAGGCATGCGATGGTGGTGTCGCGATTGATCACGATTCCTTCGTGAGCGTAGATACGAGTGCGGGAGATGTAATCAAGTGGCTGTGTTTGTACAAAGTGCATAGTTCTCGACTTCTCGTGTGCATGCAGGCAGAGGATGCAGATTCATGCGTATGTTTCGATTGTTCTCTCGTGGGATCAGATAGGAATGTGGGAAACATAATCAAATGGTGATGTTTGCACAAATCACACAGTTCTCATATGCATGCAAGCAGATTATGCAGATCGGCGAGTAGGCCTTATATCAGGGCACTGTTCATAAGTATCTGCTTAGATCTTATAGCGACATTAATCCACCATAACAACAAAAATTTGTGGTTTGCACTACTTATGTAGCTTATTCATGATTGAATCATGGGGGCATGACGTGATGGCGCGTCGCCTACTTGTGGGACTTGCTGTCACAATTCTGGCAATAGTCCATTTTTTGTTGTTTACTGTTCTGTTATCTGTGCTCGATAGTAGTTGAGTACTCTAACCTTTTCTTTGATCACTAGTAGTAGTGACGATTTTCTTTGTTTTTTGTTCCATACTTTTTGGTTGATGTTGAGGTTTGATATACGAAAGCCAGGAAAGTGTCTGGATATGGAAAATGATGTCAGTTTAGCAATGGACCAATAAGCTTCTTGATTATTTGAGTCATGGGGTCAGCAGAGTTTTTTTGGCATGCAGACTTCCCTGAATGCCACACTAGGCGTAAGCTGATCATGCAGGCTGGTCCACCTGGCCCGCACGGTGGGCAATGAACATATATAGTAGTAGTGTTTGTGGGGATGCTGAAGTGGTGCAGTGTACGTAAGTTTAACACTTGATTGTTGTCTACTGAGGCCCAGGTTGGCTAGTCTTTAAAGTTCATTCGATGTTCCAAGAGTTGTACATTTTTGTGGTGTCTAACTGGAATTGGGGCCTTTTAAAAAAGGGAACTGAGAAAGGACGTTACATCACCTTGAACTTTCTTGTCAACCAAAATTATCATTAAAGATTAGACAGATCCTTCTTCATAGCTTATCCTTGTGTTTGAAAAATGGACAAGCACCCAGTTTCAGTTTGGCTGAACATATACCTTTTTGAAGGAACAGTGGAACACTGCCATAGTACTTTACCTGATGATATTGGCAGGGTTTCCTTAGAAGAATTGTTTGGTGTCTAACTCATCAGATACGGCTTCAAATTAGATCGTGCCTGTCAATCATTAACTTTTGTATTATGTAGAGAGATGATTAACAATACATAGTTGGTACTGGTATGTGCTTCGTCTAATTAGATCGTACTGTTTTCTGGTTTAGTCTTTGTAGTGAATAAATGAGGGGCATTAGTCTGTGACTGTGTTATAAATGCTATATTTTCTTGTGTCCATTTTATGATCTGCACTAACCAACAGCTAGATCCAATATGGGGAACATTAGTGGATAGAACAATATTTTAAGACTTGCATTTATACTGTAAGGTCCATGTCAGTACAGTTTTGTTTATCTGTTGCTTCAGAGAGGTCAACAACCATTTTTCTATTAAGTGTTGCCTCTTTTGCCCTCCCCATAAGCACATGGAGCATGGTGCTCTTGACCTGCCAATTATCTATTGTCAATGCTTGACTTATGTTATCGAAGAGGTCTGTATCTGTATGTTCGTTTCTTAGTATTTTGTGCTTGGTGCTTGGTGTATACGTCCATATTTTAGAAATTTCTTGGAAGCTGTTTGAGTGAGCTGTTCAATAGGCATCAGTTTGCCCCTATTCTAGGTATTTGAAATGTATACCATGTCTTAACTGTATTATCTTCGTTTTCCTAATGTTGTGCTGGGTGAAAAAAAATGCAGGGATACCTATAATGACGAGAGCCCAGAGAAGCCACCCTTTAGACCCATTATCTGCTGCTGAAATTGCAGTGGCTGTTGCAACTGTAAGAGTTGCTGGAAAATCTCCTGAGGTTTGTCAACAAAAATCTTCCAGATCCTTTTCCATACAACCTTGAAAAATAATAAGTTGACAAGCAAGATTCTAAAATTGCAGGAACGAGACGGCATGCGTTTTGTTGAAGTTGTGCTATTGGAGCCAGAAAAGAATGTTGTAGCATTAGCTGATGCCTACTTTTTCCCACCTTTCCAACCATCACTGCTCCCTAGAACCAAAGGATCTGCTGTCATTCCAAGCAGGTTGCCTCCTAGGAGGGCCAAGCTTGTTGTCTACAACAGACAGTCAAATGAGACTAGCATTTGGATAGTAGAACTCTCTGAGGTGCATGCAGCTACTAGGGGTGGACATCACAGAGGGAAGGTGATTTCATCTGAAGTTGTTCCATATGTTCAGCCTGCAATGGTAACCAACTTAATTTGTTTAGTATATTGCCTACCTTTTGACTATTTTTTTTCCAATCTGCCGACCGTTTAGTCCATGTAATAGTATGTAATGACCATGTGATTATTACACTGTACAATTATTACTGTCATATTGCTGTCAGATAGCAGTTTCTTAGTTTTCCGATATTTATGTTTACGCGGCTGCCTGAATTGTTGGCTCTTTTAAAGTTTTTTTGAACTTTATGGAGCGTTTTGTTTGAATTTTTATATTTCACAGGATGCTATGGAGTATGCTGAATGTGAAGCTACTGTCAAAAGTTATCCTCCATTTATTGAAGCTATGAAGAGAAGAGGTGTGGATGACATGGAGCTCGTCATGGTAGATGCCTGGTAAGCTAGCTGCAAAAAAACTTTTTTTGTTGCATTTTTCATAATGGGTTATCTTTTAGCTTATATCATCATATTGAAAATTGGAATGTGAACTTTGCTCATAAATCATCAGGTGTGCTGGCTACTACGGTGATACTGATGCTCCCAGTCGCAGACTTGCCAAGCCTCTAATTTTTTGCAGAACTGAGAGTGATAGTCCCATGGAGAACGGTTATGCACGTCCTGTCGAAGGGATCCGTGTTGTTGTTGATATGCAGAATAATGTTGTCATAGAGTTTGAAGATAGGAAGTTGGTTCCTCTGCCCCCACCAGATCATTTGAGAAACTACACTCCTGGAGAAACAAGAGGCGGTGTTGATCGAAGTGATGTGAAACCTCTTATTATCAATCAACCGGAGGGCCCAAGCTTTCGTATTAATGGCTATTTTGTGGAATGGCAGAAGGTACATGGTTGCTGTAATGTATTACCTATTATATTGGTATTAACAAAAATTCTTGCCCCTTGGAATTAATAACACTCTTAATGATGTTGAGCAGTGGAACTTCCGTATCGGCTTCACCCCTAAAGAGGGTTTGGTTATCTATTCTGTCGCATATGTTGATGGTAGCCGTGGACGTCGACCTATAGCTCATAGGCTGAGTTTTGTTGAGATGGTTGTTCCTTATGGAGATCCAAATGAGCCACATTATCGCAAGAATGCGTTTGATGCTGGAGAAGATGGACTTGGGAAAAATGCTCATTCTCTTAAGAAGGTCATTTGCTCAGTTCTTGGTGATCTTTCTCTTCAGATATTTAATTTTGATCTGACATTCTTTACCCTTTTTTGTAGGGATGTGACTGCTTGGGTTACATAAAGTATTTTGATGCGCACTTTACAAATTTTACGGGTAGCGTGGAGACAATTGAGAATTGTGTTTGTTTGCATGAGGAGGACCATGGAATCCTTTGGAAACACCAAGATTGGAGGACTGGTTTAGCAGAAGTTAGGCGATCAAGGAGGCTCACTGTGTCATTTATCTGCACGGTTGCCAACTATGAATATGGTTTTTACTGGCACTTTTATCAGGTAACTATTTGAATGGGCTGTTTCTTATAATGTTTGGAGCAATTAGCATTTAACCTACAAGGGCTGTGATTCCTTCTGTATGTTTTGGTACTCAAAGTTATGTGTGAAATAATTCTAAATTAGCTAATGCAAACATCATGAGATTTACTGAATTCATCTTCAAATCTGGTTCCTTTATTGAATCTTATGATCCTATAATATTCTGCTATGACATTTTATTTTTGCAATATAATTATATGTTCATTTTCTTGTCTATAGGATGGCAAGTTAGAAGCGGAAGTAAAACTTACTGGAATTCTTAGTCTGGGAGCTCTGATGCCTGGGGAATCAAGGAAATATGGTACAACTATTGCCCCTGGTCTGTATGCACCTGTTCACCAGCATTTCTTTGTTGCCCGTATGGATATGGCAGTTGATTGCAAACCTAGCGAGACTCATAATCAGGTGGGTCGCTTGTTATGCATTTTCATTTAGTTCTTATTATCAAAATGGCCACAAGAATTTATTGCAATCAAAGTCTCACAGTTTCACTGCATCTACTAGATGGAAGTTGCTTCATCCTAGTTTCACAGTAATGCATATCCTAAAGTTACTTTGACTGAAACCTGCTATCTGCACAAGAAACTGTGTTCAACCTGTGTAGTTTAGTTCTAGCAGCACTTCTTAAATCTTACTCGAAGTCCCTACCCTGAAAAATAACCTTGTATTACGTCTGTGCACTTAACACATGTTCCTTTCTATCACAGGTGGTTGAAGTAAATGTAAAAGTTGAAAGCGCAGGCACACATAATGTGCACAACAATGCTTTCTATGCTGAAGAAAAACTACTGAAATCCGAGTTGCAAGCAATGCGAGATTGTGACCCTTCATCTGCACGACATTGGATCGTAAGAGCTCATGCTTAGTTGTTTGTCTTGCCTTTTTCCTGAACAGCTTTATGTTGTTTTATTGTTGAATCATCCATGGTAGTACGTGTCTATTTATCAGATTGTCCATAAGTGCACACACTACTTGATCGCTATTTTCTGTCCTCAAACAGCACATGGACTGCCCTTTTGTTGCAATGCATACTAGTTTGTCTTGCACTTCATAGTTGCATTACTATTGATTTCATCAGAGTGCATGTCAGTATGACAAACGAGTTACACAAGTAAACATGTAAAATATAGCCAACCGGTTCTCAGTAAAGATCATTATTTGTGTTAGGGAAGCTGACGAAACATACTGATCTTTCTTTATTCGTTCTTTTTTTGCATGCTGATCAGGTACGGAACACAAGGACTGTGAATCGTACCGGGCAACCAACCGGTTACAAGCTCGTGCCTGGTTCAAACTGTTTGCCATTCGCTCTACCCGAGGCGAAATTTCTACGAAGGGCCGGGTTCTTGAAGCACAATCTCTGGGTCACGCCATACAAAAGCGACGAGATGTTCCCCGGAGGGGAGTTTCCCAATCAGAATCCACGTATTCATGAGGGTTTAGCTACTTGGGTCAAGAAGGATAGACCCCTGGAGGAAACTGACATTGTTCTCTGGTACTTACGCCGTTATATACTAAAAACCGGCATTGTTTGTTTCTTTGGTTTACGATTTGCAATTCTCACAGCTGTATTCTGCGTCTACAGGTATGTGTTTGGACTCACCCACATCCCAAGGCTGGAAGACTGGCCTGTAATGCCAGTGGAACGCATCGGCTTCATGCTCATGGTATCACTTGTCTTCCAGTATTGTTGTTCGCTACTAGTATTTGCCGTTCTGGTTTTGTGGTCAGCTCAAGGTGCGCTTGTTTTTGTTTTTTTGTTTTTTTTTTGCAGCCACATGGATTCTTCAACTGCTCGCCTGCGGTAGATGTGCCTCCCGGCTCTTCTGATGCCGAAGTCAAGGAGGCTGAGTCGCCTAAAGCCATCCAGAACGCCCTTATTTCCAAGCTCTGAGCCTCGCAGCTCGTCAAAGGAACAACTGGCATGTGGCTGCTACATTTACTATCGTACCGTATTGCTCCAATAAAAGCAAAACTGGTCTTGGTTTTCTTGTGGACTGTTTGGTGTTTCGTAATATATTTGTTTGCTGCACTGGTTGATTGTTGAATGGTGAAGTACACTAGTAGCATCTAATAAAGTCTGGACTGGCATAATGCCTTCATAAATAAAAGCGTGTTATAAACGTTGTGATGTTCATGCAGGAGTAGTACTCCTTTCTCTTGGTAGGAGCATTTTCGTTGGCTCATCTGGCATCTGGCATGCTCTCGATCGTAGAGAAACTACATTTACTTCTGTGTATTGCAAATTTGCCGCTGTTGGGACCATAACGGCTAATGGAGTCGACAACCTCGACAAGGTTCAAAATGCAGCCGACAAATTGAATGTACAAGGCTAATTCAGGCGCAAAATCAAAGATTACAAAAGCACCTATGAACGCAAGAACACAGACATTGCATAACAAGACGAGCTTCGATAAGCAACAACGAATGGCAATCGGAACAGGAGACGAGAATAGATTTCAATCAGAACTACAACGCCATGGAGAGTCATATAAGCATAGAACACAATAAAATAATCCAAGCCTTTTCATTACGGTATTGTTATTGACATCTTACAAGCATCTACACACTATGGAGCCCATAGGCCCTGTATATCTTTAACATTAAACATTCCATCAACCGTCAAAACAAAGATGCAATGCGATTTGAGTTGCATCGTTTCTTTTGATTGCAGTACAGTACTGTAGCATTCACACACATTTGGATTTGGCGAGTATAGGGTAATAGCATCCAAACATTTATATTGATTACAAATATGAAATGGTTCACTCTTCAGACGGCCTGAACCATAAACCGCTGAAACCAGCGCATTCCGCCACTGCATGTCCTTCATACTTTTATTGCCACTTGACCTTCAAGTTTTCCAATGCCGTTTGCGATGGTAGGTTTTGTACAAAAAGCAAAGGTGAAGGACACGCAAATGACGTAGATGCATACATGCTCACTTGGCCCTTTGGGTGGTGCATTCCAATTCTGACATAAATGATGTGGCCAATGGCCAGCTCAATAGAGGGGTTAGTTCTTGGGAGGGGTCCATTTGCTCATCTTCTGGTATGGAGTGCTTTCGGTCGCCATTTATCAGCATCTGACAGTGCACGTTGTGCATTCACCAGAGAGAGCGATTCAAGTATTACATCCCTCATATGTGAGGCAGCAGTTTCTCCACGGCGTGTTGCCAGCTCTAGATACATAAGAGACTTGACCTTGTCTCCTGCCTGAATAAGATATGCATCAGCATTTAAAAATGCCACAAACAGGTACAGGTAAATGCATGACTCTTAACATGAGGAAGCAATAATAATATGTAACAGATGGTGGTGCATCTGACATGTGTTACTGCTTCAATATAAGGTTGGTCGTGCGTGTGTGGTGTGTATTGAAATCAGAGGGTATTGCCCCCAGCTTCATCAAGGAAACCAAACAAATATATAAGTCCCAAACAGCAGGAAAGCGGAAGAGAAGAATGGTTGACCTACTTAATGGCATACCATAGTTATATGTTAATGACCATATACTACTGCATACTGCTGCTTCTAGTTCTACCAACCTAAGTTTCCTTTTTGTAATGAAGACATCAAAGTCAAACTAAGCCAATATCAAAATGGCATGGTTTGGCGTAGGTCTTAAGTAGGAAAGTCGATTGTATCTTGTATCTATGCAGAAACTATAAGGATTTCCAAGACCGGGCGATGACATACCGCACAAAGTTTAATACCACACTCGTAAAGAGCTTTCTTGTGACCACAATCAGCAGCTACTTGCAGCCACCTCTTTGCACGAACTGGATCCTGTGCAAGCCCTTCACCAAAGCTGTAACACAAGGAAATATTATACATGGCTCGTACATTCCCTCCTTCTGCAGCTCGCAAGTACCATTTTGCCTGCAGTTAAAAGATTCTTTCAGTTTTGAAATATAAAGGCAAGCAAGCACATAGTCAACTGAGAAGGTTCAGGAGCCTGCTGGTAATCTTGTATCCTGGTGATACTATCCTGATTACCTTGGCAGAGGAAACCCAACCAAGATCAAAGGGTCCTTTCTCTTAGCAAAGTTCAACAATCTCAACAGAGTCCGGTCATCCCAGCCATCACCAGATCTCAAGGTACACAATGGAATGTTAAACCATTGGTCAAAAGCTAGAAAGTATAACAACCCAGCTTCAAAATCCCAATGGAGCTAAAGAACACCTGGAGGTTGTCTAATTCAAATTTAGTTCATACGAGATGTGCTACAGGCATATCTAGTAGAAACCAGATATTAAAACAATGACACAACCAGATGATTCAAGAACCCAATACATCTGGAGTAACTAATTACTTTGCTTTTGGGGAAAAATTGCAAAACACGGGTGTGTAACACAGAGGTGATATCTTACAGCTTCCCGATGATTATGCTTGATTCCTTTTCCATTCTGCAAACATAGGCCAAGGTTGTATTGCGCACGAGCATTGCCCGTGGACGCAGCTGGATAAAACCATCTAATAGCTTCCTCAGCCTTGGGTGGATCAGCTGTAAAAAGATTTGGCAGCAACGTCAGTTCTAATGCCTTGAGATGAAGAGTTTGATTGCAAATAAGTAAATAACAAACCGAGAAAGCTTTTCCACTACTAGTTAAGAGTCTTTACTCTCCAGAGTTTAGCCAGAGACGGAATGAACCCTAAAGTTTACTAAAAGAACCACAAAAGGCAAGCGTACATCGAATGTTCCTAATTGCGCCGCGAACAAATCTAATCACGCGTACCAACGTAGGATACTTGGAAAATAAGCCAAATTCGTCCTAAAATTCGAATCTTTTCTGCTATCACCTCGAACAAGTCCCCGATAAAGCTAACCCCGTAAGCCAAATCCGCGATACCTTCGAGGTATGAGACCCCGAGATTGCACATCCCGACGGGGTGCCCCAGCTCCGCTGCCCTCTGGTAGTACCCCACCGCCTCCCCTCGCCGCCCCTCCTCCCAGCACATCAGCCCAGCGTCCACCATCGCCGCCGCAGACCCCAGCCTCGCCGCCCGCTGGAACAGCCCCAAGGCGCGCTGCCTCTCTGTACCGCGCCCCTCGCCACCACCGCCAGCGGTACCGTGTTTGGCAAGGCAACCGCGCGCGTGCAGCGCAGCCGCCTCCCGCAATGGCCGCAGCGCATCCCGCCAAGCGCGGCACGCGAGGCTGGCGGCCGCAACGTCGGCGGCGCCCGCAGCCGACAGCGCCCGGTGGACAAGCTCCGGCGGTAGGGCGGCAAAGTCCGCGCCAGCGCCGTCGGGGGCGTTCTTCGGCGTGGGAGGCGGCGGCTCCGGCTTCTGCTTCTTGGAGTGGAGGCGGCAGCGGCGGTGGGGATCCGACGACACGCGGATCCGGGAGGAGAAGGGCGGGAGCGACGGGGTCGGCGGCGGCCAGGTGCGGCTCGCGGCGTCCATGAGGGGAGGGCAGGGGACGACGCGCTGAGCCGCGTTCGGGGGAAGCGGTTTCGAGGCTTGGGAGGACAGGGTTGCGTTGCTAGCATACATGTAGTGGCACTCGGCTTTGGTTTGTCAAAAAATTTTTGGTGTTCTTGTCTCTCCCTTCGGAAGCTTCTTTGGACGTCGTCGTTATCTTGCGTTCGGTATTCTTTTAGCTGCTTTCTATGGACAGTACCTTAATATAATTTTTTAATGCATGAGAAATGTTAGGATAATATCTTTCTAACGCATGATTTTTTTATAATGTAGTATCTTAGACTGTTTCATTTAATTACATGCATAATATTTACTAGTATTTGAGCATTGTGGTCTATTTGTGGTATGTACTAAAGCAATGCATGTATGATCTTCTCAATGCATGGGATCGATCACAATAAATTTTATGCGTTGGATTTTGAGACCGAATCGGTATCCAGATTAAATACCAGAGTACCCTATCTCTTCATTAACTATAGTGCCATATCATCATTTTGCCTACATGGCAGACTTAAGATTTTCACATGATTTCTGCAGGAATTTTATATAAAATAGTTTAATTTTTGTAGAAATCAGAAGAAAAAAATCCCATATTCCAAACGAAGTCTTACTGATAGTATTATATTCTATGATGTTCACATGGTAAAGGTATGGTAAGGTAAAATTCAATATGTTGCACTCAAAATCGTGATTCTAAAGTCTTCCTGTAGCACTCAGAACATAGTTTTTTTAAAATAATATTATTTTTAAAGATAATTACAAAAAAAAATAGTCGTCCCAAAAAATTACAAAACTAGGTCCATATCGTCATTTGAACTGGCGACAGACATGTTTACTCTCTGTCGCCGATCCAACTCCCCATCGCCAGTTGAACTAGCGATAGAAAGTGAACAGTGTTCAGGAATCCATCCATATAAACCGCCAAAAATCAGCAGAAATGCCATTTTAATTCCAGAAAAAACCAGAAGAGAGGTGGAGAGGGAGAGGAGAAAGGTAGCGAAGCTATACCAGGTACATGTTTTTACAACTTTGTACATTATGTCAAAACCTTGTCGGTTAACAAACAAAAAATAGCGACATAGAATTAAGTAGATTAGATAAGTGTAGTCAAATTATGTAGTACATCATTTGAGATGTGTATAGTCTACTTCATCGTGCACATATTATGTAGTGCACGATTTAGGATAAATATGCAGAAATAAGAAGGTGCCAATTACAAATTTGTAAAAATTGTAGAGTAGCTAAGTAGGATAGGTAGAGTGTAATAAAAATAATTTCAGTTTTATTTAGCTTCCTATTTGTGCGCGGTAATTATATTGTTAATGTCAAAATTAATTTTAAACTAGGAAAATAGCATGACACATTTTAAAATTGTAAAGAAAATTCGGAGTTGCTATATAGGCTACGTATAACCAAAATAATCCCAACTTAAATTTTGTTTCTATTTGTGGCTGGTAATTAATTTGTTAATGTTGTTTCTTATTACCTTATGTACATGTTTCGTAGTCTTTACGATGTGCGCAAGTTAATTTTAGGATAAATCTGCAGAAATAGGAAGACGTGTATTACAAATCTGTAAAAATTGTAGAGTATCTAAGTAGGGTAGGTAAAGCATAATAAAAATAATCTCAGCTTTATTTAGCTTCCCATTTGTGCGCGGTAATTATATTGTTAATGCAGAAAATTAATTTTAAACTAGGAAAATAGCATGACACATTTTAAAATTGTCAAGAAAATCCAGAGTTGCTACATAGGCTACATATAACCAAAATAATCCCAACTTAAATTTTGTTTCTTTTGTGGTTGGTAATTAATTTGTTAATGCCGCTTCTTATTACCTTATGTACATGTTTCGTAGTCTTTACAATGTGCGCAGGTTAATTTTAGGATAAATCTGCAGAAATAGGAAGACACGTATTACAAATCTATAAAAATTGTAGAGTAACTAAGTAGGGTAGGTAGAGCGTAATGAAAATAATCCCAGCTTTATTTAGCTTCCCTTTTGTACGCGGTAATTATATTGTTAATGTCGAAAATTAATTTTAAACTAGGAAAAACAGCAAGACATATTTTAAAATTGTAAAGAAAATTCGAAGTTGCTACATATGCTATGTATAAACAAAATAATCCCAACTTAAATTTTGTTTCTATTTGTGGCTGGTAATTAATTTGTTAATGCTGCTTCATATTACCTTATGTACATGTTTCGTAGTCTTTACAATGTATGCATTGAATTTTCAGGTATGGTGGGCCCAGGACATGCTGCGTAGTGGCCGTACGAGTTGCTTGACCCGGTGATTGACGTGCATCACCGTAGCTGCATCAGCATCATCCTTCCCTAGGAGGGTGAGGCGGCGATTGAGTTTGGCGCGTTGCGGCTTCGCACGCCCATCAGGGCATGGAGGGTGGACCCACGCTGGGTTCCGAGGTACATGTCATTGCAACCTTCGTGTACTCAATTGTAGTCTAACTACAGGTTTCGGTGGGACTGCACTGACTCAACGACGACACATGTGTGAGAGACCACTATAGAACACTTCCAGTAGGTGTCCCACTTAGACTGAAATGTGTGCACTCGCCAAGGGCATCCCTCTATGCCGCACTTCACGTCGTGGAATCTTGGGTTAGACTTGACAACTGTAATTGTGCGCTGCACTGACAAGGCCTAGAATTTGACCGCCTCCTGCACGGCCTCCTTACATTTGTACATAGCTCATTGCCTGACCTCACTCTGGTCATACTCCCACGGCACACGGGAGCCTTCGTTGACGATGAGGTTGTCGAACTGGTATGGGTATGTGTTCCACTCGGATGGAACCACCTGTTGGTCCACATCATCCTCATCATCAGATCCTTCATCTTCTGACAATGTCATGTAATCCCAATCTTTGAGATCCATCCTTTACACTATGGCTTCCACCTCCTCACCCTCGTCAGCAAGCCCACTAGCTTGCTTGATTGAAGGAGCTCCTTCCACAGGGTCTTCATCGACAGGACCAGCTACTCCCGGACCTTCAGCCATTGTGTGCGTTGTGCTGTGACTGGAGTCCCCGACTTCTTCTTCGGTATCACCACCCCCTTCTTGTTCAACCGCGGATGCAAGAGTGGGCTTGGCATAAGCCTGGGCCAAAAGGAGCAAATCCCACCCTCCCTTCCTCGCCATGCATACATATGAGTACCATGACCTTGAGCTGTAGTAACTCCCAATATGAAGGTTGTGCTGCTCGGGGGGCAAGGCAACTCAATCTCAAATCATACACATCATGGTCCACTTGGAATGAGTGAAACAACCACCGCATCATAACGCTCCATGTACGCTACTCTGCCCTTGGCAGCCATACGGTCGCCGATTGGAAATAACATAAATCAATCCTCTTGGGACCCTCCAGAATAGTCTCCTGACCGTAGTAAATTTTGAAATTGGTGAGCCCGGCATATTTGACGCACTGCATCGTAAATTCTACCAGGCAGCTGCGAGATGTAGTTTTTCCTTTCTTTTGTGAGAGGCTTCCTTACCTTGTAGTAGCTAGCATTGGCTTCATGGCCAACATTGCTACCAGGCAGCTGCGAGATGTAGTTTTTCCTTAAAACAACATTTTGAGCTTCCGCAACTTGTATGATGTCAATTAATTCAGCATACTCCTTGTAGACGTCTTGACGATAGTTGCGTGCGGATTGCATCGCATTCGGGTGAAAGTAATTCTGGCCATACTGGGCCACCTCTTTGAACTCTCGGTTCGTGATGCCAGTCATCTACATATTTATGCAAAGAGTTCATAAGATTACTGTCGGTAATTTGCATAAATTGGTTGCAAAATTCTCATAAAACTCTTTGAACTCCCGGTTCGTGATCCCGTATTTTTCTATGTATTTTTCATGATTCACTGCTATTTTCAGTGATTAAAAGTAATATAAACAATGACAGGTAATCAAAATAGCAAATACAATACATAAATTGCATAGAAATAATAATAACAAAGTTAAACATGCTTCAAAAGATCAAATTATTCAAAAATTGAATTCCCGAGTCCCTTTTCTGCTGAAATATGAATTTTCGGTGAATTCTGCAATTTTCAGGGGCTAAACCGCTAAATTTCAATTCTGAGACATTTTTCGCGCAAATTTTCAATTTCCAAGGGGTTATTCTGCAAGAATTTCTTTCTCAAAATATTTCCTTGTAATTTTTCAGAATTGAGGGTTTATTTGCAAATTTTTGGGATTTTCCTTTTCTCCTGATCCGTTTTTCCCCTTTTCTTTCCGGAATTTTCTTTGGGCCATTGTCCTTTCCGGCCTGCTTTGGCCCATTGGCCTTTCGGCCTACTTTGGCCCATAAACCAACCGGTCAAATGGGAGGGGATATGGTTTCCCCTACCCATGTTCCCCCAGGCGGTGGCGCCTCCCGTGCGCAGGCGAGCGGGGTCGATAGCGACGCTTGTGAGCACGGCGTCAGCGTGCATTCTTGCGTCTTGTGAGCGAGGCGAGGTAGCATGGCCGTGTGGGCTCTTGGGCGAGGCGATCGGCGCGATTCGTCTGCAATGCTCTGGCGAGAGCGCAGAAGACGCAGAGCCTGCTGGCGCCGCGGGCGGGCGGAAGCGACGGCATACGCGGCGGCATGGTCTTTGCAAAGCCGTCTGCGCCATCTGGCAGGCTGGGCGCGCGACGGCCATGCGAGGCGGCGATGGTGGCGACGCGTCGGACCGGCTGCCAGAGGCTACATGTGCGGCACGTCGGCCCAGCAAGCACTCACGGGCGTCGGCCACGTGGCGCTTCTGGCGGCGGTGGCACGACGGGCGATGCGAGGTATAGTGCGCGTGGCCACACAACCGGTCGGGCGATGGTGCGGTGGGTGCGGCGGCGATGCGCCCGTCTGAGGGCGGCGGTGCCACATGCGGCGACGGTGATCCGGCGTCTGGCGGTGACGCATAGCGTAAGCGGCAGACAATGGCAAGATACGCCGCTTAAGCGGCTTCGCCGTCGTTCTTGCGGCGGTGTTAGCTTCTCGGCGCGCCACGCTGGCAACGCGGTCATCGCGGGTGGTGGCGGCAAGCCCATGCGGGGGCGGCACGCATGTGGAGCGCGACTCTAGGCCAGCTTCAAGCGCGTGCGGCGTGGTCATGTGCGGGTGGCCGATAGCCGGCAGCGGCCCGGTCGTACGAGGTTGTGTCGGTCGGTTTTTTTCCTTTTTATAGTTCATCCATGAATTGCGCAATCATCATCTACTGTTTCATGTAACCTACCGATCGCCTTGGTGAAAGCATCTAGGCCCCTAAAAATTATTTTGGTAATTAATGATAATATGTGAATATGGGAATAACGTGTTTATTGAGTATTTATAAGGTTAAGTCCCAATGGTGGTTTTGATAACTTGAAGATGCATGCTAAAGGACAATATGAAGATCAATATGGCTCAAAGACAAGGTATGAGTAGTCTAGGATCCTTTTTATGTTTTACTAGTCTTAGGAGAAATGGTTGGAAGACTGGATTTTAGGTTAAATATCGTACTATTAAGAGGGATCATGACTAGTAGCTTGATAGTATGCTATTGTGCCATTTGGATAAATTTAGGATCATACATGCATTTGAATTTGAATTGGAAAACTATCTGTGAAATTGATAGGACAAATGATAGTACCAGAGAATACATGGCGGAACTACCGCTTAGCGGTATGACCGCATCTTCTTTGGCGGTACTACCGACCGTCCACGTAATCAGTCCGATAGGGCAAAGCCGATTAAGTCACTTAGTGGTACGACCAGCTCGTGGTGCGGTATTACCGCAACCTGGTCGTTCTGTTATTTAGTTGGCGGTACGTAAAAAACAGAGAGACACCATTTTTTGTTTAGTGCCTCACCCTGGAAATGGTAGTTCTGGGCTATTCAGCGGAACTACCGCTCCTCGGTTATTCCGTTTTCTAGATGGTAGTTTGTATTTTCCAAAGAAGCGACTTTTCGGCTTGAATTAAAAACCCTGTGAACGGTAGTACCGCCTTGGTGAGCGGTACGACCGGCCAGAGCGGTAGTACCGCATGATAGTTGGCGGTAGTACCGCGTCGCGTTTGAAACAGCTATGTCAGAGGGAGTTAATGCCCCTGTTATAGCCGTTACGGAGCGGTAGGTGAAGAGTGGTAGTATCGCACCTTGGTTGGCGGTAGTACCGCATTTCGCTGAAAGTTGGGGATTTCCTCCCCAACGTTATATCTGTTTGTGGGGGGTATAAATACCCCTCCACTTGCTCAAGGACAGAGTGCAAGACCTCATTTAATATTTTTAGAGTCTTGAGCATCCTCTCAACTACTCATATACACTTGTGCATTCATTGAGAGGTAGTTAAGCCCAAATTCAAGTGCATTCATTCTTAGATTGATCCTTTACACTTGAGTGCCGTTAAGCGAATATCATTGGTTTGTTACTCTTGGTGTTTTGCCGAACACCTAGACAGCTTGGCAGAGATTGCACGGTGATCTCTTCAAAAAGATTATGAAGCGGCCCGGTGCCAGGATTGTGAGAGGCTTGGTGTTCGCCATCTCTGGAGTGGAGGAAGAACAACCACAAGTGATCGGGGGAAGGCTTAATTCGTGGAGCCGACTTGATTCGTTCAAGATTTCTCAACGTGGATTAGTGAAGATCGGCAAGTCTTCGATACCACGGGAAAATATCGTTGTCTCAAGTGTGGTTATTTTTAGTCTTTACTTTCCGCATTTACAATTCTAGCATTTATCTTGTGTTGATTTGCTTAGCTAGGATTGTATCTAGTTTAGACCTAGTTCATAATTGGCTTAATTTGTTAAATAGTCAAAAAGTTTAAAAACCTCCTATTCACCCCCTCTAGTCGGTTATCCTTGATCCTACACTTGGCCAGCGACTTCAAGTCGGCTCGCGATAGATTAGAACGAATTTGCAATCTATAATCCACAGTACAATCATCATCTACTCTTTCATGCAACCTACCGATCAGCATTGTGCTGGTGACTTTAAGTTGGCTCGCGGTAGATTAGAGCGGATTTGCACCGTAGGAAATAATCTAGAAAGCCAACTTTGCGGAATTGAAAGCGATCTAGAAAATGCGATTCGATCTACGAGCGTCGTGCTATGACGGTTATCCTTCAATCTGAGTAGAGTAGGCCTAGAGGTAAGTCAGAGTCAATCGTGTTGATAACGTGTTGAGGAACCGTCGCTGACGAGTCCAGTCCGAGCGATCATCTCGTAGACAAGCGTAGAATCGCATAGAACAATGCAACAATAAATAGTAGATTGAACACAGAGATATAGGGGAACTTCTTGCTTCTCTTTATTTCTCTTCTCATGATCAGCCTTTTACAATGACTAACACTCTCTATTTATATTCTAGAAACCCTGCTAGGGTTTAGATGGGACGCCCACCCATAGGCCGACTGCTAGGTCAAGCCCATGGTTTCCCAACAATGACGACATTAATAGTGATACATGCCTCCATATCTCTGCATCATTATAATTTAAACTTACCAAAACAAATGGTATAAATATTTTCCTTTTTTTTTCTCGATTAACATAGTAATTTCTAACCCATAGAGCGAACAACATGCCTTTTTTTAACATCGTTTTGACATGATATGATAATGGCTAGCCAATTCGTCTGTTTAATTGTGTTGCTAGACTTGTTGTAGTTTGTTTGTTAGAACCTAAAGAACATAACTGACTTTGAAATCTGATGACATGTGATTTGCAGCTGCGAAGGGTAAAAGGGAAAAATATGCTAGAAATTATCAAAAAAAAGAAAAGAAAACATATAGCTCTTAGTTTGGTGTACCCTAGTTTTGAAGGCGGCATATCTCCTGCATATGATGCATTCTATAGACATATGGACATAGGCCATCTCAACCGTTCATTCCGAAATCTACGGCCGAGCCAGCTCCCACCTCCCACTTCATGCTTCTTTGCGATAACCTCCCCCCTCCCAGCGCGAATCCTTGTTTCTTCGTTCGCCCTCCACACCTGCCCGAGCTAGCTCCCTTCGCTTCCTCCCGAACGAGCGAGCTAGGCTTCCTCCTCCGCCGACGCTGCAGCACCGCCCTGCGTCGGTCGTGGAGCCCGGGCCCTTGCGCCGTCGCCGCCTGCGCCGAGCTAAGCCCCCCTTGGCTTCTTGCCCCCAAACCCCAACGCCGCCACCATAGGCGCCATTGCGTCACCGTATCCTTAAACCCTATTGAATTTCCCCTTTCCTGTTGGTTTTTTTTTTTCTTGGCCCTTCTTTGGTGGGTTCTTGAAACGTGTGCAGATCTCGCGGTTCTTGGTTTGGTTTCGACCTCGATTCGGCTCCGTTTCTTGGTGTTTGAAGTGCGGAGGGTTTTGCGTGGAAGGTTCGAGTCTTTGAGCTTTTCTGTGCTTTTTCGCGGTATGATGACGTGGTTCGAGCGTTTGATCCTTAGGGTTGTGTGTTTTTGTGTGCTTCTTTTCGTGATGTTTGAGTTCAGATGCTTAGATTTTCTTTGGCAAATTTGGGGGTGTTCGGATGTTTAGAGTTCTTGATCTTTTGGTTATGTGGTTCCTGCGTGTCCGTTTGTTGGAATCACTCGAAGTGTTGGGGATTTATTTGCCTTGACCTTTCTTGCTCCAGAGTAGGGATGGCAATCTTGCCTAATTACCCGTGTACCCGTGGGCAAAAACCCTAATAGAGGTGGGTATGTTCTTCAATTATTGCCCGCGGGCATGTTCATGGGGGGCAAACTCTGCCCAATGGGTAAACGGGCATGGGTATGGGGGAGCTTCACCCGTGCCCGTTCCACCCGATTACCCACCATCTCCTACTGATAGGTGGGCCACATTTAAAAAACCCTAACATGTCCCTCGTCTCCCCTCCTCGTCCACCAGATGACCAAACCCAGGCACAGCCGCCACCAATTGAGTTGGAAGCCCCAACCACCTGGCCTCCCACTCCTCTCCTTCCAAGCTCGCATTAACCCAGAAAGAGCAGGAGCGCAATGGCATCCATCATCATGCAGGTCGCCGTGATCCTCCTCGACGCCATCGCATTCGGCCTCATATGCCGCCGAAAGCAAAGACCGCAAAAAGGCAAGCCCGTCGCTAGCACCCCACCCCCCAAAATCTTTCCTTCCTTCCTCCTGCTTTTCTTGCCTTGCTAACGCCGACGGAATGCTACTGTAGGTGACCGTCATGCCAGACCTGGCCAAGGAGTATGACTACTGTGTCTATGACTCAAACATCGCTATCGGCTACAACGTCGGTGCACTTCTCCTCCTCGCCGTCGCGCAGGTCGTCGTCATGCTCGCCAGGCGCTGCTTCTGCTATGGCCGCGGCCCCAAGCCCAGGGGCTCGCGCGCGTGTGCCCTCATTTATCCGATAACGATTGAATTCTTTTTCCCCATTTCCCTGCTCTACTCCTCGAGATCTCGGTTGTTTTTTCCTCTCTCCTTTCGTCGTCTTCTTGATCCGGGTCGACGGTAGTTTTAATTGCTACAACAATTTGAACGAGATCTACATTTCCTTGTGGTTTGAATTTTGAATTGATGGTTCACTACTTCAGCTTACATCCGTTTGCTACTGGGTGATGTGGGATTGGATCTTGTGGTTTGAACTCGTCTTGTGCAACAGAGCTTGCATTTGGACTTTACTGATGGTGAATTGGTGATGGGAGATTAAAAGGCCAATTCTGATAATTCTTTATGTTAGGTTGCTATTAATTTAGAGCTAAGAACCACTTTACTATAGTGGTTCTGCCCACTTCCTAGCTAATTTATTGGTTCTAGCCAGGATTTACGTTGTTCAATCTTGCCAAGGGTGGTCCTTTGAAAACAGTTTAGGGGTAGTCCATGATGCATTGTTCACGGATAAACGGGCATACCCGCGGGTGACGGGTACCCACGGGCGATGGGTATGGGCGAGGTTCTTCGCCCGTCATCTTTCGCGGGCATGCCCGTGGGAGGAAAACAAAGTCGCGGGCATGGGTATGGGCGAGCACTACCCGCACCGCCGCGCCCGATTGCCATCTCTACTCTAGAGGCTATGGGTTTGCTGCAGAAGCTGGCCCTGGACCCAACGGGCAAGGCTAGCAACGTCCCCGAGACGATGGAGAAGGTGAGACCCGCATATAACCATGTGATCCTCGAATCATATGTGGGCTGGAATTTAGGGTGGTCAATTTGATGAGATGTTCCACTTTTCTGTTGTTCTTTCAATTGTTGGAGGCTCAGGCGAACGGCGAGGCGGCTGCTGTTGTGAACCAAAAGCCAGTGATGGAGTGGTCGGGAACTCTGAAGATGCAGGATTACAAGGACGCTACCATGTACTATGGCGCGTACCCGACTTACGTCTATGGAGGTGATGAACTGTTCTTTTTTTTTTTACTGTTCCATGCTTGAATTTGTAGTGGGATGCTATGTAGAACACATTGTTATAGAGTTTTAGACGTTCTGTTTTTGTGTCAATCTGTAGCCTATGGAGGCTGGGGGGAGTACTACACAAACTTGAACCATATATGCCTGAATGTGCTATGTAACATAAATAATGCAAGCAGCTGAGAGTTTGTTTTGCTTTCTTACTTGTAAGATGCAAGAGAAAACTTTGCATTGCTTTTATTTGAGCAGCCTTTTTTTTGTGTTTTATGTTAATTTATAAATTTTTTTTCATAATTCTCAGTTGGAAAGCCCTGATTTGTTATATGACTTCCATGATTATTTATTCAGTTGGTACTATTGATTGGTCCTGTAGGTCATGGATGCAAAGCTGCTTAATGAAGTTGACACTGAGAAGGACATGCTCAACGGGAAGCCTAGATCACAGAAACTCATCGAGGTCTAGATTGATGTCTTGAACAAAGAGTCTCATGGCAAAGCAGGACAACAAAATGATGTGAAAGAAAACGGTCTGTTGGCAATTTCCGTAAATGGTGTTGTCCCGAAAGATGTTCGATCTCCAACTGAAAAGCTGGCCGGTGGAAATGGCTATTAATTTTTTCTCATTAGTACAACCATTGAGGTTGGTGTAAGGTGGCAATGTGAGGCAATTGAAGATCACATTAGTTCTTTCTCTTCTTGATAATGTTAAGATTGTGAATTGCAGTTACCAACTGTCAACAAGGATTAACAATAGTTCTTATTGAATTGCACTGCAGGCGCCCAAGGAGTATGACATTCTTGCGGTACCCTTGACGAAATCTGCATTCAGGACACTCAAGAGGAGCCAAGGCCCGCTGAAGAATGGTCATGATTTGCCGTGCCATCTCCATGATCAAGAGCTCCAGAGTCGAGACCTTAGTAGCCATCTCTTCTCAATGTATAATACTAGGCTCTTCGGCCAAAGATTCATCTCTATCCATCACAAATTCTATACATGCCATCGATTCTCAATAATAAAACAAGATATCGACTTTAATACGCATGTCCCATTTTGGTTGGATATTAAGTCCCTCACAGATTGATAAGAGCACTAAGAACTTACAAAGAGCTAATTTTCTCCGTATCACACCATTAACACATCCTTACAGTAGAAACCAACCTAATAAGTGAACGAAGTTTACAACATTCACATGAGTAGACGTTGCATATGTACATAAGCAAACACAACAAGCAAAATTCGTAAAACATGTAGTTCACTTGTACCCCTTGTAAAGAAACTTTGCTTGCTGCACATCATGACAGGTGAGGCACAAATAGAAGCATGTTCAATCGCACCTCGTCTCAACAAATATTGGATCACAACAATAACAAGACAGACGATTGCAGGAACTTTGGGCACTGAATCATTCACAATTTTCTCAGAAACCAAGCAAGTAAACTGCTAAATTGAATTCCCAGGTTCAAACACTCCTGACATATTTCTAGGTTCCAACACCAACCAACAAACTAAAAAGGCTACACCCGCCGAAAAGACAAGGAGAAGTAGAAAATAAAAAGGAAAGAGTTGCTCAAACCCCTGATCCATCATTGCAATTTGCAAAACCCACTTGATAACCTATACCTTTGAATACCAGATACGCCAGAATACAATCCGCACATCTCACTAAACCCAATCAACTAGCTAAATATCTAGCTACTATGAAACAGACTCCTAACTTCAAGCAATGGGGAAATAATTCAGAGAAACAAAGAAAACTAATGTGATCTTCAATTGCCTCAAATTGCCACCTTCCACAACCTATAAGCTTTCCACCTTACACCAACCTCAATGGCTGAACTAATGAGCAGTTCATCACCTCCATAGACGTAAGTCGAGTATGCGCCATAGTACATGGTAGCATCCTTGTAATCCTGCATCTGCAGAGTTCCCGGCCACTCCATCACCGACTTCTGCAGCAAACCCGTAGCCTCTGGAGCAAGAAAGGTCAAGGCAAACAAATCCCCAACACTTCGAGTGATTCCAACAAACGGACACGCAGGAACCACATAACCAAAAGATCAAGAACTCTAAACATCCGAACACCCCCAAATTTGCCAATGAAAATCTAAGCATCCGAACTCGAACATCACGGAAAGAAGCACACAGAAACACACAACCCTAAGGATCAAACGCTCGAACCACGTCATCATACCACGAAAACGCACAGGAAAAGCTCAAAAGATTCGAACCTTCCACGCGCAAACCCCTCCAGACCCCCCAAAACACCAAGAAACGGAGCCGAACCGAGGTTAGAAACCAAACCAAGAACCGCGGGATCTGCGCACGTTTCAAGAACCCACCAAAGAAGGGCCAAGAAAAAAAACCAACGGGGAAAAGGAGAAATCCCAGCAGGGTTTAAGGATACTGACGACGGCCGGCGGGCGGCCATGGTGGCGGCATGGGGTTTGGGGACAAAAGCCAAGGGGCTCAAGGCAAGAAAGGCCTGTGGCAGCAGGCAAGCAAGGCAAGCAGCAAAGGGTTTGGGGCAAGAAGCCAAGGGGGGCTCACAAGCGAAGTGGCAAGAACTGGTAGGGCTCTGCCCACTGGCCCACGCAGGGGCGGTCTGGTAGCCAGCCGAGGAGGAAGCCTAGTCGCTCGTCTTGGGAGGAAGCGAAGGGAGCTAGCTCGAGCAGGTGCGGGGGGCGAACGAAGAAACAAGGATTCATGCTAGGGGTGCTGTCACAAAGAAGGATGAAGTGGGAGGTGGCTCAGCCGTAGATTTCAGAATGAACGGTTGAGATGGCCTATGTCCATATGTCTATAGAATGCATCATGTGCAGGAGATATGCCGTCAATTTTGAAGGCCTCGATTTGATAATTGCCTTGCATATATCAGAATTTGAAAAAATTATCACAAAAGAAAAACATCTAGACCTTGATTGGTGGGCTCGACCGTCGTAGAACGCAAGGCTGTCACGAAGATTAATAACAGAAGGAAAATTGACGTCTTTCTCGGGATGGAGTGCCGAAACACCCCGACACGACGCACCCAAATGGCCCAGCTCCCACGTCCCCGCGAGCCTGGCCGAAACGCCCATCCAACAGTGCCTCCTCATTCCTCAACCAGACGACCGCAAAGCCCAACAATGCACCAGCTTTCGGCTAGCAGTCAGGCAGCTCAACTCCATTATCCAAATTCCAGCCCAAAGACCGCACGGCCCGCACCGTGTCGGCACGGCCGCCGCGCGGGCGGTTTCGTCCCGGGCGTCCGAGACTTCTACATACACACGCGCGTGGCCTGCACAAGTCAACTGTACGCCGCTCCCGGAAGCCGCGCTCCCACTAGGCCCTCGCGGCACGAGCCTCCAGCACGAGATGGCGCTGCAAAGGAATAATCAATTATTTGTCATTGGCAAAAACGTAGATTTTAGAATTTGCTATGAACATATGTGAATGATATCTAGATTTTAAGACTACATGTCATAGACTTACAAGTGACAAATTCTAAATTACATATTTTTGACTGGCAAATAATCGGTTCGGAGCCCACGTACCATAGGCTGTTCTCTCCGTGGTTTTGAGTCATCGTACGCGCTATCAGGGAAAGGCAACAGAAGCTTCTCGAATATCAAGCACGGAGCGGATTGACAGGAGTTCTGCGTTCGGAGAGCTGCGCTGCGCACATGGATCGGGCAATGAACGCACATGTGCATCCGAGAGCTGCGCACCATTTCTCAAGTACGAGCCAAGATCATAGCAGCATACTGACATTTGTCTGTTCGGGAATTATATCCGATCCGGATGTCTCCACGTCGGTGAAGAAGTGGATGTCATTGCTTCGCTGTCCTCGGAAGAGACAAAACAAGAGGCTACCAAAACTTGCCGCGACCAAAAAAAGCGTGCGGGTGTTGCCCGCTCTTGGGTCCACACACAGCAGGGTTGGGAAGACACCGTCCATGGTCACTTTGTCAACGTATTGGAAAGCCGGTGGCACGAGACCATTCCTTGGACTTCAGTTTATTAGGTATACCGCCGGACTCATGATCTTCGTGGTCCAAAACTTCACCGTTAATGAAGTTTGGGAAGTGATCAAGAGCTTGCCTATTGAAAAGTTGTCAGGACCTGACGGTTTCACCGGTCTCTTTTATCAATGCTGTTGGGATATTATTAAGACCGATATTATGGCGGCTTTTCACGCTCTTGGTCGCTTCGCGGGACTACGATTCGATTTGTTGAATTAAGCTCTTTTAACCTTGATGCCGAAGAAACAGGAGGCTCAAGATCCAGGGGACTACCGGCCTATAAGTTTGCTGCATAGTTTTGCCAAAATTTTCTCAAAAGTATTGGCTAGAAGGCTAGCGCCGGAATTGTCTAAACTTGTAGCAACAAATCAATCCGTTTTCACAAAAGGTCGATCCATTCAAGACAACTTCCTTCTGGTCAGGCAATCAGCTCGCCTCCTCCATCAGCAGAGACAGCCGGCCCTTCTATTCAAGCTCGATATTGCACAAGATTTCGATTCCTTATCTTGGTCATTTCTGCTAGAAATCTTGCAACACAAAGGTTTCGGTCGGAAGTGGTGCTCTTGGTTGAGTTTCATGCTAGGATTGTCGACCACAAGAGTTTTAGTCAACGGCCAACCGGGACAACTGATCAAGCATGGTCGCGGTCTTCGTCAGGGGGATCCTCTATCTCCGCTTTTGTTTATCATCGCCATGGATGCTCTTAATAGTATGTGTCTCGCCGCGCAGAATGCAGCGTTAATTGATTCAATTGGTGGGCGCCAAGGTCTACCACACCGACTATCCTTGTATGCAAATGATGCGGTCGTGTTTTTATCCCTGGTCAATTCAGACTTGCTTGCTTTCAGACAGATACTCAAGCTCTTTGGTGAAGCTTCGAGCCTTCAAACCAATCTAGCCAAGAGTTCCTTTACGCCTATTCGGTGCGACGACCATCATATCCAGCTAATCACTGACTGTTTGCAATGCAATATGACCACTTTTCCTTGCAAATATCTGGGATTACCTCTCACCCTCAGAAAACCTTCCCAGGCAGATTTCCAACCTCTCTTGGATATGGTCGCTAACCGCTTACAAGCTTGGCAGACCGATTTGCTTTCCCGGGGGGTCGTCTTATTCTGGTTCAAGTAGTATTGTCAGCTATGCCAGTATACACTTTCATGGCCCTGGACCCTCCCCTCTCGGTAATCAAAGAAATAGATAAATGGCACCGAGCGTTCCTTTGGAAAGGATCACAGGACGTCACGGGAGGGCACTATTTAGTGTATTGGTCTTCGGTTTGCCGTCCCCGCCATCTGGGGGGACTTGGTCTTCCAAACTTGGTCGTCCTAGGGTGTGCTCTTCGTATTCGTTGGCTTTGGCTGCAGTGGTCATGGACAGTGAGGCCGTGGGGAAGATTACATAACCACACCAACCGGGCCGAGGAAAGCTTGTTTAAAGCTTCGGTTATGGTGACTGTTGGTAATAGGGAAAAAAAACTTTGTTCTGGGAGGATCGTTGGCTGAAAGGGCGCTCTATTGATGGGCTGGTGCCATCGGTTGTTAAATTGGTCAATTCATCAACTTGAAAGTATAGAACAGTCGCTCAGGCCCTATCAGGGCATACTTGGATCTCAGACTTAGCAGGTTGCCGAGAGGATGTCAGCATTCCGGAATTTCTTCGGTTATGGGACACTCTGCAGTCTATTCACCTATCTTAGGATGAGACCGATTCGATGATTTGGCGGTGGGAACCATCAGGCTGCTACTCTGCTAAGTTGGCCTACCGAGCGTTCTTTGTTGGCTCATTGGAGTTCCCTTGCGTGGAGGCCATCTGGAAAGCTAGAGCCCCCTCAAATGCAAAATTTTCATTTGGTTGGCGATCTGCCGTCGCTGTTGGATAGCTGATCGTTTGTAGTGCAGGGGACTAATTAACCAAGGTGTGTGTGTTTTCTGTGGGTTGGGGCAGGAAACCATTGACCACATTCTGGTTGGTTGTGCGGTAACCGGACAAGTTTGGGCGTAGTTCTTAAGTTATGTTGGGCTTCGAGCAGCAATTCCAGTAGGTATGACCACCCTCCAGGATCATTGGATTTCAGCAAGGAATTTGGAATCGAGGCATCGCAGGAAGGAACTCGACTCGTGTATAATTCTTGTCTCTTGGATGATTTGGAAAGAGCGCAACCAAAGGATTTTCAATAATGTGGTCACTCCTATCAATCAGTTTTTAGTGCGGATTCATGAAAAGCACCACCATTGGCGCATGGCGGTGGCGAGTGGTTGGGAGGCGCATGTTGAGCATGAGTAGTCACCTTCTTTAATATTGTTTTTTTTATGGTTGTTGTTCAGTTAAACTATGTTTGTTGGGTCGTGTTTGGGTTGCCTTAAGGGCGGTCTGTTTGTTCCCTTCTTCTTTTTGTATGTGGTTTTGGTTGTAAGTGCCTCGCCTTTCTTAATAAAAAGATGTGCAAAGCTTTTGCACTTTCTAAAAAAAATTTGTTGCGAGAGATGATGACCTTCATTCCAAAATCCGAACTGCACAATAAACTCAGTGGATTGTACTCTACCTATAAATAATTTCACCTGCTGATTGCCATGAGTTTACAAACTAAATAACTCACGGGGGCAACTATTATGTCGTCGCTTGTTTTTTTTTTAAAAAAATACAGTTGTTTTTTTGGACCGTTGGATTTTGATCCAACCATTCAGTTCTCTTCTCCTCTCTTCCATATATACTGCCCTCCGCCCCCTAGCCCTAGCCCTAGCCCTCATCCCCTTCTGTAAGATCGAGGAGGCCGACTAGAGAAGGGGTGAATAGGCGGTTTTAAAAATCTTTTAGCTAAAACCGAGTTTTAAACGGAATTGTAAATCAATTCGGTTTTGCATAATTAAAGCCTAAAACAACTAGTCTTTACTAAGTGCACCAACAATATGAGACTATATAAATGATAGCAATTATACACATACAAGTAAGCAATTTAATTCTAGGAATGTAAATTACACAAAGTAAATCACTAGAGAGCAAACCACAATGGTACAATGACGTTTTACCGTGGTGATCGGAGACTTGCCGGTCTCCCCTAATCCACGTTGAGGCAAGCCCAAACTAATTGGACCGGCTCCACGAATTGAGCACCCGCCTCCGAGGTAAGTCCAACCACTTGGACCGGTTCCAAACCGAACCAACACTTCGCTCCACTAGGGTTGTTCTTTCCTCCACTCCGGAGATGGTGAGCACCACACCACTCACAAACCGCCCGGGTCTTCTCACAATCTTCTTTGAGAAGCTCACCGGTGCAACAACGCCACCACGCCGTCTAGGTGTCGGCAAACACCAAGAGTAATAAATCTTAGACTCTCACTTAAACTAATCAAGTGTCTAAGCTCAAGTGGATACACAATCCACTACTTAAGGCAACACATGCACGTAGGGTTTGCTCTCCAAGCTCATTAAGTGCAACACATGCACACAAGAAAGTAGAGGGTTTGCTCTTTGCTCAATAAACTGTCTAGGGGCCCTAGCAACCTGTCCACACACGACCAAGGTGGGTATTTATAGCCCACGCACAAAAACTAGTCGTTGTGGAAAAGTCTGATGAAAATTCAGCAGGAGCGGTACAACCGCCAAGTACCAAGCGGTACAACCGTACTTCCTCCAACGGTTATAAAACTAGTCGTTGGGCACCGGTTCGATACGATCGCCAACTAACATGCGGTACAACCGCTTAGTCCGGTCGTACCGCTCAAGGAGCGCGGTACTACCAATTCTCAAGGGAAGACACGGTCCCAAAAACATCGGTACTATTTTTATTGAACCGCCAACTGGAAATCAGAACAACCGATGCGCGGTCATACCGCACCAAAATCCGGTTGAACCGCAACACGGTCGAACCGCCCATAACACGTCGGTATAACCGATTTCCCTGAGAAAACAGTAGTTTGCATCCAAACCAAATTCAATTGCAAAACACATTTGACAATTGACAAGTGATGCAAACAAGGGTTCAAAGGTAAGATTCTCAACAAGTTGCAAAACACATTTGCCAACTTTTAGAATCACACCACAAATTTCACTCCGCTTCAACTCAGTTTGCAAAACACATTTGCCACCAAATTGACGCGCGATGCAAACAAGGATTCACGTGAGATTCTCAACAAGTTGTAAAACACATTTGCCAACTTATAGAATCACACTACAAGGAATAAGGTACATGAACTTACACCGTTTGCAAAACACATTCGCAAACCAAGGTCACATGCTACAAGGATTATCCATGAGCCACAACTATTTGCAAAACGCATTCGCAAATATTGGCAACATGTTAAGGTGAGCTAGAGCAAACACAATGAGCTACCAACATATGACTAACTCAAGCTATTAGTCAAGACCCCTCTTAATAGTACGGCAACCTATACTAGCAATCTGGTCTCCCAACCAAACACCGAGACTGGTAAAAAACTAGGAACACATCCTTAGCCCTAGCTAGTCATACATTTTTCTTGCGCAACCACTTGAAGCTTGATGATACACATCTTCACTTCAAGTCCAGGTTCTTGACTTGAATGCTAATCAACACATGATGAGTTCTTCACTTGACCTTCATCAACACATGATGAAGCTTCACTTCGGGATCTTGATTTGATGCTCATCAACACATGATGACATCCTCCATCCCGAGTCTTGATATGCATCAACACATGATGCACTCTTCACTAGGCCTCCATATCAACATATGATGGACCTTCTCTTTTACTTGATGATCAACTCATGATCATCTCCTCTTCTTGAACTTGACATGCATCAACACATGATGCATTCTTTACTTTAAGTTCTTGATCTTCAATATCATCAACACATGATGATTTCCTTCACTTGACTTCCATCAACACATGATGGAACTCCTCTTGACTTGATGACAATCCTCACATGATGTCATCCCAAGTCTTCATTATCATGGAACCTAACCTGCTTATCCAACTCATGGAAAATGTTAGTTCCACAATATGATTATCATTAATTACCACATCATACCATTAACTCATAATAGTGGGACAAGATACCACAATCTTTCCATCTTTGGTAATTGATGATAATCACTTCAATAACAAATAATTGAATATAGATTGGTATGAGTATATAAGCACTACATAAGTTGTATATACTCATATGAATATATATATAACTACACAAGTTATATATACTCAAAGGATATATGAGCACACATGTCTCATATACACACATGAATATATTAACTACACAAGTTATATATATTCAAGGATATGTGAGTACACATGAACTACACAAGTTATGTGTATTCAAGGATATGTGAGTACAGATGAACTACACAAGTTATGTTATACTCACATATAAGTATATTTAGACTACACAAGTTAAATATATTCAATGATATATGAACTACACAAGTTAAATATATTCAATGATATATGAACTACACAAGTCTCATATATTCATATGAATATGTTAACTACGTGAGTTAAATATATTCAAGGATACGTTTCAAAGTAAAGATCCCAAATATAAGTGGACAAAGGAATATGGATCAATACTAATGAAACCACAAAATATAGAATGAACTCCCCTTAAATGTGTGCATACACGAATGTGTAATAAGAACATGTGCACATATTCAAGTTAACCTTTTGGTGGAATTCAACCTATATTTTGGATCCGAGGAATGCAACAAGATATAAGAATACAAAGTAGAATGCATACCTCTTTTGTTCTTTATATCCAAACGAGACTAATCATGAGATAAGGCAAATAGAAGAGTTAGTCTCACAAATAGATTTATCATTATGAATGCATACCTGTTTGGATTTTTCTTTTTGTTTATCCAATAAATTGGATTTGTTATTAATCACTTGCATGCCTTCATGGTTTTCACCTTTATATCCAAATAAGACTACACAATATGTATATCAATGAAAGTGTTAGTCTCAAAATTAGATTTATCATTAATCACCAAAACTCTATTAACACATAATGGTAGGTCTAGATCATTCACCTTCACCCTCAGTCGCTGCCACTGCCCCCTCCCTACGTGTCGTCTCCCACTGCCTCACCGGCCAGCTCCTCCCACCGCCGCCGCTCCCGCCTCCCTCCCTCCGCCCCAACCACCTCCTGTGCCGCTATTCTTCCTCCTTTCCAGTGATCTTCCCCGCGCAACATTCTTCCTCCTCTTCGGCGGCTACCACCGTTGGATTCGCAGCTATCTTCCGCCACCTCTTAACCTCTGTGTTTCTCATCGTTCCTGCTGACTGTCACCGCCCTCCTCCGTCCACAGCGCTGGCGGCGCCACCGCCGCCTCACCAAAATAGTGGGCCGATCCATTCTGAAAGCTGAGACAAACAAAAACGACAAAAAAGAGGAGAGGGGGAAAATTGCGGATATGTGCTTACTGGCACGTTGAATGTTCAGCTGTTCATCCTGTATGCATGGAGAATATACAGCTAATCGTAATTGCGAACTTATTGACGATGGAGTGAGGAACCCCACTATAAATACAACTAAAGACTGTAGCTACATGAACACTGCAGATAACCAAGTGGAACTAGTATCCATGGCGACAGTCACAAGTAACTATAAGGTTTGCAGGGACAGGGAGATCAGTGTGTATAATTGTTGGTCCCAAGATGGTTGGCATGTTGCTTTTGTTAGGACTTTTGGGGTGGAAGAGGTTCAGCAGTGAGAAGAAATGAAACATATTTTGGATGAGTTATATCTTAGTGAGGGCAAAGATAAGATCAGTTGGTGCTTGGAGAATTCTGGTGTTTTTTCGGTCAAATCTTTATACATGTATCTTGCTTTTTGGGGTGGGGGGGGGTTATTAGTCTGAAGCTCAAGAGGTTGTGGAGTAGTAGGATTCCACTTAGAGTGAAAATTTTCTTGTGGCAGGCTTTTCAAGATAAGATCCAAACTACAGACCAACTCAAACTTAGAGGTTGGCTGGGTGATGTGAATTGCATTCTCTGTGGGGTTACAGAGAACACTAACCATGCGATTTTTGATTGTGTGCTGGCGAAATTTGTTTGGAGTTGCATTAAAGAAATTCTTCTTTGGGATCGAGTACCTGTTTCTCTTGATGATCTGCATTTGAATTGGTTGGGGAGGAGGGGTGCTAACAATTACCATGTTGACTTATTTAGTTTTGCAGCGATCGTTTGGACCCTTTGGACTGTCGGAACAAAGGGGTTATGGAGAGATTTTTTTCCTAAACAACCTACTGTAGTCATTTTCAAACTTATATATTGTTTGCAGTACTGGCAAATCCTTCTCAAAGACCCTGACCGAAGAAAGCTAAATCAGTTCTTGAAGAGGGCGGGAGAATGGGTGCAGTCCTTCAAGCGTCAAGTTTGATCAAGTTAGAGGCAGTTGTTAGCTCTTGCTGTCTTCTTTTCTCTAGGTTTTCTGTTGATGTCTGGGCCTGATAAATAGTGGGTGTTTGTATTTTCGTTTGTGATTGTTCGCTGGTCTCCCTAGCTTCTCTTTTGTTGTCAGTTGTGCAACTGTTGTTTGTTGGACTTGGTAATTAGCTTTTTATAAAAGCTGGGTTCACTCCCTTTTCAAAAAAAAAAAAACAATCCATCTGCAGAAATGCTGGCTCAGCGGCACCACAAATGGCAATGTCAAGCAGAACGACAATGAGAAATGCCGGCACACGAGTGCACCTAGCACTGGGAGCGGCAGGTGCCAGACAACTTCTACTTTGTTTGTTACCGCAGCCTTCTCCGGGTTGGTTTTCTTCGATTGCGCCTTCAGACAATCAGACTGGTCAGTTCAGCTTCAGACTCCCTTGCAACTTGTGTTAGCAGCAGCACCAATAATCCCCAGAATGGCGCTTGTTTGCATTCAACTCTTAGCACACCTCCAAATACCAACTGAAACAGACACCACAGGGAAGCAATCAACATGGACACGACGGCCACGTATTCTAAAGGTTACAGTGTTCTCTTTACATACAGGATGGAAGCTGAAAGGAAGATTTGGTGCTTTAAGAAAATGTGTACTTTTCAACCCTTAGCTCACACTAGCTGAAAATTAAAAAATTCTACCACGTAAATCAGAAAGTCATACAAGCAAAAGATCATAGATCGTTAACACTAGACGCGCAGTACAACAAAAAAAGAGATAGAGCAGCCTAATCTAACATCGAACGCGTCGATGTAGTGGTCTTAGTCGATCGTCCAACATCCTCAGCACCGATCATCTCCTCCAGCAACCTATCACATTCCTTGCGTAGGTCGTAGATTGTCCTCGATCAGCGTAACAGCAACCGCAGCAACGCCTCTATAGTATCCACACGTACAGGGTGGAACGCCGTACACCGATGTGCTAGCACTAACGAGCACGGCAGAGTCTTCGGAGAGATGGCAGCTAGGGTTTTGATGAAGCAACTCTCTTACGTCCAAGCGGCCATATGCATCCCCTTATAAAGAGTTCATAACGGATCATATTCGAACTCGTTTGTTCCAACATGTTAAGTGTGTGACCCTGTAGGTTCATGCGTAATCAATTGTGACTTGAAAACTCCTTTCTGACCACAAGTCGTTAGCGATTCCTAGCAGAACATAACGATTCCCGAATACACATAAATATTATATCAGACGAATCTTATACAATATGATCTACGACCAGGTCCTTATCACTGATGACTAGTTCGTATCTCTATACGACCAATTCACATTTAGTCACGACCAGTTCGCCGACCAGTTAGTGATCATGTGCGACTAGCTCACGACCAGTCTGTATCTACATACGATTAGTCCGTATCCGGTTCATATTAAACAATCTGCTTGCGTATTCTCCTTTCGCCTCACGATATCTGGTTGAACTCTAGGTAAGATATATGTCATCTATGGACTATTCAATACTTTCTCGATCTAATGACGTATAACTTCATGTGGCCGACTCTTCGACCACTAGCAGCATGATCATGCACTTTCTTTATCCGACCACATCAAGAGGCCTAAAGATATCTCTCCTGTTATGTTAGGAGAGACAAATCTCATATCCAACCGGTTGCATCCCCTGCATGTTTCATAACATAGCCGTAAGCTATATTTATAACTACCCAGTTACGGAGTAGCGTTTGACAACCCTTAAGTATACTATTACACATGTAGAAAACCATATTGATCTCAGGTATAAGGATTATACATCATCATTGGTTGGGACCACTGATGACAAACAAAATCATAACAATCTCAATAGTATATCAAGATTGGTCAATCAAACACCATGTTCTCTAACATATGTTCACGTTCTTGATTCGATATCCCCATATCAATGACCGGTGAAACATGATTATCAATCAATACATGTGCTGGTTGATAAGTCACTAGTGTTCCGACCAGTGACATCCGACCAATGATACATTTAAAATGACATCATATAACTTAAAGAGTTTCACCAACAAGTCGCATACTTGTTAATCTTTATAAATGATAATTCGTTTAAGAAATATAATAGTATTTATTATATAACTCATAAATATAGATATGATACAATTATCTCTATAACACCAACACAACTTATACTCTGAAGCGCTGACGGTGGTTTCCTTGCATACAAGATAGTGATATAAGCAATGACACTTTCGACACGGCAAGCAAGACTTGACATCAAACTGGACAATCAGTGTTGAAAGAGGACAGTCCAGGTAAAGTTTAGAGATTCAAGCAAACCAATGAAATGAAATGCCCACTAAACGTGGCAGAAGATGAGCAATATTATTCCTCAAGTGTCCTACTTGTCCGGTCTGATCACCAGAAGCTGTGAAACATGAAATAAACATCAGCCATGATACAATGGTCTTCATCCAAATGTTGCATGAGTCCGGGACACATATTTTTTTTCTCTTCTGTCAAAATAGTCTGCATGTGCTAACTTTCTTCTGCCGTGAAGTGCGGTGTAGAAAAAAGGCTTGTCTTGTCTGCTTGGCAAGCCAATCAAAAGTTCATTTACACCCATCAGGCCTGTCTAATTTGACAATAATGTGCATTACAGTTGTAGAATCCCACAGACAACGAATCATCCCTGTGGTGCAGCTAACGATCAAAATTGACCAGTTCTATCTGTCTGACCAGCTGTTACCCTGCTGCTTTTGACGGGGCAAAAATTTCCATGCATTTTTCTGACATCATGAGATGGCTTCTCTAGGACTGCACTGTGCCACAGTGCCTGATTAGTCTAGTACATAGAATTCCAAGAAGGGACCAAAATTTCCATGGACTTAACTGACATTACGTGATGACTTCTCTAGAATTGCACTGTGCCACGGTACGCGTGGCAACTTAAGTGCCACATTAAGTCTCGTGTGTAGAATTCCAAGGCAACGAAGACTGTCTAATGCCATTTGTTACAATGAGCTTGCGTAAGTTTGTCATCACTTATCAGAGGTAGCAAGCATGAACCTGCAGGAACGAACAATGGCACCTCTAATCCTCTTTCCCGTGCTGTTGCTACTACTTTCCCCCACACCCGCCCAAGCTCAGAGAAATATCACCTTAGGCTCCACTTTGGCACCCCAGGGGCCGACCTCTTCATGGCTGTCACCCTCCGGCGACTTCGCATTCGGCTTCCGGCCCATCGAGGGCAACTCCTCCTTCTACCTCCTTGCCATCTGGTTCAACAAGATCAGTGACAGGACCGTCGCTTGGTACGCCAAGACTGACAGCCAAGGCCAAGATCAAGATCCAACAGCAGTGCAAGTGCCATCCGGCTCTGTCCTCCAGCTCACCTCTGATGGTGCTCTTCTGCTGCGGGATCCCTCTGGCACGGAGGCCTGGAATCCCAAAGTGACCAGTGTGGCCTCCGCCAGCATGGATGACACCGGCAACTTTGTGCTCATCGGTGCAGATGGGAACACAAAGTGGCAGACCTTCGACGTTCCATCGGACACCATCCTGCCCACCCAAGTGTTGCCTTGTAATCCAACTCGCGATAAGGCACTCCGGGCCCGACTTGACACCACTGACTATTCGAATGGCCGGTTTCTCCTCAATGTGCAAACAAATGGGAACCTTGCCTTCTATCTCGTAGCAGTGCCCTCTGGATTCAGGTACACCTCTTACTGGTCTATTGACACGGCTGGGAATGGCTCGGAGTTGGTGTTCAATGAGACTGGCAGGGTATACTTCGCCCTAAAGGACAGCACACAGATCAACGTCACGATAGGCATGATGGATTCGATGGAGAACTACTTCCACCGTGCCACGCTTGATCCAGACGGTGTATTCCGGCAATACATTTATCCAAAGAATGGAAAGTCCAGCGGCCAAAGAGCTGAGATGTGGACTGCAGTGAGCATGCAGCCCCAGAACATCTGCCATGCATTGGTTACTGGTGTTGGCAGTGGCGTATGTGGATTTAACAGTTACTGCACCTTCGATGGCACCAAGACCCAGATAGCAAGCTGTGTCTGCCCACCATCGTACACGTTCTTTGATGAGGAGAGGAAGTACAAAGGGTGCAAACCAGACTTTCAACCACAAAGCTGTGACTTAGATGAGGCGGCTGCCCTTGCGCAATTTGAGCTGAGACCAATCTACGGCGTGGATTGGCCACTATCCGACTATGAGCAGTACCAGCCTATTAATAGTGATGAATGCCGGCGGCTATGCTTGATTGACTGCTTCTGTGCCATGGCAGTGTTTAATGAAAGCACAAGCACTTGTTGGAAGAAGAAGCTCCCTTTGTCAAATGGAAACATGGCCGACTATGTGCAGAGGATAGTATTTCTCAAGGTGCCAAGCAGCAACAGTACACAGTCTGATCTCAGTAGTGACTCCAGCAAATGGAAGAACAAGAAGAATTGGGTCCTTGGGAGTTCCTTACTTCTTGGTATTTCCATATTGGTGAATTTTCTCCTCATCTCCATTCTGATTTTTGGTACTTACTGCAGTATCACTAGAAAGAAAAATGTCCCATTGTCACAAGCATCAAGTAAATTTCAATTGTCCCTGAAGAACTTCACTTACAAAGAGCTGGAGAAAGCAACCGGTGGTTTCCATGAGGTGCTAGGTAGTGGTGCGTCCGGTGTTGTGTACAAGGGTCAGCTGCAAGATGAGCTCGGGACATACATTGCAGTCAAAAAAATCGACAAGCTCCAACAAGAAACTGAAAAGGAGTTCCTGGTAGAAGTCCAAACCATTGGACAGACATTCCACAAGAACTTGGTCCGACTGTTTGGTTTCTGCAATGAAGGAACTGAAAGGCTGCTAGTGTATGAGTTCATGACCAATGGCTCGCTCAATCAATTTCTCTTTGACGGCGTCCGGCCACATTGGAACCACCGTGTTCATGTCGCACTTGGGGTGGCAAGAGGGTTGCTCTACTTACATGAGGAATGCGGCACACAAATAATCCATTGTGACATAAAGCCACATAATGTTCTTCTTGACGACAACCTTGTGGCTAAGATCTCAGACTTTGGCCTAGCAAAGCTTCTTCAAACCAATCAGACACGGACAAACACCGGCATTCGTGGTACTCGGGGATATGTTGCCCCTGAGTGGTTCAAGAACGTCGGAATCACTTCCAAGGTTGATGTTTACAGCTTTGGGGTGATCCTGCTGGAGCTTGTGTGCTGCAGGCGGAACATTGAGCTAGAAGTCACCGATGAGGAGCAGACGGTGCTGATTTACTGGGCCAATGACTGTTACAGGTGTGGAAGGATTGACTTGCTGATCGAGGGTGACGACGAGGCGATCTTCAATATAAAGAAGGTGGAAAGATTTGTGGCAGTGGCCCTGTGGTGCCTCCAGGAGGACCCAACTATGCGACCTACCATGCTGAAGGTGACACAAATGCTTGATGGAGCAGTTGCAATCCCCACTCCTCCTGATCCCTCTTCCTTCATCAGTTCACTCCCATAGTGTCTCCTGTGTGTTGTCACATAAGCTACCATATGAGTCCAGAATAATTGAATGAGCACGGTGAATGCGGTTTGGCTAGTAGAGGGCAATAGACAATGGTGATTAGGCTCTCACATGGAGCTACGACAATTACAAATAGCAGTACTACATTAGGAATGAATGCATCAAACATAAGCTGGGTGTACGTAATTATGTGGATTAGTATTTTGAGTTTTCAAAAATAATTGTTTTGTATATCTTGGACCTCTTTGATCCAGCATCGTTGCAGCAGGTAGGACTAGGAGACAAAACTTCAGAAACTTGATTGACCGTGTCATGGCTAACACCAAGGCTTAGCTCAAGGATCCAAAGTTTATTTAACCCTGCACTACTGCTAAAAGCAGGAAACTAAGAGGATAAAATGTTTTCTAACAAACATTCGAATTGACCAAGACAAACTGGGTTTTTTTAGCCAGGAAAGAGGGGGAACCCCTCCCAATTTCTATTATTAGAAACTCAAGATTACTATAAGCAGTTCAACAGACAAACTAGCATATTCACTACAGCAAGCATTTTGTGACCTGTTTGCAATTACAGAAGAAATTACTTGAAAATGGGGAACAGTCAGAGGAAAGAGTAAACCATAAAAGGGAAAAATGTCAACTTGTCCTGTTTTCATATATACATCATTCATCAAGAAAGCTACAAAATTGGAATGTTTTAAGAAGAATATCCTCTACATTAGAACAAATGGACATGTTAAGTGTTTATTCTTTTTTTTCCCGATAACATCAAGTATTTATTCTTTGAAATTTGGAGCTCAAACTACTTGAGATTTAACCACAATATTCGGAATATATTTAAAGATTCACTCGGGCCACCTTAGAAGCCTAGCTGAAATCAACATATCGAGTTGGGTACTGAAGGTGCAGATTGTGTTAGTGATCTAACTGAAAAAACTGGATCTTGAGTCAATTGGAAGCTAATATTTGGAAACCGGATCTGCCTAATTTATATACAGATGTTCGCCAAACAATTTCAACAACCCCTCCGGAAGGGCATCACCCCATTGAACCCATTAAACATTTCATTACAATACCGAAGTATGGTGAAATCTCTCCATAGCCTTCAGATCACAACATTTGCGAGTGGAGAAAGGACTAAGAACCAAGGTTGGAATCAATGTAGGCAATCATAGGAGCTGAGCTTTGCTCAGATGGTGTGGGGGGGCAGTGTGCCCCCCAGCCCACCCGCGCTCGAGTCACCCGGGTTGCCTACTGTGTTGGTGCTGCAGATGGTTACTGTAGCTGGTTTAAATCGGGGAGATAAGCCCCCCTCCAATCAAAAAAAAAATGTAGGCAATCATATCTACGGATATACCCTAGCAGCTCAACTGCTCAAGTCCTTCGTCACATCCTACTTGTAGCAGAAACTACTTAAACTTCTAATCCTCTTACAAAAAAGATCAAAATTCACCATCATGAACACACATAATCTCTATACCCGTTCTACCTGAGGACAACCCAACGAAATAACCAGTAAAAAAGTCAGTATTTCACTTCAAGATCCATCAAATTATCCCCCTAACTCATCTCCAGAAAGAACAGACAAAGCAAAGAAAAGAAAGCGTTTCACTTTGCCACTATAGATATGCTAGATTGAGGACACCTAAAATAAGTTTTTTTTGATAAAATGCCACTTCAAACCCTGAAATAGCTGCACTTTGCCACTCCTTCCGTATTCCTCTATTTCTTTTTTTTTCCGGCCCAAAATCACCTATGAAATGATCTTTTTGCCCGTCCATATCTCCGGGATCAGCCAAAACTGTGACCGGCTGGCTGGCCGGAGCGTACTCGACTTCGTGGGCAGCTGCATCCCGAGGTGGGGCCTGCAGCGGCCGCAGCCCGAGTGTGACGGCAGGCTCAGCGGCCTGAGCATCCCCAGGACGCGCCCCGTCGCGTGCGCGGAGGCCGCCGTGTCCGTCGGTATCAGCGTCAGCATCGAGGGCCCGCTGCCGTCGGGCTGTCCGATGGAGGCGGCGGCGCCGTGGTCACGGTCACCGTGCCCTGATCGATCGAGCCGTGAATGCGATGCACTCGCTTGTTTTGCATCTTTCTTTTTGGGTTAATTAATTCGGTAATACTTTGGTGCGGACGTCCCATACACAACAGTTTTTCTCGAGATTATCTCGAAGGCTCTAACTCATATATATATATATATATATATATATATATATATATATATATATATATATATATATATATATATATAAAATTTAGAGACAACATCTTTAATAATGTATCTATAAAATCATTCATTTTCAACACAACTTCTCTCCTTACATACTCACCATTTGTGATGGTTTATGTACTCAGCTTATCTCTTATATAAGAGATGACATATTCTCTATTTTCACATTCTCTCTCCTCCAACTAGATTTTTGAGTAACATGACAGCTAAGAGACGGCTAATGTGATCACTATTGAAGATGCCCTGAGACACCAAATTCACACGGCCCACTAGCTGAACCAACTCCACCGCTTATATCTTATTTATTCTTCTTCTACCGTTCTATACTATTTCTTTCTCCATCTACCTCTCCACTGCATCTCCTCCTTCCGTAGCTCATCGATGGTCGGAGTTCACCGCCCGGGAGCTAGCCACCGAAACCACACCTCCCTTCCCCCTCCCCCTCCTCTTTATCTCTTCATGTTTGTCGTTGTCCTCCAGGAAGCTCCGATCAAAGCTCCACCCCACGCGGTAGTGGCAGGTCATCGAGACCTCCCGAGCTCATAGGATCAAATGATGGTGGAGCTCTATGGCAGAGTGACGAAGCCTCTTGAGCTCGAGTAGAGAGGTGGTGATGTGCTCCAATCTTGCCCTAGTTTGGTCTGGGCCTATATAGGTGATGAGGCCTCTGGCCGGTCACCTCCTACTCCTACTACTAGCTAACCTCTTTGCTGCTAAAAACAATTTGTTTTGTTGCATTATGTCTTCTCAAAGATGTTGCAGCAAGAGGCATTGTTGCAACGTTGACTCCTATTTTTTTTTCCCGATGTCGCGTAATTGAGATGAATTTGTTGCACGTATTTTGGTAATTTGTTGTGCATTTTCTCCAGCCCATGTGATGTTTTGTTGCCTAAGTTTATGATTTTGTTGCAAGTGCCCCCCTGCCGCCGCTGCCGTTTGTTGCATACATATTCTCAAAATGTTGTGATGGTTGTAACAAAGTAAATTTGTTTTGTTTCAAACTTTTGTACTAGTACATCGTCGTGTTCATACGGGAATGAGATCTGTATTTTTCAAGTGAATTTTGTTGATAGATTTGGAATCCCCTCTTTTTAGATCAATTATTCTATATTTTTGTTACATGCGTTGATTACAATTGTTACCCTAATGTACCGGAATGTACCATGTGGCGCTAGTTGTACCCTAATTAATTAGTCTCCTCTTGGCATGCAGAGTGCATGGGTCATTAAATGATGACGGTAATTGGTGAATGGTAATTATTGATAGGGGTGAAAACGGGTTGGATACAGACGAATATTGCTATTCCCGTATCCTAACTCATATCTTTACCCTCGGATTTGGAATCGGATATGGATACCCTGAATACGGTTTTTTCGGGATACGGGCACATGATGAATGCGGATCAGATTAAAATCAGTCACGGATAACTTGCCAAATAGTATACACATAAAAGAAAAGATATAACTTCACCAACAAAAGTGTCAAATTATACTACCAAATTATTTATTATACTTAACAACATAAACATAATCAAATGTAAATTCATATTATATATTAGCCAATGACTAGAAAACCATACATGATATTAAAGGATATTGATGTTTATCATATATCCATTTTGTTGATTTATCGAATATCCTATGAAATACGGATATGGATCGGGTATTGCTCTTTCCATATCCTAATCCATATTCCATGTGATTTTCCGGATACGGGTAATAACAGATGCGGATCGTGACTAAAAATGGTACTCTGGACAGTTTTTTTTCTGGATATGACATCAGATCGGGAGGAAATTATCCGACCTGTTTTCACCCCTAATTATTATTGATTGGTTCTCGGCTGAAAATGCATGGATCTCGATAGAAATTTTCCCGTGTCTATAGTTCACCAGAAACGGTTAGGTTGGTCTGGTTGGTTTGGTTGGTCTTGTTAAGAAACCGGGCCCAGGCCGACAGTCCTAGGCCCACAATAGCCTTCTCATCCATCTAGTAGCCTATATAAATTAGGGGGACCCTAACCATTGCATACAGTTTTACAGAAGAGCAATAAAAAGAAGCCAGAAGTTCCCTCATATCTATGTGTTCAATCTACTATTATGTTCTTGTGTTCTTGCATTGTTCTAACGATTCTGAGTTTGTCTACGAGGTAATCGTTCGGACTGGACTCGCCAGCGATGGTTCCTCAACACGTTATCAGCACGATCGACTCTCCTTGGATCGAAAGGTAACCGTCGTAGCACGACACCCGTAGATCGAATCGTTTTTTCTATATTGCTTTCAATTCTGCAAATTTGGCTTTGTAGATTGTAACCTACGGTGCAAATTCGCTCTAATCTACCGCGAGCCGACTTGAAGTCATCGACACAATGTCGATTGGTAGATTGCATGGAAAAGTGGATGTCAATTGTACCATAGATTGAAAATTGCAAATACGTTCTAATTTACTGCGAGCCGACTCGAAGTTGCCAGCCAAGCTGATCGGTAATTGCATGAACGATAATTGCATGAATAGTAGTACTCGGATGAACAGTACACACATTGCATGAATAGTAACAAAAAAGGGATTTGGCATACGGGTCCCCTCTAATTGCCGCCGCCCATCGACGACTGAGCCACATCACCACCGCATGAAGCATCATACAAGACGGCCACCCGACGGTTGAACCTCAACGCCGTGCCTCGCCCCGCCTCAAGACATGGCTACCACCGCGCATGGTGCCACCCAGATCAACGGCAGCCAAGCGGTAGCCCATCATGACGAACCTCGTCGCCCATAGCCAACCCTCTGTCGGCCGAGCCATCGGCACCACCCGACGCAAAGAAAAAAAGGGGAAAGGGGTGCGCAACGTCGGCGCCGCATAGGCACGCCGCCGCCTCCAAAGTGAGTTCTATTAAAAAAACCAGAAGATGTGTGTGTGTGTGTGTGTGTGTGTGTGTGTGTGTGTGTGTGTGTGTGTGTGTGTGCGTGTGTGTGTGTGATTAAAACTCTCTACTCTCGGGAGTAGTTTCTCCCACCTCTGATATACCACCTAAAAGAACTTGACATACTCCTTTATCACTTTGGGTATACTCATATACTAATTATAACATACTTCAATACGAACCACATGAAAAAATTGTAAAAGAGTTCATAGTTTTTAGCATATTTTGTAAATACCTACATTTTTTCATATAAAAAGAAGTATGTCTAAAAAATTATACATACCACCCCTAAAAAGGTGTAAATACCACATAAGTGGTCTTATATACTCGTATACTACACATACATACTCTCTGTTGCACAAGATACACTCTACATTGTAAGATACGGAATAGAGAGTAACTGCTCCCCCGAGAGCCAAACCAGTCTAGCCTCGGGAATTGTATCGACAAGTACTGTGGCAAATAAACAAATTTCCCCCTTTCTGAATCGGAGTGTGGTGGTGTGAATCGCGGTTCCTTGTAAATACTATATGTGTGTAGGATAATGGTATGGTACACTTGGGAGTACGTACTCCCACCTCTCATATACCACTTAAATTGTATGATGATACTTCTTTATCAATTTGAGCATACTCTAATAATTATTATAAGATACTTCAAAGTGAGTTATATGAAAATTTTCATCAAATTTCACTTTTATAGCAAAATTTGTGTATATACTTATTTTATATATGAAAAAAGGGTATATAGAAAAAAAATAAAGGCCTCCAATTGATTTTTTTTCAATCAAGTCGTATTGGAGTATCTTATACTTGGTATCTAAGTATACTGAAAGTGATAAAGAAATATAATATATTTATTTAAGTGGTATATTGGAAGTGGGAGTACATACTCCTAGGAATACGAAATGGTTCGTTTCGTACTCCTGGAAGTATGTACTCCTACTTCCAATATACCACTTAAACGCATATATTATACTTCTTTATCATTTTTAGTATACTTAGATACTAACTATAAGATACTCCAATGCGACTTGATTAAATTTTTTTCATTGGAGCCCTTTGTTTTTTGCTATATACCCTTTTTCGTATATAAAAGAAGTATATACACAAATTTTGCTATAAAAAGTTGAATGTAATGAACTTTTTCACAGAACTCACTTTGAGGTATCTTATAATCATTATTGGAGTATCCTCAAATAGATAAAGAGGTATCATCATACGATTTAAGTGGTATATGTGAGGTAGGAGTACACACTCCCAGGAGTACTATATACACACACAAACCAGTTTAGCCTCCAGGATTGTATGGACAAGTATGGTGGGAAATAAACAATTTGCCCCTTTCTGAATCGGAGTGTAGTGGTGTGAATCGCGGTTCCTTGTAAATACATGATCCAAGAAGGAAGACGCTTATTTGTGGGAATCGCGGTTACACTTACACCAAACAATTGGAGAAGAAAGCAAGGCAGGAAGGCGTATTCTCGTCTTGCGTGTTCGCAGGAACTGCCACTAGCCTCCGCAACTTATCCTCTGGTTCGTTAATCGCCGCCGACACCCGGCTTTGCCTCCCACCTCGCCGGCCGCCGACATGACGGAGCACACAGCCCAAGCCCGGACCATCACTCCCACACCCACGTGGTCGCAGCAGGCCGAGGCCCTAACCCACATCCTGACCTACCCCTCCCACTCGCCGTCGTTGCACTCGCAGCTCTTCGTGGCCTCCCGCGTCCCGTGCCCGCCTCTTGGCTCCTCCTACCCGCCTTTCCTCTGCCCCGGCGCAGCGCTCTTCCGGTGGGCCCTCACCGCCGTCTTTCTCCCGCGCGCCGCGCGCTTCTGCCTGCCGCTCTCGTCCTGGCGCTCCCGCCTCCCGGTGCCCCTTCCAGCTCCCGCCGCCGCTCGTGCCCTCGGTCGCCATCGAGCCAGCGCCGGAGCGGTGGGGCCAGGCCGATCTCAGGGAGTACAAGCGGCGGTGGCGGGCGCGGAGGGGGCCCATGAGGGCGCCGCCGCCGGTCTCCGTGGCGGGGGTGGTGCTCACGACCGTGCCCAGCCTCGCGATCATTGCGGTGATCGTGTGCGATCTCTTCTGGTTCCGGCCCAACCGCATCTGAGCAATTGAGGTACGCGGATGCTCACGGAGCTGTGCGAGTCCGTGAACTATGGTATACTGACATTGTTTGATTGTAGCAAATTTGTTAAAAAAATCTTCGACTACAACTTACAAGATTGTGATGCTATTTACAATGTTTTTTTTTGTAGAACCTGCAAATGCAATGCTATTATTACTGTCGTAGTAAAAAGACCAGACAGTGAATAAAGGGGACCCAAGGCCTCGGGATGAAGGGCGAAGGGTCCTGAGGAAGGGGACCCCCTGACCAGGAATGTGTTTGTATTGATTGTTGGAATTTTTGTTACATATCTCCCCCTACATGATGGGGAAGAAGGCTATTTATAGCCCATCCAACCAACCAGGTACATGAAATTACGCGCACACCCCTACAAAGGTACAACTATCATAGGGGTAGCAGGGGTTTCTTCAACCCTAGGTGTAGCCCTTGGCGCACGGTGGACTCTTCTAGACCCGGTCCACCCGGGCGGTGAGCCTGGTCCACCTTTGTTGCACCCTCACTGATGGTTACGAGGCCCTCGGAGGGTACCTTCGCTCCTGCCTTCTGGGCCCTCGGGGGCCCCTCCGGAGGCTTCGGGGACCCCCTCGGAACCTCCGGGGCCCCTCCGCAGGTCATCTTCGGGTTCGCCTCCGAAGCCTCCGGAAGCATCTCCGGGGATCTCGGGGCCCTCAGGGTCTTCGGGGTCACTGCAGGCGCCTGGCACCGGTGTGTCCTCCGGATCCCCACAGTGTCTTTGCTGTCTTGTTGGGTCCGGTGGGCCGTCCCTTACAAGCCCTCGCGATCGAGGTCCTGCCGCCATGGTGGTCAAACCGCGCTGTTCTCCGGTGGTCCAGCACACCGCCCCTCCGCTTGGCGGCGTGCTTTGGGAGGTCGGCGAGGTGTTCTTTGATGGAGTCACCCGGCTCTGGGATAGCGCTACGCCATTGGGTGGTCTTGGCAGACGGTTGTTGGCGCCATAATGGCGCCATCAGATGCTCTGTTGGGGTTCCACGCGCCGACTCTTGGGTTGCGTGCGACGTAAATGGTCTGGCGTTTGGTGTACAATGGGTGCAGGTGGCGGCGCGGTGGTCCACTACGCCTCGTGTCCCTCCCATGGGTTCCACCCACCTATAAATATGTGGCGCCTCTAGCGCCGTCCACTTCCACTTTGCCTATTCCTGTTTTGCGGCGCCTTGTTGGTATTGTGGTGATTTGATTTTCCTGCGAGGGCATTCCTTGGGCCGTCCCTACGACAAGCCTACGCGGTCGAGGTCCCTGCCGCCATGGTCAAACCGCCGCTTCTCCCGAAAAGTCCAGAACCTGTCCTCCGGCTTGGCGAAGCGTGCTTTGGGAGGGTCGGCGAGGGTGTTCTTTTGATGGAGTCACCCGGCTCCTGGGATAGCGCGCGCCATTGGGTGGTGCGCGGCACGGGTTGTTGGGCGCCATAATGGCGCCACTGTATGCCTGTTGGGGTTCCACGCGCCGACTCTTGGGTTGCGTGCGACGTAAATGGTCTGGCGTTTGGTGTACAATGGGTGCAGGTGGCGCGCGCGGAGTGGTCCACGGCGCCTCGTGTCCCTCCCATGGGTTCCACCCACCTATAAATATGTGGCGCCTCTAGCGCCGTCCACTTCCACTTTGCCTATTCCTGTTTTGCGGCGCCTTGTTGGTATTGTGGTGATTTGATTTTCCTGCGAGGGCATTCCTTGTGGTTTCGAGCATGTCGAAGCGGGCTAAGGATAATACTGGGGAGGTGACATACACGAGTGAGTTGGGGAAGTCTCTCGTGACCGACCTTGTGCTCGGTACCCTCGTTGACGAGGGCAAACTGGAGAGCCTTGAGAAGGTCCACGCCCCCGGGGCGGAGACCACTCCAACTCCTCGACGCGATGAAGCGGTTGTCTTCATCGCCTTCTTTGACGCCGGCCTCCGTTTGCCGTGCTTCGCCCTAGTTAAGGATGTGCTCCGGTTGTACGGGGTGGAGTTGGCGCAGCTGACGTCGAACTCCATCGTCAAGCTGGGGGTCTTCGAGTGGATGTTGTGGGTGGCCGGAGCCAGCGGCGAGGGGCGGCTGTTTGCCCATCTCCACGACGGGCGCTGCCAGCCAAAGAAAAAGAAGAGCACCGGCGAGACGCTGAAGTTCGGCAGCGTGAACTTCCAACCGAGGGCCCGGTGCACGATGTATCTACCTACCCCGGCGGCGCGGAATCGCTGGGATACGGACTGGACTCGACGATGGTTCTACCACAAGTCGCCGTCGGAGGATGGTTTACAATCTCGGGGCGGGCCGATACGACTTATCGTAAGCCCCGTGATTGATCCTACCGCCCGGGAGGAGGCCCTCCTTCAGCTTTTGCTGGATGTGATGAAGCGCCTCTCCACCCGGGACCTGGTGGATGAGTTTTGCGCGTTCGGAATCTGGCCTTTAGCCCAGGATTGGAGTGTGGAGATTGGGTCTTCGGAGTCCGGGTGCTCAATCCTTATTGTGAAGGGGCGCGAAGGTACGAATTGAGACGTCTCCCCTTATTGTGTGTTGTTTTTTTTTCTTTTTCTTTTTGGTACAACTTCGTAATCGCCGTTGGCATGCGCTGCCGCAGCTTGTGCCCATTATCGAGGCGGCTTTCATGGTGAGTCTTTGCTAAGGCCCGTATATCGGTGAGAGCATTGAAGCGTGGCGGTTGTGCGGGAGAATCGACTCACCGGGCGTCGCTTGCCGATCGGTCTTTTCGGCCTTCGGACCGGACGCTGGAAAGAGGAAATGTGCTTGCACCGCCGAGGTCAGTGGGCTGGAGCCGATTGCCGTGGTGTCGCTTCTCTCGGAGTTCTTCAAAAAGATGGCTATAAGGGACATGCTCCAGAGTGTGGAGGCGAATGCTATGAAGGTTCGTGGTTGTCCTGCGACAACCTACTTTGTTCAGCTGGCCCGTTACTAAGGTGGTTTTGTTGCTTGTGACGATGATGCTTTCGCGGTATTTGGGCGGCGATGTTTCCGATGCTTGGCAAGATCCAAATAGTTGGACAAGGAGCGCGCCAAGACCGAGGCCCTCACTGGTGAGCGCGATTCCCTCGCGGTGAGGGTAAAGACACTTGAGGATCAGGTGGCGGGCCTTCAGACTGACTTGGAGGCTTCGCAAAAAGCGCGGGCGCTTGCTGAGGAGGAGGTCGAGGCTGAGCGCGAGTTGTCAGGCACCATGGGGCTCGCGGCCTTTGAGGCTCTGGAGATTCTTGAGGACGCCAGTGACGTTGACTTCGTGGCAGTGCCCCCTGCAAGGGTTCACCGGCCTTCGGAGATGTACATTACCTTCGAGCGGCTTAAAAATGTTGGGAAGGTGTGCGTGCCGGTGGCCTGCTCATACGGAGATCATTGCGCGAAGGTGGCCTGGTGCAAGACCTTGGCCTCGCTGGATAAGGCGGGGTGTGCGCATATAGGCGCCTCGCCACCCGCTTGATTCTTGAGTAGCTCTCTTGGAAGAATCGGCGAATGTGGGCGCCCGAGCAGCAAGGCAGACAAGGTCCTTTTAGAGGACTCTTGGGCGTGGCGCGACCACGAAGAATCTGACAAAGTCTTTCCGGAGGTCCAGTAGAGGCGAGCTAAAGGAAGTCTCTGCATGAGGCTGACCGAGATCGAGGAGTGGCAAGCGGGGTCCTCCACGGAGACAAGGTGTGACCCTCCGCTTGCCAGAAGCGGCTCAAACTCCTAGAGTAGCCTAGGTCTTGGCATTGTGTTTTTTTTTTGGTTGGGGTTCTGAGGAGGAAAACCCTTTCTTTTTGTAATGACCTCCTGGTGCTAAATGAAAAGTTTTTGATTCGGGCACGCGCTTTGCCCTAGCCTCGGTTGTTTATTTGAAGCCGTACGTTGTGACATGTACAGAGAGGGTGATGCTTGTTTAAACGTGCGGCGGGGAGGGGTCCCCGGCCGCCCGTGGGTCGATGGTTCAAGACTACTGCCGCAACGCGGGCCCTGAAGGATGAGTGCGAAGTTTTATTGAAGTGGCCCCTGAAGATTTGTTAGCGGGGCATCGTTTTCCCTTCTTGTGAAGTGGGCTGCGATGGAAGAAACCCGACAGGGCTTCTATGAAAATGTTCTTCGCGTCCGCATGGGAGGCCGCGAGGGCGCGGAGAGACGCGAGCCTTCGGGCCCAGGCCGCTTGGTGCGGCCGAGGACCCACCGCCCTCCGCGTCGGTGGAAGCTTGCGAAGCTCGTCAGACATTCTGAAGACGTGATCGTCTCGGAGAATCTGTTGGTAGTTCTTCTTGGAGCGTCAGATAAGGAGATACTGGAGTGGGCGACGCGCAGGGAGGAGTGAGACTTCATCCCGAGGGCGCCCGGTGCCTGATGTGGTGTGCCGTAGTGTAAATGTAATTTGTACCTATTGTTTTTCATGTTTGTTATTCGCGTGGAGGCGCGATGAAATGTGTAAGTTGTGTTGAGCTTAATAAAATAAAATAAAAATGGTGTGATTGTATGTTGTTGACGCCTTGGTGGTAGTGGCCGCGAGGTAGGGCTCATGGTCCGGACTCCTTTCTTCCTCTCCGCCCATTTGTCTTGAGAGGTAGAGCCTCGCGTCCCCATACCTTTTCATATAGGGTTAGGAGCCCTAGCTTCTGGAGGGGGGCGAAGCCTCACGCCTCCCATACTTTTTAGATGGGGCTCAGGGCCCTGGGATTCTAGGCGGGGGAAGCCTCACTGTGAGTCCCCAATACTTTTTTCAGATAGGGCTCGAGGCCTAGCTTCTGTGAGGCGGCTCGGCCGCCCCCATACTTTTAAGATGGGGCTCGGGAGCCCTAGCTTTTTTGGTGATGCCTCACGTCCCCCATACTTTTTCAGATGGGGCTCCAGGAGCCCTGGCTTTCTTGAGGGGAGAAGCCTCGCGTCGTTCCCATACTTTTTGGGGCTCGGGAGCCTAGTTTTTTGAGGAGGCGAAGATCGACGCGTCCCACTACCGAAGGCCATGCTGTGATGGCTTGTTTATACACTCGCGCTGCGGAGGCGTCGGTGGGCACCGGGCCGAAGGCCATCTTGTGATAACTTTATTTATAGAGGCGAAGCCTCATGGCGAATCCCCATACTTTTTTTCAGATAGGGCTCGGGGCCCTAGCTTCAGGCGAGGCGAAGCCTCGTGCAGTCCCCATACTTTTTCAGATGGGGCTCGGGGCCTACCTTTTCTTGAGGGGAGACGAAGCCTCGCGTCGTTCCCCATACTTTTTTTAGGGCTCCGGGGAGCCCTAGTTTTTTTGCGAGGGGGAGGCGAAGATCGACGCCTCGCCGTCCCCCCCCCCCGGCCGAAGGCCATGCGCGGTGGCTTGTTTATACACTCGCGCCTGCGGAGGGCGTCGGTGGGCACCGGGGCCGAAGGCCATGCGCGGTGGCTTTATTTATACACTCGTGCCTGCGGAGGGCGTCGGTGTGCACCGGTCAAGGCCATGCATGCTTTTGTTTATACACTCGCGCCTGCGAAGGCCATGCGCGGTGGCCTTGTTTGGTGTGTTTGTAGGGTGTTGCCTGCTTTGTTCATTATGGGGGGGACAAAAATGCCCAAAAGTACATATGTTCGTACATGCCCACCTTGGTGGGTCGGCCGACGCCACGGTGGTTGTTGCAGACACAGTAGGGTTTTCTAAAATGCAAAAATCCTTCTAGGGGTAGAACCTGCGGAGGCTTTTGGTGTTCCACGTATAGCCGAGCTGTTGTCCCTCCGGGGTGGCGATGTAGTGTGTGCCGGCCCTCGTGCTCCTGGTGATGATGTAGGGCCCCTCCCACTTGGACTCGAGCTTGCCTACCGCAGAAGGGTTGGTAACTCAATTGAGGACCATGTCACTAGGTGCGAGGGGGCGGGGCCTCACTTTCTTGTTGTATGCTCTCGCGACTCCATCCGCGTATTTTGCCATTGTTGAGATGGCCTCCACTCGGCTTTCCACGACCAGATCGAGGGACACTTCCCGGTCGGTAGGGCTGATGTCTTGAGTTGCTCGGAGGGACCTTGCTGTGAGTTCCCCGGGGGTCATTGCCTCATCTCCGAATAGGAGCTTAAACGGGGAGGAGCCTGTGGTCCGGGTTGGTGTGGTGCGGAGTGCCCATAGGACTTTCTAAAGTTCTTCTGGCCAGAGCCCCCTCGGCAGTCCCACCAGGCGTTTGGTGAGCCCTGCGAGCAAGTTGTCGTTGGCTCGCTCGACCGCCCCGTTGGACTCGGGGTGGCCCACTAATGCGAAGCACACGGTGATCCCGAGGTCTCGGCAAAATGCTTTGAAAGCGGCGGAGTCGAACTAGGTGCCGTTGTCGGTGACGATGTCCCGCGACACTCCGTATCTGCAGATGACATTCCTCCATGTGAATCGCTGGGCCGCTGCTACTGTGATCTTGACGACGGGCTCCGCCTCCACCCACCTAGAGAAATACTCAATGGCGACGAAGGCGAAACGGAGGCCGCCTCTTGCTGCCGGGAAAGGGCTGATGGTGTCGAGCCCCCACCGCGAAAAGGCCGAAGGGGTAGCGGTGGAGAATGCTATCTTGGTGCCTTGGGGTTGTGGGCGGCCATCTGGCATCCTAACCTTGGCCGGGCGAGGTCTGGCGTCCGGGCCTTGATTGGCGATGAGGCCTGGCGGAAGGCCCTCGCTACGATGCTTCGGGGGGCCTGGTGTGCTCCGCGATCCCTCGTGGATTTCCACTGGCAGTCTGTCCTCCGGTAGCGATATACATCGGAGAAAGGGGTGCACGCCCTTTATCTGATTCGCCATTGACGATCGGTAGTTTGGGAGGCGGTGCTGAGCCTTTGCTTGATTGGGTCTTCGGGTTCTCCGCCTTGGAGGTAGCTGGTGATCGGCTCTCGCTAGTCTGCTTCACCGACGAGGAGTATGGGGCGCGTAGCCCCTTGTCCCGTCGCTGCATGGTCGGCTACTTCGGGCCTAGCCCCTTGTGCTTGGCCGAGCCCCTTGTTCCTCCGGCATGACCAGAGGCTGGCACCGTAGAAGACTTCGGTTCGCGGTTGTACCGGAGCTTCTTTGCTTTAAAGCTTGTCCGCCCTCGTTATCGCTTCTTGGGATGGCTTGCACCGTGATGCCAAGGAAGTTTTTCTTCGACTGCTTCTTTGCTAAATCTTGGACCATCTCGCGGTCTCTGGTCACGAAGCTTTTGTCGAAGTGCCCCGCCATGAGGCGAGAGTCGCTCTTAATTATGACGCGCTTGGCGCCCAAGATTTTGGCTTTGCAAAGGCCCAAAGACAAAGTCTCGTACTCCGAAGCGTTGTTGGTTGTAGGAAAATTGAGGCGTCTTTGCGTCGACATGCTTCGGACATCTGGGGCAACTAGAATGGCGCGCGCGCTTTGCCTCATTGCGCGCCATGATCCGTCGGTGTGGACCGTCCCACGGCGCCTCGGCGGCAGAGTCGAAGTTGACCTTCGGCGTGTGAGTCTACTTCGCGGCGAAGTCGGCGAGGATCGCGACTTGACAGCGATCTTGTACCGTGAAGACGATGTCGAAGGGTGCAAGCTCCGCCAGCTTCTTGACACGACTGGCGCATCCTTGTTGCGGCATTAGTGCGAGGTAAGACGCGTCGATACGGTGATGGCGTCGCTTAGGAAATAATGCCGAGTTCTTGCGAGGCCATGAGGAGGCGTATGCCGGCTTTTCGATTCGATTATATCGGACCTTGGCCCTTGGAGGCCTCCAAACGTAGTATATGGGCGCCACCGCCGTTCTCTGGACAAGGATCAGACTGACCGCCGAGGAGGCCGCAAAGTCTGAGGAGGAGCTGGGCTCTGGGCTTCGGGCTAGTCAAGCTTAGGAGCTGGCTCAGGTACTTCTTGAGGTCCTGAAATGCTTCCTGGCAGGCTTCAGTCCAGCGGAATGGTTCTGCGCCCCGGAGGGTCTTGAAGAATGGTAGGGCTCGCTCAGCTGATCGGGACAAAAACCGGCTGAGGGCGGCGAGGCGGCCCGTCAGCCTTTGCACCTCGCGCGCGCTATGGGGCGGCTCCATTTCTTGGATGGCTCGGATTTTCTCGGGGTCGGCTTCTATGCCCCTTTCCGAGACGAGAATCCCAATGACTTACCCTTGACCCAAGCGCTTATCCGGGTTTAACTTTGACTCCTCCTCCGGAGGTTGGCGAAGGTCTCTGGAGGTCCTCCACGTCGTGAGTGGCGATCTGCTCTTGACCACGATATCATCGGCGTGAAGCCGACATTGCGTCGGTACGCTTGCCAGTTCCTTAGTGATAAGGCGGGTGAACGGCACTTCAGCATTCTTGAGGCCGAAGGGCATGCGGCGAAAGCAATACGTCCCGAGGGGGGTGATGAAGGCGGTCTTCGCCTCATCCTCCTTGGTCATGAATATCTGATGATACCCGGAGTAGGCATTGAGGAAACTCATGAGTTCACATCCGGAGGTGGCGTCCACCAACTGGTCGATGCGAGGTAGGGGGAAATCGTCTTTGGGAGACGCCTTGTTGAGGTCGGTGAAGTCGACACACATCCGCCATTTGCCTGTGCTCTTCTGGACCAAGATGATGGATAAGTCTTGTGTTGGCTTGTCTTTGTCCTCCAAGGACAAGATCTTTAGAACAACATCTTGGGCCTTTTAGGGCAACATCTTGACTGCTTTGAGGACAAGATCTTTAGGACAACATCTTGATCGCTTTAGGACAGACATCTTGATCGCTTTAGGGCGGCATCTTAGACTAGCATCTTAGCATATCTTTGGTGGTGCCTATAATTTGTATCCCCAACCCTCGAAGTTGGCATAGCATTGTGTGAGAAATAAACAAAGAAAATTGCCCCATCTCCAAGTGTTATCCTCTCGATGAGAGTAAGGATCTTACTATCACCAAGAGCAAGAGTCCAATGACTAACAAGTAGTATCGAGTCAGTAGTATCCTCGCCTTTGAGCATCTCTCGCTCAATCCCTTCTCCACCTCGCTTCGGCCCCCTCGCAGGCCCAACCAAGATGCAAGAATTCCTCTCCACGCAGCCAGTTCCGGAGGCGCGCCATGTCCGCAGAGGCGATCTCAGCCTTCGATGCGCCTCGAGCACACGGCGGCAAGAAACCGAACTTCGGCGGGCGAAGAGAACGCGAGCGAAGCGGCAGACAGCACCGCTGCGCGCCAGAAAAAGCGTCGGTCGGCAGCAAGTGAGCGGCAGCAGGCTGAAGCGGAGGTGGAAGCAATGGCGGCGCAGATGCGCAGCGTCTTGGCAGCCGAGGTCGAGTTCTACGCGGCAAAGAATAAAGCTCCATCTCGGTGATGATGACATACCGACGCGGACCTTGAGCATTGGAGAGGAGGGCGTATGGGCGAAGCGGCGCGAATGGGCAATCACAGACGCCACGCCCGCGCGGCAATTTCAGACGGTCAGCGGACGCAGCGGCCGGCAGCCTCTGGAGGAGACGCAGCATGGCGGGCATCTGGTCGACGGAGAGCGCGGCCTTCACAGCGACGCGCTCTCTCCCGGTTGATGCGTGGTCACCACGAGTACAGTTTGTCGTCGAGGGCGTTGTCCCGGCGGCGGGCGCCTACCTCACCAAGACCAACTACGCCGAGCGGGGTCGGTGATGAGGTAAAGCTCCAGCGCGGCATATGTGGGATGCAGATCCGGTGACGGAGACGTCGACTACGACCAGGATCGACGGGCGCCGATGCTTCATCGCCGCAGCGATCGCCCGAGATGCGCTTCGCTTACCAACAAGCGAATCGCCAAAGAGGCTTGGGACGCCATCGCCGCAAAGACGACGGCGGCGACGGCGCGCAAGTCTACATTGCGAGCACTACGCAAGGAGTGGGAGAACACGGCCTTCAAGCCAGTGAGGATGTTGATGACTTTGCTCTCCGCCTCAACACTCTGTTGCGTAGTTAGTGCGCCGGCGATGACACCTCTGGCGAGGAGAGAGTCAGGAGAAGCTCTTCCGCCGCGTCCCCCGAGAAGTACAAGCGGATGGCTCGCCGACGAAGTCTCTGCTAGACCTTCCACGATGACGATCGAGGAGGCGGGTCGCCTCAAGGTCGCGGGCAATGATGAGCCACGGCGTCTCTCGGGACCCGTCACCATTGGCGGAAGCTCCTCCTCGCTCGGGAGCAGCTGGTCGCCGGCCAAGGTGGCAGAAGAAGAGCCTTCTTCCACGACAGCGGCATAAGCGTGGCAAGCAAAAGCGAAGACGAGACAACTCTTGCCACAATCTGCGAAGCCACGGTCATTGGGCCAAGGATTGTCGATACCACGAGGCGATGACCGTGGGCGCCAGTATGCGGCGCAAAGCAAAAGCCGTGTGAGAGCGACTCTTGCCACAACCGCGCAAGCTTGGTCATTGGGCCAAGGATTGTCGATACCACGACGCGGCGAGCCCACGTCAGCAAGGCGGAGGAGGAGCAATGGCTCGTTCATTGCTCATGCGAGCATTGAACTACCTCCACCGCACCGCCGCCGCATGGCTGCCCTCCTCCACCTTGACGAGCCAAAAGCACATGCCTGCCGGCGACGATTAAAAGAACGACAAGACCGACGGGCGGTGCTCGACACCGCGCCACCCACCACATGACCGGCGGCGGAGTACTTCTCGAGCTCGACTCAAACGCTCGAGGTCCGTCAAGTTTGGGGCGCCTCGGCGTGAAAATCAAGGGCGTCGCTCCGTCATCTTCACCGCCAGGTCTGGCGAAAGCACTGTTGCTCACCGGCGTCTACTACATCCCCGATCTGCAGAACTCCATCATCGACTTTGGGATACGGTGGATGAGAACGGCTCGCGTGTCGAGATCGAGCACGGTGTTCTTGGTTTGGGATCTTCGCCGCCGCTTTCTTGCCAAGGTAACCAGAGGCGCAAATAGACTCTACATCCTTCACGCGGTGGCACAACCCTCTGTCTCGCCGCTCGTCGGGACGACGAGGCGTGGCGATGGCACAGCGCTTTGGGCACCTTTCACGAGGCCTGGCGGCTCGGTGCCACGGAGATGGTGCGAGGCTGCCGCCCCTTGACCATGTGGAAGCGATTCTGCGGCGTCTGCGTGTTAGCGAAGCAAAGGCGACTCCGCTTTCCCCAAAGAAGAGTTTCCGAGCCAAGGAGAGGCTCGAGCTCGTGCATCGGGACTTGTGTGGCCCGTGACACCGCCACACCGGAGAACGGCGCTAGTTCTGCGCTTTCGTCGACGACCTCTCCCGCTACATGTGGGTGATGGTCCTCGGCGGCAAGAGAGGTCATGGACGCCATCAAGCGACGCAGTCGCCGCCATGCTGGCAGAGCGTCCAGAGTCGTGCAGGTCAAGACGCCTGATTTCGGGCGGCGAATTCACGGCGGTTTGACCGTCAGATCTTGTCTTGATGAGGGCATTCAGCGCCATTACTTCGCCGTCTGACCGCGTTTCGCAGCAGAACGTCGTCAGCGAGCGCAACCAGACCGGTTGTGGGGATGGCTCGGGCTCTCCTCAGCGAGAGGGATGCTGGTATCTTCGGGAGAGGCGGTGGTGACAAATGCCGTCTACATCCTCAACCGCCGCCATTAAGGCACTCGGCAGCAGGACGCCGTCACGAGGTTTAGCATGGGCGCAGTTTACGGTTTCACTTGCGGGTCTTGGCTCCTCGCGTTCGCCAAGGAGCTTGGCCACTTCGCAAGCTCGACAGCAGAGCACTCGGGAGTGTTCATCGGCTACGCGGAGGCTCGAGGCCTACCGCATCCTCGACCTTGACACACAGCCGCGTCAAGATCTCGCGTGGCGCCAGGTTCGACGGCGGCGAGGCCGACATGGGACAAGGCGGTGGGCGATGATTCGACTTCGATTCCCGTGGACTTCGTTGTCGACTACGCCCATTTCGAGAGAGTGGAGCTAGCGGCTGCGTCTTCACCGAGCTTCGACATCTCGCCGCCACCAGCTCCCATGAGTGCTCCACCACCTTCGCACCACCTCGCCCGCTCTTTCACCACCGGCCACTCCAAGACGGCCACCACTCTCTCAGACCGGCAGCCACACCACCGGATCGGCCCCAACCGGTCCACGATTTAGCAAGCGGACGGTGGAGTTCGCTACTCCCGCCCCACGACGAGATCGCGTCGACGCCTACCACGACGGCGAGCCTACGCTACTGCATACCATGGATAACATCCTCGCGAATCGCCTGTCCACGATCGGCGCGCAAAGACGACTTCGGCATGAGCAAGATTTGGCGTGGCGACGACGGCGAGCCCCGCCCTTCTTTGGCGGAGGAGACGCGGCGTGGCGTGTCGCGATAAACAAGAGATGGACGCCGTCGAGCGGAACCGGACGTGGGAGTGGGCGGATCTTCTGCCGGCACCACGCGATCACCCTTAAGTGGTGTTCAAAGCGAAGCGGATGAAGCCGGCGCCATCGCTCAAGCACAAGGCTCGCTTGGTGGCACGAGGCTTCATGCGGCGAGGGATCGACTTCGACGACGCTTTCGCGCCCGTCGCGCGCGCATGGTCCGTTCGTCTTCTCCTCGCACTTGCGCCCAGAGGGTTGGCACGCCCATCACATGGACGTCAAGTCCGCCTTCCTCAACGGCGACTTGGAGGAGGTCTCGTCCGTCACCGCCGGATTCGTCATCCCGGCAAGGAGGCAAGGTCCTCCGCCACGCGCAAGGCCCTCTACGGCTGCGGGCAGCACCACGAGCCCGAACGCTAAGGTGGACTCCACCCTTATGCAAATGGGGTTCAGCAGAGCGCACACGCAGGTCGCGGGTCTACCGGGCGGCAAGGGCGCAACGCCTGGCAAGGTGGCGTCTCGTCGACGACTTGGTGATCATCGGCTCCAAGGAGGCCGAGGTCGGCGTTCAAGGCGGAGATGAAGACCGCCTTCCGGATGAGCGACTTGGCTCTCTCCTTCTACCGGGATCGAGGTCCACCAGACGCTCCCAGTATCTCCTTCGCCAGCGACCGCCTCATGCTAAGCGCATCGTTGAGTGTGGCGGGCTCGCCGATCGCAACCCACCACACTCTATGGAGGAGAGGGCCAAATCGAGCCGCGACAAAGACGGCGGAGAGGCGGACGCAACGCATCTGCGGCAAGATTGGGCGCCTTCGCTACCTTGTCCACACGCGGACCGGACTTGGCGTTCGCCGTCGGCTACGTCAGTCGGTTCATGCAGCGACCGACGACGGAGCATCAGCAGGCCGTGAAGAGGATCCTCCGCTACGTTGCGGGCACCTCCGACTACGGCTTGCACTACCCGAGGTGTCCCGGCGCGGCGCACTTCATCGGGTACAGCGACAGCGACCACGCAGGCGACATCGACACCAGCAAGAGCACAAGCGGGATTCTCTTCTTCCTCGGCAAGTGCCTCGTTAGTTGGCAGTCAGTCAAGCAGCAGGTGGTGGCCCTGTCCAGCTGTGAGGCCGAGTACATAGCGGCCTCCACCGACTCGACCAGCGCCTGCTCGTTCGACTGCTTGGTGATCTCCTCGGCAGAGACACTGAAGCGGTGGCGCTCAGGGTGGACAGCAAGTCCGCTCTGGCTCTGGCAAAGAACCCCGTTTTCCATGAACGGAGCAAGCACATCCGGGTGAAGTACCACTTCATCCGAGGCTGTTTGGATGAAGGCAGCATCAAGGCGAGCTACATCAACACCACGGATCAGCTTGCGGACCTGCTCACCAAGCCTCTTGGGAGGGTCAAATTCCTCGAGCTCTGCTCCAGGATCGGGATGGTTCAACTCTCCCACAAGACGACGCACAAGACTTAGGGGGAGAATGATGGATAAGTCTTGTGTTGGCTTGTGCTGTCCTCCAAGGACAGCATCTTTAGACAAACATCTTGGGCCTTTAGGACAAACATCTTGGCCCTTTAGGACAAGATCTTTAGGACAACATCTTGATCCTTTAGGGACAACATCTTGATCGCTTTAGGGCGGCATCTTAGACTAGCATCTTAGCATATCTTTGGTGGTGCCTATAATTTGTATCCCCAACCCTCAAAGTTGGCATAGCATTGTGTGAGAAATAAACAAAGAAAATTGCCCCATCTCCAAGTGTTATCCTCTCGATGAGAGTAAGGATCTTGCTATCACCAAGAGCAAGAGTCCAGCGACTAACACAAGACGGGGTTGGCCAGCCATTCGGAGTGCTTGACTTCTCGAATGACCCCCGCTTTTAGTAGTTTGGCTAGTTCTGCCTTTGCCGCTTCTAGGCGCTCCGGTGTCATCTTGTGCGACTTACATTTTCGGGTGTTGCGTGCCGGAGGGCGAGGCGATGCTCGATCGTCTCGCGGGCTACACCCGGTATGTCCTCCGGCTCCACACGAAGATGTCAGAATTGTCACGGAGTACCTTGAGGATGGCGCTGTGCTCTTCTGCTGGAAGTTCCGCCCCTAGGGCGATTGTCTTCTCCGGGGATGCTTCTCTTAACGGAATCCTTCGCAGTTGCCTCTCTGGTTTGGCCCTCGGGGCCCACTTGCCAGAGGGTTCTTCGGGCGAGGCGCTCGGAGTGGCTTCAACTGTGTGGACATGGCGGGTGGCAGGGTCAGCTCCCAACTCAGTCTGCCGAGCCAGATCCTGGTCACCCCGCACGGTGATGACGCCCCCTGGCGCGGGGATCTTCATGCATATATAATTGTGATGAGCAACTGCGCCAAAGGTGTTTAACGTGGCTCGGCCCAGGATGGCGTTGTACTGGTATGGCATGGAAACCACGTCGAAGGTGACGGTTTCGTGCGAGATCTTGAACCGTCGGCCGAATGTGACGGCAGTCGTCGACCCAAGGCCATCACCGGTCTTCTCCGGCCTCGAGGGTATGCTCAGGGGTGACAGGCGGTCCCTTGGGATCATCATTTTGTCGGAGGCGTCGGCAAACAAAAGGTCCGCAGAGCTTCCCTCATCGACGAGGATGCGTCTAACATCGAAATCGGCGATGGTGGCGGAGATGGCGAGGGGGTCTTGGTGAGGGAAGTGGATTCCTTTGGCATCTTCGGGGCCGAAGGTGATGGACACCTCGGCGTACCGGGGCGGCTAGGATACAGGCCACGTCGCGACATGGTGGATTTGACGGGCGTAGGCGTGGCGCTACCTCTTAGATGCTAGGCAAAGCGAATATCCTCCTGTTATCATGTTTATGATCCGCTGACGCGGTTCGCCATGGCCTCCTTTGATACGCGGCCTAGGTGGTGGGGCGGGCAACTGGTTGCCGGCGCCCCTAGTGTCTTCCCGCTCAGCTGGGTGTTGGCGGCGATTCATGTAGTCGTGTATGGCCGCGATAGTACGGCAGTCTGCGGTTGCGTGCGAACATTCGCCGTGAAGGCCACAGTACGACGTGACTCTTTCTATGCCGTCGCGGGCGTCTGGCTGGCGCCCGTCGTGGCGTCCACGGCCTCTGCCTCGGTCGCGGCCTGCTCGGCCGCCACGCTTTGATCCTTCAGGGTTTTGGGCTGCGTCTACATGGTAGACACCGCGACCTTTTTGGCGGAAGTTGTTGCGCGGTTTGGGGCTGGTCGCCGCAGCAGGGGTGGCCGGTGTGGCACTCTTCGCCACCCAACGGCTTGGCAGCGATGGTGGTATCCCCTCCGCTTCTTCTTCGTCTTCCTCCGCTCGGGCGTACTCTTCTATTTTATCGAAGAGCTCGGTGACAGTGGAGATGGGCTTGCGGGCCAGCCTTTCCGATAGCGGGCCCTTCTGCAGTCCGCAAGTTGCCGCGTTAATGATCATTGTCTCGTTGACGCCCTTGACCTGGCACTTGACCTCCGCAAATCTCTTAAAGAAACTGCGGAGGGATTCGCCTGTGGCCTGCTTGACTGTGAATAGGTGCCCTGCATCCTTCGGCTCAACGTAGTTCCCTTGGAAATTGTTGCGCACTAGGTCCCGTAGCTACTTCCAGGCGTATACAGACCGGGGGGGGATGATAAAGAACTATGCGAGGGCAACACCCTTGAGGGCGAGCGATATGCTTTTTGCCTTCATCGTGTCATCTCCCCCCTCCCGCGGCCTCTATTGCTGTTTCGTAGACCCAGAGGAACTCTGCAGGGTCGGTGCAACCTTCGAAAGGCATGACGTCTAGCATTTTGAAGTCTTTTGGCCAGCGCGCTGCCTTGAGCCCCGCGCTCAACGGGGAATTGGGGTCTCCCCGGAGCAAGGGGGTTGATTACGGGTTGGCGGTCGCCGCCGGAGGATCCGATGGCGACGCCTTGACGAGGTCGCTTTGCCTCCGCCGCCAGAAGTGAGCATCTCTGACGGAGATTAGCTACCATTGGAGGGCCTCGTAAGCCTCTTGAGTCACCCTCCCCGAGGTCCCCGGGGTTGGGCCCGAAGGTTGGTGATCGGGGAGGGATGCTTCGGTGTGTGGGGCGTCCCCCCCGATGATGCCACCGTGGGTGGAGTTGTTTGCTTCTCTTCGCGATCCGCTGTGGTAATTCTTCGCTGTCGTGGACGCTTCGCTTCTTTGGCCCTTGGGGTCTTTGAAATCATGCACATCAAGAGCTGTTTAACGGCCAATAAACTTTGGGCACAGCCCTCCGTTGATGCCTCGAGTCTTGTGACTTTCCTGCCGAACCCCACGGACGGCGCCAACTGTCGTAGTAAAAAGACCAGACAGTGAATAAAGGGGACCCTGAAGCCGGGATGAAGGGCGAAGGTCCCGAGGAAGGGTTCGACCAGAATGTGTTTGTATTGATTGTCGAATTTTTGTTACATATCTCCCCTACATGATGGGGAAGAAGGCTATTATAGCCCATCCAACAGTACATGAAATTACGCCAGACACCCCTACAAAGGTACAACTATCATAGGGATAGCGGGGTTTCTTCAACCCTAGGTGTAGCCCTTGGCGCACAGTGGACTCTTCTAGACCCGGGCCACCCGGGCGGTGAGCTCGGTCTACCTTTGTCGCGCCCATCGATGAGTTCTGAGGCCCTCCGGCCTTCGGCCCTCGAGGCACCTTCGGTCCTGCCTTCTGGGCCCTCGGAGGCCCCTCCGGAGGCTTCGGGGACCCTCTCGGAACCTTCGGGGCCCCTCCGCAGGTCATCTTCGGGTTCACCTCCGAAGCCTCTGGAAGCATCTCCGGGACCTTAGGGCCCTCTGGGGTCTTCGGAGGTCACTGCAGGCGCCTGAAGCACCGTCGTGTCCTCAGGAACCCCAGTGCGCTACTGTCTTTGTGGGGCGGTGGGCCGCCCCTACGACAACTACTATGCTTTTAGCTGCAGATGTCATTGAGTTAGCCATTGCAGAGCACTTATAGTCTAAGATAGAGGCCTTATTGCGACACTAATAGACATGCCGATGCTACATTGCTACAAGTTTCTTCAAGCATATATACAACATAGCCCAAGGGAAATGGAGACAGATATGAATTAACATTCAAGTAGTTGGAACTTAACAATGTGCGGCATATTATTGCTTAACATAGAGATATCAGATATGGGTGATTTGGCATAACCGTATGTTACAACAGCCTGAAGACATTACTTATTGGAGTAGGACAGTACATGAGATCTAAGGATTCTTGTTGTACATACCATAGATCTACATATTTAGCTTCTGCTATCACTTTAGAGACTGCAGGTTATTTATGGTGAGATGCTTCATTACTGAATCGAACTGATGTAGGATGCAGGATCAGGAGGCACAGGGATCTCAACAGCTCCATCAAGCATCTGGGTCACCTTATGCATGGTAGGGCGCATCGCTGGCTCCTCCTGGATGCACCAAAGAGCCACTGCCACAAACCGCTGTACCCTCTTCATGTCAAGGGAAGCCTCCTCGTCGCCCTCCACCAGAAGATAGATACATCCAGACCGGTAGCAGTCATTTGCCCAGTCAGTCAGTATCGTTCTGTCCTCATCAGGTGTCTTTTGTTCAACATTCCGCCTGCAAGATATGAGCTCCAGTAGGATCACCCCAAAGCTGTAGACATCCACTTTGGCTGTGATGCCAATGTTCTTGAACCACTCAGGGGCAACATATCCTCGGGTTCCCCGGATTCCGGTGTTTGTTTGTGTTTGGTCCATCCGCAGCAACTTTGCCAGGCCGAAGTCGGATATTTTTGGAACAAGATTGTCATCGAGAAGAATGTTTTCCGGTTTTATGTCACAGTGGATGATCTGTGTGCTGCACTCCTCATGCAAGTAGAGCAGACCCCTTGCGACACCTAGTGCAAACTGAACTCGGAGGTACCAAGATGGTCTGGTGCTACTGAAAAGGAATCTAGTGAGTGAGCCATTTGTCATAAATTCATATACCAGGAGCCTTTCAGTTCCTTCATTGCAAAACCCAAGCAACCTGACCAAGTTCTTGTGGAATGTGTATCCAATGGTTTGGACTTCCACGGCGAACTCCTTTTCAGTGTCTGAAAGAAGTTTATCGATCTTTTTGACTGCAATGCGTGTAGTGAGCTCATCTTGCAGCTCTCCCTTGTAGACCACCCCAGAACCACCTCTGCCGACCTCCTCATGGTAACCACCAGTCGCCATCTCGAGCTCTTTGTAAGTGAAAGATTTCAGAGGCAAGCCCCCTGTACTTGATAATTGCTTTGGCAAAATTGTCTTCTTTCTGCTAACAAAACAGTAGGTTCCAAAAAGAGTAAAGTCCATTACCGGTCCTTAAACTTTTTATGCTGTGTCATCCCGGTCCATAGACATTCAAAGTGTGTCATCTCGGTCCCTAAACACTGTTTGGGTCTCAAACATAACCCTCTTGCTTAGGCACAGTAATGGCACACTTTGAAAGTCTATGGACCGGGATAACACAGCATAAAAAGTTTAAGGACCGGTAATGGACTTTACTCTTCCAAAAAGGATAAATGAGATGAGGAGAAGGTTCACTGGACAGAGCTTGCCAGTAGTAGAGAGCTCCCAAGGACCCAATATTTCTAGTCTAGTCAGCAAGCGGCCAATCCACATCGATCATTGAAAGTAGATCGAACTGGTCAGATGCTGCTGTCTCATCCAATTCACAGCTCTGTGGTTGGAAGTCTGCCTGGCACCCTTTGTACTTCCGCTCCAGGTCAATGAATGAGTATTGTGGTGGGCACTGGCAATCAACCGTCTGGTTCCGGTTCCAGTCAAATCTGCAGTTGCTGTTGAATCCACATACGCCGCTTCCTTCTCCGGTCACAACGATGTCGCGGATGTTCCCTGGGATGAAGTCAATTGCTGTCCACCCCCCATTCCACCGGCTTCTCGCTGCTGCCGTCTTTGGATAGATGTATTGCCGGAATACGCCATCTGGATCAAGTGTGGCACGGTGGTAGTAGTCCGCCATGGAGCTCATCTCCACAGTTGTCGATGGTCTTGTCGAACTAGAGGGCAAGGAGGTAGGAGGTGGCGCTGGTGTCCATGGGTCGGAAGCCGAATGCAAAGTCGCCGGAGGGTGAAAGCCATGAGGTGTTCGTGCCTTGAGTTGTCAAAGACGAGCCCTGGGTTATGTTCCGCTGAGCACTTGAGGATGAGGGGATTAGCATCAACACTAGGAGGGAGATTTGGAGAGCTACCATTGCTCTTTGCTCCTTGCAGCAGTTCTTGGTTGAGGCAGTGATTTTATAGACAGTAACACCGCCTGACCTCCTCATTTCCAGGAGCATCGTTGACTTGGACTCTGCGGCGATGACCCCGAAATAATGATTGCTGGCTGTGGGTTCCACCGATGATGGAACATCGAGCTAACCTATTACCTAGTATTGCCCAGACTTCAGAAGACCAGAAAGATTCTTCTACTAGTAGTTAAACTTGCAAAGGGCACCCAATCTAGCCACTGGAACCGACATACCAAGCACTTCAAGCATGGCAAGAACATATCAGTAACTGCCTTTTTTCTTTTGAAGTTTTTTTTGGCCATGTTTGGTCACCTCAAGATTGAGCTACTGTCTTTATTTGGAAGAAGTGCATGTTAACTTCATCACTTGTTTCTGATCAAACAATGTTTGTTCTGTACCTGTGTTGGGAGACGGAAAGCTGAGGTCAAGGTCTACCGGTGCAACAGTGCACAATGCCGGCCATTTGGTCGGTGCTTTCCTTTTCTCCTCCAGGACGAGAGGGGGAGAGAGAGAGACTCTGTCTCCCTAGACTCCAGAGAACGGCACCTCCAATTGGCATTGCATGCAAGTAAGTCAAGCATGGTAGTGATTCGCGATGGGGATCATCGTGGTCACAAAGAAGAACCATGTATCTGTGGGGAAGAATGCACTGCAGCACTTGGGCTGTTGCTGTTGGCAGTCGCTGCCTTTCGGTAGATGGTAAGAGCAGCTGCCTGCCTGATTGGTTGGAAAACAGGGTGCAAATATATTACACTACACCATGAGACTATGCAAGGCCTGCGTGGCTGTGTTGAATGCCTTGCCGTTGCTATAATGTTCATGGGAGGAACTCATTGGGCGCGATTACAATAACGACACTGACGCGGGGAAGATCTGGCATGGTCGCAAACAAAGGCCGAACGAGCGGTTGAGCAGGCAATGATTGCTTGCTATGATGAAGCACACTGTAACATCCTAAAAATTGTAACCAAAATCCCCCAACATGAAAATGCAGAATTTTTAAAACTTTTTAATGTATTTTGCTGATGTTCAAATTTCCTGGATGTTGTTTGGAGCTTGCCGTATTTTGAATCCCATGGAATACATTATTAAAATACATATTGGCTAAAGACAAGAAATGTGAAAATAAATTAAATTAATAATTGAATTTGAATCACCAAATCGGAAATATGAATTGAAGATTGAATTTTAAAACAAAGTAAATAGAAAAAATGAATTAGAAAGCCCACATTTAGTTCGGCCGAAAACTAACTGGTCCAGCCCACTTTCTTTTTTTTTTCTTCCCTTCTCATTTTTCTTCCTGGGCCAGCCCACTCGGCATCTCCCTTCCACGCGGGCCAACCGCTCAGCCTGCCTCCTCCCGACTGCAGCCCACACCGCGCCCGGCCTTCTTCCTCCTCCCATAGCCCACTCCACCGAGCGCTCGCTTTGCCCACACGTCACCACCATCGAGCTCACATGCTGCCGCCCGCTGTAGCCATGTCGCTGCTCCTATGCCGTGCATCACCTGTGTCCTTACCCAACTGCCGCCCTGACAACCTGCTCCCCTCTGCGTCTTGTCGGTTCGCGTCGCCCATGCTCTGCACTGGCGCTGCCGCGCTACCGACACCAGTCACAACTGCGCCCTCACCTTCCGCTATTTAAGCCTTGCCCCGGCCTCCTCTCCTTTCTTTTGCCTCAGCTCCATCTCCCGTTCCATCTTCTTCCCAGCTGCAACGAGCTCGGGGATCACGAGCTCCTGTGCTCCGGCCGCTGTGCTCCGGTCGTGCGTAATCGCCGCCCCAGTGAGCCTCGTCCAATACTGTCATGCCTCCTAGCATCACTCCGTACACAAAGACATTAGACAGTAGGGGTGCAATCAGGGCGAACGCGGAGAGATTAATCGATGAGATATCGAATGAAAAACACTCAGTATCCCCTACCTGCTCAGATGTAGTAACCCACCTATCTGTTATTCTATTCCTAAGTAAAGTCACAACAAACTTTCCTCATACCGCCTGATATACGGATACATACGGACAAATATCGCTCATCATGTATCATATTTCATATTTTTTCCTCGGATTCGGAGTTGGACACGGATAGTACCGGATAACCATTTATCTTTTCCGAATTCGCTCTGTAAACTTTCAGTCGATCAGTCAGAAATTATCTGCTCGTTTCGCACCCCTTCGTCGCCTTCGCCTACTTGAGTTACGGTGTCATCCTCAGTCTTCTCACCAGTATAGTCAACAAGGCTCTTGCTACAAGGACAGGAACCAAGCACAACGATATGACAAGTTCGATCCATAGGCGCATAAACATCGCTGCACACCTCAGATTTGCAAAGATGCTATCCGGAACAGAAGCCTTCTGCATGTACTTGAGGCCTCTTGGAGCAAAGATTGGCAGGCATTGCTCTATCCGAGCAATCAACCCGGTGATGAATCCTGAACTTGTCAGCATCGGTGATGGGGGTCCATCTAGGTGACTTCTACCATATTGTTCCCGGGTTCTACTCCGAGGGACTTACTGGTGCGGAAATAAAGGTCCAGGAGAACACTGTGGTTGGCAGTGGCAGCTTGCTCCTCCCTGGCTCAGTCCTCCAAGAGAATGTCATCCTCGGAGCACACTCTGACTCTCTGTCGCACCATAGAATTCTGTTCTCCAGCGAGGCGGCGTCTACGTCGGGGCACGGTCTCTGACCTTGGTGAAGAACACCTTGCTTGCAGAAGATGAGCGGATTGAAAAGATGGACCCGATGTACAAGAAGATCGTTGGGAACCTTGCAGCGAACTTGGCCATCACTACCATGAACGTCAAGTCAAGGTACTTCCACCGCATTGGTATAAGGGGGCGGGGGGTCCTGAAAATGTACCAAGATGCTCGGAAGCACCGACACGCCGGTAAAGTGCCGTGTCCGTGTCGGACACAGACACAGCTCCGACACGGTTCGGATACGTATCCCCGGCGTGTCGGAAATTGCAGTCACGAAAAAAATAAAAACAAAATTCGATACGTATCGGACACATATAAGACACGTATTGGACACTTGGGCCAATTCAATTCGGCCCAAAACAAACCAGCCGGCCCAACTATTCACCAACCCGGCCCAACTATTCACCCATTGTTAACCTACCTGCTAACTCACCACGTGGAGCGCACCGCAGGCTTGGGTCGTCGGCCGCGCGCGGCCCGCCGCCTGCGTCGCCAACTCGCCATCGCCAGATCCGGTGCTCCCGACGGTCACCGACGGATCCCGCCGCCGCCGGCTCCTTCGATCTGCCGCCACCGCCGGCTCCTTTCCCTGGTTTGCTTATTCCCTTTTACCTTCTTCCAGACTTCCAGTCATCGGTCAGCAGAGTCGGCTCCTTTCCCTGTGCTCGGCGGCGCCATGGTCTCACGGCTCCCCTCCTCCTGGCGTGGCTCCACACGACTGGTCTGCTAGCCCGCCGCCTCCTCTCGGCTCATCGGCCCGCGCCCTTCCACCCGGCGCCTCCTCCTCTGCTTCGCCGGCGCCACCCTACGCCACATGCCACACGCTTGCTCGCCCTGCTCGCTCCGCCCGGCCCACACTGCTCTCGCACCCAGCCGGCCCCAACTCCTATGGCCAGCTCGGCCGCCGGCCACCTTGTCACTTGTAGACTTGTAGATTGTAGTGCACTTCAGGTTCCAGTTGATTGAATGTTGATTGTTGCTTTGTTGAGCAAGAGCAGAGATGAGCAAGAGCAGAGGCGAGGGAGAAAGAGACGCCGGAGAGAGCAGGAGAGGGACTCCACCGCGAAAGGCACCGTCGTTACGCCGCGTCCGCCTTCGTTGTTCACCTTTACTCTAAGGTGACCTTTGATGGCATGTTCTTTTTGCCACCCCTTGCCAATCAGTGTCTCAGTTCTTGGCTACGTTCTTGGATTTCTTTCTTGATCTGTTCGTAGCTTTCTTGGTAGCCTTGAGCGATACTTGGGAATTTATTGCTTAGATTTGTTGCACAACTGGTCGTCAAGGTTAGATTCTTGCCCTCTAGTTCTTGGGATTTCAATGGACTAATCGAACTCTTTAGGTTGCCGTAGTATCGCAGTGTACAAATCTACGATGAACGAACATATGAAGCTTTAAAAGAAATGGTTAGTTTTTTTTGTTAGTTCTTGACTTTTGGGCATGTTCTTGAAGAATAATTCCGTTTGTACTTTGATGTGCTCATTGCATTGTTGGGTTCTTGTTCTGATAAAGATAAGATTACTTTCGATCCGAGTGCAAGAATTAGGATCCTTAGTTCAATAATACATATATTGATATACATATATTATTATTATTATATATATACAGCTTCCCCGTGTCGCCATTTTTTTAAAAAATAGCGTATCCCATATCCGATACGTGTCGTATCCGACACGTGTGTCCGTACATCCTAGCCAAGATGTACCATCATTGCCCAAGCACAAGATATTTGGCGCCGGCAAGTCTTTCCCGGTGATCGTCCGGCACAGCAACAGCTTGAGTGCAGATGATGATGCAAGGCTCGATGCGTGCGGCGCGGCAGTGCAGATTCTCTCAGACGACGGTGCGGTGCCTCTTCTCTACCTAACTGGCTGATTTGTGGCCTGCCGGCGAGGGAAGAGCAGGTGAAGCGTGCTCCGCACATCCATGATGCTGTCTGGGGCTCCTTGCGGGACACCAACTCATACACCGTGCTGCATTACTACTCAAAACATATGCCGGCTGCTGCGGTTCGAGGAAGGGAAGGAGACGTATGCAAAATTCAAGCTTCGTCCCTCGCCGGTGCGCCGAGGGCTATTTTGCCGCCGGAGACCGGTGCAATCCCAAGGGACGAGGATGACACACGCCCGTTGCTCTCCCTCACCGACGACTTCCGTCGCAGGGTGGACTCTCAGGACGGGGTGCGCATGTCCTCCAACTGCAGCTCATGGAGGTCCTCTCTGACAGCGACACCTGTGACATCGCCCTCGACTGCACACTGTCGTGGCCTCGTGGGACGAGGCCGAGTACCCGTACCCGTACATCGTTGTCGGAGAGATAAGCATCGACCGCAATGTCGCAGTGGACGAGACGGAGAAGCTCGATCAAGTTCAACCCGTTCCTCCGGTGCCCAGAGGTGGACGTCATCCCGGTGACGTCCTGCACGCAGAGCGCATTCATCGACCACGGGCGCTCACTGGTCTACGACTACGAGATATGCCAGCCCCTACGGAACGGCGAGCCACTGCCCGCGTCATGGCGGACATTCCTCGAGCAGTCGGACACCAAGATCGACTTGTCGGGCTGCCCGGTCGCCGCGGTGACACGCACAAGATCCAACGCCGGTGATGTCACCAAGTTGACACTAGGCAGGACATCAGACATGGTGCCAAGCGCTCTGGGCCACGCTGTGCCAGCCACTGCTGCAAATATTGGGGCCATACTTTTCCCTGGGCCTAGTCATCTTCCTCCCAAGCCGGGGCCTCCTCGCCGTCACTGCTGCTACTGACATGCCGCGCTACTGGCTCCTGCCGGTCTTCTGGGCCGTGTCTTGCCACCATGGCGACATGCTCAGCGGCGAAGTGGGCCCTGGTCAGCTACAGGGGCGACGGTGACACGGTGCACATCTGGGCACCGTCCGTGTTCCTGGACACGGTCTGGCAGGTCGTACGGACGGCCACGGCGGAGTACTTAGCCGAGCTGACGTGTGGGTCCGTGCTATTCCCGGCGTGGATGCGGCTGATGGGATCCTCGGTGGCCGTCGCCAACGGTGTCTACGTGGACTCCATGGGCGCCCTGCTGAACCCTGAGATAATGCACCTGGGGCGGGGCGGGGCGCGAGCGTGGGGCGGGGCGCATTGCTGTTCGGCCACCTGTGCTGCATTACTACTCAAACATATGCCACGTGTACGAGGGCGAGGGCGGGAAGGTGAAGTTCGGCAAGGTCTGTTATTCCCGAGGGCTTATTGGGTAATTTCTCATTTGAGAAAAGATTATCTGAAATAAGAAAAGAAAAGATGATGGGATCCACTTGTCATTGAGATCACCTGGAGGATAAGGTTGGAGATTGACTCCAACCATAACCAGGAGAGGGAAGAGCAGCCTGGTCGCTACGAGGCTCGGCGACATCGCTTGCCACGCGCGTCTGAGACGGTTCGGCATCGTGCGCTACGTGCGGGTTGTTGCCTGTGGCGGCAGGGGATTCTCCTGTAGATTCTCTAGAAAGGCCGGTCGGGTCATCTTTTCTTGGCTCAGCTCTTGGGTGAGAAACATCCCTCCCGATTTGGTATTAATTCTCTCCTGTTGGTTTGTGCTTGATCCTGAATCCTGAGAGCTCCAACGCCACTGTGATTTTCACGGTGCTGTCGGTTGAAAGGCCAGAAATTCTTCCTCTTGTTCATTCTCTTGGTTTCCTGGTGCACCCTTTCTCCGTTTGGGTGTTAACTAAAGGATTTCTTGGTTTTCATCATTTGGAGGAAATTTTCGGTGTGCTATCTGGATTAGTCTTGCAGAGGGAGAAATAGACTTTAGGATTTGTTCTTGTGGTGCTCTGGGAAGAGGAGCATTTTCGGCCAAGTGCTCCTGGTGGTCTTGAGTGGCTCATCCTGTACCTTACTTCATTCTTTGGTATATTCCAAAGGAAGGAGAGTGGCATTGTATCTCCGATTACCTTGGCAGTAGGTTTTCTAGGACAACGTCTATTAGATGTGCCTTGCCTTGATCTTCAAGGTGGTTTTGAATATCATCGGCTCTGTGAGTATCCCTTTGATCCAAGTTCGATTCACTTTGACTATATATTCTGTTTTGCTTTACGCTCTATGAGATATATCAAAGTGGATTTTTGTGGGCTTAATTTTGCTCTGTGATTGAAATGGTCTAATACTGAAATTGGTAGAATTACTAGTTCAATTTTGAGCTCTACAAGATTGCTTGCTGCTGTCAAAGTAATCACTAGTTTGCCTGCTGACTGTCAAATTGTATTTAGAAGTTCCAGTACTTCTGTAGTGCTTTTCTGGATCACTTAATCTGTTGTCCTGTTTTTTTTAACAGATGAAAGTATTACTTGAATCTGTTTTGTTTCTATGTCTTCATTAAAGGTCTGTTGGCTTTTGGTTTGAAGTAATGAATCAGTGAGTCTTGTTATAGTCTTCTGTGGACTGCAATAGTGGATATTGATGATTCTTAGTGTTCTATGGTTGACAAAAAAAATATCAGTTTGAACTTCTTATACATGTGATTATTCTGTTAGTCTAGTTAAGCATTGGATAGAACTCAAAATCTGAATTTTAGTGTTCTTATCTAATTTATGAAGAGTATAGGCTAAATGTTGAGATAGCAAAGTTTAAATCGTTTGTATCTCGCCTTCTGAGAGCTCTCTATATCATCAAATATCTGAGCTTTATGCTGACTTTTTACATATACATGTGGTATATGTTTAGCTTTTCATTCAACTTAAATGCCATGGAGGTTTTACATTTATTTATGTGGATTTGGTCATTTAAATGCTGGTGGATTAAGGCTTTATTGTCTTATGATCTTGCTGGATTTAAATTTGAGTATTTGCTAATATTGCACATATTACAACAAGGTCTACGTCGGGGAGGACGGGTTCGTCGGCAACCAGGCGATGGCGATGCCGAGCGTCAGGGTCGATGACGGCGGCTGCCTCGGCACCCTGGGGGTGGCCATGAAGGAGGAGATCGTGAAGCACAAGGTATAAGGGTGTGCGAGATGCCTCGCCAACAACATTGGTGAGGCGCTACTCGTTGGTTTGTTGGTTTCAGCTACAGTGTTGCTGCTTTGATGCACTCTATGTAGGATCTTAGTAATGATAATACAGTAATGATCAATAAGTGGCTTCTGGGAGAAGAAATAATCGATCTGTAAACTATCGGTGTATGCTAAGATGGCCTTACTGCAATAACATGGAATCGATCCATTATTGTGGTCACTGCCGTCTTGACTACATTTCTGGTTCATCAAGAACTTCGTGCAATTTCAGTATTTCCCCCTTCTGATTTGCAAGATAGTTGATAATTGAATCAAAATACGGTTGTTATGCTTTGCTTTATTGTTTGTAGGTACTAGGTAGAGTATTTTCCGCTCTAGCAACCTGAAAGCAAGGTGAGGTACTTCCTACAAAGTACTCGTACTTTTTCCCAGATCCTTTATTTTTGTGAACTCTACATTTTTTCTTTTCAAGATCTTGTATTTATGTGCTCATGGAATGATGAAAGATGTGTTCCTGTTTGTCTTTGTTTTCTTTTCTTTCTTATCTTGAAATGTGTTGCCTACACTTTCATTGATTAAGCAAGGTTCGGTGAAACAGACAAAATAGAGAGAAAAACACCAGAAAAGCTGCCCAAGAAAAGGGGCAGCGAAGGGAGAAAAATATAAACCTCTAACCCTCTATTCTCCCAGCATGATGGACGCTAGGTGTGATGCTCCCGCCTTCCACCAAGATGTTGCCTTGTCTTTGATTTTGAGTAGAAGGTCCTAGGGCATAGTGTATTTCTTTTAGAAGACTCTGCAGTTGTGCTCCTTCCAGATTTCTCAAGTGATCAAAATAAGCAAGCTTGTTGTGGCCTTTATGTGTTCTGGCTGTGCGCATAGCACTTGGTCCCACACTCATGAATCCCTGTCGATGGCTACCTTTGTGCTGGTTGGAGGCCCACTAGCCCTAGCTGACTAGATGTCATGGTCCAGACATATAAAGAATACCTGTATGTAGTAGACAAGTGCGGTGTCGTTTTCGGAAATCACCTGCATAGCACACAATTGTTGCTGTTTGGCCATCCTTGATGTTGCAACCGGGCCGAAGTCCAGAGTCTGTTTTGGATGGTTGTCTTTGTTTTCATGACTGTTCAAACTTCAAACTAGCTGCCACATGCCTGCCAGACAGAAAAGCGCTTGAATTTAGATCCGGACGATGCATGATGGCATTGGCAATTTGGCATCCTGTTTGGCAACGTTTTGATTGCTGATGATGAGAAAGTTGCCACCTCTTACTGGAGAAGACATGGAAGCCCAGGTATGAAAATGTGAAGGATAAGACTATGTTTTATGTTGCGGTTGCTTTCAAAAGAGCTCTTTTACGATACACTCAATTTATTACCAGTCGTTCATTCTTTTTATCTAATGGTTCAGTTTAGTTATACCACACTCGATAGTATGAGTAGTAGAATCTCAAGATGGTAGAATTGCAATATTTTCAACCCTAGTTGGAAAAGTCCATAACACCCTCACGAAAAATTATAAATACAAATTAAAGACCGTCATGACCTTAACAAATCAATATTCAGATTTGATTTATACTATCACCATATATTGCTAGTAGAATGTACCGTGAAATTTCTCTTTCAAAAAACATTTATCTATTTATATTTCCATATAACTAACTAGATTCCACGGCACAATAAACCGCAAACTGGCCGTTAAGAGGCTGCATGTTGGTGGTATTTCGAATTATAACTTTACAGATTACTTAGGTACTATAACATTAAAAATATATATTAGAAATCCGTGACAAGTACAACTCTATTTAAGATATAAAAACTTATATTATAGTACCAGCCCATGCAATTGAGTGAAATTTACAGTTAGTTTCTAAAAAGTTGAAGATATTGTCTCATACTCCATCTAATAAAAAATGATATGAATATATTTGTCTAAAAAATACTTTACTAATATCATAATTTGTTTAGGTTTGTAAATATATTATAGTATAGATTGGTGATCAAAATTGTATTTTTGGAGATTATGTCGATGTATAAAATGCATTTTATCGTTACACAACCGTACACCTCATGATCTGGTTAATTCTTGTTGGGAAACCATGGGCTTGGCCTAGCAGCCAGCCCATAGGTTGGCGCCACATCCAAACTCTAGCAGAGTCTCTAAACTATAAATAGGGGGTGCTAGTCATTGTAAAAGGCCGATCGCTTGATGAATGAATAAAGAAGAAGAATACCCTCTACACCTTTGTCTCTCTATGTGTTCAATCTACTATTTGTTCTTGCATTGCTTGATGTGATTCTACGTTTGTCTACGAGGTGATCGTTTGGACTGGACTCGCCAGCGACGGTTCCTTAACACGATCGGCTTCGGCCTACCTCTAGGCCTACTCTACTCAGATCGAAAGGTAACCGTCGTAGCACGACGCTCGTAGATCGAATCGTATTTTCTAGATCGCTTTCAATTCCACAAATTTGGCTTTCTAGATTATTTCCTATGGTGCGAATCCGCTCTAATCTACCGCGAGCCGACTTGAAGTCGCCGGCACAATGCCGATCGGTAGGTTGCTTGAATGAGTAGATGTTGATTGCACTGTAGATTGTAGATTGCAAATCCGCTCTAATCTACTGTGAGCCGACTTGAAGTCGCCGGCCAAGCCGATCGGTGGGGTTGCATGAAAGAGCAAATGACGATTGCACTGTAGTTTGTACATTGCATGAACAGTAAAGAAAGAAAAAACCGGCCGACGCACCCGTCAGCGGTCGCGCCACCGCCGTCCGCCGTCGACCACCGGCTTAATGGCAGCGCATCGCCGTCGCGCCACCTACATATCGCCCACACACGGCGCCAAAGCGCCATATTTTGCCGGCCGCGTCGGCTGGCCGAGCCAACCGCCGCCGAAGCGCCACGTGCACCGCCGTTGGCGAGCCCCGCACTTCCAAACCGTTGTGGCCATGCATCTTTGTCGGTGGCCAAGACCCACCGCCGCTCCTCGTGGCGTCGTCGGCTCCGTGCTTGCACCCACCGCCGCTTCCGCCCCTCGCGTCGTTCGACCTGCCGAAGCGAGCCGCCATCGGCAAGACCGCACAGCTCGCCACTGCGTGGAGCCGTGTCGCCATTTGGGAGTAGCCGAGCAGGTGGAAACCCTACCCCCTCCCTCGCTTTGACCATGCCGAATTGGGCGTCTTTTGGGCTAAGAAAAGGAATGGGCCCTACAAAGTGAATTCGAAAAGAAAAAAGGGGAGGAAGGAAATCCCTTAAATTTGCAAATAACCCCTCGAAGTTCTAAAAATTATGAGGAAATATTTTGGGAAAGAAATTCATGCAAAATAACCCTCATAAATTGAAAAATTGCACGAAAATTTCTTAGAATTGAAATTTAGCGGTTTAGCCCCTGAAAATTCCAGAATTCGCCGAAAAATTATATTCCAGCGAAAAAGGGCCTCGGGAATTCAAATTTTGAATAATTTTGAGCATTTGAAGCATGTTTAACTTTGTTATTATTATTTCTATGAAATTTATATATATTATATTTACTGTTTTGATTATCTGTGATTTTTTATATTACTTTTAATCACTTAAAATAGTAGTAAATCATGAAAAATGCATAGAAAAATACGAGAACATTGTGAGAATTTTGCAACTATTTTATGCAAATTACCAGTAGTAATCTTATGAACACTTTGCATGAATATGGAAATGACTAGCATCACGAACCGAGAGTTCAAAAAGCTGACCTAGCATGGCCATAATTTATACAGAACTTGTTCTAGTCTTCAACTTTGTGGTAAAGTAATCACGGATGAGCAGAAGATTGAGAAGACTCTCTCTACCTTTCACCCGAATGCGGTGTAATCCGCATGCAACTATCATCAAGACGGCTACATGGAGTATGCTGAATTGATTGACATCATGCAAGTTGTGGAAGCTTAAGATGATGTTCTAATGAAGAATTACATCTCACAGCCGCCTAGTAGTAATGTTGGCCATGAAGCTAATGCTAGCAGCTACAAGGTGAGAAAACCTCTCATAAAGGATAGAGGCAAGAAAGGTAAGGTTGTGGGTTGCACGTTATTGATGCTTTCCAGTTTAAGAAGAAGGGAAAAGGGCAGCATGAGGCACACCTCACCATTGCAGGCACAGAGGATCCACATCCATCAGTTGCACTCATGGGTGTGGACACCCTAGTAGCAGCCCTCATCACCCCTCCTTTGTACATCGCAGCGGCCGCAACCGTAGTTGCCCAAGAGGAGAAGATCACCATGGAGCAGATACAGATAGAAGTTTCTACATACTTCGTTGATTCGATCTAGTGCACGCATTACACTTAGATCTTTTTACAACCACTTGCAGTTTGTGATTATGATGGAACTTTGAATAATGGTTGTAAACTCTAGGAGAGCAAAGCATTAAATTCTTATGATGAGTCCTACAAGGCTTATTTTTCCGTATGTATAATAACAAGTTATGTTCTGATATTTTAAGTATTACATCCCGTGCATCAACGTGCACCATCCAAACGTCCACCCAAGTCCAAACCAACTTTTATTTTATTTTTCGAAGTTAAATCATTTTTCAAAATTTCCATGGTAAAAGCAATACCATATCATCATGTTAAATCATAGTTGATCATTTGGATAAACTCCCCAAATTAAACATTTTTGGTCTAAGCATGACTAGGCACATTTTTCCACAAGAACATCTAGTTAGTACTATTGTATTAACCAGAATTTTATCTAGGGCGGCAAGGTGCGAGGGATTAATATCCAAGAATTGTCAATTCCAAGACTAGTAAGTAAACCATCAGTATTATAATCATAATCCAATCTCCAGCAATTATATAATCCTATACTCCAATATCAATTAGTCCAATATCCACAATATCAGTCTATTTCTACGATCCGGCTTTCATCGATCCAACATTCAACAATACTCTAATTCTATAATCTGATATCCATCAATCCATTATTCCTTACTAAATTATTTCTAATAATTCAACATCTGTCGATCCAATGATTATGTAATCCTATAATCCAATTTCCGATAATCCGATATCCAATAATTATCTATTTCTATAATCCAATCTTCGATAATCCAATATCAATAATTATCTACTTCTAGAATCCGATATCCAACAATTCAACATCTAACAATAAGATACTTCTAGAATCCAATATCCAATAATAATGTATTTCTAATAATCTAATGTCCAACGATAATGTATTTGTCCAATCAATATCCAACATTAATGTGGTCCTATAATCCAATATCCAACATTAATGTAGTCCCATAATCAATATTCAATAATTATACATTTCTATAATCCAACAAAATATACTCCAATAATCAAACGAGACTTATTCTAATAATCCAACAATAATGTATTTCTACAATCTAATATCCAACGATCATATATCTCTAAAAATCCAACATCCAACCATAATCTATTTCTATAATCCGATATCAACAATCCGATCTTAACAATGATATATTCTAATAATCCAATAAAATATACATGTATAATCCAACCAAGATGTATTTCTATAATCTATCCAAGATATATTTCTATAGTCCAACATCCATCAATCATTTATTTCTATAATCCACATTTGTTAATATCGCATTTCTATGATTCAATCTCCAACAATTATTCAATCCTATAATCCGACAATCAACAATTGTATGATTCTATAATCAATATCCATGAATCATGTATTCCTACAATCCAACTTCCATCCATCGTATATTGCTATAATCCAACAATAAGGTATTTCTTATAATCAAACATCCAACAGTAATGCATTCTTATAATCCAATCCTTTCAATTTCTAATCCCTAAATACATTACATTCGGAAAGATTTTCCACACTGTTTATCTTGACAACAATTGGACATACAAGGGAATTGGGAATATCTATAAAGCTTAAGACAGGAATTTAAATTACTTGAATATAAATACGCATGAAATAATAATTTAAAACATAATTTAAATAATTTAAAATACTAGGATTCAAATATGATCAAAGAATGTAACTTGTCTTGCTTAATTAGTTGTTGTTCTCAAACGGTGTCAAAATCCGGTTCTCCGAAGTCGTCGAAATCTACACGCGAAAACAAGCCAATTTCAAATAAAATCCAAATAAACTCCAAATTAAATAATTTGGTATAGATAGCTAGATCTTGATTTTAGATGAATTTGGACATTTTAATCACTCGAATCGGAGCTTGAGCGAAGGCGAACAGACTCTCAGAAGTTTGAAAATACATGAAATGACGAAATTGGGGATTTTCAGAACTTTCGGAATTAATTTTCTAAAGGAAAATCAATTATTGCGTCACGATGACATCAGCGAGGGATTTTCAAATTTCGGTCGAATTATTTTTGAGAAGGAAAAGGGAATGTGCCACTGACATGTGGCCCTGGGTATTGTGGATCGGGTCCATGAAAAAGGGTTTGGTCCACGGTGGACCGAGCTCCCAAAATAGTGCGGCTTGCCATGCAAGCTCGCACACAGCTATGAGCGGGCATCCACATAGGATGAAAGGGGGGAGGTGGCGTTGACTTGGCGAAGACATGGGAGGCCACGTCAGCAAAGATCCAACGGTGGCTCGGGCGAAAGGCTCGCCGGTGCTACACGCCACAGCGAGCCTTGGCTGGGGTACCAAAAGGAGGAGACGGATGAGGGGAGCTTAGTGCTTGCCATGGCGGGGCTAGGAGCGAAGGGTTCATCAGCGGCGATAGCAAGGGCAGCGGCACGACTTGGTTGACACACCATTCCATTGTGGAGTGCCCGGTGGTGTAAGCTGTGGAACAATTCCACATTGTTTCAAATGATTACCAAACTCATGGCTCAAAAACTCACCTCCACGATCAGATCGTAAAGATTTAATTATCTTGCCAAGTTGATTCTGTACCTCATTCTGTAACTCCTTGAACTTTTCAAAGGATTCCGACTTGTGCCTCATTAAGTAGATGTATCTATATCTACTATAGTCATCGGTGAAAGTAATGAAGTACTGAAAACCACCTCTAGCTGTCGTACTCATTGGTCCACACACATCAGTATGTATGAGTGCCAACTGGTCGGATGCCCTCTCACTACGACCAGTGAAAGGTGTCTTGGTCATCTTTCCGACTAGGCAAGATTCGTATGTGTCAAATGATTCCAAATCAAATGAGTTTAGAGTTCCATCATCATGGAGCTTTTTCATGCGTTTCTCACTTATGTGACCCAAACGACAATGCCAAATGAAAGTGAAATTTATTTCATTAAGCCGAAGCCTTTTCGCATTAATATTATAGACGGATGCATCAACAAGATTTAAAATAAACAACCCATTCAAAACAGGTGCATAGCCATAAAACACTTCATTCAAAAATATAGAACAACCATTGTTCTCAATAATGAATTTATAACCCTCGCCATCAAACATGAGGCGAGATAATGTTTCTACTAATGGTCGAACGTAATAACAATTATTCAATTCCATAATAAATCCACGAAGGCAAAAGTAATGGCAAAGTCCCGACGGCTAATGCAGCAACTCTTGCTTTATTCCCGACGCGAAGATCCATCTCGCCCTTTGTAATTCTCCTACTCCTTGTTAAACTCTTCATCGAATTGCAGATCTGAGCAACCGATCCGGTATCAAATACCCATGAGTTAACAGAAGAATCAGTAAGAAAAACATCTATAACATTAATACATGTAGTGGAAGTTTTAGTCCCACCATTACTTTTCTGATCAGCCAGGTATTTCTTGCAGTTCCTCTTCCAATGGCCTAGCTCTTTGCAGTAAAAGCATTCATTCTTTTGAGTCGGGCCGAACTTAGTCTTGGGCTTAGGCTTATTAGTTTTGATCTCATCTGAAACTTTAGCCTTACCCTTTTTCTTGACCCAAGTCTTAGCCTTCTTCTTGAAGCTTGTACTCTTTTGCACCATCATCACATGATTGTTGCTTTCTTAATGCTGCCCTCTGCTGTCTTAAGCATCATATGCAGTTCGGTGAGATTCTTGTCTAAGCCGTTCATATGGAAGTTCAAAATGAACTGCCCATAGCTTTCAGGAAGCGAAGCAAGAATTAAATCTGTAGCCAACTCTTGACTAAGTGGAAAACCAAGTTTTTCCAAGCTCTGTGTGTAACCAACCATTTTGATTACATGAGGGCTCACGGGACCACCATCAGCTAGCTTACATCCAAACAAGTTCTTTGAGATCTCAAATCTATCAGTTCTTGCTTGTGTCTCAAACATGCCTTTGAGCGCTACGATCATATCGTAGGTTTCTATGTTCTCAAACTGCTTCTAAAGGTCTGAGTTCATATCAGCAAGCATGAGACAGCTAACATCAAGGGACTCATCACATACCTTTTTATAGGCGATTTTAAGAGCAGCAGCAGCATTCTCTGTAGGCACATCTGGAATTGGTTCCTCTAGAACATGTTCCTTTTTATCTTGTCTAAGAACAATTATTAGGTTGCGGGACCAATCCGCAAAATTTATTCCATTCAGTTTTTCCTTTTCAAGTATCGAACGTAATGCAAAACTGGATGTAGGTACAACAGTAGGTGCCATGATTTACAACATAAATTATGCAAAACTAAGACATATGTTCAATCAAAGTAACTTCTATTAAACAATTTAACAAAGATACTCCCACTAAATTCCATATCCCTCTTATGACATTTTAGTGATTCAAGATCCATAATCATTTAATCTACTAGTGAGCTATGACATCACTGCTAGAAGACTAGTGAAAATGGTAAGCAACCATTTGCTAATCATATCTCTATATGACTCTTGTTGTTGGGCAGCATCTTTATGCTTCGGCACCCAATCCTTATGCCCCAAGGTCCACAACTGTTATGATAACCTTGTTAAGTTAAACCAATGCTTAGCGTGTAAGTGTCTGACACAAACCCATTTAGTCAAGGATTGTTAATGGCATTCTGCTATGGCAAGACCTACCATTAAAATACATGACTTTGGATGGTGCAGCATTTGGGAGGGCATCAATTTAACCTAATATTAAGTGAGGGATTTTTACTTCCACCATGTTAAAAGCATTTAAAACAAAAACATGTATAGAAATAAATGAACAGGAATATAAAGGTATTCACAGACAATCAAATTGTATTGTGATATAGTATGACCCTTCTCCATGGTGATCTCCATCGCCATGCATCCTGTTCGCTGTGTCTCCAAGTGATCGACTCCTCCAAGTACTCCCACTAAGCCATTACTCCTAATAGCACTAGTAATGAATTACAAGGAGAAGCATCACAAGTCAACACGTAGGCCGTTATACAAAGATATAGACAGCCTAGGGCTGCAATAAGCATGACACGCAGGTCATGGAAATTACATACATACATGCATCTCATACATGAATCATTATGGATCATACTATTCACATCAATCCCTGCAAAAATAAGTTATGCACAGAATCCAATTCTATGAGCACACACTACCTATAGCACGCGGTACGAATACTCTGTTGGCGGAATTCCAACTGGTAGGAGTGTTATGCAGACTGGTCGTGAACAAGCGCAATAAACCATTTGGTCCTTATACCACCAAGAACTGATCGATCTTATCGACCAGGGTCTAGATCGTTTCATCTATATGAACCGATCTAGGTTACTAGACCCGACCAGTAATAGATCCAATCTACTATTACCACATATCAAGTATATGCGATCGATCCAGATCAAAAACTACGCAAGATGGCTCTCATACCACTGTTGGGTGGTGGGTAGGCTATGATAGCTACAAACAAAATTTTCTACCACGCAAACCAGGAAGCCAAGCAAGTAGATGATCATAGATCGTTACCACCAGACGCGTAGAGCAGCGGAAGAACGGTTGGAGCAGCCTGGTCCAACGTAGAGCGCGTTGATGTAGTGGTCGTAGTCGATCGTCCAGCGTCCTCGCGAGTCGATCGTCTCCTCCAGCAACGTCTGCAATTCCTTGTGAAGATCGCGGATCGTCCTCAAGCGCAACAATTGCAGTAGCGCCTCTACGGTATCCACACGTCCAGGGAAGGAACAACCATACGCCGGTGTGCTAGCACCATGTCGCACGGCAGAGCTCTCAGGATGATGGCGGCTAGGGTTTTGGTGGTGCTTTCTCGCGTATCTCCCAACAGCCTCATGCATCTCCTTATATAGTGCTCGTGATGGATCCTATCCGAACACGTTTACGAATCGTATTCGTACTGGTTTGTTCCAACCCGTTAAGTGTGTGACCCTGTAGGTTCATGCATAATCGGTTGTGACTCGGAAACCCTTTCCGATCACTAGTCGTAGCGGCTCCTAGCAGAACATAGCGATTCCCGAATACACACAAATTATATCGGACGAACCTTAATGCAATATGATCTACAATCAAGTCCTCATTACTTACAACCAGGTCCTATCTCTATACGACCCAGTTAGTATTTAGTCACGACTATTCGTAACTACTTACGACCGTGTTCGACCACTCTGTGATTACGTTCGACCGCCTACTACCAAACAGTATCTCCATACGACCCTACCATGTCGATCGAATCGAGTGACCTACTGTATACTCCCTTTGCCTCACGATGTCCGGTTGAACTCCGGTGAGATGTTGTGTCCTCCATGGACTGCTCAATTCTTTCTCGACGAGTGTCGATAACTTTACGTGGTCGAACATTTCGACCACTAGTGGCACGACCATGCACTTTCTTTATCCGATTACAACGAGGGCCCAGAGACATCTCTCTGTTATGTTAGAAGGGCAAATCCATATCCCACCAGTCACATTCCTCTCTATGTTTCACAAAGATACCCGAAGCTACCTTTATAACTACCCGATTCACGAGTAGCGTTTGACAACCCCTAAGAGTGCTATTACACATGTAGGAAACCATGCTGATCTCAGGTCTAAGGATTATACATCATCATTGCTTGAGACCAACTAACGACACATAGAATCATAACAATCTCAATAGTGTCTCAAGGTGGGTTTTATCCAACACCATGTTCTCTAACATGTGTCCATATTATTGGTTTGATATCTCTATATCTATGACTCGTGAAACATAGTCATCAACCAATACATATGCTAGTCTATTCATATGTGTCCTCATATGTTTCCGACCAGGGAACGTTTAAGAATAATCATCGCAAAAATATAGAGTTTCACAATCAAGTCACATACTTGATAATAAATATTAACAATATTATTCTAGGAACAAGATAACACATTATCCAATGTCATGAACATAATAAAATATAATCATCTCTATTATTACTTCTAGGGCATATTTCCAACAGACCTGACCCAAGGGTGGTCGAGAGACCGAACCCGAGGAGGTCATGGAACCAGAGGGGACCCAAAGACCTCCCACGACCAGGACCGAGGGTGGTCATGGAGGGCTGGGATCACCCCAAAGACCTCCCATGACCAGACCCGAGGGTAGTTGTGGGGAGCGGGGATCACCTCATGGTCCTCTATGTGAACCGAGTTAGTCTCAAGGATCAACAGCTAGCTCTTCACAGATGTGAACACCATGAGGATATGCTCATGATCCTAGGTGATGTTACAATTGGCAATTTGGTTGAAGATTTGTTGGGATTCCTGTTTTTCAGAAAGTTTCAGCAAAGTGTCAGGATAATCGGTAGTACCGGCGTGTTAACCATGGTAATACCGCATGGCGGAACAACTGGCTTAAGTAGAGCGATGCTACCAGAGGCTTATGTGAGAGCGTGGCGATTTTTCAGTATCGGTAGTACCGACTTGGAAGCCGCGGTACTATTGCGTAACGGTACGACCGTTGGTTGAAACGGAACTACCGCTTGTCTTGATTTTGAATGTGTGTTTTGCTCGAACCATTAGATCTTGATCTAACGGCTCAGACTAAGTGAGACTTTCGGACTTTGAATGGTGCCCAGATCTTGACGGTTGAGACTCGCGGTCCGAACGGTTCAGTAGATCCAGAGCGTCCACATGGCAAGGCTTTTTGCTCTGAAGTCGTTGAGCGATTTTATAAACAGTAATACAAGATAGTTTTGGCGGTAGTCTTAAGGTCGCAGATATCCGTCGCTTTGATTGCGGTATGGAAATTCCAGAAGCGTTGTTTTTGGGAATCCTCTGAGAGCGGTACGACCGTAGTGCTGAGAGCGGTACTACCGTGATGCGGTAGTACCGGGCGTTACTTGGCGGTAGTACTGCATTCACTGAGAATTTTGCTTTTCACTGGTTCTTTCAGATATTTGAGTTTGGGATAGGTCATATCCTTGTTTGCTATTGCATATGTGATGCATATTGCGTGTTTTGAGCTAACGTGGGTCAAGTTGTGAAGAACTTGTTCCCAGGGACGATTTCTCTGTCTATTGCTGTGCAGGTGGCTTGCAGGTCAACGACGGTCAATGGCGAGGAGGATCGGGACTAAGCTTGGAGAGCTGAGGTCCAGAATGATCATGGATGCCGGGTGAGGTCAGGTGACTCAAGCATGGCGCAGAATGGACAAGGTTGATCAAACGGGCAGTTCAATACAACTGGTTGGATCAAGCGACGCGGGGGTCGGTGCAAGTGCCTTAGAGGTTCCGGTGGGATCCGGACGGGAGAGACTTGCCGACATGATGAGAGCCGTTGATCGACCTACACGTGGCGGAGCAGGCGATTGCTTCGACGGGATTGAACTCGGTCCGTGGAGAAGGATTGAGAAGGGGTATTTTGGTAATTTCACCAAATACCGTCTTTGTGACTTGTTGGCTAAACCGCGGCACGGGTCGGCGCTTGGAGAAACGGTTTAGGTCAATCAAAGAAGTTGACGGCGCTTTGAGATGCGTGCGTGTGTTAACCCATTGTGTGTTAGGGTTTAATGAGTGTCCTAATGGAATATTCCTAGATTCTAAGCCTCCACTATATAAGCACTTGTGTGCTGTGTGCTGCAGAGTAGAACTGAACGTAGAAAAACACTAGAGTGGTTCTAGGGTTTGGAGAGCTAGGGTTTAGGGATTGTTTGATCTGATGCTCATGTATTGAGTTGTGCCCTCCAAGATGGAGAGGCTGTAAACATCAACCATATGTTCAGATCAATCCAATCATGTTTCTGAAAGTGAGTCTCTTTCATTCTTTGTCTTCTGTTTTGAGAGTTTTTGTGATTTTGATGATCCACTGGTTTTCCCTCGATTCCCTCTGTTGCTTATGCTTGCTGTGACTTGTGGGAGATCATCTAAGGTCATCTTGATCATCAATAGACCACAAGCAAGCCTTGGATCATATTTCAGTTTTTTACGTGTTCTTGAACCGATCTTTACCAAATCTAAAAAAGGTCAAGTCTTTGACGTGGATCTGTTGAATAGTTGACTGGAATAGGTTAGAGATATCCTCTAGATGTTGTGTTTCAAATTTGATAGAGTTTGGTTGGATAGAACTCAAGTTGATCATCATTTTTGATCTTGTTCTTCTGCTGTCGTCATGAACTCCAGGTAAATCGGTTGTACCGCTCCTAGAGAGGCGGTAATACCAGCCAGCGGTCATACCGCACGTTACATGGCGGTCATACTGATTTCCAGATATTTTCAGCAGAGTTTTCTATTTTCAGTTGTTGCACCTTGGGGATTTGCAAAAATTGTTTGAGCGCCTATTCACCCCCCTCTAGTCGCCTTTCCGGTCCTACAATAGAATACAACAGTGGTAACATACATCAAACGCAAGCTTTATTAACAACAAAGTTGATTACAAAGGGGAGGCTTACAAGCCAGCAATCAAAATACAGTGAAAGATAAATAAGTAGACCACCCGATACACCACAGGCAATCGGCTGGAGGGCGCATCCTAGTCGGCCAGGACCTCTAGGTCCACTGCAAAGATCTCCTCAAAGCTTTCTTTCCGGCTCAAAACAGTTATCAAGCAAGAGTGAGCACAACAACCGCGCTCGCAAGTTACACTCGTCAAATAACAGAATGACATGCATAAATGGATATCTCAAAGGAAGGCATAATATGGTTGATTTGCATAAAGCCAAGTTTCATTTAAATACAACTACTAAGTTCCAAGGCAGTTAACAATAATTAAAATTCATTTTCTAAATCTCAGTTTTCAGTTGGATAACATTCATCAACAAGTGATGAAGGATACCCTCATGTCACAAGGCTCCTCGCCCAAAACCCATTTGGATAGAGATCCAAAACCAATTTAACAAAAGTTCTTTTGAAACCAAAACCAACATCTAACTTGGAGCAGCTTTGCCAACATGTCCATAACCGTGGACACAGCTATTCGAATAGTTTGACGCTCTGCAGAGGTATACAACTTTACCCACACGACATGATTTCTCTAGTTTTCTTGGCATCCGTCGATACCACCACTCATTGCCGAAGGTAAGTGGTCTAGAGCTCATGACAAAGCCTTTACAATGCATCATTCCACCACAGTCCATCCCCGCTAAGGTTTCGCCCACCCTACGGATAGAAACCTGCAGAGATCAAGGCCCCCTCTTGCGCCAGGCGGGACTAACATAAGTCATAAAACGACAAGTCCTTCAAGACAACCCACTGCATCAGTAGGATCAACCGTGATGGAACTTTGCAAATTAATTAGCCAGGTCCTGCCCATTCAGGACATGTGGTTGCACGATGAGGCATAACAAAATACACTCGAAAACCAGTCCTTAACTTACCTGGGCTACTTCCACTGAACCTGGGCCTCGTCCATAGAAATGGATGACCCCGTGCATGAACATGCACCCAACCGAACAACCAATTCGCCCAAGTCCAAACCAATTTTTTCCTTTTCTTTGCTTTTCAAAAACATTTGGAAATTACCATGACAACCCAATGTCATGGATTAAAACATTTTAGACAGCATTGGTCAATTGGCAGTAAAACTTCCAAAAACAAGATTTTCGTCTAAACATGTCTAAGCATACATTTTTCAAGAGGTCCTGGTTCACACTATTGCATCAACCAGGTTTTATCTAGGGTAACAACAGATTAGAGTCAATGTCAACATGGGCCATACAAAGGACTCGGCATAGCTATGAATTTAAAATAGGTATTAAAATACTTAGCATAAATAAGCATGCAATAATCGTTGAAACAGAACTTAAATAATTTGAGATACTGGGTGCAAGATGATCAAGAGTGTAACTTGCCTGGACCAAAAGCTTGAGGAACTAATTGGGAGAACTCGGGCTCCCTGAAGAGTCGCAATCTACACGAGACAAAGCAAAGCAAAATCAAATAACAGCCAATAAGATCCAAATGAACTTCAAACAAACTCAAATAGCAAAGAACAGAACAAGAAGAACTCAGAAAGGGCTCTCAGGAGGAGGTCCAACGGAAAGGAGGAGGTCCACGGGAGGGTGGTCTTTGCAAATGACCGAAAAGGGTGGTCTTTTGCAAAGAAGCCAGCAAAGACCAAAAGGGTGGTCTTTGCAAAAGATCAAAAGGGCGGCAAAGACCAAGAAGGTGGTCTTTGCAAAAAGGAAGGTCCTAAGAAGGTCCCGAGAGAGCAAAAGGAGGTCTCGGAGGAGGAGGTCCAGAGGAGGACCCAAGAAGGTTGTCTCTGCAAGAAGACCGGAGGGTCGTCTTTGCAAAAAGACCGAGACGGTCATCTTTGCAAAGAGAAGATCCTCGGGAGATCCAAAAGAGGAGGTCCAGCAAGGCTACGACTACGAGAGGTGGTCATACAAGGAGTCAAGGGAAAAGGGACAAAGCACGGGGATACTCACCAAGGCCGAGAGGGGGGGGCAGAAAAGGAGGGGGAGGTTGAGGGCTCGACGGCGACGGCCGAGGACGGTGCGGTGCTCCGGCGAACTCCTTCAGCGGTGAAGTGGCGGCGCAAACTCTGGCGAACTCCTTGTCGACGAGGAGGTGACGTCCCTGCCTCAACGGACTCCTTGGCGAAGCTTCAAGCACTGAATAAGATGGAAAAGAGTTGGAGAGATAAGTGGCCAAAGGCGAGGAAAGGAGGGTTGCTCAGGCTATTTATAGCCAAGAGAGAAAGAGAGAGTGGCACTGAGAGACTCAGTGACTCCCAAGTCAAAGGCAGGTGAGGGACAAGACAAGGCATGGCCTAAAAAGAAGGAAAAGATAGGGCAGGTAAGGAAAAGACAAAAAGGGGAACACATGGTACCACATCAATGACCGCATTCAATGCGCACAGACTTCTGTGGTGGGGAGAAGGAGGAAACGAGCTGAGCTGACAGGTGGGACCAGTCAACTACACGGGTGAGGTGGTCAAACCAATAGGGTGGTCATGACCAAAGGAGGTCATGGCAAAACGACCAAAGAGGAGGAGGTCGCGGCTAAAGGACAAAAGAGAGGAGGTCGCGGCCTCAAGGGGAGGTCGTGGCTAAAGGACAAAAGAGAGGAGGTCGCGGCCAAGAGGGAGGCCTGACCATAAGGGGTGGTCACAAGGTAGTTAGGATCGCGATCCAAGTCTTAAAGTCTTACGACTCTACGAACCCACGACAGCCTGTCGATCCAAGTCTTACTGCCGATCTGATCCTACTCAAGGTAGGTAGGATCGCGATCCTACTCTTAGAGTCTTACGGTTCTACAAACCCACGACAGCCTGTCGATCAAAATCTCACTGTCGATCCTACTCGTAGAGACTTAGGGCAATTTTTTTAGGGGCGAGCTTTGCCGATATTTTGTTTTAGAGCAAAATTTGTTGATATTAATTTCGAGAATGACACTATAAATAAACAAGAAGCATGCAAAATATTGTATCAGTGTGGTAATGCTAGTACAAATATCTATATTATGGCATGAGCAATCTTGAGCTTGATAATGATAAGCTATTTTTATTCCTGGAGTATGTCTAGCTACTTTTAAGGAACATGCAAGTGGTAAACCATATAACAATCATACAAACTTATAGTATAGATGTTAAATATGTGTATTTTTACAAATCCGTAGAATCGCCGATTCTACGATTCGATACTACGATTCGATCCTACCGGAGGCAAATCGATCCGACTCGGGATCTCGACTCTGACTACCTTGGGTGGTCATGACCAGGAGGGTGGTCTTCACAAAAAGATAAGAGGTCGAGAGGACAAAGAGGTCCTGAGGAAATCCCGCAAAGGTGGTCTTTACAAATAGACCACGAGGTCCTGAAGAGAAGGAGGTCAAAAGGGTAAGGGAAAGGCACAGTGAAACAGAGTCGTCTGATTCAGATCGGGTGGCTAAAAAAGGATGAGACGTTCGGACCGGCCGAACGCGTCACAAGATAGAGCCGTTCGATACAGATCGGACGGTTCCAAACGAATACGCGAAGGTCTAGTCCATCAGATCCAAGCGAAGGGAGGTCTGGACCATCAGATCCAAATGAAGGGAGGTCTGGACCATCAGATCCAAAGGAAGGGAGGTCTGGACCATCAGGGGAGGTCTTGACAGAGGGGATTCAAAGGGAGAGGGATCCAATGGAGGAGATCGACAGAAAGTGGTCCAAAGGAGGTCTTGACGATCAGGATGAACTCAAAGGAGATCCCGACGGTCAAGAGGAGATCAAGGATGTCTCAACGGTCAAGATGAAACCAAAGGAAATCTCGACGGTCAAGACCAACACAAGAGAGGTCTCAACGGTCAAGATGGGACGAAAGGGGGTCTCGACGGTCAAGACCAACACAGGGGAGGTCTCAACGGTCAAGATGAAACCAAAGGAGATCTCGACGGTCAAGACCAACACAGGGGGAGGTCTCAACGGTCAAGATAGAGCCAAAGGAGATCTCGACGGTCAAGACCAACACAGGGAAGGTCTCAACGGTCAAGATGAAGCCAAATGAGATCTCGACGATCAAGACCAACACAGGGGAGGTCTCAACGGTCAAGATGAAGCCAAAGGAGATCTCGACATCAAGACCAATACAGGGAAGGTCTCAACGGTCAAGATGAAGCCAAAGGAGATCTCGACGGTTAAGATGGAAGCCAAAGGAGATCTCGACGGTCAAGACTAACACGGGGGAGGTCTCAACGGCCAAGATGGAACCAAAGGTGGTCTTGGCGGCCAGGATGAACTCGAAGGAGATCCTGACAGCCAAGATGAAAGCCAAAGGGAGATGGAGCAACAGAGAGAAAAGGCACGGAGGAGCGAGGCTGCCAGATTACGATCGGACGGAGCAAGGCGATCAGGATGTTCGAACCAGCCGAATGTGCCAACAAGATCGGGCCGTCCAACACGGATCGGATGGTCCACAAGAGATGAAGGTCTGAAACAAGCAGGAGGTCCGAACGGGCGCGAGGGAAGTTCGAGGAAGGTTCAGAGGGACACGAGGAGGTCCAAATGAACACAAGGAAGGTCCGGGACACGAGGAAGTCTAAATGAACACGGGGAGGTTCAAACGAAGGGGGAATTCAACCCAAATTTGAATCTCGGATTTCAAAGGGCATTTGAAACCCGAGCTTGGAACACCTCGGGGGTGGTCGTGACCTAAAGGAGAGGTCAAAACCAAGGGAAGATTCAAACGGAGAAGGAGGTCTAGACCACAAGGAGGTCTAAACAGAGAAGGTGGTTTAGATCAAGAGGAGGCTTAAAACCCGAAAAGAGATTCAAACCAACAAAGAGGATGTCCGAACCACAAAGAGATTCAAACCAACGAATAGGAGGTCTGAATACGAGGGTAGTCTAGACACAAGGAGACCTGGACTCCAAGAGATGGCTAAACAAGAGGGAGGTCTGGGCATAAAGGAATGCCCAAACAAGAGAGAGGTCTGGACATAGGAGAATGTCCAGACAAACAAGAAGGGGGTTGGGGAGTCCGGTTATAAGGGAAGTCTGGACACGAGGAGAGATCCAAACTTAAGGAGGTCTGGACAGAAAGAGCAGGGCTAAGAGGAGAGCAGAACTAGCAGAGAAAGGGAGAGACTACTCTAGAGCTCGAACAACTCCAAATAAACCAAGCTTTAGGATTAGTTGAAGTTTGGTTTAGTCATTTTAAACACTCAATTTCCGAAAATCTCAAGTTAAGTTTTGAACTCTCAACAAAACCAAATGGTTCTTTTTATTTTGAAAATTTTCAAAAAGACTTAGAAAATTGGGGTGTTACAGGTGCTCCGGACGGCATGGCCGATGGGATAGAGCGGGGTGGAGGTGACGCGCGTAGACGTGGATGGGATAGGCTAGAGCAAAGGGCAGGTGAGGGTGGAGACAGGGTGGCGAGGCGCGGTAGGGTCAACATGTGCAGCGAGGCCGACGAAGCGGATGGAGCTACAAGATCTGGCGCGACATGGTAGTGTGTGGGTTCTTGCATGGGAAGAAATATAGGGGGAGGAAGGAGCTGGCCAGTGGGCCTTGGCTGGCAGCGAGCTGAAGAGGGGAATGGGGAAAGGGCGGCTGACGTGCGGGCCCCATGGGTAAGAGAGAGATGGAGAGAAGGCCGGGTGCGGGAGGTTGCGCCGGCGGGTGCAGGTCGAGCGGAGGTGATTGGCAAGGAGGAAATGGGTCGGAAAAAGGATTCGGCCCAAAGTCAAATTTCGGATTTTAAATGATTTTTTATTTACAGAAATACAAGAAAACCAAAAGGCTATTTAGAAAATAGAAAATAGAGTTAAAAAATTCTAGAAAAATTCACAGAAATTCCTTGAGTTAATCTTAACTTAATAAAATTATTTTCAACTTAAAGTTGGCTTTTATTTTTGCACATAAATTATTTTAAATTTCTAGAAAATTGGAAAACCCTTTTAAAATACTAGAAAATTAATAAAAAATTAATTTCTAACTTTAAATCCAATAAAAACCCAGTAAACCCAATAAAATTTTATTTTTGACTTTTAAACTTAGGAAATTCAAGAAAAGCAATAAAACTCTTTTTAAATTTCCAGAGAAATCAAGGGAACTCTTTTACAACTAAAAGAAATCAATAAAATAATAATTTTATTAATTTAAAATAGTAACATAACTTTGGGATGTTACAATTGTGGCACAACGAATACTATCTTGAGATAGACGAAATTTTTTCAGTCGACCAGGAAGAATGCTGGTAGTCTTACGACAATCGCAGGTAGCGATACTTGTATAATAAGCTCAAGAAGAGCCACAATTATACTCTCGATAGGTACAACTTTGGTCATTAAAGAGGTTTTGTAGTGCCCAGAATCGACTAGAACTCTCAAGGATATTTGCGCTAACGGTTTCCACGTAGAGACTGAAGAAGAGTATGGTAAGGAATACCTGCTCATTACAAAGCGTGAAGAAAGTGAAAAAGGGTATGAGAAAAACTTTCTTCATATGAAACTGGGCTATACTATATTAATATTAAGGAATTCACAGCTTATACTGTCCTGAAAACCGTATTTAGAAGCTCTGAACTTTTCTTTCTCGGGCATGACAGATTAGGCCACCCAGGTCTTAGGATGATGAAAATTATAATTAACAATTCATAGGGACATCATATCGATGTAAAGAATTTACCGAATCAGAAATATTTTGTGTGCCCCGCACGCGCCACTAGAAACTTAATTACTAGACCTTCTGCTCTGAAAGCGAAGGATGAAGTCCCTGCATTTCTGGACCGTATACAGGGAGATATTTGTGATCCTATACAGCCCCTATCAGGGCCATTTAGGTATTTTATGGTGCTTATCGATGCTTCCTTGAAATGGCCGTACCTATGTTTTATTGTCTACGAGAAACTATGATTTTGCAAAGTTAGTCTCGCAGATAATTAAAATTGAAAAATAATTTCCCAAATCATTATGTGAAGTCCATCAGAACGGACAACGCCGGAGAATTTACTTCAAATGCATTTTGATGATTATTGCATGAAAATAGGAATTAAAGTTGAGCATTTTCGTACCGCATGTCCACACCCAGAATGGACTAGCAAATTTTGTAGAATTGTAATTTATCAACTACATGATAGGGATACGCAGTTTTGCTTGCAGCAACTCTCATCAATTTTAGACCATCGGCATATAACATCCATTCACCTATGCAACTAGCGCAATGGTCAGCACCGAAAATTTCTCATCTTTGCAGTTTTGGGTGCAAAGTTTATGTACCTATACCACCACCACAGCGAACTACAATGGACCATCTCCGAAAATCTGGGATATACGTTGGTTATGAGACAACATCCATAATCAGATATTTGGTGCCTATGACGGGAGATTTGTATTTTGCCTGATTCGCTGTAGTATATTTGATGAGGATAATTTCTCGTCATTAGGAGGAGAAAATCAACCCCTTAATGAAAAATATCGGAAAATAACGTGGCAAGCCACGGAAATCCATGCACATGACGCACACACTAGTGAAGCAAATAGAGAAGTCCAGAAGACAATTGAAGTTCAGAATATAATTGATTTGCAAGCATTAGCGAATCAACTGCCTGACCATTTTAGTGATTTGAAGAGTGTGACCAAGTCACATATGCCTGCACACAATGCACTAGAGAGGGTTGAAATATCGATGAAGGTATCCCTAATCCCGTCCTAAGGCCTCAGAAAAGGACGAGAACTCCGGCCTCTCGAATCCCAAGTAACCGGGGACGTATGGTGAAAAAGGATAAGAATAACTTGACACAGCCAATCACCGAAGTTCTCTAGAACCAGAAAGGGAGCCAGTTAAGACCTGACACCAATATGGAACCTTCAGGAAAGGCATACCGGAACTAAATATTCCCACGGAGGAAGATATCAGCATGAATGTATGTGCACACATCGGAGCTGAAAAACTAAAGTGACTCCCCCCCCCGGTAATTGAAAGTAGCAGTGAACAAGTAGAAGTGTTAGAAGAATCGCCCTATGAATAAGACAACAGTCAATGTCGACATTTACTTTGCAAAGAAAATAGCCACAATCATCGATCTTGATCCCAAGCCCGCATCGCTCACTGAATGTAAGAAAAGATCAGATTGAGAAGATTGAAAGAAGGCAATAGAAACAGAATTATTGTCTCTGAATAAAATAGAGGTGTTTGGTCTTGTAAGCCGCACGCCTCCCTATGTGCAACCCGTAGGGCATAAGTGGGTATTTGTTCGAAAGATAAATGAAAATAAGTAAGGCTCATTGCACAAGGTTTCACTCAACGTCTATGAGTTGATTATGAAGAAACCTATTCCCCGGTCATGGGTGGAACTACCTTTAGATATTTAATCTCAATAGCAGTGAACTTGAATTTAGAAATGAAATTGATGGATGTGGTCACTACATACCTTTATGGAAATTTGGATTCAGACATTTATATGAGGGTACCTGAATGTATCCCTATCTCGAACCAAGATAGAGCAAATAAAAATCTGTACAGTGTAAAACTCAGAAAGTCAATGTACGGACTTAAGCAATCGGACATGATGTGGTATAATCGTCTGAAGCGACTTTCTATGCAAGAAAGGCTACACGAACAATGAGAATAATCAAGGTGTATTTATACGACGATTTCAGAATGGATTTTGTATAATCTCAGTGTATATAGATGATCTGAACATCATTGGAACCCTAAAAGGTATTAAGAAAAGCAAGTTTTTACTTGGAGTCGGAGTTCGAAATGAAAGATTTGAGTAAAACCAAATATTGCCTAGGCTTCTAGCTTGAGCATGCCCCTAAAGGGATATTAGTGCATCCGTCAACCTACGCTCAAAAGGTGTTAGAAAGATTCGGCTTTGAAAAGGCATATCCTTCGAAAGTGCCATTGGTTGGGAGATCTTTGCAGCAGGACAAGGATCCGTACAGACCTAAAGAAGAGGGGGAGAAAGTCTTGGGACCGGAATTCCCATACTTAAGTGCAATAGGAGCACTCATGTATTTAACGAATTGTACTAGACCGGACATTGCATTTGTCGTAAACCTATTATAGTGCAGAACCTATCAAAAGGTATTGGCAGGGAATAAAGGACATCTTCCGATACCTCCAAGGAAGTAAAGACCTTGGTCTGTTCTACAGAAAGAACTAAGACATATATATGAATGGCTATGCAGATGTCGGGTACCTGTCAGACCCGCATACAGCCAAGTCGCAAACATGCTATGTATTCTATGTGGTGAAACTGCAATTTCATGGAAATCGTCTAAACAAAATCTTGTATCAACTTCGACGAACCACTCGGAAATCATAGCACTTTACGAGGCCTCACGAGAATGTTCTTGGCTTCACGGGTGATTCACCACATCCAGCAGTTGTGTGAATTGAATACCACGCAAACCCCCATTATTATCTATGAAGATAATGCAGCTTGTGTTGCACAAAGTGCATATGGGTTATGTGAAGAGTCAACTCACAAAGCATATCAACCTCAAGTTCTTCTATACTCATGAATTGCAAAAGATGGACGAAATTAAAGTAATACATACTAAGTCATGGAAAAATCTGGTAGATTTATTCACCAAGTCACTTTTAACGTCTAGCTTTGAAAGATGCATACATGAAATTGGAATGATGAGACTTAGAGAAGTGCATAATTCAGAGGGGGGGGATCTTCACGAACTCATTATTGAAACTTGATTGCGGAGATTGAGTACCAAAAGAGTAAATCTTGGAGATTAAATGAAATAGGGTGGATTTTACTCTTCTCTCCCTTGACGAGTTTTTCTGAAGTTTCTTAGCTAGATTTTTAATAAGGCAATTCGTGCAACACAACAAAACGTGTATCATGTACTCTTTCTCTAAAATTTTTTCACTGGGTTTTTATGGAGTTTTGACGAGACATGAACATGCGATGATGGCATGATGGGTGCCCAAGAGGGAGTGTTGGGAAACCGGTTCATAGGTGGATGCTCCATCCAAACCCTGGCAGGGTCTTTAGACTATAAATAAGGAGTGATAATCATTGTAAAAGGCTGATCGCTTGATGAAGGAATAAAGAAATAGAATACCCCCTACATCTTTATCTCTCTATGTATTCAATCTACTATTTGTTCTTGCATTGCTTGATGTGATTATATGTTTGCCTACAAGATGATCGTTCGAACTGTACTCAGTGACGACGGTTCTTCAGCAATTCTGATCTACATTTCTATCGAAAACTATGATTCAGGTTAACGGTCGTTTCCGAACCACACAGAATATCTACTCTGATGGTAAGGTCGAAGATATTTTGAAGTTTAAAGTTTAAACCCATATGTCTGGTTACCATCCAAAGAAAGAAAAAGAGAAAAAAAAGAAAGAGAAACCGGGCAGTGGCAAAGCCGTAATATCATGCCACGGCTCTGATCGTCTGCGCAACAACAGCCGGCACCCAGTCTCCACCAGCTGTCCCTGACGTCAGCGACGGCACGCCGCCAAGCCGGAATCCTGGGCAAGCTACTCGCTCACTGCCACCGGGACCCACCGCACCATCTCCCTCTCCGTAGCAAGAATCCCCTGCCCCTCGCGTGATCGGAGCGGCCAGATGCTCGCCACGTGTCACGCGGCACGTGCCCGTACGGTGAAGCGCCTGCACCTGCGCTGCGCCTCGCCGTTTGAGCCCACCAAACCGAACGCAAAAGAGCTTCTCTGCTGCGGCCGGGTTGGAAGATTATAACAGAAAAAAAGGCTCCATTTTTTTGCTCCCTTCCGCGTCCTGGAGTGAGCGACGAGGTCAAGGACGGATTGGATGGCTTATGCAGCCGTCAAGTCGTGCTGCGTCGTCGCCGTGCTCGCCGCCGCCGTCTTCCTGGCCTGCTTGCCTCCCGCCGCTTCCTCGTCTTCCCGGGCAGGTACGTCGTGCGTTATCCCCCATCGTGAAGCGCGTTCTTGCTTCTTGCGCCGTCCGAAACCTCTTGCGTTCTTGACGCTCTGTTTCTTCTTGTTCGGTTCTACCCCTCCTCACCGGTGCAGCAGCGGCATTGCAACGACTCGAGATGGCGGCCATGTACACCGCGCAGGACTTGCGGGATAAGCCGGATGTGACCAAGGTAAAACAACAGCATCTGCCTTGCCATGCTAGAACCTGTAACCGAAAAAAGGCGGCTCCTTTGATGGTTTCTTGGTGCGTTCTCATGGGGTTCTCGGTGCGCAGGGCGCGGAGGAGGACGTGAGCACGACGGGGTTCGGCGCGGAGTCCGACAGGGAGGTGCCCACCGGGCCGGACCCGATTCACCACCACGGCCGGGGACCCAGGCGCCAGTCACCGTGATCGTGCGCGCGGCAGGGGAGGGTCCTTCCTTGGGTTTAATTGGGTGTGAGCCATGAAGAACCAGATGGTTCTGTGGCCTGTGTCTGGGTTGTTGTGTTCTTTTTGTTGAATCTGTTATGCACTTTGGATTTCGATTCTATTGTTGTTGTAGGGAACACGGTATCAGGGATAGTTACATCTACTTTGTTTTGCATACTAATAAAAGGAAATGGAATACAGTTCATAATAAGTGTACAATAGAAGGCATGAGTTGTTCTTCCCCTGAATATGTTTGCTTGTTTTTGTTAGTACTTCTTTACCTTTTTGTGGTTTTGATTTTTTGAATAGGCAACTTGTTCTTGTTTCAAGTATATCTTATGTTGATGCATGATTGTTGAAGTTCAGGTTGGGGGCAAGAAGCAAGAACTTTTAGTTCTTTTTTTGTTCCAAGAAGAAAGGAACTTTGTTTTGTTCTGTGTTAGGGCAGGGAAAGAGTTCATGCCCAGCCGTCTGAGATGTGCTTGGCCCTTTTTCAGGCCTGGGATGTATGTGCTATGTGCAGCTAGCTTGGCTAAAAGCTTATGGGTGAGTTTAGTTGCCTGTATATCCTTAGCTTGGCCTGTACGAGTTATCCAGACTGAACTTAGCTGGGCTGATTATATGCAATGATGGATTATTTGGTTGTCTGTTTCTATTGGGCCAAGCTGCGCTGAGATGCTGTTTGGTTGCCTACATCTGGCAGAGTGTGATCACCTCTTCTAGTGGGTGGTGAAAATACATATGTTTGAGTTGGACAAAGAGAGGAAGAAGAAGGGAGAATGATAGGTGGGGCCAGTGGTTAGTGGGACAAAGAGAAAAAGAACAGAGTAAGGAAATAGGGGAAGCTGGGTGACGGCTCGGGCGCATGGCGGCGACGACAGCCAAAATGGAACAGTGGCGGCATAGGGATCCTCAAGGTGGTGGTGGCGTGGCCGGAGCAAGACCACCGGGTGGCGGCGGACAAAGCCTGATCGGGTGGCGTCGGCGGCGCTCCAAGGGAAGTAGCGCAAGCATGGGCATGGCGGTGACACGGGGGGTCACGCCGGGTGCTTCGGGGAAGCCGGAGGGTGACCAAGGCGGCGGGGGGACAATGTTGACATCAGAGAAGAAGGTGGCAACGGCGGGACTCCACAGCGGCGCATTGACCGAATAGAGAGGGGGGAACCGGTAAAGAAAGGTCAGGAATATGTGATGACGCAGTCTACTCGGCTCGGAACTCACAGGAGAAGGAGATCGGACGAAGATGGTTAGGCGGCTGGAATAGAAGAAGATGACAGAATCAAGCGTTGTGTTGCGGAAATCAAGAAATTGATTTAGGGGAATGACTCAAGGAAGTATAAAACACAGTATGACGCACTCAAAAGTACAAGAAACTCGCCGAAGCCAGCGGAACGGTGAGATGGGGGGTGCGGTCGGCGGTGGGGAAGAAGCTCCTCGCAGCGGTGATGGTGCTTCGGGCGGCATGGGGCGAGGGCACACGGGCGCGGCACGGGCTGGGCAGCTCAACGAGCACGACGCGGTGCGAACCGGGCACAGCGCGGGAGAAGGTGAGCGGAATCCATGCACTTGGCCAGCACATGCGTGAGCTGAGCCTAGCTTACGAGCGAAGCTTCGAGCGTTTCTCTCGGGCCAGATTTGAGAGAGAATCTTGTATACACTGAGCCAATCTCACCCACCCGACCAGACAACCAAACACTGTGAAACTTGCATCCACTTATGCAAGCCAAGCCTCATACAGGCAACCAAACACACCCTATGAGACTTGATTTTTCTCGGTTTTTTTCTATCTGGATGTGCTAGCATATTGACTATTGTAACGTTTTCAGTTGCATTTTTTTAAGTGCAACAAGTTTAATTATACATTCTTGGTCAATCTTTCTGCCGTAATCTAGTTCAATTACACTGCGTGAAATATTTGGATGTGCACAAGGGCAACTTTGTCTATTTGTAAATGTAGACAAAGGTGCATTTTACATCATAAAGTGGAATATATTTTATCACTGTATCAGTGAGGGTATCTGTTGTTGCTTGATCAATATTTTCATTGGAACGGGGGTGCCTGCTGGTAGCAAGGTTATCAGATTTCCTACAGCCTGAAGAAGTGATTCTCAGTGGCTCTGGGACTCGGGAGTGCTCAGGGATCAAAGTAGAACGCTTGAATCTGTTGGCAAAGCTTTGCGTTTTGTTCAACGATCATTTTCAAGGCTTCTTATTTTTCTGAAGTGCTGATAGCCTGGACTGGATTTAATAGCTCCTGTTCTGCGACTTTTGACTAAATTTTGGCAGAATGTGTTGTAGAAAGTAGAAACTGGTGCAATGAGTGCATGGATACCCGCTTGGCATATTGTGTTCATTGTTTGATGCCAAAGCACAACTTACAACTGCACTGGCGAGAGCACGTTGGAACAAACATGTGAAAAAAAAAGAAAAAAAGAAAAGATGAAGAATTCATGAAGCAACATACAGCTCTAAAGATTGAAATATATATAAAGAACAAGGAAAATACAAGTATGTTAGCCAAAAACAGAGAGCAAAATACAAGTAAACGAAGTACTACTATACAGTATACACCCACTAAAAAGTACACTGCATGGGTCGAACGGCCCAAATAGTCGGCCCGTTACGAACACACGTATGCTAGGGTTTACCACCTCCCAAGTCCCCCGCCGCCACGAGATATAAAGGCAAACCCTAATCCCCCCGCCCACTGCTCTCGCACCTTCCGCCTCCACTCCCCGCAGCCGCCGAAGCGCCTCCGCCGCCGCCGCGAGCCGATCCAATGGCGCCGACGTCGAAGCTGTCGCAGGGCATCAAGAAGGCGTCGCGGTCTCACGTGTACCACAGCCGCGGGCTGTGGGCCATCAAGGCCAAGCACGGCGGCGCCTTCCCCAAGGCCGAGAAATCCGCCGCGCCCGCCGCGCCCAAGTTCTACCCCGCCGACGACGTCAAGCCCCGCCAGCCAAGCACCCGCAAGCCCAAGCCCACCAAGCTCAGGTACTAGCCGCAGCAGCAGCAGCATCTCTTAGTTCGATTTGTTTGCTGAGAGGTTCGGATCCTGACGCTTTCTGGTGCAGGTCGTCCATTACGCCGGGGACTGTGCTGATCCTGCTCGCCGGGAGGTTCATGGGGAAGCGCGTCGTGTTCCTCAAGCAGCTCAAATCTGGCCTGCTTCTTGTTACTGGTAAGCCTATGTTGCTAGCGTTACTCAGTTCAGTTTCCTGGTTAGTTTAAAATTGTGTTAGATTGCTTCATGCTGTTGGATAGTATAGATTTACGTTTCCTATCTGTGATAACTTTTCGTTAGTTGTATTGAAACTGAAAGTAGTTGTCACATTGTCTAGTTTGGGTGTATGACCTTGACTTGTCTGTAATTTCTAGTGGACGATTATACATTGTGCATTTGATTAGTATATTGTTTTTGGGGATGAAAGGCTGGATCATTGGATTAGCATCTTCTTACAGTATAAAATCTACAATTCCGTATCATATCTTTCTATTAGTTTGGACATTGACATCTACTTAGAAGGAACCTGCTTTGCATTTCATTATATTTTAGCTGTTTACTTGGTATTTATGTTTGACTGTGAAACTTCCTGGACCCTTTTGTGCACAATTAGGATGTTTTTTGAAAGCTTTGGTGATATGGTAGCAAGATTAGTTTGATGTCCTTGCCCTGTTGTATTTGCAAACTGAAGATTTCCTCAATATTTGTAAAATTACGATTTATTGCAGTTGATATTGTGTTTGGTAAACTTTGGTTTGGCATGGTTGTAGTCGTTTCTGGTGTAAATTTTTAGCTTGAATTGAATATAGTCTTTCCTCACAAGACATGACCTTTTTCAGTTAGGGTGGTTCCTTTGTTTGGGTTAGATGGTTTAGTCTTCACTGGCTTATCAGAATTTTGTACTGAGTGTTAGTTTGCACTTTTCAGATGTATCGGGATAATGCCTCCTATAGTTCATCATCTTAGCCCTGCGTTTTCCATGATTTAACTTGTAAATGCCTCCATATTTTCCACTATATCTTATGAAGAACCCTAATGAAAGTTATACCTTTCACCACTGATACTTTTTTCTCAAGTGATTCTCCTACAGTCATTTGTTAACTTTGATAAAATATTTCTATTGCATTCTACTTTGACAAATGGCTTCCCCAATCTCCAATCACTAGCATGTGGAATTTTCCTGTTACTGTGTTACAGATGGACATTCTTGAGACTGCATTGGAATTGCAAAGATGTTAAAATGCTTCTGAGATTTAGTATGATTTTTTTTTAATAAAGGAGGCAAATGCATGCACATTTTACAATTGTACCTTTTTTATGTGTTTATTCCAACTTGTTTGTTTTATTCAGCTGTTCTATCAGTTTATGTATGCTAAAGTAAGATCAGTATCAATGATATGCTTGTGCAAATTTATTTGTTCCATGCTGGTATCAATTGACTATCAGATAAGCAATTCACAAATAGAACTGGTTGAATTCAGATAAGCAATTCCTATGGTCAAGGATCCGACTTTTTTTGTTTTGTTTCCCTAAGCTATATTTTTCTCTGAACTGTATATTGCATTTGGGTTCTTCTCATATTGTCATTTGTACTTATCGTACTTAGAACTTACATTTGCATCCCTCTCAGGACCCTTTAAGATCAATGGTGTTCCGATCCGCCGTGTGAACCAGGCCTACGTCATTGCAACATCTACAAAGGTTGATATCTCCGGTGTTATTGTGGAGAAGTTTGATGACAAGTACTTTGCTAGGGACAAGAAGAAGAAGGCGAAGAAGACTGAGGGTGAACTTTTTGAGACCGGGAAGGAGGTACATCTTTACATAATCTGAACCTCGTTTCCTTGTACATTATAACCTTGCATTCCAGTACTTATTATGGTGGAATTCATCTGTATGTTTTAGGTGACCAAGGACCTGCCACAGTTCAAGAAAGAGGACCAGAAGGAGGTGGACGCTGAGCTGATCAAAGCTATCGAGGCTGTCCCAGATCTGAAAACCTACCTTGGTGCGCGGTTCTCTCTCAGGGACGGGGACAAGCCCCACGAGATGGCTTTCTAGGCTAGTTGGCGCTAGGTACTAGCTCTGAAGTCACTTTGCCTGGTCTGTCTTGAGCGTGTGAACTTTTCGTTTCCATTAATATCTGTCTGTCAAATCTTACGTGAAGTCTCAGAATCACGCTTCGCTGGTTAATTTTAGTGATGTTTTGCACAATACCAATATACATAAGCATTGTGCACTTAAAGTCATGTGCTGTTGTTTCTGCATTCGTTCATGGCTTCTAATTTCTAAGTGTCTCGCGGGGAGTCTATATATTTGACTGAGTGTTGCGCCTTTTGAATCACTTCACTTAATGTATGGAATGGTGTCAAAAATTGAAGAAATTTTGTATATCCAATTTCCAAAGTGTTTTGCACTGTCAATTAAGCCCATTCTCACTTCTAATTATCAAATCACGGGTACTCGCTCATGTAAAATCTGGGATTTTCCACTTAGGATGCGTGTTATGTATTTGTTGGATGCGATTTTAGCTATGGATTGCTGTATTTTGATCATGCTGGTGGGAGTATAACCAGGGTGACGCACTATACAAATGGCATTATCTGACTGCAGAATACAGTAGTAACAATACGATGTATAATGTATCCCTACCTCTGCGCTTAAAATCACGGCAACAAACTGAACAAAGCACTGTAGCGTGCATAGCAAAACTCATAGCTGTACGTAAACATCAGCACATCACACCAAATTGGTAGGAAATCACAGCATGTACAAATCGCTGACAAACTACTGGCTATAGCATTGTATCGGCCCGGGACGGCAGCCTCTTGAAGAAGTTGCCGGCGGCCGGTGGCATCCGGCTCCGGAACCGCGGGTGGCGGAGCACGTACAGCCCGGCGACGAGCGCCACAACCCGGAAAGGCGTGACGTAGAGCACGATGGCGGCGACGAGGCAGAGTACCGTGAACAGCGCCGTGGCCCTCGGGTCCCTCCACGCGAGCAGCGACCGCACCCGCTCGCCCTGCGTTGCCACGTCCCCGACCACCGTTTGGATCCGCCCGGCCACGCTCCGCAGCCGGTCGTACCGCACCCGCACCACGTCGTTCGGCCTCGACGTCGGGAACGTGTCCAGCTCCTCGTCGAGCTCGTCGGGGTGGATCACCTCAGCACAGGAGAGCCTCACGGACATGTGCGGCGGGCTGCGCGGCCGGCGCCGGTAGTTCCCGACGCCGACCATGGACATGTACAGGAACATGGTCGGCAGGATGAGCTCCGGGAAGCACATGAGGGTCACGAAGAGCAGGTGCACGAGGATGGTCGTCGCCGGGTTCCTCCAGTGGCACACGTCGGCGAGCCACCGCACCGTGCTGGCCGCGCCGGACAGCAGCGCCGTGACCCGGAAGAAGTTGGCCTTGCTCCGCCGCATGCTCCACATGTGCGAGTCCGCGTCAAGCATGTACTCCACGACCTCCCGACGAAGCGGTGGCTCGGCTCGGCTCAGCCTTGCCGCCACGATGCTCATCGCCTGCCGCCGGAGCCCGTCGAGCTGCAGGATGGTGAACGGCTGGATGTGGTGCATCTTGGGGAGGAGGGGTTGGCCGTAGAGGTACACGACGCTGGCGAGAGAGAGGCAGGTGAGGCGCACGGCGAGGCAGAGCTCGCCGTTCTTGCGCACGCCGGACGGGTGCAGCACGACGAACGGGTGAGCGTTGGTGTACACCTTGTCCATTTCCAACGTCGAAAGGCGTATCCTGACCTTGCCGATCCTCTGGTCCCTGACGGCGCCGTTGCCGCCATTGCCGGCGGCGGCGTTGCCGAGGTGGCAGTTGTCGAACATGGCGAGCGTGAGCACCGTGCACGGGTCGTAGACCTCCCATGTGTACTGCTCGTTCCACCGGGGGCTGCACGAGTCCACGACGGTGCGCGTGCGCACCCACTTCTGCCCGTACTTGGCGACACAGTACGCGTCGGTCGTGCCCCGGCCGTCGATGGTCTTCATCGGAGCGAGGCCCTGCGCGCCGAGGACGCCGACCTCGAGCACGCCGATGGGCGGGCGCCACAGCTGCCGCGCCGTGGGGCGCGTGTCGCTGGCGTACATGGTCGGCTCGTCCATGACGTGGTACGCGCCCTCGAGGCATGCCCGGAGGTGCACGCGGCCGGCGAAGGTGGCCTCCGGCCGGCGCAGCGGATGCCCAAAGGGTTCCAAGCTGAACCACTGCGACTGGATCACGCGGCGGTCGAGGTGCTTCTCGAAGAGTGTGAGCGGCAGCACGGCGCGCCCGACGATCTCGTCTTTCCCCGGGTGCACGCGGGCCTCGACGATGAGCACCGCTGGATCGTCGAACGGCTCTGCCACGACGAAAACCAGCTCCTCGTTCCACGCCAGGCTCGTGGGATTCCTCATGGAGCACGGCTTGGTCCTGAGCATTATGCCGCCGACTTGCACCTTGGCGAAGACCTCGGCGTGCCGACCCTTGTCGCCGACACCGGCAGTCACGACGTCCTGAGCCTCGAGCACGCTTATCCGGAGGTACCACAGCTTCGGCGTGACGTACACCTTCGACCGCGTGCTCTGCACGACCGCCACGCCATCACCGCCGCGCACCGACGCCGCGTCGGCATGCCATGCGTCCGCGAACGCCTCGTCGGCCTGCGTGCCGACCCACACGGCGAGCATGACCTCGCCGTGCACCATCTTGCCACCGCCACCACCGTCCCGGACGTTCTCGAGGCGGTACCACTGCGGCGCGAGCGGGCTGTCCGGTGGCACGCGCACGGGCACCTCGCCGACGTCGAACGCGACCTTGCCGACGTAGTCGTCGCGCGCGACGGCGTCCTTGTCCCTGACGAACACCTCGAGCGCCGTGGCCTGGACGCGCTCCCTCGAGAAGGCGAACACCTGGTTCCACTCCGGGCTCACCTTCCTCTCGTAGTGCCGCGTCGTGCCGCGGTAGTTGCCGAGGCGCACCTCGACGTAGGGGTTGCACCCGCCGGTGACCGCGCTCACGGGGAGCCCGCGCGCCTTGACGACGCGCACGTACAGGTAATGCATCTGCTCCACGAGATCATAAGCACTCGCCAGCCTCTCGCCGGAGCCAAGGCCCATCCACCCGCCTCCGCCGCCACGTGCACGCGTGCTGCCACCGCCGCAGCCTGCCGGCCACTGCTCCCTGACCTGTGGCTGTGGTATTGCGTCCTTGGCCTTGTAGTCCTCCGCTCTCACCGGTGGCGCCTGCGCATGGAAGACATACGGGTACGCCATGACCGTCGAGGCAGGCAAACACGGGTACCGACTCACCGTCTTCTCCGGCTCGCAGCCTTCGCTGTCAGCGCCCTCCGTGCGCGTGCCCGCCTTTCGGTTCGGCGGTCGGCTTTCCCGTCACCGGGAAGGGAAGGCATGCAAAGGTGGCATCACCAGCTAGTAGTAGTACTAACTACTAGCAATGGAGTGTACAAGCTTTCTTGCTGTTGCTACGCAAATTCTTGCAGAAGCTTGAACTGCGTCAGTTTCGATAGAAAAGAAGGTGGAGGGAATAAAGATGAGATCATGTGATGCGAGTCACGGCGAGTTGGTGGGCCGATGCATTTGTTTATATTCGAATCAGAGCAGGAGTCTTTATGAAGACTCCTGGGATTATTCTCAGGAAACTGCCTGTATCTGCTGCTTTTCTGTATCAAGGTTAGTTTAGTTAATCCATGATAACTGTATGCGCCTCATGTCTTATCTTGCATGTTTCAGAAAAGAATAGGTATATCAAGATTCTGAACCATATGGATTTGTTATTCTGGTTGTTCCCCTTTCTGAATAGATTGCAGTCATTGTACCAAATTAAGATTTAAGAGTGACTCATGTTCGTTGAGCTTATTTTCTGTCAACAGTATCATGGTTCACAGAATCATTCAGAATAATTTTTTTGGTAATTCTGAAAGAGGATCAGCATTGTTAGGTATTTAGCTGTTTGCCTAAGCTGCAATATTATATTCTGAATTTTCAACAGTAAGCTTGAAAGATATATGTACTGAGTTAAACTTTTGCAACACATGAACTTAGGTCTCAGTGTTCATATCTCCTACGGTATTCAACAATGTGGAATTGTCGGTAGCCAGTAGTCAAAGATCAAAAGGTGATTCTTGTTCTCTAATATCGCAGACAGATATAAACAAAAAAAACTTCTTCTCTTAATCCAGAGACGTTTTCTCAGCGGTGTTCATATATGAGAAAGCAAGACAAAGGAGGAAGGTGCGTACTTGTTTGAAAAGCAAAAGCAATCCAGAGGCTTTTGGCGCCTGGCTTTGCTTTAACCAAAGAAGCTCTTTTCCCCCCTCTCCTTGGAGCTTTATTCTCCTCGTTGCCATTTAAGTACATTGACCAATGGCAATGGAATAGTATTGGGCAAATCCAAGATCAATGTAGGGTCTACTAGCTCTTTGAGAATTGAAATTTACTTCTTATTTTACATAGAAGTATTATAATCTCAAGGCTTTTTGCCTTGTTGGTCCCTTGATTTCTTGATTCCTCCTCGATATTTCACCCAGTGCCTTCTTTTTCTCTCCTTTTGCTCATTGCTCTGAGTTTAGTGTACTTGCTTTACCAAAGGTTGCATGTTTCCAGTAGTTAAGAAATAGCCAATACATCTCTTTACTTATGGAGCAAACCATAAGGCCTACACACTGTTATCATTGTGTTGCTAAATGGCGACCAGATAGGGTCTACCATGGGAATCAGAAGCAAATCCAATATACTTCAGATTTTACAAAGATTGGCAACGAGTTGTGCTGCTTTCTATTATGTTCTTTTCTTGTGTTTTAAGCTATTTTTTGCTATGACTACATGAGAAATCAAATGAGTTGTCATTTTTACTACTATTCTCTTTCAAATTGTTTTTTGAAGTTGGAAAATCAAGTGGGCGTTTTGCAAGCAAGTGATAGCTTGCTGTCGAAGGATGAATCCAGACAGGAAGGCAGGCAGGTCTTGCTCCTAAGCAACTACACAAGACTAGATTATATGAGAGTGACCTGTGCTACTGTTCCTGAAATCCCGTGCACGACTTCTGAACACAACTTCTGTGTCATGGAAGTTCCGATGTCTCACGATCGGCAGGATGGCAGTGTTAGAATATAGCTTGCCTATTTTAATAGGTCAAGAGGTCAATATATAACATGTACAGAGTAAAGGTGTTCATAGGCGGCTTGGCTCGGCCCGGTTCGAGCTCGATCCTTTTCGGGTCGGGCCTGGGACTGCTTTTTTGGCTCGAAGCCCAAGCCCGAAAGCCCGAAGGTCTGAAAAACAGTGAAAATCTATTTTTTTTAATTCTGAAAATGAATTAAATATCACTTTTTTATTCCGAAAAATGATTAAAATATTATTTTTAAATCAAAAATTGATTTTTCGGGCCGGACTCGAGCCTGTCCATTTTTGGTCGGGCTTTTCAAGCCTGACCCGAAGCCCGGCCTAGCCCGTCTTTTGAACAAGTCTAGTACAGAGTATATAATTATACAAAGAACATCCTACAATATTCACATATCTAACACCTTTTCTCAAACTCATGGTGGAACATCCTACAATATGCACATATTTAACACCTTTTCTCAAACTCATGGTGGATCAACAACACTGAGTTTAGAAAGGTATAACCTATGCTGAACTCTAGTTTGTATCTTGGTGAAAAAATCTGCTAACTGAAACTCCGAAGGCACATACTCAAGATCAATAACTTGATCTTGCACATGTGATCGCATATACGAGGTATCCACTCCAATGTGTTTGGTGAGCTCATGCTTCACAGGATCTCGAGCAATGCTGATTGCACCAGTACTATCTGATAAGAGAAGAGTCGGTGCAGAAACAGAAACACCAAAAATCCTCAAGTAGCCATCGAAGTCAGGTGATCTCAGCTGTCAACGACGCCATGGCTCTCAACTCAGACTCAGTGCTCGAACAGAAAACTGTAGTATGCTTCTTAGTCTTCCAACCAATCAAAGAGGAACCAAGAAAAACACAATAGGTAGAAAGAGACCGGTGATCAGAATGATCGCTAGCCCAGGTCGCATCAGAGTACACCTTAAGTTGCAAAGAACTAGAACGAGGAAAGAACAGGCGACGAGTGATGGTCCTGCGAAGATATCGCAGAACACGAAGAAGATGAGTGTAGTGAAGTTGAGTTGGAGCAGAGATGAACTGACTCAGGATGTGAACCGGGTGAGATATATCAGGGCAAGTGATCCTAAGGTAGACAAGGCTCTCGACAAGATGGCGGTAGCGAGTGGGATCCTCAAGAGGCTCACCATCAGTAGACCGAAGGTGAACACCAAGCTCTATCGGAGTATCCACCATACGCTGATCAGTGAGACAAGCGCGAGTAAGGATATCCTGAATGCACTTCTCCTGGGAGAGATAGTAGCCCTCAGGCATAGAAGTGATCTCTATCTTAAGGAAGTAACAAAGAGGACCTAAATCAGACATCAAGAACTGCTCACTGAGACGCTCCTTCACAAAGGCGATGTACTGAGAGTCATCTCCAATAATGATCATATCATCCACATAGAGAAGGAGGAGTGTCCAACCCCAAGGAGAGATGTGGACGAAGAGGGCAAGGTCGTGATCACTGGCGGAGAAGCCGGCAGCAGTGACAACAGAGGAGAAGCAGTCAAACCAAGCACGAAGGGCTTGTTTGAGCCCATAGAGAGAGCGACGAAGGCAACACACCATGCCATCAAGGACAGAATACTCAGGGGCGGCTGCATGTAGACCTCCTCACGACGCTCGCCATTGAGAAAAGCATTCTTAACGTCCAACTGAAAGATAGGCCACTGTCGAACAGAAGCCACGACAAGGAGAGTGCGAACAGTGGTCATGTGGACAACAGGAGAGAAAGTCTCATCGTAGTCAGGACCATGCTCCTGCTGAAAATCACACGCTACGAGACGAGCCTTGTAGTACTCGAGAGAACCATCCGAGCGGGTCTTGATCTTGTACACGCACTTGCACGTGACGGGAGTGACACACGCAGGTAAGGGCATAAGATTCCAAGTGCTAGTACGCTCCAAAGCAGCAATCTCCTCAAACATCACGAGCTACCACTCAGGGTGGCAAGCAGACCTCTCACCAGTAAGTCGTAGGGTCGAAGAGCAAGCGATGGTACAAAGCCGTGGCGCCAGCGCCTATCGGTGTGACGATCACGAAGATCGTATCTAGAAGAAGGTAGAGCGGGACCTAGCAAGGACGAAGAAAGAGAACTGGGAATAGGCCCAACAAAGACGGAGATTCAACAATGGAAGGAGTAGGCCGAGGGCAGCGAGAGTAATGCAGGGGAAAAGGTGGATTCTCAACAACAGAGTGGGAAGGAAACTCTAGCGAAGGGGGAACAGGTGGAGACGGAGAGGGAGGCGAAAAGGATGGAGGATGAGGTGAAACAGTGGTGAAAAGCTGAGAGTCAGAAAAAAATCAGAAAGGAGATCGACTCAGCAAGAGAATCTGGGCTAACAGTGGGGGAACGAGGGTAGTAAGATCAGGACTCAACAAAAGTGACACCCCGAGAAATCCTCATCCTACGAGCAACAGGGTCATAACAACGATAACTCTTATGCTCAAGACTGTAGCCAAGGAAAACATACTCAACTGACTGAGTACTCAGCTTAGTGCGCTCACGAGGTGGAAGATTGACGAAACAGACATAGCCAAAACTGTGAAGGTGACTGTACTCTAGACCTCGACCACAGAGACGCTCAACAGGAGTAGAACCTTGAAGAGCAGTGGAGGGCTGTAGGTTGATGAGAAAAGCAATAGTAGAAACAGCCTCAGCCCAGAAGTGAGAGGGAACAGAAGAGGCAAGCATGAGAGAGTAAGCGGTCTCAAGCAAGTGATGATGCTTACACTCAGAGGCACCATTTTGAGCGTGAGCACCAGGGCAAGAGTACTGAGGAAGAGTGCCCTGCTCAGCGAGAAAACAATGCAACGCAGCAGATAGATACTCACCAGCAGAGTTGGCACGAAACACATGAATGACTGAATCAAACTAAGTGCGAACCATGGTGGCGAACATCTGGTAAATAGAAAGAACCTGACTATCATAGCAAGAAAGACTAAACAGTAGAAAGAGGAGACCCCTGGTGTCCACGAGAGTGACTAAAGGGTCCTCGAAGAGGGGACTGGTGGTCAGGAAGTGAATATGTATTGATTGCTCAAAAAACCCAGTCTGCCTTATTACATAGGGGAGGTAGCTATTTATAGCCTTTCTACTAGGTACATGGGATTACAAACCTACCCCTTACAGGGCCCTATACTGGTAGGGGCTGTAGAGGCTTTTCCTACCCCTATGTGTATCCTTCGGCTCTTGGTGGACCCTCCTAGTCCTAGTTCATCTAACTAGTGCGTCCGGCCCAGCGGTACTATGGTTCTTCGAAGGGTACAGGATGCCCCCTGTCCAAAGGGCCTTGGCCACCCCAGGAGGTTGCAGTGCTTCGGACCCATTCGGGCCCCTTTGGACCACTTCGGGTACCTTTGGGCCCCTCTGGACTCTCCGGTCCCCTTCGGGCCCTCCGAGCCCCTTTGGCGGCCTTCAGATCCCTTTGGCGATACTCGGAGGGGTGGGCGCGCTTGCGGTGTTTGCATGGTCATGGGGGCTGGTGGGCTACCCCTACGACAATCTCCTCACGGTCGAGGTCTTGCTTCGCCATGGTTGAAACCACGCCTTTTTTCCCGGAGGGTACAGGTACACCGTCCCCTTCGGCCTAGCGAAGCACTTTTGCACCCCCCTCCCCCGCGGCATGTAGGTCGAACCGGCGGGCCTGGTGGTGGCCCTTTGGATACCGCACGGCATTGTCGGGCGTTGCGCGTCATAAATGGGTGAGGCTTTTGCGACGCCTCGGGTACCATGCATGGTGGTTGTGCGTCGGGTGGTTTAACGTCGTTTGTTGGTTCCTCTGCGTCATAATGTTGTTTGCTCGACGTCTTATTGGATTGCCACATCTCATGTTGTGCTTAGGCCGTGGATTTTCGGCTTCCGTGCCCTACGTTGATGCGGACACGTTGTCTATAAATAGGGGGTTTGACCCTTACTCCGTCCTCATTCGCGACAGCTAAGCCTTGGGTTTTACATCTTGCCCCCGTGGCTTGCTCTTTCGCTTATATTACGCCCCACCGTTCCCAGAGTTCCTCTGCGCCTTGAGATGACGAAGTGAAACAAGGATGGTGGGAGTTTGGTGGCGTATACAGACGAGCTAGGTCGCTCCACTGTGACGCCACAGGTGCTGCAAGCACTCAATGACGAGGGGAAGCTGGTGGATCTCAAAGACGTGCGAGCCCCCGAACCGGAGGTTGTGCCGACACCCCGAGAGGACGAGACGATCGTGTTCGTGGCCTTCCTGGACGCGGATCTCCGCCTGCCGTGTGTTGACTCTATGGTCCAGGTTCTTCAGATGTACGGGGTCGATCTGACCCAGCTGACACACAACTCCATCGTCAAACTTGGTGTCTTCGAGTGGGTACTGCGCTCCGTGGGAGCGAGCGACGGGGAGGCGTGACTCTTCGCGTACCTCCATGATGGGCGATGCCAGCCGAAAAAGAAGAAAGACACCGGCGAGATGCTAAATTTCGGGAGCGTCAACTTCTAGCCGAAGGCGCGCCTTTCTTCGGTACTCGCCTGCTCTGGCCGCCTAGAATAGGTGGGAGACCGACTGGACTCAAAGGTGGTTTTACCACAAGTGCCCTCCCGATGCCGGTGTTCGCTCCGCCGAGGGGCCCATTCAACTTATTCCGTCCCCGACGATCGACCTTTCTGCGAGGGAGGAGGCGTTGCTCCGTGTGCTACTTAACACGACGCGCAGGCTGTCCACAAGGAATCTTGTGGAGGAGTTTTGCGCACTTCAGGTGTGGCCACTGGCGCGTGGAGCTTGGTGAGCTGAAGGATGGGATTCCCCTCTTGGATTTGGGGGGTCGCGCAGGTGCTAACTTCGGCCCTTAGCTTTGCGTCTTTTATGTAGTTGCTTCAATGTCTCAACACTCCTGTAGTGCTGCCTATTGACGAGGCCGAGCGTGCCGCGGAGCAGCTTCTGGGCCCCTACACTAGGGAGGAGCACGGGAAACGAGGGCTGGTAGTGCGCGAGCCCGCGTGAACCGGGCGTACGCGGATCCTGCGGTTCGCTTGGTGGAGCATCCGAATCCCGACGCAGTGAAGAAGAAACTGGTTCGTGGCCCAGAGGAGTTGGAGGGCCACGAACCGATCAGTGTGGTGCCCATACGGGCCGTTGGGACCACTGGCGCGGATCGCTCCAACCATGCTGGGGAGGACGCGACGGGTCCCACTTCGAAGAAGGTGTCGCAAGTTCCCGGGGCACCGCAGGAAGTAAGCAACTTGATGAGCTCTTTGTCGGCGTCGCTAGCGGTTGCTCCGCGGGCTGGTGCTACAAAGGTGGTGCTAAGCTCGTTTGGCATAGAGAGCATGCCGCTCGAAGAGGTGTCCATTGGGACGCCTTCGCAGGTGTATGCCCGGGGTACCGAGGATACCCAAGTGGAGGAGCCCGCCTTTGCCCGTGACATGATCTGTTAGCTTCGGCTCCCCGTTTGCCCTCCTTATTTTGTTTTGTTCTTTTGCACTTGGTTGACTTGCGCAACGCGGATCGTCGAAGGGGGCAGCGGCGGTGGAGTGGTCTCCGGGGTCGGAGGGTCCGTTGGGGGCTCCGATGCTGAGAGGCACCGGGACGGCTCTGATGCCGGAACATCGGAGGGCGCCTCGGGCGCCAAGTGGGCCGAGGCAACTATCGGTGCATCCGGAGAAGTGGGCATCGCGGATGTAGGCCCGCTATGCACCCAAGATTTTAAGGTCAGCCCCGGGACGACGGTTGTTTGTGTGGAGGTGGCTTGCTTTGCCACCCCGTCTCGCGTGTCCGAACTCTTCCGGTGCATGCCCGCGGAGAGGATGTTCCGGTGTATCGAGGTAAACACAATGAGGGTAAGTTTGAATATGCCCGCAGTTCTGTCCTACTTTATGTAGCACTGACGGTGCGTTTTGGGTAGACCTTGATGCTGTCGCGCATGCTCGATGGGGATATCCAGCGCTGCTACATAGAGATCGAGGAGCGGATTGACGCAGAGCATGCGCGTAGCGAATCCTTAGGCACGGAGCGCTCGGCCCTTGTCGAGAAGGCGAGGGGGCTGGAGTCAAGAGTAACTGAGCTAGAGGGTCAGCGGTGGGCTCTGCAAGAGGAAGTGGAGTCCTTGCAAGGTATTCGCGTCGTCCTTGAAGCGGAGATTGCGGTGGAGCGGGAACTTTCGGTCACTGTGTCGTGGGCTACCTGGGAGGCAATGGAATGTATGGGGGACGCTATGACCGAGCTTGGTGCCGTGCCTCCGCGCGGCACCCCATACCAGCAGATGATGTTCTTCCATGCGAACCGTTGTGCAGCTGCGACGGTGATTTTGGCGACTGGCTTAGCTTAGACCCATCTGGAGAAATACTCGATGGCAACGAATGCGAAGCAGAGGTTGCTTTTGGCCACTGGGTATGGTCCGATGATGTCCAGTCCCCATCGCGCGAAGGGCCAGACGGGGAGCAGGGGTTGCAACGGGAGTGCAAGCGCCCTTGTGTTGTGGCTGGCCCACTAGCACCCCTGGCAGTGTTGGACGAGGTCTTGGGTGTCCCGAAGCGCTGCTGGCTAGTAAAATCCTTGGCGAAATGTTTTCGCCACGAGGCCCTAGGGCCCTTTTGGCCAAGCGGCATAGGAATCAGCTGAGGGCGGCGAGGCGCCCTGTCAGCTTTTGCACCTCACGGGTGTTGTGACAGGGCTTCATTTCCTAGATGGCCCTAATTTTTTGGGGGTTGGCCTCGATACCCCTCTTGGACAAAAGAAAGCCCAAGAGCTTGCCCGCCTTCACGCCGAAGGCGCACTTCTCTGGGTTGAGTTTGATTCCCTCCGCCCAAAGGCTGATGAAGGTTTCTTGCAGGTCTTTCGTATGTGCACCTGCGAACTTGCTCTTGATCACTATGTCATCCACAAACGCTTCCACATTGCGGCCGAGCTGGCCGATTAGGACCTTTGTGATGAGGTGGGTGAAGGCCGCACCCGCATTCTTGAGGCTGAAGGGCGTGCGGGTGTAGCAATATGTTCCTATGGGGGTGATGAATGTGGTCTTTGTTTCGTCCTCCTTGGTCGTGAGTACTTGATGGTATCCAGAGTAGGTGTCTAGGAAGCTCATTAGCTCGCACCTCGAAGTGGCGTCCACCAATTGGTCGATGCGGGGTAGGAAAAAATCGTCCTTGGGGCATGCCTCATTGAGGTCGACGCACATGCGCCATTTTCCCGTTTCTTTTTGTACGAGATCAAGGTTGGCCAGCCACTCCGATTGTTTAATATCGCGAATGACCTCCGCCTTTAGCAGCTTGGCAATCTCTTTATTTGCCGCTTCCAAGCGGTCAGCCGACATGCTCCGTAATTTCTGTTTCTTGGGTGATGCGTCACTTCGGATGGCTAGGCGGTGCTCGATTGTTCCTCGTGCCATGCCGGGGATGTCCTCCGGGCCCCAGGCGAAGATATCCGCGTTGCTGCAGAATACTTCGAGGATGGCGTCGTGCGCTTTCCCCGGGAGCTCCGCCCCGAGGGTCACTGTCCTTTCTGGGGAGTCATCACTTAGGGGGACTCTCTGAAACTGTCCCTGCGGCTTTGGCTTCGGCGTCCATTTCGTTGAAGGTGGGCTTGTTTGGTCCCTTTTGTTCGGCCCAACGGTGTGGACATGTTGGGCTCGCGAAAGAGCCTCTAGCTCTGTGTGCCTTGTGAGGTCTTGGTCCCCCCGCACCGTGACTATGCCCTCCGGTGAGGGAATCTTCATGCACAGGTAATTGTGGTGGGCCATGGCACTGAAGGTGTTGAGCGTGGCCTGGCCGAGGATGGCATTGTATTGGTAGGGCATTTGAACAACGTCAAATGTGACGGCCTTGGTTCGGAATGCGAAGTTATCACTGAATGTGACAACAGTCAATCGGCCTAGGGCGTCCACGAGCCTTCCCGGCCTATCAGGGTATGCAGGGGTGACAGGCGATCTCGGGGGATCATCATCTTGTCGAAGGCATCCGCGAATAGGAAGTCCGCTGAGCTTCCTCCGTCGACGTGGACACGCCTAACCTCAAAATCTGCGATATTGGCGGAGATGACGAGGGGGTCTTGGTGTAAAAAATACACACCACGGGCATCCTCGCGGCCGAAAGAGATTAGTATCTCGGCGTAGCGAGGTGGGATGGATACAGGGTATGTTGCGAGGTAGTGAATCTGTCGGGCGTACGCACGACATTGTCTTTTTGAGGGCATGTCGAGTGAGGATCCTCCAGCGATCATGTTTATGATCCTTTGCTGGTGCTCCACGCGGCCCCTTCTATGCGGGGTCTCATTGGTGGGGCGGGCAGTTGGTTGCCGCCCCCCCTCTGTCATCACACTCGATCGCGGTTCATGTAGTTCCGCATGGCTGCAATGGTGCGACACTCCCTAGTCGTGTGTGACCCTTCGCCGTGGAGATCACAAAATGGTGAAGGGCTTTCGGTGCTGACGCGATTGTCGGACTGACGGCCGCCGTTTTGCCTGCGGCCTCCACGCCTTCCCCCCCTCGGTGGGTGAGCCACCGTCTACGTGATAGACGTTCCAGCCCTTTTGTCGGTAGTCGATGGCCCACGGCTTGGTGGGTGCCCCGGTCGCGGCGGCAGTGGGTCCTTTCGCGGGTGGTGCGCCCGGGGTGGATGTTGGGGCAGCGGGGGCTACACCTCTCTGAGTGCCATCTTCCTCTGCCCGAGCGTACTCTTCCATCTTGTCAAATAGCTCCGTCACCATGTGAATAGGCTTGTGGACCAGCCTTTTCGATAGGGGGCCCTCTTGGAGCCCGCATGTGGTCGCGTTTATAATGGTGGTTTCATTGACACCCTTCACCTGATACTTCACCTTTGCAAATTTTTTGAAGAAGCTCCGGAGGGATTCACCGGGGGCCTACTTTACTGCGAATAGGTGCCTCGTGTCTTTTGGCTCCGTGTAGTTTCCCTGAAAATTATTGCGAACGAGATCCTGCAACTGTTCCCACGCATATATGGAGCGGGGGGGTGGTTAAGAACCATGTTAGCGCCATGCCCTTGAGGACGAGGGTGACGCTCTTCGCCTTTGTACTATTATCTCCTTCGGTCGCCTCGATAGCTATCTCGTACACCTGGAGGAATTTTGAGGGGTTCGTGCACCCCTCGAAGGGCTTGACCTCCGGCATCTTGAAGCTTGGTGGCCAGCGGGCTGTCTTTAACCCGACGCTCAGCGGGGAGTTAGGGTCCCCCGGAGCAATGGAGCATTAGGTGCGGTTGCCGAAGGCGAAGGGGCGGCCTCCGCTCCGGTGGTTGGTAGGGTCCGGAGCGGGGAGGGCTGTCTCCGGTGGATGTCGGAGGTCTGCCAACTCTCAGCGAAGGTCAGCCAGTTCTTGCTGGAGGGCTTCATACGACCTTTGGCTTACGCCCACTGCCCCGGGCGATGGGCCCCCTGGGTTGCTCTCGTGGAGGGAAACCTCGGCGGGTCGGGTATCACTCCCGACGATATCTCTATGCGTGGAGTTATTTGCCTCCTCCTCCGTGGCCTGGGCGGGGGGTGCCGCCGCTGCTGAGGTTCTGCTTCGCTTGGGCCTCAGGGTGCTCAGGGCCGTGGCTGCTTCGGTTGTTGAGACCTTGGGATTGGCCCTCTTCTGATGGGCCATGCTGGTGCTTCGGGTTGGGCTTTGTAGCTTTCCTGCCGGTCCCCACGGACGGCACCAACTGTCGTAGCAAGAAAGACTAAACAGTAGAAAGAGGGGACCCCTGGTGTCCACGAGAGTGACCGAAGGGTCCTCGAAGAGGAGACTGGTGGTTAGGAAGTGAATATGTATTGATTGCTCAAAAAACCCAGTCTACCTTATTACATGGGGGAGGTGGCTATTTATAGCCTTTCTACTAGGTACACGAAATTACAAACCTACCCCTTATAGGGCCCTATACTGGTAGGGGCTGTAGAGGCTTTTCCTACCCCTATGTGTATCCTTCGGCTCTTGGTGGACCCTCCTAGTCCTGGTTCATCTAACTGGTGCGCTCGACCCAGCGGTACTGTGGTTCTTCGAAAAGTACAAGATGTCCCCTATCCGAAGGGCCTTGGCCACCCCAAGAGGTTGCAGTGCTTCGGACCCCTTCGGGCCCTTCGGACTCCTTTGGGCCCCTCCAGACCATCTGGGCCCCTTTGGGCCCTCCGAGCCCCTTCGGCGGCGTTCGGACTCCTTCGGCGATGCTCGGAGGGGTGGGCGCGCTTGCAGTGTTCGCATGGTCATGGGGGCCGGTGGGCCGCCCCTACGACACTAACTGCGAGAGGACATGAACTAGATTCAAGTATGACGAGAATAATCATCAATAAAGATCACATAGTAGCGATAACCCCCTTTCGAAATGAAAGGAGCCGCACCCCAAACATCAGAGTGAACAAGATCAAAAGGACAAGTAGAAATAGAATCACTAGAGGGATAGGGGAGTTGCAACTGCTTGCCAAGCTTGCAACCCATACAATGTAAAGAGGTGTCCCCAAAAACAGACCCAAGAACACCACGACCGACTAAAGATGATAGACGCGAGCCACAGAGATGACCGAGACAATGGTGCCACTGAGAGAAGGAGGTAGTGGAGGACGCGGTAGGACCAGAGGTAATGGTAGTGGCTGACTGGCTAGTGGAGACCAGAAGGAAGATGAAGCTAGACAAGCTCCCAAAGATGCTACGAATCACGGCGCTGAGGGCCAGTACCAAGTAGAGTCCCCGTGCGGCGGTCCTGAACACAACAAGAGTCAGACTCAAGAACAACACGATAGTCGTGATCAGAGATCTGACCAGCCGACATAAGCTGCAAAGTAAGCTGAGGAACCTGAGAGATTGTAGGAACATGAGAATAAGAAGTGGAAAGGGTGCCTTAGCCTGCAACAGGAAGAGATGTACCATCTACAGTCTGAACAGTGAAAGGAAAATATGTGGAACGCATGAAAGTAAGATGGGTAGAATCTGGTGTCATGTGAAAAGAAGCACTAGAGTCCAAGATCCACGGAGACAAGATACGTGACGAGCGAGGAGGCGGAGGCGAGGAAGATTACTGAGAAGCAAGAGCCAGACAAGCAAAATCCGAGGAGTCTGAGGATGAGCGAGGCGCTGAAGTAGTGAGAGGAGCTACTGTGTGGCGTCACCAGAAGAGCCCTAGCGAGAGGCGCCAGCTCCTGAGTGAGAGGAACCTCTAGAGCCCTTTGGGGGACATCCACCCCGACGACCCTAGTTCCTCCTTCGCTTGTAGCAATCCTGGTACTGTGGTCATCACGCTAACAAGAGGTGCATGGAGACCCAGCAGATGAAGCAAAGAACCACCGGAGGAGCCGAGGAGGATCACGGTCGATCTTGAAAACGGTGAAGGAGCAGGTGCTGAAGCAGATAAGACAGACTGAATATGAGCCACGCCACAGTGACGAGTCTCCTCAGCACGCACACCCGTGAGGGCCTCCACCAAGCTCGGGCACGGGTGGCGAGTCAGGAGTTGAGCACGCACAGTCTCGAACTCAGGCCGGAGACGCGTCAGGAAGTTGTAGAGACGGTGAGTCTCCTGGTGAGCACGGAGCCGCACACAGTAGGGACAGGTCCAACAGACATCCGGCCCTAGAGAGTCAAGCTGACACCACACCTCAAACAACTTCTGGTAGAAGTCATCCACGGTGGCATCGAGCTGCTGAAGAGAATGCGCCTGGTGCACGACTGAGAGATACATAGCATCACTCATCGGCTGGTATTGAGCTCGGAGGCGCTCTCACGTAAGCTGTGTCATCGGTAGCTCCGTCACATCCATGGAGATGGTCACGGGCATGCTACCCACCAGAATGACGATAGCACGAGCCTCGGCCTCCTGCCAGCGCTCGTAGGCGTGCAACTCAAGCTGGTAGAGCTCCAAGGCCTCCTCCAGTGCAGCATGGGCGGCCTCGTGAGCCTCCTGATCCGCACTAGTTGAGAGAGTGGGCAGTACTGACAGTCTAGGGTGAGGCGGACAGGGTTGCTCGCCAGTGAGATGACCCCAGAGACGCTGACTATTTTGTTTCTCTCAGACGCACAGGGGGCGGTGGGGAAGCTCCGGGCGTCGCGCATCGAGGCAGCGACGGCCTGATCTAGGGGCTGCAAGCCCGCGGCGTCGAATCGGGGCTGAGGAGGTGCAGATCCGAGAGCCGCAGTCTGGCCAGTCGGATCCAGACGAGACGACCTCGACGACGGCTGGAAGACGAAGCGGCGCTGGAGGCAGAGGGCGCCGGGAGGCCCTCATAGGATCGACCACGGGACCGGCGGGATCCGGTGGCGCGAGAGAAGCTCCAGAGGTCTTCGGTAGCGCGGGAGATTCCGACGGTGGGATCCGACGGCGGGGAGGTTCCGACGGCTAGATCTGGCGGTGGAGCACAAGATCCAGTGGCAGGAGGACTTCAGTGGCGCTCAGGGATTTTATGGAGCAGGGGCTCTTGCGCGCCTGCGCGGAAGCAAAGGAGGGCAGAAGGAAAAGAGGCTCGGCGTCAGCGGTGGCGGCAACCGGTAAACCCTAACCCTAGCCTTACTCTGATACCATGTTAGAATATAGCTTGTCTATTCCAATGGTCCAAGAGGCCAATATATAACATGTACATAGTATACAATTATGCAAAGAACACCCTACAATATGCACATATCTAGCAGGCAGCAGGTACGAATACAGAATATGAGACGACAAACTGGAAAAAGGAAACCAGATTTAAATGTCAAAGTACGAGTAAGAAGTATCAATGTTACAGTGTACTCAACAGTCAGCAATGGATTAAGCTTTTGCCGGCTTGCGCTGTTTCTGTTGTCGACAAATTGTGGGGGATGAATGTTTCTCTCTTCTTTCATTGTGGTTTTAGTTTGGGTTCAAAAGTATATTCTCTGTCCACTTCATGCCTACATTTGATAATGTAAATATCTGAGAGCTACTAAATTGGTAAAAGATCTTCATGCTGCTAAGTGCTAACTTGAGATCACAATCTCAGAAGTCACAGCAGAAACACGTGGGATACAGCAAAGAATATGTTCTACTGCATGCATTCAGGTAATCTTTTTCGCAGTCTCTTATGGGCCTTATGGCTAAACAACAAGAATATAGAAAACATTCTGATGTGGATCAAACCTCCGAATGAGATTTAGTTGCCCGATCTTTCGCGGTGGAATAACAAACTCACAAACCAATCTAATAGATTGAATTACAAGTATTGTAGTAACTGAGCCCACGCGTGAACAGTACCCATGCATGAACAGCACCTGAATTCTTGATCTCTCTCTCTGTCAATCTCTCTCTCAATACTTCTCTCTCAATCTCTCTCTCAACTCATCTCCTATAATTAACTCAAGCGAAACAAATTCCACACAAAAATTAATTTCAGAAACAAAAATAGTGGGGTTGGCCGCAACAACCTCCCTTCCTTCAAGCGAAACCGTCCTCGGTTTCAAGTTCATATCCAAGCCTTCATCTACAACTTGTATGGGAGCCGAAAAAATTTCAGCAAAATCGGCCTCCTCCTGACGTGTGGCTTCTTCTCGTTCTTTTCTGTTAGACAAACGTGTCTTCCACCTTTCTTCAAAAATTGGTGTGGCTATGGCACGCAACACGAGTAGTCTACTCTTCCAAACAAAAGAGCAACTTTGTGTGCCCCGTTTTCATGGCACCATGGCCTACCCAATAACATATGACAAGACACCATAGGCACCGGGATAACGTCGCACGCCACCTCACATGAGTAGGCGCCCAACGAAAAGAACACTTTCACTTGGGTCTTGATCTTGACGACATGGCTGTACCATAGCAGTCGGTACGGTTGAGGATGTGGCGTTGTTTCTAGCTTCAATTTCACGATGAGCTCGACACTAGCAGCATTGATCAAAGTGTCATCGTCGATCGACAAGTCAACGCCTTTCTCCCCCACTTTGCAATGAGAGTGAAAAAGCCATCTATTGTCGTAGCCTACCTCCTCCATCAGCATGTTGAGACTCAACACAGTGCAGTTTTCCTCTCAAGGCATCGTAGTAGCACTATCTCCACCATGAACACCCATGGCTCTTGACTCCACTAGCGAGCAACGAAAGCTCTGATACCACCTGATGTGGATAGGGGTGGATAACGAGCCGGCTCAGCTCGGCTCAGTCAAGCTCGTTAAGGAACTGAGCTCGACTCAGCTCGTTAAGCAAACAAGCAAAAATGCCAGCTCAGCTTGACTCGTTATGAACTCACGAGCTGGCTCATTTGACTTGTTTGGCTCGGGACCGCAAGAGGGCGTCGGGCCGGACACAGAAGGAGAGGGCGCCAGGCGGAGGTCGGCGCTATGTGGATAGGAGAGGGGTGCAGCTTGCTAGGCTGAGCTGGTAGACTTAGATTGGGCCTGCTATAGTTGGACTACTAGACTTGTTGGGTTGGGTTTTAATATAAACGAGCTTAACGAGTTGCTTGCGAGCTAGCTCGAACTCGGCTCATTAAAATAACGAGCAGAAATGCTAGCACGGCTCGGCTCGTTTATGGCCTGAGTTCGAGCCGAGTCCTTAACGAGCCGAGCTGGCTCGCGAGTTTCAAGCTTTTTTTCCATCCCTAGATGTGGATCAAACCTCTGGATAAGATTCAAACCGTTAGTTACCCGATCTTTCTTCTCTACGATTCCTTGGATAATGAAATTCAGAAAAACCGTTTTGACGCATATGGTGTGTTCTTAAGATGAGTTTAGGAGATGAGTTGAGAGGTTGAGAAAGAAGTATTGAGAGAGAGAGAGAGCTTAAGAGTTGGGGTACTATTCATGCATAGTACTGTTCATACACAAGCACTATTCATCAAGGCTACTATAATACTTACGATTAAATCTATTAAATTGGTCTGTGAGTGTGCTAATTTTTTTGCAATTCAATCCAATCGAATTGGTTTGTGAGTTTGTTATTCCACAGCAAAAGTTTGGGCAACTAACGGATTAAATTTCATTTTTGATCCACGTCACGTTCGACAATAGAAGCTTAGAAGTCATGCTCAAAGACCAGTCCTGCATAGGCCCCCTGCAGTATTTTTTGTAGCGCCAAAATAATCAGTGCTTGTACAAGTACCAATAAAAAACTGAGACAAGTACCAATGCAATATTCACTATTTCATTCATGTACTTTCCTCTTGCAGTTGCAAGCATGACTATCAAGATTCCAAGGCAAAGAGGCGCCTTCTGTGCTCTATCATCTGATTCATCTTACATAACAAAAGAACTTGAGTTGCAAAAAAGTCAAAGCATGGTTACAGCAGTGGTTTATGGTAATATTCCAGCTCAAAACAAGGATTTCCACAGAGTTCAGTTGTTCGAGCGCCGCTAGAATACACAAAAGTATGCATAGTTCTACCTACTGCAGTAGCATGAGCCACTGCCAATGACAGCACACCTGACACTAGCAGCTGCTAATCCTAGGCCCTCAAGCAGAGAACCAAGAAACCCCATAATCTCAGGTCCTCAAGCAGAGAACCACTAATCCCTATCTTAACATGCAAGACAACATGAGCACCATGCATGGTAAGTTTTGGGTTGAAGGGAAGACAGAAGAGCAGCAGCGACGCATTGGCTGGTTAGGCTGGCGGCTAAGAAAGCAGCAGGCAAGAGGGAATGAGGACAAGTCTGAGATGGACTTTCTCCTCCCCCCACTGTGTAGTAGAGTACTCAACTCATCGCATGGACATGAGAGTGCGCCTCTGGATGGCCCTCTTGGAAGGCTGAGCAACCTTTGGAGTTCGCTTCAGGTTTTTCCTCACCATCTTCTCTATCTGTTTTATTGAGCTGGACAGCTTCTTCTCCATGAGATCAGCAAGGGCTGGATCGATTGGTCTGGATGGAGTCTTCAATGAGCTCTCAGATGGTGAGGAAAACACCTTAAAATTGTCCTCGGCCAAGCTAGGTGCAGGGCTTGCAACAATTTGAGTTGAGCCGGAACCAGAAGCAACCAGGGAGTCCTGAGCTTCAGTGCAATGAGGAATGTCCTGCTCTGCTTGTACTGGAGTCGTCAAGTTCACACGTTGCGGTGAATGCTGAGACGTTTGGCTTCGCTGCTGAGCTGCAGCAATCCTTAAGCGACTTCTCTCAACAGCCTGCAAGTCAGAGTCAGAATAGCAGCAGCTAGCAAGAGAAACATGCACTGAATGCATATTTACAGCTAATAGTAATGATGTGTAAATAAACTTTTGAATGCCTTAACAAATAAAGTTAAATATAACAAATATGCAACCAAGGCAAGTACAGCTCAGGAATTACTAAGCATACAAGTTTTATAAAATCCAGATTCAGTAGTAACCATACTATTTATAAATTTTACAGTAGTAAGGTGGTGGGGTATCCACTCAGAGCTTAACTACTAAAAGACAACATTCCGCCAGCAAATGATCATTCAGAGTATATTTGGAAATAAGTCCAGCTTGAAAATATATGATTTGAGCAACACTAAAGAAACACTTTAATTTTGAGAAAGTACATTCTGCTATTAACTCAGAATGGTAGTATAAAGGTTTTTACTAAATTTACATCTAACTGGTACATGACAACAGGATAGACTATAGAGCACAATTTACAGCATATTTAAACAATGTTAGCCTCAAGCTGTAAACAATGTTAGCCTCAAGCTGTCAAGCATGACTACAAGAGCATAATACAAAATATACCAAATGTTATAGCAGATGTCATGGAATTTATTTAAGAGCAAAAAGGGTCTACATTTCTGCAGAATTTTATAGAAGTATATAGCGATTTTAGAGAGCTCCATTTTGACTTGATCAGATCATACTGAAGGAAACCTCAGCAGTTTAGGAAAAATAAACCAAAGAGCATGCACTAAGAGGTATGCTTCAGCAAAAAAAACCTCTTGTGCTTACATAACAAAATATCTGAATGAAGTCAATGATCTTGTGAACTGATGATTGAAAGAAAAATTGTTCTAAACAAGTATATTCGCACGGACAAATCAAAGGCATCAAATACAGGAAAACATAAACGTTAAACAAACCACAACTTCAAAAGGCAGATATGCTTTTTTTGTAATAGTGAAGTAGCTTGCACTCCACTTGAAAATAACTCCAATTTAGCCAGGCACAGGTGACTAGTCCAGTATTAAACTATTCTCACGGGATTCATCTACCATGGACACTTCAAGGACACAAGGAAGCAGGAAATCTCATTCAGTTGCGGGCTACCTACAGTACTAGATGGCTAGATCTAAGTACATGAATCAAAACAAGGTAATGTTTTCAGAGGATCGATGTAGGCATGCAGCACCAAAAGAATCTTTGTACAATACTTCATCTCAATAATCAAAACCCCTAAATCTGACTGCCAATCATAAGAAATAATATACATTGGACTCCTGGTCAAAATTTTAGCCATTAGCGTCCTTTGTTCTGGGCTGGCGACCACTAACAATTTTTTTTGCCATATCGCCCTTTCATAACCGACTAACTACCATTAGATTTAACGGATGCCCACAACAAATGTGTGTCAGAAAATATACAAGTAGCATTGCTTAACTAAAAGTCTAAAACTTCTTGATGCAATTAAGTTAATAAAAGCAAATTACTGCAGTTTTCTGACCATTGGCTAACAGTCAAGAAACACCACCTATAATCAAGTACCGGTAAAAGCTAATATTGCACAAAATCATATAACTGAATCCTACTCAGACTTTTGTCATGGAATTCCACAAGCCCACTTCGGTAACATTGTACTCCAATTACCAGCAAACAACAACTCCAGGATCAGCGTTGATGAAGAAATTAAACACTGTACCTTATCTTAAAGTCTTAAACAGCACAGTGCAAATCCTAAACAACTTAGCTAGTGAACCAATCAACCAACTATATCCTCATACAGTTAAATTACTCACACCATAAATATTAAACTCCATCTCACAAGTTGAAAGCAGTTCTCCCTCACCTTTACAATTGCTGTGATATCACGGAGCGGCGTCCTTGGATACCAATCAGGAAGTGGGCTCCTCCTCTTTGGCGGCGTAGCCCTCACAGCCCAAACCGGTGGCACGTTCTCCTTGTTGTTCGAGGGCGATACGAACCGCCGTGGGAGCGGCTTCCCAGCAGCCCTCATCGCCAGAGCTCCCGGAGAGGCCACCCTCCTGATAAAGAACCCACCACCAGAGAGGTCCGCAAGGGCCGTCCTCCTTCCATCCCTCAGCTCAGGCATCTTGGAAATCTGCAAGAGGTATATATCAGGAGATACAGATGGGTAAGAACCCAATAAACGCATCAAAAGATCGGGAAATAGTTCAAACGGCAACATGTTGTCCTCACATCTTGGTCTTCACCCCTCTGGTTCTTGCTTATATGATTCCAAGATAGAGACCCTTCTACTCCTATCCCTGGAAATCTGCAAGAGCAAAAATCCAAGAAACCCATCAAAAGACCAAGAAATAGATGCGGCAGAACCAGCAAAAACTACCAACCACCCCAAAATGTCTCATACTTCTCACTTACTTCGCCAAACTCCTGCCACGACTCCCACCGCTAATCCCAACACTCTAACAGATCTGCAACAACAGAGTCGAAGAAACGCATCAAAAGTGCAAGAAACGGTCCGGAAAGGGGGGCAAATAAACGACCCCAAAAATCCCGAAATTCCTCTCACGATTTGCTCAGCCCTTCTCCCAATCTTGCCGCTTCGGACCCCTGATACAGCCACGACAACTAATCTAGTGCTAGCTACGACAACTAATCTCTAGGGTTTTGGGTTCCTAGTTACGGGTATGGGCTCTAATAGGGAATGGGGAGAGGGGGAATTGAGGAGGCGAGGGGCGGGATACTGAAAATTTGAGTTCGAGAACTGTGACTGTGAGCCACAACGCCGGTCCACGGGGTGTTTCGTGGACTACGATTGCATCCAGCCGCTCGTTTGTTTGAGGTGGATCGTTACGATGAGCCTGGTGTGTGGACGCGGTCTATTTGGTATGTAGAATTTTGGTTAACGCCTGGTTTTGAATGGAGTATTCGACCGCTCCTTTTTTTGTTTGGAGTTTTCCACTACGGAGATTTTGATTCTACTTCGGGAGAGGACGGCAACGCGCTAGCCGGAAGGGTGTCGACGAATCGAACAATGGTTTTTTCGTATATGTATTCGTATTTTTTACACGAATATGAATTTGAATATTGTCGAATACAAGTATAAATCGAATATTGTAACAATACGAATCGAATACCTACTCAATTTAGTTGGTTTCAGATGTCCTCATAACTTACGTAATTGCAAGATATTTATGATAATTTACCCTCGTGCACAGCTGTAACATTCTAATTTTCTGAACTTTTTTAAAAAATTCAAAATTTAAAAGTAACCATTTGATTTTATTAATTTGCTAAAGCTTAACTTGAAATTTTAGGATTTTAAAAGCAAATTAATTTGATTTAATTAAACTTCAATTAATCCAAGTTGGTTTAATTAAGTTTTCTAGATCTTATTTGGATTTAAAAATCAAAAATATTATTTTAAGCCTTTTCTTGGATTTTGTTGGTATTTAAAAGAGTTTTTCCTTTTGACCCTGTGTTAAAAATAATTAATTGCAAAAAAAATTAAAAGCAAGAGTTAAGCTGAAAATATTTTTGTTAAGTTCTAAATAATTCAAGAGATTTCTGTGCATTTTTCTTGAATTTTTGGACAGCTTTAGCTATTTTCTAAAAAGGCTTTTTGTTTTTCGGTATTTTTTTAATTCGAAATCCCTAAAACCTTCCTATTCATCTTGGGCCGAATTCCTTTGGCACGTTTCCCTTTTCTCCCACGTGGCCCAGTGCGCCAACCCATCTCCGCCGCGCAGCCCGCACCCCCATCCATCGGACATTGTCCGATCAAGATCGGACGGCTCCCAACCCCCGCACGTTTCCCCGCTTCCGCCCCGCGTCTCGCTGATCGGCGGGCCCGCCTTGTCAGCCGCACGCCGCCCTCACCTTGGTCATCTCCTTCCTCACGCCACACCCTCGCCACTCATGTCGAGCGCGCAGCGCTGCGCGTTGCGTCGGCTTCCGCTGCCTCACTCACTGTTGCGCGCCTACCTCAGTGCGCGCATTCAATGCGTCGTCCTTCGCCGCACCCGTTGCCGCCACCCATTCCCGCCAGCGTCACGCCGCGTCGTCTTCCTCGCCTCGCTTCTGCCCGTTGCATGCCCACGCCGCCCTCGTCACCTTCGCTCGCTGTCGCGAATCCCGCAGCTCGCCCACGCCTTCGCCAAGCCACTTCGTCAACACGCATCAAATGTTGTGTTCTCCGCTGCCACCCCTGCCCCTGTTTTCTCCACTCCACTTGCTCCCATCGTTCCGCACGTCTCGTCGCTCTGCGCCGGGCAGAGCTCGCCCTCATGCGCCCGCCCGTTGAAACCGCCGCTCCGCCTCCCCACTTATAAAGCGCCCCAAAAGCCCTTCTCTCCTCCTCTTTTCCCTCTCCCACTCCTCTCTCCGTCCTCGCCGCTCAGTATTTCGCCGATGAAGCTCATGATGAAGAACTCTCGCCGCCATTATTAGCGCCGCCATGAAGCTCCTCCGCCGCCTCAATCCGTAACCGCCACAGCCAGTCGCCACACGCGCAAGACACCCACTCCACCCGGCCCACCGAAACCCGTCACCGCCTTTCGAGCCGCCGCCGCCGCTTTTTGGTCTTGTATTGAATCGCCAGACGCCCTCTTCAATCTGGTACCATCCGCCGAGCTCGCCACGGTCGCAACGCCGGCGAAGCCGCGCGCTCGAAGCGCCTCGCCGCCATCGCCGACGTGGCTCCACCCCGTGCTGACGTGGCTCCACCTCACCTCCCGCTCAGCCACCTCAGCGCCACCTCGCCTCTTCGCTTACACGGCATGCGCGCATGTCATGGCCACGCGGCTTTCCACTGTGTCGCGGGCCCCAGCCGTCAGCGACTCCCCCTTTTCTGGATTTAAAAATAAATCCGGCAATTCCCAAAATCCTTTTCTTTTATCATTTCATGCATTCTCAATCTTCCAAGGGTCGTATCTTCTCCATTCGAACTCCGATTCGAGCGATTCAAATTTCTAAATTCGTCTAAAATCAAGATCTACCTATCTACACTAAAATTATTTAATTTGGAGTTCATTTGATTTGTATTTAAATTTTTATTTAAATTTGGCTTATTTTCACGTGTAGATTTCAACGACTTCGGAGAACCGGATTTCGACGCTGTTTAAGAAAAATAACTAAATAAGCAAGGCAAGTTACATCCTTTGATCATATTTGAATCCCAGTATATTGCATGCTTATTTAAATCCAAGTAATTTAAATCACTGTTTTAAGTGTTATAGTTATCCCTAATTCCATTGCATAGCCAATTATTGTCAAAATGGAGAGTAAGAAGGACCATTCCAAAGGTGAAGTATAATATGGAGATAGAAATAGGAAATTATGGATTATAAGAATATATAATTGTTGGAGTTGGATTATAGAAAATATGATTATTGAATATTGGACTGTAGAAATACACTATTATTAGATTATTCGAATATGTCCTGTTGGATTATCAAAGTATACCTTGTTGAATTATAGGAATACATGATCGATGATTTTTGGATTATAGAAGCATAACTTGGATGGATGATATAGTGGATTATTGCTGGATATTAGATTTAAGAAGTAGTCTATTGTTGGAGATTCAATCGTAGGAATGTAATATTGACGGATGTGGATTATAGAAATAAATGATTGATTGATGTTGGATTGTAGAAATAAATCTTGGTGGATTATAGAAATAAATATTGGTTGGATTATAGAAGTATATATATTTGTCGGATTATTAGAATATATCATTTTGTTTATAGATGGTGAATTATTGGGAATAAATTATTAATGAAGAAGTGAATTATCGAAGATTGGATTATAGAAATAGATTATTGATGAATATCGGATTAATGGATGATGGATTATAGAGATAGATTGTGTTAGATTTGATTTACTGAATATTGGATTATAGAATTATTGTTGAAGATTGGTTTGATGGATGTTGAATTATTGGAAAAAGAATATTGTTGGATTATTGGATTATAACTCCACTGTGGATAGTTGACTTACTAATCTCATACTTGACAATCCTTAGACATTGAATCCCTCACACCTTTTCACCCTAGATAAAACTCTGGTTAATACATTAGTATGACAAGAACCTATTGCAAAACTCTACGCTTAGTCGAAGCTTAGCTCAAAATATTTAATTTGGGGAAATTTAACCAGAAGTTCAACTATTGTTAAAAATGATACTATGATATGGTCGTCTATACCATAGAGATTTATGAAATGTTTTGATGTGGTAAATATAATGAAAAATGGTTTGGACTTGGGCGAAATGGATATTTGGATGGGTGCATGTTCATGCATGAGATCGATTCATTTCTATGATCGAGGCCCAGAGTTCTTTTGGAAAGTTGCCCAAGTCAATTAAGAACCGGTCTTCGAGCTGCATCTTGCTACGCCCATCGTACTACCACAAGTCTGAAGTGGGTAGGACTTGGCTAACTAATTTACAATATTTCACCGTGGTCGTGCCATCTGGTTGCGTGAGTGTCTTTTATGACCTACTTTTATGTATTCCCACCTGGCGCAAGAGGGGGCCTGAACCCGGTGGGTTTTTATCCAAAGGGGGCGAAACCTTAGCGAGACGGGACTACGGTGGAATGGCGCATTGTAAAGGCCTTGTCACGTACTCTAGACTGCTTATCTAAGGTAGTGAGCGGTGGTATCGACGGATGCCAAACAAACTAGAGAAGTCGTGTCTTATGGGTAAAGCTGTACAACCTCTGCAGAGTGTAAAACTATTCGAATAGTCGTGTCCACGGTCATGGACATGCTAGCAAAGCCACTCCAAGTTAGATTTTGGTTTTGATTTCAAAAGACTTTGTCAAACGGTTTTGGATTTCTATCCAAATGGGAATTGGGCAGGTAGCCTTGTGATAGGAGGGTATCCTTCACCACTCGTTGATGAATGTTATCTGACTATAAAACTTGAGAATTTAGAAAATAAATTTTAGTTATAGAATAACTGCCTTGGAACTTAGTACAAGTATTTGGAAAGAAAACATTGCTTTATGCAAAATCAACTCTATAAGCCTTCCTTTGTTATACCCCTGCATGCATTATAATCCTATTATTGGGTGTAACTTGCGGAGTACATTCATTTGTACTCACTCTTGCTTAATAAAATGTTGTTCAGAAGAGAAGGACTTTGCACTTGTTGAAGATCTCGACGACTAGGCTGCTACCCCAGTCGATTGCCTGTGGCAGATTAGCTGGGCTCTACTGCTTCTTGTTTCGTCTTCCACTATGTTCTGTATTATTGGCTCATAAGCCTTTCTGGTAATCAACTCTGATATTTATTATTAAATCTTTACGATTATAGTTGTGTTACCATATTTGTTTACTATGTGAGCTAGCCACTGATCATGTGACTAGTTCAGAAATGCACAGAGGATTTGGGGTGTTAATCCCAGGTCCTTTCAATAGCGCACTTAATCTTTCTAATTTATCTATTTCACTTAAAAACATGAATTCACATTAAACTAAAAATACATATCCAATTAATTAGACATACTAAAATAAAATATGTATATTTTTTTTTATCAAATTCGAATACGAATATGACAATGATTCTTGACCAGGTCAACATTTTCGATCAAAGTCAGAGTCTCTATCAAAGTAGGCCCACATGTCAAAGGCTACCTTTACGAACTCCGATTTCGGCGATTTAACTTTCTAAATTCATATAAATTCTAGACCTAGCCAACTAAACCAAAATTATTTAAATTAGAGTTAATTTGAATTTTCATTTTAATTTATTTGTGTTTATTTGAATTTGGCTTATTTGCACGTATATATTTCGACAACTCGGGAGAATTTGAAATAGAAGAAGAAGAGTCCTTCGAGAAAGGCAAGTTATGCCTTTGACCATGTTGATCCTATTATTTTAAATTATTTAAATTCTATTTTAAATTATTATTGCATGTATATTTCTATTCAAGTTATTTTAATTCCTGTTTTAAATTCCTAGTTATTCTATTTCCTTTGTATGGCCAATGTTGATGTTTGAATTATCATTAACTTGTCACCATAGTCAAAAATAAATTAAAATTTGAAAGATTATATGATTAGAACATGCTTAGACTAAAAATGTTTAGTTTGGGGGAATTCTAGCCAAATAATCAACTATTATTTAAAAGTCTATGGCATTGGTTTGTCATAGAAGTTTTTGCAGATTATTTTGAAAAGCCAAAAAGGAAAAGTTAGTTTGTACTTGAGTGAAATGGATGGATGGTGGGTGCAAGTTTATGCACGGGCTCAATCCGGGTAGGGTTGGGACCCAGGGTTTTTATTGGCAGTCGCCCAGGTTAGTTAAGGACCGGTCTTCGAGCCGCATCTTGCTAGCCACATCATACTACCACATATCCGGAATGGGCAGAACCTGGCTAACTAATTTGCAACGTTTCACCGTGGTCGTGCCATCCGATTGCGTAGGTGTCTGTATGACCTACTTTTATATATTCCCACCTAGCGCAAGAGGGGGCTTAAATCTAGGGGATGGTTAGTCCAAAGGAAGCGAATCCTTAGCAAGGCGGGACTACGGTGGGATGATGCTTTGTAAAGGCCTTGACACATGCTCTAGACTGCTTACCTAAGGTAGAGAGCGGTGGTATCGACGGATGCCAAACAAACTAGCGAAATTGTGTTATGTGGGTAAAGTTGTACAACCTCTACAGAGTGTAAACCTATTCAAACCTTGGGCCCAGTTATGTAATAAACTCTGATTATCAGTTAATAAATGCGTGATATGATTTTGCTATCACTTTTGTTTGACTGTGTACACTAGTTGTTCTTGGACTAGTGTAAGAAACACAGAGAATTCGGGATCCTTCGTTCCTAGGTTCGACAAGAGTGGTATCAGAGCCATATCGACTGTAGGTCGTGGCCTAGTTAGTAATGAGACTGACTAAAGATCACCTCAAAGATGAACCTAAATCCTTAGATACCCTTGATCCAGTTATAAGGCTAGAGTCTAGCCAATGCTTGAAAGTTCTAGCTAAGGCTCGTGGAACTTCCTTGATAAATGTAAAATCATAAAAGGAATCATTAAGTTAGCTAAACATCGCATGTAAGCATCAATGAAGTGTTCCCAGGTGGATGATAACAACTCAACCACCAATCAACCTCGTATAGGCTCCAGCTATTCCCTATTGCCATCTGCTCCTCAGAAAATATGTCCGGGTACTCTTGCATCACTGGTATCTCTTCAAGCTTCACTTCCTTCAAACTGGTCAGGATGGAGCTCTCTCCAATAGAGGTCCTGAGTCTGAACTCTACTTAATTCTTTGCTCATTAGTGAGGGTGATAGACCTATTGACACAGTCTATTTGTCCTTGATTCTTGGCTAGCCAGTCTATTCCGAGAATCACATCCAGTCCTTAGGAGTGCAAAACTATTAAGTCTGCCAAGAAAGATACTCCAGATATTTCCAAGGTAAGGTTTGGGCAAAGGGATCTAGTCCGCATTTCCAAGCCCGAGGAATGGATTATCATATGGTTAACTAAGGAAGAGATAGGTAACCCATATTTTCCCATAAACTTATTTGAAACGAAAGAATGTGAAGCTCCTGAATAAAATAAGATTGATGCTGGTATCGAATTAACGAGGAACGTACCAAAAACGACATCTGGTGCGGTCTGAGCTTCCTTTGCTGTAACGTGATTCACAAGTCCCTTCATGAACTGCACTGTTGGCTTTGGGGCGCTGCCGGAGGCTTGAATTCCTTGAGCTGGCTTGGTTGGAGCTGCGGGTTGCTGCTTCTTTGGGCACCTATTGGCATAATGCTCTATCTTGTTGCAGTAGAAGCAAGTCACGCCTGCGGCTGAGGAAGTCGTGTTCTTCTGGAACTGGCCTCCTAATGAGTTGTTGCAAAAGCCGGAGATGTTGGGGCGATGCACTGGCATAGGTGCTTTGAATGAGGAAGACTGGAATTTTTCGCTCTGTGGTGGCGGAGGCTGAGCAATGCGGGGTTTTGGGAATCCCCCAGAGTTGAACATCTGGGCCGTCATTCTTCTCTTGTGGTTCTCTATTTCCAAATGTTTGCCCTCCTAACGGATGGCCTTGTTCACCAACTGTTGAAAGTAGGTATAATCCTAAGCAATCAAGCGAACAAATAGGTCATCGTTGAGTCCCTCCTGAAAGTGTTCCTGCTTGGCTTCATCGGTAGCTACATCTTCAGGGGCATATCTGGCCAACTGCTTGAATTTGTGCAAGTACTCGTTGACAGAGCGGTTTCCTTGACGCAGAGAACAAAACTCATTCTTCTTCAAGCTTATCATTCCTGCAGGGATGTGTGCACGGCGAAAAGCCTGCACAAACTCATCCCATGAGATGGACTGAGCCTCTGCGTGAACTTGGATAAAGTTGTCCCACCATTCTGATACGGGTCCATTTAGCTGATGCAAGGCAAATAGAACTTTCTTGTGATCAGTACATTGGGGAATGTCCAGCTTCTTGCTTATTGCTTTGAACTAATCATCCACATCCATTGGCTCTGTGCTGCTACTGAAAGTCGGAGGATGCATCCTCATAAATTCTGACATGTTCGCCCTTGGATTATGCGGAGGTGGGGCTGAGTCTGCCTTCTTGCAAGCATTACTGAACATTCTGAGCATTGTTCAAGGACTGGGAGAGAAGGTCAATCAAGTGTACCTGATTCACCATCATTTGACACCAGTCAAGTCCCTTTGCCGGTGGTGGTGGCGGCTGCGGGATTGGGTTGGCCTGATAATCTGCCTGATCATTACCTGCCTGCTAGCACTGCCACTGCTTGCCCTACAAGTGGTCACCATCTGCTGGATCCTCCAAAGAGTTAGAAGAGAGGGAGAAAGCTCTAAGGGGGATAAATCTAAAATAGCCCAAGAACCAAACAAACACAAGGCAAGGAATAACTTTTCAAAATAGTTCTTTTATTAATTTATTTCATTATTCAATTGTGGCTGTCACAAAAGGGGTTGGTAGCTCACAATTCACATCTGATGGAAATACTAAAGGCCAAATCTATGGGGTTATAGGGGTGTTGTTGGTACTAGCGTTGCCTTCCTTGTAGCGAGCAAGTTCCTCTTCTACTGCCTCTAGTTTCTCCTGGGTGGCACGTAGTTCATCCAAGGTGCGCCAGTAGGCATGCTCCATATCAATCATCATGTCTACCTGGCGTGTTAGCTCCAGGAAGTCCTCATCTCTGGCCGAACAAAAAGTACTACCGAGCTGGGTGGGGATGTGCATCGGGTAGTAGTGGAATCTGGTACCGTGGAAGCGGTGGTCGTAGATGTAGTAGAGTCGGCGAACAGCTTCTCTAGCAGCGTCTTGGATACCCTCGAGAAAGAAGCCATGCTGCATTAGGGCGTCGAAGATGTGGAACTCCGTGTTAGGCTGCAAGTTGGAGTAGAGTATCACTTCTACCCTCCAACGCTTTTGAGTGCCCACCACATACTTGTACCCCTTGTACGTTGGCCTCTCCTGGAAGTGCAGATGCTGCATCATCTTTCAGAGTGCTGCAGCCCAATGTCCAGCGAAGATCCCGTGTGAAATGACATTTGGTGATTCGGTCATCTACAATTTTTGAGAGAGAGACGAGTTAGTAATCATTTTTAAATAGAAGGGTTGAGGAAGAACACCAGAAAGACCAAAGTATTTTTAGTTTTCAAAAATAAGTCCTTAAAGATTTTATCCATTCTAAGGCCACGACCTATAGTCGATGTGTCTTTGATACCACTTTTGTCGAACCCGGGAACGAAGGATCACGGATTCTCTGTGTTTCATATACTAGTCCAGGAATAGCTAGTGTACACAGTCAAACAAAAGTGATAGCAAAATCATATCACGTATTTATTAATTGATAATAAGAGTTTATTACAAAATTAGGCACAAGGCCAAATATAAAGAAACAACGGAAGCAAAATAAATAGGTAGGCCACACGATTCGCCACAGACAATCGTCTGGGGGCGTAGCCTAGTCGTCCTGATCCTCACCATCTTGATAATAATCTTCACTTGAATAAATTTATTCAACTCGAGTGAGCACAACTTTCGTGCTCGCAAGTTACACCTAATAACATAATATAATGCATGCAAGTGTAATCAAGTGAGGCTAATAGGGTTCATTTTGCATAAAGCAATATTTTCAGTTAAATACTCATACTAAGTTTTAAGGCAATTTTTAATCTATAACTAAAATCAAATTTTAAATTAATAGTTTTATAGTGGATAACCTCCATAAATGAATGGTGAAGGATACCCTCCTATCACATGGCTGACCGCCCAATTTTACCACAAGGATTAACCATCCTAAAATTATTTGTTAAAACCATTTTAAAATCAAAACCAAATTCTAACTTGGAGTGCCTTTGCTCAGCATGTCTATGACCGTGGAAACGGCTATTTGAATAGTTTTACACTCTGAAGAGGTTATACAACTTTATCCATAAGAGATAATCCACTTTTAATGCCCGTCTGACACACTTCCGAAGGTGCGCGACTAAGTGATTATCACAAGACCTTTACAATGCGTCATTCCAAAGTAGTCATATCCGCTAAGGTTTCACATCCTTTGGACTAACCATCCGCTAGAAGCCCCCTCCTGCGCCGCTAAGGTTTCACTTCCATTGGGCTAACCACCTGCCGGAAGGCCCTTCTTGCGCCAAGTGGAAATACTGTCTAACCGACACCCACACATCAACATGGCACAACTAACAATAAAACGTTGTAAATTATTTAGCCTACTCCTCCCCACTCTGGACTTGTGGTAGTACGATGGGGCACAGCAAAATACGCTCGAAGACCAGTCCTTGACTGACTTGAGTAACTTTCAACAAAACCCTGGGCCTCAGTTCACTCCCGAATTGAGCCTGTGCATAAACCTGCACCTACCAACTATCCATTTCGCCCAAGTCCAGACCAGTTTTTCATTTTATTTCATTTTTCAAAACAGTTGTAAACTTCCATGACACACCAATGCCATGGATACAATTTAAACAATATGTGATTTTTGGCTAAAAATTCTCAAATCAAATGTTTCAGGTTAAAGCATGGCTAAGCATATTTTTTCTCAAAATGTTCTAGTTCATACTAATGCATAAACTATATTTTTATCTAGGAAAAAGTCTGGTTTACTCCCTCGAACTATCAAAAAAGTCTGGTTTACCCCTGAACTACAAAACCGGTTATTTAACCCCCTGAACTTGTCAAATCCGGTCAAATAACTCCCCGTAGCGGTTTGAAGCGGTGGTTTTGCTGATGTGGCCGGTTTTGTCCAAGTCAGCGCATATGTGGTATCCAAATCAACATGTGTGGTATCCAAATTAGCATGTGTGAGGTGGCTATCGTCTTCTCCATCTCTTTCTCTTTCCCTCACCTCTCTCTCTCTCTCTCTCTCCCCCTCACCCTCTCTCTATCTGCAGGACCATTGCCGCCGCATTCGCAAGAGAACTAGCCGAAGCTTTACTCGTCGTGCTCCTCCTCCTCCCCAACTCCCTTGCCTTCCCCATCGCTTTCCTCGCCATCCTCGCCGTGGGCGCCATCGCCGCCACCATGAACCTCTCGACTCACTTTCTTAGAGATTGGGCAAGATCCGCCACTCGAGCTCTGCATGATGGCTCGCTGACGGCCATTCGCGCCGCCACCTCCATCCCAGTAGCTGCCTCCCAAGATCCTCATGTCGTCGGCAGACAGCGACGGCTCCCCATGACCTCCCGTCCCCCCCGCCCGGCCAAGCTCTACACATCATTCGTTGCGCTCTGCAGGGTCTTCTCCACCAAGTCGCCGCAAAGGCACAGCGCAGCGGCGAGCCAGCGGGAGAACCAGAGCTGCGCCCCATTGACGGCCGCGCCGCCTCACCGTTCCATTGCCCTTGAGGTTGTCGTCCTCGGGGGAGCCCGTTCCACCCTCTCGCCCGCCTCCCCGCGCCACCACCCGTCGACGCCGCCACCGCCCAAATGCCGCCGGGCCCTCCCTCTGCTCCCATTTCTTTGCAATCGAGGAAACCAAATGGGGATTGTACCCATGGCCTTCTCTCTCCCCCTTGTCTCATTTCCATGTGGGGCCCTGCTGCAATTATATGGCTCCACTGCCACGCAGACTGCCACTCAGCGTGCTGAGTTGGCTGAATTTGGCCTTGGCCACATTAGCAAAACCACCGCTCCAAACCGTTACGAGGTGTTATTTGACCGGATTTGACAAGTTCAGGGGGTTAAATAACCGGTTTTGTAGTTCAGGGGGTAAACCAGACTTTTCTAATAGTTCGAGGGAGTAAACCGGATTTTTTTCTTTTATCTAAGGTGTCAAGGTAAGTTTATTTCAATTTTAAAATTGGTAGTACAAATGATTTAGGCATAACTACAATTTAAAATAGGTATTTAAATTACATTGAATACAAATAAGCATGTAATAATAATTTAAATAATTTGAAATAATGGGATCAAATATGATCAAAGGTATAACTTGCATTGCTCAAATTAAATTATTCTTCTTCAACTACCTCAAATTCCCCAGAGTCATCAAAATCTAGACGTGAAAATAAGCCAAATTCAAATAAACTCAAATAAATTCAAATTAACTCCAAATGAAATAATTTTGGTTTAGTTGGCTAGATCTTGAATTTATATAAATTTAGAAATTTGAATCGTTGAAATCGGAGTTCGTATGAAGGAGAACGAACCCATTGAAGTTTAAACCCTAAAGAATTATCTAAAATTCAATTTCTGGATTTCTCTTGATTTATTTTTTCTAAAGGAAATTCACTTTATTGCGCATGCTAACATCATCACACGAATTTATTTTTGGCAGAATTATTTTCCTACGGGAAAATACTCTGACAAGTGGGCCCCTCAGTCAAAGGACTGAGTCCACGGGTGGTCAATAGTCCACCGTGGACTAGCTCACCAAAATAGTGGCGGTTGTGCATGTGTTGGCGCAGTGGCTGACGTGGCAGCCACGTGGGTTTTAGCGTTGTCGAGCACTGATGTGGCGCCTACGTGGATGTTCCACGTAGGTTCGACGAGTGGTGGTTCTCCGACGATGGGCTCGCTGGCGCTACGCGCCACGGCGAGCCACACGATTATGCACAAAAGAGAGAGGGGATCGTGGTGAACTCGTGGCTTACCACAACAGCGGCGGAGAACGACGAATTGGCCGACGGCGAAGGTTTTAGCGGCGGCGGTGTTACGGCAAAGGCGACGGTGGCGCTTCGGTGGTCCTCAGGCCGAAAAAGTGCATGCATGGGGTGGCACGAGTGATGGCGATGCCGAATTCGGGGTCGGTGTTGACGTTGAGGCTTTGCCGGCGTTGGAAACGAAGGAGGACCGAACTTCGGTTGCCGATGAAGAACTCCAAAATCCAGCGAATTGAGAGAGGTAGAGGCGTGGTGGTTTGGGGCATTGAGATGCGGATGAAGAGGCGACGCCAAGGTGCTAATTATAGGGGTGCGTGCGAGGGCAGAGCTTCGTGCGGCTCAAGAAGGCCGAGAGCGCACGGTGGTATGATTTAGGGGATTTAGTGCCGGAGATGGAAGGGGCGAGGCCATTTCAAGCGCAGTGATGGTGCTGCATCATTATGACAGCGAGATCACAGGGAATCTGGGCGTAATTGCCCCATTTTTCGAAGGTCTGTGGATGCGGCAATGGCGGAGCTACGGGCGCGAACAAAGATGAAAGGTAGAAGACGGTGACGCAGTGGTGATGCAAGTGCGGGGTCCAGATGGCAGCGAGCGAGAGAGGCGGGTGAGAGATAGGAGTGGCTGACATGCGGGCCCCCGCGTGTCAGCGAGAGAAGGAGAGAAAGCGCCCGGGTGAAGCGGGCCGAGTGGGCCGCACGCGCGAAAAAGGTGGGTTGGGCTGAGGCAGATTTGACCTAAGGACTATTTCCGGATTTTTATTGATTTAGCAATTTAATTAATTCAGTTAATTCGTTTTGGCTTTAAAAAATAGCAAATAAAATGTAAAAATTATGAGAAAATTCATAGAAATTCCCTGAGTCATTTTGGACTTAAATAAATTATTTCCAACTTATACTTGGTAATTAATTTTGTAATTAATTTACTTTGGCTTTGAAATAAATAGGAAAAAGCTTTTAAAATTTCAAAACAATCCAAAAAATAATTAAATTTTATTTTTAGCAGGAAATTGAAAATTGGACTGTTACAAACGTGCTAGGAAACCCCAAACCCCCACCATGCCCAAAGACCACCGAATCCACCAGACCACCACCATGCCGAGGAAACAAACCACCACTGTGCCGCATCATGCATCACCAAGTCCCCAAAGAAGCCCACAAATCACCACCAACATCCCGCAACATCCACCAGTATTATACCCAAATCAAATGGGAACAAATCGGCATAAACAAAAAGAAAAAAGGGGGTAATGCGAGTAGAGATAGAGGGGAAAACCACCGGAGTAGCCGATCAAGTAACGACCGAGGCGGCCGGAGTGGAGGAAGAAGCCCACAAAGAAAAGCGATTGAGGTGGTGACATAATACTGGAGGTAAAATCGCGCGGGAAGAGGCTGAAGCCCATCAGCGGCGCAGATCCCCGGTGAGGGGGAGCCAGATCCAAGCGGACGGGGAGGAGAATCACCATGGAGGAGAAACTGAAGAGAGGAGCCGAGTGCGGTGTTGTGTTGTGAGTGTCGGTGTGAGTGCGGGTGGTGTTGTGTGCGTGTGCGCGTGTGTGTGTTTGGTGTTTGGTGTTGCATGAGTGTGTGGTGTGTGTGTGCAGTAGGGCATGTGAGCTTAGCATTTTGTGTTTATAGTGCAAGTGCGGGTAGTGTTTTTCGTGCGATAAAATGCGAGAATAGGCAACCAACGATTCCAGAACTAATAGGCAATAGAACAACCGCAGTTGGGGAGTGTTAACCTAACGAGGATCTGAAAAGTTTATTATATTAAAAATCTGCTGAAAAAAAAGATCAACTGATTAACGTACACATATTAGCACTAAAAGCAACTAAGTATTTATTTATTATTCACGTCTGTTGTATAATGGCAGAGGACGAACCAACTCGGGCAGGAATAACTGATCTAGAATTCATTGACATCGAGCTTTTCTACGAATACGAAGGCAAGCCTATTTCTTGACCATTAACCTAGTTATCTTAAATGTAAAAGTTACATTATGTACCACCATATATATATATATATATATATCTGTGTGTGTATATATATATTTTTTATCAAACCAAATCAGATAAAAGAAAGAAGAAAAATATATAAGAGAAAAGAGATGAATATGAGAAAAGAGCAGTCCAGCTGAGAGGAGCAACTGGGCTGTAAGAGTAAATACTAAGGCTGGTAAAGAGGACCCTTGACAGGAAAGAGAGGGTAGGTGGGACCCTTTACATATGGATAATGGACCAACAAAACTCTCGCTTAGAAAGGGGCTGCATTTAAGTGCCAACCATCTTCCCGTTTCGGCGGACAGAAAATGCTACCTTGTTACGTTATTATACTCTCCACATCGGGTAAGTAATATAGTATGAGCATGATGGAGGAACCCAAGACCGGTAGGAAAAGTTCAGAAGTGGGGGATCCAAGGCGCATATATTAGTGCAGGTGGAGTGTTGGGTGAAGGGATAACCAGCCCAACCAACATTATGGGAACTCGGTGGAGGACTGGATGAGCGCCCAGGATACCGACGAAAAATAATAGGTGGAGACTTAATCACATAACTTGAAAAATATTCTGTACTCTGAACTTGATACCGCATCAAAGGAAATGCAGGAGACATAGCTTAAAGAGAGCTCAGAGTAGCTATGGGTAAAGTGGTACAAGCATGTGCAGTGCTATATTAAAACCATGAATTCATGCTTGTCTCCTGGATTGGAGTCTACGGTGACCGCTAGGGGTCTATGTTCTCACCATGGGATGGGTAGTCTTTTCAGAATTAAAACTTGCCACTTAATTTGGTAAAGTATTTTTTTTAAAAAAAAGAGATGAGCTAGAAAATGTGATAATTGAACAGAGAAGAGTCACACAGTGCATCTTTGCTATTTATGCTTGCTGAGTACTCTAATACCCATCCTTGCTATTATCTTCCTTTGTTAGATCCTAGTCCGGCTGGGAACTATCCCGAGTGGGATGAAGGATACGCAGGTGCCGAGGAGACCGCAGGAGGCGAGGGCGCTTACTACGAGGACTAGGGTGAGGTGGACACCTTATTTGGCGAGTGGGATGAGTAGACATCTGATGGAGCAAGGCAAGCAAGCGAGGGGATTTGTCCCTTTTGCATTTGTAATTAAATACTTGTATTAAAGACTATAGCCTTGTGTGGCTACCGGCTGTAATAAAAGTACAGTTTCTATCTTATTGTTCTGCTATGTTAACTTTGGTAAGGCTTGTTATTCATTGGAACGGTGTTCTACCGGGCAAACGAATAATAATCTGTATGCCTAAGTGTGATTACCCTCGGGGTAATGACACAAGGGGCGCCACAAAGATACCATTAGATATGTTTGCTTTCATTTGAAGTGTTTCCTCGTGTTTACTTGCCTTTGCATTTATTGGATTTCATTTGGTTATATGCAAGCGTTCTTGGGTTCAATCGAATTCTGTGTAGCTAGAATCTAAAGCCACGACGGAGCAGTAGTCTGAGACAGAACAAGATCAAGATTACCAGAACATTTAGCAAGACGGTTATCGAAACATTGAGCAAAGCGAGTCAACACTTTGATCATGTTGAACCTACATTTGAAATGCAATTATATTATTTTAAATTATGAAATTGCATTGCTATGATTTATACAAATATGTTGATCTAGCTCATAGTTAATACCTTAATGACAATTGAGTATAATCTTCCCATCCTTGAACTTGGACACTATCCTTTGTTACCCTAGAACTAATGATATACATACTAGTTATTAAGTTTGTATCTAAGTGTCATGCTTAGCCTTGCTTAGATACATTGACATTGGGGCAATGATTTACCCCGACATCATTTAAAAACTTGAAACCAGATTTGGACAGTCAAGGTTGGAGCCTGGCTAGTATGTTGAACTAGCAAAGTATTTTAAAACAAAAGAAAACCAAAAGCAGATTTCGACTTGGGCGGCTGGAAAGCTTGGCGGTGCTGGGAAGAGCACAACAAAGTGGGTACGGGGAAGTACCGCCCAAGTTAATTAAGGACCCAGATCTTGTGATGACCTCTCGTGTAAAATAGTGCAACCACAAGTCTATAATGGGTACGACCTGGCTGACTAATTTGTTCGCCTCCTCGCAACTTCACCATTGGTAGGTGTGTCGTGTGGATTAAAGGTAAGGGAGTCATCGAACTACACGATGCAAGTGGGAGACCTCCCGGGGGCATGACCCAAGGAGGTGATACCTAGTGGGTAGAGTTGCGTTGAGGTGATGCATTGTAAAGGCCTTGTGACAATCATCATAGTCACACAACTATGAAAGTGTGTCAAGATAGACACTATAAGTTGATTGCCTCTTGTGGGTAAAGTGTAAGAACTCTGCAGAGTGAGAAAACTATCTGGATAGCCGTGCCCACGGTCATGGGCGATGCCGAGAACTTGCTTGAAGTCGCTTTCATTTTCATAAAAATAAAAATTATGGGCAGGATGATAGAATAGGTTGGAGCCCAGTGGTTGGAAATAATGGGTTGGAGCCCAGAAAATTTAGATAGTCTGGTTGAGATTCAGTGAGAAGTATGGGATGTGACTCGAGCATTGGGTGGTTGGAGCCACTCTATGGTATAAGAGGTTAGAGCCTCCACTAGTATTTTACAACAAAACTCAACTTTGTTAAAATCTGTGTTAGTTAAAAATGCTAGGTCTCAGGATTTGCTACTATTTAAGCAATTTCAATAAGTGGCTTTATGCAAACAAAAGAACCACAAGCCATTCATTTGATCAACCTTGCATATTATATAACTACATTCTGTGTGTTGGCTCGCGAGTACGGTTGTGTACTCATGCTCACTCAATATATTATTATTCAGTAAGCATAAAAGAAGAAGGCTACATGGACACTTATGTGCATTCTTCAATACTAAAAGACAAGAAGGCCAAGGACTAGGTCGCGGCCCTAGTCGATTGCCTATGGGTATATCGTGAGGGTTCCATGTGTTGTATTTAAATTCCGCTTCCACTGCTGATTCTTTAAAGGGATTTGACCTGTTCGGCCATTCTACAAGTCAAAATCCGTAAAGTACATTTATGCTTGATTATTATTATGCAATAGTTTTATATTTCGTGATATGTGTTTGATATCTAATGATGTAACTGTGGGCACTGGCTACTGATCCAAGAACTGGTGCCATGAGCATAGAAGATTCCTAAATTGCAATTTTGGGGTCTGATACACGCGGGATGGGCTCCGCTCGTCTATTGGAGCCGAGGACCTCCATAGGACATTAGCCTCCGCCGGCCCGTAGAAGCCTTGGGCCTCCGCGCGAGGTGGGGGCTAAGCGGGACCGAAGCTAGGAGCTGCGAAGATCCCTGACCACACGCGAGGGACCCGCTGGAGCCCTTCATCCGAACTCGGCAAAGTCCGAACCTTGAGCGACCCCTTGACCGAAGCCAGGTGCCAAGCGAGTGTCCCTCTCAAGCACTCGCGGCTCTCAACTCCTCTTCTTTGCACAACTTTTGCACGGTCCCTACGGACGGTGTCAATTATCGTAGCTACACAACTAGACAGTGGGTAGCGAATACCCTTTGTCATGTGAGGACTAAGTAAGAGTGAGAGGAGTAAGTATATTACCATTGGATGAATGAGAGGAGAGACCCCACCCCCCGCCCCACGAGACCATACACATAGGAGTGGGAGAAGGACATTTCCATTTTTGCCCCTTCCTTACAAAGATAGAGAAATGGGGTATTTTGGTACATCCCCAATGGACACGCTACATGAACTTAGTATATACATTTGCATGACTTTCCCTAAGGCCTCTAGATATTCCCAACGGCCCTATAGATGGGTCACCCTCGGGGTATCCCTAGGACAGATGGACTACTCCAAAAGTAGCAATGTAGGAGTACACTATAACCTAGCTCAGTAGTATGGGTGTGCAGTAGAGTGGAGATTTAAACCCCGTAGAGCCAACTGAATAAATCGGTCACATAAGTAGTACTATACAATTTGTACAAATTCAAGAAGCAGACAAGCCATAATGGCACAGTATTTACCGGCACCGTGCAACATGTTTTCGCTGGCGCGCAGCAGCCAACCTGATTAGTATGGCATGGTGTAGCGAATGGCTGTTTCTAGTTGTTCCAGGTTCTCCGCCGGGGCACCCGAAAGGCGGAGAACCCATGCAGACACAGGCCCGCCTATGAACGTCTGGACTTGGGACGTTTGTCTCAGGAAGATTTGACCTGCAATGCTGAAATTTGGTTCGATATAGGCTCCGTTTAACCTGATCTTGGCAAACTAACTATTCCCAACTCCCAACCATTTTAGGCTTGGATTTCCAAAAACTCACGTAATCCAGAATTCCATATTTTAATCCCAACCATGGCCTACGGAAACGAAGCAATCACCAAAGGCCGCCCATGTGGGCGATCCTATGCAGCTTCCGCAGAAACCTGATCTTGGCTTACCAAAAACTAACACAGTGAACCAGAGGCCAAATAAGAGATGAGATCATCAAAGGCAATGAAAAAAGTACAGACATTTGTGTTGTAAGATCAGCTCAAAAATCAGATTACAATTTTGTTTCGTGCCCGGCCCTAGACTACAGACTACTGGAAGAAAGACCCTAAGCGAACTACAACATCAAATTCTCCGTATTTCACCATGTTTGTGTAGTCAGGTTCCAAACGTCTCAGACAGATGGTATAAAATTACTAAAACTAATTCCCGGAAGAAAGGGCGCTCAGCGGCCCTGCTATGTCGCCCGGAAAGATTACAGCCTTTGGATTCGGAACGGCCGGCGTCGATGGCGTCGTGATGAACCGTCTCCTGCGCTTGCTCCAGGCGCTCGCTCGCGGCCAGCCCCACGTCTCCTGCGTCTCGAACCCTCCAGTCGATCCTTGCTCTGCGCAGCTGCCATTTTCCCCCATCCTCGCCTCCCTCCCTTCCAATTCCCAACCCCATCGCAGCCGCCTCCTCCTTCCTCCAACACCGCCTCTCCCACCTCGCCTCCCACTTGGCCGCCCCACGCCCCGCCCTCGCCGCGGCCCTCCCTTCCAGTCCAATCCCTCTCCCTCCCCTTTCCCCTCGCCGCCTCCCAACCCCATCGTAGCCGCCGCCTCCTTCCTCCACCACCGCCTCTCCCGCCTCGCCTCCCGCTTCGCCGCCCATGCTCGCCTCATGCCCTTGGCCAGGCCGGCCCCAGGCCTCCCTCTCCTCGCTCGCTTTCGCCCGACTAGGTCGCGTGCTCATCGGCAAACCCGTCTTCACTGTCGCAACCCGCGCCCGCAAGATCGCCTGGCGCCGCCTGCGCCTCCGGATCGGTGCCCCCCAGCCGCAGCCGCTCCCTCACTCTTCCTCACCCGCCGCCTGCGCCTTCGGATCCGGCACGCCGGCTGGCAGGTGGGTCACGTGGAGGGACCCGGTGGTGGCGAGGGTGCTGATGGTCTGGGTTTCCCTCTCCAGATCCGGCACGCTGGCTCCGTCTTTCCCTCTTCTTCTGCCGCAGCCCACTCGGTCGTCCTCCCCAACCGCCTCGGTGCCCCCCAGCCGCCGCCGCTCCCTCACTCTTCCTCACCCGCCGCTTACGGCCTCTGGATCTGGGACGCCGGCCTCTGCGGCGAGTGGCGCACCCAGTGGTGGCGGGGACGCCGATGTCACTGAACATGGTGAGTTGCCGCTCATGCCTAGGGCAGCAGTTCCTCCCTAACTTCTTATGGTTGTTCGGTCCTGCCATCACCGTTCCCCATCATGCTCCTCCCTAAGCGATTGATTGCGGTATGAGGTCGTATTTTGTGTGTAGATGTCCGGTTCTACGGTGCACTCTAGGTGCTTGATTAATTGCTTCATAGAAATCCCACCGGATAAAACCTATGAGAGGAAGAACAAGCTTGATTCTTGCCGCATCGAGCAATCGGGATGCGTTCCGGCGTTGGCTTGTGAATCCACATTCGTTCCAAGTCTTGGTGATCTTGTTGTTGAAATCTTGCCTTATGTTGGTGCAATGGCGGTTTCAATCTTGAATCTCGGCAATAAAAGCTACCATCTGACATGCAAAATACCTTATCTGTTATCTCTCACATGATAGGTCGAAATGAAATTATTTTCATGTGCTTTATATATTCGTGTTTTTGCCTTATTTGATGATGTCGATTCTAATATGCATATTTTGTATTGGACAAGATATTATGATACCTCGAGAGTTAAATGCAGCCCATTGAGTTTTCATTATATCTTAGACTCTCAAGAGTTGGATGAACTTACATATAGTAATCCATGAAAGGTATGATTGCATTAGTAGTCCATGAATGGGTGCTCTGCTGGCAGCACAAACTATCCTCAAAGAACATAATGCGCTTATGTTTAGTACTAAATTCATCCACATTTTAGATTTTTTTATGTGTCGTTTTCAATGTGCACTGTGTTTTATACTAGGTTCATCCATATTGTTTAGTTTTGCTAACAACCGGATCTACCACAAGATCTACTTCAGGTGCCGTCATTGCAAGTACTTCAACTGTTGTCATTGCAAGGGCACCCTTAAGATACCTACTGGCCTCTCCATCATGCTGTCTCCTGTGTATAGTTATGCCATCTTTTGAGAGGTTGTTATCTGAATCCAATGGGAATTCTTATCTCCTTTACATCAGTACACTTATAAACCATGTTCAGATATGTTGAATTAGTATTATGCAATTTTCCCTTTCATGGATGTAACCAGCATAGGACACTTTATGTTTCATCTGTTTGATTTAGTTAAATTGGTTTCCTTCTACAGCCTATGGTTATTCATGATGCATATCCTCTCTGAACAAAGAAGAACCCTAAATCCTAAGCGCTTTTAGATCCTAGATCGATTATCTTATTGATTAGGTTTGTCATCATATTTCCTTTTGCTATAGATTGTGCATAACACATCTACTTTATCAATATAAGCAAATACCTATCTAAATTGACTGTGTCTTCAGATTCCTAGCCAATATCTTTTATTAATGCCATATCTTATATTGGTTCAAAAAAATTATTATTAACTGTCGCTAACAAGGGTGTTACATTTGTAATGAAACGACCACAAAGTTACTAAATGACATTGGGCAAGCATACAGTAGCACAATTTTCGTGACTATGAATTGTTCTTTGGATTACATATGGTTTTTAATGAACTATGGCGGGCTTTTTAGGGCCGTCCTGAACAAACTTTATTAATACAAAAAGTAACCAATTACAGGGACAGTGAAATACACAGGGCGAGTGGGCGAAGAGAAACAAACTAAGAAATCTCTCACTGAAACAAACTAAGAAAGTGTTATGTTTGCTTAAATTACTTCTCTTGCATAGTACATCTACTTTATCAAAATAAGTAAGCAAATACCTACCTAAATTAATAGTATCTTCGCTTTCTAGCCAATATCTTCTATTAAGGCTGTTCTCACCGCAAAAAAAATATGCCTACAACATCACCTATGTTTGCTTATTTGCTATATCCTTACATTACCTGAAAACAATCCCTCTTTCATATTATGTTTACTCATTGTGCGGAGCTACTTACAGCTAAACAATGCAATACTACTATCTAGCTTACATGGCATCATTGCAAAGCATTTTTTGTGATTCTAGCTGATGACTGCTCTTTACTTTAGCAGCAAACCCATTTCCACCACCGGAGAGATCGATAAGATTTATGAATACTACTATCTAGCTTACATGGCATCATTCCAAAGCATTTTGGGTGGTTCTAACTGATGACTGCCTCTTTACTTTAGCAAACCCATTTCCACCACTGGAGAGGTTGATAAGGTTTATGACTCTTTTTTTCCACTGATTACGTGAAGGATTCAAGCATATGCTTTTCTTGAAAATTTCAAGATCTTGTTGCTAACTAAGAATCCGATTGTTCTTGCAGATCTGCGTGAATATGTGAACATTACATTATATGGTCTTTGTTAATTTGTCTTTTATATATATTGCTTAGATTCGCCATTAGATTGTCTTTTGTATATAAATTGTTATGTCATTTCTCAGATAAACTTTGTTTTTGGCGGTGAAAATGTCTCCTATGTATACTCATTGTGCGTACCTAATTACATCTATTCAGGTGTCTTTGCTACCATCTAGCTTACATGCATCAAAAAAAAAAAAACAGTTCACCCCAAAAAACCATTCATCTCTTTTTCGTTCTTGTGACACATCCTCTAGCGATGACAATTATAAAAGATGTAGTCAGTGCCTCCTCACAAAGATCTCTCAAAGTTCTTTGCTAGCTTTTAACCACTGTACCAAACAGATACACAAATCATAACACCTCTGCTACCATGACAGCAAGAGCACTCCACTACTCTTAAGGTAACATTCAAACTATTTTTATTCTCCTTTTATATATTCAAATTGTTATCCATATACTTGCAACAGTAGCTTTTTATTACATATATTACGAACTATACTAAAGTCCTAAGAAAATCCTTCCAAAGTTTCACTATATGAATAACACACATCCATTAAATTTCTGCAGATTAGACTTATGCATCGTAGCTATCTATCTATCATGTAACAGAAATATAATTTGATTTGGCAACATTTTTTGTTAACACAAGAACTTGCTCTTTAAAGCAATGTTGGATTTTAGCACTGTAAAGTACTTTCTTGGCCACTTTACCTCTCTTAAAAAGGCTGATGAGTTCTTATCTCTAGCTCCATTAACATCTATTGTTCATTGTGACAGAGCCTTACACCAGTTTTTCTGAATTAAGCTGCCAGATCAGGTTTTCACAGATACTTACCTTCTTCAATAATAGGGATAATTTGTCGAGACTATGAGGTATCACACTAATGTTAAATCTTACAATTTTCACAATGGTAAGATAATCTTATTTTTTTCGTTATTTATTTTGTGGACTTAACAACACACTAAACTATGGCCTTGAATGATTCTAGCCTGTTAGATACATCAAGGGGTCAAGAAGGTAGCACACTACTTATGTCAAGAAGGCTACCGAATTTTCTTTGTAAATAAGTTAATCGTATTGCTTCGTGCAATTTGCCTTCCAACTAAGAGGTACGCACTCCTGTCGCAATACATCACAGACAATTCAACATGTTAGATTTATTGCTTCCTATAATTTCCTACAACATAACAATACACTCACCTTATTACCAAGGTCTGCATCAACAGCTACCCATTCTGAAATTGATCCATCCATTAGAAAGAGGATGTCACCCACATCTAAAGAATAACAGACCCGCTCTACATGAGACTACATGCCCTCAGGTAGCTTATCCTACTATTTTTCAACTAAAAGAGTTTTATCAGCGTGCTATGCTAACATTTTTTTTTACTGATTTCCTCATCCATTACATTCCTACAGTGACTTCAACTAACGAGCAACACCATCGACATTTCTGCAGCAGCAACACATCGCTTTTGTACATATATTTCATTAGTACTATCCACCACTACCATATAGTGACTGCATACTCTTAGTGCCTCTATGTATGCCGTCAAACCTTTTATGTACATATTCACGATTCAAATGCCATCGCCAATACTACTTTCTAATTTCTAAGTGTGCTTATTGACTTCCTGTGTATTCTTCGTGCCTGTATTTGCGCTTGCAAACCTTTTGTATAAAGTTTCCCACATCAGCTGGCACCAACAATACTACTATTTAATTTCTAAACTTGCTTTTAGATCTTTGTTCTTCCTACCGCGCTATCCAAGTATTGTTTCCTTGCTCTGTTTTTTAAATGTTTACAACTCACCTATGTCCGAGACTGACTACAGTTTGTATATAAAGATCCGTTCGTCACTCCCTCTTTATATCGATGCTGCAGATAATAACTATTTTGCTATTTCAACAGATGCTACACTAAACTACGTAACTACGCTACAAATGAGATAGTCTATCTAATATATCTCAGTTTTGACTCGCTGCCAACCATTACAGCCCGCACCATATGGTGCGGGTGAACTTCTAGTAATTGATTATTTTGCACAGGTTTTCCTGGAACCAAAATTGGCTTGCAGCCCACTTGCCAGCAACTGTGCGCCATCTTCGAACTTCAATGATTAGTGCCTTCGGCGCGAGCATTTCAAAACTTCAGGCCCTGCTTGCTGCAATCTACCAGGGACTTCACTCGTCAAAGTTTGTTGTGCCGTGGAAGCCTGTCAGGTTTAGAAATGATAACCTCCGTCCTCTTGGAATGGCAGAAGTTAGTTATTTCTTCCTCATTCTTCGAACTGAGTCATATATCGGGCGGAATAAAATGCTAGAGATATATCTCTCTCCAAAGCTGGGGAAAATAACCTGTGAATTCATGCGACTAATTAAATATCTCAATGGGTTATAACAAGGATGCTCTGTTACAAAGGAACAATATTCACTATAAACCCAGAGCCATGGCATAATGCCAACATCTTTAAATAGATGAAAATAACATGCTCTTACCGCAACAAGCTTTCCAGCATTTTCAGGTCTTTTGGCGACATTAATAGTGGCAACTGCTGCAGCACCTGACGAAATGCCAACCTGTAAAATAACTCACGTAACAAATCATGGATCTCACATCAGAGAATTTGAAGTAGATGCTACCGTAAACTACACACCAAATTAATAACTCAAAAGTAATTCATTTTGTTGTGCAGTTGCTCACCAGCAAGCCCTCTTTTAGTGCAAGTTCCCTTGAAACATCTACTGCCTCTGCAGTGGTAACCTGCAAGTTAAACAATCAAAATCAACTCAGCAGTCTGTAAGAACTGTCAACAAAAGTCTGCAAACATAAACAGAGAACTAAAGTTGGCATTCCAGACCTTCACATCCTCATCAAGCAGCTGAACAGCTAATATGCTTGGAATATAACCTGTTGTTTATTAATATGAACCAAAGGGATATCAATGCCAAGGAAAATATATTTAACAAGCTCATTTCCCAAATGTTTTAAATTGCTGAATTGTGATGGGCTATTGCATTTACCTGGGTTGTCGCCAGAGATCACACTAGTTTCAGCAGGTTCTACCCCAATGACCTATAAGGGTAGGACAAGACAAAAGACATACAAGATTGAATTTAACTTGAACATATATAAAGACAGTCAAACAGTTTCAGGTATACGAAAGGGATCCCTATATGAAAAATAAGGCCATATGCTAGGTCAGATAAATCAGAGACATATCAATATCAACCTTGGGGAGATCACTGTGTTTCTGTAAACTATGGCAGTCCAGCAAACAACTTTAGAAAGAAACAATTGGATAGAAGGATGGTACTGCATATTTTCCTAAAATACCTAAATAGTAAAGCCTTGTGTGTTCTTCAAGTAAATTGCACAAATCTTAAAGAAGTGCAGCTAGTAACAGAGTTGTCAGTTATTGCAAACTAAGGCCTCAATTTTTTTATACGAATTGTGCTTTTCATGTTTTGGGAGAGCATTCGAGCACTTCCCGAAGTTAAATCATGTAGTAAATGCGACAATTCACTAACTTAGTGAATAACAACGGTATAGGAGCAAAATATAATGCAACAGCATTGAAAAAGACACAAAAATTAATAAGTTGACACAATGCAAGATAATCATTTTCATGCAACTTTGTTTTTTTTTTTAATAAATAAAACAACTTAATCAAGGAAAGTGTAGAAACCTTAATACCAGTGTTCATTCTTTTCAAGTATTGCCCGGTGCCGGTAATAGTACCACCTGTCCCAATGCTTGCAACAAGTATGTCAACAGTACCCAATGTGTCTTCCCATATTTCTGGGCCTGTGGTTTGAAAGTGGATCTGTAATTACCCAAGTGGCTTCTCAATAGATCTTTATAGAAGAAGTTGGCAAATGAATTTCATATGTGCCACCTTACATATATCATCAGATGAGCAAATAATAATGGCTTGAAGTCTCAACCTCACTATTAGCTGAATTGTTGAACTGCTGAAACATGTACGCATTTGGTGTCTTCGAAACTATTTCCTCAGCTTCATCAAAAGCCCCTTTTAGTCCTTTGGTAGGATCAGTTAACACAATCTCTGCTCCGAATGCACGTAGAAGAATGCGTCTCTCGACATCTATTGATGAAGGCATAGTTGCTATCAGCTTGTATCCTCTAGCTGCTGCCACAGAAGCAAGGCCTATGCCAGTGTTCCCAGTAGTTGGTTCTACCAAAATGGTCTGCATAGCATAGGTAGAAAGTATCTGCATAAAATAGAATCTTCATGATGATAATAAATTCATAATGCAACGAATATAAGAACAATCTAACCTTATTTGGAGAAATTAATCCTTTCTCTTCAGCATCATTAATCATGCTTAATCCAATCCTGAAAACATATTGCATGAGAGGTGGCACAAAAAACATTGCATCACTAGCATCAAAGCGTACTGCAATAACAATTTCATACCTATCTTTGACGCTCCGGCAAGGTCCCATGTACTCAAGCTTTGCAGCTATATTTGCAAGACAACCTTCAACAACTTTATTAAGATACACCATTGGGGTTTTCCCGATTAGCTGATTAACAAGACAGACAATGAGACAATGTTTTATCAGAATTGGAATTAGTCCTGGTCAAAACGACAAAAAAGAGATTTAGCCAAATATCCCTCATACCATTATTAGTTCATAAAAAGTGGGAAATGGCCTATTTTTACTATGGAATTCAAGTAGTATCTACCTTTTTTCCCATTTGTATTTTCAGTGACACACATCAGAGGTTCACAGTCCAATCAAGTGGGAAAAGTTATCTAACTATATCATAAAAATCCCTAAATCCCACACCAACTTCCCTGTGCGGTTTACCTCCTATATCACTCTACGAAGCACAAAAAATGGGATAATTGCCAAAATGCCACACCTTTGTGCTGCCTTCTGTAAAATGCTATTAAGTTCGGTGCAATAGATTATTTGCCATAGCTTATATTGGCTCTTTGTTAATTTGCCCTTTTCAAATATTTAATTCATATTTCCAATTTAATGCCGTGGCCCACATGCGAAAGGTCGTTTTTGCCCCTCCGGTCGGTTCGCAGTCCCGGACCTGGCTGGGTCTAGCCTTTCAGGTGGAACTCTAACAGCTACTGTAAAGGCTCTTTCAGGTTCAATCCTACTCAACCGCACAAAAGATTATTACGGTTAGGGGACTACAACGTTGTATACTTCGTTCGACTGAGCTAAGATGTATGTGGGGGTGAGGGGGGAGGGCGCAAAAACAGTACATCGAAAACAACCAGAGGGGAAGAGACCTACCCATTTGGGTCCACGGGCGCTCCTCCAGCAACCGGCTCCTCAACTACACGCGCTCCTCCACCAACCGGAGGCTCCATCAAGCTCAAACCGGCTCCACCCTCAAACCTAGGGTTACGCATTCACCACATCTATCAAACCGAATCAACAACGAAAGAAGGGAAGACGAAGAGAAAGGGCTTCGGTCGAGGAATATACATGCTGAGCCCTTCGCCGCTGCCGGATTTCACCCACCGCGCTGGTTCCGAGACGGTTGTGCCGAGAGAGAGAAGGGGCACAGGGTGGTGACTACTGGTGACGAGCGAGAGAAGAGGGAAGGAGTAACAGAGCGTGCTCGAGAGAGCAGCGGAGGAAAGCCCTAGACCTGGCCAGGTCCGGGATAGCGGAACCGGCCGGGGGGAGAGGGCAAAAAGAACCTTTCGCATGTGGGCATGTGGGCGGGTATTAAACTGAAAATGTAAATTAAATATTCGAAAAGAGAAAGAGTTAAATTAACGAAGAGCAAATATAAGATGTGACAAATAATTTATTACATAAAAATTAATGATATTTTGCGTAAGGCAGCACAAAGGTAAGGCATTTTAGCAATTATATATTTTTTTTTGAAAGGATGGAAAGCGGTCATGCACCTGGGTGACGTCCAACGCGATGTCCATCGCCTATGGAGCTGTCTATGTGATGGTTTTAGCCTTCTAGGGAGGGCAAAGGGAAGCTGTTTTTCGGAAAAGGGAAATGGGGAATGAGTTATCGGGTCTCAAGTTTTCAAAAAGAAGAAATGAAGTCCGGCTAGATTTCACTCCACTCAAGTAGGGAGCCAGGGAGGGGGGTAGGGGGAGAGGGGGTGCGAGCAGACGAGGAAAGCAGAGACGGCGATGGTGTGGTGTGGTGTCGCGAGGTGAAGTGGGAAGAGGAGATGAGGAGGGACTATGGAGACTAAAGAACAGAGGAGGGGGCCGACGTAGCCTGGGTGGGTACGGTGAAGCTAGCGTAAAGAAAACCCACGCAGACACGGGCTGAAACCACCTGAGAGCGCCTAGGCTTCGAAAAGTGAAGTCCACCGCGCACCTCATGACATCAAGGACCCTCTGGGCTCGGCACTTTGACTCGCCTAGGCCGCGGAGCAAAGGAGTGGGCCGAGGACGAGGCAACTCCCTCTCCATCGAACGCCCCTCGGCCCGTCTGATGCGCTGCTCCGCGCAGGCGGGCAACACATCGCGCGTGGTTGGTGGATTCTCGTCGTCAGCACGTGGAAAAATTGGAAGTCAGGTGGGCCGGACACCGTTGTGGCCTGGCCGTTAAGGCGTTAACTCGTCCTCGGCTCTTCACGCCGACGACGGCGTCGGCTGGCACGGCAGATCAGGTGCAAGGAGTAACGCGCCAGCACTTCGCTTGCGGCCGTTGGACCATTTCGCAAATTTAGAGCGTCGGATGGGCTTGTTCATAAGATGCCCACTCGACAATGGAGCATAAAATTCCCCAACCAGGCAATCGCCCCCAATCCTCAAACCCTAGATGGCCTAGCCTGACACCGGATCCGTCCATCGCCATGCCGCCGTTCCGACGCTGGGCGGACCTGCCGCCGGACCTGCTCTGCCGCATCGGCGACCGCCTCGACCTCAAGTGCTACGCCAGCGCGCGGGGCGCCTGCACGGCGTGGCGCTACGCGCTCGCGCCGTCGTCCCCGTCGCTCCTCGTCGTCGCCGACGACGCCAGGTGCTGCCCCTCCGCCGCCTCCCTCCCCACGCGCCGCTCATTCGACCTCACGGCGATCCTCTCCGGCGGCCGATGCGTCGGCTCCAGCAACGGCTGGCTCGCCCTCTCCGTCGGCCTCTTCGGCGGGCAGAGCGTCTTCGTCCTCTTCAACCCCATCACCGCCACCGAGATCGTCCTGCCGCCGCTGATCTACGAGAGCAAGTGGGTCTCCAAGGTCGTCTTCGCGCCCAACCCCGCCAAGGACGACTTCGCCGCCGCTGCCATCTGCGACATCGACAGGCTCGCCTACGTCACCGCCGGGGCCAGGAGGTGGGCCGTCCTCGATCCCGTCCACCTCGTCAGCGGAGATCAGCTCGCCGACGTCGTCTACTATGACAAAGGTAAGGTTTACTGCCTCACGAGGTGCGGAGACGTGCACGTGCTCCGCCTGCCCGAGCGCCGCCGCCGGAAACCTGCCACCGTCGAGGAAACAGGCCCCTCAGAACCAGAGGTACCGGTGCTCTCATCTTCTGAATGTGCACTTGGTTTTCGAGCTAGGCGAACCCAACAACAGCGCAACAACTTGCGCATGATCTGCTATGAACATTTCCGATGGAGAGATCAGAATCCAATGAGGGCATTGAAGATTACTTTCTGTTCGGATACACTCATCCCTTCTAGGAGAGTTCCACCTGGTTCTCTCGGACCGGACCTAAATGCGCCGGCCACCGTCGAGGCCTTGTTATCCGAGGGTAACCTCCCGTTCGATCCTGCCACCTGTTTTGCTCCGCCGTACAACACCGTGTCAGTTTTTACTAGTGCAAAGAACCTGGTGCTCTGTGAGGGTAACCTGTACCAAATCTGGAGGAATGCGAGCTGTACTGTTACTTTGCAGCTTCCAGGAGGTGGTCATCGTCGTGTATCGGAGAATGAAATATTGGTTCTGAGGTATTATCCCCGTCGCCAACCATGCTGGGATGCCGTGACAGACCTCGGTGGCTACTCACTGTTTGTCGGGAGGAACAATGCGGTGTCGATGTATGCAGAGGGTGTGCCGGGGCTGAAGGGCAACTGTGTTTACTGGATCGGTGGGCGGGGTAGGGATCAGGGCATGGTCTTTGACATGGAAACTGGGAGGTCTACACCTTGCCTTTCCTTGGTTGGCGGCGTACCGGGGCCTCCGCATAGCACAATCTGCTGGTACTTCTTGAGCGACACGGTGAACAACAGCAACAATAGTGGAGGAAGAAGAGTTTATCAGACCCGGGCAAGAGCCCGAGCTGAACGTGAACACGATCTGGAAGAGTAATGCGTCGCCAAGCAGTTTGGTGACATGGTGAGCATCACCAGCCACTATGATGGAAGTTGAGTTTATCGGACCTGAGCCAGAGCCCCATCTGAGCATGTACAATATCTGGCAGTGTGTTGCTAAACTGCGTGATGTGTAGCTGACAATTTGTTTTATTTTCTGTGTTTCCTAAAATAATGTGCTTCAGTCAGCTGTTCGTATGTAGCACATATCATCTTTGTATGTTTATGTCATGTAATGCAATAATCGATGTCATCTTTGTAAGCTTATATTCATCATATTATGATGGAATAAGAAAAAGGATTCTGAAATATTTGTGAGTTGAGGTTGTTCTGAGTTGCAGCAGTATCACTAGTTTCTCTTGAAGATCAGGCGTACTCTCAAATCTGGTTTCAGGATAAGGCAGATCAGGCTGATGCCTTACTTCTCTTTATTCTGCTTGGTAGATTCACCCCCTAATGTCATCACAATCCCACACTATGTACAACAAGCAAGGATTACATACTAACAGATAGTCTGAACATCACAACCCGAGTCTGGGGTGCTGCTCCATTCAAGATTCCACAACAATTTCAGTGGGCGGCAGCATCTGTGGATGAACGCTGAAATACAGCTCCTGCAGCGATCGGACGACCTCATCCATGGCCGGTCTCTGGTCGGGCATCACCGACGTGCAGCGCACTGCGAGCACCAGGGCTGCCTGCATCCCCTGCTGTGCCATGCGGGAGACGTTGGGGTCGAGTATCTGCGACGCACCGTCGGTCACGTTGATCCGCCTCCGCACCCACCTGACGATGTCCACGGAGTCCTTTGACGCCGGCTGCTCTGCTGGCTTTCCGGTGATCAGCTCCAGAAGAATGACTCCAAAGCTGTAGACGTCCACGAGGTTCGTTGGGTTCTTGGTGCAGTTTTGCTCTGGTTTCAGTAGAAGAGCGAGTAACTTCAGTTAAATAAATTGCCATGAATCTTCTAAAATGACAATACCTAATGTGCAGTACTTTTTTTTTAAATATGTACAGTGCAATTATGCAGTGAGGCTAGTAGTAAAACACTGGAGAGTAAAAAGAATGCGTTGAAAACACGCAGGGGAGGATGCCTAGCACACAAAATGCTTCTGAATATCTGAAGTACAGACGCAGACTCTTCAAACCTTTGTGTATCAATTTGACTATATGAGTGCATACCTGGCGCGATATAGCACTTGTAATTCAAACCCGAAGCTAAGGAAGATTGGTACGCCTTTTCCCCCACGACGCAATCAACCCCAAATCCAGTAACCCTGGGCTCAAATTCATCAGCAAGTAGCACATTGCTCGACTTCAGATCTCGATGCAGCACGCAAGGAGTGTAATCATAGTGAAGGTGCACCAATCCCTGAGCTACTCCCAGTGCAATTCTTAGCCTGTCGTTCCACCCCATTGCGAATTTCGGTGCGTAGATCATATCCTGCAAGCTTCCCCTCTGCAAGTACTCATATATGATGCTGACCTCGCCTTCTGAGTAGCAGAAGCCCAGCATCTTGGCAATGTTCTTGTGCCGGATTTTTGCCAATACCTTCATCTCATTCTTCACTTCTCTGAATGTTAGCCTACCTGAACTGACCAGCCTCTTCACCGCGACATTCTGCCCGTCTTGTAGCTCAATAAGATAGACGTTTCCAAATGCTCCCCTACCAATCACGTTCTTGTCATGGAACGCGGCAAACAATTCCTCACCGGTGATCTTGATTGGATAAAAGAGCACCAGCTTCCATGGTGAGGACTTGTTGCAGTGCAACATTCTACAAACTGCAAATGCTCCTATAGCTAGCAGCGTCACTCCAGTAACGAACAACGCCACGGTTGCGGCTAATGCTAGCCCCTGATGCTTTCTCAGTGGCGCATCGCAATCGCCCGGCAATCCGGGACCGCACAGCCCGGGGTTCCCTTCAAGAAACACGGCAGGAAGGCCGGAAACCAGCTCCGGAGGCACACGGCCAGAGAGCTGGTTGTATGAGACATTGAACAATGCAAGCTTCAGGTTCTGGAGTTCTGCCGGAATGCCGCCGGTGAGGCCGTTGCTGGATAGGTCGATGTACGTCAGCACCGGCAAGTCCCCGAGAGACGCCGGTATCGGCCCCGTGAAACCGTTGCTGGACAAGTACAGCGACACCAGCCTCTTACAGTTCTTGAACTCCGGGATCGAACCGGAGAGCGAATTGTGGGAGATGTTTATGATGCTCATCGCTGGTGAGTCGCACAAGTTGACCGGCAAGCTGCCGTCGATCTCGTTCAGGGAGGCGGAGAACCGGTACATGGTGCGAATCAGGCCGATGCTCTGAGGTATCGCACCGGAGAAGCTGTTGTTATCAACCTGAACCTGCTCGAGCCGAGACGCCCCGCTGGGGAGCTCCGGTAACCGGCCGGAGAACAGATTGTTCTCGGCGCGGATCACCCGCAAATCCGGCAGCGACCACAGGCCGGCGGGGAACTCCCCGGTGAACGCGTTGCCCTGCACCTCAAACCTCTGCAGCATCACGCACTTCTCAATCTCCTTCGGAAACGGCCCAGAGAATCCATTCTGCGACAAATCCAGAGACAGCAGCTTCTGAAACTTGAGACCGAACCCGGGAGGCACGGCTCCGGTCAAACTGTTCACGGACAAATCAAGAACCTCCAATTGCTCCAGCCCAAGAAAAGTTTCAGGGATCGAGCCGCTAAACCCTGACCCCTGCAAGAACAGCCACCTGAGGCTTGCCATCTCGCCGAGCTCCGGCGGTAGCTCGGATTCCATGAACTGGTTCTTGGACAGGTCCAAGAAGTGCAACCTGGTCAGGTTCCCGAACAGCGCCGGGCGGAGCACGCCAGAGAGCCGGTTGCCGCCGAGGTTGAACACCTCGAGGCCCCGCAGCGCTGCGAGGCCAGGGGGCACCAGCCCTTCGATGTCGTTGCCGCTGAGGTCGAGCGACTTGAGCGAGGTGAGCATGGCGAGCTGGTCGGGGAGCGGGCCCCAGAAGGCGCCGGAGCTGAGGTTGAGAGAGACGAGCGAGGTGCACCACGAGAGCTGCAGCGGGATGGTTTGGTTGAAGCCGTTGGACGCGAGGCTGAGGGCGACGAGGCCGGGGACGCGGCAAAGGGAGGCGGCGGCGATGTCGCCGGAGAGGCCGAGGCCCTGGAGGGAGACGGAGACGGATGTCGCCTCCGCGTCGGGGGTGCACGTGATGTGCAACCAGTTGCAGTAGGGGGTGGAGGGTGACCATGAGGACAGGGCGTTGGAGGGGTCCTGAAGGGAGGCCTTGAAACTGAGCAGGAGGTCTTGGGGCTGCTCTGCCGCTGCCGCTGCCGCTGCCGCCGCCGCAGGTGGCGGTGAGGTTGAGGTGGCGATCAATGGTGAGAGGAGCAGCAAGAGGAGCCGGAGGAGAAAGAGGTAGGTGGTGGTGGTGGTGGTTGCCATGGACGGAGCTGCTGAAGTGCAGGAGTGCGTGCGTGCGGTGTTGTTGACTAAGAGTGAGAGTGTGCTGTTGCTGATCAGGGCTTGACTGCCTTGTGGACCATGGACCCATGGTCAGACAGAGTTTTTTATGTGTGCGTTTGATTGATGGCCGGTTGTTGCTCGTACGCACGCACCACCTCCACTTGTTGATACTGATAGACTAATGGATGCTTCGTTCATCAGCTCGTCAGATCAGCAGCAGATGACTAGACTACAAAGGCTGTGGGCTAGTTACTTAGTATATCAGGTGCAGCCTGCAGGATTGTACAAGTATATCAGCTGCAGCCTGCAGGATTGTACAATGTGGTAGGCTAAGCTATGTTGGATGTTCTGCCTTTCTGCATTATCTCCTATGGACTTTTGGACGGGACACTGACGCTTTTGGACTTTGGAGTGGCGCCTTTGTCCTGCTGCTGTGCTGCATATTGGGGGTGATGTGACGCCTAAGGTAGTATATCGTGGGAGCAGCAGTGCGGCACCGGGCGATCATCTCTACTTTTTGGGATGCCTTGGCCTCCTGGGTAGATAAGATTGGAGCAATGTCAATCCCACTGCTACTACGACTATACTAGTTGTTGCTTTCGTAGAGAACCCTACCTCCGTGATAAGCTAGGCAGATAGTGAGTGGTTGACAGGGAAATTTTGTGGTTTTTAATCAACCTCGGTTCGGAAATTTTGTGGTTACAGGAGCTTTTAATCAACCTACTTTAAGTTAAATGTAAATAATAGAAGGTAATTTGTGGTTACATGACCTTTTAATCAACCTACTGTAAGTTAAATGTAAATAATAGAAGACGATTTAAAGACAAGGTAAATGATCAAATTTTAAAAAAATTAGAGAAATCAAGGAAAAAGATTTGGCACCCTAAACTCTTCCCAAAGTTTGAAAATCAACCTGAACTACAAAACTAGACACCCGACCCCCTCAACCCAAACTAGGATGGAACTGACGTTTAGGTTGACTTGACGTCATGTTGGCAAGGGATTGCTAACACATTCATATCCCGTGTTCATCTCATCTAACTCAGAGCCACCATGGGCACGAAACAACAGCCATCACCACTTGCCATAGTCATCCTCCATTGCCATTGACCTACCAACTCCAGCCGCACTGCAACATCCTTTCTCGAGCAATGCCGCCATTGATGTTCATGCCAGGCCAACATGGCTGCTGCAGAGGGTGCGAGCTGCTCCTCATCCTCCCTATATCCATTCTACGTTTGTGCGATGCCACCGCGGCTACCGCGGAGGGCACACCGCTCCCCTCCTCACGCCGTTGCTCCTCTCCCTCACTATATCCATGTCATTGCACCTCTCCAAAATTTGGTTGCTGAGGAGATTCCAAATTTCACCGCTGTCGTCGCCCAAACACTAGTCGAGGATCGCTGCCACATTCCTGGTGCCTAGGTGAAGGATCCAGAAAATGTAACCAGAGTATGACATGTGGGACCAGCCGAAAAGGTTAAAGAAAATCTAATTTCAAACTTTATTAGTAAATGAGTCTATGACATGTGGGACCAGCCAAAAATGTTAAAGAAAATCTAATTCCAAAAGTTATTAGTACTTCTTTTTGTAAAATATATTATGCATGTGTGTATGTTTGATTAAAATTGCTATATTCGGAGATAACGGTAGTCGTAATTCTACTCGATGCATGGACCTCCTTGAAATATCGATATCCTTACTATTGTAGCCATTAGGTTATGGTATAGACAATAGATTATGTTAATTTGGGAATTTGGAGTGCGAGTATCGCACAATTGCTTAGTCAAGCTATAATCTTTACTAAAATTTGCTAAACGGATGACATGATGAACATGAAATTGGGAGTTTTGAAATGATGGTCTAGAGGGTTTATCTCTGTTATTTTGTATAAAAAGAAAGAAAAACTTAGTTTGCGACGCGGACGAGTTATATTATATTTTGATATGTGTGAGAGGTGTATCTCACAAGTAAATAGGAGGAGATCCCCGCCCGGGTCAATTAAGGACTGAACGCCAGTAAGTCCTATCTAAGTCTAAGCATACAACCACATGTGTCGGTATGGGACAACATTAGCTAATTAAGTCTTTGAAAACTAGCCTTGTGTCGCGACCCCGGGTAAACAATCCCCGGGACCCTCTGTGCATTCTGGACTAGTCCCACGATCAGTAGCTAGTCCGCATAGTATCAACAATGATGAGATCACAACCATTCAACAAACTATAGAAGAAGCAGACAAATTAACAATAATAACAGCAAAAGACCTTATGGTCAAGGTTCTTACAAAGTTGCCACACAGGGCTTACAACAAGAGAGCTCGCAGCGGAAAAACAAAATAACACGTGGAAGCCATTTGACATGCCCACAGGCAATCGAGTGGAGGACGTCTCCTAGCACGAGAGGTCTTCGAAGACCTCTTCATAGAGCTCGGAGCTCCCTGGGTCCTCTTCAGCTGCTGATCAACCAGAGGGCATAAAGCCGTGAGTACTTTGAATGTACTCAGCAAGCCGTAGGGAAATGTATACAAATAGTATTCATGCAAGGCTCAACAAGGATAGCTTTATGGTTACTTTGTAGAAAGCAATATTGACTGGAAATACGGTAAGTAGATTGTAAAGCACAAGTTGAAAGATTAGTACATAAGTAATCAAGTTTTATTTGAAGCAACTCGTGAACACCCTGTTCACGTCCCAGACCATTCGGGAACACCCACGACCACATTTTGAGAAAGTCTACCCCTTGCGTGAAATCACCAGGCATTGTCCATAACCGGGGACATGGCTATTCGAATAGTTTTACACTCTGCAGAGGTTGTACAACTTTACCCACAAGATATGAATTCTCTAGTTTGTTTGGCATCCATCGATACCACTGCTCACTACCTTAGGTAAGCAGTCTAGAATACATGACAAGGCCTTTACAAAGCTCTGTTTTGACTCGGTTCTGCTCGCTAAGGTTTCGCCATTCTGGACCCCCTTTTGTGCCATGTGATTCCATCTGGTAACTCGGAGATCACACCACCATGACAGAACTAAACCAAAATATTACTAATTAGTCGGCCAGGTCCACCCCAGTATGGACTTGTGGTTGCACGATATGGCCCAGATCAATGGCTTACAAGGTTAAGTCCTTAGGGACTACTCAGGCGAGACAACCACATCCCAATGTGCTTCCTGCACCCCTTTACTGCATGATCACTCGCCCGAGTATAAAACATTTTGGGTTCAACCCGGCCAAATGACCACCCTAGTCATGGCACAACAAATTTTATTAGCGGCAACACATGCCACAATTCCCTAATCACTTAGTCAAATTTAACATCATTGAAACAAGTGATCAAGAGACATCGCACAACTAAAGCAGGTCTAAGCAATATACGCACCCATGTTGGTATCACAATAAAAAGGTCCAACAAAGATTACCCAACCTATGGTGTCAACATGTCAATCACAAGAATTCAAGGAGTCATACTGTCAAGTAGGTATTTAGCTATCTCTCAAACCATTTTTATACAAATAACCATGTATGTTGATATAAAACAATATAATTTTACAAACTGGGTTCGACATGATCAAAGGTCTACGACTTGCCTTCGTTGAAGAGTTGAGATTCTTCGGTTGAGGTTATCGGGTCCAAGAACTCTTCAGAGAAGCCAGAATCTACACATGCGAAAAGAGCCAAATAAATAAAATAAATTCAAATAAAAACCCAAAAACTACCAAACTAGAACCAAAAGAAATGCACAGAATTAAAAACAGGCTCACGGGAGGAGGTCCAACTGGGAGGGGTCAAGGGAGGTCCAGAGGTCCAAAGAAGAATACGACTACTCGACGTGATTGTAGGATCAAGGATAACCGACTAGAGGGGGGTGAATAGGAGGTTTTTAAATTTTTTTAACAATTCAACAATTTTAAGCCAATTAGCAATTTAGTCTAAACAAGTTACACAACTAGCTAAGCAATTCAACACAATAAGAAAGCTAGGAATATAAATGCGGAAATGATAAAGACTAAAATAATCACAAAGACACAACGATGTTTTTCCCGTGATATCGAAGACTTGCCGATCTTCACTAGTCCATGTTGAGGAATCTTGACACCTCAAGCCGGCTCCACGAATTGAGCCTTCCCTCGATCACTATGGTTGTTATTCCTCCGCTCCGGAGATGGTGAACACCAAACCACTCACAAGCTTGCACCGGGCCTCTTCACAATCTTCTTGAAGAGATCACCGTGCTCCACCGCCAAGCCGTCTAGGAGTGCAGCAACACTCCAAGAGTAATAGATCAACAGCCCTTGCTTGACGACACTCAAGTGCAAATGGATCAACTAGGAGAATGAATGCACTTGAATGAATCTCAACAAGCTCACAATGAATGCACAAGAGTGTTTTGAGTGTTGAGTGAATGCACAAAGCTCTCAAGGCTCTATATATGTTAAATGGACTCTAGCAAACCAGCCTTGAGCAGTTGGGGGGGGTACATATAACCCCCAACAACAATTATGACCGTTGGGGACCAAACCCCCAACTCTCAGCGAAAATCGGAACGACCGCAGGCCAAGGAGCGGTACGACCGCCCTTAAGTCAATGCACAATTAACGGCTAGAACAGTTACTAAAAATACTCGATATAGCCGTTGGAAATCCCAGTCGGAATGACCGCCAACTAAAGTGTGGTACATCCGCATTTCCCGGTCGTACCGCATTGACGAGCGGTACAACCGATCGTAGGGTTTCCAAAACTTCGCTGAAAATACATGCGTTCTGGAATTTTCAAACCGCCATATAAAAATCGGTACAACCGCAGCGCGGTTCAACCGTTTCTAAGACGCGGTACGACCGATTTCCAAAACGAGTTTCTGAGCCAAAGTGCACTGGTACTGTTTTTATTGAACCGCCTCATAAATTTCGGTACAACCACAAATCGGTACAACCGATTCTCACGAGCGGTACAACCGATAGACAAGAGCGGCTTTGAGGCAAAATGCATCGCTTCTGGTTTTCTTGAACCGCCAACTGAAAAACGGAATGATCGCAATGCGGTAGTACCGCTCAAAGAGCCGGTCGTACCGCATTTGCGCTCAGTTGGCTGTTCCCTTCAAAATCCAGTACTACCGCCAAGTAAAGTCCGGTCATACCGCACCAAGTGGTACAACCGCAATTATAACTGCGATACTACCGATTTTGGACAGAAGCACTTAAAGCTTTCAAATGCAATTTCAAGTTCAAATTCAAATACATGCATGATCCTAAATTGATCCATATGGCACAAGAACATGCTATCAAGCTACTAGCCATGATCCCTCTTAATAGTACGGCATTTATCCTATAATCTGGTCTTCCAATCAAATCTCCTAAAACCGGTAAAATACAAAAGGATCCTAGACTATTGTACCTTGTCTTTGAGCCAAAAGATCTTCATGTAGTCCATTTGCATGCAACTCCAGGTCATCAAAACCACCAATGGGACTTAACCTTGTAAATACTCAATAAACACGTTAATCCCATATTCACATATTATCATTAATTACCAAAATAATTTTTAGGGCCCTAGATGCTTTCAATATCCCCCTTTTTGGTAATTGATGACAACACAATTAATATGTGAGAAAGATTGGTTTGAATATACTATGAGTGTATATTATTTTGATATCTTAACACTAAAACAATTCTTGCAATGAGCACAAATGAATGTATGAGAATTATTTTTTTGTTAAATCTAATTTAAAGAAAGCTCTCCCTAAACATGTGCATATAAAGGATAGAAAATTTTGCAAGCACATGTAGAGATTTTGAGAAAATTTGGCGGAGTTTCTTTGGCATATTTGAACTTGAGGAAATGTAATATTAAGATAAGACAATAATTTAGATTGCATTTTAAGATAATAACATAAGCATAAACAGCATCCAACAAGTTCATCAAGATAAAAGACACAGATTTAAGTTATTACAAGCACATAAGAGTACAAAACACATGTAAGCCCATATATAATAGTAGCAAAAGCTTGCTCCCCCTAAAACTTTCTCACTTCTCCCCCTTTGGCATCAAAGTACCAAAAACAACTCAGACGGCTGGGTCCTGAGGAGGAGGAACTGGATCCTGCGGAACGGGATCCTGAGAAGCTAGATCCTGAGACTCTGGAACTAGGGCTAGAGGAGCTGAATCCTAAGAAGCTGTGGCCTGATCTGGAGCTGGAACAGGTGACGGATCCTAAGATGCCGAATTAATAGGTGTCAAATCCTGAGTTGCTGACTTTGTAGTCAATGGAGGAGGCTGAAACCGAGCTGAGCTAAAGCAGAGAACAGAGTCAGAGCTCGAGATTTTGGCACTCTGGCGCAGAGCCAAAGAAGGAACAGGTGTCGTAGAAGATGTCCTAGAAGGAGGAGGACAACGACGAGTGTATCGCTGAGGAGTCCTCAAACTCCCCTCTAAGCCATTAATACTCTCTATCAGGGCAGACATCCTGTTTTGAGACTCCTCAAAGAAATCATTCTGAATTGATGTCATTTCAACTAGCCTGTTGCGAGTCTCATTTTTAAATTCAGTGTGCTCGGTCTTCATTTCTTGCAAGGTGCCAAGAATTAGCTGCTGATTTTGAAGAACCTGCTCAAGAATACCCTCAACAGGAGCATCAGTAACAGCAGGAGCCTCATTAGTATCAACCTCAACACTGCCACGACTAGGGGGAACACCATCTTGAGGCATATAAGACTTGTGAACTGATCCCAATCCACCATGATACTCAATTTTCTTCGTAATTAATGCCATGATATATGGTGCATAGTAAATTCTCTTAATTCTATCATTCTTGGAAGAAACTATGCCCTGGAGAATTACATCCACAACATCAAATTTTATGCCCTTCATAATGTGATCGATAATATTCCAAGCATGTCCCCCTGACTACATCAAAATTACCACTCTTGGGGTAAAAAGTATGATTAATGATCCTGTTAATAATGCTTGGTAAGGGCCTAAGTCCAGTAATAATCCCTAGATTACACTTGACAGAGGAATCATAATAGTCAGACCAAGCGGGAGCCAGTAAAGCAGGACTGTCAAAGATCTTCTCCCAAGAGCTGGACTGAACTCTTAAAACTCGCTCAAACTCCTCTTTTGAGCTCTCCAAATCTCTAGTAACTGTTATCCATCTGAAAGATTGCAAGTCTGCAGAGACATGCACTGTGGCATAAAATTGACTAATGAGCTCATCATCATAATTCTGCCTCAGTGCTACAAGGTCATGAAGTCGATGAAATAGCTGATAAACACCACTATATTTGTCCAAAGTATTTATATGAGACCATTTAATCCATTTGTGATCAGCAAACTTCCTGTGATGTCCATATAGCTGCTCATAGACTTGTTCTTGGAAAACAGTATGAAATCTTGGATTAATGGAATCAGATTTGGAAATATATTGATTCACATATCGCTTAATAGCATACTCATCAGCTGAAAGAAGACGCAAATCGATTGGAGGCGCTGGAGGCTCTCCCAAATTGTCAAAGGTACCAGCTAGAGAATCTGGTTCTGATTGAGTCTCATCATCAGAATCTTCTTCTTCACTGTCTTCTGTTTCGGATGCAGGTGTTGGCCTTTTCCCTTTACTATGCACGATCTTCCGTGAGCGGAACGCATTACCTGTACGTCTTCCGCAGTCGTCGTCGTTGAGGTTACTGTGTTGGAGCTGCAGAAGATTAAGGAGACGATTGCCCTCTTGGTGGTCCATAGGATTTTCTCGTCGCAACTCTCATCCTAGGCATCTTTACAAAGATAGGATAGGTTATAGGAAGTTCAACGAAACAATTGAAACAGAATATATTGAAAAGGATTTGAGTGTCTGTTTTTTGTCAGGATAATCGGACGTACCGCCATTCTATGGCCGGTACGACCGCACTGCGGTCGTACCGCACTCAAGAACCGGTCGTTCCGATTTTCCTGACCGAGTTCTAGGGCAATCAAAAAGTTGAATTTTTATGGTTTTTCATGGAGTGAATCCATGGATCGGATGTGCAAACATCATTAGACATCAATTATCTACTTTTGCCCAATTAGAACTACAGAAATCAACCACATTTCCATCAAACCCTAAAAGGGGCCTCCTAGGATTCCAAAAGACGGCAAAACGTGAATCAAACGAAGTTTTACCTTAAGATTTCGAGGAGTTGAACCCTGGAGAGGCAAGAAACACCAAGGGAACAAAGAAACGCCGAGTTTTTGAGTGGATTTGAGAGAAGCTTTTGGGTGGCGCACAGGCTGGAGAGAGAAAAGACGAAGAGAACTGGAATGGGCGGTTGAACCGTTCCGCGGGGGGTAAGGGTATGTGAACAGTAACGGCAGGAAGTTACTGCCCTCTCACAAACCGACGCGGTCATGCCGACAAAAGACCACCGGTAGAACCGCATCGCGGGTCATACCGCTGTTATAACGCCGGTTGTACCGCAGAGCGGTCGTACCATTCGTATAACGCCGATTGACCTGGAGCTTCTGGATTTTCTTTGGAACTTAGATTATTTGCAAATGATCCCTAGTTTTGCACTCAAATAAATATCATTAAGGATCATCATGCATAGAATAGACTATTGTCTATATAGGAACATATTGTTTTATGCTCATAGCTATCTTTAATAAAAGATTTGAAAAATATTTTCATAAAATACTCAAATAACATCAAATGAAGCACAAACATGAGGCAAGAGTTCAAACAATATTTGAATAGTCTATGACATTTAACTCATTCCTCAAGTTGCAAAAACGGCCTTCATCTAATGGCTTGGTGAAAATATCCGCTAATTGGTCTTCGGTTCTTATGTGGCTAATTTCAATATCTCCCTTGCTCACATGATCTCTCAAGAAATAGTGGCGAATATCTATATGCTTGGTTCTTGAGTGTTCAACAGGGTTATTAGCAATTTTCACCGCATTATCATTGTCACACAAAAGAAGTATTTTATCAATTTTAATTCCATAATCCATCAATGTTTGCCTCATCCATAGCAATTGAGCACAACAACTTCCCGCGGAAACATATTCGGCTTCGGCGGTAGATAATGCTACAGAGTTCTGTTTCTTGGATGACCATGATACGAAAGATCTTCCTAAGAATTGACAACTACCCGAGGTGCTTTTTCTATCCACTTTGCAACCCGCATAATCGGAATCCGAATATCCAATTAAATCAAATTTAACACCTTTGGGATACCATAGGCCAATGCTAGAGGAATGCTTTAAATATCTTAGTATTCTTTTAACGGCCATTAAATGGCACTCTTTTGGAGTTGCTTGAAAACGTGCACACATGCAAACACTAAATATGATATTGGGCCTAGATGCGGTAAGATAAAGTAAACTACCAGTCATAGACCTATAAAGCTTTAAATCTACCGATTTACCTCCCTCATTTAAATCAAGATGACCGTTGGTTGCCATGGGAGTCTTGATAGGTTTTGCATCCTCCATGCCAAACTTCTTGATCAAATCTTTTGCGTACTTGGTTTGGCTCACAAAAGTTCCATCTTTGAGTTGCTTGATTTGAAGTCCAAGAAAATAGCTCAATTCTCCGATCATGGACATTTCAAATTCCCTAGACATCATATCACCAAACTCTTCGCAAAAATCTTGATTAGTAGAACCAAAAATGATATCATCAACATAAATTTGACAAACAAAGAAATCATCATTTAAGACTTTAGTAAATAGAGTTGAATCAATTTTCCCAATTTTGAATCCTTTTGAGACTAGAAAATCTCTAAGGCATTCATACCATGCTCTAGGAGCTTGTTTAAGACCATAAAGCGCCTTGGAGAGTTTATGCACTTTTAACATCCATTTGAAATAATTTAATATCAAAACATGATACAAAAGTAAGTAATATCCGAATTGACTCAAGCCTAGCCACGGGAGCAAATGTTTCACCGAAATCCAAACCTTCGACTTGTGAGTAACCTTGAGCGACCAATCTTGCCTTGTTTCTTACAACCATACCGTTCTCATCTTGCTTGTTCCTAAAAACCCATTTTGTACCAATAACATTGTGTTCTTTGGGTCGATCCACCAATGTCCAAACTTCATTTCAGATGAAGTTATTGAGTTCTTCATGCATAGCATTTACCCAATACGGATCTTCAAGTGCTTCTTTTATATGCTTTGGCTCAATAGAAGAGACAAAAGAATAATGTTCACACAAAGAAGCAATACGAGAGCAAATTTGGACACTCTTACTTACATCACCCAATATTTGGTCTATTGGATGATCCTTTGCAATTGCATTGTGAATTCTTGGTGGTAGATTGGATGGTTGATCATCTTCCTTATTGTCCTCTTCATCAATTGGTACTTGATTTGAGGAAGAGATAGGAGGCTCAACTTGAGTGGAAGATGATAGATTATCTTCGGGCTTGATGTCGTCTATTTGCATATACTCCATTGCTTTTCTTAAGGCTTCATCACCTACATCATCCAAATTCTCATGCTCTTCTTGAGAGCCGTTAGTTTCATCAAATTGCACATCGTGTCTTTCTTCAACTAAACCGGAGTTTTAGTTAAAGACACGATAAGCTTTGCTATTTGAAGAATAACCAAGTAAGAAACCAACATCACAACGACTATCGAATTTTGACAGACGAACACCCTTCTTCAAAATATAACACTTGCAACCAAAAACACGAAAATAAGATATTTTCGGTTTTCTTCCTACAATAAGCTCATAGGAAGTCTTTTTCAAAAGACGATGCAAATAAAGACGATTTATGGCATGACAAGCGGTGTTAATAGCTTCCGCCCAAAAACTATCGGAAGTATTATATTCATCAAGCATTGTCCTAGCCATTTTAATTAATGTACGATTTTTCCTTTCTACTACTCTATTTTGCTCCGGAGTGTAGGTTGTGGAAAGTTCGTGCTTTATTACAAGTTCATCACAAAAGTCATCAACTTTAATATTCTTGAACTCGGAACCATTATCACTACAGATTTTCTTTATTTTGAAATCAAATTCATTTTGGGCCCTTTTTGCAAATCTTTTGAAAATGCCGGAGGTTTCACTTTTATCATCTAGGAAGAATACCCATGTGTATCTAGAGTAATCATCCACAATGACTAAACAATAGCTATTATCCCCGATACTCTTATAGGTTGTTGGCCCAAACAAATCCATATGTAAGAGTTCCAATGGTCTAGAAGTTGACATGATACTTTTGGAATGATGAGAATTAGCGACTTGTTTACCGGCTTGACAAGCACTACAAAGTCTATTTTTCTCAAACTTCATATCTTTCAAGATAATAACTAAATCATGTTTGAAAAGCTTTTTGAGTAGAATCATTCCAGCATGAGCTAGCCTTCTATGCCAAAGCCAACCCAATAAGGTTTTTGCCATTAAACAAGTTTTTAAACATGATTCACTTGAACTAAAATCAACTAAATAAAGATTTCCAAATCTAAAGTATTTGAAAACTAAAGATCTATCTTTTGCATTTGAAATGGTTACACCTTCACAAGAGAATGAGCAAATTAATCCAAGATCACAAATTTAAGCAACGGATAGCAAATTAAAATTTAATGATTCTACTAAAGATACATTGGAAATGGAGAGGTCATTTGAGATAGCAATTTTACCCAATCCTATTACCTTTCCTTTGCTCTTATCGCCAAATGTGATCTTGTCTACTCCTTTTCCATTCTCGAATGTGGTGAACATCTTTCTACCACCGGTCATGTGTTGAGTGCATCCACTATCAAACACCTAATGTTTTCCACCGATTTTATAGTTCACCTACAAAACAAGAATCAAGTTCTTTTAGGTACCCAAATTTGTTTGGGTCCTTGGAGGTTAGTAACCAAGGATTTAGGCACTCAAATAGCATTCTTTTTAGCGTCTAAAATTTAAGTGCCAACAAAATGAGCAACTACTTTACCATCCTTAGTCTTTCTAAGCATATAGCATGAATCATATATACCAAGTGATGGAATCTTACCCTTAGAATAATTTTGTTGTACATGTCCTATTTCCCGGTACTGATGGCAATACTTGTCATTTTGCCTCACAAATCTTGTGGGTTTGTTTACCGGCTTCTTACCTTTCTTAGGCACATACCCAAGACCTTCCTTATTGAATGAGCACCTTTGCTCACTCAAAAGCTTGTCAAGAGTGGCCTTACCTTTGAAACACCTTTCCAAGTTTTTCGCTTAGCTTGATCACTTGCTCTTTTAGCCATTGTTCTCATCAACAAGCTTTGCATCATTTTGCTCAACAATATCATGATTAGCATTAATACTAGAGCAACATGGCATAGCAAGTAGGTCATTACATGAAGTAGATGCACTAGTCTTAGCAATTTCTACGCTAGGCATTTCATCAATAATATCACATGTAATTCCTACACTAGAATAAGACTTGCTTGAATATTCTTGGATAAGCAAGTCATGAGCTTCTTTTAGCTCCTCATAAAAATCTTTTAGAGAAATATGCTCTCTATTTAAGATCTTATATTTTGACTTTTCTTTTCCAAGATATTCACTTAATTCATCAAGCATATCCATTAATTCATCATAAGTTGGTTCATCACTATCAATAGATTTTACCTTATCTCCTTTTGCCATAAGACAAGTAGGAGTGGAGAATAGCGACGGAGCTTCCTTAATGGCGATGCCAACTAGTCCCTTCTTCTTGGGGGACTCATCCTCATCGGAGTCGGAGTCGCTTGACTCATCATTAGAATCCCACTCTCCAATGTGGGCTTTATTCTTGCCATCTTTGTGAAGCTTCTCGAAAAGCTTCTTCTTGCCATTGTATTCCTTCTTCTTGAATGGCTTGCCCTTATCATCCTTCTTTTCGGGGTAACGGGAAGCAATGTGCCCCTTCCCTTCACAATTGTAGCATCGAATGTTGCTATAGCGCTTCTTGTAACTTGAGGATTGCCCCTTCTTGTACTTGTTGAAGTTGTAGCTTTTATTGGGGTGTCTCTTCATGACCCTCTTCATTCTTCTCACAAGGAGTGCATACTCCTCATCGGAGTCATCTTCATCATCTTCATCATTACTTGATTCCTCTTTGGCCTTGAAAGCGGCAATTTTCTTCTTTGAGGAAGATGTCTCCAAGAGCTCTTCCTTGTCTTTCTTGGACAACTCATTGGTGATGAGATTGTCCAAAAATCCCATTGACGTCATTCTTGGAAACTCGGGAGAGTTGAGAAATAGCGTCACCAACGTCTCATATTTGTCCGAAAGAGCCCTAAGAATCTTGCGCACAATGTCAACATCAAGAAGGTTAGTCCCAAGGCCCTTGAGCTCATTCACAATGTTGTTGAGTCTTGAATACATCTAATTGATGTTTTCATGAGGCAACATTATGAATGTCTCATATTTGATCCGAAGCCTATGCAATTTGGCTTCTTTGACCATGGATGTTCCCTCGTGGATTTCCAAGAGGGTAGTCCAAATATCATGAGTATTTTCCAAATTACTCACTCTATTGAACTCATCCGCGTTCAAAGCGCCAAAGAGAGCATTCATAGCTTGGGCATTTAAATGAGCATTACGCGTCTCTTGATCCGTAGGAATTAGTGGATTAAGAGGCATGACGTAACCCTCATTTACAATTTTCCAAATGCTTGGATTCATGGCCTTTAAATAAATTAACATTCTAATTTTTCCAATAAGCATAATTAGAGCCATCAAAGAAAGGAGCATTTCCTCTAGCAATTCCCTCACTAGCCATCCTTTTCTCTCTTAGACGGTTAAGTCTAAATCAATGAGAGACCAAGCTCTGATACCACTTATAGGATCAAGGATAACCGACTAGAGGGGGGTGAATAGGAGGTTTTTAAAATTTTTTTAACAATTCAACAATTTTAAGCCAATTAACAACTTAGTCTAAACAAGTTACACAACTAGCTAAGCAATTCAACACAATAAGCAAGCTAGGAATGTAAATGCGGAAATAATAAAGACTAGAAATAACCACAAAGACACAACGATGTTTTTCCCATGGTATCGAAGACTTGCCGGTCTTCACTAGTCCACGTTGAGGAAGCTTGACACCTCAAGCCGGCTCCACGAATTGAGCCTTCCCTCGATCACTATGGTTGTTCTTCCTCCGCTCCGGAGATGGTGAACACCAAACCACTCACAAGCTTGCACCGAGCCTCTTCACAATCTTCTTGAAGAGATCATCGTGCTCCACCGCCAAGCTGTCTAAGAGTGCAGCAACACTCCAAGAGTAATAGATCAACAGCCCTTGCTTGACGACACTCAAGTGCAAATGGATCAACTAGGAGAATGAATGCACTTGAATGAATCTCAACAAGCTCACAATGAATGCACAAGAGTGTTTTGAGTGTTGAGTGAATGCACAAAGCTCTCAAGGCTCTATATATGTTAAATGGACTCTAGCAAACCAGCCTTGAGCAGTTGGGGGGTATATATAACCCCCAACAACAATTATGACCGTTGGGGACCAAACCCCAACTCTCGTAAAATCGAACGATCAGCGAGCCAAGGAGCGAGACGACCGCCTTAAGTCAATGCACGCTTAACGGCTAGAACGAGTTACTAAAAATACTCGATATAGCCGTTGGAAATCCCAGTCGGAACGACCGCCAACTAAAGTGCGGTACATCTGTATTTCCCGGTCGTACCGCATTGACAAGGGTACAACCGATCGTAGGGTTTCCAAAACTTCGCTGAAAATACATGCGTTCTGGAATTTTCAAACCGCCATATAAAAATCGGTACAGCCGAGCAGCAATTCAACTGTTTAAGACGCTGATACGACCGATTTCCAAAACGAGTTTCTGAGCCAAAGTGCACTGGTACTGTTTTTATTGAACCGCCTCATAAATTTCGGTACAACCGATTCTCACGAGCCATGATCCCTCTTAATAGTACGATATTTATCCTATAATCTGGTCTTCCAATCAAATCTCCTAAAACCGGTAAAATACAAAAGGATCCTAGACTATTGTACCTTGTCTTTGAGCCAAAAGATCTTCATGTAGTCCATTTGCATGCAACTCCAGGTCATCAAAACCACCAATGGGACTTAACCTTGTAAATACTCAATAAACACGTTAATTCCATATTCACATATTATCATTAATTACCAAAATAATTTTTAGGGGCCTAGATACTTTCAGTGGTCGTAAAAGGGATACAATTGCGCAACGATCGAGAGAGCAAAAAGGTGGACAAGACGTGGAGAAACTCACCCGGACACACACACACACACACACACACACACACAGAGACCGGAGAAGACAGGAGGAGGATGGCGAACGGCACAGGCGCTCCAACGAATTCTTCAGCAACAAGGTGGTCGAAGACGGCGCAGCTCCAGCAAACTCTTTGGCGACGAGGAGGTGATGACACAGCTTCAGCGGACTCCTTGGCGAAACTTCAAGCATGGTGAAACTGGTTAGAGCAAGAGAGTAGAGGTGAGGAAAAGAAGATGAAAGAGGGCTGCTCAGGCTTTTATAGCCAGGGGAGGCGGGAAGAGCCGCTGAGAGACTCAGGAGCGCACGAGATCAAGGGTAGGTGAAGGAGGAGATGGGGGCAGGTAGGGGAGGAGACAAGAGGGGGAACAGGTACTACAAAAGCGACAACATTTAATGTGACACAACAGCATTTAATGGGCAAGGACCTTTGCGTCAGCACTGATGCGACGGAAGGAAGAAGAAGGTGAACAGAGCTGACAGGTGGGGCTAGTAAAAACGTGGTAGGGTGGTCCGACCAAAGGGAAGGTCGTGACCCAAAGGGTGGTCGTGACCCAAGGGGTGGTCGTGATCGATCTCCAAGACCACCCGGAGGTCTCCCAGGACCACCCAGAATGTCTTCTAGGACCACCCGAAGGTCTTCCTAGGACCACCCAGGAGGTCTTTCAGGACCACTCGGAGGTCTTGGACGGAGGGGGAGGTCCAAACGAGAGGGGGGTCTGGACAAAGGGGAAGGTCCAAACGAGGGGGGGTCTAAACCAAAAGGGAGGTCTAAACCAAGAGAGAGGTCTGGACGGAGGGGAAGGTCCAAACGAGAGGAAGGTCTAGATGGAGGGGGAGATCTAAACCAAAAGAGAGGTCTAAACCGAGAGGGAGGTCTGGACGGAGGGAAAGGTCCAAACGAGAGGGAGGTCTGGATGGAGGGGAAGGTCCAAATGAGAGGGAGGTCTGGACGAAGGGAGAGGTCCAAACGAGAGGGAGGTCTGAACAGAGGGGAAGGTCCAAACGAGAGGGAGGTCTAAACCAAAATGGAGGTCTAAACCGAGAGGGAGGAGAGCTGGGCCAAGGAGAGAACGGGGCGAACAGAGAGAAGGGAATTCCAAACACCAGAGAACTCTAGCAACTCCAGAAAAACCAAACTTTGGATTAGTTGAAATTGGATTAATTTATATTAAATCGTTGCCAATTTTCCAAAATATCCAAGTTAATCTTAAGCAAACCAACAAACCGAATGGTTTTTTTTTCCGAAAATCTCAGAAAGCCCAGAAAATTTGGGATGTTACACCTTGCATGGTGGTATGTCGTAGTAGTGTGAGCATGACCGGTGTAGGCATGTTCAAAGGGGTTCCCTTCACCACGGTGTTGGGCACAAAGCTTGCCAACACAACAATGAATGCCTCACTGAGACGGGGGTGTACCCAGGTACAGTAAGGGTGTTCATTCGCCAGACTAATGCATGGTTAGGACTAGATGATGTAAAGGCTTCGATACGTGCTCTAGGCTGCTTACCAAAGGCAGTGAGCGGTGGTATCGATGGATGCCGAATAAACTAGAGAATTCGTGTGTTGTGGGTAAAGTTGTACATCTTTGCAGAGTGTAAATCTATTTAAATAGCCATGCTCGCGGTCATGAGCGTGCTTAGTGTGGTCTTAATGGGTAGTCTTGGTTTTCATACAAACAGTTTTGTTGGAAAATGTGGAAAATGGTTTGTTGGTATATATTTGAGTTAAGTGCCATGTCTATGGCTGAAAATAAGATGTGGCTGGCAGCCGAGGAGGGTTGCGAGTTATTATTTATTCAATTACTTACTTGTTGTCCTTTATCTATTTAACCGCTCTTTAAATTTCCATTGCAAAATACTACGTATTGATATTGCAAATAAAATTTGCTTAATGCTGAAAACAACTTGTAGCATAGAGCCTCATCTCTTGTTAGCCTTGCATTTATACAAATTTTGCGATACACTACCAGTGTTGCTGAGTACACAATGTACTTAATCTTCCTTAAATTATTGTTCAGAGTTAGAGGATGATCCTACGTTGGACGACGTCTTCTTTGCACCTGGAATCGGTGGGTTCGGTGACAAGTTTTTCTAGGACTTGTCTCTTGTCGGTTGCCTGAGGGTTCGGATGGGCATGCCGCTAGAATTTTTTACTCGTTATACAATTTTGCTTCCGCTGTTACATTTGCCACTTCTAATACTTAAGCTTTTATTTGGTCAGTCGGCCCTTGTGTTGTAAATAATGTAATCGTTTAAGTTATGTACCATATTTTATTTATTTTGTATGTATGAATGTATGGATGTGAATGCTAACATTGTTGATGTGTATACTATCCACTGATCATGGGACTAGTACGGTACACACACGAGAGCTTCGGGTATTCCACGCCCAATGTCCGACAGTTCTAGTCCTCATCTGTCTCAAGTGAGAAGATGGACCCTCAACCAACTCGTGGTTGTCCACCTTCGGGGTCTCACTTTCGACTTACCTTTCCGAGTCTACTGGGTGAGGAGATGGACTCCCGACCAACTCGTGATTGTCCACCTTTTTTGTCTCAACTCTCAACTCCCATTCCAAATCTATTGGCGAGCAACCAATCAACCTTATCAGTATTTGAGGAAACATTGTATGACAATACCAAGGATTTAATGAATATCTTATAGTACTTATGTTTGTCAAGGTGAATATGGCCTACAAGAGCATAAATGGGCTTTCATGTGGTAGGAGTTAACTATTCATCATGACATTCTAAATTATTATTTTATTAAAGAATAAATGGCATAAATATCATAATGAAAGTAATAGTAATAATAATAATAATAATGATGCGGGCTCAACATGATCAAAGTCTTCAACTTGATCTGCCTCTCTTGCGTCTTGATCGATGTCTTCCGGAGCTTGTTCTTCAAAGTCGGATCCTAACGCAAAAGAAAATCAAAAATAAATAAGTTCGGGCTCAACAAGGGGCGAGCTGGGAGCAAAATGAAATAAAAAAATCCGGAAAGAATTATAAAGAGATGTGGTGGGGTGGTTGGGGTTTATTTGGTGCTTGGATAGATCAAACGGGGTCGAAAATGGGTCACGGGCTCGAAATGGTCTAAATTGACACACACACACACACACACATGTGTGTGTGTGTGCGTGCGCGCGCGCTTAACGGGTCTGGATGAATAGTAATGGGTTTGGGTTCACAGTACTTAGTTCGATACTATTCGCTATTGGATTCGAGTGGAATAGTAATGGGTCTGATGAATAGTGACATGTCGGGTTTGAGTGAATAGTAATGGGTTTGGACTGAGTGTTAATGGGTTGTACAGTGTTGGGCCAGTTGGGTTGGGCTTGTAATAGTACTGGGCTACAAAGTGCTCAACAGTACTAGGCCAGCCTACCAAGGCGGCCCATGGCCCATGGCAACCGAGCCGATGGAGGCGGCCGCGATAGAAATTGTGGTGGCGGTGGCTGCGAAAGGCGGTGCCAGGTGGTGCAACGAGCACCACCGAGTCTCGCACAACCCATTTTGGGCTTTTGCGTGGGCGGAGGGGGCTTAGTGGTAGGCTAGCGGCGGCGGCGGCGCATGACTGAGGCTGGGGAGCAACACAGTGGTGGTACAAGCACGCTTCAGCCAAGATGGCCATTGCTTGAGCACCAGTGGGCCAAGGGGATCTCAGTGGTGGCGACGGTGGGGTTTAGGGAGGTCCGAGGCAGTCTGTCACTGTTGGCTGAGGATGGCGTAGCGGTGGAGCTTGGCAACGACGAGTTGGCTGCAGGGATGGTGAGCTTGATGCCTAGGGATGGCTTCATGTGGTCTAGGCGAAGCCCGTGACGGGGTTGGAGGGGCAAGGGTGTGGACAGGGCGGCAGATCGAAAAAAGGGGCTTACCGGGGAGCTTTAGGCGCGGCGACGATTAAGGGAGGTGGCCGGCGTTGGGGAGGGGTTTTCGTGGGGTTGTGAGGAGGCTAAAGGTGGAGACGGTGTCAGAGGGGCGGCTTTTATAGGCGGCGAAGGTGGTGGCGGCAGTAGCAGACAGGGGCGAATGCGACGCGTGGGCGACGATGTGGACGGCCGAGCGGCCAATGACTGCGAGGCGAGCTGGTGGCTCGATGGCGTCATGAGGCGGGCGCCTCGCTTCTTTCTGGAAGACGTGCGTCTTTGGCGCAGAGGGCATAGGCGGGGTCGGCGTGTCAAACGGCTGACGGCTACGATCACAGCATCGTCGCGGATGGATTCGTAGAAAGGCGAATACCGGCGCGGCGATTAATGCCCGACACGACGATGAAGTGAGGCATTGCGCGTGCGCGCGAATGGCAGAGCAACGCGACACAAAGAGGAATAGAGGCGAAGGTGGTTGGTGTCTTCGGGTTGGGATGGTGGATTTCCTAGAAAGGAAAGCAACAAAAGGAGAAAGCTTTTCGAATTGGGAAGGAATTCAAATACAAACATGAAAAGACCAAATGAACTCCAGATTTGAATTTTTTTTGGTTGTTTCAGGGTTGTTGTCTCACTGGCCGCCAACCATCTCCGCGATCGTGATTCACGAGGTTGTATTCGGCGCCCAGGAGGCAAGCGAGAGAGAGAGAGAGGGGGGGGGGGAGATTAGGAGGAAGAGAAAAGGAGAGGTTATTTACAAAATGGGCTTGTTGGATGCACGAATCTTAAAGCATTTCAACGGTGGGGATAATGTATCCAACTGTATACATACGTGGTAAAATCGCATTAAAAATTCAAGGTAAATTGTGGCCCAGGCATTGTCAAACGAATAATGTTGTTACGTTCAATCGTGGCCCAAAAGAAAGCACCCTTCAATTCTTCAATCATTGGGCAGAGGGAGGCAAATACTCGGACAAACAGTAAAACAACTGCCACGGTATTTTAATCCTCAATGGTTTACATCACTGAAATCGTTTCAGCATCAAGTCCAGTCCAAACGAAAGAAATAGTAAAGTACGAAATTTCAGGCAGAAACGATCAGCTGGTAGACAAAGAGGTGAGGGTTATGACAGAGGTGGTTGTCCTTATCTTCCAATCACTTGCCTTTCATCAGTCAATATGAACAATCCTTGGAGTTGAGCAGCCCGTGAGTTTTCCCGTATTCCAAGATTAATTGTGTTTTCTTGGATAAAATATGTACAATTCATAACATCCAGGTTCATAGTACAGGTGTTACAGGCAGGGTCTGTACATACAAAGATGCCCGATTCAAAGTCCTGGGGTAGAAAGAAGCAGATTTTGACACGATCACATTATTTATCAAGGAAAGAGTGGAAGCTGAATAATCTATCGATAATAACAAATGTTGAAATGTTCCTATCGCATTCTACATCATTTGCTGTTCTTTTCTTCTTCTTTTTTGATATTTTTCCACTCCACAAACTTCACATAGCTTGCCGATGGGAAAAAGCGCACAATCGCTCACAGAATATAGCTCAAATTTTCAGTTCCACAAAAAACCAGCCTGGTACTAGCCAAGCTCTGCAACTAAACAGTATTTACCAAAAGAGGCTGAACTATGAAATGGGCATCAATCTTGACCTCCTTCTGCGAGTTTCATCAGGAGCAACAGCATGCCGCGGCTGAGCAATCAAATGGTCGCAGTCGCACCAACATCCTGTTTTGGCTCAGTGCGTGTGTAGGTGAAGCTTCGTGTGACTGGGGTTACCATCTGATTCCCAGGAATTACAGGTGTAGTTTGACTAGGCTTTCCGGGATCAACGGAATCAGCAGTGTCACGCTTCCATTGAAAACTCCGAGCACCACCTCTGAGTGGTAGACGCCCACGGATAGCACCAGGAAATGTCGGCCTTGGGTATGCAGTTCTAATGAGCCTTGAAGCGAATGGTGATCCCAGAGAAGCACGGGACCAGCTAGGGAGTTGAGGCACTTCAAGAGAGCTTCTTCGAACAACCTGCTGCACAACATAGTTAATTGCTGGGGCACACATGCATGACCAGTCATGGAAAGTACTTTTAAGATCTTGCTTTCATGAATATTTCTACATGAACACTAAAAAGTGCAACATCGACTGCAATTGACAGAGTATACTTTTTATTGTCATAATTTACCAATAGCTATTCCATAGTATACATAAGCTGGAAAACACTAATAAGGACACTGACAAAGGAATGGTACATTTTATGCCAATGTCTCATGGAAAATGAACAGCACAACTCAAAATTACATTTTTGTGTGCACTGAAGCGGCTCAACAAATGGAACCTCCTATAGACACAAAAATATCTTCTAACGTTGGAAGTTCAGCAGCAAACCTTACTAGAGCTGCTGGATCATGTATTGCAATACACAAATTCAATAGAAAACCTTGCTGCCAATAAAAATTATAAGTTAGGTCAAGGCAGTTTTACCTTCAAAATGCGTGACATAAAAGACGTTCCATTCAGGGTTAGTGCCTGCTCTGTAGATTCTTTGTGCAAGAACTCAATGTACGCCGAACTGATCAAACAAAAAGAAAGAAAAATCAACTAAGGATATTATCTAGAGAAATGCTGATGTTTCAGAATGCTCAGAGAAGACTTAGAATTCATACCCTGTTGACTGACCAGTGACACCATCAGTCACAATAAGAGTTTTTAGCACAGCTCCAAACTTATTGAAATGACGAGAAAGAGCATCTTTTGTTGCAGCAAAATGTACCTAAAAAGCCAACAGAACAACCCCTAGTAAGAGGAACTCTTCAGCTTCATAAACAGAAGGGCAAAAGAAGAGAAACACTTACATTGCTAACAAAGACAGTTCTAGAATCAGTGCCACCTTCAGGTTGACCTGTAGAGTATGATCCAGCAACTAAAGAAAAAAAAAACACAAAATTTCCTTAACCAATGAAGGGGTTGAAAAGCCACAGAAGTACAGAACCAACATGTAAAACAAGTAAATTTAACGGGATAAAAAAGTCGTAGTACAATAGAGATGTTTTAAAGAAAAATTGATATAGTAAGTTTCAATCAAATAAAGGACGTGTTTCATAATTAAATACAGTACTCTGTACACCAGTACTCGTATAAAAGCTTAATACATCAGGAAATTAAGTACATGACAGATCTCTCCAAACTCTACTGTCATGACTCATAATCTAGATTTGAAAACAAAAATTCACAAAAAAAAAAATCCAAATGTCAAAAAAATGCTCACAAATTTACAGAGATAAAAAAGCTAGCAGTCAGACAATAGTAGTTTCTGCAATATTGGGAGTTAGCCCTTCCTTGTTGCTACTAGCAAAGGCCTTTTTACTTGATATCATGTGCTACAGGAACAACCATTCTTTAGAAGTTCTAATAGGCTAAAAATAGCTTTTTCCACACAAACATTTCCATTTGACACCCTAAACTCTTCCGAAAGTCTAGATTTCAACCTTCAACTTCAAAACCAGATGTTTGACACCCCCCCCCCTCAAGTATAAATACCAGACAAATTATCCCCCGAGGTCATTCCATCCCGGTTTTCATCTAATGTGGCGATGGCTTGGGCTGGTTTTGTGATGACATGGCAACCCAGTCGGCATACAATCAGCAAATAAAATAAAAAATATGGTGGGACTCATATGTCAGACCCTAAAGTCTTCCCCGTCTTCCTTGGCAGGGCTAGCGACGGCAGCTGCCATGGCGATGCAATGGGGCTCGCCGGCGTGGGCCTTCGGCAATGGCGCGGCTCGGGCTCTAAAGTCCTCCCCGTCTTCTTGAGCTGGGCGGAGGTTAAGGACGAGGAGGTGGCGGCTGCTACTGCAGAGGAGGGGAGGAGGTCCTCGAGGCCGACACCGAGCCTACGGAGGAGGCCCTAGAGGGCGGTGCTGGCAGAGGTGAAGGAGTGCGGGAAGGGGGCGACAGGGGGAGACAGGTTGGAGGTGTAGGGGTCGGGCCGTCGGGGTCCTTGCCTTCGTCGGCGACGGGGCCGCGTGCGCGGAGGCGGGAGGATGGAGAGGGGTCCACCACTGGTGCTAGCGCGGCGGCGGAGGAGCAGTGGGTGCGGGGTTGGGGTGGGGGTGCTTGGAGGTGGCAGCTGCGCACTTGCGGCTGCATGTTCCACGCTAGACGGAGAGGACGCTATTGTCCTCTCGATAGTCGAGTTTGTGGCCAGCGTTGGCCTCCTCTTCTTCATTTCGTTAACAAGCTCTGCTCCTCTACCACCTCCACGCTCCTCTACGACCTTCCTCGTCTCCCGGGAAGACAAAGACGGTGGCCGGGATGGCGTAGGTCATGGGATCCGGTAGGATCTGGATGACGGCGAAGCTCTGGGCGGAGAGTTGCGACGAGGGCCGATGGCGATGAAAGCGAACGCGCGCCGCAGCGACCAATGGGGACGACAACAACGAACGCCCCCACTGTGGTCGATAGGGACTATGACGAGTGCGGACCGCAGAGGACGACGACACCGAGCGCACACCGCCGCAGTCGAGGGGGATAACGAAGACAAGCATGCACCGCGGTGGCCGACGAGCTTCACGGGGCGACAGAGAACGACGACCTTCGCGGGTCACCACCGCTGGTGAAGGTGCTGGGAAGGGGGGCAATGGAGCTCGGCCACGGGGTTACGCCGCTACAGGATGGATGGTGGCTGGAGATGAGAGAGAGGGGAGGAAGAAGATGGAGAAAGGAGAATAGGAGATGGAGGTTGACATGTGGGCCCACCTTGTTTTTATTTGCTGACTGTGATGACTAGTTGACATGTCACTAGAAACCAGCTCACTTGTAAAAAAACCACTGCCATGTCAGCGCCACATTAGCTTAAAACCGGAGTGGAATGGACTCAAGGGGGTAAAATGAACGGTATTGATAGTTGAGGGGGGTCGGGTGTATGGTTTAGACATTCAGGGTTTAATTTCTGAACTTTCGGAAGAGTTTATGGGTATCAAATGGACTTTTTCCTTTCCTTTAACCAATAAAGTAGTCACAATTAACAATGAGCAGTGCTACATACCAAGTGATGAAGTCTTCTGTGCCTCCACCATAGAAGTTGAATGCACCAGATCCTGGAATATATTTTCAAAACGGTTATTATAACAGAATGACGCATCACAGATAATCCAGAAAATACAAATGTTATATGAATCAGCACAAAAGAAACACACAAAAGGATTAGAGAAAAGACATGAAAAAAGGAATAAAAGAAGACACAAATAGAGAAGCCAAGAATGCAGAAATGATGTACTCAATGCCAATAGGCAAATGTAAAAATGTCCATGTAGTATATGTTCCAACAAACTTATGAGACTTACTGTCCTGTCAGTGTAGTGTGTTCCAACATACTTATGAAATTTGCTGTCCTACACATAATTTAGAAAATCCTTACTTAATGAGCTACACGATTTGTGTATGGACTTTCTTCCTCCCTCTAAGGAGTTGGATGATTTCTGTATCAATTAGCATGTCAAAGTTTATACAAAGATACTCTGTAGCATAATGGATGCTTTGACTTGAAACGTTAAATTTAAGGAAGATGACATTTCTGAGCATACTGAACATGTGAGGAACTCAAATTCTTAGATGCAATAAATTCAAGCTGTTAATTCCATGAGAAAAGCGTTTGTGGTATAATCTAGTTTTTCATGAGCTTAGCCGATATACAGTTTAAAAAGGAACTAAATGCTAGCCGTTGGAAACGACAGACGACAAACTTACTTTGGAATTATCAGTCATGGGTGTATCGTTAGCATGTGCAACTGTCACATTTGATTTTCTTGAGCCAGTACCTTTCTTCTCAACAGGCACTTGAGGCTCAAATGTGATAGCATTCCTCGCTGTTTCATGGTTGGGAGGCTTCCGCGTATTATTGTTAGCGGAAATATTCAAGATCTTTTCATATGGTCTTGGCCCTGAACTAGCATGTGTGCCCTGGGCTATCAACCTTCTACTTCTTACAGCAGCAGCTCCTTGTACCATATTGTACCCCGCTACTAATGACTCTTTGCCACCACTAGATGGCAATGTACTTCGGTAAGAACTCAAACCATTATACCTAACTGCAGTGGTGTCGTCATACCCATCGATATCTGATGCAGAATCAGCAGCCTCCTCTGCTTCCCGGTCATACATGTAAGCATCGCTGCCAACATACTGATTTCTTTCATGCAATTCTACTTGATTTTCTGCTTCCACATTATCTATATCCTCGTATTCTCCTCCATCTGGATCTTGTTCTCTAAAATCAAATGACTCTTCAGTAGCATTCAACACACGCCTTCTACCCAATCTGTTAAACACACTTTCAGAATATCTGTCCTTAAGAACATCTTTAGCAGCCTCAGCTGCAGCTCTTAATGGTGCTGTGGCACCTGGTATTCTCACATCAGAATTTATTTTCTGTGACATAACATCAAGTGCTGAATCTGAAGCCATGGTAGACACCACAGAACGAAGTCGCTTGGAAGCTGATTCTGATCTAGGGGTCATTGGCTGCATAGTTCTGACAGCATCACGAACAGCAAACTGAAGAAGCCGGCGTGGTGCATCATTAACTTGGTGGGACGTTCTCTGAAAAAATATATTAAAAATATTACCACAAAGAATAAGAATGAGAAAAAAGAACCTCCTACAAATCGAGAGGCCTTACAGTAGTTCAGAAATCATATACGGTAATGATATAAATAAACAAGGATAACACGCATCATAAAAAGACTAGTTGATCCACATCCACCAACTTCATATCTCAGGTGTTCCAAACACTATCACGGTTGAAAGTTGATCCAGTTTTGAAAGTTTAAGGTGTTAAATATCAGGTTTCACAGTTGAGGGTGAAATGAGACTTTTTTTTGAAAATTTGGGGGTTCCAAAATGCACTTCATAAAATGGAATGGAGGGGGTACATATAAGTGTTATTCACTGAACAACAAAAGGTAATCACCAGAAGCTACATACAAATCCTATAACAGGATTAGACAGGCGGCAGGGTTTGCAAGTCCAAGTCTATAAAAATAGGTAAAAACTCAAAATGATGTCCAAATACAAGCAGCACACAAGCAGATTCTTTACATTACAATTCCTACTAAAGAAGAATGTCTTCGTAAACTTCTATACTGAGCAAACATGAAAACAATCCAGTGCAACATTCACATGATCATGATGGCACAGGAAAAAGAGAAGGGGGCACATAATGGTAGCTGTAATAGACAGAATGCAAATTAGATGTCAAGGTTTGCACCAAGATAATAACGTTTTTCACCGACAAAGACAATGAAAATGTTCTAAAATTTTAAGAATCTTATCAGAATCCAGGTGTTGTAAACAGAAAAGAGTACCATTCAATCATGTAGGAATTAATATAGAAATACAAAGATAAAAGCTATTAGCGGATAAGTTTTAGTAGACTTTCAAGACTACAGAAAAGCATATGCCAACATATTAATTTATTGATATGAGACTGTCTGTTCATGATATGACTTGATAATTAACAATCTAACAAATACATATAACATAAAAACAGCGCAAAAATCACGCCATGAATGTTGCCAAGTTTTGCAAAATAGACTATATGACTGAGAGAGCCTTAGAAACCTTTATTTGTCGTGCGTCCTCTCTACTTCTCTTTCTATGGTGATGCATGTCAGGTGAGCGGGTTCGTCTTACGGCATGTGATTTATGAGAAGTTTTTTCCTCTGCATTTGAAACAGTAGCTACAACACTTCGAAGGGGAACTGCCTCTGATTGTTCTCGAACAATTCCTCCCCACTCCCTCTTCTGTTGAATTCTCGTTGCCTTCTGAGTTTCAGCTTCAGGTTCACTATTAGTCTGTATACTGCTAGTCAAATTATGTACAGGCAAGCCTCTAGCAGTACTGCGAGTACTTTTAGCTTCATCATTAGTAGAGACAGCTTTGGGTTGCACATAAAGGTGCAAATTTGAGGAGAGGTGATCCCATAACCTGCATGATCATAGATTCTCAGTGTTGTCAGAACAAATGGTATATAGAAAAAGAAATTGAAGTAACAAAAGTTCGGATGATGAGATAATAACCAGGATACAAATGCATCATTTTCATCGCCCAAAAAAACCTGCAGCTCCTTTGCAGCCTCATCCTTCCGTCTTCCATTTCTGAGCAATACCACGACATACTCCTGACCCACAAGATGAAATAGTTAGATCAGCGATCTCAATGGTTTGTGGATATGTACATCGAAAACGCGCTTAATATCAATTCTTTTGTATTGTTCATTGCATAGTGCTTAGCAACAAAATTTCGAGACCTCAACCAACCAATGTAATCTCCAGACCTGCCACAAAAGGATAAAAACATGCAAAATAATCCAAAACACACTAAGCCTCAAAAGACAATTCGGCCAGTGGGAGCACACAGCATTGCCACTCCAATTAAACACCGCAATTATTGAAACTGGACCAACGCTTCAACTCAGAACTAATAATCAACAAGTAAACTGCCCCCACAAAACTATAATGTTGGTTAGCTAATTCCCACGCTCCCTTAAAAAATGCACAATCCGATCCCATATACTGCGGAACACCAGCTACTCACGTTATCCAATCTAGGGCCTAAATTTGGGGCAAAAATCATTTGACTCCCAATCCTTAAAACACAGGGACCGCACTACACCCCAATGCAGATAGCACGGCACTGTGTACGAACCCAAACGAAACAAATTCCACCTTCTCACGCGATCCCGCGAAATCCAAACGATCGGTTATCCACCCCGACGGAACGGAATTATACAGATAGTATCTAGGACTTTAGCAATGGATCGGATATCACATCGCAGCGCGGGGAGGCAGGGGATAGGAGATGGATGGGGCGGGGGAATCGACGAATCGTGGGGGGCGCTCACCGCGAGGGTGTCGTCGGAGTAGTCGCCCATGAGCTCTCTGAGCTTCTCCTTCACGCGCTCCCGCAGCAGCTCCACCCCCTCGCCGCTGAAGTTGGCCTTGAACGTCCTCTCGCTGCCGTCCATGGGGAACCCTAGATTCCCGCCCTCCCCGCTCCAGCCGCCGCTCCAACAATTCAAGCGGCAACGGCCGCGGCCGTCACCGTGTTTACGGTCGCTCGCGAGGCGCGAGACGGAGGGCGGCGGGGAGGGGAAGGGGCGGCTACGGCGCGGGGGCAGCACCCTAGCGGCGCCGGGTCTGGAGTTCTGGACTGTGTCGCGGAGGGACGCGTGCGTGTGGGGGGAGATTGGCGTAGTTTTGCACGGGCTTTTTACGTTTGGGGAGGGGCCTGGACGGCGTGGCGTTGTGCCGTTGTTAGAGCTGGCCAAATGGTAGAGGCATGATACTGTAGGTTCGGTACGAGACTCTGGTTTGTGTCGGATCATTATTTTGGTATGGTGAGCTGGTCCAACGCGATATGAACAAGATGCAGTCAGCTAGGCACGGCACAACGGCCGCTCTGCACTACCGAAAGCACGCAAGACGAAGAAGACGCACGACATTAGCAACCAGAATGGCCAAATGCCAAGAAGGAGGCGAGGTCGGAGGTCGGAGGTCCGAGGAAAGCCGCCGGCGCCAAGACGTGTTGCGCTTATCGCCGAGGAGAAGGAGGGCGTCATGGGCCTCGCGGCCAAGACGTTGTCGCACGGAGCAATGCGGCAAAGCAGGCGGCAGACGCAGATCTACTGCGCAGGCTTGAAGCGACGGAGGAGAGGCGACGTCACGAGGCGGCGCCATGAGGAGGCAAGGAGGCGGCGGGCATGGGACGCGGCGCGGTCGCGCTGTCATGTGAGGCGAGGAGGCGGCGGTCGACGAGGCGACGCCACAGTGAGGCGGCGAGGCTACCGGGTCAACGGCGGGCAAGCACAGCAGGAGGCGAGGAGGCGGCGGTCGTCAGATGCGGCTGCGAGGCGAGGAGGCGGCGGGTCGCATTGTCATGGAGGCGAGGAGGCGACGGTCGTCGGAGGCGAGGACCGAGGAGGCGGCAGACGAGAGGAGAGGCGACCTTGGCGCCTAGCGGGGGGGGGGAAGAAGACGGTCCGACGGGCCACCGGGGCGTGTAGTGCCCGTGGTCAGTGGTCCCAAGACGCAAGACGGCCGAAAAATGGCCATTGAGGGTTTTGGGCCCTTTTTTTCTGCAGGGCTTAAATAGCCAAAAAATAGAAAAAAATCTGAATTTTTTTTCTATAAATAGGCACCATACCCCCTCCCTCATTCAGCACCTCTTCATTCTCCATTCTCTCTTTGAAATTGTGTTGTGCAAATTCAAATCCGTGTTGAGCTAATTTGGCAAAATTCAAAAAAAAAATATGCTAAAATTTGGAAATTTCAATTTTCGTCAGCAAGTCAGCGAAAGATGTACAATACTATTTTTGTAATATTTTTTATTGTTAGTTATTGTTATGCTAAGAGTAAAGTAGTAATAGTGTTATTTTCGATTTTGCTGTTTTCGTTATAGACAGTCTTTACGACAACTTTGCTCTTAATGAGTTCGGACTTTCATCGGACGAAATTGCGTCTATGGAGGCGGCTGCAGCTGCCTCGAACCAACTGGAGGTTTCACCGGAGGAGCAAAGTGGAGTTTCGTCATCAGGCTCCACGTCAGCATCAAGCTCAACAGAAACTGGAGCAAAGAGGTCGAGGTAGTCTATATCGGGAGTGTGAGAGAATTTCGACAGGACAACCAAGCAAGACGCGGCGGGAAATGAGGAACCATATGCTATTTGTAAAATTTGTCACCATGAATTGTCTGCAAAGTCTACAGGTGGAACGGGGCACTTGATTAGACATGCTACAAGGTGTTGAACTAAGCAAGGATTGGCGATGAGGCAGACACAACTGCAATACAACCCCGACGGTATGGTATCTAGCAGGGACTATGATCCTCAGGTAGCCCGCCAATCTCTCTGTCGTTTAATTGCTTCTGAGGATTTACCGTTAAGCTTTGGCGAGTCTGCTTCTTTCCAAAATTACATTAGGACTGCGTATAATCCTAGATTTACTTCCGTTTCTAGACAGACAACACTAGGGATCTAGTGAAATGCTATAATGAACGTCGTAATAAAATAAAGGAACTATTTAGTACGTGCATATTTTCGGTGGCCCTGACCTCGAACATATGGAGTGGTCAGGCTAGGGAGGATTACCTTAGTGTAGTTGCACATTATATTAATGACGACTGGGTAATGGAGAAAAGGATCATAGCTTTAAAATTAATTGATGTAGCACACACGGGGGAGAATATTGCGAATTGTATTATCAAAGTCATAGAAGACTTTGGTCTTACAAACAAAATATTCGCAATTACTTTAGACAACGTCGCTTCAAACTCTAGGGCTATGGATATTCTTACTCCAATGTTGAGTACATATGCCGATTCCTTCCTGCTACATCAACGATGCGCTTGTCGTATTATCAACCTTATAGTCAAATGTGGTTTGAAGAGGTTGAGTTCGTATATTAAAGCTTTTCGCGATGCGATTTCTTTCTTGAATAATTCTAACATAAGAATAGCACAATATAAGAACTTTTGTATGGCGATGGGTGTACGTTCAAAAAAGTTCGGTTTGGACATGGAGGTAAGGTAGAACTCTACTTACCTCATGCTTAAGAATCTTTTACCATACAAGAGCACTTTTCTGTATTTATTCAAACGCACTATCCTAGCACTGACGGTACTATGCTATTAACTGAGCAACATTGGTTCGTTGCTGAGAAGGTACTGTCGTTTTTGGAAAAAATTTATGAGGCAATTGTTGCTTTGTCCGTTGTCTACTATTTAACATCTCCTATCATTGTGCATACTATTTTACGGATTGCTACTCGATTGAAAATGTTTGAGAATGACATAGTTTTACGTGGTGCTGTTGTTTCCATGAAATCGAAATACCTTAAATATTGGAGAGAAATCCCTTACCTATATGCATTTGTGTTTCTTTTAGATCCTAGGGCTAAAATTGATGCATTTGGCACTGTACTTGATCTTCTTAGTGATGCTACGGGGCTAGACTACACTGATTATTTTGCAGAAGTTCATTCTTGGTTATACGAGGTTTACCAAAGGTATGAAAATAGGTTCCGGAGAGTCCGTTCGCAACGACCTCCAGTAGCCCCCACCTCAAGTGGGAAGACAAATATGTGGGGCGCGATCTTCGGTGCATCTTCCTCCGTGTCCGTGTCTAGGGGTTCTTCTTCTTCTTCTACACCAACGCCGCGGCCAAGACCCACAAGGAGAGAGAACTATCCACCTATCTCGACAAATGATACTGATGGATTTCAACTCGTAGGCTTCGACATCTTGCAATGGTGGCAAGCCCATAAGTTAACATATCCCATGCTATCCATACTTGCACGTGATGTGTTAATTGTTTCTGTCTCTACGGTTTCCTCCGAGTCTGCTTTCAGTCTTTTTGGAAGGATATTGGAGGAGAGAAGAATAAGTCTCACAAGTGAGATGGTAGAGATCCTTCTAACTATGAAGGATTGGGAACAAGCTGATTCACGAATACAACACTCTGTGAAAAATCCAGAGTTGTTGGAGGTGTTCGAAAATATATACTTAGATAATGACACTGACACATAGAACAAAGATGTATCATGTATGTAGAATTGTAGAGCTATAGGCTGTACTCTTTTTCCTTTGCCAAGGTTTTCTCATTTTGAGTTTTTACTTGGCAAATATTTTAACAAGGCAGCCAGTTGAACATTAGTAAAGCTCTTTATTACATTTTCAATATGATTGTCTCATTTTTTTTAATTTTTATATCTACTTCTGAATTCTACATATTTTTCTAATTTTTCTGGATTTTTTTGTTCTGATGGACCAAACGGGCCACATCTGGCCCGACGAGCCACACGGGCTCGGGCCTACCGCACAAAGACGAATGTTCGATGGTCAGGCTCGAGCCGACACCACGATAGTACACGAGTCGAAATGGGCCGTGCCGGGCTGGGCGGCCCATTTGGACACCCTTGGTTGTGTCTTGTGAGGCGGAGGAGATGCGTTTTCTTTGCGGTCATGCGATGGAGTAGCGTTCAGAAGCGCGATCAATCGGCCGTGTGATCGTGTCGCGTGGTATACTATGCCAAGCCCGCTTTGGTGGTATGTTTGCTTGGTTGGAGACTACGGGGTTGTCTGGATTGTATCCCAAATAAACCAAACCAAATTTTGGTAATGCCCATAAAATTTGGCCATCATTTGGTTTAATACCAAAATTTGGTTTTGCCTAAAAAAAATTGGTATTGCCAAGCTTTGCCTAGCCATTTCTTTGGCAGAATTTTGGTTCCAAAACCCGGAGCCAAATATTTGGCTTGGCAGCAGAGTGATACATTAATTGTAAGATAAGTTTGATTAGTAAGTTTTAAATGATCATATTTCCTAAGTCGAGTATCCGATTTGTGATTCGTTTGAACCGTTGTGTTTCTTGTCATTTTATCAACAAAACAATATCACTGTTGGCATATTTTAGGGCAAAAAATAATATATATCGTGTGGGACCCATGTGTCATGCGGGACAAAAAAGCAAAATTTGGTATGGTTACAATCCAAACACATCAATTTCAGTATTATCTGTGAATTGGTACGGTTACGATCCAAACAACGCTTTTTTTCAGTTTTTGGCATTGTTTGAATTTTAGCATTACTAAAATTTTAATATGGCCATCTGGAGTCGTAAACCAAACAGGCCGAGCAAACGAGATTTTTGCCGGGCCGGGTTGGCGGTTTGGCACTTAGGCACAGGGAAAACTTGGGTTTTTCCGCGCCGTGCAGTGGAAAGCCGCGTGTTTTAATGGAGAGGCGGGCATCGTTGGGTTTTGCCTAGGCGCGTCGACCGTGCAAGTCCAAGTGTCCAACCAACGGTACGGACTAACGAGCAGGCCGAAAGCCAATACCGATCCGGCTTTGAGACGCCTAATTCCCACGAATCGTAGCGTATCCGTATCCAAATAATGCACTCGGTGTTGGAATCATTTGGATATGGTTCTGCTAGTAGAACTGTAGAAACTGGTTTACGAATGGGATCTATCGGGCTGGTTAACTCTGCCTGTCGTAAGTGTTTCGTTTGGACGACAATGGTACAACCATGTGATGTATCTTTCAAAAGTATATGTTCACGTACTGATTGTCATAGATACACGTTTAAACACCAGATTTATAAGCACCCCTGGTCGGCTAAGTCGACCTCCGAAAATGCATAAGCGGGAAATGGAGTGAAAGCGGAACCATAATCTCTCTTCAATTATATTGCTCAAATGTGAAATGATATACAAATGCCCCCCCTAATGTTACAATGAGGTCCTATTTATAGAATAAGAGGTGGGAGAATGTAAAGTTATATAAATGATCCTAGTTATAGGACAACCCTAAGGGTAACATCGTCCTTTCCGATTAAGTGGGGCTGCCTATGTCGGGCCCGCCAGTTGACATTACGCTTGCTAGCTACGTAGAGGGACTCGATTACGAAACGGATGTCATGTTTTGTGTCGTTGTCCCGGTTAGGACTGACGTGGCCATTGCACTAGGTGAACGCGGGGACCCTTCCCCTAAGGGCGAAAGGTCCAACACCCGCTTGAGCCGGCGCTTTGACTCTCGAGAAGGGGTTGGCGTGTTGCTGGAGTCGGCGATCCGAGGGAGCGAGATGTTCTGGACCAGCACACTCCACCACGCTCAACTAGACCCTCAAGTAGGGCGATGCTTCGTGTGGACTTGATCTACTGTGCAGGGCGCGGGCCGTGTCTACCCTGCACCGGTGAACTGTTCCATGTGGGCTTATATATATTCTCGAACCAGGCCAAGCATCGGCCCAATCGTCGCTCCATCCCCCTTTCTCCCGATAGACGCTCGCATTGTTCCGCGCTCGACACATGTCACAACTAGAGATCCTAAATCAGCGACGGCTACCTCGCTTGCTTCCACCTCCCTCTAGATCTAGACTACATGTTGCCTCCTCCGCATGCGCCGAGTCCACGGGCTCGGCTGCTGCTGCTGCTGCTTATGGAGGCGTCGAGCCGACACGAAGCTACGGTAGGGGGTGCCTGAGGCTGAACCATAGGGCCCGCGCCGAGGGCGAGCGCCGAGCCCATGATGCAGCGGCTGAACCACTGCCTGCTCCGGCTATCCGATAGGAACACGGAGGCCATGAACGCCACTGAGCTGGATGGGATTATTGCATGAGGGCTAGATGTGGATGAGCTCCCGACATTCCTCGCCACCGTCTCCAACACGTGGCCCATCGACAAGACGCGATTGCGGTGGCACTCGCTTCGGCGAGGAGTCCTGACGGCTAGGCAGAGAAGGCAGTGTTTGATGAATTTTTGTATGCAAAATTCATTAAATACAAAGAATAAAGTAAAGAGGTTGTGGCCTCAATAGAGCAACCTGTGGGCGTATAAAATTCTCTGTACCAAGACTGACATGCGGCTCCGCACGTCGTCAATTTTTGTTATATGTAACATATCCAATATTGGACTCTCTGGGCTGTACTCATTGCAAGGAGCGTGGAGGTTCAAACGGATTATAAATCCTATGTCCAGTTTAAAAGATGCGGTCTCTAGAAGATTAGAGATTGACAAGTAATTAAATCACACAGTGGCAGAACAAGAAATTTTAAAGACCCGGGGTGAGGATGCCGAGTCTCAGCCCTGCCCGCGTCGCGCCTTAGCCTCCACCCACACCGTGCCTTAGCGCTCTCCCACGCCGTAGCCCCTGCGCCGAGTCTCGGTAGTCGACTAGTCGGTGCCTTACCGCCCCACCCAGAAGCCCTTACGCCTGGCCTACCTGCTGCAGTCGCACTCACGGCCGCATCACAGCAGCATCACCTCGCCGAGCATCGGCGATTGACTAGTCGGCGCCTCACCGCCCCATGCCGCACCCTGCGCGAAGCCTCGAGGCTTCGCCACGTCCGCATATATAAACATAATTAAAGAATCACATTGCATATACATTGCATCCGACAAACATACAACACTTTGACCCCATCCATCCGTAAGCATATAGATAAGACCTTTATTTACAAGCTGTCTAGGGCGCCCTACTCTCGACAACTAAATGAATCACAACGTTTAATGCTGATCTACTTACTTTATTATCTTGGTCTTTTGTTTGTTGTTTTGCCTCGGCGGCGAACATCTCGGGACGACAGAGATCGTCGACGACTCGACGTGAACCATCGAAATCGAACCGGTGGCCTTCTCGACGCTTTTCAGGGTGTCAATCGTAGCCTCGTCGCTTGAAATTACAGACGGCGTAACCACTATATAACATCGGACACGACCGAGACGCAAAGAACACGAGAAGTTTAGAAGGTGTTTGTTGCATCTTGTGCTCCTCCTCACTGGATAGCAAGGAGAGGCAAGCGGGGATGCTCGTGTTGACAATTGGAGCCGGTGCCACACCCACCGTGACGACTGGGCACACGGTGACCAGGCTGATGTTGTTCACCTGCGCGAAGTGGCGACTTCTCGGTTCTCAGGTACTCGACGTTCAGCGGGAGACCCGGGGCAGCCGCCTTGGCTCGCCCCTACGGTGGTTCTGCCGCTGAAATCACATGTTTAACTTGATGGCCACGTCAGCCCGCATGCAAGACGTTTCCCTGGCTGTTCGGTGGTGGTCAAGGAATTGATTTGTGCACATACAAACGTACTCAACACATGATCAAACAAGTATTGGGCCCGCACGGCATTGATATAAGTCTTCCCTTTGGGTATGCTCATGAGTACCCATAGCATGTATCAACAAGATTACAGCCCATTACAGAAGCGCCGCTGGTTGTTTCTCGGAGATAAAGGACATGTACAATGGTACAGACAGTTGCTGTCTATAGCAATTTTTCATGTCACCTATAGACAAGACTAAAGATAGCCCATACAATGGTACAGGCAGTTGCTATCTTTTTAGTTGTCTTTATAGAACACATAATTTTTTAATGCTTTTCTTGTTTCTGGTGCTATAGTCGGCTACAGGATTGTAGACATCATCTTTCTCTCTCTTCATTCTCTTTCATCCATATCAGCAAAAATCCTACGTGGCAGTGACTATAGATGGCTGACATAAGCCCATTATACATGTTCTAAGAGATAGCTCGTACTCTATTCGGAGGTGGCCCCAGGCTACAACATAGGGAGAGTGCACCCACACAGAGGGGCACAGCAGGAGAGTGACCCAGGGATGGAGATCATATGTATTAGAACACTAAAGGCAGAATATAAACAATTATCTGCATTAGGATCATCTTCCAACCGTTAGGAATCTAATGGCTCAGATCTAGCGCTACAATAGTCTATTACAATAAAAAAATATGACATGCAGTATAATCCAGTATTATCATAAGGCAAGGGCGAATCTACTGTAGCACACCAGGGTGCACAGGACACCGGGTCCAAAAATTATTTTTCTTTGGATATAACCATGTATATGTAATGTGGACACCCTTAGCCCACCATGAGGGGACACCCTAAGCCACAACTCAGCCGAACGTGGCCCATCTTGCCTCAGGGACCCTTGGTCATTTTCGTTCTGGATCCATCACCGCTGCCGTGGCTATGCTACAATCTGTGCGCGCCATCGGCGGACTCATTTATTGTTACGCCTCGTCCCCCTGTGCGGTATGCAAAGGATTTGGTTCCAACGCATCACAGGGGGTCGATTGGAGAGGCCCGCTTTGCCTCGCTTCGCTCCACCTTCCGCCGCTGCCGCCGAGGGAGGAGGGCGAACTGGCGCTCTGTCTCGCCGCCTTCATGGCCACCAACTGGAGAGGGTGAAGAATCTAGACCCATCATTATGAGTTAATGGAGTATTTTGGTGATTAATGATAAATCTATATGTGAGACTAACACTTCTATTGATGTACCTATTGTGTAGTCTTATTTAGATGAAAAGGTGAAAATCATGGAGGTATGCACTCGACATCACATTCTTATATCTTGTTACGTTCCTCGGATCCAAAATATAGGTTGAACTCTACTAAAAGTCTAACTTGAATATGTGCATATGTTTTTATTACACATTCGTGTATGCATACATTTAGGAGTAGTTCACTCTATGTTTTGTGGTTTTATTAGTATTGATCCATATTTCTTTATCCACATATATTGGGGATCTCTATTTTGAAACATATCATTTGAGTATATAAAACTTGTGTAGTTTATATATACTCATATTGCTTTATATTCAATTATTTGTAATTGTGTTGTGGAATTAATGTGTGTGCTAAGATGTTTTCAAGGCTTAGTCCTGGAGTTTGAATGATGACATGAAAAGGAAATGCAAAGATGATAAAAAATCGACATAACTCAAGACAAAGGAGTCATGCATTGCATTTCGAAAAGCTTCTGGAAGAATTTTAGTGGAAATCGGTATGACCGCATTGGTAAGTGGTACTACCGATGTGTGGTAGTACCGGAGTTCATTAGGTGGAACTACCGCGTAGCAGTATGACTGCAAATCCTGAGCGGAACTACCGCAACCCGGCGGTCTTTCCGAAAATCTAGTCGGCGGTTATGTTCCATGGTAATGGAGACTTTGGATGGAATCATGAGTTGATCGTCATCAAGTCAAGGTTTAAGAAGAGAATTGTCGGTGTTTTAGAACCGAACTTACGTAAAGATTGTTTGATTCGGGGGGTCTCCTAGAATAGAATCATGCAGAGAGATTGACACGGGAATTTTTATACAGGTTCGGGCCTTCTCCGGAGAGAATAACAACCCTACTCCTGTGTGTGCATGGTATTGAGTGTATACTGAACAATCAGGGGAAAAACTAAGACTATTACAGATAGTGCTTGTATTCCTGATGGCTCGATCCTTCTTTTTTCCTCTTGCCCTCCCTTTCTAGTTGCCGCCTTTTATAGTACGTGAAGGAGCGGCGGCTACTCTAGTAAAAGCGCCTCATCACCTCTGAATTCAGCGCATGTTGGTAGTAATTACGGTGTATTAATTCCTCCACGTCGCTCATGACTATATACCGAGATAATGGGGTATTACGTGTCATTATTCGTAGAATAACGGCGATGTGATATTGTTTGAATCCCTTAATCAATAAGACCCACTTGTCTGCGTGTTCATTTGATTATAAGGTGGTCGGTGGTGACCTAGTCGTAGAGGAATCTCGATTATGAGGTAGTCGTAGCAAGACTTACGACTATGGGGGTGGTCGTAGAAGAACTTACGACCATCCATTTGGTTCTTCCTTCATAACATTAAGGGGTACACTTAGGGTTCACATGATGTCATATTTACCTATAATAAAAATTATAGATAAAAGGTAAAATGAGGATTATTATATCCTCGTCAAGAATGCATCATGTGTTGATGTATATCAATATCTCGAAAAGGAGATGATCATGAGTTGATAATCAAGTCAAGAGAAGACCCATCATGTGTTGATTGAGGTCAAGTAAAGGATGCATCATGGGTTGATACATATCAAGACAATGACCCAGACTTGAAGTGAAGATGTGCGTCATCAAGCTTCGAGAAAATACTCAAGGCAAAGGTATGACTAGCTAGGTTAAGGATGTGTTCCTAGTCTTTTACCGGTCTTGGTGTTTGTTCGGAAGACCGGATTACTAGTATAAGTTTGACGTACTATTAAGAGGGGTCTTGTCTAGTAGCTTGAGTCTCATCATATGTTGATAGCTCAATCTTTCCTGCTCTAGCTCTCTGTGGCATTATGCTATTATTTGCGAATGTGTTTTGCAAATAGCCGAGGCTCATGCATTTAATCCTTGTAGCATGTGACTATATTTTGCAAATATATTTTCCAAATGGTTGAAGTCCATGTACCTACTCCTTGTGGCATAATCTAAGTTTGTAAATGTGTTTTGCAAATTGTTGGGATTCATGCATTTTCCCTTGGCATGGTCTAAGATTGCTTGTTGCTATTTCTTTAGACTTAGACCATGATAGTGGCTCTTTGGAGTTGCGTTTTTGATTTGATCAAATGTGTTTGAGATCAATAAAATAAGTGGGTTGTGTATCCCTTTGAATAAACTTTCTATAGAGCCCAAGATTACTCAATTCCGACATCAGAGTCAAAAGTTATGACCTTTTTACCGAGTGTCATCTGTGTTGAAATTAGACCGCGGTAATATCACCTGAGAAGAGCAGTACTACCGTAGAACTACAGGAGTACCGGCCTTTGTACTAGGGTACTACCGCACTAAAAACTTTAACGGCTAGTTTTTGAGCATTTAATGCACCCTTTCTGACCGTTGAGCAAAAATCAGAGTCTGGGCTTTGAACGACAAAGATTACCAAGATTTCTTGAGTTCTTGATTCTGCTCCCAACGGCTAGTTTTTGTGTGTGAGCTATAAATACCCACCTTGGCCAGTTGGGGGCAACTCTTGGCATCTCATTTCACTCACTTGAGCTAGTGTGAGCTTCTCTTCTCAATTGTGCATGTGTTGCACCTTACGAGTAAGGAGAGAAGTCTCTAGTTGCATGTGTTGCATCTAGAGGTGGATTTCGTATCCACTTGAGCTTGTGCATTCGTTGCACGTGGTGAGAGTCAAGCAAGGAGCTTGGCTTGTTACTCTTAGTGTTTGTCGACACCTAGACGGCATGGGGGCGTCGTGGACCGGTGATCTGTGGGAAATATGCCCTAGAGGCAATCATAGAGATGATTATATATCGTTATGTTCATAACATTGGATAATATATTATCTTGTTCCTAGAATAATATTGTTAATATTTATTATCAAGTATGTGACTTGATTGTGAAACTCTATATTTCTGTGATAATTATTCTTAAACGTTCCCTAGTCGGAAACATATGAGGACACATATGAATAGACTAGCATATGTATTGGTTGATGACTATGTTTCATAGGTCATAGATATGGAGATATCAAACCAATAATATGGACACATATTAGAGAACATGGTGTTGGATAAGACCCACCTTGAGACACTATTGAGATTGTTATGATTCTGTGTGTCGTTAGTTGGTCTCAAGCAACGATAATGTGTAATCCTTAGACCTGAGATCAGCATGGTTTCCTACATGTGTAATAGCACTCTTAGGGGTTGCCAACCGCTACTCGTAACTTGGTAGTTATAAAGGTAGCTTTTGGGTATGCTATGAAACATGCGGAGGAATGTGACTGGTCGGATATGTGATTTGCCCCTCTTAACATAACAGGAGAGATGTCTCTAGGCCCCTCGTTGTGGTCGAATAAAGAAAGTGCATGATCATGCATGCCACTACTGGTCAAAGTGTCGACCACATGAAGTTATTCGACATTTGATCGAGAAAGTATTGAACAATCCATGGATGAAAAATTATCTCACCTGGAGTTCAATCAGATGTCGTGAGGCAAAGGGAGAATACATAAGTAGGTCGTTTAGTTCGACCAAATATAGACTGGTCAAAGCTGGTCGTAAACTGGTCGTATAGAGATACAAGCTAATTAAATGATCGACGGTTGATCGTGGTGGTCAAACATAATCATTAATCGGTCAGTAAGAGTTACTGAATCGTCGTAACTTAGTATGGACTAGTCGTGACTAGGTACGAACTGGTCGTAAGTGATAAGGACCTGGTCTTAGATCATATTGCATTAAGGTTCGTCCGATATATTCTATGTGTGCTCGAGAATCGTTATGTGCTACTACGTACCACTAACGATTTGTGGTCAGAAAAGAGTTTCCGAGTCACAACCGATTACACATGAACCTATAGGGTCACACACTTAAAGGGCTAGGATTTGATTTGGATGGTGATCCGAATTCTTGTAGGCCACGAGTACCTAATGGGCCTCAAGCTCGAGACCCATTATGGATGCCTATATATAGAGGGGCAGTGGCATGAGGTGAGATGATCCTTTAGAAGGACTTCCTGAAACCCTAATAGCCACGCCTTCCTCAACCACACCGCTGGCGCTAGCACTCCAGCGCGTGGTATCCTTGCCCCGTACGTCTAGATACCTTAGAAGTGTTGTTGCGAAGCATCATCACTAGGACGCTCCGCAACTCGTGACGATCATTAGAGCAGAAAGAGAAGACGCGTGACGAGTACGACTACGACTACATCAACTCGCTACATCGACTCTACTTCCGCTACGAGTCGGCATGTCTAGTGGTAATCTCGTGATCTATTATTAGTGGAGGTTCCTTGGTTGCGCGGTAGAATTTTTTTTGTTTTGTGCTATCGTAGCCTACCCGTAACCCAATAGTGGTATCAGAGCCAGCCCGTCTAGTTTTAGATTCAGATTAGATGCACATTGTGATATGTAGGAGTCATAGATGTGATCTATTTCTGTTTTTGTTGGTCGTAGATTGTTTTTGGCGATGGTCGATATGATCGTCCGTGCGCGGTGGTCACGAGATGGGTTCATGATCATTATTCCGTGATTGTATGTTCATGGTCGTGTCATGACTTGCCTCTACCAGTTGGTTTCCGCCATCGGGGCAAACAGTGATCGTAAATCTATGGAGCACGTGAAGATCAATCTGGTTGATTGAATCGGAGTTGCGATCGAAAAGGGTTAATGTGATTAATCCAATGCGATTTACATGGATGGAACAGTAGATTAGATCCATGTAGTCCAAAAAATTTTGCAACAGGGGCTCCCGCCCCTGTGACCCCGCTCTGCTCACCGACGAGCGGAACCGCCGAAAAAGACCTTGGTATTTGGATAGGGTTACTGCCCTTCTAGTGGGGGTTGCCACCCCTGTGGACTAGGATCTTAACTTGGTTTTTGGTATTGCTAGTTGTTATAGGCGTAAAAATCGAACACGAGTGAGGGGGTGGACGTCGGCCGTCTGACGGGCCATCGTCCATGAGAGTAAAAATGACACGAGGGTTTATACAGATTCGGGGGTCCGAGAGGACCGCCCTACTCCTATCGGTGAGCCAACGGGGGGTTACCTCCGGGGAGGGAGCCCCCGAGGGCTCACCAGTTTTAATATACTCTTTTATTGCTCAAGAGAGCTCCCCCTTAAAAGAGACATACATGGGGTATTTATAGGCTCTCAAGCCTGTACAAATGACGGGAATACCCCTTGGGAGGGTAGTTAGCCTATGAGTACAAGTGAGGGGTATTACAGTCTTTTCTAAGCATAATTGTAGTCCTGTGATTTGTATGTGTGTGTTTCCTGCAGAACGAGCCTGTTAGTGGAAGGGTAAAATTATTCTTCCAACACTAGCCCCCCTGCCCCTTGGCGTTTAGGAGGAATGCCCAAAGGGGTAGTCTTGAGTCGCTCCACTTTGCTATGGGTTGGCTTGGCTTTTGACCAAAGTGGGAGAGTGGACGTTGGCTGAAGAAAGCGGCACAAGTCCGGGCGAAGAAGATCGACGCTTTCTCCTTCGAGGAAATTGCTACGGCTTTTGGTCTTGCTTCTCTTCCTTGTTCTTGATTCTTTGTGAGCATGTCGATTCTATTTGGGTTGTGGGTTGAGTAGCTCCGAGCACGTTGCGTAAGAATGTGTTTGGTGAGCGGTGCACGCGTGGGTCGGGCGAGGGCGAAATCACAGAGACCACGCAAGCGATGGAGACATCGAGGGGTCGTCTTGGCGGGGACGCTCCGGTCTGCGGGAGCTCTAGAGGCACGAGGTGGTCGGCGAGGGCCGCGCGAAGCGGTGGAGACGCCAAGGGGGCCGCGCGAGGCGGTATTCGCTCTGGAGGTGCGGGGAGAACTCTAGAGGTGCAAGGCGTTATAGATGTCAAGGGGCCATGCAGGGACGCATGAGGCGGCGGACGAGTAGGCACGTGGCTCGAACGAAAAGGCGCTCAAGGGCTACTTAAACTCCCAATGCGTGCTGCGGCGGCTTGTCTTCACAAAGGCTCCAGGAAAGGTGAGCATTCGGTCTCTCTTCTTGATTTTTTGCGTGCAGAGTACGGGTGCGTGGGGCGCGCGGGCACATGGGGCGCAGCCGCACAAGGCACGCGGGGTGCGTGGGGCACGCGAACACACAAGGTATGCGGGGTGCGCGAGGGAACCGGGCGCACGAGGGTTTAGGCACGAGGGCACTGCGGGGGTGTGAGGCCGCCATGAGACCGTCGCGAGGGGCGAGGGCACCACGAGGGAGTGAGGCCATTACGAGGGGTGAGGGCACCACGAGGGCGTGAGGCCATCTTGAGGGGCGAGGGTACCGCGAGTGCGAGGCCATCGCGAGGGGCGAGGGTACCGCGGGCACGAGGCCACCGCGAGGGGCGAGGGTACTGTGGGCGCGAGGCCGCCATGAGACCATCGCGAGAGGCGAATGTACCATGGGTGTGAGGCCGTCACGAGGGGTGAGGGTACTGTGGGCGTGAGGCCGTCATGAGGGGCGAGGGCACCACGAGGGCGTGAGGCCATCGCGAGGGGCAAGGGTACCATAGGCACGAGGCTGCCGCAAGGGGCGAGGTTACCGCGGGCGCGAGGCCGCCGCGAGGGGCGAGGGTACCGCAGCGCGAGGCCACCGTGAGGGCACAAGGCCGCCGCGAGGGGCGAGAATACCGCAGCGCGAGGCCACCGTGAGGGCGCGAGGCCGCCGCGAGGGGCAAGGGTACCGCAGGCGCGAGGCCACTGTGAGGGCGCGAGACCGCCATGAGACCGTCACGAGGGGCGAGGGCACCGTGAGGGCGTGAGGCCGTCGTAGGGGGCGAGGGTACCGTGAGCACGAGGCCGCCACGCGATCGTTGCGAGGGGCGAGGGCATCGTGAGGGCGCGAGGCCGCCACGAGACCATTGCTAGGGGCGAGGGTACCGTGAGGACACGAGGCCGCTACGAGACCATCGCGAGGGGCGAGGGTACCACAGGCGTGAGGCCGCTGCGAGGGGCGAGGGTACCGCGGCACGAGGCCGCCAGAGGGGTGAGGTGCATGGTGCGCGAGGCCGCCGTGAGGGCGCGAGGCCGCCATGAGACCGTCGCGAGGGGAGAGGGCACCGCGAGGGCGTGAGGCCATCACGAGGGATGAGGGTACTGCGGGCGCGAGGCCGCCACAGGACCGTCGTGAGGGGTGAGGGCTGAGGACGAGCGCGACGTGTTGATGAACACTGTACTCTGAGGAATATGTGCAAGGGCACCTACGACTTAGCCAATTTTGGCTTGGTAGGCACACGGGCGCCCAAAGAATTAGACTTATTTTGTGCTTCATATCACATGAGTACTCGACGCGAGAGTGGGTACCAAATTACCGCTTCTCACTGGCCCTTTGTGTGGGGCGGTTTTTGTTGTTTCATTCCTGAAGGCGAAATATTGGATGTAGGGCCATCCCACCGAGGCACAACCTTCAAGGTAGGGGGTGCGTCCGAGCTAAGCTTGTGCAATTGAAGTTGTGGACATGAGGCCGGCCAACTGAGGCACAACCTTCGAGGTGGGAGGCATGTCAGAGTGAAGCCCGTGTAGGCGAAGTCGTTGACAAGGGGCTGCCGAGCCGAGGCATAGCCTTCGAGGCGGGTGGCGCATTGGAGTGAAGCCTGTGTAGGCAAAGTCATGGATGCACGGCTGCCCTACCGAGGCATAGCCTTCGAGGCTAACAGCGCGTCAGAGCATAGCCCGTGTAGGCGAAGTCATCCTCCTCTTGCTCCGTGGTTTGATGAGAGTCGTCAAAGTAGAACTCCTCATAATCTTCGCGGTTCAAGCTAGAAAATTTGCGGGGACAGGTAGATAACACGAGTGTCTTTGCGTGAAAAAGAGAATGATCAACATTGGTTTCCTGTAGCAAGGTAACATTTGCTCGACACGACGGATTATCGAAGTCGTTGCCGTGGGACAAGTAGAGTCCCATCACTTTAGATACTAAGATCTCCAATGTGATAGCCTAAAGCAGGCATGATAGTCCTTGATCGATATTCGAGCCAGGTCGATGGTAGAGAATTTGAGTTGCCTGGAGGGGTGCCCATGAGACTAAGTCATGGGGCACCTTTGAGGTGCATCTATGAGATGAGTCATGGATATGTCTTTGGGGTTCCTACGAATTTAAGTCGTAGGGCACCGAATGGCCAACAGGGGTGGTAGCCCCCCAATGGACTTTGAGGCGCCCATGAGGCTAATTCACGTGCATCTTGAAGGTGTGTCCACAACACTAAGTCGTAGGCACACCAAAGGGGCGTCCACGAGGCTATGTCGTGAGGCACCAAGTGGCCACTAGGGATGGTAGCCCCTGGTAGACTTGGAGGTGCCCATGAGGCTAACTCATAGGCACATTGGACGTGTGCCCCCGACAGTAAGTCATGAGCACACTAGTGGCGCCCACGAGGCTAAGTCGTGGGGCACCAAATGGCCACTAGGGGTGGTAGCCCCTAGCGGTCTTGGAGGTGCCCATGAGGCTAACTCGTGGGCACCTTGGATGTGTGCCCCTGACAGTAAGTCACGGGCACACCGGTAGCACCCACGAGGCTAAGTCGTGGGGCACCAAATGGCCACGAGGGGTGGTAGCCCCCAGTGGACTCGGAGGTGCCCATGAGGCTAACTCATGAGCACCTTGAACATGTGCCCCCGACAGTAAGTCACGGGCACACCGGTGGCGCCCACGAGGCTAAGTCGTGGGGCATCGAATGGCAACTAAGGGTGGTAGCCCTCAGTGGACTCGGAGATACCGATGAGACTAACTCATGGGCACCTTGAATGTGTGCCCCTGACAGTAAGTCATGGGCACACCGGTGGTGCTCACGAGGCTAAGTCGTGGGGGCACCGAATGGCCACTAGGGGTGTTAGCCCCCAGTGGACTTGGAGATGCCCATGAGGCTAACTCATGGGCACCTTGAACGTGTGCCCCCGGCAGTAAGTCATGGGCGCACCAGTGGCGCCCACGAGGCTAAGTCGTGGGGCACTAAACTATGAGGGCGATGGAGCCCTTTGACCCCGTTGGTGGGCTTTTTGTGGTGATCGGGAATACGTGAGAATGGTTAACACTACTACAAAACAAGCTATAGAAGACGCCTCATCACAGATGGTTCCATTGGAATCATCTGTGATAAAATTATCACAGACGGTTCTTTTGGAACCGTTTGTGCTATGTAACTATCACAGATGGTTTTTAAATAGAATCGTCTGTGATAATCACAGTCATCACAGGCGGTTATTGTTAAGAACCGTCTATGAAGTATCACAGACAGTTCTATTTACAAACTGTCTGTGATGTCTCCGTATATTATAGACGATTTATATTAAAAACCGTCTGTGACTTGGAATTTACCATGGCTTAAATTTTTTTCACTCTCCAATTTTACCATGACTTAAAAATTTCAAGCCATGGTAAAATCATAGAGTAAGGAAAATTTCAAGCCACGGTAAAATCAAACGGTCTTTGTTTGAAACCGTCTGTGATTCGCAGCACGGGAGTTCAAAAAAATTTGAACTAGTGTGCGGGAGGCAACATTTTTTGGGGCTGTGCTTATATATTTCCCGCTGGGACGCGCTGGGGCGAGGTTAACTAGGAGTTCAAGCATATTTTCGTCGAGCCGCGTCATCTGCTCCATTTCCGGCCGCCGTCGTCATCTTCCTTTGTCTCTCCCCGTCTGGTGAGGTATCGTTTGATTCGTTGGCTTTATGTCATCTCTAGATCCTCTAGATACTAATACTCGCCTCTCATTGCCTAGTTCTGCCTCAAGCTCGCAGTTACCGTGAACCATGCTCCGTCATATCCACTCGCCATCGTCAAGCTGTCCCGGAGTGGCTCCGTCATCGTCATCCACTTTCGTGAGCTCTTGGACCCTCGTGAGTGGAAGTGTGAGGTTTAAATAGCATTTCCGCTCCGTCTAGCTCGCTGCCACTTGTTGCGCACAGAATTGTGCTGCGCACAATACGATGATTGCGGCAGCAACAAAGTGCTCCGGATCTTGTCACCAACGCGCAACGCCTAGGCGGAGCTAGTCGTGGTGCAGCGCGGCGGTGCTTTGCACTGTTTTGATCTTGCGATCTTGCCGGACAGGAAGCAAAAGAGGTTGGAAAGGTACGGGACTACAAGGAACTATGAATAAAAGTAGATGCGATTAGTATTTGATCGATTGGTTTTGTTACATTTTACAATCGGCCATGACCCTTTTAAAGGGCGGCAGGTCTCAGCCGTAAAAGATCAAAACTCCGAAAATAAGATTACAGATATGATTCAGTTATGATCTTCAAACTTTCTATAACTAATAAATCTTTCCTATTTAAACACGCCCTAGACGCTCTGGCAAGAAATCTTCATGGAAAGTCTTGAAAAAGATCCTCGCGAAAAAGTCTCGAGGAGGTCTTCGCGGAAAATCTGCATGGAAGGTCTTGAACAAAGCACGGTAGTTCCGCCAACTACGAATTGAAATAACCGTGATACGGTAATACCGTGCACCTTGAGCCGGTCGTACCTCTTTGACAATAGCTGGTTGTCTTGAAGAAATCTTCGTGGAAAGTCTCCTGATAAAAATCAATATGTGGTATTACCGCCATAAAACATTCGGTACTATTGTGGTGCGGTAGTACCACTCCACACTGCGGAACTACCGCTTCACAGAAATGTTCCAAAGCTTCAGAGACACACACCCTGCCACGTGGACGGCCTAGATTGAAATGGCCAATCGAACCACGTTTTTTTAGTCGTTAGATCTAGACACTGTTTGGCAGTCCGAACGTTCACCTGCTTTTGGGCCGTCCGATTTCAATCGGACGTCTCACAAGTCCCTTCACATTCGGACGGTCCGAACATTCACAGCGATATGGACCATCCGATTTCAATCGGACGTTACCAAGAATCCATTTCAGATCAAGTGACCTGCGGTAGTACCGTTGCATATTTGCGGTAGTACCGCTCAGCGGTAGTTCCAAAAACACGGTATTACCATCATAAAACATTCGGTACTACCTTTGTACGGTAGTACCGCTTCATATTGCGGAACTATCGCTTCACAGAAGCGCTTCAAAGACCTCAGAGATGCACGTCTCGCCACGTGGACGGCTCAGATTGATTTGGCCTTTCGGATCACATGTTATAGCCGTCGGATCTGGGCACTGTTCAGACGGTCCGAACGTTCACCTGCTTTTGGACCGTCCGATTTCAATCGGACGCCTCACAAGTCCCTTTACGTTCGGACGGTCCGAACGTTCACAGTGATCTAGACCGTTCGATTTTAATCGGACGTCTCAAGGAATCCTACATACAAAGTGACTTGCAGTCATACCGTTACATACTCGCGGTAGTACCACTCAGCGGTAGTTTCGCACTTAACATGTCGGTACTACCGATTTAGCTGTCACTTGCCAAAAACCACAATTTCAACAAAACTCAAATACGATCTGAACGGCATACGGTACTACCGCCTAGTAATGCACGGTCATACCACTTAGATGGTGGTTCTGCAGATCAACTATAGCTCTGAAACCAGAATCTCCCAAGAGGTCTTTAAAGCCTTTTACATATGCCAAATCTTGTCATCAACACCACCATTTAGCTTCTCGCCGCTGCCGCTGCTGCTCATCGTCGGCACAACTCCAATGACCATAGGTCTTCGTGTCGCTACCGATAGCATTGTGGTTGCTTCCTGGAGTCATTCGTTTTCTCTGTCGCAGTCGTGCCATTCGCGTCACCTCTCGTCGCTCCCGGTAATGCTTCAGAATCCATTTTTTTTGCAATAGAAAAAACTACCACAGACCGTTCTGAACAAGAATTGTCTGTGATAGTCTATATCACAGATAGTTCTTGTTCAGAACCGTCTGTGATAGCTTTTTCACAAATGGTTTGAAAACCATCTGTGATGATAGGTGTCATCACAGACACATAATTCCAAACGGTTCAGAAAACCGCCTGTGATGACGGTTTAGAACCGTCTATGATGACACTTTGTGTAGTAGTGAAAGTAAGGGTTGCTGCATTAGCCGTCGGGACTTTGCCATTACTTTTACCCTCAGGATTTATTATGGAATTAAATAATTGTTATTACGTTCCAGCCATAAGTAGAAACATCATCTCTGCCTTATGTTTGATGGCAGATGGTTATAAATTCATTATTGAGGACAATGGTTGTTCCATATTTTTGAATGAAATGTTTTATGGCTATGCTCCTGTTATGAATGGATTGTTTATTTTAAATCTTGATGATGTACCTGTCTATAATATTAATACGAAGAGGCTTCGGCCTAATGATATGAATTTCACTTTTATTTAGCATTGTCGTTTGGGTCACATAAGTAAGAAATGTATGAAGAAGCTCTATGATGATGGAATTCTAAACTCATTTGATTTGGAATCATTTGAAACGTGCGAATCTTGCCTACTCGGAAAGATGACCTAGACACCTTTCACTGGTCGAGCTGAGAGGGCGTCTGACTTGTTGGTACTCATACATACTAATGTGTGTGGACCAATGAGTACGACAATTAGAGGTGGTTTCAGTACTTCATTACTTTCACCGATGACTATAGTAGATATGGATATATCTATTTAATGAGGCACATGTCGGAATCATTTGAAAAGTTCAAGGAGTTTTAGAGTGAAGTACAGAATTAACTTGGTAAGACAATCAAATCTTTACGATCTGATCGTGGAGTTGAATTTTTGAGCCATGAATTTGGTGATCATTTGAAATAATGTGGAATTGTTCCACAACTTACACCATCGGGCACTCCACAATGGAATGTGGTGTTCGAGCGGTGTAATTGGACCTTGTTGGACATAGTTTGGTCGATGATGAGCCAATCGGATCTGCCATTGTCTTTTTGGGGTTACGCCCTAGAAACTACCGTTTTCACTTTAAATAAGGTACCATCTAAATCAGTAGATAAGACACCATATGAGATATGGACTGGGAAGAGTCATAATTTGTTTTTTCTAAAGATTTGGGGGATGTGATGTCTATGTTAAACGTTTGACGTCTGATAAACTCACACCCAAGTCAGATAAATGCTTCTTTATAGGATATCCTAGGGAAACCAAAGGATATTATTTCTATAACTAAGAAGGAGGCAAAGTTTTTGTTGCCCGAAATGGTGTCTTTTTGGCGAAAGAGTTTCTTTCAAAAGGAGTTAGTGGGAGAAAGGTGCAACTTGAAGAAATTCAAAAAACGTCTGAAAGTGTTTCAACTCCTACTGAACCCCTACAAGATGAATAAAATATTGTTGAACCTATAGATGAGGCATCAGCCCCACATAGATCTAAAAGGACACGTCAATTGCCTGTAAGGTATGGGCATGACATATTATTATTGAATAATGATGAGCCTAAGACTTATGAGGAAGCGATGATGGACCCAGATTCTGAGAAATAGCTTGGAGCCATGAAATCCGAGATAGACTCCATGAGAGACAATCAGGTTTGGAACCTGGTTGATCCACTTGATGGTGTTAAAACCATTGAGTGCAAATAGATCTATAAGAAAAAGATTGACATGGATGGAAATGTTCACATTCATAAAGCTTGACTAGTCGCAAAAGGGTTTCAACAAGTTCAAGGGGTTGACTACGATGAGACTTCCTCACCGATAGCGATACTTAAATTTGTACGGATCATTCTAGCTATTGCTGCATATTTCGACTATGAGATATGGCAAATGGATGTCAAAGCGGCTTTCTTTAATGAAAACCTAGATGAGGATGTGTACATGACACAGCCTGAAGATTTTATCGATCCAAAGAATGCTAGTAAAGTGTGCAAACTTTAGAAGTCCATTTATGGATTGAAGCAAGCATCTACGTTTTCATGAGGAGATCAAAAGGTTTGGTTTCATCAAGAACAAAGAAGATCCTTGTGTTTACATGAAGGTTAGTGGGAGCGTACTTGTAATTCTAATCTTATATGTAGATGATATATTATTGATCGGGAATGACATTCTGATGCTGGAATATGTTAAGGCATCATTGAAAAATAGTTTTTCTATTAAGGACCTAGGAGAGGCAGCATATATCTTAGGGATAAAGATCTATAGAGATAGATAAAGAATGCTAATTGGATTAAGCCAAAGTACTTATATTGACAAGGTGTTGATTCGGTTCAACATGCAGAATGCCAAGAAAGGGTTCTTGCCTATGTCACATGGCATAAGTCTTAGCAAGAATAAATGTCCTTCGACAACTGATGAGTGAGACCGTATGAATGGTATTCCATATGCTTCAACTATTTGATCTATCATGTATACCATGATATGTACTTGACCAGATGTATCATATGCTCTAAGTGTTATAAGCAGATATCAAGCTGATTCCGGTGAAGGTCACTGGACAGTTGTGAAAAACATCCTTAAGTACTTGAGAAGGACTAAGAATGTGTTCCTAGTTTATGGCGGTGATGAAGAGGTCGTTGTAAATGGTTACACCGATGCAAGCTTCCAAACCGACAAAGATGATAACCGTTCGCAATCTGGTTTTGTATTCATTTTGAATGGAGGAGCAGTGAGCTAGAAAAGTTCCAAGCAAGAGACGGTAGCTGATTCTACAACGGAGGCCGAGTACATTGCAGCTTCTGAAGCTGCAAAAGAAGGTGTTTGGATAAGAAATTTCATCGCTGAGTTGGGTGTGGTTCCGAGTGCCTCAAGCCCAATGGATCTCTATTGCGACAATAATGGAGCCATTGCGCAGGCTAAGAAGCCTAGATCCCATCAGAAGTCCAAGCATATACTCAGGCATTATCATCTTTTTCGCGAATTGGTGGATAGAGGAGATGTTAAGATATGCAAAGTTTATACGGATTTAAATGTTGCTGATCCGTTGACAAAGCCTCTCACACAGCCAAAGCATGAGGCGCACACAAGAGCCATCGGTATTAGATACTTAAATGATTGACTCTAGTGCAAGTGGGAGACTGTTGGAAATATGCCCTAGAGGCAATCATAGAGATGATTATATTTCGTTATGTTCATAACATTGGATAATATGTTATCTTATTCCTAGAATAATATTGTTAATATTTATTATCAAGTTTGTGACTTGATTGTGAAACTCTATATTTCTGTGATAATTATTCTTAAACGTTCCCTAGTCGGAAACATATGAGGACATATAAGAATATACTAGCATATATATTGGTTGATGACTATGTTTCACAGGTCATATATTTGGAGATATCAAACCAATAATATGGACACATGTTAGAGAACATGGTGTTGGATAAGACCCACCTTGAGACACTATTGAGATTGTTATGATTCTGTGTGTCGTTAGTTGGTCTCAAGCAACGATAATGTATAATTCTTAGACCTGAGATGATGCACATCTTCACTTCAAGACCGGGTCATTGACTTGATAATCATCAACACATGATGATTTCCTTTACTTCAAGTTCTTGACTTGAATATACATTAACCCATGATGCACTCTTTCACTTGACCTCCATCAACACATAATGGGTCTTCTTTTGACTTGATAATCAACTCATGATCATCTCATCTTCTTGAACATCATCGACACACGATGATTTCCTTTTCTTCGAGATCTTGATACACATCAACACATGATGCATCTTCTTTTAAACCTTGACTTGATATACATCAACACATGATGCATATTCTTTTGAACCTTGACTTGATGACGATCGACTCATGATGTCATTCAAAGTCTCTATTACCATGGAACATAAACTATTCATCCAACTTATGAAAAATGTTAGTCCCACAATATGATTATCATTAATTACCAAAATATACCTGCATTAAATGCTCCTAATCTAGGTGCGGTACTACCGCACTCACAAGGTCCAGTACTATGTCTCCACGGTAGGACCACTCAAGTCAATCGGTACTACCGATTTCCAAATGATCAGAAATCACAGGAAAAACACCCTCTCTGAAAATAGCGTATTGCCATGTAAACTTGGTACTACCGTACTCCAGTAGTACCGCTCAAAACATGCAGTTATACTGATTTGCAAGGGAGATCAAAACTCCCAAAAACACGCTCTTTGTTATTTACGTACCGCCGTATAGATATCGGTACTACCGACCTGCGGTAGTACCGCAGTTCAAATGCGGTCGTTCCGATTTTTAGAGAGAATAAAAAACACTTAGAAACGTTCGGACCACCGACCCGCGGTAGTATCGCCATATAAGTATCGGTACTACCGACTTGTGGTAGTACCGCCTTTCACTTGCGGTCATACCGATTTCCACTGAAATTCTTCCAGAAGTTTTTCGAAATGCAATGCATGACTCCTTTGTCTTGAGCCATGTCGATCTTTTATCATCTTTGCATTTCCTTTTCATGTCATCATTCAAACTCCGGGACTGAGCCTTGAAAACATCTTAGCATGCACATTAGTCCCACAACACAACTGCAAATAATTGAATATAAAGCAATATGAGTATATATGAACTACACAAGTTTTATATACTCAAAGGATATATTTCAAAGTAGAGATCCCCAATATGTGTGGCTAAAGAAATATGAATCAATACTAATGAAACCACAAAACATAGAGTGAACTCCTCCTAAATGTGTGTATACACGACTGTGTAATAAAAACATATGCACATATTAAAGTTATACTTTTAGTGGAGTTCAAACTATATTTTGGATCCGAGGAATGCAACAAGATATAGGAATAAGATGTGGAATGCATACTTCTTTGATTTTCACATTTTCATCCAATTGAGACTAAACAATAGGTATATCAATAAAAGCGTTAGTCTCATATGTAGATTTGTCATTAATCACCAAAATACTCCATTAACTTATAATGGCGGGTCTAGATTCTTCAATCTCCCCCTTTTTGGTGATTCATGACAAATCCTTTATCAATAACAACATTTGGATATAAATTAACATAAGATAAGAATTTAAGATATTGAGCCATATCCATGCATGTCACTAAGCAATTTAAAGCTTTAAGCATTATGCATATGAGAATGGCAAGCTTATGCACATGATGCATATAGGAGGCTATGTGTATGAATGAGATACTCCTCCTCAAGACATGCATGAAATAACATGAAATCACAGGAGAGTATATCTATCAACCAAATGTGGATTCTCATAGCTCACAAAAATTCTCCCTCTTTTGGCATTAATCACCAAAAAATACAAAATAAAGCTAAGCCAAAATAGAGTATTTGCAAAACAATGAGCTTGACAACCTGAAGAATTTATCCTATTTGGGAGTGTCATTCTAAGAAATATGAAGGAAACCATAATAAGTCACAAACTCCCCCTTTATGGCCAAAAAGAGCAAAACAACTTGAAATGAGGCTATATCTGAGTTTAACTAAATAAAATGATATTTGGAATATATTCAAGTAAGCTCACTCTTGAAATCTTCTCAAGAAATATTTTTCATGAAGATATCATGCTCCTTTTCTCAATGTCCAAAGAGATATGTGTATTTGAAATCATGTGGAGCTCAAAAAGATATAGCTAAAACTCCTTAATGCATTGGGAAATGTGTGGAAACAAGCTCCAAAAAATCTGAGATAAATCATGGAGCTGGTCCTTACAAATACACCCAAGTTTCATTTCGGGAGGCTCAACCAAATATCAACTACTTTGAAGATATGAAAATCACATAGTTTCAGAAAACTGAAAGTTTCAGGCTTTTCAGGTTTTACATTCCATTTGAGCTTCGAAAGATGGATGACAAACTGGTTAAAACAGTTCCAATAAATCTGATAAAATTTGGTATAGAAGACCAACTATATAGGACAAAATCTCATAACTATATCTTCCTCAAATTATGAATCCATTTGGAGATGCAAAAATCACAAATCAGCTCAAAATATGCAAAAAGTCTGAATTTTCATCATTTGATCAAAGAGAGAAAAAGTCAAAAAAATTTCAAATAAAGTCTAAATGCTTTTAAACTTTGCAAAAATAAACTTTAGACTCCTAGGAATCTTTTCCAAAAAGGAGTCCCTATTCAAAAGATAAGGCAAAATGCGCTTTGTAGGCACATAAAGAGAATGATTTTGCATTGAAGGTTTAAAATGCAAACCAATTTGAATTTTATGGAGTTTTTCACTTTCTTGGATTTCTATGAGTTATAAATAGTATTTTAAGCCAAGATACACACATAAATCCGGCTTGAATAGCAAAACTCACTATATGCAAGAATATATCATTTTGGATCAAAACTAGTTTTTCGGTGAACTTCAAATGAATATAACTTTTCAACGGTTGGTCTTTTGTAAAAACTTTGAACTATAGAAATATTTGAAATGACCAACCATGAGAGTTTGGTATTGACAACTTTTTCAAAAACTCAACAGATTTTGATTTATGGAAATATGTCATTTAATTCAAAAAAATAAGATCATATAAGATCCTTTTGAGGCCAAATTTGCTATTTTGTTTCTAAAATAGGAATTTTTTACTTCAAAAGCATTGGAAAACATTTGAAATATATATTTAAGTACTTTTATCAAGTTTTTCACAAATTTGAGCCTTTTAAACATGCATTCACATTATCCATAAATCATTTTGGGCAATTAGGTAAAATAGCTTTCGCAATATTAATACTTTACCCGTTTTTAAGTAAGCCCAAAATATTTAATAGGTTTTTCACAAATAAAAACTCCTCTTTACACAAAGATTCTTCTTGAAAATTCTTTCTTCTCCTTTGACGCACAAATGGTTTTTTTCCATCTTGTCATCTTCTGCTTTGTCATCTCTCCCCCTTAAGCCTTCTCTCCCTCTTTGTCATCAAGCATCGAAAACTTAGACATCAAATATTTCTTCTTTTCTCTATAATAGATGCTTTTAATCTTCTGTGGTCCTTTTGTCTTTTCCATGAAGAGTATACACCACTTTGAAATTTATACTACTTATGATGACATTTGATATCACTTCTGAGAGTAATTGATACCAAGAATAATTGATTTCATTTATAGAAACTTGATACCATTTGTATGCACAACTAATATCCCTTGTAAACACAAAGTTGATTTGGGCACTTGATCTTCTCTTGATGGATTGAAATCCACTTGTGAACACCAATTTTAGATTCCACTTGGATAATGAAGGTATCATATGTAGTTCACTTGTAAGCCACTTGATATGCTTGAGAGATCTTCAATAATCGTCACTTGAGATTAGGCAATCATTTGGAAGTAACCAAATCCTGGAGATATTAGTAGGGGATACCACTTATTTTCCACTTGTAAGAGATACCACTTAAGGAGATACCACATATCGGAGAGAGCTTGGTTAAGAAAAGATTTTGCTCAGCAAAGAAGGAAATTACATACCACTTGAAGGAAAAAGATGATATCACTTGTAAAGACAAAGATGAATCTCATGTCGAGGTCAAGATGATCAAAAGTGCTACCACTTTTAGAGAGAATACCATTTTTATGATAAATGCATCACAATATGGTCAAAATGGCATATGGAGTCAACAAAGTACATGAGGTTAGCTAGTAAAGATAACAAGGATCAACTTGGCTTTGGGATCAAAGAGAATGCCTAACGAAATTTGAAATCAACAATTTGGACAAATCAGGCAAGTCTCTCTAGGTCCGGTCAGACCAGTAGCAAAGATGCAGTCAGACCGCTGGGGATCGGTCGTACCGCTGAGGAGATGCGGTCTTGTGGATATCATGGGGATATACTCATGATCTTAGGTTATGAGACAATTGGCGATAGCATTTGAGTTTTGTTGAATTTCGAGTTTTCAGCAAATGTTAGGATTTTCGGTAGAACCGGCGTTTAAAGGACGGTACGACCGCAAGTTGTGTAGTGGTAGTACCGGATCGCGGTTATACCGATTGGTAGATGGAGGTAGCTTATTTCCAGAGAAGATGTTTTGGGAGTTCTGGTCTTCATTGGAAATCGGAACGACCATAGTTATTGGAGCGATACGACCGAAGATCGGTAGTACCACTGGTAACATGGCGGTTGTACCGATTGTGTTGCGATTGTCGGCCATTTTGGAGTTTTGGCTTTGGGATAGGTCAAGTGCACGAGCTTTAGTGCATATGTGTTGCATGATGCATGTTTTGGCTAACGTGGGTCAAGTTGTGAATAACTTATTCCCGGAATCGATTTATTTGTCTATTGTTGTGCAGGACGCTTGGAGGTCAATGACGGACAATGGCTAGGATGATCGGGACTAAGCTTGGAGAGCTGAGGTTCAGAATGATCAAGGATGCCGGGTGAGGTCTATGTACTCAAGCATGACGCAAAATGGACAAAGGTGACCGAACGGGCAGTTCGGTGCGACGGGTTGGATCAAGCGGCGTGGGGGTCGGTGCAAGTGCCATGGTGGTTTCGGCGGAGCCGGACGGGAGAGACTTGCCGACATGATGAGAGCCGTTGATCAATCTACACGTGGCGAAGCAGGCGATTGCTTCACCAAGATTGGACTCGGTCTTCGGAGAAGGATCGATAAGGGGTATTTTGGTAATTTCACCAAATACCACCTTGGTAACCTTTTGGCTAAACCACGACGCGAGACGATGCATGGAGAAGTGGTTTAGGTCAAGAGAAAGTGAAGACAACGCTTTGAAATGCGTGCGTGTGTGACCCGTTTGTGTTGGGCCTTAACGGAGCCCATTAGGGATAACTGTTCTAGAAGCTAGGCCTCACTATAAATAGGAGTGAGTTGCTGTTCAGCAGCCTTGAAGCCTTCATTTGCAAACCCTAGTTTGTGTCTTAGGGTTTTGGAGAGAAAAGTGAGGTTCTAGGGTTCTAGAGAGATGATGTGATTGTATGCTCTTGAGTGAGCTCTTGTCCTCCAGGTTGGAGTGGCTGTAAACATCCATCAAACACGAATCAATTCAAACAAGATTCTCAAAGATGAGTTTATTCTTTGTTCTTACTTTCTTTCTTTGATGATTTTGTGTTTTTGATGTCTTGTTGGTTTTACCTCGAGTACTTGCTGTGATCTAGCTTACTGTGACATGTGGGAGTGCATCTAAGATCATCTTGATCATTCTTTACCTACGAGCAAGGTTTAGATCATGTTTAGGTTTGAAACTCGGTTTTGAAACCTTCTTCGTTCAATTCGAGAAAGGTAGGAACTTTGACGTGGATCTAGTCAATCTTTGCTTGGAATATGTTTCTAACCTCCACAGGAAGGTGTGTTTCAAATCTCGTAGAGTTTGGCCAAGCGGTTCAAAAGTTGTGCCAATTTTTGTTTTCGTCGTCGGGCTGTTCCAGGGAAATTGGTACAACCGCCCGTTTGCCTATGGTTGTACCGAACAATGGTACAACCGCTCGTTTGCCTACAGTTGTACTAATTTCCCTGATTTCTTCAGCACTTCCTCGATTTTGTTTGCTGAGCTTTGGGGGTTAGGAGTGGATTTAACACAAGACTTCCTCTATGCTTAACATTGATCTTCATAGCTCTTATAGCTATTGAAGTGATTTACAAGTTGAATCCATTCAAAGTGAAAAAGAATTTGAGCTCCTATTCACCCCCCTCTAGTCATCTTTCCGGTCCTACAGGTCGTACCGGGATGTAATAGAATGCATGCCAAGGATTGAAATTTTGAGGAGATGTTAGATATCATGTTGTAGTTTGCTCCAAAAATTTTCACAAAGAAACATAAACCACTTTTGGAGGATTTCCAACTATATGCCAAAGTTAAAACTCTTTTGAAGATAGTTTTTAACAAATTATACTTTCATTTTTCAAAACAAGCTCATTTTCAATAAATTTCTTCAAGATTGCAAAAATGAGCATGTGATGGTGTTTTTAACATCCATTTGCATGTATGAGTTTGAAATATCCTTATGAGCCAATATATGTTAATAATTTTGGCTCAATTGGCAAAACTCACTTAAGTGCTAGATTATGACCACTTAGGTCAAAATAGTATTTTGGATGAGTTTCGAAGTCAAATAAATTTTGCTAGGTTAGCCTTTTGGAAATCTTTTGAATACTAAAAAGGTTTATAATATCCAACTCTAGGATATTCCTTTTGGGACGGTTTTGAAATTCCTTTTTAGAATTGATTTTATACAAAAATCTAGTTTGTATAAAAAACAAGATACTATAATCTAGAATTTTGGCTAGAAACTCATTTTCTCTTAAAATAGGTCTTTCTTGAGCCAAACCCTTTGGGAAACCTTTGGAAAACATTTGTATACATTTTGCAACTGGTTTATCAAGAGATTACTAATAGTTATAAAAAAATTGACTTTTTGGCAAAATGACTCAATTTTGAAAATCAATACTAGCACTTAATTTATTTGGACACACTTAGGGATGTGATATACATGAATATGACTTAGCACTCCCCCTTAATGTTCCACACCCATCTTGCTCAAGATTGCACTAATGAAGTTTTAAACAAGAGCAAGAACACAATTTTTTAAAAGGATTTTCATGAATGCAATGCAACCTACACAAGGCTAGCGACTAGATACTTCAATGTAAATACTTGTTACCAAGATAGCATTGGTTCTTGATATGAAATGATCATCCTAAAGCTTGGCTCCAATTTTGCACATGGTGGAATCAACCTCTTCATGAGTGAGCCAAACCTCCAATACCTCTCCAAGTACCTATTTATCATTTAAGTACTTTGTGGTACCCAAATTCAGTTGGGTCCTTGAATGTTAGTCACAATAGATTTGAGCACTGAAATAGCCCTAGAAATAGTCTTAGGTGAACTAACACATCTAGCAATCACCATACAATTTCTAGTCATCCTAAGCAAATAATGATCATTATAGATAATAGGCTTAGGAGTGATACCTTTGGGACAATCCTTACTAAAATGTCCATTTTCCTGGCAATTGTAGTAAGTTTGACATTTTCTTCCATCCTTTGTGTTCTTCTCTTGCTTGTTGCCGGCTTGCCTCTTCTTTAATGACATTTGCTTGTCATTTATCTTATTTGGGCACACCGAGGCAAGGTGACTCTTCTTGTTGCAACCAAGACACTTGACATTCTTCGTGTGTCTTGCATTGTACCTTGTCTTGCTATTCTCCTTCTTCTTGGGAGTGAATCCAATTCCACTCTTGTCTTCCAAGCTTCTTTGTTTGCTCAATATATCATCGAGAGTTGCCTTCTCTTTGTAGCTTCTTTCCAAGTCATTCTCCAATTTTCTGAGTTGGGTCTTGAGCTCTTTGTTTTCCTCTACAAGGTTAGTATCACATGACAGAGAAAAAATAGATACGTCTGTTTTTGAGCAATAAGGCATATCAAGCAAATCATCACAAGAGGTGGATATGCTAACCCTAGATGAAATACACGAGTTAGGAGATACACATGGCAAATCATCTAATAAATTACATGTGATGCCTATATCCACCTTAGGCTTAGAGAATTCCTTGAGAAGAAGAGATTAATTCCTTGAGAAGAAGAGATTCATATTCTTCTTTTAGCATATCATAATTGTTTTGAAGAGAGACATGTTCTTTCTTCAAAACCTTGTACTTAGTCTTCTCCTTCCCAAGACATTCATTAAGCCCTTCTAACATATCCATCAACTCATCATATACAAGCTCATCATTATTTACCTCTTTATTACCTTTAGCCATAAAACAATGAGTTGATATGGAGGGGCTTGTGGATTTTTCATTGTTGGAGCTAGAGGTTGAGCATTCTTCTCCCGACATCCACTCTTCTATGCAATCATAATTAGAGGAGGTAGAACTTTCATAATGATCTTGAAGATGGGTCTATATCTCATGAGCGTTCTTGAGATTGCATACGGCGTTGAACACCTCTACACTCAAAGCACTAAATAAAGCATTAATTGCTTGAGCGTCGAGATGTAAGCATTTCTCTTCCTCATTTGTTGAAGCAAGAGGATCCAATGGAGGAGAAAAGCCTGCATCTACAATCCGCCAAATTTTAGGGCTCATGGCCTTAAAATAACAAGACAAGCGGATTTTCCAAATATCATAATTTATGCCATCAAACAAAGGTATCTCACCGAGGTGCTTTATACCACTAATCGTCATTCTTTACTCTCTAGACGGTTAAGTCTAATAAATAAAAGACCAAGTTCTAATATCACTTGTAAGATTGAGGAGGCCAACTAGAGGGGGGTGAATAGGCAGTTTTAAAAATCTTCTGGCTAAAACCGAGTTTTATGCGGAATTATAAATCAATTCGGTTTTGCCCAATTAAAACCTAAATCAACTAATCTTTACTAAGTGCACCAACAATATAAGACTATTGATAATTATAGCAATCGTACAAAGACATGTAAGCAATTTAATTCTATGAATGCAAATTGCAATAGAGCAAAGCACGAGAAGGCAAACCACAACGACACAAGGATGTTTTACCGTGGTGTTTGGAGACTTGCCGGTCTCCCCGAATCCACGTTGAGGTAAGCCCAAACTAATTGGACCGGCTCCATGAATTAAGCCAAACACCTCTGAGGTAAGTCCAACCACTTGGACCAGCTCCAACACGAACCAACACCTCGATCCACTCGGGGTTGCTCTTTCTCTACTCTGGAGATGGCGAGCACCAAACCACTCACAACCGCCTGGGTCTTCTCACAACCTTCTTTGAGAAGATCACCAGCGCAACTTCTCCAAGCCGTCTAGGTGTCGGCAAACACCAAGAGTAACAAGTCGGAGACGCTCACTTGAACGAATCAAGTATCTAAACTCAATGGATACACAATCTACTACCTAATGCAACACATGCACTTAGGGTTTGCTTTCTAAGCTGACTAAGTGCAACACATGCACATAAGAGAGGAGAGGACTTGCAACAACTACTTCCACAACCGGTCAAGATGGGTATTTATAGTCCACACACAAAAACTAGCCATTGGAGATAATCTACTGAAAAAACAGGGAACCCCGGTTTAACCGCCAACCAATGGCCGGTCAGACCGTCCTTGCTCCAACGGCTATAAAACTAGCCATTGGACACACATCCGGTCTGAACGCCAACCAATGGCCGGTCAGACCGGACCAAACCGGTTAGATCGCCAGAGGGGCGGTCAAACCGCCCCACAAAGGAGCAAGCCAATACAAAAATAACGCATTCTCTGGAAAAAGCATACCGCAAAAAGACTTCGGTATTACCGCTCTCTGGTAGTACCATTTATTATGTGCGGTACTACCGCACAAAAACTTGCAGTTAAAACTGCTCACCATGGGACCAGTCAGACCGCCCAACCCATGGCAGTTAGACTGATATACCACTAGTCAGACTGACTAAAATGAGCGGCCAGACTGCCCATTGCCAACAAGGCTGAAAACAGATTGTACACCTTGCTTCAACTCAATTTGCAAAACATATTTGCCAATTGACGCAAGATGCACACAAGGGATGAAGGCAAGATTCTCAACAAGTTGCAAAACATATTTGCCAACTTTTAGAATCAATGCCACAAGAAATAAGGTACATGAACTTACACCATTTGCAAAACACATTCATAAACTAAAGTCACATGCTACAAGGATTATGCATGAGCCTCAATTATTTGCAAAACACATTCGTATATATCGCCAACATGCTAACGAGAGCTAGAGCAAGCACAACGAACTATCAGCACATGACTAACTCAAGCTACTAGTCAAAACCCCTCTTAATAGTATAAAAAACCTATACTGGCAATCCGGTCTTCCACCAAACACCAAGACCGGTAAAAGACTATAAACAAATCCTTAGCTCTAGCTAGTCATACCTTTGCCTTGCACAAGTACTTGAAGCTTGATGACGCACATCTTCACTTCAAGACCGGGTCATTGACTTGATAATGATCAACACATGATGATTTCCTTTACTTCAAGTTTTTGACTAGAATATGCATCAACCCATGATGCACTCTTTCACTTGACCTCCATCAACACATGATGGGTCTTCTTTTGACTTGTTGATCAACTCATGATCATCTCCTCTTCTTAAACATCATCGACACACAATAATTTTCTTTTCTTCGAGATCTTGATATGCATCAATACATGATGCATCTTCTTTTGAACCTTGACTTGATGACGATCAACTCATGATGTCATCCAAAGTCTCCATTACCATGGAACATAACCTATTCATCCAACTCATAGAAAATGTTAGTCCCATAATGTGATTATCATTAATTACCAAAATATACCTGTATTAAATGCTTCTGAACTAGGTACGGTACTACCATACTCACAAGGTCCGCTACTACCTCTCAATGGTAGGACCGCTCAACTCAATCGGTACTACTGATTTCGAGAGGATCAGAAATCACAGAAAAACACCCTCTCTAGAAATAACGTACCGCCATGTAAACTTCGATACTACCACACTCCGGTAGTACCGCTCAAAACATGTGGTTATACCGATTTGCAAGGGAGATCAAAACTCCCAAAAACACGCTCTCTGTTATTTACATACTGCCATATAGACATCGGTACTATTGACCTGCGGTAGTACCGTAGTTCAAATGCGGTCGTTTCGATTTTTAGAGAGAATAAAAAACACTTAGAAACGTTCGGACCACACGATCGGACCACCGACCCGCGGTAGTACCGCCATATAAGTATCGGTACTACCGACTTGCGGTAGTACCACTTTTCACTTGCGGTCATACCGATATCCACTGAAATTATTCCAGAAGCTTTTCGAAATGCAATGCATGACTCTTTTGTCTTGAGCCATGTCGATCTTTTATCATCTTTGCATTTCCTTTTCATGTCATCATTCAAACTCCGGGACTGAGCCTTGAAAACATCTTAGGACGCACATTAGTCCCACAACACAATTGCAAATAATTGAATATAAAGCAATATGAGTATAAATGAACTACACAAGTTTTGTATACTTAAAGGATATGTTTTAAAGTAGAGATTCCCAATATATGTGGATAAAAAAATATGAATCAATACTAATGAAACCACAAAACATAGAGTGAACTCCCCCTAAATGTGTGCATGCACGAATGTGTAATAAAAACGTATGTACATATTTAAGTTAGACTTTTAGTGGAGTTCAACATATATTTTGGATCCGAGGAATGCAACAAGATATAGGAATAAGATGTGGAATGCATACTTTTCTTTGATTTTCACCTTTTCATCCAATTGGGACTAAACAATAGGTATATTAATAAAATTGTTAGTCTCACATATAGATTTATCATTAATCACCCAAATACTCTATTAACTCGTAATGGTGGGTCTAGATTCTTCAGGGGTTGAGGGAGACAATTCCCGCCAAGATGAAGCCGTCAAGGCGCAATGGCACTTGTCGAGGCGAAAGTCATTACGCTTAAGTGGACTCCCTGGTCGCGACGAAGGGTTTAGTGGCGGGGGTCCCTCAAGGCCTAAACGTCCCATACCAAGATGGAGCCGGAGCCATCGAGGCACATCGACATTTGTCAAGGCGAAAGTTGTTGAGGTTGAGTGGAGCCCCTGGTAACGACAGATGGTTCGCTGGAGGGGTACCCTCAAGGCCTAACCGTTTCCCATCAAGATGGAGTCCTCGAGACGAAGACGTTGAACCAGAGGGGGAGCCCCTAGTCGTGGCGACACCTATTGAAGCTAGACTTGTTCATGGGCGGCCCGGCCCGCCGGCCCAGCCCGAGCCCGCCACTATCCGGGCCGGGCTTGGGACGGGAAAACCGGCCCAACAAATGCCTGGCCCGGCCCAAAATTTTGGTAAAAACAATAAAATAATCAAAAAACTATTTATTTAATGATGAAAATCAATTAAATATTACTTTTTTATTATGAAAAATGATTAAAATAAAGTTTTTTTACTGAAAATCCCGATTTGGTCTGCCTCGAACTGTTGTTTTTGGTCGGATTTTCAAGCCCCGCTTGAAACCCGCCCTACCGTGATTTGAACAGGTCTAATTGAAGTAGCATCAAGTTCAGGACGAGGGAGACAATCCATGTCGCGATGAAGCTATTGAGGCGTGTTGGCGCTCGCCAGGGTGTCGTAGCTCCCGTCTCCCTCGCAACGATCCTCCCCTCGTAACTCCCCACAAACTGCTTCTTGATGTGGTCGTACTTGCATGTTGACCCAGTAGCACCCAATTCAGATGTAATATGGGGCAATGCGACGTGATGCAAGGTATGCACTTGTGTCAGTGATGTCTTGAATTTACGAGTGGTTTCCCTAGTGCCTTGCTTGATGGTGCAGGGTAGCTTGCTCCCACTAGCGTATCTCCATATTCTTCATGGTACAGGCAGCTTTCGGTTGAGGAATGCGCCTGTGCTCGAGGATGAGATGTAACAGTGGTGTGCGAGACCGAGGTGCATCCAAGGTCGTTGGGACGCACCCATGGTAGTGTTAACGCTTGAGGGTGGGATGTGCCCGGGGTCACGTTGACACTTAAGGCTAAGGTGAGGCGACGACACGTGAGGCTGAGGTATGCTGATGTGCGAGGTTGAGATGTGTTAACATCGCATGAAGTCGGGATGCGATGGGTCGATGAGACACACTCGAGGTTGAGATGCGTAATGTCACGGAAAGCAATGATGCATACTAGGTCACCGAGACGCACTCGAGGTTGAGATGTGTCGGCGTCGCGCAAAGCTTGGATGTGTTCGAGGTTGCCGAGACGCACCCGAGGTCGCGAAGTCGAGAAGTGTTGGCGACACGCGAGGTCGACATGCGCCAATGTCATGTGAAGCTGAGATGCGCTTGCGGTCGTCAATATGTGCCCATGGCTGTGAACTAGAGATGCATCGACGACGCGCGAAGCCGAGGAGAGCCTATGCACAAGGTTGAGATGCGCCGACAAGCCGCGAAGCCGAGACGGGCCCTGGGTTGCATCGATGCTTGAGGTTGAGACATGTCGATGACCCGTGAAGCCAAAGTTAGCCTGTGGTTGCGTCGACGCTTGAGGACGAGGCACGTCGGCAACGTGTGAAGCCGAAGTTAGCCCATGGTCGCGTCAACGCTGCGCGCCAATGACGCTCAAAGATGAGGTGCACCAGGGGTTGCTTCGATGCTTGAGGCCAAGGCACATTGATGACACTCAAAGCCGAAGTTGGCCCATGGTCGCGTCGACGACATTTGAAGCCGAGGTGCGCCTGAGGTTGTGTTGGCGCTTGAGGACAAGACACGTTGACGACACGTGAAGCCGAAGTTAGCCTGTCATCGCGTTGATGCTTGAGTCCGAGGCGCATCGATGATGCTCGAAGCCGAGGTGCGCCTAGGGTTGCGTCGATACTTGAGGCCGTGGTGCGTTGATGACTCTCGATGTCAAAGTTAGCCCATGGCTGCGTCGATGCTTGTGGCCGAGGCACGTCAACGACACGTGAAGCCAAAGTTGGCCCGTGGTCGCGTCAACTCTTGAGGCCGAGGCGTGTTGACAATGCTCTCAGTTGAAGTTAGCCCTTGATCACATCGACACTTGAGGCCCAGGCACGTTGACGACGCTCGAAACCGAAGTTAGCCCTTGATCGCGTTGACGCTTGAGGTCAAGGCACGTCGACGACGTTCCAAGCCGATGTGTGCCCATGGTTGTGTTGGCGCTTGAGGCTGAGGCACGTCGACGACACGTGAAGCCGAAGTTAGCCCGTGGTCGCATTGATGCTTGAGGCCGAGGCGTGCTGACAATGTTCGAAGCTGAGGTGCGTCCGAGGTTGCATCGATGCTTGAGGCCGAGGCCCGTCGACGACGCTCGAATCCGAAGTTGGCACATGGTCGCGTCAACGCTTGAGGCCGAGGCACGTCGATGACACTCGAAGCCAAGGTGTGCCCGGGGTTGCGTTGGCGCTTGAGGACAAGACACATCGATGATGTGTGAAGCCGAAGTTAGCCCGTGGTCGCGTCGACGATTGAGTCCGAGGTGCGTCGATGATGCTTAAAACCGAGGTGCGCTGGGGTTGCATCGATGCTTGAGGCCAAGGTGTGTCGACAATGCTCGAAGCTGAAGTTAGCCTGTGGTCGCGTCGATGCTTGAGGCCAAGGCGCGTCGACGACATGTGAAGACAAAGTAGCCCTGTGGTCGCATCGACAGTTGAGTCCAAGGCGCGTTGATGATGCTGGAAGCCGACGTGCACTCGGAGTTGTGTCAATGCTTGAGGCCGAGGCACATTGACGACGCGTGAAGCCAAAGTTAGCTCGTAGTCGTGTCGATGCTTGAGGCCAAGGTGCGTCGACGACGCGTGAAGCCGAAGTTATCCTGTGGTCGCGTCGATGCTTGAGGTCGAGGTGCGTCGACGACGCTTTAAGACGAAGTTAGCCCGTGGTCGCGTCGACACTTGACATCGAGGCACGTCGACGAAGCTCGAAGCCGGAGTTAGCCCTTGGTCGCCTCGACGCTTGAGGCCGAGGTGCGTTGACGACACTCAAAGCTGAGGTGTGCCTGCGGTTGCATTAGTGCTTGAGGCTGAGGCACGTGGACGATGCATGAAGCCCAAGATAGCCCATGGTCGTGTCGACGCTTGAGGTTGAGGCGCGTCGATGACACTCGAATCCAAGGAGCACCTAGGGTTGCTTCGACGCTTGAGGCCGAGGCGCTTCGATGACACTCGAAGCTGAAGTTGGCCCGTGGTCACGTCGACTCGACGCTTAAGGCCGAGGCGCATCGACGACGCTCGAAGCTGAAGTTAGCCTATGGTCGCGTCGACGCTTGAGGCCGAGACATGTCGATGACGCGTGAAGCCACATGTGAAGCTGAGTTGCGCCCAGGGTCACATTGATGCTTGAGGGTGAGACGTGTCGATGATGAGCGACGCTGAGGTCTCCCCAAGTGCGTTGGCTATGTCTTTGTCTTCCTCTTAGGCGGCATGGCTTGTTGCTCAGTCCCCATGGATGGCGCCAGCCGTTGTAGATACGCGTCTAGACAACACATTTATAGACACCTCCGGTCGATTGCATCGACCTCCGGGAATGTGTAAGTGTGGAACGGAGCGAAGCGGGACCAAGATCTACCTTTAGTTATATTGCTTAAGTGTGAAATGATGTACAAGTGCCCCCTCATGTTACAATGAGACCCTATTTATAGAATGAGAGTGGGGAGAAGGTGAAGTAACGTAAATAACCCTAGTTCTAGGGCAACCCTAGGGGTAGCCTCGTCCTTTTCGGTCAGGTGGGGCCACCTATGCCGGACCCTCCGGTTGATGTTACGCTTGCCAGCTGCGTAGAGAGGCTTGATTACGAAGTCGAGGTCACGTTTCATGACGCTATCTCGCGTAACCGCCATGATTCGCTGCTAGCCTTTTGTTAACGTTGGTTGGACCGACGTGGCCGTCAATCCGGGGGAACGCCGTGACCCTTCCCCCAACACTAATACTCCTTGCTCTCAATAAAACTTCGTTGTATATCGATAAATTTCACATTATTGACGTTTCTTGATAATGTTGCAAGGTTGTAGGACGTACACAGCTTACATAAAAATGTCCATGTATGCATGGTTTTCTTGTTCAAACGGAGCAAGGCTTGGCTTAATTGATCCATGCAATTCACCCCCAATTCCCTCTACCATGGTTATGCGATTGGACGTGTTGTGCTGTGGTCTATGGATTAATTTGTTTATCGATTTTGTTATATCTCATACACGCAGAGCTTTAATTAAAATAAACCACACTCTCAGACGATGTACTGAAAAAGTGGAAATCATGCTCTGGAGGCGGCTTTGATTCAGGCTTCATCAATATAGCCCACGTCGATCGGCCCAACCCAATTGGAGCTCTCTCCAAATAGTTGAACCATGCTTAATTTTAAAAATAAAAATAAAAATATTGGACGAGCATCATGCTATCCTTCGTGCAAGTCAAACAGAACTGTGCATCATGCTATCCTTCGTGCAAGTCAAACAGAACTGTGCATGTTTACTCTCCATCTATCTGTGCCATAATTCGCAACGCATATCCCTATTTCTAACCTAACCCGTGCCCTGAAAGTCATACATGCCGGCAAGTGCAGCCCAGTTAGCTGGCTGGGTGTACACGGAGAATCCAAGACGTGCAGCTTATCAGCGTCCAAATCCAGCATCTACTTTCCAAGCGCGCACTTGATGCAGTACAGACAGCAAACCTCTCTTTACGATCGAACCAGAATACGCCCAAAAAAAGCAGGAGCTCGTTATCGGCGATGGTTCAGTATACCGTCTTCGTACGCCAAAAGGCTACCTTTGTAGCCTTTACATCGCAACTTGCAAGCACTGCACCTGCACCTATCTTGGGACTGTAGACTGTTGACTGTTCAGTATAGCTAGCACTCCGGCAACTTTGCCAAAGTGTGACAAGTACTCGTCCAATCATCTGAATTCTGGAACCAGTCTGCCTACCGCCACTGATGACCAGGCCTGCAGGCTGACACATGCCTGCACGACTCCGATATTCCAAAGCATGTCAAACCCTTGGCTTTTCATGAGGCTTCACATAAAGGATGAGCTACCTAGCCCGGCAAAACGATTGTACCGGATGGAGAAGAAAGCCTAAAACCCGGGTTAATTCCTGGCCAATGCATCAGCTGGGAGATCAGATGTGCGCTTGCAGCAGAGCTGCTGTTCCTTTCTGCTGTAGCCATCGGCGATCGATCGCCCACTGACCTCGCAACCTTTTCAGCTTTTGCGAGTGCTCCTCCCTCCCCCACCACCACACCACCACCGCCCTCCAGCCCCGCCTTGTGCTTTCCACCTTTTAAGAGCTAAGACCCTATCCAATTTCTTGCATCCTTGTGTTTGTTTTGTTACGACTTACGATAGTGAGATCAATCCTGCGTGTGTATAATATGATGCTTGCGATCTAGCTCTCCGAGATGTTGTTGAGGCAGTGAACCTTGCCACAAAATTGAGAGAGAGTGAGAGAGATGCATATTTAAACTCGTGGCAGAATAGCCTAAGGACGAGCAGAGCAGAAGGCTTCTTGCCATGTGAGCGCGTGATCTTGGAGCAGAGACCAAAAGGCAAGCTGATTTGTTGGCCGTGCCCCGTCCCCCGTGCGCGCGCGTGTTAGCGATATCTCTCCTAGCGATGTGGGGTGTGCTGTCTCTTGTCCGGCAAGGCCTGCGGCGGCGGCGGCGGCGGACCGCGCGGGTGGTGGACGAGAGCGCGCTCGGCGATGGCGCTGCGGGCCACGCCGGCGCAGATGTGACGACCGTCTTCTGCGACGCGCGCGCCGCGGCGCCGAGAGGGCCCAGCGCGCTGGCCAGGGCGCTCCTGGCGATGGCGTGCGCCGTCCGCCTCGACGGCGAGGACGTCGGCGGCGCGGATGAGGCGTGGACGGCGAGCGGGTGGCGGCCGCGCGCCGACGAGGTCAGCGTCAGCCACCTCATGGTGCGCGAGAGCATGCGCTATGCCATCTACGCCTAGGCGTACGTACGTACGCCTCGCGTACGTGTTGATGATACATGTAATCATGCATGTATCCATAATCCATTGTTACGGTTATGATTGTATATTGAATCTTGATCGAGATGGTATGGTGTATAGTAGATTAATGTATAGAGTGGTAGTAATCTGTGCGTACGTAGGATACTACTTTTACCGTTGCAATGGATGTGTGTTCTTACTTTACTTGCACTCTTGAGTCTTGACATGGTTCGGCTATAATAATTCCGCATTTCTGCTTGGTACTTTGTCCCCTTGTTCACTTTTTGTTTCTCCGAAAATTTCAGGATAATGGAATTTTGATGTGGTTAATTTTGTGCATATGTATGTTGTCCCTATCAGATCACTTGATTTGTTCTTGGAAAAACTCGAATAGCCTGTATGCATAAGTATCGAGCAAAGATTTGTTGGATAATCAGATGGGTCGATGTGCTTCAGTTCTTTTGGAAGAAACATGATATGAGGATAGGACATGGATGTGAAACATGCACACTAAAGCATTGTGTACTGATGATTCCTTTGTAAAATTCAGCAAGGACTAATTGATATTTGATACCCGTTGCTCGGATATGCATGCCTGGTTCCTGAATGGAAGGCAGCTGGGTTTTCAACCATCAGATCAGAAAAAGAAAAATCAACAGCCTAAGGATCTAAAGGGGAAAAAAAATCTCCTCCCTGTTTATTCAACATGATCAATCTAGATCAAGTGTCTATTTTTCATTGAACAAGCCATCCTCCCGACGATCACCGTGTGTGCATGCAGCAATGAAGCGCGGCCGAGTTGGAAACGGCTCTGCCTGCGCAGCACGCACGCTTCACCAAATCCGCATGTACAACGCATGACTACACGATCGAGTGTGTGGTCGGCATACAACTCGACTCGTCCCTGTTCAACACAGTTGCTCTGCGATGACGATCATCT